>OX411713.1:10693464-13326728 GCA_948252095.1 Dicycla oo | reverse complement strand
CAATCATACTATGGAGGAAGCTTCTTGCTAGGAAATTGGACTTTTAGATCACTCTTCTACTGTGATGAATGCAATTTTTATTGTGTTGACATCAAAGTTTATCTATTTTAATGTACTTAGTAAATTATACAAATAAACAGTAAAACTCATTTAGTTGTTTTTCTGATTAACTAAATGGACCAATACCTCGCTCATGTCAAATACCTCACCATCTTGGAGATAAACAAAATTATTTAAATTATCACTATCATTAATTAAAACTTATTGTTTACTACTGCAATATTATTGGTCCCTTATCATTTATCAAAGACTATTCACAATAAAGCTTAAAATCACTGGACATTTTCTCTTCAATAAAAGATTTCTATTCATGTTAATACATGCATGACTCAGCATGACTTTTATTATTATGACATTATAAAGTCTCCAGACGAATATTTTAAAACAATTGTGCCACATAATAAATTATATCAACTAATAACTCCACGCCTTCTTTGCAGAGAATCAAATCAAGGCCTCCAATGAATTGCACCCAAGGAATTCTTATAACACAAGAACTTACGCTTATACCTATATTCGGAGTGGCTCGTGGCTAAGTAATAACCGCGGCACGGGTCGATCGATCAGGTTAATCTACGCTTGCCGCGGTTAGTCGACCATCTTTTCCTACCGAGACCCACCGGGACCAACGGCAACGCTTGAGAAAAGGCTAGACAGATTGATTACCTATATCTGCATTTCTGTCTGACCCACACCAATCCTACTCTAGAGGTATGAGGAACAGGGTGTAAAGTTCACTCATCCTCCATAGAAAAGGGAGGATCCTCCGACCAGACGGGTGTTGTGTCTGGTGGGCTACTGCCCGACGATTGCTGTCGGGACGTTGTTTAAATAGATATGCTAGTCGCGTGGTAAACTCTGATGAGACGTCAGTGTGATGCGCGGTTCGGATATGTTTATCATACATCGGTACATACATCACTCCCATCTGGAGACCGGAGGTCGGTCGATAGTGGGCTGAGTGATGATCTTCTGATGCTTGCCAGGGCCAGTTGAGGTTCCAGTGATTCGGAACCGGGTGCCGCATAGTTTACGATGAGTCGAAACTGGCTACGGTGATTTCCCAATGATTCATGGTAGCGCTGCGTTATGCTCCAGTGAGTCGGATGTGGTACAGCACCGGGTTGACCAGGAGAAAGAGGTTGAAGGGCTCTGCTTGTTGACCCACTGAAAGTGCAGTGTGCTGTGCCAATTTTGCTGATGAGGCTCAGAGTGATGTCCTGGTATGTGCGTCCGCTTAATTCGTTAAAGCTGGCTGGCTATGTGACTCGCCACTCGGAAGCCTGAGGAATTGATGATGATGACGTCACGCTGGACTAGCTTCTCGAAGGGTGCGTCAATGTCCATGTTCGGGGTAGCCAGTATAGAGGTGTGAGGAACGGAGTGTAAAGTTCACTCATTTTCTATTGAAAAGGGAGGATCCTCCAACCAGACGGGTGTTGTGTCTGGTGGGCTACTACCCGGCGATTGATGTCGGGACGTTGTATAATATGCTAGTCGCGCAGTAAACTCTGAATGCGCTATGCAGAATTTTGCGTGATCTCAGTGTGATGCGTAGTTCACATGTGGCAATGTAGATGCCACCACACAACGAACCTGAATGCACAGCCGATTTATTCTGTAAAAATCTCAGCATGAAAACCTATGAGAAGTGAGCTGCCACTTCTCGTAGGTTACACAACAAACTTAAGTGAAGTGAGCATCAGGTGGGACCTGATGCTCACTTCACTTAAGTTTTCACGCTAAGATTTTTTACAGAATATACCGGCGGCGGCAGTTGTAACATCTGAAGTGTAGTACAATAATTCTCGTACGGTTTCCTTATCAACTCAATCTGCCTAGCCTTTTCTCAACTATGTTGGGGTCAGCTTCCAGTCTAACCGGATGCAGCTGAATACCAGTATTTCACATGGAGTGACTGCCTATCTGACCTCCACAACCCAGTTACTGGGTAATACGATACCCCTTGGTAAGACTGGTTGTCAGACTTTCGGGCTTCTAACGACCCGTAACGACTGTCAAAGATCCACGAATGACAGCCGGGACCAACGGCTTAACGTGCTTTCCGAGGCACGGAGGAGTCTCGGTATGTAAAGATCATCACCCATCCACAGACCAACCCCGGCAAGCTTAACTTAACCTGATGGATCGACCCGTGCGGCAGCTATTACTTAGCCACGAGCTCCTCTCATTCCTGATCGTGTGCATGAACATGTTAGTTTGTTCTGATTCTGGGTGTAAATATCTATATAAGTATGTATTTACAAAAAAAAAAGTAGTGTAGGTATGTAGTATAGGTTTCCATAGTACAAGCTCTGCTTAGTTTGAGATCAGATGACCGTGTGTGAATAATGTCCCAGGTTATTACTTTTGACAAGTAAATATACTATCACACTATCTTTTGTAATGAAGAGTCTCAGTGAATCAATCAACTCAGCCTATCGCAGTCCACTGCTAAACGGCCTCTCCCATGCTATGCCACAACACCCTGTCCTCCGGCTTCCGCATCCAGTGTGTCCCAGCCACCTTTTAAGGTCGTCGGTCCCACACTGCGCTTGTCGATACACGATTTCCACTCCAGGACTCGTCTGCTCCTATTTGACGGACAGGGCCGTCATCTACCCCGGTCATCAGGGAGAGTGGAACCGGCGAGAGATGTCGTGCGGTGTCCCACAGGGATCAGTCCCAGGGCCACATCTGTGGGATATCGGGTACGACTGGGTGCTGCGCGCTGACCTCCCTAGTGGCGTCAGCGTGGTATGCTACGCTGACGACACACTGGTCCTGGCGCAGGGGAGGTCACACCAGGCGGCAGCCGCGCTAGCGACACACGGGGTTGCGATAATCGTCGAGAGGATCCGGCGATTGGGACTCGAGGTGGCCCAGCACAAGTCCGAGGTCATGTGTTTTTATGGTCCTCGGAACGCTCCACCGTCGGGTTCCCAAATAACGGTAGGAGGGGTTCACATCGGCGTCGAGATGACGATGAAGTACCTAGGACTCGTCCTCGACAGCCGGTGGAACTTCGTGGAGCATTTTCGACGTTTGGTTCCCAGACTGGAGCGGACCGGGGCTGCCTTGAAGCGGCTCTTCCCCAATCTAGGGGGTCCAAACGCCTCCTGCCGGAGGCTCTACGCGGGGGTCGTGCGGTCCTTGGCCCTTTACGGGGCACCAGTGTGGGCGTGTTCCTTGGGGCGGCGACCAGCCCGCCAGTTGAACGTGTCGCAAAGGGTCATGGCCATCCGGCTAGTTTGGGGATACCGCACGGTCTCCGGTGAGGCGGCGAGCCTTCTTGCCGGATTGCCGCCGTGGGATCTGGAAGCAAAAGTCCTCGCATACACATGGGAGTGGCGCGAGGAGGCAAAACGCCGGGGCGTTACTCCGCTGCCGCGAGAAATCATGGCACAGCGGACAGAGCTCCGGCGGGATGTCATGGTGACATGGAGAGTGCAACTGTCGCAACCCAGTGCTGGGCACGCCAAAATTGCGGCGATAAGTCCCCTCTTTGAGGAGTGGTTGGAGAGGCGTCATGGCACCCTCACCTTCCGCCTGACGCAGGTCCTCACCGGACACGGTTGCTTCGGGAGGTTCCTGTTCCGGATAAGACGGGAGGAAACGCCCGGGTGTTACCACTGTGTGGATCGCCCGGAGGACACGGTGGAGCATACGGTGGAGGTCTGCCCGGCTTGGGCAGAACACCGCCGCGTCCTCGCGGAGGCGATCGGCGGCGGCGATCTCTCGCGTCCGGCCCTGGTACAGGCCATGGTACGGAGCGAGAGTGCATGGGAAGCCGTCACCTCCTTCTGCGAAGCTGTAATGCTCGCGAAGGAGGAGGCTGAACGCGTGAGGGAGAGGCAATCTTTGCGCCCTCACGCCCCTAGTCGCCGCAGGAGACGCCCTGGGCGTCGGGAATCGATAGCCGATTCCCGGCCACCGTAGGCGCGGGCTTGCGGATGGCGAGCAACAGGTAGCTCGCCGTCAAAAAGGACTCGTCTGCTTCACCAGCCATCGGTCCTTCGACAAACACACTTCAGCTTGCTTTCTCTGCAAGCTATGTCGATAACTCCGGTTCTTTTCCGGAAAATTCTTTCATTTCTGATTTTATCCTTCAAAAATAGTGTCTAGATAGTGTCTTTCCTCTAGCATTCAGTACAAAGCCCTACCTGCGGCCAAGAAACTGGGCATCCTAAATAGGGTGAAGTGATACTTTACGCCTGGACAGCTTTTACAAGCCCGATCCTGCATGGTGTATTGCAGCCACCTTTGGGATGGATCAGCAAAGTACCAACTAGCCGCGCTTGACTCGGTGGAACGCAGAGCTAAGAGGCTCATTGGGGACGTAAAACTGGTGGATGCCAAGCTTCATAGCTTGGCTCATCGCCGCAAGGTTGCCTGCTTGTCGGTCTTCTACAGATTGTATTTCGGAGATTGTGCTCAAGAACTCCACGACCTCATCCCGCCGGCCCCCTTCTACCATCGGACATCTAGGCGCACTGCCAGTTACCATCCCTACCTAGTTGCTATTCCACCAATTCGCACTAAGCGCTTTCAAATGTCTTTTATAATGCGCACAGCAAAAGAGTGGAACTCACTACCTGCGTCTGTGTTTCCAAGCACATACAACCCTAATCTCTTCAAAGTGAGCGTGAACAGCCTTCTTCTGAGTAAGCTCACTCCATCGTCGAATCTGTCTCTGTCGCTTCCGACTTAGACTAGAGTCAAGAGCAAACCTATCTTAAATTTTAAAAAAGTATTCAACTTTACCTTCTATCAAAATATAAAAGGCTGGTCACACATTAGTTGTACCTACTTGCACATACCATTTCATACTTCAAGTCAAATTATAGTCGACCGTAATAACCTAATCCTTCCTAATAATAATAATTCCTAATGTATTGACCTCTAGCGGCCCGCTAGAGGTCAAAAGAAAATAATATCCAGTACACGGGAATCAGTACACGTGGTTCACAGCGAATGGGGTTCTATTCAATGCGACCCCAGACCGGAACGACTTTAATTCAAGGACGTCTGTTTGGATGATAACAAAAGAGCGAGAGAAACAGACAAAACAACTTTATACTTATCAAATACTTTCAATATTCACAGCGATTTTTTTTACTTTTTAACCTGCAAATGCAAAGAAGAGTTGAAAACTTACTATTATTTGGTATTTTGTATCGTACTATTGACATTCTGAAAAAAAAAGTAAAAACCTACTTCAAAAACCTAAAACGAACAAAATAACTTTCATAAAAAAACAAAACTTAACAGCTTCTGAAGTCGGTGCCAAGCTAAGGTCAAAGGTGTATTGACATTGAAGAATTGAAGACACCGACTTCAGAAGCTGTTAAGTTTTTTGTGAAAGTTATTTTATTCGTTTTAGGTTGTAGAAGTCGGTTTTTACGTTTTAAACTAAATGTATTTTTTCCATTTTTAGTTGAATATACAATTATAATATAAGCCCAAGACGAACGAGAAGAAGAATCATCAAAATCAGCTGAGAAATACCGGAGATACAGTACATTTATGTATATAACTTCGTACATAAGTTTGGTTACCAAATGTATTATATACTAAAACGTTCCTGAAAGTATGTAGGTAGATTACGCTAGAGAAAGAATCATTCAAAATGGCTCATTAGTTTTTGAGAAAATCGCGGACATACAAACTTACATACATACATACAAACATACATACATACATACGGAACCGTACGAATAGAGAACCTCCTTTTTTGAAGTCGGTTAAAAATAGAACTCGCTCATCTGATTGATCGAATTCACATAGATACCTTATTCTCTAAACGAAACAGCAAGTCACATGCCTGTAGCTGATACCAAACTATACAAGTAGCTGGCATGCCAGCAGTTATTATGGTACACGGCATGCCAGTTTTTTTACTATGTGTATTTTCACCCTATCGTGAAGAAAGTTTGTAGTACCTCTATTGAGCTGAAAGTTACGGATCTTGTGAAAGATGAGGTAGAAAAGAGTAGGTAACTACCAAATAAGGACTAATAGAGCCCATGGAAGAACAAGACATCCTGGACCAACCCCAAATAGGACAAGAGCAGGATGATGGTGAGAGTAGTGGAACTATCAATTGACGATCTCGTTACTTGGGTAATAGTCTACCTACGTCGAGATTGTGTGCTCCAATGATCCATCGTTCATTGCACCTGACTCAATATGAAGGGTATTACAGTACTTCTGTGCTTCCGCCTAGTCTCAACCATGATATTAGACTCAACACAGTGAATCGGATCTTCATTGTTCAAACCTTACCTAATGTATCAATTATAATTGTATTAGATCACATCTCAAACAATGCTTGTAAGACCTTGAATTCCATCACATATGTCATTATAGTCTTGTTATCGAGTAGGTACTTCCAAGTGGTGTATTTACATGATATTCTGTATATCATTTGATAATATGTACACAATGACAATATTATATTAAAATATCATTAATGTTAGTTTTGGTGAAGTGGTTTCTTGAAGTTTTTGAGTAACGAGTGAATAGGTATCTTCTAGATAAGCGTACTTCTCCTAGACATAGACTTCAATCCATTACCACTTCTCAGCCATGCTAAGAGGATTGCTACTCAAAATAAACCATAAAGTGTGAGGTACGAATGCGTTTTGTAATTATTCAAAAAACGAATGAATAGTCAGTCTGCCTTCAGTGTTGATTTTTGTGCATGTTAGATTAGTTTGTGTTTAGAGATGATATTGTTACTATCAGCCTTCATCATTTCACTACTGGGTGGGCATAGGCTTTTCCCATTACTTCTTCTGCTTCGGTCCAACTCCATAACGGCAATTTCTGTATTTTTAAGAACGTTAGCATTCTAATCTCAGTCTCAAGCTGTCACAAATACCTCTAATTCCTCTACATTTTTAACAAGTTTTTGATATTGATCGTCGTTGTTTCACGAACCAGAAATAAATGTTATTCTTTCTTTCTTTTCTTTACAGCTCATCCCACCATCTTCATCATGGTCTGTTGCGATGCCACGTTGCCGTGTTAGGGCTGAATTGGTTATTTTCACTGCCTTTAGACGCTGAAACAGCTTTTGCATACCAAAACTAGCATTTATTGAATCAATAATTATTGGCTTGCCTATTCCTCTTGCTTGAGGGGCTCGTGGCTAAGTAATGACACCCGCACGGGTCGATCGATCGGGTTGAGCTACGCTTGCCGCGTTTGGTCCGTGGATGGGTGACCATCTTTACATACCAAGACCCCCGTGCCTCACTGTTGGTTCCAGCTGTTATATTTTGATCTTTGACAGTCGTTACGGATCGTCAGAAGCCCGAAAGTCTGACAACCAGTCTTACCCGTTATCGTCATCGTCATCGTGTCCCGGTATCGTGTTACTCAGAACTGGGTTGTGGAGGTCAGATAGGCAGTTGCTCCATGTAAAATACTGGTACATATTCAGCTGCATCCGGTTAGATTGGAAGCCGACCCCAACATGGTTGAGAAAGGGCTAGGCAGATGATGCTAATATATTATTCCTCTTGCTTCATACTGGTATGCCCCTTATCTAGGTTTAAAAAATACCCATAACAAGGGAATAATAGTGATCAGTATTGATCACGCCACCACAATAAGTTCAATCACTTAGAGATGTATTATTCCTCTTATCTTTTTGTTTTTTATTTCATATGATGTTTATTAATTATTGTTAATAATACTCTGATAAGACAGACCTCTGTTTTATTATAATGAGGACACCAAATGATAAAACTTTATACTTTCGGTTTATAATAAAACCTTGTGATTGAATACAGTAGGTATTTATTTTTTAATTGGCATTCACTGGTGCAAATATACACATTAAGACTATTTTGCAAAATTTTCATGCAATGGGTACAGGAAGGACCTGTACTTCTGTCCATTCACCTACAGGCGCGATCTAAGCTTCTATCTGTGGCTTCTACATTATCAATCCCTAATTCCCTAATAATCCCTTTACGTAGGTACTGTGGAGATTTCATTCAAGCCCCTGTCTTAACAAATTACGCATTTGAAGTTACAAAAAGGCAATGAATATCAAACGCACACTACCACAATTACCTTTCTTTTTGTATGAATGGCATCTCGTAGTTGGCCTAGAGAGGCCGTGACTACTTAACCGGACTATCCTGTGGCTGCCTTAAGAGAACTCAAAGCCTCCAGCCAGGGGCATAAAACTTACAGACTAAGCGACTACACGCTAAGGGTTCCCCCTGTGGGGAACGGGGCCTCGGCTTAGGGCGTCACTGGGGGGAGGACAGCAAGATGGGACAGGCTGGATCAAATTTGAATGCCACAATTACCTACGCGTACGCATACGCGGGGCCGTTTGCGTGGGTTCGCGTTACATTGCGCGCAATAAAAAATAGCTGTTTTTTTATTCCTGAAAATAAAAGTCGTTTCCCAGCAATAATTTTTGCGCAAAGCTACTTAGTCAAATAGTATGCATAGTTGACGGCTTTGTGATGTGTCTTTTTACACCCTGTAGAAGGCGTTGCTAGTTTGTTTTAGGTTTATGTCAAGGCGTCAACATTAGTTTAATGGAATTACTTAATCAGCCTAGATCCTGAGATAAGTAAAGATCCCATCCGGGTCTTTACAGTTGGCGGAGCGCGCCGGCGTTACGTCGTTCGTTTGTTTCAGGAAGCTGTCGTTTATTGGTGCGAAAAAGTCATACCACCCACCAGACGAATTTATTTACGTTGCATTACTATTTATTACAGGGTGTATCTACATATTTTGCACAAAAAAAATGGTATTTACAGCTATAGAAATTAGCCTTGTATGTGCATATTTGGTTTTTACTGCAGACGTTTGTTGCCAGACTATTTAATTATGGGTTGTATTACACATTTTTTTTAGGTTTTTAGGGGTGTAACTCCATGCTAACTGATATAATTATAATTAAATGAGGCAAAATACGGCCAAAATTTAAGAACTTCCATCATAGAACTCATTTTTAAAAGTATAAAATAAAAGAGATAATTAAGAAAGTTTTCTTTTGTACTTTGCTCATAGCCAAAAGTATGGGATTTGGAGTTACGCCCTTTGTAGCGTTGATATGGAACACCAAGAGATGGTGGAATATTCGGGTCTGTCCAATGATCCTTTTATTATGTCTAACAGTATTTCAGTGTATCTGGATGAACATGTTCACAATGTGGAAACTATTAAAAATGACATCGCCTGTGAACAAAATGAAGATGATGTAATATGAAATATAGGCAAAATATTGATTTGAAGTTAGTTGAGAATGACGTGGAGTCATGCGCAGTCGAGACTGTAAGTGGAAGTAATGCTTGCGCATTTTGCGCAAAGAAAATATGATAGGTTTCTTAATATCACATTACGATACCAAGGTGCTATAAATAGTTTAAAAAACGCACTAAGAAAGAAGACCAATGTTACTGATAGGAAAACTAAAATTAAAAACTTCATTTTCATAGTAAATACACATTTAATTAAAAGTTTTCTATGTCGAATCGATTCATGGGTCAGGCAGGGGGCGAGTAGATTAAGGTTGAATTACTAACACTAGTTATAAGTTATTTTGCTACTAACAAATTGGATCCTAGTTATCTTAAATAAACGTTTTATTATTATTATTATGTTAAAGTAAAAGTTTTTAAAATTAATGAAGAGAGGTTTAGAGATATTTTTATTGACAGGATTAATAAATGTAAACTTTTTAATATTAATAGATGAAAACTTTTTCTCTTAAAAATTATCTACTTGACATTGTCATTGTTTTCAGTTTACCATGTTACTGCATTACTTTTGTGAGATGAGCAGTACAGTATTAATCCTTTAATTTTGTTTCATATTCTGATGAGCTGCCGAGCAGAGGAAAGCCTGATGAAAAAGATGTCTACAACTTCGGAATCATATTTTTTTTTTTTTGCGATAATTATGTAGAAAATGCTCCAAAGTTGTATGTCCCTTATTAATATTATTTTGATTTTATCTGTCTTTGAGAACTGTGTGCCTTCTTCAACGGGAAGGTGACTCAAACTCTGAGCTGACCAACTTTGCTAACTATTATTATTATTTATTTGAGATGGGTTTGCTCTTGACTTTAGTCTAGGTCAGAGGTGACAGATAAAAAGTCTAACAGTGCATAGCCTTTGCAAAGTGTGTCTGGTTTACACAATTGGTTCAGTTTATTATTGAGGGGTTCAGTCAATATGGACTAGTAAGAATAATTGAAGTTTAACGCTGACATTATTATGATGATTTTTTTTTTTGAGATTTTTACCTTTGGAGTAAGTTCATGTGTTAGGAACGGTCAATTTTATACAGTTCTGACTTCCTCTTCCTTTGACTCCATCAAGTACTGAGAAGTGTAAGCCGTTATTGTTTGAGGTTTTATTTTCAACCCCAGCTGGCCAGATATGAATTGCCACAACATATGGTTTGCTCATAAGAGGCTCGTCAATGTCTTTTTCGCTAGGTTTTGGTTGACGAGGTTTAAACAGGACATCGCTTGGTTGTGTAAGTACACATTGGCACACCTTAATGTTTAACTTCATTGGCATTTAGCGTAGTGTCAGGTCTACGCGTTTCGTTTGTCCTGAGTTAAGCCTGCTCATGTACCTCAGATTGTGAATTTTATTTCTAACGTTATTAGGTAATTGTTCGTTCTTATAGGCTTAGGTGGGGTTAGCCTGAGCGCTCAAATATCGTATTATGAAATAGACTTCGTCTACACTTTTATTCAAGGATGGGCGTAGCTCATGTAGAGGCTTCATTCAAGTCCCTGTCTAATATATCAGGCTGGCGATATCTATGACATTCGGACGGTCACTTTTATAGTACCTAGGCGTTGCTAATTTGTTCTAGGTTTATGGCAGAGCGTCGCGTCGGCCCCCTGCGAACGCGTTAGAATAGTTTTCTTATAAAAATCTTATAAAATACATTAGTCTAACGTGAACAGCTTATTATTTAATCAGCCTAGTTCCCGGGATAAGTAAAGATCCCATCCGGGTCTTTATTACCTTCTCTCTTCACTCTTTATTACCTACGTCCAGTATTTTGAACCGTTCCATGCTAGATACCTACCTCCTTATCTCTAATTACCTTCAACGAATTTTATCATATAATAGCTGTAAGTTGGTAAACACTTGAAACTACTGTCCGTTTTTAATAACACTGGGCGTCACTTAAAATATTATTGCACTGCATTGATTTTATAAATCAATGTTGCACTGTTAGAATCACGTAGTACATTTTTATATACCTAGGTTAGAATTTCAACTCTCGGCGCAAACCAATCTAAAATCCAATAGCCGCCCAGTGTTCTGTGTTAGTGAGAACGGGTATTGAATATAGGAACAACACCCTAACGTAACACACTATCAATCGGAATCGGTTTCAACTGAAAACGACTTGGCGAGCCACAAGCGATTACTCGCTGGTATGCATATGCAGTCTCTCAGCGAGCGTTCTGCCCGCCAAGCGAGCGCCGCTGAGCGAGTATTCTCTTGTTGCTGCGACAAACGAGTACACACGCGCGGTGAGAACAGTCAATGATCAACTATTATAATATGCATCTCTTGTGTTTACACGGAAATATATATGTATATCTGTACGTTTATGTATTAGTCGCTTCCTTGCCGGCGGTGGAATAACTGCCTCATTGCGACATTTACGTTCTCGAGCAGACAAATTTTTCGAATACGGATTAGCAATTTGCTTCAAAATGATTCAAATTCCGATTGATAGTGTGTTACGAAATTAGGATGCAGAATACCATATAATAATATTACATAGCGTTTGTACGATCTCTAACGTCACAAATATTTATATTCTTATACTATATTTGCAAAAATCGTTACAATTCTAGTTCGATATTTATATTACTGTTATGTAGGTATCCTGAATTCAGGAATTTTAACGTCATTATTGAAAACAACAATTAAGTAGCTGCCTATTATAAATTTGCATAAAACCTGAACTTAAAAAATAGTCAAGTGTAGACTAACTAAATTATCGGTTGAATTAATTAAGGGTTATCACAATTTGTCAAATCATTCCGTGAATATATTGACAACGCACACATACACGCTTTAGTTAGATAATAATTATACCTAACTGATATATTATGTAATTAAACAATGTCAACCTCCTCTACACAATGTCAATGCCAAGATTTATTTTGAGGATTCCGTACTGAAACGGACGTAACCAAAACGAAAAAGAAGCGACGATGTGTGTACGCTGTAAAAAAGATGCATCACAGTACACGGAGACCTCAGCGCCCGCTGCTGGACGCGGCCGTCAACACTTTCAATCATTTATTCACACTAGCATTCTCTGTTAAGCTCACTTTCCACTATGGGATATAATGTAACTTATATATTACATCACGAGATATAGATTAATATCGCTCACAGTACTTTTAAATGGAACCGTTTCCACTGAGATGTAATATAATATTACATCTCAAACTAAATATTTTTTCGACCGACCGAGCCATATTTTCATATATCACTTCCTGTGATCTTGGGCCCAGGTCCCCACGCACACCATTCCGCGCCGCGCGCTGTCGCTACGCTACCCTCAGTTCGTGTCTATCATTACCTGACATTGTCCGCATGCTCGTTCGCAACCTATTATTTGTATTTCTTTGTACTATCGAGGCTACCTAGCAAAACAATACTTATCCATTATGTTTGAAGATCGATTTTGTTTGTGAACGACGCGTGCGGCGTGATCCAATGGCGAACTTAAACTGGAGAAAGAGATATACAGGGTTATTGGTAAAACACCAACAACCTCTTAAGGGGTCATTGTACTCATCATTATGAACAACTTTTACTATGGGACCAAACCTGAAATCGCAAAAAAAATCAGCTGTTCAGTACATTTTGACGAATTATGCGAACATAAATGTACTGAACAGCTGATTTTTTTTTCGCGATTTCAATTCAAAAATCGGCCCTTTGCCTAAATTCAACCATTAGTACTATGTTTAACCATTGGTTGAGTTTACTAAGGATCGAAAAACCGGCCTTTAGTAGCTTATGTACATCCAATACATTTTTGACTTTCTATCATGGTTGTCGCTGGTGAATGTTAATTTGTTAAGACCATGTTTAAGTCAAAATCAAATCATTTATTTAAAGTTGATAGTCATGAAAAAGCACATTTGATTTGTACGTCAAAATTTACAAGACAGAATTGTCTCTTATCTCCTAAAACAAAAGTGTTCAACAAGTTTTAACGCATGCGCTATTTCATCTGTAGCTTTCCACGCATGCGTCCAAAAAAGACGCAAGATGTAGACGAAAACGTACAGTGCTACTCATGGTATACCATCTAACAACATTATTAAAATTCTGCAACCATTATAAAACTTACAGTTCTATTAAAACGTACGGAACACTGGTCAATATAATCTGTATTGAGGCGGACTTCGGTATTTATCTACGAGTACGTTATCGTGGCTATGTGTGTGTGTCGCGATGCTTATTGTCGGCTCGGTGTGCGAGGCCGAGAACTAACCATTTATAGCAGACCACTGGAGCGCACGCACGTGTTCTAACAACCCGGCTTGAAAATGGTTAAAGTTGACATCAAATACACTAAGGTACGAATTTTTTATATCTTTATTTTAGAAATATTGTAAATACTTATGAAAATATTATTGAATGAAAGAAAATACAGTGAAATTCTCAAAAACAATGTAGGTTAAAAAAGTGTTTACCTACAAAATTATTTTGTTGCCGGCTCACATGTGAATTACATAAATGATTATTACGCTTGTAAAAACATAGTTTACTGATAAGACGTTCATATACCTACCTATTATTTATGGAATTTAGTTGATTGCCTGGTTTTTGGTAACTATTTTTAGTGATAGATTTAGATTTGGGTAGAAATTGATTGTTTATTTAGAGAGCCAGAGATCGGGAATATGTACATACAATATTATTTTAAAATAAATACTCTATGGTATAATATACTTTATTGATTATATGAAATCAACTTAACTATAGTTTATTAAAGATTGAATCGCAAATAAAAAAAAACGATCCACTAATCTTTAATATTACCTAATTGAAATAAGTTTGTTACTATGATGTTAGTCAGTTTATTTATAAGCCCGCTGGAATCCACATTAATTATGTCTGTGCTCCGCATAATAACATTTCCTATGTTGATATTTGATTTTATATGGTAGGTGGGAACAGTATGGTTAGCAACAAGACTGTAACTTCGAACTTCGGTATTCAATACTTGCGGTATATATGTTGCGGGTAATGCTAGATGATTGAGTAAACCTAGGTTTACCCAAGCATTTTGGGTAAAGTCCGAATAATAATTAAAATAAATTTTAATTCCCCATACTCACCTACGTCGATTTAGGTAATGCTAGAATGATTAAACTTTGGTGTAGGCTGAAAGGTAGGTTAGGTTAGGTTAGATTTGTGACCATATAACGCACGAGATTATTCGGACATTACCCAAAATGCTTGGGTAAACCTAGGTTTACTCAATCTTCTAGCATTACCTGTAACATATAATATACAATGCAATATCCTTTAAACTCGAGCATTGAATTGCCCAACAAAACCACAATAGGTGATTGGTGGATCACTAAGCACCTATTGTACCAAATATGTACATTTTCAGTCAAAACATTGCTGTTTCTGTGAAACGAATGTCTTGTTATACATGTACTTTTACTTTTTAGTTAGGTACTTGAACCTTTCAGAAAAGAAAAAACATTTTTTCATCTTTATAAATATAATATGGTGCAATATGAATGTAGGTATGTAATGAAAGTATTTTTTTTTTTTCATGAAACAAGGTACCTAAATTTTTCGTTCAACAATAAGTTCCTTTTTTGATTAGATACCTAAATCGTGCGGAACAATTAGATACTAAATCTTAGAAAAAATAGTATAAAGTAATAAATAACTCTCAGGAACAATACCTACTGTCTCATTGATGATATTATACACTTCTTATAGAAAATGTGTATTTAGGTACCTCCGTAAAATGATTTTTTTACCTTAAAAGAAGTTAAATAAATACAATACTTTTGTTATGTCTAGGTGTGTGTTGCACTATGTTTATTTATTAATAAACACTTTATCGATCACTCAACAATCATTTTAATAAAATTTATAATGTATACTCTATTGTTTTTTTTTTCTGTTTAGTTGTTCATCAACAATGAGTGGGTAGACTCAGTCAGCAAGAAGACCTTCCCCACCATCAACCCTCAGGATGAGAGTGTCATTGTACAGGTGGCTGAAGGCGACAAGGTATGTACCTATGTGAAAAACAAACTAGAAAATATGCGACGTACCACGGGTAAAGTACCTTGTGGTATGTATGTAATTATGCATACCGTAATAATTTGGAGTTAATAAGCTGTCGATACCAAAAAAGATCAAGCTCCTACGAATGTGGAGTTACGGAAATATATTTGTTTAAAGATTGTATTGGAAACTGTGCAATTTTACAAAACAGGCAATTCAAGTTTAGCCACCTCAAAAACAATGTTGTCGTTGTAAGTTACATAGTGGGCTATGGAAAATAATTCCTTGGGCTCCTGTCCTTCAAAAAATGTTGCGATAAGTCCTGTATTACAAATCGGAACCTTGATATGGTCTTATGAGTATGCCTAATAAGTAATAACAAATAAAAAAAAAAAAATCGTAATTTTCACGATTTTTTTTAATTTCAGAACTCCAGATTTTTTACTAACGCATTTAGAGACTATTTTAAACTTTTTAATTCACTTAAACTTACATCACAATAACAGTCTTTGTTTCATACATTTTAAAAAAGGTACTCTATGGAAATTACTTTAAAGAAATAATCAGTTCCTTCTTACCTTTACTTTTTTTAATACTTGAGACAAGTACAGTGAAACGAAAAAAAGCATTTTCATTTATAAAAAAAAAAAACACTATTAATAAACTCAACATATTTTTTTCTATTTCGATATATGGTAAGGTACTTTACTTAATCATCTAAGCGGAGCATGATTGCAAGTATTGTTTTCTTATTTTTCATAACACATGGCCATAAGGTACCTTTTCTACTAAACTTTGAGGCCACATTATGGGCTACGCTAACTTACATTTAATAAGAAATAAAAATAGGAAAATAAATGTTACATCATATCATTATGGTTTACGAAACAGCAATAAAAAAATCTATTTTTTACATATTTTTACGAAACATTTAATATACTCCGAAACTAAAAACGGCCACAATACCTTCTCCCGTGGATTGACACATATGATATTACGACAAACAAAGAAAATGACTTTTTATTTTTATTAATAAAATAGCTGTTCCCCGCGACTTCGCCCGCGTGGAAGTCGTCAGATACACAATATACTAAAGTAACAGCAAATTTTTAATTAAATTCCTTTGTTCCCCAACTCGCCCACGCGCCGTTCTGATTTTTTATCGTTTTTCTGGGCTCCTGAGAGTCGTAGCGTGACGTTATATAGCCTATAACTATCCTCGAGAATTGGGCTACCAAATACAAAAAAAACAAATCCGACTTTTTGTTCACAATTTCATGGGTTTTCATTTTTTGCGCGGAACCCTAATTCTTTTTCTAAAATAAAAGTAACCTTAGTTACTCCTTAGCTATCTGCCAGTGGATGTCCCGTCAAAATCGGCCCAGCCGTTTCGGAGTTTAGCTAGAACAAACAGACAGACAGACAAACGAAAATTTTAAAAATGGTTTTTTGTTATAAGTAGGTACCGTAAATACTTTCATAAAAATAAAAAAACTATTATTCGACATTACAAACAGACACTTCAATTATATTTATTTGTATAGATTGTATAAATAACAATGATAAGGACTGTTTTTACTTACAGTAGATACGTATAATCTTAATAAATAGGCAAACAATATACTTATAACTGCATCTTATGTTCATTCATAAACATATAAGTAATTTTATCTACACTCATAACGTAAAATTCTGATTACGAATTCAAAAATAGTAAGTACCATAATGACAGTCTTTTTGCATGTAACAACTCAAAAAAAATTAAAAAGTTTTATTTTGATACAGATTTCTTAACAAAATAATGCTATAAAATAACTCTTTTCTATTAAAGTACACTTCGGATCGACCAAGCAGCTTTCAATTCTATTTTTATCATTGTATATGGGGACCGCGCTACGGCGCATGCGCGGTTGACTGATGATAGCTCCATAAAACTAAAAAGTAACCATAGTAACGTTATCATGTTTGTTTACTTTGTGTTGGCTTGACTTTTTTTTATTTAAATAGGTTACTACCTATTGTATGAGTATAGATAAAGTTGTGTATGAAATTGCACATAACTAGGTAAGTATTAAAACACTCGTGTGATACCCCTCATTATGCAACAGTTTATTATGTAAGACAATATATTTACCTACCTACATTCTTCACCGTGCATAACATAATAACATGAATTGCATTTATTTAAAAAACATGAATTTCAATTTTCGATTATCTTATCATGCTTACCAAAATCAACCTCAATCATTGTATCATAAAATTATCTTAATTTTCGTGATCATTGTCAAACAATGATCGGATGATATCAAAAATTCCTCTTTTTGAAGGAAGGTACACGTAGGATTTTTTAATGACCGCGGATCGGCAATCGTAGGATCAGACGCTTGATCATCGGTAATTTTTGTCAAAAAACTTGACACATTTACATCACAGGTGCTGTTTAATAAAGCAGAAAGTGTATTAAAGAAACTTATTGCATAATCAGCCTATAAGGTTCCCACTGCTGGGAGACAGGCCTCCTCTCTGTGAGAGGGAGTGGGCTGTATGTAATCTACCACGCAGGCCAAGTGCGGGTTGGTATATGTAACATGTAAACGGATTTTTGGATCTCACAATTATTTCCTTCGCCGTCTTGAGAGCAGTGGTGATGAAATTATTTACACAAAAAAGCGCCTGCCTGGGTTCGAACCCACGACCGGAACTACTCGGTAAGTCGGGGCCGTTGCCACTGGGTCACCACAGCTCTATAAGAAACGTATAAAATCGTCGAATAGTCGCATGTCACTGGTTGCCTGTAGGTGTTATTACATATGCCCCAGGTCAGCTCAAGTTACTTGGAGCGACGATCTTCGCAGGCTGGCTGATAGTAGTTGGATGAGAATAGACGACAATGTGATTGGAGAAGCATTGGACTACAACGTCTTATGACTTAAGCCCAGTTGATCTCGTGGATAGCAAGCGACTGCTGAGCGTGGGGTTCGGTTCACGGGTCGGGCCAAGTTTGATTGGGTTGTTCCATTAGGAATTTCTTAGTCGCAATCTGGAGTTTGGAATTGGTTGGTATGATAACTCCGCGCCTCTGTAAGGACGTAAAGCCGTTGGTCCTACGCCTGATATCTCCCGGTCGTGTCAGATTGCCATCCCATCAGACTATGAGAGTAAAGAAACAGTAGAGCGTACATATGTGTTTATGTACACACTTGTGCATTATAATTCACGGCCGTTCTCGGCGGCCGTTCACAGCGGTGCGTGAACGAAATTCGATCGGGAAGACATTTTTACTTTTATGATGAAAATAATGTTGTTTTTTTTATAGGCTGACATAGACATTGCAGTGGCTGCAGCCAAGAAGGCATTCCACCGCTATTCAGAATGGCGTCTCCTCGATGCCTCCGCAAGAGGTCGCCTCCTCCTCAAACTGGCTGACCTCATGGAGAGAGATGCCAAGTACTTGGGTGAACTAGAGACCCTGGACTGTGGCAAACCCGTGAAACAGGCAGAAGCCGAAGTTTTCTGGTCTACCGGCATTATCAGATACTACGCCGGCAAAGCCGACAAAATTCATGGCAACACTATTCCCGCAGGTACTTATGTATCTACTTCTTAAGATTTTAGCATTAAGACGCAGATATATGCCAATGGCCTTGAGTGCTTACCTTGCGTGTTCTGGGTTGAGCTCACGCAACGTGTTGTAAGTCCACCCAATAATAGGACTCGCCCATCAAGGAACGCTGACTCAAATTTGACGCATTATTAATTTATTATGTACATAAAACAAATTGTATTATGTTAAAACACGTATAGTACTAAAACAAAAATAATTAAATTATATTTAAAATGGTGAGTTTCATAGAAATACGCTTAATAATTTTTGCGTGAATCTTAGTTTTTTATCCGCGTTAGACATAATCTAAAATATTCACACATTATGTTATTAGGAAAATACTCTTAATTTAACATACATTGTATTTTCCAAATTATTAACACTGCTCGTTTAGACGCGATCTTCAGTTTAAAATCATTAAGTCTTATCGTCGCCTTAAGTAGACTTAATTCCTACCTAGATGAAATAATAATAATACACAAACTAATACTAATACACGACTTCCAGGCATTTTTTTTTTTTTGTTATTCAGATAGTTTATTTAACCACTTGTCAAAACAAAACACTGTTCATGAAAAAACACATGAAAAATGCATTAATCATTATTGAAAACATTATGACCTTTTGACAATAAACTTTTTTTGTTGATGATGAAATGATAAAAACAAGAGCCAACTAACTAGCTGAAACATGTCTAGTTATTCTAGTCTGTAATTGGAATTAGACCAACTCTTTTATGCCACGTTCCCACGGCCCGTCGAGGCCTGTCGCGGTCCGTGTCTGTCGAGGCCAGTCACGGCCCGTGCCGAGCCGAGCATTCCACGGATCATCCCATATTCGATCGGACGGGCGACGACAGGCCAACGCAGGCCGACTGTTCCCACGGCCTGTCGGCCTGGCCTGGTGCGGTCTGGCCTGTGAGAAAGCGAGCCATTGGACCGCGGGATTACGTCACTAACTTCGTCATAATCTGTCATAATCATAATACACAGCTTTATCTACTAATCGAAATTGAAATCAATCTTAGTTTGATAGTACAGATTACCTATTTCAGGAATATCATAAAAGATAAAAATCATTAGGTATTTTGACTTTTATATTTTGACTTTTGTACTAGTTTGCTAGTAGAGAAAATTATCAATGTTTTTCTTACATCAGCTTCAAATTATACATATAGACGCTCTTGTACCGACATACATAGTTTAGTTTTCTGTTTATCCAGGTTAGATTGTTATGATTATTTTCTTATTATTGAACGTACAGAGACACATTTTTTTATTTTGACCAGCTTTATTTGTAAATGCTCTGTCGCCTCCGACCTAGACTAGAGTCAAAGGCATACCCATCTTAAAAAAAATTAAAATAAAAAAATGCCTGGCGCAACAATAAATAATATTGCATTATATTCTTCTTATTCTATTCTATTATTCTAAATTCAAATCCAAATATTTGAACACTTATTTGAAGACGGGACAGTACACGGTACACAAGCTCAAATACCCATGCCACACGCACTTAGCAACCGTTACGTACTCGTAGAGTGTATTCAATTTAATCATGACCTTGTACAGAGCCACTTGTTAAGTCTGCCATTGTATTTCAGATGGTGACGTCATGACCTTCACACTGAAAGAGCCCGTGGGTGTCTGCGGCCAAATTCTGCCATGGAACTACCCCATCCCCATGTTAGTGTGGAAAATCGCCCCCGCCTTCGCTGCCGGTAACTTTCTTGTTTATTTATGAATTTTTTTACGACATAACTTTTTCTGTTACGTCTTAAATTGATATCGTATTTTTTAGCTTTTGTTTTTCACGGAATAAGTAGTTTTTCTCACAACGCAAAAATAATGTAGGTATGATTAAGCCACTTCCGAGATTTTTTCTGGTGACTATTTTCGATGATCTAATGTACAGACGCCAGCACATCAAGCTACTACAATCTGTCAAATTTCTTTAATAGATTTTCAACTTTATCGCTAAAGCATTAGGTTCAAGGTTGATTGGGAAAATTTGACAGTTTCGCGTAGCTTGACCTGCTGGCGTCTGTACAAAAACATGAAGTTCAATACAGATTATACTTTATTTCTATCACTACTGTGACAATAATTATTAGTTCTTCAGATATAGGCAAAGAAACCTAAACTAATTGTATTGTTTTTCTATAGGCTGCACAATAGTCCTCAAGCCCGCTGAGCAGACCCCTCTTACGGCCTTGGCAATGGCTGCCCTAGTCAAGGAGGCTGGCTTCCCTGCTGGAGTCCTCAACGTGGTCCCTGGCTACGGACCCACTGCTGGATCTGCCCTGACACACCACCCCGATGTCGACAAAGTTGCTTTCACTGGCTCCACTGAGGTAAACTTATAATTTTGTAAATATGGGATCATTATCTTAGAAAGTATTATTCCAACACGTTAAAATTATTCGTTTTATGTAGCTAGTTTAAATTATTTACTCAAATAATTATATTCTTGTTATGTAGGATATGAATATATACTTAATGTAAAAGCTTACTCTTTCTCAAAAAAAAACTATTTTTATCTTCTTGCTAAAGATATAAAATTGAAATTACACTTGCGTGCAAAAAAATCGATCCACCCCGTTTTATTCGAATTCAAACAAGATAATTCATCAAGTTTAATTAACAATAACCTAATATATTTAGTACCAAAACCTTCTTGAATGTATGTAGATTACGTTAGTGAATTACACAATAGCCTCGCCACCTAAGACTTTAAATAGCTGGTGAAATGTGGGTGCATCTGATATTCGGGGACTACTAGCTTGACGTTATATAAAGTTGTCTTATGAACTGTTTAACTTAAAGTTTACTTCCACTTAGTATTCCTACACAATGCGACATAATATTAGCAATTCAAACTATTACCTACGTGTTACGAATAGTGATTCATATAGGAATGTTATTTTTTTCTTCCACAGGTGGGTAGGATCATAATGAGCGCCGCATCCGCCGTCAACCTGAAGAGAGTCACACTTGAACTTGGAGGCAAGAGCGCGCTGGTCGTCTTCAATGATGCTGATGGTAATTTCATTTTCATATCTTCCGACAAAGAAAATTTTGCCAACTGGCTAATGGATGCTGTGCGAAATTATGTAGGTATGCCTGCTTAGACGTTTACCGGCTCAGGATTATTCATATACGCAAAAGGAGTTCGCAATCGCCAGTTATCTGATTAAATTGGTTGGCCACCACATCTATTTTTAAGCCCGATGCAAAGACAAATATTGAATTCGTCTAGTAACAGATTCTATAAAGACAATCAATGGTTTGTATATGTCGCAGACATTTAGTTAATAGCCTAGCCTTTGGCAGTAGCGCACGCCGGCCGCTGACGCGGCACCGCTCGCTTCGCTAGTTCGAATCGCACGCGGTCGGTCACAGTTCCAACCTAATCAGATCACCCATTTGGTCGCTGTAACTAAGCCAGGCTTAGCCAGGGCACCCCACTCTGGCTTAGATACTGCGACCAATTCAGCTCGCACGTGGTTGGTTACAGTTCCAATCTAACCTATAATATTAAATCTCGAAACGGTTGGCTGACACTTCGCGTGACCCAAGGGCTGGCTTTTACTTTGGCCAGAGGCTAAGCATTGCCATACAACGTGGTAATGCCGCCAGTCTCTTA
Organism: Dicycla oo; assembly: GCA_948252095.1. NCBI lineage: Eukaryota > Metazoa > Arthropoda > Insecta > Lepidoptera > Noctuidae > Dicycla > Dicycla oo. The sequence goes on along the minus strand of OX411713.1, from coordinate 13,304,126 downwards.
GGGCGCTTAGGGCGCTTACAGACCAACGACACTCGATCGACGACGAGCGCTGCGGCGTAGGCGCCTTGCTGACGACCGTGGACGACGACGTCATCGCCTAGCGGCGGCGACGTCGGGCCAGTTGTGTCGCTGCAGTAAGTCCGTGCAGTGGGCAACAAATGGTCTAGAATACGCACGTAAATTACGAGTAAAATGAGTGACGACGAAATTAGTGTAGATTTATTGATTTCTTCAATTAAAAAACACGAATGTATTTTTGTGCTCCCTGTATGATAGGAAATTGTGCACCCACACTGATCACTTTTTCTTTTTTGTTGACGACGACGCAGCAAAAGAAAAAGCAACAATTCTTCTTCAAAAAACATTATACGCAGTAATGTTTAACAAGAGCAAGAATATTATATATAGTAATATCGCCGCCGCTAGTCGACGACGTCGCCGCCGCTAGTCGACGACGTCGCCGCCGCTAGGCGACGTAGTCGCCTAGTTGAGATGTGTGTAGTAGTTGTCAAATAGTCTCGGAGACCAGACGTATTCTTATTAATTTTATTACTATGTTCTTTGGATTTGTAGTTCCTAATACATTTGTGTTTTTTAATTGAAGAAATTAATAAATCAACAATAATTTCGTCGTCACTCATTTTACTCGTAATTTACGAGCGTATTCTAGACAATTTGTTGCCGACTGCACGGACTTACTGCAACGACACAACTGTGCGACGTCGCCGCCGCTAGGCGACGACGTCGTCGTCCACGGTCGTCAGCAAGGCGACTACGCCGCAGCGCTCGTCGTCGATCGAGTGTCGTTGGTCTGTAAGCGCCCTTATGTACATTACCAGTCGATAGCGATGCGGATGAATTTTTCGACGCCATATTTTAGTTTGTGAATAGTTTTAGTTAAGTTAGGATATAATTTTGTTATTTTACTACTGTTAATTTAAAGGACCATAAATAAATATGTTTTTACCTATAATTGAATATCATTCAGTCGGCTAGTTGAACGGTGCGGTTTAGTTAAAAGGCTTGACTGTTAATTGAAAGGCTAAGCTAGTTGGCTGCGATATACCTATTATACAAAACAGTCTAAAGTTAAAGATGACGTATAAAGTTTCAATGCACAAATCACCAACACACTTGAATTCAATTACCCAGAACAGTTGAACAGTCTTCATAATCAATCGGTCAATTGATTATGAAGGCTAAATTGAGGATACTTTAAATGGATGTTGCATTCATCGCTTCAATAAAGTCTTCTAAAATGTCGTCATATCACTTAACTAATTACTTCATAAAATGGATACTATATAGGTACTCGTAAATCCATCTTTACCGTGAGAGACGCTGTAGAATTTGTAGATATAAAAAAAAATACCTAAAATATTATTTAAGCATAGGTACAGTGATATTACATTTTACCGTTTATTGTTTCAAACCTGACATTATAATATTTATCATGCTAATTTAAAACATGTAGGTATACGTATTCATTGGCGGTATGTTTGTTGTGCTAATTTTAACCATATATTCATTGGTGATATAAAATTATTTCCCTGTGAGAGACTTTGTTAGGTTACTTTTTATCGTTTATTGTTTCTAATCTGACATTATAATATTTATCATGCTAATTTGAAACATATATTCATTGGCGGTGTATGTGTTTTGCGAATTTTAACCATGTATTCATTGGTGATGTAAAATTATTTCCCTGTGAGAGATATTATGTTAGGTTTATGTATTCAAGGTACAGAAATCTACAACCTGGCTTTTTACCAAATACAAAGATTCTTACCTGATTATTTGGAGATCCATGTTACTGAAGCGGTTGAAAATTGGATCATTTAGAACCGATTAATTAGGAATTATTCTCATTTGTCCATGGCGTGATTTCTAATTTCATTTTAAGATCTGTATTATTTATTAAATAATTACAAAAACTGTAACTGATCATGTTTTAGCATCATGAAAATTCATACACTATCTTAATATTTTTCTTTGTCTAATGTCAACCTTGATTTATTTTCGTTCCTTGAAATCTGAGTGAATCCCTTCTCGCTATCGGTTATGTTGTTTCATGAATTGGCCAGTAATTGCTGTCAATGAAATGAAATTGACATTGCTCATTAAGTAGTAGGAGTACAATATATGACTTGTTCGGTGAGCCATAAACTAAGCGTAGCTTGTATATTGTGGCTCAAATACCCACTCGTGGCATGTTATAACTATCTGACAATTGGCATTCCATAAACTCAGTAAATTAATGGTAATTTCATCCTCTTTATTATACATATTTGCTCATGTTCGCTTCTCACTCGGAGCTCGTGGCTAAGTAATAACAGCCGCACGGGTCGATCCATCAGGTTAAGCTACGCTTACCGGTTGGGGTTGGTCCGTAGATGGGTGACCATCTTTACATACCGAGACTCTTCCGTGCCTCGGAAAGCACATTAAGTCGTTGTCCCGGCTGTCAATCGTGGATCTTTGGCAGTTGTTATGGGTCGTCAGAAGTCCGAAAGTCTGATAACCAGTCTTACCAAGGGGTATCGTATTACCCAATAACTGGGTTGTGGAGATCAGATAGGCAGTCGCTCCATGTAAAATACTGGTATACAGCTGCATCCGGTTAGACTGAAAGCGGACCCCAACATAGTTGGGAAAAGGCTAGGCAGATTGATTGCTCATGTTCGCTTCTACATCATCAACTTCTACTCACGGTCGAAAAAATTAGACCAAAATCCCTTTTAGGTACCACTGTTTCATGAATGAGCTGATAATTCCATTAAATAAAATTAATATTACTTTTCTTTATTCACAGTCGATAAGGCCGCGGAGATCGCTCACGGGGCTGCGTTCTCCAACGCTGGCCAGTGCTGTGTCGCCGGCACCAGGACTTACGTCCAATCTGGTATCTACGACAAATTCGTCGCCAAAGCTGCCGAGATCGCCAAGAAGAGGACCGTTGGAAACCCTTACGAAGATGTTCAACAGGGACCTCAGGTTCGTGAACGACTGTTCCATTACAAATATGGTTCCGAAAGAGCTTTAACAATCTGATTCCATTGTCTACTAAAATTAGATGCAGGACGGGCAGCTTAGAACTAATGGTTTTCTATAGGCATCAGAAGACCTATTTTGGCTGAGATGATGATGCTATTAAAATCAGTTCAGGAAAATTCATAGAAAATTTAATCTAGTTCACGAAGCAATCGCTGAAAAAAGTTTCAGAATCATATATGTGTATGTATACCTATAATAAAATCGATCAAAATAACACATACCCTGTGTTTTTAAGATCTGTGCACATACCTTATACTGTAGACACACTTATACTGTACAATCAAAAGTAAACATTAATAATGGATCCCTACCGTTGTTTTCAGATCGACACAGACATGTTCAACAAAGTTATGGGTTACATCGACGCTGGTAAGAAGGGTGGTGCCCGCTGCGTCGCTGGCGGTGACCGCCAAGGCAAAGTCGGCTTCTTTGTCCAGCCTACAGTCTTCGCTGATGTCAAGGATGACATGAAGATTGCCAAGGAGGAGGTGCGTAGCGACTACTTGTAATAACAGATTATAGAATCCAATGTCATTGTTCGTACATTGCCAAGTTCATTGTTCCATAAATGTACGAACAACCATCCAAATCTACGTTCACGGTTAGGAGACTTGAACTCCAACTTGACTGCAACGATTTTGACTGCAATATTACGTTCGTACCAGTAGGTAATACTTGCTATATTTTCGTCATAATATTAGCAAGGAGTGCCGTGTCCGGTTCAAAAGACTGAACGTTGTTTTTGTAGTGTAGACGCAAATTCTTAATCCAAGGCCAGTTCACATTTTTTTTTTCATATTAAAAAACGCGTCTATGTTTCTTAATCAATAAAATACATTTTAGGTAATATTATTATTCTAATTTTGTTCTGATTCTCTATTTTTAGGGTTCCGTACCCCAAGGGTACCAAACGGAACCCAATTACTAAGCCTCCGCTCCGTCCGTCTGTCAATCAGCGGGCTGTATCTCATGAACCGTAATAGGTAGACAGTTGAAATATTCAAAGATTGTGTATTTCTGTTGCCGCTATAACAAAAAATAATAAAAATAAAATAAAGTTAAAAATGAAAGGGGGTCGGTCCCCAATAAACTTTACTTTTTTTTTCAATTCTTACCCTGGCATGTGGGCTATCGTTGCCGTATTATATCATACGCTCTAATGTAGCCTGATCAATAAATACCATTTTAGCTACATTTCACCAATTTTGACATGATTCTCAATTTTCATCTCTAGATCTTCGGACCGGTCCAGAGCATCCTCAAGTTCGACAGCTTCGAAGAGGTCGTTGACAGAGCGAACAACTCCAACTATGGTCTGGGTGCTGGAGTCATCACCAATGACATCACCACCGCCCTCGCTTTCATCAAGCACGTGCGCGCCGGCTCCATGTGGTACGATTCTTCTTCTTTTAGGCTACGTACCCACTGACAAACAGACAGGTGGCTTGCTTAGCACCTATAGAGCCTAGAGTCAGTGCGTACGTAGCCTAAAATTATCTTAGCCAATTGACTCTTATTAGAAGTGACCTTTATAAACTGATACTTTGTTAAGGGCGGGCGCACCGAGCTTTTGCCTTAGTCTCTGTCTTTTTCTTTACGTGTAAAGAGTAAAGATAATAACCACACTTTTGCACTTTTTCAAAGTTTTTCCTTGTTATTTTCATCATATTGCTCTTAAATCTGTGAACTTTAGTTTAGTAATTTAATCATAATATTAAATTACTTATTTATATAAAAAAGTAGGGAAATAGAGGAAAAAAATACTCGAAAAGAGGTAACTTTGCTAGTTATTATATCGAGCCAACTTTATCAAATCGTAATACTGTCTAGTATATATTCCCAACAATACCAATACATTTCCCTAGACTTTAATTTAATTGTTTACAACGGTCAAACAACGGTTATAAAAACGTGTTTGTATGTATAAAAAGCTCGGTGCGCCGTTATTTAGGTAATAAAATCGACTTGTAATTTCAACTGATCAGGTATATTGTTCAGTCTTAGAGGGCTTGTTAATTCCATAATAGATTTAAGTCCTGGCCGATCATTTGAACTAATCACTTACAACATAATTATGCGAACTATGTATGTGAGTACACATATCGCACACACGTACTCGGTTCACGGCGGTTCGGTTCGGTGCACGTCGTCTCGTACACTGTTCGCATAATATCTTGACCTTGTAAGAAGAAGCACTTCAAGGCCCACTAGTATTATAAATAGAAATGAGTAAATGATTAACTGGTACTGGAATATTTACACCATATATGGAATGATTTCTATGAATAATTTAAACTAAACTTGTTTATTTATTTGTTTCTAGGGTCAACACCTACGAACACGTGGTTCCTCAAACTCCCTTCGGTGGATTCAAGGAATCCGGTATCGGACGCGAACTGTGAGTATAACTTTCTCAGAACCCTTAAATTAATTATTTGAATGATAGTCTAACCGCATATCATATTTAGCATTTAGTGTTCTCGCTGCTGCGTCATAGGCCTCCTCTCTGTGAGAGTAAATTATGGTTACTATCGAACAAACCTAGATTGTAGTTCCCATTTGCAAAAAGAGTGTCGACCGTTGACTATTAAATTAGCCTAAGTAGATTTTTTTACAAAAATCATGTCATCATTCATTTCAAATAGCCACATAAAAGCCACTTTTGAACGTCAACATTTACAAAAAATAGAATTGATTCGCCCCTTCCCAAAGTTTCTTGCCCATTCTTCTCCATACGAAACTATCGTATGGAGAAGAACGGGCAAGAAACTCCACCGTTATTCTTTTAAAATGGTTTACAATATTTTGTATATAATATATATGATAAATGTGAAGACGATGCACCTGGCATAAAATTACAATACCACAATTATTGTGGTATTGTAATTTTATTCTAGGTGCATCGTCTTTAGTAATACTAGTTTTTCATTTTAAATTATTTTTACCTATTATAGGTAAAAATAAATTAAAATTAAACCATTATCAGATAAATTAATTATGTGATAGATACATCGTACTTACATATTCACAAACATTGTAACAGCAGGTATCCTTGTTTCCTAAAAAATTTAACAAGTAATCAGTCAGTGTATGCATTAGAATAATCACACAATGAAAAATTGACATTGATTTAAAAAATATATTAGCAAGCAGTTTGATTTTTCTAGACTCTAGATTGTCATATGGAGCAGGACCAGCATGTTTCTACGCATTTTTATCTTGAATATAATCCTCTAATATGTATTAAGCTTATGTACAAGGTGTACTTTGATATGAGTTTTATATTTTCTTTCATTTAATTACAATATAAGGACATACAAGTATTTTTTTGTAATATTTAACACAGTACCCCATAAAAGGTGTATGGGTACTTTAGATAATCTAAAAATGGTTGATCTATTTTATCTTTATTTCTAGTATTAAAATTATGTCAATCACTGATTTTACTAAAAAGATATAGATTTTTTCTCACAAACATAATATTTTCATAAATGAATTGGCAAGGTACCGTCATAATATTAAGCTTTTTAAATAGTTCCCTGAGAGATTCGTGGCGACGTAGATTATCAATGGCTCTGACAGCTCCCTTGCAAAATAAAGAGTACTTAGTGGACAGAGCTCTGGTCGGGTGAAAATAGAGAAAATGAATTTTCCCAGATATAAGACCTAGCTAGATCGATTTTTCACCCCCTTAAACCTCTACATTGCAATTCGAAATCGTTAGAGCCGTTTTTGAGAACGTGATTACAAATATATACAAAATATAGACCTGCTGTCTTGTATGGATCAGAATGCTGTTCCACAAAAATAATGAATGAAAGGCAATTGCATGCAGCTGATATGAGAATGCTAAGAGGGATGTGTGGTGTTACGCGAATGGATATAATAAGAAATGAGTTTGTAAGAGGAAGTCTGAAAGTGACACCGGTGACTGAAAAGTTGTGTGGAAATCGGTTATCATGGTATGGGCATATGATGCGGAGGAATGAGGAAAATGTCGTCAGGAAAGTTTTGAGTATGAATGTGGATGGCTTTACGAGTACCTAAGGGAAGACCAAAGAAACGGTGAACTGTGTGAAAGATGATATGGCCAGAAAGGGAGTGACTATCGAGATGACGACTAATAGAGAAGTATGGAAGAAAAAGACATGTTGCGCCGACCCCAAATAAATTGGGACAAGGACAGGAGAATGATTGCTCATTTAATAGTAAGTATAGGATTTAATGTCAGCAGCCTGATCCATACGACAATAGCTGTGGAAGTAACTGAAATAGACAAAACGCGCGGTTTCTACAACTTTTAACTATCTTATTTTTCTATCAGCATAAGCGGCCGAGCGGCCGGCCGCCTTGCAAGAGATGTTATTTGGGGTCGGCGCAAAACGTTTTCATCTTCCATTCTCCCCTGTCAACCTTCAGGCTATTTTTTTACATATTCACATCACTACATCTCCTATCATTTTTTTTATAATAATATTTTTTGATTATGATGTTCTATCATGGAAATTACCTTTAGTTCCGGCAAATCACAGTCTAGCCATTTATCATGTACCTATAGTCTTTACTCTATTTGACTATAGGTATTAACGTGTGACTATAATATGTTTCAGGGGTGAGGATGGAATCCTGCAATACTTGGAGACCAAGACAGTGTCCTTCGCCCTCCCCAAGAAACCCCAGCTGTAAAACAACCAAAGCAATCTGAAGAAAGTGCCAAATCCCGGCTAAATACCAGACTACTATTATTTTTATATACATACTTACTTATAAAATACTTGTTATTGATTAATTTGTGAAAATACAAAACAATCAATTATTTTTTTAATTGCTTTTTATTGACCATATAGGATTTATCCTAAAACTCGTATTGGTATTGTTGAGACCGTTGTCAGACAACAGTCCAGTGACAGAACAAAAAAACTGGATTTGTGTGCCAACAAAAAATGTGTGTCAACAAACTTACAAATTGATTATTTTATGTGGCAGAGGCCACAGAGTACCTTTATAAACTGCTTTGCAAAAAAAACCGGTGAAGAGCGAGTCAGACTCGCGCATCGAGGGTTCCGTACCATCATATATAAAAAAGTAAGCTATTTAGAGACATCGTTTAATTTTTCCTGTAATCCTACTTCCTACTAATATTATAAACTAGCTGTTGCCCGCGGCTTCGCCCGCGTGTATGTCGGAAATTATCCCACGGGAACCTTCTACCGAGATGAAAAGTATCCTATGTCTTAATCCAGGTTATAAACTATCTGTATACCAAATTTCATCCAAATCCGTTCAGCCGTTTTTGCGTGATTGAGTACCTAACAAACATCCAAACATACAAACTTTCACATTTATAATATTAGTAGGATGCGAAAGTTTGGATGACTGGATGTTTGTTACACAATCACGCCAGAACGACTGAACGGATCTGGATAAAATTTATTTTATTTTATTTTATTGAAACGACGGCGATGACGCGTTCGCGCGTCTGCCCTCACGCGTCTTATTTTTTGTCAAAGCTTTGGAGCTCCTGTCATTCTAATCATTGTAACTTTTAAACTATTCATCCAAATTACTTAATGTAAAAGACAAAGTTTATCTACATTAAATTTCAAAAGCGATGAAGGTATTTATTTTGATAAGAATTAACTAAATATGCATTGTAAAAGAAGTATCCAATTGAAATGTATTTATAGCTCAGATTCTGATGTTCATACTATTTTGGCTATAATAGTTTCCACATAAAAGGTAGATATATGCTGTCGCGGCTTTTATTTAGAACTGTTTAAGGCAAATAATCCCAGTATACATTATCTTTGTATAAGTCTTTAAGCAGCGCACGCCAAGATAACTGTGAGAGAGCAGGAGTTTTTCCGACTTACTTGATACTTATTGTTATATTATGAGCAAATCACACAATATCTTAATAAATTTAGCCTATGTGCTATTCCAGACTATAATCTTTGTGCTAAATTTATCCAGATCCGTTCAGTCGTCCTGGCGTGATTGAGTAACAAACATCCATCCATCCAAACTTTCGCATTTTGAGCAAACGTCATCTAAAACTATTCCAAAATTCAAGTTGATGGCATTAGTAGTTCTTGAGATATCCATCCAGCTGTGACAGACGGACAGACAGACAGACTGGGTCGCACCATAAGGGTTCCTTTTTACTATTTTGGTACGGAACCCTAAAAACGGGCACCTTACTGTCATTGGCTTTTCTATGGATAATATTAATATTTTTATTAAGTCATTAACTAAATGACTAGAAATTTCTTATTATCAATGAGAAAACAGATCCTGAAATCGGTGTTTTAGTCAACGTAAACAGAGAACCGTGTTAAAATGGACGTTTTTATAGGTATAATGAAATTAAGACTACGAGTATTTTTACGGTATTGTAATAAAACACGACATTAAAAAATAAAAATTAACCTTCCAGCGATTACGACATGTAATCGTCTTGGTATGCTTTCCACCAGGCTTTTGATGATGTCCTGTGGAATGTGTCCCCACTCAGCCGAGATCACATGTTTAAGCTCCCTGATGTTTTGTGGAAGTGGTTAGACAGATAATACTCGCCTTTTGAGGAGGTTCTAGACGTGCTCGATGAATACCGACCTCTCGGCCTGAGCATTATCGTCCATGTAAATGGCATCTTCACCAATTACAGTCAGTGCGGGTTGTGCATGTTGACTAAGGATTTCTGTTATGACCTTTGCGTATTTAGTGAGCCATTTTCAATGAATACTATCTCAGTACGATAGCTGGAAGTTACGCCCGCCTTAAACATAACGGACCCTCCATCATAAGGGGTGAATTCTTCAAAACATAGGTACGTCGGCATAGCGTTACTCTGGTTTTCGTAACACTCGCCAACGTCGGTCCTCACCATTCAGATAAATTCGAGCCTCATCGGAGAAGAGTAGGTACGCTACTCCAGTTACCTAGTGTCCAAGATAGGCAATTTCTAGCGAACCTCAATCGAGCAATCCGTGCTCACGGAAAAACTTGGCCCGCGCTGGTCGTCGACTGCGTGTATCAGCCGCTAAAAGCCTCCTCCTCACTGTCCATAGGTTAACACATTAATTGCTGAATTATTTGGCGAATTTGCTCCAAGTGCTGCTTTATGATACACTAAACCCTGTGCGGCAAACGCTCATGCGCGCCCAAAAAATACTTCGTGTGGTGCTATGAGCGCGCATGCGCGGTTGAAGAAACTCTACCCAGTGCGGCTGGGCGCATATGTGCGGCGTTACAAACTTGTCCCAAGTGCGGCGAGACGCTTATGTGTGTTTGAAAATTTTCCAGTTTTATGAGTCATAAAACAATTACGCCAAGAACAATAGAGATGCACAAAAAACCCACAGGTGCGGCGCGCCGCATTCGAAGGAAGTTATATAAATTGTATGGACGTGCATAAGCGCCGCCAGCACATGGTGAACGTTCGAAAATCGCGCATGCGCGTTGGCCGCACAGAACGTGTTAACTTGTGGTCCTCGTACCCCTTCAAAGCTTCTTTTGAGGTCTTTGTAACTGCTTTGTTGTATGTAAAATCTATGTCTAGGTAACTGCATTGTTTGTAAAATCAAATCCCCATTTATTTACTAAATTGTCAGCAGCTGACCCCAATCCGCACTCAATATGCAAATCAATTATGTATGTACGACAAAATGCAATACATCATTATTGAAAAAGAGCTTCTTTGGTGTTGCTCCCAAAATTCATAATAAAATACCCACAGAACAGGTAAAAATATCTGTTCTGTGAAAATACCTGAAGTTATAAAAAGTATCAAAAAGTGTTTTCATAAATTATTCGTTGAGAAATGTTACTATGCCATAGACGATTACTTAAATGATAAAACACTTTAACTACTCTACCTATTAATAATCCAGTGTATTGCATGCATATATTTTCTTTTGTTTTGATATTTTTGTTGCTTTTTTTTTAAGATTTTGTTTGTTTTTATTTTATACAGTATTCACTGATATTTGTATGTCATCTATGACAAAACATAGTGCACCATATAATTATTGTATAAGACCTTGACCTTTAACCTATGTTTTACAAATAAATATTTCTGATTCTGATTTTGATTCTGCATTTGCGGTTCCTCAGCGCCAGAGTCACTAAAAAGCACTCGTCTCGTGGTTATGTGCAAAGTTTTCTCCCAGAACCTTGCCTTCTCTGAACGGGACCTGTCTCTTGGTGTCGAGTCCAGGTTCTTTGGACGGTTGAACGACTCACGTTTAACCGCTGTGAGACGTAACATTGGCTACACCCCTCTTCCAGCAGCGCTATATTTTTACTAGCTCTTATTGTTTTTTCTGCCATTACAATCGAGACAAAGATATCTGTTTTAAGTCATAATAAGGCAGGATTTTGCGACAAACATAAATTATTTTACTAAAAGTAACGAGAAGTTAGTTTTAGTTGCCTGATCACCTTTTAACCGCAAAGCCGCGAAAAGTAAGTAAAAAGTCACAAACTGAAAAAAATAATTATTATTTTTAAAAACTAAAGTTTCAAATTTGGAATTAACTTTTTTTTCATACCCAGACTCTTTATTAAGTGCCAGTAACATAGTTTGGCTATTAAAATCTCTTTAGAACTAAATACAATAATGTAGAAAAATCAAAACCGCCCGTTTTTTGCAAGGAGAGTATACGGACAGCAGAGGCCAAATAAAAAAAAAACTCGTTACTTTTCAGTTAAAATTTGTATAATTTCCTTTTTTAATGTAGGTATTACTTATCTAGGGATTTGTTATTTGTGTTCGTTTTACTACAAGGCTCAAGGTGATTCATCAGTTCTATTTTTCTATATTATTTGATCACAATACCTTGATGCAAAATAATAACTACTTATTAAAATATAATGGTAAGCTCATACTAGATCATTTCTGTTCAGCCGACCATGTAACATTTAATTCATATCCGACAAATTACTTATAAAGCTGTTTGTTTACACATATTTAAGTAAATAAATATAGGTATAACATTAAAATAATTGTATCAGCAATCATAATACAATATTTTAAAGTTACGTACTTATTAGTTTTCTAAAGAGTACAGTCCACGCAATGTTTAGATTGACCACATTTATTTCATTTTGTTTCATATTTGTTTGCATATGTAATTATCATTATCAGTATTCATCACCAATATGGAGTATTGTTTGAAAATTTTAGGGACCCATACTGAGATATCTCAAGAAAACGAATGTCTAAATGCTCTTGACCAACAATGTGTATTCTTGATCAAAGTTGGCAGTAAACAAATGATGTACAGTCATGAACCGGGATTGTTGAGCCACTAGCTTATCATCTTAACTTGGTTGTGTTACATGAATGCCGCCCGTGAAATTTGACATGTGTATGTTCGTGTAACACAACCAAGTTAAGATGATATGCTAGTGGCTCAACAATCCCGGTTCGTGACTGTACCTACATCAGCTCTGCTATTCTGTACAAATCTCACCCTGAAAACTTAGGTGAGGTGAGCGTGGAGTGAGCTGAGCTGTCAATAGTGTCAATCCCTAGCATCTGGTGGAATGACAGCTCTCTTCAACAAGCTCACTTCACCGACGTTTTCACGGTGAGATTTTTACAGAATAGACCGGCAGAACTTTCGGCCAATCGAGGTAGGGAGCTGGCTGCTACTCCACTTTTTGGTGACGTTTAGGTGACGCTTAAAAAATTAAAATAATTTGTGACAGAACAGTTTGAAAGTTAGAAGCTACTACGTAGTCTGTGGTTAGAAGCATTTATGTAAGGCTGAACGTCCTGACATCAGAACGTTCGGCCAACCTGAATCTCCGGTACTGAGGACCTTAGAGAAACTGTTACTGAATAAAGATTTTGCGACGATTTGAAGACAAACAACCACTGCTTTACTTTTACTCGTAAAGCCACCAGTTAAAAGTAAAATTAATTTTAGTTCCCGGAATATCAGGACTGAGAGAATAACGATTCAGTGACGACACTGAAATGAGTTTTTATTGCTATAGTTTTTTTTTTTTGTGATGGCCCCATTAAATGCCACGGTAAATATATAATTTTCAATTAAACATATAACCTTAAAAAATTGGGATTATCGATTCCTCCACAATGAAGAAGCTTAGAAAAACAGTTACCTAGTGAATAAATATTTAGTGGCGACACTAAAACGAATGTTTATAGCTTTATTTTTTTTCGTGATGGCCCCATTGAAAATTTAACATACGGGAATTGTACTTAGGATGACATAGGTACCTACTTTTTGTTTGGAGACAAATATTTGATTATTCAAAGGTTATAAAAAATTAAACTAAGGGATAATAAATAAAAATTATAAATACATTAATAATAATCATTATAAACGTTTATTTACGAAGCACACAACATTATCTTGACGCTAAAGAAAATGACAATATTGATATAAAACAAAAATAAAAACTTTTAGCAAAAAATAAAACCAACTTCCAAAACAAAACACTACAAACTGAAAATTAACTTTAATTTCGGTAGTCGGTGTCTTTTGTTTTGTAATTTCATTTTTTGCCACCGACTCCCGAAATTAAAGTTATTTTTCACTTTGTAGTGTTTTGTTTTGGAAGTTGGTTTTATTTTTTGCTAAAACATTTTTATTTTTCATTTTTTAATTGTGGTGCCTACCCCACACAAATTCGAATACCCCTATGCTACCTTCGAATACCTGCTATGGAAATAACAGTGATAGGAAGTTATTAAAACATCATCCGCATAGATTAAAACGTCATCCACATATACATATACGGCCGTCCGCCGTCACTCGAAGTGGACGTGTGTCGCGTGTGCTCGGACCCTGTGCAGATATTTAGTTATGCTAAATTCCTATTGGTTAAAGTCTCTGAAGTAAATTCTCGTTTCCTCATACGGACTTTTTACGGCTGGTCTCCGCCCCTCGAAAGGGATAGACTCTCGCTCGGTGTTACGTCGCTGGCGCGCCTAATTGGATTTTTGTGATTGGTGTTTGCCGGGATTTGAACTCGAGACTCGCGCGCGACGGGTACCTGTCCGTTCCCCCGAGTCACCGTAACGTAGGCGCAGAAGCCGAAATTGCAAGTCACTACGCACGTTGACATCCGCACCGCGCGGGCCGCTGGCTGACGCATCGGCTACGAAGTGTGTGAGTCATCGATTTAGTTGGCGGCTACGCTGCTACGAATTGGAAGGTGTGCTACGTGTGCTACGTTTTACGCGTCGTGTATTTGTTATCATAAAATAATCACAGCACAATGCCACAGATTCAACGGTCACCTCCTGCAGGCACTGGTATGGAAACTCAGCGGGTAATGTCATCGCCTGATATTTCGAATATTGATAACGAGCCAGAACATAAGAATGTCAACACAAAATCAAGAGGCAGACGGTTTCGGCCAGACCTCTCGCCGGGTCACTCCCCACTAAGTGAGTTCAAGACGTTTGAGGACAAAATAATGAATTTATTGACTACGTGGAAATCTGATCAGGATAAATTATTGAATAAGTTAACATCTGATATCAACGAGGTAAAGCTACAGAATAAAGAGATACGAAAGACAAACGTCGACATTGAGAAATCCATCGAGCATATAAATTTGGCGTATGAGAGCATGAGACAGTCAGTACAAAAACTGGAAAAGGAACGTCAAGAACAGCGCTCTTATATCATGGAATTAGAGAAAAAGGTGTTTGACTTGCAGAATAGTTCACGCTCCTCCTGCTTCGAAATAAGAAATATTCCGGTAACTGAGAAAGAGACTACAGAGAACCTGGCGTCCCTAGTATTACAAACAGGCAAAGTTCTTCAGGTTCCTTTAAAATCAACGGATCTGCGAGATGTCTATCGTATGCCGGGGAAAAAAGGATCAAGTAGACCAATAGTTGCAGAGATGATCACTGTTCCTCTAAAGAAACAGGTGCTAGACGCTGTTCGGGCTTTTAATAAAGAGCGCCCCACTGCGGAAAAATTAAATAGTACTCACATTGGAATAAATGGAGAGCCTAAACCGATATACGTAGCCGATCACTTACCAAATAGCCTGCGACAATTATTTTACGAAGCTCGCAAGTTCGCCAGCGCTCACGATTACAAGTTTTGTTGGTCGCAGAACAATAAGATTTTTCTTCGCGAGCGGGAGGGCATGGACTCGGTCATCGTCTCCTCAACGTCATGTCTGGCTAACCTGCACAAAACTCTGCAGCATTAACTCTGATCAGCAAGCGATAACTATCTTTTATTCTGTTTGGGCTAAGGTTTCATTTTATATTTTATTTGTTTTTGTTTATCATTTAATTATCACGCTATCTAAATGCTTAACAACATATTACACACTTTCACCATACACATCTTCTATGACACAAAATCTCCATATCATGTGTACGGTCCAATCCCCCCTCTGTTTACCCCTCAGGTGTGTTGATTATGAGGTATTCTTTGCTAGTTCCAATAGTAACGCTATATATGCCATTATTTTAAGAAAGGTAATTTTGCGGCTACACTTCTACTTGGGCTATTTTCTGATTGTTTGTTCTCATGTCGAGACATCAAATAGTTATGAAATGTCTCCCGTGATGTACCGATGTGCGTTCTTTTACTTTATTGCAAAATGCTGGACCTAACAACAATATCTAATGAACTGGACGCTATCGGTACAACCCAGTCTTATATTTGTAAACCGGAGCAATGCGTAAATATCTTAACGGATACAAATCATACAGTAAATGTACTACATGTCAATATACGCAGCGTTAACCGGAACATCGACGAACTTACATTGTTCATAAAAACTCTGCGTATACTTCCAGAAGTAATTGTCTTAACTGAATGTTGGCTAAGTAAATCACCGCATATTCCACCACTAGATGGCTATGTTAGCTATTGTACAAGAGATAATATTAACCAAAATGATGGTATTATTATTTACATTAAATCTTTTCTATTGCATACAGTAGCTGAACCAAACATATTAGATACCAATTGCTTGATATGTAAGATAGAATCCGTAGATATGATAATAATTGCCCTGTATCGCCCGCCCTGTTATCGTAATATTGATAATTTTCTAAACGGTCTTGATGACGTTCTGTCATCCGTATCTAACAATAAAAATATAGTACTAATTGGAGACCTCAATATAAATATTATCCCAGATCACCTAACCCAGCCAGCGAACGAGTACCTTAACTTAGCTGCCCTTCATGGCCTTTTACCTACTCATAAGCTGCCCACCCGGGGTAAGAACTGTTTAGATCATATCTTCCTTAAATCAGAATTAAAGAATGTAACACTGATCTTTGATACTTACATTACCGACCACGCGCCTATCCTCCTAAATATTAAAGCTAACCAGAAACTAACAAACCGGAAAACTACAATTGTAAGAGTGGACTATCCATCAGTTTTTACAGCTGTTTCAAAGACTGAGTTCAGTGCAATCTTGGATATCACCGATGCTGAAATGGCAGCTGAAATGTTAGTGTCGATTCTTGGTTCCATAATTAAACAACACAGTGTAGCTAGACCTATTCCATCAAAATGCAGAATCCTCAAGCCATGGATAACAAATGGTTTACTGCGTTGCATCCGCAATAGAGACGCTATGTGTCGGCAGATAAAGACTAACCCTGATAACTATGTTCTTAAACTCACTTTTGTACGATATCGCAATTTTTGTAACAAACTACTTAAAAAATTGAAACATGCTTACGAGAAAAATGAATTTGTAAAAGCCAAAGATAATCCTAGAGCAACTTGGAAGGTAATTAAAAATATTGTCCAATCTAACAGCTCCAGAAACCCACCAACTGAACTACTGAAGATAGGGCCCGACAAAACTGCATCTGTAAATATGGTCAACGACTATTTCTCCAGTATAGGTAATGATCTGGCACAGAAACTTCTACCCACCGCACAAAACTCTACGCATTCGCTAGAGGATAACACTATTACCAACTCCTTCGTACTCATGCCAACGGATGAGTGTGAGGTGGATCGAATTATTCATGGCCTCCGCAGTGACACCGCTGTTGGATGGGACGCAATCCCAACGCAGTTGTTACAGAAATGCTCCAACACGCTAGTACCGGTGGTTACACATATCTGCAATATATCCATGTCAACCGGAATCTTTCCCAAAGTTTTCAAAAGGGCTATCGTCCACCCTATCTACAAGAGCGGAAACAGAGACAGTGTAAATAATTACAGGCCAATATCTGTTTTGCCTGCATTATCAAAGGTTCTTGAGAAATTACTTAATATTAGACTGCAAAACTTTCTGAAAACTAATAACATTTTAGCGCCAAACCAATTCGGCTTTAGGGATGGCAAATCCACAGAGAATGCTGTGGGTTCTCTTGTCGATCAAATAGTGAACATCCTTGATCAAAAACAAAAATGTATCGGCGTTTTCTTGGATCTCACCAAGGCTTTTGACACTGTCTCTGTTCCTCGACTCTTATTAAAAATGGAAAGGATGGGAATTCGTGGATATGCCCTTCGGATTTTCACAGATTATCTCTCGGATAGAACACAGTTTGTTAAGATCGATTCTTTTGTAAGTGATACTGCTCCTTTAAACTTTGGGGTACCACAAGGTTCGATCCTGGGTCCTACTCTCTTCCTACTTTATATAAATTCCCTATGCTTGCTTCCCCTTCTTTACTGTGACATTTTTACGTATGCGGATGACACCGCGCTACTCGTCCGTGGCAAGAGCTGGCCCGAGGTTTTTACTAGAGCCGAACAAGCCATAAGACAAGTTATGCAATGGTTGTCAGGTAATCTTTTAACCTTTAACCCAAATAAAACGACCTACTTAACTTTCTCGCTGACATCTTCCTCTCAACCGTCTAATGAACGCATTACTCTCAAAGCCCATACCTGCGACCCATGTACTTCGAGTGTCTCCTCTTCACCCTGTGGTTGTTCTATCTTAACCAGGTCTACCCAAGTAAAATACCTTGGAGTATACCTTGATCCTTTTATTAGCTGGAAACATCACCTAATGGTTCTTGCAGATCGAGTTCGAAAGACGATCTATATATTTAAAAAACTTCGCTATTCTCTGGAACTCAACACCCTTAGGATGGTATATTGTGCCTTGTGTCAGTCTATCCTGACGTATTGCATAACCGTGTGGGGGGGTGCTGCAAAGACGATCTTACTGCCTCTAGAACGTGCACAGAGGGCTGTACTTAAAGTCATGTCTTTTAAACCCTTCAGGTATCCGACAGTTCAGCTCATGGATGACTGTCAAACTTTATCTGTGAGGCAATTATTTGTCCTGGGAACAGTTTTGAGGAAGCACAGCACTCTAGAATACGACAAAGCTATAACAACAAAGCGCCTCTCGTACGTAGTATGTCAAGCCCAACGTTATCGTAGCTCCTTGGCTGCACGGCACCACAATGTGATTGGATGTCACTTATACAATAAAATAAATAAATATTGCAATATCTATCCACTCACCAGATACGAATGTAAAAAAAAGGTATCAAACTGGCTTCAGAATAAACCATATGATGAAACTGAAAACCTCCTTAAATTATCAACACTATAATGAGAACCTATACCCTACATTACCGTACACCTCAATCACGTACACGCATAGTCTACTCACATAATTACACACACACACACACACACACACACACACAACGCACTTTTCACAATAATAACGGATAATTATAATTATTATATGTATAACATCAATCACGTGAACACGTTCCGCTCAGTAGCTATGTATGAAATTGTAATAGATTAATAACTGCGAGGGCCCTGGTACCCTTAACACAAGTTTAATCTTAATTTGGGTACCAGAGTTCAACAAAACTAGCATTTAAATAGTCTTCTGTGTAATGCTTGTGTTTTTATGTGTGTATTTGACTGCAATAAATAAATATTATTATTATTATTATTATTATACATAGTGGAAAAAATACGCATTATTGAAACTAACTCAAACCTACTCAAGCAAAGTTAATAATTTTATGGGACCATCTAGGAATATAATACCCTTTCAAACAAAAAAAGAATGTTCCAAATCGGTCCATCCGTCTTGGAGTAATCGTGTAACAAACATACAAAAACATACAGTCGTATTTAGAACCTCCTCCTTTTTGAAGTCGGTTAAAAAGACCAATCATTATCAAGTAGGTAAGTTGACACACGTCAGTCTAAATTGACGTACCTATTATTATTATCGGTGGACAATTCACATATAAACAGCTTAGTTCTTGCTGCAACGCCAGCACGTAGAGTATGGCACCATTGCTTATACAGGGTTATTGGTAAAATACCAGCAACCTCTTAAGGGGTCATTGTACTCACCATTATGAACAAATTTTACTATGGGACCAAATCTGAAATCGCAAAAAAAATCAGCTGTTCAGTACATTCTGACGAATTATGCGAACATAAATGTACTGAACACCTGATTTTTTTTCGTGATTTCAGATTTGGTCCCATACTCGTAGTAAAAGTTGTTCATAATGACGAGTACAATGACCCCTTAAGAGGTTGCTGGTGTTTTATCAATAACCCTGTATAACTGCTAACATAGATACCCAATGCTCTCCTGGCCTCGATTTGCTATATAATTCCTTACAATAAATAAAGGAATGCAGTATCGGAGTCATCATCATTAACAGCGTCTATAGTAAAATCTTCCGCAGGTCCAGCATCTGAGTCATCCTGAAGGATAGCAAGCCTCACTTGTTTTCGAGCTCTAACGCTATTGTCATTTTCCTTTTTTTTTATTTTGGACTTGGACTTACTATTTGATCTTAGTCCGACGGTTGTTATGTAATCTTACCCTACGAGGTAAATAATATTTGTCGCCTTTTGTGACTTAAAGCTTTGAGGTAAGTAAATTAAATCATTCTTCGATATTCATAGCCTAAATTAATCACAGTTACCATAGTGTATTCACAGTAACACGTACCTGATACAAATTTATCAGTAGGTAGGTATATGTGAGTGAGATTGACATGAAACTTGTCAAATCAGAATTCTTCCGGTGGTGGCCCGACAATATTATTATTAGTTTGATAAACTAGATTACACATTTTATAATTAAATAATAGTTCCATGGAGAAATCACAGTAGGTATTGAGTACAATAACTACACAAAAATTACCTTTATAAAAATATTAGTCGACAACATTAGCTACGGCTTTCTTTTAGGTAAGGTCAGCCACAACTTAAGCTACCTATTTTCGATAGTTTTGCCTGGTTCTACTATACCAAGAGACCTGTGCATCTGACCTCGATGACGTCCCACGAATGACATATGACAATATAGACTGGCGAGCGAGAGACAGCAAGGCATCGCGGGGAATTTGCGGGAGTTGCCGGGGGAGGAACACATTCCACGCGGGTGTATGAGATCCCTGGGTACTATAGTACAAATTGATAAGAAATCACAAAGAACTGATATGGGTAGGCTTACCTTGTGGGCGATCGTACCTACCTATATATCTCAATATTATTAAAATCACAGTTAAGGCGTTGTGAGCGCATAGGTAAGTTTAGTTGTCCAGAAATATTTTTTACTCAATTGGGCAGCCGCTTCTATACCCACAAATGCCTTAAAATAAACATAAATATACCTATTATCACATTTGCATTACTATTAAATAAACAAGTCAGTCAGAGAATATATTGTTACAATATATTTTTTTTCTTATTCAATATTCGGTATTGGGTTAACATTCTACATAAAATATCCAAATTTCACGGCTGTTACTCATTCTGTCTAATAGCCTGAGACCCGTGGCATACGAACAGACAGATATCAGATTGACATCACTAGAGATCCGTTTTGCCCTTTGGGTACTGAACCCCAAAAACTACACAATGATATTCAGGCATCAGCTCAACGTTGCTCATACATAATATAATAATAATAACCCCACCGCTGTATCTCTACGTTGACGTCGTGGTAGGGCTTGCGCGCTCCAAACTTTAGGTCTGTGCCGGTAGAGTTTACTTTGCCGGAACGGGTCTAGGATGAGGAGCCAGACCAAGAGAGATACAGAAACCCGCAGGACAGCATGTGGCGAGCTGTAAGGCAGTAGCGTCCCCACGGACCCTATCTCCCGAGAGAAATCTTGTCCTCGTCTCTGGCTTGCCTTTATTGGCCGGCTGGAGTGAACACTGACGAGGACCAGAGCTCCCACCTCTTTCTTGCCTTTATTGGCCGGCTTGAGTGGAGATTCGCAAGAGCAAACGTGTTCGGAGGAAGGAAGTATTCCAGTAAGGTGCTGGTAGGGATCTTGACCGTACTTCCGGGATTGTCCTGATAGCCGTGGAATACCTCTCCACTCCTCAAGCATCTCAGGAAGTGTTGCCCCCTTGTCGCTATGTCACTATGTGCTAGCGGCCGTTTCCGGGAGCCCATTATTGAGTGAGCAAGTCACCCCCTGCCATTTTATCCGTGTATAATATATAACATTGGTCAGGCAGGGGACATAGTTCTTCCATAGTTCAAGTAACCCAATCCACATTAGCCACCCAGACCCATAGCCCAATATGTTTTGTTTCCACACACAACAATAGTCCTGCACCAACCGGGGGTTGTCCTTGGGTGCACTTGCATAGTGCATACAGGGATAATCGTCGGTTGGTGCCTCCTTATCATTTAAAATTATTTAAGGGGCCTCTGCGAGTTGGCTTCGGCTCCTCGTACGCCTTGCAAAGGTCCGGGACCCCAGGGTCCCAAGAAATGTAAAAAATAAATAAATAATAATAATAATAATATTCTGGGATATTTCACACACGGTCATCTGATCCCAAACTAAGCAGAGCTTGTACTATGGAAACCAGATAACTGATATACTACATACGAGTAGACTATTTTTTTTTTTTTTGTAAATACGAGTACATACTTACTTAGATAGAACTACCCCAGACTCAGGAGAAACAGACATGTTCATGCACACAAATGTTTGTCCTGGATGGGAATCGAACCCACGACCTGCGGCATGATAGGCGGCATCTTAACCAACCACGCCAGCTGGCCTGTCAATATATAATATTATTAATAAACATTTTCGACGAGTTTTGTTTCAGAACGACAATGGCTAAACGGCATTACAAAGTTATTAGCAGTTTCCTGTACAATAAAATTAACAAAATCCTGAACCTGTACCCCTTAAGAAAAATGGAGTCAAAAAGAAAATTAAAATCTTGGCTTCTAAAACTAAATTACACAGCTACTGAAAACCTCCTTAATCATCACGAATAAAATTTTATTAACTCAATCGCTTTGGAATCTTAATAAAATATTGATAGTATAATTAAATAATAAAATAAAAACGCGCCCGTTGCCGTTTACCGTAAACAATAGCCTAATTTAATTAATCGTCATCAGTCATAACATAACACAAACACACTCATAACAGCACACCCTCACCAGCACTCACTCTCTCACACATAGTACATACAAACACACACTCTTGCAAGTCGTGATAGTGGCACATCCATACTTTTGTATTTTAGTACCTTTATATGGATTCCCTATATACAGGCATGCCTAATTTGGGAATCCAGTAAGTCAATAATTTTTTTACTGCGGACGTTTGAGGTAATATTTCTAGTGAGACGATGGAGCGGCCCTAGCGTCTGTAACACAGGTTAATTCCTAGCACGGAACTGGGTTTTTGCTCCGCTATCCACTGTAATATTTCTATCTGTCACTCGTGATGTAGTATTTAAGTTAACATGTACTCAAAGTTTTGTTGTTAATAAAGATTATTATTATTATTATTATTATCCAGTACCTAGGTACTAGATAAATACTTGTTTCGTTGGAATACATGGTCACCTATCTCAATA
Organism: Dicycla oo; assembly: GCA_948252095.1. Lineage (NCBI taxonomy): Eukaryota > Metazoa > Arthropoda > Insecta > Lepidoptera > Noctuidae > Dicycla > Dicycla oo. Next base: position 13,281,237 of record OX411713.1, on the reverse strand, counting down.
AAGTACATTTTATAAATTAACGTAAATAACGCAATTAATGTTGTTGAACTGTCAAAATCAATCCGATTCCGACTGATAGTGTGTTACGCAATTGCCCTTCTTGGCACTTTGGCAAGCCGAAGAGTCGTCTTTTTAACCGACTTCAAAAAAAAGGAGGAGGTTCTCAATTCGTCGGAATCTTTTTTTTTTATGTATTTGCCCCGATTACTCGAAGACGGCTAGACCGATTTGGAAAATTCTTTGTTTGACTGAAAGGGTATATTTTCTAGTAGGTCTCCTTTTCATCAGGTCAGGATCTGATGATGGAATCCTGGAGAAATCAACGGAACTCTTCAAATATTATAGGCACACCTATAGCGATTTGGGTATTTTTTATAGTAACTCGTGCATTTGTTCTTGGAAAGCATCATTTGGTCAAGTGGAACTGATGACAAAGATCACAGATGGCTACTGGAACTACTATTATAAGTATTTATATTTATAATAAGTATTATTATTTAGTATATCAATAATAAGTGTTTCAAGGGTTGCGATTCGATTAGGTACCTATTTTAATAATGGTTGCTAAGCAATTTATGCTCGTCACAATGCTTATGGTGATGTGGAGTTTTCCTGGTACTTACCAAGAGAACTCCTCAACAATTAACGTCCCTGCATCGCGAAAAGAAATATTTTGTAAAAGGTGTGGAGCAGTTGACATTAGGATATTGTAACTTAGATAAATTACAAACTGACTCACTAAAAAGTGAAAAATAAAAACTTTTTTTTTTAAATTATCAACCGACTTCCAAAAAAACCCCACATAGTGAAAAATAACTTTAATTTCGGAAGTCGGTGGCAAAACAGTAAAATTCAGATCCAAAGACACCGACTTCCGAAATTATAGTTATTTTTCACTTTGTGGGGTTTTTTGGAAGACGATTGATGCTTTTGGAAAAAAAGTTTTTATCCAATTTATCAACGTTGCACCACGTATCCTTTAAATACCTTATAATTACAACTTTAAATGCCTTATAATTTCAGTCTATATTTGTACAGAATGTGCGTAAGCAACATGTCTGTGTGAACATTTATTTATTTAACATGTGTGTTTTATAAACATGTGTCCTTCAAACCACTGCTTCGGAATACCTACAACTCATAATTATGAAATATATTTTTCCTTCGGCAAGTGGAGATAGAATGATTTCTGGATGGTTTTTATCACTAGATGGAGTCTTCAACTACAGGCATTTTTTATGCCTAAATGGAGGCTCCTCGATATGCAGTGTGTGCCAAATGAGATATATGAATAAACTTATTTATTTATTATTTACTAGATGAAAAGCGTTCCACTGCCTTTACATACCACATGCATGGAACAGCTTGCGGATGCGTAAAATGTCTGTACTAAATCTAGCAGCTTGTAACACAACAAGACAGAACAACAAGGGATATTCTCTACTACTTTTGTGGAAAACTTCTATTTCTTTATATATTAAGTAAATCATCATAATCATTACCCTAGCTGCCCACAGGCCTCTTCAATCAAACGCCAGCTGCTACCAGCCACCCTGGCAAAGGTCGTTGGTTCACCTAGCCTGAGTTCCCTACCCTTAGTTTGCTGAATCTCCACTCAAGAACGCGTCTTTACAGGCGTTCTGATTATTTTTAACCGACTTCAAAAAGGAGGAGGTTCTCAACACGACTGTGTTTTTTTTTTTGTATGTTTGTTATGTGATTAGTCCGGCAAAAAACGAAAATACAATACCAAAGACACCGACCACCGAAATTAAAGTTATTTTTCACTTTGTAGTGTTTTGTTTTGAAACTCGGTTTAATTTTTTGCTAAAAAGGTATAAAGTAAAGTAGTACAGTAATATAAATATATTTATATTTACATCCTACAATCGTTTTGGCGTCATGCACGTCGTGCATCATTACGAACGTCCTCCAGGTCCCCTTACTCCAGGTTACTTTTCTCAACATGTCTTAATGAATATTGCTTAGTTTTTCGATTTCCAGGTCCGTGGGATGCGCCATTTTCCGATAATTATATTTTTCGCAAATTCTTCATGCAGTCAGGCCCAAACTTTTTTGAACCCCGAACAATATAGGCATCCTGGGTATATTGATCGTGATTTACATATGGCATCGACTATTTAACGTCTTCACAGAATGGACGGTATTTGGGAGTACGACGTTGCCAGCTTTGCGTTTACTAACTCTTTCTTTTACTGTCGCTTGTCTGTAGTACACAGGTTTCAACATTAAATTTATTCCAATATTCGTAAGATCTATGTATTTCGCCCGAACGTATCAAACCCGTTCCTTCCATATCACAATAGTTAGCACCTTTATGTCGTTGCAATAAAGGCGAATTTCGTAGTGCAGGTGTTACCGCTGATGTGCAGTACAGGTACACTCATTGCCAAATCATGATCATTTGTAGCCAACGAACCATGATGTGGTTTAGAGACAAATTAGAATTAAATTATATGTTACCGTTGAATTAAAATAATATTGTAGAAACGAATTCATTCAATTTAAAAGCAAAACTCACATCATGTTAAAATATCTCGTGGTTATTTCATTTTATTTCATGGTCTCGAAGTCATTGTTGGAATATGTAAGTAATGATTTTAGATATTTCAAAGGCGGTGACTGCTCATGCCTAAAGTTTACTACAAATATTGACAGTAGCTACGAACTGGTAATAACCGCCTAGCATTTTCTCAACTCTGCTGGATCCGAGAAACACAGTAGAAATAATTATTATCTCACTAGACCAGTGATGAATTGACACATAAAAGAAGGAAGTGTAATTTAAATAACGCATAACCTCTTAAGGAGTCATTGTACTCACCATTATGAACAACATTTATTATAGGACTAAATCTGAAATCACCAAAAAAAATCTGCTGTTCCCTACATTTTAACGACTTCAATCAATCAATTAATCTGCCTATACTTTTCCCAACTATATTGGGGTTGGCTTCCAGTCAAATCGGATGCAGCTGAATACATGGAGCGACTGCCAATCTGACCTTCACAACCCAGTTACTGGGTAATTCGATACCCCTTGGTAAGACTGGTTGACAGACTTTCGGGCTTCGATTTTTACGAGTTATGCTAATATATGTGTAGGGAACAGTGGATTTTTTTACGCGATTTCAGATTTTGTCCCATAGTAAAAGTTGTTCATAATGATGAGTACAATGACCCTTGCGTTATTTAAGTTACACCTAAGACGCCACTAATCAGAACATTATTGTTTAATTTTCAGGGTGAATTCGACTTAAAAATGACAAAACTTGAAACGTGTAAAGGACCTAAACGTAAAAACTGTATTGAGATTGTGACGACAATTGTAAATGGCGCTGTCTTAGACCTTAATATTACTGTAAAGGAAGATATGAAGACGGTTAAGGTACCTGAAACTGCCAACAATTTGAAACCGTGTCATTTAATTAACAAAGAGCTATCGAAAAGTGAACGTCAGCATTTCGTCTAAGCCATACAAACATAAAAAATAAACATTTTTAGGGTTCCATACCTCAAAAGGAAAAAACGGAACACTTATAGTATCACTCATGTGTCTATCTGTCCGTCTGTCACAGCCAATTTCTTCCGAATCTAATGGACCGATTAGGTTGAAATTTGGTACACTTATGTATTTCTGTGACCCAAACACGGACGTGTAATGTAAATTAATAAATTTTGAATATGGGGGTCAATTTTAGGGGCAAATAAGAAAATTTTTAAAAAAAGTTTTGCAAACTGTACCGTGCGATATATCAAATGAAAGGACCTACTGTAAGGGTCTTAAATATATTTATTGATTATATAAAAATAAACTTTTTAAAAGTTATTTAAGAAAATAGACGAAAGTTAACCGGCCCTTTATTTCCGAAACTACTGAGCTTAAAATTTTGTAAAAAATACAGGAAATACTTCTACACCTATAGATTACAAGGAAACTTATAAGGCTATGGTCTTAAAATAACATGGTAAATTTCTCAATATTGTGCGTACAAACTTACATTTGCAGTTGGAATATATGGCAGAACATGTTTTTCAACTACATCGTTAAGTTTGTTCTTAGGATAAATTCATCCCAACTACGGAACCCGTCATTGTGCGTGACCGGTTTTTTTTCTTATCAAATCAAATCAAATCAAAAGTCATTTATTCAAACTAGGCTGAGAATCAGCACTTTTTGAACGTCAAAATTACATAAGACAGTCCCCCAAAAACGCCCGCCCTTCACCACTTCCTAGTGCTTTAGCTGGGGAGAAGTGGCGCAACAAACTCCCCAGTATATCTATGATATCAGTTATATCTATGATAGCGGTCTTTCGAAGAACCCTGGACAGCCGACTGCATTTCAAACCTGCAGACTGGCAAATCTTTTTTTCCAAAGCACTAGCTTAATAGTCTTGTATAGGTTTGGGAAGAATTAGTCTCCTTTTCTCCTGTTAAATTAATTGAGGCCCTATTACCATAATCTTAATTCAAGGATACCTTTGGCTTTTCAGGGTAAAATTATCGGTTCCATAAGCGACAAAGTGTTGTTTCGACTCGAGATAAAGAACATGTGCGACCACATCTTCCTCAGACCGATGATTCAGAGTCTCTTTAATAATTCAGACCATTGTGCGATTGAGAAGGTAATCTTAGTACACAACCTTACATAAAGCTGAAAAATAGTACCTGTTGAACTGCATCTGTAAGCTATTTGAACCATCAAGTAACATTGCTAGGAACCAACTACTAGAGACTAATAAGGTATGCGTCCCAGAAAATCTAAAGGCGCATGAAGCATTTCAATATTGTCTCTAATGTTGGGATCACATAGACTTTCAAAATTCCATCCACGTCAAGATTTTCAGTTCGAAGAATCAGTGTGTTTACCAATGCTATAAACTATCCAAGATCTTCTCTCATAAGACTAGATAACAAACGAATAACGTCGGTAGACTACATCTTTAAGTACAGTCCGGCCGTCGTCGAGAGAGTGCGTTCCTGATACCTGTCAGTTGGACAATTTATAGTAGTAATAAGGAATAGTAGTTATAGCCTAGTGGTGTGACCACCGGACTGCCAAGTCTCGTATTCGAACCAAAGGCACACCTCTGACTTTTCGGATTCATGTGCGTGTTGTATAATTATCATTTGCTTAAAAAACGTTAAAGGAAAACATCGTGAGGTATCTGATAAGCCTGAGATGGCATGTAAAGCCAAGTCAGAAACCCATGGGCGGCATAAAAACTCTGATGCCAGGTTAGTCACTAACCACTCGAAGAAGAAAGAATAAGCATCAAATTCGCAAAACACATATTCGTTAGTATGAAACTGACAGGTATCAAGAACGCATTCTCTCGACGGCCGGACTGTAGTTACATGACTCTCTTTGACATGATGTGCAGAAACAGGACCAAACCTTTCAACATTTTTTTTTTTTGTTTTCAGGGACACTTTCATTTAAATGTAGACGTACAAACTATTGCTCGTAATTTCTACGGAGGCAAGTTCATGTATGGAAACTGGAAGTTCAAATGGATATTTTATAATGAGTTCTGTAACTTGCATTGCGGTATTATGTATCTTTCGATGACTCCAAAAGGATTCGCTGTTGGTGATAAATAAAAAAAGAAATGAACTAGTTTTAATTCAAATTGACTTATAAATTTTGTTCAACCTAAAACACAGTTACATTGACTCTAGACCCTGCTATGCCCCTTTAGTAAACACCGGAAACGCTGCATACCTATGTAATCTAACTTATAAAAATATTAATAATAAATTACCGGAAGTATATAATGAAAGACGGGACGATCGGGCATGCCATTGTCCCGGTGACTCTATCAGACATATTACCTCTGGGTGTTCTCGTTTGGCTAACGGCGAGTATTTGCACAGACATAACAAGTGGCCAGGATTATTCATCAGCAACTTGCTCTGAAATACGGTCTTGTGGACTCTGAGGTACCTTATTACAGGTATGTGCCCGACCCAGTTCTCGAGAATGACCATGTCACGTTATACTGGGATCGATCTATTATCACTGACAGGACTATTGTAGCCAATAAGTCTGATATAGTGGTAATAGATCGATCAGTGCGCCGCACAATGATAATCGATGTCACTATCCCGCATGACGAGAACCTCGTGAAGGCTGAGAAGGAGAAACAATTGAAGTATCTCGACTTAGCCCACGAGGTTGTCGCTATGTGGAATGTGGACTCGGCAATCATTGTGCCGATAGTCGTTACGGTCAATGGTCTTATCGCTAAGAGCCTCGACCAACATCTCAAGAGGCTCTCGTTGGGTGGCTGGGTGAAGGGCCTGATTCAGAAGGCAGTCCGCCTTGATACGGCGCGTATTGTGAGGAGGTTCCTGTCTCTGGGGCCCTAACCACCGGTAGCTTGGACCCTGCACCCGCTACCGGCGGATCACTATTTTTTATATTTTTAAATGTTTTTTTTTTATGTTTTTATAAAAATATTTAAAAATGTAATAAAATAAGTTTAAAAAATAAATAAAGGAGATAATAATAATAATTACCCTAGCGCCGTTTCTCTACGTTGACGTCGTGGTGGGGCTTGCGCTCTCTGTCTCGGTCGGTCTGTCTGGTGCCGGTAGAGTTTACTTTGCCAGAACAGGTCTTACCCAGAGGTACAGAAACCCGCAGGGCAGCATGTGGCGAGGTGTTGGCAAATAGTGACTCCACGGAGGGTCTGTGATCTCCCGGCAGAAGTCTTGTTCTTCACCCCTGGCTTGCCTTTATTGCCCGGCTGGAGTGAACACTGACGAGGAACAGAGCTCCCACCTCTTTCTTGTCTTTATTGGCCGGCTTGAGTGGAGATTTACAAGAGCGAACGTGCTTGGAGGAAGGCAGTATTCCAGTAAGGTGCTGATAGCCGTGTAACACCTCTCCACTCCTCAAGCACCTCAGGAAGTGTTGCCCCTTTGTCGCTACGTCACTATGTGCTAGCGGCCGTTTCCGGGGGCCCATTATTGAGTGTGCAAGTCACCCCCTGCCATTTTATCCGTGTATAATCCCAATACACACTGGCTACCCTTAGCCCAATATGTTTTGTTTCCACGTTCTGCAATAGTCCTGCACCAACTGGGGGTTGTTCTTGGGTGCACTTGTATAGTTTATAGGGATAATCGTCGGTTGTTGCCTCCTTATTATTTAAAATTGTCTAAGGGGCCTCTGCGAGTTGGCTTCGGTCCCTCGTATGCTTTCCAAAGGTCCGGGACCCCAGGGTGCCGCTTTATGTCAAAAAAATTAATAATAATTATGCAAAATTATGCATAGCGACCGCTGATCAACAGTCTCCACACGGTGGGTGTCTGAGGATGGACGGCGCCGCCAAGGCCGACCCAGGAAGAGGTGGTGAGGCGACCTGAACGCGTACCGCGAGGTGGCTCTGGGGGTTCATGGAGGGTTTTGGGGAGGCCTTTAATCAGCAGTGGGACAATGTAGGCCAACATAAAAAAAAATACGAAAGGTTTATCATGGCTGTATTCTTGCAAAGGGAGGTCAATTGTTATATTATTATTAATAAACCTACATTATGACTGTACGGTGATCAAATGTGCACGAAACAATTGTAGACACCCCATTAGCGGGGCCAATTTTAGAGGCCTTTCCAAAAAACTTAAGCTGCTTCTGAGACCATTCTCACCTTAAACCCTGATCCACGTTTTACAATTTTTACAATAAGTATCAAAACTATCGTAAAACCTCAAAAATTCTTATAAGGGTGCAGTTCATAAAGAAGTTATAAAAAAAATAACCGAGATTCAGCAAGCCCTACCACCACATAGCTGTGATTTTTCAGCAAAGAGGCTGTGGGTTGGTTACATAGCTATGTCTGTCCGAGGACAGATGTCCGTTGCAGCTGATCTAAATATTCGAGTAAAGACTTCAAAAAGGGTAGCTGGGATGAACTGGATACTAAGAGGTGGCCGACCAAGAATTATGTGTGACGCAACTTTTGTTGATTACTCTGATAAAATTAAAAGCTTCTAGAAACTTCCAAAGAGCTAGCAGAACATAAACCCTCTAATCTTTTTAATTATCTGTATCATCAGTAACTATTATCACCACTTATTTCGGGTTCGTGGCTGAGGGCCACGATCCCGCTGGTATCTACACGTCCCGGACGGCCACGTTTTCTAATTATATCGATAAAGTCGATGAAAAGTCAATCTTGCCCCTCTTGCCTTGCAAACTCTTTATTTCTGCTTACTGGCCTCACTATTGTTTCACGTATTCATAAATATCTCCGGCGAACGAAATTAAATGCTCAATTTCCACACCACAGTATAATCATTAAAGAATTTCACTGTTCAACGAACCATTTCATTGGCCAGTTGTTTTTTTTTTTATATAAAAAATAATCCCTAAAATTTAAACGTTTACTCAACTATCTTCGTGATGACATTTACATTCCTATCAAACGTGCAGCTTACTTGCAGTCAAATATGTTTATAACATTTCTTATGCTGATTACAGTTTACACTGCCTACGTAGAACCAAATGCACAAAAAGATTATGTAAGTCAATATCCTTCAACTGTATTATGACCTCCATTGGTCCTTTTCCTAATTAGGACCATTTTCTAAAGAGTTTACTGGCTTATATTATGATAAGTACCTATTCATTGAAATAATTTACAATATTCATATTACTTTTCAGGGAACATTCAATTTAACAATAGCACAGTTCGACATATGCAAAGGGCCGAAACAAAAAGATTGTGCGATGTCAACAGCTACTATAACCAACTCCTCTACTATAAATTATGACTTGACGGTATTTCAGAATGTATCACCAACAAAGGTAAGCGTAAGGCGTAGGAAGTTTTTAATTCAACATAACAGAATACGCGCTTTAACCTTGTTGTCAATCCATCACTCGAACAAACTTATTTGATACTAAAATTAGGTACAATTTCAGGGTAAAATCCTCGCTACGACAAACGGAAAGGATATGCTTAGACTGCAGGTGAAGAAACCGTGTGATCATCTGTTCTTGAGGCCCTTGTTTAGCTCACTCATGAACGTTACAAAAGACTGCTTCGTTATAAAAGTAAGTAAATGTTTATTAACGTAACGAGAACAGCATCCAAAAGGGCAATGGAAAAGGCAAATGGAAGGCGCAGCCAGGCTTTACCACAGCGTGGGTAGTGGTGTAGTTTGTTAGTTCCGCTGGATGTGGACAGCGCAGGACAGGTTATTGTGGCGATAGGGTGCTTTATGCAACAAGTTTGATACAGGTTTTCAAGTCCCAATTTGTCGATATAGGTCGGTACTGACAAGTATAGATTAACCCACGAGTACCTGGTATGAAAAGTGTAGTCGATACCGCCAAGTGTAAATACAGAAAGTGTGGGTCAGACTATTTTACCCGCACCGATCTGTACTGATTTGTTCCAACTGGGAACCTGTATCTTCATGCAAGCAGCCATCCTTGAGGGACAGCTATATCCAACAATGAACGTCGTTTGGCTGAGATGATGAGGGCCATAGCCACCAATTTCTTCCTTTCAAGCATGTGATGTAATAAAATGAATAAATTAGAACATTACACTGAGGCAACGATACCGTATCCGCAGTTTTACAATACGGATTGAAAAACTGTGCCGTTACTTTACTGACGGATAGCTCAGAAATAGTTACAAACCCACCTTCACTACAAGATTTTAATCTTAAGGCACTTTCAGGGACACTACAGGTTCAACGTGGACATTTTGGGGATAGCACAGTCTTATTTTGGTGGTGCATTTGTATTCGGCAATTGGACGTTCAAGGCACTGTTCTACAATGATGCTTGCAATTTCTCCTGCGCTAACATTCAAGTAGTGATGTCTCCATCGAAAAAGGATCATTAATTAAATAAATGAATTCATATTCAAACCCAATTTTGAGTGAATGATTCTCGCTCGTAGTAGGTATATTATGTTTTCAAATAAATACTTTCATTTATCACATTTTCATAAACATTCCTTAAAAGTCTTATCCGGCTCGAAGGACCATATACCTAAAATAAAATTACCGACTTATATTAACCCATTCATGGACACTGGACCACACAGAATAGAAGTTTTAATGTTGTAACGCCTATGGGCGTTTAGTTTTCCGCAAAGTGTTAATATCTACTTATATCGCAGAAGAACTCTTGCAGCCTTATCTACATCACCGCTTATCATTATATAGAAATTCAAATAAAACGCTTTGGCAAAACGAACAACACTTAATTTTATTTCTTAATTACAAAATAAATTACCTATGTCAAGTACATACAACGTAACATTTCACTTTGGATTTGTGTACAATTTAAAAGTAGATAACCCTTCACTGTGAACCATCTCTTTAGAGACGAATGAATTAATTACTTAAAGCAAATCAGTCGAATGGACAATCTTCGTTGTGCTCGAAACTGACGCAGTACATCCCTCGTGCCCTAGATACAAACAAGTAAAATATATATTATTCAATCCATTCCAACAATAGGTGCAAGATTACATAATATTGGTGAACGCAGTATGCACACGAAGACAAATAATGTCGCAAATTAATTTTTTGTCAAAACTTATTTCAAAGTTTGTGCCCGGCCCAGGTGAATCATTTTTTAATTGAGATTTTTATACAAAAATACCATTCAAAGTTCCGTGTTTCCGGTGGATTACACAAAAAAATCTTTCAGGCAAACCTTGTCCTAACAATTACAAACACAACCAAAAAGAATTATCCAAATAGGTGTAACCGTTCCGAAGTGATACCCTTACATACATTCGGCAATTGATTTTACTTATATATATTATGATGATTTGATTAGCCGTTGTTATTTTAGCCAACTAATCGCAACAGCTACCATGAGTTTTGACATAAGATTAACTATAACAGTCCTTTCACAGTTATTTTACCTCCGACAGCAACCTTATTGTAACGAGAATAAAGTGTACTGTGATTTTGTCATCCTGGTCAGTGGCAACCACCTTATAGTAACGAGAATAAAGTGTACTGTGATTTTGTCATCCTGGTCAGTGGCAACCACCTTATAGTAACGAGAATAAAGTGTACTGTGATTTTGTCAGCCTTGTCAGTGGCAGCAAACTTATTATAACGAGAATAAAGATCTCTGTGATTTTGTCAGTGATGCAAAATCAGAGGTAACATAACTGTGAAAGGATTGGAAGAGTGGTTGAGAGACTTGACACTAGCCTTTCAGAAACCGGGAGCTACGAGGATCCTCTTCTAAAAAAAATTTAATAGGAACTTACGAATCAGGAACCTCTTCGCCTAGCATCACAGCCTTTCTGTCGAACTTGATGCCCCAATGCCCACGTTCCTTAGGACATGTACTATCGCACGGTATACCGACCAGACGAAGCTTTTTACGCACGCTCGCAGCGAAGTAACATGAACTCATGAAGTGGCTGCAACGGGCCACACCTGTGGGAATTCAACGAACTAAATTAATTTATATGATCTGATCACCAGATGCGAGTTAAAAACTGCATTTTATTGTGTACAATACCGTATGGCTATATTAAAAGAGGCAGATTCTAATAATTCTGACTTTCAGTAACTCTCTTTGCACAGCACAGGCCTAGCTTACTCTTCTAAATGGCGATGGATGTCGGTAGGTCTGAGCTCTGAACGATTATCCACCCGAATGGTTTAAGTAACTACACAACTTCTTTTAAGATGCTTTGGAGTGTTCGAACCCCATTTGGGTGACTTCGGAAAAAACAAAACACTTGCGAACGACTTACGCATAGCATGTCCTTTGCAGCCAGGCTGCAATCTTCCACCATTAACACAAAAGTCCGCATGGCCCACCAGTCCATCTTCGCCGAGGAATCCAGCGTTAGTGTGCACAACTTGCACCACGTATGCGTCATCCCTGCCTAAGCGGAATTGACGAGACCCATAGGCTGAGACCAAAGGTCTTCCCGGGTCTAAGCCTGTGAACAAAAGAGTTATATGTATACGTGTGTATTCATTCTGCAATGTCGGCTTTAAGACAAAATGCAATCAATCTGCCTAGCCTTTTCCCAACTAAGTTGGGGTCGGCTTCCAGTCTAACCGGATGCATGAATACCAGTATTTTACATGGAGCGACTGCCTATCTGAACTCCACAACCCACTGGGTAATACGATACCCCTTGGTAAGACTGGTTGTTATACTTTCGGGCTTCTGACGACCCGTAACGACTGTCAAAGATCCACGAATGACAGCCGGGACCAACGGCTTACCGTGCTTTCCGAGGCACGGAGGAGTCTCGGTATGAAAAAATGGTCACCCATCCACGGGCCAACCCCGGCAAGCGTAGCTTAAGCTGATGGATCGACCCGTGCGGCTGTTATTACTTAGCCACGAGCTCCTCTCCTTTAAGACATCGCATCATAATTACTTCAGCCGAAAGATGTCACCTGCCAGAAACCTGCAACTTACAATGGCAATGCCTTTCATTTTGATAATTCAACAACATTCATTGCTTACGAAATTTTGCCGATTTCGCTAGTTTATGTGATTTTACAGTTAAAATACTGTATTTCTATAAGTTTTAATGCACAACATGAAAGAGCATTTCAATTGTGATCGAATGATGAACTACGTTTTTATTTTCTACTAACCTAAATCTCGCATTATAAACTCGACGCGAGTTTATAATGCGAGATTTAGGTTGTTTTAAAAGATTTTTAATGCCAAATCTTTTGTAATTTTTTTTTTTCAGGAAATGGATTGATTTTGAACTGAAATTTATCCGTTGTTTTAATTTTAAGAACGAGAGTTAAAAATAGCTGAAATCAAAAGCAATTCTTTGCCCATTTCCTCTAAAATTTGACTACATTTTTTTACTCAAAAATTTTATATGACAGTGGTAAATAGTGATACATACTTGCATTGTATAGACAACTTTCACAAAAATACATTGTAATTTTCATACCCTTTAGACGTAAAAACGATTCGTAAATATGTTGTGATATTCTATTCCTTTTACAGCAAAAATTCACTTAATTAATAATTAATTAATCAAAATTAAATAATAAAAAAGTAGCTCATGCTATTCTAAAGAAATTCTGAAAGAACATTTCAATTGTGATCTATATACTGACTACATATTAGATCACAATTAAAATGATATTTCATGTTGTCTATTAAAACTTATAGAAATACAGTATGTTAACTGTAAAATCACGTAAATCAGCGAAATCGGCAAAATTTCTTATACGGCCCCTTAATTTGTCGAGCAAAGAATTTAGCAATTTCATTATAAATCCTTCGGATAGGTAGTGATTTAAAGTGTGTGCTAGTCGTCAGTCCACCTTGCGTATGATTGCGTTTTCTACTGGGTCGGCTCCTCAGTAGAAAAGCCAATCAAAGGGATGAACACTGGTCTGGGTAAAAACTAAAGTGGAATTTAAATAAATTATATCCTAACCATTCAGCCAACTGAAACGAAATATAAAATATATATAAAAAGGGTTAGCTCCAGTCATATTTGTATGATAGTAAGGTACTTAGGTATAATTATTTTACGCTCACATCGAGCGTCTAGTCTTTCCAGACCGGTGTGAACTTAGCCTCAGAAGCGATTAGCTTTAAACGGCTTTAAATAAGCAAGCAGCGATCACAGAAGATGCATCTCTGAAGATAGTTCTGTTGACAAGACAGATGGTATAAATAAAACTGAAACAACAGGTCAAAGTAATAAGGATCAAAATTGTATGACATGAGATAATGTTGTCGGCAAAACCGGTGTGAGTAAATTGTAACGATTATATATTTAAATGACTCGCTTGTTATTCATTCTAAATTAGGCAATGTGTCCTCTTGTGTAAAGTTGAATTCACAGTAAACGCGATGATTGTTTGACAAGTTCAAATCCAAGTTCAGAGTTGCCAGATAACCGGAATTCCCGCTTTAGGTGCTATCTCGCACGCCTTGAGAAACACGTCGTTGATAATAATTTTTATATCTCTAGACGTTAGAACGAAATGAACCCACAAAACCCCAAGTCCGCATAAGCAAAGTAAGACAAAAAGCAAATTGATACCTAATCAATTCGATAGAACAGAAAAACAACAAATACACTCATAAAAAACTACTGAAAAACGTATCGATGTATCCCATAAATAAAAAAGATGAAAATTTTTAAATATGATTTTTCATTAAAGTCAAAAGTTTGTGAGATATGGGATGTTTTCGGTTCCGCAGAAGTAACCATGTTTTTCTTTGTTTTTTCAAGATATACTTACTATGAAATATACACTTATTTTTGCAGTTGGTAAGACCAATACTGCGCTTGCAAAAATATTCATCCTAACTACGAAACCCTTCACTACGCGTGGTCCGACACGAAATTGGCCGGTTTTATATTTATTATTTTCAATCTTCTTTTTCTATTTCAAATAAATAGTTCTAAACAAATAGGTTACATGTCGTATTATTTTAAATTTAGATGCTGGCAACAACGCCAACAACTAATTCGTATCAGTTTGCCTGAAGCCGGCTTTGGGTGAGTACGCGACATACGCGAACAGTGTAGTAAACAAACTTGTGATTATTAACAAAAATATGGTGAAAGTAGACGTCAAATACACTAAGGTAAGTATCAATTTGCTTAAATGAATAAATATTGTGAGAAATAGAGAAGTAAAACATTTGTGGTCTCTCCATAAAATATTTCATATTTGTAGTCGCGGGTGCACGGCATTGACAACATGTTTTTTTTTTTTATGTGGGGAAATTTTGCACTGACGAAATAGCACATATCACAAACAGAAATGCCTAGTTTTTTTATAACACTGCCTACACCTGCACCTGTTATTTTTATGTTTTAAAGTAAGTCAGCGACAGTAAAATAAACTCACATACAGATCAACCTAATAAAATATACGAGTGTTAATAAAACATGATTGACCAATCTTCTTTGTCATGCCACCGTTCTGCTATCACTAGAAAAACAAACTGCTTGACGACAGTAAAATTAAATTATCTACTTCACCAAATTACTTTTTCGATAAATAAAACTTTGATACCTACTTACATACAAAATTTAAAGAAGCATTTTAAATAAGATTGTTTGTTAATTTTTACACTAATGCTATGCTAATGCACTTACGAAATGTAATAATATGTTTTTGTATCTGTAAAACTCTTTTACAAGTAAGTTTTAGTGAAGTGTCTGGGAAGAAATGCCGATTATGCCGAAACAAACTCAGAGGTCATGGTCTCTTATAACGTCCAGTTATTACGATAGAATATTTTGTAGAAATTCTCTGCAACAATTCCTTCCCTTACTCCAGAAACATAAAAAGTGCAAGTTGACCTGTAGCCAATTCTGGACACATACAAAAATACACAACGTGGCGCTACAATGGCGACATTAACACACGGGTTGGGCTAGTAATCATAAAAATTATAATAAGATAAAATAATTCAAACAAACTAAATAATAAAATAAGGAACCACTGTACTTTAACACCCGCCGCTTTTATATAGTAGCTATTCTTTTTGGGTAGAGTAGATCCTTTTTAGTGTAGGTATTTTTGAAAACCCCAAAGTGGACAAAAACTTAGGCGTCGAGAGAAAAAAAAAACATAAGCGTAGTTTTTTTGGTAGTAGCTATTTTTTGGGTAGAATAGACCCTTTTCAGTGTACCTATATATGAAAATTCCAAAGTACGCAAAACAACAGGCCGAGTAGAAGAAAATCCACTATTCTCTTAAGACCGCTAGCAAGTTGAGAATCGCATCTTCTCCGGCGCTATCCACGCGAGCGTTCGAGTGTGACACCTGTCAACACCTTGTGCGTTCGCGCGCGCGATCGGTATTGAACCGCGTCGAGCGTCCCATGCCATTACTGATTCAAAGTGTATTTTCTAGCAAACTGTTGCAGCTATAGCAATGTAAAAAATACCAGTATAAAGCTGAATTATCAAGGAATCAAAATATCTACTACATTTTTGGGTGGATTCCTTGACGGGGTTTTCGTAGAGACATAAAGATTTAGGGGTGTATCCAAAAAACAACAGGATATTATCTACTGCTTGATCGGTGTCACAGTGCATTTTTTCACTGTAGTACGCAATACTTCATATATCTCATTGGGATACAAAATACGTGCTGTTGACTCACCGCTTTGCATTGGGAGGCCCACTGTGAATTAACTGCACGCGGTTTTCTCAATCGCAATGCGCGCACTTCTATAGTTCGCGTCGTATAAGTTTGCCGCTCTGAAGTAGGCTACAAATAACTGCGCAGTAGTAAATATCTATACTAAAACAGCATCGCACCATGTCATGCTCGAGCGGCAAACTTAAGTGACGCGAACTATACGATCCCTTCTAGGGTATATACAGGGTTATTGGTAAAACAGCAACAACCTCTTAAGGGGTCATTGTACTCAACATTATAAACAACTTTTACTATGGGACCAAACCTGAAATCGCAAAAAAATGAGCTGTTCAACATTTTGACGAATTATGCGAACATAAATGTACTGAACAGCTGATTTTTTTTTTCGCTATTTCAGGTTTATTCCCATAGTAAAAGTTGTTCATAATGATGAGTACAATGACCCCTTAAGAGGTTGTTGGGGTTTTACCAATAACCCTGTACCTATATTATGTTCTGTGTATACGATATTCCATATTTGGCGATAAAAAAACGGCAGTGCGCGCTAAGCCTAAGGACAATAGAATTGATCCATGGAATTCCATTTTCTTACTGTAGGGCTGAAAACTGAAAATAAACTAGCATTAAGACAAAATTTTCTTTGATAAAATAAAGACCAGCTAGTCAAAAAATTTATAAAAGCAAAGGGTTTTACTGACCAATTTTGTATTTTTTATTACTTTCCTCTTTTACATTCGGCTAAATAATCTCGAGACTAATCTCGTTTTTCTATTTTAATAATATTGCAACATTTTTATAAAAAGTCACAAATGAAGTACCTAGTTATAAGGTACCTAGCTAGTAGTAGTAGTAGGTACCTAGCTATCAACCTCAAACAATTATTTCAACAAAACAAAACAACTTGTCAACAAAAGAAAACGGGAAATGACCAAGGAAACTAGTTTAATAACAGTCTGTGAAGAAAATGCTTCAAGAAATTAAATTCAACAAAGTGATTAAATAATTTATGTATATTTACGTTTTTCTAATAGGATTATTTTTATATTTAAAACCAAAGGTGAAGACAGACTTATGCTCACACTATTAAGACATACTCATATTTGCTATTTTTTTACACAGTTGTTCATTAACAATGAGTGGGTGGATTCAGTCAGCAAGAAAACGTTCCCCACCATAAACCCTCAGGATGAGAGTGTCATCACACAAGTGGCTGAAGCAGACAAAGTGAGTAAATCTATTTTCAAGTCCTTGTCGTAAACTATATCTACCGCAGTAAAAACCCGAACAAATATGCTAAGATACTATGGCAGTAATTAAAATTATCACATAATTACTAAAAACCATCTGTCTGTTTCTATAGAGTTAAGTAAGTATTAATGATACTGTTTTTCAAATCTCATTATAATGTAATCATGAAACGTCGTTATTACAAACGATAATTTGTGCGGCATAACTAGAACAAATGGTAATTAAAAGTCAATAGAAGGGCAATTACGGAAGCTAAGTATTTCATCCCTCACGATCAATATAAATTCACCGTAAACTGCAGTAGATATCTAATTTCTAGGGATCAAAACTTGAATAGTCCCAATTAGTAAGCAAATTAATCGGATATACTGAATACTTATTTTGTCATAACTCTTATGGTGATAACAAGACCATTATCAAAGCAATGACCACCTTAGTTCCCGCGGGGCCGCGGGTGTCGAAATAGAAGCCAAAAAATGCATGTAAACTGTAATGCGACGGAACAAACTATACCGAAATTGAACAACATTTTTTATGAAAGTTGTTATAGTCACAGTGTGTCAGATAACATCATAACATCAAAATAAAGAACACGTTTGAACAGAATTGTGTTTTTAGGCCGACGTAGATTTTGCGGTAGCAGCAGCCAAAAAAGCCTTCGCCCGCTACTCAGCATGGCGCACAATGGATGCCTCACAACGTGGTCTTCTAATGCTCAAATTGGCAGACCTGATAGAATCTCAAGCCAGATACTTGGCAGAACTAGAAACCTTGGACTGCGGAAAGCCAGTCAAAGACGCCGAGGAAGAAGTGTACTATTCAGCGACAGTTTTGCGATATTACGCCGGCAAAGCTGACAAAATATTGGGAAACACCATCCCTGCAGGTAAACTTTTTTTAGACTGACCAAATAGGTCAAATCTGCCTAGCCTTTTGCCAACAATATTGGGGTCGGCTTCCAGCCTAACCGGATGCACTGAATACCAGTATTTATCAAGGAGCGACTGCCTATCTGATCTCCACAACCCAGTAACTGGGTAATACGATACCCCTTGGTAAAACTTATTGTCAGTCTTAGACATCTGTCTAAGACTGACAACAAGTTTTACCAAGGGGTATCGTATAATCGTAGATAATGGTAAGAAATCTTTCTTACCATTATCTTAACGAAATCAAATCACTCTTCGATAGGAATCGGTCGCACAGCTATATTTTACCTATAGATATCATTATTTTCATGAATATTAATAGGCATATATGCAACATGTATATCAATTTCTTCTATTATATTATCATCTCAACTTATTAGTATATCCGCATTGTTAATGTTATCTCTCCTAGACATTGAGATAATTCATTGACGTATTTTGTCACGATCTTGTAGCAGGATCAAGCGTGTTCGCAGTATATTAAATGCATTTCCAGATGAAAGTCATACTTAGCAGTTAATTTGTTATCTGAACTAGTAGGTAGTTAATGTTTGAAAATGTGTTACATTGTGGAGCCATTTAGATAATGTACATAGATATGTACATAAGATAACGTGATTGAGCATCCTTGCATTTTAGACCCGCATTTTTCGAATCATTCTTCATGCTGCTAATCCATTATGAAATTGTCAGAGTGCTGTTTTGAGGGCAGTTTGTTTAATTGATCTTTGGGTCTATGAACAACAGAGTGAAAAGTAATTATTGCGGATTTCGTGTTGTAAGTATGGCAACTAGCTTAAAATATCTTTGATGTTTGGTTGATATTGCACAACTGCCCAACCCTTTGGATGTTAACCGTGACCAAAAAAAATATACTCTCTTACAGATGGTGAAGTATTATCTTTTACTTTGAAAGAGCCAGTAGGCGTATGTGGACAGATCATACCATGGAACTATCCTATACCAATGTTGTCGTGGAAAATTGCACCAGCTTTAGCGGCGGGTATGTGTATTTTGTTTATTTCAATAAATAATATTATACTCGTACGTAATGTTTCATTAGCGACTGTTTACGATATTATACGGAAATGTAAATATATAAATTGCAACTTATTTACTTTTCCATTGTTAACTTGAGATCCTGAGTTGAACTGATCTTGGAGTCTGGAAAAGTGTTATGGACTTTTAATATTAGCAGTAGCCATGGAATGAATAAAATACGCTTTTCCTAATTAATGAGTTCAAATTAGAAACTTGATCTACTAATAAGGTTTTTTACTCGTTATTCAAGTATGAACCCTTGATGTAAGGTTAGGGCACTAACCAGGAAATATGAATTTAAGAGAACATGAAGTATTTTACTACGTTAATTTCGTTTTTCAGGTTGCACAATAGTCTTAAAGCCAGCAGAACAGACACCACTTACGGCATTAGCAGTGGCAGCCCTAATCAAAGAGGCAGGGTTCCCTCCCGGAGTTGTCAACGTAGTTCCAGGGTACGGACCCACAGCAGGAGCAGCGCTTACACACCACCCCGATGTCGATAAGATAGCTTTTACTGGATCTACTGAGGTATGTCGCATTTCTTTAGTATAACAAAATTGGAGGCGTCTCAAATATGGGATGTCAAAATGGCTTTCGTAGTCATGAATCTTCTTCACGTGAGTTGCGAAATATTGGCCGTGTTCTGAAGAATTAAATTAATGTCATCAAAGAATTGACTTATTGTTTTATATTTACAGGTAGGCCGCTTGATTTTGGGAGCAGCATCTGCTGTAAACCTTAAGCGAGTCACATTGGAACTCGGCGGCAAGAGTCCCTTGGTAGTCTTCAATGATGCTGATGGTAACTAGAATTTATCTTCTTACGAATTTCTTTCAATGATGCTGATGGTAACTAGAATTTATCTTCTAACGAATCTCTTTCAATGATGCTGATGGTAACTAGAATTTATCTTCTAACGAATCTCTTTCAATGATGCTGATGGTAACTAGAATTTATCTTCTAACGAATCTCTTTCAATGATGCTGACGGTAACTAGAATTTATCTTCTAACGAATCTCTTTCAATGATGCTGATGGTAACTAGAATTTATCTTCTTCTAGAATAAATCTCTTTCAACCGACAATGGACATTTCAAGTTTAACCCCAGCAACGTATACTTTGTTAGTTCGTGATCGACAGCTTATGATTTTGCGCCTAGCAGCAAAAAAAATAACGCCAAATCAGATTTAAGTAGATCTGTTTATGTTGTTTACGAAAAAAAAGCCTTACATATAATGTTGAATGTTAATGAAATAAATGTTAATGTTCAAGAAGGTATCTAATGAGAAACTGCACTAAATTAATGTAATAAGAAATTAATAGGAAATGTTATAAAAAAATGTTACAAAATGTTAGATGTTGCCCGAGCTCGATATAAAACCGAAGACTCACTATCACTGTTAACACTGTTTTTAATGTTCTGTACAAATGTTCCCGCGAGTGAAACCGTACCACGGCACTGATTTTACTCAATCGACTGGCTCGAAGGACATTTTGAGGATAAAATGATAGTCGTTTATGATTTTCGACTGATAAAAATACGTATCACGAAAAAAAAACCATTTAGTAAAACTATTTTTTTTTTTTTTTTTTGTGTAGACGAAGCTGCTGAAAGTCTAAAAGATGTTGTGATGTTTCTCGTTCCAGTTGAAAAAGCAGCTCAGAAAGCTCATGCAGCGGCGTTTGCCAATGGTGGCCAGTGTTGTTGCGCCGGCACAAGAACTTACGTCCAGTCTGGGATCTATGACCTGTTTGTGCAGAAGGCCGCTGAGATCGCCTCGAAGAGGTCTGTCGGAAATCCCTTCGACGATGTACAGCAAGGACCTCAGGTATTGTATCCTAAGATAACATCAAGGCTGTTCTCCCCGAAGGGTTGGGTAGAAGTGTACCTATAGCACACCAGCACCGCCTTGCCAGTATTTTTAAAATCATAGTCACCGAACTTATGTTATTTCGATTTTAACCAATGTTCTCATTTTCGAACTCTGTATTTTAGTATTTTATGTTGAAATGATCTCTTTTAATCACGCGCACTTGTGATTTAAATATTGACATCACCCTGCAAAAAATTTAAAATTACTCAAAACTTCTGAAAGGTTTCGTAAAAATTTGTTTTCTATTTCCAGATTGACAAAGAAATGTACAGCAGAGTGTTAGGATATATACAAGCTGGTAAAGAGGGTGGAGCTAAATGCGTAGCTGGTGGTGATAAGGTGGGAGATAAGGGGTACTACATTAAGCCTACTGTCTTCGCTGATGTTACTGACAACATGAAGATTGCTAGAGAAGAGGTAAGGAAAGATTATTTCTTTGCATGCAAACACTACAAAAAGTCGAAATCAAATAGTATTCTAGTATTTTTGGAATACACTCTCGTCACAGTTCCGAAATGTTCCTATAGCCCTGACGACAGCTACAAAGATATCATCTGAATGAACAAAGTCCATGATAAAGATGTCGTCATGAATAAACTTCATCATCATGTTTATCTGCAGCAACTATCGTAAGAACGTGACTTCCAATTATTGTATAGTGAAATCCAAGCCCATCCAAAAATATTTCGGGTTTACCAAACCCACCGTGGGTGTAGTAAAACCAAAATATTTTATAAACAAGCCAGTTCTATTGAAGTTTTTCACAAGTATTGGAAAATTCTTTGAATTTGCATTGCCATGTCTATGTTGTTCTTTTCCAGATATTCGGTCCAGTCCAAAGCATCCTTAAATTCGACACGTTCGAGGAAGTTATTGACCGAGCAAACGATTCTAACTACGGTCTCGGCGCGGGAGTCATCACTAATGATATCACAACCGCTCTTAGCTTCGCCAAGCAAGTCCGGGCAGGCTCCATCTGGTAAATATTATTCCACTTTACATTGCAATTGATTGATTTCAATCATTATTAATTTTATAATTATGTTTGATCCTTCAGAATGTCATCATCCTCCTGCCCATTTTTTTTATCGGTGCACCTCGCCTTTCTTTGTAATGGCTTGTTCATAATTTATCTCATATTATATTAGCCATCATCTTAACTCCCTTCTTATATCATCTTTCCTGTTTCTTCCTTTTGTCTGCCTCTATCTTTACAGCCATCCACATAACACTTTTCCGGTATTTGTAATGAGTTATAATGTTATTTTTCAGGATCAATACGTATGACCACACAACAAGTCAAACTCCGTTTGGCGGTTTCAAGGACTCTGGTATTGGTAGAGAATTGTAAGTATAAGCTAATTTCCTAAAGTAACTACTATTTAATCATGTTGAAAGAGATTATGCCAGCAGATTCATTGAGAAGAAACAAGTAGATATTGAAATACCTAATGTTAAAGCAACCAGTGAACGTAAGAAACGTCAGAATAGGTTGTGAATTTATTCTCAAATATTTTATTTTTTCAGGGGCGAAGACGGCATCAACCAATACTTGGAAATTAAGACAGTCACCCTGGCGTTGCCAAAACAGCCACAATTGTAAAACTTAACGTTATGTATTTAATTTTACGTATAAAATAATTATAAATTAGGCACAGTAATCGGCACGAGTCGTGAGCACAAATTGACACCTGCACAGTTGCTAATTTTCGGGTCTCTTTGGTGGAATGAAGAAGCCAGGGGGCGCCGAACTACACGCGATTGGTTCGTCAATTGATGCTCGTCGTCTATTGGACTGTCGCGTGTCATTCGGCTACTGTACACTTTCGTGCAATGTTAGTGACTTACGTTTTGTATTTTAAAATAGTATTTTTGTTATTTCGTATTTGTTAAGTGTCCTCCGGATTGAGACGATTTTTTGCCTACAACCAAGAACACTATAAATTATTCAAAACATTGTAAAAACATAAATAAACAAGGAAAACACTTATAATCCAATTATATTGTTTTACTGAGCTAATTATATTTTAGTCACGGAGGCCTACAACATTACTGTATCAAAGTAAAATTTCAAGTACCAATAATATTTTAATTATAGTTTGTGTAAATACCTATCAACAATTTTCGTAAAAACGGCACTGAATAAATTTGGCCGTAAGTTTATATGCGCGAGCTTCCCCCCACTACTGCCCATCTGTGCTCATGACTCATGTTGGTTATCAGACCTATATTATGTTACGTATAGTAACTTACAAAGCATTATTTTTGTACTAACTGAAGCGTTTGTGCGTTAAAGCGTACATAAATGCTACTATATCGATGTTATGGAATGAATACAATAAAGAAATAGCCAGGAACAAGAGATTAGAATGGTATAAAATTGATATGCAGCATGTGACAGACACACATTTATCATCAGGAGCGAGATTATTCAAACCAACGCGAATTGTACGCCATTAGCACAGCCCCTATCGAATTTCATCTTATTCCTGGCATTCGATTATCAATTTATTATAGTTTAATTTGTCGATACCCAAAAGCTAAAGGGTTCCGTCCCAAATTGAAATGAAGGAAGGATGTGCTCTATTAACGAGATCATACCAGTAAACGCGCCAGCTTGCTTTACCGCCAAGCAAAAGTGAGTTACCGCCTAAGCGGTAACTAGCTCTTGGACGCACACTATAACTCACTTTTGCTGCCGCATAAAGGGTAGACCCACCTCATAGGAGAACTTTTTATGTCATAATATTATTTTGCATTTGCATAACAGCGGATAGCATAAACTTCATTTCGCAGAAAACCGTTTGGTAAACACTCATTTATCATACATTCAAAACTCATAATTTTGTAAGTCATCTTTAGGCATACCTAAATTTCATGTCCATAGTAATTAAAAAGTGGAACCATCATTTCGCAGAAAGTTCACAGTCAGAATCGTATTTTAGCATACATTTCATATCGATAGTAATTAAAAGGCAGAACTATCACACAAGCATGCAAACAAGCATACACCATTGCAAGCAAGCGAGCATGCAACATGCAGAAGGCATGGTTTCTGTCACGGCTCCGGCACTGCAGGGTTCCGGCGTTCCCACACGAGCTTATACCGCAGCTTCGGCTCAACTTTAAAACCACCTGCTCCTCAGCTCGCGAGCCACCTCGCCCCTCCGCGCGTACTCGGGCTTTAATCACACTAGGGGTAGCGCAGAGAAGACTACGTGGAGTCAGTTTTGCAGCGATTCGTTTCTGTCACTAACTTTTGTAGCACAACATATTGACTTTTTAAGACAATATTTTAACTTTAAATAATCGTCGCTCTAAGTAAACGTTATGCTAAATGAAATTATCCGGAATTTTAATTTTGCCAAAGGTCAAGGCCAAATAAAATTCTGCCATCTTAAAAGTATGCTTTTTTAATTTTGGGTCTACCTCCCCCGTCTCACCGCTGACATACCTCAGGCGGTGACTAGCACAGGCACGCACACTATAATTATCCGTAAAGTAACTCTCCGCTTGCTGCCACAACACAACTGGTGATGATTAAATGTACCGTCCCACCCTGCTATTCTAACATAATATACATTATAACTATTCTAACATATAGTTAGTTCGAGACCATGGAAATATAAATGAAAAAAAAAAACAGTGCCGATAGATAACTCACCGACAATTTTGTACTGCTTCTCAGTGAGATGGTTGGAGATCATGCCACAGACGTGAGCACCCAGGGAGTGTCCCACACAGGTGATCATCTTAGCCAGTGCTCCAGCTTGCGTGATCGCTGAGTAGAGTTGAGCCGTGCATTGAGCTGCTTTTCTAGAATACATTTATAGATGGGATTAACATTATATCAGTCTATAGTATGGTTTCTCTCAATAACGACTTCATAAATATGAGAATGCGAAATATGTGAAAAGCTACGAGTAAAAAAAGATGAAAGAACCAAATAGTAGTACTCTCACTGGTCGGAAATAATGTAAAAGTTTAAAAGCTATTGGACCCATTGATTCGAAAAGAAAAATAATACATATACCTATTGAAATATCGCCAGAACTTCGTACAGCCCACAGATATAGACAGACCCCGTACAGCAATGTAGGACGTTCTGATTGGCACAGACTATTATTTAAACATAGTAGCAATTGCAGAAGGGTTATTTGAGCTAGTGATTATAAAAGTATATTTTTCTTTTAGTAGGCAGTTATTTGTCTTATTTGGCCGACAATTCGGCAAATTAATTCAGCTACCGAAATTCCGCATAAGTAAAACAAAAAAGAAATTTAATTTGATGATGGTGCCGATTCTCTTGTTCAATAACTAAACTAAAATTAGAGAATTGTTCTCTTTTACTAACAGGCAGCGCGAGAAAAGGACGACTATAGCTATGAACTAAGTTAGAGATGTCAAACTAGTTTACGCCTTGCTTACCTACATATCTTGATTTCGACTTACTCAAACCTTTACCCATGCTCTGCTGATACTATTGTGAGAATTTTTTTCATTTCATATCTATTTGTGGTACTGGGTTCGTGGTTACTAATGGTGGCTCGAAGAATCTACGAAAATCCACAACTTACGTCTTTCACGGCTATTTTGTCAAAATGATTGTTTTTTTCTAGTAACAGTTCATTATTTTTGTGATTAGAGGAGATTGTGGCTAAGTAATAACAGCCGCACGGGTCGATCCATCAGGTTAAGCTACGCTTGCCGGGGTTGATCTGTGGATGGATACCAAGACTCCTCTGTGCCTCGGAAAGCCCGTTAGGCCGTTAGTCCCGGCTGTCATTCGAGGATCTTTGACAGTCGTTACGGGTCGTCAGAAGCCCTAAAGTCTGACAACCAGTCTTACCAAGGGGTATCGTATTACCCGGTAACTGGGTTGTGGAGGTCAGACAGGCAGTCGCTCCGTGTAAAATACTGGTATTCAGCTGCATCCGGTTAGACTGGAACCCGACCCCAACATAGTTGGGAAAAAGGCTAGGCAGATTGAGGTCATTATTTTTGTTTTATTTTTTAATTGTTTCAGATCTGCAGAACTCTTTTGGACAAGTATTAGGAACTATAGAACTCACCAGGATGCGCCTATATCAGTTTTAAAATTTAAATTTTGGAAAAAATTATCTGCTAACGGAAGTTAGCAGAGCCAATTTTTCATTCGACTTTTTTCAGGCAAAAACGCGAGAAATATTTTTTTTAAGTATAAGGAACTCTAAAACTGAGCTGCATGCCAATAGAACTCACTTTTTTTAAGCTCTGCTAGGAAATGCTCTGCCAAGTTCACCGACATTTGCGCTTCACAGTATTTTTAGTCGACATGTTTTTACGTGTCGTCTAAAGTATGAAAGCAATAGTTTAACTAAATTTGACAGCTCTAATTTACGTCCATCTCTTTCTTGTTTTATTAGGAAGAAAAAGTTAGCAATAAATTATGTTTACTTTGTTGCATATCAGAATCGGCACCGATATTTTTCTTTGGGGAAAATCAGTTATTTTTGCGTAAGCTTCACAGACGTGACGGGTATCGATATCTCAACACGATAAAAGCAGATTTTATCAACTCACAAAATATGTTTTATCGTAACACTAGCAGTGGTCATGGACCCCAAAAAAAACCATCAAATCTTTTTTATTTTTATTTTGTCGTGTTTAGATAATCAATAGTCATCACGTCTGCGGAGTTTCGCTAGCTAATTTAATTTGACCCTGTATACAGATATGTTGGATACGAAAACTCGTGATCTTCGCGTGTTTATCTAATGAGACATATCATGTGCTTAATCTAACAATCACTGTAAAGAAGCTGTGTGTGATGATAACTAATACTTAGGTACATAATTCTGCTCATCACACCAAATAGACTTACTTCATATTAGACAGCGCAGAAAGGTAGCAAGGAAACCTGGTGAGCATCGACCAGTCTACCATGAACACGTTGTAATCTTTACGAGATAGGTACGCTGTAAACACATAAACAGACAAACAATTTAGTTAAATAAATAGGTGGAACGGAAGCTGTGGTCATGTAATCGTCACCGCAGACATTGTAAGTGGACTATGCATACGCAACACACTTTATAATTTTGCGAGAAAATATACGAGTCTTTTGACGTACTTAAGTAAGTATTTTTGACCGCCAAAAAAAAACCGGCCAAGTGCGTGTCGGACCACGCATAATGAAGGGTTCCGCAGTTGCGATGAATTTATCCTAAGAACCAACTTAACATTGTAGTTGAAAAATATGTTCACGCATACATTCCAACTGCAAATGTAAGTTTGTACGCACAATATTGAGAGATTTATCATTATTTTAAGACTGACTCTGACTGACATTTTGGTCTGACTTATGTTTTCCTGTGATCTATATAGAACTATTTTCTCTATTTTTTTCAAAATTTTTGGCTCAGTAGTTTCTGAGATAAGAGGAGGAATGGTCAATTTTCGTCTATTTATTTTAAAAATATAAAAAATCTATTTGAGACCCTCACAGTAAGCCCTTTTATTTGATATGTCACAAGGTACAGTTTGCAATTTTTTAGGGTTCCGTAGTCAACTAGGAACCCTTATAGTTTTGCCATGTCTGTCTGTCCGTCCGTCTGTCCGTCCTCGCTTAATCTCTGTGACCGTTAGCACTAGAAAGCTGAAATTTGGTACCAATATGTATATCAATCACGCCGACAAAGTGGTAAAATAAAAATTGGAAAAAAAATGTTTTATTAGGGTAGCCCCCCTATATGTAAAGTGGGAAGTGATTTTTTTTT
The DNA here is from genome assembly GCA_948252095.1 of Dicycla oo. Taxonomy (NCBI): domain Eukaryota; kingdom Metazoa; phylum Arthropoda; class Insecta; order Lepidoptera; family Noctuidae; genus Dicycla; species Dicycla oo. The sequence continues at coordinate 13,253,239 of OX411713.1, read as the reverse complement.
TAATTTCAATCCTAACGTGTGATATATTGTTGGAAAGGTATTTAAAAATGAATAGGGGTTTACTAAAGTCATTTTTTGATAATGTCAATAATTTCGGAAATAATCGCTCCAAAAGTAAAAAACAATGTGTGTGTGTCCCCCCCCCCCCCCCCCCCCTCTAACTTTTGAACCATAAGTTTAGAAAATATGAAAAAAATCTGAAAAGTAGAACTTTATAAGGACTTTCTAGGAAAATTATTTTGAACTTGATGGAAACAACAGTTTTTGTACAAAAAAGACAAAAAGTTGTACAAAATAATTTCTGGACTAAGTTTGTAGTATAATCGTATATGCAAGCATTTTTTTTAACTTCGTCTTTGTGTTCGCGCTAAAAACCGTCACGAGTCGGAGCGCCTGCCGCGGAGCGTGCAATGTTGCACGCTCCGTGTTCGCGCACGTACTCACTACCGGGAGCAGTTGCAGGAGCGCTCCAGCAGCGCTCCGCTGCTGGAGCGCGAACATAATGGATGTTTTTCCATTTTTCCCACCTTTAAACTCATAAGTGGGAACACTTATTGTGACGGACGAGAAACTACGGAACCCTACACTGAGCGTGGCCCCCATATTCAAAATTTCTTTATTTATGTTACACGTCCGAGTTTGGGTCACAGAAATTCATAATTGCATACCAAATTTTAACTTAATCGGTCGATTAGATTCGGAGCAAATTGGCTGTGACAGACGGACAGACAGACACACACGAGTGATTCTATAAGGGTTCCGTACCAAAATGGTAAAAAGGAATCCTTATGGTGCGACTCTGTCTGTCTGTCACAGCTAGATATCTCAAGAACTACTAATCTTATCAACTTGAATGATGAAATAGTTTTAGATGACTTTTGTCCAACTATTTTGCAAATAAGTATTTATATTTTTTTATAATAAGAAATAAAAATTCATATTTTTTTTTTACAACAGTGTGACTTGTCTTGTGAAAGGTTGTCTTAAAAATTCGAAGTGGGGCTATTAGGACATGTGGGGTATCACATGAAAGAGCGCTGTTTGCACATAATCAAACATTTTTTGTTTTTTGAAGCCGCATAGTTTTCGACTTTTGATGAAAAATGTAAATAAAAACACCGTTCCCCCTTATCTCCAAAGTTTGCATAAAGAAAAATCTGAAATTATTCTTTGTGATAGAAGTTTATGTAAAAATTACAGGAAAAATAAAACTATGTTTGTAAATAGCACACTTTTTTATATATGACTAGCAGCCCCCGCGGTTTCACCCGCGTAAGTCTTGAACCCGTAGGAATATCGGGTTAAAAAGTATCCTATGTGTTAATCCAGATTATAAACTCTCTGTATGCCAAATTTCATGAATATCCGTTAAGTGGTTTCTGCGTGAAAGAATAACAAACATCCATCCATCCTCACAAACTTTCGCATTTATAATATTAGTAGGATAGGATAGTAGGATATGAAGTAGGAAGTAGGATGGTACGGAACCCTCGGTGCGCGAGTCCGACTCGCTCTTGACCGGATTTATTCCTTTTGTGGTACGGAAAAAATATTCGAAAATGAGTGATATTCTTTGAAGACTAAACTTTCTTAAAATGTAGAGATTATTTTAATGATACGAATAATTAAGTAACCAAGCCTAAAGCATAACTCTTTACTGTAGACAGGACAAAGACTGCTGAGAGACGAAAGGTTACAAAATATCCATCATAGACCTCATCCATCGCTTTCCATCAGGCATAATCGAGGTCAAGAGCAGGCCCATTCAACAATAAATAAATATCCAATACTACTTAGGCTAAAAACGATTGATTTTAAATACAATGTCACTGGCTTCCCATCTAATTCTTGTGTTACAGTTGAAAACTAAGTATAAAAAACCATTATGCAAAGATACATCGAGCGTTCCGCCTTCTGTAATGATCACGCGCACAATGTCGGTCGTCTCTTTAGATCACTTTCATACTTTCATTGAATACTCTTGGTTGATTTTTGTCTACTCACTGAAATAACGAAACTGCAATAGGTACTTACATATTTATGTTTCATGCTTGCGTGAGAATAATGCATAATACTACTTAGTAACCGGATTAGGCTGAGGCCAAACGAAAGTCATTTTTAACCGACTTCCAAAAGGAGGAGGTTATCAATTCGTCTGTATGTTTTTTTTTTTTTTTTTGTATGTTTGTTACGCGAATACTCAAAGACGGATGGACCGATTTGGAAAATTCTTTTTTTGTTTAAAAGGGTATACTTCCGAGGTGGTCCCATATAAATTTTATTAACTTTGCTCGAGGAATTTTTGAGTTAGCTTCAATAATGCGTATATTTCCCACTTATTTTATATGGATGTTGTGATGGTGTTTTAATAACTTCCTATCACTGTTATTTACATGGCTATATCTACAATTATTGTGCTCAATTATGTATTCGAATTTGTGTGGGGTAGGTTCCACAACTAAAAAGTGAAAAATAAAAACTTTTTAGCAAAAAATAAAACCGACTTCTAAAACAAAACACTACAAAGTGAAAAATAACTTTAATTTCGGAAGTCGGTGGCAAAAAACGAAAATACAAAACCAAAGACACCGACTTCCGAAATTAAAGTTATTTTTCACTTTGTAGTGTTTTGTTTTAGAAGTCGGTTTTATTTTTTGCTAAAAAGTTTTTATTTGAGCTGCGAGTCGCGTAAAAAGAGTCGCGAATTTTTTTTTTTTTATAAAATGAAATGAAATCATTTTCCGTCGGCGTGTGGCACAAACAGGACTTTAGTATGAAACCGAATGCAGCGTAAATTCCGCGACTCATTTTAAGCGACCACAGCTCAAAAAATTACGTTCGTTTGGCCTCTGCCTTAGATGTCTTGTTTGCCGATATTTTTTTTTTTATACTACCTTCTTTCCGCGACTTTACCCGCGTGAAATTTCTTGTTTTAACATAAAATATATCCTATGACACTCGGGAATACCGCAGCATCGCATATATTAACTACTGATATGATTGCGAAAGAATTTTCGCAATCATATCAGTAGTTCCAAAGATTACCCCTTACAATTATAACTCACTACCTCTTTGTAATAATATAGGTACTAACTTTTGCCCGCGACTTCGCCCGCGTGGTTGTCGGAAATTATCCCACTGGAACGCACTACCGGGATCAAAAGTATTCTATGTCCTAATCCAGGTCATAGTCTACCCATGTGCCAAATTTCATCCAAATCCGTTCAGCAGTTTTAGCGTGAAAGCGTAACAAACAAACAAACTCCCTTTCGCATTTATAGCTGTTGCCCGCGACTTCGTCTGCGATTCAGGATGAATAGTAGCCTATGTCTTTCTCCAGGTTATAGTCTACCCAAGTGCCAAATTTCATCAAAATCCGTTCAGCAGTTTTAGCGTGAAAGCGTAACAAACAAACAAACTCACTTTCGCATTTATAGCAGTTGCCCGCGACTTCGTCTGCGATTCAGGATGAATAGTAGCCTATGTCTTTCTCCAGGTTATAGTCTACCCAAGTGCCAAATTTCATCAAAATCCGTTCAGCCGTTTTAGCGTGAAAGCGTAATCAACAAACAAACAAACACTGTCGCATTTATAATATTAGTTAGGATAGTTAGGAAGACGAAAAACCGGGCTATCGACACTACACATTGACTCACGAAATGTATTAGGTACTTATTTTTTTTATTTTTTAAACTCTTAACACACTATTAAAGTTTCTATGATATTACAATTCAATTTCAAGTTTCTATAATATTATAATTCAATTCAATTATTCGAAAGACACGTGGCGCCATATATTATCATAAGAGCGTTATTGTTGTTTTCCTCGGGAACAGTCCTTTTTTACGGGATGAAAGGTACCCTATGTCCGTGTCTGTACACCTGACCACGTATATGCAAATTTTCAGGATGATCGGTTCTGTGGCTGGGGCGTGAAAAGGTAACAAACAAACAAACTTACTTTCGCATTTATAATATTAGTTTTATAGTATTATCAAAAACCGGTCTATCGACACTCTAGACTCACAAAATGTATTATGTACTTAAATTAAATAAAATAAAAAACTTAACTTTTAGTTTAATAATATGATACGAAAGACACGTGGCGCCATCTATTATCATATCATAAGAAAGTTGTTGTTGTTTTCCTCGGGAACAGCCGATCTATTCTGTAAAAATCACACAGTGAAATCTTAGGTGAAGTGAGCTGTCATTCCACCTGATACTAGGGATTGACACTATTGACAGCTCACTCCACGCTCACCTCACCTATGTTTTCACGATGAAATTTGTACAGAATAGCACTGCAGTACTTTTTTCGGGACGAAAGGTACCCTATGTCCGTTTCTGTACACCTGACAATATATGCAAAATTTCAGGATGATCGGTTTAGTTAGTGGTTTAGGCGTGAAAAGATAACAAACAAACTTACTTTCGCCTTTATAATATTATATAGGTACATAGGTCAAGGTGACTGGTAATTAGTGATCGACACTTAAACACAATGATTGTACTCATGATAACAAACAACTTTTACTATGGGACCAAACCTGAATAGCGAAAAAAAAAATCAGCTGTCCCATACATTTATGTTCGCGTAACTCGTCAAAATGTAGGGAGCAGCTGATTTTTCTTCGCGATTTCATGTCTGGTACCATAGTAAAAGTTGTTTGTTATCATGAGTACAATCATGTGTTTAAGTGTCGATCACTAATTACCAGTCACCCTATAATTATAAAGTATAGATTTATTTTTAACTGTATACGAAACCTAGCATAGTAAACAACAGTGCATCTAATCCATACTAATATCCATACTTCCGTAATATACTAGGGGATTTTTTTTACCGTCTTGAAAAAAATAGGGCTTAATAGGTGAACGGAGTTTCTACTCCGTATGGCATACTTAGTGTTTTTTTTATTTTTGAAAAAAAGATCTTTTTTTGAATTTCGATATTTTATAACGATCTATAAAGTTTTTTCAAAATTTCTGGTTTTATTGTTCTAGTTTACTTCAAATGTAGTGTTTATTGATAGAGCAATTTGGGTCTAAGCTATTTAAAAAAACAAAAAAAAACAAAAAAATTTGATTCTCCTATTGTACCCAATTATTTTCAAGACGGTAAAAAAATCGACCAATATATACCTACTAATACTGACTAAAGAGATATCACAACACATGTTGTGATCATGTGACATCCATATGTATGTTAGAAAATGTACAATATATAGACTCAGTACTAGTCTATAACTCCATGGGGCAAAGACCCACTATATTAATATTATAATTCGAAAGTAACTCTGTATATGCTTAATGTCTGTATCCCTTTTACGCCTAAGCGAGCGGCGAAGCCACGGGCGAAATCTAGAAATTAATTAAGCTCACCATCTCGAATGTAAGTCATCGGTGTTTTAGTGTATGTTCCGTTGAAACCATGAATTATGAGAACATTCTTCCTCGTTTTCTTCCACCCGTAATCGCGAAGAAGTTTTGGATGTCGAGGATCCACAAAATGTTGTATTGGATGTTCTCTGGAAACATTGGAAGGAAGATTAAGATCCAGTATCTTACCATATAGGATACTGATAGTACTTCACCACCATCGGGTTGGGTTGTAATCGTTTCTGTCCCTGAATGATAGAAAGTTCGTAATGATAGAAAGAAAGAAAGAAAAATATTTTATTTGGGACTTTAATGTACCGCTTGGCAATGTTTTAATGGACCGCTTTATAAGCAACTAGGTACAGTGAATAAAGCAACTCGCACTGGCCTCACATCATCTTTATTGGATTATGGTGCTCTCCCTCATACCGAGAGGCATCGGAATAGGCTGATTATCAATTGAAATTCGTTAGGACTATTCTGCCGCCGTTAGGAAAAAGGACGTTCTCGAAAAAAAAACATTTTGTTATTTTTAAAATACAAAAGCACATGGGTCTTTTAATAGTAAGAATTATTAGGTTATCGTCCAATATAAAAAAAAAATACTGGTAGATGCGTCTTTTTTTGCTGATTCCGAATGAAAAAAAATGTCAGATAAGTACGTCTTTTTTCCTTATGGTGGCAGTATTATACTGCCGTCGTCTATTAGTAATATTAAATTGGCGTAAACTTAACGAAACCCAAATAATTCTTACTATTAAAATACTCACCTGGCTTTGTATCTTGTACTTTAAACAGGATATAATATTATTTTTCCATTTCAATATTTCTGTAGATCTATACGTCCCTTTTCTTTGCGGCGGCAGTATAGCCATAACGAATTTATCGATCAGGAAATATCATATAAATGCCAAAACTGCACATGAAGATTGTCTCAATAATAATTTGAACTACACTGAAGATGCACTAAGAACTTAAATACGTATCTTTAGTTAGAAAATACTTACGGCGTATACATAAAAAAATTAATCTCGCTGTCTGGACACTTCCACTCTCGCTTCATAACACATCGAAAGTAACGGAAATCCAACATGGATGTTAGATCGCCATCCACTTCAGACACTGCAATTATAAGAAACGGAACAGTTTATTTTACGTTCACGCGTTGCTGTAGTCTTCCGTGAGAAACAGTATGCTAAGATAACAACACGCATGTATAGGCCTACACTTTCGAGGTATCCAGAAGTACCTCTAAAGTGTAGGCAATGGCTGTGGCAGAGGTGTGTACCTATATCCCAAGTCCCATATAATAGGGGGCGAGCCTATTGTCATCAACCGGACACAAATCCAGACTCCTAGCTGTCACTGCGAATTTCCTAATAGAGAAACAGTTTTGCCTGACTAAAGAAAAATCAAACTTAAGCCCGCGCATTCTCGCAGTTGCACCCACTAGACTAACGAGACAGCTTATAACTCAACCCTTTTGATACTAGAGATATTGCTTAAAACCTTCAACCCACCTTGACTGGCTGGCAAAAAACCTTGACCTCAACGCACATACAGCGAAAATTGTAAATGCTAATTGCTAAGATTTAGAGAATAAACTGGGCATTATAAACGATGCTCCTATACCTAAAACTTTGTCAGGGAGAGTGAAGGGGAACACACTAGCATAACTTCCACTTTCACCACCTATCACTGGACAGGCCAGTTTGTAGCAGACAGGCACACAATCAGGTTATAGAGATATTGTTTACATACTTGTAATAAACGCTATAGACTGGACATGATAATGAAGATAGATCAAACAAAATCGTTACCGAATAAACTAAAAGACCCTGGCCAAGAGGCAACACTAACCTTAAGATATAGGATTGTTAAATACTGTTCTAAACCTATTGAATCTATTCTACCATACTATCCATTCTCTCCATCCATTCATACTTCAATAGTTTATTTTTTAATAATTATTATATATGTAAAAGTAACTATGGCTGAATGGATTTGGATGAAATTTGACCATGACCTGGGTCATGAGGACATCGTATACTTTTTATCCCAGCAGTACCCATATCTCTGTTGGACAAACGGTAAAATATGGCATTTAATTTAACTTTTTTTTTGTGCTGCCAGTCATCAACCCAATTTCATTCCTCTTCCTCTGACTTTATTTCAAACACGTACCGGTAGGTAATGTTTACATATTTGACTGAGCTCAATAAACAGCACCACTAAAAGGGCTTGGGCATTGCTTCGAATACCAACGAGGGGCATTCAGTGGTATAATCACATCCGACTGACGTAATACACAAATGAGGAGCCAAAACAATTCGAATCGCTTATGGGGGAAAAATGCCCTTTTAAAATGTCAAGTGAAACTTATTTTTAACCTTTAAGTATCACTTGGAGAAGATTACACTGCAAAATGCCATTTTTGACCAAAAAAGGTTGAAGATTCCTCTTACGATCCATGTAAAGAGATTGATAAAACGTCGGAATTTTGCAAATAAATTAAATTGTTAGGTCTTATAGCATAAATATGATGAATAAGTAGAAAGTTGATGTGCAATAATATTTTATTAAATTAAACTCTCTATGCTTGGCATATTTATGTCGTTTATTTTTTATATTCCAATTATGTAATTAGTACAAAGGTATAATACTTTTTTGAGTCATCTTTAGTTAGAGTGCATATTACTTTCCTATCTACATCAGACTAGCCTTTTACCTTGTTGGAGTCGGCTTCCAGTCTAATTAGATGCAGCTGAATTCCAGTATTTTACATGGAGCATCTCACTTACCAACAGCTATTTTGCGAAAGAATAGTCAGAATTAGAATTAACGTCACGACGTCAGATCCAACCTCATCAGACTTATATCAGACCTGCTCTGCTGGTCTGATATATCAATATCAGTCTCTTCAATTGCACGATACCAAACTCAATCCTACGACCACTCGGCTCCATTCATACCCAGCCACCAATTCGACCTACGACAACAAAACTTTCCGCACTCAATGCGCAAACGCATTGCGCAATTACTTTCGTTCTTGTTAAATTCCGTATACTATCAGCGTAGACAGTGACAATTTATTTTGATTTCTTTGAAAGTTGGCCCACTTTTTATGCATCATCACATCAGGTATCCACTTGGTTGGTCATTGTTAAAATGTAATTGATAAAACAACAGCTGAATGCGTAAAAACTTCACGGTGGTGAGTCCACTATCCCTTTCATCTAATGGATGCTCAAATGTTTTGTTAATGAGTCTGCTGATAAGTATGCAAGGTTAGGTTAGTACCTATCACCACAATCACCTAATCTGATAGGCCATTGGTAACCAAAATGAATATTAAGAACTACGGTTCAATTATCGACAAGCTATATAGAAAGGGTAACTTAAGGCGATACTTAGATTCACCCTCATCACCCTCATAATCATTTCAGCCGAAAGCCGGCTCTGTGCTTCCCGCATCCAGAGGATCCCTGGTTTCAGGTCATCGGTTCACCTTATGGGAGCCCTTCTAACACTACGTCTTCCAGTACACGGTCACCACTCCAGAACCTTTTGGCCGCATCGGCCATCTGTTCTGCGATCAATGTACCCTGTCCACTGCCACTTAAATTTAACATTTCTTCGGGCTATAACAGAAGCCCACAGAATAAGCAAGCTGAAGTGGCAATGGGCTGGTCATATTAGCCGTAGAACCGATAACTGTTAGGGTAGACGAATTCTGTTTAGTAAAGACCGCGAATGTAGGTAGTGTGTAGGAACTAGGATGACCCCAAGCTAGGCGGAGTAACGAGCTTCACATGATCGAATGTGAGAGGCCTATTTGTAAGTAGTTGTAACAGTGGACTACGAAACTAAACAGGCAGTACTTTTTTATAACTCTAGCTATCTAAACATTGTTATGGAACAGTTGAACTGCGGATTAGAAAAGACATGTCGCGGCCAAAATTTTGCGGGTAAGGAAAAAGAACGTACGAGTATCTACAGAAATATTGAAATGAAGAAAAAATATTTTGTCTTGTTTAAAATACAAAGGCAGATGCGTCTTTGAATACCTAGTTAGAATTATTAGGTTTTCGTTAACTTTACGCCACTATAAAAATACTGGTAGGTAGATGCGTCTATTTTTGCTGATTCCGAATATGTAAAAGAACCCTATATCGAAAAAAATGTCAGATAATTACGGCTTCTTTCCTTGTGACGGCAGACTTATAGACTTTCCTTCTATCGCCGCCGTACGTAGGTATCTTCAACCAAGTTTTTGTCAAGACTGCAACTAACAATACATTATAATGAAGGTAATTGAAAAGACTAGGGGTTATTGCTCCATAATAATAGACTCACTTATCTATGACAAAAATCACTTTTACTTTCTCAAGGTAATGTTTACTTACAGCACCTATCTACCTAGGTATTGTTTGCAGAACAATGCGATCACATATTATAAATTATAATGCCATTGATACAACATCTTTGCTTCTTGTAGATTCTCCACATGTACAGTAGACCGCATGTAGTAACTGGTCTATTAGGCGCCGTCCTATTGTCATCGCTCGCGCGATAGGAAATCGTGTGTTCCGCACCCTAATTGCGTAACACACTATCGATCGGAATCGGTTTCATTTTGATATTTCAACAACATTCATTGCGTTATTTAAGTTGTTGACCAGACAAAATTTTCGAACATATTAAACATTAGATTAGCAAATTACGAGTACTTCAAAATTATTCAAATTCCGATTGATAGTGCGTTACGCAATTAGGGTGCTGTTTTGGAGCGATACGATCACACTCGAAATGACTCTTAAACAGAGATGCACAGTGTTTGCTGTCGGACAATATTTCTTTAATCGTATATAGCATTAAGAAAAGAAAACGTGAACCACATAATATACTCAAAAAAAAAATCAGCTCGGCGAATTACATAATCGACGTACGGGACTAAGAAGATTTTTACAACAGAAACATTTGATTACATACATTTGTATTAGTATGGAACAAACATTGGTGTTAACATTAAGGTAAGTTTGTTAAATAGTTTTAATTGTACATAGTTTGACCGCGTGACGAAAACTATACAATTTGGTCGCATCGCATGATCGACCTTCAATAGGACATTCAGTAGATATCAGTGTTTGTACGCACGCACGCTCGCACGATCATCTTCGTCGGACGCACGCATCATCGCACGTGCGATGGTATAGGACGGCGCCTAACTTTAGTGGAGTTCGTACAGTACGACAACGTTCAATGATTCCATCGTTTCTCTTCGGAAAAACCAAACATTGCCGAATTAAATTTAATTTTACCAGTCAGTCCAATACGGGACCACGGAATTAATGCGTCAATCTACAATAATTTAGATGGGAAAAAAATCAATTTCTTTTGGTCGATAATCACATTTTATTCGCTATATTTCGGTTTTTCCTTAACGATGGAACCTTTAAACGTTGTCGTACTGTACTACGCTAGGCCAGCTCAAGGTCAAAGCGATCGTTACCAACGACGACGTGCGGTCGACTGTACCTAGGTGTTGTAATGAAACAATGATATAATAGTTTTTAGTTACAAAAAAAATCATCTTTGTTACGGCTCGCGTGTCGAGAGTAGTCGAGAGATATGTGAGACTGTTAAAAAAAATATAGTCATTTAATTAAAATTACGTTTTATAAACTTTGTAACGGTTCGATAAACTTAAGTAAGTAGGTACTGTAAAGACCCCGGAAGGCTTTTACTTTTCTCGGGATCTATACTGATAAACAATAAACAAATTCGCGTAGTACTCCATTATATTTTATAAGATAATTCTATCTTCCTATTTAATAGTAAGTCGCACGGTCGCCAAGGAGGCGAGCCTTAACGTCTACCTAGAACAAACTCGAAAAACCTTCCTAGAAAAGTGGCCATTCGAATGTCAAATATACTGCCAGCCTGATATAAAATAGGCAAGGGCTTGAATGAAACCTCTACATGAGCTACGCGGCCACCCTTGAATAAAAGGATTGACATAGTCTATCTCTAGACATTCGAGCGCTCAGGCTAATCCTACCTAAGCCTAAAAACAATTACCTAACGCTAGGAATAAAATTCACAATATGAGGTGACCCTTACAAGAGCAGGCTTAACTCAGGACAAACGTACTTAGCTACTTACTTAAATATAGATAGATAGAATACAATTAATCGAATATACTACCTGCTACGAGTATAAATAGATACCTAAGAGAATATTAGGTTGGGGAAAAAGTCTTTTCGCATTATAGTATGTATGAACTTGTAATAAAATCTCTTTGGCTATACTATTTGCTATACTATTTGCTGGCTGGTTTTGGTATCATTGAAAGTTTAAATTTTAAAGAACATAATTCCAAATTCAAATTAGGAAAATGTGTGATTTTCATTTGTTTTTCGTACCGTCAAGATGAGTGAATCTAATGAAGAAATTCGATACATTTTAAAATTTTATTACAAAAAAGGTAAAAATGCAACGCAAGCCGCGAAAAAAATTTGCGATGTTCATGGACTTAGTGTAGTGTCTGTGAGAGTAGCACAAATTTGGTTTAAGCGTTTTCAATCCGGAAATTTTGATGTCAAAGATGCACGTCGTCGCTCTGGTCGCCCTATTACGGATATGGATGCCGTTTTTGAAAAAGTGGAGCAAGATCGGCATATCAGTAGTTACGACGTAACTGAAGAACTGGAAATTGACCACAAAACAGTTTTGGCGCATTTGAAAAAAACTGGGTACACAAAAAAGCTCGACATTTGGGTACCTCACGAGCTCACTGAAAGAAACCTAATGAACCGTGTACTCATTTGTGATTCTTTATTACGATGTAATGAAACCGAACCATTTTTAAAGAAGCTGATAACTGGTGATGAAAAGTGGATCACGTATGACAAGAACGTGCGAAAAAGGTCGTGGTCAAAGGCCGGTCAGGCTTCACAGACTATGGCGAAACCCGGGTTAACTCGCAACAAGGTGATGCTGTGTGTGTAGTGGGATTGGAAGGGCATTATTCATTATGAGCTGTTACCACCAGGCAGGACCATCGATTCTGAACTCTACTGCGAACAACTGATGAGATTAAAGCAAGAAGTTGAGAGAAAGCGGCCGGAATTAATCAACAGAAGGGGTGTGGTTTTTCATCATGATAACGCTAGACCTCACACATCTTTAGCCACTCAGCAAAAATTAAGAGTGTTTGGCTGGGAGATGTTAATGCATCCGCCGTATAGTCCTGACCTTGCACCTTCAGATTTCCACCTGTTTCGGTCTCTTCAGAATTCTTTAGGCAGTGTCAGGTTAACATCACGAGAGGACTGCCAAAACCACTTGTCGCGGTATTTTGACCAGAAGTCCCAAAATTTCTATAGCAATGGGATCATGTCCCTACCTACAAGATGGCAAAAAGTTATCGAAAAAAATGGTACCTACATACTTTAGTTAAATGTAAAGAAACTATATTAAAAAATGTTTTGAATTTTCTTAAAAAATGCGAAGAAACTTTTTCCCCAACCTATTATGACCAATTGTCAAGGTCACTAGCTAACCACATATTGCAATACCACTCGTAAAAACATTGTAATGAGTAGATTATGCCAATGCTAAATAAAAATAAAATTAAAATAAATTGACTTTTACAGTCAAAGAAAATAAATAATTATATGAACTCATATAACCTGTCAGAAGATAAGTTCGAGTCACTATATAAATGACTAGAACTAGAACCATAAGAAGAATAAATAATCTAAGCAATGATTGAGTTCTCAAACACAATAGTTAATTTCGCATTGATAGCAGATCAAGTGAAAGTAGCCGATGTTTATTAAGTTATAGGCATAAAACGGCAACTTCATATTGAGGTACACTAGACTTTCGACTATAAACCGTAATAAACTTTTGGTTTCTATTAGATTCAATCAAGCAAACAATCTCTTCTTTTTTCCATTCCTTTCATATTTTTGTCAGTACGACCCCCTGCATTGGAATCCTAATTAATAGGTATTATAAGTTTGTTTGTTACGATGAATGAAAATCACATGGGTAGAGAATCTAGGAGATAGGATACTTTTTATCCTAGAACGGAATATAAGCAGGGGCTACTTCCCTTATGTCACGAATTCACGATTATGCTATTACGAAGATACGGTGCAGCTTCATTTCTTCAGTAAGTAGTTACAGTGCATTCCTCATCAGGGAAGCTTTGTAACCGTTCTTTATCGGTCAAGTATGGATCGGTGTGGTGTGAAGTATGAGTTGATGTGTGTGTCTTTCTTAGGGTTCCGTAGTCAACAACGAACCCTTATAGTTTCGCCATGTCCGTCTGTCCGCGGCTTAGCTCAGAGACTCAGTACTAGACAGCTGTAATTTAGTACGGTTATACATATTAATCTCGCCGACAAAGTGGTTAAATAAAAAAGTCTTGGAAAAAAAATTAGGGTATATACCTCCCCTACACCTAAAGTGGGGATGACTTTTTTCTCGTCTATCCCATAGTGTGGGTTGTCGTTGGATAGGCCGTTTACAAATATTGCGGGTGTGTGAGCACGATTTTTCAATTCAGGTACATACATATATGTTTGCGAAATATTAAGCTTTAAAGTCTACGAATAATATAATTTAAATTGTTAAATCCTAATTAAGGAGCCCTTCATTGTGCGTGGTCCGACAGGCACTTGACCGGTTTCTTTCTTTCTTTCTTTTTTTATCATTAACAATGGACTTCAGGCAATATATTATTAACTTCATTAATCAGTATGAATACAAACAGACAAACCCCCTAGTTATGTGTGTGTGTGTGTGTGTGCAGGCCTGTCAAATTTATTCTTAGTATTTTCACAGTTACCGGTCAAACGGTCTATGTAATGACTTGTATGAGATGCTGAATAATGTTACTTTTTTGCTGACATGTTTACGGTATGTGTAGGGCTGAGTCACGCTTGAGCATTTTTGTATGAATGTAGTCTAAGCAAGTCAGTGTACCTTATTGTGTCTGTTCAACCACATCAAAACAGTGATTAATTGTATACCCAATCCCTTACACAAATACCCAATATTTTGTTATCGAATTTTTACGAGTCAGAATTACATAACATAATATCGCGCATGTAGTCCCCGAAGTATACATTATGTATACCGCCGCCGTAAGGAAAAAAGGACGTTTCTACAGAAATATTGAAATGGAGAAAAAATATTGTATCCTGATTAAAAGACAAAGGCAAGGCAGATGCGTCTTTTAACAGTAACAGTAATAATTATTAGGTTTTCATTAAGTTTACGCCAATATAAAAATACCTACTGGTAGATCAGTCTTTTTTTGCTTATTCCGAATATGTAAATAACTGTATTTCGAAAAAAAAATGTCAGATACGTCTTTTTTCCTTATAACGGCGGTATACTGCCGCCGTAAGGAAAAAGTACGTTTCTACAGAAATATTGAAATAAAAAAAAAACATTTTGCCCTGTTTAAAATACAAAATACAAAGGCAGATGCGTCTTTTAATAGGTAGTAATAATTATCAGGTTTTCGTTAAGTTTACGCCAATATAAAAATACTGGTGGATGAGTCTTTTTTGCTGATTCCGAATATGTAAATAACTCTATTTCGAAAAAAATGTCAGATACTACTTTTTTTCCTTATGACGGCAGTAACGACCACATTTCGCCTGTTATGTTTAAGTCCCATGTAAACGCGGCGAGCTTATAGCCATCAGCCGGGCACAAATCCCGACTTCGGGCGGTTTCTGAGAAATTCTTGATGGAAAACCCAATAACACTTTGCCAGACCTGGGGGCCGATTCTACTAATTTGCAATGTTACACGTTCAATTGTGTTTCAACAACAGTTCAGTTTCGATCGCCGTTCGATAGTTACCAAAAAAGTCATTCTACTATTCTATAAGCAAAATGGAAACTAAACTTAAACCGAATCGTAACGGGAACGTATCAGCGGGTAACCTGTGTGACCAACATTCCAAATAGATTTTTTTTTTAATATTTTTATTCATGACCATAATTCCAAATAGTACCTATGTTTTAATAATACCACAGAAAAAAAAAGTTGAATCTAATAATATTACTAAATACGAATAAGTGCTACTAAAAGTATTTTTAATACAAAATCATATCCAGACCATACTTATACCTTTAGCCTGTATATTTTTTTGTAACATTTCAACTTTATAAATAATAAAAACTCAGAAGAACGTTTCGTTTCCGGCCCCAGCTTGCGAAATATGTGAAACGAAACGTTTCAATTATGTCAAAAAGATAATGATGCGACTAAACGTCACGCTCATGTTCGGTTTTGTTAGCAGAATAGCTTTTGAGATTGTTTCGATCGATCGGTGACTGAACTGAAACGTAACCGCAGTTGGATCGTTATTACGTTATTGGAATGCGAAAACGCTCAAAAGCCTTAGTTCAGCTGCGATTCTATTGCAATTTTTGAACAATTTTGTTAGTAGAATCGGCCCCCAGTACCCTAATTGCATACCACATTATCAATCGAAATGTGTTTCATTTTGACAGTTTAACCACATTCATTGCGTTATTTACGTTGTTGAGCAAACTACATTTTCGAATATATGAAGCAATGAATTAGCAATTGGCTTCAAAATGATTCAGATTCCGATCGATGGTGTGTTACGCATTTAGGGTGCCGGGAGTTGAACCCAGTCTGAATTAGTTTCCGGTTAGTGGAAATAGACTTGCCCCCTATTACATTTATTATGGGACTAAAAGGCAAAGTTTTACTCCACGTAAAACTTTAAATATAGGAAATAAATGGTTTACGAAAAAAAAAATGTTAGTGTGAAACCTAACGTAAAACGACGCAGTTGTGTGGTCCCTCTTCATGATTAAAATGGGTCGAATCTGTTCCAAAACCGAATCAGGGCACCCCGACTCCACGTAGTCTTTTGGCTGCTACCCCTAGACCTAGAATATATATAAAAATCCAGAGGCGCGAAGGGAGGACAACTCCTGCCCGCTGTAACAAACCACAGGCACCCGTGCGAGCCGCAGTGGCTGAGGCTGGTCGTCAAAAAGGTTCCCAAACATTTTCATCATAGGGGGTTAACCTCAACCCCCTTCACCCCCTGCCACTTCTTTAATCGACGTCAGACAATGCTAATTTCTCTCGTTAACATGAATACATTCATGTTTAGCTTTTCACATTTAGCCAAAATTCAACCATTAGCCATTAGTTACTTATGTTTAACCATTGGTTGAGTTATAGTCCGGGAGGTAGCGTTGCAAATACAAAAGTCATAGTAAGCCGGCTCATGTTGTACTCTTCGAACGAATGGACGTAAGTCTAGTTTTATGTATTCTATGGCAAAAAAAAGAAATATTATTATATTTTTCTGAAAAAACTCGTAACTCGTAAACTCGTAAGAAAAAAATTTTTTTTTTTACTACTTTCGCAACATCCCACTCCCACACCCACCGCGGGTGCGTCAGCTGACGCTTGGTTTGCTTACTAGTCGTTCGAGATCTATTGAAAAAGATATCAATCTATAGGCGTAAAACGCTACCTAAATTGCAATGCTGCCTCCCGGACTATTTATTAACTACGGATCAAAAAATCGGCCCTAATTACACCGACTCTATAAATTAGAAACATGCTTGGATTTAAGTTGGATTTATTTCCATCTTTATGTGAAAACGGCTACTAGTTCTATCCGCATCAATGGCCAAGTTATTAAGAGGACATCACAATGTGTAAGTAAACCAATTAAATGAGACATATTTTCTCCTCGGATTGTCGGCGATCATCATTATAGGTGGAAAAATCAGTCTTGATTGCATGTATACGTAAGTACTTTATTAAGCAGAAACCGTATTAATAATGATGGACGTGGCTTTATTAACGTGGGTTAAATTACAGCTAGTAGCCAAACCTACACTTGTTAAATTGTTTGATGTTGGCTGATTGATTTATTCTCAGAAGTTTGTGCAAAACCTACTACCGGGTATTAATCGAGTAATGTCGTTTCCTGAGAACGGATGACCGATACAGATTGGTATCTACTCTTTAGCTATGGGAAAATGATTTCTTTATGAAGCGTCTGGTATGAAGTCACTTTTGGATTGTAGAGTCGGTCTCCGATTTATACATCGATGGCTCCTAAGTATATTGAGTCATTGTTCTTGTAATATCTTTAAAGGAAGGCGATAAAAAAATTCAAATGTTAATACAATCAAGAAAGAGTATCTAATCATAGTGAATTAAATATAAAAAACCCTATCAACAGTGCAAAATAAATTTCATATTATTTTATTAATAACCATTCGCTCTTTTAATCGCCTTCCTTTAAAGTAATTAGAAGTACAGTTGACTCCAGTATACTTAGGAGCCATCGACATGACCTACCTAACGGTTTATTGGGTAAGTACAAAGCAAAGATCGTATCAAAGCTTTATAAACAGGTATGCTTTTATTCATCAGGCACTTGGTGAAAGGACACCTAATAGGTAGGTACTTTCTTGATACTATCTATCACTTTTGTTAGCGTATTAGGCGCATTACTTTTAATGGCATTCATTTCTATATGGAATTGCACGGGGCTCTAGGTACCTAGGTAACCACACTCCACGAGAAAAGAGATTTTAAATGTGTAAATATGCTCAATGTTTTATGTGTTAATACTTGCCTAATTCCGTGGACACAAATACTAAAAACAATAATACCCCGCACTTCATTACACACATTATCACAGACAGAACACAGTTTTTCAGAAAAAGGACAATTATCATCTCATTGAGGATTCTTCTTTTACATAGAAAAGAAGTATAAAAACGGTAAAATATTTATAAATGGAACGCAATGCGCGCGCTACCCGTGCAGCGGTGTAGCGGCAAACGATGCGAAATCAACACGCAGAGAAAAGTAAAATGCCCCTCTTGATCGCAATTTACAGTGCAACTGTGCAACCTGCTGTTGACCCTGTCTCTATACAGTAGCCGACCAATACATTCGACTCGCGTTCATTGCTCCTTCTATCCTTTCTTTCTTGAATCTCTTTCATAAATTTAATATAGTTAGAAGGTATGTACCACCGTACAATATTTAACACTAATAATGATAAAAAAAGCCTAAATACTTCAATTAAAAAAAAACTAGTACTTTATTTTATTTTTATTATTTGTTGTTAAAGCGGCAACAGAAATAATCTGTGAAAAGGAGAATGGGTAAGAGCGTACCCAGACACAAAGTTAATTGTAGCATTATGAACTACGTCGTCTACGTCGGTCTTTGTTGCCCTCATCGAGTAGTTTAATTAATCGTAAGACAGCATGCCTAAATTCAATTGGAGAAAAAAGATACATATGTGAAGAAGTCGATTTAATAAATAGAATAATATAATGAAATAAAAGAATAGGAAAATCTTTACATACATACATATACACCCATACCCAACATTCACTTCCACACATCACCATTGGCACTAAACACGCCATTGTGAACACCTAGTAGAGATGTAAGTATAGCACCATTCACTTTATTTCCCGCATTCACTCTCTTTTCCACATCTTCATCAATCTTTCTTCTAAACAGTCAATCATCTCTTGTAAACAGTCTCCCCAAATATACAAACTGATTTACTTGCTCCACACTCGTTATTATTTATTTTCACATCACATACCGACACATCCTCTTCTCTTTCAAACACCGTGACCGTGTCTTATTCACATTTATATTCATCCCTTTCATCTTATATGCTTCATCCATCACAGTCACTATGACTTGCAATTATTCTGCTGACGATTCTAGTAGAACTTGATCATCTACGTAGAGAAGGCATTTGACAGACAACCCATTCATTCTCAATCCGCACTCACCCTTTTTAAATCTGTCAGACAACTATCTACGTACAAGTTGAACAGCCAACGTGACGTTACAAATCCAACGCCTTGAGGTGCAGAACGAGTCCGTGTATGCGTTATCTATCCTAACAAATGCACTGTAATCCTTGTATAAAGATTTCAGTGCACGTACCAAGCACCAGTCCACACCGTACATGGATAGTATCGACGTCAGTTCTTTTGTTTTGTATTAATTATTATAATTAATTTAAATTATGATTTAATTACTAGGTATTATTTAATAATTACACCAATTATGATATTATACTTAATTATCGTCCCACGTAATGGCTGGACCAACGAACGGTTGTTTATTTAATCAACTTAACTTCTTAACATATATTTTTTCTCCAAATGAATTCAGACATGCTGTCTTAGGATTAATTAAACTACTACGAGTATATGAGGACATAAAAGACAGACATAGTTCACAATGCTACACTCAATTTTTTTTTTGGGTACGGGGCCCATACACGGTTACCCATTATCATTTCAACTGTTTACCTATTACGATTCGTCAGGTACAGCCCGCTAATTCATTAGGTGCGGCCGACGCGCATGCGCGTTTTGGACGTTCACCATGCGCTTGCGGCGCGTATGCACGTCCATATAATTTTCTTATTAACTTTCTTCGAGTGCGGCACGCCACACCTGGGCGTCAAGTCTGCTATTACAATAGTGTCAGAATGGTCTATCATTGATTTCATAATTGTTGATTTTGACAAGTTTGGTAATCTACTAATATAATGGCGTCATTATGACTTTTCGATAGTCAACCACTGACACTCCATTTTTTTTTTTTTATTTGTGATGGGTTTGCTCTTGACTCTAGTCTAGGTCAGAGGTGACAGAGACAAAGTCGACGATGGAGTGAGCTTACCCAGAAGAAGCCTGTTCACTCTCACTTTGAAGAGATTAGGGTTGTATACGTTCGGAAACACAGACGCAGGTAGTGAGTTCCACTCTTTTGCTGTGCGCATTATAAAAGACATTTGGAAGCGCTTAGTGCGAATTGGTGGAATAGCAACCAGGTAGGGATGGTAACTGGCAGTGCGTCTAGAAGTCCGATGGTAGAAGGGGGCTGCTGGAATGAGGTCGTGGAGTTCTCGGGCACACTCTCCAAAGTACAATCTGTAGAAGACCGACAAGCAGGCAACCTTGCGGGGATGAGCCAAGCTATGAAGCTTGGCATCCACCAGTTTTACGTCGCCAATGAGCCTCTTAGCTCTGCGTTCCACCGAGTCAAGCGCGGCTAGTTGGTACTTAGCTGATCCATCCCAAAGGTGACTGCAATACTCCATGCAGGATCGGACTTGCGCTTTGTAAAGGGATAAAAGCTGTCCAGGCGTAAAGTATCGCTTCACCCTATTTAGGATGTCCAGTTTCTTGGCCGCAGTTTGGGCCTTGTACTCGATGGTGGCGCCGAAGTTGAGACCAGATGTCAACTCCATGCCTAGGAGCTCAAGTCAATCAGTTACAGGAACAGATGTACCCCAAAAAGTAGGAGTTTGGGCGAAACGACTCTTTTTAGCGGTAAAAAGACACACCTGTGTTTTGGTGGCTTTAAAAGAGACCAGATTATCATCACCCCACTGGGAGACAAAGCTTAAGGTCAAATCTGTCCGCTCTACCATAGCCTCTCTCAAGGAACGAACTTCGGCCCCGCTGGTTTTTGCGCTGGACAAGTATCTCTCTGAAACTGTACTGTCATCTGCGTACCCAACAATACCAGGCTGAAGCAGGTCATTGATGTGCAGCAGGAAAAGAGTTGCAGAGAGAACAGACCCCTGAGGAACTCCGGCATCAATAGCCATAAGGTCAGAAGAGCAGCCGTCAACAACTACTCTGATCGACCGTTCACTAAGGAAATCTGATATCCAGCTACAAAAATCAGCTGGGATGCCATAAGCAGGAAGCTTGCTGAGCAGAGCAGCGTGCCAGACCCTGTCAAAGGCCTTCGAGATGTCAAGCGATACAGTCAGTGCTTCGCCGTGTTTCTCGATGGCTTCGCCACAGCAGTGCGTGACATACACAAGAAGATCGCCAGTTGACCGTCCCCAGCGAAATCCATATTGACGGTCACTGAGGAGATCATTGTCTTCAAGGTAGATCAGCAACTTATTGTTCAGTACCCTTTCCAAAACTTTGCACAGAATGGAGGTAATAGCGATCGGACGGTAATGGGCAGGGTCTGCACGGTCGCCTTTTTTGGGCACTGGTTGTACATTTGCAAGCTTCCAGGATTTCGGCACCGTTCTTTTTTCAAGAGAGAGGCGGATCAAACGTGTCAATACAGGAAACAGTTCAGGCGCACACTGCCTCAACACTCTCGCTGGAATGCCGTCAGGCCCGCTGGCCTTGTTCACGTCTAGACTGCACAATACTCTTCGGACCTCTTTAATGTGTACTGCGATCTCCGGCATCGAGGAGTCACAATGAGGTACAGTAGGTGGTTGCTTTGAGCCAGCCTCCAGACGTGAATTGCTTGCAAAGAGAGATGCAAATAAATTTGCCTTCTCAGTTGCAGAGTGAGCCAGCGACCCATCAGGTTTCATCATAGGAGGTAAAGTGGGACGACAGAAATTCGTTTCAACCGCTTTAGACAGGAACCAGAACTGTTTACTACCCGGAGGGTGCGAAGCCAGCCTGGCCCCGATACGTCCGACATGGTCAAAACGTGCCCTACGTAAAACCCGCTTGCAGAACTTGGCGGCAGAATTAAAGGCTCTTTTCTTCGCGCGAACCCTACGTGCTCTAACTTTGCGGTCGCGGGCCTTGACCCAGGCTTGGTAGGCAGTCTCTTTTCGGGCCTCAGCGTGGACGCATTCTGCATTATACCAAGGCCGCGATTTGTGACCGAGCGGGATGTCGGAGAATGGAATAATCCTCCATTGAAAGAAATGTCTCGTACATAATGACAAATAAAAGACTGACGTATGCGATAATCTGCTAAAATTTTGACAGTTCCTTTGATCAGTACCACGATTCTATTACGAGACCACTGACCTACCAATTATCGACCATTATGAATTTAGTAGATTACGAACTTTGAGCAAAATGACAATGGGATCGTGTTGGAATGACGAATTTATAAAAAATAGCAGACTTGGGGCCCTGTGCGTTCGTTGTGCATCTCTATTGTGTCGAAAACATCGTAAAATAAGGGTCGGTAAGGGTGTCTCATCATTCTCCTGCCCTTGTCCCAATTTATTTGGGATCGGCGCAACATGTCTTTTTCTGCCATACTTCTCTATTAGTCGTCATCTCGGTAGTCACTCCCTTTCTGGCCATATCATCTTTCACACAGTCCATCCATCGTTTCTTTGGTCTTCCCTTACTCGTATAGCCCTCCACGTTCATACTCAACACTTTCCTGACGACATTTTCCTCATTCCTCCGCATCACATGCCCATATCATGACAACCGATTTCCATACAACTTTTCAGTCACGGGTGTCACTTTCAGACTTCCTCTTACATACTCATTTCTTATTCTATCCATTCGCGTAATACCACACATCCCTCTTAGCATTCTCATCTCGGCCGCATGCAATTGCGTTTCATTAATTCTTTTTATGGCCCAACATTCTGATCCATACAAGACAGCGGGTCTAACCGTTGTTTTATAAATCTTCCCCTTGAGTTGAAGGGGAATGCAGGAGTCGCAGATTGTTCCCGTGACCTGCCGCCATTTCATCCATCCAGTGTTAATTCTGTGCTTAACAGTCCGGTCTACTTGGCCATCGCTTTGCACAAGTGAACCAACATACCGGAAGTCGGAGCAGACTGGGAGAAGCGCGCCATCAAGCGCTATGGCTCCAGCACTGGAGAGACCGCCGAAATCGCAGAACATATACTCGGTCTTGGTTCTGCTGATTTTCAAGCCGACATTCTCCAGTTTCCGTTGCCATTTCTCCAATCTACTCTGGATTTCAGGTCCATCTTCACTGACAAGAACGATGTCGTCGGCAAATAGCATGCACCAGGGTGCCTCTTCCTGTATGTCCGCCATCAGAGCGTCCATAATCAACAGGAAGATGTAAGGCAAAGAGTATAATAATAATACGGGAGAAGAGAGCCCTCTTGCGTCATTTCGAAGCAGCCAGATTCGAAACGCCATCTACATATCTTAACGGGAACTACACGCACATGAATCCGAAAAGTCAGAGGTGCGTGCCTTGGGTTCGAACTCGAGACCACTAGAATTGTCAGTCCGACGGTCTCACCACTAGGCTATCCCTGCTATTGAAGATAGATCTAAAATGCTGTACTCCTATACGGGCAATGTCAATATTATGTACCTATGTACTCTTTTACTTCGACACAATGGTAAACAGAGGTATTATTTCAATTTCGAAATCGTATTTATTAGAAAACTTAACACTGGCCAAAATAAGTATGTTCTAGTTTTAAATGTTGCCACCAGATGGTGCATCCCGTTTTATAATCCGAAGTTCTCCGGTGTTATATTACAATTATTCTCTAGAAAAATACTATAAACTAAATTAGAGAACTTAGTTATTTGATTTTCTTATTTTCGTTAAGTTGGGATTACAGAGACATCTATCGATAATTATGAAACTAATAGTTTCTCAGTTAAGTAAAGTAGATGGCGCCTCTTTCTTTACGAACGTAGTGCTTGTTCTAAGTGTGCCCCCCCTGATGTAAGGACTTAAAGCCGACCCCTGGTGCAAGCCCACCGCCACACTAAACTCGTCGGTGTTGCCAGCAGCCGACCGGACGTAGGTACATCATTGACTGTACATAGCACGAATTAACTCTACATACTTCCCGGGCAAACCTTTCTCTTCCAAGGCCCACCACAAGACATCCCGAGGTAATAATAATAATAATATAATCTTTATTTGGCAAATAAAATACAACAAACAACCTTGCACAATTCAATTGTGTTACAAATAAGCAGGTATTTATTTCTTTTTTGTTTGGTATGTTTCGGTACTTATTATGGTTGTTACATCGGAACTGATTCACTCTGTTCCCCCTACTAGTATGAACTGTATTACGGTGGAACAGCTTTACTAGTCCTCTGTAAATGTGCTTATAGTAGCAGACTTGTGACAAAAATAAATATTGTAGTAGCTAAAAGAGTTTTTAGTTATTAATAACAAAACAAAGTACAGAAGAAATTAAATTAAGGTAGGTAAACATAAAAAAAGGAAAAAAAAATACTTAGTGAACTTGATTTTGTAAATTTGTAGGTAGATATTAAAGTTGACATAGTATATGCAAAATATTTAGATGCTTAGTTTGTTCACATGGAGTTAGGTTGTATTTTTTATTATATGTACTTTTATTATAAAAACTTGTTTAAAGTTAAAATTAAATTAAAAATTAAAAAAATAGGTCGTAATTATGCCGTTCATCTTATTTAAATCTGTAGAAAGTGTACGGTGTGTCTGAAGTGACGTGTAATGTATACTCGTATGTATGTATGTATGTGTATTCTGCATTTTGGGGATTTATTTTATTAACTACTAACTTTTAGTATGTTTTCAGTATCGTCATAGTTCATTGAGCTAAGAAACTTAAAAATTTCAGTTTTACAGGCATGACTATTAATATTACGAATTTGGATTTGCTTTGATATTTTATTATAGATATTATTATTATTTTATTATAGGTCCTAGGAAAATGAAAAATCTATTTGCAAATGAAGTTTTCCAGTAAGGCACGGAGTAAACAATATCTTGCCTTCTTCTTGTCGTATAGTCGGGTATATTTTTATGTTGAGTTAATATTATGTCTCTGATGAATAATTGCCTTACTGTAAGAACTGATAATTTCGAGTATAACAAATGTGTGGGGTATCCAAATCTCCTATAACTCATCACCTTAAGAACAGCTCGTTGTGCTCGTTCCAAACTAATAAGAATGGTCTTAGATGCACCCCCCCATGCAGTAATAGAGTAAGTTATAATGGACTGGCACAACGAAAGATACACTAATAATAATAAGCTCGGCGGACAGAAGCAACGTATATTTTTAAATATATAAATAAGTTTTCTGACTCGAGAGGTAAGGGTTGAGACATGCTCTTGCCAGTTTAAATGTTGGTCAATAATCAATCCAAGGTATCTTAATGAAGAAGTTTTAGAAAGGTCATGGCAAGAACACTTCCCCTGCATATTACATGTGTGAGCCTTTATTTGAATAATGCCAGGAGGTGGTTGACTGTTCTTTCTTATACTAAAAGGTATGTATTTCGTTTTAAGTGTGTTTAGGGTAAGAAGGTTTGACTGTAACCACTCCGAAACCAATCTGAACCCTTCATTAGCCAGTTCGTTTGCTTCTTTCCATGTTTTCCCACTAAATAAAAGGGCTGTATCATCTGCATATGCTATGACTCGGCCTTGGCTCAGCTGCAGATCATACAGGTCATTAACGTATATAAGGAACAGCGTGGGTCCCATAATACTTCCTTGTGGCACACCGAAAGTCACATACTCCAACTCACTCATGAAGTCGTTTATTTTGACACATTGCATTCTATTGGGCATGTAGTCTGTGAGTAGTTTTAGAGCTGTTCGACGAATTCCTAAATGTTCCAGTTTTGCAAGAAGCAGGGGAACAGAGACTGTGTCGAATGTCTTTGCTAGATCCAGGAACACGCCTATGGTTTTCCTTCCCTTATCCAGGTTATCAACAACGGTAGAAGTTAGATTTTTTATAGCGTCGTTAGTAGACTTATTTTTCCTAAAGCCGAATTGATTGCTTGAGAGAAGATTCTGAGATTCAAGGTAATGAGTTAATCTTTTGTTAATAACCTTCTCAAGTACCTTAGATAAGGAGGGCAGTAGCGACATTGGGCTATAGTTAGAGACACAGTTTCTATCCCCCGCTTTGTGTATAGGAACTATCAAAGCCTTTTTGAGGACTTTAGGAAAAACGCCCGTTGCCATGCACTGATTACATATCATTGTTATGGGCCAAACCAAAGTATCCACACCTAGCTTAAATATTGAGATAGGAATTCCGTCGCAACCAGTAGCACTAGATTGTTTTAAATTCATTATGATGGTTTTTACTTCATCAGTATCCGTTGGTAGAAGGGCGATAGAGTTGATATTGGAGCGTCCAATAGAGGGAGTCTCAGGTAACCCCTGGCTTCTACTTTGTATATCATTAGCTAAAAGGTATCCCACATTTGCAAAGCATCTGTTTACATGGTTAATTGAGCTCTGTGGATAAGATTTGATTTTTAGCAGTTCTTCGTTGTCATTATTTATGTGTGAGACATTGCAAACATCTTTAATTAAGGACCATTGTTTCTTTAGATTGTTTTTGTACTTATTGATTTCAGACCTTAAATAGTTGTTTTTAAGTTTTTTTAAATAAATTATTGCATGTGTTGCGGTACTTTCTATAGGTTACCCTTAGAATAATATTTTCTGGGTTTTTGCGAAGCTTTTTATGGAGTTGATCCCTATTTCTAATACAACGGCATAAGCCAGGTGTTATCCAAGGTCTTATGGCACGTTTCCTTCGAGACAGTTTATATAAAGTCGTGTGCTTATTCATAGTGTCAGTTATCGATGTCAGAAACACATTTGTCATTTTATTGCAGTCATCGATTGTTAGGATAGACGGCCAGTCAATTAGCTTTAAGTCTTCGACTACTGCCTGATAATCTAGTTTTTTTATAAGTTTTAGGTCTGCTAGCGTGAGTCTTGGACTTTTTTGACAGAGAGATCATGACAGATGAGTGATCCGTGACTGTGGACGCGCAGACTACAGTATGAGATAAAGCTGAGGTTTTAAGAAAGCAGTGATCCAGGCAATTTTCCTTTCTGGTCGGGAGGCTATGTGATGGCAATAATCCATGTGAGGCTAGTAAATCCATGTATCTTGAAGAGTTTGGATTGCTATTATCTAGGAAATTAATATTAATGTCTCCTATTAAAATTATATTTATATAAATCTTTAAATTATTTAAAATACTATCTAAAACGGTTAGGAAATTGTCAATATTTTTGAATGCAGGCGATCTATAGATCGATATTATTGCGAGCTCATTTTTAATAGTAGAAACAAGGCAGTTCATTTCATCAACATTGCTTATAGGTTCGACGATTTTAATTTCCAGATACTCTTTATAGTATATCACTATCCCACCATTTTGGTTAATTGTTTCAGCGGTAGCGAATGTTTTATATGAGGTAATCTTGGGTAGTGCCTCGAGTTTAGATAGCCAGCATTCAGTCAAAATAATGAAATTAAATTCTATACCCAGTCGATTTAGTAAGACCATTTAGTAAGTCATCGAAATTATGTTTCAAACTTCTAATATTTTGAGTCAGTATTTTGTAGTTATTAGATACACCAAATACTTTTTTGCAGTTTTCAGGAATATCTACGCTGTGTGCATTGCCGACATTTATAGTTTTCTCGATGTCTTCCGAAATATCTGATAAATCAGCCATATTGTTTGTAATAGTTGATTATAGAGAAGACCATGTCGGCGGCACAAAGCATATACTCCAAATCACTGTGTAAATTCAGTGTTATATATTAGGTTGGGGAAAAAGTCTTTTCGCATTATAGTATGTATGAACTTGTAATAAAATCTCTTTGGCTATACTATTTGTATCTGGCTGGTTTTGGTATCATTGAAAGTTTAAATTTTAAAGAACATAATTCCAAATTCAAAATAGGAAAATGTGTGATTTTCGGATACGTAGAGCTGCGGCCAAATCTGTGACCCGAAGAGGGTGTAAGTCAGGGGGTGTCAACTTCTTAGTGGCAGTTTGGTACCTTGGGGGGCTATAAAGAAGTAATTAGAAATTATATCCACCTCTCTCTCTCGCGTTTTCTGACGTTGCCATGAAAGAAATATTATTTTAAGTGGCAGTTCAAATTAATATTTTTTTTATTAACTCCCTTTGTTACTTAAGTATATTTCATTAATATATTTATTTCGCTTTTATTGAAGTAACAAAATGTAAAAACTGAATGCTATGATATGAAGGCAAGTTATGACAATAGCAACACAGCCAGTGACAGCCGCAAGTAAATAAACAAAATTACAAATGGCGGCTCGCGTTTGTGGTTGTGTTCTTTTGCATAGTTGTGTTGAAAATTAAGTTTGTAATTTCATATAAACTGAATTATTACATTACTAACGTTGAGTTGAGCATCCTGTTCCTCCGTTATAGTGTTTGCCGTGAGACAGAGACTCCGAAACAAGTGCTGTGCATTGTGTTAAAGAGACAGAGACTCATTTTTTTCTTTCACCATGAAAGAAAACGAAAGGAAATGTTACAAGTGTGGATGTTCCCCTGCTCAGGATCCTAACATCACCTTGCATCGTTTTCCTAAACCTGGGAGAACAAATAGCTTAAAGTACGTATGCTAAAGTTATTACAAAAACAATTTCAAAATTTTTAAGTTTGAACCACTGAAACAGTAAACAAAAATAAGTATTGAAAAAAAAATATGATTCACCTTAGAATAACGAGAAATATTCACTATTTCATTTTGAAAAAAATGTGTGTGTTTGTGGCAAATAAATGATTGGATGAAATTTATGTAGAAATCACTACTTGAGCATAGTACTAGATAGAGCATAAAATTCTCACCACAAAATTTATAAATTAATGCTAATTTATGTAATTGTATTTTTTAGGTGTGAAATGTGGGCGAAATACTGTTTTCCTCATGACTCTTGGTCGTCACCAGAATTTCAAAACAAGCTTCATTCAAGACATTTAATGTTATGCACTAAACATTTTAAGACATCATCATTCATCGATAATTCTGGAAAGAGGCTAGTCAAATCTGCAGCACCAGATGAGGAATGTGATAAGGTTAATTAATCTCTCTTTTGATACTGTTTTCATATTATCTTCTGTGTTGCTTTTCTCATGCTAATGTAAAAAGATTATCTAGTTAACAATGTGGGTTGTTGTTGACTATTCTTCGTTGCTGATCAACAATAGTTTATCATCCTTAAATAAGCAATTATAGTGATCAAAAATAAAGTACCTATTTAATAAACCAGAATATTTTTATTAACATTACATAAATAATGAATTGATAATCTCCATTTTTTCAGATCACTTTAGCGGATCCTAATTTGGAAGAAATTAATGTGATTCAGCCTATTGCGGGTCCATCACTAATAAGACAACCACTTGCACTATATGAGAATGTTCAAAACACAATAGCTAATCAAGTATTTGAGCCTGTTGCGGGTCCATCTAAAATTATCCAACCTTTATGTGAGAATCTGAGTCATAACGTGAATCCGCATAAGGCTAGTGCTATTCCGCAAATAACTGAGAAGCTCAAACCTATTGCTGTTATAAATCCACTGGCAACTACCAAAAAAGATAAAAGTATGTTGATGAAAATGAAAAATCACATGAGAAAAATAAATAGGCTCCAAAAATCAGTAAAGCATCTGAAAAATTACTCATTTCTTAAAGTATTGAGCAAGAACGAATCAATACATGAAATATTAAAATGTAAAATAAACCCATCCTTTGCATTATTTCTGCAAGGGGAATTGCAAAACTATAAGAAAAGACCTAAAGGTCGAAGATGGGATATGGACTCGAAAATAATAGCGCTAAGTCTATATAAAAGGTCACCTAGGTGCTACAAATTATTAAGAAGAATAATTTGCCTGCCAACACCTAGTTCATTAAAATTATTGTTAAACAAGTTTAACATGAGTGTCGGTATTAATGACCAAATTTTCAATGTTTTGAAAAAAACAATCAAGGAACAGAATACATCGGAAAATAATTATATCCTAATGTTTGACGAGATGTCAATAAAAAAGAATTTGTTTTATAACAAGAAGGAAGACTTGATTGAGGGGTATCAAGACCATGCATTGCAGGGCAGGTCACCACAGATAGCAAAACATGCCCTTGTCTTTATGATTGGTGGAATTCGGAAAAAGCTGAAGCAGCCAGTTGCTTACTATTTCTCTTGCGGATCTGAGACTGCAGATAGGCTGGCAGTTCTTATAAAGGAGGTGAGCATTATGGTCTTTTATTTGCTATTTTGTGAAGAGTAGTAGTTATTTTTGTACCATATTGATTTACGTTAATCATTTCAGGTTCTGCAACATTGTTTTGATGCTGGAATCAATATTTCAGCGTCAGTGTGCGATATGGATGGTGTGAATAAGAGAGCTCTAAGTATCTTGGGAGCATCTGTAGAGCAGCCATACATTCTATTCCATAATCGAGAAATAGTTACCCTTTTTGATACTCCGCATTTGCTCAAATGCTTTAGAAATATGTTTTTAAAGTATGATATTAAATGTCCTACAAATATAACATCGAACAATCAAATTGGATTTGGTAAGATATATTTTTTTATAACATTAATAATATTATATGTATTTCCAATTTACTGGAAATTTAGACTCACTTTTTTTACAGGTGTTGCTAAGTGGAGCCATATAAAAGAATTTTACGAAACAGATAACACCAACCCCAATTTCGTATATGCGCCTCTTTTGAAACAAGAACATTTAAACCCGAATACGAAGCAGAAGATGAAGGTAAAGCTAGCTGCACAAGTGTTAAGCCATTCAGTTGCTGGAGGGATGTATGCAAAAATTTCACAAGGTAAATACAATTTATAATATAAAGTAAAATCTTGTAATGTTGGTCGCTCTATTAAAATAATTATTAAAGAACAACTACAAACGGAAAAATCAATTTACTTTATAAAAAGTAAAAACCGACTTCAAAAACCTAAAACGAATAAAATAACTGTCATAATAAAACTTATCAGCTTCTGAAGTCGGTGCCAATCTAAGGTGAATTGAAGAATTAAAGACACCGACTTCAGAAGCTGTTAAGTTTTATTATGACAGTTATTTTATTCGTTTTAGGTTTTTGAAGTCGGTTTTTACTTTTTATAAAGTAAATTGATTTTTCCATATTTAGTTGAATGTCTATACAATTATATAAGCTCTAGACGAACGAAATTAAGAATCATCAAAATCCGCTTAGAGAAGCTAGTAATACAGTACATTTATGCATATAACTTCGTACATAAGAATAACTACCTAATGTATTATATACTAAAACTTTCCTGAGAGTATGTGGATCACGTTAGTGAAAGAATCATCAAAATTGGTTCATTAGTTTTTTTAGACAATCGTGGACATGCAAACATACAAACAAACAAACATACAGGCATACATACATACGGGTCGAATAGAGAACCTATTTTTTTGAAGTCGGTTAAAAAATAATCTAGGATGTCACTGGTGCAAATAGGCCCCTCCCAAGTATAAATATTGTTTAATGTGGGATACGTGATATTTTTTTTGGGTTGACTTGTAACATGCTTTAATAGTTATTTATGCGACTGTAGTATAACAAGGGGTATTAAAACACGAGTGTGGGTTTATTACACGAGGCGAAGCCGAGGGTGATAATAGTATCATATGAGTGTTTTAATACCTAATTATGTATAGTTGATATAAGACTTTATTTACACCCATTATATAAATCCTCTATAAAAGGTTCTGAAACCATAGGGTGTTGTACATTGTTGTAAGAACTCTATGTAAATTCATGGAAAGTTTAATTGCTGAGTATCTAATACAAACCTAGTTTTTTTTTTATTAGTGTGAATGTGGCTGTTTGATGAGTAAGGGATCGAAAAAGCAAAGTAGTTGCCTATATAGATAGGGTAATTAGTGACCGATACTTAAACACATGATTTTACTCATGATAACAAACAACTTTTACTATGGAACCAAACCTGAAAGCGCGATAATGAAATCAGCTGTTCCCTACATTTATGTTCGCATAACTCGTGATATCAAACAACTTTTACTATTGGACCAAACTTGAAATCGCGAAAAAATGAGCTGTTCCCTACATTTATGCTCGCATAACTCGTGGTAACAGCTGATTTTTTTTCGCGATTTCTGGTTTAGCCTATAGTCAAAGTTGTTTGATATCATGAGTACAATCATGCGTTTAAGTATCGGTCACTAATTACCACTCACCCTATATATAAAAGAGTACTCTGTGGGAGTTGCATAATGAAATTTAGTACAACATTATGCTACAACACTATGATGCTGGTTGTTTTAATGTTGGCAATAAGCTAACTGTTTCAGAATCTTTTATAGAGGATTTATAGCATGGGTGTAGAGAAATCCTATTTATGTAATCCTATTAGTAAGATCTTAAATTATGTGTTATGTTTACAGGGGAACTCTCTTCAGAAGCTGTCACTACAGCCAATGTTATTTCGAACATGGACAAGCTGTTCGATAGTGTCAATGCATGCACACCGGACTTAAGAAGGGGGAAACCATTTTCAACAAATATGAAAAAAAATTCACCGCATCACACACATTTCACTTTTATGAAGAATTTTTTTAAAGATTTAACATTTTTGGAATGCAAACGACGCCCTCCATCCCAAGAAGGATGGATTTGGTCCATCAATGGAATAGAACGAATCTGGAGAAATCTCAGTTACACACATAAAACAATAAAAAGTTTGGAAACAAGGAGGCTCCAGCAGGACCCGTTAGAAAACCTATTGGATTCAAGCATGTGCGTACGTCTGTGGGTTTATAATAAAAAATAATCTCAACAAATGTGAAATTTGTAAAAATATTTTTGTATCTGAGACATAAGAGAGATCTCATACTTTTATTGAGTTTAAAGAATACAGTGATATAAAAAGTCCCTTCAATACGCTTCTAAAAATCTCATTAACTGTATTGAAAGTGGTGCTACAATGATTAATGGTTTTTTAGAGAGACAGGCTCATAAAAAAAATTTAAAAGGGACAATTGAAGTTTTGTTTAAAAACTCAATAAATTTTGAGTTTCTCGATAAATGTGCAGAACATAAATATGTTAACATTAATTACTTATTTAATAGCGTGTTTCACATTTGCATAAAGAGATTTTGTATTAAAAAAAATCGTCAATTTGCAGAAGAGTACTCTGCATCTGCTCTTAAAAGGAAAATTGATATCCTGCAGAATAAATAAGCGCAAATATATTCTTCGCGACGAGAGATTGACTGTACATACAGAAAAAATAGTTTCGTCAAAACTTATTTTAAATATCTTATTTATTCAGAAGGATATCAATTTTCCTTTTAAGAGCAGATTCAGAGTACTCTTCTGCAAATTGACGATTTTTTAAAATACAAAATCTCTTTATGCAAATGTGAAACACGCTATTAAATAAGTAATTAATGTTAATATATTTATGTTCTGCACATTTATCGAGAAACTCAAAATTTATTGAGTTTTTGAACAAAACTTCAATTGTCCCTTTTAATTTTTTTTTATGAGCCTGTCTCTCTAAAAAACCATTAATCATTGTAGCACCACTTTCAATACAGTTAATGAGATTTTTAGAAGCGTATTGAAGGGACTTTTTTATATCACTGTATTCTTTAAACTCAATAAAAGTATGAGATCTCTCTTATGTCTCAGATACAAAAATATTTTTACAAATTTCACATTTGTTGAGATTATTTTTTATTATAAACCCACAGACGTACGCACATGCTTGAATCCAATAGGTTTTCTAACGGGTCCTGCTGGAGCCTCCTTGTTTCCAAACTTTTTATTGTTTTATGTGTGTAACTGAGATTTCTCCAGATTCGTTCTATTCCATTGATGGACCAAATCCATCCTTCTTGGGATGGAGGGCGTCGTTTGCATTCCAAAAATGTTAAATCTTTAAAAAAAATATTTTCCATAATTAATGCATTTTTATGTAAAATACAACAGTGTCATACTCCCTGGCCGCGCCACAGTGGAAAATTTAAAAACATGTTTCTAGATAAATGTACCATTTATGTACTTATACGGTTACGTATAATGCAAAAAATTTCACCACAACGAATAATGAAATATAATGAAGTTTTGGTGGCGCGGCTGGGGAGTATACTCCCTGGTCGCACCACCACGGTTTTTGTAAACTATTCGGCGCTTCCGAACATAGTATACACTAAAGAATTGTACGGAAATTGTTCTTTTCCGGACGCTATAAAAATTCCGAAAATTTAATTAAGTTGAAAGTATAGCCTTGTGTACACGGTAGGCTGAAATTCGCCTTTCAGACATAAGAGACTTGAATTTTGAAGTAATGATCAGCAGAATCAATTTCTAGCAAAAAAAAAACCCTTCAAAATTCAAGTCTCTATGTCTTTGAAAGGCGATATTCAGCCTACCGTGCGCTACCAAAATTTATATGGCGTACCCGGACATAGTATATACTAAAGAATTGTACGGAAATTGTAGTGTTCGGTACGCTGTAAACAGATTCGAAAATTTAATTACCCTAGAAGTCATAGCCTGGCGTTGGTGGCGCGGCCAGGGAGCATACTTCCTGGCCGCGCCACCAACGCATAGCAAGTTATTATGCGTACCCGGACACAGTATACACTAAAGAATTGTACGCATTATGTACTACCCAAAAACATAATAATATATACGACAAAGTAAACCTTAGAAAAATTTATCTTAAAAAATAGACTCGATTCTCTTTAGTTGTAGCTGTTACATGCATAAATTAAGTTAAAATGTTAACGTACGTTTTTTTTAATGTACCAATGTGGACAAAAATATTATGATCTAAGTAAATAAAAAGTATGTATTTCAAAAACCA
The DNA here is from genome assembly GCA_948252095.1 of Dicycla oo. Lineage (NCBI taxonomy): Eukaryota > Metazoa > Arthropoda > Insecta > Lepidoptera > Noctuidae > Dicycla > Dicycla oo. The sequence continues at coordinate 13,218,335 of OX411713.1, read as the reverse complement.
CTTTTTTTTATTAAAAATAATAATGCCACACTTTTTAGTTTGAGATGATTCAAAATTCCCGCTCAAAAATTCCGACAAACTGCGAACCTCCTTTTTTGAAGTCGGTTAAAAGTTTGAGATGGCTTGACAGAGATGGCGTGCATTATGGGTGCCATTTTGTTTGTTTGAAGTTGGCATTCTTCCCGGCTAAGGGTATTAGTGTTCTGTGGTGTAAGTTCTCCTTGTTAGTATCATAGTAGGTATAAAATACTCCGTGACACAGATTACTAATAGGTATGTAGCAGGCTCAAGCAGGCTAGAGTGGTAATTTGTAAGTAAAACCTATTTTCTTCAGATTTTATTTTATAGTATTATTATTTATTGGATCTTTATATGTCAGTTACAAGTATTTTATTTACTTGGCCATGTCTTTGACTTGGCCCATATTCACTGCTGTGAAACTACAAAGTGTAGCTCACCCATCTTCAATATAATTATCCGATTCCCCCGTTCAAGCTTACTTAAAAAACTTGCCACATATACATAAAAATCTGTACCTACCTTAAAGCTAAGAGAACACCCGAAGAATCGAACGAAAATTTTCGTTCACTGGCTATTACCAGATTTTTCTAGTAAACTCGACAAAATAGGTAGCTGTCGTATACAGGATTATTGATAAAACACCAACAACCTCTTAAAGGGTCATTGTACTCATCATTATGAACAACTTTTACTATGGGACCAAACCTGAAATCGCGAAAAAAAATCAGCTGTTCAGTACATTTATGTTCGCATAATTCGTCAAAATGTACTGAACAGCAGATTTTTTTGCGATTTCAGGTTGGTCCCATAGTAAAAGTTGTTCATAATGATAAGTACAATGACCCCTTAAGAGGTTGTTGGTGTTTTACCAATAACTCTGTATATTACCTACACGGCAATCTATATTCTGGTTAACTAAACTACAATTTTCTCTCTGTGCATTTGGTACAGACCACAAAAAAGTATGGAGAATTTATTAGGTTGTCCAAATATAAATCTGCCATTATTCAGAAAACTTTATAATAAATTTTATTTTTAAATTAGCAACTACTTTTCATTAATGTATTGACCGTCGGCGTCATTATCCACAACTTGCTGCCAAGGATTTGCGAGTGTGAGAATCCCGCGCTCGTAGAAGGCTTTCGGTTTTTCGTCAAAAACGTTTGGCAGGTCACATTTTAGTTGGTGTTCGCCATCATTTTTTTTTTTTCTTGTAAGTAATTAGATAAAGCCCTGAATAGGTGGTAATCGGTTGGCGCAATGTCTGGCGAATAAGGGGGATGTGCAATAATAGTCCATCCAAGTTCCTGTATTTTCTTACGAGTTTTCTTGCAAATGTGTGCTCTGACATTGTCATGCAAAAAGTAAATTCTATCCTGTTTTGCTTTCAGATTTTTAGATACTTGGTCAAGCTGGTCACAGTAGATATCCGCAGTAACTGTAGTATTAGGTGGTAAAAGTTCCCAGTATATTATTCACCTAACTCCCCACCAGACGCACAGCATAACCTTTTTTTGGTGACTGTCTTGTTTCGGTGTTGGTACTGCCTTTTGACCGACGCTAAGCCACTGACGCTTGCGGGTATGATTTACATAGAAGCCCCATTTCTCGTCGCCGGTAATAAGATTGCGTAACCACTCGAAGTTCCCAAGTTTTATTAAGTTTGTGGAGATAATTATCTATTGTCCCATGGGAGCACTGAAGACGCTCTGCCAGTTCACGCACCATAGATCTTGGTTCATCTTCAATTATTTATTTTAGAACGTCGATATCAATTGCTGGTCTTCTAGGGTGGGGCTCGCCGTCGAGGTTAAAGTTACCCTTACGAAACTTCTGGAACCATCGTTTTGCTGTGTCGTAACAGAGGACATTCTCTCCCATCGTACTACAAATATTTTGCACGGCTTCCGTCGCTTTGTGACCCAGACGAAACTCATGAAGTAGAAGTAGCCTAAGTTCTCTTTGAGAAATGTCCATTTTTGTCGATCGTCCGAATCGTATCGAAGCTATTGTTCGACTGTTGAGGTCGCGCGAGCCTGCTCTTATTATATAGCCGAACTATGGACGTTTCCAGAACCCTCTTACGATTTCGTGAAATTGTAAATAAGATGGCGGGTTTATATTTGGGCAACGCAGTAGAAGTAGGTAACGTATCTGCTGAAAAATTTGGTCTGGAAGAGTCTGAAAAATATTATGTACAATTCCGTTTTTCTCTACATAGCATAGGTATTACTTACCTATCAGTTTTTTTTATATGTTGGAGTCGGCTTCCAGTCCAACCAGATGCAGCTGAATTGTGACGACCCGTCTCTCGAAGACTCTCAAAGATCTACAAATGACATCCAGAACCAACGGCATAACGTGCTTTTCGAGGCGGAGGGGTCTTGGTATGCAAAGATGGTCACCCATCCACGGACCAAACGCAACAAGCGTGCTTAACCTTATGGACCGACCTGAACCGCTGTTATTACTTAGCCACAAGCCCCTTTATCTAACAAAGTTAATTACTTAATCCTTGTTAGGACGGAAACAGAGATAAAGTTAACAATAACATCATAATCTCAATTAAAATCTGGAACCCAAACAGAATGTGGAGATAGAGGTAAGCTTATTGGTAAATACTGGAACAGTGCAGTGTATTGGCAATTACCTACTCACCTAATAGTCCCATTCTTTATCTCCTACGTGTGTCCTATATTATTAGACATAGCGTCGTCGGCCTAATTCGTTAACCTGCCAAGTAAAGCTGGCTATATCGGGTGTTGGGGAGAATACGACATTAATTGAAAAAATATATTCAGTATCGCGGTAGTAGTACGTACACCAAAAATTATCAAATTATAATCAAGGGTATAGCCGCAGGAATTTGTTTTTCCTTTGACAATTTTAACACATGATGTGAATACCACGCAAGTTTCATTTAGGTCATTCACATCAAAACAATTTCATTTACCTACTTGCTAAAACAAAACCAAATGCAATGGTGCGGCTCGCTACTCAGAAATAATACAATATTGTATTGTATTGCTGATTGAATTTAGACCTAATAACCATGACGATAAAATTCCTATTATCATAAGCAAACAAAGATTGCCGAGGCGCATTTCGTTTCGAAAACTAAGAAGCAAGGTTGCCAGTTCGACGTTTTTGTCTTAACAAAGTAAGTTTTTGTTCAAACAACAATAGTTCGTAAACACTTCCGCATTCAAAAGATTTATTGTCTAAGAAAAGGATGTAGGGTTTTCCCTGGAATTTGCTCCTGGTCCACTGTCTAGTGCGTGACGTGCTACCCTTGTGAGAGGGTGTTTTTTTTTTTTAAATTTCGATTCGTAAGAGTGGTTTTAGCGCATTAACAATAACTATTGATTTTGTGTAAAATTGAAAATTGTTTTGTTGCAATTTCATACAGAGCTTTAATAGTTTTACTGCTGTGTTATTGACAGATAATTCGATTGTGTATAAGTTTTAAGTGTAGTAGAGTTTGGTAGGTTACGGTACCTACCTAATGTGTAAACAATAGTGTGATAGTTACTTGCTGTTATTTAGTTGTAAGTTAAGTTTGGGGATTTCTCAAAAATGAGGTTTATGCTGGTGATGTGAATACCGTAGGGAAACTGCTAGACAGAATTATTGACGCTTTTAATAAATTAAAAGCAATGGCTATCAGTAGTGACTTGTTAAGGAAAGTAAGAAACAATATCACAAGACATTGTCACATGTGTGTTACGAGTAAATGGTGGACAAATTCAGCAATTAAAAAATTAATTTAGTGTACCATGATTGAAGTAAGTTTTGATTTAATGTTTAATTAAGTGTTTTTAAAATGTTTTTAAAACGTGAACCTACTGATAGAAAAGTCGCGCCTGCTGGCGGGGCCCGGCAAGCGGTGAGCGGAGCGGGGATAAATGCCGCGCGCCATTTTTTTTGTACATTGTACTTACATGAATGAAACTGCGCCTAAAACGGACGAAACGGGTGCGACGTTACCGCTCTCACGTGCGTGCCTACAAGGTTAGTAGACAACATTATAAAGGATGTTGTTTTAAATGCTGATTAGTTTTGCATTTAGTTTGTTTGAAAAATTAGATTTTGAATTTTGATATAATACCTAATTTGGTAATGGTAAAGTGTTTTGGTTGACTAGTGCGGATCGTATATTCATTTAATGTCGTTATGTCGTCACCACCCTGTATATTTCTTTCCTAATTTTCATTAGTTATGCTTTTAAAATATTAAGGAAACTTATTAGAAGCAACAGGATTTTCAGAATTTCGATTGCTAGCGATATCAGTCAGTTTTTTCCCTGTTCTGTTGTAAAATAGAACAGGGTAGTTGTTCTATAGAAAAATGGAATTGGCAGGTTAACATATTAGGCCGACGATAGGTAATTATTATTCTATAAATAGGAAGTTTTGTATTTTTTCCATTTTCGATTTTCTTTGTTTTTATTATTTAATCGTTATTTATGGAACTATTGTATAACAAGGGGTATTTAAAAACACGAATGTTGTGATAATAGTATCACATGAGTGTTTTAATACCTAATTATGTACAGTTGCATACAAGACATTATCTACACCCATGATATGAACCCTCTTTAAAAGATTCTGAAACTATAGGGTGTTGTACAGAGGTGTAAGAACTCAATGTAAATTCATGGAAAGTTTAATTGCTGAGTATCTAATACAAAAAAAATTATGTATAAGTTTTTTTTTTTAATTACGGCGCTATGGTAGTGAAACGCGCGTGCATGACAATGTTCTTTTTAGGGTTCCGTACCCAAACTTACCGTTTGGGTACGGAACCCTAAAAACAACAGGACCATATTACTAAGACTCCGCTGTCCGTCTGTCACCATGCTGTATCTCATGAACCGTGATAGACAGTTGAAACTTTCACAGATGATGTATTTCTGTTGCCGCTATAACAACAAATTCTAAAAATCAGAATAAAATTAATATTTAAGGGGCTCCCGTACAACACACGTGATTTTTTTGCCGTTTTTACAGATAATGGTATGGAACCCTTCGTGCGCGAGTCTGACTCGCACTTGGCCAGTTTTTTTTTAATTCATAAAGATACCGCTAACTGTGTCGTGAGAATGTGGCTGTTTGATGAGTAAGGAAGGGATCGAAATAGCAAAGGAGTTGCCTAAATAGGGTAATTAGTGACCGATACTTAAACACTTGATAGTACCTACTCATGATAACAAACAAATTTTACTATGGCACCAAACCTCAAATCGCGATAAAAATCAGATGTTCCCACGAGTTATGCGAACATAAATGTAGGGAACAGCCGATTTTTTCGCGATTTCAGGTTTGGTTCCATAGTAAAAGTTGTTTGTTATCACGAGTCATGCGAATATAAATGAAGGGAACAGCTGATTTTTTTCGCGATTTCAGGTTTTATCCCATAGTAAAAGTTGTTTGTTATCATGAGTACAATCATGTGTTTAAGTATTGGTCACTAATTACCAGTCACCCTATACGAGTACTCTGTGTGACATTACCAAGTAGAACATTCGTTTGGATGATATTACTATGACATTGGTTGCTTTAATATTGGCAATGAGCTATTTTTTTTTTTATGTATGGCATCTCGTAGTTGACCTAGAGAGGTCGTGACTACTTAACCGGACTATGTTTCAGAAATATAGAGGATTTATAGCATGGGTGTAGATAAAATTATTTATATTAGTGACATCTGACGGCATCTTGACGAACTATTATTAATTCAATTCATCATTCAATCATTGCCTTTGCCCATTGCATTGGTCAATATTTCAATAAAGTCATGCTCATGTGCCTCCTAATATTACTTAATAGAATAAAATAATGCTAATTAACCAACCTTTAAAATACATAATTACCTTTTATTTAAGCTCATAAATTATATTACCAAGTCGTATTTGGGAATAATTTTGATGTGGTACTTAAACAAAACTAAATAAATGAAGTAATTTGAGTATAAACTGCACATTGCAAGGACATAATTTGGTAAGTATTTACTTAAATTACATCCGAATAAAACAACATTGTTTTGGTAACTTGTTTAGTAGTACTTCATAATTATTATTGTAGGCAAAACATATTTTGAGGTTATGTTCTTTAATATATTTACAAAAACAAGAATGTTTCAGGGCCGAAGGTATTAAATATGCTAGAAATTTTCCTTGTAAATATAAGTGAACATTACGAATAAACAACACCTCCGCAAAAGTAAACAAACAACAAATTAGAAAGCTGTAATAACACAGCTGTTTCTTTGCCAGATGCTCAAAAATCGAAAAATTTACCTTGCCTTTAGGGAAACACAAGTTTTGTGGCAAAAGTAATAAATAATAACAATACTTTACAGTTATTTTGATAAAAGTTGATAAAAGTCTATCAATATCAAAGCCTTAGATTGATATTTCAAAAGTAGTTCACGGACTCGACGTAGTTCGGCACCCGCACCCGTGCTTTTTGTTTTTTTTTTTTTTGTCAGATAATTTATTTAGAATCAATATTGGCAATTTACGGGCAAAACTGTAAAATAACTCTCTTAACTCAATACTTAATGTACGTAATTCAATAAAATAATCTGAGATCCTAAACTTGGTTGGGTCAGTGGGTCGTCTTGGTTGGTGTTGCTTACATTTCCTAGTGTTGCCAGAGCAAATACACTTATCACATGCGATAGGAACCACATGTTTTCAGTTATTTAATTTATCTTATTGACTTTTGACTTTAGATGCGGCCTTCTCCCCATAAACGTTCAACAACTGGACACTAGTTGTAAAACAAAAGTGAAACCGAGCAGATTATTATTTTTGCGGTATTTTAGAATTTCGTATATTATATTTTGTATCTTTTAATTTTTCACTTAGAAATCTACATATAAAATATAAATAGATTTTTTCCATATTATTATTCAAAATTATTGTTTAGAAGAAATTGTTTGGCCCTGAATTACAAGTGGTAAGTTATAAAATATTTCTGTTGTTTTTTTATTGAGACCAAGACACAGCAGCTATAATCAGTAATGCCTAATACATATACTCTTTTGTTGTACCTACTTAGGTATCACTTGGTTAGGCAAAATATAACATCACATTACGACTTCTATTTCGTTAAGGACCTGGTAGGTACTTATTGTCAGGCCTACACTGTCCTCCGCTGTAATTCGAAAACATTGTAACAGCCAATTATTTCTAAAAGAGTAACCGTGGAGTTTCTTGTCGGTTCTTCTAAATTGGAAACGACGGAGAAGGTAGAGGTAGAATTCAACTACGATTTTATTAGTTTTTCTCTACTTTTTCTGTTTTCTTGACTACGTACTTGACTATTTGATACTAATTTTAGACTATTTACCCAAGCAAACATAAAACCTAACGCAGTAATATCCCTTATAAAATCCCTTATCTAAATTTCCAGTAAATAACCGGGAAGTCTCTCATATGATATATCCATATGAGAGGCCTCTCCTCTTGACAAGAAGATAAACTGAGCAGCGTCCTTCGGTGTAGGTACTTATAGCCCCATACTGCATTCATTATTTCACCTGTAGATACGAGTAGTGATCGTATAACTTGGAGTCATTAAAATTTTAAACATTACGACTTCAAAAGGATAGGTCCATAAACTAAATGTGGATCTATGGTTCAATTCCCAGGTCGGGCAAAGTGGTTTATACATCAACATTGTTTCCATAGCAGCCCAGACTCTGGATTGGTTGTACCCGGATGGAGCAATAGGCTCGCAATATCTTACTGTACTCTATGAGGCTCGCTGTTCCCCCTGTTGAATCGGCCGTAAACTTAACACTGGTGAAATAAGGGTGCTCGGAAATCCGACCCGATTCGTTTCGATTTGTTTGATTCCTTGAATGGGATTATATAAGACCATTTCCAACAAATTAAATCCTATCAAGTAGGGGCTACCAATGAATAGTTTCCGAGTGACGGAGGTTTTTAGATTTTTTTTTCAAATTCTCACTAGTTATTTTAATATTTTTTTATTTGAGATGTTTTTGACTCTTGTCTAGGTCAGAGGGGACGGAGGCATAGTTGACGATGGAGTGAGCTTACCCAGAAGAAGCCTGTTCACTTTCTCTCTCTCACTTGGAGAGATTAGGGTTGTTTGCGCTCGGAAACAGACGCAGGTAGTTCCACTCCTTTGCTGTGCGCATTATAAAAGACATTTGGAAAAGCTTAGTGCGAATTGGTGGAATAGCGACTAGGTAGCGATGGTAACTGGCAGTGAGTCTAGATGTCCGATGATAGAAGGGGGCCGCTGGAATCAGGTTGTGGAGTTCCTGGGCATACTCACCGAAGTACAATCTGTAGAAGACCAACAAGCAGGCAACCTTGCGGCGATGAGCCAAGCTGTGAAGCTTGGCATCCACCAGTTCTACGTCGCCAATGAGCCTCTTAGCTCTGCGTTCCACCGAGTCAAGCGCGACTCGTTGGTACTTAGGTGATCCATCCCAAAGGTGGCTGCAATACTCCATGCAGGATCGGACTTGCACATTGTAAAGGGTTAAAAGCTGTCCAGGCGTAAAGTAACGCTTCACCCTATTTAGGATGCCCAGCTTCTTGGCCGCAGTTGAGACCAGATGTCAAGTCCATGCTCAAGCCGATCAGTTACAGTTACTGGTCACCAAAAACAAATAATTAAAAAATAACTACTTACTTCTCTCTCGACACTCATTTGTGATTTTTCTGAGTGATGGTAAATGAGTGATCATTTATTTTAAAAAAACACACATGCTTTAAATTTCCATAATTTCAGAAATAAAAGGTCTTAAGTGGAAAGAAAACCTTCTTTATTTTTTTTTTTTATTTAGGCGTGTTGAACTTGAATAAACAAAATAACTTTCGACCCCTAGTTGATAGACTTCATTTGTTTGAAATAACCTCTAGTGTAACTCCTCTCAAAGAATAGGTCGAATTTCCGAGCACTCTGTATAGTTCTTAGCACCAGACGTATCTATCTACCTACCGTTTCGAGGAATACAGGCGTGATTTTATTACAATTTCTTATAAATTTACCTTGAGAATCACACCTCAAAACTCTAGTAAGTAAACGTATACCTAGACAGTGTCTCTTTATCTACCAAGCCGCGAAGCACCATAACCAACGACATCAATAAAAATAAGCCAATGAGTCATTCGTAGTATTTTAAACTCTGTGATTTCCTAATTTCCTAGCCTGACAAAACGATACCGACATAAATGCAATTTTTAAACTCTAAATGAATTCTGACAGAACGGAACCACCGTTCTGTCAGAATTCTAAAACTCTAGAAGAGTTGCCGATAGTGGCCGCGGTATACAGACGGAGCCGAAAATAACCCTGAAAGTCCACAATCAAGCACCCTGCAGTTTGATTTTAAGATAGGATTTAAATAAGTCTAATAACGGTCGTTCAAATTAATTGTAATTATTTCGGTGTTCTTAAGGTAAACTGCTTAGTGTAATATTTTAAATTCTGAGAACTATAAAAAATCCCAAGAACTCAATAAGTAGGTACCTAATGATAACTGAAATAATTGGATTATATCGAAGGACCAAATGAATCCTTCAAAAATGTTACAATATGTTACGCTATTAGATAATCATCTTCAGCATATTAAACCGTCCGATAGCTAATATCCATGATTAATATATATTTTGGTTTCACGGTACAGTTGCACTATTTATAGGTAGGTTAGGTACCGACATATATCTTATTCTATGTGCATTCTTTGCACCAAGCCATTTACATAAGATAGTCTTATCATATTATTATCTAGAAACTATTTCATAATTTTATTATTGTTGTGATCTTGTCATAGGCGTTATACACGTGTAGTGAAATTAATTGTCTAGTGTTTATAATAATATTTCCGTCAAAATGTTTTCAGCTAAGCGGCTTGGTTACATAGACTTAGATATGGAACAAAATCATGATAATCCAGGTCAGACAAACATTTTGTTTCTTTTTTTGTGTATGTTCTATGTGTCTCGTCGTACTTACCTATTCGTGTCTCATTCATTTGTGTGTTTACTGTTTATAGGTGTTCGGGTATATACATTCGTAGGTAAACAAATATTTGTTGTAAGCTGTAATTTGAGACTTTATTGCATGCCTCGCTTAATACAAGTAGTAAAGAAATTGAGTGTGTTACAGACACGCACACGAACACACTATCATCGCATTAATTATTTTTGGTATTATTATTTTCTGTAAGAAATAAATTTAAAGCCGCTGTCCTTCGTTATGTTTGCACTTTGCAGTTACACATAAGTCTCCATTTGTTTACTACTCTGTGTTGGTTTATTGTCTTATTTGTTTTCTTGCTGACACTTATTTTTTGTTTTCTTGATTTATCGGTTTGCCTGTCTTTCTGTCTATTTGCACGATTTTAAGATACGCTATGCATACACACATATTTGGAACATTATCTAATTATTTTTATCTTTTTTTCAGATGACAATGGTAATCGAAAAAGCCATAACAGGTAGGTTGTTTTACCCCAATATTCAATTATTTTAAAGGCGTGTGTTGGTATTTCATTTTATTTTGGACTATTAAACTTACAGTTGGTGGGAAAAATTGTGCTTGCGATGTCATCAAGAAGACCCAACACCATCATGGCAACCGTCATGGTGGTCAAAAGTATTTCCCTTTCCTTTCTTTTCAACCTACAGACAATCAGCACAACAAATCAGCATTATAATGTTCTGTAAGTTTTGTTTTCTACAGTTCACTTAGTTTATTTATTTTCCATGTAACGAAGATTAGGTAACTAAACATAGGTACTTATAAGTATAGAAATAATGAGAGATTAGAAACCTATTATGTTGTTTATCCACGAGATCTAGTTTATCCCCGTTTACCATGTTTAGATTGACATGTTCAATATCACGCTAGGTAGGTATAGCCAAAACACTGAAAAGAAAAATCACCTCATTTTTGTTCAAAAATAGAATAATATACAGATTCGAGTATGGCTATAGAATGCTGGCAGTGCCAGCTGTATGTAAAAAGTACTGTGTGGTGCCAGCGTGGGAGACTGCTGTGACCTTACCATACCTAATTTAATAAAGTTATGTTTATCTAAGTCAGTCACACCTGTTGTCAACATTATACCTTGACATTAAAATGATTGTGTATTCTGATATTAACACACTTCTGTTGAAAGCACCTGACAACGTAACTAACCTGTGATTAATAAGATCACGACTCGATGGTAAAATTCGCAAAACGCGATGACATGACACCTTCCTTCTATGATACTGGCACTGGAACCTTCTATTTGAAACAATACTATTTTTTTCTGGTTTCAGTCCTTCTTACATGGGGTATCCTGTATGCAGAGCTCGGTGAGTCGATAGGATTAAATGGCGAGCTACTTAGTATGTCACTACTAGTTATCTCTGCGTACTTAATAGGCTGGATATGGCTGAAGATCACAACACTGCCAGCGCTAATAGGCATGCTGCTGACTGGTATAGCCTTCCAAAATCTTCAGCTGGTGCATATGACAGATTCTTATAGAAAGCTGAATCAAGATTTGAGGTAAGTGTAGGTACATTTCGTACACACTTTGGGCAGTCTTTTTTGTGAGCGCCCAGATTCTTATTTTTATTTTTCATTTTTATCAAACTTTTCAGGAAAATTGCTTTGGTCATTATCCTAACCAGAGCTGGACTTGGTCTGGATGCTGCTGTTTTAAGGAAACATTACGCTGCCGTCCTGCAACTAGGTCTCATACCGTGGTTGGTCGAATGCGTTGCAATAACCGTCAGCACACATTACCTCTTGAATTTACCTTGGATATGGGGTCAGTAGTCGGTTTAATTTTAAATTTCGATTTCTAGTAGAATGTTTGGTCCTTTGGCTAGACACTAGCGCGACCGTCACACGTACGTATATTTCTCCCTAACACATAGCCGAATTTGCTTACAATACAACGGTCTCTTAAAGCACCGACACATTACTGTGTCGAGTTGTGTCGTGAGTGACGCGGGATAGAGCAATCGAACGAATCTGTTCAGGACTACGTCAAATCACGAGTTTTCATTGGCTAACACTGCGTCAGAAGGCATCACGAACTCACGACACCATGCCATTCTGTTTCAGGCTTCCTTCTAGGTTCAATGATAGCTTCAGTGTCACCAGCAGTGGTAGTTCCATGTCTATTCAGGTTACGTGACGTTGGCTATGGAGTTTCCAAGGGTATCCCCACAATTGTCGTTGCTGCAGCTGCCGTAGATGACTCCATAAGCGTTGCTATCTTTGCCATTATTCTAAACGCTATGTTCTCAACAGGATCTGCCACTTTTAATATCATTAAGGTAAGGCATTCCTTTTTTTCTTGAGATCTCTGCAAATTCAAAACTGTCATAGATAAGTAAACCGCAAACATACAATTAATGATAAAAAGAACTCAAGTTATGTTTTTAACAATGTACTTACCTACATATATTATTTTTTTACTTTCAGGGCCCATTATCCATTATTGCTGGTGTAGCCCTCGGATCACTTTGGGGAGCTATAACGTCAGTTGTCCCCGAAAAAGGAGACACTTACGTAGTGCCACTGAGATTCTTAGCTCTCTTCTTAGGAGGGCTTTTTTCTTATTTTATATCAAGCATGATTGGATGGAGTGGTGCAGGTAAGTATTTCTAAAGCTTGTTCTTTAAGCTCTTCGAATTTTGAAACTAAAATTTACTTCTATAAGTAATTATGTATAATATAGGTAATTACTTTTAGGTCCCCTTGCCATAGTATCGGCAGGATTCGTAGCGGCATACTTTTGGGAGAAACAGGGCTGGCCTGTAAACAAAAATCCAGTCAGTAATGTTTTCAGAATCTTGTGGATATTCTTCGAGCCCATATTATTTGCATTCACAGGAGCTCAAGTTACGGTAAGTAAAGCTTTCTAACAAATTTTTATAAGAATCTTGAGCTTTTTCATAACAATTTAACAATCAATAATATTTTGTCAACAGATTAGTGCCCTAGATCCGCAAGTTATAAAAATGGCTACTATTTGCCTCGTGTCCTGTCTAGTAATACGTGGTGTCATCACGTATTTTGTGAGCTGTGGCTGCGGTCTCAATAGTAAGGAGAAAATATTCATCGGTCTTACGTGGACAGCAAAAGCTACTGTACAGGTATACAGACTTTTTTTAATGCATAATATTGGTTGTTACACCCTAAAACCGTTCCCTTAGAATATTGTACCTATTCGATGAATCTGCATTTACACACTTATGATTTCCAGGCAGCTTTAGGACCAGCTGCATTGGACTTAGTTAATAGTGGACAAATATCTGGTTCTGCGAAAGAAGATGAAGAATACTATGCCAAGGCAATCTTAGCTGTCAGTGTATTAAGTGTAATGATATCAGCCCCTCTAGGAGCGTTACTCATTGCTCTTACTGGCCCTAAATTGCTCACTAAAGATGACTGTAAGTAATAAACAAATCTATTAACTATAACAAAATTTGGTGTTTTTAGGATAATGGTCCTAATTTAGTGCTTCGTTTCATTACAGCTAACGAGATACAAATTCCAGATCCAGAAAATCAACAATCTACTCAAATATGACAATCGTAATCCTATCGTATCTAAGTACTTACGTACTTTCCATTTAATAGTTATTTTATAGAAATTATTTAATTTAAAGTTTTTTAAATATTTGAGAAAAAGAGTTTTAGTCACTTGTACTTACGAATATAAAATAATAGGTACAACGAGATCTTACCTACTCTACTAGATTAGCTCGGGAATACCTCATTAATAAATAAATTATACAACGATAGCGATACCTACCTATAAATAAATGGCGGTACTTAAATAATACGATATAATATTTTTGATGTTGTTTTTTTTTTATCAATGAATTTTATATACCTACTTAGATAATAATGGGTGTGTTCACTTCACTGTGCCTATTTTAATATTATATATTTAGGTACTTAATAATACCTACGTATTATAAGAACAATTTTGAATACCTGGTTATTGTGTTATTTGTACCCATTTGTAGTTTTTTTTTTTTACATATAAATACGGTGGAATGGTACCTGCACACACTTGTAAAGTTTTTTATCTTTGGAATAAAAAATATCGTCCAAGCAGAAACCTGAGACCTAAATCCGTCCGTGAAACTAGCAAAGATACCCTAAAAGAAAGAATATTATAGTGGTTTTTTTGCATCGGTTCTGACAACACTGGAGGGTCGATGTCAATGTCATCTGAAGATTTTGAAGGGTCAATAAACTTAGAACTTCGAAAAACTTTTCGCAACTTTTATATGAAAAACTTCTATTACAAATGTAACATAAAATTGAAATGTCAGTGGTCGTAATTGCTGTAGCCACTGAAAGTGGTGTTCCCATATTTTCAAGAAAACGCGGTAATAATGAAAGTGTATGTATACCACCTACATGAACAATAATCAAACATTTACTATAAAATTAAATATTCCCAAAAAAGAAAATAAAAAGCCGTTTCTTTTTTGCTAGAAATTACAATTTACACTAGTAACTGTCTATTAAACTAATTTCTTCGAATATAATTCCTGACACTAACGAACTATCCCATTCTTCATTTAGGTACAGTTCTCCACCATAGCCTCTCTCCATGGCATCAATATGTTCAGTAAATGTCATAATTTATCCATGATAGACACTCAAGTTGATAATGGGGCTATTCTTTGGAAAGAACATTGTAAAAGGTATGTTTAACAATTTAAGTTCCTGTTCCTGCTATAGGACACTGATAAAATATTTTTTTAATTACAAATATTTTCTTTATGAACTTCAACATTTGTTGAACTTCTAGGTAGGTTAGGTACAGATGTAATTATTAAAGAACGCTATGTCTAGCCATCATCGGCATACAAATACTATTATGGAACTAACATGCTGATTACAATAAAATAACAAACAATTATCACACATTATAATTCAAACTGTCAACGCAATAAAAAAGCATTCCAATAAAATATAATAAAAATAAATTCTAGTACAAATTGTCAAATTAATAAATTATAATAATAAAGATAAAAACAAGACAATTTTTTTTATATTTTTTATTATAATGTGTCAGTTAGGTATTCATTCACCATTTAATGTGTTTTTTCATATAATATTTTCCGTAAAGCCTTTTTAAAATTCTGTATGATGTTTATAATTCCCCCAGGGATCCTAGTATCCATTTTTAATATACTTTGTAACTTCTCAAGTTCTCAGTAGTAAGTAAATTTTTTTATATAAACTTTTCAGCATTACATTGATCGGCATAGCAACTGGAGGACTGGAATGTGATCTAGAACTTCTCCTATCTTGTGTCCATGACGCCATGGTTTTCTGCATTGGAAAGAAAGAGCTGGACAATTTAAAGAACATTGACCAAATTAAAAGAGATTTGAGACAATGTTATCCTATCTTGGATTACTTGTTGGAGTCCTTGGATCCTAATGCATTGTCCAGTCCCCTTCCAACATTGGTATTGGAATTGATACAAAGTATTTTATGCCCACAGGCTCAGCAATTACAGGTGCTATTCTAATTATTATTTATGTTATTATATTTTTATTTTTAATTGTCCATTCTAAGCCT
Organism: Dicycla oo; assembly: GCA_948252095.1. NCBI lineage: Eukaryota > Metazoa > Arthropoda > Insecta > Lepidoptera > Noctuidae > Dicycla > Dicycla oo. The sequence continues at coordinate 13,202,713 of OX411713.1, read as the reverse complement.
AGTGAATTATGACTTAGAATAAATTAATTCCTGTACTATTTTCATACTTTGCAATATGTTTCTCAGAAATCTAGAGGTACTAATATTATAAATGTGAAAGTAACTATGTGTGTCTGTCTGTTCCTATTCCACATCTTAATGTATTATATAAATAATAAATTTGGCACATGTATACACGGAATAATATGTATAGACCACGACCTGAGTTAGGACATAATTATGATACTTCTTATCCCAGTGGTATGTTCTCTTGGGAAGATATCCGACAACCACGCGGGCGAAGCCGTGGGCAAACGCTAGTGCAAAATAATCACAACTAATTAATTTCAGCTAGCTCTCGACAACTATGCCAATAGTGTGACAGGCAGATGGGCATGTCTTATAATCCACGGACACTTGGTGGCTACTAGTTCAGACTTCTGCGAGCTGGATCCACGAGAGGCCCGATTGATGCTGCTGCTTGCTGCAGCTCAGGATGGTGCACCACTGAGAGATACTCCTGTATATTTACCACAGATGAGCCCTAATGTTAGTATCCTAATGCCCATTTTCACTAACACTAAGCGTCATCTAAATCAATGCGTAAATAAAAGCGCGCTGTTGGATTTGCAACGCTTCGCTCACTGCCGAAAGTTGAAAATCCAACAGCGCGCTCGTATTTCAGCATTAATTCAGGTGTCGTCTAGTGTTAGTGAAAACGGGAATTAGTTTAGAATCATACACAACCGCTTATAAAAGCTAGCCTTGTTGACTGTCTGTCTAAAACCACATGGTGTTTATTCAATGACTGGAATTGGGACGGGATCACTCTCGCAGTCAGTCACCCTTGATCCACCAGAACAAAGACCGTGTATAATTTTTCACTAGTTTTAAACATTACCTAAGTCTAGCCAACTTTTTTGAATGAAAGTATTTTTCAGGTTGCCTTCAGAGCAGTGACATGTAAACTTCTGGCAGATGTTTACATCTTGGTAGTATGTGGAGCGACACCTGCTTTATCGCAGATAGATGAAATAGTCCTGCAGTGCTGGGAAGGTTATGCATCTATTATAAAAGAGGCTAAACTTGCACATCCTCGAAATTTTCCAATGAGCTTAACATTTGAGCCATGTGTCTTGGGGTAAGTACGCACCTAACCTAATTACCCTCAGTGGAGCTGACTCCTAATAAGGGGTCAGCTCCAATAAACAATATATAAGTCATGCGCCTAGTGTCATATTTATTTCAAAGGCTTGCTTTTGTCTAAAGAGAGAGACAGAATTGAGAATGGCATAATCGGATGTCCTATACTCAGCAGTAGACGGAGTCGAGCTATCAGGGCTGTGGATGATTAGAATTATTTACTGCCAGATCCGTGACGTGCATTTACCAATTAAGACCCTACTAAACCATCAGTTTTTATTTCAGAGTACTCGTAATAAACATAAATAAGCGACAATGTGTTTTCTCGCGCCATTTGCACCCATCTAATCAGAAGGGTCGAGGGATGTCTGGGGCGCACAGAATGGACATTTTGAGGACCTTTTATGTTACCTCGGCGAGAGATCTAGCACCGGAATTAAAATTCAAGGACGGGAATCTTAAAGGTATTAGGTATTTTTAGCACGTGTTTGTTTTGCGAGACCTAGCACTGTTAGGGCCGACCGGACTCTTGGAGAAACAAATATCGTCCTTGTGCTGGTTGAAATTAAGTTCTAATAAACAAATTTCTATTAACCTTTGCATCAAAGCAAACAGAGGTGCGCGTGTCTCGTTATTACAAGCTTTTATTTAACTTGCAATGATTGTATGTAATTATGTACGTATGTTCGCCTCAAATCTTGCAACTAAATTTTAAAGCAGTTATCCTCAAACGATTGAGATGAAACTTTGCATACATGTTTAGTTTTGATGACAATGTATGGTAAGCAAAGTGACGTCATTCTAAATCCAATATGGCGGACGGCACAAGACGGCGGACTAATTATTTTTTGTGCACTCCTACGATATGGGTATATATTGAAAAGGGTTTGCCGAGAAGAATACGAAAAAAAATATCAAGTAGAAATCTTTTTAAAAAGAAGCTTTTATACAGGGTGACTCAGAATACCTCCTTTGATCCAGCGGCCCCATATTCTGTTGTGCATTATTAATCATTAGATGAAGTCCCCAACAATGTTCATTAAAGTTTTTGAATGCTTTCGACATATTTATATTTTCATATTTTTCATATTTTTGATGGAGTCAACCCTAAAATTGGTTGACCTCTATTCTCTCTTCTTTGATATAGGGATGAATGCGTCAGATAAGACACTTAACACATAATAGTAAAAAGCCTATAATTTTCTTGCATCAGAGAGGCAAGTTGATTTTTTTTTTCAAGATTGAATTAAGTCTTGAATACCAGTATGATATGCGAAATACCTACGCAGAGTAGAAGTAGACGTAGCTACATACATCTGCATAAAACTGCAGTTTAAACCCAACTACAAGGTTTTTATAAAATACAAATACCTAGTAAAAAGTTTAATAAAAAAAATATTAGCTCCCTATCAAAATTAATTCCATTTGTTTAACAGGTATCTATCCTCAAAAGTAAGATATCGAACGACCTAACTGTTTTCGTTACTCTTTGGTGAAATACATTTTTATAAGAATTAATTGCAGTTTTAATCCTCCGATTGGTAGAAATGCCACCAATATCTTGCAATTTCCTACACTATACTGCACGCCCATTGCTTCCGGCTTTCTTATTGGATATCGGCATCGGTTGAAAAATGCTTCAAATCCGAAAGATTTTTTAAACTGAAATGATTTTGAATGTTATTTAATCATAAAAATAAGATTCAACACACACCTCGGAAACCAAATCACTAAAAGATTCCGTACATGTGTAATAATAACGCGATTCTATTCTAAGACCGGGCAATCTTTTTGGGGTTTTTGGATAGTGTATTCGATTATTTTGGAATTAGATTTGTTTCATAATTATGGCAATGTATTTTATTTCTTTATCATTTAAAAAATACAGAAAATAGGTAAACCACTAAGATTTGTAATTAATGCTACAAATACTAGTCAACCTCGATAATACAATTTTAACTGGCCGCTTATCACATCATGGGACAGAAATACCGTAAGCAAAATGTAGGTGCACTGCTATCACTAGGTACAATATTTTATTTTAAAAATAGTACCTATATATTATCGGAATTCACTTAATATCTTATTGATCCCTAAAATTGTGTACATTTTTATTATTGTAGGCTAGTTAAGTAATTAGGCATTTATTTCGCTAGTTCACTTCATTCTTTCGAGTAGGATGCATGTCGTCTAGTTTCGCGTTGGATTGCAGTGAATTTTGCGAGGAATCATGACCGAATATGCGAACAATGAATATTATGACATGATAATGTGTGTTGTTCCTAGTGGTCCACCCCGGGCAACGGCACCACAGGCTTGCCTGTGGTACGGCTGAACGATCCCACTTAGCGGTGGTAGGCTCCGCAACAAGGGGCCGCCTGGCTCGCGACCACCATCCCACCGGAGTCTGGCGCCAAGCAGCTTGCTGTGTTCCGTCGGTGTGTGGGAGTGCCAGTGCCTTTGGGGGAGATGGAGATTGTCAGTTGCGCTGTTTGGCACCGGTTGTGGTCTCTGAGTCAGCTAGCCGGGTAACTCATTTTGGAGGGTAGCGGGATCCGAAGCACGGTGCCAGCCGTTGGCCGACCGCAGTCAGTAGGGGGCCCAAGTAGCACGCCAGCCACGTGCCAAAGGCTGCCCCGCCAACTTGCGAAAAATCCCGGTATGCTCCACCGTGCCAGCCGGCGACTGGATCGGAGGACCCGGTGGCCATATCCGGGGGGGTTCGGGCGTCCCCGCAGTCTCCAGATGAGTTCCCCGTAGGTTTGGTTGGCTCTAGTGTTCCACTTGGATCACTGAGCGGCGCCTCGACAAGTCGACTTTTTCCCCCAACAACTCCACTCAATATGACACACAAAGCGAAGAAAAATAGGGTAAAACAACGGCTGCACTTCCTCCCACTAAAAGTGCACCTCACTAATATCAGGGGGTTGCACTCCAATCTCGATTCGGTCCATCACCACCTTGAGACCGAGAAGCCGCACCTGTTTTTCCTAACGGAGACGAAGATAACAACCCCGTCGGACGTGGCGTACCTCAACTACCCGGGGTACTCTCTTGAACACAAGTTCAAGAAGCAAGCTGGGGTCTGTGTGTACGTCCGCGATGACATTTGTTGTCGTCGTCTCCGTTGCTTTGAGAAATCGGGTTTCTCTGCCATATGGCTACTTGTGGATACTGGCGTGGAGAAATCTCTCTACATCGGCATCTACCGATCGCATAGCGGTGACCAGGAGACAACAGCGCTCTTTAATTTCCTCGTGGAGTCGACTGACGTAGCCCAGCAACGGTACCCAACGGCGAAGCTCATTTTTCTGGGGGACTTCAACGCCCATCATAAAGAATGGTTGTTCCCATACCAGAAAACTGACCATGCTGGGTTGGAGGCGCGCAATTTTGCTTTAACGCTAGATCTAACCCAGATGGTGAATGTGGCAACGCGGGTACCGGATGTTGACGGCCATACACCCAATTGCTTGGACCTTCTGCTGGCATCTGATCCGGACAGTCATTCAGTATCGGTCTCAGCCCCGCTGGGAACGTCTGACCACTGTCTGGTGAAATCCATATCAACCTGCTCTCCTCCAGACGAGAGCCCTAGAGGCACGAGGCGAGTATGGCGATACGGGTCAGCAGACTGGGATGAGATGCGGCACTTTTTTGCGTCTTATCCATGGCGGCAAGTGTGCTTTTCCTCGGGTGACCCCTCGCGCTGTGCTGACGCGGTTGCGGACGTGATTCGGCAGGGGATGGAATATTTTATTCCATTCTCCGACATCCCGCTCGGTCACAAATCCCGGCCTTGGTATAATGCAGAATGTGCCCACGCTGAGGCCCGAAAAGAGACTGCCTACCAAGCCTGGGTCAAGGCCCGCGACCGCAAAGTTAGAGCGCGCAGGGTTCGCGCGAAGAAGAGAGCCTTTAATTCTGCCGCCAAGTTCTGCAAGCGGGTTTTGCGTAGGGCACGTTTTGACCATGTCGGACATATCGGGGCCAGGCTGGCTTCGCACCCTCCGGGTAGTAAACAGTTCTGGTCCCTGTCTAAAGCGGTTGAAACGAATTTCTGTCGTCCCACTTTACCTCCTATGATGAAACCTGATGGGTCGCTGGCTCACTCTGCAACTGAGAAGGCAAATTTATTTGCATCTCTCTTCGCAAGCAATTCACGTCTGGACGCTGGCTCAAAGCAACCACCTACTGTACCTCATTGTGACTCCTCGATGCCGGAGATCGCAGTACACATTAAAGAGGTCCGAAGAGTATTGTGCAGTCTAGACGTGAACAAGGCCAGCGGGCCTGACGGCATTCCAGCGAGAGTGTTGAGGCAGTGTGCGCCTGAACTGTCTCCTGTATTGACACGTTTGTTCCGCCTCTCTCTTGAAAAAAGAACGGTGCCGAAATCCTGGAAGCTTGCAAATGTACAACCAGTGCCCAAAAAAGGCGACCGTGCAGACCCTGCCCATTACCGTCCGATCGCCATTACCTCCATTCTGTGCAAAGTTTTGGAAAGGGTACTGAACAATAAGTTGCTGAACTACCTTGAAGACAATGATCTCCTCAGTGACCGTCAATATGGCTTTCGCCGGGGACGGTCAACTGGCGATCTTCTTGTGTATGTCACGCACTGCTTTGGCGAAGCCATCGAGAAACACGGCGAAGCACTGGCTGTATCGCTTGACATCTCGAAGGCCTTTGACAGGGTCTGGCACGCTGCTCTGCTCAGCAAGCTTCCTGCTTATGGAATCCCAGCTGATTTTTGTAGCTGGATATCAGATTTCCTTAGTGAACGGTCGATTAGAGTAGTTGTTGATGGCTGCTCTTCTGACCTTATGGCTATTGATGCCGGAGTTCCTCAGGGGTCTGTTCTCTCTGCAACTCTTTTCCTGCTGCACATCAATGACCTGCTTCGGCCTGGTATTGTTGGGTACGCAGATGACAGTACAGTTTCAGAGAGATACTTGTCCAGCGCAAAAACCAGCGGGGCTGAAGTTCGTTCCTTGAGAGAGGCCATGGTAGAGCGGACAGATTTGACCTTAAGCTTTGTCTCCCAGTGGGGTGATGATAATCTGGTCTCTTTTAACGCCACCAAAACGCAGGCGTGTCTTTTTACCGCTAAAAAGAGTCGTTTCGCCCAAACTCCTACTTTTCGGGGTACATCTGTTCCTGTAACTGATCGACTTGAGCTCCTAGGCATGGAGTTGACATCTGGTCTCAACTTCGGCGCCACCATCGAGTACAAGACCCAAACTGCGGCCAAGAAACTGGGCATCCTAAATAGGGTGAAGCGATACTTTACGCCTGGACAGCTTTTAACCCTTTACAAAGCGCAAGTCCGATCCTGCATGGAGTATTGCAGTCACCTTTGGGATGGATCAGCTAAGTACCAACTAGCCGCGCTTGACTCGGTGGAACGCAGAGCTAAGAGGCTCATTGGCGACGTAAAACTGGTGGATGCCAAGCTTCATTGCTTGGCTCATCGCCGCAAGGTTGCCTGCTTGTCGGTCTTCTACAGATTGTACTTCGGAGAGTGTGCCCGAGAACTCCACGACCTCATTCCACCGGCCCCCTTCTACCACCGGACATCTAGACGCACTGCCAGTTACCATCCCTACCTGGTTGCTATTCCACCAATTCGCACTAAGCGCTTCCAAATGTCTTTTATAATGCGCACAGCAAAAGAGTGGAACTCACTACCTGCGTCTGTGTTTCCGAACGTATACAACCCTAATCTCTTCAAAGTGAGAGTGAACAGGCTTCTTCTGGGTAAGCTCACTCCATCGTCGACTTTGTCTCTGTCACCTCTGACCTAGACTAGAGTCAAGAGCAAACCCATCACAAATAAAAAAAAAAAAAAAAAAAAAAAAAAAAAAAAAAAAAAAAAAAAAAAAAAAAAAAAAAAGGTGCGACTGACGGTAATCTTGCAGCAGCAAGACAACTGTCTAAGTTCTGTGTACCTTTTGTGTTTGTTGTCCTTATTGTGAATAATATGTTCATGTGCTAAAACTATGAGTGTGCTTACGTGTACCTACGTGTGTAAAGCTGCGCAGGATTTGAAAAGGAAAATGGTATGTACAAACTTAATAATTACCTTACTGATCATTTCACTCGCGCGATGAGGCAACAGCTGGCCAGGTCAAAGGACGCTACAATACCTACATACCTGCGGCCTGCGGTCATTGATTTATTTGGCTCCGCCTATCTAGGGTTGCTACGACATAGCAAAATTAAAATATTATTTGTATTTTGTAAGAGAAAACCGAAATTATTTAAAGTTGAGATATGACCATGGCGACCTTCCAGAATAACTAATAGTGTATTAAGCAATACACTGTTTTCGGTATAACAGGGGTATTTTGAATCACACTGTATATATAAACATAGAACTTTAATATTTTCTTAACAGCTTGAGGCGAAGTGTAAGAAGAACATACACGCCTCAAATTTTTAAGAGAATATTAAAGTTCTATGTTTACGTAAGTTTTATTTAGTACTTTTAGTTCAATAATAGCTTGTTTTTTAAAAGATTTTTACTTATATTTTATTTATTTTCGACTTTATATTAAAAGGTAATGTTGACATTTGCGTGGCAAAGGCAACCGAGCTTCGACACGTTTATGCCGGGCCCTTATATTCGCGATTAAAGGACGCACACTTATCACAGCCGAAAGAAGCGAAGAAACCGTAATAATTGACTTTTAGAATTACTTGTAATTGTGCCGGAAGTATCACTAAGTATCATCTGGAATACAAAATAAGTAATACAATCAATAACTGTATTAATACCATTATTTTTTATGTTCTTAGGCTATGTCCCGAATTCCGAGACCGTTGTCCCGTAAAAAAATATAGTCACAAGGAAGTCTCAACTTTCGTTTATGTTCCTCGAACTTTAGGTAAATTAGCACTACCTATTCCGATCATTGGTCATAACTTAATCGGAAGCAACAATAAAAGATACACCGTCTAAATATGACGGTGCAAGTAATTTGTTGCTTTTATTGCATGCAAGAAAGTTGCATGAGACACTTTTCTGATTCAAAGATTGTATTAGTCACAGTTATCGGTATGGTCGTTTTTATTTAGTACCTTTTTAGGGTTCCGTACCTCAAAAGGAAAAACGGAACCCTTATAGGATCACTCGTGTGTCTGTCTGTCTGTCCGTCTGTCCGTCTGTCACAGCCAAATTGCTCCGAATCTAATGGACCGATTAAGTTGAAATTTGGTACACATATGTATTTCTGTGACCCAAACACGGACGTGTAACGTAAATAAATAAATTTTGAATATGGGGTCAACTTTGGGCGCAAATAAGAAAAATTAAAAAAATTAAAAAAAAAAATGCAAACTACCGTGTGACATATCAAATGAAAGGGCTTACTGTAAGAGTCTCAAATGTATTTATTTTTATAATTTTAAAATTATTTAAGAAAATTGACCTAACCCCCCCCCCCCCTTATCTCCGAAAGTACTGAGCTTAAAATTTTGAAAAAAATATTGGAAATAGTTCAATACCTACAGATTACAGGAAAACCTATAAGAAGTTGATCGTCTTAAAACAACATGTTAAATCTCTCAATATTGTGCGTACAAACTTACATTTGTCCATAGTTAAACAAAAAGGATCCTTTTCGTTTAACTATGGACATTTGTAGTTGGAATGTATAGAAGAACATGTTTTTCAACTACAATGTTAAGTTTTTCTTAGGATAAATTCATCCCAACTACGGAACCCTTCATTGTGCGTGGTCCGACACGCTCTTGACGGGTTTTTTTTTTCTTAATAAACTTCCAGAAGACTTGCAAACGTTATACAAAACGAGTTCGAAAAGTTATAAGTACAAAATGAATATGCAATTTCGAAAAGGGCACATGTCTGAATATTTCAACTTTAAGGAAATGAACTAATATTTTTTAAAGAAGTAGGTATAATGAATTTAAAAAATATTTTTGAGTTATATTCTGGAGCCAATTTGCAATCGAAGCTACAGAAATATTTTGATGTTAACGTTATTTTATAGTATATTTTAGATATTTCAAAGATGAGAATGTTGAGATGGATGTGTGGAGTGACGAGAATGGATAAAGTAAGAAATGAGTATATAAGAGGAAGTTTGAAAGTGGCGCCAGTGACAGAAAAGTTGAAAGGAAATCGTTTGGCTTGGTATGGGCATGTGATGAGAAGGGACGAAACGCATGTGACTCAAAGAGTGATGAATATACATGTTGATGGATGGAGAGGGAGAGGAAGGCCGAAGAAAAGATGGATGGATTGTGTGAAGAATGATATGAAAGAGAAGGGAGTGAATGATAGTGTGACGGTTGACAGGGGAGAATGGAAGAAGAAAACGTGTTGCGCCGACCCCAAGTAACATGGGATAAGGGCAGGAAGATGATGATGATGATTTTAGATATTTCAAATTTGTGAGATGTGCCCTTTTCGAAATTTATTATATTGATTTCACATAATTTAAAGAAAAAACCATATAAAGGCGAAATTTTTATTACAGGTATATAGAATTAAACATGTCCCTATTATGTATTTTAGATACCTAAAATAAAAATGTCGATATTTATGAATGAATGAATGAATGAAATGCACCGACCCCAGCGTGGTTTGACCAGACTCGATTATTCGAATGAACCCAAAGATTCACACTAGCCCCTGTTGCCTCATGTTACATGGTGCAACAGGGATCATTGCATATCAAGGAGTAGACCGGGGGGCGCGATAATGGTAGGGAAGACAGGCCCTTAGGATATGGATAGGGATTATCGCCTACCCGGTATGCACCGTTAAATAAGCTTTGGAATTGTGGAGAGACAGGTGACATAATTATGGATGGGCTCTTTTACGACGTCGCCGCCGGGTTGCTTCTATTCCAGCTTCCCCGGTGAATCTTTTGCCGGTTAAACTGCGATTTCGACTCTTTATGTCACTGCTATGCTGTATTACACGTTGCTGTTTCCAATTTCTTCGTCTGAGGTTTCACTGCTATCCGTTTCCGGTTTCTTGTAGATCTCATTTGCAGCCTTTTTAATCTTATTTCTTTCTTCAGCCATGTCCACCCAAAAGCTGTTTTCATTATTGAAGTAGATCATGTCTTGCTTTAGGTTGTCCTTCCATGTGTAAATAGGGCGGCCGACTTTTTTGGTTTTAGCCTTGTACTTCATTGCGGCATGTAACAGATGCGGTTCGCGACGCCTGTGGGCATGTGCGAGATAGCACATCCTGTGGTTCTTGATGCGTTTGGTTACAGTTTTTCCCTCTAGGATTTCATGCATTTTCTTTTGTCTTGGCTTATTCCTTGCGTGGTTAATCAAGTCTCTCAGGATAACTCTTTCATATCTTCTCAGTCTTGATCTGTTAGTTTTAGTGAGTGCCGATACTTTCAAACCGTGTGTCATACAAGGTACGATCACCATTTGATACATGAGTCTGGCTAATTTCCAGTCCATCTTTGAGTTTATTATGAATGGTACTAGAGATTTAGCGTTTCTAGTGGCCTGTTCACAACGTTTTTTAATAGTGCTTTTCCTCTTTAAAGCAGATGTTATGTAGGTGCCTAGATATTTAATTTCATTAACTGTAGTTAACTTTATCCCATTAATGGATACGCAGGTCGTTTTCTGTGAGGCTATGGGATCCCTAATTAATATTTTTGTTTTGTTTCATTTATTTGGAGACCGACACTAGCTAGTAGGGGTTTAATATGGAATACGATACCTTGTAGCCCTTTTAGGTCGTCAGTAATGAAGATAAGGTCGTCCGCGAATGATAGTACTAGGGGGAGATTGATTTCATGGTCTTGATCTAGTGTAATTAGTTGTGTTTCATCTTCAAGTGTTCTAAGGACATCATCCATTATCAATGTAAAGAGACGAGGGGATAGAGGGCAACCTTGTTTTACACCTTTCCCTTTAATGATCCAGCTGCTTTGCTGGCCATACCATTTGATGTATGTTCGTTCATTCATGCAAACCTTGATTATCCTGTTAGCTAGTGACTTGTTGGTCCTTTGTAGTATAATATAATATCCCGCAGTGCGTTGAGGTCTACATTATCAAAAGCTTTTTCTATGTCGAGAGCGAGTACATAAATCCTTGTACCAGCACGCCATTCTTCGTCCAATACCCTCTTGAGTGTAAAGATGTGATCATCTGTTGACCGATTGTTTAAAAAGGCAGCTTGGTAATTGCCTAATTCTTTTATTGTTTCGTCTAATTTTTTTAGTAAGTAGGAAGCATAAATTCTTTAACCTGTATTGCAAATCGATATGCGGCGATAGTCGTTAGAGTCTTTAGGATTATTATTTTTCGGAATTGGTACCTGCACTGTCTCTAACCAGGTGCAAGGTGCTTCGTTCTGGATCCAGGCTGTGTTCATATGTTTGGTGACCGCTTCCTGTAATATTCGGGGCATCGCTTTGTAAAGCTCGATCACCACTTGGTCTGTACCTGGAGCTGTCCCGTTTCTCATGTTGTTAATTATTCCCATTACGTCATCCACAGTTTTTGCTCTTCTTGGTATTTAACTATTTGAAGTGTACCTTGACATTCTTTTACATGATTACGTCTATTGTGGTTAACTGGTTGCCTTCTTTGTAAAAATTTAGCCTTTTGAAGGTTAGCAAGAGCTAATCGGTGGTCCCTGGAGTGAAACGACTGGAAGATCAGAGTTTCCTGAGCAGCCGCTTTTAATAGTCCAGTTATAGTATTCCATGGTATTTCGATGTTTATGTCCGTTGGATTGATTCCTATATTTCCTAGTTTTTTGATTATGCAATCTTGGTATTTTGTTTTGGTGGATTTGCTATTTAGAGCGGCGTAATAGCACTGTTTATAGTTGAACTGTTTGGCTTCGTCGATTGTTGTCTCCTTCGCATCTAGAGTTTGACTTTGTGCCTTATGTTTGGAGGTTTGATTTTTGTTTACTATTTGATTTGTTTTTAACTGCCCCCAGATTATTTTGTGGTCGGAGGTGCCCCTAGCGGCCCATTCCCCTTTAATAAATTGGAAGAGTTTTACTGTTGCCTGCGGCGTAATAATGTGATCTAATTGAGATTTCTGGTTGCCCTTTGACCATGTTATCCGGCATGATGACCTAGCTTTTGTTGTTTCTATTTGCAGTTTTTCCCTATTGGCTATGTCCATTAACATTTCCCCGTTGTAGTTGGAAAAGTCATGATGGAGATTTTGGTGAATGAGCCCTTTGCGTTGAAATCTTTGCATATCTTGTCGACCGATATGGGCGTTAAAGTCACCTAGTATTACTAGCATACATTTCCTTGGCTTTTGTCTAATCAGGTTTAATAACCCCGTAAAAGATCTGGTTGCTTTATAGGTGCAACTATTGACGTGAGAGTTGATTATATAAAGCTGATCAGGCTTGTCCCTTCCCATACCTACTATAAGAGTAAATGACATCGCATCGGTATCCTTTTTCTTGTTTTTTATAGCAATTTGGGCGTCTTTTCTGATTAAAATTGCAAGCCCCCGGTGTGCTTTACCCGCGGCTGCATATAAATGCCATTCGTAGTGTATGGAGTTGTAAGTTCCTTCATACATCCCGGTTTCTTGAAGGCAGGCTACGTGGATGCCCCTATGTGTAAGTTCTAAGTCTATTTTATCTTTTTTGCCAGGTTTGGAAGCCCCGCGGACGTTCCAGGTTGCAATACGCAAGTCAGGGCAAATGTACTTAGTTGTGGTAGAGGGCGGGTTTCTGAGTATGGTGTATCCGGTGGCATCTGCGACTACATCCGATATTGGTGTACTTAGTGACAATACTACTTGTTCACTCTGTGTTAATGGCCTAGGTAATTGGGGGCTGTTGATTTGAAATCGGAATTCTGTGGAATGTTCCTGCTCAACTCGTATGTTGTACTGGTTAGTGAAGCTTTCTGTCTGTTGTGTTGTTTTGGCGCTGTATAAGTTCTGCGTTAGAATTTGTTGGTTACTCATGTACTGATTGTTGCCGATCGTAACCCAGCTATCATAGTGCTGGTCTTTAAAGAAGATGTGAATGTTGCCAGGCACTGGCTCGCCAGTGGGTGCATACACCAGAGTGTTCACGTTATTTGTGTGAACATGCACATTTACGAGGTAGAATTCGGATGCGGCGATTAACATATCTTCACCACCCCAGAACGCGTCTTTAAACTGCTCGGTTATGTATTTTATTATCCGTTGTTCCTGAGAAAGATTGCTGTTAGGGAGAAAGTCATGAATATTATTCAAAAGTGCTAAATAAATTCTGTTGTCGACACGATTAACCGATACATAGTTTGCAAGATCTCGGCGCACGGCCATGTGGTCGAGTGTCAAACCCATTAAGTTATTTATTTGATGAGCAACAGCCCTAAACAAACAATTTCCGCCCCTTTTTATTGGTACTACAAATGGACTCATTGTAAAATTGTTTTTGTTTAAATGTTTGCTGAATTAGTGAGGATAGCCAATACACCCTAACATGTGTTACAAGGGCCTTGAATACAGACTGGAGTAAGATTTATGGGCCGTTATGTCTTAATTTTCTGTAGAATGATTTAAGGGGTAGATTTTTTGTAGTGTGCAGCTGAATTGGAACTTGGCATTCAACAATAAAAAGAAGGTTCAGGTTGTATAATTGTGTGCATAACGGAGATTATTTTTATTTTATTTTTATTTTACTTTATTGGGACATAAAACAGTTACACATTACATATAAGGTATGCCAGAGAATTTTAAACACTAGATAAACATGTAAGCCACAAAAATGTCCGCGAAATAATAGTAACAAACAGTTATACAATTAAATTAAAACGTGCGCTAATATTACAGAAAAGGTATATAAGTAGTCGTTAGTATTTAGACAATAATATTAGATGACTAAAGTAACTATTTTAAAGATTCTAAAGCCAATCTTTTAAACTTTACGTGAGTAAGCGCGAAAATATCCAATTCGATAAATTGTGTGTTACACGTATCTACGATGCGCCGGAGAGGCGCTCGCGCACCAGCGTGAGTCCTGCACCTTGCAGTGTGGAACAGTTTTGTTTTGTTGAACTAATGACTAATTTATAACATTCGATAAACTATTTGTTTGACTTTAGTTACTGGGGAATCCAGTTTACTACTATATTTACTCTTAATATCTAGTAATAATATGGAAGGATCTCACCAAATTTTCTTGCTGGGGATGTCGCAGTCGTCCTTTGTGCAGGGTCAGTCACTTTTGCACTTTGCACACAACACCGCTGAATTTATTACGCGACACAAAATACAGCAAAGACACACTATTCAATTTGGGCGGCCGATGCCAGAGATTGTAACACGTGTTCGTGTATTTGGTTGTGTATAGCGCACGCTGTTCTGGTTTGACGCGACCGCTCGCGAAGGCGTCCCAAACAGAACTCCTAAAATAAAAATGTCGATATTTAATGCTTTTTTTTTTGTTTATCATCTTCTGGAGACTTTCGTTTTAGTTGGCATTGCAGTATTTCATCACAATATTTTGTAAATTCTCCTGTTAATTATATTGTTTTACTTTTGCAATATCTGCAATTTTTAATTTATTAATAGGGACTTTGTCATTGTAAACTCGATATTCTTGGCTTGGTAAGTTACTGCAAGTGCCTTTTACTCTAGAAAGAACAAAAATTTCCTCAGAGATACTATCTATATAATTGTTTGCGATTACTTTACCAGGTTTTTAGGGTCAAAAACAAACTCATAATAAGCCGATACTTGAAAATTAAGTTTTTAATTTTTAGGTACACCTTTTCTGTAACTTCTTACTGATAAAGGTTTAGATATAAAATGTATATATATTTTTCTGTATTGACTTTTTCAACTAAATTACCGGTAAAACGGGGCTATTTGGCTTTGAGGGGGGTATTTGGGACAACCCAGGTTTTTGAACAATTATGTTGATAATTTTCGTTTGCTGTTTGGTAGGATTTGTTTTATGAACTCTAGCAACACATTTATAGTTAACGTCATAATTGTCAACTGTCAATGTCAGTATATTAAACAGTTTAGTAACAAATTTTGGTGAAAGAGTCAGAGACCGATTTTTACGTGAAAATTTAGGCGGCAAAACTTCTCGCACAGCGCAAAATCCTGACTGGTAAGAGTTCTGTTGTTTTTAAATGACGAGTATATATATTATCACTATGTTTTCTTACTGGTATTTAATTTTGTCATGCTTATAGTTTTTGATTTATGATTGATAATGTGTCTGGGGCTTTTTGGGACATCATTGCGGGGCTTTTTGGGACAGTGTCCCAAATAGCCCCTTCACTTTTATGCATTTGTGTACAATTGATTTTTATTTATTAATATATCTATCATTATGTATTTACAAGGTTTTTTGTGGTTTTCAGATAAAGTACAATTGTATAATGGTTCGAAAATATTCAAGAACATATAGAAACTTAAGAAAAGGTAAACGGTACATGCCATACTTCTCTTATAGTAATGATGACTTAAACAAGGCAATATCAGACGTTAAGTCTAAAAAACTGTCTACTAGAGAAGCAGAACAAAAATATGGCGTACCCAAAAGTACAATTAACCGTCATTTAAAATCGGAAAACTTACTGTATTCTAGGCCAGGGCACCCTACATTATTTTCAGAGGCGGAAGAAAAAACGTTCGTTAATTATATTATATGGGGGACTGGGGATTCCCCCTAGATCTAATGGATTTGAGAGTCTTCGCCCAAAAATATTTACAAAGAATAGGAAGGACGGTTTATAGTCTTAAAGACAATTTACCGGGACGGGATTGGGCGGCTTGTTTTATACAGCGACATAAAGATGAAATATCTAACAGATGTGCTGCAAATATATCGTCGGATAGAGCAACCTTAAGTTTAGAGGTGATTGACGCATTCTTCGACCACTACGAACGAAATTTGGAAGGTGTTGAAAATGACTGTAATAAAT
The DNA here is from genome assembly GCA_948252095.1 of Dicycla oo. Classification (NCBI taxonomy): domain Eukaryota; kingdom Metazoa; phylum Arthropoda; class Insecta; order Lepidoptera; family Noctuidae; genus Dicycla; species Dicycla oo. Next base: position 13,186,670 of record OX411713.1, on the reverse strand, counting down.
TACGATGAAACGAACCTGACCGACGACCCTGGATGCAAAAAGTACATTTTTAAGCGTGGGAAAAAGTATCCAGAGAGGATCATAAACAACTTTTTTTTAATAACTATTTTATAATTAATAAGAAGATATTTTGTTTTGTTTTGAAGACTGTTTAATTTTGTAAGAATTTATGATTAATATTTAGAAGTTTTGTTTTGTTTGTTTGTAAGTAAATAAGCTTTAAGTTTCGATATTCTTACCATGCATGGAAGTTTACTTAACCTAGTAATAAACGAGTTTTTAAAAAAAAAAATTTTCTTCTTAAAATTCTACCAATCCCTAAAACAAAAACATTATTTTATGTAGTTTTTGTCAGTCTTTGTCCCAAATATCGATAGACTTGTTGAAAGTGGCTGTTTTGTCTCAAAATATGCATTTTATATCGCTTTTTCAGTGCTGTTCATAATAGCCCCAAATATGCGATATTTGGGACAGCCTCATTATTTTTTTATTTTTCTGTTCCTGTTACATGTAGCTACTTCAAAAGCATGTCTGCAGAAGTAAGGAGTTCTCCGACACCCGTACAATTTTTTCACCATAGTATTTTATATGAAATAAACAAGATATTTGGTAAAGTATCTCAAAATATGTCCCGAATAGCCCCGTTTTACGGTATATCTTTTTCTGCAACAAGAAATTTGAATTAAATTTCTTGTTGCAGAAGTATTACAATAAATTCGAAAAGGGCACATCTCTTTAGAGTTGTGACCTTTTCGAAATTATTGCTATAGACGCCATGACGTCGACAGTAGAACAAATACCATAGATGTTCTCTTTTCGTATATATTAGGTAGAGGGAAGCATTTAGAATTCATTGATTTGAAAAAAACTTATTTGTCAAAATATGCGAATTGTGCCCTTTTCGAAATTGCATATTCAAATCAAAACGTTTCCTTACACATAACTTCTAAAGTATGTATGTTTTAATATGAATTATTATCACCATTGATAAGTATTATAGCATTGAAAAAAAGAAATGAACGGCTCGCCAGCACAGATAAACCCTGAGAGGTTTGCGTTGTGTGGCTAAAACCAAAATTTACTATGCTAAGGCACGGCGCAAATGGGCCACCGACCACAGCCGTCGGTGGCCAGCGACAGCGACTTAACACACTTTAGTATATTTTATATAGACGCACAGTACACGTGTAGCCGGAGGCGGCCACTCGCTACAGCAGTGTCTGTGACTCGCCACTTAGTTGTCGCTGCAGGCTACACTAGACGCCGACACCCGCCACCTGTCGCGCTGCTCCTAAGGCTGGGCAGCGGAGAGCGGGTTATAAAATGTGGCGGCTTCCGAACACCGGTGGCTGTCGCGCACTTCTGCCACTGTTACAAATGTGGCGGTAGCACGAGACAGCCACCGGTGGCTGTGGTTGGTGGCCCGTTTGCACCGAGCCTTAGTGTTTTAGAAATAAATAAATGTCACCTTTTTTTTATTCAAGGAATGAATGAGGACATTGTGAACATGTGCGAGACCTACTGGTGTTCAGAATACCACAAATGTCACGCACAGAGATCTGGAAACATTTTGTGTTGTACACTTTATGCATCGACAGTGCAAATGCAGACTATAAGGTATGTAAGGCAATGCATTGATTTTTTGTGGTTTTAAACCACAAAAAATCAATAAACTTCAATGTGATTTTATGGACTGTTGACTTAATGACATACATGTCATGTAAAAACTCACGCCTTCTTCCCATGGCGGTAGGCAGAAACTACAGAACGCCACCTGCTACGATCCTTACATACTCCTTTTGTCTCATTAACGTTCATACATCTGGTCATACACGTACGCCATTATTTTGTGATTTTTGTTTCAGATTGATAACAAATCAAATACTGCAAGATTTGAGCACTAATAAAGACGTTTACTGGTGAAATGACCTGCTGATGATACACAGAATGTACGTGACAGGTCTCTAGCAGCATTAAGTCATAATGAACCCTGTTGCCCGCCAGACTTCATATCAGTTGTCGTGCCCCCAGCGCCCGGCACAGTGAATCGAAAAATAAATACCTACAACAAAGAGAGATGTGCAATACTTAACTTTTTCGAGGTCGATATTTCGTTATAATAATGATATTTGCATTTGCGAGCATGGTTAACTAACAACTACCTAAATACTACTTACCCTACGAAATTATCAGGCATTTTTGGTAAGCCAGTAAAACAAAAAGTCTATTTAGTAATTAGTACACAATTGCTTTGCTTGTTTTGTCGACGGAAGAGCAGACAAAAATGACGTTACCGTGTAGACAGTACAACGGCAACAAAGGGTAGAAAAGAAACAACTGCACTTTTACGAAATTCATTTTTTATTTTTTCATAATTCGACTCAGAATTCTTTGTTTTTCATAGGATTTTTTTCTGTTTAATTCTCATTTTTTACAAATTACGCATATAAATAAAACTGCGGATGTGAGCCCGTAGCGCCGGAGATGCAATTCTCAACGTGTTTTATATGGAATTTTTCACTTTTTGTATGGAAAATATGAAAATTTCTATTATTGATTATTACCAACATGTAACGTTTTAGGGAGTTAGGGGTTGCAAAAGGAGGCAGCACTTCATTATTTTTGCGATAAGACACAGTTTTCGAGATAAATGCAAAAGAATGCTGAGAAAAATGACAAATAAAAAGATTTTTTAAATAACCGTATACACTTTGCGGCCGTCGTCGAGTAGAAAGTGAGAGAGAGAAAAGTGGTGCTAAGCCCGCAGTTAACAACAAACAAAAATAAAAATATATCTTGGAGAATATCACTAACAGTTTACCTATTTACATAGATGGCAACGATATTTTTATCCCAACTACAATTTGTTAAAACCCTTCGTCTGATAAAAATTCTTCATTTTCATCGCCTTCTAGAATTCGTATTAATTCTTCAGTAGTCGTCACGATAAATTTCAATACACATCTAAATTTATCGATACACGTACGTAAAACTACACGTATAAGCACAACACTGATAAAATTCCAGTAGTCGGCCCTCGTTTATGATGTACGAAGTGGTCGTCTTTATCCAACCGGGGCTCTGGGCGTTCTCACAACATAAGTTAGAAACCATGTAGGCTAGGGATGGGAACCATCAATTCAGTAGCTGACATTTCACAAGAAAATTTACTTTATTTTAAAGGAATTAAATGAAATACAAATATTTGTAGAAAAATGTTTTATTAACAATTGCTGTATTTGTTTTATGGGTTATTAGTAGTTAGTAAATCTTGGCATATGCCCCATCCCTAATGTCGGATTTTGCCGTCACGGGCGTTGTACAGCACAGCACATCAAGCTACTACAATCTGTCAGATTTACTTAATAGATTATCAACTTTATCGTAAAGCATTAGGTTCAAGGTTCATTGGGAAAATTTGACAGTTTCGGGTAGCTTGATCTGCTGGCGTCTGTACATCAATGCAATTTTCTAAAAATAATATTAGTCATTCAACTAACTTCGGACATTATTTTTAGGACTTCTAATTATTAAGACACTAAAGTGTATTAAATTGCAAATGATTACTAATATAAACATCTTTTTGATAGAATACAGCGTAATTAAATAAAAAAGCAGATCAAACGAGCTGATTTGATTTGATCGTAAATATACGACCCTGGCGAAATGGACACGAAAATATTTGTCGGATTAATCCGACGTAAGCGGTTAAAGGGTTAATTATTATGATGATCAGGGTATTTAATTTTCGGTCCTAAACTGAAGCTGCAAGTCATAAGTGTTGGTGAAGTTTTTAACTAAATAAACTGCTCTTGAAGAATGAGGATTTTAAGGCTGAGGCCAAACGACCGTAATTTTTTGAACTGTGTGTGAAAAGTCCTGTTTTTGCCAAACGGCGACGCAAAATTAGTTCATCTCATTTTGCGCCGCCGCCGCCAGACTACCATACTAACGTATGAAACCGAATGTAGCGTAAATTCCGCGACTCGCAACTCAAAAAATTACGTTCATTTGGCCTCAGCCTAAAAGTTTAAATAAAAGAAAAATCACAGGTTTTTATGTATGGTTTCGCTTTTACTATCAGAACATTCAAACTCTTACACATACTATGCTGACGGTACTAGATGATATAAATTCTTATGTACCTAAGTCTCTAAAAAGGCAATTTATTTATCACTGAATATACTCTTTGTCTAAGCTTAAAATTCCGTTTGGTCATATTTAAAATTAACACAATAATTCCACAATGATACATTAAAATGAGGAATATGCCATAATATTCCTATATTTACAAAAATCTGCCTCCCATTACAATTCTATTGTATAATTTCTGGTTGATCAACGGAATTTTAGAGAATTCTTTCTAATCATATTCATACAAGATTCATGATTTTAAAATGTATTGATACAAAATACCGATTTACCTACACATCAAATTAAATTATATCGATATAATATCACCAATTTTGTCATTGTAAATAATTATGTAAATTATGAGATTAAAAATATTTTATGGATGTCAAGTCAATATTGCTTTAATTGCAGTTCGAAGCATTGGAGGTTTTATGAAATTCACAAATATGTATTGTAAACAACACATCAAATAACTCCTATAAAAATATTCAGTAACATTGTAATATTTAGATGTTCGTAAAAGTTACATCAAATGCAAGCCACATTTGATTTCACTTAGAAAAAACACCCTAAGGGCGAAAATACACATGCCTGTAGCTGGCATACCATTGTGAGATGGACCAATCAGAAATTGTTAAGGCACAGGCCATAACAATTTACTACTCGCATACTTTAGTGGAAGTTACAGGCATGTGTATTCTCGCCCTAAATCGTAATTCAATTAAAAACTCAGGTTAAAATTCACTTGTCTCTGATACAAAAAAGACTGCTAAATTTGTGAAATACTGAGATCAGTTTATACATACGACAATATTTTTATTTCATTTCATATCATAGCGAGTTAATCAATCGGTATCGATAGGCCCTTAAGAGCGTTCATCCGGCGCGAGCTGGCAACGTTGAATTTCTAGAGGTTTTTGTGATATTTTTATTAAATTTACATCAAAGTACTATTTTTTTCAGACAAGTAACTTGATTGTTGGTACTTATAAGTATGTATGCTATTCTTTTTGACAGTTATTTTGGTATTTACTAAAAATTTACATTATTGCCAATTATTTTCTATTTGCAGTATTAAGATTAAATATTTTTATTTACTATGCAGTAAATGTTAAAAGAAATCATAAATAAAATACAACAATCTAATTATTTAAATTTAATAAAATAATCAAAAAACCTCTAAAAATACGACATTGCCAGCCCGCGCGGCGTGAACGCTCCTAAGCATCCACGAAATTTTTGAAACGCTGTTCAAACCTCAAGCCTTTTGAGGGTGGGTTACCTATATCAATAATAGCAAAACAAATGAATATCTTTCAAATAAAAATGCAATTACATAACACATTCAAGTTTGCCCATTCACAAATAAGTTAAACAATATACATAGGTACATTGCTTGATCCAAAAGGGACAAATGTATAAAATTCACAGTTTCATTATTAAATCTGTTCTGATTATTCATTAGGTACTTGTGGAACGATAAAAATCTCACACGCGTGCTAAAATAAGAGCGTTACTAATATAGAAGAGTAAAATTACATAGGTACAATAAAATTTCAAATGAAAATCAATAAATATGAAAATTAAAATAATGGCGAATTGCCAATTGAAATTGGCGAATATAAAAGACATACACTGCCAAACACACAAATCTGATATCGAACATTAGTGACTGGCCAAAATATGTTTATTTTATAAAACAACATCGGCTATAATGCGATACCAAAATATAGGCGGGTGTAGAATGTTTAATATTGTATTTAAATTATAGTCAAATGTTTACTATGCTACTTCGTTACATGTTTGTATAGTTCCATGATTTCAATGGCCGCTGGTTGCAAACTACTCTTGATAAATCAATTTAGTTAAATTTTATGGTTATGGCTCCAATGTTTGTTTGTTATCAATGATTTTGTCAGAGCCAAATATGCAATAATGCTGGTCGGTTCCCAACAGGCCAATTGTTTTTAAAACTTCTAAGTCTTACAAACGTGAACTAAGGGAGCTTATTCAAATAAACACTACTTAAAACTACTTAGCAATCTGCATTGAGGTTGTTTTATTTTACATTTTAATTGTTGTATTAGATCGAAAATTTTTAATGAAGGACCTACTTTCATTTCTAATAGTTCGATGATTTCGTCTTTTGTCAACTGGAGCATCATATGGCCGGTGATGTTTGTGAAGTTAATGCAGTAAGGTTGGCAGTCATTGACAGTGAGGAACCTGGCAACGTCTGCTGTGGTCCAGTTTTCAGGATCAACGGAGTTCAGGACATCTAAGGGTACTGAAGTATTGACTAGTCTAGGTATCACCTTGTCAGGGTCTGAATCCTCAATGGAAGCAACTGGGGAAAGCTGCGGTATGTTCTGACTTGAATCTTGAGATACGTCAGTGTGATCTTGTGTGTTCTGAGATATATCAGTTGGTGTGTTCTGAGATATGTCTGTATGTGTATTCTGAAATAAATATATATAAACATTAAAATGAGATCAATTAAGCTGAACAAAAACCTCTGTCCAGCCAAGGAAGTGTAAGTGAGGTTGTACACGGCTATCAGTGTAAAACCTCACTAACACTTTCTAGGCTGGCAAATATTCGCCTAATAATATCTGTGCCAAAGAATCTGATGTAAATATAAACAAACCCTGTTCAGGTTACACTCTTATTCAATCACTCACTGAATGGAACAAGTAACACGTTAATCTATACTGAGTGACTTTTTTACCGTCTTAAAAAAAAGGGTATGATAGGTGAACGGAGTAGAAGCCTATGGCATACCTAATTTTTTTTTTAAATATCAAAATTCAAATCTATAAAGTTTTTTCTAAAAATTTCTGTTTTTGTTGTTCTAGTTTACTTCAAATGTAGTGTTTATTGATAGAGCAATTTCTGTCTAAGCTATTGAAATACCTAACAAAGAAAAACTGGGTATGCCATAGGCTTCTACGTTCACATATTGTACCCTACTTTTTCAAGACAGTAAAAAAAATCATCCAGTATATAGAAGGTTTCAACTAAAGGCGCAAACCCACCGCGGCGCATGCTGTGTACGGGCACGCGGCACATTTTAGCTGCGTGGATTCATTTGTTTGACAACGTGGGTCTACGTTTTCACTGAAGTACACACGCGTGCGTGGCCCACCGCGGCACACGAAGACGCTACGCACGTGTTTTACTCATACGTACATAGTCGTGGGTTAATATTCGTGTATAGTGTGTACCGCATGCACAGCGTGCATGGCGTTGACAGCGTTGAGCTATGTGAGCGCCATATTCGAGCAAGCCACGCATGTACTAATGACGTCAATTGATGCGTAACGTGTCCGTGGGTTGCAATGGACACAATCACATACAATTTCTTGCAAAGCGAAGCTTAACACACGTGCGCAGTGGGCCGCGGTGGGTCTGCGCTTAAGTGTCCGACCAAAACACGATTTTCAGCCGAAACTGTATCCGAAGATTCGGCTCCTTTTTTAGTTTCGGCCAAAACCGAAACATATGGAGTTAAAGAAAAGTTAGTTAAATTGACATTATTTTCTGAGACCCATCGTTTCTCGTAGGTTTGTAACAAATATTTTGATTAAGACGCTACCGAGCACGCAGTGGCGCCCTCATCGTTTGTTTTGTTATTTCTTTTAATTTAAAAAGAAAATGCAGAAAATAATCACGTTAAGTTGTACTCCACAAGACTATACGTTATTATTATTATAAACAGTAGTTTTATATTGTTAAGTTTTATTGTAATCATTAAAACCAAAATGGTGGCCACTTTTTTCCGTTTTAATGATAACAATAAAACTTAACAATATAAAACTACTGTTTATATTAATAATAACGTATAGTCTTGTGGAGTACATCTTAACGTGCTTATTTTCTTTTTAAATTAAAAGAAATAACAAAACAAACGATGAGGGCGCCACTGTGCGCTCGGTAGCCTCTTAAGGATTAATAAAAAAATTAGCTTTGGGAGATTTGTTGAATTGACTTAGTGTCAATTTTGTTATTAAAAAAAAAAAAAAAACAAATATGCTACTGTTGGCATCTGCGATTAGTGATTTAGAAGTTCGAACTAGCGACTGAGCTCTAACACAACCGCTTAATTTTAGCATCAGCAATCAGCGACTTAATCGCTTTTCGGAAGCTCGATACAGCGACAAAACTAAGTGTAAAACCTGCACTACACTACTCGCGACGTTGCTTCGATGAAGTACTGATCGAAGTTTAAAGCAGTGAAAACGGTTGCACGAAGTAAACCGAAGGGCCCTTCTACACTCTCGTATTCGCTTAACTTCGATCAACTTCGCGAGTAGTGTACTGCCGCCATAAGGAAAAAGGTCGTATCTACAGAAATACTGAAATGGAGAAAATAGATATTTTGTCCTGTTGTTTAAAATAAAAGATACAAAGGCAGATACCTCTTTTAATAGTAAGAATTATTAGGTTTTCGTCAAGTTTACACCAATATAAAATACTGGTAGATGCGTCTTTTTTTGCTGATTCCGAATATGTTATAGTGCGCGCGGAACTAGTTGGCCGCGCCTTAGGTATGTGAGCGGTGGGACGGAGAGGCGGGGGCGCTTGCTGTCATTACACAGTGCGGCGCCGTACTTCGCGATGGCAACACGCGTTGAATGTTCCAGCTAGTTTAGACAAAATGCACATGAGATTGCAATAGCGAGATGAGTCCGCCGATAAAAAGACAATCTAAGGAAATAATATTTAAAGAGCATACGTTTTTTTAAAAAACGGAAAGTCGATGTCAATAGTTTAGAATATAAAACTGATGCGAATATACATAAATTAGTAGCAGAAGCAACAGGGATATTAGAACAAAGTGTAAGGAGAGTGATTGCTGAAAGTAAAACTTCCTTGCAAAATACAGGGGAAGCAAAATTTCCGCGGAGACCAAAAGAAACAAAAAAGAAAATACAAATTGATGATTTTGATATAGGAGTGATAAGAAGAAAAATAAATCAGTTTTATACCGTAGAGAAACATAAATCAATTTTATACGTACCGTAGAGAAAAAAAAATTCAAGTCTACGAAAACTAAATGCTCTGTTAAAAGAGGATAATATTTTAGATGAACTTTTTTAAGAGAACTTTTGCACAAACTGGGATATTCATTTAAAAAATGTAAATCGAAGAGATCCCTTTTAATAGAGAGACCAAACATTGTTGAATGGGGAGTGAAATATTTGAGGGCCATAAGAAAATTCAGAGAAGACAAACGAAATATATTCTTTTTGGACGATACTTACGTTAACCAAAGTCACAATGTCCAAAAATGTTGGCAATCTTCGTCGGAGCCTGGAATTTATACAGCTATAGGCTAAGGAAGGCGTTTAATAATAGTTCACGATGGTAGCCAGAACGGTTTAGTTTAATATGCAGAACTGGTTGCAAAATCAAAGAGGTGGTACCTGTATTTTTGCTAAACAAAACCTACTATTCAACGACTTGTCATTTATAAAAAGCTACGCCACGCAAAACACTTTTGAAGTTTGCGGAATTGAACTCACACATCAAAAAATTATTATAATTTGTGTATACAGAACACCTCAATCAGACCCGAACCAATTCTTAATCAAATTGGATAGTCTCATGCATAATTTACTACAACAATATAAATCTAGAATAAAAGTAGTTTTAGCGGGTGATTTGAATATTAACACCCTTAAAAAAGGCAATATTACTACTCAATTGCAGGATCTAGCCTTCAATTATAATCTGAAATTTCACATTGATGTACCAACACGTAAGACGTCATGTATAGATCACATTCTGAGTAACATTCACGACGCTACTGGTGCAGTTTTGCCACTTCACTTGTCTGACCATGATACAGCACAAATGTTAACTATTCCTTTAAAACATAAAACGCCAAATCAAGCGATATATTATGCATACAAAAGAGATTTTAGTTTAGATAATATCCACAAGTTTAAGGAATGCTTAAGTAATCTTTCTTGGTCTGAAATACACACGGCTAACAACGCAAACTCAGCATTCAATCATTTTCATGAAACGTTTTGCCTACTCTACAATCTTTGTTTCCCTAAACTAAAAGTAAAAGTAAATTTAAATAACAAAAAGAAACAAAGTTGGATAAGCAAGGGCTTAAAAAAAAGTTGTAAAACAAAACGGTCACTGCGCCATCAATTTTAAAAAACAAAACTGCAGTTAATAAGACTAAATACCTTAAATATGCTAATCTACTTAAAAAATGCATCTTTAATTCCAGGAAAAACGCAAATATCAAATACATAGCTAAAAACGATAACAAATGCAAAGCTACGTGGAATGTTATAAAAAACGAGCTAAATAATGTAAACTCCAGACATAATATAGACAGTATCAAATATAACAACACACTTATTACCAATCCAGTAGAAATAGCGTCTGCCTTTAATAACCATTATATCGATTCAACAAACAAATCAATGCCGCCGAACGTCACAGGTAACTCTAGTAATAATGTAACTGTTGGCTCTATGTTCCTCACACCGATGTCGATAACTGAAGTGAAACCGGAAATACTGCTTTTAAATAACACAAATTCTGAAGGGCACGACGAAATGAACACAAAAATCATTAAAATCTGTGTCGACGAAATTGTTGAAGTACTAACACACTTGATCAATTTCTCATTCTATGAGGGAATTTTTCCAGAAGCTTTAAAGCTTTCCGTTGTTAGACCACTTTACAAAAAAGGAGACAGACATGACCTGAACAATTACCGCCCTATCACCTTAATACCCATCTTATCTAAAATATACGAAAAATGTATGTACAAAAGAATTGCAAATTACTGTACAAAGTTCAATATTATAAAGAAAGAACAGCATGGCTTTCAAAAGAGGAAGTCTACAACATTAGCAATCTATGCCCTCATAAATGCTATTTTAACTAACATCAATGACAACAATCTAACCACAGGATTATTCTTTGATTTGTCGAAAGCCTTCGACCTAGTTTCACACGATCTACTACTGCAAAAGTTAGAAGCAATCGGGATTAGAGGGCCAACCTTACAGTGGATAAAATCATACCTTGATAACAGGCAACAATGCGTTACCATAACAAACATTAACGAAGATAAAGAAGTAACGCTACATTCGTCGAAATATAGATGTAATAAGTTTGGTGTCCCACAGGGAAGCATACTTGGGCCAATCTTATTCTTGATATATATAAATGACATAATTAAAATAACGAAACATAAGTGTATATTGTTTGCTGATGACATCTCTATTGTTGTAACATCCAATAAAAAAAATAATACAATTTACGACCACGAAACTGACATTAACAATACAATTGACATTTTAATTAACTGGCTTTATGTACATAACTTGAAAATAAACCTTGACAAATCCGTTTATATACAATTTAATAAATCGAATAATCATAAATTTAACTTCAAATTAAATATACCCAAAATTAAACCAGTAACACATACCAAGTTCCTAGGAGTTACTATTGATGAAGATCTACATTGGAAAGTGCATGTAGACAATGTTTCAAGCAAGATAAATAAATTTGTGTATGCTCTTAGACAAGTAAAAAAAATACTAATAAAAGTACTAAACACAGCAATATTAGCTTATCATGCGTATGTGGAATCCATATTACGTTATGGACTCATAATATGGGGTAACAGTACCGACCAGAATAGAACATTTGTTGCTCAAAAAAAATGCATTAGGGCTCTATATGGACTTCATCCCGAGGAATCATGTCAACCAGTATTTAAGAAACTTGGCTTGCTACCGCTACCTTGTCTATATATTAATGAAATATGCATGTTTGTATGGAAACATAAGGAGTTATTTAAATTAGCAAACGATGTAAATCCTCGAAGCCGACGAGATCCTCACAGACTCGTACTTAACAGTGCTCCCAGGCTTGCAAAGTACAATAAAAGCTGCTTAACTATGTGTATACGAATTTATAACAAATTACCTAGTAATCTGAAAACGTTAAACTCGAGATATGCTTTTGAAAATAAATTGTATGAATGGTTAATTGATAGAAGATTAAACATAGCATGCAAATATTTGCATGCTATGTTTAATCTTGGCAAAACATGTCTGCTCTATTTTTGTAATATAAGACCTTTTTATACCATGTTTTACGCAAATAAATATATTATTATTATTAATCATAACGTGTCATTTTCTCCCACGATGATCAAAGCCGAACTCTTGAGGTTGATTAACACATTCTCTGCTGAATTCTTTATGCAAACGCTTCTTTATGCTACACCCTTACCGACCCTTTTTTTTACGATGTTTTCGAAACAATAGAGATGCACAACGAACACACATGTGCGCCGCGCCGCACTCGAAGAAAGTTATGAAAACGCGCATGTGTGTCTGCCGCACCGAATGTGTTAACACAGGGTCGGTAAGGGTGTAGCATAAAGAAGCGTTTGCATAAAGAATTCAGCAGAGAATGTGTTAATACAACCCAATCAGAAAAAATGTACACAATTGATGAACTTCTGAAAGCTGCAGGTCATACTGTTCTAAGACTACCTCCATATCATCCAGACCTCAACCCGATCGAGCTTGTGTGGGCAAATATTAAAAATCGCCTGGCCAGAGATCACATTAATGCTACATTGGACGAGAAAATTACAATACTAACAAGGCTATTTTCCGAATTCTCTGCCGAACAATGGCAAAAATGCGATAACCACGTACTAAAAAACGAACAAGAATACTGGAATCATGATATGAGATTTGATACTATGATGGACGAAATCATTATAAGCTTAAAAGATGATTCCGTATCGTGATTCAGAGGATATGTCAGAGTAATTTCATATAAGTATATATTAATTAAATAATTTCATATATCATTAAAATATGTAAGAATAATTTCATATACTTAATTTGTTTTTGGTTTACTTTACTATTAATTACAATATAATTAGATAGGTACAATATAAACTTCTAAAAGTTATATATCGTCTTATGACGGCAGTAATAGTAATAGTAAATTGTTTGGCGGAGAGAGAAAGTCTTTATTTCTCTGCCAACAAATTAGCATCTTTAGAAAACGCACTTTTTAAACCGTAATCCAACGGAAGGAGTTACCAAAACGCGATGCTGCGTTGAAGTAGTCGCTGAAACGTGTGACCGCAAGTCGCTATGATGCAGATGCATCTGGTGTTGTCATTAGAGCGTGTATCAATCTTCCGGCAAGCGAATAAATCCTTACTAGCTGTTATTAAAAGGAGCATGTCTGCTAAGAACCTAAAGAACTTCAATTTATAAGTAAACTTATTTGTTGGGTTTTGTACATGAAGGGTGAAAACGGGACCTCATTACTAAGTCTACGCCGTCTGTCTATCTGCGAGTTGTTTGTTCGTATTCTGTCAAACCCGTACTGACAGCTCGCAGCCGCCAGTTTCGTTTGGGCCGAAATTTCGGCCACTTTTTTAGACACTAGTTTCAACTTTATATCTCACCAAAAACATCGACGAAAATTGAGGTTATAAAATTAACCTCAATCTTCAAATGAAAAACAATTAAATGTGATTTAAAAATAAATTTCGAGTTCAAGATAACAGCCGCACGGGTCGATCCATCAGGTTAAGCTACGCTTGCCGGGGTTGGTCCGTGGATGGGTGTCCATCTTTACATACCGACTCTTCAATGCCTCAGAAAACACGTTAAGCTGTTGGTCCCAGCTGTAATTCAAGGATCTTTGACAGTTGTTACGGGTCGTCAGAAGCCCGAAAGTCTGATAACCAGTCTTGCCAAGGGGTATCGCATTACTCAGTTACTGGGTTGTGGAGGTCAGATAGGCAGCGCTCCATGTAAAATACTGGTATTCAGCTGCATTCGGTTAGACTGGAAGCCGACCCGAAATAGTTGGAGTGCTCTAATTTGATTTTTAGCAACACTTAAGTGATGAAAAAATCAAATTAGAGCACTCAATTTGTAAGTGGCAGTACAAATTCTCATCCACAGGTATCCATCCCATCCATCAGTTTACATTTGCATCAGGTAACTTTTGAAAAAGAGCATAGATATAAAAAGCAACTCTCAACTTACCGGGCTCAGCGGCTTCATATCAGCAAGCCTTTCTTCAGAAGGCTCAGTGCTATCCTTAGAGTCCTTAGACTCTGTATCAACATCCATCTTGGCTGGGTTGGAGTCAGTTTCAGGCAGACATGGGGCATCTGCCGATACTTCAGACACGCTTGTAAGGGGGGATAGACTCTTGGTATCGCCCATGTCCGAGTTCTGTGAGCTATCCTCTGCCGTGTTTGGCGGTTGTGCGACTTTTATACCTGAAAGTGGAAGATTTAAGTAAATAATTTCTTATTCGACTAGATAAGGTATAACGGCACCAATGTAAGGTTACTTTTGAATAAGTTGAAAAGTAGGAATTGAAGATGAGGCTTTTGGTTTACGTGTCGTGCTCCGACATGTTTCAGAGATACACCCTTTAGTTGAGAGCCCTTACTTTTACAAAACTGTGTCGTAAAACGATAAACGTACTGTCTTAGGTTCGATCCCCCGGTCGCGGTATGTTATTGGGCTCCGTTTAGAAATTCTCAGTAGCAGCCTGGAGTCTGAATGTATGCCTCATGTTTACTATCTATAGGCTCATCTTACATGAGACTTATAACGTAACTGTATTAGATAGAAGTACATCCCTAGTAATTAGTACATATTTGAGTTCATAGGTACCTTGTTTTCGTCGTCGTCTCGGCTGCTTCGTAGGGAGTTTGCGCGGCGGGCGCGGCGGCGGTTGTAGCGGCCCCTCGAGCCGATGGCCCACCGCGCGACACCATCCTACAGGGTACACGTCCGTACTGTGTGCCCACAGCCATTGGTCATACTCCATGCCCCAGCCGTCGAAGTGGACCTTGATAAAGCAATTAGTTAGTATACATAGAATGGAAATATGGGTGTACCTACTCTAGGTACACCTCTGCCTAACTCTTAGGGGATTACAGGAGTAATGTTATGTTATGCACTAGTGGGTGGGGGGTATGGGTAAGTGTGTGAGTGAGTGTATGATGTATGTCTGTGTGCTTGTGTTGTGTTTGTTGTTTACACTTGCATGCAAAAAAAAAATCGATCCACCTCTTCGAATTGGAACAAGATAATTCATCAAGTTTGATTAACAATAACCTATATTTTGTACCACAACCTTCTTGAATGTATGTAGTAGTTCTTGAATGTCTTTAGTGAAATAAATATTAAACCTGATTCATTAGTGTTTGAGAAAATCGCGAACTTACGAGCTACGAGTTAAATGATAAAATAATGCTTTTGTCAAATTCACTAACAAAAAAAGTCACGCAATTTTTTTAAACAAAAGTGAGTGATGAGGATATCTAAATAATCGAGTCGATCTAGTAAAGAATATTACTTTTATCAAAGTATAGGGTATGTGTATATAAACTTTATCTTACTTACTTTCACACAACATATAATAATTAAAATATACATTAACATTTTTGAGATATCATCTCACAGATAAGAGGGCATGGGGTGGGCCAATTATTTTGCACACAAGTGTATGTGTGGGCACTAATAGATTGGTAAAAAATAAAGGAAAAGACATGTTAGTTCTGCCAAAGTCGAAACCCGAGAGTATCTAGCTCCTGGATTGTAAAAGCCTATTTACTTGAACCTGTTGTAAATAGATTTGTTTGATCTCTAACATGGTGTTACAGGACAGACTTGATTTATTGTTAGTATTTTAGCAGGTTTAGTATTTTTATAGGCCGATTATGTTATGTTATTTTAACACAACATGTTAGATACGTCAAAGTAGAGTAATTAAGTTTAGAAGAATGCCAAACAAAGTTTAAAAAAATAAGAAAAGTGTGTGTATGGGGTGCAGGTAGTGTTTATACTGGCACATAAGACATATTTGCTTTCTATGAATGGCAACGTATATGCGATACCTCTAATGGCAGATAGGTGATGGTGTGTTAGAGTGTTAAATAAAATAAAAAAAATAAACAAACAATAAATAAACAAAATAAAACAAACCTTGAGTAGATCAGAGACAACTCTAGCGACAGTAGCGACGCAGACTAGTCGCGGATCCATAAGATCAGCGCATTCGAGCCGCATGCCAGCGACGAAACCGTGTGATACCACGTGACCTCGAGCCGCGAACAGCGAACGATCGGCCGCCTGCCCACCGCATACTGTCAAGTAATGCTCCCAACTGAACTCCTCCATAGTAATCCTGAAAACAGAAACATGGTTTAGCGGAATATCTGAATTCCAAACGAATAAACGGCATCCTTCGGTAATATTCTTATATTCGTATCTCGAGTCGTCTGTCAACTGTCAACACGCGTAGGGCTTGCTGTTGGAGAAATAAGCGACTTTCGTGTGTTAAACCGCGAGTTTATGCCTAAAAACATTGTGAAAGTGAACCGTAAGAGGGCTGTCACATTTTGTCACCTCTCTCGCTCACACGGGACCAAATTTTTAAGATTGTTAAATGAAAAGATGATTTTTTTGAAAAATGTAATCAATTGGCGAACTAGTAAATAATATTAATATAATAGGTAATTATTAAAAACACATTTCTGTTGTGTTATCTAATGAACTCAGCTGAAAAAGTATTATGATCTGTTTTTGAGATGAGTTAAATAAATGCCACAATAAAAATGTGTTTTTAATAATTACCTATTAATTTAATATTATTTACTAGTTCGCTTATTGATCACGTTTTTCAAAAAAGCATCTTGTGATTTAACATTCTTTCATTCCGAGAGACAAAATGATAGGTGACAAAATGCGACAGCCCTCTTAAACTGTGAAAAATTGTTTTTAGCTTAAAATATTAAGTGTTTCTTACAAAAATAGTGATCGAAACACTTATGTGATAAATTTGACCCACTCCCAATTTTTTATTTTTTGACATCAATGTAAAAATGCCACCCGACGTTTGGAAACGTAGTGTTGTCTTAATTAACACATTCTCTGCTGAATTTTTTATGCAAACGCTTCTTTATGCTACCCTTACCGACCCTTTTTTTTACGATGTTTTCGAAGCAATAGAGATGCACAACGAACACACATGTGCGCCGCGCCGCACTCGAAGAAAGTTATGAAAACGCGCATGTGTGTCTGCCGCACCGAATGTGTTAATAAATAACTACTAGCATCATGAATACAAACACACGAAATACAAGTTCCTACTCAACAAATATTTCATCTTGGTCTGTTCAACAGACCCAGATCGTCATATGTCTGATGTTAACAACGACAGCCAGAAAGCAAACAATGGCCAAGATCTGCCACTGAATCTCAACTAGGCCATACAAGCCAACTGTCTACCGCCCATGATCCTATGCCAGAGCAACCTTCCTGGCAGCGAGTGCCACCACCAAAGCGCAAGCGAATTACGGATTCTCCACCAGAGACATCAGCCCAATTGCAAATAGGTTCAGTGATCTACCGCTAGATACAAAAGAGGATGCTGTAGTGACCAAACCTAAGCTGTCAAAACCACCGCCAATAGTCATGTACGGCATTGAAGATGTCAATGAACTCACAGTGATGGACAAAATCAATGTTAAGCTTAAAATTGTAAATAAAAATCTTTAACACGTTCTGTGCGGCCGACACGCTTGTGCGATTTTCGAACGTTCACCATGTGCTACCGGCGCATATGCGTGTCCATACAATTTATGTACTTCCTTCGAATGCGGCGCGCCGCACCTGTGGGTTTTTTGTGCATCTCTATTGTTCTTGGCGTAATTGTTTTATGACTCATAAAAAATGGGAAAATTTTCAAACACACCTAGGCGTCTCGCCGCACTTGGGATAAGTTTGTAACGGCGCACATATGTGCCCAGCCGCACTGGGTAGAGTTTCTTCAATCGCGCCTGCGCGCTCATAGCACCACACGAAGTATTTTTTGGGCGCGCATGAGTGTTTGCCGCACAGGGTTTAGTGTATCATAAAGCAGCACTTGGAGCAAGTTCGCCAAATAATTCAGCAGTGAATGTGTTAAAGTATCCTCGTAAGTTGCCCAGAAGAATATAAGAAAGTCATAGGGGTAATAAGAGCAAAAAGCCTTCTTGGCCACACCTTTACCCCAAAGAACACCAAAAGCTATAAGATTGTCGTTAAAAATCTCCACTATACGACCCCTCATAGCGCAAGTGAGAGGCGAAATTTTCAATGACCGAGGGCCAGAGAAATCATAAAGCAGTCAAAGAAATTAAGTATACAAGATGTAACTTATATAACGCACAATCTTTTAAGGGGTCATTGTACTCATCATTATGAACCACTTTTACAATGGGTCCAAACATGAAATCGCGAAAAAAAAGTCAGCTGTTCAGTACATTTATGTTCGCATAATTCGTCAAAATGTACTGAACAGCTGATTTTTTTTCGCGATTTCCGATTTGGTCCCATAGTAAAAATTGTTCATAATGATGAGTACAATGACCCTTTAAGAGGTTGTGCGTTATTTAAGTTACACCTTGTATACCACTAATATGTTAAAAGAGAAGATCCAGTGCCAATGATGCCAGCAATATGGTCATTCGAAGAATAACTGCAGGAGGCCACCTACGTGCTGAAAGCCACAAAACAGCTGATTGCCCGAAAGAACACCGAAATACCCCAGCAAAATGTGCACTCTGTCTGGGAAGCCATACTGCCACAGTATACAGAGAAATCCTAGCTCGAAATCAGACCACCATGCGGGAAGCACTGACAAAACAACAGTCCCAAGAAAATAACCAGAAAACTATAAAGGATTACTACTCAACGGGAAGTTTAAAAATTCTTCAGAACAAAATTTTGTAAAAAAAAAGGTGCTTTGGTGACTTCTCATTCCTTTGTTTTTCAATAGTTTTTAAAACAAAAAAATCAGTATTTATCTACTCAACAAGCTCTAAACAACGATACCCCACTCGATGGGGTAGGTCAATTTTTTTTTTTTTTGCGCCCTCTTTTGACTGTTTTGGAGCTCAACTTAACTTATACTGGCTCCTTGGAAGAAATTCTGTCCTATCGATAGACAATAAGCTACTGGTGTACAACACCATCTTTAAGCCAATTTGGAACTATGGCATCCAACTATGGGGAACAGCTAGTGTCTCTAACATCAACATGCTCCAATGATTTCAAAATATCATCCTTAAAATTTATCACAAACTAACTGTTGCCCGCGACTTCGTCTGCGATCCAGAATGAATAGTAGCCTATGTCCTTCTCAGGGACATGGTCTACCCATGTGCCAAATTTCATCCAAATTCGTTTAGCCGTTTTAGCTTGAAAGCGTAATCGATAAACAAACAAACAATTTCGCATTTATATTATTAGTTAGGAGGATGAAAAACCGGTCTATCGACACTCAGACTCACAGAATGTATTAGGTAATTAAATAAAAATAAAAACTCTTAACACACTACTAAACTTTCTATTATAATATAATTCAACCATGATTCGAAAGACACGTAGCGCCATCTATTATCATAAGAATGTTATTATTGTTTTCCTCGAGGACAGTACTTTTTTTCGGGATGAAAGGTACCCTATGTCCGTATCTGTACACCTGACAACATATATGCAAAATTTCAGGATGATCGGTTCAGTGGTTTAGGCGTGAAAAGGTAACAAACAAACAAAGTTACTTTCGCATCCTAACTAATATTATAAATGCGAGTGTAAGTTTGTAACCTTGTCACGCCTAAACCACTGAACTGAAAAAAAAATTGCATATACGTTGTCAGGTGTACAGACTCGGGGTACTCCCTTTCTTAAATCATTATCCATAACACGTTTGCTATAAACTTCAGCAACCATAATGTTCAAAAATTTGAAATTTTGTTTTACATAATTATCTTTACTTCTAAAACTATTTTGTCATAATATCGAGTACTATAATAATTGAATCTCCTAATTTTGCATGAAATAAAGTCATATCGCATGCTTAATAATAAACTATGATGATTATGGATGATTATGGTGATGATTATGGATAACTATGATGATTATGGTTCAGGTCCAAAATGAGTTAAGCTTACAAAGAAATTCGATTTAACTAAACATCTTCAAAATACAATATATATATCTTTAATCAGTTTATCAATCATTCCTACAATACATTGTTTCATTATTATTATGCTTTTTGACTAAGTTATATGCCATTTTCTAAGACAAGTCAGTGATTGCTATTTTTTTAGTTAGGTCAGTCTATTATTAAGCATGCGTATGTCCTAAGTATTGTATTAAATAATGTGTATTATTCCTAATGTTCATTTATAATAAAATTGTTAGTCCTAAAACATTTGCTATAAATTAGGTTTTAGGGATAGAAACGAATTGCTGTAAAACCGACTCCACGCAGTCATCTAGCATGTCATTTAGACTCGCGTAGGCGCGTAGGGGCGAGGCGGCCCGCGGGTCGAGGAGCAGAAGGCTGCGAGCGAGCCGCCGCGGCTGAGGCTGGCCAGCAAAGCCGGCCAGCAAGCCGAAGCTGCAGCGGTGAGCGAAAGTCGCCTGCGACGATTAGCACACGTGGGACCTGCCGGAGACCCGCAGCGCCGGAGCCGTGACAGAAACCATGCCTGCTGTATGTTGCATGCTTTCTGCATGCTTGCTTGCATGCTTGCTTGCATACTTGCTGAATGCTTGCTTGCGTGCTGCATGCTTGCTGCCGGAGCCGTGACAAAAGCCAAATTGCTTTTGCATCTTTACTATTTATGTATTGTATCAGTTTGATTTGGTAAAATAATAAACAATTGTAATAAAAACATAATTAGGATAAATAAACATTAAATAATTTGAATTTAGGACTTTTATTAAAAACGGTGTTAAGTCTTTTGTATATTATTGATTGTAATATTTATGACAAACAAATTTAGGGCATATTGTATTTAGGGATTTAATTTTCATGGCATGTGATATTATGTCACATTAAGTTCGGGCAAGTTAGCATTCGGACAAATGATGCTTAGGACAAAAAAAAATATGGCACTGTAGATTATGGATAAAAAAGTTAGGGAACACAATAGAGAACCCAGACACCTTTACCTAGAGGGTACCTTTAGTCCCGAAAAAAAAGTATTGTTCCCGAGGAAAATAACAATAAGGTTCATATGATAATAGATGGCGCCACGTGTCTTTCAAATCATCATTGAATTATATCATTATAGAAACATTAGTAGTGTGTTAAGTTTTTTTTATTTTTTTATTTAAGAACTTATTAATACAGTTTGTGAGTATAGTGTCGATGTGAAAATGTTTATTTGTTTGTTGATTACGCTTTCACGCTAAAATGGCTGAACGGATTTGGATGAAATTTGGCACTTGGATAGAAGTCGCGGGCAACAGCTAGTATATAATATTAGTTAGGATGCACCATGGTTTACAAGAAACTGCGAGGTTCATGAATACCGTAACCAAAACACAGTGCATCAGGAAGCGAAAATCTGGGCATAATGCTACAGAGCATGCTTACATAATCATTCAAGTCCTTTGGCGAAAGCGCTTGCAAAGCCTGATAATAAAAGGCGGCTGAAAGGGTTAGCTGTAATGGACCTTGCCAATGCTAATAGGACATGCCGCCATGAAATATATAGAGGGAAATCTCGCTGCAGAAACCACTCTGCACTATCAAATCCTACAACAAAGCTCATAGTCCAGGGACTGACTGCAGAAGTAAAAAACAAAATCTCATTTACAACACCTTTTCCAAAAATGTCTGTCATGAGATTGACTTAGAAAAACTTTGAACATGATTATTATACGTTATTCGCGTTATGTCATGCTCACGGAATAGGTAGAGATAAAGGACACCCAACTGTGACAGGGACTTCGCCAGTTACTTTACAAAATAGGCGGCGTTCGCTTTTTAGGGGTTAAATATTGTAAAGCCATTTCATGGCCATAAAATAAGTTGACTTACCCAGCAGGAGGCACAAGAGTAATATTATTAGCCAATGCGAAACCAACGGGAAATATGCATGGCGATCTCTGATGATAGCAAAACCAGTCGGCTCCTGACGCGTCAGCGGGATAACAGTCTATCCTGATCATCATGTAACCTTCATTCAATATCTGCATCACTGTAGCAGCACATACAGCTGATAAGTTCAGAGGATCAATAGCCTCAAGCTTCATCCCCTCCGCAAACAATGGCGGTTCATTGCTCGGGTATTTATAAAACATGTCAGATGTACTGTCATTCGGTATCAGCCGACCGGCGGCCACTCTTTGGCAATAATTTTGAGGTGCATCTAGAGGATGGCCAATTCTAAAGGCCCAGCCGACTGGATGTATGAGTGGCGAGTCTTCGTGGCACCAGAAACCATTGTCTTCCGGTGAACTATCGTAATATTTCACGTGTAAACGTTTTCCTATAATTTCGCACACAGTAGCTACCTGGAATGTAAGAGAACGAACTTTATTATCGTGTAGGCACAAACATCGACTTACATAGAAGCCTGAGTGAGTGAGGTCTGTATTCTAGCTACAGATTACTCATGCATTAGTTATTAATAAAACCAACCAATATTTAAAAGCATACCATTGATCAATGCTTAAGAATTAATTGTCATATAACACATGCCTTTTACCACAGAGATTGGTAGGTACTCTACATGATTAGGTAAATAACAAAGACTTTTGTTTTAAATAATATACCTTAACTTGTGAGATCCTATTTTTATCAACAACTTCCATGATGGAACCAATAGAAAACCTAGATACAATACTATCATTCAATTTAGTGTAGAAATTGGCGGGTAGTGTTCTCGCGCCAGTTAGCTGCTTCACAAGGAATCTGAAATTCACATAATTAATTATGATATGATTGCATGTGTGAATGAGGTATACATAGTAATAATATTGTCTTGTATGGATCAGAATGTTGGGCCACAAAAGGAATTAATAAAAGGCAATTGCATGCAGCTGAGATGAGAATGCTAAGAGGGATGTGTGGTGTTACGCGAATGGATACAATAAGAAATGAGTATGTAAGAGGAAGTCAAAAATTGACACCGGTGACTGAAAAGTTGTGTGGAAATCGGTTGTCGTGGTATGATGATGTGATGCGGAGTTATGAGGAAAATTTCATCAGGAAAATTTGAATATGAATGTGGATTGCTAGATGAGTAAGGGAAGACCAAAGACACGATGGATGGACTATGTGAAAGATGATATGACCAGAAAGGGAGTGAATACCGAGTTGACTAATAGAGAAGTATGGAGGAAAAATACATGTTGCGGCGACCCCTAATAAATTGGGACAAGGGCAGGAGAATGATGATGTATGTATGATGATAACATAACATCACGCCTGTATTCCCCGAAGGCTTGGGCAGAGGTGTACGTATAGTGCACCCATATTTCGCCACTAATGTTCAAATCCCATTAGAAAAAAAAACCGGCCAAGTTCGTGTCGGACTACGCACAATGAAGGGTTCCGTAGTTGGGATGAATCCCAAGAACAAACTTAACATTGTAGTTTGAAAACATGTTCTCCCATACATTCCAACTGAAATGTAAGTTTGTATGCACAATATTGAGAGATTTATCATGTTATTTTAAGACCATAGACATCTTATAAGTTTTCCAGTAATCTATAGGTATCTGTATTTTTTATTTTCAAAATTTTAGGCTCAGTACTTTCGGGGATAAGGGAATGGAATGGCAAAATTTCGTATATTGTCTTAAATAACTTTAAAATGATTTATTTAAAAATTATATTTGAGACCCTCACAGTAAGCACTTTCATTTTATGTTACACGGTACAGTTTGCAAAACTTTTTTTTTAATTTTCTTATTTGCCCCCTAAAATTGACCCCCATATTCAAAATTAATTTATTTACGTTACACGTCCGTGTTTGGGTTACAGAAATACATAAATGTGTACCTAATTTCAACATAATCAATCAGTCTATTAAATTCGGAGCAAATTGGCTGTGACAGACGAGTGATCCTATAAGGATTCCTTTTTTTCTTTTGAGGTATGGAACCCTAAAAAACATATTTGGACATAAATACACACATAAATTATATAGGGTGTTTGGAAGCTGGGTGCTGTCTTAAGCGGGTGACAGTTGACACCGTTTAGAGCATTTTGAGCCATACATGTCATAAACGAAGTATGTTTTGTTACTATTTTAACTGTAAACTTTCAGTAAAAATAACATAATACTCGTACTTGGGCAAAAATAAAAACATACTTCGTCTAAGACATGTATGGCTGGCTGGCTGGCTATTTGCGGTCTGTTAGGACCGATTCCTATATTGTACTGATTTCATAATGAACAAATATCAAAATCACAATTTCCCAAAATGACTGATTTTCTAAATGTCTTTGTTTTAGAATGTCGGAAACTCTTATCGTCTGACAGAAAAGGTACATTCGTGATATTAAATCAAAAAGAATGTTTAAGCAAAAAAACCTGTTTTTCACGATGTTTTCCTTCACCATTTGCGTTTGAATATTGGTACACGGTCTTGGTGGGACTCGATCCCGAGACCTTAAGCGGAGCACGAACTACCGCGCCACCGGCGCTCGATTTGTTAAATATCTATGTCCTCTATAGGTATACATGGGATGGCATAGGATAGTAGCGTACATGTTATACTGGATACTAATAATGACTAATGTCACTGAAAAACAATAATATTATGTCCTTGTCATTACCAGTACTTTATCACTTTTTGGGTACTGTATTGTTATTTATTGTAAAATAACCATCTGTTGTGCTTTAAAATGAATAACAATAGCCTGATATTTATAGACAACCAAAAAGGGAAACCGTGTTTAGTGCATGACAGACACAGGTATAATTTTTCTAATAATAATAAATCAGGCTCTAACATGTGGAAGTATATCAATCGTCCATAATGCCCGGCATCGGTCACGCTAAATGCTGAAAAATTAGTATCATTAGACAAAGTACTCACGCGTGCCGATCGCATTTTAACCAAAATGATGAACTTATATTTATTGATACTTGTAAAAAAGGCTGAATCTGCCAAAATGTCACCTATTAAGGTTTTTGAAAATTGTCTTACAAAGGTTCAAGTTTCAAGTCAGACGATAATGCCCAGTGATGCCAGATGGGGGGGATTCCCTCCAAATTCGGGGTTTTTTTTAGCCTCCGGGGGGAATCTTGGGGGGAGAAATCCTTTGGGGGGATTTCCGGAGGGAAAAATATCAAATGGGGTTTTTTAGGAGTTTTTTTTTAATGCTAATCGTTCATAGCGAAATAACGATAAGAGTCGATCGATTGAATCGATCGAACGTTAAGAACAACGCTTACTAGCTCACCTCATCTTCATGCTTCATGTACTTTTCATTAATTCACTCATTCGTGGAACGAACTACGTTCGCACTTCTACCCTAACGCTCCTGCAGACAGTGCAGAGGCAATTCATAGAATTCTTTATGCATTACCTGAGGGATGTATTAATTTATTTCCAACCTCAGAGAAAATTTAACTTGGAAAAAATGTATAATATAACTAATACTAATATAAGTAAATGTAACTGAAGTTGAAAGTGATAATGATGATTATTTACTGTTAGAAGCTCTGGCTGAATTAACCTAAGTTAAAAATAATAATTATAATTAAAAAGCCACAAAAAGCATGTTTTTCAATTGTTTCCCTTTAAAATAATACAAAAAACTGAATCTGGGTTAGAAAAAAAATTTTTTTTTCGGATAAGCAGTTTTTCGGGGGTATTTTGGTTAGGTCTGGGGGGAAATACACAAAGCCATCTGGCAACACTGATAATGCCATCGTTTGAGGAAAAAAACGTTCCCTTTATAGAAAGAGGCATACAATTTTGGATCAAAATAATATTGAATTTAAACGATTGGTGGATATAACAATTGCAAAACTATTATCGGATAGTTTTCTTGTGATTGAAGATGGTGAGGATGAGAAGATACGAGTTTTTTCGACATTAGTTGGCAGAGAAATACTCAGTCGTGACAACAAAAACACATATCTTTATGGCGATGGCATTTTAAAAGAACCCCCAATTAATTTTATCAAATCTTCACAATACACGCTGATTAGCAGAAACAATAAATCGATGAACGTGGTGCCTCATGTATGTGCTTTTGCCTAAGAAGTCTCAAGAGACGTACACCAGAATGTTAAGTTGTTGAATGACAAAATGGGCTTAAAAAGTTCATACATTTAGGTAAGTGCCACTATGAAATTGCTTTAATCAATGCCATAAAAGAGGTTTTTCCGTCTAAAGAGGTAAGAGGCTGTTATTATCATTATAACAAGGCCGTGTGGAAGCAGGCAAAAAAATTAAAAGCTACGACCACAACAGAGCAAAGAGAATTAGTAAGGATGTGTGCAAATTTTTCTTTACTTCCACAAGAAAGTATTCCTAGTGCATGGTCTTCTTTGCATGCCTTTTTCCCGCAAACTCAAGAAATTATCAAATTTCAAGAATACTTTAACCTTTTCGCCGCCAACGTACACAAAACGCAATGCCTCGCCGAGCGCCAAGCTATAAATGTATAACTAAATATACATATACAGTAGTGATGGGGATATCGTCATATCGATGAATAAGATTTGTACGCGTAAAGTTAAGATTTAAAGTTGATTTTACGAATATAAACAAAAACTGATTAAATATTTCCAGATTTGTTTTATTTCACAGTATCCTTAATAAGAAAAAACAGTATAATTTATGAGTATCAAAGAAACTAATACATAACTCAATTAGAACTATAAGGAATGGGGTACATCTCTATTTGTTTCATGATCTCATTCTTTAACTTCATATCAAGTTATTGGCACTGAGGGCACGTTGAATTCGATTCTGATCAGGGATGGGGTCTATGGTCTTTCTTTCTTCTATTTTTGTTTATTCCTGTGTTTTTTTAATAACTTCAGTCAACGTTTTTACCGTAGGTAGGTATCTAAGTGGCAGAATTTTGAATTGTTTTTTTTTAATTATCTTATCTTCTGGTTCAATATTCTCCACAAAATACTCCGAGTCCGATTCCACACCTTGCAAAATTTTCAGAAGTTCGTCCGAATCAAGTTCTTCACTCATTTTTCTATTTGCAAGTGAAAGAAAGAAAGATGCGTGCGCGCGAATCCGATTTTGTGCTGCACTATGCCAAAGTGACCTTGACAGCCGCACGCCTATGACGTCACTGACCAACTTCTATAGAAGTTCGTGGCACTCGGTGGCGCACAGGGGCAAAGACGACCAATTGTTTTGTAGAGATGGGAAAATAACTATCGACAAGAATTAGTAACAACTTTATAATTACGTATCGGCATCTACCTGAAGGTCGAAATTCATCTACTATCCTTTGTAATGAAGTAGATAACTAAGTTCATATTTTATTGACCTCAAAATGTTTTCGATATTCGTAACTTTCTGTATTTATAAATATTTCAATGGTGAAATCAACCTTTCACGGCACATCACTGGCCAACTTGATAAGAAGTGATTGGCGTTCTGAGGAAAGTAACAAAATTCGGAGTTTCTGTTTTAGCCGATTTTAGGACAAACTAGGGCTTATTTTGTGTAGAAAAATAAAAAACAGGGTAGTAGACAGTGCTATCTTAAATAATAAAATGAAACAAAGCTTTTAATCACAGTAAATTTATTTTAATAAGATAATTAAAATGAAAAACTTCTATAGAAGTTGTGGCGCTGGTGGCACGAAAATCCCGAACTTCTATAGAAGTGCTTGGCGGTGAAAAGGTTAATAAACAGTGGATGTATCTGTGTGCGTCTTTTGTTAGTTGCGTAAATGATAAACACAGCACAAACAATGCGTTAGAGGGTTGGCATAGAAGATTAAACACACGTATGCCGCACAAACCAACCCTGATGCGATTTTTGTACAAACTAAGAAAAGAGGAAAAACATCAGGACACCCGAATTAAAAGTACTTTGTTTAGCGGTGCTACTAGACACAGACGTGACATTATATTCGACAACTGCTACAAAAATCAGTTGAATGAATTACAATCCGGCGATATAACAGAAATTCAGTTTCTAAAAAATATTGCAACTATAAAAAAGAGAATGCACTTATCCTATCCTATCGTTGTTTAAGAATAATATTGTTTTGTTTCTCGAAGAGAATAGAATTTTCGTTATTTAATTTTTTAAATAAAGTGTTACTGACTGTACGTGAATTTGACAGTTTTATTTCCGACATTCTAAAACAAAGACATTTAAAATCAGTCATTTTGGGAAAAGGTGATTTTGATATTTGTTCATTATGAGATCAGTACAATATAGGAATTAGTCCTAACAGACCGCAAAATCAATTATCACCCCCTAAGTCTTTGCACCCAGCTTCCAAACACCCTATATAATATTATTATATGTAATTTTCCAACATCTATGTGATGAGTTTGATGACAGACTCTACTACTCGTATGTCTTACTATGCTGTATGCTATTGTATTATTAAGTGTAATGTTGTTTTGTATTCATTAATTTATATAACTTCCAATAATAATCATGACTGTGAAGCATCCACATACAATAATACATTGAGCCCCAGGGCACAATACACAATACTTTATTTGAATCATTTTTATTCATGATTGAAGTGGTTAATTTATTAAATAATATAAATAAATAAACCCCTTTATTTATTTAGGTATACAATACACGTTATGGTAATAATAACTAACTTACCTTTTCCAGTCTGTATATTTATCTTCAATACTGCGAGGGGGTATAAGAGGTTTGCCTCTAGTTGCACACCATCCAACAGGATGCACTTCTGAGCAGCAAAGGTTGACCCAAAAGTCTTTAGAATCATCGCTGCCAAAGCCTTCATAGCGTAACAGTCCCATATAACCTTTCACCTGTACAAAAGAGTTTTAATAAGTACAGAAAGCTAAGCTCTTTATTTTTTTTTTTTTTTTTAAGTTTTATACATCGCTAATGTGGATTAGTAAATGAGCTAGTTAAATTTTGGTGTTCAATGAAGCATAAATTCTATCTATCAAAATCAGTTTTGGCACACTGTTTACCAGCTCATAGGTGATAAGAGTAACTCATGCTTAGATCTAACTACGCCGAGATGAACATTGGTAACCGGCTAGTATAAATAACACATGGGTGAACAATGGTACCACTGAAAAGCAAGCAATCACCACCAGGGTACAGTCACACCAATAACTCTGTGGCCCCTAACCTGACACAACCTATCAATTTTGAAAAAAAAAAAAAAAACATGATCACCAAATCGTCACAGGCAGAAACAGTAACAAATACTTAATTTATTAAATTATTTGTTATGAGCCTATTGTGCAGGACTGCAGGGAAAAGGCCTCCCTTTCGTCTTTCCATTTTGTCTCTTTTGCAATTAGAGCCCAATCCTTTCTTTAGGTAGAAGTCAGAATATTGAAAGAAATGAAGTACCTATATAAGTAGGAATGAGTAATACTTTGTCACAATTCTATTGGATTCTATTAAAAAAGAAGATGTACTTACTTTCAATACTGTAGCTACCCAAAAATAGTCACTCATCTTCTCATTACTATTATCAATGTCAGTATTTTTTACTTCCACTTTCATGCCCTCAAATGTGCTGTCCCACATTTCATGAAGTGGAGCATGTTTGAACAAGCTCACTGGTGCAGCCAGGAAATCACAGCCAAACAACTCATCCTTCCATTCATAGCTGTTGGCTACTACTGCAGCCGATTGTTTTATGGGTCCAGCCTAATAACATTTTGTATATGTGATTATCAGAGATCGGATTAGGCAGAGTATAAATAAATACCTAAACTTCGAGGAAAGAAGTAACAAGAGTGGATAATACCTCCTATGGAATCGCGGAATCAAAAACATGACGAATAAATCTCGGGATTTAAGAAATTGCAAATTATTCATTATTTACTATAAATATTGAATTTGTTACGAATGTATTCAAAGTGAAATAAATAATTCGCAATTTCTTAAATCCCGAGACTTAATTGTCATCCCAAGCAACACATAAGCCAGATAACAAAATAAAAGTGTACTAATAAGTAGCTTAAAGCTTTATTACATAAATATTAAAGCTTACAGGACAGACATATGCCGTTAATAAATGGTTTTTCGGCTATTATTACTCTTTAAGCTAAATAAAATCTTTATAGCACGGATTTCTTTTTTTGAAGCATAATATTGGTATATAACAGAACTACTAAAGATACGCTATTCGAATAGCTGATTTTATAGCATTTATCTGTATAACTTTGGTGTCAATTTTCATTATACTGCTTGATGCTGAATAACCTATGTTCTGTTCTCTTCAAGCTGTATTGCACTTCAATCATAACCACTTATTCAGTAGCTGAATATTTGAGGTTTATTTAGTTTTTTTAAAGCAGAAGGCTTTATTATTGAAAATGAGTAAGCTCTTTCAACTAACTTAAAGCGCATTAAGCGCACGATCACCATCATTTACAGCTAATAGCGTTAAGAAATAGGTACGAAATGAAGATTTTTATATAGAAGCTAACTGGACCTTGAAGAGTCGTAAGGCTGTTATAACTCTACGGAAGTATAGGTAGTATAAGTAATCCGCCGCAAAGTACGTATCCACGACAAAATGCCACCGTGTAAAAATATGAAGAAATACGTCCCAATACATGAAAAAACAGGAAAAGAACGGGACGAATAAGAATGAAAAGAAAAGAGTGAAAAGAGTTAGTGTTTAAAACTAGACCTACTACAGGAGAAACTTACTTCTATGACCATGAAATATACACCATCAGAAAACCAAATGAGCGAATATGTATTGGCTTTAATAAATGAGCTGCTAAGCTCACAAACAAATAAATGTGTACATAGTCAACTACCATCTATTCAACCCACAACGGATCATTCATTGACAATATGTGATAGGTACCACCGTGCCGCAGTCTTGTGCCAGTTTGCCATTATCAATTGCTAACTGCTTGCCTAAACAGAGTGTAAATAAAGAAATAGTGTAATTTTGTGCTGAAATCGAATAAGATCTAGGCCACTTGTTAACAAATAAATATCTGGGACACTCAATAATGAAGTACTATATGCCTGGTTGTTCTTTATTTGACATAATGAAAAAAGTTTTAGTAGTAGTAAAAGTAGTAGGGGTAATGTGAACAAAGGAGAATACTCCAATATTATAGATCACTGTACAAAATTAGTTTAAAAAAAAAATTATTATTTACATTCCCATACAATCAAAGTTTGCAACAGGAAGAAAACAATTTTAGATCTGAAATTAATATGACATTACATAACTTGACATAAATAATCATAATTTATTCCATTTAATTGACACTAACAATTATGTTGGTAATCATTTATATTTGACAAAAGATAGATTTTTTATGGATAGGTACTATCTTTCAAAGTATTGTAAAAAGATAGCTGTGTCGCTATCATATTACATTTCTATTACAGCCAATAATTTAGCTAAACAAGTTAAATGATAAATGATTTTTATTTCTGTAAGTAGGTTTGTACAAATACTTTTACAAGTCAACATGTTTTTTTTTTTTTTTTTTTTAAACTAGATGAGGTCGGCGTTTCCTATCTGACTACTCTGAGAAGAAAGGCCGAAACAAACTCAGAGGTCACAGTCTCTTATAAAGTCCAGACATAATCTTGGTCACTTCATGTGAAGACCATGTAGATTGGTGTCTGAAATGGTCTTTTGAGGAAAGAACCACACAGATTGAGAGGACCTGTCCAGTCAGTGCACGCATTTGTCAGTAATCGCGCAGCTCAACTCAGAACTTAAGGAGCTCAACGATTCGACGAACAATACCAAAGAAAGGACATTGGGGTAGGCCACATAAATTACTCAAACTGCCAGACAATGATTAAAAATAACTGAGAAAAAATTAAAACAAACAAAAAAAGCAATGACCTACATAGTCTTCACATTCACAATAAATTAAAATAATATAATACTGTACAAAGTAAATAGTCATGTCAACATTCAGTATGCAAAAATAAAAGAATAAAATAAAAGTTGCTTCTCAAGTTGCAATGCCATGACATTTTACATCATTCAGCCAATAACTTGGTATCAAAAATTGACATTGATACGAGTAGTAATTTAAATTAGAAATTAAGACAATAGAGGCATCCTCTAGTAATAATGTACAGAATTGCAAAAATAAATCAAACAAAACTTTAAAATCAGTAAATAGTATTAACTTGGTGCATCAAAATATTCAAGGTTTTCTCAACAAAGATTTATTTATGAATTTTAGAATAATTTTTAGAATTATTTATGAATTTTAACACTATTGATATTCTTTGTATAACAGAACATTGACTTAAAAGCCACCAGTTTATGTTTAATTTTAATAATCACCAGGTTGGTAGTTCGTTCAGCAGAGTAAATGCTATACATGGTGGCTCATTAATTTTAGTAAACAACCAGCTCAAATTTAAAGACCGTGAGGATATTGTGAGCCTATCTGTTGAGCGGACAACTGAAATAGCTTGTATAGAATTGGAACAATTTAATGTATTAACCCATTCGTTGCTACCAACGCACCATTTGCGTTGATCGAGATTTCTACGTCATGCCACCAACGTACCATATGCGTTGAGTGTACTCTAAGAAGTTACCATCTTTGGGTGGGTTTTTTTTTATTTAGGGTTTTTTTAAATTGAAATACACATTAAATTTCGTATTCTCTATTGTAATCATTAAAAATATTAAGTGGCACCCAGGTGATGTTTTTAAAATATAAGTGGCAATGAATGGGTTAAGTGTATACAGGCCCCCTTCAGAATTGTATGACTGCTTTGAAAAGGTAATGGATGAAGTGTTACACAAGATTTGTAACTCGAATAAATCTATTATCGTTTGCGGTGATTTTAAGACGCCCCCGGGGCATGAGTAGTTCATACAAACGAAATACCAAAATAATTTCTAAATCAAACATATTATAAAGGTAGTGTGTATTTATTCCTATTGGATTACAGAATATCTAGGTTCCCAAATATACAGTGTGTTAACCAACAGAGGGCGTTCCCGTTAACCCGCAATAGTATAGCATCCACACATGCTAAAAAAAATATTACCATTCGAAAACAAAATGGTTTTTATTTTTTTTAATATTAAAATATTCACTAAAAATGCTAAAAATATTCACTAAAATATTCAAAAAAATATAAAAATATTCACTAAAAATAAAAACTAAATTGCGATGTTTCCGTCCTTCAAGTACGCGTGTACAGAGTGTCTCTTTTACGTATCAATTTAACATTTTTAGTGAATATTTTAATATTAAAAAAAATAAAAAACATTTTGTTTTCGAATGGTAATATTTTTTTTAGCATGTATGGATGCTATACTATTGCGGGTTAACGGGAACGCCCTCTGTTGGTTAACATACTGTATATTAAAGAATAATATTGAATTAAACAGGAAATATGAGAAAAATAAGTTTTCTATAGAAATTTTCAATTCCTCATATCTCGTCTTCAAATCAGTGTCCTTTCAAAATATAATTATGTAATATAATGGGAATAATGGACAGCCCTATGTGCAGAGCTTGCATGGAGGCTGAGGAAACCATTGCGCATGTGCTCTTTGAATGCCCGATTAGACTGGAAACCCTCGGGGCACCCAGATCTTTCACAGATGTTCTGAACAGACCAGTAGCTGTGATTAACTTCTGGAAGGGAGGTGGGCTGGTTGGAATAAACACCGACGGCCGCCATGGCTTACGTACAATGGTCCACTTGAAGGACTAAGTGCGGAAACCAAACCCAATAACATAGAACATAGAATGTTCTTATACAATAAAAGATAAATATTTCATTTGAATAACTTTTTTTTTGTATTTTCTAATTATTTTAATTAACTAATTAATTCATTGTATTTATGTGCTATATACACCATATATTTAATGGTAAATAGATCTCTCTCATGCCATTAAACATACAACATATTCTACTCGGGCAACTCTTGAGTTTTGCTGCTACTTTAATCAAAATAATTAAAAATCAATTGCCGAACATATGTAAGCGCATCACTTCAGAATGGTTGCACCTATTTAGCCAGTTCTTTTTTGTTGTGTTCGTAATTGTCAGGGCAAGGTTTGTACGATTTTTTTTTTAATTCACTAGAAAAGTCATAAAATTGGATGATATTTTTGTATGAAAACAGACAACACACAGCATAAACTACTGGAGAAGAGACATGAACAAGACATTAACCAGTCAACTAAGACAGCTTGAAGTTTACAGAAAGTCTTTTATACAATGATTATTCAGCCAATCTGTGTTGCTTGGGATGTTTATCATTCCAGGATTTTATAGGAGGTATTATCTACTCTTGTTACTTCTTTCCTCGAAGTTTAGGTATTTATACACTACCTATTCTGATCTCTGGTGATTATAATAATAAGAGAAAAGTGTTTTTCATGAATCGACTTTATGCAGTATTGGCTACTGACTACTGTAATGCATCTATTATTACATAATTAGGTTGGGCATGATCCTTTGTCATAATAAAATGTACATTAAATGCAATACTTTGCAATTAATTATTTTGTTTTAGTGCCTGTACTCTTTATGCGCTAAAACAAACAAAATAACAAAAGTCATTTTTGTGCTATCAAAACAGCCTGCTGACACAATGTAAAAAGGGTATTTATCACAGAATACATTACATAATAACTGGTATTTATTTACCTGTAACTCATTCAATGAAGTTTGCCAGTGCTGCAGCTGGGGCAGTGGCTCCAACGGTATCATATCCGCCATGTGTTCGGCACCTTCCATCAACCTGAACCTCCAATTACAATGTCGTCTTCTCGTGTTACTCGCGTTGCATCTGAGCGAACAAAACTTATTGTTTCTTGGGTAGAACTGTCCGCGACGCCCGACGCGGCCACATAATTCGCATATTGCTGGAATAACAACACTAAATAATTGCTCTTTACATTCGTTATTTTTATTACCCGTAGAGGTACTCACCGAAACTGTCTTTTTCTAGTGGTATTATTGTAAGATCGTCCGTAAAATTTGTGTCATCAGTTTGGTCAGATGAGCTATGTAGATTTACTACATTGCCGGCATCGTAATAAGCCATATTTCAAATAAAGTCACGATAATGCTGTCGAACGTCGTCGCCGTAAATACTTCAATACACATGACTAAATTTACGCAGTTTGGATACGTATTAATTATTAATACCCATATGAAAGCACTATTACTACAAACCGCTTAATTTAGTTAGCATTACTTATAATATATAATGTTTTGTTTTTCATAGCACATCAAACAAAATAAAAATTCGTCTTGAACTTGCTTACTTTTGCCAAAGAGTAAAGAGAGATTGCTTTGCTTGCTGTGCTGAACTCAATCCACAGACAAAATAGAGTATTATGAAAAAGATTCCATGTTGCCATTAGCCATCGATCTCTAATAAACAACTAGATACACAATCAGCGGCAAAAAATGTCCTCACCGAAAGTCCACCAAATTTAACATTTGGTGTACTTTTACTCTAGTAGCATTTGAACGCTCCGACAGTAAGTATGACTCAGTGCTCGTTTAAAAAGTGCGAAAATCACACTTCCAGGACGCAAAAAAAAGATGGAGTTTCATATTTTCGGTAACTATTAATATTATCAATATATAATTGTTATCACTGTATTGTAAATACTGATATTTTCTCAGGAAATCGTCGTAAAAACATGTTTTTAATTAAGTCTTAATAAACAGGAGGAGTTATAAAGCATCTCAATTGTAAAGACTCTCAGTAAACGTAGTAATCATACTATCGCATGCCCGCTTAAATTGTTCGGGTTATATGCGTTCATTCTGTTCCATTTGTGGAGACGCTATTGTTTCTTTTTTTTATTATTATTAAAGTTACTTATGTTTTTTTTTTTTTTTTTTTTTTTGTTTAATGAGACTTGTTTACTGTTTCTATAAATATTATAGTAACACAATCCCATGCAAAAGTTTTCGTCGCCAATTGTGTTTACGTAATTGTAGTTGAAATAAATATACGTTAATGTAATTCAAACGTACCCGTCCAAGTGGGCATTCATTCGGTAAGGACCTTCTTTGCGCTGATTGTGTATCTAGTTCTTTATTAGTGATCGATCCATTCAGGTAAATTATAATATAATGATTATACATATACACCAAAGAAGAGAATAAAATGTGTTTTATTACGTACACTTTTTTTAATACATTAAGCTTTAAGCTTTAAAAAAATACCTTTATAATAATATATAAACAAAAAAATATTGGACAATTCGACTCTACTCATTCCTTTGTCCTAGCGGTGAGCCTCGGTCGTAAAATCTATTGTTTTTTTTTTCGCACTGTAAATCTGATTTTAAAACATTGTAAGTAAGGTTGAATTTGTTTTGATGTATGTTGACTAGCAAGCATCGGTCGTAACGGCTTTGTGAATACAACTTTAAACATTGCACTTATGGTTGAATTTACATTAACGTATATTAATTTCAACTAGAAGTAGGTAAAGACATTTGGCGACCGTTTTAAGAGAATTTTTGTATGGCATTGTGCATCTAGTTGTTTATTAGTGATCAATGCCATTAGCCCAGCCCTCTGAAGTCTATAGTTTTTGTTATATCAAGGGGCTCGTGGCTAAATAACTTTTCTAACAAACGAGATCAATAGATGTGCGCTTGGTGTCTACCCAGGTCATTCATAGGCTGGGATGGTGGCCGTTTTCCTAACAAATCGAGACTTTTGCGCCTCGGCGGCGGAGAGCATTGTAGCCGTTGGTCCTGCTCCTGGATCTTTCCGCGGTCGTCGTTACGGATTGCTGTCTCATTGTTCTGTGAGATTGAGGGAAGCGAGAGGGCACCTGTATCTGCAC
Source organism: Dicycla oo (assembly GCA_948252095.1). NCBI lineage: Eukaryota > Metazoa > Arthropoda > Insecta > Lepidoptera > Noctuidae > Dicycla > Dicycla oo. The sequence continues at coordinate 13,149,686 of OX411713.1, read as the reverse complement.
GCGCACTTATGCACTATTTTTCTGGCTGGCGTCTGTTGAGACGATCGTTTGGCCTTAAGATAACAATATTATAATTATTACTTAAAGTTTCAGCTCGAAGCAGGACAATTGCAGCAAACCCAGCCACTTGTGTGTTGGTTTTAAAGGTGTACAGCAGTACAGTATATTTTGTTAGGCCTGGACACAGGTCCTCGTCTTATTCGCTAAGATAAGACACAAATCAGCTGCTTGGTGCTGTTACTTCATAAAAAACTAAAATAATTTACAAATGATATCTCTATATATACAGGGATATTGATCACGTACAATGGTCCACTTGAAGGACTAAGTGCGGAAACCAAACCCGATAACATATAGAACATAGAATAGGGTTATTGGTAAAACACCAACAACGTCTTAAGGGGTCGTTGTACTCATCATTATGAACAGGCCCGCCGGGTGCGGGCGTGCAGGGCGTGCTCCGCATGCGGGCGCCATTTACAAGGGGGTGGCAAAAACAGATATCGAAACGAAAACGAAATATTCCCGTAATTTGCAGGTTTCTGATTGAACAAAATTAAAAGTCATTTATTCAAACTGGGCTGAGTATCAGCACTTTTCAAACGTCAAAATAACATTAGACAGTCCCCGAAAACACCCGCTCTTCACCACTTTAGCTGGGAAGAAGTGGCGGTCTGTTCAGTTAAATAAAATGATTATATACAACAGTGTGCAAAATAATTTAGGTAGTACCTATAAGGGATGTTCTTGGCGAAATGAGTGAACACACATGCGGGCTCGGTGAAAGAGTATATATTGGTAAAATCACACACACACACAATCAGTTCTTAAGGTTAATCAGCAAACACGTATAGTTATCGTCCGGCGCACGATCGATTTTATTGTTCTAGTTTACTTCAAATGTAGTGTTTATTGATACAGCAATTTGGGTCTGAGCTATTGAAGAAACAAAAAAAAAAACTAGGTATGCCATATGCTTCTACTCTGTTCTCCTATTGTACCCATTTTTTTTCAAGACGGTAAAAATAATCACCAGCATAGCCGTACATGTACCCCAAACTCGAAGTCACAAATAATAAACTATGGTCCATCGAAGTAAAATAAATAAAGAGTTAATTACTAATAACAATAACAAAACCAAGGTCAGCAAGATGACCAGTCACCACAAGTAGCACCCATTCACGAGCATGAGCATAACGCAAAGTTCAGCCATTACCCCCCTCGCCATATTTGAGGGAAGGAGGCAACCCGACCTCCGACGCTACCGCAAGCAGTGACATCAGGTCACTAGCTAACCACATATTGCAATACCACTCAAAAAACGTTTGAGTTGTACTTGGAGCGGCTTAATCGGTATTTCACGCGGGCGTTCAAACAACTAGCATCGGGCCTGATTTGACAATTACTGCAAAGTCTTCGGTCTGGCAGAAGTTCTACTCAATTTTCGAGCGATTTTTATGGGAAAAAGTTACACTAGCGAAAGTTGACCACGTATAACAAAAACTGGTCAAGTCATAGAGATTCTTTGGAGGTATGAATCACTGGAATATTCTTAATAGCTTAAAAGTTAGAGATTTTTATTAACAAGGAGGTTGTATTTTACAATTTTCTATGTTTCAAATTTTCTTTTTTTTTCAGCTTAACTAACGATTTAATTTCAGTCCCTAGACATTTGTTACCTATCTGAACACTACTGTTTGATGTAGATGGTTTAAATAAAAAATAAAAATAATTTCGGTAAACTTTTTGTTATCTCATGAGTCATGTTATTTGCCCTAGCTACAACCCCGTAGATGGAGAATGAACTATAGATTGGTCAATAAACTATAGATTATTTTTGGGTTTTCTAATATGTATAAAAAGTGTTTTGTATTTGTATGAGAACTATGTTAGAAGTAACTCTCTTACCTTTCTCTGTACATACAAATTCAGTCAGGATCATCTGGAATATTTTTTTATTTTTTTGAGCTAAGGGCGGTTTTAATAACAACGCCACGGCGAGGCAGTTTAGATCTGCCTTCAAAAGAATGCTAGTACATGGGGAGCTTAAACATATTACGACAGGGAATTGTATTCCTTTACAGGAAATAAATATTTTAACCTATACTAAACCTGAAGTGGCAATCAATAAAACAGTCGATCGGAATATATTAATTCAGGATTCCGATGATAACTTTGGGGAATACCACAGCGGAGAAATAGATTTAATAAAAATTATGAAGGATGGCAGATCCAAGTAGACTCACTGAGTTTTCTAAACAAGTCGTGATCTATGTTGGCGGTTTTGTGGTCCAAAAACTTGAAAAAGATTTAAAATGCCAAGAATGTTTGTCTGCCTTAATTTCAGAAGAAAAGTACACGAGCTTACAATTAAAAAAAGGTAAGGGGGGCTTGCACTATCCCAGCAAAGATGTTGTAACAATTTGCGAAATATGTGAAAAAATATTCCATCAAAACAAAAGCTTTAGCGAGAATAACATTTTTCACAATATTTTGCAAAAATGTCTGAAGAATTGCTTGTCCGTCAGATTATTTTGTCAAATTGCCCAACATTTCCAAAATCAATCTTTCCCGGATTGCCATTTTCCACTTCTAATTAAAGCAATCTGCATGAAATACTTGAAAGTTGAATGCATTTCGCAACAAACAAAATGTGTGAAGAGGATGTCAAGGTCCGAAATTTTTGTACCAAATTATTTTTATTTAAGGGTCAGTAACTATGTATTTTGAACAAACGTTTTTTCTTTCAACTGTCTTATTTTATTTTTACCCAATTGCGTCAAAGCATAAAAGGCAATTTTTTTACATACAGATCTTGTTTTATATGATCATGGGTAAAAGGTCGACTACCCATAAATATGGATAAAATTATTCATTTGGCAACCTCCATTTAATGTCATAAGACTAATAGCCATCTCATATCGGTGCACGCTGATAGCGAATCTATAGTTCATTCTCTATCTACGTACAACCCGGAAAAAACCGTCCACCTGCTGTCAATGACGTCATATCGGCGCTCTGGTACAATATGTATGGCGACGGGGCGAGCGCGGCGTGGTGAAGAGGAAGTGCGAGGGGCATTGCATTCCAACGAGGTGCTAGGAAAGTGCGGGGGAAGGGAAACAAAAGAACCAGCGCCGGCGCACGTTCGCACTCAGGTAGATGTTTTAGTAACTCGCTACCAGCTTGTGACTGCGCACGTACTTAATTCGGTGTTCATCAATAATTATTCTTTAACGTTATTTGGACTGTGTAACTTGGACTTTGTTTTTGCCTGTGATTTGGACACTGTTTGACTTTAGTATGGCTACGTACAATAGCCATGAATTTCATTTACGGATTTTGTGATGGAAATGCACGCCAAGCTGCAAGAGTGTATCGAGAGAGATATCCTAATCGGGACCACTATCCGGATTACCGAGTATTCCAACGTGTACACTCCGCTTACGCAGATGGTAGAAATCCAGGAGCTAGGGAAGGTCGACGTAGCGTTCCAGACCTTGGAGTCGAAGATGTGGTGCTTCAGATGCTACGTGAGAATCCAATGACAAGTATTCGTCGCATGTCAAGAATGTCAGGGATTCCGAGATCTGTGGTACATCGTACTGTGAGACGACACATAACTCGTCCCTTTCACGTTCAACGTGCGCAAGCCCTTTTACCGAGTGATCATGGCCCGAGAAGGGCTTTTTGTAGGGAAATGTTACGTCGCCATCGTGAAGATTCTCAATTTTTAAAGAAAATTTTATGGAGCGATGAAACAAGTTTCCGAAGGGTGGGGATATTTAACATGCATAATCTGCATTTTTATGCGCGCATTAACCCACACATTGTACGAAGTGACCATTTCCAGCATCAGTTCGGAGTAAACATGTGGGCTGGAATAGTAGAAGGACAGATATATATAGACTCGATGGCCCCTCATACTTGAGATTTCTACAGAATGACTTAAATGGTTTACTTGGGGAAGTATCACTTGAAACCCGTCGAGACACGTGGTTGCAGCAAGACGGCGCTCCCCCACATTACGCAAGAGTCGTAAGAGACCATCTAGACTTAACTTTCCCTAGTCATTGGATCGGAAGAGGGGGGCACATTCGATGGCCAGCACGTTCCCCTGACCTGAACCCCATAGATTTCTTTCTATGGGGTTATTACAAAGAGATGGTGTACGAGACAGAGAGCGGAACCGAGAAACAACTCCGTCAGAAAATCACATTTGCAACCTTATACATAAAAAATAATTCCCGTGCATTTAGACGAATAATACCAAATTTCATTCGGCGATGCCAGTTGTGTTTGAGAGTAAGAGGAAGGAATTTTGAACATCTATTGTAATTTCAATTTAATAATACATTTACATATTAATTTCATTGTTTTATTTTATTTTGCCACGTAGTTAGAAAATTTAAAAAATACGACCTCCTTGTTAATAAAATTCTCTAACTTTTAAACTATTAAGAATATTCCAGTGATTCATACCTCCAAATAATTTCTATGACTTGGACCAGTTTTTGTAATACGTGGTCAACTTTCGCTAGTGTAACTTTTTCTCATGAAAATCACTCGAAAATTGAGTAAAATTTTTGCCAGAACGAAGCCTTTGCTGTAAATGTTTTTTCTTATTGAACGTATGTTTTCTAGCTGCGTAAAAGTATTACCACAGGAAAGGCCCACTTTTATACAAAGTTCTGAAAAAAAGAAGTAATTGATAGCTTTGCTAGTTTTTTTTAATGATTTTTTTCATTGAGCACTATGCGAAGTGATTGAAAAAAAACAAAAATTGGTCATAACTTTTGAACCGTAAAAAATTGCACCGACATTCTCAGGGATAAAAAGTTTGGAAATGACCTTGCCCACGCCCCTATTCGATTTCATCCATACTTCCAGAGACACATACAGGCCGTATATGATCTGTGGATTGCGTAGACAGAGAATACAGTCCTACCAAGTTATCTGTGAACTGAAAGAGGACGGCACCGTCGATTCAGTGTTGCTAATTAATAAAAGGTGCCCAAAATTGAGTAAGTTTTCAAGAAGGAAATTTCACATTAGACATAATCGTTTAATAAGAATTACAGTTTTTACAAATTAAAAACAATGATACCTATATAAAAATAATAAAATAAATAAAAAGAATTTGATAATTTACAGTTACGTAGGTACGCTAACAGCTTAGTCTCTCAGCAATAAACAATAGCTTTATCTAAAAAGTAATCCAATGAAGTGGAAATTCAGCAGATAAAATATTCCACGGGGGGATACACCTTTCATTTAATCCTACCCTGCAAGAGGTACCTGGATGTCTAGCATTTAGTTATGATCGTACCTATGGTCTGTTTTTTAATCTCGTAGATTAAATTGACATTTTAAATGTTCCATGTATCATTTTTTCATTTCATAGTTTGACATTTGCACCTGTCAAATTAGGCTACGAGATTTAAAAAAACAGACGATAACTCTTAACACCAGATTTGTCTAATTATAATTAGCAGTGGTACCTAGTGGTAGTGTAGTGTAATAAAAAAAAAATTGCTTTACAATGATTTATTGAAAACCAGGTTTACAGTAATTGTGATCTTCAGATGAACCTGCATACACAATTTCATCCTGGTTGTGAGGCCATACTCCACTTATTTCCGTACCACTATCATCATTATCACTATCGCTTTCGGATTCAGTGTCACTTACCACTTCTATAATAAAAGGTTTATCTAAATACAAATCATGTTTTAAGTATTCTCCTTCTAACCTGCGAACGTGTTTACAATGCTGTGCCCACTCATGAACTGTAATAGCGTCAAAAGCTTCTCTCACTAGGCGGGGAATTTCAGCATTTTTTTGCTCAATATTTACATCAGCAACATTTCTTTTCATTGTGCTCCATATGAGTTCAATGGGATTGAGATCACCGTGATAAAATGGTAAATATAAGCATTTGTGTCTATTGTTTTCTAATATTTTTCAATCTCATATACAGGTTCAGGCTTGTTTCTCTTAATTATTTCTAAAAATTGAGGTTTAGTCAAATTCTCTCCGTAGTCAATTTTATTTTGGGTCAACCATAATTGCATACCTATCTTTTTTTAAGGAATTCGTATATGGGACTTTATTCACACAAATACGGTGATAAGGAGCATTATCCATCACTATTATGGATGGCTCTCGTAAATTAGGCACAAGTTTTTCAATAACCCACTTTTTAAAATTGGTACTATTCGTCTCGTCCTGATAATCACCACTTTTTGTGTTTGATTTAAACACAAGTAGTGCATTTGTAACAAATCCAGTATTTTCTCCCGCATGAACAATAATATATCTTTGCCCTTTAGATTCAGGCTCCAATACTCCGTGTTCACCCTCTCCTTGCCAACATTTACCCGACGTATGCGAAGAGTGAATATAGGTCTCATATAAATAAATTATGGGCCGGGGCTGCACTGCATGCAAGTACTTAGCTCTCCAAGCTGATATTTTATTACGCTCCATAAGAACCTGTAAAACGAAAGATTTTTTAAAACGAAATCCCACCTTGTGAAGCAGCTTTCGTAGACTCGCTCGCTGTCCTGTGTAATTTATCTTTGTGTCTTTAAGACCTCTAGAAATTTTTTAACATTTTAGCAGAATAAAATTCATGTATGTGCTTTCCTCCGTATAACTCCCATGTCAAAATCATCAACATGCACTTTCACGTTTTCTCTCCTTGCCTGGTGTCCGAATTTTTGTACCAGTTTCTTCTGCTGCGTGCGCTTCCTTAACTATTTTTGAAATTAGTCCTTGACTCATACCTGAAATATAAGATAATAAAATAAATGTTAGTAGAAATTTGAAATCTGGCAGGTTAGTTTGCTCACTCACTTAGTAGGTTACCTATTATATGTACGTTACCGTTACGCTAACCTGCAGCAAGAATAGAAACGAATATTTCATGGATTTAAATAATTAGTTAAGTATCGGGTAATTTATAACAAGAAAGTTGAAAACACTAACCTGTCGAGTGTCGCTGCCGAAATTCGTTTGTATATTTGATTAAATGGAATAATCGGAGACCCCGTCGAGTGTCGCTGCCGAAATTCGTTTGTATATTTGATTAAATGGAATAATCGGAGACCCCACCCGAGCTTCTTCTACAAAAAAGTTTTTAACCTTTAGAATAATGTTTCGAGCATCACTTTTAATATTTAACTTTATAAATTCAGCAATATCACTACAAAACAACCAGAGAACCCGAATGTGGTAGACACTGACAATCGAATGACATTTCAACATGACGGCCGTAGTTCCAATTTTCGCCATTTCACAGATAAGTTGGTAGGAGTGTACTGTGATTTGGTATATATTCCCTATTTATTAGTATACTCTTTGGGTATTTATATGTTCTGTGGATTTCAACCACAGAGCATTTTATCATGTAAAAAGTACTCTGTGCACTTTATGATATAAAAACAAAGAGTAAAGTAGGTAAAGTAGTAAAGTACTCGGTGATGATTTCAACACGATTTCAACACTAATTATTTGGTGCATTACTGCATTGCATTACGAATAACTATAATCTGGAAGTGGATTTGAAGTAAAATTCCAAGTAGAAAACAAAACGGCTATAAAGAAGTAAGTAAACCCCTAAGACGACCCACTGACCAACTTTTACCTTTATATTACCTGATAGACTCTGTTTTGCTGAAAAAACATACTTTAGCATTTCATCTAAAATGTAAGATTGTAGTTGCATAAAAACAAAATGTCGTTTCAGGTCTCGGTTCGTTTTAGTTTCATGTCGTAGACTCGTAGTTATATTATTCATAGTTAAATTACAATTATAGTTTACCCTTCTTCTGTTAAATATTGAGCCAATTAAACCTAGTAATTATTTAGGCTTACAAGTCAGGCATTATTGTTGTGTGGTCTTGAACGTTCGCAATTTCTCGTTCGGCGTGACGATAATTTGATTTGGGCGGATTCTTTCTCACAAGGATGTGGCTTAGCTCGCATATTATCGCACAACAGTTCGCCGTTTATTGTCGGCAGCTTTTGTAAACTGCGAGTTTTGATTGAGATAATAAATGACATGCCTGCAATGCAACGGAGTAACGAGAGAATTATGGAATTCTTGGAATTATATCAAACAAAGCCTAGCCTGTGGGATCCTAAAGAAGAATCATATAAAAACCGTGGAGCTCATAATGAAGCCTGGCAAGGAATTCACCAATGATTGCAGTTCCCTTCAACGGTAGAAGTATTAAAAAAGAAGAAATAATCTTTAATGGGATATTATAGGATTCATTTAAATAAATACAAGAACTCACTAAAATCTGGTACGGAAGCAAGCAATGTGTACACAACAAGCTGGTTTGCATTTGATCTCATACATAGCTTTCTTAAGCCTGTTTAGCAAGGTACTATTTATGATATTTAGTTATAAAGAATATCAACAAAAGCTAAGACTACCTTCTACTTACAATAATATTAAGATAGATTAAAATTTGTTGGTATTTAAATGATACACTAAGCTAAACTTGGAAATTATTTAGTGAAAAATTATTTTGTTTAAAATCACAAATACTTTATTCCAGTTTTCATGTACGTAAAGCAGAGAATCAGAATCAGAGGCATCTGAAGGTCATGAAAATAGTTGTCATGGTGCAAGTCCAGTACTTGACCCAATGGTGAAATCAAAATATCGAGGTTTACCTCAAGTACTGAAACTGATACTGGCATAGTACGCCCCCTTGAGTTTTGAACTCATCTGCCACACTGCTGACCATGAGTTATGCATTTTATGTTTGGTGTCAGCCAGTAGGTCGTAACTATGAACAACATAATGTTTTTGGCCAACGAGGTTGGATGTAGCTTTAGCCAGCGAGTCGGCGCACTCATTGCCATTTATACCCGAGTGACTGGGAATCCAAACTATTTCAATGTTTAAATTGTTGTTAGAGCAAATGAAAAGTAAATTTTGAATGTCTAATGATTTTACTGTGAATTTTTGATTTTAATTGAGTTTGACTTAAAGCCTGAATGCTACTGCGAGAAACTGAAAAGATTACCGAATTTTGAAGATTATGTGATAAACCAGTACTTTTGTTTTTTAATCACTAATGCATTTAAGTACAGATGTAGGTCAACCTACCCGAAACTCACATTTACCCTATCAACCTTGAACCTAATACTTTAGCAATAAAGTTGAAAATCTAGTATTAAAGTCTACTAAAAAGTTCCTAAGTCTTATTTTGAATAATGTCAAATTATAGTCCTTCCAACCATTTGGTATTTTGTTATATATCATAATAATAAAATAAAATTAGAAATAAATACTTATATTACCTTACTTATGTCTGGTTGGCGATTGCACAATACACAAATAATAATAAATATTTTAGTCGACAAATGAGATTTTAATAGGAACACCTACAAAACTTCTCGAGCAAATAAAAAATGTTAGCCACCCGATACAGAGATAGTGAAAGTATGAAATATTACTATTAAAATATCCTCTAAAATTTGAGACACAAAACTTTTGCGCCGGGCCTGGGTTTTTTTTTGTATGGGGCTTGGGCCAGCTCTTTTAAATATTCTTACGTTTTTTGCAAGTTGTAGGTCAACATTAGGTTTTATGTTGATTTCAACATAATTCGCGACCGTAACAAACATGTATTAACAGAATTAGAATCGTTAATACAGCTCCCATAAGTTACAAAAAACCTCAAATGTCATGAAATAGTCATTCAATAGGGTAATATGAACTTGAGAGTTAGGTATATTGATGATTTTAATAATTATAATTCCATAAATACAGATTTGTTGCCGTCGCAAATCGTATTTTGATCAACATCCAACCTAATACTGACTTGCAAATTGCAAAAATCGTAAGAAAATTTGTATTTAGCGGGCTACTCTGGCGCTTTCACCTTAACCCTTTAACCGCCGACACCGTAATATCACGGGCTCTGAAGATAGTGCCTGAACGTCACACACGTTATTTTGTTAAAAGAGTTCTTAAAGCGCACAAATTGCATACAAAATTAGTCAATTTTACGATTTAGGATGTATCTTTATTGATAAGAACATTTTCTATGTTTCGAATGATAAATGCTGTGAATTTTGAGGTTCAAATGCAGTGTGATCACTGCTTGTCCCTGTCACCTGTATCGCCAATCACGTAATTTTACGGGTACTAGGGATGGGCGAATTCGGAACAATAAACAAGGCACTATTGAAATGACCATTACCATTTCTACTGAAAGTGAGTACTTTCATTAGAAGTAACCATAATGTTACTCTAGTACAAGTATTTATTTATTTATTATACAATAAAGTGTATTAAAGTTTAAAACGTCGGTATTTTTACGATGAAAAATATAGAAATATCGATAACGCAGAACCTCACTAGTGCAAACAGTCACCGGTCGTCGCCGTCACCGTAATTTTACGTGCGGACCAAATAGATTCAAGGTCAAATCACGCCATATTGTCAGTTGCCCCAGCGCCGTCGCCGTGAAATCACGGGAAAGCTTTATCGAACTGCATAGGCGTTTATCGTTTATCATATACTCTAATTGCAAAGAATGCTGGAAGACAAATATTTTAGAATATAATAATGAATTACCAAGTGACGACAATTCTACAGATAGTGATGTTGATTTGGTAAGTTTAATTTATGTATTTAATTTTTTTGATCAGAGCGAGTGACCCACGTAATGTATACTTCGCGTCTTTAATAGCTTTTGAGCTGGAAAGTGTGCGGCCAGAAATTCGCTCAGAAGTTTCCATGAAGATAATTAATTTAGTCAGAAGATAAACGAAGAACGTGCCCATCTCCTGAGTATTAATATAGTAGGTTGATTGAAGACTGATTAAAATATTGTAAAATTAATAAGTAATAATAAAACATTGACTATGAATCAGACTTTTATTTTTGTTAATAAATAAATATTTAATGCATCGATATTAGTTATTCCCAACACTGTTCCAACTTATACCTAAAGTGACGTGGCGCTGGAGGTAAGTCAAAGGTAGCAAATCTTGGCGGTAAAAAGGGTTAACTTGCAAATTTTGAAAAGGATATGTTACATACGAACATTGTACTAAGTTATTAAAAAGCTTGTGAAAACAGACCATAGACGTCAGGACTTTCGGTATGTTCACTCCATAAGCACCCTGAACAAGTTTCTGAAGGAATTGCTTAGGTCGCAGCTCAAGCACTCTACACCCCATTTTGGGCCATGCATTGGAATATAACAGACAAATTTTATTATGTTTATAATAAAAATATACAACAAAAAAAAAATGGAATTAGTAAAAAAAGTTGCTAGTTAAAAAAAATAAAATTAAATGGCAACAGTATTGTAGGGGAATCCTTGCACTTTCACGACACTGATCTGACTAATTTATGGTTTCTGACATCATTCTGCTTGATATTGTGTCGTGTGTTGTAAAAATTTTCTTTACATATCATTGAATCTGAACTCGCAATACTTATTGCACCAGTTTAAACTAAATACCCAAATTGTTCAAAACATTTGTGTTTAATTTTTTGTGTTCAATTGCAGATTACCACCAGTGACAAGCTTCTAAAATGGGTAAACCACGTAAGTTAACTGATCATAATATTTATTATTTTATTTTATTAGTAGTGATTATAGTGTTTCTGTTTTATTAATATTAACAAAGTAGGTAAGCAGTGAATTGACATCTCATTTAGAAAAAATCTATTGCTGTTTTCCATTTCATGTATTGGAAAATAATGTCGAATTTCTTCATCATTTCTTGTTGTTGATCTACTATGGTAGCAAGTATAACACTAACATAGTACTTGCTTCCTTTATGACCATAATTTTATTGCTTGCATTTAAATAATCTCAAACAGTGATGCTTGTGTATTGAAAACTGCTTTGAGTACTTTTATAGAATATTATGCAACTGCATTGCAAATTGTGCAATCATAGTCTGTGTTGATAAATTGATTTCAAATGTTTGATTACAACACGCCCTCACGCCTGTTTTTCCTGAAGGGTTAGGTAGAGGTGTACCTATATGTAGACTCACATTTCGCCAGATTATATATGGAGCAAATTGGCTGGCACATTGGGGGCATTGGCATATTGGGGTCACAGCCAATTTGTTCGACCTAATGGACTGATTAAGTTGAAATTTGGTACACGTATGAATTTCCGTAACCCAAACACGGACGTGTAACGTAAATAAATGAATTTTGAATATGTGGGGCAATTTTGGGGGGCAAATAAGAAAATAAAAAAAAAGTTTTGCAAACTGTACTGTGTGACATCAAAGAAAGGGCTTACTGTGAGGGTCTCAAATATATATTTTTTTAATAATTTTCAAATTAACTGTTTTAAAGTTATTTAAGAAAGTATACTAAAATTGTCCATCCCCCCTTCATTCCGAAACTATTGTGCCTAAAATTTTGAAAAATATACAGAAAATAGTTCTCTTACCTATAGAATACAGGAAAACCTATAAGAAGTCTAAGGTCTTAAAATAACATGCTAAATCTCTCAATATTGTGCGTACAAACTTACATTTGCAGTTGGAATGTATGGGAGAACATGTTTTTCATCTACAATGTTAAGTTTGCTCTTGTTTTTGGGATAAATTCATCCTAATTACAGAACCCTTCATTGTGCGTAGTCATGCACTTTACCGTTTTTTTTTTTATTTGTTGTATTTGTCTCTATCCCGAATAGCAGAATAACTATTAAAACATCGGAAAAATACACGAAAAAAAAAATATGATGAAAATTAATTTTATCATACATCCAATTTGGACAGGACAACGTCTGTCGGGTCAGCTAGTGCTAAATAAAGATTCTGTTTACTAACTTATGGCTGTATTCTTGATTCTTCAAAGTTTCCGTCTATCTGTATGAGTGAAGGTTAATCTTTCTCTCATTTTGTTTTCCAAATGAAATGTATTTTTTATCAATCACTAGGCGACGCGCTCATTTCACGCGGTTTTTACTTTAGTATATCGAGATTTCTTTATTATTTGTAGGTTTAACCTTCATGTATACTATTCAGGGTTATTGGTAAAACACCAGCAACCTCTTAAGAAGTCATTGTACTCATCATTATGAACAAGTTTTACTATGGGACCAAACCTGAAATCACAAAAAAAAAAATCAGTGGTGGTGGACATTTGGACCAAATAAGGGAACATAAATATTTAATTATACTGAACAGCTGATTTTTTTTCGCGATTTCAGGTTTGATCCCATAGTAAAAGTTGTTCATAATGATGAGTACAATGACCCCTTAAGAGGTTGCTGGTGTTTTACCAATAACCCTGTATATACTATTGTGCTATAATATTTTAAAGCTGAAAAGTTTGTTTGTTTCTTTGTTTGGTTGAACGCACTAATCTCAGGAACTACCTATTTCAAATTGATACTAACTTGTTCAAATTGAAAAATTATTTTAATGTTTGATAGCCCATTTATCTAGGAAAGCTATAGGCTATATAACATCACGCTACGACCAATAGGAGCGGAGCATTGATGAAAAATATTGCAAAAATGGGGAAAATTTATTCCTTTTAAGAGCATCCGTTGCGTGCGCTGCGTAAACGGTTAAAGTTATACAACAATCATGTAAGGCAGAATTTTTCCTCTTAAAAAGTTCTAAAAAAAGTCCGTGATAGCATAGTTTGGCTCGCCATAACTTTTTTAATCATATCTAAAGTACTGACTGACTGATATATATGAACGTACAGCCTAAACCACTGGTGTTAGAGACATGAAATTTTGAGGGTGTGTTCGTTATGAAGAGTAGGGAAAGGGTTTTCGAAATTCTACCCCTAAGGGGGTAAAATAGGGGAAGTAAGATGTATGAAAAATTTTATTCCTTGAGTCTTGAAACTGGACACTGATACTTACATAAGTAGATTATAATGTTTGAAATTTTTAGTTTTTCTAAACTACTCCCTAATGGAGGGATAGGGGGGGGGGGGGGGTCAAAATTTGTATAAAAAAATTTTAACGCGCGGTCCGAGGAACTCGAAACTCAGTATTTATACTTGAGATCAAATATAAAAAATAACGTGTAACAGAGTTTTTCGAAAATCTACCCCTAACGGGGTGAAAAGGGGTGATCTATTTTACACGGGAGGATTTCACTGCGGGCTTGATTAGCTCGAAAATTGGTGTAAATAATATTTCAGTAAAGTTACGGAAACAGGAGATACATTGGTACGTTAGATATGAAAAATCCTATTTTATTGGTTAATTAACTTGAATTTTGGCACAAATACTTGCCTAAGTAAGTAATAAAGTTTGTCATTATTAGTTTTTCAAAGCTACCCTTCAACGGGGTGTTTTAGGGATGTTAAAATTTGTATGGAAGAAGTTTAAATCGTGGTCCGATTAGCTCAAAATTTTGTATTTATAAAAAAGGGCACAACTAACATTAAAAAAAAAATATTGAGTCACATACATATTTAGAATCAGAAAAAAAAGGCTAATCTGCTCAATTTTTTGTAGAATTTTTTTTTAAATGTTAGTTGTGCCCTTTTTTCTTACGACGGCAGTATTGTTTCCATGCGTTATTGGTGAGATCACGCGGCGCCATCTATTATCATAAGAACGTTATTGTTGTTTTCCTCGGGAACAGTACTTTTTTTCGGGATGAATACCTATGTCCGTATCTTTGTACTGATAACGTATATGCAAAATTTCAGGATGATCGGTTCAGTGGTTTAGGCGTGAAAAGGTAACAAACAAACAAACAAACTTACTTTCGTATTTATAAAAAGTTATAAAGTTAGGATAAACAGTGAATTGAAAATATACAATAGTGTACATGCATATTGTGTTCTTATTGACGCAGATAGTTTCTTACTTCCTATTCGTCATTGCTTTGGTCTTTTCTGTGTTCATGACTAAACCCAATTTGCGGCTGGACAGTTACTTAAATATAAACGTTAATATTTATAACTTTTCCACAGCGAAGAAGAAAGGCGGAAAAAAGGATGCTCCTAAAGAGGAGCCATCACAAAGTGCGGAGACTTTTGAAGTACCATCTACTTCTGGACCACCAGAAGCTGAGGCAGATAATGACGCAGGTCTTACTGGAGGTGCCCGTAAGAAAAAGGAAAAAAAAGAGCAGAAGGAAAAAGCTTTACAGGCTTTGCAAGCTCTGCAAGCGTCCCGAAAACCACCTTCACATTCCGAATCTACTTCAAGAACGGAATCCGAAGTTCCTTCAGAACAACCATCTAGAGCTCAATCTGAGGCTCCTTCTGAAACATCAGCTGAGGCACAGCCACCATGTAAAGCTCCAGCTGATGTTCCACCCGAAAAACCATCCGAAAAACCAGTAGAACCAGCGAAAGCCAAAGCAGAACCAATAACCGAAGAAGCGGATGACGTTGGTTTAGGCTTAACTGGGCCAGGCAGGAAAAAGAAACCTCGGAAGAAGAAGGCGGATGCTCAACCAACTGCAGGCCAGCAGGTATTGAGTTCCCAGGAAGTGCAGGCTGTAACCAGTGAATTGGCTTCGTTGTCAACATCTGGCTCGAGCCAGCAAATGTCTTCGCCAGTGTCCGGTTCAGGACCTGTTCCTTTACTCGTGCAAATGCCAGAGCCTGTGAAAGCTGCGCCACCAGGACCTTGGGGCAGAGGCCCGCAATCTGCTGGACGTGGCCGGGCTCCGACTGCAGGTCCACCCCCCGGCATGCCAACCCCACAACTGCCGACAGTCACAGCGGTCCCCACCCCGACGCCAACACCTACGCCAACACCAATGCCCGTTGCGATGACAAGTTCTAGCCTGCAACAAGCACATTATCCTACTCGGCCCCCTAGGTCTGTAGAACCTGTATTATGCCGATACAGGATACCTACTAAAATTCCTGGTGGTAAAGTTAGTGCCAGAAACATCAGAGTACTGGTAAATTATCTGGAAATGGAGTTTAAATCTCTTAAAATAGTAAGTAACTCAATTTTCTTATTATATGCTTTGACATGCTCAACCTAAAGACCCACGCCTCAATTAAACACGAAGTTTACGTGTTTAAAATCTGGCATTAGTCCGGGAACTGGCCGCTCCAACCATACCTCGTCATAACTGACATGAAGGATTTTCCAGATAAAGTAGACCATTAGTGGTCTTAAAATAAGTTGGTCTGCCGTGGCGCAAACTGGCACGTTTTGAACAAGATTTTTTTTAAACAATCTATTTATCTAAAAATATGTCACATATAATACTTACCGAGTAAAAATAATATGCTGAGATGGAGACTAATAAGTAGAACGTGAATCTGCCAGTCTGCCACGCCCGATGTTGTCGGGTGTCGCTGGCAGACCACATTTATTTTAGCAGTCAGCTGACAGCCATATTTTACCTTATCGAGTTCCGAGTGAAACGAATTTTTTATATTAGATTAAGGAAAACTGCTTACATAAATTTTGGTCTGCCAGCACGCAGCCTAGCACTTTTTTTGGATACGTATTCTGGTCATAAGTTTTGTCATATATGGAAAGTTAAATAACTGTTACAATGAGTTACGCACTACAACTATCAAATGAAAGGGTATAAAATACACATTAAAATTATTCGAAATGTCCTCTTGCTTCGATACAAGCCTTCAATCTGCAAGGCCAGTCATCAATCAAAGCACGCACGACGTTCATGTCAATATCGGCGACTGCTTTAATCAGGGATGCTGTAAGTGACTCGCAAGTTGCGATGGGGCTTAGCGCAGACCTTCTCCTCTAAGTGCTGCCATGTTTTGTAATCCAAGGGATTCAAGTCTGGACTGGATGAGGGCCAATCCTCATGTCTGATAAAGTCGATTCCACGTGTCGTGAGCCAGTTTTGGGTAATTTTCGCCTTATGAGCCGGCGCAGAATCCTGCTGGAATACCCAGTGCTTGTTTTCGAACATTGTGAAAGAGGTTCCACAATGTTCGGTAGGACTGTGTTTTGATATACAAGGGCACTGGTTTTCACTTCTTTTTCACAAAAAACACCTCCGTTTGACCCAAATAGGACACCCCATGAATGCCGAAGGGTGATGACCACGCTGAACACGTGGCACACGTGGCACACGTCTTCTCGCTTCTTCACTAGTGTGCATACACTTGTATCATTTTGTTTGTTGAAACTCTCCTCTACATAAAAATTTTTTTCGTCTGAAAAAAGTATTTCGCGGTATTTTTTTCGCGCGTACCGCCTTAACAAAACCCGGCTTCTTTCGAGTCTGAGTTTCTTCAACCGTGCGTTAAGAAGATGTGCTATTATTTTTATAAAAGCACGCTGTCCTAGGTCTTCATTTAACACCCTTTTAACAGTACAGACAGGATTTCGTTGGATTCGCGCCTTCACTGCTTTGATGACCGCCTGGAGTCCGAACAGTACGAGGTCGACCGCTCCTTTGTTTATCTTCTGATCTTGAGTCTTCCCTGAATCGTTTGATAGTACGATAAATAAATCTCAGTGGAATTTTCATATTTTTCAGCAGTTTGAATATCTCAGTTGGCGCGTGACCGCAACAATGCAATGCAATTACTGCGACTCTGTCTTCTTTGCGCGTCCACTCCGTTTTAGAAAATGAACAAAATTCCAGAAACCCTTTGTTTTTATTTTCTTGAAATATTCAAATTTCGAATGCCCATAATATTTTCCTTGGCTTGCATCCTAAATTCGAAATTTTGACAGAACTTATGGCCCGACTACCTATGAATGGTATTGTCAGTACTTTACACCGTTAATACCTAAGAAATAGGAGGTGAATCTACTCATAATTCCGATCAACTTTTGCTATGGGGCCAACTCAGAAGTCGCGGAAAAAAATCTGCTGATTCATGCAAAAGTTCGATACCTACTCTACGAAAATGTATGAAACAGCAGATTTTTTTTTGCGATTTTGGAGTTGGCGCCATAGTAAAAGTTGTTCGTAAAAGTACATTCACCTTCTAAAGTTTCTTAGGTATTCAAAATGTAACAGTGTATAATTAAATTTAATTAGCATTATTCGTGTTTTCTTTGACAGCACTACGTTATTTACGTAGGTACTATTATCCATGATCGCAGAAGGTACCGTGATTTTTAGTACTTGCGACTTTGTTCCATAGTGTGGATAGGGCTTTTTTATGATTTTTCGAGTTTTAATGGTTAAAGTAAGTGTTTTCGCAGTTATATTGTTTAGTAGGTTAGTCTTAGATAAATATTTTATCGAACTTTGTTAATGTGATCGATTTTCTCGAAAAATATTTGGCACATACAAAGAAAAAAAGATTATTTTAGACATAAAAATCAAGATTAATTTCAGTAAATTACCTGTTTTGGAATGGTGGTTCAAATGTATGGGAGAACATGTTTTTCAACTACAATGTTAAGTTTGTTCTTTGGATAAATTAATCCCAACCCTTCATTGTGCGTAGTCCGATACGCACTTGGCCGGTTTTTTCTTTGTACCAAATATTTTTCGAGAAAAATTTATCACACTATCAAAGTTCGATAAAATGTTTATGTAACACTAATCTACTAAATAATATAACTGCGAAAACACTAACCATTACAACTAGAAAAATCATAAAAAAGCCCTATCCACACTAGAACAAAGTCGCAAGTAGTAAAAATCACTGTACCTCCTCCGATCGTACCTACGTAAATGCTGTCGAAGAAAACACGAATAATGCTAATTAAATTTAATTACACACCGTTATACTTAAGAAACTTTAGAAGGTGAATCAAAATCAAAAGTCATTTATTCAAACTAGGCTGAGAATCAGCACATTTTTAACGTCAAAAATTACACAAAAATTACACCACTTCCTAGTGCTTTAGCTGGGGAGAAGAAGTGTCGTAACAAACTCCTCAGCAGCACAGCTGTCTGTTCAGTTAAAAAAAAAACTTAATCTATACAACACTGCGCCTAATTATTTAGGTGCATTACGCAACACAAAACATTAAATTAAATTATTTGCTATAAGTAAGCTAGCACTACCTAAATAAAAGCCTCCAGTAATAAGGGATGTACCCACTTACATATATCCGTATATGAAGCCGTAACTCGAAGTCACAAATGATAAACTAGGTCCATCGAAGTAAAAAAAAAAAACAAAGAGTTAATTACTAATAACAAAACACAACCAATGTACTCATAAATAAGAACAACTTTTACGATGGGGCCAACTCCAAAATCGCGAAAAAAAAAATCGGCTGTTTCATACATTTTGGTCGAATAGGTATCGAACTTTTGTGTATGAAACAGCAGATTATTTTTTCCGCGATTTCGGAGTTGGGACTCATAGCAAAAGTTGATCGGAATTATTAGTAGATTCACCTCCTAAAATTTCTTAGGTATTCAAAATTTTACGGTGTATATGTACTGACAATACCATTCATGATTATCATGATATCCATATACGAAAAACTGCCAGGCTGCATTTGGTCTGGTTTTACTTGATCTAATATAAAAAATTCGTTTCACTCAGTAAGTCGATAAGGTAAAATATGGCCGTCAGCTGACTGTTAAATGTGGTCTGCCAGCGACACCCGGTAACATCGGGCGTCGCAGACTGGCAGATTCACGTTCTACTTATTAGTCTAGATTGTTTATAGAAAAAAAAACCTTGTTCAAAACGTGCCAGGTTGTGCCACGGCAGACCAACTTTATTTTAATACCACTAATTCCAAATCCCCAACACTAATTGAGCAAAAGTTATATTATCGTTTATTCCTTTCTGTGAGATTGTGGTCTTCGCCCTGCAGAGATAGGATCCGATACTTGAATTAAGGATATATACCTGGAACCTGATTTTCTAATCTTTTCAAAATAATCATATTAACTTCTTAGATTATGGAATGTCCAGATTCCGTGTTCAATACAAAACGCGTTCACGTTTATCGTGAAGCCACTTTTTATGGCTGCGTGAGTGAGCGCCACGCTCGCGAGTGTATTACATAACGCATTTGTGTATGTGTGCAATACGCGTGTAATACCAGTGCATAGAGATTACCCTTCAAATGTGGGAAATTACACCACTTATAACGAGCCGACGGAGGTTATGTGCTCGGGTCCAATCGAGGGCGTATCTGAACTATACGGTTAAAGAAACAAACTAACACTCACAAAAACCATCATCGTATATGTGTTAATAAAACTCCTTCGTCAACCCTCGATTTTTTTCGTAAGGTGTTACAAATATGGGTAAACTGATTTCATGCCCTAGGCAATTAATTCTTCAACAGTTACTGCGTCACATAATTACATTTTTCGTTTTCAAAAACTAAGAAATACAAGGTGAAATTGAATACTTACTTATGAAATGAGATATTAGTACACTTTTCTTTTTTTTGTAGTATATTTTTTACACGATTTTACAGCACAAGTCATTTTTTAGA
Organism: Dicycla oo; assembly: GCA_948252095.1. Taxonomy (NCBI): domain Eukaryota; kingdom Metazoa; phylum Arthropoda; class Insecta; order Lepidoptera; family Noctuidae; genus Dicycla; species Dicycla oo. The sequence goes on along the minus strand of OX411713.1, from coordinate 13,129,326 downwards.
AATTAAAACACCCGGCTCGTGATGTTTACGCGTCGAACGTTCCTTGACGTGTGGCGCGGGTATCGAAGAACTTAGCTAGTATTGGCCACTTAAATTTGGAATCGATTTACGGTGGCCTACTAGGAATATGTACATTCTATAATCTAAGATTAACTGATTGAATTCAATATTTTTTCATTTCCACAAGTACATTGATATGATTTTCTTTATTGCAGTCTCGTTATGATGTGAGCTTTACTCCTGACAGACCAAGGAAGATGTTACCACTGGTATTCGCAAAAGTCAAAGAGAAGTTTTTCGCCAAGGATTTAATTGCATTTGATCAGATGAAGAATTGTTATTCTTTGACTCCACTCAAGAATGTATCATCGTCGGACCGTTTCAATACAAATGTAAGTATATTTTTTATTTAGTGCTTTTTTGACGTGTATTTACTACATATTTCTGCATAATATTCAAGTTGTACAATCATAAGGATGAGATATTAAATATGGCAACGTCTCACTTTTTCAGGTCGAGATAATAGACCCAAACGGAAAGGCCATGCATTTTGAGGTGTCAATGAAAGCTACTGGTGTTGTAGATCTCGATAATATCAGACGGTGAGTGGTTTTTAATTGTAAACTGCATTCACGATTGTTTCTAATTTTATGTGACTTTGGAAAAAAGTACTTTAATGTATTTATGTAACCTTCAGTTTCTACTGCAACTTTTCCAATACTTGTTTAAAGTCGATATTCGTTATTATGTTATAGGTACATGGTGAATCGTAGTTCGTCTCTTTGCCATCCTACTGAAGAAGTCCAATGCATTGACGTCATTCTGCGCCAGGGTGCTTTGGAGTCTTATATAAAGGTATGTATTTTTGGAGGCAGACATGTCAACCTTAGTCAATTTAAGATTAGGAAAGAAAAAGCTGTAGGAATAACTACCCTAACGCCTTTTTAAATAACAATAATAATCACTTTGATTTTGGCAGTTTAGCAACATCCCTTGCGTTCAGTTGATATGATTATAAACACTGATTTCAAACCAAACGGCGCCGGGCACACAGTGTTCGGATTGATTATATTACGAGCTACTTTAGGTATCACAGTCATGGAACTATACTAATTTGAAAACAAATTGAAATTTGCAAGTGATTAGGGCAAGTTATTAGTCTTACAATTAGTTCCACGCTAAATTTGCCAATTCCTGGAATGTGCACCGCTCTGTACTGCACTAATCACACCGCCGCTAATCATCGCATGTGTTTGCACTCTGTGTTTACAACCTGTTGTTGAGTTTTCTTATTGAATTTTGGTTGATCATGGGTTCTACATCCACAGGTAAGATATACACCAATTTATTAATCATATATAAATTCGTATTATGAGAAAATAAAAAAAATGAATTGAAAAAGCAAACCTAGTTTGTAAAAAGTTTAAACATTTAATAGAGTACAACTTTTTCCAACCAATTCCAACTGTCCATATTTTTTTGTGAAACGAGTATTTAACTACCTTTCGAATGAATCTAGTCTCAATATTCGACTCGTCTCGACTTTGGCGTGATGTGATTTTTTCGTTCACGACGTGTCAAGCGAGGAAAAACGCAGTACTACAGTTACTAAAAGCTCCTGAAGCACCTGAAAGGGAGTTTTATATGTGTTTTTAGGGTTCCGTACCTCAAAAGGAAAAAAACGGAACCCTTATAGGATCAATCATGTGTGTCTGTCACAGCCAATTTGCTCCGAATGTAATGGACCGATTAAGTTGAAATTTGGTACACTTATGTATTTCTGTGACCCAAACACGGACGTGTAATGTAAATTAATGAATTTTGAATATAGGGGTCAATTGTTGTCAAATAAGAAAATTAAAAAAATATATTTGCAAACTGTACCGTGCGATATACCGGGCTTACTGTGAGGGACTCAAATGTATTTTTTATAATTTTTAAATACAACTGTTTTAAAGTTATTTTAGAAAATAGACGAAAATGGACCATTTCCTCCCTTTTATTTCAGAAACTACTGAGCTTAAAATTTTGAAAAAATACAGAAAATAATTCTATGGCTCTAGATTACAGGAAAACCTATAAGAAATATGGTAAATCTCTCAATATTGTGCGTACAAACTTACATTTGTCCATAGTTAAACAAAAAGAATCCAACCCACATTAGGCGTAATGTGGGTTGGATTCTTTTCGTTTAACTATGGACATTTGTAGTTGGAATGTATGGGAAAACATGTTTTTCAACTACAATGTTAAGTTTGTTCTTGGGATAAATTCATCCCAACTACGGAACCCTTTATTGTGCGTGGTCCGACACGCACTTGACCGGTTTTTATTATATGAAAAATCAAAGTAGCTCGTAATATAATCATTCCGAACACTGTGCGGCGCAATGGGCATGATTAAATAATGGTCAATGCAAGAGATTGTGTCGGGTCCAGTACCGTATGCAATTAATATGTTTGTTTTGTGTTTCACTGAATTTGACCCAATACTTTTCCATTTCCGCAGTTTTTAAAATTTGGCAACCCAATAATGTTCCTAAATTTTATTAGGCTGGACGTCAATTCTTCAAGCGTCCACGGAATCCTGTAGATTTAGGCTACGGCTACGAAATGTGGACAGGAATGTTCCAATCGGCCATTTTTACCAGCAAGTCCTTTATCAACATTGATGGTGAGTGAATAAACATTTTTAGTATTCATGTAAAAGTTTTAAGGATTAATGTTTTATTTATGACTCGCTTTTGCCCGCGGTTACACCCGCGTGGATGTCTGAAAATATCTGGCGGGAACGTACTTACTACCGGGATTGAAATGACTTAACCTTATGTGTGAATCTAGGTAAAAAATGTGTTAATAGCGTAATACATTGTTTAATATAGATAACATTGTTTTATAAAGATAATAGGCTAGTCAACAAGTTAAAAAAACGTGTTAATTCTTGATAAAGCTCTTAAAAGTATGAGTGATAAGCTCATTCGATTCGGAATGACGTCTAAAAAAAGAAACCTCAAGGGATGTATTAGCACATAAAATCCTCGAGATACATTTTTCTAGACGTCATTCCGAATCGAATGAGCTAACGCTCATATTTTTAGAAGCTTTATCAAGAATTAACTTGTTGACTAGCCTATTATCTTTATAAAATAATGTTATCTATATAAAACAATGTATAATGCTTATTATAACTCTATCGGTTTACGCGGCGCTCCCCTCAGTCGGCATGATTTTTTCTGACATCTTCAACAATCGTCGTGATATTTCAACCAATTGACACAAAACCTTAATTAAATTCATTAAGGTTTGATTCATGAGGAAGGTTTAGGTGTATAATAATTAAAAGGAGGAGGTTCTCAGTTTGTCGGAATTCTTTTTTTTTATGTATGTTCCCCGATTACTTGGAAGACGGCTGAACTGATTTGGAAAATTCTTTTTTGTTTGAAAAGGTTGAAAGGTTTGAAAGGTTTCTAGTTAGTCCCATTGTCATCAGGTCAGGATCAGATGATGAGATCCGGGAGAATCGACGGAACTCCTCAAATATTATAGGCACACCCAAATATTGTAGGTAACTCGTGCATTTGTTCTTGGAAAGTAACATTTAGTCAAGTGGAACTGATGATGAAGATCACAGATGGCCACCACGCTCAATAATAAGTATTTCACGGGTTGCGATTCGATTAGATACTTTATTAATGGTTACTAAGTAATTAAGCTCGTCACAATGCTTCTGGTGATGTGGAGTTCTCGTGGTAACTACTTACCAGGAGAACTCCTCAACAATAAACGTCCCTGCATCGGGAAAAGCAATACATATTTTGTAAAAGGTGATGACCAGTTGACATTACGTAGTCTGGTCCATCCAGTTATGTCAGATATGGAAAGTTAAATAACTGACACAATGAGTTACGCACTACAACCATTTATACATCAAATGAAAGGGTATAAAATACAGATTTACACCACATTAAAATTATTCGAAATGTCCTCCTCTTGCTTCGATACAAGCCTTCAATCTGCAAGGCCAGTCATCAATCGAAGCACGCACGACGTTCATGTCAATATCGGCGACTGATTTAATCAGGGATGATTTAAGTGACTCTTAAGTTGCGATGGAGTTTAGCGCAGACCTTCTCCTCTAAGTGCTGCCATATTTTTAATCCAAGGGATTCAAATCTGGACTGGATTAAGGCCAATCCTCATGCCTGTTCGTCGATTCCACGGGTCGTGAGCCAGTTTTGGGTACTTTTCGCCTTATGAGCCGGCGCAGAATCCCGCTGGAAAACCCAGTGCTTGTTTTCGAACATTGTGAAAGAGGTTCCACAATGTTCGTTAGGACTGTGTTTTGATATACAAGGGCACTGGTTTTCACTCCTTTTTCACAAAAAAACACCTCCGTTGGACCCAAATAGGACACCCCAAGCCAAACCATGAATGTCGAAGGGTGATGACCACGCTGAACACGTGGCACACGTCTGCTCGCTTCTTCACTAGAGTGCACACTCTAGTGAAGAAGCGAGCAGACGTGTGCCCACTGTATCATTTTGTTTGTTGAAACTCTCTTCAACATTAAAAATTTTTTCGTCTGAAAAAAGTATTTCGCGGTATTTTTTTCGCGCGTACCGCCTTAACAAAACCCGGCTTTTTTCGTGTCTGAGTTTCTTCAACCGTGCGTTAAGAAGATGTGCTGTTTTTTTCTATAAGCACGCAGTCCTAGGTCTTCATTTAACACCCTTTTAACAGTAGTTCTGCTTTGTCCCATCTGCAGAGCCAACATTTTTTGCTTGCGGACAGGATTTCGTTGGATTCGCGCCTTCACTGCTTTGATGACCGCTGGAGTCCGAACAGTACGAGGTCGAGCGCTCCTTTGTTTATCTTCTATTCTTGAATCTTCCCTGAATCGTTTGATAGTACAGTTTAATCTCAGTGGAATTTTCAAATTTTTCAGCAGTTTGTAAATCTCAGTTAGCGCGTGACCGCAACGATGCAATGCAATTACTGCGACTCGTGTCTTCTTTGCGCGTCCACTCCATTTTAGAAAATGAACAAAATTCCAGAAATCCTTTGTTTTTATTTTCTTTAAATATTCAAATTTCGAATGCCCATAATATTTTCCTCGGCTTGCATTCTAAATTTTACCTATGTGACAGAACTTATTGCCCGACTACGTAGAATATTGTAACTTAGATAAATTATAAACTGACCCATTACAATGTGAAAAATAAAAAAAACTTCCAAAAAACACAACCGACTTCGAAAATAACACTTCAAAGTGAATAATAACTTTAATTTCGGAAGTCGGTGGCAAAAAACTAAAATACAGATCCAAAGACACCGACTTCCGAAATTCTCCGAAAACAAAATCTAGCCTATGTTGTTCCCGAAGATGCCATCTATCGTCTTGCCAATTTTTATGGAAATCCGTTCAATGGTTTAGGTGTGAATAGGTAACAGACAGACAGACAGACATTTATAAGTAACATTTTTTTTTTTTTTTTTTATAATATTTCACAACTATCACACAACGCCGCCGCCGTCTAGCCTCAAGCTAAGCAGAGCTTGTGTTATGAGTACTAGACAACTGATAAACATACTTATATATTTCTAAATACATACATATATAGATAAATTACACCCAGACACAGAACAAATGATCATGCTCATCACACAAACATTTGTCCTGGGTGGGAATCGAACCCACGACCTCCGGCATAGCAGTCAGGGCCACTAACCACTAGACCAACAGGCCAGTCAAAAAGTCATTTATAATATTAGTATGGATGGTTTTCTAAAAGTAATATATTATGTTCTTAAAATAGACATTTGTAAGTGGGTTGTTTATTATTTTTGCCACCGATAAGTTTTATCGTTTTCTGGAAAATACAGGACCGTAGTATAGTGCGTGCGCGACAAGTTGAGACCTGAGCGCGGTTTAAATATAAAGATTTAGATATATAATGCTGCGCTGGTCCCGAGTAACATAAGCTATGTTAAAAAAACGTGGCCATTTTTACATAACCTATGTTGCTTGGGAACAGCGCAGCATTATAATGTCTAAATCTTCATATTTAAACCGCGCTCAGGTCTCAACTTATCGCTCATGCGCACGTGTTGTACTAAAGTTTGATAACACTGCATTTAATTTTTTTTTTATAGTAATAGGTATTTGGTATGTGTAATGTTTCTTCATATACTCTGCAGGTGTGCTAGACATTCCTGAAATAAGCTGTACATTTTGTACTTCTGGCCGAACCCATTAACCTATTTTCAGTACAAGACAGATCGTTATTGATGATAAACAATATAATTCTATCTGTCCTTACGTTCCTTTCGGTCGTTCGTGTTCTTTTGTTTTATCTATCTTAGATATTGGGACGTTAAAACCATAGATAGATAGGTTTTTCTATCTCCAGTATGCCAAGACTGCTGATAGATAGGTTATTGGGTTCGGCCGTTAGTGTATCATTTTAGTTACCTTTAGTTTTTTTTGCGTGTACTGTCCATTATATCTTCGTCAGTTTTCAAATTCTTTCCTTTTTCAAGTCAGCAGGACACATAATACCTTTTGAAGCTACAGCACTGAGTAGACCATTGCTTAGAAAACTATATTTAATAACTTGATAACAAAGATAAAAAAACTCAAAATTATGAAATACATAACTTTAATTTCGGATGTCGTTGTCTTGGGATCTGAATTTTAGTTTTTTGCCACCGACTTCCGAAATTAAAGTTATTTCATAATTTTGAGTTAGTTTCTTTTTGAAATTATTTTTTTTTAATTAGTTTTTATTTCGTAATTTTTAATTTTTTGTAAAAATTAGAATATTTGTTTGTAATAAGTAGTTATTTTGTTATAAATATTGCACTAGAATTAAACCATGGTTTTGAGATGTTTTCCCATTCAATCAATAAGCCAGGCACACTTACACGTATTAGTCCATTATCTTGAAAAGTTATTGAACCGATTTTGATGAAACTCGTACTGTTCCCTAAGTTGAAGTAAATTAAAGTCAATATAATGGTCACGATCCAATTCATAGTTTCGGAGAAATGCGTGGACAAAAATACATACATACAAACAAACATACATAAGTCTATAAAATTTTGTATATTTGTGTGGAAGCCCTAATAGATTATCATATGTATATATTACAGTTCCAATAATTTTACATACATACGTGATGGAAATAGTTAGGATGATCTAGCTTGCAACATTTATCTAATTGAGCACGGATGCTACTGCATGATGCTTTCTGAAGGTCTGATGATGACCAGGTAAGTGCTTATTGGTCCTCAGTAATGGAAATAGGATGATTTAGCTTTCAACATTTATATTCTTTTACTTATATTCTATTCAAATAAGTACAAACACGATGGTTCTACATAGTGCCGTCACTGAGATCCTATACCCGCCTTCAGATTCCACCATCAGGTAGGTGACATCATCAGTCATCTAGGTCTCCGTCGAACGACATTCTCAAGATAGCTAAAAACGATAAAAAATAAACACAATATTAATAATGTACCTAGGTACTTAATAGTTTTAGAGAGCTCGGCCACGCTTCACCTTATATTTTAATGACTTCAAAAAAAGGAGTTATCAGTTCGACACGTATGTATGTAATGTTATTGGAACTGCCATATTACATACATATGATAATCTATTAGGGCTTCCAAACAATTTTTTATAGATATATGTATGTTTGTATGTATGTACTCGTATGTGTGTCCACGCATTTTCCAAACAATTAATCGGATTGTGACCATTATTTTTTTGTTGGCTTACATTTAGTTCAACTTAGGGTACTGTGATAGTTTCATCAAATTCGGTTCCGTAATTTTCAAGATAATGGACTAATACGTGTAATTGTGACGGCCTGGCTTATTGATACGAGCTATGGGTGTGGTGTCAAAGGGAAAACATCTCAAAACCTTGGTCATATTCTAGTGCAATAATTATAACAAAACTATTAACTACTTATTACAAACAAGTAGGTATAAGGTTTTACTAAAAAATAAAAATTACGAAATAAAAAATAATTTAAAAAATTAAATCGAGTTGAAAAAGAAGTTAACTCAAAATTAAAAAATAACTTTAATTTCGGAAGTCGGTGGCAAAAAACTAAAATACAGATCTCAGGTGTCTTGAGATCTGTATTTTAGTTTTTTAGACTTCCGAAATTATAGTTATTTGTTCATTTTGAGTAAATTTCTTTTCGAAGTCGATTTAATTTTTTTAACATTACGACACAATTATAATGCTGAGTCGGTAAAGCAGATTCTATCGGGCAATGAGCAGATAAAAAAGGCCCTTAAGGTGACGAACATATTTTGGATATGACTACATAAATAGTAAAATAAATTATAATACACAATTATACAGTAGGGCGCACGACAGTGGTAACAATTGTGTGTGGCAAAGTGGCCTCTTATGCTATTGAAACTTCGTATTACGCTGTCTGAATGTACATAATTATATTTAAAAAGTCCATAGTATAGCATAAAACATTTCATATTTCAGTTGCTCACAAAGGCTTTCCTAAACACCAGACGTTGCTAGACGCTCTCATAAAAGATTTCAACTTGGATCCCAGTCGTCTGGTGGATAACCAACGCGGCGGTGATTATTTCGCAGCCTTTGTAAAAGGCCTCAAGGTAACTAATATAAGATAGGTAGATAAATGATAATGTATAACTAATAAAATAGCGAAAGCGAAATCTTTGGCAATAATATTTAGCTTTATAGTGCAATAATTGGGTGCTTTTTTAATACATAGTACATAGATTTTATATACAAACATTAAATACAATATAATTACAATCTAACACTAAAATATATTCATGATGTACTTAAGAAAGAAAGAAAGAACGAAAACATGTTTATAAACTTACTAGTAGGCTTAGAGAATATAACACTGGAGTGGAGGCATACGCGAAATATTCTGAACAAAAAAGCCTGATGCGGTAGCTACTGCAAAAAAAAAAAAAAAAAATACAAAGCGTCTCGCCCGGAAAGAGAAGTCCGTACCATAGATATCGATATTCATTCGGAATTTTGCTTGAATCCATTAATTAAAACAGTTGACGCATAAAATAGTTACAATTTTAATATAACAACTATTAAATAAAATATAGGCAGTCGCTCCATGTAAAATACCATGGTATTCAGCTGCATCCGGTTAGACTGGAAGCCGACCCCAACAAAGTTTGGAAAAGGCTAGGCAGATTGATTTTTTAAATAAAAGTTACACAATTTTTATGTTATTGTACCAAATTATGAAAAACCATGAAAACGACATCCATGGCGAAAAATTTGTAAATTATCGTTGGCGCTATCTTGAATTTGAATTTTGACCCCATTTTTGTTGCCAGCGCCCTCGAAAACTATGAAAATGACACCCATGTCGAAAAATAATAAAACAAAAGAAAAGAGGTAGGTACAATAAATAATCGCATGCACACACTCGTATATAGAAAGATACTGAGTTAGAGAGAATGTCGCATAGAGGGGGGACAACGCAAATTCCGTACCTACCTGACGATTTCTACCAGTTAACTCCTACCTCAAGTCATGCTAAAGAACTTCGTTCCAAAACACTTTTTTTTTTACACCAAACATTATTTATCGATATTATCAATATACCTATTGTGTCAATTTTGGTTTCAAACATGACCCCAACCCTTCGGTAGTCTCGCTAACATTTTTGCTAAAAGACATAATCGCATGTCAAGTGCATGTTAGTTTTGATGATTTGACGTATAGTTTCGTAAAGCAAAAGAAAAATATTTTGAACCTTATGAACATAAAAACGAGGCGTAGTGAGACATGGTGATGTCACAAAAGCAATGTGAGCAAAACTACTCGATTCATGCCGTCCGTCATGTTGAATCGTGGTTGAATCGAATGAAAAATCGAAATGTATTATGAGGTTAGGATTTTGAATTTCAATAAAAACGCGACTAAATATAAAAAAAAAACACTTACATATAGAAGGTTATTCCGCCTTTATTTAAGTTTGACGTATTTGAACGCTTTTTACAAGTTTTAACAGCACAATCGGGCATTTCCACGGAGCACTGAATGAGAACCGCGAGTCACGAAAACGATTAACGATGAGCGTTCGAACGATTTGAAAGTAGTTTTTATGACGAACTAGAAAATAGAAGTACAAGAACAGTATTTTTTGACAGAGGGGAAAGTGTTCGTAAGGCGTCTCCAGTGTTATATTCTCTAAGCTAGTAGGTATATAAAGGAAAAAGGGAAGAGCTCATTGGGCATTAAAAAATTCGTCCGCATCACTGTCTTGGGAAAAGTGCCCAAGAGGTTGGCAGCGTTGCCACGTTGGATGCAATGCTGATGTCCCAAAAGACTCGTTGAGTATTCGGACGGACCCCACGGCCCTAGTGTTTCAACCCCAAACGGCTCAAACATTAATTAATGGCCTGCGCAGACTGGCGGACCAGACGGGATGGCAGAGGATTTTAAATTTATCAATTGAATTTAATACTTATCCAATCGAAATAATGTATTAGGTTTACAAATAAGTTTTGAGGGATTTATACAAGATGGTGTAAATTTTATGAAATCGCATCAGACGCATGTTTTACTTATATTCATGTTAAAGGATCACATTTTGCTCTAATAATCAGTATGTGTCATTTCGTTGAAGTGTAAACAACTTGCATTAGGTATTTGTGCTCTGACGATGTCAAGTTTTGTGCCAACAAAACATTTGCGGAAAGCGCTGCTTTTTTGCTTCAACTTGAAGAAAAGTACTGCTGAAGGACATCGATTGCTGTGTGAAGCATATGGGGAACGTGATCCATCAATAACAACATGTGAGTATTGGTTCCGGCGTTTCAAAAGTGGCGATTTTGGCACCAGTGATAAAGAACGCGAAGGAAGGCCAGTAAAATTTGAAGACGCCGAGTTGGACGCATTATTGGACCAAGATTCTTGCCAATCTCGAAAAGGAGCTCGCTGAAACCTTGGGAGTGACTCACGATTTCAAACCGTCTCAAGACCATGGGTATGTGCAAAAACAAGGATATTAGGTGGGTTGCGCATGAACTCAAGTCAAGAGACGTCGAGCGCCGTTTTTTCACGTGCGAACAACTGCTCCAAAGGCAAAATCGAACCGGGTTTTTGCATCAAATAGTGACGGGGGACGAAGTGGATCCTCTACGATAATCCAAAGCGCCGGAAATCGTGGGGTAAGCCCGGCCATGCATTAATTTCAACGGCCAAACCGAATATTCATAGCAAAGAAGCTAATGCTGTGCATTTGGTGGGATCAGCTCGGAGTGATCTACTATGAGCTACTCCAGCCTAATGAAACCATCACTCATGACCTGGCCGAGCAGCACTTCACTTCTTACGAAGAAGCCAAAAAATTGGGTCGATTTTTGGATCGCCTCAAAGGATGAGGAATTTTTTAAACGCGGTATACATATGCTGCCTGAAAGATGGTCAAAGATAGTAGAAAGCGATGGGCAATACTTTGAATAATATAGTGTACCAATTTTTGTGAATAAAGCTTCAAAATTACGAAAAAAAAACCTCAATACTGATTTGTACGCCGAATATATTATATTTCAATGCTCGGTGATCGACCTTGGAGCATCGCAGCGCAGTTTTCTCTGGACCATCGCAGAGCGCGCTGGAGGGCGGGAGGCGGCGGTATGCGCCGTTATGGTGTCACTGACTGGCAGGGCCACCATCAGGGATTTTAATTTTGAAAACGCAAAAAATTAGTCACTAATTAGTCGAAATTAGTCGCCAAATATCAGAATTAGTCGGTCACTGGTTCAAAAGATATAAGGGTTTATAGGTGGCCCTGCTGGAGAGAGTCTCCCCAGCAGGGTCACATTTATATCTCAAAAACTAGGACACCTAGCGAAGATCTGTTTTCTCCCATATTTAGTCGCCAATTAGTCGGAATCAGTCACCAAGTTACAGATTTAGTCGGTGTGTAATTAAAAAGATATTAAAGAATTCAATTTCCCCATACAGTGGTACAAGCTAGTACAAAATACTTTATGTATTTTCTAGATAGTATCTATGACGTCTTATGGAGGACTGTTTGTTTCGAATTAAATAAATATAAACTTAGTCTATAATTTCAACCCACCATAGGAAAGCTGTATTCATTACTTATAAACAAATCTACAATAATGTACGATGTAATGTGTATGTGTGTGTGTGTAATGTGTGTATGTGTATGTGTAATTATTTATCCAACACAATGTGCACTTACCACTTAGTCACTGGCAGATAGACCGCTGCGCTCCGTTTCATTTACGGTAAGTAAGAAAAAGATAGATGCCCGTGTACAGACGAGCTGCTTAGAACGAGTTGCCCGTCACGTAAGTTAAAGGGTCAGCGCAGACAGAGAGGAATAATCCCCGCACGGTCTCGGGTATTTTCTTTACGGATCGCCTATGTTCGAGCTTGCGCGCGACCTCGCGAGCCTGCGCGAGTAAACCATTCTAGGTTACAGCTACAGTAAACATGCCAGTTTGTCGCGAAAGTTCGTCAACGATGGTGGACTGGGATATGATTATAATTGTGCTTTTGGCGGAAGAAGAAGAAATGGAAGAACATGTTAATAAAACCCCTAACATCCAAACTCACAAACTATATATATCTGTACATAATATTGAATAAATAGGTATTTGTAACATTTTCTGAAAGTACAATAATTTTAAGGTAATTTTATCATTTTATATTTCGACAACAGAAGTTTTATTATTCTAACCTAAATTAAGATAAAATAAAAACTCAACCCGTCCATACCCACAACACAACACTCACAATCACCTCAAAATACACACAAACACAACACACATCAAACGAACTTTTTGAAAATTCATTTTTATAAAATAAAATTTGATTACAATTGACAATACGTTTTCAACGTTTTAGTATTTTAAACATTTTACTAAAGGTACGATATTTTTTTATTATTCTAACGTTAATTAGAGGTTGACATTGTAAACTGGTAAAACAGTTGCATGCGACTGTACATCTTGACACCAAATAGACCAAGAGCAAGGTTTAATGTTTTCAAAGAAGTTTAAGCCACTCTAAACTAGTAATTAAAAACATAAAAACATGAATTTAATTGAGAATTTATCTCTCTCGGACATTTCTAAAGACTTTAGACCGATAAAACTAAAAGTATATTACACATATTAATAGAAATATTTTTTCTTGGTAATTTTTCGTGAACTCTTCGATCTAGCTCTTGGACTATACCTTACTAATTGAACTCATTATATCTCCTAAACTAAGACCCGACTAAATCTGTAACTTGGCGACTGATTCCGACTAATTGGCGACTAAATATGGGAGAAAACAGATCTTCGCTAGGTGCCCTAGTTTTTGAGATATAAATTTGGCCCTGCTGGGGAGTCTCTCCAGCAGGGCCACCTATAAACCCTTATATCTTTTGAACCAGTGACCGACTAATTCTGATATTTGGCGACTAATTTCGACTAATTAGCGACTAATTTTTTGCGTTTTCAAAATTAAAATCTCTGATGGTGGCCCTGCCAGAGTCAGTGACACGCCGTTATGCGCCGGTGTGAGCTGATGTGTGCCAGGCCGCAAAGCAACTTTTCGACTGCGTAATCGCTAGTGGAATAATCAAATCCCGGCGAGCGGTGTCTACTCAGTGGATGACGTTGCATACCGTGTACGTTACTCCAGCAGGAAAGTATCTCCTAGAGTGATATGTGTGGTACGTATAATTAGTGCGTTATCTGCTGTAAATGTGCTCCAAATATATAATTTGTGTGCTTTGCCGATTTGAAAAAAAAAAAAACGGAAAAAACGATTCCTGCTGGAGTAACGTTGGTAAACCTTACTTCAGCAGGAAAGTTGCTCCTGGAGTGAAATGAGTGGTACGTATAATTAGTGCGTAATCTGCTGTAAATGTGCGCCGAAAATATAATTTGTGCGTCTTTAGGTTTTCGAGATATTGCGTTTCCTGCTGGAGTAACGTTTTGCAGAATCGTGTATCTCTCTAATCACGCTTTTTTGAAAACGCGACAAAATATCGCAGCGCCTAAGCTATAATCAATAATAAAAAAAATATAAGCTCGCTGGAAACTGTATTCGGTCCTTCTTGACGCATAGAATAACCATAAAAAGTTTCAAAAGTGTACATGCATGCGTTATTGAATAATATTGCTAAAAGTCAAAACGACGGTGTCATAACTTTGACGGCAAAATACAAGAAATCGGCTCAACCCAAGAAGTGGAGGTTTAACCAAAAATTAGTGCGTTTAGTCTAAAATATATAGTGAAAATATTCTGCTTGGAATGTTTCGCATTAAGTAGATATAAACAAAAAACTAAACAATAACGACTACCTAACAACGGCTAGTTATCCGACCAAATTCGAATGACTACCAAAAAGCGGCTGTTTCGTACATATCGACGACCTTCTTAACTTTACTCACGAACCGGTTGAAACGTGTTGTGCCTGAGTACACTAAAGTAGAAAAGAAGTAAAAAAATAAACTTGTTATTAGATTATAATATCCTACTAGCTGTTTTCGTGACTTTGCACATGATTAAGTACATTAATTCTAAGGTATTAACACATTCGGTGCGGCAGACACACATGCGCGTTTTCATAACTTTCTTCGAGTGCGGCGCGGCGCACATGTGTGTTCGTTGTGCATCTCTATTGTTTCGAAAACATCGTAAAAAAAAAGGGTCGGTAAGGGTGTAGCACAAAGAAGCGTTTGCATAAAGAATTCAGCAGAGAATGTGTTAAGCTATCTTCTTCATACCAAATTTCATTACTTACCTAAAATACATTTATTATTTTGTGTGTGAACGAAGCACATACGTCCAAACATTTGCATTTATAATATTAGTAGAAAAACTACTACAAAGACCAAAAATTTGATTGGCGGTTGTTTAAAAAAAAAAAAAACAATAGTTCAAGAATGTGTGATGAGTACTAAAAAAAGAGCCTAGAGATATAGTTAATGCATAAAAAGCCAATTAAAAAAGAGATAAAGTGTCTACATACATTGATTTAAGCCGTAGGTTAGATAGCCGTAGGTTCCTTTTTCGCCTTGCCACCACTGCTTACCTCTGGTGTATCTGACCAATTACGAGAAGCCACTCAAAAAAAAATATTGGAGAAAGTGAGACAGCTAGTAAGCGTACGGTATTAGTGGGACAGAGACAGATACGTCACTCTATCATCAATAATGCGAAGTGTTTTTTTACTAGGAATTAGGGGTTACTGTTTGTTTACGTATTTTTTTTTTGAAGTTGGTTGAAAGTGGCGTAATAATAAGCATTATATAGACATTTTGCAATGCGCAAATTTTTACAGGTTATTCTACCCATGAATATGAACAACTTTCACTGTGGGACCCCATAATAACCTGTGAAATGTGTGAATAACCTGTGAAAATTTGCGCACTACTTAAAAGAATGTCCTGTATATATTCGGACATTTAATAATGGGTTACGATGACGGCAAGATCTGCGATGATAAGTGTTTAATGGCACTGTTTTGACTTTTTTTTTAAAAGTACTTTCACTTATCAAGTAGGTACCTACCAAGACTTAGATTATTTCCGTACCTACTTTATTTATATATATATATAAAAAATTAATCATGTTTGTTAAAATAAAACCTGTCTCGTCATTTGCCTGAAGTACATTTGATTACATTGTAGTGCAGCTTTTGACATTATTGTATTTTGAACATTTTAGGAGCGCTTATCCTGTGCGGGCTGGTAACATCGCATTTCTACAGGTTTTTCGTGATTATTTTATTACATTTAAATCAAATTACTATTTTTTTAATAGACCATCTAGATCGTTGGTATTAACAAGTATATATGCTATTTTTTACAGCTATTTTGGTATTTGCTCATAAAAATGATATTATAGACAATATTGTATTAAAATAATCACGAAAAACCTGTAGAAATGGGACGTTGCCAGCCCGCGCGGCATAAATGCTCTCAAGTACGTTGTGAAAAAAATTCTCAAGTCATCGTATTTATAGGTAGGTAGTTTGATCTGTGATTTGATGCCATAATTACTTTAAGAAGCAAAATTAAGAGAATAAAAATAATATTTTACACATCAACGAGCTCTTTCATTTGATATGGTCACAAGGTGCATTTAATATATATTTGAATGCTTGTAACTGAATCTATAAGCTGTTATAATTAGGTATCAATCAATCTGCCTAGCCTTTTCCCAACTATGTTGGGGTCGGCTTCCAGTCTACTCAGATGCAGCTGAATACCAGTATTTTACATGGAGCGACTGCCTATCTGACCTCCACAACCCAGTTACTGGGTAATACGATACTCCTTGATAAGACTGGTTGTCAGACGTTCGGGCTTCTGACGACCCGTAACGACTGTCAAAGATCCACGAACGACAGCCGGGACTAACGGCTTTAACGTGCTTTCCGAGGCACAGAGGAGTCTCGGTATGAAAAGTCAGTTGTCACCCATCCACGGACCAACCCCGGCAAGTGTAGCCAAGTAACCTGATGGATCGACCCGTGCGGCTGTTATTACTTAGCCACGAGCCCCTCATTTACCACTAGGTAACTGATAAGAAAATTATTTATCTGTGATTTAAAATTTGATATTTTATATATAGGTATAATTGTATAATTAGCAATATTATACTTATAACGCGTCTGTGATTTTCTCTGATTATGTAAATTGACTGTATTTTAATACTTAAATGCAAAACTGATCTGTGATTTTAAATAATAATTACTACACAAGGTACAAATAATTTGATTGAACTATTTGTGTTATAATATTTATAGGTAGGGAATTTGATGCCATAATTACTTTAAGAATCAAAACTAAGAGAATAAAAATAATAATTTCTACATCAACAAGCTCTTTCATTTGATATTATGGTCACAAGGTGTATTTAATATATTTTTAATTAGCCCCAAAATTAGGTCATTGCCAACAAACTTTTGAACGCGACTGTACCGACAACAGCTTAAATTTAATAAGTCCAATAAAGAAGATCATCATATGTACGAATCCGTCGCTTTTTTGTAGTCATTTGAATTTGGTCGGATAACCAGCCGTTGTTTATATCTACTTAATGCGAAACATTCCAAGCTGAATATTTTCACTGTATATTTTTGACAAAACCCACTAATTTTTGCATCTTGGGTTGAGGCCGATTTCTTCTATTATGCCCCGTCAAAGTTATGACACCGTTGTTTTGACATTTAGCAATATTATTCAATAACGCATGCATGTTCACTTTTGAAACTTTTTATAGTTATTCTACGCGTCAAGAAGGATTGAATACAGTTTTCAGCGAGCTTATAGGTTTTCTCATTTAGGCGCTGCGATATTCTTTCGGGTTTTCAAAAAAGCGCGATTACTTGAAAATTATAAATATTTTCTTAAATCTAATATCTGTCACAAATACGCACAAATTAAGAGCTACTCGTGGATGTTTCTTCTACAGGCGCACATACAATGGTTTTAGAGATACACGATTCTGCAAAACTTTACTCCAGCAGGCAACGCAATATCTCGAAAACCTGCAGACGCACAAATTATATTTTCGGCGCACATTTACAGCAGATTACGCACTAATTATACGTACCACTCATGGCACTCTAGAAGCAACTTTCCTGCTGGAGTAACGTTTATCAACGTTACTCCAGAACCGACGTGTTTCCCGTTTTTTCCAAAACGACAAAGCGCACAAATTTTTTATTTGGCGCACATTTACAGCAGATAACGCACTAATTATACCACTCTAGGAGACACTTGCTGCTGGAGTAACGTACACTTGCATACCGGTGGATGCTCCGGTTAGCTGGCGGACGCTCGCTGTATCGCAGAGGGTTTTTCTTGACA
Organism: Dicycla oo; assembly: GCA_948252095.1. Lineage (NCBI taxonomy): Eukaryota > Metazoa > Arthropoda > Insecta > Lepidoptera > Noctuidae > Dicycla > Dicycla oo. The sequence continues at coordinate 13,111,435 of OX411713.1, read as the reverse complement.
ATGTGCGCTGGAGGATGGTGGAATCTTCCTCGTTACTCTCCCCTGCCGCCCGCCAGTGTGCGGCAGGCCAATAGGTAGCACCCAATAACATTGTTATAGGTGTTACATTTAGGTGTCGCCTAATGTTAGTGAAAACGGGCATAAGTCACTTAATAGGGCTGTTTAATTTTTATTTGTTTAGGACTGTGTCAACTCTCGCTCACACAGGACTAAATTTTGAAGATTATTATAGGAAAGGATGCCTTTTTGAAAAATGTAATCAGTAAATCATATTAATTTAATAGGTAATTATTAAAACACAATTCTTTTGTGTTATCTAATGAAATCGGCTCAAAAAGTATTATGCGAAATATAAAAATGTGTTTTTAATAATTAACTATTAAATTAATATTATTTACTAGTTCGCTTATTGAATACATTTAAAAAAAAATCATCTTTTCACTTAACATTCTTTAAAATTTGGTCACGTGTGAGCGAGAGAGGTGACGAAACAGCCCTTTTAATGCACTGGTAACCATGCCCGTTGCCTGTACCGAAAAGACACATATTCAAGCATTTTATAGACGTAGAATTTTGGCTTGGATCCATATAAACACACAAAATGCCACAGTCTTTTGTTATTTCAGGTAGTTGCAACGATGGTGGGTAATACGGCCACGGCGGGCCAACGTCGCGAGTATGTTTGTAACAGCCTTGTTGGCGCGCCGGATGGATTGACATTCAACTTTGAATCTCAAGGTGGCTCACGAATGATCTCAGTTCTTGATTATTTCACCAAAGAAAAGAAGTATAAGTAAGTGCGGGTTTTGCGCATCATGGAATAGTTATTTTGACTTAGCAGTTTGTAGAAACACTTAACATGAGTCTGTTTATTTACCACTTGCTGTAAACGTGCAAAAATAAAGGGTTCTATAACCCTCTCTTTATAACCGACGAAAAAAGGAGAAGGATCTCAAGTCGACGCGTATATAATAGGCATGATGCCTGGGTAAAAAAAAAATTATATTTAGTCCGTCAGTCGGATACTAAAAAAATATTACATACGTATTTTTTGCTTTATAATATTAATAAAAAATGACTTAGATAACTCGCATTAAAGTTCGGGAGTGGGGGCTTGCTAAGTCACTTCTACGTATAAAATCTACGAAGACGTGACGTCATGCGACATTTTAACTCAATGTATCGCCGTAATCTTTTGATTACGTAGAAAAAGAAAAAATACGGTTCCAATATATTTTAATAATCTACATGACGGACAAAAAATCTTTTTTTAGTCATCATCCCTATTACTAGCTTTTGCCCGCGGCTTCGCCCGTGTGGAAAATATCCTACGGGATCGTACTATCGGGATTAAAAGTAGGTAGTAACCTACCATATGTGTTCCAGGTTATAAACTCCAATCGCGTCAATCAAATCACATCCAGAAAAATGGACAAAAATTAAAAAAAACTATATTTTTGGCATCAGACTCGTTCCCTCACCTCGTTACGTAGCGCAGCAATTATTTTTTTCAAAAACATTCAATATACAGTTTTGACTACTATTTTATTATACAGGGTTATTGGTAAAACACCAACAACCTCTGAAGGGGTCATTGTACTCATCATTATGATCAATTTTTACTATGGGGCCAAACCTGAAATCGCGAAAAAAATATCTGCTGTTCAGTTCTGTTATGTTCGTATAATTCATAATTTTTTTTTGTTTTGCGCTTTCAGATTTGGTCCCATAGCAAAAGTTGTTCATAATGATGAGTAGGTACAATAACCCCTTAAGAGGTTGTTGGTGTTTTACCAATAACCCTGTATATATTTTTTATGTATGATCAGACCACGTATAACTTTTGAGTACTATTTTTTCGATTCTTTTTTTTTATTGGACAGACCTCCTAAGATGGTCTCATTTAAAATTGAAAAAATAATCTAGCACTAATGATAGGTAGAACAATAGGGGTTGATTGATTTTTCACCTAATGAATTTTTTATACTCTTCTCTTTCTTTCATGAACAATAACTTTATGCACCATTGTTTTTCAGGCTAAAGTACCCAAAACTGAATTGCTTGTGGGTTGGTGGCAGGGATAGATCCGTTTTCTTCCCCATAGAATTGCTATCAGTGGCCGAAGGGCAGGTATGTCATGAATTATTGTAATAATTGAATGAATGAAATGCACCGACCCCAGCATGGTTTGACCATACTGGATTACTCGACTGAACCCAAAGATTCACACTAGCCCCTTGCATTGCATATCAAGGAGTAGACCGTGGGGCGCGATAATGGTAGGGAAGACAGGACCTTAGGATATGGATAAGGATTAGAGCCTACCCAGTATGCGCCGTAAAGTAAGCAGTGGAATTTTGGGAGACGGGTGCTATAATATATGGATGGGCTCTTTTAACGACGTCGCCGCCAGACTCCTTCAAGTTCAGCTTCAACGGTGAATCCTTAGGCAGCATTAAACTGCATTCTCGACATTTTCCATGTGGCTGCTATGCTGCGTTGTTATTATCAATTGAATTAATAATCTTGTATTTTCTTTCTAGGGGAAAATTCCATAGTTCTATCCACAGTACAGTACACACCCAGTACTGTGTGTACAGTTCTATACAGTTCAGTTATTTCATTGTTCCATAGTTTTGTTTTTGCTGTCTCATTGTTATTTATTGTAATATGCACAAATCTTAAATACAATATACAATCTTAACACTAAAAATATATAAGGTCAACTTATATTAAGTACAAAAATTTTAAGGATAGATTCATTAACTTAATAGACATTTCTTGAAAAAATAATACATTTCTATACGCTAGTTTCCAAGAAAAACACCAAAAACCATTTTGTTTAAAAAGTCAAATTCAACATCCTATGTATTAATGGCTAACGGTACTCTAAGCAGATAACAATGGTTGCTTGCCTGCACATGTGCCCCCGCCTTGCTCGGCCGGCATTGAGCGCAGGAGACTCGTTCAGTTAGCCAAAATCAAGTTACTGAATTGTGCGTGTTGTCTGTGCGAAAATTTTCGAAATGCCGTATCGGTATTCATCCCGAGAATACATGAATATGGCTATGTGCTATCACGACGCAGGTGAAATAATGTTGCGGGCACAAGAACTGTACGCCCAGAGATTTGGACGAGTGGTCAATATTCGCACATATTCGGTCATACAATCCGTACAGTGGAAGAATTACGTGCGCGAATTGTGAGTGCATTTGACGTGATGATTGTCCAGTGAACATCAAGTGCTTACTGAAGTGCGGAGGCATTGTCTCGATCGCGCTAGACAGTGTGTGCGACAACAAGGGCGTTACATCCAACAGTTGATATGATATGTGTAAATAACTAGTAAATTGTGTAAATAAGTGTAAATCTGTTAATGAATTTTGACTATTTTTAACACGCCAAGTTAATGCAAAACGTTAGGTAAGTTGTTAACATTTTTACATTAATTCGATACTAAAAAAAATAACAAATTGTATTAACTTGTCAGTCCAAGGCCTGAAAAAGTGTGATGGAAAATTAAAATACGTTAGATTACCGCAAAGGTTAATATCGTTCTTATAGTCTACACTACTTAGGTATGATAGCTTCGAGTAGCATAGCTTGGGATGGAGATTCGATCACAAGTCAGTGCAGTCCGAGCGATGACGTGTAATACCGGGTATAATAACCCTGGGTTTTTTGGGGGTGCAAACGGAGAACAACTGAGTCGGTATACAGTATGCTCTTAAAAATATTGTAATTTTTGTGTTAGAAAAACTGAAAAAAAAAACTAGCCTGATTATTTGAAGAAAAAAAATGCTAGGACCGTATTTCTAGATAGACGTTCTGTTTAAATATTTGTACTTGAAAAAAGTTGACCCTGTATATTATGTACAAGTATAAAGGTGGAACTTAACGCACAACAAAAAAATTGCTGTTCCCTACATTTTGTCGAGTGATAAATGTAGGGAACAGCTGATTTTTTTTCGAGATTTCAGATTTGGTCCCTTGGTTTTGGTAAAAGTTGTTCATAAGGATGACTACAATGAAAGAGATTGTGCCTTATTTAAGTTACACCTTGTATAAATAAACGAAAAAAAAAATGTTAACTTGTGTTAAACATAACACCACATTGAAGTGGCTTGCTAAACTGACTGGACTAAGGCCCACAAGCTTAAAAAAAATCACTAAATGCGTTTTAACGCTAACATAAAAAAAAAAAATTCTTATCTTGGGCCCTTTAAAACATAATTCTGTTTCTATTATTTTAAAACGATTGACAGAAACAGAACGATGTTATTGAATTTAATATAAACCCATATTTGCAGCCCTTGAATAGACAACTAAACGAATTCCAAGTATCAAAGATGGTAAGGGAAGCCGCTACTCCACCCGACGTGCGTTTGAATAAAATTACTGAAGTTATTTCCGACGTAAGTACAAAAGTATTTATTTCTCTTCGGTGTCATATTTGATTACCATAGTAAAAAATAAACACGAATTATGTAGGAAGTGATATAATCACTCTTTTGGTCCTTACGACCCTTTCCTAAAAAAAAAAGCGAAAAGCGAGGCCGCTATAAATTATACCTACTAATAATTATTCTCCACCACTCAATAAGTCTAAAGTTGTCGAAGTCATTCAGTTTCTCAGAATAAACGCCAATTTTGGCCGTTTAACGCAAAAGTCACGGTCGAAATTTAATTAGGCCTCATAAGGACTCCTTCGATAACATTGATTGTTGTTCGATTCGGCAAGGAAGCGTATCGAATGGTTGTGAATAGCTATGCTGATCTAGTTAAAAAAAGGTGTAAAAGTGTTATTTTTAACCAACGTACAAAATAAATATAAATAATATTTTATTTCTATTTAAAAAGAAATTTGGTAATAAATTAAATTGAATTAATTTACAGAAAAAATGTTTCATGTGGACCACGTCAAGCTGTATTTAATGAGATACATGAGCAATTTCAAAATAAAGTGCATCCTGCCGTCAAACTCCATTTAATTTTTTTTTGTATTAGAATAAGTTACAAACCGAAGGCCACATAATGCTAGGTATAGCATTATTGTAATTTAAAATTACCCCTCGTACTTATCACTATAAACTTCTTGATATCAAATACTATACAAATTTTACCATGTGTCAACAATTACTATACCTAATTAAAGAAAAGTGATTTATTATAGTAAAAGTTAGTCACATACTTGAGCAAAAAAAAAAAAAAAAAATTGAAACAATACTTCAACAATGCGTCCGCGCTGGCCACAATATTATGTAGTTTGACAATGAAAGCAAAATGGCATCTATCGATGAAGGACGATAATATTGTGTTGTGCCGAATTTTCCTAAAAAGAGTGGTCACAAAACTGAATGTCAGGAACATTCAGTTAGTTAAAATTTTCGATTTTAATTTAGATTTATTTTTAATAGAAAATATATAACAAAAATATTATTGATATTTTTAACTGATAAATTCGGCTTTAGAATTTAAGTTATTTATACTAAACCACTGGCATAATCGAAAATGTTTGGAAATCAAAGATTTTCTGACGCCAGTTGGGAAGGTAAATTCGATGGTCTTCAATATTTTTATTTCTTCGTAAGTTTTATATTTAGTAAAGTAACAACAAAACGATATATTTATATATATTTAAAAATATGTATTTTTGCCCTAAATTAATATAAACTGCTAGAAGTCATGTATCACAAAAAAAAAAAATTAACCAAGTCGAAGGACGAGGCAAAAACCGGGGGTGCAATTTTTTTTTTAAATTGCTCAGATGAATTATGAAATTCCATTCGACTTAACAATATTTTCTTCCATATTTATCTTAGATGAAATATTCCCAAAACCGAGATTTTAAGAAGTTTGGTTTGGATATCTCCGATAAGTTTTACACCGTGAATGCAAAAGTTTTGGACCCTCCCGTCTTAGAGATTGGAAATGGCAAAGTAAAACCCAGGTATGTTGCATATTATTTTCTTTAGAACTCTTACACACGCGGAGCTTGTGGCTAAGTAATAATAGCCGCACGGGTCGATCCATCAGGTTAAGCTACGCTTGCCGGGGTTGGTCTGTGGATGGGTGACCATCTTTACATCCCGAGACTCCTCCGTGCCTCGGAAAGCACGTTAAGCCGTTGGTCCCGGCTGTCATTCGTGGATCTTTGACAGTCGTTACGGGTCGTCAGAAGCCCGAAAGTCTAACAACCAGTCTTACCAAGGGGTATCGTATTACCCAGTAACTATAGGTAGCGGAGGTCAGATAGGCAGTCGCTCCATGTAAAATACCGGCTGCATCCGGTTAGACTGGCAGCCGATCCCAACATAGTTGGGAAAAGGCTAGGCAGATTGAGAGCTCTTACACACCACGTTTTTTTCAGGCGCCGTCGACGCGCGTTTCATTATCGCGCGTTGTCGGCGCTAAACTTGAGAAATGCAGATTACTTTCGATTGGATCGCTGCAAACTCATAAGAAACTCGCGTGAGCAACTCTCCTTGCAAAGTAAAACGCGCGTAGCACGCGCGCGAATGAGCCACAAATGTACATGTATCGCGCTGGAAACGTGCGTGCGCTGTGTTACCGACCGCCATCGAGGAAAAGGGTGCGGCGCACACTCCGTCCGTATTTCATTCAGAAAGCACTTGTATTGCCTGTGTGTGTGTATTGCAACACAAGCGTGTTGCTGTACTGTTTGCAGCTAAGCAGACGCGCTGTGCTAGCGAGTCTGTAACTCTGCGCTAGTAGCGCATCGACAGCACGTGAAAAAGACGTCGTCTGCATACTACAATTTTATGAACAGGTGAATAGGTAAATTGGTTGCGATAACATCGCTTTTGCAGTTACAGTTGAGTGCGACGCGCGTCGACGGCGCCTGAAAAAAACGTGGTGTGTAAGTGCCCTTAGCGCCTAAGCAGACATGCTACTTTTATTATTGAGCAATTTAGTTGCAGAGATAGAAAACAAGCAATTTTGATACCATGCTCAAAAGTAGTGAGACGCTTAACACATTCTCTGCTGAATTCTTTATGCAAACAAAAGTTATGAAAACGCGCATGTGTGTCTGCCGCACCGAATGTGTTAACACATTAGGTGCGGCAGACGCACATGCGCGTTTTCATAACTTTCTTCGAGTGCGGCGCGGCGCACATGTGCGTTCGTTGTGCATCTCTATTGTTTCGAAAACATCGTAAAAAAAAGGGTCGGTAAGGGTGTAGCATAAAGAAGCGTTTGCATAAAGAATTCAGCAGAGAATGTGTTAAACGCGATGCCGCATTAATAAAGTTGCGAAATTGACTATCGATGCTAAAAGTAGTAACTTATGTCTGCTAGCTAAGGGCCAGTTTTTTGATCTGTAGTTAACTCAACCAGTCTTTAAACATAGTAACAAATGGTTGAATTTTAGCTAAATGTGAAAGGAAACATGAAACGAGTTAATATGAACGTATTCATGTCAACTCATTCAAGTTAAAAATAGTAACTAATGGCATTTTGGCAAACACATTTAGCCAAAACTCAACCATTAGTTACTATGTTTAACAACTGGTTGAGTTAACTACGGATCAAAAATCGGTCTTTAGGGCCGGTTTTTTGATTATTATTTGAGTATTATTAACATGAATACATTCATGTTAACTCATTCATGTGTAGCCTTTAACATTTAGCCAAAATTCAACCGTCCATTAGTTACTATGTTTAACCATTGGTTGAGTTAACTACGGATCAAAAAACCGGCCCTAAGACTAAAGCCTGTCCACTGAAGCGGAGCGAGGCTGCGGAGCGGAGAAACTGAGAAATATTAACCAATAGGATCCTGGCTCCTGGAGCGGAGTGGAGATTTATGCAATTCTATTGGTTAATATTTATCCGTTTCTTCGCTCCGCAGCCTCGCTCCGCTTCAGTGGACAGCCAGCCTAATGCTTTAAGGGTACATCACTATCTACCAAAATATTAACGGATATTGATTTAAGTAAGTCTTGTACTAACTAGTTTCCAAGTCGTGTGTATACTAACCAAATGGAGACTATACTTAGGGGTCCGAAATAAAAGTATTTTTTTAATTATAAATTATAAAGAAACAGTGGTGGCTCAGTGGTAACGGCCGCGATATACCGAGTAGGTTGGAACCTAGGCAGGCGCTTTACTTTGTGCAAATTATTTCATCACCACTGCTCTCAAAACGGTGAAGGAAAACATCGTGAGGAAACCGGCATGTATAGACGCCAGCACATGAAGCTACTACAATCTGCCAAATTTCTTTAATAGATTTTCAACATTACTGCCAAAGCATTAGGTTCAAGGTTGATTGGGAAAATTTGACAGTTTCGGGTAAGTTGACCTACTGGCGTCTGTACTAAAACCAAAAATTCGAAGATATCTATCAACCCGTTCTGGGCCCGCGTAGTGGATTACGGCCCACTCCCTCTCACTGAGAGGAGGCCTGTGTCCCAGCAGTGGGAACATTATTGGCTGATTATGCTAAAGTTTAAAGACAGGTTTAAAAAAAAAAAAAAAAAATTCTAGGAACGGACAATGGCAAGCGAACCGCCTCTTGAAGCCCGAACCACTTCAATCATGGGGTCTTATCGCTGTTGATACCGACCCAAGGAATGACTATAACTCGATGATCGAACTAGTAAGATTTTATCTCTTTTTTATTTTATTTTTTTTCTGGAGTTTGTAGCTGATAACCACCCTAGATTGACGTTCTTACACATGCGATACGAAAAAGTTGTGCTTTGTTCAAATCTTGTCCTAACACATTGTTTTATTTTGATATGAAATATACATAGTCGAAAAATAAGTAAATCCGCATGCTTAGTGCAAGTTAAATGTGCCTAACCTTTTATTTTCGCGACTGTACGTCTCAACTGTGTGCGATACGACAAAACTACTGACTATAGTAAAATTATCACTAGAGTACCGCTTCTTAGTAACATTTTAATGATATTTTAACATTTCAGATCATAAGCACCGGCACGTCAATGGGTATGAACGTTGCTCAGCCAAAGGTGGTCAGTGTGAATGCTAAAATGAATACTCTACGCAGCCTTTTATTAAACGCCTACAAAGATGTGCGTTTCATGTTCATCATTGTTTCTGCAAGGGGCCGAGATGACTATCACAAGGTATTGTGTGACTTAATCATTTCAAATTACAATTATAGATAGATATAATATAATTTAGTGTAGGTACACCAAAAACTAAACCACCAATTATCTGACTTAGAAAATACCTAAAATTCCTTTTTTTTACCCACAATGCATGGAGCATTAAATTATTAGAATAATAACAACATAAGGTCCTGGGGTTAAACCGTAGATTTTCGTCGTAATTGCTTTTTTTTTATGTTTAAGTTGTTATTGCCAGTAAGAAAACAGTAAGTATTATAATTTCCTGACATTTTTTTGGGTACCTACGTAGTGTAGGTTCGACGCCTGTGTCGATATTGATAAAACACTTACTTAATATTTTCTCTACTACCTCATTGGTCTAGTGGTTGCAAGCACTACTGTTGAGCATGATGAGGTCCTGGGTTCAATTCCCAAGTCGGGCACAGTGGTAATGGGTTTTCCGTCAGGAATTTCTCAGTAGCAGCCTGGAGTCTGGATGTGTCCGGTTGATGGCAATAGGCTCGGCCCCCTATTATAGTTTGCGTCAAATAACTTTGCCGCTCTGAAGTTCGCGCAAATGATTGCGCAGTAGTCAATATCTATACTAAAACAGCAGCGCGCCATGCCACGCGCATTGGGAAGCCTGATTTCAGAGCGGCAAAGTTATTTGACGCGAACATGGGACTTAAACATAACTGGCGCAATGTAGGTGTACCTCTGCCTAACCCTTCGGTAAAAACAGGCGTGATGTTATGTATGTTATATTTTCTATTTGACCAGGTGAAGCAACTAGCTGAACGTGAAGTGGGCATTTTGACCCAGTGTGTTAAGGAAATGACAGTGCGTCGAATGAACCAGATGACAGCTAAAAACATTCTGTTAAAGGTGAATATTATTTTATGACATCACTAGCTTTCCTCCGCGACTTCACATAGGCCCACTTGCACGTTTAGTCGGATTAAATTTATAAATGTAGAGTTTGTAAACTCGGAGTTATGTAGTTTTAACATTTAAAATCTTATTACGTGTTGCGCCACTAAAAAGTAATACCGGGTTAGTTAATCTGGCATGGTGTTTTTTGAGCCGGGAACATTACTGTTCAATAGACGAAACACAAAAGAGATTTGCAATATCTTTGCCCTGATTATGAAATCCGATCAAAAACGAATGAACGGAAATTGTATACCCATCTCTTTTACTCTAAATTACGATAATACGTAATACTTTCTTGTCTTCGCATTTTATAACATGACATTTCATTTTAATTGTTTTGTACTAAGTCTCCATGGAAACCACATACAATACGTATGTGGTTTCCATGCCGACCGGTTCTTAGGCCGATGATTTGCTATCTACAATTAATGCCCTTTTAGCCCCACATAAGTATTTTTTTTTTAATCGATCCTGGTTTTATGCCCATTCGTTTTTTTTGGGTATTCTCCTTTCATCGAAATCTGCTCAGCAGTTAAGAGGTGAAAAGGTAACAGGCAGAGTTATTTTCGCATTTATAATATTAGTATGGTCTAAAAAAGGCGTAGTGGCTCCATTACTAACTAAAACTACACCCTCAAACATAAGCACAGACAGGAGAAAAATGTGAAGTGAATATTTGCGCAAGCATACTTGAACAAACGCCACAAAAATTCACTATTTCAGTTGTGATTGAGTTCATTATCAATCCATCAATGAAACATTGCTTGAGCAGTTTGCTGCTGTCTGCTCTTACCCTGAGGAACACTATCTTCTGAACTCACTTTATAATCTGCTGTAGTTTTAGGTTGGCAGTTATGATAAGTTCATATATTTTATGAAAACAGGTGAATTCGAAGCTGATGGGTATAAACCAAGCGATAGATGCTGTCGCCATGCCCAGATGTTTAAGGGAGGGAGGGGTCATGATCGTGGGCGCTGACGTCACGCATCCTTCGCCTGATCAGGTATTAATATACTTTATTATGTTCTACATATACTAAACGCCAAGACTCCTGGCAGTCATGATCTTAAAACGTGCGAGTAGGTTGGTAATTATTCAGCAATTAGAATGACTATTTTTTGTCCGCCCGCGTGGTAGTCGGAAATTATTCCACGGGCACGTACTAGTATCGGGATACAAATCTGTGATGGTATCCTATGTCTTAACCCAAGTCAGGGTCTATCTGTGTGCTAAACTTCATAGTCCAAGATCCCAAAGCCGCCAGACCTTACTTATTTTCTGATTAACAAAATGTGTGGGATAGAGGTATTGAACATCCCCCAGATACATAGAATCAATTATCACGCTTGCGCTCATACTAACAAGCGGTCTTTTAATTGTGTCTGGGGATGTTTGGCAGCTATGGTTGGTCTGGTTGCTTACAAATAGTATTGAAATAGTTCTCCCTGAGTATCAGTATCCCCGAATATCATATAACAAACGAGTATCCCCGAATATCATAACAATTAAGACTCGTAACTATAAGCAAGATGACATCATTCTTTGCGAGCTTTAAAGCGTCTGGCGGAACAAACCGCAGACTGGAAGTGTCTGGCGGTATTGATTATTAATTATTAACAATATTCTGTAAAACACATAAAAATCAGTATGTCGTCAGATTTTAAGAAAAGTAAGTAATACATAACTTTTAGTACCTGATAACTGAAAGTTGGCCGTCGGGCCAAGCTAACAGGTACAGTACATACTGACTGACTGACAAAGAATGACAAAATATTGTTTTTTTAGCTATAAGAAAATATTTGTACACCGGAAATGGTAGAATGTATGAGACCATGACAATCGCAACACCTTATTGTACTATATTCTTACAAATAAACTGTTCTTTCTTTCTTTAATTTTATATCATACAATAAGTAAGGTCTGGCGGCCCTGGGATGTTGCTCTATCATCGACATCCGTTCAGCTGCTGAGATAACAGACAGAGTTACTTTCTTATTTATAAAATTTATATTATTTAGTATGGGTTTACTGAAAACTCTATACCGACCGAGTCTCGTGTAAGCGGCTGCCACGAATGTTGGTATTATAAAAACCTATGCCTATAAAAGCAGGCAAAACTTTATTACACAACTCATTCAAATATTTTAGACAAGGGTGTAACCGATTAATAATGCAAGCGTCTGCTCATACCCTAACTGAATTATTTTCTTGCAGTCGAATGTACCAAGCATTGCAGCGGTGACAGCGTCCTTGGATGCCAAATGTTTTATTTATAACATTGAGCTTAGCATTCAAACGCCAAAGGTAAGTAACCAGTCCTTTCTAGATTTATAAACATGACTTGGAGCTCGTGGCGAAGTAATAACAGCCGCACGGGTCAGGTTAAGCTACGCTTACCGGGGTTGGTCCGTGGATGGGTGACCATCTTTACATACCGAGATTCCTCCGTGCCTCGGAAAGCACGTTAAGCCGTAGGTCCCGGCTGTCATTCGTGGATCTTTGACGTGGTCTGGGTTGTGGAGGTCAGCTGCATCCGGTTAGACTGAAAGCTGACCCCAACATAGTTGGAAAAAGTTGATTTGTGATTGGGAACCTATAGTCAACTGCATAGAATTTATTTTCCATATTACTTCAATACTCAGCATAAATGTTAAGTCATTCTAAAATTCCAACATAGTTGTTTTCTGTTTTTGGGAAAATGGGAATTTAGAATCAATCTGTTTGACTGTATTTTGATAGCCACTATTCACTAGATAGAACATGGAATATTTTATTTAATGTGCTGCAAGATAATTTTACCAGAGATGGTAATACTGGGTGGTTTTCGTAATTCAAGTGTTACCATCGTGCGTTTGAAGTCAAATGTGCGTTTGTGTCAGTGCACAGCCTCTGCAGATTACAGACTTTCTACCGGCCGATAGGTTGGTCGGTTTTTTAAACAGTATAAAGATGTATGGCAGTGCGCACATATCGATTCGGTACCGGCCGATAAAAAAGTTTGATGGGCTACAGTCCATAGGTTCCCAAACTTTTATGGACTACCAGCCCCCTTTACAAGAAAAAAAAAATCCAGGCCACCTTTACATAATGCTTAATTATACCAACTTTATATGTCTGTCGTATTATCTATTAATAATCACAAATTAAAAATTAATTCTCTCTGTCTCTCTCTGTAATCGTGCCACACGAATAGATGCAGTGCCCACTAGGGGGCGCTACCGCCCCCTTTGGGAACCTATGGACCACACGATTGCCTTCAAACTGAACTGTCAGCGAACTATCGGCGACTGCTAATTCAATATGGCGCTCTTCCACACGCGCACACTTATCGATTGTTTAGCTGGCCGTCGCGGCCGATAGTTCAGTTTGCTCCGAACTTTGGCGCCGGATGGTCATGCATATTTTTCATGATGGCGCTATCCAATTCTACTCCATCACAAATATCGTAAATTTGATAAAAATTAAAAAAAAGACCCGCGGCTGCGTTATATAAAATGAACTTATAAATCAGTCGTGAGCAGTCGGCCGACTGTTGTCCGGTATGCGCACTCGCCACCAACCCGATTGTTTAGTTGGTCCAGTGTTCGTGCTAGTAGCCTTACCCGGCCAAACTATTGGCCGACAGAGTTTGTAGTCTGGGCCAGAAAGTCTGGGGATCTGGGAGCTCTTTAAACTCACTGCCAGACAGCGCACAGCTTAGACCGCTGGGTCTAGAAGCATGGAATTATGCACAAGAGTTCCTCATATAACGAAATCGAGCACTAAGAAAGGATTTTTGAAAATTCGTCCCCTAATAGATAGATTAAATAGGCGATGAGCATTTGTATGGAAGTTTTTGGCGATGGGGAAGTCTGAATATGTCCGGTGGGGACACACGGCTTGTTTCTAATAAACTCTTAATATATGTTAACAGAAAGAGGTGATTGTCGAGTTTGAAGACATGATGTTTGACCACCTGAAGCTGTACAAGGAACGTAACCTTAACATGCTTCCGAGGAAGATATTTGTTTTCCGCGATGGCGTATCCGAGGGACAGTTTGCTCAGGTAATACTTACAAATTACACAATAGGGCATGATTTTTAAATCAAATACTTAGGAACTAGCTAAAATAAAAAAGAATTAAATGTCTTAAAATATTGCTTAGTATTGCGCGCCTAAGACGGAGAACAAAAAACAAATTATCAGGGCAAAGGCCTCTTCTCATACAGAAATGGCATGAGCAAAGATGGCCACGCTCACGCTTGCTTGCTTTATATTTGTAAAAATCTTCTCTTGTAGGTGATGAACTGCGAGCTTGCAGCAGTACACTTGGCCTACCAGCGACTGGCGGGACCGAATAAGAAGCCAGAAGTACTGTTTCTGTTGGTGCAGAAACGACATCACACGAGGTATGAAATATTATAATTTATTGGGCCATAAATAGCAAGGCAAGCAAGCGTATACTACACAGTTATCAACGAATACAATACTAACTACACTATGATATTGATAATACTATTACGCTTCACTACGTGCGTCAGAACTTATGACCGAGGTGATTACGTGAAGAGCGTCTAAGTGTTCTTACACACCAGTGACACGCGTCGACGGCAAGAGGCAATTGCAAGCAACGACGACAGCTGCCGACCTAAAGCGACGCTTTCAGTTGTAGCGTGTCGCATACGCCCTTTTGTCAGTGGACTGCAAATAGTTCAGTCACCAAAATGACGGACGGGACACGCTAGTACTGCAAGCGTCGCTTTAGGTCGGCGGCGGTCTACGACGCGTCGACGCGTGCAGTTGCCTCTGCCGTTGACGCGTGTCGCTCGTATGTAAGAACACAAATATGCAATGCCCAGTTATTATTCACCATCTAATGCTTAGATTGGTTGTCCTACTTCTGTTTGCCCCTTCCCCATGTTAGTTGGGGGCGACGCAAAATTACTTTCTCTTCCCTCACACAATCTATTAATATTTTCTTTGATCATTACCAGGATTTCGATAAACCAGCAGGTAACTCCAAAACACTTTTATTTTCAGATTGTTCAATGAAGGACGAAACTTGCACTACAACGTTGAACCGGGGACAGTTGTTGACACAGATATCGTTCACGCGTCTGAATTGGACTTTTATCTGGTACGTAAGCTTTTGTTTTAAACCTCTAATATACCTACAGTTTGCACAATATAACAAATTGTTGCTCTCAAACTCACTGACTTATAAAGCTATGGACTTGCCATACCCACAAAATTAGCGTGCATACCTACAAAAATCGTGCACTCAACATGACCGCTTTTCGTAGGTTTGTTCTGTGGGTACAAGAGAGAAAGAAACCAACCGTTTGACAGCACATCTACCAATCATCTATCACAAAACTCGTACTCAACATAGCGACCGGTCACGCATATACATGTTTTTGACGTCACACAAGAGTGTTCTCAAATTTAGTCCTGGACAAACATTTAGATGTCTCTCTTTTCATACGCAGCTCTTGATTAGCTAAAACGAAACAGCGCTTTTTGACATGTCTGTGTCGATTTGACAGATATTTGATTCTTCCTATAGTAGAATATGCCATCTCCATGTTTTCTATCTCAATGCTCAAACCACTCTTTTGGAATGACTTAAGTGACCATGGAACAGTAACGAAAGAACGACTGAGATTGATAGCGTCCTACATACATGCGCACTACTGTTTTGATCGAGAAATTAAGTATTTAAGCTCTTCAATGCTCCATGGTTGAGAGACAGTTATAAGAAAGCAAAGAAAACGAAGGAATCCTTCCTTTGTTTCGCGTGTGAAAGATGCTATTATGATGCCAGAAAAGGGGTGAATACTGAGATAACGGTTCTTTTCAACAGTTGTCTCAATGTGTGGAAGAAAAACATTATATCATGTCGACTACAAATAAATTGTTATAAGAATGGTTATGTTCGTTCTAGGTATCCCACCAAGCCATAAAAGGCACAGCTCGTCCGACGCGCTACCACGCCATCTGCAACGACGGCAAGATTCCTGACGATGAGGTGGAACAGCTGACGTACTACCTGTGTCACTTGTACTCTCGCTGTATGAGGTCGGTGTCCTATCCGACACCCACGTACTACGCGCATCTTGCATGCATGCGGGCCCGTTCTCTTACACAGTACGTATTATTTTCAATACATATTTTTTTATTAGTCTTGGATCTTGGTCTGCGACGAGTCAGGCCTAAAAAACGTTGGCGTGACGATTTAGACTTGTTCCTGACTGATTGCCTGGAAAAGACAAAACACAAAAAAAAAATTGAAAAAGTATAGGGAAAACCTTTGCCCAGAAAAGCTTGGCGCAGAAGGACAATACAGGTTAATTAAAAAAGTCTGATGTGGATTTTACTTTAAGACATTGTTTAAAGTGTTTCTGTAACTAAGATACACACCTGCACCTTAAATTGACAAAGACAACATGAGATGTAATTGCTTATGTCCCGAGGTGGGGTGATTAATTTCTTTTTTGTTTTTATTATATTTAGATGTCGATACCCATGACGTCTGCGGAGTATAGCTAGCCAATTAAAAACAACCCTGTATAGCCCATAGGTAAAAGCGGCTTGTGAACTCGCTTCTAAAGCATACTTAGCTTAGTTGTAAGTATTAGCAGGAATACTAGTAATCCTACGGTGCAACCTACACTGCTAGATTGGTGGGCGCAAAATATCATACAGTACTTTTTTATTTACAGTGGCGAGAGATTCGACAACCAAGAACTGGAACGTAAACCAAAGCGGCTTCGTGTTCTTGACAAGATGCTGCAATTCAGCCGCATGTTCTTTGTTTAAACATTTTACTAGTAAAACAAAAAAAAAAAAAAAGAATGTGGTAGGGACACCGACGCGCAAACTGTGACCATGAAATCAGTACATGATTCCCCTAGGAATTTTTCGTCGGTTATAAAAAAAAAGTCTGGTTTCATATAAAAGTGCGCTCACACGGTCGGAAAATCATCATTCTCCTGTCCCTGAACATACTTGCCGTTACACGGTCGGAACAGCAATAAATAATAATAATAATAAAATAATCTACGAAAAATTTCAACGCGGGCCCTCCCCGTTTCAGAATCATGTACTGAACCAACCATTTGCGCGTTGATGTCGCTGCCACCCTGTATAGTAAAATTTGAGATTCTGGATGTCCGAATTATTATTGTATTTTCAATGTCGTAACATGTATTTCTAAAAATCATCTCATCGTTGTACTTACAATATCAATGTTATAATCTAAACTGTAAAAAAACAAAACTACAAAAAAAGTGTGATTAAAATTTACTTCAATATAATTTTTTTTTGTGCATTTCAGTTATTATTGATTACATTTTCTTCAATTATTTTTCTTTACACAATACATATCGACCGTCCCTATTAACAATGTCGGTTCTGCAGGGAGACTACTGTTTAGTCCCTACTGAACAGTGGTCTTTTTCGCAGAACTGACATTGTTAATATCATAAAGATTCTTTTTTATAGTTAGGGCAAACTTTGAACTGTTTAACAGTTCAAAGTTTGTTTTGAGAGTGAAGAATTTTTTTTTTTTTAATTGTAATTTGATTTATGTAAAAAAGTGAATATTGGTAAAAATGTACATCCGACATTGTTAATAGGGACGGTCGATATATCACTTCGACGGGTCCCAAGAACAAAGATGTATCTTCAAAATTATCTAATTGCAGTTCGAAGCATTGAAGTTACGCCAAATTAATCGACGGGCCCGTAGAACCAACACATATGGAAATATAAGACGTGTTTTAGTTTATTAATCACATGAATTAAGTAGGTATACTAATAGCTGCTATTAGAATTCAGTTGATTAATAAACTAAACATCGTCTTATATTTCCATAAGTGTTTGTTCTACGGGTCCGTCGACTTATTTAGTTTACGTAATGATAAGGCATTAGGACTTATTGCCTCAGGCATTAAGTCCGCCTTTGTACGGTATTTGTGCATAAAGTTTTAATAAATAAATAAGGAATATTTTTTTTTGCCTATTAATATTAAAAAGTGTAATCTTTGTATTATATTATTTGCATTTTACTCTCATGATATGCAGGGATTGTGTCCAATTAAATTATTGAAAGCTTAGATCAATGGAAGATCAATATAATCATCAACCTTTAGACATTAATATTCCGTTTATTACTCGTGGTCCCTGCCGTAGTCCCTGGAAGGGACGAGGAATTTTGTTACCCGTGGTACTTCTAAGAATTACAACCGAAATCGGATACACAGACAGCAAATCTCTAACTTATATAGGTACAAATTTGTTATTGTCGCGAATCATATTTTCGAGACTACCATTTTATTTCGGTAGCATTGTATGTCTCAGAAGGACCACGGGCACAGATTAATAAAGATGGGACACTCCGCAGTTTATGTATGAAATGTTTACGGTATGAAGCTACAAGTACGCGCCGGGCCCATCTCACTGGGCCAATTCAGTAGGTGTATGTCAATTCAATATTCACGCGCCGCACCGCGTTTTTCGTTCGTCACAAGATATAAAAACGAAAATGATTAAAATGAAGGCAAAACCATATTGCATCGCATTTGGCTGCATAAATAATAATAAGGATCAGAACCTTACATTTTTTCACTTCCATAGGACACCGAAAGGTAAAGAAATACACGTCCTATAAGTCCTCCACCTATAAGTAATTAGGTAGGTACCTACACCTACCTACTAAATGTTTACTTTTTTTTGTTATTCTTATTTATGTCACCCGTATTTACGTAGTTAGAATGGATTATTCCTATCTGTCCCAGATAGTGAATAAAGTTCGAACTGCCTCCTCGTTGCTAACAGGGGGACAGATCAATTTTTTTTCCGATCTGTCCCTATAAGGGGACAAAGCAGGGTGACAAATCGGAATAATCCGTTAGAATATTAATTATTATTATTATAGTATGGTTAGGTACTTTATAAGTTCTGTGTTCAAGGTCAGGTTCAGGCTTTGATAAGTATAGGTAGGAAAGTACCTACTTAAATAGTACTTTTGCTTTTGTGGGTACCTACCACGGACTAACTATAACCATAACTAAATATTATGTAGTAAGATTTGATTATGTAGACAACAGGGTATTCGTCCATACTTTTTTATTTGCCCAATTACGTAGGTACATATTAATAAATAATATCCGCAGGCAGCAGCAACAGGCTACGTGACGTCGGTTTCTATTGTAATAGGTATTTACCTATGAAGTTGCCGTTTTGCAATACTGGTTATTTGAAACGTAATTTATTTATTTCTGGCAATAAATTCAAAATTCAAATTAATTTTATTTTAAAAATATGGAATTCTATTTTCAAATGCAGTCATTTGTTTAATAGATAGTGTTTTCTTTTCATTACCATTGCATCTTTTTCATCAATATGGACGCGATAAAAATACGAGTTATTATGGAATACGAGTTCCATTCCGTTAGCAATGCCGCACAAACGGCTCGCGACAGTTACGTCTACAGAGTGAACACTACAAACGAACGCACGACTCGTTATTGGTTTGAACGCTTCCGACATGGAAATTTGATCTAAAAAATGAACACCGTGGTCACCCGAAAACTGAAGTCAGCAACGACGACGAATTAAAGGCGATAGTGGAAGCTGACGATAATCTACGGCCGAGTTAGAAGCAGCTTTCAACGTTAGCATCAAAACAATATTGGCCCATTTGCGTCCTATTGGCAAGGTAAAAACACTTGATAAAAGTAGGTGACGCACGAGCTGAACGATCGCCAACGCGACGAACGCGTTGAGGTATGCCTTGCGTTGCTTACCAGACAGATACGAAGGGATTTTGAACCGCATTGTCACTTGCGATAAAAAATGATTCTTTTTGATAATCGTAAGCGGTCATCAGGTTGGTCAGACTCTGGTTCAGCGCCTGGGCTATGCCCCAAACGAAAACTTACCCCTAAAAATCATGGTCACTCTTTGGTGGTCTAGTGCTTGTATAATTCATAACAGTGTCACTGACTCTGGCAGGGCCACCATCAGGGATTTTAATTTTGAAAACGCAAAAAATTAGTCGCCAAATATCAGAATTAGTCGGTCACTGGGGTCAGTGGGTAGCCTTAGGGGCGGATTTTTAGGAGTTGGAGTATATCCTTAGGGGCGCTATGAGAAGCAAAGAAAACGAAAAAAAAAATTTTTTTTGGTTAAAAAAATTTTTGGGACTTAGAAAATCGAAAATTTTTTTTTTTCGAATTGGTACCATACGCTTATAGGCACCATGAGCAGTGCAGAAAACAAAAAAAAAAAAAAAAATTTGGTAAAAAAAAATTTTGGTAAAAAAAAATTTTTGGGACTTGCAAAATTTTTCCATAACAAGTGGCTCTCGTTACGGTAAAGTTTCGACCCTACCTCAACTATGCTAAAAATACGCGAATTATTGGGAATTCTCAATACTCGGGCGATCCAAAGTTTTTGCTGTCGTTGGATAATTCGTTGTAGTTTGTTGTAATTTGATATTATTTAGTGTTTGTTTCTTTTTATTTTCGTTTTGTTAGTTTTTAATTTTAGTTTGTTTTAGTGGTTTTTTATTTGATTTTTTTCGTGTTTTTTTAGTTAGTAAGATTTAATTTGTTTTATTTTGTAGTCTTAGTTTTTTTTATTTTCTTATTCGTTTTCAGTTAGTTTTAAGTTAGTTTTTCTTAGTTTTAGTTAGTTTATTATATTTGTTTATTTGCAAAAACTATGGATCCTTTCCAGCTTATTTTGGACAGGAATTTTAGTTTGTGGAATTATGCAGCCAATATTTCCACAGAGGAAAGGGCCATTGATGCGGCGAAAAAGTGGCTGCTTATACCAGCGCAAACGCCGCGCTGCCCGTCGTGCAGGCGGCCGATGAATGCGGAACGTAATACTAATAACAAATTGGGGTTCAGATGGCGTTGTAGAAGGGCAGGCTGCAATGTCATTACGTCTCCATTAAAAGGGACTTTTTTTGAACGTAGCAATGTGTCAATTTTGAACACGTTGAGACTTCTGCTGCACTTTTTTAGAAAAGACCAAGTGTCACAGGCTGCTAGAGACGTAGGAGTAACCCGCAAAACAGCCATTCAGGTATACCACTACCTACGTGAGGTGTGCGAGGTGGCCGAAGCTCATGACCGCGAAATGATCGGCGGGGACAACGACATTGTAGAGGTCGACGAAACCCACCTTTATACCAACAAATACCACAGGGGCCGATTATTGCAGCGACAAACGTAGTCTTTCGGATGCATAAGTCGTTTAACAAAAAAAATTCACGTGGAGCTTATACAAAATAAAAATAGGACCACATTAGATCCAATTATCCAAGCAAATGTTAGACCTGACTCTTATATTATGTCTGACCAGCACCGATCATACATGGGCGTGCACTTGAGACTGGGTATGCGTGGACATTCCAGTGTCAACCACAGCCGACAATTTACGGCAGGGACTGTCAGTATCCCTGTGGATCCCAGTACCAGGCACGAATAACGTTCGGTGCGTGGTCCACACAAATACCATAGAGCGGCAATGGCTAGAATTAAAACGCCAATGTCGCACGTGTAGGAGTCAGCGGCGGTTAAAGTGGTACATGTGCGAATACATGTACCGGCAAAATATTTTAAGAAGCCTACCCACGGACGCTGCTAGGTTCCGCCGTTTGCTGCGTGACATACACCGATTATACCCAGGACTAGGAAGGAATGGTATTAGAATAAGAAATTGCCGATGTCGGCCTACTTGTCCCCGTCGATAAACTGAAGTAGCCTGGTAGGTACTGCATGTTCACATAGTAAAGTCTAAATATTGACAGTGCACGCCCTTGTTAAAGCTGTCCCTAATCCTAGTCCTGCCAATGCCTCTCACCCTCACAAAAGATACAGTCATTGCAGTGGGGAGTAGCGTAGGTTTTTGCCACTTGGGGCCGACCGGAAATACGCCGCCCCTTTATTTCATTTTAAAAAGTGAAATAGCTTTCTAACGTTCCAAAAAAGGCTTTTTGATATCTTTTATCCGCTGTTGCACACCTGTGTCGCATCCAGTCATTGACCTCTACAATATTCATAATATCGAGCCTATCAGTCACTAATTTATTTCTTTCGCAGTTTTGTTTTTAGTTTCTATAAAATCGTAATAAAACGGCCCCTTTTTGTATGTCGCCCCCCACCGCCCTCCCCTAAACTACGCCCCTGAGTCACTGCATAAATTGTTGCGTCCTAAGCAAAAACTTAGGTAAATTGTTATTCCAGTTTTTACCCGAGCTATACAATTTTGGAAATATACCTAAAGCATTTTATAAGCCCCTATGCGTACTCGAGGTAAAAGTCGTCCGACACGTATAATTTTTTTTCAATATTACGTGGGTTTTTTTCATCGTCTCATACTTTGCTACTAGAGCCACCACTAGACCAATTTTTTTTTGTTTTCTGCACGGCTCATGGTGCCTATAAGCGTATGGCATCAACTTCCAAAAAACCTTTTTTTGAAAAATTTTCTAAGTGTTTGCCCCTAACCGTACTCAAGGTGAAAAGTAAGGAGAAAGTCCCAAAAATTTTTTTTTACCTAAATTTTTTTTTTCGTTTTCTGCACGGCTCATGGTGCCTATAAGCGTATGGTATATGGTAAAAAAATTTTTAACCTAAAAAAAAAATTCTAAGTCCCGCGCCATAGCGCCCCTAAGGCTACACTCCACCCGTCACTGGTTCAAAAGATGTGGGTTTATAGGTGGCCCTGCTGGAGAGACTCCCCAGCAGGGCCAAATTTATATCTCAAAAACTAGGGCACCTAGCGAAGATCTGTTTTCTCCCATATTTAGTCGCCAATTAGTCGGAATCAGTCAATTAGTCGGAGTCAGTGTATTATTAGTTACTTAGGCATTTACTAGGAAGTTAGTTTAGTGATTTACTTTAGGTTTGTATGTTTTGTAGCTTAATTATGCATCAGCTAAAGTACACAGCTGCCGAGTAGGTACACCGATATGGTACTTACGTACGGAGAATTTAATCAAAATGCGGCTTTAGCGTTGCGTACATACCGGGAGAGATATGGTGATACACGAACGTACCCACCAATTGCAGTGTTTGTACCCTGGCCGTTCAGAGGTTACGAGAGAATCGGCCTTTGGTTCCTCAAGCAGCGGGCGTGTCTTCAAACTCTGTGATCGAGGAGCAATTTGATGAGATTGTGCCGTAAAGTACTAACCTACACCCTGCACCGCCGCGCCGCCGCCGCGTGACAGGTCAGTGACTAAGTAAATAAAGCGTGTTTACTTTTTATGCAGTTGATTCTGCTATTTATTTTGTTTGAAAATTGTAATTTAAATTTTCCATTAACTACTAATCTTCGTGTTTTAAAATGTTGCGATGTACTAGTACTGTGCTCGTTTTAATTTAATGTAGTACATCCAGATCCACACAGTATAACTGTAGGTAATAAGCATTGTGCGACCACCACCTCTTGAAGCAGCATTATTTTAATATTACTTCAGTGTGAGAACGAGATGGAGCTATACAGGACGTCTAGCTCCATCACTTTCCCACACTCAAATAAGATTAAAATAATACTGCTTTAAGAGGTGGTGGTCTAGCAAGAGTCGCTTTTTATTTAAATGATTTTGCGGAGTGTCACATCTGTATTAATCTGTGCCACGGGTAAAAAAAATCCCCGTAGTCTCCTCCAGGTACTTATGGCAGGGACCACGGGTATTTATTCGGTATTTATTTATATACAATCACGACTGTTTTTAGAAAAATAACTTTTTAAATTCGTTATATTAAGACATTATTCCAAAAAAGAGGAGTGTGGCTACTAATGAATTATCAACGCCACCATTTTTGGTTTGATTTAGTTAAATTGTGTCTTAATTTTTTGCAATTTTATAAGTCTGAATCTCTTTTTATATTATTTTATAAGTTGCATAAAAGTTATCTTGAAAATTAATAGTTTTATTTGTGCAGCAAACTACTTTAATTTCTGTGAAAGATTATTTTTACCCTGTGTGGTCTTCCATTGGAAGATCACTGACGAATGACGCGTACGAGCCCTAGAGTATTTACTCACTCTAGGGCTCGTACGCGTCATTCGCAAAAACTGTGAAGAGCCAAGTGATAGGCAAGGAATAATTCTTAATCATGACACAGTATAAAAATCATACAGTAGGACGACGCCTTTGATCTTATGTAAAATGCCGACATCGTCTAGACAGTAACGCATCGGCCGGGGTTGTCACAAATAAACAATATTTACAAAATTATTTATTTATTGCAGATCAATATTGATAGTAGTATTATAATAAAACAATATTACACATTGATATAATAATGAAAACCCCAATTATACTCAAAATTGACACCCATATCAAATTATAACAAAATGACGTCCGCCATCTTGGATTTCAAAAAGGATGACTTTTTCGTAACAAGCACCCCAATTATACTCAAAATTGACACCCATATCATACTATAAAAAATTGACGTCCGCCATCTTGGATTTCAAAAAGGATGGCTTTTTCCTAATAAGCACCCCAATATACTCAAAATTGACACCCATATCAAATTATAAAAAAAATGACGTCCGCCATTTTGGATTTCTAAAAGGATGGCTTTTTCGGAACAAGCACCCCAATTAGACTCAAAGTTGACACCCATATCATACTATAAAAAATTAGGTCTACCATCTCGAATTTCATCCTTAGTAAATAATAAAAAAGTCCACCATCTTGACACGGAACATACAAACAAACACTTTCACATTTATAATATTAGTAGGATTTCCAAACAGATGGAAGCCGTGTGCGATAACCTATTAACATTTTTTTTTACCGTGCGCCGGTCGACCATTTTATTAGCGTTATCAACGTGGCACGACATTACAAATAAAATTATTTATGTACTCTACAATAACAAAACAGATTTATTTACCTTACTTCTGTGCGTGGAAGCTGATGAAACCGCAGATCTTTTTTTATGTAAGATGAAGACTTGCAATCACTCACAGCACACTTTGCATGCACCATTTTAAATAAAAAATAAACACTTGTCGGCCCTGAATGACGTATCCCGAACTACTGACATCGTTTTGTTCGCAGTTCGGGATCGGCTTACCCGCGTCTCGCCCCTCACACCCCGCACGATTGCCCTGTCTAGACGTCTTCGTTGGACGACTGTATGATTTTTAGACTGTGATCATGATTAGTGGATAAATTAACTGTGTAAGTGTTGCATTGAAGAATAATGTTATCTGGTGTCATAATTAATGCTAACTGGTGTCATGGACATAGCTTGCAGTGACCAGGAAGAGGTGGGAAGGGTATGGCCTTGTGGCGATACTTGGGACTAAATGGCGGGATGAATCATCCTCAATCGTGATTGGTGGATGAATGGTTAAGAGGCCTATCACAAAATGCGTTCTGACAGATTAGGTATATTGTAGCACGGCGAAGCATCGCAATATGTAGCAATTTGTGCAGTTGTAATTTTATTTTACATCATTTTGAGTCATGATTTTTTTTTAAGTATGAAATTTTAATTTTTTATGAACTAACGTTTATTCTGGTATACATTTTACGTAAGTAATAATATTAATGTAGTAAGGAGAAATTTATAGTTGGACCTAGTTATGCAGAAAGCAGCCATATGGCAATACATTGTAATTTTTTCATAGACGTCAAAACCGTTCGTAAATATATGATATTCTAAACCTCTTACAGCATAAATTACAAAACAGTCGTCGGTTTTAAGTCGATTAGTCAAAATTACATAATAGAAATAAAAAAGTGGCTCATTTATTAGATCATAATTAAAATGATTTTTTATGTAAGTAGTGCATTAAAACTTATAGAAATACAGTATTTTAACTGTAAAATAACGTCTGTAAAATCTCGCAAATCGGCAAAATTTCGTATTGGTACGGCCTCTTAATAGTTACAATTTTGTAGTAGGAAATTGGCAATAGAATGTAAGATTCCTTAACAGGTCAGTTATTTTTGGATGGTACCCTTTAGGCCCAATAAAGTTGATTTATTTTTTACTATATTTCAACGTATTCAAGTTGATATTTTCTTGGCAGTAAAAAAACCCCATCGCACTTCGCCAGGTTTGCTAAATTATGAAAGCTAAGCGTAGGTATACAGGGTGAAAGAAAGCCATCGCTAAAATAATCGGCCTGTTCCCGAAAACAATACAAAAACAATATTTAGGTATATAAAGAAAATGATCTAAAACAGTGTGTCGTGGTTTCTAGTGTCTACTAGAATCCACTTCCGCTGGTTTTTATCGTATACGAGTTTATGTAAAGTCAAGGCAATTAATTGTTTATCAAATTGACTACCAACTTAGATTATCCGTATATTCACATAACAACTGTCAATCTTTGACAGTTGCATGAAATGACTATAACACATTTATCACTGGATGGATGAAATGGCGGCAGGTCACAAGAATAATCTGAGACTCCCGCATTCATCTTGAACTTAAGGGGAAGATATACATATAAAACAATGGTTAGACTTGCTGTCTTGTATGGATCAGAATGTTGGCCCACAAAAGGAATGGATGGAAGGCAATTGCATGCAGCTGAGATGAGAACGCTAAGAGGGGTGTGTGGTTACACGAATGGATAGAATAAGAAATTACTACATATGAGGAAGTTTGAAAGTGGCAACGGTAACTGAAAAGTTGTGCGGAAATCTGTTGTATGTGCATGTGATGCGGAGGAATGAGGACAATGTGTAGAAAGTTTCGAGTATGAATATCGATGGCTATAAGAGTATGGGATGACCAAAGAAACGAAGGATGGACTATGTGAAAGATGATATATATAGGATAGAAAGGGGGACCGAGATGATGACTAATAGTGAAGTGTAAAAAAGGGACATGTTGCGCCGACCCCAAATAGATTGGGATAAGGTCAGGAGAATGATGATGACGGTAAATTGACGGGGTCCGTCAATTTGATAAACAATCTATTTCCCTGACCGTACCTCCAGTTAAATTGATCTTGGTGAATAAAACAATTATTTAAGGGAACAAATTAGTGTTTTATTTTGGAATTGTCTTCCTTTTTGACCGACTGCTAAAAAGGAGGAGGTTAGGTTAGGTTAGGAGTAGGTATGTTCGGGCATAACACCTTCCATTATAGACGGATTTGCAAAATTATTTTTTTGTTTGAAAGGGTATGCTCTCGAGGTGGTCCCATTGCCACCAAGTCAGAATCTGATGAGAGGTTCCCATGGAAATCGAGAGAAACCCTCAAAATTTATAGCCACACCTATAGCGATTTGGGATTTTTTTAACCGACGAAAAAAGGAGGAAGTTCGCCACGTATATTTTTTTTATGTATGACCACGCGTAACTTTTTATAGAGTAGTCCCATTTTAAAGATTTTTGTTTTATTCGGGAGGGTATTCCTCGAAGTTGGTCCCATTTAACATTTTTTAAGTAACTTTGCTTGGGTAGTTTTTGAGTTAGCTTTAATAATACGTATTTTTCCCACTATGTGGATGATGTTCTAATTTATTTTGCTGGTATTCGAATTTGTGTGGGGTAGGTAGGTACCACAATTAAAAAGTGAAAAATAGAAACTTTTTACAAAAAAAAAAAAAACAACTGACTTCCAGAAAAACACTACAAAGTGAAAAATAACTTTAAATTCGGAAGTCTGTGGCAAAAAACGAAATTACGAAACCAAAAACACCGACTTCCGAAATTTAATTTATTTTCCACTTTGTAATGTTTTTCTTGAAGTCGGTTGTTTTTTTTTTAATTTTTTTGTTATAGTAGTTAACTCGTGCATATTTGTTCTCGGAAAGCACCATTTGGTGAAGTCCACAGATGGCCATCGGAACTACTCAATTATAACCTTCGACGGCAGCATTTGGTTTTTTTTTTTTAAATAAAATATAATATTTACAATCACAAAACTAGAAAGAAACTCAAGAGGTGATGGTGGTACGTAGGATGAAATTAGAATACTGTAGGCGGGCAACCTTATTGCGTGTTTACGTACCGCGCGGCTGTAGGTACAAAGCCAGGTGCCGAGTCATTCTACTGGTAGATATTTATACTGTGGCTAGGCTATCTACTTACTTGTAATATGTGCTTGGCTACTTACTGAGTTAGACGAAATATCGTTAGGAAATGATTATGAGACTAATAAATGGTAGGTAACTACATACCTAGTAAGATTTAAATTATAATTTACTTTTATCAAGTAAGATTTTGTAGTAGGTAGTTAGAGGATTTAATTGCTGTAGGTAGCGCACACGCGATGCGTTGGTTATATAGTAACGATTGCACAGAGCGGTTCGACATCGGATGGGTGACGAAAAGATTTGTTATTTCGAGTTGCTCCGTACTGTAGTTAATGAGGACGTTAATAAGCCGAGATGAAAAAAGATATTATAATTACTCGTTAGCTGTTTCATTGCATTGCATTTTGGTTAAGTTGGTAGGTGTTGAAGTTTGTAATGATTGGAGTTTGGTAACCTTTGACGACAGCAGTTAATGTTTCTAAATAAAAAATATAATATTTACAATCACAAAATTAGAAATAAACTCAAGCAGGTGATGGTGGTAGGTAGGATGAAATTAAAATACTGTAGGCGGGTAGCCCTATCGCTGGTAGGTAATGCTAGGCTGGTAGGTTAATGTGGCACAAGTAAGTATGTACCTATCTACGGATCACTTTGTAACGTTCTATGTACATGATTGAAATATTCAAATATTTTTGTAAACATATTCCGTTCGTTTTTATTTTATTTATGTATGTAGGTACTTACTTCATACCACAGCATGTACCTACTCGTATTGTTTCTTCCTACTCATAGTACGTACCTATTTACCTATTTCATTTCATTTCCTTGCCGAAGTAACATTATTACCGGTTAAATTACAAGCAATTTTATAGTTTTGATTGATTTGAGTACATAATAAAATTTAAAAACATGAATACCTACCTACTTATCGTAACATTTGCATAGCGACCACTTAGATTTTAGTAAGTTACCGCGGACAAAAGCAGATAATAAAATTAATCGTGTTTAGGAGAAAATCCATTTACAGCTGCACGTATTATTATGTACCTACACCTATGTGCCGCATGGCATAAAAATAAAACATAATTATTTGGCTACTCAAACACGTCGTCTCCTACTAAAGCTAAAAATTGCTAGCTCAATCACACAAATGAAACAATTACGCCAACTCAAGATAATTTTTGTTGTATTGTTGTATGTACTTGTCCTTGAGCGCTCGGTACGATTACGACGTCATACTCGATGTGAGATGGAGAATCTATAGGTATCTCGATATAGCCATCTAAGTAGTATCGATGCCACCTAGCAGGCACCTAGGCCGACTCCTAGATGGCGTTGTAAAACTACAGTCTCTGCGACTCACTAATTATAGTGAGTCGCTGATGCTGCCATCTGTTATAAAATGAAGGGGAAAAAATAGCCTGCTCAATAGCCAGACTTAGGGAGGTGTCATTTCTTTGTATGGGATTGGGTATCTGTACGTAGTATTATAATATCTGTGTAATAAAGGTAATACGGTACGTTAGGGTAATAAACACATAAAGCATCACATCTAAAAATACAATATCTTCTTCGGAATTCACTTATGTTAACAAAACAACAAAACTGACAATGGAAAAACAAAGTGGTAACAATATTATGAAATAGAAACAAAACAAAACAAATAATAGTAACGAGAAACAATTTTCAACAGAATTGCGTCGGGAAAGCCTGAGTTGACAATGACGACAATGACATTTTATTTGACCAAGAAAAGATGGCTGCCAAGTTTTTTCCCACTAAACTGCAGATGTCGCTATCGTCTATGGAAATTGATGACAGTGTTAAGTGTGACTCCACTGGACTAACTAATCGCGCGCTCGGATTAATGCTACCTCGTTCCCCGCGTCCCGCTCGCGACCAGAGAGACCTAAAAAATTAATTCTGCTCATCTAACGACTCTTGCCAAGTTACGTGCCTGGGACTGTACTATGCGAGCCGAATAAGAATAGTACTGTCAAGACGCCATTTTGTCCCGCAATACTTACGAACTTCATTACCAAAGCGTAAGGTGTGCAAAAAATAAATAAAGAAGAATTTAATTATTTTTGTTCACTTTTTGTATTCTTACTAGGAAAGAATGCACCCCGTTAGTTTGCGGAGGGCTGTCTCTTACATCCTGTTTACAGCTGCATGTAATAGGTGTATAGTAGTAGTAATAGTAGAAACTCGGCTCTGAAGTTGGTTGCATTCAAAAACATCTTGAACGCATCCGATTCGCCCGCCATTTTGAATACGTGTAGCTTAATCATTGTTCTTTTTATGCCAATAGGTTTCAGTCATTTACAAGTTGTTATTTGTTTGTATGTGACATTTTCTAAAGATGGAAGTTGGTAAACAACATTTACGTCATTGCATTCTATTCTGTTTTCAAATGGGAAAAAATGCCGCTCAAGCTATGGAATTGATTAATTCTACTTCGGGTGAACATTAGGTGTGTGAGCCATTCAACAGTAAAAAAGTGGTTTGCAAGATTTCGTGATGGAAATTTTAGTCTTGAAGACGATCCACGTCCAGGTGCGGCAAAAAAATTTGAAGATAAAGAAATTCAAGCTTTACTAGACGAAAATCCCTGTCAAACTCAAGAACAAGAAGAGCTTGAAAACAGTTAGGGGTTACTCACCAAGCAATATCACTTCGATTGCATGCAATGGGAAAGATACAGAAAGAAGGAAAATGGGTCCCTCATGAACTAACGGAAGATAACAAAGATCGAAGAGTTGACATCTGTATGAATTTGCTTACCCGGTATAAAAAAAAAAGATTTTTTTGCATAAAATCATTACGGGTGATGAAAAATGGATTTCCTATGATAATCCAAAACGCAAAAAAGCATGGGTTGATCCAGGCCATCCATCAACCTCAGATGCAAAAACGAATATTCTTACCCGCAAAGTGTTACTGTGTGTTTGGTGGGATTGGAAAGGAGTCATTTACTACGAGCTTTTAGAACCTGGTCAGACTGTTACAGCTGAACGTTACAAGGTCCAATTGATCAAATTAAATAATGCTCTGGAGGAAAAAAGACCATTTTTTTTTTCTTTATTTGTTTATAGAGGGTTTTAATCTAGACAGATTATGCCACCCTCATCGTTACAAATCGACTTTATGTACGTACTACTACACAACTAAAAATCATCTTACACTACCTCTGCGACTAATGCCAATGTTTACGAGTCTGTACAGCATCCTAGCTGCTTCCGAAGCAGGGGCAGCAAGGATGCTGTTACATACCCCAGTCTCGCACATGCTATTATACATTGTTAACACTTCTCGTCTTTCCGGCTCCTTCCGGACACATTCCATGATGATATGATAAACATCTTCCATTAAGTTGCATTCAACACAATTTGGAGACTCAACTTTACCCATTAGGAATGCAAATTTATTTAAGGGTATGTGTCCGGAGCGGAGTCGCAGAGCTGTTATGATTGTCTGCCTTCCCATATTGGCACTGTCTATCCACGTACTTTTAAAGACGTTCGGTTGTATAGTGGCATACCATACACCTTTACTGCGGCTCCTTTCATTGAAGTATTCTTGCCAGTTGTCATAACAAAGGTGTTTTAGTCTACAGTAATGTTCGGTATAATACGGGACACAGGAGTACTTTTCGCCGTCGGTGGATGCCTCTTTTGCGAACTGGTCGACCATCTCATTACCTTCAATGCCAATATGAGAAGGCACCCATTGTATTACATCGTTTTTATTCTTACTTTTAAGTTGACATATCAGATCTAATATAACATAGGCAATGGGAATCCCCCTTTTCGGTAAGGTGCATCGTTTTAATAATTGTAAAGCGCTGCGACAATCAGATATAATTAAAAACTCAGAACATGCAATTGATTCTATATAGGACAATGCCTCTAAAATTGCTATTAATTCAGCGTGCATTATAGAGATCACAGAATCAACTTTAAGTCTCATCGAGGCATTTGTAAATGAATCAAAAAATGCAACACCAATTCCATTATTAGTGATTGACGCATCAGTATAAATTGTATATTGACCGGTATAATTTATTTGTAGATATCTATCACAAAGAGCTTTTAATTGACAAGTATTGTAATCTTTTTTGGCTTGGTCAACACCATCAATAGTTGAAATTATATTATTATCTAGATCCACGTTGCTGACCCTAGTGGGTAAACTAAACATTTCTACGATATCACTACAGTGAATACGTTCTTGTTTAAGTGAGTCATGGATCGTTACTAAAATAGGTTTTGGTTTGTTTCTCCAATAGCGACACGAACCTAGCGCTGACAGATATTCGAGTATATCAATAGTGACATTATTTTTAAGGGATTTGCATTTCAACCAAAATTTACTTCCCAGATATTGCCGACGGATGTGCAGGGGCGCGATACACAATTCGTTCTCCATAATATGTATAGGTGTGCTCCTAATGAAACCACCTATTGTACGTAGACATAGATTCTGTATCCTCTCTAGTTTTAATAAATGTGTAGCATAAAGAGCACACCCATAATCCAATCGACTTCTTACGGTAGCTATATACACGCGCCTAAGATGTGTAGGGTGTAGTCCTCAGCCAGACCTGGCTAGCATTCTAAAAATATTGACGAATTTAAGGAGTTTTTCTTTTAATTCATTGATATGCCTCCTCCAGATAAGTCTAAAATCAAACTATAGTCCCAAGTATTTTATATTATCAACTACTTCTAAGGGCGATTCATTGACATTTTCTCTTTTGTATCCTCTTTTGAATACACAAACTTTACTTTTCGACGGGGATATGTCTAGGCCTAAACCTGCAATGATATTATTAAGTGGCAGTTACGGTCTGCAGTATATAAAACAAAATCATCCGCATATTGAGCTACATGAACGTCATTTATAGTCTTACAAATAGGGGCAGTAGCAACGTTAAATAATAAGGGTGATAAGGGATCACCTTGAGCCAGACCGCGTCCTGTATTTCTGCTAATTGAACCATTATCATCCATACAAATACTCAATTGCCTGTCTTGGAGAAAGTTCCACAAATATGAGCATACTTTTGATCCAATATGTAATGTTTCATTCGTGTACCGCAGTAGGGGAATAACTTCAATATTGTTATAAGCATTTTCAATGTCAATGAAGCAACCAACAGTGTGGAGTCCCTCCGAAAATCCCGTTTGTATTCTAGAAACTAGGTTGGAAAGACTTATCTAAACTAGAGCGGCACTTTCTGAATCCCACTGTACTATCTGAGAGTATCTTATTATGTTCTAAATACCACTCAATTCTGTTCAGTATCATATAGTGAAATGTCTTGCAAATACAAGAAATCATGGAAATACGTCGGAGTTTCGTAGATTCCGAGGGACTTTGAGTAGGTATGTTTAGGAATAGGTACAATGTTTATTTGTCGCCATTGTTTAGGAACAAATCCGTGGAGAAAAAATCGATTGAATAATGATAGTAGAATATTTTTAGCATTATCTGGGAGATGTTTTATCATACTGTATGAAATATTGTCTTTGCCAGGTGTGTTGTTTCTAAATTTCATTGATTTTAACAATTCATGTTTAGAAAAGGGTGCGGCAAGTTTTGGGTTGCATGACATAAAATGTGGGGTAGACGGAACGACAAAATCTGGCGTCAAAGACGTGAGAAGACTCTCCACGTTATTTTTATTAATGTAGGCCCTAGGTGAGACGTATCCCTTTATCTATCGTAATTTTTGCCAGGCCGTAATCTGGTGATTTAAAGTCGAGCAGAAATCACGGAAAGACGTTTGGCTAGCTGAACTAATTTGTTTTTCTGACTCACTAATTCTCTTTTTTAAATCATCATAGTTCTCAGCAATGGGATTCCGGCGGAACTTAGCAAGTGCGCGGCGGCGAACAGCAACGGACTTAGATAAAGAAGGGTTTCAATAAGGTTTCGGACGGAAAATGGAGGTAGGCCCAGTATATATTTTATAGTATGGAATGTGTTTATCTGCCGTTGTGTTAATTAGTTGTTCGAATAAGTCATACGACATTTGCAGATCTTCTGAGTGAATAAAATTGTCAAACAAAGACTGTGCTAGTTCTTTGTATGAATTCCAGTCGGCAGCTTTATAATTTCGGTTCTTCGTTTGATGTCGTCGGGATTCGGTACCTAAATTTGATTTAATTTTTATTACTAGGTGGTCGCTGCCTAATGATTCGTTTAGTATCAACCAGTCGAATTTAATAGCGATATCTGATGATGCCAGAGATAGGTCTGGTGAGGATTTCTGAACCACGCCATTTACTAATCTCATCCTGGTCGGGCTTCCATCATTCAATACTACGAAATTATTGTCAGATAAGGAATCAAACAGTTGATTGCCGCGATGGTCTATTTTATAAGACCAATTGCTATGGTGTCCATTAATGTCACCAAGTATTAGAGTCTTACTGTTGTTTTGAGATAATATACAGTCCCAGTCACTCGTAGATGTCGTCACCGAAGAAGGACAATAAATGGCTATTATAGATTTAATGTCGTTACAATTGAACAGTTCGATTTTAAGTGTTTGTATCCCTGAATTTTGACAGTTAACCGAGCTGATACTGGATTTTATGGAATTATGAACTATTAATGCTACACCTCCGTAGTCATCGGATCGGTCATTGCGGTAAACATTATAATTTTTTATCCTAAGTTCCGAATCGGGTTCTAACCAAGTTTCACTGAGGGCAGCAACGTGGATTTTTTCTAGTACCAGTAGATTTTCGAAATTGCGCAACTTAGGTTTAAGACTTTGACAATTCCACTGTATAATATTCATGTTATTATTTTAGATTTACGATTCATTGTCTGAGGCAAGCGAAAAGTCAAATAACATCTTAAATAATGACCACTCTGATATATTACCTACTACCCAAATAATTAACCACTAGTACATATTTTAACAATACTTTGAATTTTAACATAAATTGTGTCTCTTTTGGTAAAAATAACTTCTTTTATTTTTCTAAATAGTTCTTTTATTTGTTACGTTACAATCCGGTAGACGGCTTCCTGGACTTAGTGTTATTATTTGCTTGGCTACTTTCAGATTCTACGTCGGAGAGTGTGATTTCCCAATTTTTTAAATTTAATTTATTTGCTGTATTTTTCGGCTTTGGATTATTTTTTTCTTAGAAATAATTTTCGGCTTACATTGCTGCTCGTGGCGTGGAACTTCTTTTATGGCTTCGGCGAAGGTGGGGGTCACAGGGTATTTTTCCATTGGCTTAACAGCTGGTGGGTGTGTCATTACACGGGATGCCTGGGGTGGTGAGTTAGATGGTGAATCTGGAGTAGTACATTGTCAGGGCCTTACGATACGTACAGTTAAACTCAGCCATGACAAGGCGGATTTTCCTTTCTTATAGGACGGGCATTCTTTGGACATTGCCATGTGTTTTCCTGAGCAATTAGGGCACTTAAACATATTCGTGTCACAATTTGGATGATCTCCACTACATATTGGACAAACTACCTTGCTTACACATTTTTTATAGATGTGGCCTAGTTTCCAGCAGTGAGAACATTGTGATACCGGGAACACATATTTTTCAACGTTAATTTTGAGGTTGTCCACAATCGCGAAGGCATTCATCAGCTACCCAATAGATGATGAATGCCCAATGAGATGGTCATAGACAGTTACGGCAATTATTTCTATTATTAATCTTTTTGAATAGCATATTTTCAATAAAGTTAAACTTACCTACTCGACCTAAATGTATGGGACGGCTGATTTTTTTTTCGATTACGATGTTAGTCCCATAGAGAAACTTGTTCAGTTTGATGGCCGGTTATATTTAATGGTGTGGACCATTAAATATAACCACACCTTTCTGATACATGCTCACAGAAACTCCATGTAGCCATAACCCCGCGTCCTAACCCATCGCATTCAGTTAGGACACGGGGCCAAGAGTTCGGTCTTGTACTATCGACAAACGCCAGGCCTTCCAATTTCGAAATAATTTTGCTTGCAAGCTGCAATTGTACGACAAACAAAGGACCAAGGGGCAGAGTAAATCAGTGTAACTATACAAAAAGCAATTTAAAGGTGTAAAGGCGTCCGTTTTGTAGATAGTACACAAAATGGAAAAATATGGAAATATTTAAACAAAGGACAATGGGTAATGTTGTATAGGCCCCGTACCCAAACAAAATGTCTTTTATGCTTAAGTCTGAATTCACTTGGAGAAAAAAATATGTGAAGAAGTTAACTTTATTAAATAAGCAACCTTTCATTGATCCAGCCATTGCGTGGGACGATATTATAGTTCATAATATTATGATAATTATTAAGTATAATAATTGAATATAATTATTAAATAATACTTAATAATTAAATCTAAATTTTTAATAAAATCCATGTACGGTGTAGCTATCCTAACACAAGCCATCATTCGTCATCAATATCTTTACAGCGTTATTTGTAAAACACCAGCAACCTCTTAAGTGGTCATTGTACTCATCATTATGAACCACTTTTACTATGGGACGAAACTAAATCGCGAAAGAAAATCAGCTGTTCAGTACATTTTGACGAATTATGCAACATAAATGTACTGAACAGCTGATTTTTTTCGCGATTTCAGGTTTGGTCCCATAGTAAAAGTTGTTCATAATGATGAGTACAATGACCCCTTAAGAGGTTGCTGGTGTTTTACAAATAACCCTGTATAGTACCTACATATACACGGACTGGTTCTTCATCTCAAAGGTAGTTAGCGTTGTGTGGCGTCAACGTGGCTGTTCAACTTGTACATGGATTTTTGTGTAGTGTAGAGGGTTAGTGCTGGTTGAGGATGAAGAGTTGCCTGTCAAATGCCTTCATTACGCAGATGATCAAGTGCTACTTGCATCATCAGCAGAATAGTTGCGGGTTATGGTGACTGTGATGAATGAAGCATATAAGATTAAAGAGATGAATTTATATGTGAATAAGATGAACGTGATGAGGTCACGATGTTAGAAAGAGAAGAGGTTGTGTAGGTATGTGATGTGAAAATACATAAATGATAACGAGTGTGGAGTACCTAAATAAATGAGTTTGTATTTTTGAGGTGTTGGGAATCGAACCCAACACCTTGCGCGTGGTCTGCATGAGCAGGCGGCGTGATCAGCGCGTCATCGGCAAGCTGAGGCGCGGCGCGGTGGCGGTGTCAAGCCTCGGCCCGACGACCACTCGCTTCCACGGACTCCACCGCGACGGACGATTTTCCCTCCAAATTAAATCAGTTTACTGTTTATCCGGGAAAGTTATTAATGTAATAAGGACGGTACGAGTATTAAACCATTGCCTATATATTTCATACAGTCCACTGTTTTTATTGCTCCCCGCGTAATGAAAATAAAAATGACAGTAACACTACAAATAAAAAAAACAATTATGATAATAAAAAAACTATTTGCAATAATTCTATTGACTTGGGTAAAAATCAGCCCAAGTTATATGAAACAAAACTGGGTTGGCTGGTGTCATGGTACGTCGCCCGTCATAAGTCACACTCTTCTCCCGTTTGTCATTTATTAAACGTGGACGCCGATCCAGTCTTATCTTGTTTCCCGATATCAGATACCATCGCAGCTAAGCACTCCCTATCTCCTGAGAAGCGTTCGTTTAAGCAGAACTTTAAGAAATACAGCACTCCGCTGAAGGAAAATCCATCAGTTTTAGGCGGTTCACTTCAAAATACAAAGTGTCGGCTCATGTCACTTCAGCAATTTCTTAAACGTTCTGTTTACAAATATAGGTACAAAAATAGGGAGCCTTCGCCTAGCTGTCTTCTTAGTAATTGTTACTAAATATGTAGTAGGTATACCTATCAGGCGTGCTAGCTACCTACCCTCGGCAGACGAAGCGGTGGATCTTGATTCCCGCGGGCTGAAGGCTGATTCCATCAGTGTTTATCATTGTCGTGGGCTGGTTCCACTTCGCTCAGAAAGTACTTGTTACTTATTTTGTTGTACCTACCTACATACCCACAATATTTCTTATGTAGATTGTACTGGTAGTTTAGGTAATCAGGTCTTAGTTTATTAATGTTCATAACGTTTCATAGTTTTAAAAGTAATATCTTATTTCCTTGTCCCCGTTTTTATAATCCATTAACCTATGTGTTGGTGGTGCATTACATATTATTACCATATGATACAAAGTATACATTTTCGTTTTGTAGCGTTATATACTCTGAGCCAGTGACGCTAGCGGACTGAAGAAGCAGATATTGCAATAACATTAATTTTTGACAATTTTATAAGCAATTTAACACAAGCCTGTCTTATCGAACTCGTTGTTGCTATCTAGTCAAGCTTGCTTATCCGCTCTTCAGTCATTTGTCGGAATTCACTATACGCTTCTTACCTTCTTATTCTGTATTCTCCTATTCATACGTTATCATTCCTTGCTAGTTATGAGGATTGGCTACTTGTCTCAAATAAAATCTGAAACACCTGCAACGTTTTAGCAACACACCATACATATTTTCGAAGAGTCCTGCGTGTTTACCTACCAGTGAGGTGAATACTACGGGCATCATTTAGAGGGCACGCACTGATATTTGCTCCCTTCGAGATTTTTGAAGTCTACGCTTCAAACTATGCCTACGAATCGAACCCAACACCTTGCGCGTGGTCTGCATGAGTAGGCGGCGTGATTAGCGCGTCATCGGCAAGCTGAGGCGCGGCGCGGTGGCGGTGTCAAGCCTCGACCCGACGACCACTAGCTTCCACGGACTCCACCGCGACGGTAAATTTTCCCTCAGAATTAAATAATTTTACTGTTTGTCCGGGAAGGTTATTAATGTAATAAGGACGGTATTAAACCATTGCCTATATATTTCATACAGTCCACTCTTTTTATTGCTCCCCGCGCTAACAGAGGAGACTCTTACAAGAGATGATTGACTGTTTAGTAGAAGAAAGATTGATGAAGAAAGATTGATGGAAAGGAGCGTGAATGCGTGAAATAAAGTGAACGATGCTATACATCTGTAATGGCTATTCACAATGGCGTGTTTAGTGCCTACATTTATGTATGGGAATGTTGGGTATGGCGAAAGTGGCATGAAAGTTGAATAAATGCTGTGAAAATGCGTTCCTTGCGAAGCAAGTGTGGTGTAAGTATGAATACTCCCTGCTGAGGAATGACCCCTCCGTGCCTCGAAAAGCACGATAAGGTGTTCCCGGCTGTCATTCGTAGATCTTTGACAGTTTTTACGGGTAGTCAGAAGCCCTAGTCTGACAACAAGCCTTACCAAGGGGTATCGTGTCAACATAGCAATGATGTGATAAGACAACGGGGTGGTTTAAAAGAAGATATGTAGTGACAAAAATTGAAACGACATACTCGTTTCAATTTTTGTCACTACATATCTTCTTAGAGGGTTTGGTCATGTTCAAAAGGTTTACAAGGCAGATGTGATATTGAAACGTTGGGAAGAGATGCCCCTAGAAGGATATATAGTGACCTTATTGGTGTTGTTCTTAAGAAAGGTCAGGTGCGTAGTACTCGCATCAGGCGCGCGTGTATGAATAGATGTATGAACGTAAAACGAAGCAACAGGAGTATGTAAGAACCATAGCAGGTGGCGTTCTGTAGTTTCTGCCTACCCCTAAGGGAAGAAGACGTGAATTTATATATGTATTTATGTAAAGAATTTTCCTATTCTTTAATTTCCTTATTTTATTATTTTTAGTAAATCAACTTAACCTCTTCACATATTTTTTTTTTCTCCAATTGAATTCAGACATGCTGTCTTAGGATTAATTAAAATACTCGATGAGAGCACAATTTTTCTCCAATTGAATTCAGACATGCTGTCTTAGGATTAATTAAAATACTCGATGAGAGCACAAAATGCCGACATGTTCATAATGCTACAATTAACGGTGTGTCCGGGTACGCTCTACCCATTCTCCTTTAACAGGACAGGACAGACTGCGGCCTCATCTTTCTGGTGGGCAGATCATACATCTATTGAAAAAGAAAACACGATTCGTGAACTCATTAATTTTGTACCGCTGCCTGAGGAGTGAAATGCCGGAGTTTGTATTTCTCACTAGCTATATAACATTACGAATTTATGACAATGAGTGGGTTTCTTGTAGGCGTGCGTACAACGTGTCAAACGCAGCATCGCTTACCATCAGGTGAGATAGTGGTCAAGGCAAACCTATAACATGTAAAAAAATACCCTCTAATCACAAATCCCCACACCGTAACCACGACATAGTTCACAGCATTTACGTAATATTAGTAAACAAAACATTCGTAGAACAATTTCCGCCGCCGTCACGCCGGTTCTGTCCTATTTAGTGCGGCCTCAACACCGTCTCTACATAGAGTGCATGTTAATTACCTAATACTCCGCTAGAGGCCGCCGTTGCATGTTTGAATATCCCCTTGAGCGCC
Source organism: Dicycla oo (assembly GCA_948252095.1). Classification (NCBI taxonomy): domain Eukaryota; kingdom Metazoa; phylum Arthropoda; class Insecta; order Lepidoptera; family Noctuidae; genus Dicycla; species Dicycla oo. The sequence continues at coordinate 13,070,935 of OX411713.1, read as the reverse complement.
CGCGTTTTTGTCTTATTATACCGCATATTATTATGTTCATGTCAAAGTGTGCTCGAATGTCAACCGAACCCCATAAGCTCACCACTACTGTAAGCTCGCGGTCGCCATTGGATGATGGTATTTTACATTTGTGGACTTCGAAAGCTTTTTCTTATGATCCAATGGTCTATCGTCCGATGCTCCTGAGGGTATACAATTATTAGGTTGGGGAAAAAGTCTTTTCGCATTATAGTATGTATGAACTTGTAATAAAATCTCTTTGGCTATACTATTTGTATCTGGCTGGTTTTGGTATCATTGAAAGTTTAAATTTTAAAGAACATAATTCCAAATTCAAATTAGGAAAATGTGTGATTTTCATTTGTTTTTCGTACCGTCAAGATGAGTGAATCTAATGAAGAAATTCGATACATTTTAAAATTTTACTACAAAAAAGGTAAAAATGCAACGCAAGCCGCGAAAAAAATTTGCGATGTTTATGGACCTAGTGTAGTGTCTGTGAGAGTAGCACAAATTTGGTTTAAGCGTTTTCAATCCGGAAATTTTGATGTCAAAGATGCACGTCGCTCTGGTCGCCCTATTACGGATAAAATGGATGCCATTTTTGAAAAAGTGGAGCAAGATCGGCATCTCAGTAGTTACGACGTAGCTGAAGAACTGGAAATTGAGCACAAAACAGTTTTAGCGCATTTGAAAAAAACTGGGTTCACAAAAAAGCTCTACATTTGGGTACCTCACGAGCTCACTGAAAGAAACCTAATGAACCGTGTACTCATTTGTGATTCTTTATTACGACGTAATGAAACCGAACCATTTTTGAAGAAGCTGATAACTGGTGATGAAAAGTGGATCACGTATGACAAGAACGTGCGAAAAAGGTCGTGGTCAAAGGCCGGTCAGGCTTCACATACTGTGGCGAAACCCGGGTTAACTCGCAACAAGGTGATGCTGTGTGTGGGATTGGAAGGGCATTATTCATTTTGAGCTGTTACCACCAGGCAGGACCATCGATTCTGAACTCTACTGCGAACAACTGATGAGATTAAAGCAAGAAGTTGAGAGAAAGCGGCCGGAATTAATCAACAGAAGGGGTGTGGTTTTTCATCATGATAACGCTAGACCTCACACATCTTTAGCTACTCAGCAAAAATTAAGAGAGTTTGGCTGGGAGGTGTTAATGCATCCGCCGTATAGTCCTGACCTTGCACCTTCAGATTTCCACCTGTTTCGGTCTCTTCAGAATTCTTTAGGCAGTGTCAGGTCAACATCACGAGAGGACTGCCAAAACCACTTGTCGCGGTATTTTGACCAGAAGTCCCAATATTTCTATAGCAATGGGATCATGTCCCTACCTACAAGATGGCAAAAAGTTATCGAACAAAATGGTACCTACATACTTAAGTTAAATTTAAATAAACTATATTAAAAATGTTTTGAATTTTCTTAAAAAATGCTAAGAAACTTTTTCCCCAACCTATTATTATAATGCGTTTCATATCGAAATAATTATTTTATCAATGCATTAGAAGATATTTTAAATTATATGACATACAGCCAATAAAGAATCTTCAATCAATGACTCGAAGACTGAGTCGCTCTACGAATTGCCAGCGTGATTGCAGAGAAGCGTGCAATCCTGGGTCCGATTCCTAGGTTGGGCAAAATGTTATTGGGTTTTCTTTTAGGAATTTCTCTATTGCAACCCAGCGTTTGGGTTTGCATGAATACAGTTCTGCACCTTGCATTAATATTTCAGAATTTGAAAAAATGGGGTTTATATTCTGCAAAAAAGGCATTGAAATTGAGATAGATTCTATACAACTATAGATATTTTTAAGTAAACAAGGCAATATAAGCCGAAAGCTGGTGTTTGTGTGCGTGAGAAAAATTACGCAGCTGGGCCATTCACAAAAATGGCCTTAAAATTCAAAATATATTTTTTTTTGTTTTTATTCAAAGTAGTCTCAAATGAAAGATATCCTACATTATGAAATACATAAAAGCCTAGCTATCTTCACTGTAGTTTTCACAAAAAAAAAAGAAGAAAACAATTCTCCACGGAAGTGAACAGCTCCACGGTAGTGACATTTTTGTATAATTTTAATAAACTATGAATGATTTATTGACGAATAATAAGATATTTTTTGACATAACTCGGGACTTTGGGGTCCTGGACATTTGGAAGGCGTACGAGGGGTTTTATTTTCATCTTTATTTATGTAATTAGTTTGGTATATAATAATTATTAGTCTTTTTAAGTATGTAATTACGCTTTATGTTAATTATCCCTTTCCAAGGAACACAAGGTGGTTAACAGTCTCTTATTTCATCTGGTCACATAGGCAATTATTTAATAGTAATGGAATTAGTATTAATCAACATTATTTAATTAGCATATAACTTTGCAAAACTCCTTTTAAAATATATACTAACCCACGTGGGTGGAGGCAACATTTTAAAATTGGATACCATTTTTCAGAACCTCTGATTACAATGTTGATTACAAAAAACGTCGAAATACCAAAATAACTAATAATAATAAATAATGAGATAATAAAAAGCAAGGCTATAATGGCCCATCATTTTACGATATCCGAAAGACCTTAATTAAATAAATACATTTTGATAAGTAATCCACAAAAGTGACCGAAATAGCTTGCTAATTAAAAACAAAGCTTGCTTTATAGGTCTTTACTCCAAAATGATTATCTCAGCAATGTCAAACTCTGAAAAGTTTTCAAGATAGCGTTGTGTTTGTTGTCTGTATTAGTTCAGAAACTGTGTTTACTGATTTATTGCATTTATACGGCTACGTTCAATAAGTTTATCCATGAAGGTGATGCACAAAAGTTATTAAATATTTAGACTCCATTATTTTATTTATGTTTTAATTATTTGGTGTTTTTTAGAAAGTTTATTCTATAATTTATCGTAAAATAACATTAATTAATTTATCATCGATAAATTTATTTTATTTTAGTGTAGTATCATAAATTGATGTTGCACACGACATGGAGGTGACATTTTTGTACTCGTAACTTTCGTAACGGTGATTAAAAATATATATTTATACTGTGTAAGTTTTAATACAAATCCTATTAATATAACCTACATCGATTCATTCTAGATAAGAATTCAGGAAATAATACAAGTATTTAATTTTTTAATACATATGCACAAAATAATTATGCAAAACTGAGAATGATCCAGCTACGCATCCCGACCCCATATCCGACTACGGCGTATCAAGCTAAGCCATAGTCGCAATGGGGCTACAATTTCTACGCGCGTAGAACCCGTATTTCCGTAGTCCGCTACGTTATATGAAGAGTGACCAAATTTTTTCTTTGCAAAAAAAAACATATGCCTAGTTCCAGTAGGCTCCTATAGATTTGTTCAGTTCACCTATTAATAAAAAATTGCGACAACAGAAACTAATAAAATAGGCATACAAAGTACCTAGATACTTACTTACCTACATTCATAAGTCTGAAAGGTTCAGTAAATACGCTATACGAACTAGTTAGCTTGCATTTTTTTTTTAAATCAGGTACAATATTTTGTTACTTTTTCTTTATCAATAGCATCCAAACACTATCACTGAGTAGGTATAAAAATAAAATGTTCACTGAAAAGTAGATACCTACAAAATTAATACATTATTTGTAACTGCAAATTTTTCTTCTCTCAAGACATTGGAGTTTAGCACGTATTTCGTAGTATCAAGGTTCATTGAACAGCAAAGGTATATTTGTTATCACCATGGAGTTAGCACGATTTTTGAGTCGTGCAAGTGGTCACGTAAGCCTGTCGAGATCTACCTATTGTCTTTGCAACGATAGGACTTAATACAACAGCTATGCGGACCGCGTTTTAAAGTAAATACTGTACTATGTTATGCCTACATGTCTACTGTAACATGGTTCCTGATATGACAGTCGAGAACAGCGACAATATCGAGCGGTTCTTGCGTTTAGCTTTCTCAGGAAAAGAATAACGGACCTCGGAAACATTTTCTGAATTCCGTACCTTTATGTAGATACCTATATGATATGATTAGAGTTAAAGTTGCTATAGTTACGCGTATTATGATAATAATTATCAGCCTATTAGGTAAGTACTGACATCCCACTGCAGGGAAAAAGCCTTTTCTCATAGCCACAAAGCCTTTTATACCGTTAAAGATTGTATTGAGGACGAAAAGGCCACGGATTAATCTGGTCCATTTTTTTTCTTTTTACTTACTGTTTTTTTTTTTTTATATATATAGAAAGTGTAACTTAAATAACGCACAAACTCTTAACGGGTCATTGTACTCATCATAATGAACAACTTTTAATATGGGACCAAATCTGAAATCGCGAAAAAAATATTTCCCGTTTCCTACATTTATTTTCGCATAACTCGTCAAAATATTTTTGGCGATTTCAGGTTTGGTCCCATAGCAAAAGTTGTTCATAATGAACAGTACAATGACCCCTTAAGAGGTTGTGCGTTATTTAAGTTACAACTTGTATATACACATAGATTGATGAATTTTATATATACAAAACCAATCAATCTCGAATAAAAATTTAATAATAATAATATTAACCAACCAATCAATTTCCGAACGCAACCCTAATCTCTTCAAAGTGACAGTGAACAGGCTTCTTCTGGGTAAGCTCACTCCATCGTCGACTTTGTCTCTGTCACCTCTGACCTAGACTAGAGTCAAGAGCAAACCCATCACAAATAAAAAAAAAATATTGCCTAGCCTTTTCCCAATTATGTTGAGGTCGGCTTCCAGTCTAACCGGATGCAGCAGAATATCGGTATTTTACATGGAGCGACCGAGCGACTGCCTATCTGATCTCCACAACCCAGTTACTAGATAATAAGATACCCCTTTGTAAGACTGGTTGTCAGACTCGGGTTTATGACGAGCCGTAACGACTGTCAAAGATCCACGAATGACAGCCAGGACCAACGACTTAAGGTGCTTTCCGAGGCACGGAGGAGTCTCAACATGTAAAGATGGTCACCCATCCACGGACCAACCCCGGCAAGCGTAGCTTAACCTACTTGATCGACCCGTGCGGCGGTTATTACTCAGCTACGAGTTCCTGGAGCGAATTTTATATAATTATGGTCTTCACATGTACTGACCAAAATTATGTCTGGACTTCAAAAGAGACTGTGGCCTCTGAGTTTGTTTCGGCCTTTCTTCTCAGAGTAGTCAGATAGGAAACGGCGACCTCATCTAGTTCTTAAAAAAACATGATTGACGTGTATTAGTGTTTGTACAAACCTACTTACAGAAATAAAATCATACAGAAAATCATACAGAGAAGGCACGAGCATTGATCACCACGCCTGTTCAAGAGGGTTGGCGATTCAGACTTACCTACGTATAATTACGTATAGTATAATATTCTGCAATAAGGTAGTTTTAAAGAAAGGTATTATAATTACCTACACATGCATGAGGCGCAGGGCGTCAATAATCAGCTCTCAACCGTTACTCGTTTAAATAATGCTATCTACAAACAGGTATACTCTAGCCTGACGTGTATTATAATAATAAAATTAAATTGCATAACAGTGTTCGTAATAATAATAAACTAGATTATCAGTTTATAATATATAAATGTAAAAAACCGCATTTGCATTTAGGCGCGATTGTGTGAGCTTATAAAGCCTCGGCTGCATAATATCATAATTTCAAGTAAAACAAGTTTAATCATTATTAAAAAACAATGTCAGCCACATTGTTTTTTAATAAGAATTTAACTACTTAGTTAATACACGGTATACGTTTCATTGGGTCGAGTGTGGAGGTTGATAGTGAGTGCCCTAGTTCCGATTACGTTAAAGGAAGTAGATGCAAGGTCTATGCCACCGTCATCCTTCCTTCCGCTATAAGATTATCATATCCTAATACTATACATACGTATGTACTTTAAATTATTTGCAACTTGCTGAACCGACAGAAGTTGTACTGTCTAAATTTCAATAATTCATACAAAATTCCCATATAAAATGCACTTTCAGTTTCCCGAATTTACCAACTTTCCCCGCAACTTTTAATGTTTTTCTTTCCGTAAGATCCTAATTCGGACTACTTTTTTTTAAACAAAAGTTTGCCAAATCGGTCCTGCCGTTCTGAAGTGATGCGCTCATCAACGAACAGCATTTCATTTTTATTAGGTATATCGATGGTCTAGATTAGAAGAGCTAAGTAATAACAGCCGCATGGGTCGATCGATGAGGTTAAGCTACGCTTGCTGCGGTTTGTCCGTGGATGGGTGACCATCTTTACATGCCAAGGACCCTCTGTGCCTCGGAAAGCACGTTAAAGCCGTTAGTCCCGGCTGTCATTCGTGGATCTTTGACAGTCGTTACGGGTCATCAGAAGTCCGAAAGTCTGAAAACCAGTCTTACCAAGGGTATCGTATTACCCAGTAACTGGTTATGGAGGTCAGATAGGCAGTCAGTCCATGTAAAATACTGGTATTCAGCTATATCCGGTTAGACTGGAAGCCGACCCCAACATTGTTTGGAAAAGGCTAGGCAGATTGATTGATCGATGGTCTAGATTCTAGAAGACAGATGTTATAAGCTAAAAAAAAATCGTTCGGCCAAATGTGTTTAACTGATCATGCTGCACCATTTGCAATAATCAAAAAACCGATTTTCCATCACCTTCTACCTTTTTCAGTTAACAGATACATTAAGGGAGCTACATTTTAACCGTGATTTTTGCGTTAAATGGTCAACATTGGCGTTCTTATTCTGAGAAACTGAAAGACTTCGACAACTTTGACTTATTAAGTGGTGGATAATAGTTATTAGTATAGTTCATAGCGGCCTCACTTTTCGCAATTTTTTCTTACGTATTTATATAAAGCCAAAATTCCGAAGCAAGATTTCATAAAATGCACGACAGCAGTTTTTTGAACTCGTGGATTGAACTACTTACTTCGCCGCCTTATACCCGCTAGCATCGACCCAGGTTCTTCACACAGCAGCTAGCATAGTATCTTTTTCTTATACTCGCACATTCGTATGTCAAGTGTAGCATCGTTCCGCCGCGAAGATAGCTGTCACACTGCATAATGGTTAAATCATAAACACACTATCACTGCACATTTTAGTGTAAAATCATATTAAAATTTCAACTTTCTTTAAACTGCTCTCCTGGCCAAAACCAAAACTGCACTTATACCATCTGTCTTCTAAGACCATCGATATAGGAGGTATAAGAGTAGTATATAGATATAGCTGCGACATTCACCTATTTCGATACAATTATAACCGCGAAAAAAAAGTCGTGTTAATGATACCTTTTTCAAAGTTTGATTCGTAACTCTGTTATTATTGCACGATTGCATGCAATCTGAATGTTTTAGTATATTTAAACGTTACTTATATTTGTCCAATTCAGTTTCAATGTTGTGTCGAGGACATAAATATGAATGAGTTAATTCTGTGTGGACATTCTGTCTCATAATTAATTTCAAGTTCTTTGCCTAAACTATTTTTTTTATAGATTAATCAATATTCATTTTGGAAACGAACACTTTCTTTGACGCACGTGTGTCGATAGGTATGCATTGGTAAGCGGGGCAGCCTCCGTCACGACAAAGTCATCAATGTCCGGATACGCAGCTACCAATAGGTTATGTATAGATGACGGTTCAGTTAATCAATTCAAGCCTTAAAACTTTGCTGCACATAGCACATAGAATTGGTACCTACCTACATAACCACCATCGTACTAATTAGGCTTACGAGGAATGTGGTAAAGACCCAATGGTTTTTAACAAATTAATAATGGTTTTTATCAAGTCTATTCCAGCAGTCTTCTTTTGGTCAGCGCCTGTCCGTGGCTGCTATTCTTGCCGAAGATATTAGTATCTCATCCTTCCGTACTATAAACTGATGACTAATGGACTACCTGCTAAGACTTACTTTAATTAATTGGTTTAATTACTTATTTCCATATCCACGCTACATAGTTACACATTATTGATTTTTTTTTCTAATATTTTTGTTCTCAATTCTACTGCATTCTTATTTAAACACAACAATTACTAACAATAAACGAATGTGTCGACTAGTATTGAATGGCAACTCACACGAAACTACAGTATTTTGTCGACAATCGGCTGCATTGTCTCGAACTTAATTCAGACAATCGAAATAGCCATAATGCCCAATGAACTTGGCATAATTCTGTTCTTATTAGGTAATAACGGTTTTTTTGCGACTCGCTGTCACGCTTGATTGGCAGGTTGGCAAGGTGAAGGATTTTCGAGTATGCCTATCATGTTTGATGTACCATGTCGAATGTAATGTTTGTTGGTAAATATTTGCAGCGAAATAGTGTATCAAGAATATAAGAATATAATATATCTATGAAGACCTGTATGACGGTATTGATTATTTTTATTATGTTCAATGATTTGATGTTTGGTAAGGTCTTATTGTCATCAAATATAGCACTAAAATCAACCATCAGGTAGACGGTTTAGTGGTCTCAGGTGCGACTGGTGTACGTGAGGGCCTGGTTTGACTCCTGGGGCGGGAATTGTTATTGGAATTTTAACATTAGGAACCAAACCAGAATCTTGATTCGTACTCGGTTAATCGCAATAGGACCGCTATCTAGCGTATATGACTTATAACATGACTTCTGCTGCTGTAATTCAGGGTTGAGGTTATGTTGAAAGATAACAATGTCTGGAGCAAACTGTCTCTAGACATTGTTATCTTTTTATTTATTTTCTGCTAATTAAATATTGTTTTTTAATTAAATCGTGTTGGGACTGGCAAATTAATAAAACCTTTTTTTTACTGTCTCTAGACATTGTTATCTTTTTATTTATTTTCTGCTAATTAAATATTGTTTTTTAATTAAATCGTGTTGGGACTGGCAAATTAATAAAACCTTTTTTTTCAAACTGTCTCTAGACATTGTTATCTTTTTATTTATTTTCTGCTAATTAAATATTGTTTTTTAATTAAATCGTGTTGGGACTGGCAAATTAATAAAACCTTTTTTTTACATGCACTTTCAATCCAATCGAAATAACACACTTCATTGATATACAGTAGAGTGTAACTATGACAAAGCTGCAGCTTTTTAGGTTTGCGTGATTTTAAAAGACACAATCTGGGTCTGGATCTGAAAGTGATTAAAATACCCCAATACTCAGATTACTAAGAATAGTAAAATGTGATATAAGTCCATTGAGAGTTGAAATTGCGTGACAGCGACATCTCATAAATGAATATTGGCCCTTACTAATTTGTGTGAAACAAGGTTAGATTCAATTTCCACGCTATAATGAATAAATACAGTACTTCTATGATTTTATTGATTGCCTGATTGATTACAATATGCATTGTTAATTGCTTGGCGATTGTTGATTGTCACATGAAGTAGGGATAGCTTTTATTTATATCATGTTGGGTTCGGTTTCGAGTTGAACTTTTTATGTTAGGTACTGGGTTTTACCGCAACCCGCACTGGGCCCTCGTGGTAGACTATACAGCATTTACAGCCCACTACCTCTCGAAGAGAGAAGGCCTGGCCATCATCATCACCATCATAATCAGCCTAAAATGTTCCCACTGCTGGGACACATCCCAGCAGTGGGAACATTTTAGGCTGATTATGATGGTGATGATGATGGGTTTCAAATAATTGGGCAGCCCACCTGTTGGGAAATGGGTGCCCATTTCCCATAATATAATCATCTGAAATTTCAGAAGCTTCGTGTTTTCATCCTAGTGACAAAGTGTCTGGTTTACATGTAATTGCATCGGCATTCATACCCGTGAGACCGGGACACAGCTACGCTGCCTGGCAGCAGAAGAGCTCGCCGATTATCTATCAAATAAAGCTAATTTCATGGATATTAAAAACATTTTCTGTGTTTTATTTCAATTTAAAGTTCTCCCCTCTAAATAAAAACACCCTTTATATGTCGCAGCCAACTAGCTTAATTAGCCTTTCAGTTAAATAAGCCTAGCCTTTTTACTAAACGGCGTCGTTCACCTATGTTTATTAACAAGTTCGGCAGTAAACTAAATAAAAATGATTCATAACAAATATTTAAATGGGTAATTTAATAAATATTTAGCAGTAAAATGGCTTATCGAGCAGTTACGTGTGGGCAGTTAACAAATCAGAAATAGTGGGTGAGAAATCTATCTTGGAAGCAGCGCTCGCTGACTGCTGCAGTGAAACAGCTCGTTTCGCTCGTTCGGCTCGCGCGCAGTTGGTCACAATTCTAACCTAACCCATTTGGTCGGGGTTGCCTAGCTTAGTTACGACGACCAATTTGGCTTGCACGTGGTTGGTCACAGTTCCAACCTAACCTATGAATTGCCGAACTATTTACCTTTACTACCGTTGTAGGGTAAAATAACCGACCAATTTTCTTTTTATTACTGTTCATATTTAACTGTCACACTAATTTACTAACCGACAAAAATAAATTTACAATGCTCGTTATTTATTTCAACTGATCATAATAACCTCTCTAGTAATGTTTAAATAACAGTAAATAAAATTATTAAGTACCAATTTAAAACTTCCATTTTTTTTCGTCATTTGTCGCCCTATTGATAAATGGCATAAGCATCAGCCAGCCAGATCACTAAATGTTGTGTTTGACGTATCGGCTGAATATAAATCAGGCCGTTAGTTGAACGGCGCCGTTTAGTAAAAAAACCTAGGCTGTTAACTGAAAACCTATATATTGTATATTATAGCCATCTTTTACACAGGATCATCTGTCCTCCACATACCTACATCTACCCTTTTTTTTTCTTTTGGCTTCGCACGGTTTGTGTATTTAGCCAACGTCAAGATTAAATCTACTATTTTTAAAAAAAATAATTAACACTGTACCGTTACAGATAACCTAAGGTTACCATTTGTCAGACTTTCAGCCTCAAAACCCGATTGGCATTGTCACATATTTAGAAAAAAAAACAACTTTTTAATTACTGCCAACTTACTCGCAAAGGTTTACTTATCGGACCATGGATGTATTAATTAGGTCAATGTCAATCTATTTTTACCCAAGTTCAATGTTTGTAGTGCTTGTAAAAAATATTTACTTTTACGTTATTATATAACTGTTTCGCAAATCGAAGGCTGGAACATCCAGTCGCGTAGTAAGGTCTAGGTTTTTGTATTGTTCATTGTAAGTTTTAGTTTGTTGGGGTTCCATACGTCTGAAAGAAAAACGGAATATATTCTGTCCGTCTGTCACTGCCAATTTGTTCTGAATCTAATGGACCGATTAAGTAGAAATTTGGTTCACATCAATTTTGTGACCCGAACATGAACGTATTACGTAAATAAATAAATTTTGAATGTTGGGGTCACTTTTGGGAGACAAATAAGAAAATAAAAAAAGCTTTGAACATATCAAATAAAACGTGCTTACTGTGAAGTCTCCGACTATATTTTTTATAATTTTAAAATAAATAGTTTTAAAATTATTTAAGAAAACAGTTCCTCCTGTTATCTCCCAAACTACTGAGCCTAAAATGAAATAATACAAAAAAAAAAATAGTTTTATACTTATAGATTACAGGAAAACCTATAAGAAGTCTGTGGGCTTAAAATTACACGTCATGGTGAATCTCCCAATGTTGTGCATACAAACTTATATTTGCAGTTAGAATGTATGAGAGAACACGTTTTTCAACTACAATGTTAAGTTTGTTCATGGAATAAATTCATCCTAACTACGGAACCCTTCATTGTGCGTGATCCGATACACACTTGGCCGGTTTTCACTTTTCCATTTGGCATTTATTTTAATTATATACAGTATTTCTAGTGGTCAGAAATGCGACTTCTGAACATTTATGTTTAACATTGTCGTGGGTTTAAATTGTAGGGCGGGTAGTGTTATTGGCTTTATTCATGAAGAATTTTTCAGTGGCTGCCCGAAGTCTCGATGTTGTCTTGGTTAATGTCTATCGATACGCCCTCTATTACATGGGACTAAAGCATGACTAGCGAAATGCGGGTGTAGGTATCAGGTATACACCTCTGTCTTCTTTAGGGAAAACGAGCGTGTTGTTATGATATTTGAAACTGAAAGCTTTAAGGCAATTCATAAACTACTATTGTTAAATTAGAGCATTTTCTTAATAACTTAATCTGTGAATATTTTAGATTGATGTTTATATTACGTACTTAGTATAATTAATTTGTAAAATTATGTCTAACGCGGATAAAAAACTGAGAATCGCGCAAGCAATCAAGCGTATTTCTATGAAACCTTCACCATTTTAAAGATAATTTATTTATCTTTTAGTGCACGTGTTTTATTAAAATACCTTTTGTTTTATCCTAACTAATATTATAAATGCGAAAGTAAGTTTGTTTGTTATCTTTTCACGCCTAAACCACTGAATCAATCACCCTGAAATTTTGCATATACGTTGTCAGGTGTACAGACACGGACATAGGATACATTTCATCGCGCAAAAAAGTACTTTTCCCGAGGAAAACAACAATAATATTCTTATGGTAATAGATGGCCACGTGTCTATCGAATCATGATTGAATTATATTATTATAGAAAATTTAGTAGTGTGTTAAGAGTTTTATTTTTTGTATTTAAGTATATTATACATTTTGTGAGTCGTATAGTGTCGATAGACCGGTTTTCATCCTTCTAAATATAATGATATAGATTCGAAAGTAAGTTTGTTTGCTTGATACCTTTTCACGCCTTAAACCGAGCGAAGCTGCGGGCAACATCTAGTATAAATGAATAATGCGTTTAATTTGGGACAGCGCTCCTTGATGGGCGAGTATTACTGGCTGGACGTACGTCGCGTTGCGTGAGCTCAGCACAGAACACGCAAGCTAACCACTCAAGGCCATTGGCATTTATCAGCGCCTTAATGAGTTTTAGTGATCGATGAGCACCAATATTTGCGGTCGATCTTATAGCGTTTCAAATACGCCATCTTTAGAATTGGTTTAGTCATGCTTATGTCAGCGCATTCTTATATATCGATGTAGGTAACTCACGTGTAATAATGACCATAATACTATATTATTACGATTCTCTTACGTCATCGATAGTCTTCTACATATTTTTTCCTCAGTACGGATGCGGTGTCTCGTAACATTTTTTTCATACATATTGATTAGGCTTACGTTTTACCAAACTTGGTTAATTTTGATGTAAAGTGATGCTGATATTTAGATAGTTATCTTTAAAAATACAAGGTAGGTACAATAAATGAATTGGATCCAGCAAATAGCCATCAATTCCGGGGCCAGCAGAAACTATCAGACTTCCTGACTAAAACCACTCAGTGTTCTTGCAACTACCTTTTCATCATCACCCTCGGCACATTTAATCGTGGCTTTATCTTGAACTAGAGACCCACCCCCTGCTTCGCACGGTTTTTACGACTTGACAAAATATGTGACACTCCGCAAGAAAAAGTACCTTATGGTCATCGGCGCTTAAGCCGTTCAGAAATACAAATCGTACAGTTTACTTAGCTTGTAATAAGCACAATGTCGTAAGTGCCAACGACCATAAGGTACCTTTTCTCGCGGACAGGCACATATTTTTATGAAGGTTTAATATTAAAGTATTTAAAAGTCATTTATTTAAACTAGGCTGAGAATCAGCACTTTCCGAACGTCAAAATTACATAAGACAGTCCACCAAAACTCACGCCCTTCACCACTTCCTAGTGCTTTAGCTGGGAAGAAGAAGTGGGCAAGAAACTGCCCAGCAGCACAGCTGTCTGTTCAGTTAAAAAAAAATTCTATACAACACTACACAAAATAATTTAAGTACATTACGCAACACAAAATATTAAATTAAATTATATGCCAAAAGTCAGCTAGCACACGCCACTATACAAAAAAATAAATAAAAATAAAACTATACTCAAGTAGTGTTAATAAAAATACAAAACAAAAACGTAAACAGAGCTTTATACCTAAATACTGTAAAATCTTCCAGGCATAAAGGGCATGCCCACAACTCGAAGTCACAAATGAAAAACTAGCATCAACGAAGTAAAATAAATAAAGAGTTAATTATTAATAACAATAACAACACCAAGGTCAGCAAGACGACCAGTCACCACAAGTAGCACCCGTTCATAAGAATAACGCAAAGATCAGCCATTACCCTCCTAGCCATATTTGAGGGAAGGAGGCAACCCGACCCCCGACGCTACCGCAAGCAATGACATCTAAGGGATCATGATGAACTTGCTGCCGGTTGGTCAGGCAAGAAATAATAATTATCAATTGTCGAGGTCACTAGCTAACCACATATTGCAATACCACTCATAAAAACAATGAAATGAGTAGATTATGTCCATGATAAATAAAAATAAAATAAAAATAAATTGACCTTTACCGTCAAAGAAAATAAATAATTATGTGAACTCATATAACCTGTCAGAAGGTAAGCTAGTTCTGGAGAAAGAACATAAACATTGTCTTATGTTAAACACAGCGACCAACTATTATTATGGTCGTTGATAGAACAGTATGCTTTTGAACAAAGGTTAGATTTTACTTTAGGTTTAAACGCATTGAAAGGCTAATCTAGCAAAGAAGAGGGAAGCTTTATGTAAAAGGATATACCAAGCCTAACAAATGAGTTATAAACCTTATGAAGCAGGTGAAATGGAGCACGTAATTTGCCCTTATTTCTGGTGCTAACATTGTGAATATAACTGTTTTAGTGTATAAATATATATTTTGTCTAATATATAAGATGTTGGCGAAGATGAATTGTGATGCCATCGTCAGAATAGCAATATGTTTAAAAAATTCTGTCAGAGAGACTCTGGAACCGAGCTGGTTAATTGCTCGAACAGCTCGTTTTTGAAGAACAAATGTATTTTGATTGTCAGCGGCTTTGCCCCAGAGCAGAATGCCGTAGGATATAATGCTATGAAAATAATAATTCTGGGACATTTTCACACAGGGTTATCTGATCCCAAACTAAGCAGAGCTTGTACTATGGAAACCAGATAACTGATATACTACATAATACTACTTTTTTTTTTTGTAAATACATATATATATATAGATAATTATACCCAGACTCAGGACAAACAGAAATAACTAAAATAGACTAACCGAGCTGTATCAACGTCAGTGTATTGTCTTACTTTCCTGACAGCGTAGGCGTCTGAACTGAGCTTTCCCGCTAGACTTGATGTATGTGGGCCCCACTGAAGTTTGACATTAACTGTTATGCGCAGAAAAACTGCCGAGTCTACAGATTTAAGCACCTCTTTATCTAAGACGATGTTGGATCCTAGATTTCTAACATTCGGTAACGCAAATTTTATACATTTCGTTTTCTTGGCATTGAGAACTAAGTTATTGAGCGTAAACCAATCCGTCACCACTGTTTACGTCGTCAAAATCTTGTTTATTCCTGTCTACTTTAAAAATAAGAGACGTGTCATCTGCTAACAGTACAACGTCACAGATACCCTTTAAATATAACGGTAAGTCATTGATGTACACTAAGAATAAGAATGGACCCAGTATTGAGCCTTGACGTACACCTAACTGAACTGTAGTGCTATTCTGTACAAATCTCACCGTGAAAACTTAGGTGAGGTGAGCGTGGAGTGAGCTGTCAATAGTGTCAATCCCTAGCGTCAGGTGGAATGACAGCTCACTCCACGCTCACTTCACCTAAGTCTTCACGGTGCGATTTTTACAGAATAGGCCGGCTGGTAGCCCGGAAGATTTCACACCATTAACATCTACACATTGTAACCTACTATGTAAATATGAATTTGTTTAAGAAGAAGAAGAAGAATTTTCTTTTACTTTAAGAACTTCGTTTTGGACACCGGAATGATGTAGTTTACGCAAAAGCATGCACGTGCAAGCAAGTGCCTTGGTGCACGCAATCAAAGGTTTTGTAGAGATCACAGAAAACTCCAATAGCATTTTGCGAGTTCTCCCATGCAACACATACCTTACAGAATAAATGCTCTAAATGATGGCGAAACCGCATACATATCCATTGCGAATTAAAAAAATAATGTGGTCGCATAGACATACACGAAAAGCAACTTTAATTTATAATGTGTTCTTGTCCAGGTAATTCAATAAAACTTCACTAAAATCAATTCCATGTGTGTGCAAAATAGAAATTTAACTATGATTTTCGAAAGATCTAACTTTCGATCTAGTATCACCCCATCTTATCTGCAACATTAACCATGGCCGAATCAAAGTTCGTTGACACTAATAACTAATATAGCAACTCTTTGGACTGATTTTCCGTTAAAAATGATGAAACGTCTCGGTACCAGTTTTCTTTTCAGTATTTCGTTTGTGTTTCAGTACAAAGTTGATTTTGTAGTAGCTGGGTGTTACTTTAATTTATTCTTCTCATTATTTGTGGTGTTGCTGGTATCGCTTTCTTCCGGAATCTTGGTGCTCCTGCATCAGTTTCCATACAAGGTAAGTATTATAGTTTTAGGTAACTCCATTATTAAAAATTGCCAGCATATTTAACGTTGCAATAGGCTCGCACCCATACATGTTACCCTGTTATATGGGAAAAGTCCCGTGTAACAGGGTAAAACATAGCTAAATAACTGGCGAAATGTGGGTGTACTAAGGTGCACCTCTGCCTAACCCTTCGGTGAATACAGGCGTGATGTTATGATGATGATGATTGTATTTAAGGGAGAAGCGTCAGTGTAACCCTCGAAATTCAAATCTTCTTATGTATTTTGCAATTTGCACGTCAGTATTACGTTGTATGTTGATCAAAGAATTATTCGCGACCGTAACAAATATGTTAGAACTATAATCATTAGAATCAGTAATATAACTCCTTAAGTTAGTATAATCCTCAAATGTCAAGATTTCATGAAATAGTCATTCAATAGGATTACCTGGACTTAAAGAGTTGTAGTGATGACTAAAATTATTATAATTCTGTACCTAAATACATACTTGTTACGGTCGCGAATTATATTTTGATCAACATACAACTTAATACTGAATTGCAAATTCCAAAAAAAAAAGTAAGAAAATTTGAATTTCGTGGGCTACCCTAGCGCTTTCACCTTAACGTTAACACTAACCATGGCTACTTTATTGGCTACAATAGCACGTGTTTCTTTGTAATTTTCTTTTACTTTTACTGACACTCCGCTCCACACTTGAGGTGGACCGCAAGCTCATCAAAACCACCTCTGCCTATTGCAGTCCATTTGTCAAATATTTTGTAAGCAGTGTTTCTTCAGGTTTAGGTAAACTGGTAGATGTAGGTGATGATTAGGTCCTGACGACTGGTAGAGGAAGCCAGAACAATTGTATATGACCGAACCTGTCTGGATAATCAGTGACGGCCAGCAGCAATGGAGTAAGGGCCGGATTTACGGTGTGCATGGTGATTGCAGGCTTCAAGTATCTTTGGGTGAGAGTCCCAGGCTATGTCCAGGAGTATCTATCTGATGAATTCAATAATGAGGAAAACCTGTTTTTGTAAATTGATCTTTTCTTGTAGCGTAAGGGGTTTAGTTAATAAATTAAGTAGAATTCGGTGCACTATTTTATTTCAGTTTTACTCAACCAGGGTTAGTCTTAAGGTTAGTATACATAATTTAATGATTAAGTAAATAAAAAAATATGTTATCTATTCCCTGCCCAAGTTCGTTTGTTTAGGTACTATTTATATCACACGGAAAAGAAGTAGCGTTTCAGCTTGTATCAACTCTTTTCTTTTTATTTCAGTGTCATTTTAAGCCACAATACCAAATGATACTTTTGCTTTTATAAATTAAAAATACTTTCAATATCTTATCATCTTATTAACATATCACCTCAAATTACAAAATCGATAAAAAACAATCGATAGTTAATAACCGTGGCAAAAATTATGTAATAAAAGTAATTATTATAAGGAGAAGGATTTTAAAAAGTCCCACTCACTGTCAACTGACATTGCCCTGTTTTCAGCCCACGGGCATTCACCTTCCATGTCAAACGCGGAAGCTAACCTACCAGTTACCAAGCGTTTTTACGTTTCAATATCAACAAGGGCAAGATCAACTTGCAGTTTTATTTATACGAAAGTTACTTGATATAGATATAAATTAATGTATAATGATATGTCCTGACATTGTGCTACCATTTATATCAAAGGTCGTGCTCTATATTTTTCTTGGTTTTCTTTTTTTTTTTATAGGGATCGTCCTTCAACCTAGATTCGTTTTTGCATTCCATTTTGATCTACAAATATGCACGTCCTCCTTCCGTCTAGAATCCTAGATTTATTTTTATATTGTATTTTCAAAATATTCAGAATATTGTCTTATTTAGAAATGCCACCAATTTAATAAACTACTTCTGATTGCAACCCATATCAACCTTCGCACTTGGTGGTGACAATCTTCGCCTCCATTTTATACGATATGAGTTCCGCATTGTATCTTTAGGTGTCACATAATAGCCTCCGGTCATCCCAAAACGACAGGTCTCCATGAGGGCTTCTATAGAAATGGTAGTGAATCATACATTTTTATGTCTCAGGTACGAAGAAGGTGACTAAGTAAGAATACAAGCAAATTACCAATCATGGCAACTATTACTTGAAACCTTTTATTATATGAAGGTCTCGAAGAAGTCCACTTACACCGCAATGACCATTATCGCCTGCGCTATACGGGCTGCCAAAGTTGCCAATGTGTAGTATTGTCAAACGTTCTTATAGAAGAAGGTCATAAGTACAACTAATATTGCTATGCCATAGTTTTGTGAGATTGCTAGTCGACTTCTGACTGTTATAGTACATAAAAGTACTGTGTGGTTGTAATGTAGGTATTGGTTTATAAGTCAAAACAATGCATATTAGCCCATCAGAACAAGGTCAACTGTAACTAATCTAGACAACAATTTAGATTTTGATATGGATCACAGTGACCAGGCTCCAGAAAGTATGCTAAACCAGCTTTTCATGTATGAATTTGTACTATTAAAGGTATAATATGGTAATATCTATACTAATAATAAAGCTGAAGAGTTTGTTTTCTGTTTGTTTGTTTGAACGCGCTAATCTCTAGAACTTCCAGCCGGATTTGAAAAAATATTTTTGCATTTCGTAGGCCAATTCTTGAGGAAGGTATAGGCTATGTAATATCACGCCAGGATCCTTAGGAGCCGAGCAAAAACGAAGTTAGGAATAGCGCGGGCAGGCGATGCGATGCGAGGGGGTGGGTCGAGGGAACAAGAAATTTCACGCGAACGAATTCGCGGGCAGAAACTAGTAGTTGATAAATAAGTAATATCTACGTGTTGTTTAGAGCCATGAAATGGTACTAAGGTTCAGAAACCCGCGATTGAAACTCTCACAAAAATTCTAAGGGTTACACCAGAACTTCAATCAATGTATTACGTTCTCGTTCAAAGCCTGGTTAGGCAATAATGATAATAATATTAATATATCATTTATTTCGGCTAACAAAGACCCATAACATGCATACCTTACAGACTATCATACAATTTATAAAAACCACAAAAATGTTAATAAACTATTATACACGAAGTGACAGCGTCGCATTGCCCTCCGTGCGAGTACGTATAAGTCGGTACATATTGGTTTACTAGTCACACAACCATGTCGATGCCGGATTGTTGGCTCATCGCAAGGACCTCAATAGCTAATCCAGATTCCTAAGGTAGCTCTCACTATGTTACATTGTGTTATGACTTTCCCAAGGTGCAAGTATTTAGGTTTTAGCACTTCTAGCTATGCTAGCTATTTTGAAGGTCTAATGTTTCCAATTAATATATATCTACATTCTGAGTTTATCTTGAACAATACTGACATCGGTGAAGGTAAAACAACGTGAGGAAACTGGGACTTATACCTATAGTTAACTAGCTTTTGCCCGCGGCTTCACCTGCGTGGAGGTCGGAAATTATCCCACGGGTACGCACTACCGGGATCAAAACTATCCTATGTCCTTATCCAGGTCATAGTCGACCCATGTGCCAAATTTCATCCAAATCCGTTCAGCGGTTTTAGCGTGAAAGCAAAACAAACAAACAAACTCGCTTTCGCATTTATAGTATTATATGAAAAATCGGTCTATCGACACTCTAGACTCACAAAATGTATTAGGTACTTAAATAAAAATAAAATAATACTTTTAACACACTACTAAAGTTTCTTTATTAATATAATTCAATCATAATTCGAAAGACACGTGGCGCCATCTATTATCATAAGAACGTTATTGTTGTTTTTCTTGGGAACAATACATTTTTCGGGAAGAAAGGTACCCTATGTCCGTTTCGTTACACGTGACAACGTATATATGCAAAATTTCAGGATGATGGGTTCAGTGGTTTAGGCGTGAAATGGTAACAAACAAACAGAGTTACTTTCGCATTTATAATATTACTAGCTTTTGCCAGCGGCTTCGTCCGCGTAAATGTTGGAAATTATCCCACGGGAACCTTATCTATATACTAACTTTTGCCAGCGGCTTCGCCCGCGTGGATGTTGAAAATTATCCCACGGGAACCTTCTACCGGGATGAAAAGTATCCTATGTCTTAATCCAGCTTATAAACTATCTGCATACCTAATTTCATCCAAATCCGTTCAGCCGTTTTTGCGTGATTGAGTAACAAACATCCAAACATACAAACTTTCACATTTATAATATTAGTAGGATTAAGTTAGGATAATAAAATTAGGATAACTTAACATAACATCACGCCTGTAGTCCCCGAAGGATTAGGCAGAGGTGTACCTATCGTACACCCTAATGTCGCAAGTTAACATAAGTCTGAAATCGCCAAGTCGCCTTACGCAAGCCTGGTAATCAATGCTCTTGCCTTCTCTGTATCAGAAGAGGCCTCGGCCATGCACTGGGACATTAATAGGTTGGCATTATTAATTTGGTTTGCGGCTTCCTTTCGGGTTGATGAATTATTTTAATTACTTACTACGGCAGCTCACTAATCATGTTAATTCGCATTTGCTTATTTATTGCTTTTTGCGTGCTAATATTACACACTCCTTTATATAATTTTAGTCGATAGGTAATTTTAGGAAATTTGATGGTTATCACAAAAACCATCAAATTTCTTAAACGCTGGTGTCTACCCTAAATTATCCTCAATAAACTAAGTAGTTACATCGTTTTAGCACCAAAGTATGTAGGTAGAGGTTGAGATACATACAAAATACATTAAAAAAATAATATCATGTCTAATACTACCTATTATAACACAAGAATGTGCTTATGCAAAAGAAACCTTTACTCCTAAATTTAAATTACCTATAACGGGACACCACAGAAGTTTATTCCTGAAACGAGTCCAAAGTTTTCCAACGGCTCTTTTTTCAGTTGTCCTGTAGCCTGCAGCGGTCGCCATGGCAACTCCACGTGGTGCGCGGACGCACTTCCCGCGTGTCGGAGGTCGCGCAGCGTTCTATATAATGTGAACAAGTTGCCCAAGTGCACACTACCACACTCACGCGCTCGCCGCCAACATCCACCCACTAAACACTGTACGTAATAAAGGATATTTAAAATACAACACAACATTAATTTACTTAATTACAATTGTCAAGGTTATATTCAAAGTTTTTTTTTTCCAAAAGCGTGTTTTGTGCCTTCTAAAGTTAGTCCGGTTGTGTCGTTGCGTTGGTTATTGGACCCACCACTGTACGTTTGGTTCTAGCGGGAGCGGTCAGTCCTGCACCTCCGAGACCAGTCAGTCTGCGCGAACGCATCTACCACTCGGACACAGTGCGCGCGCAACACAGTGATACTGGGACAGTGACAGTATACTTGTAAACCATATCAACATGAACCACTACGTGAAAATCGTAAGTAATTTTACTTTTGCTTGTCTATTAAAAAGTGCAACCTTCGTGGTTGAGGTGATATATTTTTTTAAATTGTAAATTTGAATTGAGAACTTGGCTACTGTAAAAATTAATATAAACAAGCAATTTTAGACAGATTTTGAAGTAGTGCTAACATTATGATTAAATAATCGGAAACACGTAATCGATTTTTTTTTTCGTGAATAATAATGTCAGCCAGTCACGATAGTTACAGTCGTAAGTATTAAAGTCTCAATGATCAAGTATTCGTAAAATTGTGTCAAGTTCTTTAACACACGGCTATAAAAAGTCACTTTATATGATGAACTTGAAAAACAATGATGAAATGGTCACTCGTAGTTTACGTGTGTTTGTTACGCATTTGTGTAATGCTTAGAATATAATGAAATGTTTTTGTGAACAACATTTTATGAGAGAGAAATATAGTGTGCAATTTTACTAGAAGTCGGATTTATTATTATTATTATTTATTATCGAGTAATAATAGACTTATTGGACACACAATTATAATACACAATATACAAATAAACACCGAGAAATAAATTAAATAAAAATTAAATCTAAATTAAAATAAAATAAAATAAAAATGAATCAAAATTAAATTAAAATTAAGTCATAAAAAAAACCAAATTAAAATAAAATATAATAATTACAATCTTCAACTAAGCAAGTTATTTCATTTTACACTATTTTATATTGAGAAGCTGAAATATATTTTCACGATTATTCTTCTTTATTTATGTATCAATGGACACTGAAAAACCTGCGTAACTTAATTACAGAACATGATAGAAGTATCCTTAGACGATTATCTGCTAGGTTCTTATGTACTAGTTCCTATTAAAATAATTATAATTAGTGAAGTAGGTAGTTGTTATTTGTATAAACACGTTAATTACAAGATACACATGCATAACTTACGCATTGCGTTTCTCAACTTATGTAAGAATAAGAAACCAGTTCCATTGACAAGGAATATCTGTATCCATAATTTTTATTAAAAATTACATATATATTATATTATTGAATTTTATGTAAGTTTAACAGTTTTAAGCTGATTAATTTATATGGAGGCTTTTAGAGGCATTTACGGCAATTGAACAATTGGTTTTATATAGACGAATTCCAAAATTAATCGTCTTTAAACATTTTTGGGTCTTAATCTAGATAGGTATCTTAAAAGAACAATACCGTTATAATAAAAGAACATTAAATTCCAAGTTATTATGCCACATTTTAATTATCCATATTGTTTTAATAATCTGATTTAAATCAAAGATAAGGCGATATTATTATACATCAAACTTTTAATTTCCTAGATAAGATCTGTTTAACAATTATTTTAATGAACTTACTTCGTGGTATGGTAAAAGTACCGAAATAAATTCTAATTAAATTGGAACCGTAACTTGTATTGTTAAAGTGAGTCATTAAACTGTCGTAGACATTAATCAGTCAAGCAATAACTTAGGACGCGGATTTCCGTGATAACGCCTATTGCCGATTTGTTAAATTATGAATATTTTTACATAAATTATATAGGTCTCTCAATCCGGATCATAATTTTAAAAAATATGACGCGCGTTATTGATAAGTGCGAAATTAAAACTGTCCGCTCAACAAGTTGAACTAGCCGTTCAACTATAAATTTATTGGTTAATTTAGCTCTTATTATTATTTAATTGCAAATCAATCCCTCTTTATTTGTTTATAGTCTAAACTAGTTTGCATAAACGTAATTAAATAGTTACGATACGGTAAAGTTTCGTTAGTTTCACTGCAATTTAGCACTTTCAATTAAAGACACCTTGTTTATTTTAATCTATTGAAGTTAATAACTAACAGAATGTTTATGTCTATCTTGAATTGCACAAATTTTACGACATAGGTACTAAATTATTTTTTAATTATCTAGTCTTATTGAGCGAGCGAGCTAAGCGAGCGAAGCGTCACTGCTTCAAGTCTGGCAAAATTTGCTTTCGTCTGTCAGTTTGTTTCTACTCCTCTACAGGTCGTATTTTACAACCGATGTGCACGTAACTTGGTATACAGGTTTTACGACTTTATAGAATTTTTTGTCGTCGGGGGTTTTTTATTGGAGGGTACTTCCTCCAAAAAGGGGCAAAAGGGGGCTACTGGATATGTCCGCCTTATGAGATTCGATTTTGATTTTCTTTAATTATTTGAAAGGTTTAAGTTGGTCTCATCATAAAAATTTGGTGAATATCTGATGAAAAAATAAAACAACTTTTTAATTAAAGCCGCTTTTCGTATCCATCTGTGTGATCGAGTTGTTCTTCTAAACCACACAACGGATTTTGATGACGTTTTTACCAACATTTTGAGAATTTATTCCGAAAGGCTTATAAGTATAATACATTAATATTAAACTTAGATATAATAAAGAAATCTCAATGTTTTGTCAAGCCGTAAAGACCGTGCGAAGCAGGGGCGTGTCGCTACTCAGCCATATTGATTTATAAATGCTTATTCATGACAGAATCTTTTGATACTCAGAGATTATGTTTAACGTATGATTTTATTCTCAGAATACTAGAATTTGAAAAGTAATTAACCTGGCTCATCAAAAGACAGTGTTCAAAATTGACGTTCTGATTATGATAAGAGGTACCTATTGAAAAGTTTAAAGACTCCGTTACATAACTTTTAATTGGTCTTAAAAGGCATTGCCATTCTTTCATTTAGGTATTATATTGTTGGAGACGTGAATATGAAAAAGTATTTATCGGATTTTAAAAGTTGATTAGCCTTCTCTAATATAGCAAGTACCAACATCCTTTTTAAAAAGCTGAAATGGCACGTTTAACATAAACAATATAACTTGAAAAAACTGTGGTTTAAAAACAAAACTGACACATGTCTTATATACATATTATAATATTTTCCTGTGCTGTAAAGCAAATATGTCTGTGTAACTTTACTATGTAATACTCATAATACGCCTAACACAATAAACCAACACAGTATCTACAACACATCGCTCCCAACTCCATAACAATTTTCAATATCTATCACAAAAACAATTTTCCGTTAAAATTTTGACGATACAAAGGTAAAATAGTTTAATATTTATGTATTATCCAGTAATAGTTTCACAATTCATATCGCGATTCGCGATAGAACGATAATCTTGTTTCTATCGATCGCGTTCGATAACTGCCCGATTCCAAGCTTATAAGTTGCAGAAAATGCTTCGAAATAAACACTGAAATTATGAGAAATTAATCTAGTTTTTCTAAGTGTTTGTTTGAATAAACTATCGTGATACCTCAAACAATTTACACTCGTCAACCTGTGGGTGTACATTGTTATTTATTGATGGATTGAAAAGTAGAGCTGTTTTGTCGTAGTTTGATCTTGGTTTTTAATAGGCCTTATTCTTATTTCGTGAGTTATAAGGTGACTGAGCTAGTTAACCTAAGTCTAAAACTGCAGACCTTTTAGCGGGCCGCAAACTGAGGGTAGCACTGGCCTCTGAACCCTCTGAAAATAAATTCAAATCATGAACAAATTTCCGTGTTCCTTGGCAGTCAAATCATTCAGATTAAATAATTTTAAAACTAACGTACAATTTAAAACTAACAGACCTTTTCATAATATTCGCTTGATGGATTAATAAACACCAAATAACATATTTGTATGAGAAAATCAAGATATAGTGAAAAGTAATGATTTTTTATATGCATGGAAAGACTTAAATTTAAATCGTGCTTTGTTCATAGTTATGGGGTAAACTGATAACCTTAAGGATTCCCTTAAAGAAGGCCGGGTTTGTTGAAGGTCTGCTCTATAGAAAAATTCTATAGACATTTGACATGACTTAAGTAATGTCAAGATTAATGACTAACTAGCAAAAGTTTGCGGGAAAAAGTTGGCGGCTTCATACGCATAGAGGGCGGAAATAAGTCCATGCTGGAACGTACTATCCGGAATTAAAAGTATCCATGTCCTAACCCAAGTCATGGTCTATCCGTGTGCCAAATATCATCCAAATCCGTTCGGCAGTTAAGGTGTGAAAAGGTACAAGACTTACTACTTACTTCGCTACTTACTTCGGTACTTTCGCATTAGTATATCGATCTGAACTATGTCCTGAAGTTCATGAGCTTTATTTTAAAGTATTTTTGAGCTTTCCTCGTAAAAATGGTGTTTAGGTCAAACCACACAAAAGCGCTTTATAAAGCTCTTTTTCACACTCCTAATAAAATTAAAAACCACAAAATCCTCCAACTAGGTACACAACAATGACATTTAACTATTCTCAAACCTCTCACTGAACGTGATACATTTTTTGTTTGCCCAATCTTATTTATTTCTATACCACGCCTGTCCAATTGTTTGCTGCGATAAATCAAATTTCAAATTATATTATACGTCAAAATTATGATATAATCATGCACGTTTCAGAGCAGAGAGCAAACCTTTGATAGGTGACATAGAGCAGAGAGCAAACCTTTGATAGGTGACAATGACCTAAGACTAATGTCATTTGGAATACCTATAGGTTATTAGTGTCATTAAAGGTCAGTAGTGTATAATTTTGTAGCTAAAGCATCAAACAGTGTATTGTGCATAATTATTTCAACATCGCTTGGACATGGGCAGTTTTAGTTGAATTTTAAACTATTTGCTTTATTTCTTTACCTCAGTTTGAACCGCCTAATTTAGATTCCGCCTGTGAGACCTTGGTGGAAATAGTAATTCCAACTGACTGTTGTTTGACGAAAAAACTCCACTATGATTTCAATCTTTGAACCAAACTGTCAGTAGTAAGACTTGAGCAAGTATAGAAAGGATGTTCGATAATTTTTTTCGGGTTCTTGCGTAACTTACTTCCTTCTTGATATTAACTTTGAGCTGTCAATCAGATATGACAAAATGACTTTATTCATATGAATGCATGCTAATTCTACGTCACATAATTTTTCAATACAAGTTGATTTACTTAACCAAATTTATTATTATAACCATATAATATGTTGTTACATCACCGTAGTGAGCACGCTTCCTAGTTACCAGTTAGGCAATGATAGAACATCGCATTCAGACAATTAAGATGAATTCAGTTTCCATGTTACGCTCACAAGTCGGTCACTTGTTTCTACCTCCATACATTCATCAAACAAAAGTATTTGATTTATTACGGCCAAGGGTGTCTTGTATAAACAATGGTTCTCACAATAATTGCATATTTTTTTTGTGTGGTTTATTCGCATAAATTTTATAACTCATGATCGCCAGATGATCATCAGCTGGCTCGTGACCGAGATATGCAAAAAGCGGCCTTCACGACTTTACGTATAGTGGGTGAATGACCTATTTTGTATGTGATGGAGTATGTTAACTTAGTTTTTGCTATTAGTGCGTTATTAATTGTGTGTTAAACCTAATGATGTGCTGTCTAAATTATCTGTGGTAATTAATTTAATTTAAAACAAAGCATAAACCTATGCCAGGTATTAAACAAGCGATTGCGGACACAAATGTGGTCACAATTCGTATGTGACCAAAATAATAGGACTTTAATGATAGGGTTAGCGCAGTTTTAAGAGCAGTGTTGTAAGATTGTGTAACACAGAAAGCGCATTCGTAAAATGTAGGTACGTAGAAAGCGAAATCAGCGATTGCATTCAACGCTTGTTTTAGTTTCTGTTTCTATGGGAATTATAAACCGTAATGTTGTTGATATATGTTTATGATTGTCCGAACAATTTCCTGCTATTAAATATTAATGTGTATGTTTATGTTAGGGTTGGTTACAATCGATGTAGGTAATAAATAGAAAATGTGAAGAATTATAAATGAATGTTGGCAGTAATATCCAAGATAACATTTTAGAGTTTATCTTGGACATTATAATACTGGGAAATCAACAAATAATTTCTCCCGGTCTGGGCGGAGCGAGAGGGCGTGTCAGACTTTTACTGACTAAAACCCACCCTTCAGTTACCTGTGCCAGGGCCACGGTAACTCTTTCAAACAACCCGCGACCCTTGCAGGCATCGGCCCCAGGTCCTATCAGTTAGTGCTGACGTCTCTTTGAGGCGCGCGTGGAACACAACGAGCCGTCGACCCAGGCCTGGTCCTTACCGGACGGCGAGCTACCCATTGCTCAACATCCGCAAGCCCGCGCCTATGGTGGCCGAGAATCTGCCCTCAATTACCGACGCCCAGGGCATCTCCTGCGGCGACTAAGGGCGCGA
Source organism: Dicycla oo (assembly GCA_948252095.1). Classification (NCBI taxonomy): domain Eukaryota; kingdom Metazoa; phylum Arthropoda; class Insecta; order Lepidoptera; family Noctuidae; genus Dicycla; species Dicycla oo. Next base: position 13,042,801 of record OX411713.1, on the reverse strand, counting down.
GGGCGCAAAGATTGCCACACCCTCATGCGTTCCGCCTCCTCCACGAGAATTCGGCTTCCCATGCACTCTCGCTCCATACCATGGCCTGGACCAGGGCCGGACGCGAGAGATAACCGCCGCCGATCGCCTCCGCGAGGACGCGGTGGTGCTCCACCCAAGTCGGGTAGACCTCCACCGTATGCTTCACCGTGTCCTCCGGGCAATCTACACAATAGTAAACTCGGGCGTTTCCTCCCGCCTTATCCGGAACAGGAACCTCCCGAAGCAATCGTGAGGATACCAGGTATCCTCACGATTGCTGGACTTATAGTTAATAAACGTCTGAAATTGCCAACCCGTATTGAGCATGCAAGATCAATGCCTGTGCCTTCTCTGTATGAGAATAGGACTTCGCCCTGCGGTGGGACAGTAAGAGGCTGGTATTATTATTGTTTATTATAATCACATCACTACTTGAATCAACCAGTGATTTGTACAACACTACAACACAATTGAATGACTCAAATCATATGGGAAGTAGAGATAACGATAGTTTAATACGATAGTCTTACGATGTCAATGCCATAGGGATTAGCCTTCGTCAAACGACGTTTTTAAGCAGTCAATGGACGAATTTTCCATTGTAAAGGTCCACTTCCTTTTTCCAATCCAAGTGTTATGGCCTCATTGTTGTCAAGGTAAGTTTAAATATGTCGTATAATGCGTTATAAAGGCCTTGTCTCTCATTTTACATAAATGTCGACCTCGGAACTGCAGTTTCTATGTAATTGACATCTTTCAATAGTTCTGTGTGAGTGTCACTTGTTTTGAGTAACGGAACGGTTTAATTTATTCATTTATTTCTGAGTCCTTTTACGCTACTTGAAGATTTGTAAGTGTGTATTTATTTGTCTACTCTTATTACCTTATTTTTTAAATGTCGTCTACAATTAGTATGACACTCACATTTACCATTTGATGACTTTCAGGACCATTTTCTTTTATTGACTCGGATGGGAAAAATGTAAAAATAAATATAAAATACTGGTATTCAGCTGCATCGAGTTAGACTGGAAGCCGACCCCAACATGCTTGGGAAAAAGCTAGGCAGATAATGATGATGAATTCGGCTGGGAAACTCAAATTTTCATTTCACATTTTACATCCGCTCAACTTGTTAGTCAGGGTTCAATTCTTTGCTTGTAACGTTATTATCAAGTAATAAAATGAACGATGTCTTTATTGCCAATATTATTTGGATCATCTACTTAAATAATCATCTCGGAAATGTTCACAAATGGATATGTAAGGTCTGTTAAAGTGATTATTTCTTCGACAATTTTTATATTTAATCAGCGCCATCAGCGCTCGAACGGATTAGATGCGTATGTAAACCGCCTTTTTATTCATTTATTTTTATAATTTACATATGAGATCATCGCATTATATAATTCATCAATGAATCAAGTCATGCTACGGTCGGCAGTTTTCGTAACATTCGGCTGATGAGAAATTTTTGTATTTTTCTTTACTGATGTAACGGAGAGAGTGCGCAGGCGTCACTTATGTCTGTAGCTTGCTAGCAGTTTAGTAGCCACTGCAGTTATGTGTGGCATATGTATGTGAGAGCCACACTATAACTTAAGCAGAAAATTAGAGTTATTTGGTCCCTGTTTATTTATTTTAGGTGATAAAAGTAAACATTTCTATGCAGCTTCTTACAGAAATTAAATAACTGAAATAACTGTTAATTTAAGCCAATAAAGATATTCATATCAATCGGTTTGAACTTAGCGTACTCAACACAATCAGGTTAAAAAAAAACCGCACAGTTCAAGTTATAATCAAGGTAATTACAAAAGAAGATGAGTCCGTAAATTTAATGCCTAACAAGTAATAAAAATATTTTAATCATAACCCCATTATAAATCTGCGTTATTTATTTTATTTTCCGAACACTTAAAGGTCACAGCGTCACAACACGCACAGTTGATTAGACGTAAAATATATCGATTTAAAAATAAATATACAATATGCTTATTAGAGAATCGATAAATGTTATTGCGGTAGTCGGTTAAGGCGGAAGTAGTGACGCTAGTAGGACCGGTCCGCACGCGTTATCATATGAGTATTCTAAAGGGGCTAGTCCACTTGGCTGAATTTAGACTTCTAAATGGCTCTGTTACTGAATTCAGACAAGTATAATCGCATTCAGCAAGTTCAAACAATCCATCAACTCAGCCTATTGTAGTCCATTGCTGGAGATAAGCTTCTCCTAAACTGCGCCACGACATCCGCCGCTTTCGCCATCCAATCAGTCCTAGCCACCTTTTTAAGGTTGTTGGTCCACCTAGCTGGGGGGCGTCCCACACTATGCTTGCCGACACGCGAGCAGTAAGTTAGTCTGCTAAAAAGTAACTAAGGTAGAAAGAAGAAAGGTCGCAATACGTCCGTCTCTGTCGCACTTCAAACTGCATGCGGATTCAATGTAGTCTGTATGTAGCTTTCTAAATATTCCCTCTCCTCCTAAAAAGACAACAAAATTTCTGAATTTTGAATTCAGTCAAGTGGAATAGCCCCTTTATCATGTGAGCATTTTAATGCGCCCGCGCCGGCTTCCCGCTATGTGACGTACGCTATACGCTGCCCATTCATGGTCCGTGCAAGCTTTTTATTGCGTGATATAAGGGTACTGGTTTTCTTCAAGTTTTTAGATTTTATAATGATTTATAATGTTTGTGTAGGGGAAAATGGAAAATTAGAAAAGTAATTTCTCGTAATAAGATTTTTTTTTTGTAGTAGATAGGTACCTATTAACTTTTTGCATCGTGTAGTTCCATTTTATATTCCAAAACTGGTTATTCTACCCTAATAATGCTTGTGTTTGCCTTGTATTTCCAATTTACCCTATTTGCCTCATTCAGTACTGCACATCAGCCTAGCCTAGCGTCAGCCTAGCGGTCGCGGTCATACTGTTTTAATTATATTAAAAAATGTTAATTATTAACTTGCATTTAAATAAATTAATCTTAAATAAGTTTATCAGCCGCTTTTTGACGCAACCAACATAAATAATAATTATTTAAGAATCGAACGTTATAAAACTGATCTTTTAAATATTATGATTAATGTTATTTTGTATAAAATTCTAAATTGTTAGCCGTTAAATGTCTGAATTATTGAAATATGACGTCAGTAACTTGTCAAATATTTGACGTTATTTTAATATATTTATGTTCCTAAGATGGAGAAGACAATACTACAGTAAATTAAACAGCATATGTATATCTAATGGCAGTAAGATACTTGTATCTTGCATATAAAATTTCAATCAAATAAATGCAATAGTCCAGTCAGCTAGCCAAAGATTAGCAACACTATAGCTAGTCAAAGATCAGCAAAACCCATAGTCGGACCATCACTACCATTTAGTTTAATACTCTAATAATACATTAGTTTTGCCAGTGTTTAGTATAGTGTATATATTTACTATCATCCGTGTTTTGGTTATGTTCAAATAAATCATTGACTTAAGGCGCCCTCGGAGCATGCGTAGTTCATACAGACGAAATACCAAAATAATTTGTAAATCAAAGATATTTTAAAGGTAGTGTGTATTTATTCCGATTGGGTTACAGAATATCTAGGTTCCCAAATATATATTAAATAATAACATTAGTTTATAGAAATTTTAAATTCCTCATATCTCGTCTTCAAATCAGTGTCCTTTCAAAATATATGTTTGGGAACCTAGATATTCTGTAATCTAATCGGAATAAATACACACTACCTTTAGAATATCTTTGATTTACAATTTATTTTGGTATTTCGTTTGTATGAACTACGCATGCTTCGTGGGCCTCTTAAACAAATATGTCGATAGTTATGTCCTTAAAATTAGGTATCTATCAGTCTTGACCTAGTTTCAAAATGCATGACAAGAACGTTTAGCTTTATGATTAGATACTTAACGTAAATAATCATACTAATCATACCCTGTTTGACCGGAACAGTAAGAAATGTAACAAAAATGTGGATACATAATACTGCTAATACTAAAGAATATACTTTGGTTTAGTTCGATATTTGGTTTAGTTAAGTTATTGCAATTACGCGGTAAAAGACTTTTTGAAAATGAAATTTGAGAAATATCTACAATATTTTTTTTTTATAGGAACCATTATTATTTCCTTGTGAAAAAATACTATCCACTTAACTATGATTTTAATATGAATAACAATTAACTATGATTTTGATAAATTCCTTTCACACACTGTTTAATTTGACACTCATATTGGTTTCTTCATAAGATATTGTTACAGATGTTGACGGAACTTTTATAATCCGACACTTGGTAAAGTCCACGCAATAAAACAATGAATTTCTTACTCAATGAGATTATATTTCACTGATCAGTGAGCTTAGAATTATTGTAGCATTACTAAAGAGATCACACATATGAGGGTGTAAGTACTGCACACAGTTGTGTTGAATTTCAAGTAAAATTATCTTGACTTCTTAATTATCTTTATATCTTTGGCTGTACCACTGCATTAAGATAGTTCTTGGCTTGAAATAGAGTTGCTTTCATGGTCAGTATTTTCTGTTACATATCGGTGTATTTTATAAGCATTCCACCGATGCTAGGGGATTGACACTATTGCCAGCTGACTGCAAGCTCACTTCACTTAAGTTTGGACGAAGAAATGTTTACAGAATAAATCGAATCCAACCAAGGCCTGCTATAATAATGCTTTACCCAAATCCATCTTCATAAAATGCTACTTTGGCTTGATAGTAAAAAAAAAAATAAGCAGCTTCCGAGATTACGAGAAGCACAAACGGACTCGGTCAAGACATCCAATTAAGTATTTATTTTTATCACGGATACGTATGCTACTAATTAGCTACAATTACTGCCATATGCAATCATAGCAAAAGACACATATCCGTATGTAATAGAATAATACGAAGAAATACGAGAATGTAAGAAATCCGTTCATTTGGTAGACCACAGTTTGGTTTGGCACTGGTTGGTCGGAATGCGGAACTTTTCGTGGACCTAATAAATATTCGCGAATTATTCAGTGCAGGCTCGGGGCTAAGTGGTCATAGCCAAGTGATGGTTGCAGCTGTTTTATATGTAGCTTGTACTAAGGTGTTGATGGAGAAATCATTTAAAAGTTGCTTAGGAATTAATATAACGTCAAGTTTGTATATTCCGAAGGAGTACCTCTTAGGAAGTTTGTATACGCAATTATGGCTAATTATGTAAGTCCTATATTATAAATAATGCTTGCCTTTAAACGGGTACTCATGCAGACTTCGGGCTACTACTGAGAAGTTCCTGATTGGAAAACCCATTAATACTTTCGTTTTGGAATTGTATTTTGAAATCCGGCTGTCGCTTTTGTCGGTTCTGTGTATTGTCTGGGGTTTTAACACTTCATGTTTGATTTTTGATACGGAAACCGTGCCTTGTCAGCTCTTATGTCGTGAGAAAAAAAGTTGTTAAATTCACGGGAAGTAATATATTTCATTCGTATCCGAGACCACTCGGAAACGTACATAAATATCAATGTACTGATATTGTTAGTTTGATGGTTATTAATTGTAGGTACTTAATGCCGGTATAGCCTACAGCCTTAATGCCTGGGAATGCATTAATTCCCCGTATCATAATTCAGCTATCTCAAACTAGTGTTGGTCGTTAGGGCATGTCAAGGGGACGTTGATAAATACCTCATTGTTACTACTTCTCCGCTTGTCAATATGAGGATATTAAAGACCATAAATTATAACCAACGAGCAGTTTAAAACTAATGGCTAGTTTGTACATAAATTAGCGATCAAAACTATCTTTGAACAGACGTTTTTTTTTCGACAGTAAATTAATCGTAAAATCAATACTTAAAATTATTATTTATCACAACAAAAAGGCTAATCAAATTGTGTAATGTTCATAAAGAAGTGAAACTTCAACTTTAGGTTTCTTTCGGAAAATAGGCTCTAGACGTCCTTCACTGTACAATGTAGACTTTAATTTAAAAATAAACATCGAAAGTCTTTACATAATACTTACGTTAAATCGGTCGTTGGGGACATGCGACCTTCTCGAATCGCTTTCAATACTTGTGGACAGTTTTATAATCGAATGTAAGTTGTAATTGGTACTTATTTATTTAGTTAAGTTAGTAGCTTAGAATAGGCGTGGCGTGGCTATAATGATGTTGGCTTGGACGGCTCTGTGACGTAGTAGGTGCTAACCTTCGGTATCTAGGTGACACTTGGCGATTGCGATTAGCATCGCATTCATCGAAGATGTCAACGCGATGCTGTGATGTTTGTTCATTCAAGTGTACTGAGATGATAGTGTTTGACCTTAGTTTAATTGTCTATGGTTTATCATAATGACTTCGTAATGTTATGCCTTACAATCACTGCTCACTGAATTAATTATCTAAAACCAAAATAAAAAGCCTAGCACATTCCAGCATTTGACGAAATGTGAACAAAACAACTCGTAATACTAACAGGCTAAGTTTTACAAGTGTTGCATGCACGAATACATTAAATGTGTTACATAGGCACGTATATTAGAACCTGAATAAAAGATAACGACTCAATCAACGCTCTAATTTGAATAAACGAAAGTGATTTTGTGTGACATTTTTTTGTTTACATTTCGTGTCATGCGTATAGTATGGAATGGACTATAGTACCGATCAGGAGCTACAGAAGTGGCATTAAATTAGCATAAGTGTTTAAAATAACTACGTAGCTTAGTGGCATACCAGATTCACGGTAACATTTAAAGCTACTTGCATTATACTTAGCAAACGGTATCGTGTTACCCAGTAGCTGGGTTGTGGAGGTTAGATAGGCAGTCGCTACATGTAAAATACTTGTACATATTCAGCTGCATCAGATTAGACTGGAAGCTGACCCCAACATAGTTGGGAAAGGCTAGGCAGGCAGAGAGAGAGAGAGAGAACTCGAATTATCCTTACCACCTTTTAAAGTCGGTGCATTTCAAACTTTTATTTCTGCAAACACGTTTCTTTATGAATGTCATGGATATTTTGAAAAAAACGGAAACGACCTTGTTGCTATAATTATTGACATTCAACATGATAATTCCGTTGCAAAAATTGCAGCTGCTTAAAACGTTTTGTTTTTTGAAACAGGACGTCGTATTTGTACATTTTCCTTAAAAGCTGTTCTGAATGTAACTTTTTTTTATTAATTTGAGATAGGTTTGCTCTTGACTCTATTCTAGGTCGAAGATGTCGACGATGTAGTGAGCTTACCCAGAAGAAGCCTGTTCACTGATAAGAGGCTAAAGATATCGATGCTATGATTTTTATGATTTCTTAAGTAGTCTCCTGTCTTAACGTGAGTGAGCTTACCCAGAAGAAGCCTGTTGACCGATAGAGTGAGCTTACCCAGACGAAGCCTGTTCACTGATAAGAGGCTAAAGATATCGATTCTATGATTTTTAAAGATTGAGCTTACCCAGAATAAGCCTGTTCACTGATAAGAGGCTAAAGATATCGATGCTATGATTTTTATGATTTATTAAGTAGTCTCCTGTCTTAACGTAGGGTTCATTTTCCATTGTCCCATTGTAGGTTTTTTTCTCCGCTAATGCTAAGTTCTGTTCTGGTGTTATAAAGCTTGACTCACATAACATTGCAAGAAAAGCTGCGCAGTCGATTTCAGCTATTTCTCAAATACGGAAACAAAATTGCCTACGACTGGAGTTGAAGCTTTTATGCCTGTGGAGAAAAGCTCCATTATTAAAATCTTACTGAGCTTGCAACGCTACCACCAGTATTTATTGACGTAATAAACATTGTACTCAGCATAATAGTGGTTAGATGTCGTAAATCATGATACACAATATTCAGATTTGCCCTATATAGAACTTGTAATAGGTATGACCTTAGAGAACATATTACTTTGATACGAATCGATAATGGCCCGTAAACGTTTATAGATGGACATTGGGCCTTCTTTATGGTTCGTTAGAACAACTGATCATAAGGCATAATGTCGTGTACAGATAAGAGATGTTGGAAAATGATGCTGTATATTTATTAGTTTACTTTCACTTTAACTACCGTAAGGGCGGGTTACTTCAACTCTAGGGTATAACTTTGGCCCAAATCGAGACAGATGTTTAGTGTCATTAAATCCACACAAAGTTCCGCATGTACTCGTACGCGTCTATACCGCCATCTATTAGTTACCGAAGGACATACGATAATCGGTTGTGTGGTCGCAAAACTTCGTCGGACAGTAAACAGTTGTCTCGATTTGGGCCAAAGTTATGCCCTAGAGCACAGATTAATACAGATGGGACACTCCGCAAAATCATTTAAATAAAAAGCGACTCTTGCTACGATACAATAAAGTGCATTTTAGGTCGCACAACGCTTATTACCTACAGTTATATTCATCTACAAGTTGCCTCTCTTTCTATCGCGTAACTCTTGTACCTTCTGACTCGTTAGGGTTGTCTTCTTTTACGACGCGGCGTGTGAGTAAGTATCGAACCGACCGTGCGAGCTGGGTGGTGCGCGGCAGCCCACACTGAATTGGCCCGACAAGTCGAGCCCGCCGCGTACTTTTAGCTTCATACCTAAACTGCGGAGTATCCCATCTGTATTAATCTGTGCCTAGAGTCAAAGTTACCCCTAAGTTCAGAGTAGAAGAAATGCATACTTTTTTAATGAAAACAGCAATAGTATTCGCGCTAAGCATTCGCAGAACCAGTTTCTAAGCAATTGGTTGAGTTATTGATCGTCGTCCTGTGATTTAGAAACAGAGCGGGTGTAGGAAGGATTTTCCTACATCAGACAAGGTCCTTGTTGCCTTTCAAGGAATCTTGTGGCTCCAGTTGGCAGGTTCCTGTTTAAATTAAGTATTCATTGGGAGGCCTCACACTATAGTGCTCTAAATAATTGCAATAATCATGACCTCAGGTAAAACATAACTCAGATATTAATCAATAATTATCATAAAATAATAGGTGAAACTGGACGCGTGATGTTCAACATTTTTATATTGCATGACCCTGTACAATATCCGGTATTCGTGCATCTGTTGTGCTAACCTAAACTCCGATAGTTATCTCAACACCAAATCATCTTCGCATAAATAAAATATAATTACCAATTACATGATAATTAAATGTTCAAGCTGTTTAATTCAGACGATTTGTGTTCGTGAATTATCGTCCATGATTAATGATAAATGAGGGTGTTATCAGCTAGACGGTTTCCACTATAATATTTGTTATATCTGAGATTTATTGGGCATTTTTTAAGGTCTATTGTTTTCTCTGCGTTTCAAGGTTTGCTTTGCGTAGATGAATAATAACTTTAATTGCAGTACAAATGCGCTGTAGCAGTTGTTTCGTGTTTTGTTTTCAGTTTTTTTTTTAATTAGACTGAGAGACGATCCTTACTGTATATCGCTTAAAGCTATGTTGATGTTATCATAGTAAAGCATTAGTTATTTCAGAGATTAGAGATAGTGTCCAAACGAAACCCTGAGTCGCCTTTGTGGGCATTATACAGGGTGTATCAGAAAGGTGTGGTCAAATTTAAGGGTACAGACCATCAAACTGAACAACTTTCTCAATGGGACCAACATCGTAATCGAGAAAAAATTATCAGCTGTCCCGTACAAAGCTTCAACTACTACTTGACCCAAATTTATGGGACGGCTGATAATTTTTTCTCGACTATGATGTTGGTCCCATGGAGGAAGTTGTTGGGTTTGATGATCTGTACCACACCCTTAAATTTGACCACACCTTTCTGATACATCCTATATGTTTCTTATTCAAGTTCAAATACAAAATTTTATTCCACATAAACCTATATGGGCACTTACGAATCGTGAGAAGCTAGGTGCATGGTTCCTAGAGCCAGCAAGAAACTTCACGGTTACTCTTTTAAACATAATTGGCTTTTACACTGTTTTCAAATTACAGTGTTAATAGGATAGAAAGACAGTGTAGGCCTGTCGGCAAGTACCAAAATACTTTACTATTCCCAGCTGACTGCTCATTAGGAGTGAAGTGTCCTCGCCAGGTTGGTCCAACATTCCACAAATGCAACCAATTATTTAAATGAAGTTCGAATTGCAAACAGACTCCCAGATATACCTACACAAGTTCGTTTGTGTCGTGCACTCGTATCCATGGCAACGGGACTAGAAACCCGATCATCTTCGAAGTGAGAGGCTCAATGTGGCAGTTATAAATCCTTTAATTCATACAGTAGTCAAGATGGATTAGATTCGTGAGTATTATTTATGTGCTAAGATCCGAGGCATATCCGTTATTCAGTATTTAAAATGAGTTATTAGTATGTGGTTTTGGTTTTGTTGCTAAAAGTTGTAAACATAATAATAGGTCTTTACCTATGAAATGGCCGATTTTTGATACCGGCTAGTGTGAAGATCAATATCTTTCATTCTATTTAGAATATCAAATTAAAATTAATATTAGCATAACATTTAGAAAAAAAAAATCAGTTGTTTTCCCGCTGTTCGATTTTTGTTTGATATATGGTTCTGTAACCATGGAAAAATCGAAATTGCGCGCTATTTTCGAATACGAGTTCCGTCGTGGCACCAACGCAACACAGACAGCACGCAATATAAACGACGTGTATGGACAAGGTACCGCAAGTGAATGCACGGTGCGTTTTTTGGTTTGATCGCTTCCGTTCTAGAAATTTAGATCTCAACAATGAGCCCCGGGGAAAAATTTCAAATCCATTGAAGCGGTAAAAACGCCTTTAAAGAATTTATCAATTCCCGTTACCAGGATATCTATAACAGAGGCATCAACGAACTTTCATTAAAATAGCAAAAGGGCATCGACAATATTTCTTTTAAATAAATTGTTTGATTTTTTTCTATGTAAATCGGCAATTTCATAGTTATATAGACCTAGTATTATTTACAATATGGAATAAGTCTATCAGAACCAGTATAGTCTCGAATACTGAAGCACTTTGGTCATGTCTCCAGGCGGAATAATGACTCCATAGAGCGTCTAGCGGCGTAGGGCAGAGTGGAATGCAATAAGCCACGCGGGAGGTCACCGATAAGGCGGCCCTGTTTATGAATGCACCAGACTATCATCTAACAAAACCAAATGGAGAGAGATCGTGAAGCGGCCAACGACTAGATCTGCGATTGGGCACAGCTCATTTTGACCACGTCCGCTCTGTCAAGCACAAAGCGAAGAAGAAAAAGAAGGAATAAGTCCGGAAAATTCGCTCGCTGCAGTTAGAGAATCATGGTCTCCGACTCCAGTAGTTCTTTTCTCTTACACTATTCCGACACCCCAGTTATGCTGAAACTTATATCTCGTTGAGTTTGAATCGAAAGACGGCTTAGTGTCTGAAGAAGGTAGAATGTCTTCTTTTCTTTTCAAACAGCTCTTAAAGTTGCCTTAAAACAAAGTACAATAAATAAGGAGATCTCTTGTTCGAAATTCCTCCCCATTTACAACATATTCTGGCCTAGGTAAACGAGTCTAAAACTAGCAAATCTAGCTGACCTAATAAAGAGAATTCAGACAGCTATTACCATACATCGTCTATCTCTAGCGAAGCATACACTACGAATTTTAAATACGTTACGTAGAATAACAATTGCAAACTTGCCTGTTCCGAAATCACTTGTGCAATATAAATGTAACTGTTCCATAATATGCTATTTATAGTATTATTTCATAGACCTGAAATAGCAATTTTACTGTCAATTGGCTCCTAGAAGTGTACTCGTAATAAAATGCGTGTGTAACTCTTTTTCTTCAGTGGGTTAGGCGGTCAGTATATTCATTTTAGTCTGGTATTTGAGACAGGTGTAAATTCACTACTTAATATTATTACAAAGCAGAAAACTAAAAATATGAAATAGTATATAGTAAAAATAAAATGTTACAAAATTTGAAATAAAATGTTAAACAATCTAAAATAAAATGTTAGACAATCAAAAATAAGGTGTGTAGGTGTGTTAGTGTGTGCGCGTGTGGTGTGTAACTGATTAATGTAATTGATACAATTAGCTGGACTAGATTGAGAAACTGGGTCGATGCCTTTACTATATCAATATCCCATATTACGGGAAACTATAACTAGCCCAAGATCCTACCATTAGACGAATAATGCTAAATATGGACTTACAACAGTGTCTCGACACAATGGCCGTCGGACAGTTGCGTCACAATGTCGCAAGCGCAGCTCGGTGCGTTCACACTTGATTCAGTTTCGCCGCACGCATGCGCGTGATTTGTGAATTGTACGTACATACTTAAGACGCCCCCGGAGCATGCTTAGTTCATACAAACGAAATACCAAAATAATTTGTAAATCAAACATATTCTAAAAGTAGTGTGTATTTATTCCGATTGGATTACAGAATATCTATCATAAACAGGAAATATGAGAAAAATAAGTTTTCTATAGAAATTTTAAATTCCTCATATCTCGTCTTCAAATCAGTGTCCTTTCAAAATATATGTTTGGGAACCTAGATATTCTGTAATCCAATCGGAATAAATACACACAGAGAATTGATGACATTGATTCTTCTAGATAGTCTTTATTTTTGTCAAAGTATTGGCGTTTATGGAGAACGAGATTCATGATTAGGTACCTACTTAGGCACTCCTTCTTTTGGCATAAGGCTTTTTTTTTTATATATGTTGACATAATTATCTTGTAGGCTAATTTACCTGACTCGAAAAGCCTTACCCTAAACGATCGACGTCAGGAGCACACCGAAGTTCGGTTTGGTTGGGTTCCTTTTTATTTTAATAATTATGCGTAAGCTGTTATGTAAAATGTCATGCGTAAATCATGGAAAAACAAAAGTATGCCATGTATTATGGCTTAAAATTTTATGCAAATGGATAGTGAACCATCTACTTATAGGGCTGAAAAACTGGGATCCTTTAGTTTTTGTAAGATTTTAAAAAGTTCAGGTGCTCATACAATATTTTCATTTCCTTTTTGGGCCTTTGCTGAATGTTTCATCATAATTATAATTCTTCCGATCGTTCTTCTTTCATTATAAATTATTATAGTGGATATATAATAATTTATAATGAAAGAAGAACGATTCAGGGATGGATGGGTGACCATCTTTACATACCAAGACCCCTCCATGCTCCAGAAAGCACGTTAAACCGTTGGTCCCGGCAGTCATTCGTTGATCTTTGACAGTCGTTACGGGTCGTCAGCACCCCGAAAGTCTGACAACCAGTCTTACCAGGGGTATCGTGTTACCCAGTTACTGGGTTGTGGAGGTCAGATAGGCAGTCGCTCTATGTAAAATTCTGGTATTCAGCTGCATCCGGTTAGACTGGAAGCCGACCCCAACATAGTTGGGAAAAGGCTTGGCAGATAATGATGATATCTACTTCAGGAAATATACCTCTCAAGGATGGTCTCCACGATCGGAATGTAATTAATGATGATGTTTTCTGTATTATAATTGGATGTCACCCTAATATACATATCTACAGTTTTAAGTTATCACAGTATATCAGAGCGCGAAGCTCGGGGAATCTTAGTGAAGGATTTTGATTGTTAAACAAGTAAACTGAAGTAAAATCCGTATCCATGTTTATGCTTAATGATCTGAATAACTTATATTTACATAAGTTAGCTATATAACATAAGTTAAACACACACTTAGCCAAAAATGATGCGTAGATGTTATGAAATGTTGCACCATTATAAATTAATTTAGAGATCATTTTTCAACTCTGCATGTATTTAGAGTAGCTTTTTTAATATAATTAATTTCCTACATAACTTTGCCTGAGGCATGTGTTGGAGTCATTAAATGAGTTTGTAACGGAGTTACCTTTCAAGTCATTTTTAACCGTATCACTTTGAAATAAGGTTCACTTTTTTGTGGCTGGCTTTTCACATGTGCAGTGTACTTAATATGTACACAAAGAATTTAATATATTCTAAGAATGTAATGTAAAGGTATTTAGTCAGTCAATTAATAACGCTGTTTAACCTTGCTTTAATTTCTGACATGAGAAATTAGTCTGTAGCTAGTAATGGTCGGAGTATACCTTTTAGATAGTTAATTTAATGATGTTTTTTTTATAATAAAAGAGTTTTTTTTAAATCAAACAAGATGAAACTGGGTTGCTTTTGTTTTAAAGCTATAATAGACCAATGTTTTGCCTGTAATGAACTTAATTTGTGATGCGTATAACGCCGAAAATATAAAAAAAGTAATTGTAATTTGGAGTAGTATGTAAGCTAACGCCAACATTGTTGGGAAAATTCTAGGCAGATGATGATGAGTTGTAATTTGGAGTTGGCCTTTACCGAAAGAGCTTGGATAATTCTAGGTAAATACAGACAATCAGGTTTACTAATGCACCTATATTAGTAACCAGTAACTGAAAAATGTATCCCACACAAAAACAGCAATGGATAAAAGAAACGCACTATTATAGCGTCCAGGGGAACAACACTAGTCTAAAAGCCTAACTCAAATCGATTTGCCACTTAACTTGACTCTCAAATCGGACAGTCCGATTCGATTATTTCCCAAAATCATACCGAGTGGGTTGACTAATAGAATGTTATTCAAATCACATGATCGGCCGCTGTCTGTACTCGGTACACGTAGACTTTAGTAAAGGACCTTGTTGATTCTGGTGCAATTTTGCGATGAGAATCAGAATAGAACAGAATTAGGCAATAACTGACGGAATGGAGACCACGAGTCTAGATAGGGGCAAAGGTACCAAGCAATATTGTCACCAACCAAGGAATAATGGCGTAAAAGGGAAGATGCTTCTGCTTTGCGAGAAAAGAGACGAAAAATACTTTAAATGAAGATGATCAGGCAGTAGTCGATACAGCTTTACTTAAAATTAGACGGATTTAAATTTGTATCATGATAGTTCCAAATTTAAAAATAATATTTCTGACCAGTATTCTTTTACTGCAAGAATTTGAGTGAAACACTTTTTGATTTAAATAGATTGATGGTCGTTGTAAAGTGACCAACGTGGACCATTGTGTACATGCAGCTATTATTTGATAACATGTTGACCTTAACAAACAAAAGGTTATTTTTAGAAACTTCGTTACAGTTTCTTTACATTTGCGTAATTTAATATCACTTGTCTCGATATTATAAATCATTACGACAGGTATCAATATAATAGTGTAAAGACTGTTACTGTTAGCAATGCTGGTGGCTATAGAACCTTTTTGTTGTTATTTGAACAAGTTTTATTATTGGATTGAGTAATCAATTAGCAGTAGTAGGAAAGTAGAAACTAGCCAGGAAGAGTTGTTAGTGAGACTTCGCACAGATTTATGGTACCTATGTAGATAACTATTGCGTTTGCAGAATAACTATTAGGTAATATAAGCTAATTATTTCTGTGAGATTTATTTAAGCTTAACCAAAATATATGCCATAGGAAGACAGGTATTCATTCATTCATATCGTTTATTGCATTCCATAGTGTTTCTTAGATGTTACATAAACCTTTAGTAAGTACAGTTATCCACCCTGATAGGGCACAGCACATCAACTTAGAAAAATAAAAATAAATATTAAAAATGTATTATATCTAAATTAAAAATAATTAATAAACAAAGAGTCATTTTAACATATTCCAGCATTAATCAAAAATCAAAATCAAAAGTCATTTATTCAAACTAGGCTGAGAATCAGCACTTTTTGAACGTCAAAATTACATAAGACAGTCCCCCAAAACGCCCGCCCTTCACCACTTCCTAGCGCTATAGCTGGGGAGAAGAAGTGGCGCAACAAACTCCCCAGCAACACAGCTGTCTGTTCAATTAAAAAAATTGAATCTATATAACACTGCGCATAATAATTTAGGTACATAACGCAACACAAAACATGAAATTAAATTATCTGCTATAAGTAAACTAGCACACGCCAATATACCAAAAAAAAAAAAAAAATCGAAAACTATACTCAAGCAGAAATAAAAAACAAAACTAAAAACGTAAGCAGAACTTTATACCTAAATAAAGGCCTCCAGTAACAAAGGATGTGCCCACTTACATATATGAAGATTGTATATGAAGCCGAAACTCGAAGTCATAAATGATAAACTAGGACCATCGAAGTAAAATAAACAAAGTTAATTACTAAGAACGAAACAAAACCAAGGACAACAAGGACAGCAAAACATTTGCAATATATTATTCAATTAATTAGAAACACATTATTTGAAAATTACAACAAAAAGGAATGTCAAACATTAAGCCAAATTCATTATAAAAACAAAAAGTCAAATACATTAAAATAAAAATAAAATATGTCAAAGATTAAAAGCATTAGAAGCAAAGGTATAGATTGGTAACTACCTACTTACTCTTCATCGAGTAGATCCTGGTAGATTATTTGTGATGCCAGTAAGCAAGAATGTTTCTTCACTCGTGTAGGCAAAATCTATGAACTTATGAAATAATACATAATTTAAGAGAAAATGTCAGCTAATTGGCGAATTTAATATCGGTTTTAAGGTAACCCAAATAAACTTGAATAACTTATAAACGATAACAGTTTGTTTCGAGATTTGCGTAAACTATGAATAATCATTAAGCCATAACTTTAGATTTATAGAAAATACACGTAGGTGGGATTTATACGAAGAGAAAGACACTAATAGGTATGCATCGCTACGTAGTATATTGTGGTGATTTATAAAATTATTTATTATAATACCTAACTTAAAGACAATGGGTCTATATCACAGTGTGTCGATAAGATAAATATACAGGAAACAACTAAGTTATAGCTACTTTAAATCCGCTTTCGAAAACACTTTTTAGTTTTTCTGAAAAGAGCACTCAGTCCTTTTCAAACCCATCAAAATTGGTTCTGTAACTTAGCCACGAAAATGAGCCAAACTGACAGACTTTTGCATTAATAAAACATGCATATTAAAATAAAGTAGATACGTATTAGTAATAAAATATGAAGAAAATACAAAATGCATATTTTGTATTCCATTTTCATTAGCAAAACCACTTCAGGAACTATGCTCATAAAATAAGGTCCTATTTTCATATCACTCGAGTTTATAATCCACTTATTAATCGTTTAATTAACAAGTAGTATCGGAAATTCAATGCTATCGAAACATGCACCCTGTCAGTTTTGCAACGACTAGTCTTACGCACTCTTGGCAATTTGCTAGTACTCGGAAAGTCACATTATACCTGTCAACTAAGAATTTACGTAAATTATTTTATAAAAGTCAATGAAGCGATTTGTGGCTCGTCCTGCTTAGCTCGGTAATGATATTATGGCAAAATAGTTGTTTGTGTAGCCTCTTCCCAATTCTCATAGGTTTCAAGACGAATCAGATCAGGCTTAGGAATAATTTACATGCCAGCCTACTTTGCCTGCCAGGGTTGCGGGTTATTTGAAAAAGTTACCGTGTCCCTGGCACAGGCAACTGAAGGAACACGGGTGGGTTTTAGTGAGTAAAAGCCTACTGTCGTATGACCTCTGGTACCGATAATTGACGCACTTCTCTTAGTGTGGCCAGATGGATGAATGTATGAAAATTTATCACTCGTCCATGCGCTTATCACACAAAATTTAACTTAATCTTACACATCCTCGTTTTTTGACGTGCTAGAGACATCATCTGCCTAGTCTTTTCCCAACTATGTTGGGGTCAGCTTCCAGTCTAACCGGATGCAGCTGAATACCAGTATTTTAGATGGAGCGACTGCCTATCTGACCTCCACAACCCAGGAACTGGGTAATACGATATCCCTTGGTAAGACTGGTTGTCATACTTGACAGACACAAATAACAGCCGGGACCAACGGCTTAACGTGCTTTCCGAGGAACGGAGGGGTCTTGGTCTGTAAAGAAGGTCACACATCCACGGACCAACTGCGGGAAGCATAGCTTAACAAGATCGATCGACCCGTGCGGCTGTTATTACTTAGCTAGAAAAACATTTGCAAGAGAAACATTTTAAGATATTTTTCTGACACTTGACGATAATAAGTCTTTCACCACTGTAGAAGTAAGGCACCCACCAGACCCTAAAAGCCTTTCTAAGAGCTGTTGTATAACACAATTATCTGAATAGTTCTTAACACTCTGTGTAGTTGCTAAACTTCCTAGACAGCATTTAAACTTGCTTCGTTACTTCACATAACCAAGTTAGAATATTTAAACTATTTTATTGCTCTTTACTCCATTTACTTTATTTATTACTGGTATTTCATAATGAATAATTATTGTGTTGCGGCATTAGGAAAGCGATTTGTTGATAGGACCCCGATTGTTTCGGATACGCGATGAACTAATCGCTAACCTGTTTCAGTTAAGTGCAATTTTATCTGTTAGGCAGTGATTGATGGATACTAAAACAGTGTTAAAATAGTATTAATTATGTGCGGAAAGGAATGATGGAATAATGGCGTAAAAGGGACGATGCATAAGCCTTGGGGTAAAGTGATGAAAAAGAGTTTGGGTGATGATCATTTGGGAATATACCCCGCTATCTTGCTTGACATTAGAGAGATTTAATTTTTTAACGCTGTTCCAAACTTAAAATAATGTATTCTGTCCGGCCAGTACTCTGTTACTGCTGGCAAAAGTTTGAGTTTGAAATACTTATTTTATTTTATTTGATTATGAGTTTGCTCTTGATTATAGTCTAGGTCAGAAGTGACAGTGGACCATTTTGTACTTAGGTACCTACATGCAGCTAGCATTACGAAAGCGATTTGTTGATAGGGACCCCCATAGTTTTGGATTCGCGATGAACTTAACTGAAAAAAGTTAAGTGCAATTTTATCTGTTAGGCAGTGATTGATGGATAGTAAAACAGTGTTATAATAGTACTAATTATGTGCGAATAGTTCAAAAGATGGTTAGAGTGATAAATATTTCTGGCGAAATACTGATAAAAAAGAAATTGGGAATTCGTTAAAAATTATGTCTAATCAAAGTATTTTTTACGAATAACCTTAAACTGGGTTAAGTATGAGAAATTAGACGACAGTTGATACGCAATTTACAATTCGTTATGTTTTTATTTACGTTTCAAATCTGCCTTGACACCCATCTAAGACTATAAACAGCAGCATATTTTTAGACAATAACCATTACTAAATTAATTACGACACCTCCAAAGGGCTTTGTCTTACCTACTGAGCAATAAAATTTGTCACAGTTTTGAAAGCAAAGCAAAGTGTATCGAACTTATTACCTTATTCGATTCAGAAAGCATTTACATCGTGTCCTTATATGGGAACAGGTCCGAACAGGTACGGTATGTTGCGTAGGGCCATACAGACGGGCGGGTGGCCGCTAGACTAGTTGCGAAAGATAGTTCAGTAGCAGATAAATTGTTTCTAGATACGGAAGCAATCAATTTATAAGTAGTTATAACTCTTGTTGTTACTGATTAGTGGTTATGTTGTTTTAATTAAACTGCTCATTGTTTGCGAAAACTTTTTCAAACTTTTTTTTTCGCAGAACATAGAAAACTTGATATTTATAATCGAGTGAAGTAAATCTTATGCTTGATTGACACTAAGAGCTGGATTTTTGATCCGTAGTTAACTCAACCAATGTTTAAACATCTACTAATGATTGAATTTTGGCTAAATGTGAAAGGCTAAACATGAATGAGTTATGCAATTAGTTACTATTTTCTAATATGAATGAGCTAACATGAATACATTCATGTTTAGTCTATGTTAACCCATTGGTTGAGTTAACTACGGATCAAAAATCCGGCCCTTAGTAGGAATTTAGTTAGTACAAAGATGATTTTTGCTGTACCATTTGTAAATAAATCTTGGTAAGTATCTCAAAGATTGACTGCTTTGGTTCCTTAGTAAACGTCAATTCTTTTAAAGAAAGACAATACAAAAATAATATCTGTATTTACCAACATCATCGAAAGTGAAATTAAACCTAAAGTCGTTCATACCGCCGGTCTGCCCACCCAAGCACGTGTACACACATCAGCTGAGTGCCGAGACAGGGTTCACGTACGCCCAGTCCCCGTCCCCGTTTGAGGTCACATATCAAGATCACATACCTGTTTCTGAATCTGTTCTAAACCAGTTCGAGTCCGTATGAATGTATGCATTGCTTACGTCACTACGTTTCCGTGTACTACCTTCCTATACTATCGCGATTGTGAATTGATAAAAGCCGGTTGTGTAAGTTGTATTGTTTTATATGAAGTATATAGGTAGTTTAAAACTATTATTAGAAAGTATTGAAGGTCGTAGATGAGGTGTGTGGATAGATTCTAAGGTTTTACCTACGTTTTGGTATTTTTGACAGCTCGGCTGCCCCATTTCAAAACCTAGTAAGGACTTAAAACGAAACTTTACAGGAGAGCGCTAAAACGTAAAGTGATCACGGGGCAGTGAATGGCCTTACTAGGTTTCGATGCTTAAATATATCTGCTTATTTGTGAGTTTTTTTTTGTATTTGGTTGGGACTTACTAGGTGAGCAAGATTATGCAAAAAAAAAGATTTTTGTAAAAAGTGGCCCTTGCTAGGTTTTGAAATGGGGCAGCCGAGCTTTCTGACGTCAGACTGCATTGAGATTTTCCGTGAATTTTGTCAGTTTCGAAACTTTGCCAACCAGTCTAAACTTGAATAGTCCGGTTATCCGATAGACAAGTCATGTGTGTTTCAGGTTCAACTGAAAGCTATTTATAGTTGATGAAAGGTTACCAAAATGTCATAAAAAAAAACACACACACAAACACACTTTGAACGTAGAGCCTTAAAATTGTAACATAAATTTTGATAGAGCGTTGTAGGTACCGATTTAACTAAATGATAATCTTGTACATGTTACTTAATTGTAACACGTTCGTGTTGATTAAAAGGTTCTTTGTTCTAATGATAAATATGTTACGGGTCATGTGTATGAAATATTTTTGTATCAGCGCAAGATATGATCAGATTATGAGATATATCAATTCGATTTTGTTTTATGTTTTTGCTCGCTCGATACCTAAGTCTTTTCCTTCGATACGTTCATGTATCATTTGAATGTATCTTAGATTTTGATCTAGACCAAAAACTTAATAGTTCAAATTAGAATATCACTGGATTCCCAATGTCTGTTCTTATTTGGAGTATTTTCTTCTCTAAAATTTATAATCGGTGTGAATTTTATAAGATAGTTTTGCCTTCTTTTTAATGTAGGTACCAAAATAGCAACTGATTTATCAATATAGTTTCAAATGCTACAATTTGCTACTTTATTGGCTGATAGGTACATTTTTATACGTATTCTGACAGTGAAATCTAGTTTAATCTTACTGAGCACTATTGAAGAAGAAAAAAATTGCTGTGAAAAAGGATGTCCTTGCGAGTTCTTTGTAAGACGCAGTTCAGTGACCGTACAGATTAGGAGGTTTAATAATATCTATTTTCGTAAATATGCAAAGTATTGTATGTTTTTTTTTCTTTTAAAGCTTCTTCAAAGTCAATTTGTTTATAGTGTAAAGGACTAATGACCTCATTGAAACCTTAACGATTTAATCATTTTTCTATGTTACCTACATGAAGTTTATAAATTCGTAAATAGGTACCTACGTAATTATAACAAAAAAGAATCATTGTTGAGCGTTAAAATAGTTAATGGTTAAAAATCCATGGCATTAAAATGGCACGCGTTCTATTATATGCATGTTTTTTGCGTGTACATTCATAGTTTTTGTATTCATTACTGTTGGTTGGCAAAGTTTGAAAGGTAAACCAAGTGCAAAAGAATCAATAGCTATACTCTACATTCTATATTCTAAATCTTGGTGGTTTTTCGACAAAATTGAACCGTTTACTATAATTCAATTCTTTATATTTATTTATTTTCTTATTTTTTCTTTATATATTTTTTTTTAGTATATCCCCATTTTTCGCAAAGGTGTCATTGGGCTGACAGCAGAGGATAGCAGGTTTCGTTCGTTTTCGTAGGTTTATTCAAATGCTAAACAAACCATTTATTACATGAGGATTTTGCAGCGGACGAATTTTCAGAAACCTTATTTATTGATAACCTTCGTTGTATATAAAAAGTCATAATTCTATTGTGCGTTGGCTGTCAATGAATTTAAGATTTTGATTAAGACGAAGATGATTTTGAACACTTTCTGACCATCCTATTTGTATACATATTAGAAGAAAGTCCTTCGTCGGAATTTGATATTGTATTTCTATTTATTAACAATGTTTTTCTCTTGTCCCCAGGCCATAGTCGTGTGCGCATGCATAGCGCTGACGTCAGCACAGTATGGACATTACGATGTCGACTTTTCTGATTTCGGCACTAGCTTCGGAGCCCCGAGTTACAATAACTTCGCGGCCGCAGCGAGAGACCCCAGGGCTAACCCCGGTAAGGGATTCCAAGGTTTTTTTATTATTTAAGTTTTGATTTTATTTTCATGGTTGCATGACTTGGTATTGCATGGATCTAGTTGGTACCTATATTCTAGAAATCATTTAATCATTGAACTCAGCCGGCACCCCTTCTTTTCGCATAATGTTTCTTCCTAATATTCTTTTGCATAACTATTTTGGTATAATTTTTAGAGTTCCGTACATCAAAAGGAAAAAAAACGGAACCCTTATAGGATCACTCGTGTGTCTGTCTGTCCGTCTGTCACAGCCAATTTGCTCCGAATCTAATAGACCGATTAAGTTGAAATTTGGTACACATAATTATGTATTTCTGTGACCCAAACACGGACGTGTAACGTAATTAAATAAATTTTGAATATGCGGGTCAACTTTGGGGGCACATAAGAAAATTAAAAAAAGTTTTGCAAAGAGATAAGGGGGAATCCCCCCTTATCTCCGAAAGAACTGAGCCTAAAATTTTGAAAAAATACAGAAAATAGTTCAATACCTACAGATTACAGGAAAACCTATAAGAAGTCGATGGTCTTAAAACAACATGGTAAATGTCTCAATATTGTGTGTACAAACTTATATTTGCAGTTGGAATGTATGGGAGACCATGTTTTTCAACTACAATGTTAAGTTTGTTTTTGGGATTCATCCAAACTACGGAACCCTTCATTGTGCGTAGTCCTACACGCACTTGGCCGGTTTTTTTGGCATAATAATACTTTGCCATAATTGTTATTGGCATACATTTTATTTATATTCACATAATTATCTTGTAGGTTAATTTATCTGACCCGAAAAGCCTAACTCTAGACGGTCGACGTCAGGGGCACGCCAAAGTTCGGTTTGGTTAGGTTCCTTTTTATTTAAATAATTATGCGTAAAAAATGTTATGCGTTATGTATTATTTTATCAGTTCTGACGGCCAGAAAGGACGTTTAGTTTCATGCATGATAATTTGGTCTTTCGGTACCATTACTGTAATAAAATTAATCCTGATCTAGAAAAAACTAACTAATACGTATATTATAAATGCGAAAGTGAGTTTGTTTATTTGTTTGTTTGTTACGCTTTCATGCTAAACGGCTGAACGGATTTGGATGAAATTTGGCACATGGGTAGGCCATGACCTGGTTTAGGATATAGGATACTTTTCATACCGGTAGTACTGTGACATATGCAACGTACCGACTTCAATCGTCGGGCAGTAGCCCACCAGACACAACACCCGTCTGCTCGGAGGATCCTCCCTTTTCTATGGACGATGAGTAAACTTTACTTACACCCTGTTCCTCTTGCCTCTATAGTACATTCCTGTGGGATAATTTCCAACCTACATGCGGGCGAAGCTTAAAGTTTTCACGATTTTAAAATGCATGTTAAACGCAATTTATTCACAACACAGTGGTTTTAAAGTCACAATGCTTTGTCTTTGGCACTAATTAATTATAATACCTACTGCTAAATCAGTCAATGATTGTTAAGGGTCCCCAAAACGATCAATTGCAATTGTCAATTTTCACGTGATTGATAAACATTGATATACGAGTACCTGTCAATTTTCACGTGATTGGTATACATTGATATACCAAGTGCAATTGAAGCGATTGGCAATATTACTACAATAGAATTTGATGGCAATTGATCAATTGCGATTGATCCTTTCGGGGACCCCTAAGGTACTGTAATTCTGCCTGTAAATGCAAATGGAATAGGTATTTTGTTCTGCATGTTTATTTACTTTTAGATGCATAACGTCGTTGTCAAACCAAAATCTGCTATGTGCCCTTTTTTGGGATTTCTTCATTTTTACCTTTGCGTATAGTTCACTGCCCTATCTACCGTATAAAAAAACTGCTAAGTACTTATAGGCAATGTACGAAGATCTACGACCTTTTATAAAATATGCTATGTGCACCTGCTAGATCTTTTTTTAGATTTTTTTATTTTCAATATTTCAAAAGTATAATTTTTGCACATAGCTGATTTTGGTTTGACAACGACGATAAACTATTATTTTGTCCTAATTACGTTTAAGATTATACTATATATTTTTGCAAGTATGATTGCTATTACTGAATGTTGTGCTTAACCAATATTTTGATTTAAAAAAGTGTCCATACAGTTTCTTGCCCGTTCTTCTCTATAAGAAGCTACTACGTTTTGGAATGAGGAGTTTCGTCTTTCGGATTGACCGACTCCGTGTCATTTTACACAAGTGCCTTATGATTATAATTGGTTTAATTTAAATAAATTCATTGAGTTTGAGTTTGCTACACAACCTAAGCCACTATTATAAAACTATATAAGTATTTACTGCAGTTTACTGTAAAAATAATTAATGTTACCCTCGAATCAAATCAAAAATTCTCCATGAATAATATTGTCGTACTAGACTTAATAGCACACATTAAACAAGACAAACATTAATTGTTCCCAAGAAACCTCTAAATAACCTCAAAGCAATTAAAAATGTCAACTGTTTTGGTTATTAAAACAATGTCAAACGAAACGGTCGCCCTAACGTTTAATTGTTAAGACAGAAACACATACTTCCGTCTCAAGGTCATGTGAAGAGCATTGTGGTCCGATGGTTATCTTGGAGTTGCAAAACGTAAAATATTAACCCATGCCGTCTACGGCTGCTGTTACACGATTTTGAGCTTAAACATCGTTTAATTTTTTTTTGCAAAAAATTGAGACATAATTGTCTAATTTGATGTATTGGTCTTGTTTTAAAAACGAACTATTTAAGTCGGAAATGTGTGACTAATAAATGTATCATGTTGAGAAACAGGCAGCAATTTGATATATTATGGTCAAATAATAAATTATCTACTGTTTAAAGCTAGAACAACCAATTTCAACCATACAACAAATCTGCAGCAAGCAGACAAATTAAGATATGCATTATAGTATATAATTATTGAAACAGCTTCTGGTTTTCAAACAGTTATTTATACAATATACCAAAGAAGGTATTTACCTAAGCCGCAACACATTCATCGACTTCTACAACATGCACGGACACATCTATTCAAGTCAATATAGACACGCTATCACCAATTTTCACAATTTCCTACAAAATAATATTCTTCCATTCAAACGATTGCTGAATAACAATTATTCTGGTATCGCAATCAGTCATCGTAATTTTATCAGCTCTGCGATTTATTCAATCAACTTGTGCTTGATCAAAACATTTCACAATGTTAGTCAAAAACGGACATGGTTGATAAGTAACTCGCCCATGTAGATATGTATCGCGTCTGAATATTACGAAAAGATCATATTGCGTACATTTTTTTGGCAGTTAAGTGCACGTTTATTATTCATTCTTTGTAAGTACGGATGCCGTTGAAACGCTGACTAGAAACTTAGCTATTTTTTTCTAAGAAAAGTAACCTAAAATCGTGTTAAGCATTCAAACGGTCTCGAATGGCCGGATGAATAATTAGTTTCCAAATTTCATAGTTACACAAGCTTGATTGAGTTTAAAAAAGTAACTATTAGTATGGCGGAAATGAGCTACAAAACTATTGGCTACCAAACCACTAGTTAGCAGTTTATGATCTGTTCATGATGTGACGATTCTTGCACTAGATCTTGCTCAGGCAGTCCGCTAGTTACCAGTTATTGATGAAATAGCACCATAATGACGTTTTTCTAGTTACTCAAGCAGCAATTCCCTAAGGCGCGGCATTCACTAATGTCCGTAGCGACGAAATTGAGGAAGTACGACTGTGGACAGCTGTACTATAATTAATTGCATGTAACTGATATAACAGTCATCGCTGGTAAACGCTTTGTTGTTGCCAGTACAAAGCGCTGGTCCTTTTACTCAATGGCTAATGTCCTGTGTCGTTTTATAAACCCCCCGTTGTGTTTTGTTTTCATGTCGTTTGTCGAGTTCCACCATTAGTAAATCGATGTAGCTGCATTGCGAAAATTGAATTCCTTTGCGGTGGGAATAAAACAGACACTTAGAGACAACAGTTTATAACACAAATCGCACCTTTTATCACGTTATTTAAATTACGAGACCACCTTGCGCCCTAAAATCCATTGCAGGAAGTAGATTAAGCGCTTAACACAGCCAATGCTCGGATTTTAAGCTTATAACTATAATTAATTATCCATTCAATCCAATACACTTTGATTAATGGACACACCTAAATTCCGGGACGTTGAAGCATTAAATACAAGGCATATTATTACCGCATAACATGGCGGGAAAAAAAAATGGCACTCACAGAACACAGTTCCGGAAAGTTCATAAAATACTTTGGTCTTTTTATTCGTGGTTTATTTACATTGCAACAAGTATTTGTATAAGCTGTGTGCAATAAAACAAATTGGAATGAGCGAACCAAGTTTCGCTGTTACGGAACCTTTGTAGATTGATACAAGGCTTGCTGTATGGATATTAAACATAGTTAAATTTCTGGTCCTTTTCTACGGTTAAACAGACCGCAGTTGTTAGTTTATTTGCATTTTGTTATGTAAGTTATCTCGGTTTTATTCATTTTAAGACATTGAGAGGGATCTGTGTAAATTGGAGCGAGGGGCAAGGTTTAGTTTGTCATGAGAAAATTGACTGGATTTAGATGGATAACATTCTGTTTAGAGCAATTTTAAAGGATTTGGTGGATGTTTTCTTTGACACAGAGTGTTGATTGTTGGCTATAATCTTTTAAACATATTTCGCCACTTTCCACTCTCTTCAAGAAAGCTCTTCAACAAGATAGGTCAATAGCTTTGACTTTAGTTTACAATAACGATTATACCTCCTAGAAGGCTACTCGATAACGTTTATTTTTATTCAATTTTCAGATTTGGAATTACCCCTAGGACAGTTATTTTCTTAGAAAATGTCTGGATTGAAATCGTACCTATTGGAACTGTTTGAAAGACCAACCCAATACTTGCCTTTGCTACACGGGCCCTTATTGAATAAAGTATCTTTTAATAAGGAGTTCTGTTTGTATTCAATATTGGACTTGCAAACTTCGCTTTCAAAATAATGACATGATTTATATACCTATTAGGACGAATTTCTGGTTGTCGTCTAAACAAATAGAAACCTCGTTACACTGTTTGAGTGATTTCTTAATTAAGATGGTTTAAAATTAATTTGAATGATTGTGCTGTTAATAAATAACGGACAATAGACCAGACTGTAGTGAACCATGCATAATTGAATAACCGATAAATACTTTTTGTAGCCAGTCTATATTTTACAAGGGCGTCTTGTGAACGCTCGTTGTATTGAAAGAAATTCATATTAAAATATTGATCACCTTATCTTCACCAAATAATAGTTTTCTTAATTATTTTTAATATCGATTTCAATATTTTCAATTTCAGAACCGTTGACTTTTGGAACATCACAGAATTTTTAAAATGTTCTTTTTTTCGTTTGATTTGCAAATAGCATTCCAAAAAGGTCATCTTTCTTGTTCGTTTTATTCTCAGTAACATTTCATTATCTGTGTGAAAAAGCGCGGGCATGATTGTGAATGAGTTTAACGACCGACCGACTCATAATTTTCGCATTGTCTTTAATTTTTTCTTCTCTTGGTAATATTTGATCTTGCCAATTAGATTTTTAACATTGCTGTGTTAAATTACGCGACAATTAATATATAACGATATTGAGTATTTAGCACTTGTTACGGGTTACCTACTTGCGCCGTGTGGAGTTAGCAAGTTACTGGAGTTATGTAAATGACACAAAATGTGGTACAAACTCGGGCCTTGATCCCAACAGTGTAATACATACATGATTTAACTTGTTTATGTTAGAAACAACGACACATACCGTTGTCACAAGTGTTTGTTTTCAAACTTTGTTGAGACAAAGTGTTGTTAAACATTAATAGGTAAATGTAACGCTAATGCGCTAAATGGTTGGGCATAAAACATTACATAAAATTAGAAATTTATTTACACGTACAGTCAAGTAATTTGCAGTATTGTGTAGGCATTGTTATTGTTTCTATTAGAAAATAGGTGAAAGGGTCCTATTGGCCTAATCGAATTCCAACACCTTTGTCTTATTCTTGAACCAACCAGTTAAAAAAGTTGATAATAAACATAACTTCGATCGTAGGTCGTACGTCAAAATGACATTTTCGATTTAGAGTTTATCTGAAAATTTATTGTGTGTAACTGATTACTAAAATTGAACCATTATTTAGCGGCACACATGTCCACAACGATTTTCCAAGCCAATAGCTCAAGACGAAGACAGTAAGCCAGCAATTTAACACCACTTGTCCATTATAACGAGACAAATTAAGCCATACATGCTCTCGTTGGTCATCTAGCCATGGCATATTTTCCGTTCAATTTTAACGTGCGTAACCGCAGTGTGACACGGTCTTAGAAGGGTCCTAATGACAGAATCATGCTCCGTCGAGCAAAAACCGAGGACATTTTGCAAGCCCGCGTTTGACAGACGCATCCCTCAATCGGAATTAATTATGACTACAGCTTGTGTTCCTAAATAAATAAAGTATGTGTGTTGTATAATTTAGGGTGGGGCAGTTTTGTTTGGGTTAATTTTGATTATTTTATCAGCTGAAGCGTTTTAGGATTTAAAAAAATGGTTTTTTCATTTTTCTTACTACGCGTAACATATAAATTGAATGGTTTTTCTCAAATTCTCAATGGTTTGACTTTTATAACGTCTGGCTTAGGTTATCAAGTTTCCAATGTGCCTATGTTGATAATACACCTAAGAAGTAGGCACTAGGAGTCCATAAAAGCACAATAGTAACTCGTTAATGGACATTGACATACGTTCCTTATATATCATTTACCTATCACTAAACGACTTCCATAATAACTTGCCTATCCTCCGTAAAGTTCCGTAAACTGTTTTGCTTCTACTTCCATATCCAAATAGACTCGATTTAATTAACTAATCACGCGACAAACATAAAATTTACATTTTATAAACTATGTATATTTGTCGATTTGTTTATTTTATACGATTGCGTAAATATGTCGATTGATAATATAAATGTAATAACTTTTGGAATTTACTGTCTGATTTAGAACGGATTTTATAAATATCAGAAACCTCATAAAGAGATCAGTGTTGGACATCCCATTTATTTTAGTGAGTGATTTAGAGGTATCTGAAAAGTTCATATTTAAATTAAGAAACCGATACCGACTAGTGGCTTTTTCTATCTCTGTTCCTTGATATTCTCTTTTATATCTGGTTGGAAACTTCGTACTGACAATGATAACGTTCATTTCTCAAGCTAGGCCAACTGTGCCTAATGTATTCCACTGATGTCCTGATCCATATTGGTCTACACAATCCTCGGTCCTCTTCGTTTCTCATCTTGTCTACCCCAGCCACTTCAGTTAAATCGTGTCGGTACACTCTATTTTGCGTCTCGTATCCTGTATTGGCCAATCCAGTCTCCATCTCCACTCAAGGACTTACTCATCGAGCCTTTAACTGCGTTTCAACAACGTAACGTTTCGTAGCGAGATAAAATCCTCCAAATCCTCATTTATAACATCGATTGCCATCATCTAGCACTAGAACGTGGTTTCGTCTAGAATTTTAATTACAATTCATTTGTAAATAAACCAGATATTATCATGTGAGTGTGGTTAATTTAATAAGTTTCGTGTTACAGTCACGATTAGCTTAACATTAGCTAATAGGTACGTTCACGCGGTCTGTTTCATTGTTTCAATGTCATGGCGATGTTTCGTTTTGCAATTAGAGCATGTTACTTGTTGCGTGAGTTTTTAGATTTTCATAGATTTATGCGTAGTTAGATTATTTGGGAATAATTTACTAATTACTCCAAAATAATGTAACTACTTAAAACAAGGATTTTAATAGATATTAGGAACCCTGTTTTTGGAAGTAAGTTGTAATTGTCTGTAATAGCTGTAGAATAAAAATTACTCTGTTTTTTTTTGAGATCTGTTTATTTGCAGTATTTTTTCGAATTTAGAAGACGTTTTTTTATAATTTTCTAATTTAAATGTTCGAGTCTCCTATCAAAACCAATTCTTGGGTCTTCAATTTCTTTTAAATGTAGAAACTTATATTATAGTCTTTTCGTACCCACACAAAGGGAAACAATGACTCACAAACATTTGTAATACACGAGTTATTTAGTATCAGAATTAACATCCTACTTTACAATAGTACGTTAGCTCTTTTAAGAGCCCCACGAAGCATGCGTAGTTCATACAAGCGAAATACCAAAATAATTTGTAAATCAAACATATTCTTAAGGTAGTGTGTATTTATTCCGATTGGATTACAGAATATCTAGGTTCCCAAATATATATTTTGAAAGGAAACTGATTTGAAGACGAGATATGAGGAATTTAAAATTTCTATAGAAAACTTATTTTTATCATATTTCCTGTTTAAATCAATTTTATTATTTAATATATATTCGGGAACCTAGATATTCTGTAATCCAATCGGTATAAATACACACTATCTATAGAATATGTTTGATTTACAAATTATTTTGGTATTTCGTTTGTATGAACTACGCATGCTCTGGGGGCGTCTTAAGGACAAATATTTCGCAACGAACGTTTATGTCGCGTGCTTAAGTACAATGGAAAGACAATAACATTTATCATTAGGTATGTATCTCGGAAGTAAATTATACCCACGTACATTATACAGGGAATTGCGTAAATAGAGGATAATCAGTAGTCAGCTGTTGAGATTGAGTTTAAAATCGGTGAAGGAAAACATCGTGAGGAAACCCGTGAGCGAAGAATTCTCTGACTTAGCATGTGTGAAGCTAAGTAAGAGGAACCCCCCCCCCCCCCCCCCCCGGCGTAACCTATCTCATACCTATGTAATGTTTTTTAGTGTAGAAATATTTATCAGTTCAATTGATAATATTAGGTAAGTACTAATCAATTTTTTTTTTACAATTTTTATCAATCTCTTCTATCCCAATCCTGGGCAGAAACGTACTGCCAAAAAAAAAAAAAGAGAATAACAATGTTAACTTTAATTCCTTCGGCCCTCTGACTAGTAAATAGGGCTGGGTGGTATTTATCTTAACCAAAGTTTTGTTTTACAATATATTTGTTACATCCTGTACCAACGTAAGCGACCACCCTACACAGGTTTAGCAACAGGATATGAAAGGCGAGGGAAAGAGACGCATGTGTGTAATTTTAATTAATGTGTACTCGTATCAGATCCAAAAAGAGGCCAAGTATGAATTTCAGTTGCATATTTAAGATTGTGTGACCTTATTTTTGAAAATTATTAATTAATTAGCTGTAAATATTGCGTCAATAGGCTAACATACTGTACTTATCAATGGTCAAGCGGATTCTTAATATTGAGATCGTTTTGATTTCGCCATGACTCTTTGAACATAAAAAAGGCATGCAGTCCTAACGTTAAAACCTTTTTAATACTGATGTTTAATATCCATTTTAAAATAATATCAAACCGAAAATTTTCAGTGATTAAGGCGAAAGCGCCATGGTAGCCCGCGAAATTCAAATTTTCTAACGTTTTTTTACAATTTGCAGGCCAGTAAAATGTTGTATGTTGATATGAATATGATTCGTGACCGTAACAAATTGGTATTGAAAACATAAATTGAATTGTAATAATTAAAATCATCAATATGACTATCTAAGTTCATAATTATATTCCTAATGAATGACTATTTTATGAAATCTTGACATTTGATGATTTTAATAACTTAGGGAATTTTCTTACTGATTCTTATGATTATAATTCTGTAAATATATATGTGTTACGGTTGCGAATCATACTTTAATCAACATTCACCATTGTTGCAAATTGCAAAATTCGTAAGAAAATTTGAATTTCGCGGGCTACCTTAGCGCTTCCCCCTTAAGTGATGAAGGAAGTATAGCAACAGTAACGAAATATAATGTTAACTTTATAGAACGGAAAGGAAGTACTAGATAGATAGTTTCTGAAGAATTACCCGGCAGTAGGTAGTATAGCTGACTGCCAGTCTATCTGACCGACTGATCTATGTGTCGCAGCTAACTGGTTTATTTAGCCATTTAGTTAATCGCCTAGCCTTTTAACTAAACTTCGGCCGTTCAACTAACGGCCTGAATGATGTTCAATTACAGGTTAGGTTGGAAGTGTGTCCAACCACGCGCAAGCCAAATTGGTCGCAGTAACTAAGCCAGGGCAAAACGACCAAATAGGTTAGGTTAAGTAAGAACTGTGACCAACCACGTGCGAGACGAGCGAGCGAAGCGAGCGGTACCGCGGCAGCGGCCGGCGAGCACTACTTACAAAGGCTAGGCGGTTAACTAAACGGCTAATTTAACCAGTTGGCTGCGAAATATGCACCACGGCCGGCAGCAGCTGTTCATGTATAGCTCGTGTCGATACCGACTGTTTACCATTTTCTAGTTTTATAATTATTTATATGAGGTGTTTCCACATAAGACCATGGAAAATCTGTAAAGAAAAAATAATATTAACATCACGATTGTATTCCCCGAAGGGTTAGGCGGAGATGTACAGACACCAGCAGGTCAAGCTACCCGAAACTGTCAAATTTTCCCAATCAACCTTGAACCTAATGCTTTAGCAATAAAGTTGAAAATCTATTAAAGAAATTTGACAGATTTTAGTAGCTTGATGTGCTGGCGTCTGTACCTATAGGTAGTATACCCACGTCTCGCCAGTTATGTCTAAAGTCTCATGTAATAGGGGACGAGCCTATTGAAAATTCATATTATTTTCCAAAAACAGTGTTCTAAAAATTTATTTTAAATAAAGTAAAAACTGACTTCAAAAACCTAAAACGAATATATAACTTTCATAATAAAACATCAGCTTCTGAAGTCGGTGCCAAGCTAAAGTGAATTGAAGACACCGACTTTAGAAGTTTATTATGAAAGTTATTTTATTCGTTATAGGTTTTTGAAGTCGGTGTTTACTTCATTTAAAATAAATTTATTTTCCATTTTTAGTTGAAGGCCTATTATACAATTAAATAAGCTCTAGACGAACGAAACGAGGAATCATCAAAATCCGCTCAATGACAGTAATACAGTACATTTATGCATATAACTTCGTACTTAAGAATAATTACGTAATGTATTATATACTAAACCTTCTTGAAATTATGTACATCACGTTAGTGAAAGAATCATCAAAATTGGTTCATTATTTTTTGAGAAAATCGTGGACATACAAACATACATACATATGGGTCGAATAGCTCCTTTTTGGAAATCGGTTAACAATCACTTATATTTCATCACATTATTGTCTCGTCATAACGATACTATTAATAAATTATGCGTTTGTTACATTATTATAATAATGTGTACAATCGTTGATTGCGTAAATGTATGTGGGCCACTGAAATAGCCGTAGGGGCCAATCATGTGATTTTAAAACGATCGTTTTTTTAAGGGACCTAATTTAAAAATAATGGGTTATGAAATGCGTAGGCGATAGAAGTAATTATTAAATAATAATTAGGTTTATTTTCTAATAAGCTCCGACAGATTTTGACGTAATAGGATCTTAGTTAAGTTTGTTTGCTCCAATAACTTAGGTTATGATGAAAACTGATTGTAGATACGGAAGCGCTGGCTAAGGTTACCCAGCTTAGCTTACAATAAATAAATGATCCACTGACCTAGATAGGTGGTACAGTCATGAACCGGGATTGTTGAGCCACTAGCATATGCTCGTGGCTCAACAATCCCGGTTCGTGACTGTACCTGAGTTTATTTAAATAATAGCTATTTGAGACGAGAGTTATTTAAAAATTAGCAATTTTATAATGAACTTTTACATTATCATGAGCCTGTTGTGTCCCACTGCAGCGCGAAGGCCTTCCTTCCGTTTTTCCATTTTTTTTTTGCAATTAGATTAGAGCTCAATCCTTTAGGTAGGAATCTCCAACTAGAAGAACTCGTCACGCCATCTCCTTCTGGGCCTACCACGTCTCGTCATCCATGGTCTAAAAATCTTTATTAAATCAACTTTTTAAGTAGTACCTTTATTTAGTATTTATTGAGACATCTATGAAGTCTATTTATGGAGACTTAACTCTAGAGTATTATCAATAAATCAAGACATGTATGACTAACGTTATTTGCAATAAATAATGTTATTATTAATACTTAAAACTTTAAGAAGTCTTACTTCCCGATTGCTAATTGTGTATGTGAATATATTAAAACTCATCCTTGATCTTAGTAGCTTATCTTTGTGTTATGAATGCCTATTTATATTTTTAAAAAAAAAACACTTCTTTGACAATCGTTTTGGGTATCGTGTTACCCAGTAACTGGGTTGTGTAGGTCAGGATAGGTAGTCGCTCCATGTAAAATAATGGTATTCAGCTGCATCTGGTTAGACTGGAAGCCAACCCCAAAATAGGCTAGGTAGATGGATTGAATTATAAAATCACACAGACTAAGTTTAAGACTACTGAAAATAAGATTCGAAACATCTGCTATTCAGAACTTTTAGATAACTAATCGAATTTAGAAAATTTCCAATAGTAAAAAAGCTATAAAAACCATTGAGAAATCTGCCTTGCAAAATGAAATAAAATGTCGATATGTACCTACTTATCTACACAAAACTAAGTATTTATAGTTTTACTACAATTTTAACCGCCTACACAAATAATAATGCTATATGTCCACAAACAAACAATCGATTTACATAAATTATGTACTAATGAAGCAAAAACTGCAGCTTATAATTTGATCTACAATTCGACTTATCCTTGAGTAGCTCATAATGACATAATAGTCCGATTTACGACTCCCATCGACCGTCCATTGAGTCCACTGGCTACGTAGGATATGCGCAGAGAGGTCTGCTGGTGCTAGAGTTGGCCGTCAGATGATACCTGTTACATGATGTGACCATCATATGCGACTACTGTAAGGCTCGCTCGTTTTTTAGGGTTCCGTACTCCAAAAGGAAAAACGGAACCCTTA
This sequence comes from Dicycla oo, assembly GCA_948252095.1. Classification (NCBI taxonomy): domain Eukaryota; kingdom Metazoa; phylum Arthropoda; class Insecta; order Lepidoptera; family Noctuidae; genus Dicycla; species Dicycla oo. The sequence continues at coordinate 13,007,368 of OX411713.1, read as the reverse complement.
TAGGATAACTTCGTTGTCCGATAGACAGATAGACTTACGTCTATCAGTCTGTCAGTCTGTGAAGACTTTTATTCTCAGGTATCCGTGGAGGTACCAAATTAAAATTAATAGGAAATACGTAGGTCTATGGTTCCTTGGAGCTCTAAAAATATAAAGCTTTTAAGTCAACGCAATAAAAAATACGGCCATTTATGCGACATATTTTGATACTTACTCGCAAATAAATCAAAATCTATAGGGTACTTCCCGTTGACCTAGAATCATGAAATTTGGCAAGAAGCAAGCTCTCACAGCACAAGTAAAGGAAAAAGTTCGAAAAATCTTTAAATGTGGTTTGATCACATAAAAAAATCTTTTTTTAGGATTACAAACTTAAATTTGCTGTTGGAGAATTGACCGTGACGTATGGGAGTTAGGTAATGTATGGGAAAACATGTTTTTCAACTATAATGTTAAGTTTGATTTCGGGATAAATTCTTTTCAACTACGGAACCCTTCATTGTGTGTGGTCCGACATGGCCGGTTTTTATACAAAGCGAAACTAAGTATCTGCGTAGCTTAGCCATGGCCTGCTGTGGAGCGGCGCCATTATTATATTTGTCATAGACCAACATTCTTAGCTTTATAATTTAGTGTACAAATAATTAGCAATTACTTTAAGGTTAACGAAAGCTTATCGTGCTACTTACTGATTTACATTTGAAATCAATCGTGTAATAATTGTATGTTAAGACGTATTTGGACGTATTTATTGTTCGCTAATTAGCAAGTCTATCAAGGACTTTTAATTTGAAAGGTTTTTGGTATGCGTACATATTTATGTTTTTATCGTAGATAATTATATTTGGTTGGGGTTGCTTTATATATTGCTCACCAGTTAATCAGGTAAAGTTGATGTAGATAATTTGGTAATTAGCTTCAAAAGGGTGGAAATTATAGGATTATTTTAATGATTTTGAAACAGAAATGTTGTCAGTCAATACCAAAGCTTGTATGGTAATGTTTATTTATCGAAACAAATGAAAGAAATTAAAAATAAAACACTAAAATGTGTTAAGTAAGATTTAGAGCGACGAACTCATTAATAGTTAAAATCATTATTCTCTTAGAGATCATTAATGTAAATAACTGAGCATATATCATTAATATCATTGAATCATATGACGAAGACAGTTGTACGCTTGGTATGAGGAAATAATAACAAAAAAAACCTGTGAGTGAGGCTTTAATAGCTGGTAGAGGAAATAATACAGCCGGATATGACGAAATTATGAATGCTTCCTTATTTTAGCAAGGAATATATTGAGCATAAGGAGTTAAATAGTGACGCTAATTAAATCAGGCACCGAACACAACATAACAACACGCTTATATTACTTGAAGGGCTCAAGCACAGATGTCTCCTAAGCAAAGAACACGGTACCACCCCTGAGATAATAGTACATTTACAAGTTAGGCCCCGTTTCCACGGCATTTACACCGCACGTTTTTTGAAGGATATATCTTACCGAATACATAGTGGCACATATTTTTGTTATTTTTGTCATCACTTTGAGTATACGTTTATCGAATACTCAACAGACTTGTCAAGCAAACTGAATGAACTTTTAACGTATTCGGTTTGCAGTTGCGCATATAGTATCACGATCTCTTTCTGACTGTTGTATGAATACTGCTGCTACACTTTTTTTTTTTTACGGATTTTTTTACGGAAATGTGTGAACATCCTGCTGTTTATCCTTTAAAATCGAATACCGCAAAAAAAAAAACGCGCAGTACAATGCCGTGTGAACCTAGTCTTATATTTTGAATTATGTGGCGTCTATCGTCCTAGGGCAACTATCCCACTTATTTATTTATTTGCATAATGTACACTCAGTTACATGCTTACTTTTTCCCTGTATGAATACCAATTGTCCATAGATATACAAACGAAAAAGATCCAACCCACATTACACTTAATGTGGGTTGGATCCTTTTCGTTTAACTATGGACAATTATGTTTAAGTCCCATGTAATAGAGGGGCGAGCCTGTTGCGTTAACCCGGCGGCGACACCTGGATGTTTTAGAAAAAAAAAAAAATACTGGGAAACATATTATAATACTGCCTGACCCCGGGAACTCAGGTCTCCACGCTCAGCAACAACACACCAAAGGGGTAATAACAGGCGTCAGAGACATTAGAAAACGGCCTTCCTACAATGTTAAGATATTCTATGGGTGTCTACATAATTCTTATAGAAACTGTCATAATACAGTCATACGGAAACACGGAACTAATGAGGGTGACGAATGTCAGATTGCTAAGATTATGCGTTTGTACTAAAACCTTGCATAGTGTGGATGTAAGAACTAATCGTCGTGTCCTTGCACATAATCTTATGACTACTTCGTTCCTTTTAGCATGGATGAATGGTATCTATATTAATATAGGTACTAAAGCTGAAGAGTTTGTTAGTTTGAATGCGCTAATCTCTGGAACTATCAGTCTGATTTGAAAAAAATATTTTTGCATTTGATAGCCCAATTTTTGATGAAGGTTATAGGCTATTTAACATCACGCTACGACCCGTAGGCGCCGAGCAAAAAGAAAAAGCCTGAACGAACGCTAACCCAACATAGATTAATCTGGATGTACAGGATTTATTTTATGTTGAAACAAGAAATTTTACGAGGCCAAAGTCGCGGGCAGGAGCTTAACTTAACGTTATAAATTTAGTGGAAAGACTAGTGGGTCCAGTAGTCGCAAGCACGACTGCTGAACATGAGGTCCTTGGTTCGATTCCCAGGTCGGGTAAAGTGTTATTCGGTTTTCCCCTGATAAATTTCTCAGTGGCAGCTCGGAGTCTGGATTTGTGGCCAGGTGATGGCAATAGGCTCGTCCCCTATTATATAGGACTTCAACATAACTGGCAAAATGTAGGTGTACCTACTATTAGGTACACCTTTGCCTAGCCCTTTGGGGAATGTAGACGTTGTGTTATAATGAGAATACTGCCTGGTCAAGTAGCCGCCAGCGCGACTTCTGACCGTTGAGTCCTGGGTTCGATTCAAGCACGTTATGCTTTCTGTGTAGCCTTTACGATAAGTATAAAGAAAGTGTTGATGCAAAGATACCAAATATGAATGACAAAGTGACGCATTTTAACGACACATAACTTTATAGTTATTTACAGAAATGTGAAAATCTCATCGCAATCGAATACAATCTTAATCCGGTTCGTTTTACATAATACGACGTAATTGCATAATATCTCAATTACCGATAAAATTATTGGCAGCAAATCTTCATTATAGTGTCAAAGTATAAACAAAGTTTATTCCGCTTTATTGAATTACGTCTGATTGAGTACTTTAGTAGATAATATCTGCATGAAAATATAGTGCGGCATTTTGTCTATGTTAAGAGGGAAAGGGTGTTTATCTAGTGTTTTGAACGTGTCTATGGTTTATCAAGGATCTAGCCTTTATTGAAACTTTGTTTCTAGCAGTATAATTTGATTATCTAGAGTTATCTGGCTTAGATCTGTGAGGTAAAAACTGAAGCAATCTTCGACAATAGACTTGATTGTGGGTCTCGTATCTTTTCAATCTATCTGGAGAACATTGATCATAGTTCTCTACTTAAAAGGGAAGTGCTCTCTTATAGAAATGTGTAGAACCTGTTGTTTATTTCCCGAACAGAATTCAGAAAGGTCTGTACAACCTCAATAATTAAAAAAATAATCACCTGTTTTAGTCAACACTTTTAGATCAGCAATTTTTAACCAAATATTAACAATTTAGAAAGTTAGCTAATTTTAGTACTTGTAGGTTAATAATATAATATGAGAGTCCCCTGCACAAGTTTCTTAATCAAGTACTTTATAATTTATCTGAAAGACACCCAGTAGACAAAGAATGCTACAATTGAAAGCTTACGATGCGATTTGAAGGCAGGAGATAGTAATCTATTATAGATAAATTATAAAAATTATAGATATAATAATAATTAAAGATATAAGCAGCCTATAATGTTCCCCACTGCTGGGGCACTGGCCTCCTCTCTTCGAAAGGAACTGGGCTATAATATACCACGTTGGCCCAGTGCGGGTTGGTAGATGTCACATGTCTTAGAATTTTTGGTTCTAGGACATGCCGGTCTCACGATCTTTTTCCTCACCGTTTTGAGAGCAGTGGTGATGAAATAAATTACACAAAGTAATGCGCCTGCCTGGGTTCGAACCCACGACGTACAACTAGTAAGTCGCGGCCGTTACCACTGGGTTGCCACTGCCCTCATTGAGCTACCATAGATCTATGGTACTTAGTTAAACTTGCCGGAAAATTTCATACTAATCTCTCCTGACGTTTTATTGTCCATAGGGAACATACATATATACAATACACACATTGATTTATATACTATACATATATAGATAAAATAGCCATCATCATACATTCTATCATCACCGTGTGGATTGTTAGCGATGTCTAGTTTGAAGGCTCAGCTTGCAAGTGACGAAACCAAGGTTTATATGTAGCCAGCCTATGGCAATCTTTAGATCAAGTTTTCAACGTCAAGCAAAACTGTGGTTTTGCTCAAACCACTTACACTTTTTGCTCTTCATTATCTATCAAACCTACCAAAACAGAGCTAACCACTAAACCAATGAAGCGATTCATAAATAATTGTTTTAAAATAACCCAGAATTTGCGTGTGCGTATTTGCGTGGCTCCCCCCTTCCATTTTGTCTAAAGGCCATTGTCATTCAATTATCAAGTAACAGAAGTGTCAATGTTCTATTTTTTTCATTGTCAAATTCACGATTTACCTAATTGATAAAATCTTGACAATTGATTAACGATTAAAGATTTAACTTTTGTCAGACTGCTGACAAATTTTATAATGGTCGTTAGTTGATCTTTGAACTGACAAATTGATTATAATCGCTCCGTCTGGTATGATAAAAAAGAAACGTTCCTTTGTTCGTTTTCGTTTTAATTCTGAGAACGATTTGGATGTTGAGGTTATAATTTTATCTTGTTTTTTCATGACCGATTTGTAGCATATTTTCTTTAGCTTATAAACTTATTTATTAAGTTTATTTGGGACAGATCCCAATTCAACTTCGTAGGGATTACGTAAATATATATTTCATGAAATATACGTTGCCCGCAGATGCTGGAAATTTTCAAAACCTTAACACGTTTCCAAAAGATAACCAATAACAAAATATGTTAACTGTTCCAGGTCCGGTGCTGTTCCCTCCTTCTCCGAGCGGCGACCCCTCGCAGACCAGCGGCGTGGTCGTAGGAGCATCAGGCTACGGCTTTGTACCCCCCGGCTCGCAAGGTAAAACCTACGGCCGATGATTACCCCCTAGTCATACGTAGTTAGCACTAATTTAAAAGTACAAATAATAATTGTAACACGAGGTTTCCAGAAAAACGTATTTTTGTCTGTACAATGGACAATTCTTTTGAGCATATATGCTTGGGAAATAGACCCCTGTTCGACAATTTTTGCCAAATAATAGTCAAACAGGACTCCATTTCTTCTTAAATTTCAAATTTAGACAAATACTTAGTATGGCTTTATAATTATGCAAAATTTTTAAAGGTTTACTAACAAAATGGTGGCTGAAAACTTAGTTGTGTAGGTTATGATTGAGATTTTTTCAGGAAATCGAAATTATGTAAAATATTATTAGTAAATTTATGTACGAGTATGAGTTATTTATAAGTAGAGAATGTCGTCAAATGACGAAGACTGGTGTAAAGGTAAAACTAACAATATAGTAACATATTTTCTAATCTCGTGTTACAAGTTTGTATAAATAAATGTCACTATTTAATATGTTATTTTACCAAGAACTATTAATTGGAGAATAGCATATTGATTGTAAATTATTTTTTGTTAAATATTGCTGTAGTGTAATTTAATTGCATGGGTAGTTTTTGCATGAGTTGTTCCCAACTGACTGTATCCCACGGGATGGGTTATTATTTTTGGCCGAACCTGTAGTGGAAAAATGGGATATCAGTTTTGTTGTATGTATATAAAAAAAATATGCCGGTATTTTAGACATGTATATTGTATATTTTGTGAGATGAAAAAATAAGTATTTGTATTTTATAAGTGTTGTGAATGAAGTTGTGATTAGAGCCCATGTTATTTATAATGTATAAAAATAAACGAATTAATTCTTATCTGTTTTATTTTTTACCTTGCGTTGCACATAATCCGCATGTTTGCACTGCCGTTATAAGGAGATATCTACTAATACGTACATACTATGAATAACAATGGAGAATGTAATTTTAACTAGCAATGTAGAGCTGTAAATTAATAGCTTTTTTAATTACACTGTATAATAATATTCAAATTAGTCGTGAACTAGGCTCCTAGAAGATGTAGGCCCTGTGTACACGGCACGGTTATTTTACGGTACGGCGAATAAACCGCGCCGTAGAAAAAATGTATCTGTCAACAAGCTTCCATACAACACTGACGACCGTGCCTATACATGGCGAATAAACCGTAGTTTTTTCACGGCACGAAAACGTGTGTGTACAAAGGGCCTTACTTGGTAAGCATGACAAAAGTGATCCGTTACATCGATTTAGCTCTAAGATAATTTAAAGGAAACATAAGTACAAGAATATAATAACACAAACATTAACATTCAAAACTGTGATGATTAAAAAAATAAAACATGTCAAGTGCGTGTCGGACCACGCACACTACACTACTTCTAGTTGGGATGAATTTATCCCAAGAAAAAACTTAACATTGTAGTTGATAAACATGTTCTCCCATACATTCGAACTACAAATGTCCATAGTTAAACGAAATTGATCCAACCCACATTACACCTAATCTGGGTTGGATTTTTTCGTTTAACTATGGACAAATGTAAGTTTGTATGCACAATATTGAGAGATTTACCTTGTTATTTAAAGACCATAGACTTCTTATAGGTTTTCCTGTAATCTATAGCTATAGAATTATTTTCTTTATTTTTTTTCAAAATTTTATGGTCAGTAGTTTCGAAGATAAAGAGGATGGGGGAAATGGTTAATTTTGTCTATTTTCTTAAATAACTTTAAAACGGTTTATTTTAAAATTATAAAAATATATATATTTGAGACCCTCACAGTAAGCCATTTTATTTAACGCACAGTACAGTTTGCAAATATTTTTATAAATTTCCTTATTTGCCCCCAAAATTGACCCATATTCAAAATTCATTAATTTACATTACGCCGGACGCGTAATGTAAATTAATGAATTTTGAATATGGGTCCTGTTTAGGTCACAGAAATACAAACGTGTACCAGATTTCAACTTAATCGGTCCATTAGATTCGGAGCAAATTGGCTGTGACAGACGGACAGACAGACAGACACATGAGTGATAAGCAGCTTATTACAATTTGTACACACGACTCATCTTAAGCTACAAATAATAAAAATAATATTTAAGCAAAAAAGGTGAGGAAACTCTTATTATTTATGTTTTAAATAGATTAAAAATAACACTATTAAAACAAAAATTAAAATAATTTTCTTTCATTATTCACCAGATAACTGAATCCAAATTAACTTTATCTATAAAAGCTAGAAAGGTAAACAATTAACATAAAAGTATGTCAATAAAACTAGGTTGAAAACTAAAATTGAATTGTCGACATATTACTCTAGATTAAGAACTGTGCGACATTCAGTCCACATCGAAAGTCGTGATTGATTCGACAATAGTGGACAAAGAAAATAATTATAAATAAACTTAATAGGGAAACGAGTGCTGGCTTTCTGATCCGGCATTATGAAGGTCACTTGATCATGCACGCGAACTTACCGGATTGAGTGATCTGACATTAGGCGGTTTACACACGAAGATAGTTTGGTGATTTACTGCTGGACTTTTCAATTGTTTTAGGAGTATTTAGGCACTTGACCCCTAGCCATCGTTTTCAAAGCGTTTCGTCTAGAGTTCGCGTCAAATAACTATGCCGCTCTGAAACCAGGAATTCCGATGCACATGGCCATGCCATGTGCATCGGAATTCCTGGTTTCAGAGCTGTTTCAGAGCTCAGCACTGCTGTTTTAGTATACTTTCAGAGCGGTTTCAGAGCTCAGCACTGCTGTTTTAGTATACTTAGATATTGCCCACTGCGCAGTCATTTGCGCGAACTTCAGAGCGGCAAAATTATTTGACGCGAACTACAGGGTTATTGGTAAAACACCAACAACCTCTTAAGGGGTCATTGTACTCATAATTATGAACAACTTTTACTATGGCACCATACCTGAAATAGCCAAAAAAAATCAGCTGTTCATCAATCAAAAAATCTGTGTTAGATATGTATGGTTCAAATACTCTAAATGGTATCAACTATCACAAACATACAAACATAATCGAAAGCTAGCGATTTTTTCCGAAACAACGTCTTACGGTGGAGGGTCTGTTATGGTGTGGGGTGGTATAAGTTTGACGGCACGCACCGCTCTGGTCATCATCGATGGCGGTTCTCTGACTGCACACAGGTACATAACTGAGATCCTAGAGCCCCATGTTATGCCTTTTGCCCAACTCATAGGATCAGATTTTGTGTTTATGCACGACGGCCGCACATTGCGCACGTAGTGTGTGACTACCTTAATGAGATCAGTATAACCTAGATGGACTGGTCAGCACGATCGCCAGACATAAATCCAATAGAACATGTCAGGGACTTGATTGGACGAAGGGTCCGGGCAAGAAATCCAGCCCCTAGAAATGTTGAAGAGCTGAAATTGGCGCTGGTCGAAGAATGGGACACTTTGCCTCAGGAAATGATTGAAGGTGTCATAAGGAGCATGAATAGACGTATCCAAGCCCTTATAAGGGCAAGAGGAGACAACACGCGCTATTAATTCTTTTTATTTTACTTTTTTCTTTTAATTTTGCTCTGTCCTTACGCATTAGAAAACATCAAATTTTTTCACTTTACATCATTTTATGGTTTAATCCCAATAAAGCCTAAATTTTGTTTTTTTCTAACATAAAATAAACAAATAATGTCAAATGAAGCGAAAACAATAAATAAAAGACATCTCTCAAATCTCAAAAACGAATGTATTATTTATGTGTTCCTCTAATTTTGCCATTTTGTGTGTACTTGCGCGTGCGTCGCGCGTCATGGCTCTGTGACAGTCAGCCCTGCAAAATAGTATATTAGTGATCGCTTCGCGCGTAATTATGATGAGGGGGTGCGCGGGACATTCTCAGCGGTAACGCCCATTTGAGCAAGGTCAACGGCATAATACTAAGCCTTAATACGCTAGCGAGTTTAACGTATGCGAGTAATTTTTCGCTATTAAATCATGGTAAACGTACTGACGCCTCACTCACTTGTCGGAACGAGTGATCTGAGTCGTGTTAGGCTGTCTGTAAATGAGGATAGTTGGATGATTGATTGTAAGATAAAGGGGCAAGCGTCTTTCACTTTTCTATTGTTTCAGTAGTTATTTGTTTCTTAAATGTTAGGTTTAGGTCCGGTATGGTCAGTCTGTATAAAACTGAAAATATCCATACAGAAAACCTTGCATACGTTCAGTCTTTTTTCTTCTCATTGCTAGATTAGCTTGAGCTAGTTCTTAAGCTATAGCAATGAAGAATAAAATACTATCAAATTAGAGTTTATCTAATATTACTAATTTCTTCCAGAAAATTTAGCTAATTCTGTTTTTTATGCATCAATTTTATTTTAAAGTAGGTTAAACTGTTTATGAAAAAAAAAAGAAGTTCTTGCTTTTCGAGAAATAAACAATATTCTGCACGTGCACTGATTCACCCCTTTATAATTTCGAAACGGGAACTCCAATGAGTAAAGTGAAATCATACAAAAACTCACTAAGTGAACGTGTCAGGTGATTTAAATCATGGCCAGTTGACTAATTCGCGTGGTATGTAGGGGGCCTTATAGATAATGAACAGTGGAATTGACCTGAGGGCATTGCGTTTTGACACGTCAACATAATCTATCAATTAAGTTCAGTGTAATAACTTTGTATAGGAAACATTACAAAGCAGTTAAAAGTAGTTTAAGTTACATGCATAGTAGCTGAGTCATTGTAGCTGTTGAAATGTCTGTTACTTTGAATGGGCATTGTTCCTGAAATGCAACCTCACAGATACTCGCAGACAGCTTGCACTCAGTAAATTCAATTTGCTTCGTTTGTGACCTGGCTTAAATAGATAAGTCATTCTAAAGTTTGTATAATTTACTATTCATCTATAGATACATATTATAAATTAAAGTCACTTTTTGTATCTGTCTGTGCGGCCACGGATATAGAGAATTTATTCCGGAAGGTTTATTTGTGAATAATCCATTAATAACTTTTAACCTTACATAATATAATAAAGAAATCTTGATGTTCTGTCAAGTCGTAAAACAGGAGTATTCCCGATTGAGCACCTATGCATTTTGCACCAAAGGTATTCTCAAATGGGAATACCTTTGGTGCAAAATGCATAGGTGCTCTAAAAATAGGTGCTCAATCGGGAATACTCGTAAAACCGTGCGAAACAGGGGCGGGTCGCTAGTTTAAGAACGGTTATTCCGCGCGGGCTGGATACGTCGGGTTTTTACAAGTTTTTCGTGATTATTTTAATACATTTAAATCAAATTACAATTTTTTTTTAAACTAATTGACAATATTCCACATTATAGAGTATCGTCATCTTTTATGAGTAAATAACAAAATAACTGTAAAAAAAATAGCATACATATTACCAACGATTTAGAGAGTGTATTAAAAAAATGTAATTTGATTTAAATGTATTAAAATAGTCACGAAAAACCTGTAGAAATGCGACGTTGCCAGCTCGCGAGGAATAAACGCTCTTATAGTTTCTTTGATTTAATAAAAAACGCTTACATTTTTATATGATAAAAATAAACATACCCAGAAACGTTTTCCCAATCAAAGACTCGCATAAATTAAGGCTTCATCAAATTAATAACACAAAACAGTATGAGATTAAATTATTCATAACGGACCTTTTTAATTGTGTTTGACGAAATTTCTCTATGACTTCATTTATATTTTTGGGTTCACTTTCAGCCCGGAATATTTAATTTGCGTACTCATAATCTCGCTGGCCCTCCCTACACGGTCAAATGCGTTTTAATTATGAAATTGACATATCGCAAGTTTATGGGTTGAGCACATTTTGTAATTTAATAAAAGAGTTTGGACTTACGAAATTAATTGGAGCCTGCCTGCGCCATTTTTGGACAGACCTTTGATATTTATCTAATGCATATTTATATGTTTGCTCACACAAAAATAGGGTGTTGTTATGTGTTTTTGTTTAATTAATTCACAATAATTCACCGTTTTGTTTTCTGTTTTTAAATAAACTGGTACACACTGTATGCCTTTTTATTAAATATTATTATTTAAATCATCAAAATAATTTTCATTTAGTACCTATGTGTATTGTGATAGTTTTCTAAGCTTTTCTTGTAAGACAACATTTGTTTTAACTGAGGGGAGGAAAAACGAATACGTCTTGAAAACTTTTCCCAGTGTTGCCAACTTAAGACAGTTTCATAAGCTTTTTTGCTGTGACAACTCAGACATGTAATTTCTTTTATGAAAGAATTGTTTGTTTTGCTTCGTCATTGTTCTGAAGACATTCTTTATAAGATTTGTTGTTAAAGTTCCCCTATGAAATTAAATTGAAGGTTTACTTCTTTTTAGTTGTTTGCAATGTGTTGTATTATATCAACTAGCTTCTGCCCGCGGCTTAGCCCGCGTGGAGGTCGGAAATTACTCCCAGAGACTGTCTAAAATCGCCGTCTAGCAGTACCACCATATCCGTGATACTTTGGTTGCTCAAGATATCTTTGATTGTTCTATTTAATGCTTCGATTACACTTTTGTAGAACATTGTACATTCATTCCAAACTAACAGTTTACATTGCTGCAACACGACGAATGTTGCAGCAATGTAAAAAAAAGTAAAAAAAATGTTTTGCAAACTGTACCGTGTGACATATCAAATGAAAAAATCTCAAATATGTATTTTTTGATAATTTTAAAATAAACAATTTTAAAGTTATTTAAGAAAATAGACGAAAATTGACCATTCCTCCTTATCTCCGAATCTAATGAGCCTAAAATTTTGAAAAACATACAGAAAATAGTTTTATACCTATAGATTACAGGAAAAGTTATAAGAAGTATATGGTCTTAAAATAACATGGTAAATCTCTCAATATTGTGCGTACAAACTTACTTTTGCAGTTGGAATATATGGGTGAATATGTTTTTCAACTACAATGTTAAGTTTGTTCTTGGGATAAATTCATCGCTAGTACGGAATCCTTCATTGTGCTTGGTCCGACATGCACTTGGCCGGTTTTCCTTCCTAAAATCCTTCTTTAAAAATTGAATTATCGTTTTAGCCCCTTCATGGATAGACTTTCGATAAACCCGAAAACTCATTATTGTTTATTTTCTGTCAAAAGTATAAATGCTGAGTTTCAAGTTAATCGGACCACGCTTTAGAATTCTTCCATACAAACTTTAACATCCCTAAACCCCTATTGAGGGGTATTTTTGAAAAACTAATAACGAGAAACATTATTACTTCTTAGGCAAGTATTTTTGCCCACTTACAAGTTAATTAACCAAATGAATAATATTTTTCATAAAACTGTATTCCCTGTTTTCACCCCCACAGAGGTAGCATTTAAAAAAATCGCTTGGAATAGTTCCATAACGTGACTTAATGATTATTTGCACTAATTTTCGAGTTATCCGATTTTCGAGTTTCAAGTGCATCATCAAGCCCCGCAGTTTACTGCGTGGCTTGATGATGCACTTGAAAGATGTACATAGGCAATTTTACAGGGGAGGATTTTAATCCTCCCCTGTTAAATTGCCTAAGTACATTAGGTAGATTTTTGAAAGACTCTAATACACGTTATTCTTTATTTTTTATCACAAGTAAAAATAGTGAGTAACGAGTTAATTGGACCAAGCTTTAAAATTCGTCCATACAAACTTTGCACTCCTAATCTAATCTTAGGGGGTAGCTTAGTAAAACTAAAAGTAACAAATTTTATAATAAGTATTCGTGCCAAGTTTCAAGTCTATTAACTGAAGGAATAAGATTTTTCATACAAACCTTTATCCCCTATTTTACCCTCTTAGGAGTGGAATTTTGAAAAACCCTTTCTTAGTTGATACTCTTCACAAACACCCTCCAAATTTCATTGATATATCAGTCAGTCAGTCAGTCAGGACTTTGAATTTTATATACATATATAGATTATGGAATGAATTTGCTGCGGGACAAGACAGCTAATCCATTATATTATTATTATTAATAATTTAATTTCAGAATTTATTTATATTCCATACATGTTATTCAACAATCCTTTATACCTAAGGTAGTAAAATTATTAATTAAATTATTTATATGATACATTCTTATTAAAAATTGTTCTGTATGTATTAGTGTGTTATACGGTATTAATCTAAATTGATCTATTTGACATTGTAAAGGGCACCTCATGACCGGTGGATGGTATTCCAGTGCCTCACAATCGGGCAATCAACCCTACCAAATATGGTATTCAGAAGGCTGTTGGCTTGTTGGCCTCGCACGTGGCGCATCAGGGAGGGAGGCCGCTCTTTTTCGTACTAATGCCCTAAAGTGCTGGCCTTTGCAAACATACCTGATGTACTGCAATAGCAAAGCAACCCCAACAGCATCCTAAAACCGTTATTGTACCGTAGGACATTAAAAGATCTACGCGAATAACGGACCCTTGTCGGTCCGTAAAAAAAAAAAAAAAAACAATTTTCACTTCTTTTGTGCACCTTGCAAACCTGCATGCTAGCATATTGCATCTTACATATTGCATTATAAAAGGCGTTACTTAAATAAAGCACAACCTCTTAAGGGGTCATTGTACTTACTCATAAACAACTTTTACTATGGAACCAAACCTGAAAGCGCAAAAAAAATCAGTTGTTCATTTTGACGAGTTATATGCGAACATAGATGTAAGGAACAACAGATTTTTTCAGCAATTTCTGGTTTGGTCCCATAGTAAAATTTGTTCATAATTATGAGTACAATGACCCCTTAAGACGTGCGTTATTTAAGTTACATCTTGTAGAGACAAAGGTTTGAGCTAGAAAGAATGGAAGAGCAAGTCCTAAAAACAAATTCGGAAAAGTATATAGATACTGCCTCGCTGGTCTAGTAGGTACTCGCGATCGCTACTGCTGAGCACGAGATCCTGGGTTTGATCCCCGAGTCGGGCAAAGTGCTATTGGGTTTTCCCATCCGGAATTTCTCAGTAGTAGGTAGCCCGGAGTCTGGACTCATGCCCGATTGATGGCAATATGCTCCCCCCCATTTTGCATGGTACTTAAACATACCTATGGCAATATGTGGGTGTACTCTAGGAAGGTACACTTCTGCCTAACCCTTGCAATACAGGCGTGATGTTATTTGTCATATGGATACCTTATGCCAGACGTATGATATTCTTATTTCGAATAATTTATGTAACTTGTTGGGTACTTTGTGGACACCCACGGAATAGAAAAAAACAAGTGGAAGTGCCCACATAGCTATCCGGCGTGTATCACAAATTATGCTGAAAAATATCTGAAATAATAACAACCTCCGTCAGTTGTATTAAGTCTTAATTTTGTATGAACAAGAAATTCAACTTTGATGAAAAGCTTATTTGTTGTTCATACTAAATTAAGACTTAGGCTGCGTTCAGATGACACGCGCCCACTACACGTACGCCACGGACATCAGCACCCGCGTCTAAACTCACTTCGATAGTACAACTAACGAAGGTTGTTAGTATTTTACATATTTTTCCGCATAATTGTGACACGCGCCGGATAGCTGCGTGGGAACTTCCACTCGTTTTTAGGGTTCCGTAGTTCTGACAAGGAACCCTTATAGTTTCGTCATGTCTGTCTGTCTGTCTGTCCGCGGTTTTGCTAAGAGACCGTTAGTACTAGAAAGCTGTAATTTTTTAGGAGTGTGTTGTTTTGGCCGACAAAGTGGTAAAATAAAATTCTTGAAAATATTTTTTTTTAAGGTAGCTCCCCTACATGTGAAGTGGGATGAATATTTTTTTCGTCATCAACCCCATCGTGTGGGATATCGTTCAATAGGTCTTCTAAAATTATTTAGGGGTTGCTCAAATTATTTTTCGATTTAACGCTCCATTTACGAAACATTAAACTTCAAAGTGCAAATTTTTGTTCCAGTAGTGTAGTAGTTGTGTAGCGTTTCCCGCCCTCCTCTAAAAGCTAAACTGCGGGCTTGGAAAATCTGGAAAAAATTACGATGATAGTGCATTTCATGAACTTTAAAGGAAAATTATAGCGGTTAAGATAACTTTATTAGTTTAGCAGTAATAGTCGTTGAACTTGGGTGTTGGATAATTTTGTACCAAATACAAAATTCTTAGCATTAATCCTTTAAAGTGACTAAGATGAAGTAAATGCTTGTTTATAACGGGTAAAGACTTGAATTGAAAAACAAAATATGAAATAAAGAAACTAAAAAAACCATAATAAATTATCATAATTTTCACAATACTGCCGCTAGATGGCGCTGTACCAACGGGTTACGTTTTCATTCGAGTACCTATAGAAATCACAAACGAACTTTGTTTAATTTTCGAATTACAATTTTGTGAATTGAAATAATAACTTGGCAGCAATCGTACTCTTACTTTTTTAGCTTTAGCATAAAGAAAGTGGTTATTATTAGTTAATATCTAATCTGTTTAAATAATTATCTTCGAAAATCAACATTTTGTCATTAGTTTAGTATCGCTATTCGATAACAGCTGGCATTGTGCCGTGACGTCACTTTTATATCGCGGTGTTAAGATTTTCTTGCAAGGTATGACCTCCGTGGTTACGTTATGTGTTAAAGTTTTGTTATACTCTGGACACACTTGTCATATAAATTTTATTGTTATTATAACCATTAACTCCTAATATATGTACAGACGCCAGCAGGTCAAGCTACCCGAAACTGTCAAATTTTCCCAATCAACCTTAAACTTAATGCTTTAGCGATTAAGTTGAAAATCTATTAAATAAATCTGACAGACTGTAGTAGCTTGATGTGCTGGCGTCTGTACCATTACTTATATTCAGAATAAAGAACAACAGAATCGTACCATTTACTATATTGTGATAACGGGCTACTACGAAACCTATCACTGTGCGTGGCCCGACACGCACTTGGCTGGTTTTTCAATTCCATGTGGACACCGATGCATGTGGCGCCTCCATATTCTTGAGCTGTCGAGTGTCTATAACAGTATAGGTGGGTACTACAGACATCGTGTACTTAACACACATCTCTAAAATAATAATAATAATAAGCATAAATATTGTCTTTTCTCAAAATTAACATAGTACCTATGTACTAACTTGTCTACGTGCATTTTAGTCAGTTTAAATTGTAACATGAATTAAATTCTACGTTTGTACTTAATGAACACCAGTTCGTGTCTGACTTAAGACTTTGCACGTCTGAATACGTGCATCGCTTGTTCTGTGATAGGGCGAGGTTATGGTGATAGGCGTACGAGAAGGGAAAAAACGAAGCTCATATTTTTCTGAAATGAAAAGTTATAAAAAGAAGAGATTATTGTTTCTGAATTTTACTAATCCTCGTAATCCTTTGCTGTCTTGGTGCATATTGGCTCTTTTGTGATTCATAATTCTCCCTTCTGTAAAATCAAAAGATTTTTAAACCTTAATAAAATAACAGCGCTAAAATCGTCCAAGAAGCTTCTCCATTACAGCCAATCATACAAAGGTAAACTTGATGAAATGATTGTCGCCGGTAGGAAGATATCCACTTTTAGCAATGAAGTAAAATTAATTAATATATCGATATCAATAGGTATGCAGAAAAAAACTATAAAAAAACCCAGCGGAACTACATTCTATGTTAAAATCACACATACAAAAAAAAAAAGCCGTTTCTCAAATATTAAACCCTAATCAAATTAGTCTTAGTTCAAATGCACTCGCTACATCCTATGACTGGGGCTGCACTATGACGGAAGTGACGCGTCTCGCCGTAGCGGCGCCACGCCGGAACCGGCTGAAGGGTTGCCCCGTCACAAATCAAGTTATGAGAAACGCCACAAAAGGAAACTTTGTGCATTTCCGAGCCGACAAGCGTGAAATCCGACACAAACGACCCCGCACAACTTTAAACCTTAAAATTAATCTCGTACGTCCCAAAATCCCCTGTGTGTTATCTCAAGCACTCTTCAATACTGATATAACTTTACTTGAGTGATTATTCTTGGTATATTGAATGTGTTTGTAACATTTTGTATTAAATTGTTAGCGTGAGTAAACAATGAGTTGAATGGTTCTGCTTGGAAGGAGTCACGAATTAGAACTTTTGTGGATGTTTTTATTACTTATGGCTCCTAAGTATATTGTATGACTGGTAATTAGTGACTGATACTTAAACACATGATTGTACTCATGATAACAAACAACTTTTAGTATGAGACCAAACTGAATTCAGGAAAAAAAAATCAGCTGTCTCATACATTCATGTTCGCATAACTCGTCAAACTGTAGCGAATTTTTTTTCGCGATTTTAAGTTTGGTAGTTCAATCAACTCAGCCTACCGCAGTCCACTGCTGGACATAATCGTAGGCCTCTCCCAGGCTGCGCCACAACACCTGGTTCTCCGCCTTCCGCATCCAGTCTGGCCCAGCCAGTTAATATGTGTAAAAATATTTAAGATATAGATTCTGGCACCAGTATTTTAAATGAATGAATGGGTTTAGAAATGATAATTGCTACAACACAGGATGTTTGAACACAAATCATAGATTTCTATTCAAACATCTATAATAATCTACATCTATCACAAGATTGTCAATCAGTGTCTAGTAGGTAACATAGATCTACGGCCCGGTTCACATTAGGTCGGACCGACAATTTTACTGTTGACCGCCTGTCGGGTCTTGCTGTACACACTATAAGCTCCGGTCTGACCTAATGTAAACAACAAAGTCGTTAACGTCGATTTATCGCTGCGGTATGTCTTATCCTACAGCATACACAAGAGGAATCAAAACCTCTGTATTTATTTCGCTCTACATGTTTAAACGAGTCCTGTCTGCGTACTCGCCACCGAAGTAATGTACAAACTGGTGGCAAGAGCAGGGAACGAGCGGGTTGGTTTCGCCGCTTTGAGCCGACCAATGTGAACGGCACAATACAAAGCAGTATGCCAATTATATCCGACCCGACCGAAATCGTCGTTGGCGTGGTGGTCGCCGACAGTTTTATGGGACACCTTAATGTGAATAGCGCTATTGAAATACATCGCACCTTTAGAATTATAGAGACATAATTGGAAATTTTAAGATTTCAACTATGACTCATAAAATGAACTTGCATGGCCATCTTCGTCGAGTCTTATTAAGAGGGCTGTCGCATTTTGTCACCTCTCTCGCTCACACGGGACCAAATTTTTAAGATTATTAAATGAAAGGATGCCTTTTTGAAAAATGTAATCAATTAGCGAACTAGTGCATAATATTAATTTAATAGGTACATAATTATTAAAAACACATTTCTATTGTGTTATCTAATTAAATCAGCTCAAAAAATATTATGATCTGTTTTTGAAATAAATGACACAATAAAACGTGTTTTTAATAATTACATATTTAATTAATATTATTTACTAGTTCGCTAATTGATTACATTTTTCAAAAAAGATCTTTTCATTTAACATTCTTAAAAGTTTGGTCACGTGTGAACGAGAGGTGATAAAACGAGACAGCCCACTTAAAACAGGGACAAACTTATACTTCGGTCCCTTTCGCTCCGTCCCCTCCCTCATATTGAAATGTCAAATTAGGTCTCTATAATTCTAAAGGTGCGACATATGCCAACATGCATACGACACTTTTGTCGTTCCGGTAATACTGTCGGTCCGACCTAGTGTGACTCGGGCCTATGGTGGCTAGTATGAGAATACTGTAACACTCTATAAGGTAGGGGGTGGGGGGGGGGGTGGGGGGGAGCCCAGTAGGGGATTTTGGGATTTACTCGAGTGTCGTGGGGACCTATTGGATTTTGAAGATTAGATGGTAGAAAGCAAAAAAGGTTATATGATGTATACACCGTGTAATTGACAGGTTGGCAAAAACTTAAACAGTAGCAGACCATGATTTATGACTGAAAAACGTTGGAATTTTCTTCAGGAAAATTGTCGAATTTTCCGACCGTTTTTCAACTAGATTTGTGTTCTATTCATTTGTTACAACAAAATCCAGCCCTAAAAACATAATTTTAGTGAAAAAAAGCAAAAAACTTAAACTCGGCAATGTAAATAATAATGACTTAAAAAGAAAATTCATACATACCGCGCGGAATCAGCTGTTAGCTCTAAAAAAAAACTCTCTTGAAAAACGTTCACCTATCATTTCCGGGAAAGTATTTCACTATCAAAATGTTAACAATACCAGTCTGAATTCATACTTTTCGTTTTTGCCAACCTGTCAATTACACGGTGTATATGTATTAAGAAGTGGCGCAACAAACTCCCCAGCAGCACAGCTGTCTGTTCAGTTAAAAAAAAAATGAATGTATACAACACTGCGCATAATAATTTAGGTACATTACGCAACACAAAACATTAAATTAAATTATTTGCTATACGTAAGCTAGCACACACCAATATACCAAAAAAAAAAAAACAAAAATAATAATCGAAAACTATACTCAAGCAGAAATAAAAATAGAAAACTAAAAACTTAAACCTCGGTGAAGGGTATATATGTTACGGGTGATTGAGTAATCACCCGTAACATATATACCCTTCACCGAGGAGGGGAGCGGCTACAGGTTTTCAAAAATGTAAAAAAAAAACTGTCATCGGTTTTTGAAAATGCAGAAAATATCGTGACGTTGCATTTTCATTTTTGCATTTTCAAAAATCGGCGGTGAGTTTTGGCCGCATCCAAATCGTCAGTCTTTTGAATAAGACCTCCTTTAGGGGTTACTTAACATCCGTTCTGAATATCTGACGTGCTAGAGTAAATTTCATTTTTTTCTCATTTTCAACCCATTTGTACAGCCAACCCCACAATGCAAACCGCAATATTCCTCAGTTATAAGAAACACGTGGGGCATATTCACTATCAAGGTCTGTTGCACTCGAGTAAATCCATGGTACAGTTTTTTTTTTTGCATTTTTGAAAACCCACTCTCCGCACCGGTGAAAGGTATACATCATATAACCTTTTTTGCTTTCTACCATCTAATCTTCAAAGTCCAATAGGTCCCCACGACGCTCGAGTAAATCCCGAAATCTCCTACTGGGCTCTCCTACTATCGGCAATGATATTTTGTCAGCCAACGTATGAGTTGTAGAAAGCCTGCGATATTTTGACCCTGGTGCTATATTATATCGGATTTAATTTACAGGCTTTGAAGCCCTATCACAATTTTAATAGACAAATAAAAAACTACATTACTGAAAGCGATACAATAGAAATGAAATCTAGACCAAAAATAATATCTATTACAAGCAAATTTACTGTACATTGACTTTTATTTGATAATAGCCTTGTGGTCAGCTTTGTAAATATTGTAACCAATCAAATACTAAAATAAAGTTACACAAATAATATCCTAATCAACTAAAACTATTAAAAAATACTAAAATATGGCGTCGAAAAATTCATCCGCATTTCTCGGGCCGTGGGGTCCGTGTGCTCATGGTTTGTTCAAGGAAATCTCCAAACGGCTGGTTGACACTTCCCGTGACCCAAGGGCAGGCTTTTACCTTGGCCAGAGGCTAAGCATTGCCATACAACGTGGCAATGCCGCCAGTCTCTTGGGTACATTACCAGACGACAGCGATGCGGATCAAATACTTACACGTTAATCTTTTTTGTCATAATTATTTGAAATATCAAATTCTAATAAATTGTCGTAATAGTATGTAGTAGTTTAATAATTATATTGGTAACATGTGTTTGAGCAGATAAAAAACCGGCCAAGTGCGTGTTAGAACATGTCAAAACAAACATAACATTGTAGTTGAAAAACATGTTCTCCCATACATTCCAACTGCAAATGTAACTTTGTACGCAAAATATTGAGAGGTGTACCGTGTTATTTTAAGACCATAGACTTCTTGTAAGTTTTCCTGTAATCTATGGGTATATAAGAAAAAGAAAGAAAAGAAAAATATTTTATTTGGGACACGCACAGGAAGTACAAACAGTAATTAGGAGCATAGAAAACTAACAAAATTAACATTAAAAAACAAAATAAATACAAAATTAACAAAACATAAAAAAAAGATCTGTGCGAGGCCAAAAAGGCTCCTATCTCAGCATAAAACTATTTTCTGCATTTTTTTTTTCAAAATTTTAGGCTTAGTAGTTTCGGAGATAAGGGGTATGGTCAATTTTCGTCTATTTTCCTAAATAACTTTAAAACAAATTATTTTAAAATTATAAATATATAAGGAATGTCTATTAATACACGAAATCTCTTAAGGGGTCATTGTACTCATCATTACGAACAAATTTTACTATGGGACAAAACCTGAAATCGCGAAAAAATAATCAGCTGATCCCTACATTTATGTACGCATAACTCGTCAAAATGTAGGGAACATCTGATTTTTTTTTTCGTGATTTCAGGTTTGGTCCCATAGTAAAAGTGGTTCATAATGATGAGTACCCCTTAAGAGTTAAATGTCATTTATAATGCACACAGCAAAAGAGTGGAACTCTCTACCTGCGTCTGTGTTTCCGAACGCATACAACTCTAATCTCTTCAAAGTGAGAGTGAACAGGCTTCTTCTGGGTAAGGTCACTCCATCGTCGACTTTGTCTCTGTCACCTCCAACCTAGACTCTAGTCAAGAGCAAACCCATCTCAAATTATAAAAAAAAAGCTTCGACCTGAATTCAGACACGTCAACAGCGTTAACATTCGCCTCGAAACTTCTCGATCTTCGGCAGTCTACCATGCCGAAGATCGAGAACTTTCGAGACAGTCTACCATTACTATGCCGAAGAACCCTATAAGGCTGCGTAACAAGTAACTGTGATCCTATTTCATAGTAGATATGACTTCGACAGTTAGATTATTTAAATTTCAACCCGGAACTTAAGCTGTTAAAAGTTAAAAAAATTACTTCGAACTTCAAAGTTCGAAAAATACTCGCTTTCCAAGTTTCAACTCATCGCATTTTAAACGTTTTTGGAAACGGTAATCATTTTACAGTCTTTGACATTTTAATAGGGACTACATGAATGCCTTGATACATTGAATTCCCGAATAAAACTTGTCAAGGGTACCTATTGTTTCTTAAAAAAATATGAATTTGCAAGAGCTACGCTCCGTGCATTAGGTACAAAATAGAACCCATATCACCCATCGTTATTTACCTATTATTTTCTACTTTCAGGACCGGCGATACCAAGGTTTTTCTACAGAAGACGTATTTATCTAAGGAGGTAGAACAATTAGTTAAAACAAAAACATGTTTGTTTGTACAAAATAATTATTTAATTATTACCCAAGTACCTTTTTGTGTAAAATTGATGAATATCTTGATTTATGAATGTGTCAAATGTATGCAGTGTGTATATAAATATTGATTAAAACATGTTTCACCATTATGTATAATAAAATGATTATCAAGAAGTGTCCAAGAGCCCTTGACTCAATAATTTAATTTACATCGTCTCATCTTTAAATTAAGGCATATCTTTAACATAATATCCATGTTATGAAGTAGATATAACTAACTACGTAAAGAATTTGCCTTTATTTAAAAAAGAAGCTGTTTTTTTTTGTGCATAAGTACAGACGCCAGCAGATCAAGCTACCCGAAACTGTCAAATTTTCCCAATCAACCTTGAACCTAATGCTTTAGCGGTAAAGTTGAAAATCTATTAAAGAAATTTGTCAGATTGTAGTAGCTTGATGTGCTGGCGTCTGTACCAATTGTAAGTTATTACTTTTGGCTCAGTGCTGACAGTAAATTGTCTATCCTTAAAGTGTTTCATATTAGTTAAGACTATCTGATCGTTTGTACAAAAGTAGAAGTTTGTCCCAATAACTAAAATATTACTGGTTAAACTTGGAATTAGTTCACATTTTTGAGTTCACGATATTTTTTAACGGTTAGGCTATCTGACAGTGAACAAGTTAGCTGCACTATAGTAATATTTGTCCGGAATCGTGTTACTTACTTATATGGAAACTTTGCTCGTTTGCTCTGCTCAGTCTCAGGAATTCGTGTTTTTAACAGTTTTGATACCTACTGTGCTTTATATCGTGGTGTACTTACAATAAGAAATCTTTGAGATTATGAATCAGAATCTAATTACCTTGCAATATTATTCATGAAAATATCTATAACAAAAATGTTTATGTAGACAGCCACTCCGTCAACAAGTTACAACAAGTTACGGACTGTATAATAAGATAGCATTCGATAACTCAGGGTATCATCCGTGTCACGAACTTCATTAGTCATTGAAATTATGGTGGAACACGTCATAATCTATATGTACCTATCTATTCTGTAAATACAACACAATGACGAAAAAACTGTGATAACAATAAAATAAGTACTTATGTATTTACAATGAAGGAATGACAGATGTAAAGTATTTTTTTACCGTATGGCGTATAGAATGTGCCGAATGGTGTTTAATAATTTTGTATGAATTATGGGAATTTATGTGACCAATAATGTAAATATAAATATGAAAAACGTATGTAAATAAAAGTGTAATATATTTGTATACTAGTTTGTTTTAATTTTAGAAATAAGATAAATGTATCACACCCTGCAAGCTTATTAGTTTGCTAATGCTTCAGACTTACGCTAAAGTTTAGTCCCGATCGAATATTTTTTTTTAATTCTCATCAAACCATGTCACTATTTCCACTTTTTGTTGCAAATGATGACGATAATATTTAAATACAATTTCCCCGTGATACACACTTGTTGCCACGAAAAAAGAACCAAATTCAAAGTAAGGAATCCTTCATAGGGGTCGATCTTATAAAGCTTTTTCCTCCCGAGCATGTGCTCTAAAAGTGTTATTGGAAATATGTAGTCAAGGTAAATGAGATTTGCGCCTCACAGATGTAGTTGCCAGCCACTTCAATCTGCTCTCGCGCTTCATTTCATCGGCTAAACGAAATTCGCTCTTTTGAAGGGTGAATATGTCATAATATATGTATGTACCTATGTAGATGAAGTCTACCATACGCTTTTACTAAACTTCAACATTGAAGGTATGGTATTTTGTAGGCGGTACACGTGTATCGAGATTTTAAAAAGAGTTCCGATTTTTTAGATAAAGTGTTGATAGTATTCATTTGGAGCGGAGAATTTTAACAGAAAGATTAATGTTGTCTGATTATGTGTAAGTATCTTTTCAGCAAATATGTATTGTAACTCTAAATGCCTAGGTCCTTGCCTAGGAACACTTAGCACATCGGTGCATTATGTCGGAGATTGTTGTCCCCTGTATGTGCTGAGGACGTGTGTTAAGACAGTAGCAGTATGACATGCTCCTCCATCTTACCCAGCCTGCCAGTATCTCTCAGTTTCCCAGGGGGTTCATGACTTTCCAGGAGGATTTCTACAGGATAAAAGGCCTTGAAGACCAATAGTCAGACCAGTAAAAACACACAATAACTAGGATAAAACTAATTGGACCAACTTGTTTAATAAATTTATTTATTATTGCCTTTAGAACTCGCCATAATTACTTAATATTCTAGCATTGTATCTGCGTTCACGGACACATCGAGTTTATGCTAATGTCTGGCAAAATGTTACCTTGTATTGCGTACAAATATTTGATATTCAGTCGTTAACTCAGTGTCATCGTAAAATATATACATACCTATATAGATATATATTATGTACGAAGAATCATGACTTAATTAGTTATTGTATTGTTTAAATACAAGTAACGACCCAATTGGTCCCTCATCGCGGCAGGCCCAGACGGAGATGGCGGGACGAGCTAGACTCCTTCAACAAGAACTGGTCCTTAGCAGCTCTAGACATAGAGAAGTGGAAAGAGAGTAGGGAGGCTTTTGCCCTGTAGTGGGACATCACAGGCTTTTAATAATAATAATAATTGTTTAAATACGCATTTAATATTATTATCAGTCGTTTGTGTGCTACTGCAGGTTACAGGCCTTCCTTATCTCCTTCCACTTATCTCTATCTTTTGCTGTTTGTGGCCAGTCCTTATGAATAATGCCAAGGTCGTCCCGCCATGTCCTCCTGGGCCTGAGCGTAAGCTGCGTTGCCGTTATACTTAGACAAAATTATTACAATACACCGTTTAATATAGAAAAACCGGCCTAGTTCGTGTCGAACTACGCACATTGAAGGGTTTCGTAGTTGAAGAGAATTTATCCCAAAAATAAACTTAACATTGTAGCTGAAAAATATGTACATTGTATCAACAGCAAATTTAAGTTATATTTAATTTAATTTAATTTTAACAAAAAAAAAAAAAAAATGTGATAAAACTACAAATTAACGATTTTCGAACTTTTTCCTTTAATTGTGCTGTGAGACCTTGTTTCGTGCCAAACATGATTCAAATTTTAAATTTCACGTCAATTGGAAGTACGCTATAGGTTTTGATTTATTTGCGAGTTTCCAAATATGTTGGATAAATGGCCGTATTTTTTTATTGCACTGACTTAGAAGCTCCAAGGAATCATAGACCTACTACGTATTTGATATTAATTTCAACATGATACCTTCACGCTTTCCTGAGAAAAACGGTCTTGACAGACTGACAGTTAGATAGACAGACGCACAACCAAGTGGTCCTATAAGTGTTCCGTTTTTTCCATTTGAGGTAGTGAACCCTAAAATCGTACCAAAGCGTAGTCATTGGTATAAGAATTGGTTTCAAATATCTGATTTTCAGTCATATCTGTTTTACCAACGCAATTGTTATGGGACAATCTGCTTTAATTTGGAGAGGAAACTGAGAAGAAGTTGGCCGCTCATATCAAAACAATGCAAGCCAAAGGTTTTCGACGAGTTAAAAAATAGAAAATAAGTCCAAAACAATATGACAGTGCTAGAATTAGGTTAAGGCCACCTTTACCTTAATATTATGACCATCACAACTAGAAATTATTACTTTTTGTTTGATGTCTCAAAATTGATTGCTTAATTCAACTTTAATTCAACTTCAAAGTTGAATTAAAAGTAAAGATATTTGTAGTAACACTTGTAGTAACGCACACTCAAGTTCTTTTTAATCGGTGTTTATAAAACCTATGGCGAACTACCCTGGACTTACCCTATATCGTCATTCTCCTGCCCTTGTCCCAATTTATTTGGTATTGGCACAACATGTCTTTTTCTCCCATACTTCTCTATTAGTGGTCATCTCGGTAGTCACTCCCTTTCTAGCCATATCATCTTTCACACATTCCACCCACGTTTCATTGGTCTTCCCCTACTCGTATAGCCATCCACATTCATACTCAAAACATTTCTGACGACACATCCCTCATTCCTCCGCATCACATGCCAGTACCATGTCAACCGATTTCCATAAAACCTTTCAGTCACCGGTGTCACTTTCAGACTTCCTTATATATACTCATTTGTTATTCTATCCATTCTCGTAACACCACAAATCCCTCTTAGCATTCTCATCTCAGTTGCATGTCCAACATTCTGATCTATACAAGACAGCAGGTCTAACCATTGTTTTCTAAATAATTCCCATAAGTTTAAGGAGAATGCGGGGGTCGCAGATTGTTCCCGTAACCTGCCGCCATTTCATCCATCCAGTATTAATTATGTGCTTAACACACTACACTGGACTTACCCTAGTGTATTGTATTTAGTTTTTCACATTATTGCTCTTAACTTTACCTACCCGCCCACCCTTTTACCCATTTAGTTGTAAAATAGCCCCAAGTAAAATGTAGTGCAACTTGTCCCCTGTGTCCTCCAGAACCCTCAGCACACGTATGTACTCTACAGAGGGTTATTGATTTTTAAATTACATTTGGTTTCGGATGCGGCCTACCTTCTGTTTTGCACCCAATGAAGTGTGGAATCTATCACGCCTACACACGTCCTTCAAAGACAAGACGGATTTTTTAAGAACATTCTTTTTGATATTCAAATCATGGACATAAAATCCGTTTACCTTGAGTAAAGCAATATTACAATAGATGTGTGGGTACTCGTATTTTCATCAGTTCAACATTTATTATCAGTTCTTTCTTATTTCGTCTTCTTTTGTTTTCTTTGAGGTTTGTAACAAAATATTATTTTCAACGTCTCAATATTATTCTGTTCTGTGTATTAGGTCGGGGAAAAAGTCTTTTCGCATTATAGTATGTATGAACTTGTAATAAAATCTCTTTGGCTATACTATTTGTATCTGGCTGGTTTTGGTATCATTGAAAGTTTAAATTGTAAAGAACATAATTCCAAATTCAAATTAGGAAAATGTGTGATTTTCATTTGTTTTTCGTACCGTCAAGATGAGTGAATCTAATGAAGAAATTCGATACATTTTAAAATTTTACTACAAAAAAGGTAAAAATGCAACGCAAGCCGCGAAAAAAATTTGCGATGTTTATGGACCTAGTCACTAGTGTAGTGTCTGTGAGAGTAGCACAAATTTGGTTTAAGCGTTTTCAATCCGGAAATTTTGATGTCAAAGAAGCACGTCGTCGCTCTGGTCGCCCTATTACGGATAAAATGGATGCCATTTTTGAGAAAGTGGAGCAAGATGGGCATATCAGTAGTTACGACGTAGCTGAAGAACTGTAAATTGACCACAAAACAGTTTTGGCGCATTTGAAAAAAACTGGGTACACAAAAAAGCTCGACATTTGGGTACCTCACGAGCTCACTGAAAGAAACCTAATGAACCGTGTACTCATTTGTGATTCTTTATTACGACGTAATGAAACCGAAGCATTTTTGAAGAAGCTGATAACTGGTGATGAAAAGTGGATCACGTATGACAAGAACGTGCGAAAAAGGTAGTGGTCAAAGGCCGGTCAGGCTTCACAGACTGTGGCGAAACCCGGGTTAACTCGCAACAAGGTGATGCTGTGTGTGTGGTGGGATTGGAAGGGCATTATTCATTATGAGCTGTTACCACCAGGCAGGACCGTCGATTCTGAACTCTACTGCGAACAACTGATGAGATTAAAGCAAGAAGTTGAGAGAAAGCGGCCGGAATTAATCAACAGAAGGGGTGTCGTTTTTCATCATGATAACGCTAGACCTCACACATCTTTAGCCACTCAGCAAAAATTAAGAGAGTTTGGCTGGGAGGTGTTAATGCATCCGCCGTATAGTCCTGACCTTGCACCTTCAGATTTCCACCTGTTTCGGTCTCTTCAGAATTCTTTAGGCAGTGTCAGGTTAACATCACGAGAGGACTGCCAAAACCACTTGTCGCGGTATTTGGACCAGAATTCCCTAAATTTCTATAGGATCATGTCCCTACCTACAAGATGGCAAAAAGTTATCGAACAAAATGGTACCTACATACTTTAGTTAAATGTAAATAAACTATATTAAAAAATGTTTTGAATTTTCTTAAAAAATGCGAAGAAACTTTTTCCCCAACCTATTATTTACGCCATTGATATTATTGTAGGTTTGATTGCGTAGGTTCTTGGGAGTTTATTTTATTATTTTACGAGTTTTTATTTACGAGTTTATGAAAACAAGTCAGATTCATTTATGATTTTATTCAATCACGCAGAATGATTAAATATCGTGATCTTTTTGTACATGCCTATATAAACATTTTCTTGTTTAAAAAAAAAAAAATAAATAAACCGGCCAAGTGCGTGTCGGATCATGCACAACGAAGGGTTCCGTAGTTGGGATTAATTTATCCCAAGAACAAACTTAACATTGTAGTCGAAAAACTTGTTCTCCCATACATTCTTACTGCAAATGTAAGTTTGAACGCACGATATTGAGAGATTTACCACGTTATTTTAATACCATAGACTTCTTATAAGTTTTCCTGTAATGTATAGATTTATTTTACCTACTCTTCGCAATGTTTATCCAGTGGATGAAATTGGTAACTTTTATCTGGTTCAAGATAATTGTCCGATACATCGTGCCAGTATTGTTCGTGACTGGTTTAGTGAGCATTCGGATGTTAAAGTTATTCCGTGGCCAGCGCGATCCCCTGATTTAAACCCTATAGAAAATGTATGGGGCTTAATGGTGCAAAGATGGGAAGCGCGAGACGATATATGTCTCGAACAGCTGAAGTCTCATTGCATGGAGTTGTGGGATAGTTTACGTGGCACAGACATTTGCAGTAATATTGTGGCCTCCATGCGTCGACGTCTTCTTGACTGCATTGATAATGACGGAGGTCACACTCAATATTAATAAAAAAAAAATATAGATATTATTAAATGTTATCAGGGGAATTCAGGGGATACTGGCCATAACAGTAATAAGTTAGTGATCGTAAGATTGTAGGATTGAGGTTTAGTTTCAATCTTCTTTTCCTTTAGGAAACGAATAAATTAAGCTATAACCTCAATAAACAAAAAAATCATATTTTAGTAGCAAACAAAAATGATTTACGAACAAATTAGGTATTTTATTTATTTCAAAGTTCGGAATATGTTTATGTTTATAAGGTTGTTATCATTATCTCAATAAATGTTCCTATGAAGAATAGTGTTTTTTTTAAATTTAAATTGCCTATTATACTTTATTTTTACCCTCTATCTATACCCTATTGTCATTGACAAACGAAACTCAATAAATAAGTGAACTCTGACACGAAAACGGAAAAACAAAAAGAGTCGAATGCGCGCACTGAGGTTCGAACCTTCTCCACTTCATGCACACACAATACCAGCCAGCCAGTCATGTGAACCTGCCATTGGTGCTTGTAATTTTCTCTTCGAATTTTAGCATTGCTTTTAAATAAGCACTATGGCTGATAATGTATTAAGAAAAAAACAAGTATTTAAGTAGGTAGTTTTTTTTTTATAAATTTTGTGGCTATGCCACTGGCTTGGTTACAAGCCCTTTAAGCCAAGTCTTTATTTTAAAAGTCTCAATTTGAAAAATTTTAAGAGTTTATACACTTATAATAATTATATTTTTTTTTCCACTACACACTTCCACAACTGTTTTTAATGAATTTAAAAATCGGCACAAAACACTGTTTAATTTTTAGAATATCATTCAGGCGGCGGGAGGAATTATTTGGTAAGATATCACTCAATTCACTGGCAAGTATCAGTCTTTCAATTGCAAAATTTTGACAGTTCAAAACCAGGTGTTCAGCGTCAGCTTGCGGTGTATTACAGAATTTACAAGAATCACTTGATATTATGCCCAAACGGGATAAGTGGGCTGGTGTGGTGGTATGGCCAAAGCGAAGCCTGTTAATCGTAGTGATGAAGTGCCGGCTGGCTGACTCCAGGTCGTCGTACCAGGGCTCTGTCGGTAAGTCGGTTTGGATACTTCCGTACCATTTTCCTTTTTGCTCTTGGTCTTTCTTCCACATTTCAACCCACACATTTTTCAGTTCTTCATTTATCGAGCTATAATAATCAGTGTGTGGTACACTAGTTACATGTTGAACATCCAATGAATTTATCCCCTTATTTGCAATTCTATCTGCTACTTCATTTCCAGATATACCTTTATGCGATGGAATCCATATAAAAGATATCTCAATGTCTTTACAATTTAACTTATAAATAATATCTTTAATACTGTACAAAATATAGTTAGCTTTAAAACTCAATTTCAAATTTTTTAAAGCTTCCAAAAGACTCTATGAATCAGTTAAAATTAAAAAGGATTTATAAGACTGGTGAATATGACTTATTAACTTTAACGCTTCCAAGATTGCATAGGCTTCTGCAGTAAATATTGAGCATTCATTGTTCAGAACAAAGCTTTGAAAGAACTTGGTTTGAGGATCATATAAAGCAGATCTCACATAGTTATTTCCCTTTCTGCCATCAGTGTATAGAGTATAGTACTTATTATTTTCTGACAAAAATTCTAGCATGTCATTATTATTTAGAATTCTGTGTTCTAGAACATGAATTGAATGAGTTATACTAACATAGTTGTGGGCATAGCAAGGCCACTGGGACTGATTTTTAATCCTTGTGCATTTATTACAAATTTCCAGATAAATCCGACACAACTATGGAGCTATGCCCTTCAACAGTTCATCTGCTGAAGACAATGGACCAGAGACATTCACTAGGTGAGGGACTATTCTCTTGATAACATCATTATTAGCTGATGACAAAAGTTTGATGCAATATCTTTCACAGAGCAATATTCTCCTCAAAATAAGGGGCATGATCTTGGTTTCAACTTCCATGGCTCGTATGGGAGTTGAACACATTGCTCCAGAGATGATTCTCAGAGCCTTGTTCTGAATTATATCCAATCTATGTACATATTATGTACAATTAATGTAAGCTAAAGTACTATAATCAAAGTGGCTTCTTACAATTGCTTTGTACAGTATTGACAATATTTTTGGATCAGCTCCCCAAGATACCCCAGCAAGGCATCTTAGAACATTTAGTCCTTTGTAAGAGTTTTTTGAAATATATTTAATGTGCTCTTCAAATTTAAGTTTTTGGTCAATGACAATACCTAAAAACTTATGCTGGTTGACTCTTCGAATGCTGTCTGCAGCATATATAACATCAGTAGTAGGGTTGTCATCTCCAAAAATCATTACACTGCTTTTTGAAGCATTAATTCTAAGATGCAGCCTATTAGTATAATAATCATGAAGTTTTGCTAGTGCTATATTTACAGTATCAATAGCTGCACATAAATTAGAATTTGAACTGTACAGAACTAAATCGTCAGCAAATTGCAATATATTTACATTCGGAGTATCAACATATTTACATATTTCACAAGTGTACAAGTTATAGATCAAGGGCGACAGAGTTGCACCTTGCATTGTGCCTTTACTGGCCCACTCTGGTCCATAAAAGATGTTATTATGTTTGACAAAGAGTTTTCTATTACTCAAGAAGTCATAAATCCATTTGGATACAAGTCCAGGTAAACCTATACTACCAGTCAATATTTTGACAAGTATGCGAGGGTCAACATTATCAAAAGCACATCCAAGAATACGCAAACTGTATGTATTTACCATTTTCTGCGCTTTTCAGGTCTGCTATTAGGGAAATGAAACTGTCAGCATAGCTACGACCGCGCCTAAATCCATATTGCAGTGGTGGAATAATTTTATAGGATTCAGAGTACCAGTCTAAACGATTCTTCAACACATTCTCAAAGATCTTTCCAAGACATGAGGACAACGAGACTGGACGATAACTGCTAGCTAAATCTGGTGGTTTATCAGGTTTCAATATGGGAATCACACACTGTGTTTTCCATGATTCTGGTATTATTTATTTACGCCAAAGACTGTTAAGAATTTTTAAGAATAAATGTTTTACATCATCATCAACATTTTTAATCAGTATGTAAGGGAAGTCATCTAAACCTAAGGTTGTATTTTTTCTAGATTATAAACTCATTGAGAATTCAGTCCATGTAAAAGGATCTAATAGAAATTTGAAGTTTGGGTTGTCATTATTGAGATTAAAATAATGGCTGTATTCACTACTATCTATAAGATTACTATTATCAGATATTTTTTTCAAAAATGGTTGAATAAATTCATCCCTGTATGATTTGTTACCAGATCTGATGCCTTTAAATCTCTTAATAAGGTTCCAAATTTTACTTAGTGGAGTAGTTCTATTGAAAGTGTTGCAAAATTTGTTCCAACCAATCTTCTTTTGTTCTGAAATTGTACGTTTTTTTAGCGCATCTAATCTCTTATATTTAATATAATTATCTATAGTTGGATCACTTCTGTACAGTTTCAGAGCATTGTAAGATGCAGTTACACCTTGCTCACAAATACAATTCCACCAAGGAGCTGGAATTCTACATTTAAAATCACCAGTTTTAACTAACTTTGGAATCACCATTTCCTTCAAGGCATCGAGGCGAGTACAAAATTCGAGGTAAGTGGACATTGGATCCTCTTCATCAATCGTCATGTCATGGAAAATATTTTTGGATTTTTCAAAAAACTTACTCCAATCAGTTTTATTGTATAAAAATTTATCAACAGGTGGATTAACTTGATATTTGTTAGCACAAATTGCAATTTTTGTAATAGTTGGATAATGATAACTTCCCATTGTATCATCATGAACAGACCACTAACAAAGTGGCGCCAGATTTGGACTAACGAAAGTGACATCAATTGCCGATGGATTACAATGAGGGCGATTAGCTGTAGTAAAGTCACCATTATTAATTATACATAAATCACTATCATCAATTAAATTATATAAATCTTGCCCCCTGCCTTTTGTGGACACGCATCCAAAGGCAATATGATGGGCATTAAAATCGCCACTTACAAATATAGGTTTAGGGAGGTCCCTGATAATATTCCGCAATCTATTTATTCTTATATGCTCAGATTTAGGTGGACAATATACACATAAAACTGTTATGTCGCCTATTCTTGTAGATACTGAAATTGCAATAGTCTGAATATGTTCATAGAAACGGGTGTCTAGAACCCTAAATTTTAAATAGGGCTTGAATATGATAGCTACTCCATTATGACTGTTAGCTGAATTTTTATGGTGGAAATTATAGCCATGTATTTTAAAACTCTGTTGGTCTTTTAGCCAAGTTTCATTTATTAGACAAATATCTATATTTTGATTTTGTAGAAAATTTATTAATAAAGATTTTATACTACGTAAACTTTGAGCATTATACTCGTACTGTGCAATACTTAAAGAAGTTAAAATATTAGAGCTCAGATCCATTATGTCGATAGATTTTTGATGAGCATGTCTTTGATAGACGACGTGGTAATGGGCACATCGTCCGATTTGTTGCCTAGCTGTACTAGGGTATGAACTATAGCCATTAATACATCATTATTGGCAATGATTTGGACTTTAATGTTTGGTTTGAGTGCGGTTTTTTTCTCAGGCATGGTTTCTAAATTTAAGGGTGTGTTATGTACACTATCCACATAGCACAATTTCATTTTGTTTTTATTTACAGCAAGTTCTTTATTTTTATTAATTATATTTTGCTTATTTTTAACAGCAGACTCGGAGCGGTCCGGTAAAGGAGGGAAGTCAGTTTCCTTTTTTGTATTAGCGATGCTGGCATAAGTAATTTTTTCCTTTTTATCTAACATTTTCCTCATCTTAACCGGACAGGTCCTTGAGATAGCCAAATGAGGTCCACTACAGTTAATGTAGCAGAGCTCATTGGGCTTGTCACATTCTTTGTAGGAGTGTTCTCCAGCACAGCAGCTGCAGCGCTGTTTACCATTGCATACATAGGCCGAGTGATTGAATTTGAAGCAGCGATAGCATTGCAAAAGGGGTGGTATATAGTCAAAAACTCTATATGAGAATAGGTCGTATTGTATTGAATCTGGTAGCGAATTCGATAGGAATGTAATGCTGGCTGTCTGAAGCGGTACCCTGTTCTGTCCCACTTTTTTTGTAAATCTTCTCACTGCTACAATTTCATAGACAGAAGAAAGCTTTGTGTACAACTCTTTGTTGGATATATTGGTTGGTACGAACCTGATGATGCCAACTCGTTCTACCTGGGCTGCAGGGATATATGCCCTCATCTTATGTTTTTCAAGAAAGCTCGCATTGTTGATGAAATTGTTGGCCGTGTTATATTGCTAAAACACGACTACGATTTTATTCGCATTGACATGGCGTATGGCCACCACACCTTTAACGCCCGTTGCGAAAATGTGATTTAAATATATGGGGCTTTTATTTCCCAATCGTTCTTTGTCCTGACTTTCTACAAAAACTTTAAACTCCGTGTTAGCCGAATGCTCTGGATATAGTCTTTTATAATTAGGCTTGAAGTAGGGTGCGTAATTAATAGAATCACTTTCCTCACCGCCGCCGACATGGTCATCAGCATCAGCGCCAAAAGTCCGCTTCCGAATCTTGGGATTCGGGGCTTCAGCCTCGCTCCCCTCATTCCCGTCCATTTTCAGGACGATAACAAACTATTTACAGCAAATTTAAATAATATACAGTATTTAAATTGAATGAAAAAAAAACTTTGAGAAAAATGAAAAGTGCGTCTTTTTTTAAATTCCCGCCAGTCCTAAGTAGGTAGTTATCTTTATTTAGTGTTGACCACACATGCATCTGACCAACCAACAACGCACTTTCGTAGTTATACTGTGTGCGCGTTACACACAGAGATATGCACAGATATGGCGTACAGGCCAAAATGATCTTTCCGGTGGCAGTCCACTTATTACCGTTGATTGTACATACTTGGCGATTTCAACGCACACCCCGGTGAGTCATTTTGTTGTGAATTCTTAGAATTCTGTAACGAACAAAACTGGAGGTGTGCGGACATTGAAAAATTAGGCTTAGAGTCAAGTAGCTATACTTTTGTCAGTGACGCGCACGGTTGTAGGCGATGGCTTGACCATTATGTCGTCACACAGTCTGCTTGGTTAACGGTTACTGAGATAGGTATTGTGCACGATGTGTTCTGGTCTGATCACTGTCCCATATTTGTTGAGTGTAGGTTAGATAAGATTAAACCTAAGTTAATAGACCATAAAACATCTCGTAGCAGAGTAGTTCGGGGCGAGAGGGATAGCGATCAAATAAGCGTGTACTATGACGCATGTAATAGTAAGTTAAAGCTGATTGCTAACCCTCAGAAATTTGGTTTATGCAGTAATGGACACTGTAATAATACTGAACATAGGATAATTCTTAACAAGATGTATAAATGTATTGTTACTACTTTGTCAGACGCCGCGGTACAGAGCCAAGTAGAAAATCGGACTCATAGACATTTTGGCCGTGTTCTTGGGTGGAACAAGCACGTGCGAGAGCTAGGCTTAAATATCAGATATGGGTATGGTACAATAAACCAACTTCTGGCGATGTCTACAACGACATGTGCCTTACACGAAAGGTGTTTAAAAGTAAGCTTGTGTGGTGTCAGGCTCATCAAGAACAAAATAAGCTTGATATTGTAGCTTCTCTCAGTAAAGCCAATAATTTTCAGAAGTTCTGGAAAGCTACCAAAAAGTTTGATATTAAGCCTGGTCTTCCTGTGAGTGTCAGTGGTGCCGATCAGCCGGACAGCATCGCCAACATGTTTTTGGACCACTTTAAAGTGGAGTCACCGCTGGGCTCTCCGTTGCGAGTGCTCGATGACGGATGCTGTCGTGATTCTGATCTGGTTCGTTTTTCGGCCAAGCACCATTAAGAAAATGGCGAAAGGGAAGGCAGGTCCTCACTTGGCTAGAGTACTCGCTATGTTTTACTCGCTATGTATGTGTCACTCGTACTTTCCTTGTGATCGTATGCGAACTATTGTCGTGCCTATTGTTAAGAACAAAACGGGTGACGTTTCTGATAAGTGTAATTATCGACTAAACTCCCTGGCTACTATTATCGCTAAGGTACTCGACAGTCTGCTGGACGCATGGTTAGATAGCTTGTTAAAATTACACGACGCACAGTTTGGGTTTCGTAATGATCTTGGCACTGAAATTGCGATTCCCGGCCTCTAACATACATACACAGCAAACACCAGTGTATCCTTGCTTTTTAGATCTCTCCCGTGCCTTTGACCGTGAATGTTACGAGGTTATGTGGCAAAAGCTGCGGGAGAGAAAAGTGCCAGCGGAACTGTTGCGTTTCTTCCAGTATTGGTATTACAACCAGACGAACAGTGTGAGATGGGCCGATGGGCTGTCTGTGTCTTATGGGCTAGAGTGCGTGGTGAGACAGGGGATAACGTCACCAAAGCTGTTTAACCTGTTTATAAACGATCAAATCGTTGAGCTCAGCAGCAAAAAAATCGGATGTCGCATTGATGACGTTAGTGTCAACAATATCAGCTACGCTGACGATATGGTGCTGCTGAGCCCAACGGTTAGGGCGCTTAGAGAGCTGCTTACTTGTTGCGAGGGCTATGCTCGAGAGCATGGCCTAATTTATAATGTTAATAAAAGCGGGTTCTTGATATTTAAGGCTGGCGGTGCTAAATGTCCTGAGTGTGTGCCCCCGATTAAACTAAATGGGATTGACTTACTGCGAGTGTACAAGTTCAAGTACTTGGGGCATTATGTAACCGACGACCTTAATGACCAAGTGGATATTGAGAGGGAACGTAGGGCGCTGGCAATCCGATGTAACATGTTGGCTCGTAGATTTGCACGCTGTAGCAGGGCAGTCAATATAAACGCTTTTTAAAGCTTATTGCCAAGTGCTTTTACAAGTGCAGTCTGTGGACCAACTATACTCAGCGGGCTATCAGCGCCCTACGGGTCCAATATAATAACGGGTTCAGGATGTTGATGGGGCTGCCCCGTTTCTGCAGTGCATCAGGTATGTTTGCACAAGCACACGTCGACGGCTTCCACGCCATCGTCAGACAGAAATCTGCCTCTTTGCTCTGCAGAGTGCGGGAGAGCTCCAACTCCATCCTGAAGACCAAAGCGGGGAGGTGCGAGTCTCCCTTATTAGGTGACGTTGTTCGAAGATGTGTTTCGAACAACAGACTTGTTTCCAAATAGATAATAAGTTTACTAACATAGTTTTAAGTTATCCTTGTTGTTTTTTTTGTTTACTAACCCATATCGGTGTTGCTTATCCGAATTAAAGATTTTTTTTTTAAATTTGTTTTTATAACAACCTTGAAATCCTGCTCAGAAGGAAGTTAGTGTACCCCACTGACCTGAAACCTATGCGCGCGCAGTTGCGCTGCGCTAGTGTACCCCCACTTCATGGTTAAATTAGCTCGAATCTGTTCCTAAACTGAATCGGAGCTCCTCGACTCCATGCAGCCTTTTGGTTCCTACGTCTAAAGTGTATACAGGGTAAAATTGAATTCATGGGCAATATTTAAAGGGGTCATTGCATTCATTATGAACAACTTTTACCATGGGACCAACATTGAAATCGATCGAAAAAAAATCAGCTGTTCCATACATTTATGTCGCATAACTCGTCAAAAAGTAGGAAACAGCTGATATTTTTACATGTCATAGAAGAGAGCTAGAGTTGCATAGAGAAAAATCTGAAATTATTACATGTGATAGAAGTTCTTGTAAAGATTACAGGAAAAATAAAACAATGTCTCTAAATAGCACACTTTTTTATGGTACGGAACCCTTGGTGCGTGAGTCCGACTCGCTCTTGGCCGGTTTTTTTAAATATGTGTAAGTACCACCTATGTTAAGTGAATAATTAATCATTTTCATGCACAAACCAAATGGCGCCTTTGTCTAAGGACGAGCAAAAATTACATGTTTGACAATTATTAACTATTTTATTTCGTCTACATTCTAATAACATAATTTCAAATTAATCTGACATGTCTCGCAAAATATTTCATATTTCTCTGTAGATTAATATTGTATGTTATCCACTATAGCTTCTCTTAAGTAACTAATGCACCACTACAGTTTTTAGAGCAACAAGTAGCATTAGGTAAAGCTTTGCCTTCTAAACTTCAAAATATGTTATTAAGCGTATGAACCATGTTTTAAACATTTTTGAATAACTCTTTGAAATGGGTTGGAAATTATTTTGTTAGGTTTTTTAATGATAAAAGGGATTTTACCTACCTCTCTAGCCATATCATATCACATGAAAGATTCATAACTCAACTGATTCGTCTTTTCTTTGTATTGTTCTCTTCTCTTTTCTTATATTCATTTTGGTCCTCCATCCACGCACGTGCTCCTCGTGTCTTCGAATCAGCCGCTCATACCACGAAAATCAATTGTTCCTCAGCTTTTACTTTCACGATGTAAGGGGTCCCCAAACTATCAATTACAATAATATGCATATGATTCAAATAAGGGTCAAATATTTGTATAAATATTTTTTTTTAATCTATATAATTATTTATATAAAATGGTAAACTGACTGAATGAATGACTGACTGACTGATTGGGTGCACAGCTCAAACCGCTGGACCTAGAGACTTGAAATTTTGTACATACACATGTACCTTATACAGTGTAGGCATCCACTAAGGAAGGATTTTTGGAGCTTTCACCCCTAACGGGGTATAAAAGGGGATGTAAGTTTGTATGAAAGTCCGTCAGTTTTGAAGTTAGGATATTCAAATTTTGTGTTTAGGCTGACGATTGATAATTAATTTATACGTGTCTCAGCGTTTTTGATTATTCCACCCCCGAAGGAGTGAAAAGGGGTATGAATTTGTGCATGGAAAGTCCTTCATTTACAAAGTAAAAATCACAAAATTTATTATTTAGGCTTATGGTTTGAAACTAACGCAACGTATATATCGGTGTTGTCCTTTACATAATAGTTAATTATACCAATTTTATATGTCTATCTATTAATAATCACAAATTAAAAATTAATTCTCTCTGTCTCTCTCTGTAATCGTGCCACACGAAAAGCTAGCCCACTAGGAGGCGGTACCGCCCCGCGGTGAAAAGTGGGATGAGATTTTGTATTTTTCATTCACAAAATTTTGTATTCAAGTAAAAATAATACTCTAACTAAGCCTCTACTGCCGCCGGTCACACACACACACCGCAAACACACCCTCAAACACCACACACACACAGCCACAGCCTAAACCGCTGATCTTGAAGACATGAAATTTGAAGGCTGTGTTCTTTATGAAGAGTAGGTATCCATTAAGAAAGGGTTTTTCGAAATTCCACCCCTAAGTTGGTAAAACAGGGGAAGAATGTTTGCATGAAAAATCTTATTCCTTGAGTTACTAGACTTGACACGAATGCTTACCTAAGTAGATTATAAAGTTTGAAATTTTTAGTTTTCCTAAACTACCCCCTAAGGGGGTTTGGGGGGGTTTGGTGGGCATGATTCCACAGGAGTGGAATTTAAAAAAATCGTTTGGATTTGGAAAACAGGGAATACAGTTTATATGAAAAATCTTATTCATTTGGTTAATTGACTTGAAACTTGGCACAAATACTTGCCCAAGTAAGCAATAAAGTTTGTCATTATCAGTTTTTCAAAACTACACCCCAAAGGGGGTTTAGGGATGTTAAAGTTTGTATGGAAGAATTTTAAAGCGCGTCCATTATGGCCTATGCGTATGCCTTTCATCCATAAGATTTGGATGAAAGGCATATGAATAGGCCAGGAACTAGGTTAAGATATAGGATACTTTTTTATCCTGGTAGCACGCTCCCGAAGGGTAATTTCCGACCACCACGCGGGCGAAGCCGCGGGCAAAAGCTAGTAAACTATATTACTTCACAATTATGCTTACATCAATATTTTTTTATTATAATTTCTTTTTGAGCAAGAAAAAAATTTTGAAAAGTGCGAAACACTGTGGGAATATCAAATATTTGAAAAGCGACTCCATTGAACAGAGCGAATATTACGTAAAAGTGTATGACAACAATAAATATCAAAATGGTTTGTAGGAATGTTTGCGAGTCTTGTTTGTTTAATGTCATAGACTATGACGTCACACCAAGCACGCCAAAATGGAGGGCGTTTAAGGCGACCGTGTTGGCTATTTTTAACTACTTTTTTAAGTACTTTCAATTGCTTTTTTGGTGTTGAATATTTTTTTACTATTACAATAATATGGTGATGTAAACTATCAAATAAAAATATTTAAAAAAAATACAAGGATATTCCTTAATGACAATTTTTACATGATTAATACATGTTGATGAGCAAAATGATCGTGAGCAAATTGCAATTGAAGCGATTGACAATTAATACACAGAACATTAACAATTGCAAGTCATCGTTTCAAGGACCCTTTACTTTCATGCTGCTTTTTTACTTTATAGGGATGATTTGATTTATAGTACTGTACTTACCGAGAACCGTGTGGTGTATTGTTCCGTTTGGTGCCGGACTTAAAGAATAGCACCACCCCTATTTCTTCCAATGGATATCGTAAAAGGGTAATAAAGGACTTACTAGAGAATGGGCAGCAGTGTTGTCTTTGCATTTTTTAAAAACCATATTGCGATTCCCAACCCACCTGCCAAGCGTGACGATTATGGTAAACCTCCCCAAAAATTTACAAGCACCAAGAACATATGGCTCCTAGTGCCCAGCGGCCTACCTGCATTTTGCTACGGTAGCGGTCAAGGTCACTGTGAGGCAAGGGTTGCTAAGAATCCCTGGAAGAGATCCCGCTACCACAATCACCGAAATTGGAGTTGGATGGGGCAATTTGGAGTTGGACGTTGGAACCACCGGGGTCACCTATTAGCCAGATTATGGAGAAGGAAGGCCTCTTTATGATGAACTCCCACAGAAAGTGGACCTGGCAGAGCCCCGATAGTGCAACTAAAAATGATATTAACTTCATTATGTCGATGAAGAAGCAAGTATTCAATGATGTTTCTCTGATCAACGTGCAACGCGGTGAAAACCGGAAGTGATCACTGCAAGGTATTAGAAATGTTGAAATTGAATAATAAGCTGAAAAGATGAAGTCTACGCTCCACCCAGCACTGACCCAAGTCCGAAACCCCGAGAGCTTTCAACTCGAGCTTCAGAATCGCTTCGAGTGCCTAGGGAGCTCCGTGGACGATTATTACGATGGATTCGTGAAAACTGTCCATACATTTGGGTCTAAGATCTTCAAGACCCGTCGTACACATAGAAACAAGAAGCTCTCTTATCCTACTTTACAGCTCATGGAGGAGAGGCGCGAGATGATCCTGCAGTGTGCAGACGATGCGCTCAAGTATCGGCAGTTCAATAGACAGAAAAAGCTACCTTCGCCCCTTTAATACAAGGCGCGATAGACCGGAACAAGTGCTCCAAGGTCTTGGCAAGAGATCTGTCTATTGGGCAGAACCAGCTTACAACATTGAAGACCAATTATGACAGGACCATATCCGCCAAACCTGAGCTGTTGAGAGAGATCGAGAGGTTCTGGACATACACGTCAATAAATAACCCCGTTGTGAATGTGGCAAACTACCCAAGAGCTAGACCGACACTATACCGAAGACATCCCGGACGTCAGCTTGTACGAGATTAGGATGGCTCTGAAGCAGCTCAAAAACAACAAGGCGCCGGGTGATGACGGAATTACGGCCGAATTGCGAAAGGCCAGCGGGAATCCCGCTGAAGTGTCTGAACAAAAACATCACTATGTCAGTCCGACGCCGACCCCAGGACCAGACCTCGAAACCTATTCTTCATATACCTTATTCTTCAGCAGCGAGGTGTGAGAGTCTCACACCTCGCTGCTGAAGAATAAGCTGCTAAAGAATAGGTTGGAATAGGTGAGACAGGGAGACGTTATCTCTCCGAAACGGTTCACCGCTGCACTGGAGCATGTCTTTAAGGTTCTGGACTAGCATCAATGGCTTGGCATCAAAATCAATGGCGAGTACGTCACTCACCTTCGGTTTTCCGACGATACAGTAGTCATTGCTGAGACTATGGAGGACCTCAATACAATCCTCGATGACCTCAGTAGGGCTTCCGAAAGAGCGGGACTTAAAATGAACATGGATAAGACAAAGGTCATTCCCATGTAACCACCACTCTCATGAAGATCGGAGATGGTACACTCGAAGTTGTGGACGAGTATGTTTACCTAGGGCAAAATATCCAGTTAGATAAGTCCAACTTCGAAAAAGAGGTTAATTATCGAATTCGACTTGGCTGGGCAGTGGTCGGAAAGCTACGCTGTCTTCTCGTCTCACTTACCGCAATGTCTCAAGACCAAAGTCTTTGACCAGTCCGTGTTTTCACGGCTTATGGCACTGAAACGTGGTCGCTCACAATGAGCCTTATTAGAAGGCTAAAAGTCACTCAAAGGGCAATGGAGTCTACGCTTGAAGTTTCCCTACGTGACCGAATCATAAATGAAGAGATCCACAGGAGAACCAAGGTAACCAACATTTCTAAGAACTGCCAAACTTCAAGTGGCAGTGGGCACGGCACATTGCTCGCAGAATCATGGGCGCACCCGATGGTCGGTTCTGAAGTGGCGACCGCGTACCGGAAGACGTAGCGCTGGAAGGTCTCCCGCAAGGTGCACCGATGACCCTATAAAGGCTGCAGGAATCTGCTGGATGCGGGAAGCACAGAGTCGGTCGAAGTGGCGGTGCTTGAGTGAGGCCTATGTCCAGCACTAGACGTTTTGCATTGCAATAGCATTTTGCACGACTTGACAATCTTATTAAATCTAGTTTTCTTTTCTCTTCTTCTGAAAAGCAGTTTTAATCCCTTTTAGCTTTCAATCATAAATATGCTACTAGGTCTACTGTTTGTTATTTAAATAGAAATGCGGTCTTTCTTTCCGTGAAAATCTCCTTTATTTAAGTACCTATTCCATTATTTCTATTTGTTTTAAGTACGTACCTAATAAGACAAGTATGAACAGGTTTTAATATATGGTATCTATGGACGTGTACTACACCTACCTATTATTGTGTGAGTAGGTACTTTTTTATGATAGTAGAAGT
This sequence comes from Dicycla oo, assembly GCA_948252095.1. Taxonomy (NCBI): domain Eukaryota; kingdom Metazoa; phylum Arthropoda; class Insecta; order Lepidoptera; family Noctuidae; genus Dicycla; species Dicycla oo. The sequence continues at coordinate 12,963,703 of OX411713.1, read as the reverse complement.
AATAAAAAGTGAAGGGAAGTTTATACAGCGTCGATACAACATGGAGGCTTTCCTGTGGCCTGCCTATAGTAGATACAATTTTCAAGCTCTGTACCAAAAATCAATTAAATAGGAGCAGTAATTTAGTCGCAAATATTTTTTAAAGTTTTTGTCCCGTTTGAACACGATGTATCTTTCCTAATAGCTGATTATGTCTTTAAGCATAGGTCAAGCACCTTAAAACGATAAATCGATGCGTTGTTGCCGCTCTGACGCAAGTCACAAGTACAACCAATTTTCGCAAAAAAGCGAAACGCACTTTCATGACGAGAGTGACAATCATAGCAAGACATCCCGCGCGTAAAAGAAATGGAAATAGGTCAGTGTGTTGCTATTGCATCCTAGATCCCTGCCATCGGTGGGCCTCTAAAAAATATTTTGTTCAGTGCGCCGATGCTATCCTTTCGGAACGTATGTTTTGTTTAACTCGCGCGCTTTTTTGTGACAGGACACGTAACTTGGGATTATTATTATTTAGTGTTCGTGATTTTTTTTTGTGATTGACTGTTTTTTATTGTGATATGACACATAATTAAACTTTGGTTGTGTGTGTGTAATTAAAGTGTTCAACAATGCCTCGTGTAACTTACACGGCATCAGAATACACTGAATACATTCTCCGTCGGTATCATTTGTGCATTAATGGGATTGGAGGACACATCGAGAATGTAAAAATTTAGTGTTTTTATTGTGAATGATGTTGTGCGCGTGAAGTACGCGCACCCTTACCTACTTACCTAACATAAAAGCCAGCGCGAGTGGAGGCCTAAAGGCCGCCATATACGGACTGCTCGAGCAGTTAGCCATTGATCAACATACACGGACCGCTCTTGCTGTCACAGGCAACAGCTTGAAGCTGCCATTGATAACTGCTGGCGCAGTTGATACCAACTGCTCGTCATTCAAATCAGTAGCAACATGGAGAATTCCAATTAAGTTCTTGCGATTTATTTGCACTGATTAGCGCGTCACAATCTACATCGTTAATTTTGCTCAAGAGACAAGCGTGCGGACGGGAAGCGCGCGCGATGTGGAATGAAGAGTGCGGGCGGAGATAACTACGCGAGAGCATTCGACAGCTCAAGCAGTCATTGTATGCCTGGCGACGTTGCCGCTTTGTTACCTAGGTAGTTAAATTTATTTATAAAGGGTGGTTACGTTTTAGTCTGATTTGTAAGCTATTTAGTTTGTTTGAAAAAAAAAAATTCTGATTTTTGGTGCTTTTTATTTTTGTACCGTATCGAATTAATACTAAACACGTATAGTATTCGTAGACTAATTGAATGACTTTCTGTCAAAACAACTCTGTATAAGGGAAAGTACTCAATAAAAAAAAATATCATGCTTGTTTCAATTTATTATGATTAAATAGGTTCCCATTACCATGAATATTTATAATTATACAATATTAAGAAGACTACAGGACCTAATCGCAACTAAACGTAAGATTTATAATCCTAAAAGTATTATTATCTACTGCAGTAAACAAAATCAGAAAAATATATTATATTCTTTAGGATATATGCTAGTTAGATAGTGTGTTGAAAACACAATACAACTAATGGGGAGGAAAACTAACTTGTTACCACGATAGATGGCGCACAATCGACTGTACCTTGTTTTGATATATTAGCTGTCAAATCGTATGGATTTTTGCAATCTAATAAGCTTAGCTTTCCTATTTTCCGTAATTTTGTCCAAAATGCCACAATGTAGAGTGTTAACTTGGTAAAACAGAGGAGTACATTTGTTTCCTAAAGAAAGTCATGGCAGACAACAATGGGAATTGGCGTTACGTATTAAAAACTTTAAGGCAAGTAGTACTGCACCATTATCTGCTGCGCATTTCACAGAAGAGGATTAGATTAGTAAATAAGCCGTCCTTTAGGCTGGGTACAATATATATAAAACAAAAAAATCAAGATTATTATCTAATAAAATAAAATTATTGTCATCAAAATAAAAGCGTCATAAAATATACTATATTAACTAATATATGTAGGTAGTAAAGAATTCTTCTAAAGATTTAATCAACCAATATAGGTTGATTAAAGAGGAGCTCGTGGCTAAATAATAACAGCTGCAAGGGTCGATCCATCAGATTAAGCAACGCTTGCCGGGGTTGGTCTGTAGATGGGTGACCATCTGTACATACCGAGACTCCTCCGTGCCTCGGAAAGCACGTTAAGCCGTTGGTCCCGGCTGTCATTTGTGGATCTTTGGCAGTCGTTACGGGTCGTCAGAAGCCCGAAAGTCTGACAATAAGTCTAACCAAGGGGTATCGTATTACCCAATAACTGGGTTGTGGAGGTCAGATGGGCAGTCGCTCCATGTAAAATACTGGTATTTAGCTGCATCCGGTTAGACTGGAAGCCGACCCCAACATAGTTGGGAAAAGGCTAGGCATATTGATTGATAGGTACTTAGTTTTCAAAATATTCCTGTATTACTTGTCTGTTAATCATTGGTAAAGGAGTATCTGCATTTATGTCTCTGAATGTATCAGAAGGTGGACATAGGTATGCGGTGTCGTCTTGGATGTCGCAGTCAGCACCAAAGTTTTGGTTTCGACATACAAAAGTAATTTATAAAACAAAAAATAGGAATGTTAGTCCGTGGCTTATGGAAAAAGGCTCACAAACAATCATAACCTTAAATATTTTAAGTGTTTTCCTTTCAATCAAATCGGCCTTTTTGTCGACAGTTGCAGCGTTCCGTTTACGGAGCCCAATTTTTAGTTGACGCACAGTCATAAACGCGTACATATTATAGTGGAATTACATTTAAAAATCTCATAAATAGCAGTCCCACTACCGTAACGAAAGGTAAACAAGGTACGGTCGACTACAGCGACATCTACACACAGCTTTAAGTGTGGCTCCTCATTTGATACGATACAAATAAATCACGAAGATACCTCCAAAAAATTCTTTTACGAATAAAAACTACTAATATTTATGCAATCATTTTGATTTTTTTTTTGTCAGATTATTCTACAAGCAAAAAATTAAAATACTATTACGTGAATATGTTATTGACGTAATAGTATTTTAATTTTTTAGTCTAATCAATTGATTTTTTGTAAATAGATAATTTCAGCTTCATATTTTGTTGTGCCATCACGCTTCTCTTTCTTTTCTATGCAGTTAGAAAATGACCGCGCTTTAGGTCCTGTAGTCCTCAACCTAAATCGGAGTCCATTTTCATGTAGCGGTCATTTCTTATGTAATAAGTATGTCTTCGGTTATCTTCGTCTTCTTCTTATTCTAATAACTGAAACAATATGGGGTCGGTTACATTACGATTCTGGTTTCTATTTTTTTGAAGAGGTTTTTTACATTTACTACTACTACTTTAGTATTTATATTTATTTTCTCTCAGTCATACTGCGATAGCTGTTTTGTAAAAAATCAAAGATGATTGTTGCAGCTTTCTTCACCGATAGACCTTATATTACAGATTAGTGCTTATCACTAAGAATCTACTTATTTGTGGGCCTAAATAATTGTTTTATATTTTGGCAACAGAGCAATGACTAAAGTATGATTGTATGAAATTAAGGGATGTAATTACGGTTGAAATATTTTTGTGTGTGTAAGTTTAAAATGGACGGAAGTCTTGTGCTGTCTTGCTCAGATCAACGCGGTCAAATAGTAGGAGAGAAGAGCATTTAAATAAAATATGATTGTACCTCTACTCATAATTTGGTACTTCGCAGAAGCACAATCTTCTCCTTTGTTTACGCGGTCTTTCCGGTGGGAATCTCCTGCTTGCACGATCTCGAGCTGTATAAAAAACATATTATAATTATAGAAGTAGTCAAAGGATTTAGTTCATTTGTATTTATTAATCGTCGCTTCTAAATTGTCAAAGGGTTGTCAACTGATTAAGCATTTTTTTGAAAAAGGAGGAAGTAAAACAACGTACAGTGTTTGTTCTCCGCATCGGGAACGAGACCTCAATAAGAAAACAGATGACGGCGCCGAAGTAGCGACAGTACTTTTAATATGGCCAAATAATCTCGTTTCTCGTTGACGCCCCGTTCTCAGTGCAGTGGACTAACAGTCTTAGTTATCGCTTTCTTATTTATCTCTTGTGTTGAAAAACAAATATTTTGTGTAACAATATAATTTTATTAGTTACAAAGAAACATGTTTGTAGGTAGGGAAGAAGAAGTCCAGAAGGTTTTTGAGCAAGCGTATGCAGGGTGAAAAATTGATAGCTGAGTAGGTGCGGCATTTGTAGAGGGCACCGAATATATATTTGAAAATTTTCAGATAGGTGCCCCGTGGTCAGGAGTCCAATTTGTTATTTCGAAAATGGACCAACAATAAAGTGATCTTCAGAGCCGTTGATTTTCTTATGATTATATTTGCTAAAAGGCTCCATCAACCAGTCAAATATTTATCTCTCAGGATACGTAACACTACTGCACATAATTACTTTAATTCGCCATGAATATCCTTTTAAAAATTGTCCAAATCTAAGTTTTCGAAGTCGTCAGATTTAGGGAAAGCCCACCATTTATTCGTCAGTTTTGCCGATTTAAGTCATTATGGGTTAGGCCACACGCGATCTTAAGATAATCAACGGCTCCGAAGATCACTTTATTTTTGGTACAATTTGGAAATTTGAAAGTTTTCAAATATTTTTTCGGTGTTCTCTCATCATGCCGCACCTACTCAGCTATCAACTTTTTGCCCTGCACATGCTTGCTCAAAAACCCTCTGGGCTCCCTTACCAGTATGTTTGGTGTATTAAGTAAATAATAAGAAGGTTTAGCTTACCGCGCGAGATGGGACTGAGGTCGAACGGTAAGTCTTTAATAGAGAAGCCTGGAGGTACACCTCTGGGTCTCCTTAGCTTGCGTGTTTTACCCGATTGACCAGGTTGGGAAGGTTCCGTACACTCTTGTTCTGGTTCAGTTGACCCTTCTGTTGGTTTCGTTGTTCCTTCTTCTGGCTCATATTCTATTTCATATAGCTCATACTCTAGTTCATATGGCTCTTTTTCTAGCAAATGAGGAATGAAAAGTAATTGTTAATAAAAAATAATTAAAAAAAATATAATTAAATGGACTTCAAGAAGAAATTAACTCAAAATTATGAATTAACTTTAATATCGGAAGTCGATGTCTTGGAATCTATATTTTAGTTTTTTACCACCCACTTTCAGTGTGTAAGATCATGCATAAAGAGTCACGTGCGCGCATCCCTGCCCCCTGGGTGTCGTGCGTGTTTAGGTACGGTTGCCTTATGGCTAACGTAATTAGATTTATAATTGTGACCACTGAGAATACAGCCATCTATGGTCGAGTAGCGGAATTTACTTGTTATTCGGATCTAGTTTGTTGTAAATACTTCTGCACTAAAGCACTAAAGCAAAATAAATCCTATCCTGATAGCATGAAGTTTTATTCTCATCTGTGACTTATGCTAGTTCTGACTAAAATTAAAACGACATTCAAAGGAATTGTTTATATGGCGTGCATTATATATATGATTATCGGTTTATTTGTGTGATTTAGGTGACAACGGTTCCTATAGCAATTTTATTGCATTGCGCTTTCTTGTCACTCTTGTCTTGTCTTATTGGTGCGAATCTGTGGCAACTGGAGTAGTAAGCCAATCAGATTTTAAACACAGCTATTGAATTGTGTAGTAGAAAAAAAGTATAGTTGATTATAACATCCATGGTCCTATCAAAAAGTAAAGTTAAAACGACCACCTGCACTATGGACAACAAGAGGAATACAAATGACAAAAAGGCCGTTATTTAATTTTGTAAAACATGAAAGTTTAATTTCGTTTTGACTTTACACTACGTATGTTACGGTACACAATATTGTTAATTATTGTGATTAAATGAAGGATTTTGTTGCTTTGGTCACTAATGTATCAAAAAATACTTAGTTATTATTTATAAAAGAAATATAAATATATTACAATAGTAAAAATCGTTCAAAGTTCAAAATCGTACATGTTGCTTAGACTTTTTTGATGTGTGTATTTGTACTCTTTAGTCAGTAATTAAAGGTAATCGCTTGAGAACAGTTGTTTCAATAACACAACATCCCTAAACCTGGCTACTATGCATCGTATAGTGTGCGGCCGATGCTGCGCGGTGACGCGGATGCTCAGATTTAATTTTTAATAACAACTCTTGCAACATGAATAATTTAATTGGTTACTTTACAAGTTTAAATGTGTTTTTATTCTAATTTTTATCTTTTACTGATAGGCTCATGTTCGATTGAAAGCCGGGCTTTTTGGCTTTAGAGTAGCTCAGCTAGTAGGTAGCTGTATGAATGATGATAACAATAGTATGAATAATAACAATAGTATGAATAATTTTATTAAAACTTTGGTCAAGGTTTTGGTAGTACATTAATCAGTGTTTACAACAATCTGTAATTAATCATTGTTTACCCGGTGCCAGTATTAGCCAATTAATTAGGAAAATTAAATTGGCAAAAATAAACCCCAGTTCCACTGTTATATTATTGTATGGGGATAGTTTAACTGTAAGAAAAAAGGACATAATTGAACAAGACCTATAATTGTAAATTCATTTTCTGTGCCTTACCTTATTCGCATTATTTGTCTGATGAGCAAAATAGGCACATTTATAATTTAAATACGTTAATTTATAATAGGACTTGTCATCACAGTGATGCTATTTTATATTTCGACTGTAATCAATTTATTAGTGATTACAAACTGACAAATAATACAATGTATTTGCCACCTAGTTGTCGGAGACTTATTGCTAATCTTTAAGCATACAATATACAAAGTGACACCGGTACCTGTAGTGTACCATCGAATACTGTTAGTACTGGTACTAACACCACTTTTGACACCTTGTAGTTTAAACTATTAGGTGCGACAATGGGTCAGCCGCATATATTGAATGTTGTACATCAAAATATGCAGGGTCTGTCCGGCAAAGAGCTAGAATTAAGTTTATTTATGGAGAACTATAATGTTCAGGTCTTATGTATGACTGAACACTGGTTGAAATAACATGAAGTATTGTTTATGAATGATGATTATTTTACTGTACAAACTGCATTTGTAAGGAAAAGTGCTCTTCGCGGTTGGTCTTTAGTTCTTGTTTCAAACAAGTTGAAATGTAAACAACGTTTAGATTTAGTTAATCTTTCTATCGAGCGCACTATTGAGTTGTCTCTGTCTGAACTCGATAATTTGCGTTTATCGACCCCTTCTGGGGATTTTATCCATTTTGAATCGGTAATGGAAGATGCACTTAATAGGTTAAAATCTAGTAATAATATTTTAGATGTTACTCCATTAAGTATTAAACTTCTGAATCTTTTTAGGTCTTATAATTTATTTAACTTGTTTTTTGAACCTACTAGGATCACGTCTTCGTCAACATATCTTGATAATATATTTAGTGATTGTGATGCCAAAAATAAATTAGTGCTAAGTGACTTAAGGTCTGACCACTGTGGTTTATTAGCTAGCTTCCCTATGCGGCTTTTTATGTAATGACATAAAAAGCCGCATAAAATAAAAAGCAGGCCTTATACAGCTAGTCGTTGCAACAAATTTAAAAATAATGTAGCCCATAGAATTAGACCATCTTTAGTAGAACATGGATTACCATGTTACATCAAAAAGGGCTCCATAGATTTCATTAGGATTACCTAATGAAATCTATGGAGCCCTTTTTGATGTTGTGCAAAAAGAGTACCAATCTACCTTCAAGACCAATACCATTAATATTAATGGCACCACCGTTGGCTTTAATCAATGGGCTACTCCAGGTATTTATAAAAGTAGTGCGAGACTATACGAATTATAAGGTTTGTAAAAGCACAGGTTTGATACTCCTTTCCTAGAGTATATCAAAAATTATTCAAAATTATTTAAAAGTGTTTGTGTTTGTGCTAAATCTAAATTTTTAAGCGATACTATTAAAAATTCGAATAACAAAATAAAAACCACTTGGAAACTTATTAACAATGAAACGGGTAAGTCGGTTAAATAAAACAAACAACTTAAAGTTATGGTCGACAGCAAATTAGTTAATAAAGCAGCAGACATTGCTGAGGAATTTAATGAGTTTTTTGCCAACATACCTATAACTACGACTCGTTCCTTATATTCATCCCCGTCTAAAGCTGAAAACCATTTGCATAGTAGTGTGCCCAAATGTAGTCGCTTATTTAGCTTCGAACATATAACACCTCGTGATGTAGTTAATGTATTTAACACACATTAGTCTAAAAACACTGGTGATTACTGGGACATCTCTCCATTAAATTGTTAAGTAATATAATAGACATAGTAGCCCCCTATCTAGCTGTTACTTTTATTGTGTTGATGTAGGAACTTTTCCTGACCTCATGAAAAGTAGTAAAGTCATACCTTTATTTAAATCACAACAAAGTTATAGGTAGTTTTCAACAGTAGATGCCAAACTTCAGTGGGGCCCACATATATCAAGCTTAACGGAATATTCAAAATATGTCAAGTGTCGTTATACGCTGGTGAGCACTTCTGCGGTTTTTAATTACTTTTAATTAATTTTCTTCGCCTAATAAGCTCTAAATATTAATAATACCGTATTATACAGTTAAAGTGGTGTAAAAGTGTTATCTCCGTGAACAATATCGTGATACGGTAATTAAAACATTAACTTATATGTAGTGACTGTTGGCGATTGAGGACTAAAAAACAATATAAAAGTGAATAGAAAATAATATTCAACGAGAAGGACCAAGAGTGAGTGTGAATTACCAACAACTTACGTGTCTCAGCGGCTAAATGTGAGTCGTTCGACTGTCCAGAGGACGTAGCAACGAAAAGAAGACCCGGTCAAAAGAAGACCCGGTTCGGGAAGAAAACGATGCACAGAACCAAGAGATGACCGTTTTCTGGTGAGTCAGGCGTTGCGAAATCGTAAGGCGTCAAGTGTGGACCTGAAGAAGAGCCTTGAAGAAGTAAGAGGAGTAGAAGTAAGCTTGTGGACGGTCAGGAGGAGGCTTTTGGTTACCAATATCAGGAGTTACCGCCCGGCTCGGGGCCCTAAATTACTCCGCCACGATATTGTCACTGATCGTGCTAGACAATTCGAGTCAGGTATTTTCCAATACCTCGCAAAGGCCATTGGGCTTAGGCATCACAAGGCCACTGCTTACCACCCTCAGTGAAACGGTTTAATCGAACGATTTCACCGGCAGCTTAAAACAGTAATCAAGTGTCATGCTGCTAGCAGCTGAACCGAATCATTACCATTTGTACTGCTCGGCATAAAAAGTTGTTGATATAATTCATCACAGCTTCTTACGAAATGACACCAGCATTACTGCGGAAGTGTACTGTAAGGAACTGGACACAATTATGGAGAAGCTCGCAAATCTCCGGGCAGCATTAGTTAATCGCTCGTCTCCGCTGCTCCTACGCGACAACGCTCGACCTCATATAGCACAACAGACGGTCTCTACGATCTACATGAGCTAGTGTTGGAAGTTTTGCGTCTTCCGCCGTACTCACCAGACCTTGCACCGACAGACTTTAAAATTTGGACAACTCCTTGGCAGGAAAAAAATCAATACCCGAGAGGCAGTATAAAATGATTTTGTAGAGTTTTTTAGCTCCCGTACACAAGACTTCTTCAAGAATGTCATTGAAAAATTAACACTGCGCTGGCAGAGATGCATCGATAGCATGGGTGCATATTTTGATTGATAGAAATAAAAAAATCCATCCATATTTATACTATATACTATATATATTTATACTATATACATAATATTAGAAATTGGAAAGTAACTCTTTCTGTCTGTCCGTCTGTATGTGCTTTTGTTAGGAAATCAAGAAATTTGTGGTACAGCGTTATTGAAAAGTCATCCTCTAAGGAGGTAAAATGTAATTAATAATTTAAAAAATTCATAAATAAGATTAAAAATTTTGTTTACATCTTTTAAGAGATTGGAAATGTAGTCATAGTTCGTATCTTGAGGTAACATTTAGTCTTTATTTCATTAAAATCGACGTTTTTACGATAAAATTATATTTGAACGAGCGGACACTCGGTCACCATACATGGCAACGATATATAACAGACGGCAATATGTTCCCCAGATGTATACGTTCCCGTGAGATATTTTCAGACAACCACGTGGGCGAAGCCACGGGCAAAAGCTAGTATTTATTTAAAAATGACTATATCTTTCTGTATACAAAACGGCAATGACCTAATATTATCAAACTAATTGCTGGATCTGCAAAAATGATACATTGCGATTCTTACTGAAATGTATCACTGTCGTAGATTCAATAAGAATAATAATAAAAAAAAAATACCTGGCCCTGCTTCGAGCTCTGGTTCTTGTTCAGGCTTCGGTACTGGCTCCAGCTCTGGCTCTTGTCCGGGCTCTAGCTCTGCTTCAAGCTTTGGTTCTTGTTCAGGCTTCGGCACTGGCTCCGGCTCTGCCTCTGGTTTGGGTTCTGTTTCTTGTTCAGGCTCTGGGTCTTGTTCAGGCTTCGGCACTGGCTCCGGCTCTGGCTCTGGTTTGGGTTCTGATTCTTGTTCAGACTCTGGGTCTTGTTCAGGCTTCGGCACTGGATCCGGCTGAGACTCGGGTTCGAGCTCTGGTTCTTGTTCAGGCTTCGGCACTGGCTCTGGCTCTGGCTCTGGTTTGGACTCTGGTTCTGGTTGCGTATCTGGCTCTGGTTTGCCCTCTTGTTCTATTTCGGGTTCAGATTCTGGCTCTGGTTTGGGTTCAGGCTCTGGCTCTGGTTTTGGTTCAGGCTCTGGCTCTGCTACGAGCTCTGGTTGTGGTCCTGGTTCGGAATTTGGCTCCGATTCGCACTCTGGCTCTGGTTTGGGTTCTGGTTCTTGTTCAGGCTCTGGTTCTTGTTTGGGCTTCGGCACTGGCTCCGGCTCAGACTCTGGTTCTTGTTCAGGCTCCTGTACTGGCTCCAGCTCTGGCTCTTGTCCGATCTCTGGGTCTGCTTCGAGCTTTGGCTCTTGTTCAGGCTTCGGCACTGGCTCCGGCTCAGACTCTGGTTCTTTTTCAGGCACTGGCTCCGGCTCTGGCTCTGGTTTGGGTTCTGGTTCTTGTTCAGGCTCTGATTCTTGTTTGGGCTTCGGCACTGGCTCCGGCTCAGACTCTGGTTCTTGTTCAGGCTCCTGTACTGGCTCCAGCTCTGGCTCTTGTCCGATCTCTGGCTCTGCTTCGAGCTTTGGTTCTTGTTCAGGCTTCGGCACTGGCTCTGGCTCTGGCTCTGGTTTGGACTCTGGTTCTGGTTGCGTATCTGGCTCTGGTTTGCCTTCTTGCTCTATTTCGGGTTCAGATTCTGGCTCTGGTTTGGGTTCAGGCTCTGGCTCAGGTTTTGGTTCAGGCTCTGGCTCTGCTTCGAGCTCTGGTTGTGGTCCTGTATCGGAATTTGGCTCCGATTCGCACTCTGGCTCTGGTTTGGGTTCTGGTTCTTGTTCAGGCTCTGGTTCTTGTTTAGGCTTCGGCACTGGCTCCGGCTCAGACTCTGGTTCTTGTTCAGGCTTCGGCACCGGCTCCGGCTCTGACTCTGGTTTAGGCTCTATTTCTGGTTCAGGCTCTGGCTCTGGTTTTAGTTCAGGCTCTGGCTCTGCTTCAAGCTCTGATTGTGGTCCTGGTTCGGAATTGGCGTCCGATTCGCACTCTGGCTCTGGTATGGGTTCTGGTTCTTGTTCAGGCTCTGATTCTTGTTTGGGCTTCGGCACTGGCTCCGGCTCAGACTCTGGTTCTTTTTCAGGCTCTTGTACTGGCTCCAGCTCTGGCTCTTGTCCGATCTCTGGTTCTGCTTCGAGCTTTGGTTCTTGTTCAAGCTTCGGCACTGGCTCCGGCTCTGGCTCTGGTTTGGGTTCTGGTTCTTGTTCAGGCTCTGATTCTTGTTTGGGCTTCGGCACTGGCTCCGGCTCAGACTCTAGTTCTTGTTCAGGCTTCGGCACTGGCTCTGGCTCTGGCTCTGGTTTGGACTCTGGTTCTGGTTGCGTATCTGGCTCTGGTTTGCCTTCTTGCTCTATTTCGGGTTCAGATTCTGGCTCTGGTTTGGGTTCAGGCTCTGGCTCTGGTTTTGGTTTAGGCTCTGGCTCTGCTTCGAGCTCTGGTTGTGGTCCTGGTTCGGAATTTGGCTCCGATTCGCACTCTGGCTCTGGTTTGGGTTCTGGTTCTTGTTCAGGCTCTGGTTCTTGTTTGGGCTTCGGCACTGGCTCCGGCTCAGACTCTGGTTCTTGTTCAGGCTCCTGTACTGGCTCCAGCTTTGGCTCTTGTCCGATCTCTGGCTCTGCTTCGAGCTTTGGTTCTTGTTCAGGCTTCGGCACTGGCTCCGGCTCAGACTCTGGTTCTTGTTCAGGCTCCTGTACTGGCTCCAGCTCTGGCTCTTGTCCGATCTCTGGCTCTGCTTCGAGCTTTGGTTCTTGTTCAGGCTTCGGCACTGCCTCCGGCTCTGGCTCTGGTTTGGGTTCTGGTTCTTGTTCAGGCTCTGATTCTTGTTTGGGCTCCGGCACTGGCTCCGGCTCAGACTTTGGTTCTTGTTCAGGCTCCTGTACTGGCTCCAGCTCTTGCTCTTGTCCGATCTCTGGCTCTGCTTCGAGCTTTGGTTCTTGTTGAGGCTTCGGCACTGGCTCCGGCTCTGGCTCTGGTTTGGGTTCTGGTTCTTGTTCAGGCTCTGATTCTTGTTTGGGCTCCGGCACTGGCTCCGGCTCAGACTCTGGTTCTTGGTCAGGCTCCTGTATTGGCTCCAGCTCTGGCTCTTGTCCGATCTCTGGCTCTGCTTCGAGCTTTGGTTCTTGTTCAGGCTTCGGCACTGCCTCCGGCTCTGGCTCTGGTTTGGGTTCTGATTCTTGTTCAGGCTCTGGGTCTTGTTCAGGCTTCGGCACTGGCTCCGGCTCAGACTCTGGTTCTTGTTCAGGCTCCTGTACTGGCTCCAGCGCTTGCTCTTGTCCGATCTCTGGCTCTGCTTCGAGCTTTGGTACTTGTTGAGGCTTCGGCACTGGCTCCGGCTCTGGCTCTGGTTTGGGTTCTGGTTCTTGTTCAGGCTCTGATTCTTGTTTGGGCTCCGCCACTGGCTCCGGCTCAGACTCTGGTTCTTGTTCAGGCTCCTGTACTGGCTCCAGTTCTGGCTCTTGTCCGATCTCTGGCTCTGTTTCGAGCTTTGGTTCTTGTTCAGGCTGCGGCACTGGCTCCGGCTCTGGCTCTGGTTTGGGTTCTGGTTCTTGTTCAGGCTCTGATTCTTGTTTGGGTTCCGGCACTGGCTCCGGCTCAGACTCTGGTTCTTGTTCAGGCTCCTGTACTGGCTCCAGCTCTGGCTCTTGTCCGATCTCTGGCTCTGCTTCGAGCTTTGGTTCTTGTTCAGGCTTCGGCACTGGCTCCGAATCTGGCTCTGGTTTGGACTCTGGTTCTGGTTGCGTATCTGGCTCTGGTTTGCCCTCTTGCTCTATTTCGGGTTCAGATTCTAGCTCTGGTTTTGGTTCAGGCTCTGGCTCTGCTTCAAGTTTTGGTTGTGGTCCTGGTTCGGAATTTGGCTCCGATTCGCACTCTGGCTCTGGTTTGGGTTCTGGTTCTTGTTCAGGCTCTGGTTCTTGTTTTTGCTTCGGCACTGGCTCCGGTTCAGACTCTGGTTCTTGTTCAGGCTCCTGTACTGGCTCCAGCTCTGACTCTTGTCCGATCTCTGGCTCTGCTTCGAGCTTTGGCTCTTGTTCAGGCTTCGGCACTGGCTCCGGCTCAGACTCTGGTTCTTTTTCAGGCTCTTGTACTGGCTCCAGCTCTGGCTCTTGTCCGATCTCTGGCTCTGCTTCGAGCTTTGGTTCTTGTTCAAGCTTCGGCACTGGCTCCGGCTCTGGCTCTGGTTTGGGTTCTGGTTCTTGTTCAGGCTCTGATTCTTGTTTGGGCTTCGGCACTGGCTCCGGCTCAGACTCTGGTTCTTGTTCAGGCTCCTGTACTGGCTCCAGCTCTGGCTCTTGTCTGATCTCTGGCTCTGCTTCGAGCTTTGGTTCTTGTTCAGGCTTCGGCACTGGCTCTGGCTCTGGCTCTGGTTTGGACTCTGGTTCTGGTTGCGTATCTGGCTCTGGTTTGCCCTCTTGCTCTATTTCGGGTTCAGATTCTGGCTCTGGTTTGGGTTCAGGCTCTGGCTCAGGTTTTGGTTCAGGCTCTGGCTCTGCTTCGAGCTCTGGTTGTGGTCCTGTATCAGAATTTGGCTCCGATTCGCACTCTGGCTCTGGTTTGGGTTCTGGTTCTTGTTCAGGCTCTGGTTCTTGTTTAGGCTTCGGCACTGGCTCCGGCTCAGACTCTGGTTCTTGTTCAGGCTCCTGTACTGGCTCCAGCTCTGGCTCTTGTCCGATCTCTGGCTCTGCTTCGAGCTTTGGTTCTTGTTCAGGCTTCGGCACTGGCTCCGGCTCTGGCTCTGGTTTGGGTTCTGGTTCTTGTTCATGCTCTGGCTCATGTTCAGGCTCCGGCACTGGCTCCGGCTCAGACTCTGGTTCTTGTTCAGGCTCCTGTACTGGCTCCAGCTCTGGCTCTTGTCCGATCTCTGGCTCTGCTTCGAGCTCTGGTTGTGGTCCTGTATCGGAATTTGGCTCCGATTCGCACTCTGGCTCTGGTTTGGGTTCTGGTTCTTGTTCAGGCTCTGATTCTTGTTTGGGCTTCGGCACTGGCTCCGGCTCAGACTCTGGTTCTTGTTCAGGCTCCTGTACTGGCTCCAGCTCTGGCTCTTGTCCGATCTCTGGCTCTGCTTCGAGCTCTGGTTGTGGTCCTGTATCGGAATTTGGCTCCGATTCGCACTCTGGCTCTGGTTTGGGTTCTGGTTCTTGTTCAGGCTCTGATTCTTGTTTGGGCTTCGGCACTGGCTCCGGCTCAGACTCTGGTTCTTGTTCAGGCTCCTGTACTGGCTCCAGCTCTGGCTCTTGCCCGATCTCTGGCTCTGCTTCGAGCTCTGGTTGTGGTCCTGTATCGGAATTTGGCTCCGATTCGCACTCTGGCTCTGGTTTGGGTTCTGGTTCTTGTTCAGGCTCTGATTCTTGTTTGGGCTTCGGCACTGGCTCCGGCTCAGACTCTGGTTCTTGTTCAGGCTCCTGTACTGGCTCCAGCTCTGGCTCTTGTCCGATCTCTGGCTCTGCTTCGAGCTCTGGTTGTGGTCCTGTATCGGAATTTGGCTCCGATTCGCACTCTGGCTCTGGTTTGGGTTCTGGTTCTTGTTCAGGCTCTGATTCTTGTTTGGGCTTCGGCACTGGCTCCGGCTCAGACTCTGGTTCTTGTTCAGGCTCCTGTACTGGCTCCAGCTCTGGCTCTTGTCCGATCTCTGGCTCTGCTTCGAGCTCTGGTTGTGGTCCTGTATCGGAATTTGGCTCCGATTCGCACTCTGGCTCTGGTTTGGGTTCTGGTTCTTGTTCAGGCTCTGATTCTTGTTTAGGCTTCGGCACTGGCTCCGGCTCAGACTCTGGTTCTTGTTCAGGCTCCTGTACTGGCTCCAGCTCTGGCTCTTGTCCGATCTCTGGCTCTGCTTCGAGCTCTGGTTGTGGTCCTGTATCGGAATTTGGCTCCGATTCGCACTCTGGCTCTGGTTTGGGTTCTGGTTCTTGTTCAGGCTCTGATTCTTGTTTGGGCTTCGGCACTGGCTCCGGCTCAGACTCTGGTTCTTGTTCAGGCTCCTGTACTGGCTCCAGCTCTGGCTCTTGTCCGATCTCTGGCTCTGCTTCGAGCTCTGGTTGTGGTCCTGTATCGGAATTTGGCTCCGATTCGCACTCTGGCTCTGGTTTGGGTTCTGGTTCTTGTTCAGGCTCTGATTCTTGTTTGGGCTTCGGCACTGGCTCCGGCTCAGACTCTGGTTCTTGTTCAGGCTCCTGTACTGGCTCCAGCTCTGGCTCTTGTCCGATCTCTGGCTCTGCTTCGAGCTCTGGTTGTGGTCCTGTATCGGAATTTGGCTCCGATTCGCACTCTGGCTCTGGTTTGGGTTCTGGTTCTTGTTCAGGCTCTGATTCTTGTTTGGGCTTCGGCACTGGCTCCGGCTCAGACTCTGGTTCTTGTTCAGGCTCCTGTACTGGCTCCAGCTCTGGCTCTTGTCCGATCTCTGGCTCTGCTTCGAGCTCTGGTTGTGGTCCTGTATCGGAATTTGGCTCCGATTCGCACTCTGGCTCTGGTTTGGGTTCTGGTTCTTGTTCAGGCTCTGATTCTTGTTTGGGCTTCGGCACTGGCTCCGGCTCAGACTCTGGTTCTTGTTCAGGCTCCTGTACTGGCTCCAGCTCTGGCTCTTGTCCGATCTCTGGCTCTGCTTCGAGCTCTGGTTGTGGTCCTGTATCGGAATTTGGCTCCGATTCGCACTCTGGCTCTGGTTTGGGTTCTGGTTCTTGTTCAGGCTCTGATTCTTGTTTGGGCTTCGGCACTGGCTCCGGCTCAGACTCTGGTTCTTGTTCAGGCTCCTGTACTGGCTCCAGCTCTGGCTCTTGTCCGATCTCTGGCTCTGCTTCGAGCTCTGGTTGTGGTCCTGTATCGGAATTTGGCTCCGATTCGCACTCTGGCTCTGGTTTGGGTTCTGGTTCTTGTTCAGGCTCTGATTCTTGTTTGGGCTTCGGCACTGGCTCCGGCTCAGACTCTGGTTCTTGTTCAGGCTCCTGTACTGGCTCCAGCTCTAGCTCTTGTCCGATCTCTGGCTCTGCTTCGAGCTCTGGTTGTGGTCCTGTATCGGAATTTGGCTCCGATTCGCACTCTGGCTCTGGTTTGGGTTCTGGTTCTTGTTCAGGCTCTGATTCTTGTTTGGGCTTCGGCACTGGCTCCGGCTCAGACTCTGGTTCTTGTTCAGGCTCCTGTACTGGCTCCAGCTCTGGCTCTTGTCCGATCTCTGGCTCTGCTTCGAGCTCTGGTTGTGGTCCTGTATCGGAATTTGGCTCCGATTCGCACTCTGGCTCTAGTTTGGGTTCTGGTTCTTGTTCAGGCTCTGATTCTTGTTTGGGCTTCGGCACTGGCTCCGGCTCAGACTCTGGTTCTTGTTCAGGCTCCTGTACTGGCTCCAGCTCTGGCTCTTGTCCGATCTCTGGCTCTGCTTCGAGCTCTGGTTGTGGTCCTGTATCGGAATTTGGCTCCGATTCGCACTCTGGCTCTGGTTTGGGTTCTGGTTCTTGTTCAGGCTCTGATTCTTGTTTGGGCTTCGGCACTGGCTCCGGCTCAGACTCTGGTTCTTGTTCAGGCTCCTGTACTGGCTCCAGCTCTGGCTCTTGTCCGATCTCTGGCTCTGCTTCGAGCTCTGGTTGTGGTCCTGTATCGGAATTTGGCTCCGATTCGCACTCTGGCTCTGGTTTGGGTTCTGGTTCTTGTTCAGGCTCTGATTCTTGTTTGGGCTTCGGCACTGGCTCCGGGTCAGACTCTGGTTCTTGTTCAGGCTCCTGTACTGGCTCCAGCTCTGGCTCTTGTCCGATCTCTGGCTCTGCTTCGAGCTCTGGTTGTGGTCCTGTATCGGAATTTGGCTCCGATTCGCACTCTGGCTCTGGTTTGGGTTCTGGTTCTTGTTCAGGCTCTGATTCTTGTTTGGGCTTCGGCACTGGCTCCGGCTCAGACTCTGGTTCTTGTTCAGGCTCCTGTACTGGCTCCAGCTCTGGCTCTTGTCCGATCTCTGGCTCTGCTTCGAGCTCTGGTTGTGGTCCTGTATCGGAATTTGGCTCCGATTCGCACTCTGGCTCTGGTTTGGGTTCTGGTTCTTGTTCAGGCTCTGATTCTTGTTTGGGCTTCGGCACTGGCTCCGGCTCAGACTCTGGTTCTTGTTCAGGCTCCTGTACTGGCTCCAGCTCTGGCTCTTGTCCGATCTCTGGCTCTGCTTCGAGCTCTGGTTGTGGTCCTGTATCGGAATTTGGCTCCGATTCGCACTCTGGCTCTGGTTTGGGTTCTGGTTCTTGTTCAGGCTCTGATTCTTGTTTGGGCTTCGGCACTGGCTCCGGCTCAGACTCTGGTTCTTGTTCAGGCTCCTGTACTGGCTCCAGCTCTGGCTCTTCTCCGATCTCTGGCTCTGCTTCGAGCTCTGGTTGTGGTCCTGTATCGGAATTTGGCTCCGATTCGCACTCTGGCTCTGGTTTGGGTTCTGGTTCTTGTTCAGGCTCTGATTCTTGTTTGGGCTTCGGCACTGGCTCCGGGTCAGACTCTGGTTCTTGTTCAGGCTCCTGTACTGGCTCCAGCTCTGGCTCTTGTCCGATCTCTGGCTCTGCTTCGAGCTCTGGTTGTGGTCCTGTATCGGAATTTGGCTCCGATTCGCACTCTGGCTCTGGTTTGGGTTCTGGTTCTTGTTCAGGCTCTGATTCTTGTTTGGGCTTCGGCACTGGCTCCGGCTCAGACTCTGGTTCTTGTTCAGGCTCCTGTACAGGCTCCAGCTCTAGCTCTTGTCCGATCTCTGGCTCTGCTTCGAGCTCTGGTTGTGGTCCTGTATCGGAATTTGGCTCCGATTCGCACTCTGGCTCTGGTTTGGGTTCTGGTTCTTGTTCAGGCTCTGATTCTTGTTTGGGCTTCGGCACTGGCTCCGGCTCAGACTCTGGTTCTTGTTCAGGATCCTGTACTGGCTCCAGCTCTGGCTCTTGTCCGATCTCTGGCTCTGCTTCGAGCTCTGGTTGTGGTCCTGTATCGGAATTTGGCTCCGATTCGCACTCTGGCTCTGGTTTGGGTTCTGGTTCTTGTTCAGGCTCTGATTCTTGTTTGGGCTTCGGCACTGGCTCCGGCTCAGACTCTGGTTCTTGTTCAGGCTCCTGTACTGGCTCCAGCTCTGGCTCTTGTCCGATCTCTGGCTCTGCTTCGAGCTCTGGTTGTGGTCCTGTATCGGAATTTGGCTCCGATTCGCACTCTGGCTCTGGTTTGGGTTCTGGTTCTTGTTCAGGCTCTGGTTCTTGTTTAGGCTTCGGCACTGGCTCCGGATCAGACTCTGGTTCTTGTTCAGGCTCCTGTACTGGCTCCAGCTCTGGCTCTTGTCCGATCTCTGGCTCTGCTTCGAGCTCTGGTTGTGGTCCTGTATCGGAATTTGGCTCCGATTCGCACTCTGGCTCTAGTTTGGGTTCTGGTTCTTGTTCAGGCTCTGATTCTTGTTTGGGCTTCGGCACTGGCTCCGGCTCAGACTCTGGTTCTTGTTCAGGCTCCTGTACTGGCTCCAGCTCTGGCTCTTGTCCGATCTCTGGCTCTGCTTCGAGCTCTGGTTGTGGTCCTGTATCGGAATTTGGCTCCGATTCGCACTCTGGCTCTGGTTTGGGTTCTGGTTCTTGTTCAGGCTCTGATTCTTGTTTGGGCTTCGGCACTGGCTCCGGCTCAGACTCTGGTTCTTGTTCAGGCTCCTGTACTGGCTCCAGCTCTGGCTCTTGTCCGATCTCTGGCTCTGCTTCGAGCTCTGGTTGTGGTCCTGTATCGGAATTTGGCTCCGATTCGCACTCTGGCTCTGGTTTGGGTTCTGGTTCTTGTTCAGGCTCTGATTCTTGTTTAGGCTTCGGCACTGGCTCCGGCTCAGACTCTGGTTCTTGTTCAGGCTCCTGTACTGGCTCCAGCTCTGGCTCTTGTCCGATCTCTGGCTCTGCTTCGAGCTCTGGTTGTGGTCCTGTATCGGAATTTGGCTCCGATTCGCACTCTGGCTCTGGTTTGGGTTCTGGTTCTTGTTCAGGCTCTGATTCTTGTTTGGGCTTCGGCACTGGCTCCGGCTCAGACTCTGGTTCTTGTTCAGGCTCCTGTACTGGCTCCAGCTCTGGCTCTTGTCCGATCTCTGGCTCTGCTTCGAGCTCTGGTTGTGGTCCTGTATCGGAATTTGGCTCCGATTCGCACTCTGGCTCTGGTTTGGGTTCTGGTTCTTGTTCAGGCTCTGATTCTTGTTTGGGCTTCGGCACTGGCTCCGGCTCAGACTCTGGTTCTTGTTCAGGCTCCTGTACTGGCTCCAGCTCTGGCTCTTGTCCGATCTCTGGCTCTGCTTCGAGCTCTGGTTGTGGTCCTGTATCGGAATTTGGCTCCGATTCGCACTCTGGCTCTGGTTTGGGTTCTGGTTCTTGTTCAGGCTCTGATTCTTGTTTGGGCTTCGGCACTGGCTCCGGCTCAGACTCTGGTTCTTGTTCAGGCTCCTGTACTGGCTCCAGCTCTGGCTCTTGTCCGATCTCTGGCTCTGCTTCGAGCTCTGGTTGTGGTCCTGTATCGGAATTTGGCTCCGATTCGCACTCTGGCTCTGGTTTGGGTTCTGGTTCTTGTTCAGGCTCTGATTCTTGTTTGGGCTTCGGCACTGGCTCCGGCTCAGACTCTGGTTCTTGTTCAGGCTCCTGTACTGGCTCCAGCTCTGGCTCTTGTCCGATCTCTGGCTCTGCTTCGAGCTCTGGTTGTGGTCCTGTATCGGAATTTGGCTCCGATTCGCACTCTGGCTCTGGTTTGGGTTCTGGTTCTTGTTCAGGCTCTGATTCTTGTTTGGGCTTCGGCACTGGCTCCGGCTCAGACTCTGGTTCTTGTTCAGGCTCCTGTACTGGCTCCAGCTCTGGCTCTTGTCCGATCTCTGGCTCTGCTTCGAGCTCTGGTTGTGGTCCTGTATCGGAATTTGGCTCCGATTCGCACTCTGGCTCTGGTTTGGGTTCTGGTTCTTGTTCAGGCTCTGATTCTTGTTTGGGCTTCGGCACTGGCTCCGGCTCAGACTCTGGTTCTTGTTCAGGCTCCTGTACTGGCTCCAGCTCTGGCTCTTGTCCGATCTCTGGCTCTGCTTCGAGCTCTGGTTGTGGTCCTGTATCGGAATTTGGCTCCGATTCGCACTCTGGCTCTGGTTTGGGTTCTGGTTCTTGTTCAGGCTCTGATTCTTGTTTGGGCTTCGGCACTGGCTCCGGCTCAGACTCTGGTTCTTGTTCAGGCTCCTGTACTGGCTCCAGCTCTGGCTCTTGTCCGATCTCTGGCTCTGCTTCGAGCTCTGGTTGTGGTCCTGTATCGGAATTTGGCTCCGATTCGCACTCTGGCTCTGGTTTGGGTTCTGGTTCTTGTTCAGGCTCTGATTCTTGTTTGGGCTTCGGCACTGGCTCCGGCTCAGACTCTGGTTCTTGTTCAGGCTCCTGTACTGGCTCCAGCTCTAGCTCTTGTCCGATCTCTGGCTCTGCTTCGAGCTCTGGTTGTGGTCCTGTATCGGAATTTGGCTCCGATTCGCACTCTGGCTCTGGTTTGGGTTCTGGTTCTTGTTCAGGCTCTGATTCTTGTTTGGGCTTCGGCACTGGCTCCGGCTCAGACTCTGGTTCTTGTTCAGGCTCCTGTACTGGCTCCAGCTCTGGCTCTTGTCCGATCTCTGGCTCTGCTTCGAGCTCTGGTTGTGGTCCTGTATCGGAATTTGGCTCCGATTCGCACTCTGGCTCTGGTTTGGGTTCTGGTTCTTGTTCAGGCTCTGATTCTTGTTTGGGCTTCGGCACTGGCTCCGGGTCAGACTCTGGTTCTTGTTCAGGCTCCTGTACTGGCTCCAGCTCTGGCTCTTGTCCGATCTCTGGCTCTGCTTCGAGCTCTGGTTGTGGTCCTGTATCGGAATTTGGCTCCGATTCGCACTCTGGCTCTGGTTTGGGTTCTGGTTCTTGTTCAGGCTCTGATTCTTGTTTGGGCTTCGGCACTGGCTCCGGCTCAGACTCTGGTTCTTGTTCAGGCTCCTGTACTGGCTCCAGCTCTGGCTCTTGTCCGATCTCTGGCTCTGCTTCGAGCTCTGGTTGTGGTCCTGTATCGGAATTTGGCTCCGATTCGCACTCTGGCTCTGGTTTGGGTTCTGGTTCTTGTTCAGGCTCTGATTCTTGTTTGGGCTTCGGCACTGGCTCCGGCTCAGACTCTGGTTCTTGTTCAGGCTCCTGTACTGGCTCCAGCTCTGGCTCTTGTCCGATCTCTGGCTCTGCTTCGAGCTCTGGTTGTGGTCCTGTATCGGAATTTGGCTCCGATTCGCACTCTGGCTCTGGTTTGGGTTCTGGTTCTTGTTCAGGCTCTGATTCTTGTTTGGGCTTCGGCACTGGCTCCGGCTCAGACTCTGGTTCTTGTTCAGGCTCCTGTACTGGCTCCAGCTCTGGCTCTTGTCCGATCTCTGGCTCTGCTTCGAGCTCTGGTTGTGGTCCTGTATCGGAATTTGGCTCCGATTCGCACTCTGGCTCTGGTTTGGGTTCTGGTTCTTGTTCAGGCTCTGATTCTTGTTTGGGCTTCGGCACTGGCTCCGGCTCAGACTCTGGTTCTTGTTCAGGCTCCTGTACTGGCTCCAGCTCTAGCTCTTGTCCGATCTCTGGCTCTGCTTCGAGCTCTGGTTGTGGTCCTGTATCGGAATTTGGCTCCGATTCGCACTCTGGCTCTGGTTTGGGTTCTGGTTCTTGTTCAGGCTCTGATTCTTGTTTGGGCTTCGGCACTGGCTCCGGCTCAGACTCTGGTTCTTGTTCAGGCTCCTGTACTGGCTCCAGCTCTGGCTCTTGTCCGATCTCTGGCTCTGCTTCGAGCTCTGGTTGTGGTCCTGTATCGGAATTTGGCTCCGATTCGCACTCTGGCTCTGGTTTGGGTTCTGGTTCTTGTTCAGGCTCTGATTCTTGTTTGGGCTTCGGCACTGGCTCCGGGTCAGACTCTGGTTCTTGTTCAGGCTCCTGTACTGGCTCCAGCTCTGGCTCTTGTCCGATCTCTGGCTCTGCTTCGAGCTCTGGTTGTGGTCCTGTATCGGAATTTGGCTCCGATTCGCACTCTGGCTCTGGTTTGGGTTCTGGTTCTTGTTCAGGCTCTGATTCTTGTTTGGGCTTCGGCACTGGCTCCGGCTCAGACTCTGGTTCTTGTTCAGGCTCCTGTACTGGCTCCAGCTCTGGCTCTTGTCCGATCTCTGGCTCTGCTTCGAGCTCTGGTTGTGGTCCTGTATCGGAATTTGGCTCCGATTCGCACTCTGGCTCTGGTTTGGGTTCTGGTTCTTGTTCAGGCTCTGATTCTTGTTTGGGCTTCGGCACTGGCTCCGGCTCAGACTCTGGTTCTTGTTCAGGCTCCTGTACTGGCTCCAGCTCTGGCTCTTGTCCGATCTCTGGCTCTGCTTCGAGCTCTGGTTGTGGTCCTGTATCAGAATTTGGCTCCGATTCGCACTCTGGCTCTGGTTTGGGTTCTGGTTCTTGTTCAGGCTCTGATTCTTGTTTGGGCTTCGGCACTGGCTCCGGCTCAGACTCTGGTTCTTGTTCAGGCTCCTGTACTGGCTCCAGCTCTGGCTCTTCTCCGATCTCTGGCTCTGCTTCGAGCTCTGGTTGTGGTCCTGTATCGGAATTTGGCTCCGATTCGCACTCTGGCTCTGGTTTGGGTTCTGGTTCTTGTTCAGGCTCTGATTCTTGTTTGGGCTTCGGCACTGGCTCCGGGTCAGACTCTGGTTCTTGTTCAGGCTCCTGTACTGGCTCCAGCTCTGGCTCTTGTCCGATCTCTGGCTCTGCTTCGAGCTCTGGTTGTGGTCCTGTATCGGAATTTGGCTCCGATTCGCACTCTGGCTCTGGTTTGGGTTCTGGTTCTTGTTCAGGCTCTGATTCTTGTTTGGGCTTCGGCACTGGCTCCGGCTCAGACTCTGGTTCTTGTTCAGGCTCCTGTACAGGCTCCAGCTCTAGCTCTTGTCCGATCTCTGGCTCTGCTTCGAGCTCTGGTTGTGGTCCTGTATCGGAATTTGGCTCCGATTCGCACTCTGGCTCTGGTTTGGGTTCTGGTTCTTGTTCAGGCTCTGATTCTTGTTTGGGCTTCGGCACTGGCTCCGGCTCAGACTCTGGTTCTTGTTCAGGATCCTGTACTGGCTCCAGCTCTGGCTCTTGTCCGATCTCTGGCTCTGCTTCGAGCTCTGGTTGTGGTCCTGTATCGGAATTTGGCTCCGATTCGCACTCTGGCTCTGGTTTGGGTTCTGGTTCTTGTTCAGGCTCTGATTCTTGTTTGGGCTTCGGCACTGGCTCCGGCTCAGACTCTGGTTCTTGTTCAGGCTCCTGTACTGGCTCCAGCTCTGGCTCTTGTCCGATCTCTGGCTCTGCTTCGAGCTCTGGTTGTGGTCCTGTATCGGAATTTGGCTCCGATTCGCACTCTGGCTCTGGTTTGGGTTCTGGTTCTTGTTCAGGCTCTGGTTCTTGTTTAGGCTTCGGCACTGGCTCCGGATCAGACTCTGGTTCTTGTTCAGGCTCCTGTACTGGCTCCAGCTCTGGCTCTTGTCCGATCTCTGGCTCTGCTTCGAGCTTTGGTTCTTGTTCAGGCTTCGGCACTGGCTCCGGCTCTGGCTCTGGTTTGGGTTCTGGTTCTTGTTCATGCTCTGGCTCATGTCCAGGCTCCGGCACTGGCTCCGGCTCAGACTCTGGTTCTTGTTCAGGCTCCTGTACTGGCTCCAGCTCTGGCTCTTGTCCGATCTCTGGCTCTGCTTCGAGCTCTGGTTGTGGTCCTGTATCGGAATTTGGCTCCGATTCGCACTCTGGCTCTGGTTTGGGTTCTGGTTCTTGTTCAGGCTCTGATTCTTGTTTGGGCTTCGGCACTGGCTCCGGCTCAGACTCTGGTTCTTGTTCAGGCTCCTGTACTGGCTCCAGCTCTGGCTCTTGTCCGATCTCTGGCTCTGCTTCGAGCTTTGGTTCTTGTTCAGGCTTCGGCACTGGCTCTGGCTCTGGCTCTGGTTTGGACTCTGGTTCTGGTTGCGTATCTGGCTCTGGTTTGCCCTCTTGCTCTATTTCGGGTTCAGATTCTGGCTCTGGTTTGGGTTCAGGCTCTGGCTCAGGTTTTGGTTCAGGCTCTGGCTCTGCTTCGAGCTCTGGTTGTGGTCCTGTATCGGAATTTGGCTCCGATTCGCACTCTGGCTCTGGTTTGGGTTCTGGTTCTTGTTCAGATTCTGATTCTTGTTTGGGCTCCGGCACTGGCTCCGGCTCAGACTCTGGTTCTTGTTCAGGCTCCTGTACTGGCTCCAGCTCTGGCTCTTGTCCGATCTCTGGCTCTGCTTCGAGCTTTGGTTCTTGTTCAGGCTTCGGCACTGGCTCCGGCTCTGGCTCTGGTTTGGACTCTGGTTCTGGTTGCGTATCTGGCTCTGGTTTGCCCTCTTGCTCTATTTCGGGTTCAGATTCTAGCTCTGGTTTGGGTTCAGGCTCTGGCTCTGGTTTTGGTTCAGGCTCTGGCTCTGCTTCGAGCTCTGGTTGTGGTCCTGGTTCGGAATTTGGCTCCGATTCGCACTCTGGCTCTGGTTTGGGTTCTGGTTCTTGTTCAGGCTCTGGTTCTTGTTTGGGCTTCGGCACTGGCTCCGGCTCAGACTCTGGTTCTTGTTCAGGCTCCTGTACTGGCTCCAGCTCTGGCTCTTGTCCGATCTCTGGCTCTGCTTCGAGCTTTGGTTCTTGTTCAGGCTTCGGCACTGGCTCTGGCTCTAGCTCAGGTTTGGACTCTGGTTCTGGTTGCGTATCTGGCTCTGGTTTGCCCTCTTGCTCTATTTCGGGTTCAGATTCTGGCTCTGGTTTGGGTTCAGGCTCTGGCTCAGGTTTTGGTTCAGGCTCTGGCTCTGCTTCGAGCTCTGGTTGTGGTCCTGTATCGGAATTTGGCTCCGATTCGCACTCTGGCTCTGGTTTGGGTTCTGGTTCTTGTTCAGGCTCTGGTTCTTGTTTAGGCTTCGGCACTGGCTCCGGCTCAGACTCTGGTTCTTGTTCAGGCTTCGGCACCGGCTCCGGCTCTGACTCTGGTTCTTGTTCAGGCTCCTGTACTGGCTCCAGCTCTGGCTCTTGTCTGATCTCTGGCTCTGCATCGAGCTTTGGCTCTTGTTCAGGCTTCGGCACTGGCTCCGGCTCAGACTCTGGTTCTTTTTCAGGCTCTTGTACTGGCTCCAGCTCTGGCTCTTGTCCGATCTCTGGCTCTGCTTCGAGCTTTGGTTCTTGTTCAAGCTTCGGCACTGGCTCCGGCTCTGGCTCTGGTTTAGGTTCTGGTTCTTGTTCAGGCTCTGATTCTTGTTTGGGCTTCGGCACTGGCTCCGGCTCAGACTCTGGTTCTTGTTCAGGCTCCTCTACTGGCTCCAGCTCTGGCTCTTGTCCGATCTCTGGCTCTGCTTCGAGCTTTGGTTCTTGTTCAGGCTTCGGCACTGGCTCCGGCTCTGGCTCTGGTTTGGGTTCTGATTCTTGTTCAGGCTCTGGTTCTTGTTTAGGCTTCGGCACCGGCTCCGGCTCTGACTCTGGTTTAGGCTCTATTTCTGGTTCAGGCTCTGGCTCTGCTTCGAGCTCTGGTTGTGGTCCTGGTTCGGAATTTGGCTCCGATTCGCACTCTGGCTCTGGTTTGGGTTCTGGTTTTTGTTCAGACTCTGGTTCTTGTTTTGTCTTCGGCACCGGCTCCGGCTCTGACTCTGGTTTAGGCTCTATTTCTGGTTCAGGCTCTGGCTCTGCTTCGAGTTCTTGTTGTGGTCCTGGTTCGGAATTTGGCTCCGATTCGCACTCTGGCTCTGGTTTGGGTTCTGGTTCTTGTTCAGACTCTGGTTCTTGTTTGGGCTTCGGCACTGGCTCCGGCTCAGACTCTGGTTCTTGTTCAGGCTCCTGTACTGGCTCCAGCTCTGGCTCTTGTCCGATCTCTGGCTCTGCTTCGAGCTTTGGTTCTTGTTCAAGCTTCGGCACTGGTTCCGGCTCTGGCTCTGGTTTGGGTTCTGGTTCTTGTTCAGGCTCTGATTCTTGTATGGGCTTCGGCACTGGCTCCGGCTCAGACTCTGGTTCTTGTTCAGGCTCCTGTACTGGCTCCAGCTCTGGCTCTTGTCCGATCTCTGGCTCTGCTTCGAGCTTTGGTTCTTGTTCAGGCTTCGGCATTGGCTCTGGCTCTGGCTCTGGTTTGGACTCTGGTTCTGGTTGCGTATCTGGCTCTGGTTTGCCCTCTTGCTCTATTTCGGGTTCAGATTCTGGCTCTGGTTTGGGTTCAGGCTCTGGCTCAGGTTTTGAATCAGGCTCTGGCTCTGCTTCGAGCTCTGATTGTGGTCCTGTATCGGAATTTGGCTCCGATTCGCACTCTGGCTCTGGTTTGGGTTCTGGTTCTTGTTCAGGCTCTGGTTCTTGTTTAGGCTTCGGCACTGGCTCCGGCTCAGACTCTGGTTCTTGTTCAGGCTTCGGCACCGGCTCCAGCTCTGACTCTGGTTTAGGCTCTATTTCTGGTTCAGGCTCCGGCTCTGACTCTTGTTTAGGCTCTATTTCTGGTTCAGGCTCTCGCTCTGGTTTTGGTTCAGGCTCTGGCTCTGCTTCGAGCTCTGGTTGTGGTCCTGTATCGGAATTTGGCTCCGATTCGCACTCTGGCTCTGGTTTGGGTTCTGGTTCTTGTTCAGGCTCTGGTTCTTGTTTAGGCTTCGGCACTGGCTCCGGCTCAGACTCTGGTTCTTGTTCAGGCTTCGGCACCGGCTCCGGCTCTGACTCTGGTTTAGGCTCTATTTCTGGTTCAGGCTCTGGCTCTGCTTTTGGTTCAGGCTCTGGCTCTGCTTCAAGCTCTGGTTGTGGTCCTGGTTCGGAATTGGGCTCCGATTCGCACTCTGGCTCTGGTATGGGTTCTGGTTCTTGTTCAGGCTCTGATTCTTGTTCAGGCTTCGGCACCGGCTCCTGCTCTGACTCTGGTTCTTGTTCAGGCTCCTGTACTGGCTCCAGCTCTGGCTCTTGTCCGATCTCTGGCTCTGCTTCGAGCTTTGGTTCTTGTTCAGGCTTCGGCACTGGCTCTGGCTCTGGCTCTGGTTTGGACTCTGGTTCTGGTTGCGTATCTGGCTCTGGTTTGCCCTCTTGCTCTATTTCGGGTTCAGATTCTGGCTCTGGTTTGGGTTCAGGCTCTGGCTCAGGTTTTGGTTCAGGCTCTGGCTCTGCTTCGAGCTCTGGTTGTGGTCCTGTATCGGAATTTGGCTCCGATTCGCACTCTGGCTCTGGTTTGGGTTCTGGTTCTTGTTCAGATTCTGATTCTTGTTTGGGCTCCGGCACTGGCTCCGGCTCAGACTCTGGTTCTTGTTCAGGCTCCTGTACTGGCTCCAGCTCTGGCTCTTGTCCGATCTCTGGCTCTGCTTCGAGCTTTGGTTCTTGTTCAGGCTTCGGCACTGGCTCCGGCTCTGGCTCTGGTTTGGACTCTGGTTCTGGTTGCGTATCTGGCTCTGGTTTGCCCTCTTGCTCTATTTCGGGTTCAGATTCTAGCTCTGGTTTGGGTTCAGGCTCTGGCTCTGGTTTTGGTTCAGGCTCTGGCTCTGCTTCGAGCTCTGGTTGTGGTCCTGGTTCGGAATTTGGCTCCGATTCGCACTCTGGCTCTGGTTTGGGTTCTGGTTCTTGTTCAGGCTCTGGTTCTTGTTTGGGCTTCGGCACTGGCTCCGGCTCAGACTCTGGTTCTTGTTCAGGCTCCTGTACTGGCTCCAGCTCTGGCTCTTGTCCGATCTCTGGCTCTGCTTCGAGCTTTGGCTCTTGTTCAGGCTTCGGCACTGGCTCCGGCTCAGACTCTGGTTCTTGTTCAGGCTCCTGTACTGGCTCCAGCTCTGGCTCTTGTCCGATCTCTGGCTCTGCTTCGAGCTTTGGTTCTTGTTCAGGCTTCGGCACTGGCTCTGGCTCTAGCTCAGGTTTGGACTCTGGTTCTGGTTGCGTATCTGGCTCTGGTTTGCCCTCTTGCTCTATTTCGGGTTCAGATTCTGGCTCTGGTTTGGGTTCAGGCTCTGGCTCAGGTTTTGGTTCAGGCTCTGGCTCTGCTTCGAGCTCTGGTTGTGGTCCTGTATCGGAATTTGGCTCCGATTCGCACTCTGGCTCTGGTTTGGGTTCTGGTTCTTGTTCAGGCTCTGGTTCTTGTTTAGGCTTCGGCACTGGCTCCGGCTCAGACTCTGGTTCTTGTTCAGGCTTCGGTACCGGCTCCGGCTCTGACTCTGGTTCTTGTTCAGGCTCCTGTACTGGCTCCAGCTCTGGCTCTTGTCTGATCTCTGGCTCTGCATCGAGCTTTGGCTCTTGTTCAGGCTTCGGCACTGGCTCCGGCTCAGACTCTGGTTCTTTTTCAGGCTCTTGTACTGGCTCCAGCTCTGGCTCTTGTCCGATCTCTGGCTCTGCTTCGAGCTTTGGTTCTTGTTCAAGCTTCGGCACTGGCTCCGGCTCTGGCTCTGGTTTAGGTTCTGGTTCTTGTTCAGGCTCTGATTCTTGTTTGGGCTTCGGCACTGGCTCCGGCTCAGACTCTGGTTCTTGTTCAGGCTCCTGTACTGGCTCCAGCTCTGGCTCTTGTCCGATCTCTGGCTCTGCTTCGAGCTTTGGTTCTTGTTCAGGCTTCGGCACTGGCTCCGGCTCTGGCTCTGGTTTGGGTTCTGATTCTTGTTCAGGCTCTGGTTCTTGTTTAGGCTTCGGCACCGGCTCCGGCTCTGACTCTGGTTTAGGCTCTATTTCTGGTTCAGGCTCTGGCTCTGCTTCGAGCTCTGGTTGTGGTCCTGGTTCGGAATTTGGCTCCGATTCGCACTCTGGCTCTGGTTTGGGTTCTGGTTTTTGTTCAGACTCTGGTTCTTGTTTTGTCTTCGGCACCGGCTCCGGCTCTGACTCTGGTTTAGGCTCTATTTCTGGTTCAGGCTCTGGCTCTGCTTCGAGTTCTTGTTGTGGTCCTGGTTCGGAATTTGGCTCCGATTCGCACTCTGGCTCTGGTTTGGGTTCTGGTTCTTGTTCAGACTCTGGTTCTTGTTTGGGCTTCGGCACTGGCTCCGGCTCAGACTCTGGTTCTTGTTCAGGCTCCTGTACTGGCTCCAGCTCTGGCTCTTGTCCGATCTCTGGCTCTGCTTCGAGCTTTGGTTCTTGTTCAAGCTTCGGCACTGGTTCCGGCTCTGGCTCTGGTTTGGGTTCTGGTTCTTGTTCAGGCTCTGATTCTTGTATGGGCTTCGGCACTGGCTCCGGCTCAGACTCTGGTTCTTGTTCAGGCTCCTGTACTGGCTCCAGCTCTGGCTCTTGTCCGATCTCTGGCTCTGCTTCGAGCTTTGGTTCTTGTTCAGGCTTCGGCACTGGCTCTGGCTCTGGCTCTGGTTTGGACTCTGGTTCTGGTTGCGTATCTGGCTCTGGTTTGCCCTCTTGCTCTATTTCGGGTTCAGATTCTGGCTCTGGTTTGGGTTCAGGCTCTGGCTCAGGTTTTGAATCAGGCTCTGGCTCTGCTTCGAGCTCTGATTGTGGTCCTGTATCGGAATTTGGCTCCGATTCGCACTCTGGCTCTGGTTTGGGTTCTGGTTCTTGTTCAGGCTCTGGTTCTTGTTTAGGCTTCGGCACTGGCTCCGGCTCAGACTCTGGTTCTTGTTCAGGCTTCGGCACCGGCTCCAGCTCTGACTCTGGTTTAGGCTCTATTTCTGGTTCAGGCTCCGGCTCTGACTCTTGTTTAGGCTCTATTTCTGGTTCAGGCTCTCGCTCTGGTTTTGGTTCAGGCTCTGGCTCTGCTTCGAGCTCTGGTTGTGGTCCTGTATCGGAATTTGGCTCCGATTCGCACTCTGGCTCTGGTTTGGGTTCTGGTTCTTGTTCAGGCTCTGGTTCTTGTTTAGGCTTCGGCACTGGCTCCGGCTCAGACTCTGGTTCTTGTTCAGGCTTCGGCACCGGCTCCGGCTCTGACTCTGGTTTAGGCTCTATTTCTGGTTCAGGCTCTGGCTCTGCTTTTGGTTCAGGCTCTGGCTCTGCTTCAAGCTCTGGTTGTGGTCCTGGTTCGGAATTGGGCTCCGATTCGCACTCTGGCTCTGGTATGGGTTCTGGTTCTTGTTCAGGCTCTGATTCTTGTTCAGGCTTCGGCACCGGCTCCTGCTCTGACTCTGGTTCTTGTTCAGGCTCCTGTACTGGCTCCAGCTCTGGCTCTTGTCCGATCTCTGGCTCTGCTTCGAGCTTTGGTTCTTGTTCAAGCTTCGGCACTGGCTCCGGCTCTGGCTCTGGTTCAGGTTCTGGTTCTTGTTCAGGCTCTGATTCTTGTTTGGGCTTCGGCACTGGCTCCGGCTCAGACTCTGGTTCTTGTTCAGGCTCCTGTACTGGCTCCAGCTCTGGCTCTTGTCCGATCTCTGGCTCTGCTTCGAGCTTTGGTTCTTGTTCAGGCTTTGGCACTGGCTCCGGCTCTGGCTCTGGTTTGGGTTCTGATTCTTGTTCAGGCTCTGGTTCTTGTTTAGGCTTCGGCACCGGCTCCGGCTCTGACTCTGGTTTAGGCTCTATTTCTGGTTCAGGCTCTGGCTCTGCTTCGAGCTCTGGTTGTGGTTTTGGTTCGGAATTTGGCTCCGATTCGCACTCTGGCTCTGGTTTGGGTTCTGGTTTTTGTTCAGACTCTGGTTCTTGTTTTGGCTTCGGCACCGGCTCCGGCTCTGACTCTGGTTTAGGCTCTATTTCTGGTTCAGGCTCTGGCTCTGCTTCGAGTTCTTGTTGTGGTCCTGGTTCGGAATTTGGCTCCGATTCGCACTCTGGCTCTGGTTTGGGTTCTGGTTCTTGTTCAGACTCTGGTTCTTGTTTGGGCTTCGGCACTGGCTCCGGCTCAGACTCTGGTTCTTGTTCAGGCTCCTGTACTGGCTCCAGCTCTGGCTCTTGTCCGATCTCTGGCTCTGCTTCGAGCTTTGGTTCTTGTTCAGGCTTCGGCACTGGCTCTGGCTCTGGCTCTGGTTTGGACTCTGGTTCTGGTTGCGTATCTGGCTCTGGTTTGCCCTCTTGCTCTATTTCGGGTTCAGATTCTGGCTCTGGTTTGGGTTCAGGCTCTGGCTCAGGTTTTGAATCAGGCTCTGGCTCTGCTTCGAGCTCTGGTTGTGGTCCTGTATCGGAATTTGGCTCCGATTCGCACTCTGGCTTTGGTTTGGGTTCTGGTTTTTGTTCAGGCTCTGGTTCTTGTTTAGGCTTCGGCACTGGCTCCGGTTCAGACTCTGGTTCTTGTTCAGGCTTCGGCACCGGCTCCGGCTCTGACTCTGGTTTAGGCTCTATTTCTGGTTCAGGCTCCGGCTCTGACTCTTGTTTAGGCTCTATTTCTGGTTCAGGCTCTCGCTCTGGTTTTGGTTCAGGCTCTGGCTCTGCTTCGAGCTCTGGTTGTGGTCCTGTATCGGAATTTGGCTCCGATTCGCACTCTGGCTCTGGTTTGGGTTCTGGTTCTTGTTCAGGCTCTGGTTCTTGTTTAGGCTTCGGCACTGGCTCCGGCTCAGACTCTGGTTCTTGTTCAGGCTTCGGCACCGGCTCCGGCTCTGACTCTGGTTTAGGCTCTATTTCTGGTTCAGGCTCTGTATCTGGTTTTGGTTCAGGCTCTGGCTCTGCTTCAAGCTCTGGTTGTGGTCCTGGTTCGGAATTGGGCTCCGATTCGCACTCTGGCTCTGGTATGGGTTCTGGTTCTTGTTCAGGCTCTGATTCTTGTTTGGGCTTCGGCACTGGCTCCGGCTCAGACTCTGGTTCTTTTTCAGGCTCTTGTACTGGCTCCAGCTCTGGCTCTTGTCCGATCTCTGGTTCTGCTTCGAGCTTTGGTTCTTGTTCAAGCTTCAGCACTGGCTCCGGCTCTGGCTCTGGTTTGGGTTCTGGTTCTTGTTCAGGTTCTGATTCTTGTTTGGGCTTCGGCACTGGCTCCGGCTCAGACTCTGGTTCTTGTTCAGGCTTCGGCACTGGCTCTGGCTCTGGCTCTGGTTTGGACTCTGGTTCTAGTTGCGTATCTGGCTCTGGTTTGCCCTCTTGCTCTATTTCGGGTTCAGATTCTGGCTCTGGTTTGGGTTCAGGCTCTGGCTCTGGTTTTGGTTCAGGCTCTGGCTCTGCTTCGAGCTCTGGTTGTGGTCCTGTATCGGAATTTGGCTCCGATTCGCACTCTGGCTCTGGTTTAGGTTCTGGTTCTTGTTCAGGCTCTGGTTCTTGTTTGGGCTTCGGCACTGGCTCCGGCTCAGACTCTGGTTCTTGTTCAGGCTCCTGTACTGGCTCCAGCTCTGGCTCTTGTCCGATCTCTGGCTCTGCTTCGAGCTTTGGTTCTTGTTCAGGCTTCGGCACTGGCTCCGGCTCTGGCTCTGGTTTGGGTTCTGGTTCTTGTTCAGGTTCTGATTCTTGTTTGGGCTTCGGCACTGGCTCCGGCTCAGACTCTGGTTTGGACTCTGGTTCTGGTTGCGTATCTGGCTCTGGTTTGCCCTCTTGCTCTATTTCGGGTTCAGATTCTGGCTCTGGTTTGGGTTCAGGCTCTGGCTCTGGTTTTGGTTCAGGCTCTGGCTCTGCTTCGAGCTCTGGTTGTGGTCCTGGTTCGGAATTTGGCTCCGATTCGCTTTCTGGCTCTGGTTTGGGTTCTGGTTCTTGTTCAGGCTCTGGTTCTTGTTTGGGCTTCGGCACTGGCTCCGGCTCAGACTCTGGTTCTTGTTCAGGCTCCTGTACTGGCTCCAGTTTTGGCTCTTGTCCGATCTCTGGCTCTGCTTCGAGCTTTGGTTCTTGTTCAGGCTTCGGCACTGGCTCCGGCTCTGGCTCTGGTTTGGGTTCTGGTTCTTGTTCAGGTTCTGATTCTTGTTTGGGCTTCGGCACTGGCTCCGGCTCAGACTCTGGTTCTTGTTCAGGCTCCTGTACGGGCTCCAGCTCTGGCTCTGCTTCGAGCTTTGGTTCTTGTTCAGGCTTCGGCACTGGCTCCGGCTCTGGCTCTGGTTTGGGTTCTGGTTCTTGTTCAGGCTCTGCTTCTTGTTTGGGCTCCGGCACTGGCTCCGGCTCAGACTCTGGTTCTTGTTCAGGCTCCTGTACTGGCTCCAGCTCTGGCTCTTGTCCGATCTCTGGCTCTGCTTCGAGCTTTGGTTCTTGTTCAGGCTTCGGCACTGGCTCCGGCTCTGGCTCTGGTTTGGGTTCTGGTTCTTGTTCAGGCTCTGATTCTTGTTTGGGCTTCGGCACTGGCTCCGGCTCAGACTCTGGTTCTTGTTCAGGCTCTGGTTCTTGTTTAGGCTTCGGCACCGGCTCCGGCTCTGACTCTGGTTTAGGCTCTATTTCTGGTTCAGGCTCTGGCTCTGCTTCGAGCTCTGGTTGTGGTTTTGGTTCGGAATTTGGCTCCGATTCGCACTCTGGCTCTGGTTTGGGTTCTGGTTTTTGTTCAGACTCTGGTTCTTGTTTTGGCTTCGGCACCGGCTCCGGCTCTGACTCTGGTTTAGGCTCTATTTCTGGTTCAGGCTCTGGCTCTGCTTCGAGTTCTTGTTGTGGTCCTGGTTCGGAATTTGGCTCCGATTCGCACTCTGGCTCTGGTTTGGGTTCTGGTTCTTGTTCAGACTCTGGTTCTTGTTTGGGCTTCGGCACTGGCTCCGGCTCAGACTCTGGTTCTTGTTCAGGCTCCTGTACTGGCTCCAGCTCTGGCTCTTGTCCGATCTCTGGCTCTGCTTCGAGCTTTGGTTCTTGTTCAGGCTTCGGCACTGGCTCTGGCTCTGGCTCTGGTTTGGACTCTGGTTCTGGTTGCGTATCTGGCTCTGGTTTGCCCTCTTGCTCTATTTCGGGTTCAGATTCTGGCTCTGGTTTGGGTTCAGGCTCTGGCTCAGGTTTTGAATCAGGCTCTGGCTCTGCTTCGAGCTCTGGTTGTGGTCCTGTATCGGAATTTGGCTCCGATTCGCACTCTGGCTCTGGTTTGGGTTCTGGTTTTTGTTCAGGCTCTGGTTCTTGTTTAGGCTTCGGCACTGGCTCCGGCTCAGACTCTGGTTCTTGTTCAGGCTCCTGTACTGGCTCCAGCTCTGGCTCTTGTCCGACCTCTGGCTCTGCTTCGAGCTTTGGTTCTTGTTCAGGCTTCGGCACTGGCTCTGGCTCTGGCTCTGGTTTGGACTCTGGTTCTGGTTGCGTATCTGGCTCTGGTTTGCCCTCTTGCTCTATTTCGGGTTCAGATTCTGGCTCTGGTTTGGGTTCAGGCTCTGGCTCAGGTTTTGGTTCAGGCTCTGGCTCTGCTTCGAGCTCTGGTTGTGGTCCTGGTTCGGAATTTGGCTCCGATTCGCACTCTGGCTCTGGTTTGGGTTCTGGTTCTTGTTCAGGCTCTGGTTCTTGTTTAGGCTTCGGCACTGGCTCCGGCTCAGACTCTGGTTCTTGTTCAGGCTTCGGCACCGGCTCCGGCTCTGACTCTGGTTTAGGCTCTATTTCTGGTTCAGGCTCTGGCTCTGGTTTTGGTTCAGGCTCTGGCTCTGCTTCAAGCTCTGGTTGTGGTCCTGGTTCGGAATTGGGCTCCGATTCGCACTCTGGCTCTGGTATGGGTTCTGGTTCTTGTTCAGGCACTGATTTTTGTTTGGGCTTCGGCACTGGCTCCGGCTCAGACTCTGGTTCTTGTTCAGGCTTCTGTACTGGCTCCAGCTCTGGCTCTTTTCCGATCTCTGGCTCTGCTTCGAGCTTTGGTTCTTGTTCATTTTTCGGCACTGGCTCCGGCTCTGGCTCTGGTTTGGGTTCTGGTTCTTGTTCAGGCTCTGATTCTTGTTTGGGCTCCGGCACTGGCTCCGGCTCAGATTCTGGTTCTTGTTCAGGCTCCTGTACTGGCTCCAGCTCTGGCTCTTGTCCCATCTCTGGCTCTGCTTCGAGCTTTGGTTCTTGTTCAGGCTTCGGCACTGGCTCCGGCTCTGGCTCTGGTTTGGGTTCTGATTCTTGTTCAGGCTCTGGTTCTTGTTTAGGCTTCGGCACAGGCTCCGGCTTTGACTCTGGTTTAGGCTCTATTTCTGGTTCAGGCTCTGGCTCTGCTTCGAGCTCTGGTTGTGGTCCTGGTTCGGAATTCGGCTCCGATTCGCACTCTGGCTCTGGTTTGGGTTCTGGTTTTTGTTCAGGCTCTGGTTCTTGTTTAGGCTTCGGCACCGGCTCCGGCTCTGACTCTGGTTTAGGCTCTATTTCTGGTTCAGGCTCTGGCTCTGCTTCGAGCTCTGGTTGTGGTCCTGGTTCGGAATTTGGCTCCGATTCGCACTCTGGCTCTGGTTTGGGTTCTGGTTTTTGTTCAGGCTCTGGTTCTTGTTTGGGCTTCGGCACTGGCTCCGGCTCAGACTCTGGTTCTTGTTCAGGCTCCTGTACTGGCTCCAGCTCTGGCTCTTGTCCGATCTCTGGCTTTGCTTCGAGCTTTGGCTCTTGTTCAGGCTTCGGCACTGGCTCCGGCTCAGACTCTGGTTCTTTTTCAGGCTCTTGTACTGGCTCCAGCTCTGGCTCTTGTCCGATCTCTGGCTCTGCTTCGAGCTTTGGTTCTTGTTCAAGCTTCGGCACTGGCTCCGGCTCTGGCTCTGGTTTGGGTTCTGGTTCTTGTTCAGGCTCTGATTCTTGTTTGGGTTTCGGCACTGGCTCCGGCTCAGACTCTGGTTCTTGTTCAGGCTCCTGTACTGGCTCCAGCTCTGGTTCTTGTCCGACCTCTGGCTCTGCTTCGAGCTTTGGTTCTTGTTCAGGCTTCGGCACCGGCTCTGGCTCTGGCTCTGGTTTGGACTCTGGTTCTGGTTGCGTATCTGGCTCTGGTTTGCCCTCTTGCTCTATTTCGGGTTCAGATTCTGGCTCTGGTTTGGGTTCAGGCTCTGGCTCAGGTTTTGGTTCAGGCTCTGGCTCTGCTTCGAGCTCTGGTTGTGGTCTTGGTTCGGAATTTGGCTCCGATTCGCACTCTGGCTCTGGTTTGGGTTCTGGTTCTTGTTCAGGCTCTGGTTCTTGTTTAGGCTTCGGCACTGGCTCCGGCTCAGACTCTGGTTCTTGTTCAGGCTTCGGCACCGGCTCCGGCTCTGACTCTGGTTTAGGCTCTATTTCTGGTTCAGGCTCTGGCTCTGGTTTTGGTTCAGGCTCTGGCTCTGCTTCGAGCTCTGGTTGTGGTCCTGGTTTGGAATTGGGCTCCGATTCGCACTCTGGCTCTGGTATGGGTTCTGGTTCTTGTTCAGGCACTGATTTTTGTTTGGGCTTCGGCACTGGCTCCGGCTCAGACTCTGGTTCTTGTTCAGGCTCCTGTACTGGCTCCAGCTCTGGCTCTTGTCCGATCTCTGGCTCTGCTTCGAGCTTTGGTTCTTGTTCACTTTTCGGCACTGGCTCCGGCTCTGGCTCTGGTTTGGGTTCTGGTTCTTGTTCAGGCTCTGATTCTTGTTTGGGCTCCGGCACTGGCTCCGGCTCAGATTCTGGTTCTTGTTCAGGCTCCTGTACTGGCTCCAGCTCTGGCTCTTGTCCCATCTCTGGCTCTGCTTCGAGCTTTGGTTCTTGTTCAGGCTTCGGCACTGGCTCCGGCTCTGGCTCTGGTTTGGGTTCTGATTCTTTTTCAGGCTCTGGTTCTTGTTTAGGCTTCAAGACCGGCTCCGGCTCTGACTCTGGTTTAGGTTCTATTTCTGGTTCAGGCTCTGGCTCTGCTTCGAGCTCTGGTTGTGGTCCTGGTTCGGAATTTGGCTCCGATTCGCACTCTGGCTCTGGTTTGGGTTCTGGTTTTTGTTCAGGCTCTGGTTCTTGTTTAGGCTTCGGCACCGGCTCCGGCTCTGACTCTGGTTTAGGCTCTATTTCTGGTTCAGGCTCTGGCTCTGCTTCGAGCTCTGGTTGTGGTCCTGGTTCGGAATTTGGCTCCGATTCGCACTCTGGCTCTGGTTTGGGTTCTGGTTTTTGTTCAGGCTCTGGTTCTTGTTTGGGCTTCGGCACTGGCTCCGGCTCAGACTCTGGTTCTTGTTCAGGCTCCTGTTCTGGCTCCAGCTCAGGCTCTTGTCCGATCTCTGGCTTTGCTTCGAGCTTTGGCTCTTGTTTAGGCTTCGGCACTGGCTCCGGCTCAGACTCTGGTTCTTTTTCAGGCTCTTGTACTGGCTCCAGCTCTGGCTCTTGTCCGATCTCTGGCTCTGCTTCGAGCTTTGGTTCTTGTTCAAGCTTCGGCACTGGCTCCGGCTCTGGCTCTGGTTTGGG
Organism: Dicycla oo; assembly: GCA_948252095.1. Classification (NCBI taxonomy): domain Eukaryota; kingdom Metazoa; phylum Arthropoda; class Insecta; order Lepidoptera; family Noctuidae; genus Dicycla; species Dicycla oo. The sequence goes on along the minus strand of OX411713.1, from coordinate 12,925,993 downwards.
TTCTGGTTTTTGTTCAGGCTCTGGTTCTTGTTTAGGCTTCGGCACCGGCTCCGGCTCTGACTCTGGTTTAGGCTCTATTTCTGGTTCAGGCTCTGGCTCTGTTTCGAGCTCTGGTTGTGGTCCTGGTTCGGAATTTGGCTCCGATTCGCACTCTGGCTCTGGTTTGGGTTCTGGTTTTTGTTCAGGCTCTGGTTCTTGTTTGGGCTTCGGCACTGGCTCCGGCTCAGACTCTGGTTCTTGTTCAGGCTCCTGTTCTGGCTCCAGCTCTGGCTCTTGTCCGATCTCTGGCTTTGCTTCGAGCTTTGGCTCTTGTTTAGGCTTCGGCACTGGCTCCGGCTCAGACTCTGGTTCTTTTTCAGGCTCTTGTACTGGCTCCAGCTCTGGCTCTTGTCCGATCTCTGGCTCTGCTTCGAGCTTTGGTTCTTGTTCAAGCTTCGGCACTGGCTCCAGCTCTGGCTCTTGTCCGATCTCTGGCTCTGCTTCGAGCTTTGGTTCTTGTTCATTTTTCGGCACTGGCTCCGGCTCTGGCTCTGGTTTGGGTTCTGGTTCTTGTTCAGGCTCTGATTCTTGTTTGGGCTCCGGCACTGGCTCCGGCTCAGATTCTGGTTCTTGTTCAGGCTCCTGTACTGGCTCCAGCTCTGGCTCTTGTCCCATCTCTGGCTCTGCTTCGAGCTTTGGTTCTTGTTCAGGCTTCGGCACTGGCTCCGGCTCTGGCTCTGGTTTGGGTTCTGATTCTTGTTCAGGCTCTGGTTCTTGTTTAGGCTTCGGCACAGGCTCCGGCTTTGACTCTGGTTTAGGCTCTATTTCTGGTTCAGGCTCTGGCTCTGCTTCGAGCTCTGGTTGTGGTCCTGGTTCGGAATTTGGCTCCGATTCGCACTCTGGCTCTGGTTTGGGTTCTGGTTTTTGTTCAGGCTCTGGTTCTTGTTTAGGCTTCGGCACCGGCTCCGGCTCTGACTCTGGTTTAGGCTCTATTTCTGGTTCAGGCTCTGGCTCTGCTTCGAGCTCTGGTTGTGGTCCTGGTTCGGAATTTGGCTCCGATTCGCACTCTGGCTCTGGTTTGGGTTCTGGTTTTTGTTCAGGCTCTGGTTCTTGTTTGGGCTTCGGCACTGGCTCCGGCTCAGACTCTGGTTCTTGTTCAGGCTCCTGTACTGGCTCCAGCTCTGGCTCTTGTCCGATCTCTGGCTTTGCTTCGAGCTTTGGCTCTTGTTCAGGCTTCGGCACTGGCTCCGGCTCAGACTCTGGTTCTTTTTCAGGCTCTTGTACTGGCTCCAGCTCTGGCTCTTGTCCGATCTCTGGCTCTGCTTCGAGCTTTGGTTCTTGTTCAAGCTTCGGCACTGGCTCCGGCTCTGGCTCTGGTTTGGGTTCTGGTTCTTGTTCAGGCTCTGATTCTTGTTTGGGTTTCGGCACTGGCTCCGGCTCAGACTCTGGTTCTTGTTCAGGCTCCTGTACTGGCTCCAGCTCTGGTTCTTGTCCGACCTCTGGCTCTGCTTCGAGCTTTGGTTCTTGTTCAGGCTTCGGCACCGGCTCTGGCTCTGGCTCTGGTTTGGACTCTGGTTCTGGTTGCGTATCTGGCTCTGGTTTGCCCTCTTGCTCTATTTCGGGTTCAGATTCTGGCTCTGGTTTGGGTTCAGGCTCTGGCTCAGGTTTTGGTTCAGGCTCTGGCTCTGCTTCGAGCTCTGGTTGTGGTCTTGGTTCGGAATTTGGCTCCGATTCGCACTCTGGCTCTGGTTTGGGTTCTGGTTCTTGTTCAGGCTCTGGTTCTTGTTTAGGCTTCGGCACTGGCTCCGGCTCAGACTCTGGTTCTTGTTCAGGCTTCGGCACCGGCTCCGGCTCTGACTCTGGTTTAGGCTCTATTTCTGGTTCAGGCTCTGGCTCTGGTTTTGGTTCAGGCTCTGGCTCTGCTTCGAGCTCTGGTTGTGGTCCTGGTTCGGAATTGGGCTCCGATTCGCACTCTGGCTCTGGTATGGGTTCTGGTTCTTGTTCAGGCACTGATTTTTGTTTGGGCTTCGGCACTGGCTCCGGCTCAGACTCTGGTTCTTGTTCAGGCTCCTGTACTGGCTCCAGCTCTGGCTCTTGTCCGATCTCTGGCTCTGCTTCGAGCTTTGGTTCTTGTTCACTTTTCGGCACTGGCTCCGGCTCTGGCTCTGGTTTGGGTTCTGGTTCTTGTTCAGGCTCTGATTCTTGTTTGGGCTCCGGCACTGGCTCCGGCTCAGATTCTGGTTCTTGTTCAGGCTCCTGTACTGGCTCCAGCTCTGGCTCTTGTCCCATCTCTGGCTCTGCTTCGAGCTTTGGTTCTTGTTCAGGCTTCGGCACTGGCTCCGGCTCTGGCTCTGGTTTGGGTTCTGATTCTTTTTCAGGCTCTGGTTCTTGTTTAGGCTTCGGCACCGGCTCCGGCTCTGACTCTGGTTTAGGTTCTATTTCTGGTTCAGGCTCTGGCTCTGCTTCGAGCTCTGGTTGTGGTCCTGGTTCGGAATTTGGCTCCGATTCGCACTCTGGCTCTGGTTTGGGTTCTGGTTTTTGTTCAGGCTCTGGTTCTTGTTTAGGCTTCGGCACCGGCTCCGGCTCTGACTCTGGTTTAGGCTCTATTTCTGGTTCAGGCTCTGGCTCTGTTTCGAGCTCTGGTTGTGGTCCTGGTTCGGAATTTGGCTCCGATTCGCACTCTGGCTCTGGTTTGGGTTCTGGTTTTTGTTCAGGCTCTGGTTCTTGTTTGGGCTTCGGCACTGGCTCCGGCTCAGACTCTGGTTCTTGTTCAGGCTCCTGTTCTGGCTCCAGCTCTGGCTCTTGTCCGATCTCTGGCTTTGCTTCGAGCTTTGGCTCTTGTTTAGGCTTCGGCACTGGCTCCGGCTCAGACTCTGGTTCTTTTTCAGGCTCTTGTTCTGGCTCCAGCTCTGGCTCTTGTCCGATCTCTGGCTCTGCTTCGAGCTTTGGTTCTTGTTCAAGCTTCGGCACTGGCTCCGGCTCTGGCTCTGGTTTGGGTTCTGGTTCTTGTTCAGGTTCTGATTCTTGTTTGGGTTTCGGCACTGGCTCCGGCTCAGACTCTGGTTCTTGTTCAGGCTCCTGTACTGGCTCCAGCTCTGGCTCTTGTCCGATCTCTGGCTCTGCTTCGAGATTTCGTTCTTGTTCAGGCTTCGGCACTGGTTCCGGCTCTGGCTCTGGTTTGGGTTCTGGTTCTTGTTCAGGCTCTGATTCTTGTTTGGGCTCCGGCACTGGCTCCGGTTTAGACTCTGGTTCTTGTTCAGGCTCCTGTACTGGCTCCAGCTCTGGCTCTTGTCCGATCTCTGGCTCTGCTTCGAGCTTTGGTTCTTGTTCAGGCTTCGGCACTGGCTCCGGCTCTGGCTCTGGTTTGGGTTCTGATTCTTGTTCAGGCTTCGGCACTGGCTCTGGCTCTGGCTCTGGTTTAGGCTCTATTTCTGGTTCAGGCTCTGGCTCTGCTTCGAGCTCTGGTAGTGGTCCTGGTTCGGAATTTGGCTCCCATTCGCACTCTGGCTCTGGTTTGGGCTCTAGCTCTGGTTTGGGCTCTGGCTCTTGTTCGGGCTCTGGCTCTGGTTCAGGTTCTTGCTCTGGTTTTGTCTCTGACTCTGGTTCGGTTTCTATAATAAATGGAAATCAAAAATAACGTCTTCAAATTATACAGTGTTGTTTGATAATTCTTTTAGGTATGTTTAAATTCTCACCTCTGCCACTTTCAGCTTCTGTAAATGCACTTGATTGTAATGATCTTTGACCATTTCTACCTGTAATGTAACATGACTTTTATATTTAAGTATTTAACTTATATACCATTCAAATTTGTAATTAATGTAAAACTTTCTTACTGCTGGATGAACTTGTAAAGGATTGTGCAATACTTTCACTTTTTCCGCCTTTTCCGCCAGTTTCTACAACGTTAATAAACTTTTATTATTTTACAATTTCTTGATATTGAAATACTTATTGTTACTGTTTAGTTTCAACATCACTGTTTGTCATCTTAATAATAATATCATAGAGAGTGTTTTTCCAAAAATAATTACTTCTAGCATTTGAAAAACCTGTGTATCATTTAGCTTTTTGTGTGTTAGTTTTAAGTACCTACCCAGATTTTTCACGATTTTTGACCAAGTTAAAGTAGTATATTAGCAATAAATCCTAAATTTTTTACTACTAGCACCGCTTGCTTTAGCCGATGATGATCCTCCATCATCAGAAGCTGTAATAAAATGAGACACTTATTTTCTACCAGCATTCACTCCAGTTTTTACTTTGACCAAAGGCAAGCAATGCAAAGGAAGCATTGCCATCCAACGTGGCAATACCGCCAGTCTTTTGGGCACACGATCAGGTGACAGGCGAAGCGGAGGAATATTTTAATTAATTTAATTAATAGATATATTTAATTTTATCATTTATTGTTTTTATTTTATTTGTATTATTATTGTATTTCATAATAATAATAAGGAAAGGAAATAATAATAATAACCTGGGACATTATTCACACACAGTCATCTGATCCCAAACTAAGCAGAGCTTGTACTATGGAAACCAGATAACTGATATACTACATATACTGCTTTTTTTTTTGTAAATACATACTTATATAGATAATTACACCCAGACTCAGATCAAACAGACATGTTCATGCACACAAATGTTTGTCCTGGATGGGAATCGAACCCACGACCTGTGGCATGATAGGTGGTACCTTAACCAACCACGCCAGCTGGCCTGTCGATAATATCGACCCGTTTGTCGTTCACGCTTCCAACATTCACAATTAAAATGTATACTTTTGTTTTTTCTATTGTCACTTCGTTGAAGCCTTGCGTTATTATTTTAACGATAAAAACAGTCTCGTACGAGGTCAAAATGGTCCTGTCTCAGCATGATGCTGCAACATATAAAAGTAAGTGTCGCAGCGCTGGTATTTGATAGGACCCGCTGTGATGTCATGGACAATTACAGAAATAAATAAATAAAATAAAAATAGATTTGTGAAATAACATAATTATAACAATTAAATTTATTATATTTGGCCTCGAAATCGCCCGTCGTAACAACAGTTATTTGTCTATGCCTTTAGTTACTATGATGGCATTGCTGTGACAATTGACAACCATAGGTGATCTATCCTTCCAACCTTAGAATAATAATTAGGATTCTTGCCACAGTGTGCTTTTAGGTAGCACATGTGTTAAGAATTTTAGCTGTTTGTTTGTGATTCTGCGTTTACTGTGACTTGTTAAACCTGTAAACAGCTTTGTTATTTGTTCTGTGTTTGTCCTTTAGCGATATCGGTTAAAATTGCCCATACTCAATATGAATATGGATAAAAATAAACCTCCTGACCCTCCTGATATCCCTTCTACCCCACCGTCTGGTTTTTCCCTTTCTAACCTAAGTTCCATCCCCAGCCCATTAAGCCAGTTTGCTGATGTGGTTTGCAATCTTGAATCCCAAATTCTTCCATCCCAGACCAACATCCGTAAACGTCACGTTAATGATGATGAATCCAATCGTCCTACCAAACAACCAAGAACTCATGTAGGCCGTGTGAGGTACTCAGTACTGGATAAAGGACCTTTTACTGTCCATGTTTCCCGTCAGGAAGCACAACCTAATGCAGGAACTACCTTACACCCAGTTTCATTTGGACGATTTTTGGCTAACAATAAAATATCAAATATTGTCGATGTCAAGCGTGTAGGTAGAAACCGCGTCTCGGTTGAATTTGCATCCCCTCAGGATGCAAATGCGTTTATTACTAATAACCTTTTAGGGACAAATCTATACGACGCCGTTATTCCATCTTTTAATATAACCTGTATGGGTGTTGTCAGTGGCATCCCTACTGACTTCTCAGACGAGGAAGTACTTACCTAAAGGTTCCAGCAGGCTGTGGTCCAATTTTGAAAGTTAGGCGTTTAAACAGGAAGGTAAACAAAGACGGTTTATCCGAATACAGGCTCACAGAAACTTGTGTCATCACCTTTGATGGCCAAGTTTTACCCAAAACGAATTTTCTGCTTTTATTCATAGTTAACTGTAGAACAATATATTTACCCTACAATTCAATGCCGCAAGTGTTGCCGATTCGGTCATGTAGAATCCCTTTGTCGTTCTAAACCCCGTTGCAGTAAGTGTGGCAGTGATCACCCTGGTAACGGTTGTAGCATTGCTGAGAGCGAAGCTTTCTGTGTGTTGTGCTCTGATAGTCACTTTGCAAATAGCAGAGCCTGTCCAGAGTACAACAGGCAGAGAACAATTAAAACTATTATGGCTGAAAAAGCAATTTCTTATTCAGAAGCAAGCAAAACTTCCAATTTCTACTCGCAGCTATGCAGACATTACTAAACCACAGACTCAATCATACCGCAATACTGAGTTTCTTAAGCCAAGGACCCATGCTCCCCTCTCTCCCTCCTATAATAAAACAGCTCACCAGCAGCTCACTAGCACTCCCAAATCTTCTCAGCCTAATGGCTGTGCTCTTAATCATCAACTCACAGAATCTACTGAAAACTTGTCTTCAATAATCGAACTTCTAAGTAAACTTCTATTAACTTTACTGTCTTCATCTAATAAATCTCATTTACCGTCCAACGTTGCTACTTCACTTATAAATTCACTTTCATCCCATTATAATGGCTCGGTTTGTGTTCCTTCAATGGAATGTGAGGAGCGTGTGGCATAAGAAGCATGAGCTCGCATTCCTTTTGAACAAATACAAACCTTTAGCTTGTTTCCTCACAGAGACTTGGCTAGTCCCGAGTCTTAGTTTCTGTTTACCCTCTTTTAATATTCTCAGATGCGACCGATCTGATGGCTATGGCGGGTCGGCTCTCTGCGTGAACAATCGCGTTCCTTATGTGACTGTATCTTTGCCTTCTCTAGGTGAAGATATTAGCATTGTGGCTTGTAGGGTAGAGAGACCCTCTTATCCATGTATATTGCTCATACTTATCAAAGTTTCCTTCCAATTTTAAGGCATACATTGGAAAATATAGAAGGCCCTGTACTTGTTATGGGGGACTTCAACTGCCATCACGTGGGGTTCTCAACGTTGTGACTCTTTTGGGGAAGGTTTAGTTGAAATCTTAGACGACCTCAACCTCTGTATTTTGAGGACCAGGACGAGACCTACGGGTTGCCCAACCCGTAGGTCTCGTCCTGGACAGCAGAAGAGTTGCGTCGATCTCACTTTTTGCACACTGGATATCGCAGCGTCGTGTAATGGGGAGTGTACCAGTTTGACACATGGTAGTGACTACTATCCAATTATAATATCTTTAGCTGAAAGAACTTACTTAGAAAAATCGAGCCCTCCACTCTTGAGGTATAATTTATCTAATCCTGATTGGGCAAAGTATTCCTCATTATTGGAGGACAAAATTGATTCACTTCCAAATTTAGTCTCTCGTGATTTTGATTCTCTTGGTCCCCTCCATGTGTCAAACTGTTATAATAATCTAATCTCGGCCATAACAGCTAGTGCAGACTCGTGCTTTCCTGTTAAAAACTCAGCACGTGGACAGATTCCTCCTCCACCATGGTGGGATCAGGAATGCACAACAGCAATAAGGGAAAGGAATGATGCTGAAAGGGTATACAATGAGGCGATGGTGAGTGACAACCTTATAGCTTTTAATAGGGCTCTCGCCAAATCTAAAAGATTGCTGCGAAGGAAGAAACGTGCTGGTTGGACTCCTTTATCAGTTGTGTGGAAGAAGATCAACCGTTTTAGGTCCGGATGCTCCCCTTCTATTTCCTCTCCCATCTCTCGAGAGACTGCTGAGCAGTTCTTTGACAAACTGGCTCCTCCGTATACACCATCGATATCAGAACAACCACATCCGTCTCTCATCTCCTCAGACGACTCTTTTGTTTCACCATTTTCTGTGCAGGAACTTGACTTAGTTTTGAAACATGTTCATGACTCTGCCCCCGGTAAAGACGGTATTGCATATTCATTTATATCACACGCAGGTCATAGAACCAAAAAATATTTTTTAGACATTTTAAATTTTTGTTACTCCAGTGGCTGGGTCCCCGATCAGTGGAAGACTAAAATCATTATCCCTATTTTAAAACCTGGCAAGCATGCTGATGACCCAAACAGCTTCAGACCAATCGCTTTGTCATCAGTCCTTGCAAAATTATTGGAACACCTTGTAAAGAATCGACTTGAATTTATAGTAGAATCCAGAGACTTACTTCCTAGGTCTCAATTTGGTTTTAGAAAGGGACTGAGTACCATGGATAGTGTTGGGGTTTTGGTTTCAGATATCCGCTCATCGTTTTCGAAGAATCAATCCTCGAGAGAGCTCAGAGAGCGATTCTCAAAGTGTCTACTTTCCGCCCTTTCCTATTTCCCACTAACCTCCTATACAAATCTTGTGAAGTATTAACAGTTCGGCAACTATTTATAATGGGTATTGTATTAAAACAACACACAGCTCTACCCTACAGCATTGAATATACTAATAAAAGACGTAAAGATTTGGTCTGCCCGCTAAATACAACAAAACATGCTTTTATATCCAGATTTTACCTGTACCTCGGTCCTCTCATCTATAATAGACTAAACTCGAAAGCAAACATTTACTCCCTGAACTACACAAATTGTAAAAGAATTGTCAAGCAGGTTCTCCAAGGTATGTCTTACGAAGATACAGAGAATTTATTAACCGTGTTAAAGTAAATAGATTTATACTCATCTACGATAAGTATTTATCAAATTTAGAAACTAAGAGGTAAGCTACTCAACATATAATTAATTTGTCTTTTGTCAACTTTCTTCGTCTTTGATTATTTATTAATTTTATAACACTTTATGAGCTCTTTTCGCCTGAAACACAGGATTACCTAGTTCAGGCACGTAAGTCTTAGGATTATAATTAACATTTAAGCAAAACTGTACAATTTTTATGCCTTGTAATTTTTGAATAAATATTATTATTATTATTATTAATCCGTAGTTTCTGCCTTTTTAGACATCTCATGTGCATATGATAATGTCCTTCTTGCTCTTCTCAGGCATAAATTGCAACAGCTGAGAATACCGCTGCCGTCCACTAAAAAAGGCCGTTAAGCCACAGTTGGTCGTTTTTCACTTTGTAATGTAGTCTTATACAACTTTCGATGCTCTATCTTTTGGTGTAAGAATCATTTTTCTATGATTTATAGTTTTAGAGATACAGAACATTGCTGAGCAGTTAAACCACATAAATTTCGTTACTCCCTTAATTAAAAAGCGGCTAAGCCACAATACTTCTCTAGAAAGACGTTAACATACTTTAACGGCAAATTGATGTATCACTTTTTTTTAAATTTACTTAACTAAAAGTACGTTATCTAGTCATGCTTGACTAAAAAGCAGCTAAGCGTCTTTAACTACCTTCATGTACTGTGTCATACAAATAACCATCTGAACATCGTGCCTTAACTATAAAGCAGTTATAAAGAAAAACTACACTAGAAAGCAGTTATACGCCAATAGCGGCTTTTAAGTTATGTATTGAAATTAGTATTAGCTAAATATCAATCGCTAGAGAGCAGCTAAACGACAATACTAGACTAAAAAGCACTTAAACGCTCGTGATTTGCGTGTGCGTTTGACCAGGGGGCCGATTCTACTAACAAAATTAATATCCTGGGACATTTTCACACACGGTCATCTGATCCCAAACTAAGCAGAGCTTGTACTATGGAAACCAGATAACTGATATACTACATATAGTACTTTTTTTTGGAAATACATACTTATATAGATAATTACACCCAGACTCAGGACAAACAGGCATGTTCATGCACACAAATGTTTGTCCTGGATGGGAATCGAACCCACGACCTGTGGCATGATAGGTGGTATCTTAACCAACCACGCCAACTGGCCTGTCATTGTTCAAAAATTGCAATTGAATCGCAGCTGAACCACGGCTTTTGAGCGTTTTCGCATTCCACTAACGTAACAACGATCCAACTGCGGTTACGTTTCAGTTCAGTCACCGATCGATCGAAACAATCTCAAAAGCTATTCTGCTAACAAAACCGAACACGAGCGTGACGTTTAGTCACATCATTATCTTTTTGACATAATTGAAACGTTTCGTTTCACAGATTTCGCAAGCTGGGGCCGAAAACGAAACGTTCTTCTGAGTTTTTATTATTTATAAAGTTGAAATGTTACAAAAAAATATACAGGCTAAAAGTATAAGTATGGTCTAGATATGTTTTTGTATTAAAAATACTTTTAGTAGCACTTATTCGTATTTAGTAATATTATTAGATTCAACTTTTTTTTCTGTGGTATTATTAAAACATACTATTTGGAATGTTGGTCACACAGGTTACCCGCTGTTACGTCCCCGTTACAATTCGGTTTAAGTTTAGTTTCCATTTTGCTTATAGAACAGTAGAATGACTTTTTTGGTAACTATCGAACGGCAATCGAAACTGAACTGTTGTTGAAACACAACTGAACGTGTAACGTTGCAAATTAGTAGAATCGGCCCCCAGCTCTGTCTGTCAGGCTTATAATTCCTTCCTTTTAACTTCGGGGGCAGTCGGACGGACGTGCGGCGCGTCTCTTGATTTTTGGCACCACAATTACGAGAATAGCACAAAATAGGCAAAGGTAAGCTGACATTATTATTTCATTTATTGTAATAAATAGCTATTTGTTAATTTTGATAATACTACACGAGTGTTACTAGGTATAATTGCTTATTTACCTAATCTGATTTACTCATTTTGTTAAAGTTTTTAATTAGTATTTTAGCATAAAAAGTGGCCGAATTTATATTTTTTTTTATATAAAGTCTAATATTTAATTGATTATGACGTTATGTGTTACGCACAATTATATTATTTCAACTTTGCAATTATTGATTGTGATATGTTTATTTCATAAGTGCATAAGAATTTGGAACCAATGTGTGTCATGTGCCATAAAGCTTTCAAAAACGATACTTACATGTTTTGGGTATTTTTATAAAATAATTATAATATAATTTTTCCTATGGTTTCGCGAATACTGATTATTATTAAAGATGTAATTGTGATCTCATTACTGAATAAGATTTGTAAAAGTTTGATTAGACTTGGTTTTTTTTATTTTATATTGTTTAAATAAGCTATTTGTTTAAATAAGTTAACTTAAGTTCCTAGACAATTTAATTAGACGTACTGATTGTCTATTCTTTTTTATTAATAAATAAAGTTCTGATTTTCATAAAATAGTTTTTAACTTCTCAACTTTTTAGCCGCAAGTGCTTATTTAAAAGGCAGTTAATTGCGAGCGAGATGTGTTTAACTGCCTTCTAGTTAAGCAATAGGAGAACCAGTATAAAAATATGTTTTACAATACCGAGCTTAAAAGCGTTTAAAATCCCATAACTGCTTTCTAAGTAAGCAAAGTTAGTCTTCCAAGTGTTAGTTACTAGGCTATAAGTCTGTTAAAATCCTTCAACTGCTTTATAACTAAGTATATTTTGATAACTTTTACTATAAGTACAAGACGTGGCGGCTACAAGAAATTGCTTTACTATAAAGCAGTTAAGGTATGGTTAGCGGCCTTATAGTGCAATATATTATGTAAAAATGAAAAAAATTGCTTAGCTAAAAGTTAGAAAATGAATTTAAATAAAATGTGATTAATATAAATGAATGATATATATCACATATTGTGCAAAAAGACTATGCCTATGTATATAACTTGCAACCTTGTTCCTAGGTAGCATACTTTTCAAGAGACATCAATTCCCACTTATTTTTGCGTTTTCTCGAAAACTACTTTTAAAAGTACTGTTGTTGTGTTTTCTCGCAGGAGGCTGATCCCTCAAATTTCAGTGGGCATCCAAGGGCATTGTATACCAGTTTCTTCAAAAGTAAAATTTTTGGGTGTTTTTTTAGATTCCAAATTGAGTGGGATACATCATCTAAATTATTTAGTTCCGTGCGCGCGCGACGATGCGGACGTGTGCCGTGATTCTCTAAACGGTGACTCAGGGCGGGGACAATGACCTCGACAGTTGTGAAGTGTACGAACTGCAATATAGTAATAAACGAAGTGCTAGCTTTTGTGTACCATGTGTTGGATTATATGGATGAGGAGAGCATCCACCATCTATGCTCCTCGTCTTTCTCAGAAAAATATATAGTGAAGGCGAAGAATTTATTATGTGACTCACTACCTGGGTCAAAGAAGATGCCAAAACGTCGAAAGGAAGGGATGAAAAAGTTATCCCGAGATCTGGAGGACATCATAGGTTTAATGAAAAGTACCGATGCTGAGTTATTCCCTATTTTCGTGGCAAAGGAACTTGACAAGCTACCGCCGGTATCCTTTGACCATGTTTTGGATTGATAGTTTGCATTCAACGCTTACAGACGTGCTCACAAATGCATAATATCAATAAATAACGCTTGAATAAACAGTGACCTAGTTTTAGTGTATTAGCGTGTTAAACAAATAAACATTATAGTGATACCTAAGTTAAAATAATGGACTGACTGCGTAATATATTTTTACAAAGTGATAAATGGAAGGCAGCCCCTTTAATCGGAGCACGATGATACGACGCAGCCCTCCACCAACACCAACCCCGGTACCGACACCGGCTCCTACATCGCCCCAACAACCAACACAGGACCATCACCATGCGGCTGAAGAAAAAATTGAGTCTTTGGACACCAATGAAATTAGCAACTGGATGATGTCAATTGAAAAATGCCTGAATGAAGTTTGTTCCATTGCTCAGGATGGAAAACTGAACTCCGAACAAAAGCTGAGGATCAATTCCCTATCGCGCAAGGTTGGAAATGGTGTACCCCAGATGGCAGTATACTACCAGGACTTAAAACAAAAGGCCATAGTAGTGCAAAACTCACTACAAGCACTGAGAGAAAAACGAGATGTCACGGATTGCCTTGATAACTTCCGTAAAACAATCATCACAACATGCCAAAGTTCTAACTATTGGAAGCATAAAGAAGTCCCTTTGTTTTTAAAATCCTTCCGTTGCTATCAAAATTTAGATTCTCCTGTTATTCAGTTTCCGAAACTTCCTCTTTTTAGTTTTAATTATGAAATAATATGTTTTAAACCAGATATTTTCTATAATATTGGTATATCGAAAAAGTCTACTGTGGCGGGCTCTATATTCAATGCTGCGGTTGGTGAGCGATGGTCCAATTTCGAGAGATTTTTCACCGACGCCTCTAAATTATCAGGTGAAAGTTGCACTGGTGCTGCGGTATACTACTTTGGTAGTATACCGCAGCACCACTACCAAAACTTCAAAATTGTTTTAAAATTCAAATGCCCAGTTCAATCGTCAGTGTTTACGGGCGAGTGCGTAGCCATATTAGAGGCGTGTCTATTTATAGAGGCTCATAACATACAATTTGGTGGCATCTTTACAGACTCCCTTAGTTGTTTGCAAGCTTTGGAGCAGAATCCTTTTAAGAGTAAACTTCATAGTCCAATTCTGCTTCTAATCAAAAAGTCTCTTTCTTGTGCCAAGAATCACAAAACCGTACACTTGGTTTGGATTCCGTGTCATTGTGGCATAAGAGGAAATGAATATATTGATGCTCTTGCTAAGGATGCTGTTACGTCCCAGGCTGTTGACCTTAAATACTTTCAATGCCAGGGCTACAATTTGCTGAGCCTTCCCAAAAAGAGCTTGCTAACCTCATGGCAGGTGTAATGGCAAAATTCAGGGAAACGAAAAGGTGCTTTTTATCATGCAGTACAGCCTAACATTACACCCAAGCCTTGGTTTTATCGCTACAAGAAAATTTCCAAGAAAGTGTTGTCTATTCTGTGCCGTCTCCGTATAGGCCATTGCTGTTCTCCGGTCTTTTTACATAAAATCCGGGTCAGAGATACATCGCTCTGCGAATGTGGGTTAGATGAAGGCACTTTGGAGCACATCTTTTTTAACTGTTCCAATAATAACCCAACCCATGACTTGTACAGTCATCTCCCTAAACTAAAGATCCCTGTCCCAACTAACTTTCCATCCCTACTAACACATTCTTCCCCAAAGCTCTTAGAGGCTTTGATGAATTTTATCCGCGTTAATGATATTTAATTATAATAAGTTTTGTGTGGTTTGTGGCCATAATTGTATATATAGTAAATTCGTTCCTTTTTATTTATTTGTCTATTTTTTTTATTATTTTGCACGTTTTCTCATAGCACATCTGACATTGGCAGAATTGTCGACATCGGCACCATTGCCATAGAGAAAAATAGAATAGAATAGAACAGACAACCATAGGTGACAACTTTGACAAGTAAAGTGACGCAGGTGCCGGCTGACGATCCGGCAAAAAAAAAATATTACGGCTGTTTATTGCCACAGCCGGTATTACAGTGCGAAAGTTACAAAAAACAGAGCGCTGAGATAGTCAGTTAACGGCTGGAGAAATAAAGATAAACTAAATTAATGATATGAGTGGTACTACGCATAATGAACAGATTCACAATATGATGATGATGAAGATGAATAATGAACAGATGAACAGATGTGGTTTACGAACTTATTCAGCTGTGCTCACAGAACTCATATACCCTAATTGGGCTGTGCTGCTCAGTGAACAATCGCTGCCAAATGCTCGCCACAATTGCTAGCCGCGTGCAGATCAAGGATAAATTCAATGTGTGATATCTTTTGAAGCTGAAGTAAGTGCTGTTTAAATTTGATTCTGAAAGTACCAACTGTCTTTAAAGTCCAGTAACGAAAGGCAGCGAATTTGAAACTACCACGGAATGCAGCAGTTCTGTGCCTTGCCTGCCTCTAGTTTTAAACTTGTAAATATCGCGCGACCAAGACAGTTTCCTTAGCGACGAGGCGCATTTTTGGATGAATGGCTTTGTTAATAAGCAAAATTGCCGTATATGGGATGACCACAACCCACATGAGGTTCACCAGGTGGTAATGCATCCACAAAAAGTTACTGTTTGGTGCGGATTTTGGTCCGGCGGTGTCATTGGTCCGTACTTCTTCGAAAACGATGATGGCGAGGCCATTACTGTCAACGGCGAGCGCTACAGATAAATGATTAACAATTTATTTTTGGCCTGAATTGAACGACATGGACGTGGACAACATGTGGTTCCAACAAGATGGCGCTACGTGCCACACAGCGAGCGACACAATGGACATTCTGCATGAACGGTTCGAGGGTAGGGTTATCTCTCGCAGAGGTGACGTGAATTGGCCACCAAGATCGTGCGATTTGACCCCGCTAGACATTTTCTTGTGGGGTTTTTTCAAGTCGCAGGTATGCCAATAATCCGCAATCAACCGATGCCCTGAAAGTTAACATAACGCAAGCCATCGCTCAGATTCAGCCAGATCTATGCAGTAGAGTAATTGCAAATTGGACCTCTCGGATCTGTGCCACCGTTCGAAGCCGCGGTGGACATTTAAACGATGTCATATTTCATAAATAATGGCATAAAAGGGTCTTTAAAAAAAAAAAAATAATATCTCACATACAGCTTGTTTTATTTAATTTCAACATCGACCCGTCCTTGTTGAAAGATCCTTTATAAAACAATCTCATGCAGTCGGATGCATCTTCTTAAAAACAATAAAGACGTATTTCCTCCGACTGCATGAGAATATTTTATATTGTAAATTGGGATGGATACAGAAATAGGTCATATTATTTCCATCTTTTATAAACTTCACTTTTTACACAGTCGGGTTTTTGTTGTTTTTTTTTTTTACTTTTAAGTTGTATGCCCTGGCTGTAGGCCTTAATTTATTGAGGCACCCACAAGGACCAGGCAACGAGGCAAGACTGGTTGAGCAGCCGAAAACCTTGACCTGCAACCTAGACCTGCGGTTGACCTGCGAGATGCCATTTATAAAAATAAAATTTACACTTTTTTTTAAATCCCAACCCCCAGTTACTAACCCCCACGTAGTCGAGGGTTTTCCAATCTATTCTATATAAATAAAAAACCCGAAACGCCGAAATGTATATACGCGCATAACTTCCGAACGAATGCACCAAATTGGATAATTATTTTTTTGTTATGTTTGTAATTATTGTCAGGACAAAGTTTGTATGAAAGAAAATGTTTGAAAACGTACGGAAATGTGAAAAATTTTGGTTGAAAAATCTCCATACAAATAAGTGAGTGAGTGAGTAAGAAAGAAGAAAGTAGTACGATATTCAAAATAAATTGGGAGAATTGACAGATTGACGTTTAGTTGTTTCGTTTTATGATTCAAGTTTTATGTTTTATCTGTTGCATACGAAAGAAAATAATAAATTATATTTGTTGTTTTAGTTGGTTTGTGAAAATGTTGTAGAACGTTATATATTATTATACCTGCTATTTTTATTTATAATAATAATACAGTTTATTGTCACTTTATTTCATTACATGGTCGTACTGTAAATGGAAGATTAGGTCTCATTTTCTTCATTAGTACACCCGCGTACAGCCGAGGCAGACGCAGCTAGTATTTAATAAATTATCTTACCAACGCTGTAAGTTTCCGCTAGTGCCGTTGAGTAAACATCATCTCCATCTTCCCCATCAGCCTCTGTATCAATAAAAATATCTTTATTAGTCCGAGTATAAAAATAACGGGTGCAAAAATAAGCTTTCATTATATTTGTGCAATGTTCCTTAGTTTGATGTACAGCAGTGCTATTCTGTACAAATCTCACCGTGAAAACTTAGGTGAGGTGAGCGTGGAGTGAGCTGTCGATAGTGTCAATCCTTAGCATCAGCGGTAGAGTACGGTTTGCGCAATTGTTTTTACTAATAGAAGGGTTAGTTGTTTTAACAATGACTTGTTCAAACTTTCTCCATTGTCCACTTCCATCACAGTTAATCCTGTCAGTCGGGATTGTCGAAAATTTGATTTTACTCTTTTAACGTCTCCAATTAAACTAATTGGACTACGTAAGTGGAACCCCTTCATGCCAGTACCCGCTCACACGTACCACAACCACCACATAGCAGCAACAAAATGTAGGCAAGCAGTGGTTATGTATGAATAGTGTTGCTGCAGCTTCTTGCAGTTGCGTTGTGGTAACTACAGCTACAAAATTTCGATGTGGTGTCAGCTAGTAATTTGTTTCCAATATTGTCAAGTATGGTTATTAGTCTATTTCTTACGAATGTGTGCCATCTGTTGAGATCTCCTTGCAGCTGTGACAACACTCGTGGAATCAGGCCAACAAAATATCTGACTCTTTGGGATGTGCGTCGCCTCACTGATATGCTTTAGTAACTTTGACAGGTGGACTACACAACTATTTTTCATTTCACTAACAATTTTTGCAACAGCCCACGTTTAATACTGTCAACGCTCGTACTGTCGTATGTGACATGAGCATTTAATCAATGCTTACAGACAAGTCTGAGTGCGCCATAAAAAATCAGGTACGCATTTGAAGAGATTACCAATGATTATAATTAAATTGTATAAAAAAAAATAGGGTGCCGAATATCTATGTATGATTACATGCTTAGTTTGTAATAAAGATATAAAATAAAATGACTTACCACTTTCGGCTCCAGCAAAAGCATGTGATGAGCTGTCATCCCCGTGAGCTTCTGTATTTGATAAATGGTTTTATTAGTGAATAGTGTTCGTGTGAAAATACAACAATTTTAACGGTAGAGTACGGTTTGCGCAATTGTTTTTACAAATAGAAGGGTTAGTTTCTTTAACAATGACTTGTTCAAACTTTCTCAATTGTCCACTTCTATCACAGTTAAACCTGTCAGTCGGGATTGTCGAAAATTTGATTTTACTCTCTTGACGTGTCCAATTAAACTAATTGGACTACGTAAGTGGAACCCCTTCATGCCAGTACCCGCTCACACGTACCACAACCACCACATAGCAGCAACAAAATGTAGGCAAGCAGTGGTTATGTATGAATAGTGTTGCTGCAGCTTCTTGCAGTTGCGTTGTGGTAACTACAGCTACAAAATTTCGATGTGGTGTCAGCTAGTAATTTGTTTCCAATATTGTCAAGTATGGTTATTAGTCTATTTCTTACGAATGTGTGCCATCTGTTGAGATCTCCTTGCAGCTGTGACAACACTATCGTGGAATCAGGCCAACAAAATATCTGACTCTTTGGGATGTGCGTCGCCTCACTGATATGCTTTAGTAACTTTGACAGGTGGACTGCACAACTATTTTTCATTTCACTAACAATTTTTGGAACAGCTCACGTTTAATACTGTCAACGCTCGTACTGTCGTACGTGACATGAGCATTTGATCAATGCTTACAGACAAGTCTGAGTGCGCCATAAAAATCAGGTACACATTTGAAGAGATTAACAATGATTATAATAAAATTGTATAAAAAAAAAAAATAGGGTGCTGAATATCTATGTATGATTACATGCTTAGTTTGTAATAAAGATATAAAATAAAATGACTTACCACCTTCGGCTCCAGCTAAAGCATGTGACGTGCTGTCATCCCCGTGAGCTTCTGTATTTGATAAATGGTTTTATTAGTGAATAGTGTTCATGTGAAAATACAACAATTTTAACAGTAGAGTACGGTTTGCGCAATTGTTTTTACTAATAGAAGGGTTAGTTGTTTTAACAATGACTTGTTCAAACTTTCTCCATTGTCCACTTCCATCACAGTTAATCCTGTCAGTCGGGATTGTCGAAAATTTGATTTTACTCTCTTGACGTGTCCAATTAAAGTAATTGGACTACGTAAGTGGAACCCCTTCATGCCAGTACCCGCTCACACGTACCACAACCACCACATAGCAGCAACAAAATGTAGGCAAGCAGTGGTTATGTATGAATAGTGTTGCTGCAGCTTCTTGCAGTTGCGTTGTGGTAGCTACAGCTACAAAATTTCGATGTGGTGTCAGCTAGTAATTTGTTTCCAATATTGTCAAGTATGGTTATTAGTCTATTTCTTACGAATGTGTGCCATCTGTTGAGATCTCCTTGCAGCTGTGACAACACTATCGTGGAATCAGGCCAACAAAACATCTGACTCTTTGGGATGTGCGTCGCCTCACTGATATGCTTAAGTAACTTTGACAGGTGGACTACACAACTATTTTTCATTTCACTAACAATTTTTGCAACAGCCCACGTTTAATACTGTCAACGCTCGTACTGTCGTATGTGACATGAGCATTTGATCAATGCTTACAGACAAGTCTGAGTGCGCCATAAAAAATCAGGTACGCATTTGAAGAGATTACCAATGATTATAATTAAATTGTATAAAAAAAAATAGGGTGCCGAATATCTATGTATGATTACATGCTTAGTTTGTAATAAAGATATAAAATAAAATGACTTACCACTTTCGGCTCCAGCAAAAGCATGTGACGAGCTGTCATCCCCGTGAGCTTCTGTATTTGATAAATGGTTTTATTAGTGAATAGTGTTCGTGTGAAAATACAACAATTTTAACGGTAGAGTACGGTTTGCGCAATTGTTTTTACAAATAGAAGGGTTAGTTTCTTTAACAATGACTTGTTCAAACTTTCTCAATTGTCCACTTCTATCACAGTTAAACCTGTCAGTCGGGATTGTCGAAAATTTGATTTTACTCTCTTGACGTGTCCAATTAAACTAATTGGACTACGTAAGTGGAACCCCTTCATGCCAGTACCCGCTCACACGTACCACAACCACAGCATAGCAGCAACAAAATGTAGGCAAGCAGTGGTTATGTATGAATAGTGTTGCTGCAGCTTCTTGCAGTTGCGTTGTGGTAACTACAGCTACAAAATTTCGATGTGGTGTCAGCTAGTAATTTGTTTCCAATATTGTCAAGTATGGTTATTAGTCTATTTCTTACGAATGTGTGCCATCTGTTGAGATCTCCTTGCAGCTGTGACAACACTATCGTGGAATTAGGCCAACAAAATATCTGACTCTTTGGGATGTGCGTCGCCTCACTGATATGCTTAAGTAACTTTGACAGGTGGACTACACAACTATTTTTCATTTCACTAACAATTTTTGCAAAAGCCCACGTTTAATACTGTCAACGCTCGTACTGTCGTATGTGACATGAGCATTTGATCAATGCTTACAGACAAGTCTGAGTGCGCCATAAAAAATCAGGTACGCATTTGAAGAGATTACCAATGATTATAATTAAATTGTATAAAAAAAAAATAGGGTGCCGAATATCTATGTATGATTACATGCTTAGTTTGTAATAAAGATATTAAATAAAATGACTTACCACTTTCGGCTCCAGCAAAAGCATGTGATGAGCTGTCATCCCCGTGAGCTTCTGTATTTGATAAATGGTTTTATTAGTGAATAGTGTTCGTGTGAAAATACAACAATTTTAACTGTAGAGTACGGTTTGCGTAATTGTTTTTACAAATAGAAGGGTTAGTTTCTTTAACAATGACTTGTTCAAACTTTCTCAATTGTCCACTTCTATCACAGTTAAACCTGTCAGTCGGGATTGTCGAAAATTTGATTTTACTCTCTTGACGTGTCCAATTAAACTAATTGGACTACGTAAGTGGAACCCCTTCATGCCAGTACCCGCTCACACGTACCACAACCACCACATAGCAGCAACAAAATGTAGGCAAGCAGTGGTTATGTATGAATAGTGTTGCTGCAGCTTCTTGCAGTTGCGTTGTGGTAGCTACAGCTACAAAATTTCGATGTGGTGTCAGCTAGTAATTTGTTTCCAATATTGTCAAGTATGGTTATTAGTCTATTTCTTACGAATGTGTGCCATCTGTTGAGATCTCCTTGCAGCTGTGACAACACTATCGTGGAATCAGGCCAACAAAACATCTGACTCTTTGGGATGTGCGTCGCCTCACTGATATGCTTAAGTAACTTTGACAGGTGGACTGCACAACTATTTTTCATTTCACTAACAATTTTTGGAACAGCTCACGTTTAATACTGTCAACGCTCGTACTGTCGTACGTGACATGAGCATTTGATCAATGCTTACAGACAAGTCTGAGTGCGCCATAAAAATCAGGTACACATTTGAAGAGATTAACAATGATTATAATAAAATTGTATAAAAAAAAAAATAGGGTGCTGAATATCTATGTATGATTACATGCTTAGTTTGTAATAAAGATATAAAATAAAATGACTTACCACTTTCGGCTCCAGCTAAAGCATGTGACGAGCTGTCATCCCCGTGAGCTTCTGTATTTGATAAATGGTTTTATTAGTGAATAGTGTTCATGTGAAAATACAACAATTTTAACAGTAGAGTACGGTTTGCGCAATTGTTTTTACTAATAGAAGGGTTAGTTGTTTTAACAATGACTTGTTCAAACTTTCTCCATTGTCCACTTCCATCACAGTTAATCCTGTCAGTCGGGATTGTCGAAAATTTGATTTTACTCTCTTGACGTGTCCAATTAAAGTAATTGGACTACGTAAGTGGAACCCCTTCATGCCAGTACCCGCTCACACGTACCACAACCACCACATAGCAGCAACAAAATGTAGGCAAGCAGTGGTTATGTATGAATAGTGTTGCTGCAGCTTCTTGCAGTTGCGTTGTGGTAACTACAGCTACAAAATTTCGATGTGTTGTCAGCTAGTAATTTGTTTCCAATATTGTCAAGTATGTTTATTAGTTTATTTCTTACGAATGTGTGCCATCTGTTGAGATTTCCTTGTAGCCGTGACAACACTACAGCGGAATCAGTCCAACAAAATATCTGACTCTTTGGGATGTGCGTCGCCTCACTGATATGCTTAAGTAACTTTGACAGGTGGACTACACAACTATTTTTCATTTCACTAACAATTTTTGCAACAGCCCACGTTTAATACTGTCAACGCTCGTACTGTCGTATGTGACATGAGCATTTGATCAATGCTTACAGACAAGTCTGAGTGCGCCATAAAAATCAGGTACACATTTGATGAGATTAACAATGATTATAATAAAATTGTATAAAAAAAAAAAAATAGGGTGCTGAATATCTATGTATGATTACATGCTTAGTTTGTAATAAAGATATAAAATAAAATGACTTACCACTTTCGGCTCCAGCAAAAGCATGTGACGAGCTGTCATCCCCGTGAGCTTCTGTATTTGATAAATGGTTTTATTAGTGAATAGTGTTCGTGTGAAAATACAACAATTTTAACGGTAGAGTACGGTTTGCGCAATTGTTTTTACAAATAGAAGGGTTAGTTTCTTTAACAATGACTTGTTCAAACTTTCTCAATTGTCCACTTCTATCACAGTTAAACCTGTCAGTCGGGATTGTCGAAAATTTGATTTTACTCTCTTGACGTGTCCAATTAAACTAATTGGACTACGTAAGTGGAACCCCTTCATGCCATTACCCGCTCACACGTACCACAACCACCACATAGCAGCAACAAAATGTAGGCAAGCAGTGGTTATGTATGAATAGTGTTGCTGCAGCTTCTTGCAGTTGCGTTGTGGTAACTACAGCTACAAAATTTCGATGTGGTGTCAGCTAGTAATTTGTTTCCAATATTGTCAAGTATGTTTATTAGTCTATTTCTTACGAATGTGTGCCATCTGTTGAGATCTCCTTGCAGCTGTGAAAACACTATCGTGGAATCAGGCCAACAAAATATCTGACTCTTTGGGATGTGCGTCGCCTCACTGATATGCTTAAGTAACTTTGACAGGTGGACTACACAACTATTTTTCATTTCACTAACAATTTTTGCAACAGCCCACGTTTAATACTGTCAACGCTCGTACTGTCGTATGTGACATGAGCATTTGATCAATGCTTACAGACAAGTCTGAGTGCGCCATAAAAAATCAGGTACGCATTTGAAGAGATTACCAATGATTATAATTAAATTGTATAAAAAAAATAGGGTGCCGAATATCTATGTATGATTACATGCTTAGTTTGTAATAAAGATATAAAATAAAATTACTTACCACTTTCGGCTCCAGCTAAAGCATGTGACGAGCTGTCATCCCCGTGAGCTTCTGTATTTGATAAATGGTTTTATTAGTGAATAGTGTTCATGTGAAAATACAACAATTTTAACAGTAGAGTACGGTTTGCGCAATTGTTTTTACTAATAGAAGGGTTAGTTGTTTTAACAATGACTTGTTCAAACTTTCTCCATTGTCCACTTCCATCACAGTTAATCCTGTCAGTCGGGATTGTCGAAAATTTGATTTTACTCTCTTGACGTGTCCAATTAAAGTAATTGGACTACGTAAGTGGAACCCCTTCATGCCAGTACCCGCTCACACGTACCACAACCACCACATAGCAGCAACAAAATGTAGGCAAGCAGTGGTTATGTATGATTAGTGTTGCTGCAGCTTCTTGCAGTTGCGTTGTGGTAACTACAGCTACAAAATTTCGATGTGTTGTCAGCTAGTAATTTGTTTCCAATATTGTCAAGTATGTTTATTAGTTTATTTCTTACGAATGTGTGCCATCTGTTGAGATTTCCTTGTAGCCGTGACAACACTACAGCGGAATCAGTCCACCAAAATATCTGACTCTTTGGGATGTGCGTCGCCTCACTGATATGCTTAAGTAACTTTGACAGGTGGACTGCACAACTATTTTTCATTTCACTAACAATTTTTGCAACAGCCCACGTTTAATACTGTCAACGCTCGTACTGTCATATGTAACATGAGCATTTGATCAATGCTAACAGACAAGTCTGAGTGCGCCATAAAAAATCAGGTACGCATTTGAAGAGATTACCAATGATTATAATTATTGTATAAAAAAAAATAGGGTGCCGAATATCTATGTATGATTACATGCTTAGTTTGTAATAAAGATATAAAATAAAATGACTTACCACTTTCGGCTCCAGCAAAAGCATGTGACGAGCTGTCATCCCCGTGAGCTTCTGTATTTGATAAATGGTTTTATTAGTGAATAGTGTTCGTGTGAAAATACAACAATTTTAACGGTAGAGTACGGTTTGCGCAATTGTTTTTACAAATAGAAGGGTTAGTTTCTTTAACAATGACTTGTTCAAACTTCCTCAATTGTCCACTTCTATCACAGTTAAACCTGTCAGTCGGGATTGTCGAAAATTTGATTTTACTCTCTTGACGTGTCCAATTAAACTAATTGGACTACGTAAGTGGAACCCCTTCATGCCAGTACCCGCTCACACGTACCACAACCACCACATAGCAGCAACAAAATGTAGGCAAGCAGTGGTTATGTATGAATAGTGTTGCTGCAGCTTCTTGCAGTTGCGTTGTGGTAACTACAGCTACAAAATTTCGATGTGGTGTCAGCTAGTAATTTGTTTCCAATATTGTCAAGTATGGTTATTAGTCTATTTCTTACGAATGTGTGCCATCTGTTGAGATCTCCTTGCACCTGTGACAACACTATCGTGGAATCAGGCCAACAAAATATCTGAGTCTTTGGGATGTGCGTCGCCTCACTGATATGCTTTAGTAACTTTGACAGGTGGACTGCACAACTATTTTTCATTTCACTAACAATTTTTGCAACAGCCCACGTTTAATTAATACTGTCAACGCTCGTACTGTCGTATGTGACATGAGCATTTGATCAATGCTAACAGACAAGTCTGAGTGCGCCATAAAAAATCAGGTACGCATTTGAAGAGATTACTAATGATTATAATTAAATTGTATAAAAAAAATAGGGCGCCGAATATCTATGTATGATTACATGCTTAGTTTGTAATAAAGATATAAAATAAAATGACTTACCACTTTCGGCTCCAGCAAAAGCATGTGATGAGCTGTCATCCCCGTGAGCTTCTGTATTTGATAAATGGTTTTATTAGTGAATAGTGTTCGTGTGAAAATACAACAATTTTAACGGTAGAGTACGGTTTGCGCAATTGTTTTTACAAATAGAAGGGTTAGTTTCTTTAACAATGACTTGTCCAAACTTTCTCAATTGTCCACTTCTATCACAGTTAAACCTGTCAGTCGGGATTGTCGAAAATTTGATTTTACTCTCTTGACGTGTCCAATTAAACTAATTGGACTACGTAAGTGGAACCCCTTCATGCCAGTACCCGCTCACACGTACCACAACCACCACATAGCAGCAACAAAATGTAGGCAAGCAGTGGTTATGTATGAATAGTGTTGCTGCAGCTTCTTGCAGTTGCGTTGTGGTAACTACAGCTACAAAATTTCGATGTGGTGTCAGCTAGTAATTTGTTTCCAATATTGTCAAGTATGGTTATTAGTCTATTTCTTACGAATGTGTGCCATCTGTTGAGATCTCCTTGCACCTGTGACAACACTATCGTGGAATCAGGCCAACAAAATATCTGAGTCTTTGGGATGTGCGTCGCCTCACTGATATGCTTTAGTAACTTTGACAGGTGGACTGCACAACTATTTTTCATTTCACTAACAATTTTTGGAACAGCTCACGTTTAATACTGTCAACGCTCGTACTGTCGTACGTGACATGAGTATTTGATCAATGCTTACAGACAAGTCTGAGTGCGCCATAAAAATCAGGTACACATTTGAAGAGATTAACAATGATTATAATAAAATTGTATAAAAAAAAAATAGGGTGCTGAATATCTATGTATGATTACATGCTTAGTTTGTAATAAAGATATAAAATAAAATGACTTACCACTTTCGGCTCCAGCAAAAGCATGTGACGAGCTGTCATCCCCGTGAGCTTCTGTATTTGATAAATGGTTTTATTAGTGAATAGTGTTCGTGTGAAAATACAACAATTTTAACAGTAGAGTACGGTTTGCGCAATTGTTTTTACTAATAGAAGGGTTAGTTGTTTTAACAATGACTTGTTCAAACTTTCTCAATTGTCCACTTCTATCACAGTTAAACCTGTCAGTCGGGATTGTCGAAAATTTGATTTTACTCTCTTGACGTGTCCAATTAAAGTAATTGGACTACGTAAGTGGAACCCCTTCATGTCAGTACCCGCTCACACGTACCACAACCACCACATAGCAGCAACAAAATGTAGGCAAGCAGTGGTTATGTATGAATAGTGTTGCTGCAGCTTCTTGCAGCTGCGTTGTGGTAACTACAGCTACAAAATTTCGATGTGGTGTCAGCTAGTAATTTGTTTCCAATATTGTCAAGTATGGTTATTAGTCTATTTCTTACGAATGTGTGCCATCTGTTGAGATCTCCTTGCAGCTGTGACAACACTATCGTGGAATCAGGCCAACAAAATATCTGACTCTTTGGGATGTGCGTCACTTCACTGATATGCTTTAGTAACTTTGACAGGTGGACTGCACAACTATTTTTCATTTCACTAACAATTTTTGCAACAGCTCACGTTTAATACTGTCAACGCTCGTACTGTCGTATGTGACATGAGCATTTGATCAATGCTTACAGACAAGTCTGATTGCGCCATAAAAAATCAGGTACGCATTTGAAGAGATTACCAATGATTATAATTAAATTGTATAAAAAAAAAAATAGGGTGCCGAATATCTATGTATGATTACATGTTTAGTTTGTAATAAAGATATAAAATAAAATGACTTACCACTTTCGGCTCCAGCAAAAGCATGTGATGAGCTGTCATCCCCGTGAGCTTCTGTATTTGATAAATGGTTTTATTAGTGAATAGTGTTCGTGTGAAAATACAACAATTTTAACGGTAGAGTACGGTTTGCGCAATTGTTTTTACAAATAGAAGGGTTAGTTTCTTTAACAATGACTTGTTTAAACTTTCTCCATTGTCCACTTCCATCACAGTTAATCCTGTCAGTCGGGATTGTCGAAAATTTCATTTTACTCTCTTGACGTGTCCAATTAAAGTAATTGGACTACGTAAGTGGAACCCTTTCATGCCAGTACCCGCTTACACGTACCACAACCACCACATAGCAGCAACAAAATGTAGGCAAGCAGTGGTTATGTATGAATAGTGTTTTGTAGATAAAGTTCACTTTAGTCTGCAGGGAGGTATAATGAAAAATACGTGGTGATCCGGCTAAGGTTTTATTTCTACTGATGCGTACAAACAGTGTTTAGCTATTAATACTAAAGCAACGAACACATGCAAAATCGTCTCTTATTTAAACTTACAAACACAACATCCCGCCCACCAAAGGGCTATAAAGGCCCTTTGATAATCAAATTAATATTTCTATATATGGATACAAACCAAAATTTCCCACAATGCTAATTCTAATGTCGCTATGGTATTATAAATAGAAAATTGAGATAAGAGTTAAAATGTGTAGGTAAATTTTATTAATCAATATTATCTATCGGCAAAGGGCATAGTTTATTTATAGCTCTCTGAACCACGTTATCACCACTTTTAACGCTGTAAACCCTAGTCACGCCGTCGGCGCCTGGGTGTTTATCCACAATACGACCTAACATCCATTTGCCCGGAGGTAAATTGTCATATTTAATCAGGACAATGTGTCCAATATCTAGTTCAGGGATCCGTTTAAGCCATTTAGGTCTCTGCTGCAAACGAGATAAATATTCACTTTGCCATCTCCGCCAAAAGTGAGACAATAGTTGTTGCATATGCTGCCAACGGGATAACCGGTGCATAGGTATTTCGGCTAAGTCAGGGTTTGGAATCGTTATGGGAGCTTCGCCGATTAAAAAGTGGCCTGGCGTCAATGGTGTAATGTCATCTGTTTCAGCTTCATCAATAGGATTTAATGGCCGCGAATTAAGGCAGGCCTCTATCTGGCATAGCAGGGTAGACATCTCCTCATAGGTTAAATGGGAAGTCAGCACTCTTCTTAGGTGGTACTTTAATGATTTTACACCTGCCTCCCATAAACCTCCCATATGAGGGCTATAAGCAGGGATGAAATGCCACTGTGTGCCTTCCAGTGCAAGTTGTTCAGCAATTGGTCCGTCAAATTGTAATTGGGCTTCTCTCCAGGCGATTGCAAGTTCTTTATTAGCGCCCACAAAGTTGCGCCCCTGGTCACTCCATAGATGGGTACATTTTCCACGTCTGGCAACAAATCTCCGAAAGGCCCCAATGAAGGATTCAGAGGTAAGGTCTCCTGCCAGTTCTAAATGGATAGCCTTCGTAGACATACATATAAAGATAGATACATATGCCTTAGAGGTCTTAACTCCTCTGCCCTTGGACATCAAAACCTGAAAGGGTCCGGCAAAGTCCACGCCACTATGCAAAAAGGCTCGGGAAGGTGTCACTCGGACCTTAGGTAGATCTCCCATCAGTTGGGTTTTCCTTGCCGCACACTGTTTGGCACAAATTAAACATTTATGTAACTTAGCCTTTACCAAGTTCTTGGCTCTCAGTATCCAAAATTTGGAACGTAAATAGCCCAGCATTAATTGTATTCCACCATGTAACGTTTTTGAGTGAGCGTCTTCTACTATGAGTGTAGCGAGCGCATTGTTGCTATCCAATATCATTGGGTGTTTGCCATCTTCGTCTAAGTCAGCGTGTCTCAATCTTCCGCCCACCCTGAGTATATGTTCATTGTCTAAGAAAGGGTGTAAAGTCTTCAATCTACTTTCTCTTTTTACCGATTTATTTTGCATCAAACTGTTAATCTCGTCTTCAAAAGTATTTTTCTGTACTATCTTTATACAAGTTTTCAATGAATCATGCAACTCAGTTGTAGTCATCGCAATATTTTTGGCCTCCATTTTCTGGCCCTTGAGAAATCGTTTACAGTAAGTGACTGCCTTTAGCAGCTCAGTTAGGGTTTCAAATTCATGAAATTTTAAAATAAGATTCTTTGAGCCTTCGATTTCTATTTTCATATTAATTTGAACGGTTTGTATCCGTTCTAAATTAGTAAGCAGGTTACTAGGTCTAGTGTAAGGTATATCGTCTCTCTTTAACCACTCAGGGCCTTCCCACCACATATTATTTTCTTTCAGGTTTATCAACGACATTCCTCTAGAAGCTGGATCCGCAGGATTTTCCTGTGTGGCGACATGGTACCAATTATTTCCAACGTTGTCTAGGATTTCGACGACCCGGTTTCTTACAAAGGTGTGCCATCTCATGGGGTCTCCAAACAGCCAGGACAATACAATGGTTGAGACCGTCCAGGCAAAGATATTTTTGGCGGGTATTCTAGTGGCTTCCTTTACTTGCTTCAAAAGTCTACACAACAACACAGCACCACATAACTCGAGACGCGGCACCGACACAGGTTTAATTGGTGCTACTCGAGTCCTAGCTGCTATTATATTGGTCTTAATTTCATTGTCTTGACGCACACGGATATAGGCTACCGCTGCATAAGCTTTATTTGAGGCATCGCAGAAGCCATGGACCGTAACGTTAGGCATTAGATTTGACTGGGTATGTAGCCATCGTTTAACTTCAAAGTTATTTATATTATGTAGGCTACGTCTTCTTAAGGTAAGCCACTCCTCCGTGATTGCTTGGTCAACCTCCTCATCCCAGGTGATGGCTTGCAGCCATAGCCTTTGAATCAGCAGCTTTGCAGGTAATATAGCAGGTGCCAACCAGCCGAGCGGATCAAACAACCTTTGAATATCTCCTAAAATGGTTCTTTTCGTGATCTTCTCAGCTGGACGAGGTAAGTTTAATTTATATTGAAAAACATCCTTTCCCATATTCCAGCTTAAGCCAAGGGCTCTGATCGTGCCATCAATAGTGATATCTACATTAGCATGACAACTTCTTAAAGAAGGTTTAAATTGTTTTAGAAATTCCGCACTATTTGAACACCATTTTTGAAGAACAAAGCCTCCCTTTCTTAAGATAGTGTCAATTTCTTTGGCTAATTTAATAGCTTCTGGTACCGTATCTTTCCCAGACATTAAGTCATCCATATAAAAATCCTCCTTTATCACCTGGGCCGCGTCAGGGTAGTTCTCACCTTCATCATCAGCTACCTGTTGCAAAGTTTTGACCGCTAAATAAGGAGCCGACGCGGTGCCAAATGTGACTCTCGTCATTCTGTAATCTTTTACAGGATCTTGGGGGTGACTACGCCAAAGAATTCTTTGAAGGTCTCTGTCTTCCTTGCTGACGTAAATTTGGAGGTACATTTTTTTAATGTCCGAGACAAAACACACTTTCCTCATTCTCCACTTTATTATTAAACTTCTCATATTTTCTTGTAATTGCGGTCCAACTAATAGTTCTTCGTTTAAAGATATACGGTTTCTTCCCTTTTGAGATGCATTAAATACTGTTCTTACTTTTGTTGTTTCCTTTTCTTGTTTGACTATTGCGTGATGTGGCAAATATACTGATGGATTCTCTATTTCATTCCTAGGCACTTCTTCCATGTATATCATCCGTTTGTATTCTTCCATTACTTTCACGTACTCTAGTCTCAACTGATTGTTCCTTTCAAAACGTCTTTCTAGTTGGTACAGTCTTGTCATTGCTATGTCTCTGGTTTGTCCTTCAGTTGATAACATTTCATTTTTCCTTTTAGGTAATGTCACTATATATCTTCCATCATTTGCTCTGGAATGTGTAGTCTTGTATATTTCTTCACATTTTTTTTCTTCTAAGGTAAGTACACCCTTGTCTTCAGTTTCAAGTTCCCACATTGTTTTTAACATTGAATTTAGGTCTAGATTAAGGTGCATGACAGTAAAATCATGGTCATTCTTGTTGCTTTGAATTTTCCCGAAGAGGATCCAACCCAGACTGGTATTTTGAGCACATGGTGTGCCTGGTGGGCCCTTGATTATTTCACTTTTTAAGATCTGGGCACAGATTTCAACACCTAGCAATATATCTATATGTCCTGGCTGATTAAATCCAGGATCTGCTAGGCCTAGTCCCTTTAAGTGTGCCCAGTTGCTGGTAGGTAATCTTTGTGAAGGTAGTTGCGCGGTGAGTCGCGTTGGCATTATGTACGCTTTAGTTTTAATCTTGAAACTATCGTCGTGTTGGGATAAAATCTCAATGTCAGCTGCGTGTTTCACTGCAGTCTGGGTTGAACCAATTCCCGTAATTTTACCATGAACAGAAGTCCTTTTGAGGCGTAGCATTTGAGCAGCTCGTTCACTGATAAACGAGGCCTGTGAACCCTGATCCACTAGCGCTCTTAACACGGTGGTTCGTCCGGTTTCATCTCGCACTGGTACAAGAGCAGTAGCCAATAGAGCGGTGGCTGTGTGTGTTGTTAAAAAGGACGATAACTCAACCTTTGGTTCTTCAGGAACTGTATCATTTGAGATTTTTTCCTCTTGAACTTCACTATGGTTTGCTTGAATCGTATCGGATTTGTCAGAGGATGACCCCGGCGCGCTGGAATGTACTAAGGTGTGGTGACGTTTATTACACTTCCGACAATTCATATTTAATCGACAACGAATCGCATTATGTCCACCGGCAAGGCAATTAAAACAAAGATTATGTTTTTTCACAACCTCACATCTTTCATTTGGTTCTAGTTTCGTAAATTCCCTGCAGTGGCTTAAAGTATGATTTTCTTCGCATAGTATGCAATCTCGCGATTGTGTAGACTCTGATGCTGCTATGTGGACTGCAGTACCTTTAGATATAGGTTTCTCCTTTGAAAGAGGGCCAACGAGTTCGAGCGTACGAAACTTTGTTTGCAAAAACTTGACTAAGTCTTCCCATTTCGGCAGCTCATCCATATCTTCCCGGTATGCAAACTCTTCCCACTCTCGATGTGACTCTGAGTCCAATTTCTGAACTGTCAGAAATATAATTATTGGATCCCAAGAGTTAGTTGAAATGTTAAGATTATTTAGGCTGTTGATGCATTCATTTGTAACGTCCAATAAAGATTTGATGTGGTTGGCCGTTTGACTGGGAATCTTCCGTTGGTAAAATAATTTTTTCAAAAGAGAATTCACTATAATTTTTTTATTTCCATATCGTGTGCTCAGTGTGGTCCAAGCTTGCTCATAATTAGTTTCAGTGATTTGAATGTGTTTCAGGAGAACCTGGGCATCGCCCGTCATACTACTTTTTAAATAATGTAGTCTCTGTACATTACTCAACGACGTATTTTTGTGCACTAAAGAGATAAAAAAGAGATAAACAAATCTCTGAACGCTGGCCATTCATCGTACACTCCGGAAAAGGTGGGCAGCTGAATTCTCGGTAACTTAACCTGTCCTTCTATGAATGAACTTGCTTCCGTTGGTTTTAGATGAGAAAACGTGGATAATAAATCTCGCAAATCGGCCAGTACACATGAATATAAATCTTCATAAATAAAATAATCTTCGTTAGCAAAATACGATAAGTCAGACTTTTTCTCCTTCGGGACACACTTGACGAGTTCTTGATGAGCGCTTCTGAACGTATTCCAGTATTCATTAATTGATTGTATACGTGTTTCAATATAACCCTTAGTAAGTCGTTGTTTAGGGCATTTTTTTAGATTCGCTTGCGCTTTTTGCAGCAACATTGCAGTATCTTCGAGTATCAATAAACACTGTTCCGGTGTAGACATACTTGTAAGCTTTGTAATATCCAATAGTAGATTTTAAGATCGCAATTTCTTGTAAACACTCACGATAACGTAATATTAGAACACGAGGTAATTCACAGTCAATTTTAGTTCAAGTCCACACAAATTACTCATTAGCAGCTGGCTTCTTATCTAAGGAATGTGGTTCTTTTGTGTAGTACTCGATGAATAGAAGGTTGTAAGTAGCACAGATATCCGGCTCGAAATTCGACCATATGTTTTGTAGATAAAGTTCACTTTAGTCTGCAGGGAGGTATAATGAAAAATACGTGGTGATCCGGCTAAGGTTTTATTTCTACTGATGCGTACAAACAGTGTTTAGCTATTAATACTAAAGCAACGAACACATGCAAAATCGTCTCTTATTTAAACTTACAAACACAACAATAGTGTTGCTGCAGCTTCTTGCAGTTGCGTTGTGGTAGCTACAGCTACAAAATTTCGATGTGGTGTCAGCTAGTAATTTGTTTCCAATATTGTCAAGTATGGTTATTAGTCTATTTCTTACGAATGTGTGCCATCTGTTGAGATCTCCTTGCAGCTGTGACAACACTATCGTGGAATCAGACCAACAAAATATCTGACTCTTTGGGATGTGCGTCGCCTCACTGATATGCTTAAGTAACTTTGACAGGTGGACTACACAACTATTTTTCATTTCACTAACAATTTTTGCAACAGCCCACGTTGAATACTATCAACGCTCGTACTGTCGTATGTGACATGAGCATTTGATCAATGCTTACAGACAAGTCTGAGTGCGCCATAAAAAATCAGGAACGCATTTGAAGAGATTACCAATGATTATAATTATATTGTATAAAAAAAATAGGGTGCTAAATATCTATGTATGATTACATGCTTAGTTTGTAATAAAGATATAAAATAAAAAGACTTACCACTTTCGGCTCCAGCAAAAGCATGTGATGAGCTGTCATCCCCATGAGCTTCTGTATTTGATAAATGGTTTTATTAGTGAATAGTGTTCGTGTGAAAATACAACAATTTTAACGGTAGAGTACGGTTTGCGCAATTGTTTTTACAAATAGAAGGGTTAGTTTCTTTAACAATGACTTGTTCAAACTTTCACAATTGTCCACTTCTATCACAGTTAAACCTGTCAGTCGGGATTGTCGAAAATTTGATTTTACTCTCTTGACGTGTCCAATTAAACTAATTGGACTACGTAAGTGGAACCCCTTCATGCCAGTACCCGCTCACACGTACCACAACCACCACATAGCAGCAACAAAATGTAGGCAAGCAGTGGTTATGTATGAATAGTGTTGCTGCAGCTTCTTGCAGTTGCGTTGTGGTAACTACAGCTACAAAATTTCGATGTGGTGTCAGCTAGTAATTTGTTTCCAATATTGTCAAGTATGGTTATTAGTCTATTTCTTACGAATGTGTGCCATCTGTTGAGATCTCCTTGCAGCTGTGACAACACTATCGTGGAATCAGGCCAACAAAATATCTGACTCTTTGGGATGTGCGTCGCCTCACTGATATGCTTTAGTAACTTTGACAGGTGGACTGCACAACTATTTTTCATTTCACTAACAATTTTTGGAACAGCTCACGTTTAATACTGTCAACGCTCGTACTGTCGTACGTGACATGAGTATTTGATCAATGCTTACAGACAAGTCTGAGTGCGCCATAAAAATCAGGTACACATTTGAAGAGATTAACAATGATTATAATAAAATTGTATAAAAAAAAAAATAGGGTGCTGAATATCTATGTATGATTACATGCTTAGTTTGTAATAAAGATATAAAATAAAATGACTTACCACTTTCGGCTCCAGCAAAAGCATGTGACGAGCTGTCATCCCCGTGAGCTTCTGTATTTGATAAATGGTTTTATTAGTGAATAGTGTTCGTGTGAAAATACAACAATTTTAACGGTAGAGTACGGTTTGCGCAATTGTTTTTACAAATAGAAGGGTTAGTTTCTTTAACAATGACTTGTTCAAACTTTCTCAATTGTCCACTTCTATCACAGTTAAACCTGTCAGTCGGGATTGTCGAAAATTTGATTTTACTCTCTTGACGTGTCCAATTAAACTAATTGGACTACGTAAGTGGAACCCCTTCATGCCAGTACCCGCTCACACGTACCACAACCACCACATAGCAGCAACAAAATGTAGGCAAGCAGTGGTTATGTATGAATAGTGTTGCTGCAGCTTCTTGCAGTTGCGTTGTGGTAACTACAGCTACAAAATTTCGATGTGGTGTCAGCTAGTAAATTGTTTCCAATATTGTCAAGTATGGTTATTAGTCTATTTCTTACGAATGTGTGCCATCTGTTGAGATCTCCTTGCAGCTGTGACAACACTATCGTAGAATCAGGCCAACAAAATATCTGACTCTTTGGGATGTGCGTCGCCTCACTGATATGCTTAAGTAACTTTGACAGGTGGACTACACAACTATTTTTCATTTCACTAACAATTTTTGCAACAGCCCACGTTTAATACTGTCAACGCTCGTACTGTCGTATGTGACATGAGCATTTGATCAATGCTTACAGACAAGTCTGAGTGCGCCATAAAAAATCTGGTACGCATTTGAAGAGATTACCAATGATTATAATTATATTGTATAAAAAAAAAATAGGGTGCCGAATATCTATGTATGATTACATGCTTAGTTTGTAATAAAGATATAAAATAAAATGACTTACCACTTTCGGCTCCAGCAAAAGCATGGGATGAGCTGTCATCCCCGTGAGCTTCTGTATTTGATAAATGGTTTTATTAGTGAATAGTGTTCGTGTGAAAATACAACAATTTTAACGGTAGAGTACGGTTTGCGCAATTGTTTTTACAAATAGAAGGGTTAGTTTCTTTAACAATGACTTGTTCAAACTTTCTCAATTGTCCACTTCTATCTCAGTTAAACCTGTCAGTCGGGATTGTCGAAAATTTGATTTTACTCTCTTGACGTGTCCAATTAAAGTAATTGGACTACGTAAGTGGAACCCCTTCATGCCAGTATCCGCTCACACGTACCACAACCACCACATAGCAGCAACAAAATGTAGGCAAGCAGTGGTTATGTATGAATAGTGTTGCTGCAGCTTCTTGCAGTTGCGTTGTGGTAACTACAGCTACAAAATTTCGATGTGGTGTCAGCTAGTAATTTGTTTCCAATATTGTCAAGTATGGTTATTAGTCTATTTCTTACGAATGTGTGCCATCTGTTGAGATCTCCTTGCAGCTGTGACAACACTGTCGTGGAATCAGGCCAACAAAATATCTGACTCATTGGGATGTGCGTCACCTCACTGATATGCTTTAGTAACTTTGACAGGTGGACTGCACAACTATTTTTCATTTCACTAACAATTTTTGCAACAGCCCACGTTTAATACTGTCAACGCTCGTACTGTCGTATGTGACATGAGCATTTGATCAATGCTTACAGACAAGTCTGATTGCGCCATAAAAAATCAGGTACGCATTTGAAGAGATTACCAATGATTATAATTAAATTGTATAAAAAAAAAAAAAAAATAGGGTGCCGAATATCTATGTATGATTACATGCTTAGTTTGTAATAAAGATATAAAATAAAATGACTTACCACTTTCGGCTCCAGCAAAAGCATGTGATGAGCTGTCATCCCCGTGAGCTTCTGTATTTGATAAATGGTTTTATTAGTGAATAGTGTTCGTGTGAAAATACAACAATATTAACGGTAGAGTACGGTTTGCGCAATTGTTTTTACAAATAGAAGGGTTAGTTTCTTTAACAATGACTTGTTCAAACTTTCTCCATTGTCCACTTCCATCACAGTTAATCCTGTCAGTCGGGATTGTCGAAAATTTGATTTTACTCTCTTGACGTGTCCAATTAAAGTAATTGGACTACGTAAGTGGAACCCTTTCATGCCAGTACCCGCTTACACGCACCACAACCACCACATAGCAGCAACAAAATGTAGGCAAGCAGTGGTTATGTATGAATAGTGTTGCTGCAGCTTCTTGCAGTTGCGTTGTGGTAACTACAGCTACAAAATTTCGATGTGTTGTCAGCTAGTAATTTGTTTCCAATATTGTGAAGTATGTTTATTAGTTTATTTCTTACGAATGTGTGCCATCTGTTCTGATTTTCTTGTAGCCGTGACAACACTACAGCGGAATCAGGCCAACAAAATATCTGACTCTTTGGGATGTGCATCGCCTCACATCATGCTTAAGTAACTTTGACAGGTGGACTACACAACTATTTTTCATTTCACTAACAATTTTTGCAACAGCCCACGTTTAATACTGTCAACGCTCGTACAGTCGTACGTGACAAGAGCATTTGATCAATGCTTACAGACAAGTTTGAGTGCGCCATAAAAATCAGGTACACATTTGAAGAGATTAACAATGATTATAATAAAATTGTATAAAAAAAAAATAGGGTGCTGAATATCTATGTATGATTACATGCTTAGTTTGTAATAAAGATATAAAATAAAATGACTTACCACTTTCGGCTCCAGCAAAAGCATGTGGCGAGCTGTCATCCCCGTGAGCTTCTGTATTTGATAAATGGTTTTATTAGTGAATAGTGTTCGTGTGAAAATACAACAATTTTAACAGTAGAGTACGGTTTGCGCAATTGTTTTTACTAATAGAAGGGTTAGTTGTTTTAACAATGACTTGTTCAAACTTTCTCCATTGTCCACTTCCATCACAGTTAATCCTGTCAGTCGGGATTGTCGAAAATTTGATTTTACTCTCTTGACGTGTCCAATTAAAGTAATTGGACTACGTAAGTGGAACCCCTTCATGCCAGTACCCGCTCACACGTACCACAACCACCACATAGCAGCAACAAAATGTAGGCAAGCAGTGGTTATGTATGAATAGTGTTGCTGCAGCTTCTTGCAGTTGCGTTGTGGTAACTACAGCTACAAAATTTCGATGTGGTGTCAGCTAGTAATTTGTTTCCAATATTGTCAAGTATGGTTATTAGTCTATTTCTTACGAATGTGTGCCATCTGTTGAGATCTCCTTGCAGCTGTGACAACACTATCGTAGAATCAGGCCAACAAAATATCTGACTCTTTGGGATGTGCGTCGCCTCACTGATATGCTTAAGTAACTTTGACAGGTGGACTACACAACTATTTTTCATTTCAATAACAATTTTTGCAACAGCCCACGTTTAATACTGTCAACGCTCGTACTGTCGTATGTGACATGAGCATTTGATCAATGCTTACAGACAAGTCTGAGTGCGCCATAAAAAATCAGGTACGCATTTGAAGAGATTACCAATGATTATAATTAAATTGTATAAAAAAAAAAATAGGGTGCCGAATATCTATGTATGATTACATGCTTAGTTTGTAATAAAGATATAAAATAAAATGACTTACCACTTTCGGCTCCAGCAAAAGCATGTGACGAGCTGTCATCCCCGTGAGATTCTGTATTTGATAAATGGTTTTATTAGTGAATAGTGTTCGTGTGAAAATACAACAATTTTAACGGTAGAGTACGGTTTGCGCAATTGTTTTTACTAATAGAAGGGTTAGTTGTTTTAACAATGACTTGTTCAAACTTTCTCCATTGTCCACTTCCATCACAGTTAATCCTGTCAGTCGGGATTGTCGAAAATTTGATTTTACTCTCTTGACGTGTCCAATTAAAGTAATTGGACTACGTAAGTGGAACCCCTTCATGCCAGTACCCGCTCACACGTACCACAACCACCACATAGCAGCAACAAAATGTAGGCAAGCAGTGGTTATGTATGAATAGTGTTGCTGCAGCTTCTTGCAGTTGCGTTGTGGTAACTACAGCTACAAAATTTCGATGTGGTGTCAGCTAGTAATTTGTTTCCAATATTGTCAGGTATGGTTATTAGTCTATTTCTTACGAATGTGTGCCATCTGTTGAGATCTCCTTGCAGCTGTGACAACACTATCGTGGAATCAGGCCAACAAAATATCTGACTCTTTGGGATGTGCGTCGCCTCACTGATATGCTTTAGTAACTTTGACAGGTGGACTGCACAACTATTTTTCATTTCACTAACAATTTTTGGAACAGCTCACGTTTAATACTGTCAACGCTCGTACTGTCGTACGTGACATGAGCATTTGATCAATGCTTACAGACAAGTCTGAGTGCGCCATAAAAATCAGGTACACATTTGAAGAGATTAACAATGATTATAATAAAATTGTATAAAAAAAAATAGGGTGCTGAATATCTATGTATGATTACATGCTTAGTTTGTAATAAAGATATAAAATAAAATGACTTACCACTTTCGGCTCCAGCAAAAGCATGTGACGAGCTGTCATCCCCGTGAGCTTCTGTATTTGATAAATGGTTTTATTAGTGAATAGTGTTCGTGTGAAAATACAACAATTTTAACAGTAGAGTACGGTTTGCGCAATTGTTTTTACTAATAGAAGGGTTAGTTGTTTTAACAATGACTTGTTCAAACTTTCTCCATTGTCCACTTCCATCACAGTTAATCCTGTCAGTCGGGATTGTCGAAAATTTGATTTTACTCTCTTGACGTGTCCAATTAAAGTAATTGGACTACGTAAGTGGAACCCCTTCATGCCAGTACCCGCTCACACGTACCACAACCACCACATAGCAGCAACAAAATGTAGGCAAGCAGTGGTTATGTATGAATAGTGTTGCTGCAGCTTCTTGCAGTTGCGTTGTGGTAACTACAGCTACAAAATTTCGATGTGGTGTCAGCTAGTAATTTGATTCCAATATTGTCAAGTATGTTTATTAGTTTATTTCTTACGAATGTGTGCCATCTGTTGAGATTTCCTTGTAGCCGTGACAACACTACAGCGGAATCAGTCCAACAAAATATCTGACTCTTTGGGATGTGCGTCGCCTCACTGATATGCTTAAGTAACTTTGACAGGTGGACTACACAACTATTTTTCATTTCACTCACAATTTTTGCAACAGCCCACGTTTAATACTGTCAACGCTCGTACTGTCGTATGTGACATGAGCATTTGATCAATGCTTACAGACAAGTCTGAGTGCGCCATAAAAATCAGGTACGCATTTGAAGAGATTACCAATGATTATAATTAAATTGTATAAAAAAAATAGGGTGCCGAATATCTATGTATGATTACATGCTTAGTTTGTAATAAAGATATAAAATAAAATGACTTACCACTTTCGGCTCCAGCAAAAGCATGTGACGAGCTGTCATCCCCGTGAGCTTCTGTATTTGATAAATGGTTTTATTAGTGAATAGTGTTTGCGTGAAAATACAACAATTTTAACGGTAGAGTACGGTTTGCGCAATTGTTTTTACAAATAGAAGGGTTAGTTTCTTTAACAATGACTTGTTCAAACTTTCTCCATTGTCCACTTCCATCACAGTTAATCCTGTCAGTCGGGATTGTCGAAAATTTGATTTTACTCTCTTGACGTGTCCAATTAAAGTAATTGGACTACGTAAGTGGAACCCCTTCATGCCAGTACCCGCTCACACGTACCACAACCACCACATAGCAGCAACAAAATGTAGGCAAGCAGTGGTTATGTATGAATAGTGTTGCTGCAGCTTCTTGCAGTTGCGTTGTGGTAACTACAGCTACAAAATTTCGATGTGGTGTCAGCTAGTAATTTGTTTCCAATATTGTCAAGTATGGTTATTATTCTATTTCTTACGAATGTGTGCCATCTGTTGAGATCTCCTTGCAGCTGTGAAAACACTATCGTGGAATCAGGCCAACAAAATATCTGACTCTTTGGGATGTGCGTCACCTCACTGATATGCTTTAGTAACTTTGACAGGTGGACTGCACAACTATTTTTCATTTCACTAACAATTTTTGCAACAGCCCACGTTTAATACTGTCAACGCTCGTACTGTCGTATGTGACATGAGCATTTGATCAATGCTTACAGACAACTCTGATTGCGCCATAAAAAATCAGGTACGCATTTGAAGAGATTACCAATGATTATAATTAAATTGTATAAAAAAAAAAAAATAGGGTGCCGAATATCTATGTATGATTACATGCTTAGTTTGTAATAAAGATATAAAATAAAATGACTTACCACTTTCGGCTCCAGCAAAAGCATGTGATGAGCTGTCATCCCCGTGAGCTTCTGTATTTGATAAATGGTTTTATTAGTGAATAGTGTTCGTGTGAAAATACAACAATTTTAACGGTAGAGTACGGTTTGCGCAATTGTTTTTACAAATAGAAGGGTTAGTTTCTTTAACAATGACTTGTTCAAACTTTCTCCATTGTCCACTTCCATCACAGTTAATCCTGTCAGTCGGGATTGTCGAAAATTTGATTTTACTCTCTTGACGTGTCCAATTAAAGTAATTGGACTACGTAAGTGGAACCCTTTCATGCCAGTACCCGCTTACACGTACCACAACCACCACATAGCAGCAACAAAATGTAGGCAAGCAGTGGTTATGTATGAATAGTGTTGCTGCAGCTTCTTGCAGTTGCGTTGTGGTAACTACAGCTACAAAATTTCGATGTGGTGTCAGCTAGTAATTTGTTTCCAATATTGTCAAATATGGTTATTAGTCTATTTCTTACGAATGTGTGCCATCTGTTGAGATCTCCTTGCAGCTGTGACAACACTATCGTAGAATCAGGCCAACAAAATATCTGACTCTTTGGGATGTGCGTCGCCTCACTGATATGCTTAAGTAACTTTGACAGGTGGACTACACAACTATTTTTCATTTCAATAACAATTTTTGCAACAGCCCACGTTTAATACTGTCAACGCTCGTACTGTCGTATGTGACATGAGCATTTGATCAATGCTTACAGACAAGTCTGAGTGCGCCATAAAAAATCAGGTACGCATTTGAAGAGATTACCAATGATTATAATTAAATTGTATAAAAAAAAAATAGGGTGCCGAATATCTATGTATGATTACATGCTTAGTTTGTAATAAAGATATAAAATAAAATGACTTACCACTTTCGGCTCCAGCAAAAGCATGTGACGAGCTGTCATCCCCGTGAGCTTCTGTATTTGATAAATGGTTTTATTAGTGAATAGTGTTCGTGTGAAAATACAACAATTTTAACAGTAGAGTACGGTTTGCGCAATTGTTTTTACTAATAGAAGGGTTAGTTGTTTTAACAATGACTTGTTCAAACTTTCTCCATTGTCCACTTCCATCACAGTTAATCCTGTCAGTCGGGATTGTCGAAAATTTGATTTTACTCTCTTGACGTGTCCAATTAAAGTAATTGGACTACGTAAGTGGAACCCCTTCATGCCAGTACCCGCTCACACGTACCACAACCACCACATAGCAGCAACAAAATGTAGGCAAGCAGTGGTTATGTATGAATAGTGTTGCTGCAGCTTCTTGCAGTTGCGTTGTGGTAACTACAGCTACAAAATTTCGATGTGGTGTCAGCTAGTAATTTGTTTCCAATATTGTCAAGTATGTTTATTAGTTTATTTCTTACGAATGTGTGCCATCTGTTGAGATTTCCTTGTAGCCGTGACAACACTACAGCGGAATCAGTCCAACAAAATATCTGACTCTTTGGGATGTGCGTCGCCTCACTGATATGCTTAAGTAACTTTGACAGGTGGACTACACAACTATTTTTCATTTCACTAACAATTTTTGCAACAGCCCACGTTTAATACTGTCAACGCTCGTACTGTCGTATGTGACATGAGCATTTGATCAATGCTTACAGACAAGTCTGAGTGCGCTATAAAAATCAGGTACGCATTTGAAGAGATTACCAATGATTATAATTAAATTGTATAAAAAAAATAGGGTGCCGAATATCTATGTATGATTACATGCTTAGTTTGTAATAAAGATATAAAATAAAATGACTTACCACTTTCGGCTCCAGCAAAAGCATGTGACGAGCTGTCATCCCCGTGAGCTTCTGTATTTGATAAATGGTTTTATTAGTGAATAGTGTTCGTGTGAAAATACAACAATTTTAACAGTAGAGTACGGTTTGCGCAATTGTTTTTACTAATAGAAGGGTTAGTTGTTTTAACAATGACTTGTTCAAACTTTCTCCATTGTCCACTTCCATCACAGTTAATCCTGTCAGTCGGGATTGTCGAAAATTTGATTTTACTCTCTTGACGTGTCCAATTAAAGTAATTGGACTACGTAAGTGGAACCCCTTCATGCCAGTACCCGCTCACACGTACCACAACCACCACATAGCAGCAACAAAATGTAGGCAAGCAGTGGTTATGTATGAATAGTGTTGCTGCAGCTTCTTGCAGTTGCGTTGTGGTAACTACAGCTACAAAATTTCGATGTGGTGTCAGCTAGTAATTTGTTTCCAATATTGTCAAGTATGTTTATTAGTTTATTTCTTACGAATGTGTGCCATCTGTTGAGATTTCCTTGTAGCCGTGACAACACTACAGCGGAATCAGTCCAACAAAATATCTGACTCTTTGGGATGTGCGTCGCCTCACTGATATGCTTAAGTAACTTTGACAGGTGGACTACACAACTATTTTTCATTTCACTAACAATTTTTGCAACAGCCCACGTTTAATACTGTCAACGCTCGTACTGTCGTATGTGACATGAGCATTTGATCAATGCTTACAGACAAGTCTGAGTGCGCCATAAAAATCAGGTACGCATTTGAAGAGATTACCAATGATTATAATTAAATTGTAAAAAAAAAAATAGGTTGCCGAATATCTATGTATGATTACATGCTTAGTTTGTAATAAAGATATAAAATAAAATGACTTACCACTTTCGGCTCCAGCAAAAGCATGTGATGAGCTGTCATCCCCGTGAGCTTCTGTATTTGATAAATGGTTTTATTAGTGAATAGTGTTCGTGTGAAAATACAACAATTTTAACGGTAGAGTACGGTTTGCGCAATTGTTTTTACAAATAGAAGGGTTAGTTTCTTTAACAATGACTTGTTCAAACTTTCTCAATTGTCCACTTCTATCACAGTTAAACCTGTCAGTCGGGATTGTCGAAAATTTGATTTTACTCTCTTGACGTGTCTAATTAAAGTAATTGGACTACGTAAGTGGAACCCCTTCATGCCAGTACCCGCTCACACGTACCACAACCACCACATAGCAGCAACAAAATGTAGGCAAGCAGTGGTTATGTATGAATAGTGTTGCTGCAGCTTCTTGCAGTTGCGTTGTGGTAACTACAGCTACAAAATTTCGATGTGGTGTCAGCTAGTAATTTGTTTCCAATATTGTCAAGTATGTTTATTAGTTTATTTCTTACGAATGTGTGCCATCTGTTGAGATTTCCTTGTAGCCGTGACAACACTACAGCGGAATCAGTCCAACAAAATATCTGACTCTTTGGGATGTGCGTCGCCTCACTGATATGCTTAAGTAACTTTGACAGGTGGACTACACAACTATTTTTCATTTCACTAACAATTTTTGCAACAGCCCACGTTTAATACTGTCAACGCTCGTACTGTCGTATGTGACATGAGCATTTGATCAATGCTTACAGACAAGTCTGAGTGCGCTATAAAAATCAGGTACGCATTTGAAGAGATTACCAATGATTATAATTAAATTGTATAAAAAAAATAGGGTGCCGAATATCTATGTATGATTACATGCTTAGTTTGTAATAAAGATATAAAATAAAATGACTTACCACTTTCGGCTCCAGCAAAAGCATGTGACGAGCTGTCATCCCCGTGAGCTTCTGTATTTGATAAATGGTTTTATTAGTGAATAGTGTTCGTGTGAAAATACAACAATTTTAACAGTAGAGTACGGTTTGCGCAATTGTTTTTACTAATAGAAGGGTTAGTTGTTTTAACAATGACTTGTTCAAACTTTCTCCATTGTCCACTTCCATCAC
The DNA here is from genome assembly GCA_948252095.1 of Dicycla oo. Classification (NCBI taxonomy): domain Eukaryota; kingdom Metazoa; phylum Arthropoda; class Insecta; order Lepidoptera; family Noctuidae; genus Dicycla; species Dicycla oo. Next base: position 12,881,743 of record OX411713.1, on the reverse strand, counting down.
AGTTAATCCTGTCAGTCGGGATTGTCGAAAATTTGATTTTACTCTCTTGACGTGTCCAATTAAAGTAATTGGACTACGTAAGTGGAACCCCTTCATGCCAGTACCCGCTCACACGTACCACAACCACCACATAGCAGCAACAAAATGTAGGCAAGCAGTGGTTATGTATGAATAGTGTTGCTGCAGCTTCTTGCAGTTGCGTTGTGGTAACTACAGCTACAAAATTTCGATGTGGTGTCAGCTAGTAATTTGTTTCCAATATTGTCAAGTATGTTTATTAGTTTATTTCTTACGAATGTGTGCCATCTGTTGAGATTTCCTTGTAGCCGTGACAACACTACAGCGGAATCAGTCCAACAAAATATCTGACTCTTTGGGATGTGCGTCGCCTCACTGATATGCTTAAGTAACTTTGACAGGTGGACTACACAACTATTTTTCATTTCACTAACAATTTTTGCAACAGCCCACGTTTAATACTGTCAACGCTCGTACTGTCGTATGTGACATGAGCATTTGATCAATGCTTACAGACAAGTCTGAGTGCGCCATAAAAATCAGGTACGCATTTGAAGAGATTACCAATGATTATAATTAAATTGTAAAAAAAAAAATAGGTTGCCGAATATCTATGTATGATTACATGCTTAGTTTGTAATAAAGATATAAAATAAAATGACTTACCACTTTCGGCTCCAGCAAAAGCATGTGATGAGCTGTCATCCCCGTGAGCTTCTGTATTTGATAAATGGTTTTATTAGTGAATAGTGTTCGTGTGAAAATACAACAATATTAACGGTAGAGTACGGTTTGCGCAATTGTTTTTACAAATAGAAGGGTTAGTTTCTTTAACAATGACTTGTTCAAACTTTCTCAATTGTCCACTTCTATCACAGTTAAACCTGTCAGTCGGGATTGTCGAAAATTTGATTTTACTCTCTTGACGTGTCTAATTAAAGTAATTGGACTACGTAAGTGGAACCCCTTCATGCCAGTACCCGCTCACACGTACCACACCCACCACATAGCAGCAACAAAATGTAGGCAAGCAGTGGTTATGTATGAATAGTGTTGCTGCAGCTTCTTGCAGTTGCGTTGTGGTAACTACAGCTACAAAATTTCGATGTGTTGTCAGCTAGTATTTTGTTTCCAATATTGTCAAGTATGTTTATTAGTTTATTTCTTACGAATGTGTGCCATCTGTTGAGATTTCCTTGTAGCCGTGACAACACTACAGCGGAATCAGGCCACCAAAATATCTGACTCTTTGGGATGTGCGTCGCCTCACTGATATGCTTAAGTAACTTTGACAGGTGGACTACACAACTATTTTTCATTTCACTAACAATTTTTGCAACAGCCCACGTTTAATACTGTCAACGCTCGTACTGTCGTATGTGACATGAGCATTTGATCAATGCTTACAGACAAGTCTGAGTGCGCCATAAAAATCAGGTACGCATTTGAAGAGATTACCAATGATTATAATTAAATTGTAATAAAAAAAAATAGGTTGCCGAATATCTATGTATGATTACATGCTTAGTTTGTAATAAAGATATAAAATAAAATGACTTACCACTTTCGGCTCCAGCAAAAGCATGTGATGAGCTGTCATCCCCGTGAGCTTCTGTATTTGATAAATGGTTTTATTAGTGAATAGTGTTCGTGTGAAAATACAACAATTTTAACGGTAGAGTACGGTTTGCGCAATTGTTTTTACAAATAGAAGGGTTAGTTTCTTTAACAATGACTTGTTCAAACTTTCTCAATTGTCCACTTCTATCACAGTTAAACCTGTCAGTCGGGATTGTCGAAAATTTGATTTTACTCTCTTGACGTGTCTAATTAAAGTAATTGGACTACGTAAGTGGAACCCCTTCATGCCAGTACCCGCTCACACGTACCACAACCACCACATAGCAGCAACAAAATGTAGGCAAGCAGTGGTTATGTATGAATAGTGTTGCTGCAGCTTCTTGCAGTTGCGTTGTGGTAACTACAGCTACAAAATTTCGATGTGGTGTCAGCTAGTAATTTGTTTCCAATATTGTCAAGTATGGTTATTAGTCTATTTCTTACGAATGTGTGCCATCTGTTGAGATCTCCTTGCAGCTGTGACAACACTATCGTAGAATCAGGCCAACAAAATATCTGACTCTTTGGGATGTGCGTCGCCTCACTGATATGCTTTAGTAACTTTGACAGGTGGACTGCACAACTATTTTTCATTTCACTAACAATTTTTGGAACAGCTCACGTTTAATACTGTCAACGCTCGTACTGTCGTACGTGACATGAGTATTTGATCAATGCTTACAGACAAGTCTGAGTGCGCCATAAAAAATCAGGTACGCATTTGAAGAGATTACCAATGATTATAATTAAATTGTATAAAAAAAAAATAGGGTGCCGAATATCTATGTATGATTACATGCTTAGTTTGTAATAAAGATATAAAATAAAATGACTTACCACTTTCGGCTCCAGCAAAAGCATGTGACGAGCTGTCATCCCCGTGAGCTTCTGTATTTGATAAATGGTTTTATTAGTGAATAGTGTTCGTGTGAAAATACAACAATTTTAACGGTAGAGTACGGTTTGCGCAATTGTTTTTACAAATAGAAGGGTTAGTTTCTTTAACAATGACTTGTTCGAACTTTCTCCATTGTCCACTTCCATCACAGTTAATCCTGTCAGTCGGGATTGTCAAAAATTTGATTTTACTCTCTTGACGTGTCCAATTAAAGTAATTGGACTACGTAAGTGGAACCCCTTCATGCCAGTACCCGCTCACACGTACCACAACCACCACATAGCAGCAACAAAATGTAGGCAAGCAGTGGTTATGTATGAAAAGTGTTGCTGCAGCTTCTTGCAGTTGCGTTGTGGTAACTACAGCTACAAAATTTCGATGTGGTGTCAGCTAGTAATTTGTTTCCAATATTGTCAAGTATGGTTATTAGTCTATTTCTTACGAATGTGTGCCATCTGTTGAGATCTCCTTGCAGCTGTGACAACACTATCGTAGAATCAGGCCAACAAAATATCTGACTCTTTGGGATGTGCGTCGCCTCACTGATATGCTTTAGTAACTTTGACAGGTGGACTGCACAACTATTTTTCATTTCACTAACAATTTTTGGAACAGCTCAAGTTTAATACTGTCAACGCTCGTACTGTCGTACGTAACATGAGCATTTGATCAATGCTTACAGACAAGTCTGAGTGCGCCATAAAAATCAGGTACACATTTGAAGAGATTAACAATGATTATAATAAAATTGTATAAAAAAAAATAGGGTGCTGAATATCTATGTATGATTACATGCTTAGTTTGTAAAAAAGATATAAAATAAAATGACTTACCACTTTCGGCTCCAGCAAAAGCATGTGACGAGCTGTCATCCTCGTGAGCTTCTGTATTTGATAAATGGTTTCATTAGTGAATAGCGTTCGCGTGAAAATACAACAATTTTAACAGTAGAGTACGGTTTGCGCAATTGTTTTTACTAATAGAAGGGTTAGTTGTTTTAACAATGACTTGTTCAAACTTTCTCCATTGTCCACTTCCATCACAGTTAATCCTGTCAGTCGGGATTGTCGAAAATTTGATTTTACTCTCTTGACGTGTCCAATTAAAGTAATTGGACTACGTAAGTGGAACCCCTTCATGCCAGTACCCGCTCACACGTACCACAACCACCACATAGCAGCAACAAAATGTAGGCAAGCAGTGGTTATGTATGAATAGTGTTGCTGCAGCTTCTTGCAGTTGCGTTGTGGTAACTACAGCTACAAAATTTCGATGTGGTGTCAGCTAGTAATTTGTTTCCAATATTGTCAAGTATGTTTATTAGTTTATTTCTTACGAATGTGTGCCATCTGTTGAGACTTCCTTGTAGCCGTGACAACACTACAGCGGAATCAGTCCAACAAAATATCTGACTCTTTGGGATGTGCGTCGCCTCACTGATATGCTTAAGTAACTTTGACAGGTGGACTACACAACTATTTTTCATTTCACTAACAATTTTTGCAACAGCCCACGTTTAATACTGTCAACGCTCGTACTGTCGTATGTGACATGAGCATTTGATCAATGCTTACAGACAAGTCTGAGTGCGCCATAAAATTAGGTATGGTTAATAGGTATGGTTATTAGTCTATTTCTTACGAATGTGTGCCATCTGTTGAGATCTCCTTGCAGCTGTGACAACACTATCGTGGAATGTGCGTCGACTCACTGATATGCTTTAGTAACTTTGACAGGTGGACTTTACAACTATTTTTCATTTCACTAACTGCAATTTTTGCAACAGCCCACGTTTAATACTGTCAACGCTCGTACTGTCGTATGTGACATGAGCATTTGATCAATGCTTACAGACAAGTCTGATTGCGCCATAAAAAATCAGGTACGCATTTGAAGAGATTACCAATGATTATAATAAAATTGTATAAAAAAAAAAATAGGGTGCCGAATATCTATGTATGACTACATGCTTAGTTTGTAATAAAGATATAAAATAAAATGACTTAAGACTTTCGGCTCCAGCAAAAGCATGTGATGAGCTGTCATCCCCGTGAGCTTCTGTATTTGATAAATGGTTTTATTAGTGAATAGTGTTCGTGTGAAAATACAACAATTTTAACGGTAGAGTACGGTTTGCGCAATTGTTTTTACAAATAGAAGGGTTAGTTTCTTTAACAATGACTTGTTCAAACTTTCTCAATTGTCCACTTCTATCACAGTTAAACCTGTCAGTCGGGATTGTCGAAAATTTGATTTTACTCTCTTGACGTGTCCAATTAAACTAATTGGACTACGTAAGTGGAACCCCTTCATGCCAGTACCCGCTCACACGTACCACAACCACCACATAGCAGCAACAAAATGTAGGCAAGCAGTGGTTATGTATGAATAGTGTTGCTGCAGCTTCTTGCAGTTGCGTTGTGGTAACTACAGCTACAAAATTTCGATGTGGTGTCAGCTAGTAATTTGTTTCCAATATTGTCAAGTATGGTTATTAGTCTATTTCTTACGAATGTGTGCCATCTGTTGAGATCTCCTTGCAGCTGTGACAACACTATCGTAGAATCAGGCCAACAAAATATCTGACTCTTTGGGATGTGCGTCGCCTCACTGATATGATTAAGTAACTTTGACAGGTGGACTACACAACTATTTTTCATTTCACTAACAATTTTTGCAACAGCTCACGTTTAATACTGTCAACGCTCGTACTGTCGTATGTGACATGAGCATTTGATCAATGCTTACAGACAAGTCTGAGTGCGCCATAAAAATCAGGTACGCATTTGAAGAGATTACCAATGATTATAATTAAATTGTATAAAAAAAAAATAGGGTGCCGAATATCTATGTATGATTACATGCTTAGTTTGTAATAAAGATATAAAATAAAATGACTTACCACTTTCGGCTCCAGCAAAAGCATGTGATGAGCTGTCATCCCCGTGAGCTTCTGTATTTGATAAATGGTTTTATTAGTGAATAGTGTTCGTGTGAAAATACAACAATATTAACGGTAGAGTACGGTTTGCGCAATTGTTTTTACAAATAGAAGGGTTAGTTTCTTTAACAATGACTTGTTCAAACTTTCTCAATTGTCCACTTCTATCACAGTTAAACCTGTCAGTCGGGATTGTCGAAAATTTGATTTTACTCTCTTGACGTGTTCAATTAAAGTAATTGGACTACGTAAGTGGAACCCCTTCATGCCAGTACCCGCTCACACGTACCACAACCACCACATAGCAGCAACAAAATGTAGGCAAGCAGTGGTTATGTATGAATAGTGTTGCTGCAGCTTCTTGCAGTTGCGTTGTGGTAACTACAGCTACAAAATTTCGATGTGGTGTCAGCTAGTAATTTGTTTCCAATATTGTCAAGTATGGTTATTAGTCTATTTCTTACGAATGTGTGCCATCTGTTGAGATCTCCTTGCAACTGTGACAACACTAACGTGGAATCAGGCCAACAAAATATCTGACTCTTTGGGATGTGCGTCGCCTCACTGATATGCTTAAGTAACTTTGACAGGTGGACTACACAACTATTTTTCATTTCACTAACAATTTTTGCAACAGCCCACGTTTAATACTGTCAACGCTCGTACTTTCGTATGTGACATGAGCATTTGATCAATGCTTACAGACAAGTCTGAGTGCGCCATAAAAAATCAGGTACGCATTTGAAGAGATTACCAATGATTATAATTAAATTGTATAAAAAAAAAATAGGGTGCCGAATATCTATGTATGATTACATGCTTAGTTTGTAATAAAGATATAAAATAAAATGACTTACCACTTTCGGCTCCAGCAAAAGCATGTGACGAGCTGTCATCCCCGTGAGCTTCTGTATTTGATAAATGGTTTTATTAGTGAATAGTGTTCGTGTGAAAATACAACAATTTTAACAGTAGAGTACGGTTTGCGCAATTGTTTTTACTAATAGAAGGGTTAGTTGTTTTAACAATGACTTGTTCAAACTTTCTCCATTGTCCACTTCCATCACAGTTAATCCTGTCAGTCGGGATTGTCGAAAATTTGATTTTACTCTCTTGACGTGTCCAATTAAAGTAATTGGACTACGTAAGTGGAACCCCTTCATGCCAGTACCCGCTCACACGTACCACAACCACCACATAGCAGCAACAAAATGTAGGCAAGCAGTGGTTATGTATGAATAGTGTTGCTGCAGATTCTTGCAGTTGCGTTGTGGTAACTACAGCTACAAAATTTCGATGTGGTGTCAGCTAGTAATTTGTTTCCAATATTGTCAAGTATGTTTATTAGTTTATTTCTTACGAATGTGTGCCATCTGTTGAGATTTCCTTGTAGCCGTGACAACACTACAGCGGAATCAGTCCAACAAAATATCTGACTCTTTGGGATGTGCGTCGCCTCACTGATATGCTTAAGTAACTTTGACAGGTGGACTACACAACTATTTTTCATTTCACTAACTGCAATTTTTGCAACAGCCCACGTTTAATACTGTCAACGCTCGTACTGTCGTATGTGACATGAGCATTTGATCAATGCTTACAGACAAGTCTGAGTGCGCCATAAAAAATCAGGTACGCATTTGAAGAGATTACCAATGATTATAATTAAATTGTATAAAAAAAAAAATAGGGTGCCGAATATCTATGTATGATTACATGCTTAGTTTGTAATAAAGATATAAAATAAAATGACTTACCACTTTCGGCTCCAGCAAAAGCATGTGATGAGCTGTCATCCCCGTGAGCTTCTGTATTTGATAAATGGTTTTATTAGTGAATAGTGTTCGTGTGAAAATACAACAATTTTAACGGTAGAGTACGGTTTGCGCAATTGTTTTTACAAATAGAAGGGTTAGTTTCTTTAACAATGACTTGTTCAAACTTTCTCAATTGTCCACTTCTATCACAGTTAAACCTGTCAGTCGGGATTGTCGAAAATTTGATTTTACTCTCTTGACGTGTCCAATTAAACTAATTGGACTACGTAAGTGGAACCCCTTCATGCCAGTACCCGCTCACACGTACCACAACCACCACATAGCAGCAACAAAATGTAGGCAAGCAGTGGTTATGTATGAATAGTGTTGCTGCAGCTTCTTGCAGTTGCGTTGTGGTAACTACAGCTACAAAATTTCGATGTGGTGTCAGCTAGTAATTTGTTTCCAATATTGTCAAGTATGTTTATTAGTTTATTTCTTACGAATGTGTGCCATCTGTTGAGATTTCCTTGTAGCCGTGACAACACTACAGCGGAATCAGTCCAACAAAATATCTGACTCTTTGGGATGTGCGTCGCCTCACTGATATGCTTAAGTAACTTTGACAGGTGGACTACACAACTATTTTTCATTTCACTAACAATTTTTGCAACAGCCCACGTTTAATACTGTCAACGCTCGTACTGTCGTATGTGACATGAGCATTTGATCAATGCTTACAGACAAGTCTGAGTGCGCCATAAAAAATCAGGTACGCATTTGAAGAGATTACCAATGATTATAATTAAATTGTATAAAAAAAAAATAGGGTGCCGAATATCTATGTATGATTACATGCTTAGTTTGTAATAAAGATATAAAATAAAATGACTTACCACTTTCGGCTCCAGCAAAAGCATGTGACGAGCTGTCATCCCCGTGAGCTTCTGTATTTGATAAATGGTTTTATTAGTGAATAGTGTTCGTGTGAAAATACAACAATTTTAACGGTAGAGTACGGTTTGCGCAATTGTTTTTACAAATAGAAGGGTTAGTTTCTTTAACAATGACTTGTTCAAACTTTCTCAATTGTCCACTTCTATCACAGTTAAACCTGTCAGTCGGGATTGTCGAAAATTTGATTTTACTCTCTTGACGTGTCCAATTAAAGTAATTGGACTACGTAAGTGGAACCCCTTCATGCCAGTACCCGCTCACACGTACCACAACCACCACATAGCAGCAACAAAATGTAGGCAAGCAGTGGTTATGTATGAATAGTGTTGCTGCAGCTTCTTGCAGTTGCGTTGTGGTAACTACAGCTACAAAATTTCGATGTGGTGTCAGCTAGTAATTTGTTTCCAATATTGTCAAGTATGGTTATTAGTCTATTTCTTACGAATGTGTGCCATCTGTTGAGATCTCCTTGCAACTGTGACAACACTAACGTGGAATCAGGCCAACAAAATATCTGACTCTTTGGGATGTGCGTCGCCTCACTGATATGCTTAAGTAACTTTGACAGGTGGACTACACAACTATTTTTCATTTCACTAACAATTTTTGCAACAGCCCACGTTTAATACTGTCAACGCTCGTACTTTCGTATGTGACATGAGCATTTGATCAATGCTTACAGACAAGTCTGAGTGCGCCATAAAAAATCAGGTACGCATTTGAAGAGATTACCAATGATAATAATTAAATTGTATAAAAAAAAAATAGGGTGCCGAATATCTATGTATGATTACATGCTTAGTTTGTAATAAAGATATAAAATAAAATGACTTACCACTTTCGGCTCCAGCAAAAGCATGTGACGAGCTGTCATCCCCGTGAGCTTCTGTATTTGATAAATGGTTTTATTAGTGAATAGTGTTCGTGTGAAAATACAACAATTTTAACAGTAGAGTACGGTTTGCGCAATTGTTTTTACTAATAGAAGGGTTAGTTGTTTTAACAATGACTTGTTCAAACTTTCTCCATTGTCCACTTCCATCACAGTTAATCCTGTCAGTCGGGATTGTCGAAAATTTGATTTTACTCTCTTGACGTGTCCAATTAAAGTAATTGGACTACGTAAGTGGAACCCCTTCATGCCAGTACCCGCTCACACGTACCACAACCACCACATAGCAGCAACAAAATGTAGGCAAGCAGTGGTTATGTATGAATAGTGTTGCTGCAGATTCTTGCAGTTGCGTTGTGGTAACTACAGCTACAAAATTTCGATGTGGTGTCAGCTAGTAATTTGTTTCCAATATTGTCAAGTATGTTTATTAGTTTATTTCTTACGAATGTGTGCCATCTGTTGAGATTTCCTTGTAGCCGTGACAACACTACAGCGGAATCAGTCCAACAAAATATCTGACTCTTTGGGATGTGCGTCGCCTCACTGATATGCTTAAGTAACTTTGACAGGTGGACTACACAACTATTTTTCATTTCACTAACTGCAATTTTTGCAACAGCCCACGTTTAATACTGTCAACGCTCGTACTGTCGTATGTGACATGAGCATTTGATCAATGCTTACAGACAAGTCTGAGTGCGCCATAAAAAATCAGGTACGCATTTGAAGAGATTACCAATGATTATAATTAAATTGTATAAAAAAAAAAATAGGGTGCCGAATATCTATGTATGATTACATGCTTAGTTTGTAATAAAGATATAAAATAAAATGACTTACCACTTTCGGCTCCAGCAAAAGCATGTGATGAGCTGTCATCCCCGTGAGCTTCTGTATTTGATAAATGGTTTTATTAGTGAATAGTGTTCGTGTGAAAATACAACAATTTTAACGGTAGAGTACGGTTTGCGCAATTGTTTTTACAAATAGAAGGGTTAGTTTCTTTAACAATGACTTGTTCAAACTTTCTCAATTGTCCACTTCTATCACAGTTAAACCTGTCAGTCGGGATTGTCGAAAATTTGATTTTACTCTCTTGACGTGTCCAATTAAACTAATTGGACTACGTAAGTGGAACCCCTTCATGCCAGTACCCGCTCACACGTACCACAACCACCACATAGCAGCAACAAAATGTAGGCAAGCAGTGGTTATGTATGAATAGTGTTGCTGCAGCTTCTTGCAGTTGCGTTGTGGTAACTACAGCTACAAAATTTCGATGTGGTGTCAGCTAGTAATTTGTTTTCAATATTGTCAAGTATGGTTATTAGTCTATTTCTTACGAATGTGTGCCATCTGTTGAGATCTCCTTGCAGCTGTGACAACACTATCGTAGAATCAGGCCAACAAAATATCTGACTCTTTGGGATGTGCGTCGCCTCACTGATATGCTTTAGTAACTTTGACAGGTGGACTGCACAACTATTTTTCTTTTCACTTACAATTTTTGGAACAGCTCACGTTTAATACTGTCAACGCTCGTACTGTCGTACGTGACATGAGTATTTGATCAATGCTTACAGACAAGTCTGAGTGCGCCATAAAAATCAGGTACACATTTGAAGAGATTAACAATGATTATAATAAAATTGTATAAAAAAAAAATAGGGTGCTGAATATCTATGTATGATTACATGCTTAGTTTGTAATAAAGATATAAAATAAAATGACTTACCACTTTCGGCTCCAGCAAAAGCATGTGACGAGCTGTCATCCTCGTGAGCTTCTGTATTTGATAAATGGTTTCATTAGTGAATAGCGTTCGTGTGAAAATACAACAATTTTAACAGTAGAGTACGGTTTGCGCAATTGTTTTTACTAATAGAAGGGTTAGTTGTTTTAACAATGACTTGTTCAAACTTTCTCCATTGTCCACTTCCATCACAGTTAATCCTGTCAGTCGGGATTGTCGAAAATTTGATTTTACTCTCTTGACGTGTTCAATTAAAGTAATTGGACTACGTAAGTGGAACCCCTTCATGCCAGTACCCGCTCACACGTACCACAACCACCACATAGCAGCAACAAAATGTAGGCAAGCAGTGGTTATGTATGAATAGTGTTGCTGCAGCTTCTTGCAGTTGCGTTGTGGTAACTACAGCTACAAAATTTCGATGTGGTGTCAGCTAGTAATTTGTTTCCAATATTGTCAAGTATGTTTATTAGTTTATTTCTTACGAATGTGTGCCATCTGTTGAGATTTCCTTGTAGCCGTGACAACACTACAGCGGAATCAGGCCAACAAAATATCTGACTCTTTGGGATGTGCGTCGCCTCACTGATATGCTTAAGTAACTTTGACAGGTGGACTACACAACTATTTTTCATTTCACTAACAATTTTTGCAACAGCCCACGTTTAATACTGTCAACGCTCGTACTGTCGTATGTGACATGAGCATTTGATCAATGCTTACAGACAAGTCTGAGTGCGCCATAAAAAATCAGGTACGCATTTGAAGAGATTACCAATGATTATAATTATATTGTATAAAAAAAAATAGGGTGCCGAATATCTATTTATGATTACATGCTTAGTTTGTAATAAAGATATAAAATAAAATGACTTACCACTTTCGGCTCCAGCAAAAGCATGTGATGAGCTGTCATCCCCGTGAGCTTCTGTATTTGATAAATGGTTTTATTAGTGAATAGTGTTCGTGTGAAAATACAACAATTTTAACGGTAGAGTACGGTTTGCGCAATTGTTTTTACAAATAGAAGGGTTAGTTTCTTTAACAATGACTTGTTCAAACTTTCTCAATTGTCCACTTCTATCACAGTTAAACCTGTCAGTCGGGATTGTCGAAAATTTGATTTTACTCTCTTGACGTGTCCAATTAAAGTAATTGGACTACGTAAGTGGAACCCCTTCATGCCAGTACCCGCTCACACGTACCACAACCACCACATAGCAGCAACAAAATGTAGGCAAGCAGTGGTTATGTATGAATAGTGTTGCTGCAGCTTCTTGCAGTTGCGTTGTGGTAACTACAGCTACAAAATTTCGATGTGGTGTCAGCTAGTAATTTGTTTCCAATATTGTCAAGTATGGTTATTAGTCTATTTCTTACGAATGTGTGCCATCTGTTGAGATCTCCTTGCAGCTGTGACAACACTATCGTAGAATCAGGCCAACAAAATATCTGACTCTTTGGGATGTGCGTCGCCTCACTGATATGCTTTAGTAACTTTGACAGGTGGACTGCACAACTATTTTTCTTTTCACTTACAATTTTTGGAACAGCTCACGTTTAATACTGTCAACGCTCGTACTGTCGTACGTGACATGAGTATTTGATCAATGCTTACAGACAAGTCTGAGTGCGCCATAAAAATCAGGTACACATTTGAAGAGATTAACAATGATTATAATAAAATTGTATAAAAAAAAAATAGGGTGCTGAATATCTATGTATGATTACATGCTTAGTTTGTAATAAAGATATAAAATAAAATGACTTACCACTTTCGGCTCCAGCAAAAGCATGTGACGAGCTGTCATCCTCGTGAGCTTCTGTATTTGATAAATGGTTTCATTAGTGAATAGCGTTCGTGTGAAAATACAACAATTTTAACAGTAGAGTACGGTTTGCGCAATTGTTTTTACTAATAGAAGGGTTAGTTGTTTTAACAATGACTTGTTCAAACTTTCTCCATTGTCCACTTCCATCACAGTTAATCCTGTCAGTCGGGATTGTCGAAAATTTGATTTTACTCTCTTGACGTGTTCAATTAAAGTAATTGGACTACGTAAGTGGAACCCCTTCATGCCAGTACCCGCTCACACGTACCACAACCACCACATAGCAGCAACAAAATGTAGGCAAGCAGTGGTTATGTATGAATAGTGTTGCTGCAGCTTCTTGCAGTTGCGTTGTGGTAACTACAGCTACAAAATTTCGATGTGGTGTCAGCTAGTAATTTGTTTCCAATATTGTCAAGTATGTTTATTAGTTTATTTCTTACGAATGTGTGCCATCTGTTGAGATTTCCTTGTAGCCGTGACAACACTACAGCGGAATCAGGCCAACAAAATATCTGACTCTTTGGGATGTGCGTCGCCTCACTGATATGCTTAAGTAACTTTGACAGGTGGACTACACAACTATTTTTCATTTCACTAACAATTTTTGCAACAGCCCACGTTTAATACTGTCAACGCTCGTACTGTCGTATGTGACATGAGCATTTGATCAATGCTTACAGACAAGTCTGAGTGCGCCATAAAAAATCAGGTACGCATTTGAAGAGATTACCAATGATTATAATTATATTGTATAAAAAAAAATAGGGTGCCGAATATCTATTTATGATTACATGCTTAGTTTGTAATAAAGATATAAAATAAAATGACTTACCACTTTCGGCTCCAGCAAAAGCATGTGATGAGCTGTCATCCCCGTGAGCTTCTGTATTTGATAAATGGTTTTATTAGTGAATAGTGTTCGTGTGAAAATACAACAATTTTAACGGTAGAGTACGGTTTGCGCAATTGTTTTTACAAATAGAAGGGTTAGTTTCTTTAACAATGACTTGTTCAAACTTTCTCAATTGTCCACTTCTATCACAGTTAAACCTGTCAGTCGGGATTGTCGAAAATTTGATTTTACTCTCTTGACGTGTCCAATTAAAGTAATTGGACTACGTAAGTGGAACCCCTTCATGCCAGTACCCGCTCACACGTACCACAACCACCACATAGCAGCAACAAAATGTAGGCAAGCAGTGGTTATGTATGAATAGTGTTGCTGCAGCTTCTTGCAGTTGCGTTGTGGTAACTACAGCTACAAAATTTCGATGTGGTGTCAGCTAGTAATTTGTTTCCAATATTGTCAAGTATGGTTATTAGTCTATTTCTTACGAATGTGTGCCATCTGTTGAGATCTCCTTGCAGCTGTGACAACACTATCGTAGAATCAGGCCAACAAAATATCTGACTCTTTGGGATGTGCGTCGCCTCACTGATATGCTTAAGTAACTTTGACAGGTGGACTACACAACTATTTTTCATTTCACTAACAATTTTTGCAACAGCCCACGTTTAATACTGTCAACGCTCGTACTGTCGTATGTGACATGAGCATTTGATCAATGCTTACAGACAAGTCTGAGTGCGCCATAAAAAATCAGGTACGCATTTGAAGAGATTACCAATGATTATAATTATATTGTATAAAAAAAAATAGGGTGCCGAATATCTATTTATGATTACATGCTTAGTTTGTAATAAAGATATAAAATAAAATGACTTACCACTTTCGGCTCCAGCAAAAGCATGTGATGAGCTGTCATCCCCGTGAGCTTCTGTATTTGATAAATGGTTTTATTAGTGAATAGTGTTCGTGTAAAAATACAACAATTTTAACGGTAGAGTACGGTTTGCGCAATTGTTTTTACAAATAGAAGGGTTAGTTTCTTTAACAATGACTTGTTCAAACTTTCTCAATTGTCCACTTCTATCACAGTTAAACCTGTCAGTCGGGATTGTCGAAAATTTGATTTTACTCTCTTGACGTGTCCAATTAAAGTAATTGGACTACGTAAGTGGAACCCCTTCATGCCAGTACCCGCTCACACGTACCACAACCACCACATAGCAGCAACAAAATGTAGGCAAGCAGTGGTTATGTATGAATAGTGTTGCTGCAGCTTCTTGCAGTTGCGTTGTGGTAACTACAGCTACAAAATTTCGATGTGGTGTCAGCTAGTAATTTGTTTCCAATATTGTCAAGTATGGTTATTAGTCTATTTCTTACGAATGTGTGCCATCTGTTGAGATCTCCTTGCAGCTGTGACAACACTATCGTAGAATCAGGCCAACAAAATATCTGACTCTTTGGGATGTGCGTCGCCTCACTGATATGCTTAAGTAACTTTGACAGGTGGACTACACAACTATTTTTCATTTCACTAACAATTTTTGCAACAGCCCACGTTTAATACTGTCAACGCTCGTACTGTCGTATGTGACATGAGCATTTGATCAATGCTTACAGACAAGTCTGAGTGCGCCATAAAAAATCAGGTACGCATTTGAAGAGATTACCAATGATTATAATTAAATTGTATAAAAAAAAAAATAGGGTGCCGAATATCTATGTATGATTACATGCTTAGTTTGTAATAAAGATATAAAATAAAATGACTTACCACTTTCGGCTCCAGCAAAAGCATGTGATGAGCTGTCATCCCCGTGAGCTTCTGTATTTGATAAATGGTTTTATTAGTGAATAGTGTTCGTGTGAAAATACAACAATTTTAACGGTAGAGTACGGTTTGCGCAATTGTTTTTACAAATAGAAGGGTTAGTTTCTTTAACAATGACTTGTTCAAACTTTCTCAATTGTCCACTTCTATCACAGTTAAACCTGTCAGTCGGGATTGTCGAAAATTTGATTTTACTCTCTTGACTTGTCCAAATAATGTAATTGGACTACGTAAGTGGAACTCCTTCATGCCAGTACCTGCTCACACGTACCACAACCACCACATAGCAGCAACAAAATGTAGGCAAGCAGTGGTTATGTATGAATAGTGTTGCTGCAGCTTCTTGCAGTTGCGTTGTGGTAACTACAGCTACAAAATTTCGATGTGGTGTCAGCTAGTAATTTGTTTCCAATATTGTCAAGTATGGTTATTAGTCTATTTCTTACGAATGTGTGCCATCTGTTGAGATTTCCTTGTAGCCGTGAGAACACTACAGCGGAATTAGTCCAACAAAATATCTGACTCTTTGGGATGTGCGTCGCCTCACTGATATGCTTAAGTAACTTTGACAGGTGAACTACACAACTATTTTTCATTTCACTAACAATTTTTGCAACAGCTCACGTTTAATACTGTCAACGCTCGTACTGTCGTATGTGACATGAGCATTTGATCAATGCTTACAGACAAGTCTGAGTGCGCCATAAAAAATCAGGTACGCATTTGAAGAGATTACCAATGATTATAATTAAATTGTATAAAAAAAAATAGGTTGCCGAATATCTATGTATGATTACATGCTTAGTTTGTAATAAAGATATAAAATAAAATGACTTACTACTTTCGGCTCCAGCAAAAGCATGTGACGAGCTGTCATCCCCGTGAGCTTCTGTATTTGATAAATGGTTTTATTAGTGAATAGTGTTCGTGTGAAAATACAACAATTTTAACAGTAGAGTACGGTTTGCGCAATTGTTTTTACTAATAGAAGGGTTAGTTGTTTTAACAATGACTTGTTCAAACTTTCTCCATTGTCCACTTCCATCACAGTTAATCCTGTCAGTCGGGATTGTCGAAAATTTGATTTTACTCTCTTGACGTGTTCAATTAAAGTAATTGGACTACGTAAGTGGAACCCCTTCATGCCAGTACCCGCTCACACGTACCACAACCACCACATAGCAGCAACAAAATGTAGGCAAGCAGTGGTTATGTATGAATAGTGTTGCTGCAGCTTCTTGCAGTTGCGTTGTGGTAACTACAGCTACAAAATTTCGATGTGGTGTCAGCTAGTAATTTGTTTCCAATATTGTCAAGTATGTTTATTAGTTTATTTCTTACGAATGTGTGCCAACTGTTGAGATTTCCTTGTAGCCGTGACAATACTACAGCGGAATCAGGCCAACAAAATATCTGACTCTTTGGGATGTGCGTCGCCTCACTGATATGCTTAAGTAACTTTGACAGGTGGACTACACAACTATTTTTCATTTCACTAACAATTTTTGCAACAGCCCACGTTTAATACTGTCAACGCTCGTACTGTCGTATGTGACATGAGCATTTGATCAATGCTTACAGACAAGTCTGAGTGCGCCATAAAAAATCAGGTACGCATTTGAAGAGATTACCAATGATTATAATTATATTGTATAAAAAAAAATAGGGTGCCGAATATCTATTTATGATTACATGCTTAGTTTGTAATAAAGATATAAAATAAAATGACTTACCACTTTCGGCTCCAGCAAAAGCATGTGATGAGCTGTCATCCCCGTGAGCTTCTGTATTTGATAAATGGTTTTATTAGTGAATAGTGTTCGTGTGAAAATACAACAATTTTAATGGTAGAGTACGGTTTGCGCAATTGTTTTTACAAATAGAAGGGTTAGTTTCTTTAACAATGACTTGTTCAAACTTTCTCAATTGTCCACTTCTATCACAGTTAAACCTGTCAGTCGGGATTGTCGAAAATTTGATTTTACTCTCTTGACGTGTCCAATTAAAGTAATTGGACTACGTAAGTGGAACCCCTTCATGCCAGTACCCGCTCACACGTACCACAACCACCACATAGCAGCAACAAAATGTAGGCAAGCAGTGGTTATGTATGAATAGTGTTGCTGCAGCTTCTTGCAGTTGCGTTGTGGTAACTACAGCTACAAAATTTCGATGTGGTGTCAGCTAGTAATTTGTTTCCAATATTGTCAAGTATGGTTATTAGTCTATTTCTTACGAATGTGTGCCATCTGTTGAGATCTCCTTGCAGCTGTGACAACACTATCGTAGAATCAGGCCAACAAAATATCTGACTCTTTGGGATGTGCGTCGCCTCACTGATATGCTTAAGTAACTTTGACAGGTGGACTACACAACTATTTTTCATTTCACTAACAATTTTTGCAACAGCCCACGTTTAATACTGTCAACGCTCGTACCGTCGTATGTGACATGAGCATTTGATCAATGCTTACAGACAAGTCTGAGTGCGC
Organism: Dicycla oo; assembly: GCA_948252095.1. Classification (NCBI taxonomy): domain Eukaryota; kingdom Metazoa; phylum Arthropoda; class Insecta; order Lepidoptera; family Noctuidae; genus Dicycla; species Dicycla oo. The sequence goes on along the minus strand of OX411713.1, from coordinate 12,863,896 downwards.
CATAAAAATCAGGTACACATTTGAAGAGATTAACAATGATTATAATAAAATTGTATAAAAATAAATAGGGTGCTGAATATCTATGTATGATTACATGCTTAGTTTGTAATAAAGATATAAAATATAATGACTTACCACTTTCGGCTCCAGCAAAAGCATGTGACGAGCTGTCATCCTCGTGAGCTTCTGTATTTGATAAATGGTTTCATTAGTGAATAGCGTTCGTGTGAAAATACAACAATTTTAACAGTAGAGTACGGTTTGCGCAATTGTTTTTACTAATAGAAGGGTTAGTTGTTTTAACAATGACTTGTTCAAACTTTCTCCATTGTCCACTTCCATCACAGTTAATCCTGTCAGTCGGGATTGTCGAAAATTTGATTTTACTCTCTTGACGTGTTCAATTAAAGTAATTGGACTACGTAAGTGGAACCCCTTCATGCCAGTACCCGCTCACACGTACCACAACCACCACATAGCAGCAACAAAATGTAGGCAAGCAGTGGTTATGTATGAATAGTGTTGCTGCAGCTTCTTGCAGTTGCGTTGTGGTAACTACAGCTACAAAATTTCGATGTGGTGTCAGCTAGTAATTTGTTTCCAATATTGTCAAGTATGTTTATTAGTTTATTTCTTACGAATGTGTGCCATCTGTTGAGATTTCCTTGTAGCCGTGACAACACTACAGCGGAATCAGGCCAACAAAATATCTGACTCTTTGGGATGTGCGTCGCCTCACTGATATGCTTAAGTAACTTTGACAGGTGGACTACACAACTATTTTTCATTTCACTAACAATTTTTGCAACAGCCCACGTTTAATACTGTCAACGCTCGTACTGTCGTATGTGACATGAGCATTTGATCAATGCTTACAGACAAGTCTGAGTGCGCCATAAAAAATCAGGTACGCATTTGAAGAGATTACCAATGATTATAATTATATTGTATAAAAAAAAATAGGGTGCCGAATATCTATTTATGATTACATGCTTAGTTTGTAATAAAGATATAAAATAAAATGACTTACCACTTTCGGCTCCAGCAAAAGCCTGTGATGAGCTGTCATCCCCGTGAGCTTCTGTATTTGATAAATGGTTTTATTAGTGAATAGTGTTCGTGTGAAAATACAACAATTTTAACGGTAGAGTACGGTTTGCGCAATTGTTTTTACAAATAGAAGGGTTAGTTTCTTTAACAATGACTTGTTCAAACTTTCTCAATTGTCCACTTCCATCACAGTTAATCCTGTCAGTCGGGATTGTCGAAAATTTGATTTTACTCTCTTGACGTGTTCAATTAAAGTAATTGGACTACGTAAGTGGAACCCCTTCATGCCAGTACCCGCTCACACGTACCACAACCACCACATAGCAGCAACAAAATGTAGGCAAGCAGTGGTTATGTATGAATAGTGTTGCTGCAGCTTCTTGCAGTTGCGTTGTGGTAACTACAGCTACAAAATTTCGATGTGGTGTCAGCTAGTAATTTGTTTCCAATATTGTCAAGTATGGTTATTAGTCTATTTCTTACGAATGTGTGCCATCTGTTGAGATCTCCTTGCAGCTGTGACAACACTATCGTAGAATCAGGCCAACAAAATATCTGACTCTTTGGGATGTGCGTCGCCTCACTGATATGCTTAAGTAACTTTGACAGGTGGACTACACAACTATTTTTCATTTCACTAACAATTTTTGCAACAGCCCACGTTTAATACTGTCAACGCTCGTACTGTCGTATGTGACATGAGCATTTGATCAATGCTTACAGACAAGTCTGAGTGCGCCATAAAAATCAGGTACACATTTGAAGAGATTAACAATGATTATAATAAAATTGTATAAAAATAAATAGGGTGCTGAATATCTATGTATGATTACATGCTTAGTTTGTAATAAAGATATAAAATATAATGACTTACCACTTTCGGCTCCAGCAAAAGCATGTGACGAGCTGTCATCCTCGTGAGCTTCTGTATTTGATAAATGGTTTCATTAGTGAATAGCGTTCGTGTGAAAATACAACAATTTTAACAGTAGAGTACGGTTTGCGCAATTGTTTTTACTAATAGAAGGGTTAGTTGTTTTAACAATGACTTGTTCAAACTTTCTCCATTGTCCACTTCCATCACAGTTAATCCTGTCAGTCGGGATTGTCGAAAATTTGATTTTACTCTCTTGACGTGTTCAATTAAAGTAATTGGACTACGTAAGTGGAACCCCTTCATGCCAGTACCCGCTCACACGTACCACAACCACCACATAGCAGCAACAAAATGTAGGCAAGCAGTGGTTATGTATGAATAGTGTTGCTGCAGCTTCTTGCAGTTGCGTTGTGGTAACTACAGCTACAAAATTTCGATGTGGTGTCAGCTAGTAATTTGTTTCCAATATTGTCAAGTATGTTTATTAGTTTATTTCTTACGAATGTGTGCCATCTGTTGAGATTTCCTTGTAGCCGTGACAACACTACAGCGGAATCAGGCCAACAAAATATCTGACTCTTTGGGATGTGCGTCGCCTCACTGATATGCTTAAGTAACTTTGACAGGTGGACTACACAACTATTTTTCATTTCACTAACAATTTTTGCAACAGCCCACGTTTAATACTGTCAACGCTCGTACTGTCGTATGTGACATGAGCATTTGATCAATGCTTACAGACAAGTCTGAGTGCGCCATAAAAAATCAGGTACGCATTTGAAGAGATTACCAATGATTATAATTATATTGTATAAAAAAAAATAGGGTGCCGAATATCTATTTATGATTACATGCTTAGTTTGTAATAAAGATATAAAATAAAATGACTTACCACTTTCGGCTCCAGCAAAAGCCTGTGATGAGCTGTCATCCCCGTGAGCTTCTGTATTTGATAAATGGTTTTATTAGTGAATAGTGTTCGTGTGAAAATACAACAATTTTAACGGTAGAGTACGGTTTGCGCAATTGTTTTTACAAATAGAAGGGTTAGTTTCTTTAACAATGACTTGTTCAAACTTTCTCAATTGTCCACTTCTATCACAGTTAAACCTGTCAGTCGGGATTGTCGAAAATTTGATTTTACTCTCTTGACGTGTCCAATTAAAGTAATTGGACTACGTAAGTGGAACCCCTTCATGCCAGTACCCGCTCACACGTACCACAACCACCACATAGCAGCAACAAAATGTAGGCAAGCAGTGGTTATGTATGAATAGTGTTGCTGCAGCTTCTTGCAGTTGCGTTGTGGTAACTACAGCTACAAAATTTCGATGTGGTGTCAGCTAGTAATTTGTTTCCAATATTGTCAAGTATGGTTATTAGTCTATTTCTTACGAATGTGTGCCATCTGTTGAGATCTCCTTGCAGCTGTGACAACACTATCGTAGAATCAGGCCAACAAAATATCTGACTCTTTGGGATGTGCGTCGCCTCACTGATATGCTTTAGTAACTTTGACAGGTGGACTACACAACTATTTTTCATTTCACTAACAATTTTTGCAACAGCCCACGTTTAATACTGTCAACGCTCGTAATGTCGTATGTGACATGAGCATTTGATCAATGCTTACAGACAAGTCTGAGTGCGCCATAAAAAATCAGGTACGCATTTGAAGAGATTACCAATGATTATAATTAAATTGTATAAAAAAAAAATAGGGTGCCGAATATCTATGTATGATTACATGCTTAGTTTGTAATAAAGATATAAAATAAAATGACTTACCACTTTCGGCTCCAGCAAAAGCATGTGATGAGCTGTCATCCCCGTGAGCTTCTGTATTTGATAAATGGTTTTATTAGTGAATAGTGTTCGTGTGAAAATACAACAATTTTAACGGTAGAGTACGGTTTGCGCAATTGTTTTTACAAATAGAAGGGTTAGTTTCTTTAACAATGACTTGTTCAAACTTTCTCAATTGTCCACTTCTATCACAGTTAAACCTGTCAGTCGGGATTGTCGAAAATTTGATTTTACTCTCTTGACGTGTCCAATTAAACTAATTGGACTACGTAAGTGGAACCCCTTCATGACAGTACCCGCTCACACGTACCACAACCACCACATAGCAGCAACAAAATGTAGGCAAGCAGTGGTTATGTATGAATAGTGTTGCTGCAGCTTCTTGCAGTTGCGTTGTGGTAACTACAGCTACAAAATTTCGATGTGGTGTCAGCTAGTAATTTGTTTCCAATATTGTCAAGTATGGTTATTAGTCTATTTCTTACGAATGTGTGCCATCTGTTGAGATTTTCTTGTAGCCGTGACAAAACTACAGCGGAATCAGTCCAACAAAATATCTGACTCTTTGGGATGTGCGTCGCCTCACTGATATGATTAAGTAACTTTGACAGGTGGACTACACAACTATTTTTCATTTCACTAACAATTTTTGCAACAGCCCACGTTTAATACTGTCAACGCTCGTACTGTCGTATGTGACATGAGCATTTGATCAATGCTTACAGACAAGTCTGAGTGCGCCATAAAAAATCAGGTACGCATTTGAAGAGATTACCAATGATTATAATTAAATTGTATAAAAAAGAAATAGGGTGCCGAATATCTATGTATGATTACATGCTTAGTTTGTAATAAAGATATAAAATAAAATGACTTACCACTTTCGGCTCCAGCAAAAGCATGTGATGAGCTGTCATCCCCGTGAGCTTCTGTATTTGATAAATGGTTTTATTAGTGAATAGTGTTCGTGTGAAAATACAACAATTTTAACTGTAGAGTACGGTTTGTGCAATTGTTTTTACAAATAGAAGTGTTAGTTTCTTTAACAATGACTTGTTCAAACTTTCTCAATTGTCCACTTCTATCACAGTTAAACCTGTCAGTCGGGATTGTCGAAAATTTGATTTTACTCTCTTGACTTGTCCAAATAATGTAATTGGACTACGTAAGTGGAACTCCTTCATGCCAGTACCTGCTCACACGTACCACAACCACCACATAGCAGCAACAAAATGTAGTCAAGCAGTGGTTATGTATGAATAGTGTTGCTGCAGCTTCTTGCAGTTGCGTTGTGGTAACTACAGCTACAAAATTTCGATGTGGTGTCAGCTAGTAATTTGTTTCCAATATTGTCAAGTATGGTTATTAGTCTATTTCTTACGAATGTGTGCCATCTGTTGAGATTTCCTTGTAGCCTTGACAACACTACAGCGGAATCAGTCCAACAAAATATCTGACTCTTTGGGATGTGCGTCGCCTCACTGATATGCTTAAGTAACTTTGACAGGTGAACTACACAACTATTTTTCATTTCACTAACAATTTTTGCAACAGCTCACGTTTAATACTGTCAACGCTCGTACTGTCGTATGTGACATGAGCATTTGATCAATGCTTACAGACAAGTCTGAGTGCGCCATAAAAAATCAGGTACGCATTTGAAGAGATTACCAATGATTATAATTAAATTGTATAAAAAAAAATAGGGTGCCGAATATCTATGTATGATTACATGCTTATTTTGTAATAAAGATATAAAATAAAATGACTTACCACTTTCGGCTCCAGCAAAAGCATGTGACGAGCTGTCATCCCCGTGAGCTTCTGTATTTGATAAATGGTTTTATTAGTGAATAGTGTTCGTGTGAAAATACAACAATTTTAACAGTAGAGTACGGTTTGCGCAATTGTTTTTACTAATAGAATGGTTAGTTTCTTTAACAATGACTTGTTCAAACTTTCTCAATTGTCCACTTCTATCACAGTTAAACCTGTCAGTCGGGATTGTCGAAAATTTGATTTTACTCTCTTGACGTGTCCAATTAAACTAATTGGACTACGTAAGTGGAACCCCTTCATGCCAGTACCCGCTCAAACGTACCACAACCACCAGATAGCAGCAACAAAATGTAGGCAAGCAGTGGTTATGTATGAATAGTGTTGCTGCAGCTTCTTGCAGTTGCGTTGTGGTAACTACAGCTACAAAATTTCGATGTGGTGTCAGCTAGTAATTTGTTTCCAATATTGTCAAGTATGGTTATTAGTCTATTTCTTACGAATGTGTGCCATCTGTTGAGATCTCCTTGCAGCTGTGACAACACTATCGTAGAATCAGGCCAACAAAATATCTGACTCTTTGGGATGTGCGTCGCCTCACTGATATGCTTTAGTAACTTTGACAGGTGGACTGCACAACTATTTTTCATTTCACTAACAATTTTTGGAACAGCTCAAGTTTAATACTGTCAACGCTCGTACTGTCGTACGTGACATGAGCATTTGATCAATGCTTACAGACAAGTCTGAGTGCGCCATAAAAATCAGGTACACATTTGAAGAGATTAACAATGATTATAATAAAATTGTATAAAAAAAAAATAGGGTGCTGAATATCTATGTATGATTACATGCTTAGTTTGTAATAAAGATATAAAATAAAATGACTTACCACTTTCGGCTCCAGCAAAAGCATGTGACGAGCTGTCATCCTCGTGAGCTTCTGTATTTGATAAATGGTTTCATTAGTGAATAGCGTTCGTGTGAAAATACAACAATTTTAACAGTAGAGTACGGTTTGCGCAATTGTTTTTACTAAAAGAAGGGTTAGTTGTTTTAACAATGACTTGTTCAAACTTTCTCCATTGTCCACTTCCATCACAGTTAATCCTGTCAGTCGGGATTGTCGAAAATTTGATTTTACTCTCTTGACGTGTTCAATTAAAGTAATTGGACTACGTAAGTGGAACCCCTTCATGCCAGTACCCGCTCACACGTACCACAACCACCACATAGCAGCAACAAAATGTAGGCAAGCAGTGGTTATGTATGAATAGTGTTGCTGCAGCTTCTTGCAGTTGCGTTGTGGTAACTACAGCTACAAAATTTCGATGTGGTGTCAGCTAGTAATTTGTTTCCAATATTGTCAAGTATGGTTATTAGTCTATTTCTTACGAATGTGTGCCATCTGTTGAGATCTCCTTGCAGCTGTGACAACACTATCGTAGAATCAGGCCAACAAAATATCTGACTCTTTGGGATGTGCGTCGCCTCACTGATATGCTTAAGTAACTTTGACAGGTGGACTACACAACTATTTTTCATTTCACTAACAATTTTTGCAACAGCCCACGTTTAATACTGTCAACGCTCGTACTGTCGTACGTGACATGAGCATTTGATCAATGCTTACAGACAAGTCTGAGTGCGCCATAAAAATCAGGTACACATTTGAAGAGATTACCAATGATTATAATTAAATTGTATAAAAAAAAAATAGGGTGCCGAATATCTATGTATGATTACATGCTTAGTTTGTAATAAAGATATAAAATAAAATGACTTACCACTTTCGGCTCCAGCAAAAGCATGTGACGAGCTGTCATCCTCGTGAGCTTCTGTATTTGATAAATGGTTTCATTAGTGAATAGCGTTCGTGTGAAAATACAACAATTTTAACAGTAGAGTACGGTTTGCGCAATTGTTTTTACTAATAGAAGGGTTAGTTGTTTTAACAATGACTTGTTCAAACTTTCTCCATTGTCCACTTCCATCACAGTTAATCCTGTCAGTCGGGATTGTCGAAAATTTGATTTTACTCTCTTGACGTGTCCAATTAAAGTAATTGGACTACGTAAGTGGAACCCCTTCATGCCAGTACCCGCTCACACGTACCACAACCACCACATAGCAGCAACAAAATGTAGGCAAGCAGTGGTTATGTATGAATAGTGTTGCTGCAGCTTCTTGCAGTTGCGTTGTGGTAACTACAGCTACAAAATTTCGATGTGGTGTCAGCTAGTAATTTGTTTCCAATATTGTCAAGTATGGTTATTAGTCTATTTCTTACGAATGTGTGCCATCTGTTGAGATTTCCTTGTAGCCTTGACAACACTACAGCGGAATCAGTCCAACAAAATATCTGACTCTTTGGGATGTGCGTCGCCTCACTGATATGCTTAAGTAACTTTGACAGGTGAACTACACAACTATTTTTCATTTCACTAACAATTTTTGCAACAGCTCACGTTTAATACTGTCAACGCTCGTACTGTCGTATGTGACATGAGCATTTGATCAATGCTTACAGACAAGTCTGAGTGCGCCATAAAAAATCAGGTACGCATTTGAAGAGATTACCAATGATTATAATTAAATTGTATAAAAAAAAATAGGGTGCCGAATATCTATGTATGATTACATGCTTATTTTGTAATAAAGATATAAAATAAAATGACTTACCACTTTCGGCTCCAGCAAAAGCATGTGACGAGCTGTCATCCCCGTGAGCTTCTGTATTTGATAAATGGTTTTATTAGTGAATAGTGTTCGTGTGAAAATACAACAATTTTAACAGTAGAGTACGGTTTGCGCAATTGTTTTTACTAATAGAATGGTTAGTTTCTTTAACAATGACTTGTTCAAACTTTCTCAATTGTCCACTTCTATCACAGTTAAACCTGTCAGTCGGGATTGTCGAAAATTTGATTTTACTCTCTTGACGTGTCCAATTAAACTAATTGGACTACGTAAGTGGAACCCCTTCATGCCAGTACCCGCTCAAACGTACCACAACCACCAGATAGCAGCAACAAAATGTAGGCAAGCAGTGGTTATGTATGAATAGTGTTGCTGCAGCTTCTTGCAGTTGCGTTGTGGTAACTACAGCTACAAAATTTCGATGTGGTGTCAGCTAGTAATTTGTTTCCAATATTGTCAAGTATGGTTATTAGTCTATTTCTTACGAATGTGTGCCATCTGTTGAGATCTCCTTGCAGCTGTGACAACACTATCGTAGAATCAGGCCAACAAAATATCTGACTCTTTCGGATGTGCGTCGCCTCACTGATATGCTTTAGTAACTTTGACAGGTGGACTGCACAACTATTTTTCATTTCACTAACAATTTTTGGAACAGCTCAAGTTTAATACTGTCAACGCTCGTACTGTCGTACGTGACATGAGCATTTGATCAATGCTTACAGACAAGTCTGAGTGCGCCATAAAAATCAGGTACACATTTGAAGAGATTAACAATGATTATAATAAAATTGTATAAAAAAAAAATAGGGTGCTGAATATCTATGTATGATTACATGCTTAGTTTGTAATAAAGATATAAAATAAAATGACTTACCACTTTCGGCTCCAGCAAAAGCATGTGACGAGCTGTCATCCTCGTGAGCTTCTGTATTTGATAAATGGTTTCATTAGTGAATAGCGTTCGTGTGAAAATACAACAATTTTAACAGTAGAGTACGGTTTGCGCAATTGTTTTTACTAAAAGAAGGGTTAGTTGTTTTAACAATGACTTGTTCAAACTTTCTCCATTGTCCACTTCCATCACAGTTAATCCTGTCAGTCGGGATTGTCGAAAATTTGATTTTACTCTCTTGACGTGTTCAATTAAAGTAATTGGACTACGTAAGTGGAACCCCTTCATGCCAGTACCCGCTCACACGTACCACAACCACCACATAGCAGCAACAAAATGTAGGCAAGCAGTGGTTATGTATGAATAGTGTTGCTGCAGCTTCTTGCAGTTGCGTTGTGGTAACTACAGCTACAAAATTTCGATGTGGTGTCAGCTAGTAATTTGTTTCCAATATTGTCAAGTATGGTTATTAGTCTATTTCTTACGAATGTGTGCCATCTGTTGAGATCTCCTTGCAGCTGTGACAACACTATCGTAGAATCAGGCCAACAAAATATCTGACTCTTTGGGATGTGCGTCGCCTCACTGATATGCTTAAGTAACTTTGACAGGTGGACTACACAACTATTTTTCATTTCACTAACAATTTTTGCAACAGCCCACGTTTAATACTGTCAACGCTCGTACTGTCGTACGTGACATGAGCATTTGATCAATGCTTACAGACAAGTCTGAGTGCGCCATAAAAATCAGGTACACATTTGAAGAGATTACCAATGATTATAATTAAATTGTATAAAAAAAAAATAGGGTGCCGAATATCTATGTATGATTACATGCTTAGTTTGTAATAAAGATATAAAATAAAATGACTTACCACTTTCGGCTCCAGCAAAAGCATGTGACGAGCTGTCATCCTCGTGAGCTTCTGTATTTGATAAATGGTTTCATTAGTGAATAGCGTTCGTGTGAAAATACAACAATTTTAACAGTAGAGTACGGTTTGCGCAATTGTTTTTACTAATAGAAGGGTTAGTTGTTTTAACAATGACTTGTTCAAACTTTCTCCATTGTCCACTTCCATCACAGTTAATCCTGTCAGTCGGGATTGTCGAAAATTTGATTTTACTCTCTTGACGTGTCCAATTAAAGTAATTGGACTACGTAAGTGGAACCCCTTCATGCCAGTACCCGCTCACACGTACCACAACCACCACATAGCAGCAACAAAATGTAGGCAAGCAGTGGTTATGTATGAATAGTGTTGCTGCAGCTTCTTGCAGTTGCGTTGTGGTAACTACAGCTACAAAATTTCGATGTGGTGTCAGCTAGTAATTTGTTTCCAATATTGTCAAGTATGTTTATTAGTTTATTTCTTACGAATGTGTGCCATCTGTTGAGATTTCCTTGTAGCCGTGACAACACTACAGCGGAATCAGTCCAACAAAATATCTGACTCTTTGGGATGTGCGTCGCCTCACTGATATGCTTATGTAACTTTGACAGGTGGACTACACAACTATTTTTCATTTCACTAACAATTTTTGCAACAGCCCACGTTTAATACTGTCAACGCTCGTACTGTCGTATGTGACATGAGCATTTGATCAATGCTTACAGACAAGTCTGAGTGCGCCATAAAAATCAGGTACGCATTTGAAGAGATTACCAATGATTATAATTAAATTGTATAAAAAAAAAATAGGGTGCCGAATATCTATGTATGATTACATGCTTAGTTTGTAATAAAGATATAAAATAAAATGACTTACCACTTTCGGCTCCAGCAAAAGCATGTGATGAGCTGTCCTCCCCGTGAGCTTCTGTATTTGATAAATGGTTTTATTAGTGAATAGTGTTCGTGTGAAAATACAACAATTTTAACTGTAGAGTACGGTTTGCGCAATTGTTTTTACAAATAGAAGGGTTAGTTTCTTTAACAATGACTTGTTCAAACTTTCTCAATTGTCCACTTCTATCACAGTTAAACCTGTCAGTCGGGATTGTCGAAAATTTGATTTTACTCTCTTGACGTGTCCAATTAAACTAATTGGACTACGTAAGTGGAACCCCTTCATGCCAGTACCCGCTCACACGTACCACAACCACCACATAGCAGCAACAAAATGTAGGCAAGCAGTGGTTATGTATGAATAGTGTTGCTGCAGCTTCTTGCAATTGCGTTGTGGTAACTACAGCTACAAAATTTCGATGTGGTGTCAGCTAGTAATTTGTTTCCAATATTGTCAAGTATGGTTATTAGTCTATTTCTTACGAATGTGTGCCATCTGTTGAGATCTCCTTGCAGCTGTGACAACACTATCGTAGAATCAGGCCAACAAAATATCTGACTCTTTGGGATGTGCGTCGCCTCACTGATATGCTTTAGTAACTTTGACAGGTGGACTACACAACTATTTTTCATTTCACTAACAATTTTTGCAACAGCCCACGTTTAATACTGTCAACGCTCGTACTGTCGTATGTGACATGAGCATTTGATCAATGCTTACAGACAAGTCTGAGTGCGCCATAAAAATCAGGTACACATTTGAAGAGATTAACAATGATTATAATAAAATTGTATAAAAAAAAAAATAGGGTGCTGAATATCTATGTATGATTACATGCTTAGTTTGTAATAAAGATATAAAATAAAATGACTTACCACTTTCGGCTCCAGCAAAAGCATGTGACGAGCTGTCATCCTCGTGAGCTTCTGTATTTGATAAATGGTTTCATTAGTGAATAGCGTTCGTGTGAAAATACAACAATTTTAACAGTAGAGTACGGTTTGCGCAATTGTTTTTACTAATAGAAGGGTTAGTTGTTTTAACAATGACTTGTTCAAACTTTCTCCATTGTCCACTTCCATCACAGTTAAACCTGTCAGTCGGGATTGTCGAAAATTTGATTTTACTCTCTTGACGTGTCCAATTAAAGTAATTGGACTACGTAAGTGGAACCCCTTCATGCCAGTATCCGCTCACACGTACCACAACCACCACATAGCAGCAACAAAATGTAGGCAAGCAGTGGTTATGTATGAATAGTGTTGCTGCAGCTTCTTGCAGTTGCGTTGTGGTAACTACAGCTACAAAATTTCGATGTGGTGTCAGCTAGTAATTTGTTTCCAATATTGTCAAGTATGGTTATTAGTCTATTTCTTACGAATGTGTGCCATCTGTTGAGATCTCCTTGCAGCTGTGACAACACTATCGTAGAATCAGGCCAACAAAATATCTGACTCTTTGGGATGTGCGTCGCCTCACTGATATGCTTTAGTAACTTTGACAGGTGGACTGCACAACTATTTTTCATTTCACTAACAATTTTTGGAACAGCTCACGTTTAATACTGTCAACGCTCGTACTGTCGTACGTCACATGAGCATTTGATCAATGCTTACAGACAAGTCTGAGTGCGCACAGAATGTCCTGTAGAACAAGCTAGCTGGACAAAATATCGAAACATCAAGTGTTATTTTTTTTTAAATGAACCCTACTCCTTTAAAGATAAGACTCCGGTTTACCCTAAAACGTATTACCGATACATCCCCACTCTCTGGTTAGGTGCTCAGGAAGCAGGCAAACAATAGGTTGCGATAAACCCTTTTTTTGCCACCCGCCAGTCTGCCATAGAACTTGTTGTGTACCGGTACTATCGCGCGTGCTAAATAAAAATTTGTGTTGTTTGGACATTCTTCTAGTTTTGTACTTTACAGGTATGAATTTTATTTTTATTTTATAATAACAACATTGAAGTAAACTATTCTTAAATTTTGAGATAGTTTTTCCATATGTTTATGCATTTCAATAATAGTAAAGTTGTATTGCTAAGTCCAGTCGAGTTGTTATTCATTTTTTATTAAGTCGTTACGATATTCTTCTTTCGATAACGAATAGTAGTTTAATGCGAAAACATGCGACTTAAGAGTTTTTTTTTTTCAGTGCTTTTGTTCCAAAGCAATGCAGCGAAGGGAACTCTTTGAAATATGGAAACAAGCGCCTCAGAAAGATCGTGTTTCTGTGATTACGGACCACATATTAAGACACTATAATGTGAACAGTGTAACAACAGTTCAAAAAAAAACCGTCAATAATTTTTCAAAAAAGATATGTGAACAGTTTAGATATAGATGGACTTTAAGAGGAAGACGTGTTGATCAGTTTGAAAAAAAATATTCAGAGTGGATGGACCAGGCAATTGAGATACCGGAAAACGTGAAGGATTTTCTTCAACCAACTTCATCTGCAAAAGGGTTTGGCCGACCAACTAAAGATTTTGGAGAAAGCTCTAGCAAAACTAAAAAGCGAAAAGTAGAAAGTTTAATTGAATCATTTACCCCAGAAGAACTCACTTTTGCAGCAGAGACAAGTGTTCGTGCTTCCGGAAAAAGAGATGCAGCCAAATTAATTCATGATGCTTTAGCATCGCCAAAGAGACGAAAAAAGTACAAGACAGCTCTTCTAACGGTTTCAGCTCCAACTATTCAGCGTTCATATTCCACGCAAGAAGCATTAGCGTTTTTTGCTAGCAACAAATTGACAGTGAATCAGTATAAGAATATTCGCGCTGGTGCACTTGAGAGAGGTCATGATATATACCCAAGCTATAAAAAAATTTACAAAGAGAAGATTGCATGCTGTCCTACTCTGAACGAAATAATCGTAACAGAAGAGTCAGTAGAATGTAATTTGCAGTCACTAATTGACCATACTGTTGACAGACTTTGCAAAACTTTGCAAAATGTTTTTGAAAGATTGGAGAATAAACTCATTTTGTATTGCAAATGGGGCTGATGGCTCCAGTGGTCATAGTTTATATAAACAAAAAATGACTGCAACAACCGGCACAGACGAATACCTACTATCTAAAGCATTGGTACCAGTGAGACTTTGCGTAAATAACGATAGGAAAACACTTGTATGGCAGAATCCACGACCATCATCGACACAATATTGTCGTCCAGTCAAATTATTATTTAAAAAAGAAACTGCACAGTTACTGCAGCAAGAATATCAAAACATGCAACTTCAGATAAAAAATCTAAGGCCCACGAAGATTGAGTTTGATAACAGAAATTTGGAAGTACTGTGCGATTTATCACTGACCATGGTTGACACAAAAGTTTGTAATGCCATAACAGAGACTAAAAGCTCACAAAAATGTTATATATGTGGAGCCACATCAAAGGAAATGAACACCGAGAAGGTGTTGGAGAAAATACCCAATGAAGATTGTTATAAATTTGGTATTTCCAGTCTACATGCTTATATACGCTGCATGGAATGTCTCCTGAACATTTCATATAGACTTCAACTGCAAATGTGGCAAATCAGAGGAGAAGAAAATAAAAGGGTGATGAAAGCAAAGAAGAAAGAAATACATGATAAATTTCTTCGTGAAACCGGGTTGCACATTGACGAACCAAAGCAAACTGCCGGAAATACGAATGATGGTAATACTGCGCGCAGATTTTTTGCAGATCCAAGCCTTACAAGCAGGCTTACTGGATTAAACCAAGACCTTATCAAGAAACTTGGGATAATATTACGAACAATATCTTCGGGATATGAAATTGATACGGAACAATTTGGAATATTTTGTTCTGAGACGAAAGAGCTCTATTTAAGAGAATATGCTTGGTACCCAATGCCAGTAACTCTACATAAGATTTTAATTCATGGTTCCGAAATAATAAAATCATTTTTAATACCTATTGGCCAAATGTCTGAAGAAGCACAGGAGGCACGCAATAAAGAATTAAGAAAAGTGCGAGAACAGCATACGCGCAAAATATCCAGAGTAGCAACAAATATGGACATGTTTAAGTATTTATTGATGTCCTCTGATCCTTTAATAGCTTCCTATAGAAGTACACCACCCAGGAAATCTAAATCATTTCCTAAGGAAGTTTTGAATTTATTGCGAAAACCAAATATGTAAAGATTTTTATTACTATACTTATAGGTATTTAAAGATTTTTATTATATTTATAAAATTGTATTTAGGAACTATTGTTTAGATGATTTAGAAGCTACTGTACACGGCGCGGAGCCATTATGTGACTTTAATTTCAATAAACAGTTAAACAAAATTTATTTTTGTTTTATTTTCTGAAAATTTTAGATTTATTCGATAAACATACAAAACTGATCTCCCGTAATGTTATAGGTAATCGATCACGATGTAATATTACCTATATTAGTGAAATATCAATTGAACAATTACTTAGTATTTTTGTCCAGCTAGCTTGTTCTACAGGGCAGTCTGTGGTGCGCCATAAAAATCAGGTACACATTTTAAGAGATTAACAATGATTATAATAAAATTGTATAAAAAAAAAAAATAGGGTGCTGAATATCTATGTATGATTACATGCTTAGTTTGTAATAAGGATATAAAATAAAATGACTTACCACTTTCGGCTCCAGCAAAAGCATGTGACGAGCTGTCATCCTCGTGAGCTTCTGTATTTGATAAATGGTTTCATTAGTGAATAGCGTTCGTGTGAAAATACAACAATTTTAACAGTAGAGTACGGTTTGCACAATTGTTTTTACTAATAGAAGGGTTAGTTGTTTTAACAATGACTTGTTCAAACTTTCTCCATTGTCCACTTCCATCACAGTTAATCCTGTCAGTCGGGATTGTCGAAAATTTGATTTTACTCTCTTGACGTGTCCAATTAAAGTAATTGGACTACGTAAGTGGAACCCCTTCATGCCAGTACCCGCTCACACGTACCACAACCACCACATAGCAGCAACAAAATGTAGGCAAGCAGTGGTTATGTATGAATAGTGTTGCTGCAGCTTCTTGCAGTTGCGTTGTGGTAACTACAGCTACAAAATTTCGATGTGGTGTCAGCTAGTAATTTGTTTCCAATATTGTCAAGTATGGTTATTAGTCTATTTCTTACGAATGTGTACCATCTGTTGAGATCTCCTTGCAGCTGTGACAACACTATCGTAGAATCAGGCCAACAAAATATCTGACTCTTTGGGATGTGCGTCGCCTCACTGATATGCTTTAGTAACTTTGACAGGTGGACTGCACAACTATTTTTCATTTCACTAACAATTTTTGGAACAGCTCACGTTTAATACTGTCAACGCTCGTACTGTCGTATGTGACATGAGCATTTGATCAATGCTTACAGACAAGTCTGAGTGCGCCATAAAAATCAGGTACACATTTGAAGAGATTAACAATGATTATAATAAAATTGTATAAGAAAAAAAATAGGGTGCTGAATATCTATGTATGATTACATGCTTAGTTTGTAATAAAGATATAAAATAAAATGACTTACCACTTTCGGCTCCAGCAAAAGCATGTGACGAGCTGTCATCCTCGTGAGCTTCTGTATTTGATAAATGGTTTCATTAGTGAATAGCGTTCGTGTGAAAATACAACAATTTTAACAGTAGAGTACGGTTTGCGCAATTGTTTTTACTAATAGAAGGGTTAGTTATTTTAACAATGACTTGTTCAAACTTTCTCCATTGTCCACTTCCATCACAGTTAATCCTGTCAGTCGGGATTGTCGAAAATTTGATTTTACTCTCTTGACGTGTCCAATTAAAGTAATTGGACTACGTAAGTGGAACCCCTTCATGCCAGTACCCGCTCACACGTACCACAACCACCACATAGCAGCAACAAAATGTAGGCAAGCAGTGGTTATGTATGAATAGTGTTGCTGCAGCTTCTTGCAGTTGCGTTGTGGTAACTACAGCTACAAAATTTCGATGTGGTGTCAGCTAGTAATTTGTTTCTAATATTGTCAAGTATGGTTATTAGTCTATTTCTTACGAATGTGTGCCATCTGTTGAGATCTCCTTGCAGCTGTGACAACACTATCGTAGAATCAGGCCAACAAAATATCTGACTCTTTGGGATGTGCGTCGCCTCACTGACATGCTTTAGTAACTTTGACAGGTGGACTGCACAACTATTTTTCATTTCACTAACAATTTTTGGAACAGCTCACGTTTAATACTGTCAACGCTCGTACTGTCGTACGTGACATGAGCATTTGATCAATGCTTACAGACAAGTCTGAGTGCGCCATAAAAATCAGGTACACATTTGAAGAGATTAACAATGATTATAATAAAATTGTATAAAAAAAAAATAGGGTGCTGAATATCTATGTATGATTACATGCTTAGTTTGTAATAAAGATATAAAATAAAATGACTTACCACTTTCGGCTCCAGCAAAAGCATGTGATGAGCTGTCATCCCCGTGAGCTTCTGTATTTGATAAATGGTTTTATTAGTGAATAGTGTTCGTGTGAAAATACAACAATTTTAACGGTAGAGTACGGTTTGCGCAATTGTTTTTACTAAAAGAAGGGTTAGTTGTTTTAACAATGACTTGTTCAAACTTTCTCCATTGTCCACTTCCATCACAGTTAATCCTGTCAGTCGGGATTGTCGAAAATTTGATTTTACTCTCTTGACGTGTTCAATTAAAGTAATTGGACTACGTAAGTGGAACCCCTTCATGCCAGTACCCGCTCACACGTACCACAACCACCACATAGCAGCAACAAAATGTAGGCAAGCAGTGGTTATGTATGAATAGTGTTGCTGCAGCTTCTTGCAGTTGCGTTGTGGTAACTACAGCTACAAAATTTCGATGTGGTGTCAGCTAGTATTTTGTTTCCAATATTGTCAAGTATGGTTATTAGTCAATTTCTTACGAATGTGTACCATCTGTTGAGATCTCCTTGCAGCTGTGACAACACTATCGTAGAATCAGGCCAACAAAATATCTGACTCTTTGGGATGTGCGTCGCCTCACTGACATGCTTTAGTAACTTTGACAGGTGGACTGCACAACTATTTTTCATTTCACTAACAATTTTTGGAACAGCTCACGTTTAATACTGTCAACGCTCGTACTGTCGTACGTGACATGAGCATTTGATCAATGCTTACAGACAAGTCTGAGTGCGCCATAAAAATCAGGTACACATTTGAAGAGATTAACAATGATTATAATAAAATTGTATATAAAAAAAAATAGGGTGCTGAATATCTATGTATGATTACATGCTTAGTTTGTAATAAAGATATAAAATAAAATGACTTACCACTTTCGGCTCCAGCAAAAGCATGTGACGAGCTGTCATCCTCGTGAGCTTCTGTATTTGATAAATGGTTTCATTAGTGAATAGCGTTCGTGTGAAAATACAACAATTTTAACAGTAGAGTACGGTTTGCGCAATTGTTTTTACTAAAAGAAGGGTTAGTTGTTTTAACAATGACTTGTTCAAACTTTCTCCATTGTCCACTTCCATCACAGTTAATCCTGTCAGTCGGGATTGTCGAAAATTTGATTTTACTCTCTTGACGTGTTCAATTAAAGTAATTGGACTACGTAAGTGGAACCCCTTCATGCCAGTACCCGCTCACACGTACCACAACCACCACATAGCAGCAACAAAATGTAGGCAAGCAGTGGTTATGTATGAATAGTGTTGCTGCAGCTTCTTGCAGTTGCGTTGTGGTAACTACAGCTACAAAATTTCGATGTGGTGTCAGCTAGTAATTTGTTTCCAATATTGTCAAGTATGTTTATTAGTTTATTTCTTACGAATATGTGCCATCTGTTGAGATTTCCTTGTAGCCGTGACAACACTACAGCGGAATCAGGCCAACAAAATATCTGACTCTTTGGGATGTGCGTCGCCTCACTGATATGCTTAAGTAACTTTGACAGGTGGACTACACAACTATTTTTCATTTCACTAACAATTTTTGCAACAGCCCACGTTTAATACTGTCAACGCTCGTACTGTCGTATGTGACATGAGCATTTGATCAATGCTTACAGACAAGTCTGAGTGCGCCATAAAAAATCAGGTACGCATTTGAAGAGATTACCAATGATTATAATTATATTGTATAAAAAAAAATAGGGTGCCGAATATCTATGTATGATTACATGCTTAGTTTGTAATAAAGATATAAAATAAAATGACTTACCACTTTCGGCTCCAGCAAAAGCATGTGATGAGCTGTCATCCCCGTGAGCTTCTGTATTTGATAAATGGTTTTATTAGTGAATAGTGTTCGTGTGAAAATACAACAATTTTAACGGTAGAGTACGGTTTGCGCAATTGTTTTTACAAATAGAAGGGTTAGTTTCTTTAACAATGACTTGTTTAAACTTTCTCAATTGTCCACTTCTATCACAGTTAAACCTGTCAGTCGGGATTGTCGAAAATTTGATTTTACTCTCTTGACGTGTCCAATTAAAGTAATTGGACTACGTAAGTGGAACCCCTTCATGCCAGTACCCGCTCACACGTACCACAACCACCACATAGCAGCAACAAAATGTAGGCAAGCAGTGGTTATGTATGAATAGTGTTGCTGCAGCTTCTTGCAGTTGCGTTGTGGTAACTACAGCTACAAAATTTCGATGTGGTGTCAGCTAGTAATTTGTTTCCAATATTGTCAAGTATGGTTATTAGTCTATTTCTTACGAATGTGTGCCATCTGTTGAGATCTCCTTGCAGCTGTGACAACACTATCGTAGAATCAGGCCAACAAAATATCTGACTCTTTGGGATGTGCGTCGCCTCACTGATATGCTTAAGTAACTTTGACAGGTGGACTACACAACTATTTTTCATTTCACTAACAATTTTTGCAACAGCCCACGTTTAATACTGTCAACGCTCGTACTGTCGTACGTGACATGAGCATTTGATCAATGCTTACAGACAAGTCTGAGTGCGCCATAAAAATCAGGTACACATTTGAAGAGATTACCAATGATTATAATTAAATTGTATAAAAAAAAAATAGGGTGCCGAATATCTATGTATGATTACATGCTTAGTTTGTAATAAAGATATAAAATAAAATGACTTACCACTTTCGGCTCCAGCAAAAGCATGTGACGAGCTGTCATCCTCGTGAGCTTCTGTATTTGATAAATGGTTTCATTAGTGAATAGCGTTCGTGTGAAAATACAACAATTTTAACAGTAGAGTACGGTTTGCGCAATTGTTTTTACTAATAGAAGGGTTAGTTGTTTTAACAATGACTTGTTCAAACTTTCTCCATTATCCACTTCCATCACAGTTAATCCTGTCAGTCGGGATTGTCGAAAATTTGATTTTACTCTCTTGACGTGTCCAATTAAAGTAATTGGACTACGTAAGTGGAACCCCTTCATGCCAGTACCCGCTCACACGTACCACAACCACCACATAGCAGCAACAAAATGTAGGCAAGCAGTGGTTATGTATGAATAGTGTTGCTGCAGCTTCTTGCAGTTGCGTTGTGGTAACTACAGCTACAAAATTTCGATGTGGTGTCAGCTAGTAATTTGTTTCCAATATTGTCAAGTATGTTTATTAGTTTATTTCTTACGAATGTGTGCCATCTGTTGAGATTTCCTTGTAGCCGTGACAACACTACAGCGGAATCAGTCCAACAAAATATCTGACTCTTTGGGATGTGCGTCGCCTCACTGATATGCTTAAGTAACTTTGACAGGTGGACTACACAACTATTTTTCATTTCACTAACAATTTTTGCAACAGCCCACGTTTAATACTGTCAACGCTCGTACTGTCGTATGTGACATGAGCATTTGATCAATGCTTACAGACAAGTCTGAGTGCGCCATAAAAATCAGGTACGCATTTGAAGAGATTACCAATGATTATAATTAAATTGTATAAAAAAAAATAGGGTGCCGAATATCTATGTATGATTATATGCTTAGTTTGTAATAAAGATATAAAATAAAATGACTTACCACTTTCGGCTCCAGCAAAAGCATGTGATGAGCTGTCATCCCCGTGAGCTTCTGTATTTGATAAATGGTTTTATTAGTGAATAGTGTTCGTGTGAAAATACAACAATTTTAACTGTAGAGTACGGTTTGCGCAATTGTTTTTACAAATAGAAGGGTTAGTTTCTTTAACAATGACTTGTTCAAACTTTCTCAATTGTCCACTTCTATCACAGTTAAACCTGTCAGTCGGGATTGTCGAAAATTTGATTTTACTCTCTTGACGTGTCCAATTAAACTAATTGGACTACGTAAGTGGAACCCCTTCATGCCAGTACCCGCTCACACGTACCACAACCACCACATAGCAGCAACAAAATGTAGGCAAGCAGTGGTTATGTATGAATAGTGTTGCTGCAGCTTCTTGCAGTTGCGTTGTGGTAACTACAGCTACAAAATTTCGATGTGCTGTCAGCTAGTAATTTGTTTCCAATATTGTCAAGTATGTTTATTAGTTTATTTCTTACGAATGTGTGCCATCTGTTGAGATTTCCTTGTAGCCGTGACAACACTACAGCGGAATCAGTCCAACAAAATATCTGACTCTTTGGGATGTGCGTCGCCTCACTGATATGCTTAAGTAACTTTGACAGGTGGACTACACAACTATTTTTCATTTCACTAACAATTTTTGGAACAGCTCACGTTTAATACTGTCAACGCTCGTACTGTCGTACGTGACATGAGCATTTGATCAATGCTTACAGACAAGTCTGAGTGCGCCATAAAAATCAGGTACACATTTGAAGAGATTAACAATGATTATAATAAAATTGTTTAAAAAAAAAATAGGGTGCTGAATATCTATGTATGATTACATGCTTAGTTTGTAATAAAGATATAAAATAAAATGACTTACCACTTTCGGCTCCAGCAAAAGCATGTGACGAGCTGTCATCCTCGTGAGCTTCTGTATTTGATAAATGGTTTCATTAGTGAATAGCGTTCGTGTGAAAATACAACAATTTTAACAGTAGAGTACGGTTTGCGCAATTGTTTTTATTAATAGAAGGGTTAGTTGTTTTAACAATGACTTGTTCAAACTTTCTCCATTGTCCACTTCCATCACAGTTAAACCTGTCAGTCGGGATTGTCGAAAATTTGATTTTACTCTCTTGACGTGTCCAATTAAAGTAATTGGACTACGTAAGTGGAACCCCTTCATGCCAGTATCCGCTCACACGTACCACAACCACCACATAGCAGCAACAAAATGTAGGCAAGCAGTGGTTATGTATGAATAGTGTTGCTGCAGCTTCTTGCAGTTGCGTTGTGGTAACTACAGCTACAAAATTTCGATGTGGTGTCAGCTAGTAATTTGTTTTCAATATTGTCAAGTATGGTTATTAGTCTATTTCTTACGAATGTGTACCATCTGTTGAGATCTCCTTGCAGCTGTGACAACACTATCGTAGAATCAGGCCAACAAAATATCTGACTCTTTGGGATGTGCGTCGCCTCACTGATATGCTTTAGTAACTTTGACAGGTGGACTGCACAACTATTTTTCATTTCACTAACAATTTTTGGAACAGCTCACGTTTAATACTGTCAACGCTCGTACTGTCGTACGTGACAAGAGCATTTGATCAATGCTTACAGACAAGTCTGAGTGCGCCATAAAAATCAGGTACACATTTGAAGAGATTAACAATGATTATAATAAAATTGTATATAAAAAAAAATAGGGTGCTGAATATCTATGTATGATTACATGCTTAGTTTGTAATAAAGATATAAAATAAAATGACTTACCACTTTCGGCTCCAGCAAAAGCATGTGACGAGCTGTCATCCTCGTGAGCTTCTGTATTTGATAAATGGTTTCATTAGTGAATAGCGTTCGTGTGAAAATACAACAATTTTAACAGTAGAGTACGGTTTGCGCAATTGTTTTTACTAATAGAAGGGTTAGTTGTTTTAACAATGACTTGTTCAAACTTTCTCCATTGTCCACTTCCATCACAGTTAATCCTGTCAGTCGGGATTGTCGAAAATTTGATTTTACTCTCTTGACGTGTCCAATTAAAGTAATTGGACTACGTAAGTGGAACCCCTTCATGCCAGTACCCGCTCACACGTACCACAACCACCACATAGCAGCAACAAAATGTAGGCAAGCAGTGGTTATGTATGAATAGTGTTGCTGCAGCTTGTTGCAGTTGCGTTGTGGTAACTACAGCTACAAAATTTCGATGTGGTGTCAGCTAGTAATTTGTTTCCAATATTGTCAAGTATGGTTATTAGTCTATTTCTTACGAATGTGTACCATCTGTTGAGATCTCCTTGCAGCTGTGACAACACTATCGTAGAATCAGGCCAACAAAATATCTGACTCTTTGGGATGTGCGTCGCCTCACTGATATGCTTTAGTAACTTTGACAGGTGGACTGCACAACTATTTTTCATTTCACTAACAATTTTTGGAACAGCTCACGTTTAATACTGTCAACGCTCGTACTGTCGTACGTGACAAGAGCATTTGATCAATGCTTACAGACAAGTCTGAGTGCGCCATAAAAATCAGGTACACATTTGAAGAGATTAACAATGATTATAATAAAATTGTATATAAAAAAAAATAGGGTGCTGAATATCTATGTATGATTACATGCTTAGTTTGTAATAAAGATATAAAATAAAATGACTTACCACTTTCGGCTCCAGCAAAAGCATGTGACGAGCTGTCATCCTCGTGAGCTTCTGTATTTGATAAATGGTTTCATTAGTGAATAGCGTTCGTGTGAAAATACAACAATTTTAACAGTAGAGTACGGTTTGCGCAATTGTTTTTACTAATAGAAGGGTTAGTTGTTTTAACAATGACTTGTTCAAACTTTCTCCATTGTCCACTTCCATCACAGTTAATCCTGTCAGTCGGGATTGTCGAAAATTTGATTTTACTCTCTTGACGTGTCCAATTAAAGTAATTGGACTACGTAAGTGGAACCCCTTCATGCCAGTACCCGCTCACACGTACCACAACCACCACATAGCAGCAACAAAATGTAGGCAAGCAGTGGTTATGTATGAATAGTGTTGCTGCAGCTTGTTGCAGTTGCGTTGTGGTAACTACAGCTACAAAATTTCGATGTGGTGTCAGCTAGTAATTTGTTTCCAATATTGTCAAGTATGGTTATTAGTCTATTTCTTACGAATGTGTACCATCTGTTGAGATCTCCTTGCAGCTGTGACAACACTATCGTAGAATCAGGCCAACAAAATATCTGACTCTTTGGGATGTGCGTCGCCTCACTGATATGCTTTAGTAACTTTGACAGGTGGACTGCACAACTATTTTTCATTTCACTAACAATTTTTGGAACAGCTCACGTTTAATACTGTCAACGCTCGTACTGTCGTACGTGACAAGAGCATTTGATCAATGCTTACAGACAAGTCTGAGTGCGCCATAAAAATCAGGTACACATTTGAAGAGATTAACAATGATTATAATAAAATTGTATATAAAAAAAAATAGGGTGCTGAATATCTATGTATGATTACATGCTTAGTTTGTAATAAAGATATAAAATAAAATGACTTACCACTTTCGGCTCCAGCAAAAGCATGTGACGAGCTGTCATCCTCGTGAGCTTCTGTATTTGATAAATGGTTTCATTAGTGAATAGCGTTCGTGTGAAAATACAACAATTTTAACAGTAGAGTACGGTTTGCGCAATTGTTTTTACTAATAGAAGGGTTAGTTGTTTTAACAATGACTTGTTCAAACTTTCTCCATTGTCCACTTCCATCACAGTTAATCCTGTCAGTCGGGATTGTCGAAAATTTGATTTTACTCTCTTGACGTGTCCAATTAAAGTAATTGGACTACGTAAGTGGAACCCCTTCATGCCAGTACCCGCTCACACGTACCACAACCACCACATAGCAGCAACAAAATGTAGGCAAGCAGTGGTTATGTATGAATAGTGTTGCTGCAGCTTCTTGCAGTTGCGTTGTGTTAACTACAGCTACAAAATTTCGATGTGGTGTCAGCTAGTAATTTGTTTCCAATATTGTCAAGTATGGTTATTAGTCTATTTCTTACGAATGTGTGCCATCTGTTGAGATCTCCTTGCCGCTGTGACAACACTATCGTAGAATCAGGCCAACAAAATATCTGACTCTTTGGGATGTGCGTCGCCTCACTGATATGCTTTAGTAACTTTGACAGGTGGACTGCACAACTATTTTTCATTTCACTAACAATTTTTGGAACAGCTCACGTTTAATACTGTCAACGCTCGTACTGTCGTACGTGACATGAGCATTTCATCAATGCTTACAGACAAGTCTGAGTGCGCCATAAAAATCAGGTACACATTTGAAGAGATTAACAATGATTATAATAAAATTGTATAAAAAAAAAATAGGGTGCTGAATATCTATGTATGATTACATGCTTAGTTTGTAATAAAGATATAAAATAAAATGACTTACCACTTTCGGCTCCAGCAAAAGCATGTGACGAGCTGTCATCCTCGTGAGCTTCTGTATTTGATAAATGGTTTCATTAGTGAATAGCGTTCGTGTGAAAATACAACAATTTTAACAGTAGAGTACGGTTTGCGCAATTGTTTTTACTAATAGAAGGGTTAGTTGTTTTAACAATGACTTGTTCAAACTTTCTCCATTGTCCACTTCCATCACAGTTAATCCTGTCAGTCGGGATTGTCGAAAAGACAATGTTCAAAATGGCCCTGTGCAATGAAGAGTTTGAGAATATACGATAATTAATCGCCTATTTTATTATATAAGTTGCAAATACTTCTGTATCACGGACTAGCTGTATTCCAAAATGTATTTTTAATAGAATTTAATACGACTAATAACATTACATCGCCATCTTCACCTATGTCGTGTCAAAAGTGAAATAGGGATGTCCAATCAATTATAATCGATCGATTGTGTTTTTTTTTCTAAAGTGTAGTTTAAAAACCTAATAAAATACTTTATGAATGCAGTCATACTCCAATTTAAATAGGTAGTAAGAATAATATTATACAATAATCAAAACTTCTTTATTTCTATACAATCATTCAAACTAATTCATTATTTACGACAATTAATACAAAAATAACGCTCCTTTTGCGGTTCATTAAACGAAAAAAATACTTATTTTTACTAAACACATCACAATTACCTAATGTTTTATTTAAAAAACAATATTGCAAACTAGATACAGATGTTATTATATATTATTATTACCAGTATAGAAGAGTGTTGTTATATATAAAATAAACCATTGTCATACATACTTGTAATGTTTATATGACAAAGTAGATGTAACAGACTGTAATAATTTAAGACCACAGTAAATCATAATCGAAAAATCGATTAATGGTGTCGTATTACATCCCTAGTTTTGCCGGTGAACGTGTCATTGTTACCAATGGCACAAAGGCCAAAAAGCCATGCCATAAAATTATTAAAAAAAAAAGTCATTGTTACCACAATTGAGAGTTACAGTTTCTGCGCTGTGCTTTTTCCTGTGTTCTTTTCTTGTGTTCGGTGTTTTGGTGACTTTCGGGACTTTTTTACGACTTGGCTATTTTAACGGACTTGGATTGGTTTAAAAAACGATTGACCTGGCTGTGATTTTCGGAACTGTGTACCTGTGTGTGAATTAAATTCTGAAACCGTATGGTTATTACGGGGGAAAATTCACAGCCGTCATATAAGTACTAAAGTGTATTTTGTATATATTTTAATTGACTCATCACAAATAGGTCGACAGGCAATAGTCGAATATTGCTGTAATTGTATCGTTGGGCGCAGAACTATCGGTTGCTGCGCCCATGTTATGACCATTATTTGGTACCTAAGTTATGCGAGGTATCAAAATAATGTCAACCCCCCTGCACAGTTTTTAGACACTATTTTAGTTCGTAATTTAGACAAAGAACAATAAACGTGAAATTAAAATTTGTGTTTTATTTCTTATTCAAATATAAATATTGTAGGACTAGGTTTTAAAAAATCACTTATTACCATCTAATTGGTAAAGCTGGTATCCTATGCACACCGTTCAGGCATAGGGACGCTGTTTCTACTCATCTCATTCCAAAACGAATGCTACGAATTCAGTTACCTACCTATGTTGATTAGTTTAATGTATATTAATTTTGCACTTGCATCCATTTTTTAGAAAAATAACTGCATAGGTACCTAATTATCTAGGTAGGTATTATGATATTACTTTTCAGTTTCTTAAAAATTACTCAGAGCTATGAAAAATCATGGTAGGTACCTACATTTAATATTCGTTGTTATGGTTAGATTATAACCTCAAAATCTGATACTTTTTTTGAAATATATCTTTTCTGCAGCTAGTCCGCTATAAAAACAAGATCTTCTAGGAGTCTCCAAATGATAGAGAATACAATACATAATTATCCGATGCTCTTGGCTCCAGGGCCAACAATGTATGGACGCAGAGCAATGTCCTTTGATTTTACTCTCTTGACGTGTCCAATTAAAGTAATTGGACTACGTAAGTGGAACCCCTTCATGCCAGTACCCGCTCACACGTACCACAACCACCACATAGCAGCAACAAAATGTAGGCAAGCAGTGGTTATGTATGAATAGTGTTGCTGCAGCTTCTTGCAGTTGCTTTGTGGTAACTACAGCTACAAAATTTCGATGTGGTGTCAGCTAGTAATTTGTTTCCAATATTGTCAAGTATGGTTATTAGTCTATTTCTTACGAATGTGTGCCATCTGTTGAGATCTCCTTGCAGCTGTGACAACACTATCGTAGAATCAGGCCAACAAAATATCTGACTCTTTGGGATGTGCGTCGCCTCACTGATATGCTTTAGTAACTTTGACAGGTGGACTGCACAACTATTTTTCATTTCACTAACAATTTTTGGAACAGCTCACGTTTAATACTGTCAACGCTCGTACTGTCGTACGTGACATGAGCATTTGATCAATGCTTACAGACAAGTCTGAGTGCG
Source organism: Dicycla oo (assembly GCA_948252095.1). Taxonomy (NCBI): domain Eukaryota; kingdom Metazoa; phylum Arthropoda; class Insecta; order Lepidoptera; family Noctuidae; genus Dicycla; species Dicycla oo. The sequence goes on along the minus strand of OX411713.1, from coordinate 12,835,997 downwards.
CCATAAAAATCAGGTACACATTTGAAGAGATAAACAATGATTATAATAAAATTGTATAAAAAAAAAAAATAGGGTGCTGAATATCTATGTATGATTACATGCTTAGTTTGTAATAAAGATATAAAATAAAATGACTTACCACTTTCGGCTCCAGCAAAAGCATGTGACGAGCTGTCATCCTCGTGAGCTTCTGTATTTGATAAATGGTTTCATTAGTGAATAGCGTTCGTGTGAAAATACAACAATTTTAACAGTAGAATACGGTTTGCGCAATTGTTTTCACTAATAGAAGGGTTAGTTGTTTTAACAATGACTTGTTCAAACTTTCTCCATTGTCCACTTCCATCACAGTTAATCCTGTCAGTCGGGATTGTCGAAAATTTGATTTTACTCTCTTGACGTGTCCAATTAAAGTAATTGGACTACGTAAGTGGAACCCCTTCATGCCAGTACCCGCTCACACGTACCACAACCACCACATAGCAGCAACAAAATGTAGGCAAGCAGTGGTTATGTATGAATAGTGTTGCTGCAGCTTCTTGCAGTTGCGTTGTGTTAACTACAGCTACAAAATTTCGATGTGGTGTCAGCTAGTAATTTGTTTCCAATATTGTCAAGTATGGTTATTAGTCTATTTCTTACGAATGTGTGCCATCTGTTGAGATCTCCTTGCAGCTGTGACAACACTATCGTAGAATCAGGCCAACAAAATATCTGACTCTTTGGGATGTGCGTCGCCTCACTGATATGCTTTAGTAACTTTGACAGGTGGACTGCACAACTATTTTTCATTTCACTAACAATTTTTGGAACAGCTCACGTTTAATACTGTCAACGCTCGTACTGTCGTACGTGACATGAGCATTTGATCAATGTTTACAGACAAGTCTGAGTGCGCTATAAAAATCAGGTACACATTTGAAGAGATTAACAATGATTATAATAAAATTGTATAAAAAAAAAATATAGGGTGCTGAATATCTATGTATGATTACATGCTTAGTTTGTAATAAAGATATAAAATAAAATGACTTACCACTTTCGGCTCCAGCAAAAGCATGTGACGAGCTGTCATCCTCGTGAGCTTCTGTATTTGATAAATGGTTTCATTAGTGAATAGCGTTCGTGTGAAAATACAACAATTTTAACAGTAGAGTACGGTTTGCGCAATTGTTTTTACTAATAGAAGGGTTAGTTGTTTTAACAATGACTTGTTCAAACTTTCTCCATTGTCCACTTCCATCACAGTTAATCCTGTCAGTCGGGATTGTCGAAAATTTGATTTTACTCTCTTGACGTGTCCAATTAAAGTAATTGGACTACGTAAGTGGAACCCCTTCATGCCAGTACCCGCTCACACGTACCACAACCACCACATAGCAGCAACAAAATGTAGGCAAGCAGTGGTTATGTATGAATAGTGTTGCTGCAGCTTCTTGCAGTTGCGTTGTGGTAACTACAGCTACAAAATTTCGATGTGGTGTCAGCTAGTAATTTGTTTCCAATATTGTCAAGTATGGTTATTAGTCTATTTCTTACGAATGTGTGCCATCTGTTGAGATCTCCTTGCAGCTGTGACAACACTATCGTAGAATCAGGCCAACAAAATATCTGACTCTTTGGGATGTGCGTCGCCTCACTGATATGCTTTAGTAACTTTGACAGGTGGACTGCACAACTATTTTTCATTTCACTAACAATTTTTGGAACAGCTCACGTTTAATACTGTCAACGCTCGTACTGTCGTACGTGACATGAGCATTTGATCAATGCTTACAGACAAGTCTGAGTGCGCCATAAAAATCAGGTACATATTTGAAGAGATAAACAATGATTATAATAAAATTGTATAAAAAAAAAAATAGGGTGCTGAATATCTATGTATGATTACATGCTTAGTTTGTAATAAAGATATAAAATAAAATGACTTACCACTTTCGGCTCCAGCAAAAGCATGTGACGAGCTGTCATCCTCGTGAGCTTCTGTATTTGATAAATGGTTTCATTAGTGAATAGCGTTCGTGTGAAAATACAACAATTTTTACAGTAGAGTACGGTTTGCGCAATTGTTTTTACTAATAGAAGGGTTAGTTGTTTTAACAATGACTTGTTCAAACTTTCTCCATTGTCCACTTCCATCACAGTTAATCCTGTCAGTCGGGATTGTCGAAAATTTGATTTTACTCTCTTGACGTGTCCAATTAAAGTAATTGGACTACGTAAGTGGAACCCCTTCATGCCAGTACCCGCTCACACGTACCACAACCACCACATAGCAGCAACAAAATGTAGGCAAGCAGTGGTTATGTATGAATAGTGTTGCTGCAGCTTCTTGCAGTTACGTTGTGGTAACTACAGCTACAAAATTTCGATGTGGTGTCAGCTAGTAATTTGTTTCCAATATTGTCAAGTATGGTTATTAGTCTATTTCTTACGAATGTGTGCCATCTGTTGAGATCTCCTTGCAGCTGTGAACACACTATCGTAGAATCAGGCCAACAAAATATCTGACTCTTTGGGATGTGCGTCGCCTCACTGATATGCTTTAGTAACTTTGACAGGTGGACTGCACAACTATTTTTCATTTCACTAACAATTTTTGGAACAGCTCACGTTTAATACTGTCAACGCTCGTACTGTCGTACGTGACATGAGCATTTGATCAATGCTTACAGACAAGTCTGAGTGCGCCATAAAAATCAGGTACACATTTGAAGAGATTAACAATGATTATAATAAAATTGTATAAAAAAAAAAATAGGGTGCTGAATATCTATGTATGATTACATGCTTAGTTTGTAATAAAGATATAAAATAAAATGACTTACCACTTTCGGCTCCAGCAAAAGCATGTGACGAGCTGTCATCCTCGTGAGCTTCTGTATTTGATAAATGGTTTCATTAATGAATAGCGTTCGTGTGAAAATACAACAAGTTTAACAGTAGAGTACGGTTTGCGCAATTGTTTTTACTAATAGAAGGGTTAGTTGTTTTAACAATGACTTGTTCAAACTTTCTCCATTGTCCACTTCCATCACAGTTAATCCTGTCAGTCGGGATTGTCGAAAATTTGATTTTACTCTCTTGACGTGTCCAATTAAAGTAATTGGACTACGTAAGTGGAACCCCTTCATGCCAGTACCCGCTCACACGTACCACAACCACCACATAGCAGCAACAAAATGTAGGCAAGCAGTGGTTATGTATGAATAGTGTTGCTGCAGCTTCTTGCAGTTGCGTTGTGGTAACTACAGCTACAAAATTTCGATGTGGTGTCAGCTAGTAATTTGTTTCCAATATTGTCAAGTATGGTTATTAGTCTATTTCTTACGAATGTGTGCCATCTGTTGAGATCTCCTTGCAGCTGTGACAACACTATCGTAGAATCAGGCCAACAAAATATGGGGTGCGTGGACAGGAAACCTCCCCGAGTGCCCGGGGGCTGGAGTTCCCTTACGGATACGTCTGGGGGGAAGGCCAGTCTCCGGGACGGTGCACCCTGGGGTGTGGGCAATGGTTCCCCTTAGGCACGTGTGCCTAAGGGGTTTTGTTGCCGGTATGCCAATATCCTGTCGGAGGTACGCTCCAACGTGTGTCCCTCTGTTCTAAGCAGAGACGCACAGCGGCGGAGTAAGAGCGGGCTCGGTGTGCACTAACACTGCCGCCGGGCAGGCAGGAGGAAGTCATTTCCTTCTGCCACCGTTAGTATCGTAGCCCCGAAGATTGTTCAAGGTCATGTCTCTGACTTTTGACGGGGGTCGAGGGTCTTGGCTTAACCGCCCGGACCGCGAGGAAGAAAACCTCTATAAAAAATTACCCCAAACCTTCAAGCGGCGGCGCACCGTGAGGGAGGTTGGTAGCTTGATTAATGGGTAGCTAAATTAATCGCTAGTGCGAACCACAGTTTTGAGCCAGTTATAAAGTTTTTTACTCGTGGGAACAAATATGGGACCAAAAATAACTAGACGAGAAGAGGAGAGGGAGAGGAGTGATGCGGGGTCGGAGTCCGACGCCGCATCGGGAGTGAAGGGCGCGAAGGGCACTTTTAAGAGCCCGGAGTGCGTAGTGGTGAGGGCCGCTGGAAGGAATGCTTTCCTGAAGCGGAACCTAAATCCGGGAGATGCCCAGGAGTCTTCCTCGGACGGCGGACTTAAATCGGCTCCGAAATATGCTCGCCGGGGCCTAGCCCGGAAGAGCAAGAGCCGGGTAAACGCCGCACAGGAGGACGGCTCAGCCGGGTCGGCCGAGGAGAGCGCCGTGGAGGCGTCTGGCGATGAGTCGGACGCCGCTGGTGGCTCCAATTCGGAGCGGGCCAGGTTTGAGGAGGTTGTGGCCGCTGCAGTCAAGGGTGTGGCCTTGAAGAAGAAGCAGTCTTCTAAAGACAAGGCCATACCCGCAGCCAAGGCCTCCATTATGGCGGCAGCGGAGGCTCTACTTCAAGGGCCTCCGTCGGACGGAATGTCCGAAATGCGGGCGGAGGTCGCCCGCTTGACAGCCGCCATGGAGCTTCTCCGAAAGGAGAATGAGGAGCTCCGAGCAGACCTGGCCAGGCTCCGCGGAGCCGGCGCTCAGAAGGGGGTGCAGGAGGGGGTGCAGCAGGGGCAAGGCGGCCTCGGGCCTGCAGAGGACCGAGTTCTGGCCTTGGTGCGGAAGGAGCTGGCAGCCCTTAATAACCGGTTCTCGGTTCTTGAGGGAATCGTCCTGCGGCCCCCGCTAGGCCGACCAGCAGCCTCGGGCCAGCCAAAGGCGGCTTCGTATGCCGCCATGGCTGCCACGGCCAAACCAGGGTCGGCAGGGCAGGCGAAGGGCGGGGCTGTGGCTGCGAAGGCGCCTGCGACGGCGCCTGCGAAGGCGCCCACGAAGGCGGCCGCGAAGGCGCCTGAGAGGGCCCCAGCTGTGGCGGTGACGACGCGGCTGCCCCCGCCTCCCAAATCTCCTCCGGCTGACGCCGAATAGCAGGTAGCTGGGGAGAAGAGGAAGGAGGGCAAGGCATAGTGTTGCTGCAGCTTCTTGCAGTTGCGTTGTGGTAACTACAGCTACAAAATTTCGATGTGGTGTCAGCTAGTAATTTGTTTCCAATATTGTCAAGTATGGTTATTAGTCTATTTCTTACGAATGTGTGCCATCTGTTGAGATCTCCTTGCAGCTGTGACAACACTATCGTAGAATCAGGCCAACAAAATATCTGACTCTTTGGGATGTGCGTCGCCTCACTGATATGCTTTAGTAACTTTGACAGGTGGACTGCACAACTATTTTTCATTTCACTAACAATTTTTGGAACAGCTCACGTTTAATACTGTCAACGCTCGTACTGTCGTACGTGACATGAGCATTTGATCAATGCTTACAGACAAGTCTGAGTGCGCCATAAAAATCAGGTACACATTTGAAGAGATTAACAATGATTATAATAAAATTGTATAAAAAAAAAAATAGGGTGCTGAATATCTATGTATGATTACATGCTTAGTTTGTAATAAAGATATAAAATAAAATGACTTACCACTTTCGGCTCCAGCAAAAGCATGTGACGAGCTGTCATCCTCGTGAGCTTCTGTATTTGATAAATGGTTTCATTAGTGAATAGCGTTCGTGTGAAAATACAACAATTTTAACAGTAGAGTACGGTTTGCGCAATTGTTTTTACTAATAGAAGGGTTAGTTGTTTTAACAATGACTTGTTCAAACTTTCTCCATTGTCCACTTCCATCACAGTTAATCCTGTCAGTCGGGATTGTCGAAAATTTGATTTTACTCTCTTGACGTGTCCAATTAAAGTAATTGGACTACGTAAGTGGAACCCCTTCATGCCAGTACCCGCTCACACGTACCACAACCACCACATAGCAGCAACAAAATGTAGGCAAGCAGTGGTTATGTATGAATAGTGTTGCTGCAGCTTCTTGCAGTTGCGTTGTGGTAACTACAGCTACAAAATTTCGATGTGGTGTCAGCTAGTAATTTGTTTCCAATATTGTCAAGTATGGTTATTAGTCTATTTCTTACGAATGTGTGCCATCTGTTGAGATCTCCTTGCAGCTGTGACAACACTATCGTAGAATCAGGCCAACAAAATATCTGACTCTTTGGAATGTGCGTCGCCTCACTGATATGCTTTAGTAACTTTGACAGGTGGACTGCACAACTATTTTTCATTTCACTAACAATTTTTGGAACAGCTCACGTTTAATACTGTCAACGCTCGTACTGTCGTACGTGACATGAGCATTTGATCAATGCTTACAGACAAGTCTGAGTGCGCCATAAAAATCCGGTACACATTTGAAGAGATTAACAATGATTATAATAAAATTGTATAAAAAAAAAAATAGGGTGCTGAATATCTATGTATGATTACATGCTTAGTTTGTAATAAAGATATAAAATAAAATAACTTACCACTTTCGGCTCCAGCAAAAGCATGTGACGAGCTGTCATCCTCGTGAGCTTCTGTATTTGATAAATGGTTTCATTAGTGAATAGCGTTCGTGTGAAAATACAACAATTTTAACAGTAGAGTACGGTTTGCGCAATTGTTTTTACTAATAGAAGGGTTAGTTGTTTTAACAATGACTTGTTCAAACTTTCTCCATTGTCCACTTCCATCACAGTTAATCTTGTCAGTCGGGATTGTCGAAAATTTGATTTTACTCTCTTGACGTGTCCAATTAAAGTAATTGGACTACGTAAGTGGAACCCCTTCATGCCAGTACCCGCTCACACGTACCACAACCACCACATAGCAGCAACAAAATGTAGGCAAGCAGTGGTTATGTATGAATAGTGTTGCTGCAGCTTCTTGCAGTTGCGTTGTGGTAACTACAGCTACAAAATTTCGATGTGGTGTCAGCTAGTAATTTGTTTCCAATATTGTCAAGTATGGTTATTAGTCTATTTCTTACGAATGTGTGCCATCTGTTGAGATCTCCTTGCAGCTGTGACAACACTATCGTAGAATCAGGCCAACAAAATATCTGACTCTTTGGGATGTGCGTCACCTCACTGATATGCTTTAGTAACTTTGACAGGTGGACTGCACAACTATTTTTCATTTCACTAACAATTTTTGGAACAGCTCACGTTTAATACTGTCAACGCTCGTACTGTCGTACGTGACATGAGCATTTGATCAATGCTTACAGACAAGTCTGAGTGCGCCATAAAAATCAGGTACACATTTGAAGAGATTAACAATGATTATAATAAAATTGTATAAAAAAAAAATAGGGTGCTGAATATCTATGTATGATTACATGCTTAGTTTGTAATAAAGATATAAAATAAAATGACTTACCACTTTCGGCTCCAGCAAAAGCATGTGACGAGCTGTCATCCTCGTGAGCTTCTGTATTTGATAAATGGTTTCATTAGTGAATAGCGTTCGTGTGAAAATACAACAATTTTAACAGTAGAGTACGGTTTGCACAATTGTTTTTACTAATAGAAGGGTTAGTTGTTTTAACAATGACTTGTTCAAACTTTCTCCATTGTCCACTTCCATCACAGTTAATCCTGTCAGTCGGGATTGTCGAAAATTTGATTTTACTCTCTTGACGTGTCCAATTAAAGTAATTGGACTACGTAAGTGGAACCCCTTCATGCCAGTACCCGCTCACACGTACCACAACCACCACATAGCAGCAACAAAATGTAGGCAAGCAGTGGTTATGTATGAATAGTGTTGCTGCAGCTTCTTGCAGTTGCGTTGTGGTAACTACAGCTACAAAATTTCGATGTGGTGTCAGCTAGTAATTTGTTTCCAATATTGTCAAGTATGGTTATTAGTCTATTTCTTACGAATGTGTGCCATCTGTTGAGATCTCCTTGCAGCTGTGACAACACTATCGTAGAATCAGGCCAACAAAATATCTGACTCTTTGGGATGTGCGTCGCCTCACTGATATGCTTTAGTAACTTTGACAGGTGGACTGCACAACTATTTTTCATTTCACTAACAATTTTTGGAACAGCTCACGTTTAATACTGTCAACGCTCGTACTGTCGTACGTGACATGAGCATTTGATCAATGCTTACAGACAAGTCTGAGTGCGCCATAAAAATCAGGTACACATTTGAAGAGATTAACAATGATTATAATAAAATTGTATAAAAAAAAAATAGGGTGCTGAATATCTATGTATGATTACATGCTTAGTTTGTAATAAAGATATAAAATAAAATGACTTACCACTTTCGGCTCCAGCAAAAGCATGTGACGAGCTGTCATCCTCGTGAGCTTCTGTATTTGATAAATGGTTTCATTAGTGAATAGCGTTCGTGTGAAAATACAACAATTTTAACAGTAGAGTACGGTTTGCGCAATTGTTTTTACTAATAGAAGGGTTAGTTGTTTTAACAATGACTTGTTCAAACTTTCTCCATTGTCCACTTCCATCACAGTTAATCCTGTCAGTCGGGATTGTCGAAAATTTGATTTTACTCTCTTGACGTGTCCAATTAAAGTAATTGGACTACGTAAGTGGAACCCCTTCATGCCAGTACCCGCTCACACGTACCACAACCACCACATAGCAGCAACAAAATGTAGGCAAGCAGTGGTTATGTATGAATAGTGTTGCTGCAGCTTCTTGCAGTTGCGTTGTGGTAACTACAGCTACAAAATTTCGATGTGGTGTCAGCTAGTAATTTGTTTCCAATATTGTCAAGTATGGTTATTAGTCTATTTCTTACGAATGTGTGCCATCTGTTGAGATCTCCTTGCAGCTGTGACAACACTATCGTAGAATCAGGCCAACAAAATATCTGACTCTTTGGGATGTGCGTCGCCTCACTGATATGCTTTAGTAACTTTGACAGGTGGACTGCACAACTATTTTTCATTTCACTAACAATTTTTGGAACAGCTCACGTTTAATACTGTCAACGCTCGTACTGTCGTACGTGACATGAGCATTTGATCAATGCTTACAGACAAGTCTGAGTGCGCCATAAAAATCAGGTACACATTTGAAGAGATTAACAATGATTATAATAAAATTGTATAAAAAAAAAATAGGGTGCTGAATATCTATGTATGATTACATGCTTAGTTTGTAATAAAGATATAAAATAAAATGACTTACCACTTTCGGCTCCAGCAAAAGCATGTGACGAGCTGTCATCCTCGTGAGCTTCTGTATTTGATAAATGGTTTCATTAGTGAATAGCGTTCGTGTGAAAATACAACAATTTTAACAGTAGAGTACGGTTTGCGCAATTGTTTTTACTAAAAGAAGGGTTAGTTGTTTTAACAATGACTTGTTCAAACTTTCTCCATTGTCCACTTCCATCACAGTTAATCCTGTCAGTCGGGATTGTCGAAAATTTGATTTTACTCTCTTGACGTGTCCAATTAAAGTAATTGGACTACGTAAGTGGAACCCCTTCATGCCAGTACCCGCTCACACGTACCACAACCACCACATAGCAGCAACAAAATGTAGGCAAGCAGTGGTTATGTATGAATAGTGTTGCTGCAGCTTCTTGCAGTTGCGTTGTGGTAACTACAGCTACAAAATTTCGATGTGGTGTCAGCTAGTAATTTGTTTCCAATATTGTCAAGTATGGTTATTAGTCTATTTCTTACGAATGTGTGCCATCTGTTGAGATCTCCTTGCAGCTGTGACAACACTATCGTAGAATCAGGCCAACAAAATATCTGACTCTTTGGGATGTGCGTCGCCTCACTGATATGCTTTAGTAACTTTGACAGGTGGACTGCACAACTATTTTTCATATCACTAACAATTTTTGGAACAGCTCACGTTTAATACTGTCAACGCTCGTACTGTCGTACGTGACATGAGCATTTGATCAATGCTTACAGACAAGTCTGAGTGCGCCATAAAAATCAGGTACACATTTGAAGAGATTAACAATGATTATAATAAAATTGTATAAAAAAAAAATAGGGTGCTGAATATCTATGTATGATTACATGCTTAGTTTGTAATAAAGATATAAAATAAAATGACTTACCACTTTCGGCTCCAGCAAAAGCATGTGACGAGCTGTCATCCTCATGAGCTTCTGTATTTGATAAATGGTTTCATTAGTGAATAGCGTTCGTGTGAAAATACAACAATTTTAACAGTAGAGTACGGTTTGCGCAATTGTTTTTACTAATAGAAGGGTTAGTTGTTTTAACAATGACTTGTTCAAACTTTCTCCATTGTCCACTTCCATCACAGTTAATCCTGTCAGTCGGGATTGTCGAAAATTTGATTTTACTCTCTTGACGTGTCCAATTAAAGTAATTGGACTACGTAAGTGGAACCCCTTCATGCCAGTACCCGCTCACACGTACCACAACCACCACATAGCAGCAACAAAATGTAGGCAAGCAGTGGTTATGTATGAATAGTGTTGCTGCAGCTTCTTGCAGTTGCGTTGTGGTAACTACAGCTACAAAATTTCGATGTGGTGTCAGCTAGTAATTTGTTTCCAATATTGTCAAGTATGGTTATTAGTCTATTTCTTACGAATGTGTGCCATCTGTTGAGATCTCCTTGCAGCTGTGACAACACTATCGTAGAATCAGGCCAACAAAATATCTGACTCTTTGGGATGTGCGTCGCCTCACTGATATGCTTTAGTAACTTTGACAGGTGGACTGCACAACTATTTTTCATATCACTAACAATTTTTGGAACAGCTCACGTTTAATACTGTCAACGCTCGTACTGTCGTACGTGACATGAGCATTTGATCAATGCTTACAGACAAGTCTGAGTGCGCCATAAAAATCAGGTACACATTTGAAGAGATTAACAATGATTATAATAAAATTGTATAAAAAAAAAATAGGGTGCTGAATATCTATGTATGATTACATGCTTAGTTTGTAATAAAGATATAAAATAAAATGACTTACCACTTTCGGCTCCAGCAAAAGCATGTGACGAGCTGTCATCCTCGTGAGCTTCTGTATTTGATAAATGGTTTCATTAGTGAATAGCGTTCGTGTGAAAATACAACAATTTTAACAGTAGAGTACGGTTTGCGCAATTGTTTTTACTAATAGAAGGGTTAGTTGTTTTAACAATGACTTGTTCAAACTTTCTCCATTGTCCACTTCCATCACAGTTAATCCTGTCAGTCGGGATTGTCGAAAATTTGATTTTACTCTCTTGACGTGTCCAATTAAAGTAATTGGACTACGTAAGTGGAACCCCTTCATGCCAGTACCCGCTCACACGTACCACAACCACCACATAGCAGCAACAAAATGTAGGCAAGCAGTGGTTATGTATGAATAGTGTTGCTGCAGCTTCTTGCAGTTGCGTTGTGGTAACTACAGCTACAAAATTTCGATGTGGTGTCAGCTAGTAATTTGTTTCCAATATTGTCAAGTATGGTTATTAGTCTATTTCTTACGAATGTGTGCCATCTGTTGAGATCTCCTTGCAGCTGTGACAACACTATCGTAGAATCAGGCCAACAAAATATCTGACTCTTTGGGATGTGCGTCGCCTCACTGATATGCTTTAGTAACTTTGACAGGTGGACTGCACAACTATTTTTCATTTCACTAACAATTTTTGGAACAGCTCACGTTTAATACTGTCAACGCTCGTACTGTCGTTTGTGACATGAGCATTTGATCAATGCTTACAGACAAGTCTGAGTGCGCCATAAAAATCAGGTACACATTTGAAGAGATTAACAATGATTATAATAAAATTGTATAAAAAAAAAATAGGGTGCTGAATATCTATGTATGATTACATGCTTAGTTTGTAATAAAGATATAAAATAAAATGACTTACCACTTTCGGCTCCAGCAAAAGCATGTGACGAGCTGTCATCCTCGTGAGCTTCTGTATTTGATAAATGGTTTCATTAGTGAATAGCGTTCGTGTGAAAATACAACAATTTTAACAGTAGAGTACGGTTTGCGCAATTGTTTTTACTAATAGAAGGGTTAGTTGTTTTAACAATGACTTGTTCAAACTTTCTCCATTGTCCACTTCCATCACAGTTAATCCTGTCAGTCGGGATTGTCGAAAATTTGATTTTACTCTCTTGACGTGTCCAATTAAAGTAATTGGACTACGTAAGTGGAACCCCTTCATGCCAGTACCCGCTCACACGTACCACAACCACCACATAGCAGCAACAAAATGTAGGCAAGCAGTGGTTATGTATGAATAGTGTTGCTGCAGCTTCTTGCAGTTGCGTTGTGGTAACTACAGCTACAAAATTTCGATGTGGTGTCAGCTAGTAATTTGTTTCCAATATTGTCAAGTATGGTTATTAGTCTATTTCTTACGAATGTGTGCCATCTGTTGAGATCTCCTTGCAGCTGTGACAACACTATCGTAGAATCAGGCCAACAAAATATCTGACTCTTTGGGATGTGCGTCGCCTCACTGATATGCTTTAGTAACTTTGACAGGTGGACTGCACAACTATTTTTCATTTCACTAACAATTTTTGGAACAGCTCACGTTTAATACTGTCAACGCTCGTACTGTCGTACGTGACATGAGCATTTGATCAATGCTTACAGACAAGTCTGAGTGCGCCATAAAAATTAGGTACACATTTGAAGAGATTAACAATGATTATAATAAAATTGTATAAAAAAAAAAATAGGGTGCTGAATATCTATGTATGATTACATGCTTAGTTTGTAATAAAGATATAAAATAAAATGACTTACCACTTTCGGCTCCAGCAAAAGCATGTGACGAGCTGTCATCCTCGTGAGCTTCTGTATTTGATAAATGGTTTCATTAGTGAATAGCGTTCGTGTGAAAATACAACAATTTTAACAGTAGAGTACGGTTTGCGCAATTGTTTTTACTAATAGAAGGGTTAGTTGTTTTAACAATGGCTTGTTCAAACTTTCTCCATTGTCCACTTCCATCACAGTTAATCCTGTCAGTCGGGATTGTCGAAAATTTGATTTTACTCTCTTGACGTGTCCAATTAAAGTAATTGGACTACGTAAGTGGAACCCCTTCATGCCAGTACCCGCTCACACGTACCACAACCACCACATAGCAGCAACAAAATGTAGGCAAGCAGTGGTTATGTATGAATAGTGTTGCTGCAGCTTCTTGCAGTTGCGTTGTGGTAACTACAGCTACAAAATTTCGATGTGGTGTCAGCTAGTAATTTGTTTCCAATATTGTCAAGTATGGTTATTAGTCTATTTCTTACGAATGTGTGCCATCTGTTGAGATCTCCTTGCAGCTGTGACAACACTATCGTAGAATCAGGCCAACAAAATATCTGACTCTTTGGGATGTGCGTCGCCTCACTGATATGCTTTAGTAACTTTGACAGGTGGACTGCACAACTATTTTTCATTTCACTAACAATTTTTGGAACAGCTCACGTTTAATACTGTCAACGCTCGTACTGTCGTACGTGACATGAGCATTTGATCAATGCTTACAGACAAGTCTGAGTGCGCCATAAAAATCAGGTACACATTTGAAGAGATTAACAATGATTATAATAAAATTGTATAAAAAAAAAATAGGGTGCTGAATATCTATGTATGATTACATGCTTAGTTTGTAATAAAGATATAAAATAAAATGACTTACCACTTTCGGCTCCAGCAAAAGCATGTGACGAGCTGTCATCCTCGTGAGCTTCTGTATTTGATAAATGGTTTCATTAGTGAATAGCGTTCGTGTGAAAATACAACAATTTTAACAGTAGAGTACGGTTTGCGCAATTGTTTTTACTAATAGAAGGGTTAGTTGTTTTAACAATGACTTGTTCAAACTTTCTCCATTGTCCACTTCCATCACAGTTAATCCTGTCAGTCGGGATTGTCGAAAATTTGATTTTACTCTCTTGACGTGTCCAATTAAAGTAATTGGACTACGTAAGTGGAACCCCTTCATGCCAGTACCCGCTCACACGTACCACAACCACCACATAGCAGCAACAAAATGTAGGCAAGCAGTGGTTATGTATGAATAGTGTTGCTGCAGCTTCTTGCAGTTGCGTTGTGGTAACTACAGCTACAAAATTTCGATGTGGTGTCAGCTAGTAATTTGTTTCCAATATTGTCAAGTATGGTTATTAGTCTATTTCTTACGAATGTGTGCCATCTGTTGAGATCTCCTTGCAGCTGTGACAACACTATCGTAGAATCAGGCCAACAAAATATCTGACTCTTTGGGATGTGCGTCGCCTCACTGATATGCTTTAGTAACTTTGACAGGTGGACTGCACAACTATTTTTCATTTCACTAACAATTTTTGGAACAGCTCACGTTTAATACTGTCAACGCTCGTACTGTCGTACGTGACATGAGCATTTGATCAATGCTTACAGACAAGTCTGAGTGCGCCATAAAAATCAGGTACACATTTGAAGAGATTAACAATGATTATAATAAAATTGTATAAAAAAAAAATAGGGTGCTGAATATCTATGTATGATTACATGCTTAGTTTGTAATAAAGATATAAAATAAAATGACTTACCACTTTCGGCTCCAGCAAAAGCATGTGACGAGCTGTCATCCTCGTGAGCTTCTGTATTTGATAAATGGTTTCATTAGTGAATAGCGTTCGTGTGAAAATACAACAATTTTAACAGTAGAGTACGGTTTGCGCAATTGTTTTTACTAATAGAAGGGTTAGTTGTTTTAACAATGACTTGTTCAAACTTTCTCCATTGTCCACTTCCATCACAGTTAATCCTGTCAGTCGGGATTGTCGAAAATTTGATTTTACTCTCTTGACGTGTCCAATTAAAGTAATTGGACTACGTAAGTGGAACCCCTTCATGCCAGTACCCGCTCACACGTACCACAACCACCACATAGCAGCAACAAAATGTAGGCAAGCAGTGGTTATGTATGAATAGTGTTGCTGCAGCTTCTTGCAGTTGCGTTGTGGTAACTACAGCTACAAAATTTCGATGTGGTGTCAGCTAGTAATTTGTTTCCAATATTGTCAAGTATGGTTATTAGTCTATTTCTTACGAATGTGTGCCATCTGTTGAGATCTCCTTGCAGCTGTGACAACACTATCGTAGAATCAGGCCAACAAAATATCTGACTCTTTGGGATGTGCGTCGCCTCACTGATATGCTTTAGTAACTTTGACAGGTGGACTGCACAACTATTTTTCATATCACTAACAATTTTTGGAACAGCTCACGTTTAATACTGTCAACGCTCGTACTGTCGTACGTGACATGAGCATTTGATCAATGCTTACAGACAAGTCTGAGTGCGCCATAAAAATCAGGTACACATTTGAAGAGATTAACAATGATTATAATAAAATTGTATAAAAAAAAAATAGGGTGCTGAATATCTATGTATGATTACATGCTTAGTTTGTAATAAAGATATAAAATAAAATGACTTACCACTTTCGGCTCCAGCAAAAGCATGTGACGAGCTGTCATCCTCGTGAGCTTCTGTATTTGATAAATGGTTTCATTAGTGAATAGCGTTCGTGTGAAAATACAACAATTTTAACAGTAGAGTACGGTTTGCGCAATTGTTTTTACTAATAGAAGGGTTAGTTGTTTTAACAATGACTTGTTCAAACTTTCTCCATTGTCCACTTCCATCACAGTTAATCCTGTCAGTCGGGATTGTCGAAAATTTGATTTTACTCTCTTGACGTGTCCAATTAAAGTAATTGGACTACGTAAGTGGAACCCCTTCATGCCAGTACCCGCTCACACGTACCACAACCACCACATAGCAGCAACAAAATGTAGGCAAGCAGTGGTTATGTATGAATAGTGTTGCTGCAGCTTCTTGCAGTTGCGTTGTGGTAACTACAGCTACAAAATTTCGATGTGGTGTCAGCTAGTAATTTGTTTCCAATATTGTCAAGTATGGTTATTAGTCTATTTCTTACGAATGTGTGCCATCTGTTGAGATCTCCTTGCAGCTGTGACAACACTATCGTAGAATCAGGCCAACAAAATATCTGACTCTTTGGGATGTGCGTCGCCTCACTGATATGCTTTAGTAACTTTGACAGGTGGACTGCACAACTATTTTTCATTTCACTAACAATTTTTGGAACAGCTCACGTTTAATACTGTCAACGCTCGTACTGTCGTTTGTGACATGAGCATTTGATCAATGCTTACAGACAAGTCTGAGTGCGCCATAAAAATCAGGTACACATTTGAAGAGATTAACAATGATTATAATAAAATTGTATAAAAAAAAAAATAGGGTGCTGAATATCTATGTATGATTACATGCTTAGTTTGTAATAAAGATATAAAATAAAATGACTTACCACTTTCGGCTCCAGCAAAAGCATGTGACGAGCTGTCATCCTCGTGAGCTTCTGTATTTGATAAATGGTTTCATTAGTGAATAGCGTTCGTGTGAAAATACAACAATTTTAACAGTAGAGTACGGTTTGCGCAATTGTTTTTACTAATAGAAGGGTTAGTTGTTTTAACAATGACTTGTTCAAACTTTCTCCATTGTCCACTTCCATCACAGTTAATCCTGTCAGTCGGGATTGTCGAAAATTTGATTTTACTCTCTTGACGTGTCCAATTAAAGTAATTGGACTACGTAAGTGGAACCCCTTCATGCCAGTACCCGCTCACACGTACCACAACCACCACATAGCAGCAACAAAATGTAGGCAAGCAGTGGTTATGTATGAATAGTGTTGCTGCAGCTTCTTGCAGTTGCGTTGTGGTAACTACAGCTACAAAATTTCGATGTGGTGTCAGCTAGTAATTTGTTTCCAATATTGTCAAGTATGGTTATTAGTCTATTTCTTACGAATGTGTGCCATCTGTTGAGATCTCCTTGCAGCTGTGACAACACTATCGTAGAATCAGGCCAACAAAATATCTGACTCTTTGGGATGTGCGTCGCCTCACTGATATGCTTTAGTAACTTTGACAGGTGGACTGCACAACTATTTTTCATTTCACTAACAATTTTTGGAACAGCTCACGTTTAATACTGTCAACGCTCGTACTGTCGTACGTGACATGAGCATTTGATCAATGCTTACAGACAAGTCTGAGTGCGCCATAAAAATTAGGTACACATTTGAAGAGATTAACAATGATTATAATAAAATTGTATAAAAAAAAAAATAGGGTGCTGAATATCTATGTATGATTACATGCTTAGATTGTAATAAAGATATAAAATAAAATGACTTACCACTTTCGGCTCCAGCAAAAGCATGTGACGAGCTGTCATCCTCGTGAGCTTCTGTATTTGATAAATGGTTTCATTAGTGAATAGCGTTCGTGTGAAAATACAACAATTTTAACAGTAGAGTACGGTTTGCGCAATTGTTTTTACTAATAGAAGGGTTAGTTGTTTTAACAATGACTTGTTCAAACTTTCTCCATTGTCCACTTCCATCACAGTTAATCCTGTCAGTCGGGATTGTCGAAAATTTGATTTTACTCTCTTGACGTGTCCAATTAAAGTAATTGGACTACGTAAGTGGAACCCCTTCATGCCAGTACCCGCTCACACGTACCACAACCACCACATAGCAGCAACAAAATGTAGGCAAGCAGTGGTTATGTATGAATAGTGTTGCTGCAGCTTCTTGCAGTTGCGTTGTGGTAACTACAGCTACAAAATTTCGATGTGGTGTCAGCTAGTAATTTATTTCCAATATTGTCAAGTATGGTTATTAGTCTATTTCTTACGAATGTGTGCCATCTGTTGAGATCTCCTTGCAGCTGTGACAACACTATCGTAGAATCAGGCCAACAAAATATCTGACTCTTTGGGATGTGCGTCGCCTCACTGATATGCTTTAGTAACTTTGACAGGTGGACTGCACAACTATTTTTCATTTCACTAACAATTTTTGGAACAGCTCACGTTTAATACTGTCAACGCTCGTACTGTCGTACGTGACATGAGCATTTGATCAATGCTTACAGACAAGTCTGAGTGCGCCATAAAAATCAGGTACACATTTGAAGAGATTAACAATGATTATAATAAAATTGTATAAAAAAAAAATAGGGTGCTGAATATCTATGTATGATTACATGCTTAGTTTGTAATAAAGATATAAAATAAAATGACTTACCACTTTCGGCTCCAGCAAAAGCATGTGACGAGCTGTCATCCTCGTGAGCTTCTGTATTTGATAAATGGTTTCATTAGTGAATAGCGTTCGTGTGAAAATACAACAATTTTAACAGTAGAGTACGGTTTGCGCAATTGTTTTTACTAATAGAAGGGTTAGTTGTTTTAACAATGACTTGTTCAAACTTTCTCCATTGTCCACTTCCATCACAGTTAATCCTGTCAGTCGGGATTGTCGAAAATTTGATTTTACTCTCTTGACGTGTCCAATTAAAGTAATTGGACTACGTAAGTGGAACCCCTTCATGCCAGTACCCGCTCACACGTACCACAACCACCACATAGCAGCAACAAAATGTAGGCAAGCAGTGGTTATGTATGAATAGTGTTGCTGCAGCTTCTTGCAGTTGCGTTGTGGTAACTACAGCTACAAAATTTCGATGTGGTGTCAGCTAGTAATTTGTTTCCAATATTGTCAAGTATGGTTATTAGTCTATTTCTTACGAATGTGTGCCATCTGTTGAGATCTCCTTGCAGCTGTGACAACACTATCGTAGAATCAGGCCAACAAAATATCTGACTCTTTGGGATGTGCGTCGCCTCACTGATATGCTTTAGTAACTTTGACAGGTGGACTGCACAACTATTTTTCATTTCACTAACAATTTTTGGAACAGCTCACGTTTAATACTGTCAACGCTCGTACTGTCGTACGTGACATGAGCATTTGATCAATGCTTACAGACAAGTCTGAGTGCGCCATAAAAATCAGGTACACATTTGAAGAGATTAACAATGATTATAATAAAATTGTATAAAAAAAAAATAGGGTGCTGAATATCTATGTATGATTACATGCTTAGTTTGTAATAAAGATATAAAATAAAATGACTTACCACTTTCGGCTCCAGCAAAAGCATGTGACGAGCTGTCATCCTCGTGAGCTTCTGTATTTGATAAATGGTTTCATTAGTCAATAGCGTTCGTGTGAAAATACAACAATTTTAACAGTAGAGTACGGTTTGCGCAATTGTTTTTACTAATAGAAGGGTTAGTTGTTTTAACAATGACTTGTTCAAACTTTCTCCATTGTCCACTTCCATCACAGTTAATCCTGTCAGTCGGGATTGTCGAAAATTTGATTTTACTCTCTTGACGTGTCCAATTAAAGTAATTGGACTACGTAAGTGGAACCCCTTCATGCCAGTACCCGCTCACACGTACCACAACCACCACATAGCAGCAACAAAATGTAGGCAAGCAGTGGTTATGTATGAATAGTGTTGCTGCAGCTTCTTGCAGTTGCGTTGTGGTAACTACAGCTACAAAATTTCGATGTGGTGTCAGCTAGTAATTTGTTTCCAATATTGTCAAGTATGGTTATTAGTCTATTTCTTACGAATGTGTGCCATCTGTTGAGATCTCCTTGCAGCTGTGACAACACTATCGTAGAATCAGGCCAACAAAATATCTGACTCTTTGGGATGTGCGTCGCCTCACTGATATGCTTTAGTAACTTTGACAGGTGGACTGCACAACTATTTTTCATTTCACTAACAATTTTTGGAACAGCTCACGTTTAATACTGTCAACGCTCGTACTGTCGTACGTGACATGAGCATTTGATCAATGCTTACAGACAAGTCTGAGTGCGCCATAAAAATTAGGTACACATTTGAAGAGATTAACAATGATTATAATAAAATTGTATAAAAAAAAAAATAGGGTGCTGAATATCTATGTATGATTACATGCTTAGATTGTAATAAAGATATAAAATAAAATGACTTACCACTTTCGGCTCCAGCAAAAGCATGTGACGAGCTGTCATCCTCGTGAGCTTCTGTATTTGATAAATGGTTTCATTAGTGAATAGCGTTCGTGTGAAAATACAACAATTTTAACAGTAGAGTACGGTTTGCGCAATTGTTTTTACTAATAGAAGGGTTAGTTGTTTTAACAATGACTTGTTCAAACTTTCTCCATTGTCCACTTCCATCACAGTTAATCCTGTCAGTCGGGATTGTCGAAAATTTGATTTTACTCTCTTGACGTGTCCAATTAAAGTAATTGGACTACGTAAGTGGAACCCCTTCATGCCAGTACCCGCTCACACGTACCACAACCACCACATAGCAGCAACAAAATGTAGGCAAGCAGTGGTTATGTATGAATAGTGTTGCTGCAGCTTCTTGCAGTTGCGTTGTGGTAACTACAGCTACAAAATTTCGATGTGGTGTCAGCTAGTAATTTGTTTCCAATATTGTCAAGTATGGTTATTAGTCTATTTCTTACGAATGTGTGCCATCTGTTGAGATCTCCTTGCAGCTGTGACAACACTATCGTAGAATCAGGCCAACAAAATATCTGACTCTTTGGGATGTGCGTCGCCTCACTGATATGCTTTAGTAACTTTGACAGGTGGACTGCACAACTATTTTTCATTTCACTAACAATTTTTGGAACAGCTCACGTTTAATACTGTCAACGCTCGTACTGTCGTACGTGACATGAGCATTTGATCAATGCTTACAGACAAGTCTGAGTGCGCCATAAAAATCAGGTACACATTTGAAGAGATTAACAATGATTATAATAAAATTGTATAAAAAAAAAATAGGGTGCTGAATATCTATGTATGATTACATGCTTAGTTTGTAATAAAGATATAAAATAAAATGACCTACCACTTTCGGCTCCAGCAAAAGCATGTGAAGAGCTGTCATCCTCGTGAGCTTCTGTATTTGATAAATGGTTTCATTAGTGAATAGCGTTCGTGTGAAAATACAACAATTTTAACAGTAGAGTACGGTTTGCGCAATTGTTTTTACTAATAGAAGGGTTAGTTGTTTTAACAATGACTTGTTCAAACTTTCTCCATTGTCCACTTCCATCACAGTTAATCCTGTCAGTCGGGATTGTCGAAAATTTGATTTTACTCTCTTGACGTGTCCAATTAAAGTAATTGGACTACGTAAGTGGAACCCCTTCATGCCAGTACCCGCTCACACGTACCACAACCACCACATAGCAGCAACAAAATGTAGGCAAGCAGTGGTTATGTATGAATAGTGTTGCTGCAGCTTCTTGCAGTTGCGTTGTGGTAACTACAGCTACAAAATTTCGATGTGGTGTCAGCTAGTAATTTGTTTCCAATATTGTCAAGTATGGTTATTAGTCTATTTCTTACGAATGTGTGCCATCTGTTGAGATCTCCTTGCAGCTGTGACAACACTATCGTAGAATCAGGCCAACAAAATATCTGACTCTTTGGGATGTGCGTCGCCTCACTGATATGCTTTAGTAACTTTGACAGGTGGACTGCACAACTATTTTTCATTTCACTAACAATTTTTGGAACAGCTCACGTTTAATACTGTCAACGCTCGTACTGTCGTACGTGACATGAGCATTTGATCAATGCTTACAGACAAGTCTGAGTGCGCCATAAAAATCAGGTACACATTTGAAGAGATTAACAATGATTATAATAAAATTGTATAAAAAAAAAATAGGGTGCTGAATATCTATGTATGATTACATGCTTAGTTTGTAATAAAGATATAAAATAAAATGACTTACCACTTTCGGCTCCAGCAAAAGCATGTGACGAGCTGTCATCCTCGTGAGCTTCTGTATTTGATAAATGGTTTCATTAGTCAATAGCGTTCGTGTGAAAATACAACAATTTTAACAGTAGAGTACGGTTTGCGCAATTGTTTTTACTAATAGAAGGGTTAGTTGTTTTAACAATGACTTGTTCAAACTTTCTCCATTGTCCACTTCCATCACAGTTAATCCTGTCAGTCGGGATTGTCGAAAATTTGATTTTACTCTCTTGACGTGTCCAATTAAAGTAATTGGACTACGTAAGTGGAACCCCTTCATGCCAGTACCCGCTCACACGTACCACAACCACCACATAGCAGCAACAAAATGTAGGCAAGCAGTGGTTATGTATGAATAGTGTTGCTGCAGCTTCTTGCAGTTGCGTTGTGGTAACTACAGCTACAAAATTTCGATGTGGTGTCAGCTAGTAATTTGTTTCCAATATTGTCAAGTATGGTTATTAGTCTATTTCTTACGAATGTGTGCCATCTGTTGAGATCTCCTTGCAGCTGTGACAACACTATCGTAGAATCAGGCCAACAAAATATCTGACTCTTTGGGATGTGCGTCGCCTCACTGATATGCTTTAGTAACTTTGACAGGTGGACTGCACAACTATTTTTCATTTCACTAACAATTTTTGGAACAGCTCACGTTTAATACTGTCAACGCTCGTACTGTCGTACGTGACATGAGCATTTGATCAATGCTTACAGACAAGTCTGAGTGCGCCATAAAAATCAGGTACACATTTGAAGAGATTAACAATGATTATAATAAAATTGTATAAAAAAAAATAGGTTGCTGAATATCTATGTATGATTACATGCTTAGTTTGTAATAAAGATATAAAATAAAATGACTTACCACTTTCGGCTCCAGCAAAAGCATGTGACGAGCTGTCATCCTCGTGAGCTTCTGTATTTGATAAATGGTTTCATTAGTGAATAGCGTTCGTGTGAAAATACAACAATTTTAACAGTAGAGTACGGTTTGCACAATTGTTTTTACTAATAGAAGGGTTAGTTGTTTTAACAATGACTTGTTCAAACTTTCTCCATTGTCCACTTCCATCACAGTTAATCCTGTCAGTCGGGATTGTCGAAAATTTGATTTTACTCTCTTGACGTGTCCAATTAAAGTAATTGGAGTACGTAAGTGGAACCCCTTTATGCCAGTACCCGCTCACACGTACCACAACCACCACATAGCAGCAACAAAATGTAGGCAAGCAGTGGTTATGTATGAATAGTGTTGCTGCAGCTTCTTGCAGTTGCGTTGTGGTAACTACAGCTACAAAATTTCGATGTGGTGTCAGCTAGTAATTTGTTTCCAATATTGTCAAGTATGGTTATTAGTCTATTTCTTACGAATGTGTGCCATCTGTTGAGATCTCCTTGCAGCTGTGACAACACTATCGTAGAATCAGGCCAACAAAATATCTGACTCTTTGGGATGTGCGTCGCCTCACTGATATGCTTTAGTAACTTTGACAGGTGGACTGCACAACTATTTTTCATTTCACTAACAATTTTTGGAACAGCTCACGTTTAATACTGTTAACGCTCGTACTGTCGTACGTGACATGAGCATTTGATCAATGCTTACAGACAAGTCTGAGTGCGCCATAAAAATCAGGTACACATTTGAAGAGATTAACAATGATTATAATAAAATTGTATAAAAAAAAATAGGGTGCTGAATATCTATGTATGATTACATGCTTAGTTTGTAATAAAGATATAAAATAAAATGACTTACCACTTTCGGCTCCAGCAAAAGCATGTGACGAGCTGTCATCCTCGTGAGCTTCTGTATTTGATAAATGGTTTCATTAGTGAATAGCGTTCGTGTGAAAATACAACAATTTTAACAGTAGAGTACGGTTTGCGCAATTGTTTTTACTAATAGAAGGGTTAGTTGTTTTAACAATGACTTGTTCAAACTTTCTCCATTGTCCACTTCCATCACAGTTAATCCTGTCAGTCGGGATTGTCGAAAATTTGATTTTACTCTCTTGACGTGTCCAATTAAAGTAATTGGACTACGTAAGTGGAACCCCTTCATGCCAGTACCCGCTCACACGTACCACAACCACCACATAGCAGCAACAAAATGTAGGCAAGCAGTGGTTATGTATGAATAGTGTTGCTGCAGCTTCTTGCAGTTGCGTTGTGGTAACTACAGCTACAAAATTTCGATGTGGTGTCAGCTAGTAATTTGTTTCCAATATTGTCAAGTATGGTTATTAGTCTATTTCTTACGAATGTGTGCCATCTGTTGAGATCTCCTTGCAGCTGTGACAACACTATCGTAGAATCAGGCCAACAAAATATCTGACTCTTTGGGATGTGCGTCGCCTCACTGATATGCTTTAGTAACTTTGACAGGTGGACTGCACAACTATTTTTCATTTCACTAACAATTTTTGGAACAGCTCACGTTTAATACTGTCAACGCTCGTACTGTCGTACGTGGCATGAGCATTTGAACAATGCTTACAGACAAGTCTGAGTGCGCCATAAAAATCAGGTACACATTTGAAGAGATTAACAATGATTATAATAAAATTGTATAAAAAAAAAATAGGGTGCTGAATATCTATGTATGATTACATGCTTAGTTTGTAATAAAGATATAAAATAAAATGACTTACCACTTTCGGCTCCAGCAAAAGCATGTGACGAGCTGTCATCCTCGTGAGCTTCTGTATTTGATAAATGGTTTCATTAGTGAATAGCGTTCGTGTGAAAATACAACAATTTTAACAGTAGAGTACGGTTTGCGCAATTGTTTTTACTAATAGAAGGGTTAGTTGTTTTAACAATGACTTGTTCAAACTTTCTCCATTGTCCACTTCCATCACAGTTAATCCTGTCAGTCGGGATTGTCGAAAATTTGATTTTACTCTCTTGACGTGTCCAATTAAAGTAATTGGACTACGTAAGTGGAACCCCTTCATGCCAGTACCCGCTCACACGTACCACAACCACCACATAGCAGCAACAAAATGTAGGCAAGCAGTGGTTATGTATGAATAGTGTTGCTGCAGCTTCTTGCAGTTGCGTTGTGGTAACTACAGCTACAAAATTTCGATGTGGTGTCAGCTAGTAATTTGTTTCCAATATTGTCAAGTATGGTTATTAGTCTATTTCTTACGAATGTGTGCCATCTGTTGAGATCTCCTTGCAGCTGTGACAATACTATCGTAGAATCAGGCCAACAAAATATCTGACTCTTTGGGATGTGCGTCGCCTCACTGATATGCTTTAGTAACTTTGACAGGTGGACTGCACAACTATTTTTCATATCACTAACAATTTTTGGAACAGCTCACGTTTAATACTGTCAACGCTTGTACTGTCGTACGTGACATGAGCATTTGATCAATGCTTACAGACAAGTCTGAGTGCGCCATAAAAATCAGGTACACATTTGAAGAGATTAACAATGATTATAATAAAATTGTATAAAAAAAAAATAGGGTGCTGAATATCTATGTATGATTACATGCTTAGTTTGTAATAAAGATATAAAATAAAATGACTTACCACTTTCGGCTCCAGCAAAAGCATGTGACGAGCTGTCATCCTCGTGAGCTTCTGTATTTGATAAATGGTTTCATTAGTGAATAGCGTTCGTGTGAAAATACAACAATTTTAACAGTAGAGTACGGTTTGCACAATTGTTTTTACTAATAGAAGGGTTAGTTGTTTTAACAATGACTTGTTCAAACTTTCTCCATTGTCCACTTCCATCACAGTTAATCCTGTCAGTCGGGATTGTCGAAAATTTGATTTTACTCTCTTGACGTGTCCAATTAAAGTAATTGGACTACGTAAGTGGAACCCCTTCATGCCAGTACCCGCTCACACGTACCACAACCACCACATAGCAGCAACAAAATGTAGGCAAGCAGTGGTTATGTATGAATAGTGTTGCTGCAGCTTCTTGCAGTTGCGTTGTGGTAACTACAGCTACAAAATTTCGATGTGGTGTCAGCTAGTAATTTGTTTCCAATATTGTCAAGTATGGTTATTAGTCTATTTCTTACGAATGTGTGCCATCTGTTGAGATCTCCTTGCAGCTGTGACAACACTATCGTAGAATCAGGCCAACAAAATATCTGACTCTTTGGGATGTGCGTCGCCTCACTGATATGCTTTAGTAACTTTGACAGGTGGACTGCACAACTATTTTTCATTTCACTAACAATTTTTGAAACAGCTCACGTTTAATACTGTCAACGCTCGTACTGTCGTACGTGACATGAGCATTTGATCAATGCTTACAGACAAGTCTGAGTGCGCCATAAAAATCAGGTACACATTTGAAGAGATTAACAATGATTATAATAAAATTGTATAAAAAAAAAATAGGGTGCTGAATATCTATGTATGATTACATGCTTAGTTTGTAATAAAGATATAATATAAAATGACTTACCACTTTCGGCTCCAGCAAAAGCATGTGACGAGCTGTCATCCTCGTGAGCTTCTGTATTTGATAAATGGTTTCATTAGTGAATAGCGTTCGTGTGAAAATACAACAATTTTAACAGTAGAGTACGGTTTGCGCAATTGTTTTTACTAATAGAAGGGTTAGTTGTTTTAACAATGACTTGTTCAAACTTTCTCCATTGTCCACTTCCATCACAGTTAATCCTGTCAGTCGGGATTGTCGAAAATTTGATTTTACTCTCTTGACGTGTCCAATTAAAGTAATTGGACTACGTAAGTGGAACCCCTTCATGCCAGTACCCGCTCACACGTACCACAACCACCACATAGCAGCAACAAAATGTAGGCAAGCAGTGGTTATGTATGAATAGTGTTGCTGCAGCTTCTTGCAGTTGCGTTGTGGTAACTACAGCTACAAAATTTCGATGTGGTGTCAGCTAGTAATTTGTTTCCAATATTGTCAAGTATGGTTATTAGTCTATTTCTTACGAATGTGTGCCATCTGTTGAGATCTCCTTGCAGCTGTGACAACACTATCGTAGAATCAGGCCAACAAAATATCTGACTCTTTGGGATGTGCGTCGCCTCACTGATATGCTTTAGTAACTTTGACAGGTGGACTGCACAACTATTTTTCATTTCACTAACAATTTTTGGAACAGCTCACGTTTAATACTGTCAACGCTCGTACTGTCGTACGTGACATGAGCATTTGATCAATGCTTACAGACAAGTCTGAGTGCGCCATAAAAATTAGGTACACATTTGAAGAGATTAACAATGATTATAATAAAATTGTATAAAAAAAAAAATAGGGTGCTGAATATCTATGTATGATTATATGCTTAGTTTGTAATAAAGATATAATATTAAATGACTTACCACTTTCGGCTCCAGCAAAAGCATGTGACGAGCTGTCATCCTCGTGAGCTTCTGTATTTGATAAATGGTTTCATTAGTGAATAGCGTTCGTGTGAAAATACAACAATTTTAATAGTAGAGTACGGTTTGCGCAATTGTTTTTACTAATAGAAGGGTTAGTTGTTTTAACAATGACTTGTTCAAACTTTCTCCATTGTCCACTTCCATCACAGTTGATCCTGTCAGTCGGGATTGTCGAAAATTTGATTTTACTCTCTTGACGTGTCCAATTAAAGTAATTGGACTACGTAAGTGGAACCCCTTCATGCCAGTACCCGCTCACACGTACCACAACCACCACATAGCAGCAACAAAATGTAGGCAAGCAGTGGTTATGTATGAATAGTGTTGCTGCAGCTTCTTGCAGTTGCGTTGTGGTAACTACAGCTACAAAATTTCGATGTGGTGTCAGCTAGTAATTTGTTTCCAATATTGTCAAGTATGGTTATTAGTCTATTTCTTACGAATGTGTGCCATCTGTTGAGATCTCCTTGCAGCTGTGACAACACTATCGTAGAATCAGGCCAACAAAATATCTGACTCTTTGGGATGTGCGTCGCCTCACTGATATGCTTTAGTAACTTTGACAGGTGGACTGCACAACTATTTTTCATTTCACTAACAATTTTTGGAACAGCTCACGTTTAATACTGTCAACGCTCGTACTGTCGTACGTGACATGAGCATTTGATCAATGCTTACAGACAAGTCTGAGTGCGCCATAAAAATCAGGTACACATTTGAAGAGATTAACAATGATTATAATAAAATTGTATAAAAAAAAAATAGGGTGCTGAATATCTATGTATGATTACATGCTTAGTTTGTAATAAAGATATAAAATAAAATGACTTACCACTTTCGGCTCCAGCAAAAGCATGTGACGAGCTGTCATCCTCGTGAGCTTCTGTATTTGATAAATGGTTTCATTAGTGAATAGCGTTCGTGTGAAAATACAACAATTTTAACAGTAGAGTACGGTTTGCACAATTGTTTTTACTAATAGAAGGGTTAGTTGTTTTAACAATGACTTGTTCAAACTTTCTCCATTGTCCACTTCCATCACAGTTAATCCTGTCAGTCGGGATTGTCGAAAATTTGATTTTACTCTCTTGACGTGTCCAATTAAAGTAATTGGACTACGTAAGTGGAACCCCTTCATGCCAGTACCCGCTCACACGTACCACAACCACCACATAGCAGCAACAAAATGTAGGCAAGCAGTGGTTATGTATGAATAGTGTTGCTGCAGCTTCTTGCAGTTGCGTTGTGGTAACTACAGCTACAAAATTTCGATGTGGTGTCAGCTAGTAATTTGTTTCCAATATTGTCAAGTATGGTTATTAGTCTATTTCTTACGAATGTGTGCCATCTGTTGAGATCTCCTTGCAGCTGTGACAACACTATCGTAGAATCAGGCCAACAAAATATCTGACTCTTTGGGATGTGCGTCGCCTCACTGATATGCTTTAGTAACTTTGACAGGTGGACTGCACAACTATTTTTCATTTCACTAACAATTTTTGGAACAGCTCACGTTTAATACTGTCAACGCTCGTACTGTCGTACGTGACATGAGCATTTGATCAATGCTTACAGACAAGTCTGAGTGCGCCATAAAAATCAGGTACACATTTGAAGAGATTAACAATGATTATAATAAAATTGTATAAAAAAAAAATAGGGTGCTGAATATCTATGTATGATTACATGCTTAGTTTGTAATAAAGATATAAAATAAAATGACTTACCACTTTCGGCTCCAGCAAAAGCATGTGACGAGCTGTCATCCTCGTGAGCTTCTGTATTTGATAAATGGTTTCATTAGTGAATAGCGTTCGTGTGAAAATACAACAATTTTAACAGTAGAGTACGGTTTGCACAATTGTTTTTACTAATAGAAGGGTTAGTTGTTTTAACAATGACTTGTTCAAACTTTCTCCATTGTCCACTTCCATCACAGTTAATCCTGTCAGTCAGGATTGTCGAAAATTTGATTTTACTCTCTTGACGTGTCCAATTAAAGTAATTGGACTACGTAAGTGGAACCCCTTCATGCCAGTACCCGCTCACACGTACCACAACCACCACATAGCAGCAACAAAATGTAGGCAAGCAGTGGTTATGTATGAATAGTGTTGCTGCAGCTTCTTGCAGTTGCGTTGTGGTAACTACAGCTACAAAATTTCGATGTGGTGTCAGCTAGTAATTTGTTTCCAATATTGTCAAGTATGGTTATTAGTCTATTTCTTACGAATGTGTGCCATCTGTTGAGATCTCCTTGCAGCTGTGACAACACTATCGTAGAATCAGGCCAACAAAATATCTGATTCTTTGGGATGTGCGTCGCCTCACTGATATGCTTTAGTAACTTTGACAGGTGGACTGCACAACTATTTTTCATTTCACTAACAATTTTTGAAACAGCTCACGTTTAATACTGTCAACGCTCGTACTGTCGTACGTGACATGAGCATTTGATCAATGCTTACAGACAAGTCTGAGTGCGCCATAAAAATCAGGTACACATTTGAAGAGATTAACAATGATTATAATAAAATTGTATAAAAAAAAAATAGGGTGCTGAATATCTATGTATGATTACATGCTTAGTTTGTAATAAAGATATAATATAAAATGACTTACCACTTTCGGCTCCAGCAAAAGCATGTGACGAGCTGTCATCCTCGTGAGCTTCTGTATTTGATAAATGGTTTCATTAGTGAATAGCGTTCGTGTGAAAATACAACAATTTTAACAGTAGAGTACGGTTTGCGCAATTGTTTTTACTAATAGAAGGGTTAGTTGTTTTAACAATGACTTGTTCAAACTTTCTCCATTGTCCACTTCCATCACAGTTAATCCTGTCAGTCGGGATTGTCGAAAATTTGATTTTACTCTCTTGACGTGTCCAATTAAAGTAATTGGACTACGTAAGTGGAACCCCTTCATGCCAGTACCCGCTCACACGTACCACAACCACCACATAGCAGCAACAAAATGTAGGCAAGCAGTGGTTATGTATGAATAGTGTTGCTGCAGCTTCTTGCAGTTGCGTTGTGGTAACTACAGCTACAAAATTTCGATGTGGTGTCAGCTAGTAATTTGTTTCCAATATTGTCAAGTATGGTTATTAGTCTATTTCTTACGAATGTGTGCCATCTGTTGAGATCTCCTTGCAGCTGTGACAACACTATCGTAGAATCAGGCCAACAAAATATCTGACTCTTTGGGATGTGCGTCGCCTCACTGATATGCTTTAGTAACTTTGACAGGTGGACTGCACAACTATTTTTCATTTCACTAACAATTTTTGGAACAGCTCACGTTTAATACTGTCAACGCTCGTACTGTCGTACGTGACATGAGCATTTGATCAATGCTTACAGACAAGTCTGAGTGCGCCATAAAAATTAGGTACACATTTGAAGAGATTAACAATGATTATAATAAAATTGTATAAAAAAAAAATAGGGTGCTGAATATCTATGTATGATTATATGCTTAGTTTGTAATAAAGATATAATATAAAATGACTTACCACTTTCGGCTCCAGCAAAAGCATGTGACGAGCTGTCATCCTCGTGAGCTTCTGTATTTGATAAATGGTTTCATTAGTGAATAGCGTTCGTGTGAAAATACAACAATTTTAATAGTAGAGTACGGTTTGCGCAATTGTTTTTACTAATAGAAGGGTTAGTTGTTTTAACAATGACTTGTTCAAACTTTCTCCATTGTCCACTTCCATCACAGTTGATCCTGTCAGTCGGGATTGTCGAAAATTTGATTTTACTCTCTTGACGTGTCCAATTAAAGTAATTGGACTACGTAAGTGGAACCCCTTCATGCCAGTACCCGCTCACACGTACCACAACCACCACATAGCAGCAACAAAATGTAGGCAAGCAGTGGTTATGTATGAATAGTGTTGCTGCAGCTTCTTGCAGTTGCGTTGTGGTAACTACAGCTACAAAATTTCGATGTGGTGTCAGCTAGTAATTTGTTTCCAATATTGTCAAGTATGGTTATTAGTCTATTTCTTACGAATGTGTGCCATCTGTTGAGATCTCCTTGCAGCTGTGACAACACTATCGTAGAATCAGGCCAACAAAATATCTGACTCTTTGGGATGTGCGTCGCCTCACTGATATGCTTTAGTAACTTTGACAGGTGGACTGCACAACTATTTTTCATTTCACTAACAATTTTTGGAACAGCTCACGTTTAATACTGTCAACGCTCGTACTGTCGTACGTGACATGAGCATTTGATCAATGCTTACAGACAAGTCTGAGTGCGCCATAAAAATCAGGTACACATTTGAAGAGATTAACAATGATTATAATAAAATTGTATAAAAAAAAAATAGGGTGCTGAATATCTATGTATGATTACATGCTTAGTTTGTAATAAAGATATAAAATAAAATGACTTACCACTTTCGGCTCCAGCAAAAGCATGTGACGAGCTGTCATCCTCGTGAGCTTCTGTATTTGATAAATGGTTTTATTAGTCAATAGCGTTCGTGTGAAAATACAACAATTTTAACAGTAGAGTACGGTTTGCGCAATTGTTTTTACTAATAGAAGGGTTAGTTGTTTTAACAATGACTTGTTCAAACTTTCTCCATTGTCCACTTCCATCACAGTTAATCCTGTCAGTCGGGATTGTCGAAAATTTGATTTTACTCTCTTGACGTGTCCAATTAAAGTAATTGGACTACGTAAGTGGAACCCCTTCATGCCAGTACCCGCTCACACGTACCACAACCACCACATAGCAGCAACAAAATGTAGGCAAGCAGTGGTTATGTATGAATAGTGTTGCTGCAGCTTCTTGCAGTTGCGTTGTGGTAACTACAGCTACAAAATTTCGATGTGGTGTCAGCTAGTAATTTGTTTCCAATATTGTCAAGTATGGTTATTAGTCTATTTCTTACGAATGTGTGCCATCTGTTGAGATCTCCTTGCAGCTGTGACAACACTATCGTAGAATCAGGCCAACAAAATATCTGACTCTTTGGGATGTGCGTCGCCTCACTGATATGCTTTAGTAACTTTGACAGGTGGACTGCACAACTATTTTTCATTTCACTAACAATTTTTGGAACAGCTCACGTTTAATACTGTCAACGCTCGTACTGTCGTACGTGACCTGAGCATTTGATCAATGCTTACAGACAAGTCTGAGTGCGCCATAAAAATCAGGTACACATTTGAAGAGATTAACAATGATTATAATAAAATTGTATAAAAAAAAAAATAGGGTGCTGAATATCTATGTATGATTACATGCTTAGTTTGTAATAAAGATATAAAATAAAATGACTTACCACTTTCGGCTCCAGCAAAAGCATGTGACGAGCTGTCATCCTCGTGAGCTTCTGTATTTGATAAATGGTTTCATTAGTGAATAGCGTTCGTGTGAAAATACAACAATTTTAACAGTAGAGTACGGTTTGCGCAATTGTTTTTACTAATAGAAGGGTTAGTTGTTTTAACAATGACTTGTTCAAACTTTCTCCATTGTCCACTTCCATCACAGTTAATCCTGTCAGTCGGGATTGTCGAAAATTTGATTTTACTCTCTTGACGTGTCCAATTAAAGTAATTGGACTACGTAAGTGGAACCCCTTCATGCCAGTACCCGCTCACACGTACCACAACCACCACATAGCAGCAACAAAATGTAGGCAAGCAGTGGTTATGTATGAATAGTGTTGCTGCAGCTTCTTGCAGTTGCGTTGTGGTAACTACAGCTACAAAATTTCGATGTGGTGTCAGCTAGTAATTTGTTTCCAATATTGTCAAGTATGGTTATTAGTCTATTTCTTACGAATGTGTGCCATCTGTTGAGATCTCCTTGCAGCTGTGACAACACTATCGTAGAATCAGGCCAACAAAATATCTGACTCTTTGGGATGTGCGTCGCCTCACTGATATGCTTTAGTAACTTTGACAGGTGGACTGCACAACTATTTTTCATTTCACTAACAATTTTTGGAACAGCTCACGTTTAATACTGTCAACGCTCGTACTGTCGTACGTGACATGAGCATTTGATCAATGCTTACAGACAAGTCTGAGTGCGCCATAAAAATCAGGTACACATTTGAAGAGATTAACAATGATTATAATAAAATTGTATAAAAAAAAAAATAGGGTGCTGAATATCTATGTATGATTACATGCTTAGTTTGTAATAAAGATATAAAATAAAATGACTTACCACTTTCGGCTCCAGCAAAAGCATGTGACGAGCTGTCATCCTCGTGAGCTTCTGTATTTGATAAATGGTTTCATTAGTGAATAGCGTTCGTGTGAAAATACAACAATTTTAACAGTAGAGTACGGTTTGCGCAATTGTTTTTACTAATAGAAGGGTTAGTTGTTTTAACAATGACTTGTTCAAACTTTCTCCATTGTCCACTTCCATCACAGTTAATCCTGTCAGTCGGGATTGTCGAAAATTTGATTTTACTCTCTTGACGTGTCCAATTAAAGTAATTGGACTACGTAAGTGGAACCCCTTCATGCCAGTACCCGCTCACACGTACCACAACCACCACATAGCAGCAACAAAATGTAGGCAAGCAGTGGTTATGTATGAATAGTGTTGCTGCAGCTTCTTGCAGTTGCGTTGTGGTAACTACAGCTACAAAATTTCGATGTGGTGTCAGCTAGTAATTTGTTTCCAATATTGTCAAGTATGGTTATTAGTCTATTTCTTACGAATGTGTGCCATCTGTTGAGATCTCCTTGCAGCTGTGACAACACTATCGTAGAATCAGGCCAACAAAATATCTGACTCTTTGGGATGTGCGTCGCCTCACTGATATGCTTTAGTAACTTTGACAGGTGGACTGCACAACTATTTTTCATTTCACTAACAATTTTTGGAACAGCTCACGTTTAATACTGTCAACGCTCGTACTGTCGTACGTGACATGAGCATTTGATCAATGCTTACAGACAAGTCTGAGTGCGCCATAAAAATTAGGTACACATTTGAAGAGATTAACAATGATTATAATAAAATTGTATAAAAAAAAAAATAGGGTGCTGAATATCTATGTATGATTATATGCTTAGTTTGTAATAAAGATATAATATAAAATGACTTACCACTTTCGGCTCCAGCAAAAGCATGTGACGAGCTGTCATCCTCGTGAGCTTCTGTATTTGATAAATGGTTTCATTAGTGAATAGCGTTCGTGTGAAAATACAACAATTTTAACAGTAGAGTACGGTTTGCGCAATTGTTTTTACTAATAGAAGGGTTAGTTGTTTTAACAATGACTTGTTCAAACTTTCTCCATTGTCCACTTCCATCACAGTTAATCCTGTCAGTCGGGATTGTCGAAAATTTGATTTTACTCTCTTGACGTGTCCAATTAAAGTAATTGGACTACGTAAGTGGAACCCCTTCATGCCAGTACCCGCTCACACGTACCACAACCACCACATAGCAGCAACAAAATGTAGGCAAGCAGTGGTTATGTATGAATAGTGTTGCTGCAGCTTCTTGCAGTTGCGTTGTGGTAACTACAGCTACAAAATTTCGATGTGGTGTCAGCTAGTAATTTGTTTCCAATATTGTCAAGTATGGTTATTAGTCTATTTCTTACGAATGTGTGCCATCTGTTGAGATCTCCTTGCAGCTGTGACAACACTATCGTAGAATCAGGCCAACAAAATATCTGACTCTTTGGGATGTGCGTCGCCTCACTGATATGCTTTAGTAACTTTGACAGGTGGACTGCACAACTATTTTTCATTTCACTAACAATTTTTGGAACAGCTCACGTTTAATACTGTCAACGCTCGTACTGTCGTACGTGACATGAGCATTTGATCAATGCTTACAGACAAGTCTGAGTGCGCCATAAAAATCAGGTACACATTTGAAGAGATTAACAATGATTATAATAAAATTGTATAAAAAAAAAAATAGGGTGCTGAATATCTATGTATGATTACATGCTTAGTTTGTAATAAAGATATAAAATAAAATGACTTACCACTTTCGGCTCCAGCAAAAGCATGTGACGAGCTGTCATCCTCGTGAGCTTCTGTATTTGATAAATGGTTTCATTAGTGAATAGCGTTCGTGTGAAAATACAACAATTTTAACAGTAGAGTACGGTTTGCGCAATTGTTTTTACTAATAGAAGGGTTAGTTGTTTTAACAATGACTTGTTCAAACTTTCTCCATTGTCCACTTCCATCACAGTTAATCCTGTCAGTCGGGATTGTCGAAAATTTGATTTTACTCTCTTGACGTGTCCAATTAAAGTAATTGGACTACGTAAGTGGAACCCCTTCATGCCAGTACCCGCTCACACGTACCACAACCACCACATAGCAGCAACAAAATGTAGGCAAGCAGTGGTTATGTATGAATAGTGTTGCTGCAGCTTCTTGCAGTTGCGTTGTGGTAACTACAGCTACAAAATTTCGATGTGGTGTCAGCTAGTAATTTGTTTCCAATATTGTCAAGTATGGTTATTAGTCTATTTCTTACGAATGTGTGCCATCTGTTGAGATCTCCTTGCAGCTGTGACAACACTATCGTAGAATCAGGCCAACAAAATATCTGACTCTTTGGGATGTGCGTCGCCTCACTGATATGCTTTAGTAACTTTGACAGGTGGACTGCACAACTATTTTTCATTTCACTAACAATTTTTGGAACAGCTCACGTTTAATACTGTCAACGCTCGTACTGTCGTACGTGACATGAGCATTTGATCAATGCTTACAGACAAGTCTGAGTGCGCCATAAAAATCAGGTACACATTTGAAGAGATTAACAATGATTATAATAAAATTGTATAAAAAAAAAAATAGGGTGCTGAATATCTATGTATGATTACATGCTTAGTTTGTAATAAAGATATAAAATAAAATGACTTACCACTTTCGGCTCCAGCAAAAGCATGTGACGAGCTGTCATCCTCGTGAGCTTCTGTATTTGATAAATGGTTTCATTAGTGAATAGCGTTCGTGTGAAAATACAACAATTTTAACAGTAGAGTACGGTTTGCGCAATTGTTTTTACTAATAGAAGGGTTAGTTGTTTTAACAATGACTTGTTCAAACTTTCTCCATTGTCCACTTCCATCACAGTTAATCCTGTCAGTCGGGATTGTCGAAAATTTGATTTTACTCTCTTGACGTGTCCAATTAAAGTAATTGGACTACGTAAGTGGAACCCCTTCATGCCAGTACCCGCTCACACGTACCACAACCACCACATAGCAGCAACAAAATGTAGGCAAGCAGTGGTTATGTATGAATAGTGTTGCTGCAGCTTCTTGCAGTTGCGTTGTGGTAACTACAGCTACAAAATTTCGATGTGGTGTCAGCTAGTAATTTGTTTCCAATATTGTCAAGTATGGTTATTAGTCTATTTCTTACGAATGTGTGCCATCTGTTGAGATCTCCTTGCAGCTGTGACAACACTATCGTAGAATCAGGCCAACAAAATATCTGACTCTTTGGGATGTGCGTCGCCTCACTGATATGCTTTAGTAACTTTGACAGGTGGACTGCACAACTATTTTTCATTTCACTAACAATTTTTGGAACAGCTCACGTTTAATACTGTCAACGCTCGTACTGTCGTACGTGACATGAGCATTTGATCAATGCTTACAGACAAGTCTGAGTGCGCCATAAAAATTAGGTACACATTTGAAGAGATTAACAATGATTATAATAAAATTGTATAAAAAAAAAAATAGGGTGCTGAATATCTATGTATGATTATATGCTTAGTTTGTAATAAAGATATAATATAAAATGACTTACCACTTTCGGCTCCAGCAAAAGCATGTGACGAGCTGTCATCCTCGTGAGCTTCTGTATTTGATAAATGGTTTCATTAGTGAATAGCGTTCGTGTGAAAATACAACAATTTTAACAGTAGAGTACGGTTTGCGCAATTGTTTTTACTAATAGAAGGGTTAGTTGTTTTAACAATGACTTGTTCAAACTTTCTCCATTGTCCACTTCCATCACAGTTAATCCTGTCAGTCGGGATTGTCGAAAATTTGATTTTACTCTCTTGACGTGTCCAATTAAAGTAATTGGACTACGTAAGTGGAACCCCTTCATGCCAGTACCCGCTCACACGTACCACAACCACCACATAGCAGCAACAAAATGTAGGCAAGCAGTGGTTATGTATGAATAGTGTTGCTGCAGCTTCTTGCAGTTGCGTTGTGGTAACTACAGCTACAAAATTTCGATGTGGTGTCAGCTAGTAATTTGTTTCCAATATTGTCAAGTATGGTTATTAGTCTATTTCTTACGAATGTGTGCCATCTGTTGAGATCTCCTTGCAGCTGTGACAACACTATCGTAGAATCAGGCCAACAAAATATCTGACTCTTTGGGATGTGCGTCGCCTCACTGATATGCTTTAGTAACTTTGACAGGTGGACTGCACAACTATTTTTCATTTCACTAACAATTTTTGGAACAGCTCACGTTTAATACTGTCAACGCTCGTACTGTCGTACGTGACATGAGCATTTGATCAATGCTTACAGACAAGTCTGAGTGCGCCATAAAAATCAGGTACACATTTGAAGAGATTAACAATGATTATAATAAAATTGTATAAAAAAAAAAATAGGGTGCTGAATATCTATGTATGATTACATGCTTAGTTTGTAATAAAGATATAAAATAAAATGACTTACCACTTTCGGCTCCAGCAAAAGCATGTGACGAGCTGTCATCCTCGTGAGCTTCTGTATTTGATAAATGGTTTCATTAGTCAATAGCGTTCGTGTGAAAATACAACAATTTTAACAGTAGAGTACGGTTTGCGCAATTGTTTTTACTAATAGAAGGGTTAGTTGTTTTAACAATGACTTGTTCAAACTTTCTCCATTGTCCACTTCCATCACAGTTAATCCTGTCAGTCGGGATTGTCGAAAATTTGATTTTACTCTCTTGACGTGTCCAATTAAAGTAATTGGACTACGTAAGTGGAACCCCTTCATGCCAGTACCCGCTCACACGTACCACAACCACCACATAGCAGCAACAAAATGTAGGCAAGCAGTGGTTATGTATGAATAGTGTTGCTGCAGCTTCTTGCAGTTGCGTTGTGGTAACTACAGCTACAAAATTTCGATGTGGTGTCAGCTAGTAATTTGTTTCCAATATTGTCAAGTATGGTTATTAGTCTATTTCTTACGAATGTGTGCCATCTGTTGAGATCTCCTTGCAGCTGTGACAACACTATCGTAGAATCAGGCCAACAAAATATCTGACTCTTTGGGATGTGCGTCGCCTCACTGATATGCTTTAGTAACTTTGACAGGTGGACTGCACAACTATTTTTCATTTCACTAACAATTTTTGGAACAGCTCACGTTTAATACTGTCAACGCTCGTACTGTCGTACGTGACATGAGCATTTGATCAATGCTTACAGACAAGTCTGAGTGCGCCATAAAAATCAGGTACACATTTGAAGAGATTAACAATGATTATAATAAAATTGTATAAAAAAAAATAGGGTGCTGAATATCTATGTATGATTACATGCTTAGTTTGTAATAAAGATATAAAATAAAATGACTTACCACTTTCGGCTCCAGCAAAAGCATGTGACGAGCTGTCATCCTCGTGAGCTTCTGTATTTGATAAATGGTTTCATTAGTGAATAGCGTTCGTGTGAAAATACAACAATTTTAACAGTAGAGTACGGTTTGCACAATTGTTTTTACTAATAGAAGGGTTAGTTGTTTTAACAATGACTTGTTCAAACTTTCTCCATTGTCCACTTCCATCACAGTTAATCCTGTCAGTCGGGATTGTCGAAAATTTGATTTTACTCTCTTGACGTGTCCAATTAAAGTAATTGGACTACGTAAGTGGAACCCCTTCATGCCAGTACCCGCTCACACGTACCACAACCACCACATAGCAGCAACAAAATGTAGGCAAGCAGTGGTTATGTATGAATAGTGTTGCTGCAGCTTCTTGCAGTTGCGTTGTGGTAACTACAGCTACAAAATTTCGATGTGGTGTCAGCTAGTAATTTGTTTCCAATATTGTCAAGTATGGTTATTAGTCTATTTCTTACGAATGTGTGCCATCTGTTGAGATCTCCTTGCAGCTGTGACAACACTATCGTAGAATCAGGCCAACAAAATATCTGACTCTTTGGGATGTGCGTCGCCTCACTGATATGCTTTAGTAACTTTGACAGGTGGACTGCACAACTATTTTTCATTTCACTAACAATTTTTGAAACAGCTCACGTTTAATACTGTCAACGCTCGTACTGTCGTACGTGACATGAGCATTTGATCAATGCTTACAGACAAGTCTGAGTGCGCCATAAAAATCAGGTACACATTTGAAGAGATTAACAATGATTATAATAAAATTGTATAAAAAAAAAATAGGGTGCTGAATATCTATGTATGATTACATGCTTAGTTTGTAATAAAGATATAATATAAAATGACTTACCACTTTCGGCTCCAGCAAAAGCATGTGACGAGCTGTCATCCTCGTGAGCTTCTGTATTTGATAAATGGTTTCATTAGTGAATAGCGTTCGTGTGAAAATACAACAATTTTAACAGTAGAGTACGGTTTGCGCAATTGTTTTTACTAATAGAAGGGTTAGTTGTTTTAACAATGACTTGTTCAAACTTTCTCCATTGTCCACTTCCATCACAGTTAATCCTGTCAGTCGGGATTGTCGAAAATTTGATTTTACTCTCTTGACGTGTCCAATTAAAGTAATTGGACTACGTAAGTGGAACCCCTTCGTGCCAGTACCCGCTCACACGTACCACAACCACCACATAGCAGCAACAAAATGTAGGCAAGCAGTGGTTATGTATGAATAGTGTTGCTGCAGCTTCTTGCAGTTGCGTTGTGGTAACTACAGCTACAAAATTTCGATGTGGTGTCAGCTAGTAATTTGTTTCCAATATTGTCAAGTATGGTTATTAGTCTATTTCTTACGAATGTGTGCCATCTGTTGAGATCTCCTTGCAGCTGTGACAACACTATCGTAGAATCAGGCCAACAAAATATCTGACTCTTTGGGATGTGCGTCGCCTCACTGATATGCTTTAGTAACTTTGACAGGTGGACTGCACAACTATTTTTCATTTCACTAACAATTTTTGGAACAGCTCACGTTTAATACTGTCAACGCTCGTACTGTCGTACGTGACATGAGCATTTGATCAATGCTTACAGACAAGTCTGAGTGCGCCATAAAAATTAGGTACACATTTGAAGAGATTAACAATGATTATAATAAAATTGTATAAAAAAAAAAAATAGGGTGCTGAATATCTATGTATGATTATATGCTTAGTTTGTAATAAAGATATAATATAAAATGACTTACCACTTTCGGCTCCAGCAAAAGCATGTGACGAGCTGTCATCCTCGTGAGCTTCTGTATTTGATAAATGGTTTCATTAGTGAATAGCGTTCGTGTGAAAATACAACAATTTTAATAGTAGAGTACGGTTTGCGCAATTGTTTTTACTAATAGAAGGGTTAGTTGTTTTAACAATGACTTGTTCAAACTTTCTCCATTGTCCACTTCCATCACAGTTGATCCTGTCAGTCGGGATTGTCGAAAATTTGATTTTACTCTCTTGACGTGTCCAATTAAAGTAATTGGACTACGTAAGTGGAACCCCTTCATGCCAGTACCCGCTCACACGTACCACAACCACCACATAGCAGCAACAAAATGTAGGCAAGCAGTGGTTATGTATGAATAGTGTTGCTGCAGCTTCTTGCAGTTGCGTTGTGGTAACTACAGCTACAAAATTTCGATGTGGTGTCAGCTAGTAATTTGTTTCCAATATTGTCAAGTATGGTTATTAGTCTATTTCTTACGAATGTGTGCCATCTGTTGAGATCTCCTTGCAGCTGTGACAACACTATCGTAGAATCAGGCCAACAAAATATCTGACTCTTTGGGATGTGCGTCGCCTCACTGATATGCTTTAGTAACTTTGACAGGTGGACTGCACAACTATTTTTCATTTCACTAACAATTTTTGGAACAGCTTACGTTTAATACTGTCAACGCTCGTACTGTCGTACGTGACATGAGCATTTGATCAATGCTTACAGACAAGTCTGAGTGCGCCATAAAAATCAGGTACACATTTGAAGAGATTAACAATGATTATAATAAAATTGTATAAAAAAAAAATAGGGTGCTGAATATCTATGTATGATTACATGCTTAGTTTGTAATAAAGATATAAAATAAAATGACTTACCACTTTCGGCTCCAGCAAAAGCATGTGACGAGCTGTCATCCTCGTGAGCTTCTGTATTTGATAAATGGTTTCATTAGTCAATAGCGTTCGTGTGAAAATACAACAATTTTAACAGTAGAGTACGGTTTGCGCAATTGTTTTTACTAATAGAAGGGTTAGTTGTTTTAACAATGACTTGTTCAAACTTTCTCCATTGTCCACTTCCATCACAGTTAATCCTGTCAGTCGGGATTGTCGAAAATTTGATTTTACTCTCTTGACGTGTCCAATTAAAGTAATTGGACTACGTAAGTGGAACCCCTTCATGCCAGTACCCGCTCACACGTACCACAACCACCACATAGCAGCAACAAAATGTAGGCAAGCAGTGGTTATGTATGAATAGTGTTGCTGCAGCTTCTTGCAGTTGCGTTGTGGTAACTACAGCTACAAAATTTCGATGTGGTGTCAGCTAGTAATTTGTTTCCAATATTGTCAAGTATGGTTATTAGTCTATTTCTTACGAATGTGTGCCATCTGTTGAGATCTCCTTGCAGCTGTGACAACACTATCGTAGAATCAGGCCAACAAAATATCTGACTCTTTGGGATGTGCGTCGCCTCACTGATATGCTTTAGTAACTTTGACAGGTGGACTGCACAACTATTTTTCATTTCACTAACAATTTTTGGAACAGCTCACGTTTAATACTGTCAACGCTCGTACTGTCGTACGTGACATGAGCATTTGATCAATGCTTACAGACAAGTCTGAGTGCGCCATAAAAATCAGGTACACATTTGAAGAGATTAACAATGATTATAATAAAATTGTATAAAAAAAAAAATAGGGTGCTGAATATCTATGTATGATTACATGCTTAGTTTGTAATAAAGATATAAAATAAAATGACTTACCACTTTCGGCTCCAGCAAAAGCATGTGACGAGCTGTCATCCTCGTGAGCTTCTGTATTTGATAAATGGTTTCATTAGTGAATAGCGTTCGTGTGAAAATACAACAATTTTAACAGTAGAGTACGGTTTGCGCAATTGTTTTTACTAATAGAAGGGTTAGTTGTTTTAACAATGACTTGTTCAAACTTTCTCCATTGTCCACTTCCATCACAGTTAATCCTGTCAGTCGGGATTGTCGAAAATTTGATTTTACTCTCTTGACGTGTCCAATTAAAGTAATTGGACTACGTAAGTGGAACCCCTTCATGCCCGTACCCGCTCACACGTACCACAACCACCACATAGCAGCAACAAAATGTAGGCAAGCAGTGGTTATGTATGAATAGTGTTGCTGCAGCTTCTTGCAGTTGCGTTGTGGTAACTACAGCTACAAAATTTCGATGTGGTGTCAGCTAGTAATTTGTTTCCAATATTGTCAAGTATGGTTATTAGTCTATTTCTTACGAATGTGTGCCATCTGTTGAGATCTCCTTGCAGCTGTGACAACACTATCGTAGAATCAGGCCAACAAAATATCTGACTCTTTGGGATGTGCGTCGCCTCACTGATATGCTTTAGTAACTTTGACAGGTGGACTGCACAACTATTTTTCATTTCACTAACAATTTTTGGAACAGCTCACGTTTAATACTGTCAACGCTCGTACTGTCGTACGTGACATGAGCATTTGATCAATGCTTACAGACAAGTCTGAGTGCGCCATAAAAATCAGGTACACATTTGAAGAGATTAACAATGATTATAATAAAATTGTATAAAAAAAAAAAATAGGGTGCTGAATATCTATGTATGATTACATGCTTAGTTTGTAATAAAGATATAAAATAAAATGACTTACCACTTTCGGCTCCAGCAAAAGCATGTGACGAGCTGTCATCCTCGTGAGCTTCTGTATTTGATAAATGGTTTCATTAGTGAATAGCGTTCGTGTGAAAATACAACAATTTTAACAGTAGAGTACGGTTTGCGCAATTGTTTTTACTAATAGAAGGGTTAGTTGTTTTAACAATGACTTGTTCAAACTTTCTCCATTGTCCACTTCCATCACAGTTAATCCTGTCAGTCGGGATTGTCGAAAATTTGATTTTACTCTCTTGACGTGTCCAATTAAAGTAATTGGACTACG
Organism: Dicycla oo; assembly: GCA_948252095.1. Taxonomy (NCBI): domain Eukaryota; kingdom Metazoa; phylum Arthropoda; class Insecta; order Lepidoptera; family Noctuidae; genus Dicycla; species Dicycla oo. Next base: position 12,792,598 of record OX411713.1, on the reverse strand, counting down.
TAAGTGGAACCCCTTCATGCCCGTACCCGCTCACACGTACCACAACCACCACATAGCAGCAACAAAATGTAGGCAAGCAGTGGTTATGTATGAATAGTGTTGCTGCAGCTTCTTGCAGTTGCGTTGTGGTAACTACAGCTACAAAATTTCGATGTGGTGTCAGCTAGTAATTTGTTTCCAATATTGTCAAGTATGGTTATTAGTCTATTTCTTACGAATGTGTGCCATCTGTTGAGATCTCCTTGCAGCTGTGACAACACTATCGTAGAATCAGGCCAACAAAATATCTGACTCTTTGGGATGTGCGTCGCCTCACTGATATGCTTTAGTAACTTTGACAGGTGGACTGCACAACTATTTTTCATTTCACTAACAATTTTTGGAACAGCTCACGTTTAATACTGTCAACGCTCGTACTGTCGTACGTGACATGAGCATTTGATCAATGCTTACAGACAAGTCTGAGTGCGCCATAAAAATCAGGTACACATTTGAAGAGATTAACAATGATTATAATAAAATTGTATAAAAAAAAAAATAGGGTGCTGAATATCTATGTATGATTACATGCTTAGTTTGTAATAAAGATATAAAATAAAATGACTTACCACTTTCGGCTCCAGCAAAAGCATGTGACGAGCTGTCATCCTCGTGAGCTTCTGTATTTGATAAATGGTTTCATTAGTCAATAGCGTTCGTGTGAAAATACAACAATTTTAACAGTAGAGTACGGTTTGCGCAATTGTTTTTACTAATAGAAGGGTTAGTTGTTTTAACAATGACTTGTTCAAACTTTCTCCATTGTCCACTTCCATCACAGTTAATCCTGTCAGTCGGGATTGTCGAAAATTTGATTTTACTCTCTTGACGTGTCCAATTAAAGTAATTGGACTACGTAAGTGGAACCCCTTCATGCCCGTACCCGCTCACACGTACCACAACCACCACATAGCAGCAACAAAATGTAGGCAAGCAGTGGTTATGTATGAATAGTGTTGCTGCAGCTTCTTGCAGTTGCGTTGTGGTAACTACAGCTACAAAATTTCGATGTGGTGTCAGCTAGTAATTTGTTTCCAATATTGTCAAGTATGGTTATTAGTCTATTTCTTACGAATGTGTGCCATCTGTTGAGATCTCCTTGCAGCTGTGACAACACTATCGTAGAATCAGGCCAACAAAATATCTGACTCTTTGGGATGTGCGTCGCCTCACTGATATGCTTTAGTAACTTTGACAGGTGGACTGCACAACTATTTTTCATTTCACTAACAATTTTTGGAACAGCTCACGTTTAATACTGTCAACGCTCGTACTGTCGTACGTGACATGAGCATTTGATCAATGCTTACAGACAAGTCTGAGTGCGCCATAAAAATCAGGTACACATTTGAAGAGATTAACAATGATTATAATAAAATTGTATAAAAAAAAAAAATAGGGTGCTGAATATCTATGTATGATTACATGCTTAGTTTGTAATAAAGATATAAAATAAAATGACTTACCACTTTCGGCTCCAGCAAAAGCATGTGACGAGCTGTCATCCTCGTGAGCTTCTGTATTTGATAAATGGTTTCATTAGTGAATAGCGTTCGTGTGAAAATACAACAATTTTAACAGTAGAGTACGGTTTGCGCAATTGTTTTTACTAATAGAAGGGTTAGTTGTTTTAACAATGACTTGTTCAAACTTTCTCCATTGTCCACTTCCATCACAGTTAATCCTGTCAGTCGGGATTGTCGAAAATTTGATTTTACTCTCTTGACGTGTCCAATTAAAGTAATTGGACTACGTAAGTGGAACCCCTTCATGCCCGTACCCGCTCACACGTACCACAACCACCACATAGCAGCAACAAAATGTAGGCAAGCAGTGGTTATGTATGAATAGTGTTGCTGCAGCTTCTTGCAGTTGCGTTGTGGTAACTACAGCTACAAAATTTCGATGTGGTGTCAGCTAGTAATTTGTTTCCAATATTGTCAAGTATGGTTATTAGTCTATTTCTTACGAATGTGTGCCATCTGTTGAGATCTCCTTGCAGCTGTGACAACACTATCGTAGAATCAGGCCAACAAAATATCTGACTCTTTGGGATGTGCGTCGCCTCACTGATATGCTTTAGTAACTTTGACAGGTGGACTGCACAACTATTTTTCATTTCACTAACAATTTTTGGAACAGCTCACGTTTAATACTGTCAACGCTCGTACTGTCGTACGTGACATGAGCATTTGATCAATGCTTACAGACAAGTCTGAGTGCGCCATAAAAATCAGGTACACATTTGAAGAGATTAACAATGATTATAATAAAATTGTATAAAAAAAAAAATAGGGTGCTGAATATCTATGTATGATTACATGCTTAGTTTGTAATAAAGATATAAAATAAAATGACTTACCACTTTCGGCTCCAGCAAAAGCATGTGACGAGCTGTCATCCTCGTGAGCTTCTGTATTTGATAAATGGTTTCATTAGTGAATAGCGTTCGTGTGAAAATACAACAATTTTAACAGTAGAGTACGGTTTGCGCAATTGTTTTTACTAATAGAAGGGTTAGTTGTTTTAACAATGACTTGTTCAAACTTTCTCCATTGTCCACTTCCATCACAGTTAATCCTGTCAGTCGGGATTGTCGAAAATTTGATTTTACTCTCTTGACGTGTCCAATTAAAGTAATTGGACTACGTAAGTGGAACCCCTTCATGCCCGTACCCGCTCACACGTACCACAACCACCACATAGCAGCAACAAAATGTAGGCAAGCAGTGGTTATGTATGAATAGTGTTGCTGCAGCTTCTTGCAGTTGCGTTGTGGTAACTACAGCTACAAAATTTCGATGTGGTGTCAGCTAGTAATTTGTTTCCAATATTGTCAAGTATGGTTATTAGTCTATTTCTTACGAATGTGTGCCATCTGTTGAGATCTCCTTGCAGCTGTGACAACACTATCGTAGAATCAGGCCAACAAAATATCTGACTCTTTGGGATGTGCGTCGCCTCACTGATATGCTTTAGTAACTTTGACAGGTGGACTGCACAACTATTTTTCATTTCACTAACAATTTTTGGAACAGCTCACGTTTAATACTGTCAACGCTCGTACTGTCGTACGTGACATGAGCATTTGATCAATGCTTACAGACAAGTCTGAGTGCGCCATAAAAATCAGGTACACATTTGAAGAGATTAACAATGATTATAATAAAATTGTATAAAAAAAAAAATAGGGTGCTGAATATCTATGTATGATTACATGCTTAGTTTGTAATAAAGATATAAAATAAAATGACTTACCACTTTCGGCTCCAGCAAAAGCATGTGACGAGCTGTCATCCTCGTGAGCTTCTGTATTTGATAAATGGTTTCATTAGTGAATAGCGTTCGTGTGAAAATACAACAATTTTAACAGTAGAGTACGGTTTGCGCAATTGTTTTTACTAATAGAAGGGTTAGTTGTTTTAACAATGACTTGTTCAAACTTTCTCCATTGTCCACTTCCATCACAGTTAATCCTGTCAGTCGGGATTGTCGAAAATTTGATTTTACTCTCTTGACGTGTCCAATTAAAGTAATTGGACTACGTAAGTGGAACCCCTTCATGCCAGTACCCGCTCACACGTACCACAACCACCACATAGCAGCAACAAAATGTAGGCAAGCAGTGGTTATGTATGAATAGTGTTGCTGCAGCTTCTTGCAGTTGCGTTGTGGTAACTACAGCTACAAAATTTCGATGTGGTGTCAGCTAGTAATTTGTTTCCAATATTGTCAAGTATGGTTATTAGTCTATTTCTTACGAATGTGTGCCATCTGTTGAGATCTCCTTGCAGCTGTGACAACACTATCGTAGAATCAGGCCAACAAAATATCTGACTCTTTGGGATGTGCGTCGCCTCACTGATATGCTTTAGTAACTTTGACAGGTGGACTGCACAACTATTTTTCATTTCACTAACAATTTTTGGAACAGCTCACGTTTAATACTGTCAACGCTCGTACTGTCGTACGTGACATGAGCATTTGATCAATGCTTACAGACAAGTCTGAGTGCGCCATAAAAATTAGGTACACATTTGAAGAGATTAACAATGATTATAATAAAATTGTATAAAAAAAAAAATAGGGTGCTGAATATCTATGTATGATTATATGCTTAGTTTGTAATAAAGATATAATATAAAATGACTTACCACTTTCGGCTCCAGCAAAAGCATGTGACGAGCTGTCATCCTCGTGAGCTTCTGTATTTGATAAATGGTTTCATTAGTGAATAGCGTTCGTGTGAAAATACAACAATTTTAACAGTAGAGTACGGTTTGCGCAATTGTTTTTACTAATAGAAGGGTTAGTTGTTTTAACAATGACTTGTTCAAACTTTCTCCATTGTCCACTTCCATCACAGTTAATCCTGTCAGTCGGGATTGTCGAAAATTTGATTTTACTCTCTTGACGTGTCCAATTAAAGTAATTGGACTACGTAAGTGGAACCCCTTCATGCCAGTACCCGCTCACACGTACCACAACCACCACATAGCAGCAACAAAATGTAGGCAAGCAGTGGTTATGTATGAATAGTGTTGCTGCAGCTTCTTGCAGTTGCGTTGTGGTAACTACAGCTACAAAATTTCGATGTGGTGTCAGCTAGTAATTTGTTTCCAATATTGTCAAGTATGGTTATTAGTCTATTTCTTACGAATGTGTGCCATCTGTTGAGATCTCCTTGCAGCTGTGACAACACTATCGTAGAATCAGGCCAACAAAATATCTGACTCTTTGGGATGTGCGTCGCCTCACTGATATGCTTTAGTAACTTTGACAGGTGGACTGCACAACTATTTTTCATTTCACTAACAATTTTTGGAACAGCTCACGTTTAATACTGTCAACGCTCGTACTGTCGTACGTGACATGAGCATTTGATCAATGCTTACAGACAAGTCTGAGTGCGCCATAAAAATCAGGTACACATTTGAAGAGATTAACAATGATTATAATAAAATTGTATAAAAAAAAAAATAGGGTGCTGAATATCTATGTATGATTACATGCTTAGTTTGTAATAAAGATATAAAATAAAATGACTGACCACTTTCGGCTCCAGCAAAAGCATGTGACGTGCTGTCATCCTCGTGAGCTTCTGTATTTGATAAATGGTTTCATTAGTGAATAGCGTTCGTGTGAAAATACAACAATTTTAACAGTAGAGTACGGTTTGCGCAATTGTTTTTACTAATAGAAGGGTTAGTTGTTTTAACAATGACTTGTTCAAACTTTCTCCATTGTCCACTTCCATCACAGTTAATCCTGTCAGTCGGGATTGTCGAAAATTTGATTTTACTCTCTTGACGTGTCCAATTAAAGTAATTGGACTACGTAAGTGGAACCCCTTCATGCCAGTACCCGCTCACACGTACCACAACCACCACATAGCAGCAACAAAATGTAGGCAAGCAGTGGTTATGTATGAATAGTGTTGCTGCAGCTTCTTGCAGTTGCGTTGTGGTAACTACAGCTACAAAATTTCGATGTGGTGTCAGCTAGTAATTTGTTTCCAATATTGTCAAGTATGGTTATTAGTCTATTTCTTACGAATGTGTGCCATCTGTTGAGATCTCCTTGCAGCTGTGACAACACTATCGTAGAATCAGGCCAACAAAATATCTGACTCTTTGGGATGTGCGTCGCCTCACTGATATGCTTTAGTAACTTTGACAGGTGGACTGCACAACTATTTTTCATTTCACTAACAATTTTTGGAACAGCTCACGTTTAATACTGTCAACGCTCGTACTGTCGTACGTGACATGAGCATTTGATCAATGCTTACAGACAAGTCTGAGTGCGCCATAAAAATTAGGAACACATTTGAAGAGATTAACAATGATTATAATAAAATTGTATAAAAAAAAAAATAGGGTGCTGAATATCTATGTATGATTATATGCTTAGTTTGTAATAAAGATATAATATAAAATGACTTACCACTTTCGGCTCCAGCAAAAGCATGTGACGAGCTGTCATCCTCGTGAGCTTCTGTATTTGATAAATGGTTTCATTAGTGAATAGCGTTCGTGTGAAAATACAACAATTTTAACAGTAGAGTACGGTTTGCGCAATTGTTTTTACTAATAGAAGGGTTAGTTGTTTTAACAATGACTTGTTCAAACTTTCTCCATTGTCCACTTCCATCACAGTTAATCCTGTCAGTCGGGATTGTCGAAAATTTGATTTTACTCTCTTGACGTGTCCAATTAAAGTAATTGGACTACGTAAGTGGAACCCCTTCATGCCAGTACCCGCTCACACGTACCACAACCACCACATAGCAGCAACAAAATGTAGGCAAGCAGTGGTTATGTATGAATAGTGTTGCTGCAGCTTCTTGCAGTTGCGTTGTGGTAACTACAGCTACAAAATTTCGATGTGGTGTCAGCTAGTAATTTGTTTCCAATATTGTCAAGTATGGTTATTAGTCTATTTCTTACGAATGTGTGCCATCTGTTGAGATCTCCTTGCAGCTGTGACAACACTATCGTAGAATCAGGCCAACAAAATATCTGACTCTTTGGGATGTGCGTCGCCTCACTGATATGCTTTAGTAACTTTGACAGGTGGACTGCACAACTATTTTTCATTTCACTAACAATTTTTGGAACAGCTCACGTTTAATACTGTCAACGCTCGTACTGTCGTACGTGACATGAGCATTTGATCAATGCTTACAGACAAGTCTGAGTGCGCCATAAAAATCAGGTACACATTTGAAGAGATTAACAATGATTATAATAAAATTGTATAAAAAAAAAATAGGGTGCTGAATATCTATGTATGATTACATGCTTAGTTTGTAATAAAGATATAAAATAAAATGACTTACCACTTTCGGCTCCAGCAAAAGCATGTGACGAGCTGTCATCCTCGTGAGCTTCTGTATTTGATAAATGGTTTCATTAGTGAATAGCGTTCGTGTGAAAATACAACAATTTTAACAGTAGAGTACGGTTTGCGCAATTGTTTTTACTAATAGAAGGGTTAGTTGTTTTAACAATGACTTGTTCAAACTTTCTCCATTGTCCACTTCCATCACAGTTAATCCTGTCAGTCGGGATTGTCGAAAATTTGATTTTACTCTCTTGACGTGTCCAATTAAAGTAATTGGACTACGTAAGTGGAACCCCTTCATGCCAGTACCCGCTCACACGTACCACAACCACCACATAGCAGCAACAAAATGTAGGCAAGCAGTGGTTATGTATGAATAGTGTTGCTGCAGCTTCTTGCAGTTGCGTTGTGGTAACTACAGCTACAAAATTTCGATGTGGTGTCAGCTAGTAATTTGTTTCCAATATTGTCAAGTATGGTTATTAGTCTATTTCTTACGAATGTGTGCCATCTGTTGAGATCTCCTTGCAGCTGTGACAACACTATCGTAGAATCAGGCCAACAAAATATCTGACTCTTTGGGATGTGCGTCGCCTCACTGATATGCTTTAGTAACTTTGACAGGTGGACTGCACAACTATTTTTCATTTCACTAACAATTTTTGGAACAGCTCACGTTTAATACTGTCAACGCTCGTACTGTCGTACGTGACATGAGCATTTGATCAATGCTTACAGACAAGTCTGAGTGCGCCATAAAAATCAGGTACACATTTGAAGAGATTAACAATGATTATAATAAAATTGTATAAAAAAAAAAATAGGGTGCTGAATATCTATGTATGATTACATGCTTAGTTTGTAATAAAGATATAAAATAAAATGACTTACCACTTTCGGCTCCAGCAAAAGCATGTGACGAGCTGTCATCCTCGTGAGCTTCTGTATTTGATAAATGGTTTCATTAGTGAATAGCGTTCGTGTGAAAATACAACAATTTTAACAGTAGAGTACGGTTTGCGCAATTGTTTTTACTAATAGAAGGGTTAGTTGTTTTAACAATGACTTGTTCAAACTTTCTCCATTGTCCACTTCCATCACAGTTAATCCTGTCAGTCGGGATTGTCGAAAATTTGATTTTACTCTCTTGACGTGTCCAATTAAAGTAATTGGACTACGTAAGTGGAACCCCTTCATGCCAGTACCCGCTCACACGTACCACAACCACCACATAGCAGCAACAAAATGTAGGCAAGCAGTGGTTATGTATGAATAGTGTTGCTGCAGCTTCTTGCAGTTGCGTTGTGGTAACTACAGCTACAAAATTTCGATGTGGTATCAGCTAGTAATTTGTTTCCAATATTGTAAAGTATGGTTATTAGTCTATTTCTTACGAATGTGTGCCATCTGTTGAGATCTCCTTGCAGCTGTGACAACACTATCGTAGAATCAGGCCAACAAAATATCTGACTCTTTGGGATGTGCGTCGCCTCACTGATATGCTTTAGTAACTTTGACAGGTGGACTGCACAACTATTTTTCATTTCACTAACAATTTTTGGAACAGCTCACGTTTAATACTGTCAACGCTCGTACTGTCGTACGTGACATGAGCATTTGATCAATACTTACAGACAAGTCTGAGTGCGCCATAAAAATCAGGTACACATTTGAAGAGATTAACAATGATTATAATAAAATTGTATAAAAAAAAAATAGGGTGCTGAATATCTATGTATGATTACATGCTTAGTTTGTAATAAAGATATAAAATAAAATGACTTATTACTTTCGGCTCCAGCAAAAGCATGTGACGAGCTGTCATCCTCGTGAGCTTCTGTATTTGATAAATGGTTTCATTAGTGAATAGCGTTCGTGTGAAAATACAACAATTTTAACAGTAGAGTACGGTTTGCGCAATTGTTTTTACTAATAGAAGGGTTAGTTGTTTTAACAATGACTTGTTCAAACTTTCTCCATTGTTCACTTCCATCACAGTTAATCCTGTCAGTCGGGATTGTCGAAAATTTGATTTTACTCTCTTGACGTGTCCAATTAAAGTAATTGGACTACGTAAGTGGAACCCCTTCATGCCAGTACCCGCTCACACGTACCACAACCACCACATAGCAGCAACAAAATGTAGGCAAGCAGTGGTTATGTATGAATAGTGTTGCTGCAGCTTCTTGCAGTTGCGTTGTGGTAACTACAGCTACAAAATTTCGATGTGGTGTCAGCTAGTAATTTGTTTCCAATATTGTCAAGTATGGTTATTAGTCTATTTCTTACGAATGTGTGCCATCTGTTGAGATCTCCTTGCAGCTGTGACAACACTATCGTAGAATCAGGCCAACAAAATATCTGACTCTTTGGGATGTGCGTCGCCTCACTGATATGCTTTAGTAACTTTGACAGGTGGACTGCACAACTATTTTTCATTTCACTAACAATTTTTGGAACAGCTCACGTTTAATACTGTCAACGCTCGTACTGTCGTACGTGACATGAGCATTTGATCAATGCTTACAGACAAGTCTGAGTGCGCCATAAAAATTAGGTACACATTTGAAGAGATTAACAATGATTATAATAAAATTGTATAAAAAAAAAATAGGGTGCTGAATATCTATGTATGATTATATGCTTAGTTTGTAATAAAGATATAATATAAAATGACTTACCACTTTCGGCTCCAGCAAAAGCATGTGACGAGCTGTCATCCTCGTGAGCTTCTGTATTTGATAAATGGTTTCATTAGTGAATAGCGTTCGTGTGAAAATACAACAATTTTAACAGTAGAGTACGGTTTGCGCAATTGTTTTTACTAATAGAAGGGTTAGTTGTTTTAACAATGACTTGTTCAAACTTTCTCCATTGTCCACTTCCATCACAGTTAATCCTGTCAGTCGGGATTGTCGAAAATTTGATTTTACTCTCTTGACGTGTCCAATTAAACTAATTGGACTACGTAAGTGGAACCCCTTCATGCCAGTACCCGCTCACACGTACCACAACCACCACATAGCAGCAACAAAATGTAGGCAAGCAGTGGTTATGTATGAATAGTGTTGCTGCAGCTTCTTGCAGTTGCGTTGTGGTAACTACAGCTACAAAATTTCGATGTGGTGTCAGCTAGTAATTTGTTTCCAATATTGTCAAGTATGGTTATTAGTCTATTTCTTACGAATGTGTGCCATCTGTTGAGATCTCCTTGCAGCTGTGACAACACTATCGTAGAATCAGGCCAACAAAATATCTGACTCTTTGGGATGTGCGTCGCCTCACTGATATGCTTTAGTAACTTTGACAGGTGGACTGCACAACTATTTTTCATTTCACTAACAATTTTTGGAACAGCTCACGTTTAATACTGTCAACGCTCGTACTGTCGTACGTGACATGAGCATTTGATCAATGCTTACAGACAAGTCTGAGTGCGCCATAAAAATTAGGTACACATTTGAAGAGATTAACAATGATTATAATAAAATTGTATAAAAAAAAAAATAGGGTGCTGAATATCTATGTATGATTATATGCTTAGTTTGTAATAAAGATATAATATAAAATGACTTACCACTTTCGGCTCCAGCAAAAGCATGTGACGAGCTGTCATCCTCGTGAGCTTCTGTATTTGATAAATGGTTTCATTAGTGAATAGCGTTCGTGTGAAAATACAACAATTTTAACAGTAGAGTACGGTTTGCGCAATTGTTTTTACTAATAGAAGGGTTAGTTGTTTTAACAATGACTTGTTCAAACTTTCTCCATTGTCCACTTCCATCACAGTTAATCCTGTCAGTCGGGATTGTCGAAAATTTGATTTTACTCTCTTGACGTGTCCAATTAAAGTAATTGGACTACGTAAGTGGAACCCCTTCATGCCAGTACCCGCTCACACGTACCACAACCACCACATAGCAGCAACAAAATGTAGGCAAGCAGTGGTTATGTATGAATAGTGTTGCTGCAGCTTCTTGCAGTTGCGTTGTGGTAACTACAGCTACAAAATTTCGATGTGGTGTCAGCTAGTAATTTGTTTCCAATATTGTCAAGTATGGTTATTAGTCTATTTCTTACGAATGTGTGCCATCTGTTGAGATCTCCTTGCAGCTGTGACAACACTATCGTAGAATCAGGCCAACAAAATATCTGACTCTTTGGGATGTGCGTCGCCTCACTGATATGCTTTAGTAACTTTGACAGGTGGACTGCACAACTATTTTTCATTTCACTAACAATTTTTGGAACAGCTCACGTTTAATACTGTCAACGCTCGTACTGTCGTACGTGACATGAGCATTTGATCAATGCTTACAGACAAGTCTGAGTGCGCCATAAAAATCAGGTACACATTTGAAGAGATTAACAATGATTATAATAAAATTGTATAAAAAAAAAAATAGGGTGCTGAATATCTATGTATGATTACATGCTTAGTTTGTAATAAAGATATAAAATAAAATGACTTACCACTTTCGGCTCCAGCAAAAGCATGTGACGAGCTGTCATCCTCGTGAGCTTCTGTATTTGATAAATGGTTTCATTAGTGAATAGCGTTCGTGTGAAAATACAACAATTTTAACAGTAGAGTACGGTTTGCGCAATTGTTTTTACTAATAGAAGGGTTAGTTGTTTTAACAATGACTTGTTCAAACTTTCTCCATTGTCCACTTCCATCACAGTTAATCCTGTCAGTCGGGATTGTCGAAAATTTGATTTTACTCTCTTGACGTGTCCAATTAAAGTAATTGGACTACGTAAGTGGAACCCCTTCATGCCAGTACCCGCTCACACGTACCACAACCACCACATAGCAGCAACAAAATGTAGGCAAGCAGTGGTTATGTATGAATAGTGTTGCTGCAGCTTCTTGCAGTTGCGTTGTGGTAACTACAGCTACAAAATTTCGATGTGGTGTCAGCTAGTAATTTGTTTCCAATATTGTCAAGTATGGTTATTAGTCTATTTCTTACGAATGTGTGCCATCTGTTGAGATCTCCTTGCAGCTGTGACAACACTATCGTAGAATCAGGCCAACAAAATATCTGACTCTTTGGGATGTGCGTCGCCTCACTGATATGCTTTAGTAACTTTGACAGGTGGACTGCACAACTATTTTTCATTTCACTAACAATTTTTGGAACAGCTCACGTTTAATACTGTCAACGCTCGTACTGTCGTACGTGACATGAGCATTTGATCAATGCTTACAGACAAGTCTGAGTGCGCCATAAAAATCAGGTACACATTTGAAGAGATTAACAATGATTATAATAAAATTGTATAAAAAAAAAAATAGGGTGCTGAATATCTATGTATGATTACATGCTTAGTTTGTAATAAAGATATAAAATAAAATGACTTACCACTTTCGGCTCCAGCAAAAGCATGTGACGAGCTGTCATCCTCTCGAGCTTCTGTATTTGATAAATGGTTTCATTAGTGAATAGCGTTCGTGTGAAAATACAACAATTTTAACAGTAGAGTACGGTTTGCGCAACTGTTTTTACTAATAGAAGGGTTAGTTGTTTTAACAATGACTTGTTCAAACTTTCTCCATTGTCCACTTCCATCACAGTTAATCCTGTCAGTCGGGATTGTCGAAAATTTGATTTTACTCTCTTGACGTGTCCAATTAAAGTAATTGGACTACGTAAGTGGAACCCCTTCATGCCAGTACCCGCTCACACGTACCACAACCACCACATAGCAGCAACAAAATGTAGGCAAGCAGTGGTTATGTATGAATAGTGTTGCTGCAGCTTCTTGCAGTTGCGTTGTGGTAACTACAGCTACAAAATTTCGATGTGGTGTCAGCTAGTAATTTGTTTCCAATATTGTCAAGTATGGTTATTAGTCTATTTCTTACGAATGTGTGCCATCTGTTGAGATCTCCTTGCAGCTGTGACAACACTATCGTAGAATCAGGCCAACAAAATATCTGACTCTTTGGGATGTGCGTCGCCTCACTGATATGCTTTAGTAACTTTGACAGGTGGACTGCACAACTATTTTTCATTTCACTAACAATTTTTGGAACAGCTCACGTTTAATACTGTCAACGCTCGTACTGTCGTACGTGACATGAGCATTTGATCAATGCTTACAGACAAGTCTGAGTGCGCCATAAAAATCAGGTACACATTTGAAGAGATTAACAATGATTATAATAAAATTGTATAAAAAAAAAAATAGGGTGCTGAATATCTATGTATGATTACATGCTTAGTTTGTAATAAAGATATAAAATAAAATGACTTACCACTTTCGGCTCCAGCAAAAGCATGTGACGAGCTGTCATCCTCGTGAGCTTCTGTATTTGATAAATGGTTTCATTAGTGAATAGCGTTCGTGTGAAAATACAACAATTTTAACAGTAGAGTACGGTTTGCGCAATTGTTTTTACTAATAGAAGGGTTAGTTGTTTTAACAATGACTTGTTCAAACTTTCTCCATTGTCCACTTCCATCACAGTTAATCCTGTCAGTCGGGATTGTCGAAAATTTGATTTTACTCTCTTGACGTGTCCAATTAAAGTAATTGGACTACGTAAGTGGAACCCCTTCATGCCAGTACCCGCTCACACGTACCACAACCACCACATAGCAGCAACAAAATGTAGGCAAGCAGTGGTTATGTATGAATAGTGTTGCTGCAGCTTCTTGCAGTTGCGTTGTGGTAACTACAGCTACAAAATTTCGATGTGGTGTCAGCTAGTAATTTGTTTCCAATATTGTCAAGTATGGTTATTAGTCTATTTCTTACGAATGTGTGCCATCTGTTGAGATCTCCTTGCAGCTGTGACAACACTATCGTAGAATCAGGCCAACAAAATATCTGACTCTTTGGGATGTGCGTCGCCTCACTGATATGCTTTAGTAACTTTGACAGGTGGACTGCACAACTATTTTTCATTTCACTAACAATTTTTGGAACAGCTCACGTTTAATACTGTCAACGCTCGTACTGTCGTACGTGACATGAGCATTTGATCAATGCTTACAGACAAGTCTGAGTGCGCCATAAAAATCAGGTACACATTTGAAGAGATTAACAATGATTATAATAAAATTGTATAAAAAAAAAAATAGGGTGCTGAATATCTATGTATGATTACATGCTTAGTTTGTAATAAAGATATAAAATAAAATGACTTACCACTTTCGGCTCCAGCAAAAGCATGTGACGAGCTGTCATCCTCGTGAGCTTCTGTATTTGATAAATGGTTTCATTAGTGAATAGCGTTCGTGTGAAAATACAACAATTTTAACAGTAGAGTACGGTTTGCGCAATTGTTTTTACTAATAGAAGGGTTAGTTGTTTTAACAATGACTTGTTCAAACTTTCTCCATTGTCCACTTCCATCACAGTTAATCCTGTCAGTCGGGATTGTCGAAAATTTGATTTTACTCTCTTGACGTGTCCAATTAAAGTAATTGGACTACGTAAGTGGAACCCCTTCATGCCAGTACCCGCTCACACGTACCACAACCACCACATAGCAGCAACAAAATGTAGGCAAGCAGTGGTTATGTATGAATAGTGTTGCTGCAGCTTCTTGCAGTTGCGTTGTGGTAACTACAGCTACAAAATTTCGATGTGGTGTCAGCTAGTAATTTGTTTCCAATATTGTCAAGTATGGTTATTAGTCTATTTCTTACGAATGTGTGCCATCTGTTGAGATCTCCTTGCAGCTGTGACAACACTATCGTAGAATCAGGCCAACAAAATATCTGACTCTTTGGGATGTGCGTCGCCTCACTGATATGCTTTAGTAACTTTGACAGGTGGACTGCACAACTATTTTTCATTTCACTAACAATTTTTGGAACAGCTCACGTTTAATACTGTCAACGCTCGTACTGTCGTACGTGACATGAGCATTTGATCAATGCTTACAGACAAGTCTGAGTGTGCCATAAAAATCAGGTACACATTTGAAGAGATTAACAATGATTATAATAAAATTGTATAAAAAAAAAATAGGGTGCTGAATATCTATGTATGATTACATGCTTAGTTTGTAATAAAGATATAAAATAAAATGACTTACCACTTTCGGCTCCAGCAAAAGCATGTGACGAGCTGTCATCCTCGTGAGCTTCTGTATTTGATAAATGGTTTCATTAGTGAATAGCGTTCGTGTGAAAATACAACAATTTTAACAGTAGAGTACGGTTTGCGCAATTGTTTTTACTAATAGAAGGGTTAGTTGTTTTAACAATGACTTGTTCAAACTTTCTCCATTGTCCACTTCCATCACAGTTAATCCTGTCAGTCGGGATTGTCGAAAATTTGATTTTACTCTCTTGACGTGTCCAATTAAAGTAATTGGACTACGAAAGTGGAACCCCTTCATGCCAGTACCCGCTCACACGTACCACAACCACCACATAGCAGCAACAAAATGTAGGCAAGCAGTGGTTATGTATGAATAGTGTTGCTGCAGCTTCTTGCAGTTGCGTTGTGGTAACTACAGCTACAAAATTTCGATGTGGTGTCAGCTAGTAATTTGTTTCCAATATTGTCAAGTATGGTTATTAGTCTATTTCTTACGAATGTGTGCCATCTGTTGAGATCTCCTTGCAGCTGTGACAACACTATCGTAGAATCAGGCCAACAAAATATCTGACTCTTTGGGATGTGCGTCGCCTCACTGATATGCTTTAGTAACTTTGACAGGTGGACTGCACAACTATTTTTCATTTCACTAACAATTTTTGGAACAGCTCACGTTTAATACTGTCAACGCTCGTACTGTCGTACGTGACATGAGCATTTGATCAATGCTTACAGACAAGTCTGAGTGCGCCATAAAAATCAGGTACACATTTGAAGAGATTAACAATGATTATAATAAAATTGTATAAAAAAAAAAATAGGGTGCTGAATATCTATGTATGATTACATGCTTAGTTTGTAATAAAGATATAAAATAAAATGACTTACCACTTTCGGCTCCAGCAAAAGCATGTGACGAGCTGTCATCCTCGTGAGCTTCTGTATTTGATAAATGGTTTCATTAGTGAATAGCGTTCGTGTGAAAATACAACAATTTTAACAGTAGAGTACGGTTTGCGCAATTGTTTTTACTAATAGAAGGGTTAGTTGTTTTAACAATGACTTGTTCAAACTTTCTCCATTGTCCACTTCCATCACAGTTAATCCTGTCAGTCGGGATTGTCGAAAATTTGATTTTACTCTCTTGACGTGTCCAATTAAAGTAATTGGACTACGTAAGTGGAACCCCTTCATGCCAGTACCCGCTCACACGTACCACAACCACCACATAGCAGCAACAAAATGTAGGCAAGCAGTGGTTATGTATGAATAGTGTTGCTGCAGCTTCTTGCAGTTGCGTTGTGGTAACTACAGCTACAAAATTTCGATGTGGTGTCAGCTAGTAATTTGTTTCCAATATTGTCAAGTATGGTTATTAGTCTATTTCTTACGAATGTGTGCCATCTGTTGAGATCTCCTTGCAGCTGTGACAACACTATCGTAGAATCAGGCCAACAAAATATCTGACTCTTTGGGATGTGCGTCGCCTCACTGATATGCTTTAGTAACTTTGACAGGTGGACTGCACAACTATTTTTCATTTCACTAACAATTTTTGGAACAGCTCACGTTTAATACTGTCAACGCTCGTACTGTCGTACGTGACATGAGCATTTGATCAATGCTTACAGACAAGTCTGAGTGCGCCATAAAAATCAGGTACACATTTGAAGAGATTAACAATGATTATAATAAAATTGTATAAAAAAAAAAATAGGGTGCTGAATATCTATGTATGATTACATGCTTAGTTTGTAATAAAGATATAAAATAAAATGACTTACCACTTTCGGCTCCAGCAAAAGCATGTGACGAGCTGTCATCCTCGTGAGCTTCTGTATTTGATAAATGGTTTCATTAGTGAATAGCGTTCGTGTGAAAATACAACAATTTTAACAGTAGAGTACGGTTTGCGCAATTGTTTTTACTAATAGAAGGGTTAGTTGTTTTAACAATGACTTGTTCAAACTTTCTCCATTGTCCACTTCCATCACAGTTAATCCTGTCAGTCGGGATTGTCGAAAATTTGATTTTACTCTCTTGACGTGTCCAATTAAAGTAATTGGACTACGTAAGTGGAACCCCTTCATGCCAGTACCCGCTCACACGTACCACAACCACCACATAGCAGCAACAAAATGTAGGCAAGCAGTGGTTATGTATGAATAGTGTTGCTGCAGCTTCTTGCAGTTGCGTTGTGGTAACTACAGCTACAAAATTTCGATGTGGTGTCAGCTAGTAATTTGTTTCCAATATTGTCAAGTATGGTTATTAGTCTATTTCTTACGAATGTGTGCCATCTGTTGAGATCTCCTTGCAGCTGTGACAACACTATCGTAGAATCAGGCCAACAAAATATCTGACTCTTTGGGATGTGCGTCGCCTCACTGATATGCTTTAGTAACTTTGACAGGTGGACTGCACAACTATTTTTCATTTCACTAACAATTTTTGGAACAGCTCACGTTTAATACTGTCAACGCTCGTACTGTCGTACGTGACATGAGCATTTGATCAATGCTTACAGACAAGTCTGAGTGCGCCATAAAAATCAGGTACACATTTGAAGAGATTAACAATGATTATAATAAAATTGTATAAAAAAAAAAATAGGGTGCTGAATATCTATGTATGATTACATGCTTAGTTTGTAATAAAGATATAAAATAAAATGACTTACCACTTTCGGCTCCAGCAAAAGCATGTGACGAGCTGTCATCCTCTCGAGCTTCTGTATTTGATAAATGGTTTCATTAGTGAATAGCGTTCGTGTGAAAATACAACAATTTTAACAGTAGAGTACGGTTTGCGCAACTGTTTTTACTAATAGAAGGGTTAGTTGTTTTAACAATGACTTGTTCAAACTTTCTCCATTGTCCACTTCCATCACAGTTAATCCTGTCAGTCGGGATTGTCGAAAATTTGATTTTACTCTCTTGACGTGTCCAATTAAAGTAATTGGACTACGTAAGTGGAACCCCTTCATGCCAGTACCCGCTCACACGTACCACAACCACCACATAGCAGCAACAAAATGTAGGCAAGCAGTGGTTATGTATGAATAGTGTTGCTGCAGCTTCTTGCAGTTGCGTTGTGGTAACTACAGCTACAAAATTTCGATGTGGTGTCAGCTAGTAATTTGTTTCCAATATTGTCAAGTATGGTTATTAGTCTATTTCTTACGAATGTGTGCCATCTGTTGAGATCTCCTTGCAGCTGTGACAACACTATCGTAGAATCAGGCCAACAAAATATCTGACTCTTTGGGATGTGCGTCGCCTCACTGATATGCTTTAGTAACTTTGACAGGTGGACTGCACAACTATTTTTCATTTCACTAACAATTTTTGGAACAGCTCACGTTTAATACTGTCAACGCTCGTACTGTCGTACGTGACATGAGCATTTGATCAATGCTTACAGACAAGTCTGAGTGCGCCATAAAAATCAGGTACACATTTGAAGAGATTAACAATGATTATAATAAAATTGTATAAAAAAAAAAATAGGGTGCTGAATATCTATGTATGATTACATGCTTAGTTTGTAATAAAGATATAAAATAAAATGACTTACCACTTTCGGCTCCAGCAAAAGCATGTGACGAGCTGTCATCCTCGTGAGCTTCTGTATTTGATAAATGGTTTCATTAGTGAATAGCGTTCGTGTGAAAATACAACAATTTTAACAGTAGAGTACGGTTTGCGCAATTGTTTTTACTAATAGAAGGGTTAGTTGTTTTAACAATGACTTGTTCAAACTTTCTCCATTGTCCACTTCCATCACAGTTAATCCTGTCAGTCGGGATTGTCGAAAATTTGATTTTACTCTCTTGACGTGTCCAATTAAAGTAATTGGACTACGTAAGTGGAACCCCTTCATGCCAGTACCCGCTCACACGTACCACAACCACCACATAGCAGCAACAAAATGTAGGCAAGCAGTGGTTATGTATGAATAGTGTTGCTGCAGCTTCTTGCAGTTGCGTTGTGGTAACTACAGCTACAAAATTTCGATGTGGTGTCAGCTAGTAATTTGTTTCCAATATTGTCAAGTATGGTTATTAGTCTATTTCTTACGAATGTGTGCCATCTGTTGAGATCTCCTTGCAGCTGTGACAACACTATCGTAGAATCAGGCCAACAAAATATCTGACTCTTTGGGATGTGCGTCGCCTCACTGATATGCTTTAGTAACTTTGACAGGTGGACTGCACAACTATTTTTCATTTCACTAACAATTTTTGGAACAGCTCACGTTTAATACTGTCAACGCTCGTACTGTCGTACGTGACATGAGCATTTGATCAATGCTTACAGACAAGTCTGAGTGCGCCATAAAAATCAGGTACACATTTGAAGAGATTAACAATGATTATAATAAAATTGTATAAAAAAAAAAATAGGGTGCTGAATATCTATGTATGATTACATGCTTAGTTTGTAATAAAGATATAAAATAAAATGACTTACCACTTTCGGCTCCAGCAAAAGCATGTGACGAGCTGTCATCCTCGTGAGCTTCTGTATTTGATAAATGGTTTCATTAGTGAATAGCGTTCGTGTGAAAATACAACAATTTTAACAGTAGAGTACGGTTTGCGCAATTGTTTTTACTAATAGAAGGGTTAGTTGTTTTAACAAAGACTTGTTCAAACTTTCTCCATTGTCCACTTCCATCACAGTTAATCCTGTCAGTCGGGATTGTCGAAAATTTGATTTTACTCTCTTGACGTGTCCAATTAAAGTAATTGGACTACGTAAGTGGAACCCCTTCATGCCAGTACCCGCTCACACGTACCACAACCACCACATAGCAGCAACAAAATGTAGGCAAGCAGTGGTTATGTATGAATAGTATTGCTGCAGCTTCTTGCAGTTGCGTTGTGGTAACTACAGCTACAAAATTTCGATGTGGTGTCAGCTAGTAATTTGTTTCCAATATTGTCAAGTATGGTTATTAGTCTATTTCTTACGAATGTGTGCCATCTGTTGAGATCTCCTTGCAGCTGTGACAACACTATCGTAGAATCAGGCCAACAAAATATCTGACTCTTTGGGATGTGCGTCGCCTCACTGATATGCTTTAGTAACTTTGACAGGTGGACTGCACAACTATTTTTCATTTCACTAACAATTTTTGGAACAGCTCACGTTTAATACTGTCAACGCTCGTACTGTCGTACGTGACATGAGCATTTGATCAATACTTACAGACAAGTCTGAGTGCGCCATAAAAATCAGGTACACATTTGAAGAGATTAACAATGATTATAATAAAATTGTATAAAAAAAAAAATAGGGTGCTGAATATCTATGTATGATTACATGCTTAGTTTGTAATAAAGATATAAAATAAAATGACTTATTACTTTCGGCTCCAGCAAAAGCATGTGACGAGCTGTCATCCTCGTGAGCTTCTGTATTTGATAAATGGTTTCATTAGTGAATAGCGTTCGTGTGAAAATACAACAATTTTAACAGTAGAGTACGGTTTGCGCAATTGTTTTTACTAATAGAAGGGTTAGTTGTTTTAACAATGACTTGTTCAAACTTTCTCCATTGTCCACTTCCATCACAGTTAATCCTGTCAGTCGGGATTGTCGAAAATTTGATTTTACTCTCTTGACGTGTCCAATTAAAGTAATTGGACTACGTAAGTGGAACCCCTTCATGCCAGTACCCGCTCACACGTACCACAACCACCACATAGCAGCAACAAAATGTAGGCAAGCAGTGGTTATGTATGAATAGTGTTGCTGCAGCTTCTTGCAGTTGCGTTGTGGTAACTACAGCTACAAAATTTCGATGTGGTGTCAGCTAGTAATTTGTTTCCAATATTGTCAAGTATGGTTATTAGTCTATTTCTTACGAATGTGTGCCATCTGTTGAGATCTCCTTGCAGCTGTGACAACACTATCGTAGAATCAGGCCAACAAAATATCTGACTCTTTGGGATGTGCGTCGCCTCACTGATATGCTTTAGTAACTTTGACAGGTGGACTGCACAACTATTTTTCATTTCACTAACAATTTTTGGAACAGCTCACGTTTAATACTGTCAACGCTCGTACTGTCGTACGTGACATGAGCATTTGATCAATGCTTACAGACAAGTCTGAGTGCGCCATAAAAATCAGGTACACATTTGAAGAGATTAACAATGATTATAATAAAATTGTATAAAAAAAAAAATAGGGTGCTGAATATCTATGTATGATTACATGCTTAGTTTGTAATAAAGATATAAAATAAAATGACTTACCACTTTCGGCTCCAGCAAAAGCATGTGACGAGCTGTCATCCTCGTGAGCTTCTGTATTTGATAAATGGTTTCATTAGTGAATAGCGTTCGTGTGAAAATACAACAATTTTAACAGTAGAGTACGGTTTGCGCAATTGTTTTTACTAATAGAAGGGTTAGTTGTTTTAACAATGACTTGTTCAAACTTTCTCCATTGTCCACTTCCATCACAGTTAATCCTGTCAGTCGGGATTGTCGAAAATTTGATTTTACTCTCTTGACGTGTCCAATTAAAGTAATTGGACTACGTAAGTGGAACCCCTTCATGCCAGTACCCGCTCACACGTACCACAACCACCACATAGCAGCAACAAAATGTAGGCAAGCAGTGGTTATGTATGAATAGTGTTGCTGCAGCTTCTTGCAGTTGCGTTGTGGTAACTACAGCTACAAAATTTCGATGTGGTGTCAGCTAGTAATTTGTTTCCAATATTGTCAAGTATGGTTATTAGTCTATTTCTTACGAATGTGTGCCATCTGTTGAGATCTCCTTGCAGCTGTGACAATACTATCGTAGAATCAGGCCAACAAAATATCTGACTCTTTGGGATGTGCGTCGCCTCACTGATATGCTTTAGTAACTTTGACAGGTGGACTGCACAACTATTTTTCATATCACTAACAATTTTTGGAACAGCTCACGTTTAATACTGTCAACGCTTGTACTGTCGTACGTGACATGAGCATTTGATCAATGCTTACAGACAAGTCTGAGTGCGCCATAAAAATCAGGTACACATTTGAAGAGATTAACAATGATTATAATAAAATTGTATAAAAAAAAATAGGGTGCTGAATATCTATGTATGATTACATGCTTAGTTTGTAATAAAGATATAAAATAAAATGACTTACCACTTTCGGCTCCAGCAAAAGCATGTGACGAGCTGTCATCCTCGTGAGCTTCTGTATTTGATAAATGGTTTCATTAGTGAATAGCGTTCGTGTGAAAATACAACAATTTTAACAGTAGAGTACGGTTTGCGCAATTGTTTTTACTAATAGAAGGGTTAGTTGTTTTAACAATGACTTGTTCAAACTTTCTCCATTGTCCACTTCCATCACAGTTAATCCTGTCAGTCGGGATTGTCGAAAATTTGATTTTACTCTCTTGACGTGTCCAATTAAAGTAATTGGACTACGTAAGTGGAACCCCTTCATGCCAGTACCCGCTCACACGTACCACAACCACCACATAGCAGCAACAAAATGTAGGCAAGCAGTGGTTATGTATGAATAGTGTTGCTGCAGCTTCTTGCAGTTGCGTTGTGGTAACTACAGCTACAAAATTTCGATGTGGTGTCAGCTAGTAATTTGTTTCCAATATTGTCAAGTATGGTTATTAGTCTATTTCTTACGAATGTGTGCCATCTGTTGAGATCTCCTTGCAGCTGTGACAACACTATCGTAGAATCAGGCCAACAAAATATCTGACTCTTTGGGATGTGCGTCGCCTCACTGATATGCTTTAGTAACTTTGACAGGTGGACTGCACAACTATTTTTCATTTCACTAACAATTTTTGGAACAGCTCACGTTTAATACTGTCAACGCTCGTACTGTCGTACGTGACATGAGCATTTGATCAATACTTACAGACAAGTCTGAGTGCGCCATAAAAATCAGGTACACATTTGAAGAGATTAACAATGATTATAATAAAATTGTATAAAAAAAAAAATAGGGTGCTGAATATCTATGTATGATTACATGCTTAGTTTGTAATAAAGATATAAAATAAAATGACTTATTACTTTCGGCTCCAGCAAAAGCATGTGACGAGCTGTCATCCTCGTGAGCTTCTGTATTTGATAAATGGTTTCATTAGTGAATAGCGTTCGTGTGAAAATACAACAATTTTAACAGTAGAGTACGGTTTGCGCAATTGTTTTTACTAATAGAAGGGTTAGTTGTTTTAACAATGACTTGTTCAAACTTTCTCCATTGTCCACTTCCATCACAGTTAATCCTGTCAGTCGGGATTGTCGAAAATTTGATTTTACTCTCTTGACGTGTCCAATTAAAGTAATTGGACTACGTAAGTGGAACCCCTTCATGCCAGTACCCGCTCACACGTACCACAACCACCACATAGCAGCAACAAAATGTAGGCAAGCAGTGGTTATGTATGAATAGTGTTGCTGCAGCTTCTTGCAGTTGCGTTGTGGTAACTACAGCTACAAAATTTCGATGTGGTGTCAGCTAGTAATTTGTTTCCAATATTGTCAAGTATGGTTATTAGTCTATTTCTTACGAATGTGTGCCATCTGTTGAGATCTCCTTGCAGCTGTGACAACACTATCGTAGAATCAGGCCAACAAAATATCTGACTCTTTGGGATGTGCGTCGCCTCACTGATATGCTTTAGTAACTTTGACAGGTGGACTGCACAACTATTTTTCATTTCACTAACAATTTTTGGAACAGCTCACGTTTAATACTGTCAACGCTCGTACTGTCGTACGTGACATGAGCATTTGATCAATGCTTACAGACAAGTCTGAGTGCGCCATAAAAATCAGGTACACATTTGAAGAGATTAACAATGATTATAATAAAATTGTATAAAAAAAAAAATAGGGTGCTGAATATCTATGTATGATTACATGCTTAGTTTGTAATAAAGATATAAAATAAAATGACTTACCACTTTCGGCTCCAGCAAAAGCATGTGACGAGCTGTCATCCTCGTGAGCTTCTGTATTTGATAAATGGTTTCATTAGTGAATAGCGTTCGTGTGAAAATACAACAATTTTAACAGTAGAGTACGGTTTGCGCAATTGTTTTTACTAATAGAAGGGTTAGTTGTTTTAACAATGACTTGTTCAAACTTTCTCCATTGTCCACTTCCATCACAGTTAATCCTGTCAGTCGGGATTGTCGAAAATTTGATTTTACTCTCTTGACGTGTCCAATTAAAGTAATTGGACTACGTAAGTGGAACCCCTTCATGCCAGTACCCGCTCACACGTACCACAACCACCACATAGCAGCAACAAAATGTAGGCAAGCAGTGGTTATGTATGAATAGTGTTGCTGCAGCTTCTTGCAGTTGCGTTGTGGTAACTACAGCTACAAAATTTCGATGTGGTGTCAGCTAGTAATTTGTTTCCAATATTGTCAAGTATGGTTATTAGTCTATTTCTTACGAATGTGTGCCATCTGTTGAGATCTCCTTGCAGCTGTGACAATACTATCGTAGAATCAGGCCAACAAAATATCTGACTCTTTGGGATGTGCGTCGCCTCACTGATATGCTTTAGTAACTTTGACAGGTGGACTGCACAACTATTTTTCATTTCACTAACAATTTTTGGAACAGCTCACGTTTAATACTGTCAACGCTCGTACTGTCGTACGTGACATGAGCATTTGATCAATGCTTACAGACAAGTCTGAGTGCGCCATAAAAATTAGGTACACATTTGAAGAGATTAACAATGATTATAATAAAATTGTATAAAAAAAAAAATAGGGTGCTGAATATCTATGTATGATTATATGCTTAGTTTGTAATAAAGATATAATATAAAATGACTTACCACTTTCGGCTCCAGCAAAAGCATGTGACGAGCTGTCATCCTCGTGAGCTTCTGTATTTGATAAATGGTTTCATTAGTGAATAGCGTTCGTGTGAAAATACAACAATTTTAACAGTAGAGTACGGTTTGCGCAATTGTTTTTACTAATAGAAGGGTTAGTTGTTTTAACAATGACTTGTTCAAACTTTCTCCATTGTCCACTTCCATCACAGTTAATCCTGTCAGTCGGGATTGTCGAAAATTTGATTTTACTCTCTTGACGTGTCCAATTAAAGTAATTGGACTACGTAAGTGGAACCCCTTCATGCCAGTACCCGCTCACACGTACCACAACCACCACATAGCAGCAACAAAATGTAGGCAAGCAGTGGTTATGTATGAATAGTGTTGCTGCAGCTTCTTGCAGTTGCGTTGTGGTAACTACAGCTACAAAATTTCGATGTGGTGTCAGCTAGTAATTTGTTTCCAATATTGTCAAGTATGGTTATTAGTCTATTTCTTACGAATGTGTGCCATCTGTTGAGATCTCCTTGCAGCTGTGACAACACTATCGTAGAATCAGGCCAACAAAATATCTGACTCTTTGGGATGTGCGTCGCCTCACTGATATGCTTTAGTAACTTTGACAGGTGGACTGCACAACTATTTTTCATTTCACTAACAATTTTTGGAACAGCTCACGTTTAATACTGTCAACGCTCGTACTGTCGTACGTGACATGAGCATTTGATCAATACTTACAGACAAGTCTGAGTGCGCCATAAAAATCAGGTACACATTTGAAGAGATTAACAATGATTATAATAAAATTGTATAAAAAAAAAAATAGGGTGCTGAATATCTATGTATGATTACATGCTTAGTTTGTAATAAAGATATAAAATAAAATGACTTACCTCTTTCGGCTCCAGCAAAAGCATGTGACGAGCTGTCATCCTCGTGAGCTTCTGTATTTGATAAATGGTTTCATTAGTGAATAGCGTTCGTGTGAAAATACAACAATTTTAACAGTAGAGTACGGTTTGCGCAATTGTTTTTACTAATAGAAGGGTTAGTTGTTTTAACAATGACTTGTTCAAACTTTCTCCATTGTCCACTTCCATCACAGTTAATCCTGTCAGTCGGGATTGTCGAAAATTTGATTTTACTCTCTTGACGTGTCCAATTAAAGTAATTGGACTACGTAAGTGGAACCCCTTCATGCCAGTACCCGCTCACACGTACCACAACCACCACATAGCAGCAACAAAATGTAGGCAAGCAGTGGTTATGTATGAATAGTGTTGCTGCAGCTTCTTGCAGTTGCGTTGTGGTAACTACAGCTACAAAATTTCGATGTGGTGTCAGCTAGTAATTTGTTTCCAATATTGTCAAGTATGGTTATTAGTCTATTTCTTACGAATGTGTGCCATCTGTTGAGATCTCCTTGCAGCTGTGACAACACTATCGTAGAATCAGGCCAACAAAATATCTGACTCTTTGGGATGTGCGTCGCCTCACTGATATGCTTTAGTAACTTTGACAGGTGGACTGCACAACTATTTTTCATTTCACTAACAATTTTTGGAACAGCTCACGTTTAATACTGTCAACGCTCGTACTGTCGTACGTGACATGAGCATTTGATTAATGCTTACAGACAAGTCTGAGTGCGCCATAAAAATCAGGTACACATTTGAAGAGATTAACAATGATTATAATAAAATTGTATAAAATAAAATAGGGTGCTGAATATCTATGTATGATTACATGCTTAGTTTGTAATAAAGATATAAAATAAAATGACTTACCACTTTCGGCTCCAGCAAAAGCATGTGACGAGCTGTCATCCTCGTGAGCTTCTGTATTTGATAAATGGTTTCATTAGTGAATAGCGTTCGTGTGAAAATACAACAATTTTAACAGTAGAGTACGGTTTGCGCAATTGTTTTTACTAATAGAAGGGTTAGTTGTTTTAACAATGACTTGTTCAAACTTTCTCCATTGTCCACTTCCATCACAGTTAATCCTGTCAGTCGGGATTGTCGAAAATTTGATTTTACTCTCTTGACGTGTCCAATTAAAGTAATTGGACTACGTAAGTGGAACCCCTTCATGCCAGTACCCGCTCACACGTACCACAACCACCACATAGCAGCAACAAAATGTAGGCAAGCAGTGGTTATGTATGAATAGTGTTGCTGCAGCCTCTTGCAGTTGCGTTGTGGTAACTACAGCTACAAAATTTCGATGTGGTGTCAGCTAGTAATTTGTTTCCAATATTGTCAAGTATGGTTATTAGTCTATTTCTTACGAATATGTGCCATCTGTTGAGATCTCCTTGCAGCTGTGACAACACTATCGTAGAATCAGGCCAACAAAATATCTGACTCTTTGGGATGTGCGTCGCCTCACTGATATGCTTTAGTAACTTTGACAGGTGGACTGCACAACTATTTTTCATTTCACTAACAATTTTTGGAACAGCTCACGTTTAATACTGTCAACGCTCGTACTGTCGTACGTGACATGAGCATTTGATCAATGCTTACAGACAAGTCTGAGTGCGCCATAAAAATCAGGTACACATTTGAAGAGATTAACAATGATTATAATAAAATTGTATAAAAAAAAAATAGGGTGCTGAATATCTATGTATGATTACATGCTTAGTTTGTAATAAAGATATAAAATAAAATGACTTACCACTTTCGGCTCCAGCAAAAGCATGTGACGAGCTGTCATCCTCGTGAGCTTCTGTATTTGATAAATGGTTTCATTAGTGAATAGCGTTCGTGTGAAAATACAACAATTTTAACAGTAGAGTACGGTTTGCGCAATTATTTTTACTAATAGAAGGGTTAGTTGTTTTAACAATGACTTGTTCAAACTTTCTCCATTGTCCACTTCCATCACAGTTAATCCTGTCAGTCGGGATTGTCGAAAATTTGATTTTACTCTCTTGACGTGTCCAATTAAAGTAATTGGACTACGTAAGTGGAACCCCTTCATGCCAGTACCCGCTCACACGTACCACAACCACCACATAGCAGCAACAAAATGTAGGCAAGCAGTGGTTATGTATGAATAGTGTTGCTGCAGCTTCTTGCAGTTGCGTTGTGGTAACTACAGCTACAAAATTTCGATGTGGTGTCAGCTAGTAATTTGTTTCCAATATTGTCAAGTATGGTTATTAGTCTATTTCTTACGAATGTGTGCCATCTGTTGAGATCTCCTTGCAGCTGTGACAACACTATCGTAGAATCAGGCCAACAAAATATCTGACTCTTTGGGATGTGCGTCGCCTCACTGATATGCTTTAGTAACTTTGACAGGTGGACTGCACAACTATTTTTCATTTCACTAACAATTTTTGGAACAGCTCACGTTTAATACTGTCAACGCTCGTACTGTCGTACGTGACATGAGCATTTGATCAATGCTTACAGACAAGTCTGAGTGCGCCATAAAAATCAGGTACACATTTGAAGAGATTAACAATGATTATAATAAAATTGTATAAAAAAAAAATAGGGTGCTGAATATCTATGTATGATTACATGCTTAGTTTGTAATAAAGATATAAAATAAAATGACTTACCACTTTCGGCTCCAGCAAAAGCATGTGACGAGCTGTCATCCTCGTGAGCTTCTGTATTTGATAAATGGTTTCATTAGTGAATAGCGTTCGTGTGAAAATACAACAATTTTAACAGTAGAGTACGGTTTGCGCAATTGTTTTTACTAATAGAAGGGTTAGTTGTTTTAACAATGACTTGTTCAAACTTTCTCCATTGTCCACTTCCATCACAGTTAATCCTGTCAGTCGGGATTGTCGAAAATTTGATTTTACTCTCTTGACGTGTCCAATTAAAGTAATTGGACTACGTAAGTGGAACCCCTTCATGCCAGTACCCGCTCACACGTACCACAACCACCACATAGCAGCAACAAAATGTAGGCAAGCAGTGGTTATGTATGAATAGTGTTGCTGCAGCTTCTTGCAGTTGCGTTGTGGTAACTACAGCTACAAAATTTCGATGTGGTGTCAGCTAGTAATTTGTTTCCAATATTGTCAAGTATGGTTATTAGTCTATTTCTTACGAATGTGTGCCATCTGTTGAGATCTCCTTGCAGCTGTGACAATACTATCGTAGAATCAGGCCAACAAAATATCTGACTCTTTGGGATGTGCGTCGCCTCACTGATATGCTTTAGTAACTTTGACAGGTGGACTGCACAACTATTTTTCATATCACTAACAATTTTTGGAACAGCTCACGTTTAATACTGTCAACGCTTGTACTGTCGTACGTGACATGAGCATTTGATCAATGCTTACAGACAAGTCTGAGTGCGCCATAAAAATCAGGTACACATTTGAAGAGATTAACAATGATTATAATAAAATTGTATAAAAAAAAATAGGGTGCTGAATATCTATGTATGATTACATGCTTAGTTTGTAATAAAGATATAAAATAAAATGACTTACCACTTTCGGCTCCAGCAAAAGCATGTGACGAGCTGTCATCCTCGTGAGCTTCTGTATTTGATAAATGGTTTCATTAGTGAATAGCGTTCGTGTGAAAATACAACAATTTTAACAGTAGAGTACGGTTTGCGCAATTGTTTTTACTAATAGAAGGGTTAGTTGTTTTAACAATGACTTGTTCAAACTTTCTCCATTGTCCACTTCCATCACAGTTAATCCTGTCAGTCGGGATTGTCGAAAATTTGATTTTACTCTCTTGACGTGTCCAATTAAAGTAATTGGACTACGTAAGTGGAACCCCTTCATGCCAGTACCCGCTCACACGTACCACAACCACCACATAGCAGCAACAAAATGTAGGCAAGCAGTGGTTATGTATGAATAGTGTTGCTGCAGCTTCTTGCAGTTGCGTTGTGGTAACTACAGCTACAAAATTTCGATGTGGTGTCAGCTAGTAATTTGTTTCCAATATTGTCAAGTATGGTTATTAGTCTATTTCTTACGAATGTGTGCCATCTGTTGAGATCTCCTTGCAGCTGTGACAATACTATCGTAGAATCAGGCCAACAAAATATCTGACTCTTTGGGATGTGCGTCGCCTCACTGATATGCTTTAGTAACTTTGACAGGTGGACTGCACAACTATTTTTCATATCACTAACAATTTTTGGAACAGCTCACGTTTAATACTGTCAACGCTCGTACTGTCGTACGTGACATGAGCATTTGATCAATGCTTACAGACAAGTCTGAGTGCGCCATAAAAATCAGGTACACATTTGAAGAGATTAACAATGATTATAATAAAATTGTATAAAAAAAAAAATAGGGTGCTGAATATCTATGTATGATTACATGCTTAGTTTGTAATAAAGATATAAAATAAAATGACTTACCACTTTCGGCTCCAGCAAAAGCATGTGACGAGCTGTCATCCTCGTGAGCTTCTGTATTTGATAAATGGTTTCATTAGTGAATAGCGTTCGTGTGAAAATACAACAATTTTAACAGTAGAGTACGGTTTGCGCAATTGTTTTTACTAATAGAAGGGTTAGTTGTTTTAACAATGACTTGTTCAAACTTTCTCCATTGTCCACTTCCATCACAGTTAATCCTGTCAGTCGGGATTGTCGAAAATTTGATTTTACTCTCTTGACGTGTCCAATTAAAGTAATTGGACTACGTAAGTGGAACCCCTTCATGCCAGTACCCGCTCACACGTACCACAACCACCACATAGCAGCAACAAAATGTAGGCAAGCAGTGGTTATGTATGAATAGTGTTGCTGCAGCTTCTTGCAGTTGCGTTGTGGTAACTACAGCTACAAAATTTCGATGTGGTGTCAGCTAGTAATTTGTTTCCAATATTGTCAAGTATGGTTATTAGTCTATTTCTTACGAATGTGTGCCATCTGTTGAGATCTCCTTGCAGCTGTGACAACACTATCGTAGAATCAGGCCAACAAAATGTCTGACTCTTTGGGATGTGCGTCGCCTCACTGATATGCTTTAGTAACTTTGACAGGTGGACTGCACAACTATTTTTCATATCACTAACAATTTTTGGAACAGCTCACGTTTAATACTGTCAACGCTCGTACTGTCGTACGTGACATGAGCATTTGATCAATGCTTACAGACAAGTCTGAGTGCGCCATAAAAATCAGGTACACATTTGAAGAGATTAACAATGATTATAATAAAATTGTATAAAAAAAAAAAGGGTGCTGAATATCTATGTATGATTACATGCTTAGTTTGTAATAAAGATATAAAATAAAATGACTTACCACTTTCGGCTCCAGCAAAAGCATGTGACGAGCTGTCATCCTCGTGAGCTTCTGCATTTGATAAATGGTTTCATTAGTGAATAGCGTTCGTGTGAAAATACAACAATTTTAACAGTAGAGTACGGTTTGCGCACTTGTTCTTACTAATATAAGGGTTAGTTGTTTTAACAATGACTTGTACAAACTTTCTCCATTGTCCACTTCCATCACAGTTAATCCTGTCAGTCGGGATTGTCGAAAATTTGATTTTACTCTCTTGACGTGTCCAATTAAAGTAATTGGACTACGTAAGTGGAACCCCTTCATGCCAGTACCCGCTCACACGTACCACAACCACCACATAGCAGCAACAAAATGTAGGCAAGCAGTGGTTATGTATGAATAGTGTTGCTGCAGCTTCTTGCAGTTGCGTTGTGGTAACTACAGCTACAAAATTTCGATGTGGTGTCAGCTAGTAATTTGTTTCCAATATTGTCAAGTATGGTTATTAGTCTATTTCTTACGAATGTGTGCCATCTGTTGAGATCTCCTTGCAGCTGTGACAACACTATCGTAGAATCAGGCCAACAAAATGTCTGACTCTTTGGGATGTGCGTCGCCTCACTGATATGCTTTAGTAACTTTGACAGGTGGACTGCACAACTATTTTTCATTTCACTAACAATTTTTGGAACAGCTCACGTTTAATACTGTCAACGCTCGTACTGTCGTACGTGACATGAGCATTTGATCAATGCTTACAGACAAGTCTGAGTGCGCCATAAAAATCAGGTACACATTTGAAGAGATTAACAATGATTATAATAAAATTTTATAAAAAAAAAATAGGGTGCTGAATATCTATGTATGATTACATGCTTAGTTTGTAATAAAGATATAAAATAAAATGACTTACCACTTTCGGCTCCAGCAAAAGCATGTGACGAGCTGTCATCCTCGTGAGCTTCTGTATTTGATAAATGGTTTCATTAGTGAATAGCGTTCGTGTGAAAATACAACAATTTTAACAGTAGAGTACGGTTTGCGCAATTGTTTTTACTAATAGAAGGGTTAGTTGTTTTAACAATGACTTGTTCAAACTTTCTCCATTGTCCACTTCCATCACAGTTAATCCTGTCAGTCGGGATTGTCGAAAATTTGATTTTACTCTCTTGACGTGTCCAATTAAAGTAATTGGACTACGTAAGTGGAACCCCTTCATGCCAGTACCCGCTCACACGTACCACAACCACCACATAGCAGCAACAAAATGTAGGCAAGCAGTGGTTATGTATGAATAGTGTTGCTGCAGCTTCTTGCAGTTGCGTTGTGGTAACTACAGCTACAAAATTTCGATGTGGTGTCAGCTAGTAATTTGTTTCCAATATTGTCAAGTATGGTTATTAGTCTATTTCTTACGAATGTGTGCCATCTGTTGAGATCTCCTTGCAGCTGTGACAATACTATCGTAGAATCAGGCCAACAAAATATCTGACTCTTTGGGATGTGCGTCGCCTCACTGATATGCTTTAGTAACTTTGACAGGTGGACTGCACAACTATTTTTCATATCACTAACAATTTTTGGAACAGCTCACGTTTAATACTGTCAACGCTCGTACTGTCGTACGTGACATGAGCATTTGATCAATGCTTACAGACAAGTCTGAGTGCGCCATAAAAATCAGGTACACATTTGAAGAGATTAACAATGATTATAATAAAATTGTATAAAAAAAAAATAGGGTGCTGAATATCTATGTATGATTACATGCTTAGTTTGTAATAAAGATATAAAATAAAATGACTTACCACTTTCGGCTCCAGCAAAAGCATGTGACGAGCTGTCATCCTCGTGAGCTTCTGTATTTGATAAATGGTTTCATTAGTGAATAGCGTTCGTGTGAAAATACAACAATTTTAACAGTAGAGTACGGTTTGCGCAATTGTTTTTACTAATAGAAGGGTTAGTTGTTTTAACAATGACTTGTTCAAACTTTCTCCATTGTCCACTTCCATCACAGTTAATCCTGTCAGTCGGGATTGTCGAAAATTTGATTTTACTCTCTTGACGTGTCCAATTAAAGTAATTGGACTACGTAAGTGGAACCCCTTCATGCCAGTACCCGCTCACACGTACCACAACCACCACATAGCAGCAACAAAATGTAGGCAAGCAGTGGTTATGTATGAATAGTGTTGCTGCAGCTTCTTGCAGTTGCGTTGTGGTAACTACAGCTACAAAATTTCGATGTGGTGTCAGCTAGTAATTTGTTTCCAATATTGTCAAGTATGGTTATTAGTCTATTTCTTACGAATGTGTGCCATCTGTTGAGATCTCCTTGCAGCTGTGACAACACTATCGTAGAATCAGGCCAACAAAATGTCTGACTCTTTGGGATGTGCGTCGCCTCACTGATATGCTTTAGTAACTTTGACAGGTGGACTGCACAACTATTTTTCATATCACTAACAATTTTTGGAACAGCTCACGTTTAATACTGTCAACGCTCGTACTGTCGTACGTGACATGAGCATTTGATCAATGCTTACAGACAAGTCTGAGTGCGCCATAAAAATCAGGTACACATTTGAAGAGATTAACAATGATTATAATAAAATTGTATAAAAAAAAAAAGGGTGCTGAATATCTATGTATGATTACATGCTTAGTTTGTAATAAAGATATAAAATAAAATGACTTACCACTTTCGGCTCCAGCAAAAGCATGTGACGAGCTGTCATCCTCGTGAGCTTCTGCATTTGATAAATGGTTTCATTAGTGAATAGCGTTCGTGTGAAAATACAACAATTTTAACAGTAGAGTACGGTTTGCGCAATTGTTCTTACTAATATAAGGGTTAGTTGTTTTAACAATGACTTGTACAAACTTTCTCCATTGTCCACTTCCATCACAGTTAATCCTGTCAGTCGGGATTGTCGAAAATTTGATTTTACTCTCTTGACGTGTCCAATTAAAGTAATTGGACTACGTAAGTGGAACCCCTTCATGCCAGTACCCGCTCACACGTACCACAACCACCACATAGCAGCAACAAAATGTAGGCAAGCAGTGGTTATGTATGAATAGTGTTGCTGCAGCTTCTTGCAGTTGCGTTGTGGTAACTACAGCTACAAAATTTCGATGTGGTGTCAGCTAGTAATTTGTTTCCAATATTGTCAAGTATGGTTATTAGTCCATTTCTTACGAATGTGTGCCATCTGTTGAGATCTCCTTGCAGCTGTGACAACACTATCGTAGAATCAGGCCAACAAAATATCTGACTCTTTGGGATGTGCGTCGCCTCACTGATATGCTTTAGTAACTTTGACAGGTGGACTGCACAACTATTTTTCATTTCACTAACAATTTTTGGAACAGCTCACGTTTAATACTGTCAACGCTCGTACTGTCGTACGTGACATGAGCATTTGATCAATGCTTACAGACAAGTCTGAGTGCGCCATAAAAATCAGGTACACATTTGAAGAGATTAATAATGATTATAATAAAATTGTATTAAAAAAAAAATAGGGTGCTGAATATCTATGTATGATTACATGCTTAGTTTGTAATAAAAATATAAAATAAAATGACTTACCACTTTCGGCTCCAGCAAAAGCATGTGACGAGCTGTCATCCTCGTGAGCTTCTGTATTTGATAAATGGTTTCATTAGTGAATAGCGTTCGTGTGAAAATACAACAATTTTAACAGTAGAGTACGGTTTGCGCAATTGTTTTTACTAATAGAAGGGTTAGTTGTTTTAACAATGACTTGTTCAAACTTTCTCCATTGTCCACTTCCATCACAGTTAATCCTGTCAGTCGGGATTGTCGAAAATTTGATTTTACTCTCTTGACGTGTCCAATTAAAGTAATTGGACTACGTAAGTGGAACCCCTTCATGCCAGTACCCGCTCACACGTACCACAACCACCACATAGCAGCAACAAAATGTAGGCAAGCAGTGGTTATGTATGAATAGTGTTGCTGCAGCTTCTTGCAGTTGCGTTGTGGTAACTACAGCTACAAAATTTCGATGTGGTGTCAGCTAGTAATTTGTTTCCAATATTGTCAAGTATGGTTATTAGTCTATTTCTTACGAATGTGTGCCATCTGTTGAGATCTCCTTGCAGCTGTGACAACACTATCGTAGAATCAGGCCAACAAAATGTCTGACTCTTTGGGATGTGCGTCGCCTCACTGATATGCTTTAGTAACTTTGACAGGTGGACTGCACAACTATTTTTCATTTCACTAACAATTTTTGGAACAGCTCACGTTTAATACTGTCAACGCTCGTACTGTCGTACGTGACATGAGCATTTGATCAATGCTTACAGACAAGTCTGAGTGCGCCATAAAAATCAGGTACACATTTGAAGAGATTAACAATGATTATAATAAAATTTTATAAAAAAAAAATAGGGTGCTGAATATCTATGTATGATTACATGCTTAGTTTGTAATAAAGATATAAAATAAAATGACTTACCACTTTCGGCTCCAGCAAAAGCATGTGACGAGCTGTCATCCTCGTGAGCTTCTGTATTAGATAAATGGTTTCATTAGTGAATAGCGTTCGTGTGAAAATACAACAATTTTAACAGTAGAGTACGGTTTGCGCAATTGTTTTTACTAATAGAAGGGTTAGTTGTTTTAACAATGACTTGTTCAAACTTTCTCCATTGTCCACTTCCATCACAGTTAATCCTGTCAGTCGGGATTGTCGAAAATTTGATTTTACTCTCTTGACGTGTCCAATTAAAGTAATTGGACTACGTAAGTGGAACCCCTTCATGCCAGTACCCGCTCACACGTACCACAACCACCACATAGCAGCAACAAAATGTAGGCAAGCAGTGGTTATGTATGAATAGTGTTGCTGCAGCTTCTTGCAGTTGCGTTGTGGTAACTACAGCTACAAAATTTCGATGTGGTGTCAGCTAGTAATTTGTTTCCAATATTGTCAAGTATGGTTATTAGTCTATTTCTTACGAATGTGTGCCATCTGTTGAGATCTCCTTGCAGCTGTGACAACACTATAGTAGAATCAGGCCAACAAAATGTCTGACTCTTTGGGATGTGCGTCGCCTCACTGATATGCTTTAGTAACTTTGACAGGTGGACTGCACAACTATTTTTCATATCACTAACAATTTTTGGAACAGCTCACATTTAATACTGTCAACGCTCGTACTGTCGTACGTGACATGAGCATTTGATCAATGCTTACAGACAAGTCTGAGTGCGCCATAAAAATCAGGTACACATTTGAAGAGATTAACAATGATTATAATAAAATTGTATAAAAAAAAAATAGGGTGCTGAATATCTATGTATGATTACATGCTTAGTTTGTAATAAAAATATAAAATAAAATGACTTACCACTTTCGGCTCCAGCAAAAGCATGTGACGAGCTGTCATCCTCGTGAGCTTCTGTATTTGATAAATGGTTTCATTAGTGAATAGCGTTCGTGTGAAAATACAACAATTTTAACAGTAGAGTACGGTTTGCGC
Organism: Dicycla oo; assembly: GCA_948252095.1. Taxonomy (NCBI): domain Eukaryota; kingdom Metazoa; phylum Arthropoda; class Insecta; order Lepidoptera; family Noctuidae; genus Dicycla; species Dicycla oo. The sequence goes on along the minus strand of OX411713.1, from coordinate 12,756,037 downwards.
AATTGTTCTTACTAATATAAGGGTTAGTTGTTTTAACAATGACTTGTTCAAACTTTCTCCATTGTCCACTTCCATCACAGTTAATCCTGTCAGTCGGGATTGTCGAAAATTTGATTTTACTCTCTTGACGTGTCCAATTAAAGTAATTGGACTACGTAAGTGGAACCCCTTCATGCCAGTACCCGCTCACACGTACCACAACCACCACATAGCAGCAACAAAATGTAGGCAAGCAGTGGTTATGTATGAATAGTGTTGCTGCAGCTTCTTGCAGTTGCGTTGTGGTAACTACAGCTACAAAATTTCGATGTGGTGTCAGCTAGTAATTTGTTTCCAATATTGTCAAGTATGGTTATTAGTCTATTTCTTACGAATGTGTGCCATCTGCTGAGATCTCCTTGCAGCTGTGACAACACTATCGTAGAATCAGGCCAACAAAATATCTGACTCTTTGGGATGTGCGTCGCCTCACTGATATGCTTTAGTAACTTTGACAGGTGGACTGCACAACTATTTTTCATTTCACTAACAATTTTTGGAACAGCTCACGTTTAATACTGTCAACGCTCATACTGTCGTACGTGACATGAGCATTTGATCAATGCTTACCGACAAGTCTGAGTGCGCCATAAAAATCAGGTACACATTTGAAGAGATTAACAATGATTATAATAAAATTGTATAAAAAAAAATAGGGTGCTGAATATCTATGTATGATTATATGCTTAGTTTGTAATAAAGATATAATATAAAATGACTTACCACTTTCGGCTCCAGCAAAAGCATGTGACGAGCTGTCATCCTCGTGAGCTTCTGTATTTGATAAATGGTTTCATTAGTGAATAGCGTTCGTGTGAAAATACAACAATTTTAACAGTAGAGTACGGTTTGCGCAATGGTTTTTACTAATAGAAGGGTTAGTTGTTTTAACAATGACTTGTTCAAACTTTCTCCATTGTCCACTTCCATCACAGTTAATCCTGTCAGTCGGGATTGTCGAAAATTTGATTTTACTCTCTTGACGTGTCCAATTAAAGTAATTGGACTACGTAAGTGGAACCCCTTCATGCCAGTACCCGCTCACACGTACCACAACCACCACATAGCAGCAACAAAATGTAGGCAAGCAGTGGTTATGTATGAATAGTGTTGCTGCAGCTTCTTGCAGTTGCGTTGTGGTAACTACAGCTACAAAATTTCGATGTGGTGTCAGCTAGTAATTTGTTTCCAATATTGTCAAGTATGGTTATTAGTCTATTTCTTACGAATGTGTGCCATCTGTTGAGATCTCCTTGCAGCTGTGACAACACTATCGTAGAATCAGGCCAACAAAATGTCTGACTCTTTGGGATGTGCGTCGCCTCACTGATATGCTTTAGTAACTTTGACAGGTGGACTGCACAACTATTTTTCATTTCACTAACAATTTTTGGAACAGCTCACGTTTAATACTGTCAACGCTCGTACTGTCGTACGTGACATGAGCATTTGATCAATGCTTACAGACAAGTCTGAGTGCGCCATAAAAATCAGGTACACATTTGAAGAGATTAATAATGATTATAATAAAATTGTATAAAAAAAAAAATAGGGTGCTGAATATCTATGTATGATTACATGCTTAGTTTGTAATAAAAATATAAAATAAAATGACTTACCACTTTCGGCTCCAGCAAAAGCATGTGACGAGCTGTCATCCTCGTGAGCTTCTGTATTTGATAAATGGTTTCATTAGTGAATAGCGTTCGTGTGAAAATACAACAATTTTAACAGTAGAGTACGGTTTGCGCAATTGTTTTTACTAATAGAAGGGTTAGTTGTTTTAACAATGACTTGTTCAAACTTTCTCCATTGTCCACTTCCATCACAGTTAATCCTGTCAGTCGGGATTGTCGAAAATTTGATTTTACTCTCTTGACGTGTCCAATTAAAGTAATTGGACTACGTAAGTGGAACCCCTTCATGCCAGTACCCGCTCACACGTACCACAACCACCACATAGCAGCAACAAAATGTAGGCAAGCAGTGGTTATGTATGAATAGTGTTGCTGCAGCTTCTTGCAGTTGCGTTGTGGTAACTACAGCTACAAAATTTCGATGTGGTGTCAGCTAGTAATTTGTTTCCAATATTGTCAAGTATGGTTATTAGTCTATTTCTTACGAATGTGTGCCATCTGTTGAGATCTCCTTGCAGCTGTGACAACACTATCGTAGAATCAGGCCAACAAAATATCTGACTCTTTGGGATGTGCGTCGCCTCACTGATATGCTTTAGTAACTTTGACGGGTGGACTGCACAACTATTTTTCATTTCACTAACAATTTTTGGAACAGCTCACGTTTAATACTGTCAACGCTCGTACTGTCGTACGTGACATGAGCATTTGATCAATGCTTACAGACAAGTCTGAGTGCGCCATAAAAATCAGGTACACATTTGAAGAGATTAACAATGATTATAATAAAATTGTATAAAAAAAAAATAGGGTGCTGAATATCTATGTATGATTACATGCTTAGTTTGTAATAAAGATATAAAATAAAATGACTTACCACTTTCGGCTCCAGCAAACGCATGTGACGAGCTGTCATCCTCGTGAGCTTCTGTATTTGATAAATGGTTTCATTAGTGAACAGCGTTCGTGTGAAAATACAACAATTTTAACAGTAGAGTACGGTTTGCGCAATTGTTTTTACTAATAGAAGGGTTAGTTGTTTTAACAATGACTTGTTCAAACTTTCTCCATTGTCCACTTCCATCACAGTTAATCCTGTCAGTCGGGATTGTCGAAAATTTGATTTTTCTCTCTTGACGTGTCCAATTAAAGTAATTGGACTACGTAAGTGGAACCCCTTCATGCCAGTACCCGCTCACACGTACCACAACCACCACATAGCAGCAACAAAATGTAGGCAAGCAGTGGTTATGTATGAATAGTGTTGCTGCAGCTTCTTGCAGTTGCGTTGTGGTAACTACAGCTACAAAATTTCGATGTGGTGTCAGCTAGTAATTTGTTTCCAATATTGTCAAGTATGGTTATTAGTCTATTTCTTACGAATGTGTGCCATCTGTTGAGATCTCCTTGCAGCTGTGACAACACTATCGTAGAATCAGGCCAACAAAATGTCTGACTCTTTGGGATGTGCGTCGCCTCACTGATATGCTTTAGTAACTTTGACAGGTGGACTGCACAACTATTTTTCATTTCACTAACAATTTTTGGAACAGCTCACGTTTAATACTGTCAACGCTCGTACTGTCGTACGTGACATGAGCATTTGATCAATGCTTACAGACAAGTCTGAGTGCGCCATAAAAATCAGGTACACATTTGAAGAGATTAACAATGATTATAATAAAATTGTATAAAAAAAAATAGGGTGCTGAATATCTATGTATGATTACATGCTTAGTTTGTAATAAAGATATAAAATAAAATGACTTACCACTTTCGGCTCCAGCAAAAGCATGTGACGAGCTGTCATCCTCGTGAGCTTCTGTATTTGATAAATGGTTTCATTAGTGAATAGCGTTCGTGTGAAAATACAACAATTTTAACAGTAGAGTACGGTTTGCGCAATTGTTTTTACTAATAGAAGGGTTAGTTGTTTTAACAATGACTTGTTCAAACTTTCTCCATTGTCCACTTCCATCACAGTTAATCCTGTCAGTCGGGATTGTCGAAAATTTGATTTTACTCTCTTGACGTGTCCAATTAAAGTAATTGGACTACGTAAGTGGAACCCCTTCATGCCAGTACCCGCTCACACGTACCACAACCACCACATAGCAGCAACAAAATGTAGGCAAGCAGTGGTTATGTATGAATAGTGTTGCTGCAGCTTCTTGCAGTTGCGTTGTGGTAACTACAGCTACAAAATTTCGATGTGGTGTCAGCTAGTAATTTGTTTCCAATATTGTCAAGTATGGTTATTAGTCTATTTCTTACGAATGTGTGCCATCTGTTGAGATCTCCTTGCAGCTGTGACAACACTATCGTAGAATCAGGCCAACAAAATATCTGACTCTTTGGGATGTGCGTCGCCTCACTGATATGCTTTAGTAACTTTGACAGGTGGACTGCACAACTATTTTTCATTTCACTAACAATTTTTGGAACAGCTCACGTTTAATACTGTCAACGCTCGTACTGTCGTACGTGACATGAGCATTTGATCAATGCTTACAGACAAGTCTGAGTGCGCCATAAAAATCAGGTACACATTTGAAGAGATTAACAATGATTATAATAAAATTGTATAAAAAAAAATAGGGTGCTGAATATCTATGTATGATTATATGCTTAGTTTGTAATAAAGATATAAAATAAAATGACTTACCACTTTCGGCTCCAGCAAAAGCATGTGACGAGCTGTCATCCTCGTGAGCTTCTGTATTTGATAAATGGTTTCATTAGTGAATAGCGTTCGTGTGAAAATACAACAATTTTAACAGTAGAGTACGGTTTGCGCAATTGTTTTTACTAATAGAAGGGTTAGTTGTTTTAACAATGACTTGTTCAAACTTTCTCCATTGTCCACTTCCATCACAGTTAATCCTGTCAGTCGGGATTGTCGAAAATTTGATTTTACTCTCTTGACGTGTCCAATTAAAGTAATTGGACTACGTAAGTGGAACCCCTTCATGCCAGTACCCGCTCACACGTACCACAACCACCACATAGCAGCAACAAAATGTAGGCAAGCAGTGGTTATGTATGAATAGTGTTGCTGCAGCTTCTTGCAGTTGCGTTGTGGTAACTACAGCTACAAAATTTCGATGTGGTGTCAGCTAGTAATTTGTTTCCAATATTGTCAAGTATGGTTATTAGTCTATTTCTTACGAATGTGTGCCATCTGTTGAGATCTCCTTGCAGCTGTGACAACACTATCGTAGAATCAGGCCAACAAAATATCTGACTCTTTGGGATGTGCGTCGCCTCACTGATATGCTTTAGTAACTTTGACAGGTGGACTGCACAACTATTTTTCATTTCACTAACAATTTTTGGAACAGCTCACGTTTAATACTGTCAACGCTCGTACTGTCGTACGTGACATGAGCATTTGATCAATGCTTACAGACAAGTCTGAGTGCGCCATAAAAATCAGGTACACATTTGAAGAGATTAACAATGATTATAATAAAATTGTATAAAAAAAAAAATAGGGTGCTGAATATCTATGTATGATTACATGCTTAGTTTGTAATAAAGATATAAAATAAAATGACTTACCACTTTCGGCTCCAGCAAAAGCATGTGACGAGCTGTCATCCTCGTGAGCTTCTGTATTTGATAAATGGTTTCATTAGTGAATAGCGTTCGTGTGAAAATACAACAATTTTAACAGTAGAGTACGGTTTGCGCAATTGTTTTTACTAATAGAAGGGTTAGTTGTTTTAACAATGACTTGTTCAAACTTTCTCCATTGTCCACTTCCATCACAGTTAATCCTGTCAGTCGGGATTGTCGAAAATTTGATTTTACTCTCTTGACGTGTCCAATTAAAGTAATTGGACTACGTAAGTGGAACCCCTTCATGCCAGTACCCGCTCACACGTACCACAACCACCACATAGCAGCAACAAAATGTAGGCAAGCAGTGGTTATGTATGAATAGTGTTGCTGCAGCTTCTTGCAGTTGCGTTGTGGTAACTACAGCTACAAAATTTCGATGTGGTGTCAGCTAGTAATTTGTTTCCAATATTGTCAAGTATGGTTATTAGTCTATTTCTTACGAATGTGTGCTATCTGTTGAGATCTCCTTGCAGCTGTGACAACACTATCGTAGAATCAGGCCAACAAAATATCTGACTCTTTGGGATGTGCGTCGCCTCACTGATATGCTTTAGTAACTTTGACAGGTGGACTGCACAACTATTTTTCATTTCACTAACAATTTTTGGAACAGCTCACGTTTAATACTGTCAACGCTCGTACTGTCGTACGTGACATGAGCATTTGAACAATGCTTACAGACAAGTCTGAGTGCGCCATAAAAATCAGGTACACATTTGAAGAGATTAACAATGATTATAATAAAATTGTATAAAAAAAAAAAATAGGGTGCTGAATATCTATGTATGATTACATGCTTAGTTTGTAATAAAGATATAAAATAAAATGACTTACCACTTTCGGCTCCAGCAAAAGCATGTGACGAGCTGTCATTCTCGTGAGCTTCTGTATTTGATAAATGGTTTCATTAGTGAATAGCGTTCGTGTGAAAATACAACAATTTTAACAGTAGAGTACGGTTTGCGCAATTGTTTTTACTAATAGAAGGGTTAGTTGTTTTAACAATGACTTGTTCAAACTTTCTCCATTGTCCACTTCCATCACAGTTAATCCTGTCAGTCGGGATTGTCGAAAATTTGATTTTACTCTCTTGACGTGTCCAATTAAAGTAATTGGACTACGTAAGTGGAACCCCTTCATGCCAGTACCCGCTCACACGTACCACAACCACCACATAGCAGCAACAAAATGTAGGCAAGCAGTGGTTATGTATGAATAGTGTTGCTGCAGCTTCTTGCAGTTGCGTTGTGGTAACTACAGCTACAAAATTTCGATGTGGTGTCAGCTAGTAATTTGTTTCCAATATTGTCAAGTATGGTTATTAGTCTATTTCTTACGAATGTGTGCTATCTGTTGAGATCTCCTTGCAGCTGTGACAATACTATCGTAGAATCAGGCCAACAAAATATCTGACTCTTTGGGATGTGCGTCGCCTCACTGTTTATGCTTAAGTAACTTTGACAGGTGGACTGCACAACTATTTTTCATATCACTAACAATTTTTGGAACAGCTCACGTTTAATACTGTCAACGCTCGTACTGTCGTACGTGACATGAGCATTTGATCAATGCTTACAGACAAGTCTGAGTGCGCCATAAAAATCAGGTACACATTTGAAGAGATTAACAATGATTATAATAAAATTGTATAAAAAAAAAATAGGGTGCTGAATATCTATGTATGATTACATGCTTAGTTTGTAATAAAGATATAAAATAAAATGACTTACCACTTTCGGCTCCAGCAAAAACATGTGACGAGCTGTCATCCTCGTGAGCTTCTGTATTTGATAAATGGTTTCATTAGTGAATAGCGTTCGTGTGAAAATACAACAATTTTAACAGTAGAGTACGGTTTGCGCAATTGTTTTTACTAATAGAAGGGTTAGTTGTTTTAACAATGACTTGTTCAAACTTTCTCCATTGTCCACTTCCATCACAGTTAATCCTGTCAGTCGGGATTGTCGAAAATTTGATTTTACTCTCTTGACGTGTCCAATTAAAGTAATTGGACTACGTAAGTGGAACCCCTTCATGCCAGTACCCGCTCACACGTACCACAACCACCACATAGCAGCAACAAAATGTAGGCAAGCAGTGGTTATGTATGAATAGTGTTGCTGCAGCTTCTTGCAGTTGCGTTGTGGTAACTACAGCTACAAAATTTCGATGTGGTGTCAGCTAGTAATTTGTTTCCAATATTGTCAAGTATGGTTATTAGTCTATTTCTTACGAATGTGTGCCATCTGTTGAGATCTCCTTGCAGCTGTGACAACACTATCGTAGAATCAGGCCAACAAAATATCTGACTCTTTGGGATGTGCGTCGCCTCACTGATATGCTTTAGTAACTTTGACAGGTGGACTGCACAACTATTTTTCATTTCACTAACAATTTTTGGAACAGCTCACGTTTAATACTGTCAACGCTCGTACTGTCGTACGTGACATGAGCATTTGATCAATGCTTACAGACAAGTCTGAGTGCGCCATAAAAATTAGGTACACATTTGAAGAGATTAACAATGATTATAATAAAATTGTATAAAAAAAAAAATAGGGTGCTGAATATCTATGTATGATTATATGCTTAGTTTGTAATAAAGATATAATATAAAATGACTTACCACTTTCGGCTCCAGCAAAAGCATGTGACGAGCTGTCATCCTCGTGAGCTTCTGTATTTGATAAATGGGGTCATTAGTGAATAGCGTTCGTGTGAAAATACAACAATTTTAACAGTAGAGTACGGTTTGCGCAATTGTTTTTACTAATAGAAGGGTTAGTTGTTTTAACAATGACTTGTTCAAACTTTCTCCATTGTCCACTTCCATCACAGTTAATCCTGTCAGTCGGGATTGTCGAAAATTTGATTTTACTCTCTTGACGTGTCCAATTAAAGTAATTGGACTACGTAAGTGGAACCCCTTCATGCCAGTACCCGCTCACACGTACCACAACCACCACATAGCAGCAACAAAATGTAGGCAAGCAGTGGTTATGTATGAATAGTGTTGCTGCAGCTTCTTGCAGTTGCGTTGTGGTAACTACAGCTACAAAATTTCGATGTGGTGTCAGCTAGTAATTTGTTTCCAATATTGTCAAGTATGGTTATCAGTCTATTTCTTACGAATGTGTGCCATCTGTTGAGATCTCCTTGCAGCTGTGACAACACTATCGTAGAATCAGGCCAACAAAATATCTGACTCTTTGGGATGTGCGTCGCCTCACTGATATGCTTTAGTAACTTTGACAGGTGGACTGCACAACTATTTTTCATTTCACTAACAATTTTTGGAACAGCTCACGTTTAATACTGTCAACGCTCGTACTGTCGTACGTAACATGAGCATTTGATCAATGCTTACAGACAAGTCTGAGTGCGCCATAAAAATCAGGTACACATTTGAAGAGATTAACAATGATTATAATAAAATTGAATAAAAAAAAAAATAGGGTGCTGAATATCTATGTATGATTACATGCTTAGTTTGTAATAAAGATATAAAATAAAATGACTTACCACTTTCGGCTCCAGCAAAAGCATGTGACGAGCTGTCATCCTCGTGAGCTTCTGTATTTGATAAATGGTTTCATTAGTGAATAGCGTTCGTGTGAAAATACAACAATTTTAACAGTAGAGTACGGTTTGCGCAATTGTTTTTACTAATAGAAGGGTTAGTTGTTTTAACAATGACTTGTTCAAACTTTCTCCATTGTCCACTTCCATCACAGTTAATCCTGTCAGTCGGGATTGTCGAAAATTTGATTTTACTCTCTTGACGTGTCCAATTAAAGTAATTGGACTACGTAAGTGGAACCCCTTCATGCCAGTACCCGCTCACACGTACCACAACCACCACATAGCAGCAACAAAATGTAGGCAAGCAGTGGTTATGTATGAATAGTGTTGCTGCAGCTTCTTGCAGTTGCGTTGTGGTAACTACAGCTACAAAATTTCGATGTGGTGTCAGCTAGTAATTTGTTTCCAATATTGTCAAGTATGGTTATTAGTCTATTTCTTACGAATGTGTGCCATCTGTTGAGATCTCCTTGCAGCTGTGACAACACTATCGTAGAATCAGGCCAACAAAATATCTGACTCTTTGGGATGTGCGTCGCCTCACTGATATGCTTTAGTAACTTTGACAGGTGGACTGCACAACTAATTTTCATTTCACTAACAATTTTTGGAACAGCTCACGTTTAATACTATCAACGCTCGTACTGTCGTACGTGACATGAGCATTTGATCAATGCTTACAGACAAGTCTGAGTGCGCCATAAAAATCAGGTACACATTTGAAGAGATTAACAATGATTATAATAAAATTGTATAAAAAAAAAAATAGGGTGCTGAATATCTATGTATGATTACATGCTTAGTTTGTAATAAAGATATAAAATAAAATGACTTACCACTTTCGGCTCCAGCAAAAGCATGTGACGAGCTGTCATCCTCGTGAGCTTCTGTATTTGATAAATGGTTTCATTAGTGAATAGCGTTCGTGTGAAAATACAACAATTTTAACAGTAGAGTACGGTTTGCGCAATTGTTTTTACTAATAGAAGGGTTAGTTGTTTTAACAATGACTTGTTCAAACTTTCTCCATTGTCCACTTCCATCACAGTTAATCCTGTCAGTCGGGATTGTCGAAAATTTGATTTTACTCTCTTGACGTGTCCAATTAAAGTAATTGGACTACGTAAGTGGAACCCCTTCATGCCAGTACCCGCTCACACGTACCACAACCACCACATAGCAGCAACAAAATGTAGGCAAGCAGTGGTTATGTATGAATAGTGTTGCTGCAGCTTCTTGCAGTTGCGTTGTGGTAACTACAGCTACAAAATTTCGATGTGGTGTCAGCTAGTAATTTGTTTCCAATATTGTCAAGTATGGTTATTAGTCTATTTCTTACGAATGTGTGCCATCTGTTGAGATCTCCTTGCAGCTGTGACAATACTATCGTAGAATCAGGCCAACAAAATATCTGACTCTTTGGGATGTGCGTCGCCTCACTGATATGCTTTAGTAACTTTGACAGGTGGACTGCACAACTATTTTTCATATCACTAACAATTTTTGGAACAGCTCACGTTTAATACTGTCAACGCTCGTACTGTCGTACGTGACATGAGCATTTGATCAATGCTTACAGACAAGTCTGAGTGCGCCATAAAAATCAGGTACACATTTGAAGAGATTAACAATGATTATAATAAAATTGTATAAAAAAAAATAGGGTGCTGAATATCTATGTATGATTACATGCTTAGTTTGTAATAAAGATATAAAATAAAATGACTTACCACTTTCGGCTCCAGCAAAAGCATGTGACGAGCTGTCATCCTCGTGAGCTTCTGTATTTGATAAATGGTTTCATTAGTGAATAGCGTTCGTGTGAAAATACAACAATTTTAACAGTAGAGTACGGTTTGCGCAATTGTTTTTACTAATAGAAGGGTTAGTTGTTTTAACAATGACTTGTTCAAACTTTCTCCATTGTCCACTTCCATCACAGTTAATCCTGTCAGTCGGGATTGTCGAAAATTTGATTTTACTCTCTTGACGTGTCCAATTAAAGTAATTGGACTACGTAAGTGGAACCCCTTCATGCCAGTACCCGCTCACACGTACCACAACCACCACATAGCAGCAACAAAATGTAGGCAAGCAGTGGTTATGTATGAATAGTGTTGCTGCAGCTTCTTGCAGTTGCGTTGTGGTAACTACAGCTACAAAATTTCGATGTGGTGTCAGCTAGTAATTTGTTTCCAATATTGTCAAGTATGGTTATTAGTCTATTTCTTACGAATGTGTGCCATCTGTTGAGATCTCCTTGCAGCTGTGACAACACTATCGTAGAATCAGGCCAACAAAATATCTGACTCTTTGGGATGTGCGTCGCCTCACTGATATGCTTTAGTAACTTTGACAGGTGGACTGCACAACTATTTTTCATTTCACTAACAATTTTTGGAACAGCTCACGTTTAATACTGTCAACGCTCGTACTGTCGTACGTGACATGAGCATTTGATCAATGCTTACAAACAAGTCTGAGTGCGCCATAAAAATCAGGTACACATTTGAAGAGATTAACAATGATTATAATAAAATTGTATAAAAAAAAAATAGGGTGCTGAATATCTATGTATGATTACATGCTTAGTTTGTAATAAAAATATAAAATAAAATGACTTACCACTTTCGGCTCCAGCAAAAGCATGTGACGAGCTGTCATCCTCGTGAGCTTCTGTATTTGATAAATGGTTTCATTAGTGAATAGCGTTCGTGTGAAAATACAACAATTTTAACAGTAGAGTACGGTTTGCGCAATTGTTTTTACTAATATAGGGGTTAGTTGTTTTAACAATGACTTGTTCAAACTTTCTCCATTGTCCACTTCCATCACAGTTAATCCTGTCAGTCGGGATTGTCGAAAATTTGATTTTACTCTCTTGACGTGTCCAATTAAAGTAATTGGACTACGTAAGTGGAACCCCTTCATGCCAGTACCCGCTCACACGTACCACAACCACCACATAGCAGCAACAAAATGTAGGCAAGCAGTGGTTATGTATGAATAGTGTTGCTGCAGCTTCTTGCAGTTGCGTTGTGGTCACTACAGCTACAAAATTTCGATGTGGTGTCAGCTAGTAGTTTGTTTCCAATATTGTCAAGTATGGTTATTAGTCTATTTCTTACGAATGTGTGCCATCTGTTGAGATCTCCTTGCAGCTGTGACAACACTATCGTAGAATCAGGCCAACAAAATATCTGACTCTTTGGGATGTGCGTCGCCTCACTGATATGCTTTAGTAACTTTGACAGGTGGACTGCACAACTATTTTTCATTTCACTAACAATTTTTGGAACAGCTCACGTTTAATACTGTCAACGCTCGTACTGTCGTACGTGACATGAGCATTTGATCAATGCTTACAGACAAGTCTGAGTGCGCCATAAAAATCAGGTACACATTTGAAGAGATTAATAATGATTATAATAAAATTGTATAAAAAAAAAATAGGGTGCTGAATATCTATGTATGATTACATGCTTAGTTTGTAATAAAAATATAAAATAAAATGACTTACCACTTTCGGCTCCAGCAAAAGCATGTGACGAGCTGTCATCCTCGTGAGCTTCTGTATTTGATAAATGGTTTCATTAGTGAATAGCGTTCGTGTGAAAATACAACAATTTTAACAGTAGAGTACGGTTTGCGCAATTGTTTTTACTAATATAGGGGTTAGTTGTTTTAACAATGACTTGTTCAAACTTTCTCCATTGTCCACTTCCATCACAGTTAATCCTGTCAGTCGGGATTGTCGAAAATTTGATTTTACTCTCTTGACGTGTCCAATTAAAGTAATTGGACTACGTAAGTGGAACCCCTTCATGCCAGTACCCGCTCACACGTACCACAACCACCACATAGCAGCAACAAAATGTAGGCAAGCAGTGGTTATGTATGAATAGTGTTGCTGCAGCTTCTTGCAGTTGCGTTGTGGTAACTACAGCTACAAAATTTCGATGTGGTGTCAGCTAGTAGTTTGTTTCCAATATTGTCAAGTATGGTTATTAGTCTATTTCTTACGAATGTGTGCCATATGTTGAGATCTCCTTGCAGCTGTGACAACACTATCGTAGAATCAGGCCAACAAAATATCTGACTCTTTGGGATGTGCGTCGCCTCACTGATATGCTTTAGTAACTTTGACAGGTGGACTGGACAACTATTTTTCATTTCACTAACAATTTTTGGAACAGCTTACGTTTAATACTGTCAACGCTCATACTGTCGTACGTGACATGAGCATTTGATCAATGCTTACAGACAAGTCTGAGTGCGCCATAAAAATCAGGTACACATTTGAAGAGATTAACAATGATTATAATAAAACTGTATAAAAAAAAAATAGGGTGCTGAATATCTATGTATGATTATATGCTTAGTTTGTAATAAAGATATAAAATAAAATGACTTACCACTTTCGGCTCCAGCAAAAGCATGTGACGAGCTGTCATCCTCGTGAGCTTCTGTATTTGATAAATGGTTTCATTAGTGAATAGCGTTCGTGTGAAAATACAACAATTTTAACAGTAGAGTACGGTTTGCGCAGTTGTTTTTACTAATAGAAGGGTTAGTTGTTTTAACAATGACTTGTTCAAACTTTCTCCATTGTCCACTTCCATCACAGTTAATCCTGTCAGTCGGGATTGTCGAAAATTTGATTTTACTCTCTTGACGTGTCTAATTAAAGTAATTGGACTACGTAAGTGGAACCCCTTCATGCCAGTACCCGCTCACACGTACCACAACCACCACATAGCAGCAACAAAATGTAGGCAAGCAGTGGTTATGTATGAATAGTGTTGCTGCAGCTTCTTGCAGTTGCGTTGTGGTAACTACAGCTACAAAATTTCGATGTGGTGTCAGCTAGTAATTTGTTTCCAATATTGTCAAGTATGGTTATTAGTCTATTTCTTACGAATGTGTGCCATCTGTTGAGATCTCCTTGCAGCTGTGACAACACTATCGTAGAATCAGGCCAACAAAATATCTGACTCTTTGGGATGTGCGTCGCCTCACTGATATGCTTTAGTAACTTTGACAGGTGGACTGCACAACTATTTTTCATTTCACTAACAATTTTTGGAACAGCTCACGTTTAATACTGTCAACGCTCGTACTGTCGTACGTGACATGAGCATTTGATCAATGCTTACAGACAAGTCTGAGTGCGCCATAAAAATCAGGTACACATTTGAAGAGATTAACAATGATTATAATAAAATTGTATAAAAAAAAAATAGGGTGCTGAATATCTATGTATGATTACATGCTTAGTTTGTAATAAAAATATAAAATAAAATGACTTACCACTTTCGGCTCCAGCAAAAGCATGTGACGAGCTGTCATCCTCGTGAGCTTCTGTATTTGATAAATGGTTTCATTAGTGAATAGCGTTCGTGTGAAAATACAACAATTTTAACAGTAGAGTACGGTTTGCGCAATTGTTTTTACTAATATAGGGGTTAGTTGTTTTAACAATGACTTGTTCAAACTTTCTCCATTGTCCACTTCCATCACAGTTAATCCTGTCAGTCGGGATTGTCGAAAATTTGATTTTACTCTCTTGACGTGTCCAATTAAAGTAATTGGACTACGTAAGTGGAACCCCTTCATGCCAGTACCCGCTCACACGTACCACAACCACCACATAGCAGCAACAAAATGTAGGCAAGCAGTGGTTATGTATGAATAGTGTTGCTGCAGCTTCTTGCAGTTGCGTTGTGGTAACTACAGCTACAAAATTTCGATGTGGTGTCAGCTAGTAATTTGTTTCCAATATTGTCAAGTATGGTTATTAGTCTATTTCTTACGAATGTGTGCCATCTGTTGAGATCTCCTTGCAGCTGTGACAACACTATCGTAGAATCAGGCCAACAAAATATCTGACTCTTTGGGATGTGCGTCGCCTCACTGATATGCTTTAGTAACTTTGACAGGTGGACTGGACAACTATTTTTCATTTCACTAACAATTTTTGGAACAGCTCACGTTTAATACTGTCAACGCTCATACTGTCGTACGTGACATGAGCATTTGATCAATGCTTACAGACAAGTCTGAGTGCGCCATAAAAATCAGGTACACATTTGAAGAGATTAACAATGATTATAATAAAACTGTATAAAAAAAAAATAGGGTGCTGAATATCTATGTATGATTATATGCTTAGTTTGTAATAAAGATATAAAATAAAATGACTTACCACTTTCGGCTCCAGCAAAAGCATGTGACGAGCTGTCATCCTCGTGAGCTTCTGTATTTGATAAATGGTTTCATTAGTGAATAGCGTTCGTGTGAAAATACAACAATTTTAACAGTAGAGTACGGTTTGCGCAATTGTTTTTACTAATAGAAGGGTTAGTTGTTTTAACAATGACTTGTTCAAACTTTCTCCATTGTCCACTTCCATCACAGTTAATCCTGTCAGTCGGGATTGTCGAAAATTTGATTTTACTCTCTTGACGTGTCCAATTAAAGTAATTGGACTACGTAAGTGGAACCCCTTCATGCCAGTACCCGCTCACACGTACCACAACCACCACATAGCAGCAACAAAATGTAGGCAAGCAGTGGTTATGTATGAATAGTGTTGCTGCAGCTTCTTGCAGTTGCGTTGTGGTAACTACAGCTACAAAATTTCGATGTGGTGTCAGCTAGTAATTTGTTTCCAATATTGTCAGGTATGGTTATTAGTCTATTTCTTACGAATGTGTGCCATCTGTTGAGATCTCCTTGCAGCTGTGACAACACTATCGTAGAATCAGGCCAACAAAATGTCTGACTCTTTGGGATGTGCGTCGCCTCACTGATATGCTTTAGTAACTTTGACAGGTGGACTGGACAACTATTTTTCATTTCACTAACAATTTTTGGAACAGCTCACGTTTAATACTGTCAACGCTCGTACTGTCGTACGTGACATGAGCATTTGATCAATGCTTACAGACAAGTCTGAGTGCGCCATAAAAATCAGGTACACATTTGAAGAGATTAACAATGATTATAATAAAATTGTATAAAAAAAAATAGGGTGCTGAATATCTATGTATGATTACATGCTTAGTTTGTAATAAAAATATAAAATAAAATGACTTACCACTTTCGGCTCCAGCAAAAGCATGTGACGAGCTGTCATCCTCGTGAGCTTCTGTATTTGATAAATGGTTTCATTAGTGAATAGCGTTCGTGTGAAAATACAACAATTTTAACAGTAGAGTACGGTTTGCGCAATTGTTTTTACTAATATAGGGGTTAGTTGTTTTAACAATGACTTGTTCAAACTTTCTCCATTGTCCACTTCCATCACAGTTAATCCTGTCAGTCGGGATTGTCGAAAATTTGATTTTACTCTCTTGACGTGTCCAATTAAAGTAATTGGACTACGTAAGTGGAACCCCTTCATGCCAGTACCCGCTCACAAGTACCACAACCACCACATAGCAGCAACAAAATGTAGGCAAGCAGTGGTTATGTATGAATAGTGTTGCTGCAGCTTCTTGCAGTTGCGTTGTGGTAACTACAGCTACAAAATTTCGATGTGGTGTCAGCTAGTAATTTGTTTCCAATATTGTCAAGTATGGTTATTAGTCTATTTCTTACGAATGTGTGCCATCTGTTGAGATCTCCTTGCAGCTGTGACAACACTATCGTAGAATCAGGCCAACAAAATATCTGACTCTTTGGGATGTGCGTCGCCTCACTGATATGCTTTAGTAACTTTGACAGGTGGACTGGACAACTATTTTTCATTTCACTAACAATTTTTGGAACAGCTCACGTTTAATACTGTCAACGCTCGTACTGTCGTACGTGACATGAGCATTTGATCAATGCTTACAGACAAGTCTGAGTGCGCCATAAAAATCAGGTACACATTTGAAGAGATTAACAATGATTATAATAAAACTGTATAAAAAAAAAATAGTGTGCTGAATATCTATGTATGATTATATGCTTAGTTTGTAATAAAGATATAAAATAAAATGACTTACTACTTTCGGCTCCAGCAAAAGCATGTGACGAGCTGTCATCCTCGTGAGCTTCTGTATTTGATAAATGGTTTCATTAGTGAATAGCGTTCGTGTGAAAATACAACAATTTTAACAGTAGAGTACGGTTTGCGCAATTGTTTTTACTAATAGAAGGGTTAGTTGTTTTAACAATGACTTGTTCAAACTTTCTCCATTGTCCACTTCCATCACAGTTAATCCTGTCAGTCGGGATTGTCGAAAATTTGATTTTACTCTCTTGACGTGTCCAATTAAAGTAATTGGACTACGTAAGTGGAACCCCTTCATGCCAGTACCCGCTCACACGTACCACAACCACCACATAGCAGCAACAAAATGTAGGCAAGCAGTGGTTATGTATGAATAGTGTTGCTGCAGCTTCTTGCAGTTGCGTTGTGGTAACTACAGCTACAAAATTTCGATGTGGTGTCAGCTAGTAATTTGTTTCCAATATTGTCAAGTATGGTTATTAGTCTATTTCTTACGAATGTGTGCCATCTGTTGAGATCTCCTTGCAGCTGTGACAACACTATCGTAGAATCAGGCCAACAAAATGTCTGACTCTTTGGGATGTGCGTCGCCTCACTGATATGCTTTAGTAACTTTGACAGGTGGACTGCACAACTATTTTTCATTTCACTAACAATTTTTGGAACAGCTCACGTTTAATACTGTCAACGCTCGTACTGTCGTACGTGACATGAGCATTTGATCAATGCTTACAGACAAGTCTGAGTGCGCCATAAAAATCAGGTACACATTTGAAGAGATTAACAATGATTATAATAAAATTGTATAAAAAAAAATAGGGTGCTGAATATCTATGTATGATTACATGCTTAGTTTGTAATAACGATGTAAAATAAAATGACTTACCACTTTCGGCTCCAGCAAAAGCATCTGACGAGCTGTCATCCTCGTGAGCTTCTGTATTTGATAAATGGTTTCATTAGTGAATAGCGTTCGTGTGAAAATACAACAATTTTAACAGTAGAGTACGGTTTGCGCAATTGTTTTTACTAATAGAAGGGTTAGTTGTTTTAACAATGACTTGTTCAAACTTTCTCCATTGTCCACTTCCATCACAGTTAATCCTGTCAGTCGGGATTGTCGAAAATTTGATTTTACTCTCTTGACGTGTCCAATTACAGTAATTGGACTACGTAAGTGGAACCCCTTCATGCCAGTACCCGCTCACACGTACCACAACCACCACATAGCAGCAACAAAATGTAGGCAAGCAGTGGTTATGTATGAAAAGTGTTGCTGCAGCTTCTTGCAGTTGCGTTGTGGTAACTACAGCTACAAAATTTCGATGTGGTGTCAGCTAGTAATTTGTTTCCAATATTGTCAAGTATGGTTATTAGTCTATTTCTTACGAATGTGTGCCATCTGTTGAGATCTCCTTGCAGCTGTGACAACACTATCGTAGAATCAGGCCAACAAAATGTCTGACTCTTTGGGATGTGCGTCGCCTCACTGATATGCTTTAGTAACTTTGACAGGTGGACTGCACAACTATTTTTCATTTCACTAACAATTTTTGGAACAGCTCACGTTTAATACTGTCAACGCTCGTACTGTCGTACGTGACATGAGCATTTGATCAATGCTTACAGACAAGTCTGAGTGCGCCATAAAAATCAGGTACACATTTGAAGAGATTAACAATGATTATAATAAAACTGTATAAAAAAAAAATAGGGTGCTGAATATCTATGTATGATTATATGCTTAGTTTGTAATAAAGATATAAAATAAAATGACTTACCACTTTCGGCTCCAGCAAAAGCATGTGACGAGCTGTCATCCTCGTGAGCTTCTGTATTTGATAAATGGTTTCATTAGTGAATAGCGTTCGTGTGAAAATACAACAATTTTAACAGTAGAGTACGGTTTGCGCAGTTGTTTTTACTAATAGAAGGGTTAGTTGTTTTAACAATGACTTGTTCAAACTTTCTCCATTGTCCACTTCCATCACAGTTAATCCTGTCAGTCGGGATTGTCGAAAATTTGATTTTACTCTCTTGACGTGTCCAATTAAAGTAATTGGACTACGTAAGTGGAACCCCTTCATGCCAGTACCCGCTCACACGTACCACAACCACCACATAGCAGCAACAAAATGTAGGCAAGCAGTGGTTATGTATGAATAGTGTTGCTGCAGCTTCTTGCAGTTGCGTTGTGGTAACTACAGCTACAAAATTTCGATGTGGTGTCAGCTAGTAATTTGTTTCCAATATTGTCAAGTATGGTTATTAGTCTATTTCTTACGAATGTGTGCCATCTGTTGAGATCTCCTTGCAGCTGTGACAACACTATCGTAGAATCAGGCCAACAAAATGTCTGACTCTTTGGGATGTGCGTCGCCTCACTGATATGCTTTAGTAACTTTGACAGGTGGACTGCACAACTATTTTTCATTTCACTAACAATTTTTGGAACAGCTCACGTTTAATACTGTCAACGCTCGTACTGTCGTACGTGACATGAGCATTTGATCAATGCTTACAGACAAGTCTGAGTGCGCCATAAAAATCAGGTACACATTTGAAGAGATTAACAATGATTATAATAAAATTGTATAAAAAAAAATAGGGTGCTGAATATCTATGTATGATTACATGCTTAGTTTGTAATAAAAATATAAAATAAAATGACTTACCACTTTCGGCTCCAGCAAAAGCATGTGACGAGCTGTCATCCTCGTGAGCTTCTGTATTTGATAAATGGTTTCATTAGTGAATAGCGTTCGTGTGAAAATACAACAATTTTAACAGTAGAGTACGGTTTGCGCAATTGTTTTTACTAATAGAAGGGTTAGTTGTTTTAACAATGACTTGTTCAAACTTTCTCCATTGTCCACTTCCATCACAGTTAATCCTGTCAGTCGGGATTGTCGAAAATTTGATTTTACTCTCTTGACGTGTCCAATTAAAGTAATTGGACTACGTAAGTGGAACCCCTTCATGCCAGTACCCGCTCACACGTACCACAACCACCACATAGCAGCAACAAAATGTAGGCAAGCAGTGGTTATGTATGAATAGTGTTGCTGCAGCTTCTTGCAGTTGCGTTGTGGTAACTACAGCTACAAAATTTCGATGTGGTGTCAGCTAGTAATTTGTTTCCAATATTGTCAAGTATGGTTATTAGTCTATTTCTTACGAATGTGTGCCATCTGTTGAGATCTCCTTGCAGCTGTGACAACACTATCGTAGAATCAGGCCAACAAAATATCTGACTCTTTGGGATGTGCGTCGCCTCACTGATATGCTTTAGTAACTTTGACAGGTGGACTGGACAACTATTTTTCATTTCACTAACAATTTTTGGAACAGCTCACGTTTAATACTGTCAACGCTCATACTGTCGTACGTGACATGAGCATTTGATCAATGCTTACAGACAAGTCTGAGTGCGCCATAAAAATCAGGTACACATTTGAAGAGATTAACAATGATTATAATAAAACTGTATAAAAAAAAAATAGGGTGCTGAATATCTATGTATGATTATATGCTTAGTTTGTAATAAAGATATAAAATAAAATGACTTACCACTTTCGGCTCCAGCAAAAGCATGTGACGAGCTGTCATCCTCGTGAGCTTCTGTATTTGATAAATGGTTTCATTAGTGAATAGCGTTCGTGTGAAAATACAACAATTTTAACAGTAGAGTACGGTTTGCGCAATTGTTTTTACTAATAGAAGGGTTAGTTGTTTTAACAATGACTTGTTCAAACTTTCTCCATTGTCCACTTCCATCACAGTTAATCCTGTCAGTCGGGATTGTCGAAAATTTGATTTTACTCTCTTGACGTGTCCAATTAAAGTAATTGGACTACGTAAGTGGAACCCCTTCATGCCAGTACCCGCTCACACGTACCACAACCACCACATAGCAGCAACAAAATATAGGCAAGCAGTGGTTATGTATGAAAAGTGTTGCTGCAGCTTCTTGCAGTTGCGTTGTGGTAACTACAGCTACAAAATTTCGATGTGGTGTCAGCTAGTAATTTGTTTCCAATATTGTCAAGTATGGTTATTAGTCTATTTCTTACGAATGTGTGCCATCTGTTGAGATCTCCTTGCAGCTGTGACAACACTATCGTAGAATCAGGCCAACAAAATGTCTGACTCTTTGGGATGTGCGTCGCCTCACTGATATGCTTTAGTAACTTTGACAGGTGGACTGCACAACTATTTTTCATTTCACTAACAATTTTTGGAACAGCTCACGTTTAATACTGTCAACGCTCGTACTGTCGTACGTGACATGAGCATTTGATCAATGCTTACAGACAAGTCTGAGTGCGCCATAAAAATCAGGTACACATTTGAAGAGATTAACAATGATTATAATAAAATTGTATAAAAAAAAATAGGGTGCTGAATATCTATGTATGATTACATGCTTAGTTTGTAATAAAAATATAAAATAAAATGACTTACCACTTTCGGCTCCAGCAAAAGCATGTGACGAGCTGTCATCCTCGTGAGCTTCTGTATTTGATAAATGGTTTCATTAGTGAATAGCGTTCGTGTGAAAATACAACAATTTTAACAGTAGAGTACGGTTTGCGCAATTGTTTTTACTAATATAGGGGTTAGTTGTTTTAACAATGACTTGTTCAAACTTTCTCCATTGTCCACTTCCATCACAGTTAATCCTGTCAGTCGGGATTGTCGAAAATTTGATTTTACTCTCTTGACGTGTCCAATTAAAGTAATTGGACTACGTAAGTGGAACCCCTTCATGCCAGTACCCGCTCACACGTACCACAACCACCACATAGCAGCAACAAAATGTAGGCAAGCAGTGGTTATGTATGAATAGTGTTGCTGCAGCTTCTTGCAGTTGCGTTGTGGTAACTACAGCTACAAAATTTCGATGTGGTGTCAGCTAGTAATTTGTTTCCAATATTGTCAAGTATGGTTATTAGTCTATTTCTTACGAATGTGTGCCATCTGTTGAGATCTCCTTGCAGCTGTGACAACACTATCGTAGAATCAGGCCAACAAAATATCTGACTCTTTGGGATGTGCGTCGCCTCACTGATATGCTTTAGTAACTTTGACAGGTGGACTGGACAACTATTTTTCATTTCACTAACAATTTTTGGAACAGCTCACGTTTAATACTGTCAACGCTCATACTGTCGTACGTGACATGAGCATTTGATCAATGCTTACAGACAAGTCTGAGTGCGCCATAAAAATCAGGTACACATTTGAAGAGATTAACAATGATTATAATAAAACTGTATAAAAAAAAAATAGGGTGCTGAATATCTATGTATGATTATATGCTTAGTTTGTAATAAAGATATAAAATAAAATGACTTACCACTTTCGGCTCCAGCAAAAGCATGTGACGAGCTGTCATCCTCGTGAGCTTCTGTATTTGATAAATGGTTTCATTAGTGAATAGCGTTCGTGTGAAAATACAACAATTTTAACAGTAGAGTACGGTTTGCGCAATTGTTTTTACTAATATAGGGGTTAGTTGTTTTAACAATGACTTGTTCAAACTTTCTCCATTGTCCACTTCCATCACAGTTAATCCTGTCAGTCGGGATTGTCGAAAATTTGATTTTACTCTCTTGACGTGTCCAATTAAAGTAATTGGACTACGTAAGTGGAACCCCTTCATGCCAGTACCCGCTCACACGTACCACAACCACCACATAGCAGCAACAAAATGTAGGCAAGCAGTGGTTATGTATGAATAGTGTTGCTGCAGCTTCTTGCAGTTGCGTTGTGGTAACTACAGCTACAAAATTTCGATGTGGTGTCAGCTAGTAATTTGTTTCCAATATTGTCAAGTATGGTTATTAGTCTATTTCTTACGAATGTGTGCCATCTGTTGAGATCTCCTTGCAGCTGTGACAACACTATCGTAGAATCAGGCCAACAAAATATCTGACTCTTTGGGATGTGCGTCGCCTCACTGATATGCTTTAGTAACTTTGACAGGTGGACTGCACAACTATTTTTCATTTCACTAACAATTTTTGGAACAGCTCACGTTTAATACTGTCAACGCTCGTACTGTCGTACGTGACATGAGCATTTGATCAATGCTTACAGACAAGTCTGAGTGCGCCATAAAAATCAGGTACACATTTGAAGAGATTAACAATGATTATAATAAAATTGTATAAAAAAAAAATAGGGTGCTGAATATCTATGTATGATTACATGCTTAGTTTGTAATAAAGATATAAAATAAAATGACTTACCACTTTCGGCTCCAGCAAAAGCATGTGACGAGCTGTCATCCTCGTGAGCTTCTGTATTTGATAAATGGTTTCATTAGTGAATAGCGTTCGTGTGAAAATACAACAATTTTAACAGTAGAGTACGGTTTGCGCAATTGTTTTTACTAATAGAAGGGTTAGTTGTTTTAACAATGACTTGTTCAAACTTTCTCCATTGTCCACTTCCATCACAGTTAATCCTGTCAGTCGGGATTGTCGAAAATTTGATTTTACTCTCTTGACGTGTCCAATTAAAGTAATTGGACTACGTAAGTGGAACCCCTTCATGCCAGTACCCGCTCACACGTACCACAACCACCACATAGCAGCAACAAAATGTAGGCAAGCAGTGGTTATGTATGAATAGTGTTGCTGCAGCTTCTTGCAGTTGCGTTGTGGTAACTACAGCTACAAAATTTCGATGTGGTGTCAGCTAGTAATTTGTTTCCAATATTGTCAAGTATGGTTATTAGTCTATTTCTTACGAATGTGTGCCATCTGTTGAGATCTCCTTGCAGCTGTGACAACACTATCGTAGAATCAGGCCAACAAAATGTCTGACTCTTTGGGATGTGCGTCGCCTCACTGATATGCTTTAGTAACTTTGACAGGTGGACTGCACAACTATTTTTCATTTCACTAACAATTTTTGGAACAGCTCACGTTTAATACTGTCAACGCTCGTACTGTCGTACGTGACATGAGCATTTGATCAATGCTTACAGACAAGTCTGAGTGCGCCATAAAAATCAGGTACACATTTGAAGAGATTAACAATGATTATAATAAAATTGTATAAAAAAAAATAGGGTGCTGAATATCTATGTATGATTACATGCTTAGTTTGTAATAAAAATATAAAATAAAATGACTTACCACTTTCGGCTCCAGCAAAAGCATGTGACGAGCTGTCATCCTCGTGAGCTTCTGTATTTGATAAATGGTTTCATTAGTGAATAGCGTTCGTGTGAAAATACAACAATTTTAACAGTAGAGTACGGTTTGCGCAATTGTTTTTACTAATATAGGGGTTAGTTGTTTTAACAATGACTTGTTCAAACTTTCTCCATTGTCCACTTCCATCACAGTTAATCCTGTCAGTCGGGATTGTCGAAAATTTGATTTTTCTCTCTTGACGTGTCCAATTAAAGTAATTGGACTACGTAAGTGGAACCCCTTCATGCCAGTACCCGCTCACACGTACCACAACCACCACATAGCAGCAACAAAATGTAGGCAAGCAGTGGTTATGTATGAATAGTGTTGCTGCAGCTTCTTGCAGTTGCGTTGTGGTAACTACAGCTACAAAATTTCGATGTGGTGTCAGCTAGTAATTTGTTTCCAATATTGTCAAGTATGGTTATTAGTCTATTTCTTACGAATGTGTGCCATCTGTTGAGATCTCCTTGCAGCTGTGACAACACTATCGTAGAATCAGGCCAACAAAATATCTGACTCTTTGGGATGTGCGTCGCCTCACTGATATGCTTTAGTAACTTTGACAGGTGGACTGGACAACTATTTTTCATTTCACTAACAATTTTTGGAACAGCTCACGTTTAATACTGTCAACGCTCATACTGTCGTACGTGACATGAGCATTTGATCAATGCTTACAGACAAGTCTGAGTGCGCCATAAAAATCAGGTACACATTTGAAGAGATTAACAATGATTATAATAAAATTGTATAAAAAAAAAATAGGGTGCTGAATATCTATGTATGATTACATGCTTAGTTTGTAATAAAGATATAAAATAAAATGACTTACCACTTTCGGCTCCAGCAAAAGCATGTGACGAGCTGTCATCCTCGTGAGCTTCTGTATTTGATAAATGGTTTCATTAGTGAATAGCGTTCGTGTGAAAATACAACAATTTTAACAGTAGAGTACGGTTTGCGCAATTGTTTTTACTAATAGAAGGGTTAGTTGTTTTAACAATGACTTGTTCAAACTTTCTCCATTGTTCACTTCCATCACAGTTAATCCTGTCAGTCGGGATTGTCGAAAATTTGATTTTACTCTCTTGACGTGTCCAATTAAAGTAATTGGACTACGTAAGTGGAACCCCTTCATGCCAGTACCCGCTCACACGTACCACAACCACCACATAGCAGCAACAAAATGTAGGCAAGCAGTGGTTATGTATGAATAGTGTTGCTGCAGCTTCTTGCAGTTGCGTTGTGGTAACTACAGCTACAAAATTTCGATGTGGTGTCAGCTAGTAATTTGTTTCCAATATTGTCAAGTATGGTTATTAGTCTATTTCTTACGAATGTGTGCCATCTGTTGAGATCTCCTTGCAGCTGTGACAACACTATCGTAGAATCAGGCCAACAAAATGTCTGACTCTTTGGGATGTGCGTCGCCTCACTGATATGCTTTAGTAACTTTGACAGGTGGACTGCACAACTATTTTTCATTTCACTAACAATTTTTGGAACAGCTCACGTTTAATACTGTCAACGCTCGTACTGTCGTACGTGACATGAGCATTTGATCAATGCTTACAGACAAGTCTGAGTGCGCCATAAAAATCAGGTACACATTTGAAGAGATTAACAATGATTATAATAAAATTGTATAAAAAAAAATAGGGTGCTGAATATCTATGTATGATTACATGCTTAGTTTGTAATAAAAATATAAAATAAAATGACTTACCACTTTCGGCTCCAGCAAAAGCATGTGACGAGCTGTCATCCTCGTGAGCTTCTGTATTTGATAAATGGTTTCATTAGTGAATAGCGTTCGTGTGAAAATACAACAATTTTAACAGTAGAGTACGGTTTGCGCAATTGTTTTTACTAATATAGGGGTTAGTTGTTTTAACAATGACTTGTTCAAACTTTCTCCATTGTCCACTTCCATCACAGTTAATCCTGTCAGTCGGGATTGTCGAAAATTTGATTTTTCTCTCTTGACGTGTCCAATTAAAGTAATTGGACTACGTAAGTGGAACCCCTTCATGCCAGTACCCGCTCACACGTACCACAACCACCACATAGCAGCAACAAAATGTAGGCAAGCAGTGGTTATGTATGAATAGTGTTGCTGCAGCTTCTTGCAGTTGCGTTGTGGTAACTACAGCTACAAAATTTCGATGTGGTGTCAGCTAGTAATTTGTTTCCAATATTGTCAAGTATGGTTATTAGTCTATTTCTTACGAATGTGTGCCATCTGTTGAGATCTCCTTGCAGCTGTGACAACACTATCGTAGAATCAGGCCAACAAAATATCTGACTCTTTGGGATGTGCGTCGCCTCACTGATATGCTTTAGTAACTTTGACAGGTGGACTGGACAACTATTTTTCATTTCACTAACAATTTTTGGAACAGCTCACGTTTAATACTGTCAACGCTCATACTGTCGTACGTGACATGAGCATTTGATCAATGCTTACAGACAAGTCTGAGTGCGCCATAAAAATCAGGTACACATTTGAAGAGATTAACAATGATTATAATAAAACTGTATAAAAAAAAAATAGGGTGCTGAATATCTATGTATGATTATATGCTTAGTTTGTAATAAAGATATAAAATAAAATGACTTACCACTTTCGGCTCCAGCAAAAGCATGTGACGAGCTGTCATCCTCGTGAGCTTCTGTATTTGATAAATGGTTTCATTAGTGAATAGCGTTCGTGTGAAAATACAACAATTTTAACAGTAGAGTACGGTTTGCGCAATTGTTTTTACTAATAGAAGGGTTAGTTGTTTTAACAATGACTTGTTCAAACTTTCTCCATTGTCCACTTCCATCACAGTTAATCCTGTCAGTCGGGATTGTCGAAAATTTGATTTTACTCTCTTGACGTGTCCAATTAAAGTAATTGGACTACGTAAGTGGAACCCCTTCATGCCAGTACCCGCTCACACGTACCACAACCACCACATAGCAGCAACAAAATGTAGGCAAGCAGTGGTTATGTATGAATAGTGTTGCTGCAGCTTCTTGCAGTTGCGTTGTGGTAACTACAGCTACAAAATTTCGATGTGGTGTCAGCTAGTAATTTGTTTCCAATATTGTCAAGTATGGTTATTAGTCTATTTCTTACGAATGTGTGCCATCTGTTGAGATCTCCTTGCAGCTGTGACAATACTATCGTAGAATCAGGCCAACAAAATATCTGACTCTTTGGGATGTGCGTCGCCTTACTGATATGCTTTAGTAACTTTGACAGGTGGACTGCACAACTATTTTTCATATCACTAACAATTTTTGGAACAGCTCACGTTTAATACTGTCAACGCTCGTACTGTCGTACGTGACATGAGCATTTGATCAATGCTTACAGACAAGTCTGAGTGCGCCATAAAAATCAGGTACACATTTGAAGAGATTAACAATGATTATAATAAAATTGTATAAAAAAAAATAGGGTGCTGAATATCTATGTATGATTACATGCTTAGTTTGTAATAAAGATATAAAATAAAATGACTTACCACTTTCGGCTCCAGCAAAAGCATGTGACGAGCTGTCATCCTCGTGAGCTTCTGTATTTGATAAATGGTTTCATTAGTGAATAGCGTTCGTGTGAAAATACAACAATTTTAACAGTAGAGTACGGTTTGCGCAATTGTTTTTACTAATAGAAGGGTTAGTTGTTTTAACAATGACTTGTTCAAACTTTCTCCATTGTCCACTTCCATCACAGTTAATCCTGTCAGTCGGGATTGTCGAAAATTTGATTTTACTCTCTTGACGTGTCCAATTAAAGTAATTGGACTACGTAAGTGGAACCCCTTCATGCCAGTACCCGCTCACACGTACCACAACCACCACATAGCAGCAACAAAATGTAGGCAAGCAGTGGTTATGTATGAATAGTGTTGCTGCAGCTTCTTGCAGTTGCGTTGTGGTAACTACAGCTACAAAATTTCGATGTGGTGTCAGCTAGTAATTTGTTTCCAATATTGTCAAGTATGGTTATTAGTCTATTTCTTACGAATGTGTGCCATCTGTTGAGATCTCCTTGCAGCTGTGACAACACTATCGTAGAATCAGGCCAACAAAATGTCTGACTCTTTGGGATGTGCGTCGCCTCACTGATATGCTTTAGTAACTTTGACAGGTGGACTGCACAACTATTTTTCATTTCACTAACAATTTTTGGAACAGCTCACGTTTAATACTGTCAACGCTCGTACTGTCGTACGTGACATGAGCATTTGATCAATGCTTACAGACAAGTCTGAGTGCGCCATAAAAATCAGGTACACATTTGAAGAGATTAACAATGATTATAATAAAATTGTATAAAAAAAAAAATAGGGTGCTGAATATCTATGTATGATTACATGCTTAGTTTGTAATAAAAATATAAAATAAAATGACTTACCA
This sequence comes from Dicycla oo, assembly GCA_948252095.1. Taxonomy (NCBI): domain Eukaryota; kingdom Metazoa; phylum Arthropoda; class Insecta; order Lepidoptera; family Noctuidae; genus Dicycla; species Dicycla oo. Next base: position 12,727,529 of record OX411713.1, on the reverse strand, counting down.
CTTTCGGCTCCAGCAAAAGCATGTGACGAGCTGTCATCCTCGTGAGCTTCTGTATTTGATAAATGGTTTCATTAGTGAATAGCGTTCGTGTGAAAATACAACAATTTTAACAGTAGAGTACGGTTTGCGCAATTGTTTTTACTAATAGAAGGGTTAGTTGTTTTAACAATGACTTGTTCAAACTTTCTCCATTGTCCACTTCTATCACAGTTAATCCTGTCAGTCGGGATTGTCGAAAATTTGATTTTACTCTCTTGACGTGTCCAATTAAAGTAATTGGACTACGTAAGTGGAACCCCTTCATGCCAGTACCCGCTCACACGTACCACAACCACCACATAGCAGCAACAAAATGTAGGCAAGCAGTGGTTATGTATGAATAGTGTTGCTGCAGCTTCTTGCAGTTGCGTTGTGGTAACTACAGCTACAAAATTTCGATGTGGTGTCAGCTAGTAATTTGTTTCCAATATTGTCAAGTATGGTTATTAGTCTATTTCTTACGAATGTGTGCCATCTGTTGAGATCTCCTTGCAGCTGTGACAACACTATCGTAGAATCAGGCCAACAAAATGTCTGACTCTTTGGGATGTGCGTCGCCTCACTGATATAATAATAATAATAATAATAATAATAATACCATTTATTTCAGGCGACATAGGCCCATAGAAAAATACCTTAACCTAAACATACATATTTTTATAAACAAAATCTTGTGTTAATAAATAAGGCTTAAGACTATGTTAGTAGCACTTCACTTTGCACTAGCTTGACTTTGTGCTGTCCTGTGGAACTTGTCCGCGGAAGCGACGGAACACCACGTCCTGGGGCCAAAAGTCTTCTTCCATGACGAGGGGCAGATAACAGTTCGGTACACGCACGACGAACGCCTTGAAGTTGACGTTCCGGCGTGATTCCAGTAACTGCACCCTCGGCGTGTACCTCGTCTTTTGTCGTACGTACTCTACGATGTCCTCCGCCTTAGTGGTGTAGTGCAGGCGGGAGATGTATACCGGTGTATTCGGCTTCGCGGCACGCAGGCTTATTTCAGGCACTGTAGGAGCTTTGCCGCAGCGGTTCTTATTTGGTCGCGATCGGCGCTTCCTCCTTTGCACCGTCACAAAACCATCATCTTTATCAGCCCTATTCGGCGCCTTTTCTGGCATGGGCTTGATACTAGGAGCGCCAGGAGCACTCGCAGTGACGCTAGCGAAATCCCTTTGCAGAGGTTTCGGCAGGGCTTCAAGTACTGGCTGCGGGATGGGGTGAGGGGCTCGGGCGGCGCTGCGTGGAGGAGCCGCGGTGACGAGCGCGGGGCTGCGGGGCGCGCGGGCGGGGCGCTCTGCAAGCTCAGCAAACGACGGATGCGCTGGCGACGAAACTGCTGACGCGGAATTCGACGACGATATATCGAGGCCGGCTCCGCGACATGTGTTTACGTTTGACGCATCGACAGGTGACCTAATTACCGCCACACTGTTGCGCAACTCGCTAACTTCTTTGCGCAAATCAGTGACGGTGTTCTGGGATGCATCTAATTTCGTTAGCACATCCTCGAGGCGGGCCTTCAGAAAAACAATGTCCTTCAGCAGGCTCGTTACATCGACGTGGTCGAAGGTGACGGGAGGAAGCTTGTGTAGCTCCTTCACCACAAACGTAGGCACGTCGTCAGGGTCGGTCTCCTTGAACAGCGTGATGATATCTTGCAGGCTCTTCTTAGTCCCGTCACGCCGGCGGGACACCATCTGATCGCGCTTGTTCAGCACACTAAATAACAACAGCTTGGCAGCAGCTATGTCATCCTCGCTGAAGTTCGTTGCGCAGATCTGGACAGCGGACACCTCATCCATCACATCCAGCTTCTGCTGCAGGAACGCCAGCAGCTCGTTCACCACAAGTTCACTACTCATGGCGAGTAAATTACGAGCGACAGCTTGCGCCGCGCTACTCGATATATCGAATATGCAAACGCGTGCGCATTACAACGCGGCACAAGTGAGACAAGAGAGATATGCTTTAGTAACTTTGACAGGTGGACTGCACAACTATTTTTCATTTCACTAACAATTTTTGGAACAGCTCACGTTTAATACTGTCAACGCTCGTACTGTCGTACGTGACATGAGCATTTGATCAATGCTTACAGACAAGTCTGAGTGCGCCATAAAAATCAGGTACACATTTGAAGAGATTAACAATGATTATAATAAAATTGTATAAAAAAAAAATAGGGTGCTGAATATCTATGTATGATTACATGCTTAGTTTGTAATAAAAATATAAAATAAAATGACTTACCACTTTCGGCTCCAGCAAAAGCATGTGACGAGCTGTCATCCTCGTGAGCTTCTGTATTTGATAAATGGTTTCATTAGTGAATAGCGTTCGTGTGAAAATACAACAATTTTAACAGTAGAGTACGGTTTGCGCAATTGTTTTTACTAATAGAAGGGTTAGTTGTTTTAACAATGACTTGTTCAAACTTTCTCCATTGTCCACTTCCATCACAGTTAATCCTGTCAGTCGGGATTGTCGAAAATTTGATTTTACTCTCATGACGTGTCCAATTAAAGTAATTGGACTACGTAAGTGGAACCCCTTCATGCCAGTACCCGCTCACACGTACCACAACCACCACATAGCAGCAACAAAATGTAGGCAAGCAGTGGTTATGTATGAATAGTGTTGCTGCAGCTTCTTGCAGTTGCGTTGTGGTAACTACAGCTACAAAATTTCGATGTGGTGTCAGCTAGTAATTTGTTTCCAATATTGTCAAGTATGGTTATTAGTCTATTTCTTACGAATGTGTGCCATCTGTTGAGATCTCCTTGCACCTGTGACAACACTATCGTAGAATCAGGCCAACAAAATATCTGACTCTTTGGGATGTGCGTCGCCTCACTGATATGCTTTAGTAACTTTGACAGGTGGACTGGACAACTATTTTTCATTTCACTAACAATTTTTGGAACAGCTCACGTTTAATACTGTCAACGCTCATACTGTCGTACGTGACATGAGCATTTGATCAATGCTTACAGACAAGTCTGAGTGCGCCATAAAAATCAGGTACACATTTGAAGAGATTAACAATGATTATAATAAAACTGTATAAAAAAAAAATAGGGTGCTGAATATCTATGTATGATTATATGCTTAGTTTGTAATAAAGATATAAAATAAAATGACTTACCACTTTCGGCTCCAGCAAAAGCATGTGACGAGCTGTCATCCTCGTGAGCTTCTGTATTTGATAAATGGTTTCATTAGTGAATAGCGTTCGTGTGAAAATACAACAATTTTAACAGTAGAGTACGGTTTGCGCAGTTGTTTTTACTAATAGAAGGGTTAGTTGTTTTAACAATGACTTGTTCAAACTTTCTCCATTGTCCACTTCCATCACAGTTAATCCTGTCAGTCGGGATTGTCGAAAATTTGATTTTACTCTCTTGACGTGTCCAATTAAAGTAATTGGACTACGTAAGTGGAACCCCTTCATGCCAGTACCCGCTCACACGTACCACAACCACCACATAGCAGCAACAAAATGTAGGCAAGCAGTGGTTATGTATGAATAGTGTTGCTGCAGCTTCTTGCAGTTGCGTTGTGGTAACTACAGCTACAAAATTTCGATGTGGTGTCAGCTAGTAATTTGTTTCCAATATTGTCAAGTATGGTTATTAGTCTATTTCTTACGAATGTGTGCCATCTGTTGAGATCTCCTTGCAGCTGTGACAACACTATCGTAGAATCAGGCCAACAAAATATCTGACTCTTTGGGATGTGCGTCGCCTCACTGATATGCTTTAGTAACTTTGACAGGTGGACTGCACAACTATTTTTCATTTCACTAACAATTTTTGGAACAGCTCACGTTTAATACTGTCAACGCTCGTACTGTCGTACGTGACATGAGCATTTGATCAATGCTAACAGACAAGTCTGAGTGCGCCATAAAAATCAGGTACACATTTGAAGAGATTAACAATGATTATAATAAAATTGTATAAAAAAAAAATAGGGTGCTGAATATCTATGTATGATTACATGCTTAGTTTGTAATAAAGATATAAAATAAAATGACTTACCACTTTCGGCTCCAGCAAAAGCATGTGACGAGCTGTCATCCTCGTGAGCTTCTGTATTTGATAAATGGTTTCATTAGTGAATAGCGTTCGTGTGAAAATACAACAATTTTAACAGTAGAGTACGGTTTGCGCAATTGTTTTTACTAATAGAAGGGTTAGTTGTTTTAACAATGACTTGTTCAAACTTTCTCCATTGTCCACTTCCATCACAGTTAATCCTGTCAGTCGGGATTGTCGAAAATTTGATTTTACTCTCTTGACGTGTCCAATTAAAGTAATTGGACTACGTAAGTGGAACCCCTTCATGCCAGTACCCGCTCACACGTACCACAACCACCACATAGCAGCAACAAAATGTAGGCAAGCAGTGGTTATGTATGAATAGTGTTGCTGCAGCTTCTTGCAGTTGCGTTGTGGTAACTACAGCTACAAAATTTCGATGTGGTGTCAGCTAGTAATTTGTTTCCAATATTGTCAAGTATGGTTATTAGTCTATTTCTTACGAATGTGTGCCATCTGTTGAGATCTCCTTGCAGCTTTGACAACACTATCGTAGAATCAGGCCAACAAAATATCTGACTCTTTGGGATGCGCGTCGCCTCACTGATATGCTTTAGTAACTTTGACAGGTGGACTGCACAACTATTTTTCATTTCACTAACAATTTTTGGAACAGCTCACGTTTAATACTGTCAACGCTCGTACTGTCGTACGTGACATGAGCATTTGATCAATGCTTACAGACAAGTCTGAGTGCGCCATAAAAATCAGGTACACATTTGAAGAGATTAACAATGATTATAATAAAATTGTATAAAAAAAAAAATAGGGTGCTGAATATCTATGTATGATTACATGCTTAGTTTGTAATAAAGATATAAAATAAAATGACTTACCACTTTCGGCTCCAGCAAAAGCATGTGACGAGCTGTCATCCTCGTGAGCTTCTGTATTTGATAAATGGTTTCATTAGTGAATAGCGTTCGTGTGAAAATACAACAATTTTAACAGTAGAGTACGGTTTGCGCAATTGTTTTTACTAATAGAAGGGTTAGTTGTTTTAACAATGACTTGTTCAAACTTTCTCCATTGTCCACTTCCATCACAGTTAATCCTGTCAGTCGGGATTGTCGAAAATTTGATTTTACTCTCTTGACGTGTCCAATTAAAGTAATTGGACTACATAAGTGGAACCCCTTCATGCCAGTACCCGCTCACACGTACCACAACCACCACATAGCAGCAACAAAATGTAGGCAAGCAGTGGTTATGTATGAATAGTGTTGCTGCAGCTTCTTGCAGTTGCGTTGTGGTAACTACAGCTACAAAATTTCGATGTGGTGTCAGCTAGTAATTTGTTTCCAATATTGTCAAGTATGGTTATTAGTCTATTTCTTACGAATGTGTGCCATCTGTTGAGATCTCCTTGCAGCTGTGACAACACTATCGTAGAATCAGGCCAACAAAATATCTGACTCTTTGGGATGTGCGTCGCCTCACTGATATGCTTTAGTAACTTTGACAGGTGGACTGCACAACTATTTTTCATTTCACTAACAATTTTTGGAACAGCTCACGTTTAATACTGTCAACGCTCGTACTGTCGTACGTGACATGAGCATTTGATCAATGCTTACAGACAAGTCTGAGTGCGCCATAAAAATCAGGTACACATTTGAAGAGATTAACAATGATTATAATAAAATTGTATAAAAAAAAAATAGGGTGCTGAATATCTATGTATGATTACATGCTTAGTTTGTAATAAAGATATAAAATAAAATGACTTACCACTTTCGGCTCCAGCAAAAGCATGTGACGAGCTGTCATCCTCGTGAGCTTCTGTATTTGATAAATGGTTTCATTAGTGAATAGCGTTCGTGTGAAAATACAACAATTTTAACAGTAGAGTACGGTTTGCGCAATTGTTTTTACTAATAGAAGGGTTAGTTGTTTTAACAATGACTTGTTCAAACTTTCTCCATTGTCCACTTCCATCACAGTTAATCCTGTCAGTCGGGATTGTCGAAAATTTGATTTTACTCTCTTGACGTGTCCAATTAAAGTAATTGGACTACGTAAGTGGAACCCCTTCATGCCAGTACCCGCTCACACGTACCACAACCACCACATAGCAGCAACAAAATGTAGGCAAGCAGTGGTTATGTATGAATAGTGTTGCTGCAGCTTCTTGCAGTTGCGTTGTGGTAACTACAGCTACAAAATTTCGATGTGGTGTCAGCTAGTAATTTGTTTCCAATATTGTCAAGTATGGTTATTAGTCTATTTCTTACGAATGTGTGCCATCTGTTGAGATCTCCTTGCAGCTGTGACAACACTATCGTAGAATCAGGCCAACAAAATATCTGACTCTTTGGGATGTGCGTCGCCTCACTGATATGCTTTAGTAACTTTGACAGGTGGACTGCACAACTATTTTTCATTTCACTAACAATTTTTGGAACAGCTCACGTTTAATACTGTCAACGCTCGTACTGTCGTACGTGACATGAGCATTTGATCAATGCTTACAGACAAGTCTGAGTGCGCCATAAAAATCAGGTACACATTTGAAGAGATTAACAATGATTACAATAAAATTGTATAAAAAAAAAATAGGGTGCTGAATATCTATGTATGATTACATGCTTAGTTTGTAATAACGATATAAAATAAAATGACTTACCACTTTCGGCTCCAGCAAAAGCATGTGACGAGCTGTCATCCTCGTGAGCTTCTGTATTTGATAAATGGTTTCATTAGTGAATAGCGTTCGTGTGAAAATACAACAATTTTAACAGTAGAGTACGGTTTGCGCAATTGTTTTTACTAATATAGGGGTTAGTTGTTTTAACAATGACTTGTTCAAACTTTCTCCATTGTCCACTTCCATCACAGTTAATCCTGTCAGTCGGGATTGTCGAAAATTTGATTTTACTCTCTTGACGTGTCCAATTAAAGTAATTGGACTACGTAAGTGGAACCCCTTCATGCCAGTACCCGCTCACACGTACCACAACCACCACATAGCAGCAACAAAATGTAGGCAAGCAGTGGTTATGTATGAATAGTGTTGCTGCAGCTTCTTGCAGTTGCGTTGTGGTAACTACAGCTACAAAATTTCGATGTGGTGTCAGCTAGTAATTTGTTTCCAATATTGTCAAGTATGGTTATTAGTCTATTTCTTACGAATGTGTGCCATCTGTTGAGATCTCCTTGCAGCTGTGACAACACTATCGTAGAATCAGGCCAACAAAATATCTGACTCTTTGGGATGTGCGTCGCCTCACTGATATGCTTTAGTAACTTTGACAGGTGGACTGCACAACTATTTTTCATTTCACTAACAATTTTTGGAACAGCTCACGTTTAATACTGTCAACGCTCGTACTGTCGTACGTGACATGAGCATTTGATCAATGCTTACAGACAAGTCTGAGTGCGCCATAAAAATCAGGTACACATTTGAAGAGATTAACAATGATTATAATAAAATTGTATAAAAAAAAAATAGGGTGCTGAATATCTATGTATGATTACATGCTTAGTTTGTAATAAAGATATAAAATAAAATGACTTACCACTTTCGGCTCCAGCAAAAGCATGTGACGAGCTGTCATCCTCGTGAGCTTCTGTATTTGATAAATGGTTTCATTAGTGAATAGCGTTCGTGTGAAAATACAACAATTTTAACAGTAGAGTACGGTTTGCGCAATTGTTTTTACTAATAGAAGGGTTAGTTGTTTTAACAATGACTTGTTCAAACTTTCTCCATTGTCCACTTCCATCACAGTTAATCCTGTCAGTCGGGATTGTCGAAAATTTGATTTTACTCTCTTGACGTGTCCAATTAAAGTAATTGGACTACGTAAGTGGAACCCCTTCATGCCAGTACCCGCTCACACGTACCACAACCACCACATAGCAGCAACAAAATGTAGGCAAGCAGTGGTTATGTATGAATAGTGTTGCTGCAGCTTCTTGCAGTTGCGTTGTGGTAACTACAGCTACAAAATTTCGATGTGGTGTCAGCTAGTAATTTGTTTCCAATATTGTCAAGTATGGTTATTAGTCTATTTCTTACGAATGTGTGCCATCTGTTGAGATCTCCTTGCAGCTGTGACAACACTATCGTAGAATCAGGCCAACAAAATATCTGACTCTTTGGGATGTGCGTCGCCTCACTGATATGCTTTAGTAACTTTGACAGGTGGACTGCACAACTATTTTTCATTTCACTAACAATTTTTGGAACAGCTCACGTTTAATACTGTCAACGCTCGTACTGTCGTACGTGACATGAGCATTTGATCAATGCTTACAGACAAGTCTGAGTGCGCCATAAAAATCAGGTACACATTTGAAGAGATTAACAATGATTACAATAAAATTGTATAAAAAAAAAATAGGGTGCTGAATATCTATGTATGATTACATGCTTAGTTTGTAATAACGATATAAAATAAAATGACTTACCACTTTCGGCTCCAGCAAAAGCATGTGACGAGCTGTCATCCTCGTGAGCTTCTGTATTTGATAAATGGTTTCATTAGTGAATAGCGTTCGTGTGAAAATACAACAATTTTAACAGTAGAGTACGGTTTGCGCAATTGTTTTTACTAATATAGGGGTTAGTTGTTTTAACAATGACTTGTTCAAACTTTCTCCATTGTCCACTTCCATCACAGTTAATCCTGTCAGTCGGGATTGTCGAAAATTTGATTTTACTCTCTTGACGTGTCCAATTAAAGTAATTGGACTACGTAAGTGGAACCCCTTCATGCCAGTACCCGCTCACACGTACCACAACCACCACATAGCAGCAACAAAATGTAGGCAAGCAGTGGTTATGTATGAATAGTGTTGCTGCAGCTTCTTGCAGTTGCGTTGTGGTAACTACAGCTACAAAATTTCGATGTGGTGTCAGCTAGTAATTTGTTTCCAATATTGTCAAGTATGGTTATTAGTCTATTTCTTACGAATGTGTGCCATCTGTTGAGATCTCCTTGCAGCTGTGACAACACTATCGTAGAATCAGGCCAACAAAATATCTGACTCTTTGGGATGTGCGTCGCCTCACTGATATGCTTTAGTAACTTTGACAGGTGGACTCACAACTATTTTTCATTTCACTAACAATTTTTGGAACAGCTCACGTTTAATACTGTCAACGCTCGTACTATCGTACGTGACATGAGCATTTGATCAATGCTTACAGACAAGTCTGAGTGCGCCATAAAAATCAGGTACACATTTGAAGAGATTAACAATGATTATAATAAAATTGTATAAAAAAAAAATAGGGTGCTGAATATCTATGTATGATTACATGCTTAGTTTGTAATAAAGATATAAAATAAAATGACTTACCACTTTCGGCTCCAGCAAAAGCATGTGACGAGCTGTCATCCTCGTGAGCTTCTGTATTTGATAAATGGTTTCATTAGTGAATAGCGTTCGTGTGAAAATACAACAATTTTAACAGTAGAGTACGGTTTGCGCAATTGTTTTTACTAATAGAAGGGTTAGTTGTTTTAACAATGACTTGTTCAAACTTTCTCCATTGTCCACTTCCATCACAGTTAATCCTGTCAGTCGGGATTGTCGAAAATTTGATTTTACTCTCTTGACGTGTCCAATTAAAGTAATTGGACTACGTAAGTGGAACCCCTTCATGCCAGTATCCGCTCACACGTACCACAACCACCACATAGCAGCAACAAAATGTAGGCAAGCAGTGGTTATGTATGAATAGTGTTGCTGCAGCTTCTTGCAGTTGCGTTGTGGTAACTACAGCTACAAAATTTCGATGTGGTGTCAGCTAGTAATTTGTGTCCAATATTGTCAAGTATGGTTATTAGTCTATTTCTTACGAATGTGTGCCATCTGTTGAGATCTCCTTGCAGCTGTGACAACACTATCGTAGAATCAGGCCAACAAAATATCTGACTCTTTGGGATGTGCGTCGCCTCACTGATATGCTTTAGTAACTTTGACAGGTGGACTGCACAACTATTTTTCATTTCACTAACAATTTTTGGAACAGCTCACGTTTAATACTGTCAACGCTCGTACTGTCGTACGTGACATGAGCATTTGATCAATGCTTACAGACAAGTCTGAGTGCGCCATAAAAATCAGGTACACATTTGAAGAGATTAACAATGATTATAATAAAATTGTATAAAAAAAAAATAGGGTGCTGAATATCTATGTATGATTACATGCTTAGTTTGTAATAAAGATATAAAATAAAATGACTTACCACTTTCGGCTCCAGCAAAAGCATGTGACGAGCTGTCATCCTCGTGAGCTTCTGTATTTGATAAATGGTTTCATTAGTGAATAGCGTTCGTGTGAAAATACAACAATTTTAACAGTAGAGTACGGTTTGCGCAATTGTTTTTACTAATAGAAGGGTTAGTTGTTTTAACAATGACTTGTTCAAACTTTCTCCATTGTCCACTTCCATCACAGTTAATCCTGTCAGTCGGGATTGTCGAAAATTTGATTTTACTCTCTTGACGTGTCCAATTAAAGTAATTGGACTACGTAAGTGGAACCCCTTCATGCCAGTACCCGCTCACACGTACCACAACCACCACATAGCAGCAACAAAATGTAGGCAAGCAGTGGTTATGTATGAATAGTGTTGCTGCAGCTTCTTGCAGTTGCGTTGTGGTAACTACAGCTACAAAATTTCGATGTGGTGTCAGCTAGTAATTTGTTTCCAATATTGTCAAGTATGGTTATTAGTCTATTTCTTACGAATGTGTGCCATCTGTTGAGATCTCCTTGCAGCTGTGACAACACTATCGTAGAATCAGGCCAACAAAATATCTGACTCTTTGGGATGTGCGTCGCCTCACTGATATGCTTTAGTAACTTTGACAGGTGGACTCACAACTATTTTTCATTTCACTAACAATTTTTGGAACAGCTCACGTTTAATACTGTCAACGCTCGTACTGTCGTACGTGACATGAGCATTTGATCAATGCTTACAGACAAGTCTGAGTGCGCCATAAAAATCAGGTACACATTTGAAGAGATTAACAATGATTATAATAAAATTGTATAAAAAAAAAATAGGGTGCTGAATATCTATGTATGATTACATGCTAAGTTTGTAATAACGATATAAAATAAAATGACTTACCACTTTCGGCTCCAGCAAAAGCATGTGACGAGCTGTCATCCTCGTGAGCTTCTGTATTTGATAAATGGTTTCATTAGTGAATAGCGTTCGTGTGAAAATACAACAATTTTAACAGTAGAGTACGGTTTGCGCAATTGTTTTTACTAATAGAAGGGTTAGTTGTTTTAACAATGACTTGTTCAAACTTTCTCCATTGTCCACTTCCATCACAGTTAATCCTGTCAGTCGGGATTGTCGAAAATTTGATTTTACTCTCTTGACGTGTCCAATTAAAGTAATTGGACTACGTAAGTGGAACCCCTTCATGCCAGTACCCGCTCACACGTACCACAACCACCACATAGCAGCAACAAAATGTAGGCAAGCAGTGGTTATGTATGAATAGTGTTGCTGCAGCTTCTTGCAGTTGCGTTGTGGTAACTACAGCTACAAAATTTCGATGTGGTGTCAGCTAGTAATTTGTTTCCAATATTGTCAAGTATGGTTATTAGTCTATTTCTTACGAATGTGTGCCATCTGTTGAGATCTCCTTGCAGCTGTGACAACACTATCGTAGAATCAGGCCAACAAAATATCTGACTCTTTGGGATGTGCGTCGCCTCACTGATATGCTTTAGTAACTTTGACAGGTGGACTCACAACTATTTTTCATTTCACTAACAATTTTTGGAACAGCTCACGTTTAATACTGTCAACGCTCGTACTGTCGTACGTGACATGAGCATTTGATCAATGCTTACAGACAAGTCTGAGTGCGCCATAAAAATCAGGTACACATTTGAAGAGATTAACAATGATTATAATAAAATTGTATAAAAAAAAAATAGGGTGCTGAATATCTATGTATGATTACATGCTTAGTTTGTAATAAAGATATAAAATAAAATGACTTACCACTTTCGGCTCCAGCAAAAGCATGTGACGAGCTGTCATCCTCGTGAGCTTCTGTATTTGATAAATGGTTTCATTAGTGAATAGCGTTCGTGTGAAAATACAACAATTTTAACAGTAGAGTACGGTTTGCGCAATTGTTTTTACTAATAGAAGGGTTAGTTGTTTTAACAATGACTTGTTCAAACTTTCTCCATTGTCCACTTCCATCACAGTTAATCCTGTCAGTCGGGATTGTCGAAAATTTGATTTTACTCTCTTGACGTGTCCAATTAAAGTAATTGGACTACGTAAGTGGAACCCCTTCATGCCAGTATCCGCTCACACGTACCACAACCACCACATAGCAGCAACAAAATGTAGGCAAGCAGTGGTTATGTATGAATAGTGTTGCTGCAGCTTCTTGCAGTTGCGTTGTGGTAACTACAGCTACAAAATTTCGATGTGGTGTCAGCTAGTAATTTGTGTCCAATATTGTCAAGTATGGTTATTAGTCTATTTCTTACGAATGTGTGCCATCTGTTGAGATCTCCTTGCAGCTGTGACAACACTATCGTAGAATCAGGCCAACAAAATATCTGACTCTTTGGGATGTGCGTCGCCTCACTGATATGCTTTAGTAACTTTGACAGGTGGACTGCACAACTATTTTTCATTTCACTAACAATTTTTGGAACAGCTCACGTTTAATACTGTCAACGCTCGTACTGTCGTACGTGACATGAGCATTTGATCAATGCTTACAGACAAGTCTGAGTGCGCCATAAAAATCAGGTACACATTTGAAGAGATTAACAATGATTATAATAAAATTGTATAAAAAAAAAAAGGGTGCTGAATATCTATGTATGATTACATGCTTAGTTTGTAATAAAGATATAAAATAAAATGACTTACCACTTTCGACTCCAGCAAAAGCATGTGACGAGCTGTCATCCTCGTGAGCTTCTGTATTTGATAAATGGTTTCAGTAGTGAATAGCGTTCGTGTGAAAATACAACAATTTTAACAGTAGAGTACGGTTTGCGCAATTGTTTTTACTAATAGAAGGGTTAGTTGTTTTAACAATGACTTGTTCAAACTTTCTCCATTGTCCACTTCCATCACAGTTAATCCTGTCAGTCGGGATTGTCGAAAATTTGATTTTACTCTCTTGACGTGTCCAATTAAAGTAATTGGACTACGTAAGTGGAACCCCTTCATGCCAGTACCCGCTCACACGTACCACAACCACCACATAGCAGCAACAAAATGTAGGCAAGCAGTGGTTATGTATGAATAGTGTTGCTGCAGCTTCTTGCAGTTGCGTTGTGGTAACTACAGCTACAAAATTTCGATGTGGTGTCAGCTAGTAATTTGTTTCCAATATTGTCAAGTATGGTTATTAGTCTATTTCTTACGAATGTGTGCCATCTGTTGAGATCTCCTTGCAGCTGTGACAACACTATCGTAGAATCAGGCCAACAAAATATCTGACTCTTTGGGATGTGCGTCGCCTCACTGATATGCTTTAGTAACTTTGACAGGTGGACTGCACAACTATTTTTCATTTCACTAACAATTTTTGGAACAGCTCACGTTTAATACTGTCAACGCTCGTACTGTCGTACGTGACATGAGCATTTGATCAATGCTTACAGACAAGTCTGAGTGCGCCATAAAAATCAGGTACACATTTGAAGAGATTAACAATGATTATAATAAAATTGTATAAAAAAAAAATAGGGTGCTGAATATCTATGTATGATTACATGCTTAGTTTGTAATAAAGATATAAAATAAAATGACTTACCACTTTCGGCTCCAGCAAAAGCATGTGACGAGCTGTCATCCTCGTGAGCTTCTGTATTTGATAAATGGTTTCATTAGTGAATAGCGTTCGTGTGAAAATACAACAATTTTAACAGTAGAGTACGGTTTGCGCAATTGTTTTTACTAATAGAAGGGTTAGTTGTTTTAACAGTGACTTGTTCAAACTTTCTCCATTGTCCACTTCCATCACAGTTAATTCTGTCAGTCGGGATTGTCGAAAATTTGATTTTACTCTCTTGACGTGTCCAATTAAAGTAATTGGACTACGTAAGTGGAACCCCTTCATGCCAGTACCCGCTCACACGTACCACAATCACCACATAGCAGCAACAAAATGTAGGCAAGCAGTGGTTATGTATGAATAGTGTTGCTGCAGCTTCTTGCAGTTGCGTTGTGGTAACTACAGCTACAAAATTTCGATGTGGTGTCAGCTAGTAATTTGTTTCCAATATTGTCAAGTATGGTTATTAGTCTATTTCTTACGAATGTGTGCCATCTGTTGAGATCTCCTTGCAGCTGTGACAACACTATCGTAGAATCAGGCCAACAAAATATCTGACTCTTTGGGATGTGCGTCGCCTCACTGATATGCTTTAGTAACTTTGACAGGTGGACTGCACAACTATTTTTCATTTCACTAACAATTTTTGGAACAGCTCACGTTTAATACTGTCAACGCTCGTACTGTCGTACGTGACATGAGCATTTGATCAATGCTTACAGACAAGTCTGAGTGCGCCATAAAAATCAGGTACACATTTGAAGAGATTAACAATGATTATAATAAAATTGTATAAAAAAAAAAATAGGGTGCTGAATATCTATGTATGATTACATGCTTAGTTTGTAATAAAGATATAAAATAAAATGACTTACCACTTTCGGCTCCAGCAAAAGCATGTGACGAGCTGTCATCCTCGTGAGCTTCTGTATTTGATAAATGGTTTCATTAGTGAATAGCGTTCGTGTGAAAATACAACAATTTTAACAGTAGACTACGGTTTGCGCAATTGTTTTTAGTAATAGAAGGGTTAGTTGTTTTAACAATGACTTGTTCAAACTTTCTCCATTGTCCACTTCCATCACAGTTAATCCTGTCAGTCGGGATTGTCGAAAATTTGATTTTACTCTCTTGACGTGTCCAATTAAAGTAATTGGACTACGTAAGTGGAACCCCTTCATGCCAGTACCCGCTCACACGTACCACAACCACCACATAGCAGCAACAAAATGTAGGCAAGCAGTGGTTATGTATGAATAGTGTTGCTGCAGCTTCTTGCAGTTGCGTTGTGGTAACTACAGCTACAAAATTTCGATGTGGTGTCAGCTAGTAATTTGTTTCCAATATTGTCAAGTATGGTTATTAGTCTATTTCTTACGAATGTGTGCCATCTGTTGAGATCTCCTTGCAGCTGTGACAACACTATCGTAGAATCAGGCCAACAAAATATCTGACTCTTTGGGATGTGCGTCGCCTCACTGATATGCTTTAGTAACTTTGACAGGTGGACTGCACAACTATTTTTCATTTCACTAACAATTTTTGGAACAGCTCACGTTTAATACTGTCAACGCTCGTACTGTCGTACGTGACATGAGCATTTGATCAATGCTTACAGACAAGTCTGAGTGCGCCATAAAAATCAGGTACACATTTGAAGAGATTAACAATGATTATAATAAAATTGTATAAAAAAAAATAGGGTGCTGAATATCTATGTATGATTACATGCTTAGTTTGTAATAACGATGTAAAATAAAATGACTTACCACTTTCGGCTCCAGCAAAAGCATCTGACGAGCTGTCATCCTCGTGAGCTTCTGTATTTGATAAATGGTTTCATTAGTGAATAGCGTTCGTGTGAAAATACAACAATTTTAACAGTAGAGTACGGTTTGCGCAATTGTTTTTACTAATAGAAGGGTTAGTTGTTTTAACAATGACTTGTTCAAACTTTCTCCATTGTCCACTTCCATCACAGTTAATCCTGTCAGTCGGGATTGTCGAAAATTTGATTTTACTCTCTTGACGTGTCCAATTACAGTAATTGGACTACGTAAGTGGAACCCCTTCATGCCAGTACCCGCTCACACGTACCACAACCACCACATAGCAGCAACAAAATGTAGGCAAGCAGTGGTTATGTATGAATAGTGTTTCTGCAGCTTCTTGCAGTTGCGTTGTGGTAACTACAGCTACAAAATTTCGATGTGGTGTCAGCTAGTAATTTGTTTCCAATATTGTCAAGTATGGTTATTAGTCTATTTCTTACGAATGTGTGCCATCTGTTGAGATCTCCTTGCAGCTGTGACAACACTATCGTAGAATCAGGCCAACAAAATATCTGACTCTTTGGGATGTGCGTCGCCTCACTGATATGCTTTAGTAACTTTGACAGGTGGACTGCACAACTATTTTTCATTTCACTAACAATTTTTGGAACAGCTCACGTTTAATACTGTCAACGCTCGTACTGTCGTACGTGACATGAGCATTTGATCAATGCTAACAGACAAGTCTGAGTGCGCCATAAAAATCAGGTACACATTTGAAGAGATTAACAATGATTATAATAAAATTGTATAAAAAAAAAATTGGGTGCTGAATATCTATGTATGATTACATGCTTAGTTTGTAATAAAGATATAAAATAAAATGACTTACCACTTTCGGCTCCAGCAAAAGCATGTGACGAGCTGTCATCCTCGTGAGCTTCTGTATTTGATAAATGGTTTCATTAGTGAATAGCGTTCGTGTGAAAATACAACAATTTTAACAGTAGAGTACGGTTTGCGCAATTGTTTTTACTAATAGAAGGGTTAGTTGTTTTAACAATGACTTGTTCAAACTTTCTCCATTGTCCACTTCCATCACAGTTAATCCTGTCAGTCGGGATTGTCGAAAATTTGATTTTACTCTCTAGACGTGTCCAATTAAAGTAATTGGACTACGTAAGTGGAACCCCTTCATGCCAGTACCCGCTCACACGTACCACAACCACCACATAGCAGCAACAAAATGTAGGTAAGCAGTGGTTATGTATGAATAGTGTTGCTGCAGCTTCTTGCAGTTGCGTTGTGGTAACTACAGCTACAAAATTTCGATGTGGTGTCAGCTAGTAATTTGTTTCCAATATTGTCAAGTATGGTTATTAGTCTATTTCTTACGAATGTGTGCCATCTGTTGAGATCTCCTTGCAGCTGTGACAACACTATCGTAGAATCAGGCCAACAAAATATCTGACTCTTTGGGATGTGCGTCGCCTCACTAATATGCTTTAGTAACTTTGACAGGTGGACTGCACAACTATTTTTCATTTCACTAACAATTTTTGGAACAGCTCACGTTTAATACTGTCAACGCTCGTACTGTCGTACGTGACATGAGCATTTGATCAATGCTTACAGACAAGTCTGAGTGCGCCATAACAATCAGGTACACATTTGAAGAGATTAACAATGATTATAATAAAATTGTATAAAAAAAAAATAGGGTGCTGAATATCTATGTATGATTACATGCTTAGTTTGTAATAACGATATAAAATAAAATGACTTACCACTTTCGGCTCCAGCAAAAGCATGTGACGAGCTGTCATCCTCGTGAGCTTCTGTATTTGATAAATGGTTTCATTAGTGAATAGCGTTCGTGTGAAAATACAACAATTTTAACAGTAGAGTACGGTTTGCGCAATTGTTTTTACTAATAGAAGGGTTAGTTGTTTTAACAATGACTTGTTCAAACTTTCTCCATTGTCCACTTCCATCACAGTTAATCCTGTCAGTCGGGATTGTCGAAAATTTGATTTTACTCTCTTGACGTGTCCAATTACAGTAATTGGACTACGTAAGTGGAACCCCTTCATGCCAGTACCCGCTCACACGTACCACAACCACCACATAGCAGCAACAAAATGTAGGCAAGCAGTGGTTATGTATGAATAGTGTTGCTGCAGCTTCTTGCAGTTGCGTTGTGGTAACTACAGCTACAAAATTTCGATGTGGTGTCAGCTAGTAATTTGTTTCCAATATTGTCAAGTATGGTTATTAGTCTATTTCTTACGAATGTGTGCCATCTGTTGAGATCTCCTTGCAGCTGTGACAACACTATCGTAGAATCAGGCCAACAAAATATCTGACTCTTTGGGATGTGCGTCGCCTCACTGATATGCTTTAGTAACTTTGACAGGTGGACTGCACAACTATTTTTCATTTCACTAACAATTTTTGGAACAGCTCACGTTTAATACTGTCAACGCTCGTACTGTCATACGTGACATGAGCATTTGATCAATGCTTACAGACCAGTCTGAGTGCGCCATAAAAATCAGGTACACATTTGAAGAGATTAACAATGATTATAATAAAATTGTATAAAAAAGAATAGGGTGCTGAATATCTATGTATGATTACATGCTTAGTTTGTAATAAAGATATAAAATAAAATGACTTACCACTTTCGGCTCCAGCAAAAGCATGTGACGAGCTGTCATCCTCGTGAGCTTCTGTATTTGATAAATGGTTTCATTAGTGAATAGCGTTCGTGTGAAAATACAACAATTTTAACAGTAGAGTACGGTTTGCGCAATTGTTTTTACTAATAGAAGGGTTAGTTGTTTTAACAATGACTTGTTCAAACTTTCTCCATTGTCCACTTCCATCACAGTTAATCCTGTCAGTCGGGATTGTCGAAAATTTGATTTTACTCTCTTGACGTGTCCAATTACAGTAATTGGACTACGTAAGTGGAACCCCTTCATGCCAGTACCCGCTCACACGTACCACGACCACCACATAGCAGCAACAAAATGTAGGCAAGCAGTGGTTATGTATGAATAGTGTTGCTGCAGCTTCTTGCAGTTGCGTTGTGGTAACTACAGCTACAAAATTTCGATGTGGTGTCAGCTAGTAATTTGTTTCCAATATTGTCAAGTATGGTTATTAGTCTATTTCTTACGAATGTGTGCCATCTGTTGAGATCTCCTTGCAGCTGTGACAACACTATCGTAGAATCAGGCCAACAAAATATCTGACTCTTTGGGATGTGCGTCGCCTCACTGATATGCTTTAGTAACTTTGACAGGTGGACTGCACAACTATTTTTCATTTCACTAACAATTTTTGGAACAGCTCACGTTTAATACTGTCAACGCTCGTACTGTCGTACGTGACATGAGCATTTGATCAATGCTTACAGACAAGTCTGAGTGCGCCATAAAAATCAGGTACACATTTGAAGAGATTAACAATGATTATAATAAAATTGTATAAAAAAAAAATAGGGTGCTGAATATCTATGTATGATTACATGCTTAGTTTGTAATAAAGATATAAAATAAAATGACTTACCACTTTCGGCTCCAGCAAAAGCATGTGACGAGCTGTCATCCTCGTGAGCTTCTGTATTTGATAAATGGTTTCATTAGTGAATAGCGTTCGTGTGAAAATACAACAATTTTAACAGTAGAGTACGGTTTGCGCAATTGTTTTTACTAATAGAAGGGTTAGTTGTTTTAACAGTGACTTGTTCAAACTTTCTCCATTGTCCACTTCCATCACAGTTAATTCTGTCAGTCGGGATTGTCGAAAATTTGATTTTACTCTCTTGACGTGTCCAATTAAAGTAATTGGACTACGTAAGTGGAACCCCTTCATGCCAGTACCCGCTCACACGTACCACAATCACCACATAGCAGCAACAAAATGTAGGCAAGCAGTGGTTATGTATGAATAGTGTTGCTGCAGCTTCTTGCAGTTGCGTTGTGGTAACTACAGCTACAAAATTTCGATGTGGTGTCAGCTAGTAATTTGTTTCCAATATTGTCAAGTATGGTTATTAGTCTATTTCTTACGAATGTGTGCCATCTGTTGAGATCTCCTTGCAGCTGTGACAACACTATCGTAGAATCAGGCCAACAAAATATCTGACTCTTTGGGATGTGCGTCGCCTCACTGATATGCTTTAGTAACTTTGACAGGTGGACTGCACAACTATTTTTCATTTCACTAACAATTTTTGGAACAGCTCACGTTTAATACTGTCAACGCTCGTACTGTCGTACGTGACATGAGCATTTGATCAATGCTTACAGACAAGTCTGAGTGCGCCATAAAAATCAGGTACACATTTGAAGAGATTAACAATGATTATAATAAAATTGTATAAAAAAAAAAATAGGGTGCTGAATATCTATGTATGATTACATGCTTAGTTTGTAATAAAGATATAAAATAAAATGACTTACCACTTTCGGCTCCAGCAAAAGCATGTGACGAGCTGTCATCCTCGTGAGCTTCTGTATTTGATAAATGGTTTCATTAGTGAATAGCGTTCGTGTGAAAATACAACAATTTTAACAGTAGACTACGGTTTGCGCAATTGTTTTTAGTAATAGAAGGGTTAGTTGTTTTAACAATGACTTGTTCAAACTTTCTCCATTGTCCACTTCCATCACAGTTAATCCTGTCAGTCGGGATTGTCGAAAATTTGATTTTACTCTCTTGACGTGTCCAATTAAAGTAATTGGACTACGTAAGTGGAACCCCTTCATGCCAGTACCCGCTCACACGTACCACAACCACCACATAGCAGCAACAAAATGTAGGCAAGCAGTGGTTATGTATGAATAGTGTTGCTGCAGCTTCTTGCAGTTGCGTTGTGGTAACTACAGCTACAAAATTTCGATGTGGTGTCAGCTAGTAATTTGTTTCCAATATTGTCAAGTATGGTTATTAGTCTATTTCTTACGAATGTGTGCCATCTGTTGAGATCTCCTTGCAGCTGTGACAACACTATCGTAGAATCAGGCCAACAAAATATCTGACTCTTTGGGATGTGCGTCGCCTCACTGATATGCTTTAGTAACTTTGACAGGTGGACTGCACAACTATTTTTCATTTCACTAACAATTTTTGGAACAGCTCACGTTTAATACTGTCAACGCTCGTACTGTCGTACGTGACATGAGCATTTGATCAATGCTTACAGACAAGTCTGAGTGCGCCATAAAAATCAGGTACACATTTGAAGAGATTAACAATGATTATAATAAAATTGTATAAAAAAAAATAGGGTGCTGAATATCTATGTATGATTACATGCTTAGTTTGTAATAACGATGTAAAATAAAATGACTTACCACTTTCGGCTCCAGCAAAAGCATCTGACGAGCTGTCATCCTCGTGAGCTTCTGTATTTGATAAATGGTTTCATTAGTGAATAGCGTTCGTGTGAAAATACAACAATTTTAACAGTAGAGTACGGTTTGCGCAATTGTTTTTACTAATAGAAGGGTTAGTTGTTTTAACAATGACTTGTTCAAACTTTCTCCATTGTCCACTTCCATCACAGTTAATCCTGTCAGTCGGGATTGTCGAAAATTTGATTTTACTCTCTTGACGTGTCCAATTACAGTAATTGGACTACGTAAGTGGAACCCCTTCATGCCAGTACCCGCTCACACGTACCACAACCACCACATAGCAGCAACAAAATGTAGGCAAGCAGTGGTTATGTATGAATAGTGTTTCTGCAGCTTCTTGCAGTTGCGTTGTGGTAACTACAGCTACAAAATTTCGATGTGGTGTCAGCTAGTAATTTGTTTCCAATATTGTCAAGTATGGTTATTAGTCTATTTCTTACGAATGTGTGCCATCTGTTGAGATCTCCTTGCAGCTGTGACAACACTATCGTAGAATCAGGCCAACAAAATATCTGACTCTTTGGGATGTGCGTCGCCTCACTGATATGCTTTAGTAACTTTGACAGGTGGACTGCACAACTATTTTTCATTTCACTAACAATTTTTGGAACAGCTCACGTTTAATACTGTCAACGCTCGTACTGTCGTACGTGACATGAGCATTTGATCAATGCTAACAGACAAGTCTGAGTGCGCCATAAAAATCAGGTACACATTTGAAGAGATTAACAATGATTATAATAAAATTGTATAAAAAAAAAATTGGGTGCTGAATATCTATGTATGATTACATGCTTAGTTTGTAATAAAGATATAAAATAAAATGACTTACCACTTTCGGCTCCAGCAAAAGCATGTGACGAGCTGTCATCCTCGTGAGCTTCTGTATTTGATAAATGGTTTCATTAGTGAATAGCGTTCGTGTGAAAATACAACAATTTTAACAGTAGAGTACGGTTTGCGCAATTGTTTTTACTAATAGAAGGGTTAGTTGTTTTAACAATGACTTGTTCAAACTTTCTCCATTGTCCACTTCCATCACAGTTAATCCTGTCAGTCGGGATTGTCGAAAATTTGATTTTACTCTCTAGACGTGTCCAATTAAAGTAATTGGACTACGTAAGTGGAACCCCTTCATGCCAGTACCCGCTCACACGTACCACAACCACCACATAGCAGCAACAAAATGTAGGTAAGCAGTGGTTATGTATGAATAGTGTTGCTGCAGCTTCTTGCAGTTGCGTTGTGGTAACTACAGCTACAAAATTTCGATGTGGTGTCAGCTAGTAATTTGTTTCCAATATTGTCAAGTATGGTTATTAGTCTATTTCTTACGAATGTGTGCCATCTGTTGAGATCTCCTTGCAGCTGTGACAACACTATCGTAGAATCAGGCCAACAAAATATCTGACTCTTTGGGATGTGCGTCGCCTCACTAATATGCTTTAGTAACTTTGACAGGTGGACTGCACAACTATTTTTCATTTCACTAACAATTTTTGGAACAGCTCACGTTTAATACTGTCAACGCTCGTACTGTCGTACGTGACATGAGCATTTGATCAATGCTTACAGACAAGTCTGAGTGCGCCATAACAATCAGGTACACATTTGAAGAGATTAACAATGATTATAATAAAATTGTATAAAAAAAAAATAGGGTGCTGAATATCTATGTATGATTACATGCTTAGTTTGTAATAACGATATAAAATAAAATGACTTACCACTTTCGGCTCCAGCAAAAGCATGTGACGAGCTGTCATCCTCGTGAGCTTCTGTATTTGATAAATGGTTTCATTAGTGAATAGCGTTCGTGTGAAAATACAACAATTTTAACAGTAGAGTACGGTTTGCGCAATTGTTTTTACTAATAGAAGGGTTAGTTGTTTTAACAATGACTTGTTCAAACTTTCTCCATTGTCCACTTCCATCACAGTTAATCCTGTCAGTCGGGATTGTCGAAAATTTGATTTTACTCTCTTGACGTGTCCAATTACAGTAATTGGACTACGTAAGTGGAACCCCTTCATGCCAGTACCCGCTCACACGTACCACAACCACCACATAGCAGCAACAAAATGTAGGCAAGCAGTGGTTATGTATGAATAGTGTTGCTGCAGCTTCTTGCAGTTGCGTTGTGGTAACTACAGCTACAAAATTTCGATGTGGTGTCAGCTAGTAATTTGTTTCCAATATTGTCAAGTATGGTTATTAGTCTATTTCTTACGAATGTGTGCCATCTGTTGAGATCTCCTTGCAGCTGTGACAACACTATCGTAGAATCAGGCCAACAAAATATCTGACTCTTTGGGATGTGCGTCGCCTCACTGATATGCTTTAGTAACTTTGACAGGTGGACTGCACAACTATTTTTCATTTCACTAACAATTTTTGGAACAGCTCACGTTTAATACTGTCAACGCTCGTACTGTCATACGTGACATGAGCATTTGATCAATGCTTACAGACCAGTCTGAGTGCGCCATAAAAATCAGGTACACATTTGAAGAGATTAACAATGATTATAATAAAATTGTATAAAAAAGAATAGGGTGCTGAATATCTATGTATGATTACATGCTTAGTTTGTAATAAAGATATAAAATAAAATGACTTACCACTTTCGGCTCCAGCAAAAGCATGTGACGAGCTGTCATCCTCGTGAGCTTCTGTATTTGATAAATGGTTTCATTAGTGAATAGCGTTCGTGTGAAAATACAACAATTTTAACAGTAGAGTACGGTTTGCGCAATTGTTTTTACTAATAGAAGGGTTAGTTGTTTTAACAATGACTTGTTCAAACTTTCTCCATTGTCCACTTCCATCACAGTTAATCCTGTCAGTCGGGATTGTCGAAAATTTGATTTTACTCTCTTGACGTGTCCAATTACAGTAATTGGACTACGTAAGTGGAACCCCTTCATGCCAGTACCCGCTCACACGTACCACGACCACCACATAGCAGCAACAAAATGTAGGCAAGCAGTGGTTATGTATGAATAGTGTTGCTGCAGCTTCTTGCAGTTGCGTTGTGGTAACTACAGCTACAAAATTTCGATGTGGTGTCAGCTAGTAATTTGTTTCCAATATTGTCAAGTATGGTTATTAGTCTATTTCTTACGAATGTGTGCCATCTGTTGAGATCTCCTTGCAGCTGTGACAACACTATCGTAGAATCAGGCCAACAAAATATCTGACTCTTTGGGATGTGCGTCGCCTCACTGATATGCTTTAGTAACTTTGACAGGTGGACTGCACAACTATTTTTCATTTCACTAACAATTTTTGGAACAGCTCACGTTTAATACTGTCAACGCTCGTACTGTCATACGTGACATGAGCATTTGATCAATGCTTACAGACCAGTCTGAGTGCGCCATAAAAATCAGGTACACATTTGAAGAGATTAACAATGATTATAATAAAATTGTATAAAAAAGAATAGGGTGCTGAATATCTATGTATGATTACATGCTTAGTTTGTAATAAAGATATAAAATAAAATGACTTACCACTTTCGGCTCCAGCCAAAGCATGTGACGAGCTGTCATCCTCGTGAGCTTCTGTATTTGATAAATGGTTTCATTAGTGAATAGCGTTCGTGTGAAAATACAACAATTTTAACAGTAGAGTACGGTTTGCGCAATTGTTTTTACTAATAGAAGGGTTAGTTGTTTTAACAATGACTTGTTCAAACTTTCTCCATTGTCCACTTCCATCACAGTTAATCCTGTCAGTCGGGATTGTCGAAAATTTGATTTTACTCTCTTGACGTGTCCAATTAAAGTAATTGGACTACGTAAGTGGAACCCCTTCATGCCAGTACCCGCTCACACGTACCACAACCACCACATAGCAGCAACAAAATGTAGGTAAGCAGTGGTTATGTATGAATAGTGTTGCTGCAGCTTCTTGCAGTTGCGTTGTGGTAACTACAGCTACAAAATTTCGATGTGGTGTCAGCTAGTAATTTGTTTCCAATATTGTCAAGTATGGTTATTAGTCTATTTCTTACGAATGTGTGCCATCTGTTGAGATCTCCTTGCAGCTGTGACAACACTATCGTAGAATCAGGCCAACAAAATATCTGACTCTTTGGGATGTGCGTCGCCTCACTGATATGCTTTAGTAACTTTGACAGGTGGACTGCACAAATATTTTTCATTTCACTAACAATTTTTGGAACAGCTCACGTTTAATACTGTCAACGCTCGTACTGTCATACGTGACATGAGCATTTGATCAATGCTTACAGACCAGTCTGAGTGCGCCATAAAAATCAGGTACACATTTGAAGAGATTAACAATGATTATAATAAAATTGTATAAAAAAGAATAGGGTGCTGAATATCTATGTATGATTACATGCTTAGTTTGTAATAAAGATATAAAATAAAATGACTTACCACTTTCGGCTCCAGCCAAAGCATGTGACGAGCTGTCATCCTCGTGAGCTTCTGTATTTGATAAATGGTTTCATTAGTGAATAGCGTTCGTGTGAAAATACAACAATTTTAACAGTAGAGTACGGTTTGCGCAATTGTTTTTACTAATAGAAGGGTTAGTTGTTTTAACAATGACTTGTTCAAACTTTCTCCATTGTCCACTTCCATCACAGTTAATCCTGTCAGTCGGGATTGTCGAAAATTTGATTTTACTCTCTTGACGTGTCCAATTACAGTAATTGGACTACGTAAGTGGAACCCCTTCATGCCAGTACCCGCTCACACGTACCACAACCACCACATAGCAGCAACAAAATGTAGGCAAGCAGTGGTTATGTATGAATAGTGTTGCTGCAGCTTCTTGCAGTTGCGTTGTGGTAACTACAGCTACAAAATTTCGATGTGGTGTCAGCTAGTAATTTGTTTCCAATATTGTCAAGTATGGTTATTAGTCTATTTCTTACGAATGTGTGCCATCTGTTGAGATCTCCTTGCAGCTGTGACAACACTATCGTAGAATCAGGCCAACAAAATATTTGACTCTTTGGGATGTGCGTCGCCTCACTGATATGCTTTAGTAACTTTGACAGGTGGACTGCACAACTATTTTTCATTTCACTAACAATTTTTGGAACAGCTCACGTTTAATACTGTCAACGCTCGTACTGTCGTACGTGACATGAGCATTTGATCAATGCTTACAGACAAGTCTGAGTGCGCCATAAAAATCAGGTACACATTTGAAGAGATTAACAATGATTATAATAAAATTGTAAAAAAAATAAAATAGGGTGCTGAATATCTATGTATGATTACATGCTTAGTTTGTAATAAAGATATAAAATAAAATGACTTACCACTTTCGGCTCCAGCAAAAGCATGTGACGAGCTGTCATCCTCGTGAGCTTCTGTATTTGATAAATGGTTTCATTAGTGAATAGCGTTCGTGTGAAAATACAACAATTTTAACAGTAGAGTACGGTTTGCGCAATTGTTTTTACTAAAAGAAGGGTTAGTTGTTTTAACAATGACTTGTTCAAACTTTCTCCATTGTCCACTTCCATCACAGTTAATCCTGTCAGTCGGGATTGTCGAAAATTTGATTTTACTCTCTTGACGTGTCCAATTAAAGTAATTGGACTACGTAAGTGGAACCCCTTCATGCCAGTACCCGCTCACACGTACCACAACCACCACATAGCAGCAACAAAATGTAGGCAAGCAGTGGTTATGTATGAATAGTGTTGCTGCAGCTTCTTGCAGTTGCGTTGTGGTAACTACAGCTACAAAATTTCGATGTGGTGTCAGCTAGTAATTTGTTTCCAATATTGTCAAGTATGGTTATTAGTCTATTTCTTACGAATGTGTGCCATCTGTTGAGATCTCCTTGCAGCTGTGACAACACTATCGTAGAATCAGGCCAACAAAATATCTGACTCTTTGGGATGTGCGTCGCCTCACTGATATGCTTTAGTAACTTTGACAGGTGGACTGCACAACTATTTTTCATTTCACTAACAATTTTTGGAACAGCTCACGTTTAATACTGTCAACGCTCGTACTGCCGTACGTGACATGAGCATTTGATCAATGCTTACAGACAAGTCTGAGTGCGCCATAAAAATCAGGTACACATTTGAAGAGATTAACAATGATTATAATAAAATTGTATAAAAAAAAAATAGGGTGCTGAATATCTATGTATGATTACATGCTTAGTTTGTAATAACGATATAAAATAAAATGACTTACCACTTTCGGCTCCAGCAAAAGCATGTGACGAGCTGTCATCCTCGTGAGCTTCTGTATTTGATAAATGGTTTCATTAGTGAATAGCGTTCGTGTGAAAATACAACAATTTTAACAGTAGAGTACGGTTTGCGCAATTGTTTTTACTAATAGAAGGGTTAGTTGTTTTAACAATGACTTGTTCAAACTTTCTCCATTGTCCACTTCCATCACAGTTAATCCTGTCAGTCGGGATTGTCGAAAATTTGATTTTACTCTCTTGACGTGTCCAATTAAAGTAATTGGACTACGTAAGTGGAACCCCTTCATGCCAGTACCCGCTCACACGTACCACAACCACCACATAGCAGCAACAAAATGTAGGCAAGCAGTGGTTATGTATGAATAGTGTTGCTGCAGCTTCTTGCAGTTGCGTCGTGGTAACTACAGCTACAAAATTTCGATGTGGTGTCAGCTAGTAATTTGTTTCCAATATTGTCAAGTATGGTTATTAGTCTATTTCTTACGAATGTGTGCCATCTGTTGAGATCTCCTTGCAGCTGTGACAACACTATCGTAGAATCAGGCCAACAAAATATCTGACTCTTTGGGATGTGCGTCGCCTCACTGATATGCTTTAGTAACTTTGACAGGTGGACTGCACAACTATTTTTCATTTCACTAACAATTTTTGGAACAGCTCACGTTTAATACTGTCAACGCTCGTACTGTCGTACGTGACATGAGCATTTGATCAATGCTTACAGACAAGTCTGAGTGCGCCATAAAAATCAGGTACACATTTGAAGAGATTAACAATGATTATAATAAAATTGTATAAAAAAAAAATAGGGTGCTGAATATCTATGTATGATTACATGCTTAGTTTGTAATAAAGATATAAAATAAAATGACTTACCACTTTCGGCTCCAGCCAAAGCATGTGACGAGCTGTCATCCTCGTGAGCTTCTGTATTTGATAAATGGTTTCATTAGTGAATAGCGTTCGTGTGAAAATACAACAATTTTAACAGTAGAGTACGGTTTGCGCAATTGTTTTTACTAATAGAAGGGTTAGTTGTTTTAACAATGACTTGTTCAAACTTTCTCCATTGTCCACTTCCATCACAGTTAATCCTGTCAGTCGGGATTGTCGAAAATTTGATTTTACTCTCTTGACGTGTCCAATTACAGTAATTGGACTACGTAAGTGGAACCCCTTCATGCCAGTACCCGCTCACACGTACCACAACCACCACATAGCAGCAACAAAATGTAGGCAAGCAGTGGTTATGTATGAATAGTGTTGCTGCAGCTTCTTGCAGTTGCGTTGTGGTAACTACAGCTACAAAATTTCGATGTGGTGTCAGCTAGTAATTTGTTTCCAATATTGTCAAGTATGGTTATTAGTCTATTTCTTACGAATGTGTGCCATCTGTTGAGATCTCCTTGCAGCTGTGACAACACTATCGTAGAATCAGGCCAACAAAATATCTGACTCTTTGGGATGTGCGTCGCCTCACTGATATGCTTTAGTAACTTTGACAGGTGGACTGCACAACTATTTTTCATTTCACTAACAATTTTTGGAACAGCTCACGTTTAATACTGTCAACGCTCGTACTGTCGTACGTGACATGAGCATTTGATCAATGCTAACAGACAAGTCTGAGTGCGCCATAAAAATCAGGTACACATTTGAAGAGATTAACAATGATTATAATAAAATTGTATAAAAAAAAAATTGGGTGCTGAATATCTATGTATGATTACATGCTTAGTTTGTAATAAAGATATAAAATAAAATGACTTACCACTTTCGGCTCCAGCAAAAGCATGTGACGAGCTGTCATCCTCGTGAGCTTCTGTATTTGATAAATGGTTTCATTAGTGAATAGCGTTCGTGTGAAAATACAACAATTTTAACAGTAGAGTACGGTTTGCGCAATTGTTTTTACTAATAGAAGGGTTAGTTGTTTTAACAATGACTTGTTCAAACTTTCTCCATTGTCCACTTCCATCACAGTTAATCCTGTCAGTCGGGATTGTCGAAAATTTGATTTTACTCTCTAGACGTGTCCAATTAAAGTAATTAGACTACGTAAGTGGAACCCCTTCATGCCAGTACCCGCTCACACGTACCACAACCACCACATAGCAGCAACAAAATGTAGGTAAGCAGTGGTTATGTATGAATAGTGTTGCTGCAGCTTCTTGCAGTTGCGTTGTGGTAACTACAGCTACAAAATTTCGATGTGGTGTCAGCTAGTAATTTGTTTCCAATATTGTCAAGTATGGTTATTAGTCTATTTCTTACGAATGTGTGCCATCTGTTGAGATCTCCTTGCAGCTGTGACAACACTATCGTAGAGTCAGGCCAACAAAATATCTGACTCTTTGGGATGTGCGTCGCCTCACTGATATGCTTTAGTAACTTTGACAGGTGGACTGCACAACTATTTTTCATTTCACTAACAATTTTTGGAACAGCTCACGTTTAATACTGTCAACGCTCGTACTGTCGTACGTGACATGAGCATTTGATCAATGCTTACAGACAAGTCTGAGTGCGCCATAAAAATCAGGTACACATTTGAAGAGATTAACAATGATTATAATAAAATTGTATAAAAAAAAAAATAGGGTGCTGAATATCTATGTATGATTACATGCTTAGTTTGTAATAAAGATATAAAATAAAATGACTTACCACTTTCGGCTCCAGCAAAAGCATGTGACGAGCTGTCATCCTCGTGAGCTTCTGTATTTGATAAATGGTTTCATTAGTGAATAGCGTTCGTGTGAAAATACAACAATTTTAACAGTAGAGTACGGTTTGCGCAATTGTTTTTACTAATAGAAGGGTTAGTTGTTTTAACAATGACTTGTTCAAACTTTCTCCATTGTCCACTTCCATCACAGTTAATCCTGTCAGTCGGGATTGTCGAAAATTTGATTTTACTCTCTTGACGTGTCCAATTACAGTAATTGGACTACGTAAGTGGAACCCCTTCATGCCAGTACCCGCTCACACGTACCACAACCACCACATAGCAGCAACAAAATGTAGGCAAGCAGTGGTTATGTATGAATAGTGTTGCTGCAGCTTCTTGCAGTTGCGTTGTGGTAACTACAGCTACAAAATTTCGATGTGGTGTCAGCTAGTAATTTGTTTCCAATATTGTCAAGTATGGTTATTAGTCTATTTCTTACGAATGTGTGCCATCTGTTGAGATCTCCTTGCAGCTGTGACAACACTATCGTAGAATCAGGCCAACAAAATATCTGACTCTTTGGGATGTGCGTCGCCTCACTGATATGCTTTAGTAACTTTGACAGGTGGACTGCACAACTATTTTTCATTTCACTAACAATTTTTGGAACAGCTCACGTTTAATACTGTCAACGCTCGTACTGCCGTACGTGACATGAGCATTTGATCAATGCTTACAGACAAGTCTGAGTGCGCCATAAAAATCAGGTACACATTTGAAGAGATTAACAATGATTATAATAAAATTGTATAAAAAAAAAATAGGGTGCTGAATATCTATGTATGATTACATGCTTAGTTTGTAATAAAGATATAAAATAAAATGACTTACCACTTTCGGCTCCAGCAAAAGCATGTGACGAGCTGTCATCCTCGTGAGCTTCTGTATTTGATAAATGGTTTCATTAGTGAATAGCGTTCGTGTGAAAATACAACAATTTTAACAGTAGAGTACGGTTTGCGCAATTGTTTTTACTAATAGAAGGGTTAGTTGTTTTAACAATGACTTGTTCAAACTTTCTCCATTGTCCACTTCCATCACAGTTAATCCTGTCAGTCGGGATTGTCGAAAATTTGATTTTACTCTCTTGACGTGTCCAATTAAAGTAATTGGACTACGTAAGTGGAACCCCTTCATGCCAGTACCCGCTCACACGTACCACAACCACCACATAGCAGCAACAAAATGTAGGCAAGCAGTGGTTATGTATGAATAGTGTTGCTGCAGCTTCTTGCAGTTGCGTTGTGGTAACTACAGCTACAAAATTTCGATGTGGTGTCAGCTAGTAATTTGTTTCCAATATTGTCAAGTATGGTTATTAGTCTATTTCTTACGAATGTGTGCCATCTGTTGAGATCTCCTTGCAGCTGTGACAACACTATCGTAGAATCAGGCCAACAAAATATCTGACTCTTTGGGATGTGCGTCGCCTCACTGATATGCTTTAGTAACTTTGACAGGTGAACTGCACAACTATTTTTCATTTCACTAACAATTTTTGGAACAGCTCACGTTTAATACTGTCAACGCTCGTACTGCCGTACGTGACATGAGCATTTGATCAATGCTTACAGACAAGTCTGAGTGCGCCATAAAAATCAGGTACACATTTGAAGAGATTAACAATGATTATAATAAAATTGTATAAAAAAAAAATAGGGTGCTGAATATCTATGTATGATTACATGCTTAGTTTGTAATAACGATATAAAATAAAATGACTTACCACTTTCAGCTCCAGCAAAAGCATGTGACGAGCTGTCATCCTCGTGAGCTTCTGTATTTCATAAATGGTTTCATTAGTGAATAGCGTTCGTGTGAAAATACAACAATTTTAACAGTAGAGTACGGTTTGCGTAATTGTTTTTACTAATAGAAGGGTTAGTTGTTTTAACAATGACTTGTTCAAACTTTCTCCATTGTCCACTTCCATCACAGTTAATCCTGTCAGTCGGGATTGTCGAAAATTTGATTTTACTCTCTTGACGTGTCCAATTAAAGTAATTGGACTACGTAAGTGGAACCCCTTCATGCCAGTACCCGCTCACACGTACCACAACCACCACATAGCAGCAACAAAATGTAGGCAAGCAGTGGTTATGTATGAATAGTGTTGCTGCAGCTTCTTGCAGTTGCGTTGTGGTAACTACAGCTACAAAATTTCGATGTGGTGTCAGCTAGTAATTTGTTTCCAATATTGTCAAGTATGGTTATTAGTCTATTTCTTACGAATGTGTGCCATCTGTTGAGATCTCCTTGCAGCTGTGACAACACTATCGTAGAATCAGGCCAACAAAATATCTGACTCTTTGGGATGTGCGTCGACTCACTGATATGCTTTAGTAACTTTGACAGGTGGACTGCACAACTATTTTTCATTTCACTAACAATTTTTGGAACAGCTCACGTTTAATACTGTCAACGCTCGTACTGTCGTACGTGACATGAGCATTTGATCAATGCTTACAGACCAGTCTGAGTGCGCCATAAAAATCAGGTACACATTTGAAGAGATTAACATTGATTATAATAAAATTGTATAAAAAAGAATAGGGTGCTGAATATCTATGTATGATTACATGCTTAGTTTGTAATAAAGATATAAAATAAAATGACTTACCACTTTCGGCTCCAGCCAAAGCATGTGACGAGCTGTCATCCTCGTGAGCTTCTGTATTTGATAAATGGTTTCATTAGTGAATAGCGTTCGTGTGAAAATACAACAATTTTAACAGTAGAGTACGGTTTGCGCAATTGTTTTTACTAATAGAAGGGTTAGTTGTTTTAACAATGACTTGTTCAAACTTTCTCCATTGTCCACTTCCATCACAGTTAATCCTGTCAGTCGGGATTGTCGAAAATTTGATTTTACTCTCTTGACGTGTCCAATTAAAGTAATTGGACTACGTAAGTGGAACCCCTTCATGCCAGTACCCGCTCACACGTACCACAACCACCACATAGCAGCAACAAAATGTAGGCAAGCAGTGGTTATGTATGAATAGTGTTGCTGCAGCTTCTTGCAGTTGCGTTGTGGTAACTACAGCTACAAAATTTCGATGTGGTGTCAGCTAGTAATTTGTTTCCAATATTGTCAAGTATGGTTATTAGTCTATTTCTTACGAATGTGTGCCATCTGTTGAGATCTCCTTGCAGCTGTGACAACACTATCGTAGAATCAGGCCAACAAAATATCTGACTCTTTGGGATGTGCGTCGCCTCACTGATATGCTTTAGTAACTTTGACAGGTGGACTGCACAACTATTTTTCATTTCACTAACAATTTTTGGAACAGCTCACGTTTAATACTGTCAACGCTCGTACTGTCGTACGTGACATGAGCATTTGATCAATGCTTACAGACAAGTCTGAGTGCGCCATAAAAATCAGGTACACATTTGAAGAGATTAACAATGATTATAATAAAATTGTATAAAAAAAAAAATAGGGTGCTGAATATCTATGTATGATTACATGCTTAGTTTGTAATAAAGATATAAAATAAAATGACTTACCACTTTCGGCTCCAGCAAAAGCATGTGACGAGCTGTCATCCTCGTGAGCTTCTGTATTTGATAAATGGTTTCATTAGTGAATAGCGTTCGTGTGAAAATACAACAATTTTAACAGTAGAGTACGGTTTGCGCAATTGTTTTTACTAATAGAAGGGTTAGTTGTTTTAACAATGACTTGTTCAAACTTTCTCCATTGTCCACTTCCATCACAGTTAATCCTGTCAGTCGGGATTGTCGAAAATTTGATTTTACTCTCTTGACGTGTCCAATTACAGTAATTGGACTACGTAAGTGGAACCCCTTCATGCCAGTACCCGCTCACACGTACCACAACCACCACATAGCAGCAACAAAATGTAGGCAAGCAGTGGTTATGTATGAATAGTGTTGCTGCAGCTTCTTGCAGTTGCGTTGTGGTAACTACAGCTACAAAATTTCGATGTGGTGTCAGCTAGTAATTTGTTTCCAATATTGTCAAGTATGGTTATTAGTCTATTTCTTACGAATGTGTGCCATCTGTTGAGATCTCCTTGCAGCTGTGACAACACTATCGTAGAATCAGGCCAACAAAATATCTGACTCTTTGGGATGTGCGTCGCCTCACTGATATGCTTTAGTAACTTTGACAGGTGGACTGCACAACTATTTTTCATTTCACTAACAATTTTTGGAACAGCTCACGTTTAATACTGTCAACGCTCGTACTGTCGTACGTGACATGAGCATTTGATCAATGCTTACAGACAAGTCTGAGTGCGCCATAAAAATCAGGTACACATTTGAAGAGATTAACAATGATTATAATAAAATTGTATAAAAAAAAATAGGGTGCTGAATATCTATGTATGATTACATGCTTAGTTTGTAATAAAGATATAAAATAAAATGACTTACCACTTTCGGCTCCAGCCAAAGCATGTGACGAGCTGTCATCCTCGTGAGCTTCTGTATTTGATAAATGGTTTCATTAGTGAATAGCGTTCGTGTGAAAATACAACAATTTTAACAGTAGAGTACGGTTTGCGCAATTGTTTTTACTAATAGAAGGGTTAGTTGTTTTAACAATGACTTGTTCAAACTTTCTCCATTGTCCACTTCCATCACAGTTAATCCTGTCAGTCGGGATTGTCGAAAATTTGATTTTACTCTCTTGACGTGTCCAATTAAAGTAATTGGACTACGTAAGTGGAACCCCTTCATGCCAGTACCCGCTCACACGTACCACAACCACCACATAGCAGCAACAAAATGTAGGCAAGCAGTGGTTATGTATGAATAGTGTTGCTGCAGCTTCTTGCAGTTGCGTTGTGGTAACTACAGCTACAAAATTTCGATGTGGTGTCAGCTAGTAATTTGTTTCCAATATTGTCAAGTATGGTTATTAGTCTATTTCTTACGAATGTGTGCCATCTGTTGAGATCTCCTTGCAGCTGTGACAACACTATCGTAGAGTCAGGCCAACAAAATATCTGACTCTTTGGGATGTGCGTCGCCTCACTGATATGCTTTAGTAACTTTGACAGGTGGACTGCACAACTATTTTTCATTTCACTAACAATTTTTGGAACAGCTCACGTTTAATACTGTCAACGCTCGTACTGTCGTACGTGACATGAGCATTTGATCAATGCTTACAGACAAGTCTGAGTGCGCCATAAAATCAGGTACACATTTGAAGAGATTAACAATGATTATAATAAAATTGTATAAAAAAAAAATAGGGTGCTGAATATCTATGTATGATTACATGCTTAGTTTGTAATAAAGATATAAAATAAAATGACTTACCACTTTCGGCTCCAGCAAAAGCATGTGACGAGCTGTCATCCTCGTGAGCTTCTGTATTTGATAAATGGTTTCATTAGTGAATAGCGTTCGTGTGAAAATACAACAATTTTAACAGTAGAGTACGGTTTGCGCAATTGTTTTTACTAATAGAAGGGTTAGTTGTTTTAACAATGACTTGTTCAAACTTTCTCCATTGTCCACTTCCATCACAGTTAATCCTGTCAGTCGGGATTGTCGAAAATTTGATTTTACTCTCTTGACGTGTCCAATTACAGTAATTGGACTACGTAAGTGGAACCCCTTCATGCCAGTACCCGCTCACACGTACCACAACCACCACATAGCAGCAACAAAATGTAGGCAAGCAGTGGTTATGTATGAATAGTGTTGCTGCAGCTTCTTGCAGTTGCGTTGTGGTAACTACAGCTACAAAATTTCGATGTGGTGTCAGCTAGTAATTTGTTTCCAATATTGTCAAGTATGGTTATTAGTCTATTTCTTACGAATGTGTGCCATCTGTTGAGATCTCCTTGCAGCTGTGACAACACTATCGTAGAATCAGGCCAACAAAATATCTGACTCTTTGGGATGTGCGTCGCCTCACTGATATGCTTTAGTAACTTTGACAGGTGGACTGCACAACTATTTTTCATTTCACTAACAATTTTTGGAACAGCTCACGTTTAATACTGTCAACGCTCGTACTGTCGTACGTGACATGAGCATTTGATCAATGCTTACAGACAAGTCTGAGTGCGCCATAAAAATCAGGTACACATTTGAAGAGATTAACAATGATTATAATAAAATTGTATAAAAAAAAAAATAGGGTGCTGAATATCTATGTATGATTACATGCTTAGTTTGTAATAAAGATATAAAATAAAATGACTTACCACTTTCGGCTCCAGCAAAAGCATGTGACGAGCTGTCATCCTCGTGAGCTTCTGTATTTGATAAATGGTTTCATTAGTGAATAGCGTTCGTGTGAAAATACAACAATTTTAACAGTAGAGTACGGTTTGCGCAATTGTTTTTACTAATAGAAGGGTTAGTTGTTTTAACAATGACTTGTTCAAACTTTCTCCATTGTCCACTTCCATCACAGTTAATCCTGTCAGTCGGGATTGTCGAAAATTTGATTTTACTCTCTTGACGTGTCCAATTAAAGTAATTGGACTACGTAAGTGGAACCCCTTCATGCCAGTACCCGCTCACACGTACCACAACCACCACATAGCAGCAACAAAATGTAGGCAAGCAGTGGTTATGTATGAATAGTGTTGCTGCAGCTTCTTGCAGTTGCGTTGTGGTAACTACAGCTACAAAATTTCGATGTGGTGTCAGCTAGTAATTTGTTTCCAATATTGTCAAGTATGGTTATTAGTCTATTTCTTACGAATGTGTGCCATCTGTTGAGATCTCCTTGCAGCTGTGACAACACTATCGTAGAATCAGGCCAACAAAATATCTGACTCTTTGGGATGTGCGTCGCCTCACTGATATGCTTTAGTAACTTTGACAGATGGACTGCACAACTATTTTTCATTTCACTAACAATTTTTGGAACAGCTCACGTTTAATACTGTCAACGCTCGTACTGTCGTACGTGACATGAGCATTTGATCAATGCTTACAGACAAGTCTGAGTGCGCCATAAAAATCAGGTACACATTTGAAGAGATTAACAATGATTATAATAAAATTGTAAAAACAAAAAATAGGGTGCTGAATATCTATGTATGATTACATGCTTAGTTTGTAATAAAGATATAAAATAAAATGACTTACCACTTTCGGCTCCAGCAAAAGCATGTGACGAGCTGTCATCCTCGTGAGCTTCTGTATTTGATAAATGGTTTCATTAGTGAATAGCGTTCGTGTGAAAATACAACAATTTTAACAGTAGAGTACGGTTTGCGCAATTGTTTTTACTAATAGAAGGGTTAGTTGTTTTAACAATGACTTGTTCAAACTTTCTCCATTGTCCACTTCCATCACAGTTAATCCTGTCAGTCGGGATTGTCGAAAATTTGATTTTACTCTCTTGACGTGTCCAATTAAAGTAATTGGACTACGTAAGTGGAACCCCTTCATGCCAGTACCCGCTCACACGTACCACAACCACCACATAGCAGCAACAAAATGTAGGCAAGCAGTGGTTATGTATGAATAGTGTTGCTGCAGCTTCTTGCAGTTGCGTTGTGGTAACTACAGCTACAAAATTTCGATGTGGTGTCAGCTAGTAATTTGTTTCCAATATTGTCAAGTATGGTTATTAGTCTATTTCTTACGAATGTGTGCCATCTGTTGAGATCTCCTTGCAGCTGTGACAACACTATCGTAGAATCAGGCCAACAAAATATCTGACTCTTTGGGATGTGCGTCGCCTCACTGATATGCTTTAGTAACTTTGACAGGTGGACTGCACAACTATTTTTCATTTCACTAACAATTTTTGGAACAGCTCACGTTTAATGCTGTCAACGCTCGTACTGTCGTACGTGACATGAGCATTTGATCAATGCTTACAGACAAGTCTGAGTGCGCCATAAAAATCAGGTACACATTTGAAGAGATTAACAATGATTATAATAAAATTGTATAAAAAAAAAAATAGTGTGCTGAATATCTATGTATGATTACATGCTTAGTATGTAATAAAGATATAAAATAAAATGACTTACCACTTTCGGCTCCAGCAAAAGCATGTGACGAGCTGTCATCCTCGTGAGCTTCTGTATTTGATAAATGGTTTCATTAGTGAATAGCGTTCGTGTGAAAATACAACAATTTTAACAGTAGAGTACGGTTTGCGCAATTGTTTTTACTAATAGAAGGGTTAGTTGTTTTAACAATGACTTGTTCAAACTTTCTCCATTGTCCACTTCCATCACAGTTAATCCTGTCAGTCGGGATTGTCGAAAATTTGATTTTACTCTCTTGACGTGTCCAATTAAAGTAATTGGACTACGTAAGTGGAACCCCTTCATGCCAGTACCCGCTCACACGTACCACAACCACCACATAGCAGCAACAAAATGTAGGCAAGCAGTGGTTATGTATGAATAGTGTTGCTGCAGCTTCTTGCAGTTGCGTTGTGGTAACTACAGCTACAAAATTTCGATGTGGTGTCAGCTAGTAATTTGTTTCCAATATTGTCAAGTATGGTTATTAGTCTATTTCTTACGAATGTGTGCCATCTGTTGAGATCTCCTTGCAGCTGTGACAACACTATCGTAGAATCAGGCCAACAAAATATCTGACTCTTTGGGATGTGCGTCGCCTCACTGATATGCTTTAGTAACTTTGACAGGTGGACTGCACAACTATTTTTCATTTCACTAACAATTTTTGGAACAGCTCACGTTTAATACTGTCAACGCTCGTACTGTCGTACGTGACATGAGCATTTGATCAATGCTTACAGACAAGTCTGAGTGCGCCATAAAAATCAGGTACACATTTGAAGAGATTAACAATGATTATAATAAAATTGTAAAAAAAAAAAATAGGGTGCTGAATATCTATGTATGATTACATGCTTAGTTTGTAATAAAGATATAAAATAAAATGACTTACCACTTTCGGCTCCAGCAAAAGCATGTGACGAGCTGTCATCCTCGTGAGCTTCTGTATTTGATAAATGGTTTCATTAGTGAATAGCGTTCGTGTGAAAATACAACAATTTTAACAGTAGAGTACGGTTTGCGCAATTGTTTTTACTAATAGAAGGGTTAGTTGTTTTAACAATGACTTGTTCAAACTTTCTCCATTGTCCACTTCCATCACAGTTAATCCTGTCAGTCGGGATTGTCGAAAATTTGATTTTACTCTCTTGACGTGTCCAATTACAGTAATTGGACTACGTAAGTGGAACCCCTTCATGCCAGTACCCGCTCACACGTACCACAACCACCACATAGCAGCAACAAAATGTAGGCAAGCAGTGGTTATGTATGAATAGTGTTGCTGCAGCTTCTTGCAGTTGCGTTGTGGTAACTACAGCTACAAAATTTCGATGTGGTGTCAGCTAGTAATTTGTTTCCAATATTGTCAAGTATGGTTATTAGTCTATTTCTTACGAATGTGTGCCATCTGTTGAGATCTCCTTGCAGCTGTGACAACACTATCGTAGAATCAGGCCAACAAAATATCTGACTCTTTGGGATGTGCGTCGCCTCACTGATATGCTTTAGTAACTTTGACAGGTGGACTGCACAACTATTTTTCATTTCACTAACAATTTTTGGAACAGCTCACGTTTAATACTGTCAACGCTCGTACTGTCGTACGTGACATGAGCATTTGATCAATGCTTACAGACAAGTCTGAGTGCGCCATAAAAATCAGGTACACATTTGAAGAGATTAACAATGATTATAATAAAATTGTATAAAAAAAAAAATAGGGTGCTGAATATCTATGTATGATTACATGCTTAGTTTGTAATAAAGATATAAAATAAAATGACTTACCACTTTCGGCTCCAGCAAAAGCATGTGACGAGCTGTCATCCTCGTGAGCTTCTGTATTTGATAAATGGTTTCATTAGTGAATAGCGTTCGTGTGAAAATACAACAATTTTAACAGTAGAGTACGGTTTGCGCAATTGTTTTTACTAATAGAAGGGTTAGTTGTTTTAACAATGACTTGTTCAAACTTTCTCCATTGTCCACTTCCATCACAGTTAATCCTGTCAGTCGGGATTGTCGAAAATTTGATTTTACTCTCTTGACGTGTCCAATTACAGTAATTGGACTACGTAAGTGGAACCCCTTCATGCCAGTACCCGCTCACACGTACCACAACCACCACATAGCAGCAACAAAATGTAGGCAAGCAGTGGTTATGTATGAATAGTGTTGCTGCAGCTTCTTGCAGTTGCGTTGTGGTAACTACAGCTACAAAATTTCGAAGTGGTGTCAGCTAGTAATTTGTTTCCAATATTGTCAAGTATGGTTATTAGTCTATTTCTTACGAATGTGTGCCATCTGTTGAGATCTCCTTGCAGCTGTGACAACACTATCGTAGAATCAGGCCAACAAAATATCTGACTCTTTGGGATGTGCGTCGCCTCACTGATATGCTTTAGTAACTTTGACAGGTGGACTGCACAACAATTTTTCATTTCACTAACAATTTTTGGAACAGCTCACGTTTAATACTGTCAACGCTCGTACTGTCGTACGTGACATGAGCATTTGATCAATGCTTACAGACAAGTCTGAGTGCGCCATAAAAATCAGGTACACATTTGAAGAGATTAACAATGATTATAATAAAATTGTAAAAACAAAAAATAGGGTGCTGAATATCTATGTATGATTACATGCTTAGTTTGTAATAAAGATATAAAATAAAATGACTTAC
This sequence comes from Dicycla oo, assembly GCA_948252095.1. NCBI lineage: Eukaryota > Metazoa > Arthropoda > Insecta > Lepidoptera > Noctuidae > Dicycla > Dicycla oo. Next base: position 12,686,753 of record OX411713.1, on the reverse strand, counting down.
CACTTTCGGCTCCAGCAAAAGCATGTGACGAGCTGTCATCCTCGTGAGCTTCTGTATTTGATAAATGGTTTCATTAGTGAATAGCGTTCGTGTGAAAATACAACAATTTTAACAGTAGAGTACGGTTTGCGCAATTGTTTTTACTAATAGAAGGGTTAGTTGTTTTAACAATGACTTGTTCAAACTTTCTCCATTGTCCACTTCCATCACAGTTAATCCTGTCAGTCGGGATTGTCGAAAATTTGATTTTACTCTCTTGACGTGTCCAATTAAAGTAATTGGACTACGTAAGTGGAACCCCTTCATGCCAGTACCCGCTCACACGTACCACAACCACCACATAGCAGCAACAAAATGTAGGCAAGCAGTGGTTATGTATGAATAGTGTTGCTGCAGCTTCTTGCAGTTGCGTTGTGGTAACTACAGCTACAAAATTTCGATGTGGTGTCAGCTAGTAATTTGTTTCCAATATTGTCAAGTATGGTTATTAGTCTATTTCTTACGAATGTGTGCCATCTGTTGAGATCTCCTTGCAGCTGTGACAACACTATCGTAGAATCAGGCCAACAAAATATCTGACTCTTTGGGATGTGCGTCGCCTCACTGATATGCTTTAGTAACTTTGACAGGTGGACTGCACAACTATTTTTCATTTCACTAACAATTTTTGGAACAGCTCACGTTTAATGCTGTCAACGCTCGTACTGTCGTACGTGACATGAGCATTTGATCAATGCTTACAGACAAGTCTGAGTGCGCCATAAAAATCAGGTACACATTTGAAGAGATTAACAATGATTATAATAAAATTGTATAAAAAAAAAAATAGTGTGCTGAATATCTATGTATGATTACATGCTTAGTATGTAATAAAGATATAAAATAAAATGACTTACCACTTTCGGCTCCAGCAAAAGCATGTGACGAGCTGTCATCCTCGTGAGCTTCTGTATTTGATAAATGGTTTCATTAGTGAATAGCGTTCGTGTGAAAATACAACAATTTTAACAGTAGAGTACGGTTTGCGCAATTGTTTTTACTAATAGAAGGGTTAGTTGTTTTAACAATGACTTGTTCAAACTTTCTCCATTGTCCACTTCCATCACAGTTAATCCTGTCAGTCGGGATTGTCGAAAATTTGATTTTACTCTCTTGACGTGTCCAATTAAAGTAATTGGACTACGTAAGTGGAACCCCTTCATGCCAGTACCCGCTCACACGTACCACAACCACCACATAGCAGCAACAAAATGTAGGCAAGCAGTGGTTATGTATGAATAGTGTTGCTGCAGCTTCTTGCAGTTGCGTTGTGGTAACTACAGCTACAAAATTTCGATGTGGTGTCAGCTAGTAATTTGTTTCCAATATTGTCAAGTATGGTTATTAGTCTATTTCTTACGAATGTGTGCCATCTGTTGAGATCTCCTTGCAGCTGTGACAACACTATCGTAGAATCAGGCCAACAAAATATCTGACTCTTTGGGATGTGCGTCGCCTCACTGATATGCTTTAGTAACTTTGACAGGTGGACTGCACAACTATTTTTCATTTCACTAACAATTTTTGGAACAGCTCACGTTTAATACTGTCAACGCTCGTACTGTCGTACGTGACATGAGCATTTGATCAATGCTTACAGACAAGTCTGAGTGCGCCATAAAAATCAGGTACACATTTGAAGAGATTAACAATGATTATAATAAAATTGTAAAAAAAAAAAATAGGGTGCTGAATATCTATGTATGATTACATGCTTAGTTTGTAATAAAGATATAAAATAAAATGACTTACCACTTTCGGCTCCAGCAAAAGCATGTGACGAGCTGTCATCCTCGTGAGCTTCTGTATTTGATAAATGGTTTCATTAGTGAATAGCGTTCGTGTGAAAATACAACAATTTTAACAGTAGAGTACGGTTTGCGCAATTGTTTTTACTAATAGAAGGGTTAGTTGTTTTAACAATGACTTGTTCAAACTTTCTCCATTGTCCACTTCCATCACAGTTAATCCTGTCAGTCGGGATTGTCGAAAATTTGATTTTACTCTCTTGACGTGTCCAATTACAGTAATTGGACTACGTAAGTGGAACCCCTTCATGCCAGTACCCGCTCACACGTACCACAACCACCACATAGCAGCAACAAAATGTAGGCAAGCAGTGGTTATGTATGAATAGTGTTGCTGCAGCTTCTTGCAGTTGCGTTGTGGTAACTACAGCTACAAAATTTCGATGTGGTGTCAGCTAGTAATTTGTTTCCAATATTGTCAAGTATGGTTATTAGTCTATTTCTTACGAATGTGTGCCATCTGTTGAGATCTCCTTGCAGCTGTGACAACACTATCGTAGAATCAGGCCAACAAAATATCTGACTCTTTGGGATGTGCGTCGCCTCACTGATATGCTTTAGTAACTTTGACAGGTGGACTGCACAACTATTTTTCATTTCACTAACAATTTTTGGAACAGCTCACGTTTAATACTGTCAACGCTCGTACTGTCGTACGTGACATGAGCATTTGATCAATGCTTACAGACAAGTCTGAGTGCGCCATAAAAATCAGGTACACATTTGAAGAGATTAACAATGATTATAATAAAATTGTATAAAAAAAAAAATAGGGTGCTGAATATCTATGTATGATTACATGCTTAGTTTGTAATAAAGATATAAAATAAAATGACTTACCACTTTCGGCTCCAGCAAAAGCATGTGACGAGCTGTCATCCTCGTGAGCTTCTGTATTTGATAAATGGTTTCATTAGTGAATAGCGTTCGTGTGAAAATACAACAATTTTAACAGTAGAGTACGGTTTGCGCAATTGTTTTTACTAATAGAAGGGTTAGTTGTTTTAACAATGACTTGTTCAAACTTTCTCCATTGTCCACTTCCATCACAGTTAATCCTGTCAGTCGGGATTGTCGAAAATTTGATTTTACTCTCTTGACGTGTCCAATTACAGTAATTGGACTACGTAAGTGGAACCCCTTCATGCCAGTACCCGCTCACACGTACCACAACCACCACATAGCAGCAACAAAATGTAGGCAAGCAGTGGTTATGTATGAATAGTGTTGCTGCAGCTTCTTGCAGTTGCGTTGTGGTAACTACAGCTACAAAATTTCGAAGTGGTGTCAGCTAGTAATTTGTTTCCAATATTGTCAAGTATGGTTATTAGTCTATTTCTTACGAATGTGTGCCATCTGTTGAGATCTCCTTGCAGCTGTGACAACACTATCGTAGAATCAGGCCAACAAAATATCTGACTCTTTGGGATGTGCGTCGCCTCACTGATATGCTTTAGTAACTTTGACAGGTGGACTGCACAACAATTTTTCATTTCACTAACAATTTTTGGAACAGCTCACGTTTAATACTGTCAACGCTCGTACTGTCGTACGTGACATGAGCATTTGATCAATGCTTACAGACAAGTCTGAGTGCGCCATAAAAATCAGGTACACATTTGAAGAGATTAACAATGATTATAATAAAATTATATAAAAAAAAAATAGGGTGCTGAATATCTATGTATGATTACATGCTTAGTTTGTAATAAAGATATAAAATAAAATGACTTACCACTTTCGGCTCCAGCAAAAGCATGTGACGAGCTGTCATCCTCGTGAGCTTCTGTATTTGATAAATGGTTTCATTAGTGAATAGCGTTCGTGTGAAAATACAACAATTTTAACAGTAGAGTACGGTTTGCGCAATTGTTTTTACTAATAGAAGGGTTAGTTGTTTTAACAATGACTTGTTCAAACTTTCTCCATTGTCCACTTCCATCACAGTTAATCCTGTCAGTCGGGATTGTCGAAAATTTGATTTTACTCTCTTGACGTGTCCAATTAAAGTAATTGGACTACGTAAGTGGAACCCCTTCATGCCAGTACCCGCTCACACGTACCACAACCACCACATAGCAGCAACAAAATGTAGGCAAGCAGTGGTTATGTATGAATAGTGTTGCTGCAGCTTCTTGCAGTTGCGTTGTGGTAACTACAGCTACAAAATTTCGAAGTGGTGTCAGCTAGTAATTTGTTTCCAATATTGTCAAGTATGGTTATTAGTCTATTTCTTACGAATGTGTGCCATCTGTTGAGATCTCCTTGCAGCTGTGACAACACTATCGTAGAATCAGGCCAACAAAATATCTGACTCTTTGGGATGTGCGTCGCCTCACTGATATGCTTTAGTAACTTTGACAGGTGGACTGCACAACTATTTTTCATTTCACTAACAATTTTTGGAGCAGCTCACGTTTAATACTGTCAACGCTCGTACTGTCGTACGTGACATTAGCATTTGATCAATGCTTACAGACAAGTCTGAGTGCGCCATAAAAATCAGGTACACATTTGAAGAGATTAACAATGATTATAATAAAATTGTATAAAAAAAAAATAGGGTGCTGAATATCTATGTATGATTACATGCTTAGTTTGTAATAAAGATATAAAATAAAATGACTTACCACTTTCGGCTCCAGCAAAAGCATGTGACGAGCTGTCATCCTCGTGAGCTTCTGTATTTGATAAATGGTTTCATTAGTGAATAGCGTTCGTGTGAAAATACAACAATTTTAACAGTAGAGTACGGTTTGCGCAATTGTTTTTACTAATAGAAGGGTTAGTTGTTTTAACAATGACTTGTTCAAACTTTCTCCATTGTCCACTTCCATCACAGTTAATCCTGTCGGTCGGGATTGTCGAAAATTTGATTTTACTCTCTTGACGTGTCCAATTAAAGTAATTGGACTACGTAAGTGGAACCCCTTCATGCCAGTACCCGCTCACACGTACCACAACCACCACATAGCAGCAACAAAATGTAGGCAAGCAGTGGTTATGTATGAATAGTGTTGCTGCAGCTTCTTGCAGTTGCGTTGTGGTAACTACAGCTACAAAATTTCGATGTGGTGTCAGCTAGTAATTTGTTTCCAATATTGTCAAGTATGGTTATTAGTCTATTTCTTACGAATGTGTGCCATCTGTTGAGATCTCCTTGCAGCTGTGACAACACTATCGTAGAATCAGGCCAACAAAATATCTGACTCTTTGGGATGTGCGTCGCCTCACTGATATGCTTTAGTAACTTTGACAGGTGGACTGCACAACTATTTTTCATTTCACTAACAATTTTTGGAACAGCTCACGTTTAATACTGTCAACGCTCGTACTGTCGTACGTGACATGAGCATTTGATCAATGCTTACAGACAAGTCTGAGTGCGCCATAAAAATCAGGTACACATTTGAAGAGATTAACAATGATTATAATAAAATTGTATAAAAAAAAATAGGGTTCTGAATATCTATGTATGATTACATGCTTAGTTTGTAATAAAGATATAAAATAAAATGACTTACCACTTTCGGCTCCAGCAAAAGCATGTGACGAGCTGTCATCCTCGTGAGCTTCTGTATTTGATAAATGGTTTCATTAGTGAATAGCGTTCGTGTGAAAATACAACAATTTTAACAGTAGAGTACGGTTTGCGCAATTGTTTTTACTAATAGAAGGGTTAGTTGTTTTAACAATGACTAGTTCAAACTTTCTCCATTGTCCACTTCCATCACAGTTAATCCTGTCAGTCGGGATTGTCGAAAATTTGATTTTACTCTCTTGACGTGTCCAATTAAAGTAATTGGACTACGTAAGTGGAACCCCTTCATGCCAGTACCCGCTCACACGTACCACAACCACCACATAGCAGCAACAAAATGTAGGCAAGCAGTGGTTATGTATGAATAGTGTTGCTGCAGCTTCTTGCAGTTGCGTTGTGGTAACTACAGCTACAAAATTTCGATGTGGTGTCAGCTAGTAATTTGTTTCCAATATTGTCAAGTATGGTTATTAGTCTATTTCTTACGAATGTGTGCCATCTGTGGAGATCTCCTTGCAGCTGTGACAACACTATCGTAGAATCAGGCCAACAAAATATCTGACTCTTTGGGATGTGCGTCGCCTCACTGATATGCTTTAGTAACTTTGACAGGTGGACTGCACAACTATTTTTCATTTCACTAACAATTTTTGGAACAGCTCACGTTTAATACTGTCAACGCTCGTACTGTCGTACGTGACATGAGCATTTGATCAATGCTTACAGACAAGTCTGAGTGCGCCATAAAAATCAGGTACACATTTGAAGAGATTAACAATGATTATAATAAAATTGTATAAAAAAAAAATAGGGTGCTGAATATCTATGTATGATTACATGCTTAGTTTGTAATAAAGATATAAAATAAAATGACTTACCACTTTCGGCTCCAGCAAAAGCATGTGACGAGCTGTCATCCTCGTGAGCTTCTGTATTTGATAAATGGTTTCATTAGTGAATAGCGTTCGTGTGAAAATACAACAATTTTAACAGTAGAGTACGGTTTGCGCAATTGCTTTTACTAAAAGAAGGGTTAGTTGTTTTAACAATGACTTGTTCAAACTTTCTCCATTGTCCACTTCCATCACAGTTAATCCTGTCAGTCGGGATTGTCGAAAATTTGATTTTACTCTCTTGACGTGTCCAATTAAAGTAATTGGACTACGTAAGTGGAACCCCTTCATGCCAGTACCCGCTCACACGTACCACAACCACCACATAGCAGCAACAAAATGTAGGCAAGCAGTGGTTATGTATGAATAGTGTTGCTGCAGCTTCTTGCAGTTGCGTTGTGGTAACTACAGCTACAAAATTTCGATGTGGTGTCAGCTAGTAATTTGTTTCCAATATTGTCAAGTATGGTTATTAGTCTATTTCTTACGAATGTGTGCCATCTGTTGAGATCTCCTTGCAGCTGTGACAACACTATCGTAGAATCAGGCCAACAAAATATCTGACTCTTTGGGATATGCGTCGCCTCACTGATATGCTTTAGTAACTTTGACAGGTGGACTGCACAACTATTTTTCATTTCACTAACAATTTTTGGAACAGCTCACGTTTAATACTGTCAACGCTCGTACTGTCGTACGTGACATGAGCATTTGATCAATGCTTACAGACAAGTCTGAGTGCGCCATAAAAATCAGGTACACATTTGAAGAGATTAACAATGATTATAATAAAATTGAATAAAAAAAAAATAGGGTGCTGAATATCTATGTATGATTACATGCTTAGTTTGTAATAAAGATATAAAATAAAATGACTTACCACTTTCGGCTCCAGCAAAAGCATGTGACGAGCTGTCATCCTCGTGAGCTTCTGTATTTGATAAATGGTTTCATTAGTGAATAGCGTTCGTGTGAAAATACAACAATTTTAACAGTAGAGTACGGTTTGCGCAATTGTTTTTACTAATAGAAGGGTTAGTTGTTTTAACAATGACTTGTTCAAACTTTCTCCATTGTCCACTTCCATCACAGTTAATCCTGTCAGTCGGGATTGTCGAAAATTTGATTTTACTCTCTTGACGTGTCCAATTAAAGTAATTGGACTACGTAAGTGGAACCCCTTCATGCCAGTACCCGCTCACACGTACCACAACCACCACATAGCAGCAACAAAATGTAGGCAAGCAGTGGTTATGTATGAATAGTGTTGCTGCAGCTTCTTGCAGTTGCGTTGTGGTAACTACAGCTACAAAATTTCGATGTGGTGTCAGCTAGTAATTTGTTTCCAATATTGTCAAGTATGGTTATTAGTCTATTTCTTACGAATGTGTGCCATCTGTTGAGATCTCCTTGCAGCTGTGACAACACTATCGTAGAATCAGGCCAACAAAATATCTGACTCTTTGGGATGTGCGTCGCCTCACTGATATGCTTTAGTAACTTTGACAGGTGGACTGCACAACTATTTTTCATTTCACTAACAATTTTTGGAACAGCTCACGTTTAATACTGTCAACGCTCGTACTGTCGTACGTGACATGAGCATTTGATCAATGCTTACAGACAAGTCTGAGTGCGCCATAAAAATCAGGTACACATTTGAAGAGATTAACAATGATTATAATAAAATTGTATAAAAAAAAAATAGGGTGCTGAATATCTATGTATGATTACATGCTTAGTTTGTAATAAAGATATAAAATAAAATGACTTACCACTTTCGGCTCCAGCAAAAGCATGTGACGAGCTGTCATCCTCGTGAGCTTCTGTATTTGATAAATGGTTTCATTAGTGAATAGCGTTCGTGTGAAAATACAACAATTTTAACAGTAGAGTACGGTTTGCGCAATTGTTTTTACTAATAGAAGGGTTAGTTGTTTTAACAATGACTTGTTAAAACTTTCTCCATTGTCCACTTCCATCACAGTTAATCCTGTCAGTCGGGATTGTCGAAAATTTGATTTTACTCTCTTGACGTGTCCAATTAAAGTAATTGGACTACGTAAGTGGAACCCCTTCATGCCAGTACCCGCTCACACGTACCACAACCACCACATAGCAGCAACAAAATGTAGGCAAGCAGTGGTTATGTATGAATAGTGTTGCTGCAGCTTCTTGCAGTTGCGTTGTGGTAACTACAGCTACAAAATTTCGATGTGGTGTCAGCTAGTAATTTGTTTCCAATATTGTCAAGTATGGTTATTAGTCTATTTCTTACGAATGTGTGCCATCTGTTGAGATCTCCTTGCAGCTGTGACAACACTATCGTAGAATCAGGCCAACAAAATATCTGACTCTTTGGGATGTGCGTCGCCTCACTGATATGCTTTAGTAACTTTGACAGGTGGACTGCACAACTATTTTTCATTTCACTAACAATTTTTGGAACAGCTCACGTTTAATACTGTCAACGCTCGTACTGTCGTACGTGACATGAGCATTTGATCAATGCTTACAGACAAGTCTGAGTGCGCCATAAAAATCAGGTACACATTTGAAGAGATTAACAATGATTATAATAAAATTGTATAAAAAAAAAATAGGGTGCTGAATATCTATGTATGATTACATGCTTAGTTTGTAATAAAGATATAAAATAAAATGACTTACCACTTTCGGCTCCAGCAAAAGCATGTGACGAGCTGTCATCCTCGTGAGCTTCTGTATTTGATAAATGGTTTCATTAGTGAATAGCGTTCGTGTGAAAATACAACAATTTTAACAGTAGAGTACGGTTTGCGCAATTGTTTTTACTAATAGAAGGGTTAGTTGTTTTAACAATGACTTGTTCAAACTTTCTCCATTGTCCACTTCCATCACAGTTAATCCTGTCAGTCGGGATTGTCGAAAATTTGATTTTACTCTCTTGACGTGTCCAATTAAAGTAATTGGACTACGTAAGTGGAACCCCTCCATGCCAGTACCCGCTCACACGTACCACAACCACCACATAGCAGCAACAAAATGTAGGCAAGCAGTGGTTATGTATGAATAGTGTTGCTGCAGCTTCTTGCAGTTGCGTTGTGGTAACTGCAGCTACAAAATTTCGATGTGGTGTCAGCTAGTAATTTGTTTCCAATATTGTCAAGTATGGTTATTAGTCTATTTCTTACGAATGTGTGCCATCTGTTGAGATCTCCTTGCAGCTGTGACAACACTATCGTAGAATCAGGCCAACAAAATATCTGACTCTTTGGGATGTGCGTCGCCTCACTGATATGCTTTAGTAACTTTGACAGGTGGACTGCACAACTATTTTTCATTTCACTAACAATTTTTGGAACAGCTCACGTTTAATACTGTCAACGCTCGTACTGTCGTACGTGACATGAGCATTTGATCAATGCTTACAGACAAGTCTGAGTGCGCCATAAAAATCAGGTACACATTTGAAGAGATTAACAATGATTATAATAAAATTGTATAAAAAAAAAAATAGGGTGCTGAATATCTATGTATGATTACATGCTTAGTTTGTAATAAAGATATAAAATAAAATGACTTACCACTTTCGGCTCCAGCAAAAGCATGTGACGAGCTGTCATCCTCGTGAGCTTCTGTATTTGATAAATGGTTTCATTAGTGAATAGCGTTCGTGTGAAAATACAACAATTTTAACAGTAGAGTACGGTTTGCGCAATTGCTTTTACTAATAGAAGGGTTAGTTGTTTTAACAATGACTTGTTCAAACTTTCTCCATTGTCCACTTCCATCACAGTTAATCCTGTCAGTCGGGATTGTCGAAAATTTGATTTTACTCTCTTGACGTGTCCAATTAAAGTAATTGGACTACGTAAGTGGAACCCCTTCATGCCAGTACCCGCTCACACGTACCACAACCACCACATAGCAGCAACAAAATGTAGGCAAGCAGTGGTTATGTATGAATAGTGTTGCTGCAGCTTCTTGCAGTTGCGTTGTGGTAACTACAGCTACAAAATTTCGATGTGGTGTCAGCTAGTAATTTGTTTCCAATATTGTCAAGTATGGTTATTAGTCTATTTCTTACGAATGTGTGCCATCTGTTGAGATCTCCTTGCAGCTGTGACAACACTATCGTAGAATCAGGCCAACAAAATATCTGACTCTTTGGGATGTGCGTCGCCTCACTGATATGCTTTAGTAACTTTGACAGGTGGACTGCACAACTATTTTTCATTTCACTAACAATTTTTGGAACAGCTCACGTTTAATACTGTCAACGCTCGTACTGTCGTACGTGACATGAGCATTTGATCAATGCTTACAGACAAGTCTGAGTGCGCCATAAAAATCAGGTACACATTTGAAGAGATTAACAATGATTATAATAAAATTGTATAAAAAAAAAAAATAGGGTGCTGAATATCTATGTATGATTACATGCTTAGTTTGTAATAAAGATATAAAATAAAATGACTTACCACTTTCGGCTCCAGCAAAAGCATGTGACGAGCTGTCATCCTCGTGAGCTTCTGTATTTGATAAATGGTTTCATTAGTGAATAGCGTTCGTGTGAAAATACAACAATTTTAACAGTAGAGTACGGTTTGCGCAATTGTTTTTACTAATAGAAGGGTTAGTTGTTTTAACAATGACTTGTTCAAACTTTCTCCATTGTCCACTTCCATCACAGTTAATCCTGTCAGTCGGGATTGTCGAAAATTTGATTTTACTCTCTTGACGTGTCCAATTAAAGTAATTGGACTACGTAAGTGGAACCCCTTCATGCCAGTACCCGCTCACACGTACCACAACCACCACATAGCAGCAACAAAATGTAGGCAAGCAGTGGTTATGTATGAATAGTGTTGCTGCAGCTTCTTGCAGTTGCGTTGTGGTAACTACAGCTACAAAATTTCGATGTGGTGTCAGCTAGTAATTTGTTTCCAATATTGTCAAGTATGGTTATTAGTCTATTTCTTACGAATGTGTGCCATCTGTTGAGATCTCCTTGCAGCTGTGACAACACTATCGTAGAATCAGGCCAACAAAATATCTGACTCTTTGGGATGTGCGTCGCCTCACTGATATGCTTTAGTAACTTTGACAGGTGGACTGCACAACTATTTTTCATTTCACTAACAATTTTTGGAACAGCTCACGTTTAATACTGTCAACGCTCGTACTGTCGTACGTGACATGAGCATTTGATCAATGCTTACAGACAAGTCTGAGTGCGCCATAAAAATCAGGTACACATTTGAAGAGATTAACAATGATTATAATAAAATTGTATAAAAAAAAATAGGGTGCTGAATATCTATGTATGATTACATGCTTAGTTTGTAATAAAGATATAAAATAAAATGACTTACCACTTTCGGCTCCAGCAAAAGCATGTGACGAGCTGTCATCCTCGTGAGCTTCTGTATTTGATAAATGGTTTCATTAGTGAATAGCGTTCGTGTGAAAATACAACAATTTTAACAGTAAAGTACGGTTTGCGCAATTGTTTTTACTAATAGAAGGGTTAGTTGTTTTAACAATGACTTGTTCAAACTTTCTCCATTGTCCACTTCCATCACAGTTAATCCTGTCAGTCGGGATTGTCGAAAATTTGATTTTACTCTCTTGACGTGTCCAATTAAAGTAATTGGACTACGTAAGTGGAACCCCTTCATGCCAGAACCCGCTCACACGTACCACAACCACCACATAGCAGCAACAAAATGTAGGCAAGCAGTGGTTATGTATGAATAGTGTTGCTGCAGCTTCTTGCAGTTGCGTTGTGGTAACTACAGCTACAAAATTTCGATGTGGTGTCAGCTAGTAATTTGTTTCCAATATTGTCAAGTATGGTTATTAGTCTATTTCTTACGAATGTGTGCCATCTGTTGAGATCTCCTTGCAGCTGTGACAACACTATCGTGGAATCAGGCCAACAAAATATCTGACTCTTTGGGATGTGCGTCGCCTCACTGATATGCTTTAGTAACTTTGACAGGTGGACTGCACAACTATTTTTCATTTCACTAACAATTTTTGGAACAGCTCACGTTTAATACTGTCAACGCTCGTACTGTCGTACGTGACATGAGCATTTGATCAATGCTTACAGACAAGTCTGAGTGCGCCATAAAAATCAGGTACACATTTGAAGAGATTAACAATGATTATAATAAAATTGTATAAAAAAAAAAAATAGGGTGCTGAATATCTATGTATGATTACATGCTTAGTTTGTAATAAAGATATAAAATAAAATGACTTACCACTTTCGGCTCCAGCAAAAGCATGTGACGAGCTGTCATCCTCGTGAGCTTCTGTATTTGATAAATGGTTTCATTAGTGAATAGCGTTCGTGTGAAAATACAACAATTTTAACAGTAGAGTACGGTTTGCGCAATTGTTTTTACTAATAGAAGGGTTAGTTGTTTTAACAATGACTTGTTCAAACTTTCTCCATTGTCCACTTCCATCACAGTTAATCCTGTCAGTCGGGATTGTCGAAAATTTGATTTTACTCTCTTGACGTGTCCAATTAAAGTAATTGGACTACGTAAGTGGAACCCCTTCATGCCAGTACCCGCTCACACGTACCACAACCACCACATAGCAGCAAAAAAATGTAGGCAAGCAGTGGTTATGTATGAATAGTGTTGCTGCAGCTTCTTGCAGTTGCGTTGTGGTAACTACAGCTACAAAATTTCGATGTGGTGTCAGCTAGTAATTTGTTTCCAATATTGTCAAGTATGGTTATTAGTCTATTTCTTACGAATGTGTGCCATCTGTTGAGATCTCCTTGCAGCTGTGACAACACTATCGTGGAATCAGGCCAACAAAATATCTGACTCTTTGGGATGTGCGTCGCCTCACTGATATGCTTTAGTAACTTTGACAGGTGGACTGCACAACTATTTTTCATTTCACTAACAATTTTTGGAACAGCTCACGTTTAATACTGTCAACGCTCGTACTGTCGTACGTGACATGAGCATTTGATTAATGCTTACAGACAAGTCTGAGTGCGCCATAAAAAATCAGGTACGCATTTGAAGAGATTACCAATGATTATAATTAAATTGTATAAAAAAAAAAATAGGGTGCCGAATATCTATGTATGATTACATGCTTAGTTTGTAATAAAGATATAAAATAAAATGACTTACCACTTTCGGCTCCAGCAAAAGCATGTGATGAGCTGTCATCCCCGTGAGCTTCTGTATTTGATAAATGGTTTTATTAGTGAATAGTGTTCGTGTGAAAATACAACAATTTTAACGGTAGAGTACGGTTTGCGCAATTGTTTTTACAAATAGAAGGGTTAGTTTCTTTAACAATGACTTGTTCAAACTTTCTCAATTGTCCACTTCTATCACAGTTAAACCTGTCAGTCGGGATTGTCGAAAATTTGATTTTACTCTCTTGACGTGTCCAATTAAAGTAATTGGACTACGTAAGTGGAACCCCTTCATGCCAGTACCCGCTCACACGTACCACAACCACCACATAGCAGCAACAAAATGTAGGCAAGCAGTGGTTATGTATGAATAGTGTTGCTGCAGCTTCTTGCAGTTGCGTTGTGGTAACTACAGCTACAAAATTTCGATGTGGTGTCAGCTAGTAATTTGTTTCCAATATTGTCAAGTATGGTTATTAGTCTATTTCTTACGAATGTGTGCCATCTGTTGAGATCTCCTTGCAGCTGTGACAACACTATCGTGGAATCAGGCCAACAAAATATCTGACTCTTTGGGATGTGCGTCGCGTCACTGATATGCTTTAGTAACTTTGACAGGTGGACTGCACAACTATTTTTCATTTCACTAACAATTTTTGGAACAGCTCACGTTTAATACTGTCAACGCTCGTACTGTCGTACGTGACATGAGCATTTGATCAATGCTTACAGACAAGTCTGAGTGCGCCATAAAAAATCAGGTACGCATTTGAAGAAATTACCAATGATTATAATTAAATTGTATAAAAAAAAAATAGGGTGCCGAATATCTATGTATGATTACATGCTTAGTTTGTAATAAAGATATAAAATAAAATGACTTACCACTTTCGGCTCCAGCAAAAGCATGTGATGAGCTGTCATCCCCGTGAGCTTCTGTATTTGATAAATGGTTTTATTAGTGAATAGTGTTCGTGTGAAAATACAACAATTTTAACGGTAGAGTACGGTTTGCGCAATTGTTTTTACAAATAGAAGGGTTAGTTTCTTTAACAATGACTTGTTCAAACTTTCTCAATTGTCCACTTCTATCACAGTTAAACCTGTCAGTCGGGATTGTCGAAAATTTGATTTTACTCTCTTGACGTGTCCAATTAAAGTAATTGGACTACGTAAGTGGAACCTCTTCATGCCAGTACCCGCTCACACGTACCACAACCACCACATAGCAGCAACAAAATGTAGGCAAGCAGTGGTTATGTATGAATAGTGTTGCTGCAGCTTCTTGCAGTTGCGTTGTGGTAACTACAGCTACAAAATTTCGATGTGGTGTCAGCTAGTATCTTGTTTCCAATAGTGTCAAGTATGTTTATTAGTTTATTTCTTACGAATGTGTGCTATCTGTTGAGATTTCCTTGTAGCCGTGACAACACTACAGCGGAATCAGTCCAACAAAATACCTGACTCTTTGGGATGTGTGTCGCCTCACTGATATGCTTAAGTAACTTTGACAGGTGGACTACACAACTATTTTTCATTTCACTAACAATTTTTGCAACAGCCCACGTTTAATACTGTCAACCCTCCTACGGTCGTATGTGACATGAGCATTTGATCAATGCTTACAGACAAGTCTGAGTGCGCCATAAAATTAAGCGCAAAATTAGCACCCGTCCACGTGTCGTTCTTGCGATGTGATCGTGGTACTGATACGTGTGATCGGTGTTTTAGAGATTTTTTAAGAAAATGCATAGGTAACACAAAATACGTTAGTGGACGTTATTGTATCCAATGAGGTTATATGAAATGAGAAAACAAAAGTTATTTTACCTGATTTGGCTAGGGCAGTTGCCGAACTTCCGTGGCCCCTTCTGCCTATAATGATACAATATTAAGCATTTGATCTAGGCTAACAGACAAGTATGAGTGCGTCATAAAAAACAGATACGCACTTGAAGAGATTGTGTAGAATTATGCATTCTACAAAATCTTGTCAAAGATTTTTTTTTTTTTACTTTAGATACTCTTTAACTGGATCAGATATACGGACTTTCTTGATTTTTTTTCAACCTTTTTTTATGAACTACAAAATTGGAATTGTAAATATGTTCGTGCTTTCTGATGGATAGTTATCACTGTCATTACCGGATTCTGCTTTGAAGCATTTTAGTCATTTCATTTCATTCATTTCATTTATTCATAAAACAATTTACATTGTGTTGAATAATACATGCAACTGATTATTAATTGACATTTTAAGTAATATTTAAGTATAGTGCTATATAGTTATAAAAGAATGTCACAGTTTTAAGTATATTGTCAAAAACAGATTTTTTTTTAATGTCAACACAGATTTAAAATGTTATGTCAAACAGGTTTAAAATATAATGTCACCCAGGTTTAAAAGTATAATGTCAAAAACAGGTTTAAAATATAATGTCACATAGGTTTAAAAATATAATGTCAAACAGGTTTAAAATACTCGTATAATGTCAAACAGATTTCGAATGTGTATCATTTATTGTTGTTTGACATTAGTTCCGAAAGACATTTTTGTAATAAAAAGGCTTTTTATTTTGTTTTAAACAAGTGGGTGTTATAAATCAGGATCTTTAGCTCAGAAGGCAACTTATTACATATCTCTACAGCTTGGTACTTCGAGCAATGCTCTACTATATTTAGTTTTGGTGCTATTTGTTGCTTAAAAATTTTTCTTCGCGTGCTTTCTCTAATCTCACGTTCCTCTTGTGATTGAAACTAATGTAGATACTTAGCAAAATGACTTAAGAGGACAAATATATAAAGGCTAGGTACTGTTAATATTCCTAATTTTCTAAAGTAATCTCTGCATAATACAGTTTGAACAATTCTGACTATTGTCCTTATGGCTCGGTTCTGTAACATGAACGCTCTCTGCCAGTTATAACTGTAACTATTTCCCCAGAGCATGACGCTTTACCTTATCCTAGATTCGACCAATGCATAATATACGGCCTTTAACTGTTCTATGTTCAATTCATCCCTAAGACTCCTAAGTGCGTAGCATGCTGACGATATGGAGGATTCAATAACAGCAAGCTCCGGTTTACAATTTAAATGCGAATCTATATTAATCCCTAAGAATTTTACCTTGTCCACTAATTCAATTCTGTCTCCATTTATTTGTATATCAAAGTTGTCATTTTGACGAGTCGTAGTCTTAAATAACATGAGGTTAGTTTTACCTGTATTTAGCAATAAGTTGTTGACTGTAAACCATTCGCAAATTTTTTCTATAATTATATTTGTATCTAATGTCAATTTTTCTATGTCTTTTGCCCCAATTACTATGTTTGTGTCATCTGCGAAAACAAAAAGTTTCTCGTTCGGCCGAGTTTCATTCAAGAAGTTGAGTAAGTCACTTGTAAAAATAATATATAGTATAGGTCCTAAAATTGAGCCTTGAGGCACACCGCGTTTTACGTATGTCATTTTCGACTTGTGAATTACTTCGTGATTATTCTCGTCTATACATTTAACTTCTACATACATTCGTCTATTTTGTAAGTACGATGTCATAAGTTGTAATGTCTTGCCTCTTATACCATAATGTTCGAGTTTAGTAAGTAATAGTTCATAATCTATGGTGTTAAAAGCAGAACTGAGGTCAACAAATAATCCAGCTACTTTCATTTTTTCATTTAATTTACTAACTATGTCATTAATTAAAGTGTTCATAGCATCCGAGGTACCAACGCCTTTCTGATATCCAAATTGTCTCAGATTAATAATTTTGTTAATACCTAAATGTGCCATCAATCTAGTTTTAATGGTTTTTTCAAAGAGTTTTGATAAGGTAGGTAATAAGGATATGGGGCGATAATTTTTCGGATCGGTCTTAGTGCCCTTTTTGTATATTGGTATCACCTTGGCCAATTTAAACTGGTCTGGAAAGATGGACTCTTTGATACATTTATTAAAGAAAACAGAAATAGGAGAAGCTAATATTTCTATATTATCCTTTATAATCGATATCGGTACGCCGTCGAAGCCGCAAGAATGTTTATTACTCATTTTGCTAATCCATGTTTCTTTCACTATATTTTTTGCGCTGTTTAAATAACGTGATATGGCTTGCTTTTTAGCTTGCTTAATAACTCTTCTATATATTAGAACGTAATTGATTTTATAATTTTTGATGCTGACTGTACGAGCATACCCGTACATATCAGTAGTATCAATTTTATGCTGACATCGACGCGCAGCGAATGAATAAAATATACATATTTGAGTTAGCAATAAGTAGTCGCATAGCATCGATTGGGTAAAGCAAAGCGCTCATTCGCCGCGGGTCGATCGTTTATCAATTTTGTTGGGACTTTCTTTACAAACTTTAATACACAAGTTGAACTCATACATCAGTTTATCATTTAAATGTACCCTACCCGTACATTTATGGTCTTTCGAGAAGAACGTCGCGTGTGTACATTACAGTATAGCAATCAAGTACTGTAAAGTGTTTCACTAGTGACGTCAAGCGAACTAGCAGTGAAGGTGTTTGTAATGCCAGCAATAGTGCAGTACATAACAAAAGCAGCAGCAGTAATCAGCAGGGATCAACAGGGATCCGCATTTGGTGAGCAACAAAGCTCCCGCTTGGACTATCAAGTAAGATCGTTCCGTTTATTATCATTTCTATCAACAACATGACGTCAATCGAGGACGTTTTTGCCCAACAACAGCAACTACTCAATCAGATAGAGCAAGTTTACACAAATTTTAAAAAGGATGGCTCCGATCGCAAAACCTCTGACTACATACGCCGAAGGTTAGAAAATTTGGATGCATGCTGGCTAGAGTATCAATCGAATCATACAAGATTGTGCCGCATTGAATATGCCAGATCGCATACTTACTTCACTTTGAGGCAATTTGACACTGTGAAGGAGAGATATGAGAAAATCAGAGCAGTAATTCAGAATCATCAGCTGGCAGAGGAAATACCACCAAAGCCGCTTCTAAAGCCTGCTACTCCTCTGGCTACCTCAAGCACCATACAGCAACCTTCAGGTCAATCATTAAAGTCTCAGGGATCAAACAGCAAGACAGATGAGATGATGAAGAAACAGATGAGCAACTTCAAGGCCTTTGAACATACTGTTTCAAGTATCAACATGGATACTGTAGTGGAGAAATGGGAATTCGATCATCTGCTGAGTACGGTAAGGTCTCGCTGGGCGAAGATTGACACTCAGCATTGGGACTTAGACAGTGAGCCGGGAGACCGAAATCAAGAGTATCATCGTATGTACCTTAAATACGAAAGCACATACAACGATGCTATCAAAGCAATCAATAAAAAGATGTCGTCCATTTCACACAGAGAGTATACTACACCAAAAATAGAAATACCTACTTTCAGTGGTAGTTACCATCAGTGGACATCTTTTAAGGATCTCTTCACTGAAGCAGTTCATAGCAACCCGTCATTATCTGGGGCTCAGAAGATGCAGTTCCTCAAGTCGAAAGTGAAAGGTGAAGCAGAGCGTCTCATACAGCATCTACCGATTAGCTCTGACAACTATATCATTAGCTGAGACATCTTGAGCCATCGTTATGACAACAAGAGGATGATATTCACATCGCATATTAACATTTTATTGAATATGCCAATTTCACAGCAAGCATCAATTAATCATATCAAACGAATCCATGATATTGCACTGGAAACGATGAATGCCATACAGAACCTCGGCGTAGACGTGACGTCGTGGGATCCGTTGATTGTGCACATCCTGTGTCAGAAATTGGATTCGGACACATTCAGCGAATACAACGCAGCTATCAAACAACCTCGAAAATGGAATTATTCTTCTTGTTAAATGATCTTTTAATTACTGTGGTGTACTCGAAGCTTTTAGATATTTTGTTGATTTTGTCAAGAGCTACATAACAGAAAAGTCCACCATGACCATCAGCTAAGCCATTATGGTCCACAAAGCACTGCTCTATGTAGTCACTATCAAGATTTGTGATTATGTTATCTAAACACGACTGAGAGTTACCTCTTTTCTAATCGGAGTGTTGAGGTTTTCCCCTAAAAACAAAGGGTATGTGTTTTAGTTTCCTGTTACTTTGGTATGTATTGGGTTGGCACAAAAGTAATGAGACACTACAAAACTCTATACATTTCCTTTTTCAAGTTAATTGTTTTCGATAATATTCTAGAATGTTGTAGAACATTCGAGGTACTTGTGATGTGGGGGTATATAAAACCGCCTTCGCGATCGGTTGTCTCCCCCCTTATCCCGGCTCCAACGGATGCCCGGAAACCCGCAGCACCTCCTAAAGCAGCTCCCGCCGCTTCAGCTCCTGCTGCTTCAGCCCCCCCCCCCCCCTTCCCTCAGCCTCAGGGGTCAGTCAAGGCCCGCTAACTTCAGTGTTATCTCTGGCACCTTCCTGCCTTTTTTTTGTGGATGGGAAATCATCAAATAACTTCTCACGCTCTGGGTGGAGCTGGAAGGCGTGTCAGACTTCTACTGACTAAAACCCACCCGTGTTCCTTCAGTTGCCTGTGCCAGGGCCACAGTAACTCTTTCGAACAACCCGCAACCCTGGCGGGCATCGGCCCTAGCGGACCCCTTCAGCTAGTGCTGACATCTCTTTCAGGCACGCGTGGAACACAACGTGCCGTCGACCCGGGCCTGGTCCTTACCAGACGGCGAGCTACCCATTGCTCGCCATCCGCAAGCCCGCGCCTTCGGTGGCCGGGAATCGGCTCTCGATTCCCGACGCCCAGGGCGTCTCCTGCGGTGACTAGGGGCGTGAGGGCGCAAAGATTGCCTCTCCCTTACGCGTTCAGCCTCCTCCTTCGCGAGCACTACAGCTTCGCAGAAGGAGGCGACTACTTCCCATGCACTCACGCTCTGTACCATGGCCTGTACCAGGGCAGGACGCGAGAGATCGCCGCCGCCGATCACCTCCGCGAGGACGCGGCGGTGCTCTGCCCAAGCCGGGCAGACCTCCACCGTATGCTCCACTGTGTCCTCCGGGCCTCTCTCAAGGAACGAACTTCGGCCCCGCTGGTTTTTGCGCTGGACAAGTATCTCTCTGAAACAGTACTGTCATCTGCGTACCCAACAATACCAGGTCAAAGCAGGTCATCGATATGCAGCAGGAAAAGAGTTGCAGGGAAAACAGACCCCTGAGGAACTCCAGCATCAATAGCCATAAGGTCAGAATAGCAGCCGTCAACAACTACTCTGATCGACCATTCACTAAGGAAATCTGATATCCAGCTACAAAAATCAACTGGGATGCCTTAAGCTGGAAGCTTGCTGAGCAGAGCAGTGTGCCAGTCCCTGTCAAAGGTCTTCGAGATGTCAAGCGATACAGCCAGTGCTTCGCAGTGTTTCTCGATGGCTTCGCCACAGCATTGCGTGACATACACAAGAAGATTGCCAGTTGACCGTCCCCGGCGAAAGCCATATTGACGGTCACTGAAAAGATCATTGTCTTCAAGGTAGATCAGCAACTTATTGTTCAGTACCCTTTCTATAACCTTGCACAGAATGGAGGTAATGGCGATCGGACGGTAATGGGCAGGGTCTGCAGGGTCGCCCTTTTTGGGCACTGGTTGTACATTTGCAAGCTTCCAGGATTTCGGCACCGTTCTTTTTTCAAGAGAGAGGCGGAACAAACGTGTCATTACAGGATCTCATCTCTCAGGATCTTATTACTTTAAACGGCTGAACTAAAGAATTCTAATTTGGTAGGCATAGGTCGATAAGATTAAGTATAAATACCGTATTCGTTTCTATATGATTCAAGCATAATTTTATCCGGTCACTATATCCAAATTCAACTTTTTTTTTCTATTATTCATTTTGTTAAAGAGGATCCGGTAAAAGATAAATTTGATACTATCTTTTATAATGTTTGTACTCTTTTTTATATCAATCCACGTTTTGTATTTTTTTATTTCAAAATTACCTATACGTATTTCCAAAGAGGTGTACGAGCTACTTTTATTCTCAACACTACAATTGGCAATGTTTATTGTTCCCGACGATGCGTCATCAAACAGTGTTTATAGTTGTTTTTTTGTTTATTAATTTAACTTTAATAACAATACTGTTTTATAGTTGGAAATTGATAAGTAGTGTATCTTAAAGAAATCATAAGTACCACCCTTATAAACTTCAATTAAGTGGGCTACATAGCCGCAATTTATAGTTTGTTGGTGCGTCCTGGTACCCTAGATAAAGACCTAGCCCTGAAAGAACTATTAGAGGTTAAGTCTTCCTGAAAAGCCTACATGATTGGATTTATAAGGGTTGGAAATGTTAGTTTGTTGTTTGTTGTTAACTTCTTTTATCGATCTAGAATTTCGGGGCGTGTCCCGCCCTGAAAAACAAAGTTGTGATATTGTAACTTGATTGTTTAGGTCATTAGACCAGCTTGAGATATTTGATTAGTTTATTGAAATAGCTTCATGAGTGTTTAAGTAAATCCACTTGAAATATAATGTTTAATTCAAATAATTAACTTTTTTAACTGACTTCAAAAAGGAGAAGGTTCTCAATTCGTCGGAACCTTTTTTTATGTATGTTCCCCGATTACTCGAAGATGGCTGGACCGATTTGATTTTTTTTTTTTTTGTTTTGTTTGTAAGGGTATACTTTCCAGGTGGTCCCATGATCATCAAGTCAGGATCTAATGATGGGATCCTGGAGAAATAGAGGGAACTCTTCAAATTTTATTGGCACACTTGAAGCGATTTGGGTAGTTTTTGGAAGAGTACTTTCTCGAAGTGGTCCCATTTCAATTTGGTGAAGATCTGATGAAGAACTTCAGAGATAGGTAACGGAACTCCTCAATAAATGATAGCAAATGGCCCGGGATTGCTAAAATCTCATGTCTGTCTATTGTTGGTGGAAACAATAGACAGACATAAGATAACATAACATCACGCCGGTACGCTATGAAGGGGTAAGCACATGTGAACCACTAAAAAGTGAAAAATAAAAACATTTTAAATCAAAACACTACAAAGTGAAAAATAACTTTAATTTCGGAAGTCGGTGGTAAAAAACGAAAATACAAAACCAAAGACACCGACTACCGAAATTAAAGTTATTTTTCACTTTGTAGTGTTTTGATTTGGAAGTCAGTTTTATTTTTTGGTAAAAAGTTTTTTTGTGTTTACTCTGTAAAATCGTTTAGTTAATAATGTGACATGAACTACAGGTATCTCAATAGCTGGTTAATTTAATGACAATTCTGGCAATGTATAACATGTCATAATTGTTTTTATATTTAAGCTATTTATAAGCAATTTTGTAAAACTGAAATAATAAAAATCTGGTCAAAATAAAGTTCAAATCGGGAGACAATTTGCGACTCTCGTTGAGGTAAAGTTTCGAGGTATCTAAGCGCGCAAGGGAAAATATAGTTTCGTTGCCATCGGCATGGTACTATATTTATTCCTGAACAGTTACCCAAGTCGTCTCCTGAAATCTCCTGAAGACTTATCAAGCTGCTGTTATTATTTTAATCAACAAGAAACCCTTCCCCGTCAAGACTTCAATTCTTAGCCGCCGGCCATCAGTCTGCAGATAGTCTGAGCCTATAGGTGCAGGACGTCAGCGCCGTTTGGGCTAGGAGGCCGAACCTGATATAGGGATACACCTGGCTAGGCACACACCCTCTTTACACCCCATCGTGCTCATCGATCACGCCCGTCCTTCACAATTATAATAAAATTGAATAAAAAAAAAAAAATGTGTGCTGAGTAACTATGTATGTACTCGTGCTTAGTTGGTAATAAAGATGTAAAATAATGACTAACCACTTGTGGCTCCAGCAAAAGCATCTGATGAGCAGTCATTCCCACGAGCATCTGTATTTAAAAAGTGGTTTTAATAGTGAATAGTGTTCGTGTGAAAATACAACCATTTAAACGGTAGGGTACAGTGTGCGCAATTGTTTTTACTAGAAGGATTAGTTATTTTAACAATGACTTGCTCAAACTTTCTCCATTGACCACTTCCATCACAGTTACTGTTAACCCTGTCAGTCGGGATTGTCGAAAATTTGATTTTACTCTCTTGACGTTTCCAATTAAAGTAATTGGACTACGTAAGTGGAACCCCTTCATGCCTGTTCATGCATCCATCGCGTGAACATGTGGACTGACGTCACCGGCAAGCTGAGGCGCGCCGCGGTGGCGGTGTCAAGCCTCGGCCCGACGACCACTCGCTTCCACGGACTCCACCGCGACGGACGATTTTCATCATTTTTATTTATAGCCTTACATTTCTCTGAAATCACTTTTCCGCTTTCGCCCCATCTGTTTACGCAAATCCTTCGCTTCTTATCTATATCGGCTGATCGCTCGTTGATATACCTACTTGTTACATTTGCATCAGCTGTTCCTTTGTTCGCACCGTCGAGTCATTCATAACTCATTAAGAAGTTAAGTACATTTATTGTTTTAAAAAAAGCCGGGTTTGTTATCTCATTAGTAGTGATTCGCAATCGCTTTATCTCGCTTGTCTTACCCGCCTACTTAGTTATATAGACAACGCGATTAGTCAGTGCGCCTTACCGACAGTTATTTTTTTCGTACGGTGACTCACCTCCTTTGTTCTCGCATTAGCTGTGCTTGCTACCGACCTAACTGTTTTTTATGCAACTGACTGGTAATGAGTCAGCTGGCTGTGTTTTTTGAATTGATTTACTCGACAATTTGCTACTTGGCTTGATCGGTTTTGCTTTAAAATAAACCGTTACTTTTGCTTCGAATTAATTTCAAGTCTTAAAAGTTTTTAAAGTCTTTTCAATACCTACTCAAGTTTAAGAGCAACATGGATATAGATAAATTAGTAAAACAGCGCAGTGGCATCAAAGCAAAGGTCACCAACTTTGAAAAGTACATTAGTGTCCTTTCGTCTTCAAAGCTCATATCCGAACTACAACGGATTGATTTAGAAGGCCGCTCGAGCAAATTTGAAGCTTTATACGATGTTTTCGATGCATTACAGATGGAAATCGAGTTAGCGTCGGCGACCCCCGAAGACGAGTACGTGGAACGAAATCAGATTGAAGAACGGTACCACTCGTTGATCGCCAAGGCGCGCCGCCAGCTCCAGACCAGCTGCGCTGAGCGTGAGGGTTCGGCGACGGGCACTATAATGGACTCGAAACCAGGTGCATCGTTTAAAAATAACTTTGTTCGCTTACCGAAAATTGATTTACCGCAATTTGACGGTAGGTACCAGCACTGGCTAGAATTTAGGGATACTTTCATTTCGTTAATACATAGCAGCGACTGTATCGATGGCATTAATAAGTTTCACTATCTCCGTGCATCCCTTAAGGATCGTGCGTCAGAAATAATCAAGAACATTGATTTTAAGGGTGACAATTATGTGGTAGCTTGGGACTTGTTGTGTGATCGCTACAACAACAACCGCCTTTTAATTAATAATCATGTGCAGGCTCTGTTTGATGTAGAACCCATAACGAATGAATCATCGTCTTCTTTGCGACGTCTTATAGATGTTTTAAATAAAAATATACGGGCACTTAAGACCTTAAAGGAGCCGACAGAGTATTGGGATACTCTTATAATATTTATGATGTCTAGAAAATTAGATTTAAATACAAACCGAAAATGGGAAGAGTACCGCAATGCATTGCCGGAAGCTCCAACTTTGTCAAATTTAATTTCATTTATTAACGGTAGGGCTGAACTCTTAGAAACACTAGAGGTAAATCAAAGTAAGTCAAGCACTAGTGTGAATAATAAACAAAAAAGTTTTATTATTTCAAGTACCAAAGAAAACATGACTACGCACAAAGAAAAGAATAGTAACTTAGAAAATAAAACATCACATAGTAACAAGGTACAAAACAAATTAAAATGTCCTCTATGTTCTAACGATCATCTTTTGTATACGTGTGATTTATTTAAAGGTTTACCTGCTGAATCACGAATACAAAAGGCTAAGGAATTACAAGTGTGTCTAAATTGTTTACGCTCGAGTCATGTAACCAAGAAATGTCGATTAGCTGGTTGTAAATATTGCAAATCCAGGCACAATACTCTCTTGCATGACCCCATGCCTTCAGCATCAAATAGTGTCGCCTTACCAATCGATACTTCAAACAGTGTCGTCTTATCAGCTGATACTATACACCATATTAGTACACCCAATATACTGCTGTCCACAGCTATTGTGAAGGTGGTGAGCAACAACGGTGAACGAGTCAACGCTCGAGTCCTGCTTGACAACGGGAGCACTGCCAACTTCATGACGGAGAGCCTCTGCACCAAACTGGGTTTGTTACGACGTAAAACTACCTCCACAGTCACAGGTATCAACCAACAGTCTTCCTACACTACACAGTCTTGCAACCTAAATATTGAGTCTTTTAATGGTGACTATAGGATTAATTTGGACTGCCTAATTTTACCTGAGATTACGAAACGTTTGCCATCCCATTATGTTGACGTGAAGAATATTCCTATTCCGTCAAACCTTCGTTTAGGTGACCCAACATTTAATATTCCATCTGTCATTGACATCTTAGTAGGCGCAGAAATATTTTGGAGCGTTATAGGCAGTGCTGCGATTGATTTAGGCAAGCGTATGCCTAAGCTATGTGACACCAAATTTGGTTGGATAGTGTCTGGTCCAGTTACTCAGCTTCGTTCGTTTTGTAAAAAAAGCTCACATTTTTGTAATCATACCCACACAATCGAACAACCAGATTTGACAAGGTTTTGGGAGCTGGACTCCATCTCTCCTAAGCACTCCCTGTCTCAAGAAGAACGGGAATGTGAGTTAAATTTCAAACAAAAAACCATTCGTAGTGATAGCGGAAAATTTATTGTTACTATGCCTTTGAAAGCCGATCCAAGCATTTTAGGCGACTCGTACAATATGGCAAAACATTGTTATCTGTCGCTAGAACGTCGCTTCCAACGGGAACCTGAATTCAAGGCCAGATACATCGAATTCATGGATGAGTACGAACGCCTTTGTCATATGAGTGAAGTTAACAACAACTCAAGGCCACATTCAAACAAATATGCCGAATATTTCATACCTCACCATGGAGTAATTCGCGAATCCAGTACGACAACGAAGCTGAGAGCTGTGTTTGACGCGTCTGCCATTACATCCTCTAAAGTATCACTTAATGATATTCAAATGGTAGGGCCCAAAGTACAGGATGATTTATTTTCAATTTTGTTAAGATTTCGGCAACACAAATATGTTATTACTGGTGATGTCGAAAAAATGTATCGTTGCATAGAAGTGGCACATTCACAAAGATCATTACTGCAAATAATTTTCAGAAAAGATCCCAAAGAGCCGTTAAAGACGTACAGATTAAACACAGTCACTTATGGGACATCATCTGCACCTTACCTAGCAACAAAGTGTCTTGTAAGTCTTGCGGATGAAGCTACCACAGACAACGTGAGGTCTGCAATTTCACGGGATTTTTACGTTGATGATTACTTGGGCGGTAGTTCGACAATATCGGAAACTATAGATCTAGCGAAACAAATTAATTCCATTCTATCATCTGCACATTTTTTCTTGCGAAAGTGGCAATCTAATAGTCCGGAAATCCTCGAAGCAATAGGTAACACAGAAAAATCTAGTTCATTAGATTTGTCCAGTCACTCCCAGTCATCTAAAACTTTGGGTCTGCACTGGTTTTGTAATACTGATACCTTATCGTTCTTAATTAATATTTCCACGAAAGAAAAAATAACAAAGCGACACATTCTTTCGGTGATCAGTCAGGTGTTTGATCCCCTAGGACTGGTTGGCCCCTGCATTGTTGAAGCAAAGTTAATAATGCAGCGACTATGGGTTGAGCAGTCCGGATGGGACGATGAAGTCTCACTTGAGATGACCAAGATGTGGTGTGCTTTTGTTCGCACACTTCCCAATCTGAACAACTTAAATATTCCACGATGGGTGTGCTGCAATCTAGCTGTGGAACATGAACTGCATATTTTTAGTGACGCCTCAGAAAAGGCTTACGGTGCATGCATATATGTACGATCAGTATGTAGTGATGGATCAGTACATGTACAACTTTTAGTGTCCAAAAATCGTGTAGCACCAATAAAGACTGTAACCATTCCACGCCTTGAACTGTGTGCAGCGCTATTGGGTGCAAGACTGTGTACGACCGTAATAGAATCCCTGACTATGCCTATAGTAAAGCGACTATTTTGGAGCGACTCGATGATCGTATTAGGGTGGCTTAACATATTGCCAAACCAACTAAAACCCTTTGTACGTAATCGAGTCGCTGAAATTCAGGACAGTACTGCTGGTGACCGGTGGAGGTACGTACCGTCGAAGGACAATCCGGCAGACCTTGTTTCTCGCGGGGCGAGGGCCGATTCCATCGGTGAATGCTCGTTATGGTGGTCGGGCCCTAGTTTCTTGCAAGGCTGCGAAAGTAGCTGGCCTAATATGCCCTGTAATAGCGTAAAACACGATCTACCTGAAGTAGTGTGTCATTTCACTAATCAAAATAACACTAATATTAATTCTGATCAGTCAACTAATAATTCAATAATTCACTCATTAATTCACAGTAACTCTAATTTCAATCATCTTCAAAGAATCATTGCTTATATCAATAGATTCATTTATAATTTAAAAAATTCCAATTGCAAATTGCATGGTTCGCTTTCTACTGACGAATTAGATAACGCTTTAACATGTTTACTACTTAGTGCACAAGCAGAGATGTTTCAAAAAGAGTGCAATATTTTGAAGTCGGGAAAATCTCTGCCTCATAAAAATCGTTTAATTTCATTGACACCATTTGTAGATCCAAAAGGAATTATACGCGTAGGAGGCAGACTCGATAAATCACCTTACGATTATAATACAAAGTATCCAATCTTACTTTGTAGTAAACATCACCTTACAAAAATTATATTTCATATGCAACATAAAAAACTGCTCCACGCTGGTCCGCAGTTGTTGTTGGCAAATATGCGACTCAACTATTGGCCTCTAGGCGGCAGGAACCTTGCTAAGACTGTCGTCAAACAATGTATAAAATGCTTTAGATACAAGTGTCAAAATCTACAACCAATCATGGGTCAACTTCCATGCTCAAGAACCAACATTAAATTTCCATTCTTTAACTCTAGTGTTGACTACGCTGGGCCAGTGCTGATAGCTGACCGAAAGGGTCGCGGTTGTAAGCTTATAAAGTCTTATGTATGCATCTTCATTTGCCATGCAACGAAGGCGGTCCATTTAGAGCTCGTCACCGACCTTACAAAAGAAGGCTTCATTGCGGCTCTGAATCGTTTCACGTCTCGTCGGGGCAAACCTCAAAGCATATTATCAGACAACGGCACGAACTTTGTTGCAGCTAATAATGAGTTTAAAAGAATTATCACTGACTCTGATGTTGCATCTGAAATGGCACAGCAAGGCATTAAATTTGTTTTTGCTCCTCCTTATTCCCCACACTTTAATGGCATGGCTGAAGCTGCTGTAAAGTCCACCAAAACCCATCTTAGAAAGTTGCTAAGTCTCACCAACTTTACTTACGAGGAACTTGCAACTTGTCTGTGTCAAATAGAGGCCGTTCTAAATTCCCGTCCTCTAACTCCCTTGTCCTGTGACCCATCCGACTTGTCTGCCCTCACTCCTTCCCATTTTCTAATTGGACGAACACTCACGTCTGTGCCGTCTTCACAGGTTCCTGACAAAATCATCAGCAGCTTAACCCGCTTCAAAAGGATTGAATACATCCGTCAACACTTCTGGCAGAGGTTCTCTAACGAATACATTTCCTTACTCCAACAGAAAACCAAATGGTCAGTTGCTTCAGAGAGGAAGCTCAGAGAAGGAATGCTTGTGCTCATCCGAGACAAGGCGCTTCCACCACTTGTTTGGGCACTGGGTCGCGTGGTACGAACCTATGCGGACGTCGACGGCATCACACGCGTGGCAGACGTGAAGACAAAGAGAGGAGTCATCACAAGAGGGTTTAACAACATTTGCCCTCTTCCCTTCGAAGACGTCAACAGGCGGGAGGATGTTCACGCATCCATCGCGTGAACATGTGGACTGACGTCACCGGCAAGCTGAGGCGCGCCGCGGTGGCGGTGTCAAGCCTCGGCCCGACGACCACTCGCTTCCACGGACTCCACCGCGACGGACGATTTTCCCTCCGAATTAAATCATTTTACTGTTTGTCCGGGAAAGTTATTAATGTAATAAGGACGGTATTAAACCATTGCCTATATATTTCATACAGTCCACTCTTTTTATTGCTCCCCGCGCTACCACGTACCACAACCACCACATAGCAGCAACAAAATGTAGGCAAGCAGTGGTTACGTATGAATGGTGTTGCTGCAGCTTCTTGCAATTGCATTGTGGTAACTACAACTACAAAATTTCGATATGGTTGCCGCTAGTAGTTGCGATGTTGTTACGTTGTGGCTAGTGTTTGCAGACAGACAGATCGTTGTGTTTGTTATGTGGCCAGCCGCTTGTGTGCGGTTTTGCCGGTGGTTGCGTTGTGGCTGTGACGTGGCCTTGATGTGGTCGGTATCGCCCAAATGGTTGATTTTGACAGCCAAATGTGATTCGTGAATAAACTATTAATTTTCATAAAAATTAGCACCCGTCCACGTGTCGTTCTTGCGATGTGATCGTGGTACTGATACGTGTGATCGGTGTTTTAGAGATTTTTTTAAGAAAATGCATAGGTCACACAAAATACGTTAGTGGACGTTATTGTATCCAATGAGGTTATATGAAATGAGAAAACAAAAGTTATTTTACCTGATTTGGCTAGGGCAGTTGCCGAACTTCCGTGGCCCCTTCTGCCTATAATGATACAATATTAAGCATTTGATCTAGGCTAACAGACAAGTATGAGTGCGTCATAAAAAACAGATACGCACTTGAAGAGATTGTGTAGAATTATGCATTCTACAAAATCTTTTCAAAGATTTTTTTTTTTTTTTACTTTAGATACTCTTTAACTAGATCAGATATACGGACTTTCTTGATTTTTTTTCAACCTTTTTTTATGAACTATAAAATTGGAATTGTAAATATGTTCGTGCTTTCTTATGGATAGTTATCACTGTCATTACCGGATTCTGCTTTGAAGCATTTTAGTCATTTCATTTCATTCATTTCATTTATTCATAAAACAATTTACATTGTGTTGAATAATACATGCAACTGATTATTAATTGACATTTTAAGTAATATTTAAGTATAGTGCTATATAGTTATAAAAGAATGTCACAGTTTTAAGTATATTGTCAAAAACAGATTTTTTTTTAATGTCAACACAGATTTAAAATGTTATGTCAAACAGGTTTAAAATATAATGTCACCCAGGTTTAAAAGTATAATGTCAAAAACAGGTTTAAAATATAATGTCACATAGGTTTAAAAATATAATGTCAAACAGGTTTAAAATACTCGTATAATGTCAAACAGATTTCGAATGTGAATCATTTATTGTTGTTTGACATTAGTTCCGAAACACATTTTTGTAATAAAAAGGCTTTTAATTTTGTTTTAAACAAGTGGGTGTTATAAATCAGGATCTTTAGCTCAGAAGGCAACTTATTACATTATCTCTACAGCTTGGTACTTCGAGCAATGCTCTACTATATTTAGTTTTGGTGCTATTTGTTGCTTAAAAATTTTTCTTCGCGTGCTTTCTCTAATCTCACGTTCCTCTTGTGATTGAAACTAATGTAGATACTTAGCAAAATGACTTAAGAGGACAAATATATATAGGCTAGGTACTGTTAATATTCCCAATTTTCTAAAGTAATCTCTGCATAATACAGGTTGAACAATTCTGACTATTGTCCTTATGGCTAGTTTCTGTAACATGAACGCTCTCTGCCAGTTATAACTGTAACTATTTCCCCAGAGCATGACGCTTTACCTTATCCTAGATTCGACCAATGCATAATATACGGCCTTTAACTGTTCTATGTTCAATTCATCCCTAAGACTCCTAAGTGCGTAGCATGCTGACGATATGGAGGATTCAATAACAGCAAGCTCCGGTTTACAATTTAAATGCGAATCTATATTAATCCCTAAGAATTTAACCTTGTCCACTAATTCAATTCTGTCTCCATTTATTTGTATATCAAAGTTGTCATTTTGACGAGTCGTAGTCTTAAATAACATGAGGTTAGTTTTACCTGTATTTAGCAATAAGTTGTTGACTGTAAACCATTCGCAAATTTTTTCTATAATTATATTTGTATCTAATGTCAATTTTTCTATGTCTTTTGCCCCAATTACTATGTTTTTTTTTTTTTTTTTTTTATTTGTGATGGGTTTGCTCTTGACTCTAGTCTAGGTCATAGGTGACAGAGACAAAGTCGACGATGGAGTGAGCTTACCCAGAAGAAGCCTGTTCACTCTCACTTTGAAGAGATTAGGGTTGTATACGTTCGGAAACACAGACGCAGGTAGTGAGTTCCACTCTTTTGCTGTGCGCATTATAAAAGACATTTGGAAGCGCTTAGTGCGAATTGGTGGAATAGCAACCAGGTAGGGATGGTAACTGGCAGTGCGTCTAGATGTCCGGTGGTAGAAGGGGGCCGGTGGAATGAGGTCGTGGAGTTCTCGGGCACACTCTCCGAAGTACAATCTGTAGAAGACCGACAAGCAGGCAACCTTGCGGCGATGAGCCAAGCAATGAAGCTTGGCATCCACCAGTTTTACGTCGCCAATGAGCCTCTTAGCTCTGCGTTCCACCGAGTCAAGCGCGGCTAGTTGGTACTTAGCTGATCCATCCCAAAGGTGACTGCAATACTCCATGCAGGATCGGACTTGCGCTTTGTAAAGGGTTAAAAGCTGTCCAGGCGTAAAGTATCGCTTCACCCTATTTAGGATGCCCAGTTTCTTGGCCGCAGTTTGGGCCTTGTACTCGATGGTGGCGCCGAAGTTGAGACCAGATGTCAACTCCATGCCTAGGAGCTCAAGTCGATCAGTTACAGGAACAGATGTACCCCGAAAAGTAGGAGTTTGGGCGAAACGACTCTTTTTAGCGGTAAAAAGACACGCCTGCGTTTTGGTGTCGTTAAAAGAGACCAGATTATCATCACCCCACTGGGAGACAAAGCTCAAGGTCAAATCTGTCCGCTCTACCATGGCCTCTCTCAAGGAACGAACTTCAGCCCCGCTGGTTTTTGCGCTGGACAAGTATCTCTCTGAAACTGTACTGTCATCTGCGTACCCAACAATACCAGGCCGAAGCAGGTCATTGATGTGGAGCAGGAAAAGAGTTGCAGAGAGAACAGACCCTTGAGGAACTCCGGCATCAATAGCCATAAGGTCAGAAGAGCAGCCATCAACAACTACTCTAATCGACCGTTCACTAAGGAAATCTGATATCCAGCTACAAAAATCAGCTGGGATGCCATAAGCAGGAAGCTTGCTGAGCAGAGCAGCGTGCCAGACCCTGTCAAAGGCCTTCGAGATGTCAAGCGATACAGCCAGTGCTTCGCCGTGTTTCTCGATGGCTTCGCCAAAGCAGTGCGTGACATACACAAGAAGATCGCCAGTTGACCGTCCCCGGCGAAAGCCATATTGACGGTCACTGAGGAGATCATTGTCTTCAAGGTAGTTCAGCAACTTATTGTTCAGTACCCTTTCCAAAACTTTGCACAGAATGGAGGTAATGGCGATCGGACGGTAATGGGCAGGGTCTGCACGGTCGCCTTTTTTGGGCACTGGTTGTACATTTGCAAGCTTCCAGGATTTCGGCACCGTTCTTTTTTCAAGAGAGAGGCGGAACAAACGTGTCAATACAGGAGACAGTTCAGGCGCACACTGCCTCAACACTCTCGCTGGAATGCCGTCAGGCCCGCTGGCCTTGTTCACGTCCAGACTGCACAATACTCTTCGGACCTCTTTATTGTGTACTGCGATCTCCGGCATCGAGGAGTCACAATGAGGTACAGTAGGTGGTTGCTTTGAGCCAGCGTCCAGACGTGAATTGCTTGCGAAGAGAGATGCAAATAAATTTGCCTTCTCAGTTGCAGAGTGAGCCAGCGACCCATCAGGTTTCATCATAGGAGGTAAAGTGGGACGACAGAAATTCGTTTCAACCGCTTTAGACAGGGACCAGAACTGTTTACTACCCGGAGGGTGCGAAGCCAGCCCGGCCCCGATATGTCCGACATGGTCAAAACGTGCCCTACGCAAAACCCGCTTGCAGAACTTGGCGGCAGAATTAAAGGCTCTCTTCTTCGCGCGAACCCTGCGCGCTCTAACTTTGCGGTCGCGGGCCTTGACCCAGGCTTGGTAGGCAGTCTCTTTTCGGGCCTCAGCGTGGGCACATTCTGCATTATACCAAGGCCGGGATTTGTGACCGAGCGGGATGTCGGAGAATGGAATAAAATATGCCATCCCCTGCCGAATCACGTCCGCAACCGCGTCAGCACAGCGCGAGGGGTCACCCGAGGAAAAGCACACTTGCCGCCATGGATAAGACGCAAAAAAGTGCCGCATCTCATCCCAGTCTGCTGACCCGTATCGCCATACTCGCCTCGTGCCTCTAGGGCTCTCATCTGGAGGAGAGCAGGTTGATATGGATTTCACCAGACAGTGGTCAGACGTTCCCAGCGGGGCTGAGACCGATACTGAATGACTGTCCGGATCAGATGCCAGCAGAAGGTCCAAGCAATTGGGTGTATGGCCGTCAACATCCGGTACCCGCGTTGCCACATTCACCATCTGGGTTAGATCTAGCGTTAAAGCAAAATTGCGCGCCTCCAACCCAGCATGGTCAGTTTTCTGGTAAGGGAACAACCATTCTTTATGATGGGCGTTGAAGTCCCCCAGAAAAATGAGCTTCGCCGTTGGGTACCGTTGCTGGGCTACGTCAGTCGACTCCACGAGGAAATTAAAGAGCGCTGTTGTCTCCTGGTCACCGCTATGCGATCGGTAGATGCCGATGTAGAGAGATTTCTCCACGCCAGTATCCACAAGTAGCCATATGGCAGAGAAACCCGATTTCTCAAAGCAACGGAGACGACGACAACAAATGTCATCGCGGACGTACACACAGACCCCAGCTTGCTTCTTGAACTTGTGTTCAAGAGAGTACCCCGGGTAGTTGAGGTACGCCACGTCCGACGGGGTTGTTATCTTCGTCTCCGTTAGGAAAAACAGGTGCGGCTTCTCGGTCTCAAGGTGGTGATGGACCGAATCGAGATTGGAGTGCAACCCCCTGATATTGGTGAGGTGCACTTTTAGTGGGAGGAAGTGCAGCCGTTGTTTTACCCTATTTTTCTTCGCTTTGTGTGTCATTGAGTGGAGTTGTTGGGGGAAAAAGTCGACTTGTCGAGGCGCCGCTCAGTGATCCAAGTGGAACACTAGAGCCAACCAAACCTACGGGGAACTCACCTGGAGACTGCGGGGACGCCCGAACCCCCCCGGATATGGCCACCGGGTCCTCCCATCCAGTCGCCGGCTGGCACGGTGGAGCATACCGGGATTTTTCGCGAGTTGGCGGGGCAGCCTTTGGCACGTGGCTGGCGTGCTACTTGGGCCCCCTACTGACTGCGGTCGGCCAACGGCTGGCACCGTGCTTCGGATCCCGCTACCCTCCAAAATGAGTTACCCGGCTAGCTGACTCAGAGCCCACAACCGGTGCCAAACAGCGCAACTGACAATCTCCTTCTCCCCCAAAGGCACTGGCACTCCCACACACCGACGGAACACAGCAAGCTGCTTGGCGCCAGACTCCGGTGGGATGGTGGTCGCGAGCCAGGCGGCCCCTTGCGGAGCCTACCACCGCTAAGTGGGATCGTTCAGCCGTACCACAGGCAAGCCTGTGGTGCCGTTGCCCGGGGTGGACCACTAGGAGGTAGATCCCAAAACCACCCCAAAACGATGGATGTTTGTGTCATCTGCGAAAACAACAAGTTTCTCGTTCGGCCGAGTTTCATTCAAGAAGTTGAGTAAGTCATTTGTAAAAATAATATATAGTATAGGTCCTAAAATTGAGCCTCGAGGCACACCGCGTTTTACGTATGTCATTTTCGACTTGTGAATTACTTCGTGATTAATCTCGTCTATACATTTAACTTCTACATACATTCGTCTATTTTGTAAGTACGATGTCATAAGTTGTAATGTCTTGCCTCTTATACCATAATGTTCGAGTTTAGTAAGTAATAGTTCGTAATCTATGGTGTCAAAAGCAGAACTGAGGTCAACAAATAATCCAGCTACTTTCATTTTTTCATTTAATTTACTAACTATGTCATTAATTAAAGTGTTCATAGCATCCGAGGTACCAACGCCTTTCTGATATCCAAATTGTCTCAGATTAATCATTTTGTTAATACCTAAATGTGCCATCAATCTAGTTTTAATGGTTTTTTCAAAGAGTTTTGATAAGGTAGGTAATAAGGATATGAGGCGATAATTTTTCGGATCGGTCTTAGTGCCCCTTTTGTATATTGGTATCACCTTGGCCAATTTAAACTGGTCTGGAAAGATGGACGCGTTGATGCATTTATTAAAGAAAACAGAAATAGGAGAAGCTAATATTTCTATATTATCCTTTATAATCGATATCGGTACGCCGTCGAAGCCGCAAGAATGTTTATTACTCATTTTACTAACCTGCTTTGCAATCACTTTCAACACGTTTCGTCGTATCAATCAGAAAAGACATTGGTTTATCTTTATCTTTATTCGCAATTGATGATTTGAATAAGAAAATGTCCGAAAATATATTTGCCATATCCTGAGGATCAGTGATTACTTTATTGTCTACATTAAAGATAAGATTTTTACGTTGCTTGTTTTTCTTCTTTTTAGTATGTTCGTTTACTATTTTCCATGTTTCTTTCACTATATTTTTTGCGCTGTTTAAATAACGTGATATGGCTTGCTTTTTAGCTTGCTTAATAACTCTTCTATATATTAGAACGTAATTGATTTTATAATTTTTGATGCTGACTGTACGAGCAAACCCGTACATATCAATAGTATCAATTTTATGCTGACATCGACGCGCAGCGAATGAATAAAATATACATATTTCAGTTAGCAATAAGTAGTCGCATAGCATCGATTGTGTAAAGCAAAGCGCTCATTCGCCGCGGGTCGATCGTTTATCAATTTTGTTGGGACTTTCTTTACAAACTTTAATACACAAGTTGAGCTCATACATCAGTTTATCATTTAAATGTACCCTACCCGTACATTTATGGTCTTTCGAGAAGAACGTCGCGTGTGTACATTACAGTATAGCAATCAAGTACTGTAAAGTGTTTCACTAGTGACGTCAAGCGAACTAGCAGTGAAAGTGTTTGTACTGCCAGCAATAGTGCAGTACATAACAAAAGCAGCAGCAGTAATCAGCAGGGATCAACCTGTGCCAGGGCCACAGTAACTCTTTCGAACAACCAGCAACCCTGGCGGGCATCGGCCCTAGCGGACCCCTTCAGCTAGTGCTGACATCTCTTTCAGGCACGCGTGGAACACAACGTGCCGTCGACCCGGGCCTGGTCCTTACCAGACGGCGAGCTACCCATTGCTCGCCATCCGCAAGACCGCGCCTTCGGTGGCCGGGAATCGGCTCTCGATTCCCGACGCCCAGGGCGTCTCCTGCGGTGACTAGGGGCGTGAGGGCGCAAAGATTGCCTCTCCCTTACGCGTTCAGCCTCTTCCTTCGCGAGCACTACAGCTTCGCAGAAGGAGGCGACGACTTCCCATGCACTCACGCTCCGTACCATGGCCTGTACCAGGGCAGGACGCGAGAGATCGCCGCCGCCGATCACCTCCGCGAGGACGCGGCGGTGCTCTGCCCAAGCCGGGCAGACCTCCACCGTATGCTCCACTGTGTCCTCCGGGCCTCTCTCAAGGAACGAACTTCGGCCCCGCTGGTTTTTGCGCTGGACAAGTATCTCTCTGAAACAGTACTGTCATCTGCGTACCCAACAATACCAGGTCAAAGCAGGTCATCGATATGCAGCAGGAAAAGAGTTGCAGAGAGAACAGACCCCTGAGGAACTCCAGCATCAATAGCCATAAGGTCAGAATAGCAGCCGTCAACAACTACTCTGATCGACCATTCACTAAGGAAATCTGATATCCAGCTACAAAAATCAACTGGGATGCCTTAAGCTGGAAGCTTGCTGAGCAGAGCAGTGTGCCAGTCCCTGTCAAAGGTCTTCGAGATATCAAGCGATACAGCCAGTGCTTTGCAGTGTTTCTCGATGGCTTCGCCACAGCATTGCGTGACATACACAAGAAGATTGCCAGTTGACCGTCCCCGGCGAAAGCCATATTGACGGTCACTGAAAAGATCATTGTCTTCAAGGTAGATCAGCAACTTATTGTTCAGTACCCTTTCTATAACCTTGCACAGAATGGAGGTAATGGCGATCGGACGGTAATGGGCAGGGTCTGCAGAGTCGCCCTTTTTGGGCACTGGTTGTACATTTGCAAGCTTCCAGGATTTCAGCACCGTTCTTTTTTCAAGAGAGAGGCGGAACAAACGTGTCATTACAGGATCTCATCTCTCAGGATCTTATTACTTTAAACGGCTGAACTAAAGAATTCTAATTCGGTAGGCATAGGTCGATAAGATTAAGTATAAATACCGTATTCGTTTCTATATGATTCAAGCATAATTTTATCCGGTCACTATATCCAAATTCAACTTTTTTTTTCTATTATTCATTTTGTTAAAGAGGATCCGGTAAAAGATAAATTTGATACTATCTTTTATAATGTTTGTACTCTTTTTTATATCAATCCACGTTTTGTATTTTTTTATTTCAAAATTACCTATACGTATTTCTAAAGAGGTGTACGAGCTACTTTTATTCCCAACACTACAATTGGCAATGTTTATTGTTCCCGACGATGCGTCATCAAACAGTGTTTATAGTTGTTTTTTTGTTTATTAATTTAACTTTTATAACAATACTGTTTTATAGTTGGAAATTGATAAGTAGTGTATCTTAAAGAAATCATAAGTACCACCCTTATAAACTTCAATTAAGTGGGCTACATAGCCGCAATTTATAGTTTGTTGGTGCGTCCTGGTACTCTAGATAAAGACCTAGCCCTGGAAGAACTATTAGAGGTTAAGTCTTCCTGAAAAGCCTACATGATTGGATTTATAAGGGTTGGAAATGTTAGTTTGTTGTTTGTTGTTAACTTCTTTTATCGATCTAGAATTTCAGGGCGTGTCCCGCCCTGAAATACAAAGTTGTGATATTGTAACTTGATTGTTTAGGTCATTAGACCAGCTTGAGATATTTGATTAGTTTATTGAAATAGCTTCATGAGTGTTTAAATAAATCCACTTGAAATATAATGTTTAATTCAAATAATTAACTTTTTTAACTGACTTCAAAAAGGAGAAGGTTCTCAATTCGTCGGAACCTTTTTTTTATGTATGTTCCCCGATTACTCGAAGATGGCTGGACCGATTTGATTATTTTTTTTTTGTTTTGTTTGTAAGGGTATACTTTCCAGGTGGTCCCATGATCATCAAGTCAGGATCTGATGATGGGATCCTGGAGAAATAGAGGGAACTCTTCAAATTTTATAGGCACACTTGAAGCGATTTGGGTAGTTTTTGGAAGAGTACTTTCTCGAAGTGGTCCCATTTCAATTTGGTGAAGATCTGATGAAGAACTTCAGAGATAGGTAACGGAACTCCTCAATAAATGATAGCAAATGGCCCGGGATTGCTAAAATCTCATGTCTGTCTATTGTTGGTGGAAACAATAGACAGACATAAGATAACATAACATCACGCCGGTACGCTATGAAGGGGTAAGCACATGTGAACCACTAAAAAGTGAAAAATAAAAACATTTTAAATCAAAACACTACAAAGTGAAAAATAACTTTAATTTCGGAAGTCGGTGGTAAAAAACGAAAATACAAAACCAAAGACACCGACTACCGAAATTAAAGTTATTTTTCACTTTGTATTGTTTTGATTTGGAAGTCAGTTTTATTTTTTGTTCAAAAGTTTTTTTGTGTTTACTCTGTAAAATCGTTTAGTTAATAATGTGACATGAACTACAGGTATCTCAATAGCTGGTTAATTTAATGACAATTCTGGCAATGTATAACATGTCATAATTGTTTTTATATTTAAGCTATTTATAAGCAATTTTGTAAAACTGAAATAATAAAAATCTGGTCAAAATAAAGTTCAAATCGAGAGAATTTGCGGCTCTCGTTGAGGTAAAGTTTCGAGGTATCTAAGCGCGCAAGGGAAAATATAGTTTCGTTGCCATCGGCATGGTACTATATTTATTCCTGAACAGTTACGCAAGTCGTCTCCTGAAATCTCCTGAAGATTTATCAAGCTGCTGTTATTATTTTCACCAACAGGAAACCCTTCCCCGTCAAGACTTCAATTCTTAGCTGCCGGCCATCAGTCTGCAGATAGTCGAGCCTATAGGTGCAGGACGTCAGCGCCGTTTGGGCTAGGAGGCCGAACCTGATATAGGGATACACCTGGCTAAGCACACATCCTCTTTACACCCCATCGTGCTCATCGAACACGCCCGTCCTTCACAATTATAATAAAATTGAATAAAAAAAAAAATTGTGTGCTGAGTAACTATGTACTCGTAACTCGTGCTTAGTTGGTAATAAAGATATAAAATAAAATGACTTACCACTTTCGGCTCCAGCAAAAGCATGTGACGAGCTGTCATCCTCGTGAGCTTCTGTATTTGATAAATGGTTTCATTAGTGAATAGCGTTCGTGTGAAAATACAACAATTTTAACAGTAGAGTACGGTTTGCGCAATTGTTTTTACTAATAGAAGGGTTAGTTGTTTTAACAATGACTTGTTCAAACTTTCTCCATTGTCCACTTCCATCACAGTTAATCCTGTCAGTCGGGATTGTCGAAAATTTGATTTTACTCTCTTGACGTGTCCAATTAAAGTAATTGGACTACGTAAGTGGAACCCCTTCATGCCAGTACCCGGTCACACGTACCACAACCACCACATAGCAGTAACAAAATGTAGGCAAGCAGTGGTTACGTATGAATGGTGTTGCTGCAGCTTCTTGCAGTTGCATTGTGGTAACTACAACTACAAAATTTCGATATGGTTGCCGCTAGTAGTTGCGATGTTGTTACGTTGTGGCTTGTGTTTGCAGACAGACAGATCGTTGTGTTTGTTATGTGGCCAGCCGCTTGTGTGCGGTTTTTTCGGTGGTTGCGTTGTGGTTGTGACGTGGCCTTGATGTGGTCGGTATCGCCCAAACGGTTTATTTTGACAGCCAAATGTGATCCGTGAATAAACTATTAATTTTCATAAAAATTAGCACCCGTCCACGTGTCGTTCTTGCGATGTGGTCGTGGTAGTGATACGTGTGATCGGTGTTTTAGAGATTTTTTTAAGAAAATGCATAGGTCACACAAAATACGTTAGTGGACTTTATTGTATCCAATGAGGTTATATGAAATGAGAAAACAAAAGTTATTATACCTGATTTGGCTAGGGCAGTAGCCGAACTTCCGTGGCCTCTTCTGCCTATAATGATACAATATTAAGCATTTGATCTAGACTAACAGACAAGTGTGAGTGCGTCATAAAAAACAGATACGCACTTGAAGAGATTGTGTAGAATTATGCATTCTACATAATCTTTTCGAAGATTTTTTTTTTTTTTTTACTTTAGATACTCTTTAACTGGATCAGATATACGGACTTTCTTGATTTTTTTTTCAACCCTTTTTTATGAACTATAAAATTGGAATTGTAAATCTGTTCGTGCTTTCTGATGGATAGTTTTCACTGTCATTACCGGATTCTGCTTTGAAGCATTTTAGTCTTGATTTTTTGTTCAACCGCTATAATCCTATCCTAAATAAATAACGTACATTTTCTAATCGGAGTGTTGAGGTTTTCCCCTAAAAACAAAGGGTATGTAGTTTCCTGTTACTTTGGTATGTATTGGGTTGGCACAAAAGTAATGAGACACTACAAAACTCTATACATTTCCTTTTTCAAGTTAATTGTTTTCGATAATATTCTAGAATGTTGTAGAACATTCGAGGTACTTGTGATGTGGGGGTATATAAAGCCGCCCTCGCGATCGGTTGTCTTCAAACCCCGTTCCCTCAAGTTAGGTTTTTTCAACGCCAATGGCATTCATAGCCAACGTACTGAGATCGCCACATTCCTCCGCGATCACCAAATAGACATCCTCTTAGTTCAGGAAACCTTTTTAAAGCCTCGTCATCGAAACCCGTCTATTGCCAACTATCGCATAGTTCGCAACGACAGGACTCGATGTCACCTGGGCGGCACCCTTATCTACTACAAGAGGGGCCTATACTGCATCCCTATAGACCCTCCCCCCCTCTCAGACTTAGAAGTGTCTGTCTGCCGCCTAGGCATGACAGGCCACCAACCGATCACTCTAGTATCGGCCTACCTCTCCCTGACCTCCTCAGATAGTTCCCTATCTGCTGACCTTTCCACCCTTTTTGGCTTGAGTGAATCCGTTATCATAGCGGGCGACCTCAACGCCAAACATTCCGCCTGGAATAGTACCAGGACCTCTCGCAGAGGTAGACTTCTGTTCAACCTCTGCTCCCTCCTGAGTTTCGATGTCATCGCCCCGATGACTCCTACTCACTTTCGTCACAACCCTGACCACACCCCTGACGTACTTGATGTAGCGCTTCTAAAAAATGTTAACCTACGGTTGGACTCTATAGAAGCGATACATGAACTGACCTCTGACCACCGACCAGTCGTTGTAAACCTGGCACCCCGCATAGGTCTCCGTGACCCCAGCCAACCCCCTCTCACTCAAAAAGTGACCGACTGGAGGAAAGTAATCGAATGTCTGAAATCCACCACGTCCCCCCACTTAGACTCCATCCCCGACCACTTTGACTCTATCGCTGACACGACGGCCGCGATCGACTCATTCACAGAACACGTACAATCTGTCCTGGACGATTGTTCAAGGGAAATTCCAGCGATGGAAGACCATCGCTGGAAGTTGCCGGACGATGTACGTGAGCTGCTGAATGAGAAGAACGCGGCTGTCCGTGCCTACAGCAGCTTTCCCTGCCACGCGAACAAAGCCCATATGCGCTCTTTACAGAGATCTGTAAAGAAACGCATAGAGGAGCTGCGTAACACTGGCTGGGATAAGATGCTGAGCGACCTAGAGCCTACCCACCTAGCCTTCTGGCAACTCCAGAGGAAGCTCAGATCCCAAGAGACTGCCTCTATGCCCCCCCTTATCCGCCCTGACAAGACCATCGCTTTCGATGATGTCGACAAGGCTGAATGCCTAGCCGACAGTCTTGAGACTCAGTGCTCACCCAGCTCCCAACCTGTAGACCAAGCTCACCTCTCTGAGGTCGACGCGGAAGTCGAACGTAGAGCCTCCCTCCCTCCCGTTGAAGACCCTGATTGTCCCCTGCCCCCCGTCACTCCAGACGAGGTGCAGGACATAATCAAGGGTCTTAAACCCCGTAAAGCCCCCGGCTCAGATGGAATTACCAATAGGGTGATACAACTCTTCCCCGCCCACCTTATAGCATCTTTCCTCAAGCATGGAAAGAGGCCACTGTAATTGGCATCCCCAAGCCCGGTAAGCCCAAGGCTGAGCCCTCTAGTTACCGCCCCATCAGTCTGCTCAATGTGCTCGGCAAAATCTATGAGAGGCTTATTTATAAGCGACTCAGAGACTATGCCGAGACAAAGGGTCTCTTCCCTAACGAGCAGTTTGATTTCCGAACGCAGCATTCCTGCGTTCATCAGGTCCACCGCATCATCGAACATATAAGCGTTGGCTTCCAACGTGGTTTGATGACGGGCGCTGTCTTCTTTGATATAGCGAAAGCGTTCGACAAAGTCTGGCACAACGGCTTATTATATAAGCTCTACCAACTTGGCGTGCCGGATCGTCTCGTACTCATC
Organism: Dicycla oo; assembly: GCA_948252095.1. Taxonomy (NCBI): domain Eukaryota; kingdom Metazoa; phylum Arthropoda; class Insecta; order Lepidoptera; family Noctuidae; genus Dicycla; species Dicycla oo. The sequence goes on along the minus strand of OX411713.1, from coordinate 12,643,318 downwards.
TTACGAGACTTTTTGTCGAATCGCACCTTTCGCTATCGCATAGAAGGAGCGCTATCCTCCCCCCATTCCATCCGTGCAGGAGTCCCACAGGGCTCTGTGCTCGCTCCCCTCATCTTCACGCTGTTCACCAGCGATATCCCGAAAAGTAAAAAGGCGCAGTTAGCTCTGTTCGCAGACGACACGGCCATTTACTATTCGGGCAGGGACCAACACCCGATATCTCGCACTCTCCAAACCGCAGTCGATAACCTCGGCGCCTGGTTTAGGAAGTGGAGAATCGAGGTCAATCCCGACAAGAGTCAAGTGGTCCTCTTTCTGAGACCGCGTCGCACTCGACTCCCCCCCCGACCGATCACCATGTTCGGCAAGCCGATCCCTTGGGAGACGCGAGCCAAATACCTCGGTGTGACCCTCGACCACCACCTCTCCTTCGCTGAGCACATAAAGCAGGTGCGTTCGCGCGCCGCTTTCGCTCTCGGTAGACTTCACTCCGTTCTGAATGCACGTAGCAAATTGTCACTTAGGTGCAAATTGCGCATTTATACAGCGTGCATTCGCCCCATCATGACCTATGCGGGATCAGTGTTTGCGCACGCAAAACCTCACCTCATTCATAGGATGCAGGCCCTCCAAAACCGTTTCCTCCGAAAGGCAACGGGAGCCCCTTGGTTCGTTCGGAACGAAATCCTCCACGTGGATCTCGATATTTCCACCCTCTCCCAGTTCTAGAAACGCAATTCCAAGCGTTTCTTTGACTCAGCCACCAACCATCGCAACCTTCTGGTTGTCGAGGCGGCTAGCTATGTCCCCTCTCGTATTAGTAAGGTCCGCCGCCCTAGGCTTGTCCTCTCAGATCCCGACGACCCCATAACTCTTCTCCAGGTGAGCAGTAGGGACCGTAGGAACAAAAACAAATCGACATTCCGACCTCGCCGCCGAGGTCCCTCGCGACGACCCCGTAATAATCGTCCTCCCCCCCGTCCCTTGCTCGGGTATGATGTGCCAGCTGGTGGCGTAGCTGAGCCTGTAGCTTTAAACTCCCCTGACAATAATAATTCTAATCTGATCCAGCCTGTCCCATCTTGCTGTCCTTCCCCCAGCGACGCCCTAAGCCGAGGCCCGTTCGCCACAGGGGCAGCCCTTAGCGTGTAGTTGCTTAGTCTGTAAGTTTTATGCCCCTGGCTGGAGGCTTTGAGTTTTCTTAAGGCAGCCACAGGATAGTCCGGTTAAGTAGTCTCGACCTCTCTAGGTCAACTACGAGATGCCATATATAAAAATAAAAAATAAATCGCTTGTCTCCCCCCTTATCCCGGCTCCAACGGATGCCCGGAAACCCGCAGCACCTCCTAAAACAGCTCCCGCCGCTTCAGCTCCTGCTGCTTCAGCTCCCCCCCCCCCCTTCCCTCAGCCTCAGGGGTCAGTCAAGGCCTGCCAACTTCAGTGTTATCTCTGGCACCTTCCTGACTTTTTTTTTTGTGGATGGGAAATCATCAAATAACTTCTCACGCTCTGGGTGGAGCGGGAAGGCGTGTCAGACTTCTACTGACTAAAACCAACCCGTGTTCCTTCAGTTGCCTGTGCCAAGGCCACGGTAACTCTTTCGAACAAGCCGCAACCCTAGCGGGCATCGGCCCCAGCGGACCCCTTCAGCTAGTGCTGACATCTCTTTCAGGAGCGCGTGGAACACAACGCGCCGTCGACCCGGGCCTGGTCCTTACCAGACGGCGAGCTACCCATTGCTCGCCATCCGCAAGCCCGCGCCTTCGGTGGCCGGGAATCGGCTATCGATTCCCGACGCCCAGAGCGTCTTCTGCGGTGAATAGGGGCGTGAGGGCGCAAAGATTGCCTCTCCCTTACGCGTTTAGCCTCTTCCTTCGCGAGCACTACAGCTTCGCAGAAGGAGGTGACGGCTTCCCATGCACTCTCGCTCCGTACCATGGCAGGACGCGAGAGATCGCCGCCGCCGATCGCCTCCACGAGGACGCGGCGGTGCTCTGCCCAAGCCGGGCAGACCTCCACCGTATGCTCCACTGTGTCCTCCGGGCCTCTCTCAAGGAACGAACTTTGGCCCCGCTGGTTTTTGCGCTGGACAAGTATCTCTCTGAAACAGTACTATCATCTGCGTACCCAACAATACCAGGCCGAAGCAGGTCATTGATATGCAGCAGGAAAAGATTTGCAGAGAGAACAGACCCCTGAGGAACTCCAGCATCAATAGCCATAAGGTCAGAATAGCAGCCGTCAACAACTACTCTGATCGACCGTTCACTTAGGAAATCTGATATCCAGTTACAAAAATCAACTGGGATGCCTTAAGCTGGAAGCTTGCTGAGCAGAGCAGCGTGCCAGTCCCTGTCAAAGGTCTTCGAGATGTCAAGCGATACAGCCAGTGCTTCGCAGTGTTTCTCGATGGCTTCGCCACAGCATTGCGTGACATACACAAGAAGATTGCCAGTTGACCGTCCCCGGCGAAAGCCATATTGACGGTCACTGAGGTGATCAAGGTAGATCAGCAACTTATTTTTTAGTACCCTTTCTATAACCTTGCACAGAATGGAGGTAATGGCGATCGGACGGTAATGGGCAGGGTTTGCACGGTCGCCCTTTTTGGGCACTGGTTGTATATTTGTAAGCTTCCAGGATTTCGGCACAGTTCTTTTTTCAAGAGAAAGGTGGAATAAACGTGTCAATATAGGATCTCATCTCTCAGGATCTTATTACTTTAAACGGCTGAACTAAAGAATTTGAATTCGGTAGGCATAGGTCGATAAGATTAAGCATAAATGCCGTATTTGTTTCTATATGATTTAAGCATAATATTATCCGGTCACTATATCCAAATTCAACGTTTTTTTTCTATTATTATTAATTTTGTTAAAGAGGATTCGGTACAAAATAAATTTGATACTTTCATTTATAATGTTTGTACCTTTTTTATATCAATCCACGTTTTGTCTTTCTTTATTTCAAAATTACCTATACCTACGTATTTCTAATGTGGTGTATGAGCTACTTTTATTCCCAACATTACAATTGGCAATGATTATAATATAATCGAATACTTTTTTTTTAACAAGTTGCACTTTATGGATTTTAATGAAACTTAGCAAGCTGTTAGGAAAGGTATAGACAATTATTATATATTTTTTTCAAACTGGTAATTCAATTCGATCTGATAGAAAATCAATAAAAAAAAATATTTTCATTTTTTAAATATTTTTATTTAGGCTTGGCTCATGGAAATTTATATAAAATAAACTGTAAAGTGTACCATAAACACTGGAATTTGTTTCATTTTATTAGCTTTAAAATCAACAGATTTTGAACACTTTGAAAAAAAAAAGTCGTGTCCGGACACTTTTTTCAAATAGCTCCTCAATTAACAAAGATATAGAGCTAATATCTACTCGATGAACTACTATTAACTAGTACCCACTACAATATAACATAGGTTACGATATAGGTTTCTATCGGCGGCAGTTTTCCTTTGGAAGGACGGTTAAACCCTTTTAGTAATCAGTAAAAAAATCATTTCAGCAATTCGCGCCATTAGTAAAGCAATCTTACAATAATCCACAATAGTCATTATTTTTCTTTTGTTAACTTCAAAATTTAAATTTGGAACGTAAAGAATGATGCCAGGATGCTTCAAGTAACATGCCAATACATCATCTAATCATTAAAACCTCTTTCTTGTTCTTCTTCATTGAAGTAGAGAAAAAATCTAAAGTGCCCTTTTTTTGCAAAATAGTTATATAATAAATTTCATTTAATTTCAATACTTAAAATCAAAAATCAAAAAGTACGTGGTTCAGGATTTTTCAAAATCATCTCCTAACGGGGTGGCCGAACGGGTAATAAAGTTTAAGCGGTGGATTTTACTGCTTGCTTCAATTAACTAGATAATGGGCATAATTAATGTTTAAGTCATAAGATGGAAACGTACCAAACGCATATTTTTTTAAACAAGCTCTGTCGTGGTGAAGAGGACATAGCTTATTCGAAAAATCTTATTTTTTTATCTATAAACTTTAAAATTGGCCTGGATATTTATTTATCTAAATCTATATTAAAAATAAAGCAAAAATTGATTTTTTTTTAAATATATTTAATGTTTGAACGCGCTAAAAATTATTTTTGCTTTGATAGCCCAATTCTTAAGGAAGGCTACAGGCATATTTAACGACACGCCACTCAGTAACAACGAAAGAAATAAGTATTCGAGTTACATCACTAACAATAGTGTTTTACCTAGCTTGTTCCGAAAATTATTAGCCACCGAATAAGTACAATCTTTTTTCTTGAAACTATTTTGAATTGATTGCTAATTTCAATACAAATTTCCTTGGCGAAAACCATTGGCCACCTATGGGTAGTTCTTTTAAAAAAATATTTTTAAAGATTAACCTGTCACTTGTTTGCTACAATGGACGTCTCGCGGGAAGCTTTTCGTGCTGTATTTTATGATTTAACCTTTAAGGAATCTTACGAAAATTTACAAAATGAATTAGGGAAGTCTGCTCCTGCGTTAGCAATAGTTACTTATTGGTTTCGAGAATTTAAACGTGGTCGAGAGAACGTAAATGATGACCCCAGACCTACCCGGCCCACCTACAACTGCAGGAACTCACGAAAATGTCATCAGGGTACAGTGGCTATTGCGGGAGAATAGACACATTACACATCGAGAGATTCAGGCTGAACTGAAGATTGGATCACAGGCAGTTTCCACCAAGCCGCATGAACACCTTAAAGTTAGGAAGCTTGGTTCGCGATGGATACCTCATTCTCTCACCGAAGAGCAAAAATCCCGTCGTGTTGATTGGTGCAGGTTTATGCTAGAAAACTTCAAAGAGGAACCTCGCAAAACTTTTCTTACATCCTTACAACTAATGAATCTGGATCTACAGCTACGATCCTCTAACGAAGCAACAACCCACGCAAGGGGTGTTTGAAGAAGACGAGTTGCACACTAAGGCTGTTCGCAGTCGGAGCGTTAGTAAAAAAAAACCGGTCAAGAGCGAGACGGACTCGCACACCGAGGGTTCCGTACCATCATATACAAAAAAGTGTGCTATGTACGTAGAGACATCGTTTTGTTTTTCCTGTAATCTTTACATAAACTTCTATTACACAGAATAATTTCAGATTTTTCTCTTTGCAAACTTTGGAGATGAGAGGGGGAGAACAATATTTTTTTTACATTTTTCATCAAAAGTCGAAAACTATGCGGCCTAAAAAAAAGAAAAAATATTTGAAACAGCGTTCTTTCATATGATACCGCACATTACCTAGTAGCCCCACTTCGAATTTTTAAGACCCATTTTCAGGCCCTGTTGCAAAAAAAATATATACTTACATTTTTATTTCTTGCTTATTTGCAAAATAGTTGGGCAAACGTCATCTAAAACTATTCCAAAATACAAGTTGATAACATTAGTAGTTCTTGAGATATCCAGCTGTGGCAGACGGACAGACAGACAGACAGACTGAGTTGCACCATAAGGGTTCCTTTTTACCATTTTGATAAGGACCCCTAATGATAGCGGTTTTGTTCGACGCAGTGTTGTTCGAACAGTTACTAGTGAATGGTATTGCGAAATTTGTTGCCTCAAGCTTTCAAGGAGTTGCATAGCGAGCGACCAACGTGCGGTGTCCGTGGCATTTTTTTTCACCAAGATAATACTCCCGCTCACGCATCTGCTAGAACCATGAACTATTTGAATACTTCGGAGGGGATACACATGTTACCTCATCCTCCGTACAGCCCAGATTTAGCTCCATGCGACTTTTTTAATTTCCCTCGGTAAAAAAAATGCTTCGTAGGCGAAAATTTACCACTACAGACGAGGCCGTCTAAAAATTTCGGCGGTTTATTGAATAATACATTTAAAAAACGTATCGAAAAAAGTAAAAATAAAATAAAATGTACGAACGCATAAGTGCATTGGGGTTGGTGGGGAGTATTTTGAAAAGCTGTGAATAAACTTTTTTCATATTCTAACTATTTTTCATTTCACTAACAATTTTTGGAACAGCCCACGTTTAATACTGTCAACGCTCCGCTGAGCGTTGACGGTACTGTCGTATGTGACGTGAGCATTTCATCAAGGCTAACAGACAAGTGTGAGTGCGCCATAAAAAAATTAGGTACATATTTGAAGAGATTGACAATGATTACAATAAAATTGTATCAAAAAAAAATTGGGTGCTGAATAACTGTATACATAGTTATTCAGCACCCTATTTTTTTTTTGTTTATATGCTTAGTAATAAAGATATAAAATAAAATGACTTACCACTTACGGCTCCAGCAAAAGCTTTTGAGAAGATGTTATACCCACGAGCCTCTGTATTTGAAAAGTGGTTTTATTAGTGAATAGTGTTCGTGTGAAAATACAACAATTTTAACGGTAGAGTACAATTTGCGCAATTGATTTTACTAATAGAAGCGTTAATTATTTGAACAATGACTTGATCAAACTTTCTCCATTGTCCACATCCATCACAGTTAATCCTGTCAGTCGGGATTGCCAAAATTTTGAATTTACTCTCTTGACGTGTCCAATTAAAGTAATTGGACTACGTAAGTGGAACCCCTTCATGCCAGTACCCGCTCACACGTACCACAACCACCACATAGCAGCAGCAAAATGTAGGCAAGCAGTGGTTACGTATGAATAGTGTTGCTGCAGCTTCTTGCAGTTGCGTTGTGGTAACTACAACTACAAAATTTCGATGTGGTTGCCGCTAGTAGTTGCGATGTTGTTACGTTGTGGCTAGTGTATGTAGACAGACAGATCGTTGTGTTTGCTATGTGGCCGGCCGCTAGTATGCGGTCTTGCTGGTGGTTGCGTTGTGGCTGTGACGTGGCCTTGATGTGGTCGGTATTGCCCAAACGCTTGATTTTGACAGTCAAATGTAATTTTCATAAAAATTAGCACCCGTTCCCGTGTTGTTCTTGCGGTGTGGTCGTGGTTGTGGTACGTGTGATCGATGTTTTAGAGAATTTTTGAAGAATTATGCATAGGTCACACAAAATACGTTAGTGGACTTTATTGTATTCAATGAGGTAATAAGAAATGAGAAAACAAACGTTATTATACCTGATTTGGCTTGGGCAGTAGCCGAACTTCCGTAGCTTCTTCTGCCTATAATGATAGTAATATTAAGCAATTCATCTAGGGTTACAGACAAGTATGAGTGCATCATAGTAAATCAGATGCGCACTTGAAGAGATTGTTAAGAATTATGCATTCTACGTAATCTTTTCAAATATTTTTTTTTTACATTAAATACTCTTTAACTGGATCAGATATACGTACTTTCTTAATTTTTCTCAACCCTTTTTTATGAATTATAAAATTGGAATTGTAAATCTGTTCGTGCGTTCTGACGGATAGTTTTCATTGTCATTACCGGATTCTGAGTTCATTCTCTATCTACGGCTTTGAAGCATTTTAGTCTTAAATATATCTTTTGATTTTTTGTTCAACCACTATAATCCTATCCTAAATGTTCGCGACGATGCGTCACCAAAAAGTGTTAATAGTTTAGTGTTTTTGTTTATAATTTAGACTCAGAAACAATAGTGTTTTTATAGGTCAAAAGTGATAGTGTTTCTTAAAGAAAACGTAAGTATAACCCTTATAAACTTCAATTGAGTGGGCTACATAGCCGTGATTTATAGTTTGTTGGTGCGTCCAGGTACCCTAGATAAAGACCTAGCCCTGGACGTACTATTAGTCGTTTAGTCTTACTGAAAAGCCCACTTAATTGGGTTTATAAGGGTCGTAAATGTTAGTTTGTTTTGTTTTTGTTAATTTGTTTTATCAATCTCGGGTTTCAGGGCATGTCCCGTCCTGGGTATTCTAATGACGATTCTATCGATGTTATGATTATTTTGATATTAAGGCTATTTATAAGCAGTTTTGTAACATTTGAATAATAAAAATATAGTTAAAAATAAAGTTTAAATCAGGAGACAAATTGCGGTCCTCGTTACGGTAAAGTAGCGCGGGACTTAAGCGCGCGCGAAAATACATAACTTCGTAGCCATCGGCATGGTACCAATTAATACTGAAGAGTTACGCAAGCTGTCTCCTGAAAACTCCTGAAGACTTATCGAGCAGTTGTTATTATTTCGTCAACAAGAAACTCTTCCCCGTCAAGACTTCAACTCATAGCCACCGGCCATCAGTCTCCAGACAGTCCGAACCTATAGGTGCAGGACGTCAGCGCCGTTTGGGCTAAGTGGCCTAAACTATTTATAAGGATACGCCTGGAATAGGGATACACCCTCCTTTCACCCTACAGTGCCCATCGATCACGCCCGTCCGGCACATCCGCTGGTCCATTCGAGCCGGATATCTGCAGCTGGGGCCCATCTGCTGTTCTTGTGAAGAATCAAGCTTGAAGACTGAAGGATTATTACTGAAGATTTATTCCTGAAGCCTTATCCCTGAAGAGTTATCAATGAAGTATCAAGCTTGAAGACTGAAGGTTTATTACTGAAGATTTATTCCTGAAGCCTTATCCCTGAAGAGTTAACATTGAAGACTCAAGCCTGATCGTTGAGGACTCAATCTTGGAGACTGAAGACTTCCTGAAGCCTTATCCCTGAAGAGTTAACATTGAAGACTCAAGCCGGAACATTGAAGAATCAAGCTGGAACATCGAAGACTCAAGCCTGATCATTGAACACTCAAGCTTGGAGACTGAAAACTTCCTGAAGATTTATCCCTGAAGAGTTAACATTGAAGACTCAAGCCGGAACATTGAAGAATCAAGCCGGAACATCGAAGACTCAAGCCTGATTATTGAAGACTCAAGCTTGGAGACTGAAGACTTCCTGAAACCTTGTCCCTGAAGAGTTTACATTGAAAACTGAAGGTGGAACATTGAAGACTCAAGCCGGAACATCGAAGACTCAAGCCTGATTATTGAAGACTCAAGCTTGGAGACTGAAGACTTCCTGAAGCCTTGTCCCTGAAGAGTTTACATTGAAACTCAATGCGGAACATTGAAGACTCAAGCCGGAACATCGAAGACTCAAGCCTGATTATTGAAGACTCAAGCTTGGAGACTGAAGACTTCCTGACACCTTGTCCTTGAAGAGTTTACATTGAAAACTCAAGGCGGAACATTGAAGACTCAAACCGGAACATCGAAGACTCAAGCCTGATTATTGAAGACTCAAGCTTGGAGACTGAAGACTTCCTGAAGCCTTATCCCTGAAGAGTTTACATTGAAGACTCAAGCCGGAACATTGAAGACTCAAGCTTTGAAGATAGAAAACTAATTCTGAAGTCGAAAATTCCTTTCTAAGATTGAAGATTGACCACCGAACATCGATCGAAGATGAGGTTCACAAGATCACAAGGCAGAGCACCAGAATCCTCGACGTCGGAGGTGGGCAGAGAGCGTGGTGCTTCGGGCATCCGTCATGAGCAGCCACCACGGTCGCCGTCCACCATTGAAGGAACCGAACAGCGCCCTGCCCCGCGGGAGGGAGAACACCTACCTGCACGAGCACGATCTGAAGAACAGCCGTATACTTCAGAAGAGGGAACCCAGTCGGAGGGAACTTCAGATGAAACATATAGGACAAATAGCACTTCAGAGAGCCGAGGAAGAAGACTCCGACGGCGATTATATGGATAATAGAACAAAACAATGAGTACGTGCGTTCATGGCTTGAAGAGGCACCAGAACCAGAGTCACCGAAAGGGGCCAACTCCGCCGAGGGCGACAACAGAAATAGAAATAGAAGTTGTGTGCAACAACCCAACCCCCCCCCCACCCCCCCCCCCCCCCTGTGGATGCCGATGTTATAGTGGGCCTCCATACGCAAGTACCTTTGTCAAATCCTACAGTGAATGAAGTGAAGAACAACATTGTGCCATCGAAAGAAGAAACAGAAGACACCAAGGGGAAAGACTCACTCCGTCCTTTTATAACGGAGTTGACGTCCGCTATAGCGTCGCTCGCCGACAAGAAAACAGAACAGTGGACATCGAACCAGCCCTTGGCGTCAAAGGCCATCATGACCTTACCGAACTTCAGCGGAGCACATACAGAATGGCTTTCATTTCATGCCATCTACGAAACAACAAGAAGATATTTCAACGATGTTGAGAACATAGCGAGACTTCGAAGAAGCCTGCGTGAACGTGCGTTGGAAACAGTGAGCTCAGAGCTCATTGGAAATGCCAGACCTGATGACATCATGAGGGAACTCGAGCTGCATTTCGGCCGTCCAGATTCAATCGCTCAAGCTGAAACAGACAGACTACGTGGGTTGCCGCGCTGCAGCGAATCACCGAAAGATATCTGCAACTTCGCAAGTCGAGTCAGAAGCGGCATAGTCACTCTGCGCGCACTGAAGAAAGAATATTACTTGATCAACGCTGAGCTGATGCGAGTGCTGACAGAGAAGCTGGCGAACTCCCTGCGTGTACAGTGGTACAGAACTTACACCGAGAAGTACCAGTCGCTACCAGATCTCTCACTCTTCAGCGAGTTCATTACCGAACAAGCTCGTTTCTGCAGTGCCTTCGCCCCGCCAGAGAGAATCGGCCCCGTTAAAGCAACATCGTTCAAGCAGAGAACTCACGCTGCTACAGACAAGACAGCAAATAAATGCCGCGTCTGCGAGAAAGAGGGACACAACGCTTCTGATTGCAAGAAGTTCATAGAGAGATCCAGTGACAAGAGATGGGAACTCGCGAAGAAACTCAATCTCTGTTTCCGTTGCCTACGAAGCCGTCGCAGTGGTCACACATGCAAAGCAAAGAAGTGTGACATTAAGGGATGTACAGCCACGCACCATCAGCTTCTTCACCATAAGAAGCCTACAGCACCGGATGTCGAGAAGCCCGACGCTCCAGACAAGAAGGAGGCTCAAGAAACGGTGGCCATCTCGCGAACGACGTCAAGCCATACCTACCTCAAGATAATACCGGTTCGAGTCATAGAACCGGTGGGAGAAGTTTCTACGTTCGCTCTTCTCGATGATGGATCTACTGTTTCCTTGATCGACGAAGAAATATCAAAGCAAGTCGGAGCAGAGGGCCACATCGACCCGTTGAAGATAGGTGCGATCGGAAACACCACAATCGACACCCCTTGTTCCCGGAGAATCACCGTCACTCTTGTAAGTCAGCTGAAGAATAGGGTGCCATTCAGAGCGCGCACCATACCAAAACTCAATCTCGCACCGCAGACAGTCGCTGAAGAGGATGTTGCACATTGCAAGCATGACCTGAGGCAGCAGCTGATTTACGACGCAGGCACACCGAAGATACTTATCGGTCAAGATAACTGGCACCTGTTACTAGCCAGCGAGATCCGAAGAGGACCGAAACACCAGCCTGTAGCGTCGCTAACCACACTGGGCTGGACACTTCACGGCGCGCACACCAGAATCTTGGGTCAGCAGGTGCACTACGTCAATCGACTTACAGCTAGCAATGAAGATCTCAATGAATAGTTTCGTAAATTCTTCGCTATAGAATCACTGGTTATCAACCCAAGACGACCAGACTCCGATCCCGAGAAGAGAGCAGAAGATATCTTGACTCGTCACACTCAACAGTTAGAAGATGGACACATAGAAACAGCTATGCTGTGGAAAAATGAAAGCCTGGAAATGCCAGATAGTTACGGGACAGCACTCAAGAGGCTCGTCTCAATAGAGAAGAAGCTGGACAACAAACCAGCTCTTCGAGACAGATACACAGAACAGATGGACTCACTCATCCAGAAGGGATACGCGGAAAAGGCGCCCAAGACTAGCACACCGGGTAGAACTTGGTACCTACCTCACTTCGACGTGTTCAATCCGATGAAGCCAGAAAAACTCCGCATAGTACATGACGCTGCCGCCAAATCGGGAAGACTATCACTCAATGACTTCCTTCTGACTGGACCAGACTTGCTGCAGTCGCTGCCCGGCGTCATGATGAGGTTCCGACGCCACCGTATAGCCATTTCCGGTGACGTAGCGGAGATGTTCATGCAGGTGAAGGTGCGACCACAGGATAGAGACGGATATATATGGAGAGGTAATAGAAGAGAAGGAGCTCCCGTTGAGTACCGCATGACGTCCATAATATTTGGCGCGGCAAGCTCGCCGTGCACAGCCATTTTCGCGAAGAATTGGAATGCGAGAAGGCATACAGAAGAGCATCCAGAAGCAGTGGAAGCCATTATACAGAATCATTATATGGATGATTACCTCGATAGCTACAAGACGGTAGAAGAAGCGATACGTATCGCAACAGCCGTGAAGGAAATACACCGACAGGCGAAGTTTGAACTTAGAAAATGGGTATCAAACAGCACGCAACTTATAGAAAATATAGATTCCACACAGATCCGAACTGAAGTCGTCAGCATCGAAAATATAGATGACACAGAGAAGATACTCGGCCTGATATGGAGACCGAGGGAAGACACGTTGAGCTTCAACCTAACCCTCGCCCGCCTACCAAAAGGCGTAATAGAAAAGGAGGTACCAACCATGAGGGAGGCGTTGAAGATCGTCATGTCACTATACGGCCCGCTCGGACTCGCTTCGCCAGTAACAATTCGAGCCCAGCAAATTCTGCAAGAGGCATGGAGGCGAGGAATCGACTGAGATCAGTCGCTAGACGAAGACCTAGCAACCCAGTGGAAGAGCTGGATACGGCAACTGCAACAGCTAAAGAATGTCAACATACCAAGGTGCTACCCAGGTTACAGCGAAGCCAGAGAGACACAGGTCCACGTATTCACCGACGCGAGCGAAAAAGCATATGCAACAGCAATATACTGGCGAGCTACAAGAGAAGACGGCGAGCAACGTGTCAGCCTCGTCATGGCGAAGGCGAAGGTGGCACCATTGAAACTGCAATCGATACCGCGCCTCGAGCTGCAGGCCGCGGTGATGGGAACCCGTGTGGCCGCAGCCGTAATACGCGAGCACAGCATCAAGCCCGCATCGGTGATATACTGGTCAGACAGCAAAACCGTTCTGACATGGATAAGAAGAGGGGTGCGAGTATACAAGTCATTCGTCGCCCATAGAATAGCTGCTATAGAAGAAAATAGAAAAGTCGAAATTGAATATCGCTGACATCGCTACCCGTGACACCGCTTTGACTCACAGCATGAGTGGTATTGTGGCCCCAAATTTCTATACGAAGAACCGTCGTTATGGCCATCCGAGAAACCTCTAATTATAGAGGAGACAGGGGAAGAGAGGACTCTAGCCGCCGTCGAAGAAACCGACGTCAAGAAATTAACAGAAGCCATACCAGATCCTACAAAGTTTTCTAAGTGGGAACGACTACTCCGAGCGACAGCGAGCGTTCTACGCTTCATATCTCTTTACCGAGGATAGAAGGAGAAAACATTCTACAAGAGAACAAGACAGAACACAGAAAAGGATCCTGACTGGCGAAAACAGGGAAAAACGGCACCTCACTCACAGAAACGAGCATTGAAGCCAACAGACACGGTACAGAAACAGATTATAGAAGCCGAATTTCTCCAACAAGCGGAAAAGATACTCGTACAGGTCGCACAGCAACAATCCTTTGCCACAGAATTGGCCAGACTGCGAGAACAGAAGACATTAGGAGAAGACAGTCGACTGCGGCCGCTGCAAATAGAAGTCACAGACAACGTTATACGACTGAGAAGCCGTATAGCAGCGACCAACGAGATCACCGAGGATGTGAAAAGTCCACCGATATTGCACGGCGACCATCACATCACACAATTATACATAGACTGGACACATCGCAGTCTACAGCATAGTGGGACAGAACTCACAATCAACGAAGTACGGCAGCATTACTGGGTCATCAAGATGCGACCAACAGTCAAGAAGGTGATAACACAGTGTCTACAATGTCGAATTCGCAAGGCACAGACACCCACGCCTGCGACCAGCGACCATCCGAAAACGCGCCTCGCGCATAATCAGAGACCGTTCACATACACCGGGCTAGATTATTTTGGCCCGCTATCAGTCAACGTTGACCGTCAACATCAGAAAATATACGTAGCTCTATTCACGTGTCTCACAACTAGAGCTGTCCATCTTAAGATCGCCGCTAGCCTCAGCGCAGACTCCGCTATACAGGCGCTGCGCCGATTTGCTGCTCGTTGAGGATGCCCAACCGAAATACACTCCGACAACGGCACCAACATGCACGGTGTCGACAAGGAACTCCGAGACGCCTTCCGAGAGGAGCCCAGCCGGCGAGGCATCGTGTGGCGCTTTATAACGCCATCGGCGCCATTTATAGGAGGCGCCTGGGAGCGACTCGTTCGCTGCGTGAAGTCCGCACTATATACTGTGCTCCTAGAAAAGCACCCACACGAAGAGGTGCTGTCCACGCTGTTGTGTGAGGCAGAATACACAGTAAACAGCCGACCGCTGACACAATGTATCCGTAGACAGCGAAGACGACGAGTCGATCACATCGAACCAGTTTCTACTTGGTGGGTCGGCACGACTACCGAACATGACGTAGACAGCAAGAGACTATGGCGTCGAACACAGATACTTGCCGACATGTTCTGGGGTCGCTGGGTCAGGGAGTACCTGCCGGAGCTTCAAAACCGGCGGGAGCCACACAGCCGCGGACCCGGACTACAGGTGGGCGACCCCGTACTCATCGCAGACGGCCAGCTGCCTCGCAACACATGGCCGCGAGGCCGTATAATCGCCGTGTTCCCCGGGGCCGACGGAGAAGTCCGGACCGCTGAGGTGCGCACTGCCGGCGGCACCTTGAAGCGTCCGGTAAAGAAACTCGTCCCATTACCTAAATAGTAGCGACGGGGCGTCGCGACAGCAGAGCGTCGAGCTGGCGAGCGCGGCAGAGGCAGGCGTCGCAGCTACGAGCGTCGTGGCTACAGCCATCGCTCACCGGAGGAAATGCAGCGCCGCGCCGACGTCACTACGAGTCGTCACTGCACTGCACGGCGGGAGAGATGTTCGCGACGATGCGTCACCAAAAAGTGTTAATAGTTTAGTGTTTTTGTTTATAATTTAGATTCAGAAACAATAGTGTTTTTATAGTTAAAAAGTGATAGTGTTTCTTAAAGAAAACGTAAGTACAACCCTTATAAACTAAGTGATTGTTCCCTTTATTTGCGTTCTCTTGACGCTTAACAGTTGCGCTGCTCGCTCATTAACAAAGTTGGCTTGCGAGCCCTGGTCTACCAACGCTCGCAATCGTACTATATCCATCTTCATCTCTTACTAGCAGTAATGCTGTGGCAAGCAACGATGTTGATTTCTCCGACACCAAGTGTGTAGATAATGTCAACTGTGGATTGTCACTTTTTCCGCTTTCTGTTGTTATTCCTCTATTAGACTATAAGATGTTTTCACGTTGTCTGACTGACCGCTGCTGGGTTGGTGATGTATGATGGCGGCGGTTACAACTTCGGCAGGACATTCGCTTGCGGCATCTCCTGACAGAATGTCCTGACGTCAGACAATTGAAGAATTTTTTTTTTCTTAATAAAATGATTGCGTTCATTTGGTTTTAACTTACAGAATTCTTTGCAGTGACACAAGGGGTGCTCCGCGTTACACATGCTACATGACTTCGTCGGCGATGTAACTGCCTTGGTTGCCTAGGGTTAACCATCTCCAGTTTTCGGTATTTTGTTTCCAGGAAAGTCTTTAATTCTTCCTAAGATGGCAGTTTATCAGTCTTTTCCTTATAAGAATCTTCTTCCCAGACCGTGTGTGTATGTACATCTAACTTCTGTACAATTATGTATATAATCAGCTGATCCCAGGAATCGACAGGTATTTCTTGATTTTTCAAGTTATTTAACCACTGCCAATAGAGTGGTATTTTTCTTTTGAGTAAATAACTTCTGGAGTAGAGAATGAACTTTTAAACGTTTGTTTCCATACCGTTGTGCATGTGTATTCCATGCCTGTTCATAATTAACATCAGTGATGTTAACATGCTTTAATAATTCTTTAGGTTCACCAACCAAGCTCAACTTCAGGTAATGTAATCTTTCGACGTTACATGAAGACATGTTGTTGTGTACCAACGACGTGAACATATCTCGAAACATACGCACTGGCCGACTGATGACTACATCATAGCTCCCGTTGAAAATAAGTAACTCGATGCGTGGTAAGTTTCGTGGCGATAACGTGTCTTATTTCTGATTGTTTGTAGACTTTGAAAGCATCGGCAACATTCGAAAGCTTCAAATTAGAGCCAAAATCAAAGGACCGCTTGACTTTTATCAGGATTGACCTCAATTCTCCACTTCCTAAACCAGGCGCCGAGGTTATCGACTGCGGTTTGGAGAGTGCGAGATATCGGGTGCTGGTCCCTGCCCGTGTAGTAAATGGCCGTGTCGTCTATGAACAGAGCTAACTGCGCCTTTTTACTTTTCGGGATATCGCTAGTGAACAGCGTGAAAATGAGGGGATCGAGCACAGAGTCCTGTGGGACTCCTACACGAATGGGGTAGGGGTAGGATAGCGCTCCTTCTATGCGATAGCGCAAGGTGCGATTCGACAAAAAGTCCCGTAAGATGAGCACGTGACGATCCGTCACGCCGAGTTGGTAGAGCTTATATAATAAGCCGTTGTGCCAGACTTTGCCGAACGCTTTCGCTATATCAAAGAAGACAGCACCCGTCATCATACCACGTTGGAAACTAACGCTTATGTGTTCGATGATGCGGTGGACCTGATGAACGCAGGAATGCTGCGTTCGGAAGCCAAACTGCTCGTTAGGGATGAGTCCTTTTGTCTCGGCATATTCTCTGAGACGCTTATAAATAAGCCTCTCATAGATTTTGCCGAGCACATTGAGCAGACTGATGGGACGGTAGCTGGAGGGCTCAGCCTTGGGCTTACCGGGCTTGGGGATGCCAATTACAGTGGACTCTTTCCATGCTTGAGGAAAGAAGTTGTTGCTCATGGCACCATTGAAGATGGGACCATGAGCACTATAAGGTTGGCAGGGAAGAGTTGGATCACCCTATTGGCAATTCCATCTGAGCCGGGGGCTTTACGGGGCTTAAGACCCTTGATTGTGTCCTGCACCTCGTCTGGAGTGACGGGGGGCAGAGGACAATCAGGGTCTTCAACGGTAGGGAGGAAGGCTCTACGTTCGACTTCCGTGTCAACCTCAGAGAGGTGAGCTTGGTCTACAGGTTGAGAGCTGGGTGAGCACTGGGCCTCAAGACTGTCGGCTAGGCATTCAGCCTTGTCGACATTATCAAAAGCGATGGTCTTGCCAGGGCGGATAAGAGGGGGCATAGAGGCTGTCTCTTGGGATCTGAGCTTCCTCTGGAGTTGCCAGAAAGCTAGGTGGGTAGGCTCTAAGTCGCTCAGCATCTTGTCCCAGCCAGCGGTAACCAGCTCCGCTAAGCGTGTCTTTACAGAGCTCTGTAAAGAACGCATATGAGCTTTGTTCGCGTGGCAGGGAAAGTTGCTATAGGCACGGACAGCCGCGTTCTTTTCATTCAGCAGCTCACGTACATCGTCCGGCAACTTCCAGCGATGGTCTACCATCGCTGGAATTTCCCTTGAACAATCGTCCAGGACTGATTGTACGTGTTCAGTGAATGAGTCGATCGCGGCCGTCGTGTCAGCGATAGAGTCAAAGTGGTCGGGGATGGAGTCTAAGTGGGGGGACGTGGTGGATTTCAGACATTCGCTTACTTTCCTCCAGTCGGTCACTTTTTGGGTGCGAGGGGGTTGACTGGGGTCACGTAGACCAATGCGGGGTGCCAGGTTTACGACGACTGTTCGGTGGTCAGAAGTCAGTTGCATCATTGCATCTATAGAGTCTAAACGTAGGTTGACATTCTTTAGAAGCTCTACATCAAGTACGTCAGTGGTATGGCTGGGGTAGTGAAGAAAGTGAGTATGAGTCATCGGGGCGATGACATCGAAACTCAGGAGGGAGCAGAGGTTAAACAGGAGTCTACCTCTGCGGGAGGTCCTGGTACTATTCCAGGCGGAATGCTTGTCGTTGAGGTCACCCGCTATGATAACGGATTCACTCAGTCCGAATAGGGCAGAGAGATCGTCAGATAGGGAACTATCTGAGGAGGTGGGGGGAGGTAGGCCCGTACTAAAGTGATCGGTTGGTGGCCTGTCATGCCTAGGCGGCAGACAGACACTTCTAAGTCTGAGAGGCTTATTCCACTAATCCCCCCTATTATTAATTTTAATTTTTGCGCTCATAAAGTAAATAAAAAAATGTTTAGGGAATAGATACAGATTCTATGATATGTAATAAACAAAACAAGAACAATATAATATATTATTACGTATATAATCGTCTTTATTTTTCCACAGACTTATGTGAGGGGGCGAGGGTCTATAGGGATGCAGTATAGGCCCTTTTTGTAATAGATTAGGATGCCGCCCTGATGACAATGGGTCCTGTCGTTGCAAACTATACGATAGTTATCAATAGACGGGTTCCGATGATGAGGCTTTAGAAAGGTTTCTTGTACTAAGAGGATGTCTATCTGGTGATCGCGGAGGAAAGTGGCGATCTCAGCACGTTGGATATGAATGCCATTGGCATTGAAAAAGCCTAACCTTAGGGATCGGGGTTTAAACTTTAATGAGCAAGATATTATATAATATTTGAAACAAACAGGCTGACAAATATTCAAGCCGCCTCACCAAACTATCTGCTGCTATCAAGAAAAAACGACGAAGACGAGTCAATGTAGTTTTACTACACGATAATGCTCGACCTCATGTCGCACCTGCCGTTCGCCAACAGTTGAAGACGATACCCCACCAACCTTATTCCCCAGACCTCGCCCCCATCAGACTATCATTTGTTTAGAGCCCTGAAACAACATTTGCGGGGTAAACAATTTAATGATTTCTCTGATGTTAGAGGCGGAGTTGAACAAATTTTCGAGGCACAGCCATCAGAGTTCTGGGCGAAAATCATCCAAACTTTGCAGGATCCTTGGCAATAAGTCTTAGATACTAATGATGATAAACTATAGACGCGTGGACTTCAAAATATTTTTTTCTAGCGCGTTGTTTTATTCGCTATTATTATAACACGATGTTACCAAACTAGGCCGCAGTCTAAACGCGAAGACGTTATAATTTTATCTGGCAACACGCTATTTATCTCGCAAGTACGAACTCACAACATCTACATAGCACGACGAGCGTACGAAACTTGAGAATTATTATATTTACACTTTACAGTGCAAGTTACACTTCCGCAATAACAAAATTATTATTTACAAAACGAATAAACAAGCGAGCGAGCGAGTGCCGTGTTTACAAATAATGCGTAGGCCAGCGTAGGTACGCATTAGGTAACAGATACCGAGAGCCGACTGCCACCCGAGTTCACCCGACACGCTGTGTTGCTATACAAGACTAAAACTATAATGCTATCCAGTTCTGGCCCCGCGCGTTTAGACTTTTAGATACTTAGTTTGTTGAGGCGTTATATTCTAGCGCGTAGTCAGAGTCAATATAACAAACGCTAAATGCTTTGTATACATAACTTGTTACGTTTTGGCGCTATACGTTTTATTAACTAACTAATGGTTATTACATCATTGACTAAGCTTTTTGTATTTTAATATTAATAAAAAATATAAAACGTAAACCAAGTGTCTCATTACTTTTGTGCCAACCTGATATCTGAGATCAGTAATCAGTCATCTCCTATCGGAATATTTAGTATTGATTTGGGATACGTAAGAATATTGTAGAAGGTTCTCAAAGCACATCAAGGGTATATAAAAGTGCGCTAGTGAGGATTTGGTTAGTTTGTGAAAATGATTAGTGAACATCAACTTCGAACGAACATCTTTTACGAGTGGCGTCAGGGTCACAACGTGAGTGTGGCTACCGCTAACTTCAGCAAAGCGTTTGGTGTAGGAGTTGTATCGCGATGAAAGATAAGCCACTGGTTTGCTCGCTTTGCATCAGGAGACATAACTCTTGAAGATCACGAGCGATCTGGGTGACCATCCACCTTCGACGATGACGAATTACTCCGCTATTTAAAGGCTAATCCAGAAATAAATACGCGTGATTAGGCAGAGACACTTGGCTGTCATCATTCGACCGTCGAGGCTCATTTACACAAACTTGGCTATCGTAAAGTAATGGTACGATGGATTCCACATCGACTAACGGACAGTCATCGTCAAGTCAGAGTTAGTAGTTCTGAATCGCTTCTTTTTCAGCCACATCGGAAAGAGTTTCTTGAAGATCTGATATCCGGCGATGAGAGCTGGATTCTCTATGATAACAACACAAGGAACGCCGTCTGGCTTCCTTACGACGCAGCCAAAGCTGAACCGTCACTCACGCAAGCATCTTCTCTCCGTTTGGTGGGATGCGAAGGGCCCACTCTATTACGAGCTTCTCCCTGCGCGAAGGATGATTACGACTTCCATGTATACTGAACAGCTTCAGAAACTGGCTGACGCACTAAGAGAAAAACGACCGAAACGTGTAAATGTTCACTTACTCCATGATAATGCGCGACCTCATGTCGCTTCGGAGAATCGACAAAAAATTGTAGAGCTTGGATGGCACCCGGTTGCCCACCCACCGTACTCACCGGATCTCGTGCCATCCAACTATCACTTGTTCCGACCACTAAAGCAACTACGAAGACCTCAAAATGGCAGTGGACAATTTCTTTTCTGCACAGCCTCCGGAATTCTGGGCACAGGGCATCAACAACCTACCAGCTAGATGGGCCAGAGTAAAAGAGTTATTTGTGTATTACATTACTGATTAATTATTGTAAATAACAAAGTTATCAATAAATTCATTAAGTCCTATATCTTGGTGCAAGACTTCTCCGCCAACCTGATATATATGAATCCTGGCGATTACTTCTTATCTATAACCGTTTTTTTTTTGTGTAGGAAATTATCAAGCCAGAATTCTGGCTTTCCGGCCTGGAGGCCTACCGCCTGGCTACAGACAGTAGCATCCTACTACCTACTCGGGCACTGCTGCGTGGTGCCTGCAGCCGGCCAGTTTTTACAGAGGCTACTTCGCCATGTGTGATGCTCCCGGCTGCGCAATACTGCTAAAAAAAACCTTATCTTTTACCTTAGTACCTCGTACATTATTCCGTGTTCGTTCTATTCTTTGTCCTTTTAAACGCTTTATTTTCATGTAAACGATCCTCCCTAGGTAATGTTTCAATGATGTTTAACCTGAGTCGCGAATTGGCTGGATAACATTTCGTATCTTATTACTTTAAACGGCTGAACTAAAGAATTCGAATTCAGTAGGCATAGGTCGATTAGATTAAGTATAAATACCGTATTCGTTTCTACATGATTCAAGCATAATTTTATCCGGCCACTATATCCAAATTCAACTTTTTTTTTCCATTATTCATTTTGTTAAAGAGGATCCGGTATAAAATAAATTTGATACTTTCTTTTATAATGTTTGTACCCTTTTTTATATCAATCCACGTTTTGTATTTTTTTTTATTTCAAAATTACCTATAAGTATTTTCTAAAGTAGTGTTCGAACTACTTTTATTCCCAACACTTTAATTGGTAATGATTATAATAAAATTGAATAACAAAAATAAAAAAAAATGTGTGTTGAGTAACTATGTATGTACACATGCTTAGTTGGTAATGAAGATATAAAATAATGACTAACCACTTGCGGCTCCAGCAAAAGTACCTGATGAGCTGTCATCCCCAAAAGCCTCTGATTTAAAAAGTGGTTTTATTAGTGAAGAGTGTTCGTGTGAAAATACAACAATTTTATCGGTAGAGTACAGTTTGCGCAATTGTTTTTACTAATAGAAGGGTTAGTTATTTTAACAATGACTTGTTCAAATTTTCTCAATTGTCCACTTCCATCACAGTTAATCCTCTCAGTCGGGATTGTCGTAAATTTGATTTTACTCTCTTGGCGTGTCCAATTAAAGTAATTGGACTACGTAAGTGGAACCCCTTCATGCCAGTACCCGGTCACACGTACCACAACCACCACATAGCAGCAACAAAATGTAGGCAAGCAGTGGTTACGTATGAATAATGTTGCTGCAGCTTCTTGCAGTTGCGTTGTGGTAACTACAACTACAAAATTTCGATGTGGTTGCCGCTAGTAGTTGCGATGTTGTTACGTTGTGGCTTGTGTTTGCAGACAGACAGATCGTTGTGTTTGTTATGTGGCCAGCCGCTTGTGTGCGGTCTTGCTGGTGGTTGCGTTGTGGCTGTGACGTGGCCTTGATATAGTCGGTATCACCTAAACGGTTGATTTTGACAGCCAAATGTGAATAAACTATTCATTTTCATAAAAATTAGCACCCGTCCACGTGTTGTTCTTGCGGCGTGGTCGTGGTTTTGGTACATGTGATCGGGTCCTTAGAGAATTTTTGATGAATAATTATGCATAGGTCACAAAAAGACTAACAACGTCTTTTGTGTTGTTTGGAGGTTATTGTATCCAAATGAGGCAATAAGAAATGAGAAAACAAAAGTTATTATACCTGAATTAGCTTGGGCAGTAGCCGAACTTCTGTAGCCTCTTCTACCTATAATGATACAAAAACTTATTATAATGCTAAGTATGTAAGTATTTTAAAATAAAACTACTCTCGATTTTAAATAATCTCCGGAGAGCAGTTAGACTTTTTTAGAAATGAGGGTAACTGGGTCCGTTCTATGGAGCAACCTGAGTGGCATCAAAATGTTATCACCTTTTCTTTTCAGAAAACTTAATAGTCTTCTATGTCTAACGTGGATTTCGAACCCAGGACTATACATCAGGCTGAAATATTCCAAAAATCCCAGAAAACAATGAAAATAATTTTTGTTCGAATAGGTATATTATCTTTTCAGAAAAAGTTATGAAATAAAAAACTCACCTGTATGTGTCGCTAGTAAGCCCAAAGGCAAAATAAATAAAACGAAGTAAGCCCAGGGTTGGGTACCCATCTTCCAACGAGTAACTGGACTAACGATAGCCTACAATGCCTAGGTATTTGAAGGAAACGAAAGACTATTAAAATGAATGTAACATTATATTCGTGAGTAATTAATTTAATGGAAGTTTTATTCCTATGAATTATTTCACTTCATTTATTGTGATCGTGATCCATATTAGATAAGAGTTTTCACTGTAACGTGGTCACGGAATTCATTTTCGCTTCATGATTTTATATTTAACCAGCTGACGCGATAGACGTTGTCCTGTCCAGATTTCAATAGTACAGACGCCATCACATCAAGCTACTACAATCTGTCAGATTTCTTTAATAGATTTTCGACTTTATTGCTAAAGGATTAGGTTCAAGGTTGATTGGGAAAATCTGACAGTTTCGGGTAGGTTGACCTGCTGGCGTCTGTACATACAAAAATCCTATAGAAAAAAGGAAGTTCTGTTTTTCCCGAATTAGAAAATTTTAAGGTTCATTTTTCCAATTTTTCTTTCCATAAAAAACCTAATTCGGATTATTACGAATATTTTAAAACAAAAAATATTCCGTTCACTGTCTCGCAACATAGGTATTACAGCATAGTATCAGTTTATTAGAAATAAGAGCAAGTCCTGTTGTTGGCAACTAGAGATGCCTATTAGAATATAATAATAGACTATGACTGGCCTGTTGGTCTAGTGGTTAGTGGCCCTGACTGCTATGCCGGAGGTCGTGGGTTCGATTCCCACCCAGGACAAATGTTTGTGTGATGAGCATGATCATTTGTTCTGTGTCTGGGTGTAATTTATCTATATATGTATGTATTTAGAAATATATAAGTATGTTTATCAGTTGTCTAGTACTCATAACACAAGCTCTGCTTAGCTTGAGGCTAGACGGCGTTGTGTGATAGTTGTGGAATATTATTATTATTATTATTATTATTATTGTACACCAAAATTTAACAAAGCTCATTTACCAAAACCATTCAGGTACAGACTGTTTTCCCACATTAACTGACCTCCCTGTTTCGTACATTCTAGTAATAATAAATTAATACCTTATTGCAATTAGGTAAGTGTTTTGATCCTCTTAGCTATATTAAGTCTCAACAAACACAATCACATCATCTCCTTGATTCCAACATTTTCCTCATATACTAAGGCAGTTGTCCCACTGCCCGCGATGAACGAGTAGAGTAGAACTAGCAACTGAAAACGAGTTGGCGAGCAGCGAGTGAACGACGGCGATAAGCGATTACTTGCTGGTATGCGTATGTACCAAGCGCGCGTCTCTCAGCGAGTGCTCTGCCCGCCAAGCGAGCGTCGCTGAGCGAGTATTCTCTTTGATAGCTCTTGTCGCTGCGACAAACGAGTACTCGCGCGCAGTGTGAACAGTCAGTGATCAATTATTAATATGTGAATCTCTTTTGTTTTACACGGAAATGTATATCTATTACACGTTTCTTGAGCGAGAAAATAGCCGATAGTTTGTCGCTTCCTCGCCAACGGTGCCAGCGGTACAACTGCCTTAGAAAGATTATTTCGACGGAAGCAATGTAGAAAGAGTCAACTGAAGTTTTTCTGAAATTGACTCAGAATTCTTTGTTTTATCATAATTCATTCATTAATAATTCATTCATTAATAAATTGAGAATTGAACAGTAATTCTCAATTTATACTAATACTTACGATCACTCATCAACCGTCAACTAGTAAACACTTACTTTTTGCCGTTCCGTAAACAACTATGTAATAATATATATTTATATATTAATATAATAGGTTGGGGAAAAGTTTCTTCGCATTTTTTAAGAAAATTCAAAACATTTTTTAATATAGTTTATTTACATTTAACTAAAGTATGTAGGTACCATTTTGTTCGATAACTTTTTGCCATCTTGTAGGTAGGGACATGATACCATTGATATTGAAATTTTGGGACTTCTGGTCAAAATACCGCGACAAGTGGTTTTGGCAGTCCTCTCGTGATGTTAACCTGACACTGCCTAAAGAATTCTGAAGAGACCGAAACAGGTGGAAATCTGAAGGTGCAAGGTCAGGACTATACGGCGGATGCATTAACACCTCCCAGCCAAATTCTCTTAATTTTTGCTGAGTGGCTAAAGATGTGTGAGGTCTAGCGTTATCATGATGAAAAACCACACCCCTTCTGTTGATTAATTCCGGCCGCTTTCTCTCAACTTCTTGCTTTAATCTCATCAGTTGTTCGCAGTAGAGTTCAGAATCGATGGTCCTGCCTGGTGGTAACAGCTCATAATGAATAATGCCCTTCCAATCCCACCACACACACAGCATCACCTTGTTGCGAGTTAACCCGGGTTTCGCCACAGTCTGTGAAGCCCGACCGGCCTTTGACCACGACCTTTTTCGCACGTTCTTGTCATACGTGATCCACTTTTCATCACCAGTTATCAGCTTTTTCAAAAATGGTCCGGTTTTATTACGTCGTAATAAAGAATCACAAGTGAGTACACGGTTCATTAGGTTTCTTTCAGTGAGCTCGTGAGGTACCCAAATGTCGAGCCTTTTGTGTACCCAGTTTTTTTCAAATGCGCCATAACTGTTTTGTGGTCAATTTCCAGTTCTTCAGCTACGTCGTAACTACTGATATGCCGATCTTGCTCCGGTTTTTCAAAAATGGCATCCATTTTATCCGTAATAGGGCGACCAGAGCGACGTGCATCTTTGACATCAAAATTTCCGGATTGAAAACGCTTAAACCAAATTTGTGCTACTCTCACAGACACTACACTAGGTCCATAAACATCGCAAATTTTTTTTGCGGCTTGCGTTGCATTTTTACCTTTTTTGTAGTAAAATTTTAAAATGTATTTAATTTCTGCATTAGATTCACTCATCTTAACGGTACGAAAAACAAATGAAAATCACACATTTTCCTAATTTGAATTTGGAATTATGTTCTTTAAAATTTAAACTTTCAATGATACCAAAACCAGCCAAATAGTATAGCAAATAGTATAGATACAAATAGTATAGCCAAAGAGATTTTATTACAAGTTATATATATATATATATATATATATTATATTAATTTTATCCGTGTATAATTTAATATATAACCCTACTAATTAAGTAATGTTTACTTTTATTCTGTTTATTTTTATATCGTTCATTCTAACAACTAGTAGATCTGTTTAGTAATATGTGTATAACGTTGTGAGTAGTGTATTTGTTACCACTATTATTAAGTTCTAACCTATGTTTACTTAGTATTACATTGGTGTTTGTTGTCCCTAAATAAATAAATATTGTAAAAACTTTACTAACGAAACAAACATTGTGTGGAAGCTAAATCCAATTGTATGTGGCAGACATGATATCGTTTGCAGAGTGATCATCGACTGTGTTTTAACAAAAACATAAAATAACATTTTGAAAAAGTGACTTTGTAAATTCCAGTTCAAGCGAAGGTGGGTGTTTAGAAAAAACCTTGTCAACCAACGGCACTCTGACCGCTAGCTGATTTCGCGTTGAAATAGCAGAGCTTCCATGGCGGCGTTCGTTGAGTGGCGACTGAGACTTGTGAGGTGTCCAGTTCGAATCCCAGTATAAAATTAACTTTTTGCATTTTTTTTTTGTCATTATGATTTGTGCTGGTTGTTTCCTTTTTTTCTTCTCGTTACACAAAATATAACTAAATGCTGTTCAAGCAAATGTACCCTTCAGTACCATTTGGAATGCGGTAAGTACGATGAAGCATTAACACCTAGGGCCAAATGGACTTATCCAACATATATCTCTGGCCGTCCTAAACTGGACAACACTAATACACCAGTCCACGCTAAAGGTCACATTGCACAAACTGACCAAGCGGCTTCAGCACCAGCACCAGAACCGACTACAATGCATCACTCTATTTCGGGACCGTCTAGTAGCCAAAACAAACCTATAGTTTGTCAGTGACTTACGCCAGCTGAGAAGTCACCACCAGTTACGCCTCGAGTGGCACGTGTTGGCACTGAGGTCACCTTGCAAGACACAATACTTTCAGAGATCCGCAAATTACGGCAGAAAATGAATGAATGAAAAGTTTGATAGTCAACAGGTCTCTTTGGCGATATTTGAAACCACTCTAGCTACGGTCCAAAGGGAAGTTAATAACTTATCCCATGAGATTTTCCTCAATGTACGAAGACTTGGACGAGTTTAAGAGAATGTTACTTTTCTTTCTGACGCTTATGATTGATGATCAAGTCAAACTAAATGCTGGAAATGATAACTGTATTGCCAAACTCCTCAAGAATATCACCGCGATGAGCGCTCAAGTGAGGTGATCGGATACTAAATTGCAGCAAATTGATCAAGTAGCACATGAGAGCAATATCGAAATACAGTGAACATAAAATCGAAAACCTGTTGACGGTCGTAAAACAGTTGGATATGATTGTGGGAAATGAACTTCACGACAATGAAATCCAGTCATTTCATAGAGTTGCCAAATTAAATACGGAGACAAATCGTCCACGTAGCATAGTCGTCAAATTAGTCAGCCCTCGTATTCGCGATAATCTATTTGCTGCAGTTAAAAACTTTAATAGGAAGAATGAGTCGGAGATGTTGAACAGTAGCCATATCGGTATTGGTGGAGAAAAGCAGCCGATTTTTGTGACGGAAAATCTGACTCTGGCTAATAAAAACTACATGCAGCGACAAGAATCGCTTCTACGGAGAAATATAACTTTGTTCGGGTTCGGAATGGTCGCATATTTGTTAGGAAAGATGTAACAACAACCAAATCTCTGCTAGTTAAAAATTTGGAGTATGTAGAATCTTTGTAATTTATTATTTTATTAATCAAATAACTTAAAAATATACTATTGTGAGTTAGACCTGCGCCCCTACAGGTGGTGGAGATAAATGATAACTCTTAATGTTCACGGAACCTTTAAGACGTTTATTTAATCAACTCGTTACAAGACCTACTTAGTCCGAGGCGTGCGGCTAACTGCCTAAGTCGACAAGCCCCGCGTCGCACTATAACAATAATCTGCGGCGTCAGCCCCTTACACATCGATCTCTAATAAACAACTAGATACACAATCAGCGGCAAAAAATGTCCTCACCGAAAGTCCACCAAATTTAACATTTGGTTTACTTTTACTATAGTAGCATTTGAACGCTCCGACAGTAAGCATGACACAGTGCTCGTTTAAAAAGTGCGAAAATCACACTTCCAGGACGCAAAAAATGATGGTGTTTCATATTTTCGGTAACTATTAATATTATCAATATATAATTGTTATCACTGTATTGTAAATACTAATATTTTCTCAGGAAATCGTCGTAAAAACATTTTTTTAATTAAGTCGTAATAAACAGGAGGAGTTATAAAGCATCTCAATTGTAAAGACTCTCAGTAAACGTAGTAATCATACTATCGCATGCCCGCTTAAATTGTTCGGGTTAAGTGCGTTGATTCTGTTCCATTTGTGGAGACGCTATTGTTTCTTTTTTTATTATTTATTTATTTATTTATTTAGGGACAACAAACAGCAGTGTAATACTAAGTAAACGTAGGTTAGAGCTTAATAATAGAGGTAACAAATACACTACTCACAACGTTATCCACATATTACTAAACAGATCTAGGTACTAGTTGTTAGAATGAACGATATCAAAATAAACAGAATAAAAGTAAACATTACTTAATTAGTAGGGTTCTGATCACTTAATATAGTAATAATTTCTTTTCTAAATATAGCCTTGCTGAGAAACATAATATCAGATGAGCCAAACTGCCTATTATAGGTGTCAACCAATCGACGCAGCGGTGAGCGTACGCCTGAGTTGGTTCTACAAAAAGTAGTAGCAAACAAGTGTCTCGAGCGAACTTCTCGACCATGTACGGTACGAGGGATCAGGTAGCACAAACTGTTCACTAGATCAATACAGTCGACTTTATTACGACATATACTAAATAGGGTCATCATCTCAAGTAGGGTACGTCTGGATTTTAGAGTAATAAGGTCATATTTTTGCAGTAATAATTGATAAGACATTTTCTTTTTATAGCATCTATAGTGCATTGCACGTAGGAATTTGCGTTGGATCAATTCAATAATGTCAATATACTTTTTATAGTAAGGGTTCCAAATAGGTACTGCGTATTCCAATTGTGGTCGTATTATTGACTTATATAGGTATAAGTAGGTAGAGGGACGGTGGAATTCTCTTGATGCTCTCATTACAAAACCAAACATTTTATATGCCTTGTTGACTATATTGTCTATATGAGCATCAAGGTGAAGCTTTGAGTCCAACTGTACGCCTAGATCACGAAGAGAATTAACTTGGTTCAGTGGAGTGTTTCCGAAAGAATAATTGAATTTCGTCACGTTTTTCTTCTTTGTAAACGTAATGCTATGGCATTTAGATATACTTAGGTAGAGTTTGTTAACATAACAATAGTCTAGGAAACGGTCAAGGTCTTTCTGAAATTCTAAACAGTCGGTTAAATGGCTGATGTTTTTATATATCTTCAAATCGTCTGCATACAGGAGAAACTTAGAATTTTTAATACAGTCTTTAACGTCGTTAATAAATAAAATAAACAAGAGGGGACCTAAAATTGAGCCTTGAGGAACTCCGGAAGTGACTTTAACCATGCGAGACTCATAGCCATTGATAACAACTTTCTGCGTCCTATTGGTGACATATGATACAAACCAACGCAATAAATTTCCTATTATTATTAAAGTTACTTATGATTTTTTTTTTTTTTTTTTGTTTAATGAGACTTGTTTACTGTTTCTATAAATATTATAGTAACACAATCCCATGCAAAAGTTCTCGTCGCCAATTGTGTTTACGTAATTGTAGTTGAAATAAATATACGCTAATGTAATTCAAACGTACCCGTCCTAGTGGGCATTCATTCGGTAAGGACTTTTTTTGCGCTGATTGTTCTTTATTAGTGATCGATCCAATCAGGTAAATTATAATATAATGATTACACATATACATCAAAGAAGAGAATAACATGTGTTTTATTACGTACACTTTTTTTAACACATTAAGCTTAACGAGCTTTAAAAAAATACCTTTATAATAATATAATAGGTTGGGGAAAAAGTTTCTTCGCATTTTTTAAGAAAATTCAAAACATTTTTTAATATAGTTTATTTACATTTAACTAAAGTATGTAGGTACCAGTTTGTTCGATAACTTTTTGCCATCTTGTAGGTAGGGACATGATCCCATTGCTATAGAAATTTTGGGACTTCTGGTCAAAATACCGCGACAAGTGGTTTTGGCAGTCCTCTCGTGATGTTAACCTGACACTGCCTAAAGAATTCTGAAGAGACCGAAACAGGTAGAAATCTGAAGGTGCAAGGTCAGGACTATACGGCGGATGCATTAACACCTCCCAGCCAAACTCTCTTAATTTTTGCTGAGTGGCTAAAGATGTGTGAGGTCTAGCGTTATCATGATGAAAAACGGCCGCTTTCTCTCAACTTCTTGCTTTAATCTCATCAGTTGTTCGCAGTAGAGTTCAGAATCGATGGTCCTGCCTGGTGGTAACAGCTCATAATGAATAATGCCCTTCCAATCCCACCAGACACACAGCATCACCTTGTTGCGAGTTGACCCGGGTTTCGCCACAGTCTGTGAAGCCTGACCGGCCTTTGACCACGACCTTTTTCGCACGTTCTTGTCATACGTGATCCACTTTTCATCACCAGTTATCAGCTTCTTCAAAAATGGTTCGGTTTCATTACGTCGTAATAAAGAATCACAAATGAGTACATGGTTCATTAGGTTTCTTTCAGTGAGCTCGTGAGGTACCCAAATGTCGAGCTTTTTTGTGTACCCAGTTTTTTTTAAATGCGCCAAAACTGTTTTGTGGTCAATTTCCAGTTCTTCAGCTACGTCGTAACTACTGATATGCCGATCTTGCTCAACTTTATCAAAAATGGCATCCATTTTATCCGTAATACGGCGACCAGAGCGACGTGCATCTTTGACATCAAAATTTCCGGATTGAAAACGCTTAAACCAAATTTGTGCTACTCTCACAGACACTACACTAGGCCCATAAACATCGCAAATTTTTATCGCGGCTTGCGTTGCATTTTTACCTTTTTTGTAGTAAAATTTTAAAATGTATCGAATTTCTTCATTAGATTCACTCATCTTGACGGTACGAAAAACAAATGAAAATCACACATTGTCCTAATTTGAATTTGGAATTATGTTCTTTAAAATTTAAACTTTCAATGATACCAAAACCAGCCAGATACAAATAGTATAGCCAAAGAGATTTTATTACAAGTTCATACATACTATAATGCGAAAAGACTTTTTCCCCAACCTAATATAAACAAAAAAATATTGGACAATTCGACTCTACTCATGCCTTTGTCCTAGCGGTGAGCCTCGGTCGTAAAATCTATTGTTTTTTTTTTTGCACTGTAACTCTGATTTTAAAACATTGTAAGTAAGGTTGAATTTGTTTTGATGTATGTTGACTAGCAAGCACCGGTCGTAACGGCTTTGTGAATACAACTTTAAACATTGCACTTATGGTTGAATTTACATTAACGCATATTTATTTCAACTAGAAGTAGGTAAAGACAATTGGCGACCGTTTTAAGAGAATTTTTGTATGGCATTGTGCATCTAGTTGTTTATTAGTGATCGATGCCCTTACAACATTCCCCCCCCCCCCCCCCGTTTTTTTAACAAGAAAAAAGAACTTATTTTCTAAATTCACATGTGGTTGTACTTTATTTAGCAGTAAAGTATGTAACAGAAACATTGTACTCTGTGCTGACTTATTAGTAAAGTATTTTTCCATTGGTTCCACAGTTTCGGGTAGCTTGACCTGCTGGCTACAGACGCCAGCAGGTCAAGCTACCCGCTACCTAACGCTTTAGCGATAAAGTTGATAATCTATTAAAGAAATGTGACAGATTGTAGTAGCTTGATGTGCTGGCGTCTGTACATTTAGTTTTCTTTGTTTCCTGCCATTGAACATTATTTCACTTTGATTATCTTATGGTTGATGCAAATAAAAGTTAAGATCTTTAACATTTCAACTGGCATACATTATCTTGTACAATCGCTATGAGGACATTGTGGTATTCTTTTCCTTATGGCTAGACAAAACAAACAATGAACTGTAGGCTAGGTTGAGATAAGGAAACAACGTGTTCACGGTACCAAGTATATTGATGGACTGGCGCACAGATAATTATTCAGATACCTACATTACACCTCCACCACTAAATAAAAGCTAGATTAATTGATATACTATGGAACTTAATTAATAAATATACATGTATTTTCCTGGGAAAACGAGATAACTTAATTCTAATAACAATAGTACTTAATTCTAAACAAACTCGGACCCATATTTAATCACGGGTTTTCTTTTCCGCTTAGGACGGGATCGTAACAGTTCTGGAAGTGGTGAGCCAAGTGTAGCGGGTTGGTTACTTATAATATCGTCTCGTACGACGGACGCGACCGCACTTTGAGTTGAAGGAATATCTCTGGGTAGAGATTCAACCGTTTCTTTATGTTGTTGGTCTCTTAAAGCACCCCTACCCTCACTTTGAGTTGAAGAAATATCTCTGGAGGGAGATTCAACCGTTTCTTTATGTTGTTGGTCACTTAACGCACCACTACTCTCATTCCCCACTTCCTCCCCAGGCAAAACGGCATTCTCACCCCTGTCCGTCGATGATTCTTCCGTATCAACCTTAGGACAGGCAACATCTGAAAAACGCGATCTACGACGTATTTGATCTATATGACGTTTCATAAATTGACCGTTATCACTTTCCACAACGTACCTACGAGAGCCTTCTTTACTACGTACCTGCCCTTTAACCCATTTGTCTTGTTGGCCAAAGCCTCTTGCCCAAACCGAATCACCTTGCACAAAATCACGCTTGACACCACCTGCATACTGTGCCTGACTGTCTTGTGCGGAACGTACTTTATCTAGCAAGATTTGATCGTTTCTCAACAGATCAAGACGTGAGCGTAGTCTACGTTTCTGTAACAACATAGCTGGAGTTTCGCCTGTAGTGCTGTGTATAGTGTTTCTGTAGGTTAAGAAAAAGTTTTGGAGGGCTAGATCTACATCAACATTATCCCTGTACGTTTTTTTAAGCGTACGCTTACATAGCTTGACGGCGTTCTCCGCAGCCCCATTCGAAGAAGGATGGTATGCTGGTGAGAAAGACTGCTTAATCCCATTGTTTTTTAAAAAATCTGAAAATTCCCTACTTGTGAATGGAGGACCCTGATCCGAAACTAGTTCCATCGGCAGCCCGAATCGCGCAAAAGTAGCCCGCAGAATTTTAATCATGACTGTCGCATTGGTTTGTTTCGTTTCAAAGGCCTCGATCCACTTTGATGTCGAATCTACCAATATTAATAATGTTTTACCCTTAAACGGTCCCAGAAAATCAATATGTAAGCGTGTCCACGGTTGGAGTGCGTACGGCCAATGCTGCGGTGTCGCGCGAGGCGGCGCGTCTGCCTCGAGCGCGCACGTCTGGCAGTCACGGCACAGCGCCTCCACATCGTCGTCGATATGCGGCCACCACACGTAACTCCTAGCCCAGCTCTTTGTTTTAACTATGCCCATGTGACTACAATGTAACTGTTTCAATATCGTCTGCCTCAAAGACTCTGGTATAATCATTCGATAACCCCACATAACACAGCCGCCTTCAATGTATATCTCGTTTCGCCTATTGAAAAATGGTTTTAGCTCCTCTTCGCTACAAAAATGCGGCCAGCCTGACTCTATATAAACTTTAATTTTAGCAAGTAATGCATCCCTAGCCGTAGCCTTACTGACATCGGAGTTAGTTATTGGTAAAAAGTTTTCAACGAAATTTACATACGTTATCTCTCTAACATGTCGCTCGTTAGCAACTCTGGACGGTAATCGCGATAACGCGTCGGCGTAATTATTTTTAGATGAAACATACTCAATATCATAATTGTACCCAGATAGTAGGACTGCCCAACGTTGCAACCGAGATGCCGACATAACCGGAATACCTACTTTGTTACCGAATATATAGGTCAAGGGTTTATGATCTGTTCTTATAGTAAATTTCCTTCCGTACAAGTACTGGTGGTATTTACGTATTGCATATATTATTGCTAAAGCCTCCCTATCAATCTGCGCGTAGTTTTGCTCAGCGGATGTGAGCGAGCGAGAGGCATATGCGACAGGCCGCTCGCCCGCTGCCGTGAGCTGTGACAGCACCGCGCCCACCCCGACACTGCTGGCGTCCGTCGTCAGTATCAGCGGTAACTCGGCGGAGTAATGCATTAGGACTTCACTACTCGCTAGCATGGCCTTAACTTTCCTAAATGCCATGTGACATTTACCATTCCAGTCATATTTTGATCCTGACTTTAACAACTCGTATAAAGGTGCTAGCACTGTACTTAAATTTTGAATGAACTTTGAGTAATACATAACCATGCCTATAAACGACCGGAGTTCTGCTACGTTCCCGGGCGCCGGTGTATCGACAATAGCCTTTACTTTGTTGGGACACGTATGTACGCCCTCTTCACTAATTACATACCCTAGATAGCTAATCGACTTTGCAAAAAGGTCACACTTCTCTTTTTTAACTCTTAAACCATACTTCTCCAACCGTTGGAAAACCTTGTGTAGGTTTTCCAAATGTTCACTTGTCGATAATCCTGTAATTATGACGTCATCTAAAAATACACCCACCCGGGGTAAATCCGTGAACAGTTCCTCTAGGCGTCGCTGAAAAATTCCGGGACTTGATGACAGTCCGTATACGAGACGATTGTACATAAATAAACCCTTATGGGTATTAATAACAGTATACTTCTTAGACTCATCCAAGAAAAATTGTGCATAGGCCTGTGATAGATCAATTTTACTGAATCTTTGGCCGCCGTGCAAGCGAACCAGTAAGTCTTCTACACGTGGTAGTGGATAACGGTCAACCTCTAATACTTTATTTAACGTCAATTTATAGTCTGCGCAAATTCTTATGTTACCGTCCTTCTTCACCACTGGTACGATCGGCGTCGCCCAATCGGAACGCTCGACAGGAGTGAGTATGCCGTCCCGCACGTGCTGTTGCAGGGCTTGCTCCACCGGCCCGCGCAGCGCATACGCCAGCGGGCGCGCGCGCATAAACACTGGCCGCGCTCCCTCCCGCAAGTGAATGGTCACCGGCGGCCCGGTGAAGCCGCCCAGTCCCTCCGCGAACACATTATAATATCTGGAACTGAATTCCTCCACATTAAACTCCTCGCCCGATAATTTATTAACTGACGTTAATTTTACAGTTGGCAACTGAATACCTAATTCTAGCATCCATTGTATACCGAGTAAAGCCATTTTCCCCTTCCTTATGATGTATAAATCGAGCTCTTTAATTCTATTATTATACCTAACTGACGGTGTTATTACCTCCACAGGATACACTAACTCGCCCGTATAATATCTTAAGACAATGTTACATTTCCGAATTGTTAAATCACTGAATACTTGCTGATACATTTTATAACTAATGCACGACACCGCACTACCTGTGTCGCATTCCATACTTAAATCTTTATTATGTACCTTTAATGACATCATAAACGGTTTGCACTGACTTAACGTTAAGAGATTTAAATTAATGTCAATTACCTCTTCACTGTGATCACTTTCACATTCTACCCTGGTATTTGTTGTGTTTGAGTCCATGTAAGATTGGTTAGATATTATGTTTGGACACACACGCCGAAGATGACCTGTCTTGTTACACACGCGGCATACGTAACGGCCGAATCGACAAGTGGACGTTTCATGCGCTCTGCCACAAGCTTGACATTGATGTCGCCCCGATTGTATCCCCGACGACGTCGACGGAGCCATCCTCGTCCCGCTACCATGACGAGGCCCGCGCGCCTCGTGCCCGCCGCGCTGCCCAGCCTCCCGTGCCGTACCCCTTGCGTACCGCGTGGCTGTTTTCAAGCCTGCCCCTCTTGTACCTTCTATTGCTAGACAATCGGCCGCTGTCCCCTCCCCGTTTGCCCTTTTCTGACCTTGAACTACGGCCGCCGCATCTTTTTCCGCTGATTCCAAGCTAATCGCTAAGCTATAGGCTCTTGAAAAATCTAGCTTAGGTTCAGCGAATAACCGTTGGCAAATCGACTCACAGCTGATGCCACATACCAGTTGGTCCCGTAAACTTTCTTCAAGCCCCGCCCCAAACTCGCACGTTTTAGACATTTTCTTGAGAACCGCGACGTACTCAGCTATTGATTCGCCATCTTGTTGAGTCCTCTTCCTAAACTTGTACCGCTCAGCAAGCTCACTGGGCTTAGGTTGCAGATGTTTTTCCATGATATCCACTATTTGTGTAAACGTCTTAGACTTTGGTTTGTCCGGTGTGCACAAACTCACTAAAAGTTCATAACTTTCCGCGCCCATAAGCGTTATTAACGTCGGTACAAACATCTCCTTTTTCACCTCGTTCACTATGAAATATTGTTCTAAACGTTCGATATATAACCGCCAGTCGTCTTTATGCACATCGAATTCTGCTATTTTACCGATCGTCATTACTGTTATGTTAAATTATCGCACGCTGAATATATATTTTAGTCCTCGTCGCCACTGAACTGTAGGCTAGGTTGAGATAAGGAAACAACGTGTTCACGGTACCAAGTATATTGATGGACTGGCGCACAGATAATTATTCAGATACCTACATTACAAAACACATTATAGGAGACCACACTTAAATATTAACATTACCTCGGCGACACCGAAAACATACTCTGGATTACCTACATAATATAGATCCATTATCGAGACTGAAATTAAAAATAGTTCTAACGAAATAACATATTTATCCTATGATTCCTTTCATAAATTAACCAAACAATTACACAAATGTATTCTGACCTATATACCTTAACAACTCTGGGGGCCTACTCCCTAAGCACGAAGTCCGTAGTTTCAGCCTTCGTAACGGGCGTTTCCACCTCCCTATCACCGACGGACGGATGATTCGTCCGGGGCCCGAACGAAGAATGAATGACGACACGATTTGACAGTTGTCCCTACTCCCGATGTGTTTTTGCCCGTTCGAAAAATTAAGTTTGACACTTGTTTGGACGGCTCGTTATGTCAATTGATACGACATCAAAATAGTTATCGTGCTGACGACGAAAGTAACAATTTTAAGAAGAATTCAAAACTATGGCTGTTTTTTAATGCTCGAAGAAGGTCTACAGGAAGAGCGGATGTGACGCCGACGACATTTACGCCAAAACTTTCGGTTGGCGAGTATTTCCAACGCGTTGAGTTCATAGGGAACTATAGACTTACACGGGAATTGTTCGAGGACTTGTGTATGGATATAATACCTCTTTTCCCATCGGGCTGACTTAGGCACCTTCCCTCAACGAGGAAGACCTACAACTAGAGCGCAGTAGACAAAGAGATGAGACTACATCCGCTCATCAAGCCTCAAAAACGAGAGACAGATTAGTGTAATTGCTGGCAGAAATAGGTATAGAAATATAAATAGAAATAGATATAGGCACAATAAAATTATTGTTTTTATTAACAAAATGGTTGTTTTTTTATTTAGCACCAAATAAAACTGAATCATTTTAACAATCAACAAACATACTATAATAATCAAAACATAGGTTTAATTTTATTTATGTATTGTAGCCTTAAATTATTGCTACTTTTTGCTCAGTCGGCAGTGCCGTGTCGCCGAACACGTGGACGTGCACGACGTGGGTTTAATGCTGTAAACAAAAGAAATAAATAATTTTAGTCAGTGTAACTGTGTGAAACATGATTTACGTAATATCTTTATCTTTTCTACTGAACAACAATAATACTTACTTCGCTTACTTTGATTTTTCGTTAGTAACTTAAGCTCCAGTGCTTCAGTGGACGTTGAGGGCTGTTCTTGAGTGGGTATGGGATGGCTGCTGGGTCTTTGTAACTACAGGTGGACCCTGTATAACAAAAATTGAATATAATTGACGGATACAACAAATATCATCGATAGAAATGTTTGACAAAAGTAGAATTGTGTAGGTATCTGTGATTTATTATTATTTAATAAAAAAAAGTCTCGGCAAAGGCTCCATGTAACATAATTATTATCAGTGTATTCGTAAGGCCACCTACAGATAAGTATTTGGAGGATGACTGATTATTATCATTGTATGCACTTTACTGATGACAAGACCTTAAAATCTTATTACTATTGACGAGTAATATTGTATTAAACTCACCCTTTGCCACTGCTCCACTGACTTTGTGCAACTTGCCATTGAATTGCACAGGCTTTCGAAACCACAGCCGTTTTGATCGTATTCCCCCGTCGTCGGTACGCCTCAATAGACCGCGAGCCAACTCTTAACATCGCTCATAAAATTGCGGAGGGCCTCTATTTGTGCGTAAGTTGCTGTTGGAGCGGATGGGGCCATTTAACAAAATTAATCTAATTAATTTTACAAAAAAACCTCGGGTTACTATGTAAACAAAAAGCTCTGTCATATCCACCCACAGAACATATTACACTATTGCACTTGAAAATTGCCGTCAAAGGCAGAGGTATCAAATGGATAGAGCCTCTATCCGCAAAAAAATGACAAAATAATTCAATTCTATATTTAGAGACATGATAAAACTTATATTGTTAAAAATGTATTCATTTTCTAACAACAAAAATATGATTTTTTGTTTATTATGCTTGAAAATCACAAAATAACTAAACCGGTAACCGACCGGTAAAATAGCGCAACTCTATCGTCATGAGTCTGTCGTTCACGAAAATAGTCTATGATTTCGTTCCGTTCTGATGAATCCGAAATCATTAGGGAGTAGGGTTCACTCCGACGTATCGGACTACTATCGGACGGGCCCGTTGCTTCGTTGACGGAGTTAGGGAGTAGACCCCCTGGTTTGAATCACTTAAACCAACATGTCTCTTAACCGTAGCTGTTAAATCAGTTAGAGCCTATTGCCTTAAAAATACCTTATTCTAAGCGTAAATGGTCCTTTAGTCGACCTTATGGTGTCTGCAACCTTTAGACACTGTACATCCGTGAATATTCTTATTTAAGGGTAGTTGCCATAATGATAAACTTATTTTTTTTATTTTTTTTTATTTGAGATGGCAAACCCATCTCGACTCTATTCTAGATCAGAGGTGACAGAGACAAAGTCGACGACGGAGAGAGGTTACCCCGAAAAATCCTGTTCATTCTCACTTTGAAGAGATTAGGGTTGTATGCGCTCGGAAACACAGACGCAGGTAGTGAGTTCCACTCTTTTGCAGTGCGCATTATAAAAGACATTTGGAAGCGCTTAGTGCGAATTGGTGGAATATCAACCAGGTAGGGATGGTAACTGGCAGTGCGTCTAGATTTTCGATGGTAGAAGGGGGCCGGTGGAATCAGGTCGTGTAGTTCTTGGGCACACTCACCGAAGTACAATCTGTAGAAGACTGACAATCAGGCAACCTTGCGGCGATGAGCCCAGCTGTGAGGCTTGGCATCCACCAGTTTTACGTCGCCAATGAGCCTCTTAGCTCTGCGTTCCACCGAGTCAAGCGCGGCTAGTTGGTACTTGGCTGACCCATCCCAAAGGTGACTGCAAAACTCCATTCAGGATCGGACTTGCGCTTTGTAAAGGGTTAAAAGCTGTCCAGGCGTAAAGTATCGCTTCACCCTATTTAGGATGGCCAGATTCTTGGCCGCAGTTTGGGCTTTGTACTCGATGGTGGCGCCGAAGTTGAGACCAGATGTCAACTCCATGCCAAGGAGCTCAAGCCGATCAGTTACAGGAACAGATGTACCCCGAAAAGTAGGAGTTTGGTCAAAATGACTCCTTTTAGCGGTAAAAAGACACGCCTGTGTTTTGGTGGCGTTAAAAGAGACCAGATTATCATCACCCCACTGGGAGACAAAGCTAAAGGTCAAATTTGTCCGCTCTACCATGGCCTCTCTCAAAAAACGAACTTCGGCCCCGCTGGTTTTTGCGCTGGACAAGTATCTCTCTGAAACTGTACTGTCATCTGCGTACCCAACAATACCAGGCCGAAGCAGGTCATTGATGTGCAGCGGGTAACGAGTTGCAGAGAGAACAGACCTCTGAGGAACTCCGGCATAGCCATAAGGTCAGAGGAGCAGTCGTCTACGACAACTCTGATCGACCGTTCCCTAAGGAAATCTGACATCCAGCTACAAAAATCTGATGGGATGCCATAAGCAGGAAGCTTGCTGAGCAGGCAGCGTGCCAGAACTTGTCAAAGGCCTTCGAGATGTCAAGCGAGCAAGCAAGCAAGCAAGTGCTTCGCCGTGTTTCTCGATGGCTTCAGCACAACAGTGCGTGACATACACAAGAAGATCGCCAGTTGACCGTTCCCTGCGAAAGCCATATTGACGGTCACTGAAGAGACCATTGTCTTCAAGGTCGGTCAGCAACTTATTGTTCAGTACCCTTTCCATAACCTTGCACAGAATGGAGGTAATGGCGATCGGACGGTAATGGGCAGGGTCTGCACGGTCGCCCTTTTTGGGCACTGGTTGTACATTTGCAAGCTTACAGGATTTCGGCACCGTTCTTTTATCAAGAGAGGGGCGAAACAAACGTGTTAACACAGGAGACAGTTCAGGCGCACACTGCCTCAACACTCTCGCTGGGATGCCGTCAGGCCCGCTAGACCGCGAGGCCGTCTAGACTGCACAATATTCTTCGGACTTCTTTAATGTGAACTGCGATCTCCGGCATCGAGGAGTCGCAATGAGGTTGCTTGGAGCCAGCGACCAGATGTGAATTGCTTACAAAGAGAGATGCAAATAAATTAGCTTTCTCACTTGCAGAGTGACAGGTTTTTCACCATTGGAGGTAAAGTGGGACGACAGAACTTCGTTTCAGCCGCTTTGGACAGGGACCAGAACTATTTACTACCAAGAGGGTGCGAAGCCAGCCTAGCCCCATTACGTCCGACATGGTCAAAACGTG
Organism: Dicycla oo; assembly: GCA_948252095.1. Taxonomy (NCBI): domain Eukaryota; kingdom Metazoa; phylum Arthropoda; class Insecta; order Lepidoptera; family Noctuidae; genus Dicycla; species Dicycla oo. Next base: position 12,602,318 of record OX411713.1, on the reverse strand, counting down.
CCCTACGTAAAACCCGCTTGCAGAACTTGGCGGCAGAATTAAAGGCCCTCTTCTTGGTAGGCAGACTCTGTTCGGGCCTCAGCGTGGGCGCATTCCGCATTATATCAAGGCCGGGATTTGTGACCGAGCGGAATGTCGGAGAACGGAATAATATACTCCATCCCCTGCTGAATCACGTCCGCAGGAAGGATCCCGAGGAAAAGCACACATGCCGCCATGGATAAGACGCAAAAAAGTGCCACATCTCATCCCAGTCTGCTGACTCATATCGCCATACACGCCTCGTGCCTCTAGAACTCTCATCTGGAGGAGAGCAGGTCGATATGGATTTCACCTGACAGTGGTCAGATGTTCCCAGCGGGGCTAAGACCGATACTGAATGACTGTCCGGATCAGATGCTAGCAGAAGGTCCAAGCAATTGGGTGTATGGCCGTCAACATCCGATACCCGCGTTGCCACATTCACCATCTGGGTTAGATCTAACGTTATAGCACACTTGCGTGCCTCCAACCTAGCATGGTCAGTTTTCTGGTACGGGAACAACCACTCTTTATGATGTGCGTTAAAGTCCCCTAGAAAAATGAGCTTCGCTGTTGGATACCGTTGCTGGGCTACGTCAGTCGACTCCACGAGGAAATTAAAGAGCGCTTTTGTCTCCAGGTCACCGCTGTGCGATCGGTAGACGCCGATGTAGAGAGATTTCTCCACGCCAGTATCCACAAGTAGCCATATGGCAGAAAAACCCGATTTCTCAAAGCAACGAAGACGACGCCAACAAATGTCATCGCGAACGTACACACAGACCCCAGCTTGCTTCTTGAACTAGTGTTCAAGAGAGTAACCCGGGTAGTTGAGGTACGCCACGTCCGATGGGGTTGTTATCTTCGTCTCCGTTAGGAAAAACAGGTGCGGCTTCTTGGTCTTGAGGTGGTGATGGACCGGATCGAGATTGAAGTGCAACCCCCTGATGTTAGTGATGTGCACATTTAATGGGAGGAACTGCAGTCGTTGTTTAATCCTATTTTTCTTTACTTTGGTCATAATTGTGTGGAGTTGTTGGGGAAAAAGTCGAATTGTCGAGGCGCCGCTCAGTGAACCAAGTGGAACACTAGAGCCAACAAAAACCTATGGGGAACTCATTTGGAGACTGCGGGGACGCCCGAACCCCCCCGGATATGGAGACCGGGTCCTCCCATCCAGTCGCCGGCTGGCACGGTGGAGCATACCGGGATTTTTCGCGAGTTGGTGGGGCAGCCTTTGGCACGTGGCTGACGTGCTACTTGGGCCCCCTACTGACTGCAGTCGGCCAACGGCTGGCACCGTGCTTCGGATCCCACTACCCTCCAAAATGAGTTACCCGGCTAGCTGACTCAGAGACCAAGACCGGATCCAAATAGCGCAACTGACAATCTCCTTCTCCCCCAAAGGCACTGGCACTCCCACACACCGACGGAACACAGCAAGCTGTTTGCGCCGGACTCCGGTGGGATGGTGGTCGCGAGCCAGGCGGCCACTTGCGGAGCCTACCACCGCTAAGTGGGATCGTTCAGCCATACCACAAGCAAGCCTGTGGTGCCGTTGCCCGGGGTGGACCACTAGGAGGTAGATCCCAAACCAACCCAAAATATACTCTGTTATACTCAAATTAACACTGTTTAGGGCCAGCAGTACCCATTATGACAATGCCAACACATACTCGTACATTAACTACACATTAGTCATACCTAATAATACATCATTATAACATTACCGATATTTTCATACGGATTTTTGCTTTAAACGTCATCATGGAGTTATGGGTGTTGTAAAAGACAAAATGCTACCAACTGTTATTATTGTGTTCGCCGATCATGGACCGCGCTACTTGTGTGCCTTCAGCTGGTCTATTCTGTAAAAATCTCACCGTGAAAACTTAGGTGAAGTGAGTTTTAAGTAAGCTGTCATTCCGCCAGATGCTAGGTATGACACTATTGACAGCTCACTCCACGCTCACGCCACCTAAGTTTTCACGTTGAGATTTGTACAGAATAGCACAGCTGTTCCTGTTTGATCACTCAATGACGACTTGAGGCGTTCCCATTCGCCTTTATTCCTGCATGGCTTGACCCACGCCGCGCGAAACTTGCTTGTTTAACCATTCTTTACCGCTTGTTTGACAGTTGCTGAACTCACTAATCAGTATGAATATTATAATTACTCACAAAATGCCCAGCACTATAAGTCCAAATTTATCTAATTTGTCAGTCACTTCTGATTGATTTGTGATTAGTATATAGTATATATATTATATTAGTATATATATTATATATTACATTATCATTGAAAAGGATATACAAAATCATTATCTTCGCCTGGGCCACTGCGATTTGTTCGTGGGGATTATGCGGGCTCTGAGTATTACCCATCGTTACTTTGAGACGTCCGACGTCTTTACGCGTATAAATTATATGTTGCCATACATTTAGTCTTTGCCCATTGCCCTACATCTCGATTCATATTTGGCCAAAATAATTTGTCCTGCATTAATTTGCGAGTAGCGCGGATGCCAGGATGACTTATGTTGTGTATTGCATCAAACGCCTGTTGTCTTAAACTTTATGGAAGGTATGGGCTCGCGTTATTGATGGATATTTCATAGGAAATCGTTTTTCCGCCTTTTTGCGGTAAATCAATCAATTGCCTTAATTATGATTTTACTATTACTAGGTGGGCTTAACAAATACCTATCTTTCGCTTGTGCTTCAGCTAATTCTGTATAATCAATTGCCTGCGGACAATATAATGTTTCTACTCGCGATAAGGCGTCTGCTACTGGATTCTCGGAACCGTTGATGTGCCTAATATCCGTCGTAAATTCACTGACGTAAGCTAGCTGGCGTGTTCGTCTAAGTATTTCTTTACCGGTGTTGCTTTTTGTAAACGTGAAAGTTATTGGCTTGTGATCCGTATAAGCCATCAGTTGTCTACCTTCAACTAAATTCAGGAAATATTGGATCGCTAAGTATATCGCTAGTAATTCCCTATCATACGCAGAATATGTTTGTTCGGTTTGCCTTTGAATAATAACCTATAGGTATCCACTTATCGTTGCTACGTTGTTGCAAAACAGCACCTACACACGTATTCGACGCGTCCGTCATTAGTGCTAACGTTGTATTTGGTAACGCATGCGATAGCGTGACCGCATTTTGTATGCATGCGGAAATTACACATTACGACATTTTACATTTTGACATTGCGATAATGCCTCGTCAGCTTCCGTTGACCATTGTATGAGTGATTTGTCCCTTTTCTTTGCACCTTTAAAATACTAATTTAAAACTATTTGAGATTTCACGGACCCTGGAATATGAGTCCTGAAAAATTCACCATCCCTAGAAAACGTCTCAATTCTTCTACCGTTTTTGGCTTGGGATATTTCGAAATTGTCTCTATTTTTTCTTTTAACGGACTGTGTGGATACCTCAAAACCCAAAAATTCAACGCTTTCTTTTTCAAAACTACTTTTTGCTAGGTTAATAGTTACCCCGTAGTCATTGAAGCGCTTGAATAGTTTCTCCAAGTTAGCTTCATGTTCCGCCCTCGTGGCACTGACTATTATGACGTCATCGATGTACCCGAACATAATAGGTTGGGGAAAAAGTTTCTTCGCATTTTTTAAGAAAATTCAAAACATTTTTTAATATAGTTTATTTACATTTAACTAAAGTATGTAGGTACCATTTTGTTCGATAACTTTTTGCCATCTTGTAGGTAGGGACATGATCCCATTGCTATAGAAATTTTGGGACTTAGAAGGTCGAAATACCGCGACAAGTGGTTTTGGCAGTCCTCTCGTCATGTTAACCTGACACTGCCTAAATAATTCTGAAGAGACCGAAACAGGTGGAAATCTGAAGGTGCAAGGTCAGGACTATACGGCGGATGCATTAACACCTCCCAGCCAAACTCTCTTAATTTTTGCTGAGTGGCTAAAGATGTGTGAGGTCTAGCGTTATCATGATGAAAAACCACACCCCTTCTGTTGATTAATTCCGGCCGCTTTTTCTCAACTTCTTGCTTTAATCCCATCAGTTGTTCTCAGTAGAGTTCAGAATCGGTGGTCTTGCCTGGTGGTAACAGCTCATAATGAATAATGCCCTTCCAATCCCACCACACACACAGCATCACCTTGTTGCGAGTTAACCCGGGTTTCGCCACAGTCTGTGAAACCTGACCGGCCTTTGACCACGACCTTTTTCGCACGTTCTTGTCATACGTGATCCACTTTTCATCACCAGTTATCAGCTTCTTCAAAAATGGTTCGGTTTCATTACGTCGTAATAAAGAATCACAAATTAGTACACGGTTCATTAGGTTTCTTTCAGTGAGCTCGTGAGGTACCCAAATGTCGAGCTTTTTTGTGTACCCAGTTTTTTTCAAATGCGCCAAAACTGTTTTGTGGTCAATTTCCAGTTCTTCAGCTACGTCGTAACTACTGATATGCCGATCTTGCTCCACTTTTTCAAAAATGGCATCCATTTTATCCGTAATAGGGCGACCAGAGCAACGTGCATCTTTGACATCAAAATTTCCGGATTGAAAACGCTTAAACCAAATTTGTGCTACTCTCACAGACACTACACTAGGTCCATAAACATCGCAAATTTTTTTCGCGGCTTGCGTTGCATTTTTACCTTTTTTGTAGTAAAATTTTAAAATGTATCGAATTTCTTCATTAGATTCACTCATCTTGACGGTACGAAAAACAAATGAAAATCACACATTTTCCTAATTTGAATTTGGAATTATGTTCTTTAAAATTTAAACTTTCAATGATACCAAAACCAGCTAGATACAAATAGTATAGCCAAAGAGATTTTATTACAAGTTCATACATACTATAATGCGAAAAGACTTTTTCCCTATTATCTAGACCTTTCAAAACCGTCTGATCCATAAATCTTTGAAATGACTGCGCAGCGTTACATAGGCCGAAGGTCATGCGGGGAAATTCAAATAGCCCAAATGGCGTTAATATCGCGGTTTTTTCTATGTCATCCGGATTAATTGCTATACAATGATACGCCCTATTTACATCTATCTTTGAAAATATCGTTTTGTGGGCTAGCAAATACGTGAAATCATGTAGTCTAGGTATCGGATACCGGTCTGGCTTAGTGACCGCGTTTAATTTCCTATAATCCCCACACGGACGTAACTCGCCATTTTTCTTTGGAACCACATGAAGTGGGCTAGCCCACGGACTTCTGGACGGCCTACTTATCCCTATTTCTTGCATCATACGAAACTCTTCTTTAATTTTCTTATATTTCTCCGGTGGCAACGGGCGCGCCTTGGCATGCACCGGTGGGCCCGTTGTTTCTATGTGGTGTAACACAGCGTGGCGGGTGTTTCTTTAAAAGACAATGGTTCCGTAATTTCCTGATACTTAGCTAAAAACTTGAATGTCTTCCACAGTCTTAATTGAGTGATCCCTACAACAAACAACTACAGGCTATTACTTTCAAATTGGTTTCTTTATCTATTAATCTTCTTGCTTTTATATCAACCATAAGCCCATGATGACTTAAAAAATCTGCCCCTAATATTGGTTGCCTTACATTCGCAACCACAAAAGTCCACATGAATGCCCGCCTTAATCCTAAACTTAAGGTCAAGGTCTTAGATACGTTTCTATAGCGGTACCGTTAGCTGCATACAGCTTATAATCACTGCATTTTGTATACGTGCGTAGCCTCCTATTAATTGGAATCACAGAAACATTCGCTCCCGTATCTATTAGGTACCTGAATCCACTGGCCTCGTCTGCAATACATTGGCGGTGAGAGGGTGAAACAGTGCAGGTGTCCACCTTTGGCTGCACTGCTGCTAGTTTACATACAGCTTCTAGCATGTTGTCCGTATCTAAAATGATAACTACACAAGCAATCAGTATCACTACAGGTACGTCGTTGGGTACCGCCCCTTGTTCACACTCAGATTTTGATCGTGGGCGGTATCGCTGCCACCCTGGCCTATGCCATGCTTGTCTTCCTCGCAGCTGTACCACTTCCAGTCGCAGTTCCTCCAGTTCTGCTGCTAGATCTCACTCCGCTGGCTTCATTTTCTGATTTACTACTTCTGCAACTTCTATAGGTCTAGTCGTCTCCATGATCTTGTCCGCTAACGCTGCCAGTTTATCTAATTCTTGAATGTCGCTCACTGCTGATACCGCTCTGACGGACGTCGGTAAATGGCCCGTGCACATCATTCGCAGTGTCCCGTCTGGTAGTTTCTCTCGTGCCAAATCTTTCATTTTCCTGAGTAGTTTTGACGGTTTCTGATCACCTAGTTCTATTTCTGATAATTTTTAATATTGATAATATTTCTTTGAAATCGCTTTTTCTCTGATTCTTCATACACCGTTGTGACTGTCTGTCACTTACTCCAATTTAATATTAAAATATTAAATTATGATTTTAAAACCAGCACATCTTTCGAGTCACTTGGAGACATAAATTATCTATTTAATGTGAGGCAAAGTCTTAGTAACGGTCGACAGGACGGATACAATAAGTCAATCAATTTCTAAAGGACTGTAAAATATTCTATTTGTAATTTCAAATGACACGAGGGCCATTAAGACAAAATTCTAAGAACGCATTGGACAACGGACATATGGTCATAAGGCAATGGTCTCACCGTCGGCGAGCGACGGGCAGCGAGTGTGTAGTTCTAGTGGGTTTATCGCTGGGCTATCGGCGAGTGTCCAAGTGCGATGGGCGCAAGGGTTTCAGTCGGTAGGTATTTACATGCCTACCTATAGCTTTGCTATCTATAATATAGGTATATTGTAAGGTTTATAACTCGTTAAATTAACAAGAACTGCCACTACACAAATGCTATTATAAAATACATCATAGTCGTCGTCTGAACTAGACAATGATAGTTCTAGTATTTGTTCTGAATCCATAAAATATGCGTCTATTTTGGTCACTTCCTCGCTAGCAGTATGACAACTGCCTAACTTAACTTGTTCATGGGTTAAACCCTGAAACAATTGAGGAATAAACAAAGGGCATTAGGGTTAGAAGGCAGGAGGCTGAAAGGTTCGCGGCCGAGGCATGGGGATTTTGGTGAGGGCAGTCGGTTTTGTCCACTAGAGGAGACGGACGTTCGCGTCTAGGCTAGTCAAGTTAGGAGACTTGGTGAATACCAAGCTATATATAGGTGAGCTGTCGCAAGACAGCGAGTATTCGTTATTATGTCAGATAGAATTGGGTTTTGACCACTAGAGGAGACAGACGTGATAGTCTAAGAGAGTTCAGTTAGGTTATGTAGTGTGAGGCCAGGCTAGTGGACTGGTAAGTGCGTGAAGGTGAGACGTCCAAGAGGTGACAAGCAAGAGGTGATACTGGTAATACCTAAAGTATTTTAGTAAGTGAATTTCTATATAGATCCATCCAAGGAGTTATTCGGTAAGTGTCAACTTTAATTACCTTTAATGTTAGTAATAGTACGTTAACTTTAAACTTAGTAGTACTCGTAGGTATTTACTTTTCCACTATAACGATTCTTAGAATATTGATTTGTATGGAGACTAATAGGTAATAGATAGCTGATATCTCTGATGAGCTATTAATGATCATTTATTTCAGCATGGCGAAAATACTCTTACTTTATATCGTAATTTATAATTAATGCTATTTTCTCTTGAAACATGTGTCCACCTCCGAATCCATACCTTAGCAGTAGTCAATCACTTGCAGTTGGTTATAGGGAATCGGTGAAAGCCTTTCTCGACAAACTAGACTTATTACGACTGATGTCGATTACTGATTCCTGGCTGATGATTTATGGAAGGCTGAACCGAAAACACTCAGTTAATTTAAATCAGACTCGGCTATAAAGCCTGTAATTGCGTTATAAAACAACGAAATGTTGGTGATGATTACTGTTTCCAAAAAAGTCTCGCCACAGAGAGCATTGCGTGGGATCTGTTGTAAGCACATTTCAGGGAGCGCGGGTTAGGAATCACTGGTAGGCTTCACTGAATACCTCAAACTGAATTGATAATCGTTTTAATAACGCTAGGGAACATGTCTCGGTAAAACCCCCTCACCCGGCTGCAGAAAGGCCTATTACTGAATCGACACTCTTTATCGAGACATGCTATTTGGACGCAAAGCCGCTAATAGCCGCACCGCGTCCTCTAAATGGGGCAGATTAAAGAAATGTGAAGTGACGATATACCATTTCGGCTCGCACCAGATTTGATCGCAATGAATTCTGCTAGAGACTGAGTCTACGGTACGCTTGTGCTAGTCTTATGTTATCCTAGTAGAAGGGGATAGGCCGCCGTAAGGCATTCCATTAGTACGCGTTTAAAAATACTCTATACTTGTTTCCTCAATGGCTGTAGAACTTCGCAGTACTCTGTCATAGGATTGAGTAAGACATTTTATTTACTGCTTAGGAGACGTGTCCTATTAGAATCGTATTAGTGTCCTCAGAGGTACTATGCTTAGACCTAACAGAACACGTATTGAGACAAATTAACGTTGTAAAACGGTTTCCCAGTCTCACTGAAATGGGTATATAATAAGCAGACATATTAACGTAGCTATTAATAATGAATAAAAGCGCAAGCGTAACGATCCCCTTACCCTTACACATCAACAGGACTGAGTTGCAGATATCAGCACCCACCTGCGAGGGTGGAGATGCTGTAGGCTGATAGGTTAATTGAGTTTCATTTAATTAAACAGACTGAGATGTGTTACTGGGGAGTTTGTTGCGCCACTTCTTCTCCCCAGTCCAAACACTAGGAAGTGGTGAAGGGTGGGGCGTATTGTCTGTCTATAAACCTTCAAGAGTTAATCCACAACTCTATGAAATAGTGACCATTGAGTCTTGATCTTCTATAACTATTTATTATCTAAATAATGATTCTTGAGTTTCGAATCCCAACTCTATTATCAAGTAATTCTGGAATGTTGTATTCTTTATCTTAGACCAATAATTCGGTCAGACTGACATGAACACGGTGTCTTGCAGATATGCTTGTTGTGCAAGGGGTGAACTTCCAGGGGATTGGGTGACCACATATATTTAATATTCAGTCCAAGGACTGATAGGGACCATGTCTCCTTGGGAGCATGATGTTGACGCAATGCCGCTGGAACTGGCCGCCCCGTAGCTAGACAAGGACGGTCGCTCGGTTACCGCAGTGAAGGCCGCTTCGTCACGGATATCAGTTCGAGAGAACTGCTAGGGACCATGTCTCCTAAAGAGCATGTGCAGACTCAATGCCGCTGAACAGCCGCTTGTGTCACTATGGAAGTTTCGCTCTAAGTGCTTCGAGTGTAAATGTGAGGTGTCGTGTGAGTAATGACTGACCCATTTACCTGTTACGCCAGTGTAAGGGTACCTACTCACAACTTTATATAATAATATACTTTGCACCCCATTATCATTTATTAGCTTTCTAAACCCACATCCAATGTATTTTCATGACTATTAATCCCTAAAGTTTTATTCACGATTTCTTTCAATCTTTCTTGCCTTATCAATGGGACAAGGCAGATTAGCTTACGGGAGGTCATTCATTACTATCGGTGGGAGAGTGTCCAGTCGGGAGACGAGCTCTACAAGGTAGTGCGGGGTGGAGCACTACCTTTTCCCCATAGGGGAAACCGACCTAAACACTAATATTGACATAATTAGGAAAAACGAAATTTTTATCAGCCTGGGGTTCGTTACGCCTCATCACACCGTCATGAGTCGTTCCTTCAATAACTCGTACCTTTTACCTCGTACCTTTCCGGAGGTGTCAATAATATATCACTTGCCTGCTCCACATCATCCTTGACGAGTTTCGTAACCTACAGAATCCTACAGGTGGTGGAGATAACTCTTAATGTTCACGGAACCTTTAAGACGTTTATTTAATCAACTAGTTACAAGACCTACTTAGTCCGAGGCGTGAGGCTAACTGCCTAAGTCGACAAGCCCCGCGTCGCACTATAACAATAATCTACGGCGTCAGCCCCTTACACTATCAAAATGTAAGAGGCTTACGAACCAAGACATAGGATTTTTATACCGCTGCTTTAAATTTTGATTATGATATAATTATTGGCCCTGAAAGTTGGCTTAATGATACGATTTTTGACCATGAAATTTTAGATAACCGATACAGAGTGTTTAGGCGCGATAGGACATCTACGGTATCCTCGACTATAAAAAAGGATGGTGGGTGGGTGGGGTGTTTGTTGCCACTCTCGACAAATATGACGTCTCACGGAGATTAAGTTGGGAGTCCCATTGCGAGGAATTGTGGATCACAATCAAGTATGAGAGTGGCTTAAATATTAATATTTGTGCAATTTATATTCCACCTCCAATCAAACAAGACTATATTGATGCACTGTTTCGAAACTTTACAGAAGTAATTAACAGAAAGAGCAAAATCAATTTTATCAACTTACTAGTCGGTGATTATAATATGGGTAGTATATCTTTTTTTTTTTTTTATTTGTGATGGGTTTGCTCTTGACTCTAGTCTAGGTCAGAGGTGACAGAGACAAAGTCGACGATGGAGTGAGCTTACCCAGAAGAAGCCTGTTCACTCTCACTTTGAAGAGATTAGGGTTGTATACGTTCGGAAACACAGACGCAGGTAGTGAGTTCCGGGGTGCGTGGACAGGAAACCTCCCCGAGTGCCCGTGGGCTGGAGTTCCCTTACGGATACGTCCGGGGGGAAGGCCAGTCTCCGGGACGGTGCACCCTGGGGTGCGGGCAATGGGCTTTGTTGCCCGTATGCCAATATCCTGTCGGAGGTACGCTCCAACGTGTGTCCCTCTGCTCTAAGCAGAGACGCACAGCGGCGGAGTAAGAGCGGGCTCGGTGTGCACTAACCCTGCCACCGGGCAGGCAGATGAAAGTCATTTCCTTCTGCCACCGTTAGTCTCGTAGCCCCGAAGGTTGTTCAAGGTCATGTCTCTGACTTTTGACGGGGGTCGAGGGTCTTGGCTTAACCGCCCGGACCGCGAGGAAGAAAACCTCTATAAAAATTACCCCAAACCTTCAAGCGGCGGCGCACCGTGAGGGAGGTTGGTAGCTTGATTAATGGGTAGCTAAATTAATCGCTAGTGCGAACCACAGTTTTGAGCCAGTGATAAAGTTTTTACTCGTGGGAACAAATATGGAACCAACTAAAAACAATGGACGAGAAGAGGAGAGGGAGAGGAGTGATGCGGGGTCGGAGTCCGACGCTGCATCGGCAGTGAAGGGCGCGAAGGGCACTTTTAAGAGCCCGGAGTGCGTAGTGGTGGGGGCCGCTGGAAGGAAAAATGCTTTCCTGAAGCGGAACCTAAATCCGGGAGATGCCCAGGAGTCTTCCTCGGACGGCGGACTTAAATCGGCTCCCAAATATGCTCGCCGGGGCCTAGGCCGGAAGAGCAAGAGCCGGGTAAACGCCGCACAGGAGGACGGCTCAGCCGGGTCGGCCGAGGGGAGCGCCGTGGAGGCGTCTGGCGATGAGTCGGATGCCGCTGGTGGCTCCAATTCGGAGCGGGCCAGGTTTGAGGAGGTCGTGGCCGCTGCAGTCAAGGGTGTGGCCTTGAAGAAGAAGCAGTCTTCTAAAGACAAGGCCATACCCGCAGCCAAGGCCTCCATTATGGCGGCAGCGGAGGCTCTACTTCAAGGGCCTCCGTCGGACGGAATGTCCGAAATGCGAGCGGAGGTCGCCCGCTTGACAGCCGCCATGGAGCTTCTCCGAAAGGAGAATGAGGAGCTCCGAGCAGACCTGGCCAGGCTCCGCGGAGCCGGCGCTCAGGAGGAGGTGTTGCAGGAGGGGTGCAGCAGGGGCAAGGCGGCCTCGGGCCTGCAGAGGACCGAGTTCTGGCCTTGGTGCGGAAGGAGCTGGCTGCCCTTAACAACCGGTTCTCGGTCCTTGAGGGAATCGTCCTGCGGCCCCCACTAGGCCGACTGGCGGCCTCGGGCCAGCCAAAGGCGGCTTCGTATGCCGCCATGGCTGCCACGGCCAAACCAGGGTCGGCATGGCAGGCGAAGTGCGGGGCCGTGGCTGCGAAGGCGCCTGCGACGGCGTCTGCGAAGGCGCCCACGAAGGCGGCCGCGAAGGCGCCTGAGAGGGCCCCAGCTGTGGCGGTGACGACGCGGCTGCCCCCGCCTCCCAAATCTCCTCCGGCTGACGCCGAATGGCAGGTAGCTGGGGAGAAGAGGAAAGAGGGCAAGGCGGCAAGGTCGGCCAAGCGGAGGGAGAGGCGGCGGCGGCGCAAAGAGCGAGGTTACGTGCCCCAAAGTCCGCAGCTGTAGTGATCACACTACAGCCGGAAGCGGAGAAGAAGGGTGTAGACGCCGGTACTGAGCTTCACGTGGACTTTGACTGGGTGGAAGTATGATGCAAACTTGATTTTTACAATTACTGGTTTAATGACCAAGAGAAATTTACAAAAAAAAAAAAAAAAAAATATGTATGTATGGCGAATTCAACGATCTATGGGCGAGTGACGGGACATCCTCGCTCGCTGCTGTTGTCCTTTCGTGTCGTACGCGTGTGTGCGTGAGACGTTGGTGGGCGCACACATGCTAGGCGTTAACATGTTGCCGCGCCAGGAACGCAGTTCTGGTCCATGACTGGTAGCGGGCACAGTCGGTTGAAGGCTCGTCGAATAGTGCCCGAATTGGTGAGCACGTCAGCCACGCGGGTCACGCCGTCGGAGCCGGGGTACAGGCGCACCACGCGCCCTAGCAGCCACCGGGTAGGAGGCAACCGGTCATCTCTCACCAGCACCATTTCTCCGAGCTGGAGTTGCTTTCCTTGCTGGCGGCATTTCTGTCGTTTTTGGAGTTCTGTAATGTATTCTAAGTAATAACGTTTCCAGAAATGGGCTTTTAATTGCTGGATTCTCATATATCGTGAGAGAGTAGGTATCACCGAAGGTTCTGTGTCCTGAGGAGAAGGTAAAGCTGTTAGCGTTCGTCCAATTAAGAAATGTGATGGGGTGAGCGCCGTGAGATCAGAAGGATCCGATGATATTGCAGTAAGAGGCCTAGAGTTCAGAAGACCCTCGATTTGTACAAGAACTGTATTCATCTCTTTGTATGTTAGGTTAGCGAAACCTAAAACCCTCTTTAAATGATATTTTACAGATTTTACGGAACCCTCGACTAATCCATTAAAATGTGGACTATATGCTGGTGAAAAATTGAAGTTTATATGTGAGTTAGATGCTTGAGAGCTAATTTCGTCGGAATTTGACTTTAAAAATCTGGCCAACTCATTACATGCACCGACAAAACAGGTACCATTATCAGAGTAAATGGTTCGCGGTCGTCCTCTGCGGGCTATGAATCGATCTAAGGCAGCTAAAAATGTTGTGCTACTCAAATCGGTGACAAGTTCTATATGCACCGCTTTAATGGCCAGACAAATAAATATACAGAGATAAGACTTTATGAGTCTGCTTCCTCTGCCCTTTCAGTTCAGTATCATAACGGGACCGGCGTAGTCGACTGCCGTGTTGGCAAACACATAATCTGTGTGCAGGCGACTGGAAGGAAGGTTTCCCATGATGGGTTGAATGCTCTTTCCTGAAAAACGACAGCATTTAATGCATTTTTGAACAACCTGTCTGGCAAGGTTTCGACCATTAATAAACCGAAGTGACGAAGTGTAGAAAGTAATAATTGCGGTGGTGCATGCAACAACATTATATGATAATGCCTAAATATTAATGTGGCAAAATGATGCCGTGAGTCGAGCAGAATAGGGTGTTTCGTGTCAAAATCATAAAGTGAATTATTAAGTCGACCACCTACTCGTATTAATGCGTCATTTTCGTCATAAAATGGAGTTAATTGAAGTAATTTATTTTTAAGTGACAATTGTTTGATATTTTTTAATAAGTTATAATTATTCTAAGCTGAAAACTTCAAGTTGTACAAATCTACATAATGATTTTAAAGATGAGTTTAATTCATGGACTTTTATGAAACCTTTGCGTTTGTTTAGTGGGTGTGAACAATTGTGAATGAACCGATGCACGTATACAATCACACGTTGTAATTTGCTAAAACTGGAGAAACTCTTTATGAAGTCAGAGTAGTAAGTAACATAATCGGTACAGTCAGCATCAGCAGTCAGATGACATTTGACCTTGAACTCCGGTAATTCAGGCTCTTGTATGTGTGACGGTTGTTTAGGCCATGACTGTTCATCATGTAGAAGAAATGGTGGCCCTGACCACCATAAGCTACAATTTTGTAACTGTTTGGCATCAGTCCCACGTGACCCAATATCAGCTGGGTTACTTTTAGTGGGCACATAGCGCCATCTGCATGATTCAGTTTTCTCACATATTTCACTGATTCTATTAAACACAAACGGTTTAAGCAGATGTGCTTTAGGTGAATGTACCCAACCGAGGACAATTGTGGAGTCACACCAGTAGGTACATTTGTTTATATTTAATCTAAATGATGATTTTACTTTATCTACCAGACGGACGGCGAGGAGAGCCCCACATAGCTCTAGCCGAGGCACGGTCATGGGCTTCAAGGGAGCCACTCTGCTTTTTGCCGTCACTAAATGAACAGACACACGATTATTTTTATTGACACCTTTTATATATACGCACGCGGCATAAGCTTGTGTGCTTGCGTCACTGAATACATGAAGTTCGATTAATGAAGGACAATCCCAGAAAATATATCTAGGAATTCGAATATTATTTATGTGCATAAGTGACGTTATAAATTTAGACCACATGTTTTTGATATCTGATGGCACAGATTCATCCCACGTTATCTTTGAAGACCAAAGGTTTTGTAAGATAACTTTAGCTAGGAGTATAAATGGGCTTATTAGACCTAATGGGTCAAATATTTGTGACATAAGCGATAATATCGTACGTTTAGTAAGAATTTTATCTTCAGCAATATTGACTGAAAATAATAAATTATCGTCTTTAGACGACCAAAGTAGTCCTAACGTTTTAGAATATTCGTTATTGCATAAGTTAAGTAACACGTCGCTACTATTTTCACCGACGATTTCAGTGACAACGTGAGCACTATTTGAATGAAATTTACGTAGATGAAATTTACCACTCTCTAACTGTGCAATCACACCTTTACATGTGTCTATAAGTTCAAATTCAGTAGCGGCGCCTGTAATCAAATCGTCGACATAGAAGTCATGTAAGATGACTTCCGAGACTGTTTGGTCAGGACATTCGTTACCAAGCTGCGTCAAGCACCTTGTCGCGAGATAAGGAGCCGACGCCGTCCCGTACGTAACTGTGTGTAGTTTGTACTGCCTTAATTGTTCATGAGGTTCGAATCGCCATAAGATTTGTTGAAGCATTTGTTGTGATGTTTTGACATTCACCATCCTATACATTTTTTCAACGTCTGCAGTGACGAGAATACCTATGTTGGCGCATTCTAATTAAGATACTGATAAGATCATCTTGGACTGTTGCACCTACCATTTGAAGTTGATTGAATGAGACACCAGAGGTCGTCACCGCAGACGCGTCGAATACGACCCGTAACTTTGTTGATAAGCTTGAGTCACGTAAGACACCGTGATGTGGTAAAATATAAGTGTGAGTATCATTTTCAGGATTTTCATTTAATGACATATGATTTAACGAAATGTACTCTTTAATAAAATTGCAATACTGCTCTTTAAAATGTGGTTCACGTTTAAATCTACGTTCCAAGGACAAGAATCTGGACAAAGCTTGTTCGTAAGAATCGCCCAGCTTATCAGGCGAGTCCATTAATGGAATCATCACTTCAAATCGCCCATCAGGCAACCGAATGGTATTATGTATAAAGCTTTGTTCACATTCGAGCTCTTCCTTAGATATTTGTTTACGCGCAGCGACTGTTTCTAATTCAAAAAATTTAGATAATTGATTATGTAGTTGATCGTCATTATTTTGTAAAATAAGTTGATTGCAGTGGACTGTATTGATGAAATTTGTACGTTGTGTTGGCACTGGGCCTGATATTAAGAAACCCAGTTTAGATTTATTTAATGTTGGTTTATTTTTACCCAACGATATATTTTGAGAACCGAGTATGGTCCAAAATATATCAGCTCCAAGAAGCATATCGACTGGAGCAGGTATGTGGAATTTGGGGTCTGCCAACGTAATGTGTGGTGGTATATTTAATGTTGTGAAGTCAACTTTTGTAGTTGGCAGTAACTGAGTGATGCGGGGAACGACAAGACAGGAGACGCTCTCGCTATAATTATTGTTAAATAATGACGATATGAGTACGTCACAACGCTTTGTTAAGCATGATATTTGGGAATTTAACCCTTCGACTACGGTTGAAGTAGGAGAAGTAGGTAAGTTAAGTTTAGCACATAGGCTTTCAGTTAGAAAACTTGAGGTACTTCCACTGTCGAGTAGAGCACGTATTTTATGGCAATCACCATTGATATCTGTCACATGGATAAAGGCTGTGGACAGTAGAACACAATTATTTTGAATGGTTGATAAAGCAATGTCTTGAGGAGGACTAGGAGGTTGACCGTGAACGTCAGGCTGTGGCAAAGTGTGCAACATGACGTCACTTGGTGAAGGTACAGGTGCAGACGGTGCAGGAGCTTCATGCTCGTGTAACAAGCTGTTGCGCCTCAGGCCGCACGAGCGACAAGGCCCTAACTTGCATACATCGTGAGCATGACCTTGACGTAAACAATTTAAACACAATTTAAGTACCTTAACTTTGTTAAGTCTGGTTTCTAAGGGTAATGATTTGAATTTTTGACAAACATAAAGTGCATGAGTACCTTTGCAATATGGACAAGCGTATTTGCGAGCTGGGGGAGAAGATGAGTTAGCCACAAATGTTTTTTGACGAGCATGTGTAGTGTCACTTGACCTACGCTTTTTATGAGCATTATCCATTGTTTCCAAAAAATCAGCACGATCTTTTAGAAACTCATTAAACATTTTGAGCGTAGGCAACTCTTTCAACTTATTACGATATGATTCCCACTTATTGCTCGTGTCTGAGTCAAGTTTGCTTGAAATGATCTGAATTAGTAGTACATCCCAGTGCTCAGTAGGGAGGTTAAGTTTTTTGAGTGCTCTGAGGTTCCTATTGACTGTATCGATTAAGTTACGTAATGATTTCGATGATTCCTTCGCTAATTGTTCCAAGTTAAAAATAGCTTGAATGTGATTGTTTACTAAAGACCTTTTATTATTATAGCGATCGCAAAGAAGTTCCCAAGCTACTTCGTAATTATCACTCGAAAAATCCAAAGACTGAATTACTACAGCGGCGCTGTCTTTCAACGCGGCACGCAAATAATGAAATTTGTTAATGTTTGGTATCGACCTGTGTAAGTGTATGAGACTACTAAATGTGTCACGGAATTCCAGCCAGTCATGATACTGACCCGAAAAGCTAGGCAAATGGATAGTAGGAAGTGCAAGTTTTGGCCCACCTTCAAGCGCAGTGCAACAAGAACCTGTCCCTGAGCGGTCGCTGCCCGCTGCGCCAGCTGCTGGAGCCAGCAGATCACGAGCGCGCGCGATCGTCTCGAAGTACTTGGTCTCGAAGGCCTCACGTTCTTTGTACTGCTCGTCTGGAATTTCCATAGAACGTTCTATGTCACACTGAACTGAATCAAAATCGGTATAGATTTCTTCAATTTATAGATAAACGGACGTTTAATTCATTTATTTGCAGCCTACTCAAGCTGTCACAACTCTCGACGGTTTGCAAATAATTTTCAAATAGCGTAAGCTTAGCTTTGTATGATGCACGCCTTTTAATTAAAGTTTTAGTTTCCATGATGAAGCAAGTAAATGGATATATTTACGTAAGATATGAAATCTATGTTTAAAGTGACTAATTCAAATGTAAAATAAGAAAATATTATGTTTATTATACCAAACAACGCGATGAAATGAGTTGCTAGAAAGAATCACAAACAATTATTGCAATGCAATTAAATTAAAGATAAGAAAAATGGAACGATTACTTAAACCAGCATAATGACGCGAAGTGAGGGTGCGCGTAAAATGTAAAATGTGTAAAAATCAAGCAGCGGGTGGTGCGCAGAAACAGCAATCGCGCGGGTAACCGGCCCGGCCCGGGCCCGCTGTCAGCGCGGGCGATAGGCAGCGGTCAATCGAATGCACTAGAAATTGCGAAATAACAATAGTTAATTACGCGATATAATACAGTTCCTATACACACCAATGGATTTCTGGAATATCTGGAACCTCTGAAATGAAATTTACGTTAGATTACGAATAAGTTTTAAGCATATCTTTTAATTTTTAAGTAAGTTTTTACTGAGCGTAATAAGTAATGCAGGAATAGATAAGAAAAATAACCTGTTTTTTATGTAGGTATAGGTTGGGAAGTTTGTTGCGCAATGCAATAAGCGACTGATCTTTAGGTCTAATGGATCACAAAATGAAGGATTTGTGAATATTTTATGATATTTAACAGCATTAAATGAAGGATTATTTGGGGCTAAATACATGAATCACAAAATAAAGGATTTGTGATTATGATTTATGGCTCACAATGTGAAGAATTTGTGGGGGAAAGAAGATTTACAGGGCAAATGGACAAATTGGAACGAACTTACAGTGACGCTACCCTCAGGACTCATGTGTGACCTTCGTTGTAGGTGTAGTTCTCTTTGTCCTCAGCTCCTAACTCCAAATAACTCGATGTTCACGAAATTCTTCTATAATAATGAGATTCTTTGTAGAAGAATCGTTTGATGTTATTTGACTCGTTGAATGTTGAACCCGTAGTATGAATCTTTCACGTGACGGCCGTCTTCCATGTCAGCGCAGTATTTCCTTTGTTCTTGCCTGTGGGTGATTCAATATTCTGGGGTCGCAGGCCAATCCAGCATCGAGGGACCAAATGTAGACGCCGGTACTGAGCTTCACGTGGACTTTGACAGGGTGGAAGAATGATGCAAACTTGATTTTTACAATTACTGGTTTAATGACCAAGAGAAATTTACAAAAAAAAAAAAAAAAACAAATATGTATGTATGGCGAATTCAACGATCTATGGGCGAGTGACGGGACATCCTCGCTCGCTGCTGTTGTCCTTTCGTGTCGTACGCGTGTGTGCGTGAGACGTTGGTGGGCGCACACATGCTAGGCGTTAACAAAGGCGTATCCTACCGCGACGTGCTCGCCAAGGCGAGGGCGGCGGTGAACCTGGAGGAGATCGGTGTTACCGAGGGCATGCGGGTAAGGGTCACTGCGACTGGGGCTCGGATGCTCGAGATCCCCAGTGCGGCCATTGGCCCGACCGCTGACGCTCTGGCCGAAAGGCTCAGGACCGACCGACCGGCCTTGTGGGCCAGGGATCTGGCTCGCGAGGAGTCGCTGGAGACTCTAAACAGGGACCCATGGGGACGCCCTTATAAAATGGTGCGGAATAAACTCCGTCCATGGGCACCCCCGCTGACGCAGAGTCTCCGGCCCCAGCTCGTGGAGGACGTGGTGAGCGCTCTGTTCCCTTCGCGAGGGGAACATACTCCCCCGCCCATGGCTCCGCTTCCAGCGGTGCCCGTTGCGGACCACATCACCGACGACGACGACGATGCTCCGGAACTGACCGAGGTAGAGTTGAGAGCGGCGGTACGTAGGCTGAGTGCCAAAAATACCGCCCCAGGACCCGACGACATACCTGGAAGAGCCTGGGTTCTGGCCTTTGGGGCTCTCGGGCCTCGACTAGGGGGGCTCCTAAGCGCATGCTTGGAGAGGGGCCAGTTCCCACTTCGTTGGAAGACGGGGAAACTGGTCCTCATTAAAAAGCCGGGGCGCCCTGCGGACTCTCCGTCCGCTTACCGACCCATCATGCTGCTCGACGAGGTGGGCAAGCTCTTTGAAAGAGTTATTGCAGACCGCCTCGTCGGGTGGCTGGTGCAGGAGGGGCCGGATTTGGCGGAGAGCCAGTTTGGTTTCCGCAGGGGGCGCTCTACGGTGGACGCCATCATGCGCGTGCGAGCCCTCACGACGGGGGATGCTGTGGCCCGGGGTGGGGTCGTCTTGGCGGTGTCTCTAGACATCGCCAACGCCTTCAATACCCTGCCCTGGAGTTGCATCAGGGAGGCACTCCGGTATCACCGGATGCCGGACCTACCTCTGTCGAGTGGTTGAAGCCTATTTGACGGATATGATGAGAGTGCGGGTAGATGACGCTACCGTCACAACATATCGCTCCGTATTTTTTTATCTCCTAATATTCGGAAAGCTGTAATATCACGATGATTTAAAACTAAAGTGACTTGAATATACGAGATACATCAGTGATAGTGTTATCTAGCCCAAAAAAGGACACAAAACAAATAAACAATGTAATAAAACTAGAACCGTAAAAGTGACAGTGTTTTTCATATTAACATTTATAAACTGTTTATACCCAGTCATTTCAGTGTAGAAGTGAGAAAAGACCATTTTAAGTGAGAATATAAGCTGTGAACGTGATAAGCCGTATAAAAATTTAAACTTCTCATCACGAACAAATCGTTAAGAAAAATATTTTTTGAATAATGGCACAGTTATAATGTTCAATACTTAAGACAACGCCATCTATATCTTAACAACCACATTAACTGAAAGTTAAAGAATCGTCGATAAAACAGAACATCTACGAAATCACTGGAACGACAAACCTATCAACTTATTTGGCGTAACGACGTAAGCGCTCGATAGCCGTGAGGCGAATCTGTGAGCCTCCGTTGGAGTGAACGCAAGTTTGTGAGTTCGAATCACAGTCAAGCAAGTTACTTTTTGGAAGCTTAGCGACACTTACAATGAACTCTGATACTATAAATAATATAACGATGCGTCATAAATACAAAAAAAACATCTATGTCATTTGAACGACTATGTTTAACCAGTCCGTCGTCATCTGAGAAGTCATTAGCAGACAGTCTACCCGATAAAATTACAAACTACGACGATGACCACATAAAACAGTTAAAAGACCAAATAAAATCCCTGAATGACCAACTTAATAGCGCACACGAACAAATCGAGGAACTGTTACTTGAAAATGGATCACTCAACAAAGTAACACAGGAACAACAAAAACAAATTGCGTACTTAAAAACGATATGTACAAGCACCCCCCAAAGTACTAACCCGACACGTAAGAGAAGAAGCAAAAAGCAGTGTAGGAAAACACTTGATTTCGAAAGAGAAGATAGTGATACTGCACTCAAAAACCATGAGACAAGTGAAATGAGGTTAAAGACACCACAAGAACAAAATCAAGAACTTTTACAGAATCGAACAAATAAACAGACATCGGATAAACCTAGAATAATAATTCTAGGAGATGAACAAGCTCGAGGACTCGCTCAAGTATTAATAAATAGAAGAATGGCTAAATGGAATGATGGCTACACGGTCTCGGCCATGGTCAAACCAGGTGCAACATGCTCCGATATTCTGTGTAATAACTTAGTATTATATAACTCGGTAACCGAACAAGATATTGTTATACTGTCGGTAGGGACAAATGATAATAATCCATGTCATCTCCAGAAAGAAGTATGTATAGCACTAAATAACCTAAGAACTTGTCAACACATTTATTTATTAGGCGAGCAGTATAATAAGTATTTAAATAAGAATATGCTAAACCAAAATTTACAACTTTTAACGCAAAATTTCACAAACTGTACATTTATAAATCTTAATGAATTATCCTACTATAAGCGCTACTTTTATAAAAAGCAAAATAATCGCACTTATCTGAATGAACTTAGCTCTAAATTAAATATTGAAATTGATTATCTTAAATACACAAAGGAATTTCTTATGAAAAAGCCTTTGTTATTCACTGCACATAATCTGGAAAAACGTAGTGAATTAACTAACAAATCATGCTCCAGTCAGAAGACAATTATGGATTATTTTAAGCCAATGACAGGTGACAGGAAGATAGCAATTAATACGAAAGCACAAGTTGACTCTAGACAGGTTTCTGATTCAGCCTGTGATAATCTTTTTCGTGTATGAAAATATTTTTGTACTGCACCAAAATATTAATGGACTTGTAAATAAATCGGACTTACTAGGTGTGCACATTAATAATTTTAAAGATAAGGGTAAATCGGTGGACATAATATGTATAACAGAAACTAACATGAAAAAGGACGATCATATACATCTTTACGTACCTAATTATACACTCCACACATATTATTCACGAGAAAATAGGAACGGGGGCTCATGTATACTAATGCGGAATATTATATTGGGACAAAAACTAGATGTAGGGAAATGGTGTAAACCAAACCTTATTGAGGGTTGCGCGGTTGAGTTGCAAAATCACCCCGTAATAGTTGTGTGTGTGTACAGACCTCCTAATATGGATAAGGCCTCAGTCAATACATTCCTCGTTGGTTTAGATATGATTCTCAATGAAATCTGTTTTAAACGTAGGAAAAAGATAATTGTATGTGGTGATTTTAATATAGATATTTTGAAGGATAACTACGCCTCTCGCAGTTTTAAAAACCTATTGCAAAGTTTTAATTTGAAAGTAGGTGTGCTCACTCCAACACGTCTTTGTAGCGGAACATGCATTGACAACATTGTCGACAATATAAGGGGAAGTAAATGCGTAACGGTTAAATTGGCGTTGTCAGATCATACAGCGCAACTACTACAATGTCCTGTTTAAAAAACTTGCGTACTTCCATACTGGTACATATTTAGACGAAGTTTCTGTAAAGAAAATATGAAAAAGTTTAAGAGTTGTTTACAAAATTTGACATTTAACGACATTTATTCCTCCACAAAACCTAATGACGCATTTAATAAGTTCCACGACACATTTAAACTATTTTATGATATGTGCTTTCCGCTTAAGAAATTAAAACGATTTGCAGTAAAATCACCCAAGTGGATTAGTAAAGGTATAAAATTATGCTGTAAACGCAAGCGCGAAATGTTGTGGCAATTTCGGAAAGACCCCAACCACAATAATAAAACAATTTTCAAAACATATACGAAACGCTTAAAAACAATAATTCGTCTTACTAAGAAATCTCAAAATAATAACCACATTAATAATGCGACTAATAAGTGTAAGGCTACATGGCAAGTAATAAATAAGTACAAACATAATAAGCCAGTCGAAGGAATACCAAGACTTAGAATAAATGACGTAGATATAACTGACCCGAAACGTATCTCCCAAACTTTCCATGACTATTTTATTGACGAAATTGAATTAGTATCTGACATTAATATTACGAATCAAAATTTTAAATTTGACATGTATCCTGACTCATTATTTTTAATGCCCACAGTTCCTTTTGACATTGTAAAAATAATAAATACATTAAATAATACTAATAGCTCTGGTTATGATGACATTACAACAAATGTTATTAAATCTGTTTCAACCATTATAGCACCAGTACTTAGTTATATAATAAATATGTGTTTAGAATCGGGTGTGTTTCCGGATAGGTTAAAATTTGCTGTTATAAAACCACTACATAAGAAAGGTAGCAAACACGATCCAGCCAACTACCGGCCTATTGCCTTACTACCCGTATTCTCTAAAATTTTAGAAAAAGTAATATACAATACATTATACACATTTTTTGAACGTAACAATCTTTTTGCCGATGAACAGTATGGTTTTAGAAGAAAAAAGAATATAAATATGGCAATTTTCAATCTCTTTGAAAAAATTACAACTGGCATTGATAACAGAAGTCCGGTAGCTGCTTTATTCATGGACATGAGCAAGGCATTTGATTTTGTGGATAGATCACTACTATTAAAGAAGTTGGAGAGGTATGGAGTCAGGGGTAATGCTTTGAACCTTTTGAAATCGTACTTGTCCGATAGAAAACAAGCTACTAAAATGGATAGGATATGCATGACGTCAAAAACCGAGCGTTCGTATGTATCGAGTCAAAGAGTTAATTACTACGGTGTACCCCAAGGAAGTATTGTAGGATCTTTATTATTTATCATTTACATTAATGACATGCCCAGGGAAACACATCATCCGATGGTTTTGTTTGCTGATGACAGCACGGTCGTTTTTAGTGCTAAGAATGATGCGACGACACTTGAGGGAGAGATAAACCAATGTCTCCAAGTATTAATAGAATGGATGGGCGCGAATAATTTAAAAATTAATATTGACACGACTAAAATAATGACTTTTGAGCAAAGGACAAATCATAAGAAACCTGAAATAAAATATGGAGATAAGACAATTTCAGAATCGACTACTACAAAATTTTTAGGGCTTGATCTGGATAGAGACATGTCATGGAAAACTCATACTGACAGTGTATGTAAACGCCTGAGTCAACATTCATATGCTTTACGTAATCTCGCAAAGGAGGTAAATCAAAAAGTTTTGGTTACGGCGTATCATGCATATGTTACGTCTGCATTACGATACGGGATCATATATTGGGGTAACTCCACCAACATGGAGACAGTATTTAGAGCGCAAAAGAGGTGTGTTAGGGCGATATGCGGTATTCAAAGCACGGAAAGCTGCAAACCGTTCTTTGTGAATTTACGTATATTAACGGTACCCTGCCTATACATATGTGAGGTGGCAGTATTTGTTAAAACAAACTTCCACCTATTTGAAAAACTACACAGTTCACGACATAGAAATAAAATAAGCGGTAGGCAACACAAAAAAGCAGTATTTCATAAAAAAATTCTAGGAATGGCACCACATATTTATAATAAATTACCTAATGATTTGTTAAGTACTGAAGATATAAATGTATTTAAGAAGCAACTCAACAATCTACTGATAAGTAAGACATACTACACAATTAATGAATACCTGTCAGATAGAAATTTGTGTATATAAGAATAATACATATAATATTATGGTGAATACTTGAGTCCGATTTATTTTATTTTATTAAAAATATTTTATTTGTATTAATAACTTAATTATTGTGACATTATATGCTCTGACATGATTTACTAATTATTTTCTTTTTTTTATGACATTATAGATTTATTATAGTAATTTTGCATGCCTCAATTGGTGCAACACAGTGGACTGCGCATTCACTTGAGATCTAGAAATGTATGATTATGTACTGTGTTGAGCAATAAACGTTTGAATTTGAATTTGAATTTGGATAGGGCCGTCATCTACCCCGGTCATCAGGGAGAGTGGAACCGGCGAGAGATGTCGTGCGGTGTCCCACAGGGATCGGTCCTGGGGCCGCATTTGTGGGACATCGGGTAGGACTGGGTGCTGCGCGCCGACCTCCCTAGCGGCGTCAGCGTGGTATTTTACGCTGACGACACGCTGGTCCTGGCGCAGGGGAGGTCGCACCAGGCGGCGGCTGAATTAGCGACACGCGGGGTTGCGATAGTCGTTGAGAGGATCCGGCAGTCGAGTCAGGGACTCGAGGTGGCCCCGCACAAGTCCGAGGCCATGTGTTTTCATGGTCCTCGGAATGCGCCACCGTCGGGATCCCAAATAACGGTAGGAGGGGTTCGCATCGGAGTCGAGTCGACGATGAAGTACCTGGGACTCGTCCTCGACAGCCCGTGGAACTTCGTGGAGCATTTCCGACGTTTGGCTCCCAGACTGGAGCGGGCTGGGGCTGCCTTGAAGCGGCTCCTGTCCAATCTAGGTGGTCCAAACGCCTCCTGCCGGAGGCTTTACGCGGGGGTCGTGCGGTCCATGGCCCTTCACGGGGCACCGGTGTGGGCGCGTTCCCTGAGGCTGCGGCCAGTCCGCCGGTTGAACGCGTCCCAGAGGGTCATAGTCATTCGGCTAGTCCGGGGTTACCGCACGGTCTCCGGTGAAGCGGCGAGCCTCCTTGCCGGATTGCCGCCGTGGGATCTGGAGGCGAAAGTCCTCGCGCACGTGTAAGAGTGGCGCGACGAGGCGAAACGCCGGGGCATAACTCCGCTGCCGCGAGAAATCACGGTACAGCGGACAGAGCTCCGGCAGGATCTCATGGCGACATGGAGAGTGTGACTGTCGCAGCCCAGCGCTGGGCACGCCACAATTGCGGCGATAAGTCCCCTCTTTGAGGAGTGGTTAGAGAGGCGCCACGGCGTCCTCACCTTCCGCCTGACGCAGGTCCTCACCGGACACGGTTGTTTCGGGAGGTTCCTGTTTCGCATAAGGCGGGAGGAAACGCCCGGGTGTCACCATTGTGTGGATCGCCCAGAGGACATGGTGGAGCATACAGTGGAGGTCTGCCCGGCTTGGGCAGAGCACCGCCGTGTTCTCACGGAGGCGATCGGCGGCGGCGATCTCTCGCGTCCGAGCCTGGTCCAGGTCATGTTGCGGAGCGAGAGTGCATGGGAGGCCGTCACCTCCTTCTGCGAATCGGTAATGTTTGCGAAGGAGGAGGCGGAACGCGTGAGGGAGAGGCAGCCTCACGCCCTCAGTCGCCGCAGGAGACGCCCTGGGCGGCGGGAATCGATAGCCGATTCCCAGCCACCGTAGGCGCGGGCTTGCGGACGGTGAGTAGTGGGTAGCTCGCCGTCCGGTGAGGACCAGGCCCGGGTCGACGGCGCGTTGTGTTCCACGCGCGCCTCAAAGAGATGTCAGCAAAAGATGGGGTCCAATAGGGCCGATGCCGCTGGGGTCGCGGGTTGTTTGAAAAAGATACCGTGGCCCTGGCATAGGCAACTGAAGGAACACGGGTGGGTTTTAGTCAGTAAAAGTCTGACACGCCCTTCCGCTCCACCCAGAGCGGGAGAAGTTATTTGATGATTTCCCATCCACAAAAAAAAAAAAAAAAAAGGTAGTGAGTTCCACTCTTTTGCTGTGCGCATTATAAAAGACATTTGGAAGCGCTTAGTGCGAATTGGTGGAATAGCAACCAGGCAGGGATGGTAACTGGCAGTGCGTCCAGATGTCCGGTGGTAGAAGGGGGCCGGTGGAATGAGGTCGTGGAGTTCTCGGGCACACTCTCCGAAGTACAATCTGTAGAAGACCGACAAGCAGGCAACCTTGCGGCGATGAGCCAAGCTATGAAGCTTGGCATCCACCAGTTTTACGTCGCCAATGAGCCTCTTAGCTCTGCGTTCCACCGAGTCAAGCGCGGCTAGTTGGTACTTAGCTGATCCATCCCAAAGGTGACTGCAATACTCCATGCAGGATCGGACTTGCGCTTTGTATAGGGTTAAAAGCTGTCCAGGCGTAAAGTATCGGTTCACCCTATTTAGGATGCCCAGTTTCTTGGCCGCAGTTTGGGCCTTGTACTCGATGGTGGCGCCGAAGTTGAGACCAGATGTCAACTCCATGCCTAGGAGCTCAAGTCGATCAGTTACAGGAACAGATGTACCCCGAAAAGTAGGAGTTTGGGCGAAACGACTCTTTTTAGCGGTAAAAAGACACGCCTGCGTTTTGGTGGCGTTAAAAGAGACCAGATTATCATCACCCCACTGGGAGACAAAGCTTAAGGTCAAATCTGTCCGCTCTACCATGGCCTCTCTCAAGGAACGAACTTCGGCCCCGCTGGTTTTTGCTCTGGACAAGTATCTCTCTGAAACTGTACTGTCATCTGCGTACCCAACAATACCAGGCCGAAGCAGGTCATTGATGTGCAGCAGGAAAAGAGTTGCAGAGAGAACAGACCCCTGAGGAACTCCGGCATCAATAGCCATAAGGTCAGAAGAGCAGCCATCAACAACTACTTTAATCGACCGTTCACTAAGGAAATCTGATATCCAGCTACAAAAATCAGCTGGGATGCCATAAGCAGGAAGCTTGCTGAGCAGAGCAGCGTGCCAGACCCTGTCAAAGGCCTTCGAGATGTCAAGCGATACAGCCAGTGCTTCGCCGTGTTTCTCGATGGCTTCGCCACAGCAGTGCGTGACATACACAAGAAGATGGCCAGTTGACCGTCCCCGGCGAAAGCCATATTGACGGTCACTGAGGAGATCATTGTCTTCAAGGTAGTTCAGCAACTTATTGTTCAGTACCCTTTCCAAAACTTTGCACAGAATGGAGGTAATGGCGATCGGACGGTAATGGGCAGGGTCTGCACGGTCGCCTTTTTTGGGCACTGGTTGTACATTTGCAAGCTTCCAGGATTTCGGCACCGTTCTTTTTTCAAGAGAGAGGCGGAACAAACGTGTCAATACAGGAGATAGTTCAGGCGCACACTGCCTCAACACTCTCGCTGGAATGCCGTCAGGCCCGCTGGCCTTGTTCACGTCTAGACTGCACAATACTCTTCGGACCTCTTTAATGTGTACTGCGATCTCCAGCATCGAGGAGTCACAATGAGGTACAGTAGGTGGTTGCTTTGAGCCAGCGTCTAGACGTGAATTGCTTGCGAAGAGGGATGCAAATAAATTTGCCTTCTCAGTTGCAGAGTGAGCCAGCGACGATATCTAGTGAATATAATGTGGATTCTGGTCTATTGATCCCCAAAGGATCTAGTAATAATCTCGAACACATTTTTTAGACATGCTAGCCCTCAATGATCTTCATCAATGTAACACGATAGTTAATGCGTCAAATCGTATTTTAGATCTAGTTCTTAGTAGTAACAACAACAAAGTGCTGATGTCTCACGCCTCGGTTCCACTTATACAAATTGATCCTCATAATCCAGCGCTGGAGATCTCGTTTAAAACTTATCATAGCAATCCTGTAGTGCAAAATAAAATCCAGTACTTAAACTTTTATCTCTGTAATTATGAAGCGGTCAACTCTGAACTTGCGAAAATTGTTTGTTCTGTTGAATGGAATTCTATAACTAATATTAATGAAATGTTGCAAAAAATTCTCATGCCAATTATTAAACTGCATACTCCGATTACAAAACCACGCGATAAACGCTATCTTGTCTGGTATAGTCAAGCTTTACTAAAAGTCATTAAAGAAAAAGCAAAATATCACAATCTATATAAAAACATACGGGAATCATACGAGTAGATATAAAATTACGTTTTAATGCTTGAGAACGCGTTGCAGTGAATTGATAAAAGACTGTTTGGTTAATTTTAAAAAGAATATAGCTGAACATCTGCGTACAAATCCCAAGCATGTGTGGAGGTACTTAAAAAATAAACGGATAGGAAACAATTATATTCCTAACAAAATGACTTTAAATAACACTAGGTTTGCCAGGGGAGGCCAGAAAATGTGTTAATTGTTTTCCGACAATTTTATTTACTTTATTTTATAGAAGGCTTACAGACTAACAAACCAATGACATAAAGTATGTAATATTACCCAATAGCTAATTACAAGCCTCCACATATAGTAAAAAAAAGTCGATAAAAAAGAAAGTACATACAAGTTAACATAATTAGTTATTTAGTAAAGAGAGTAGCAGACAAGTTAACTATCCTTGAAAAATAACTGTGCCAAAAGCCGTCTTAATGTCGCCACACTAGTTCAAAACAAGTCAACATTAAGATCCATAGGAAGCCCATTGAAACTAAGTGCACTTCTTATTGAAAAACATTTTCAGTCCATATATAGAGTAAATAGTAACATACACTCTTCAATGCCAGTTGAACCTATTTCTTTTAACAATAACACTTTCAGCCAGTGTAAACTTGAAGTAAAAGAAGTTTTTGATTACTTGTCTTCCCTAGATTGTGATAAAGGACCCGGGCCTGATTCAATCCCTCTCTTCCTTAGAAAATGTGCAGCGAACCTGGCTGATCCTCTGACTACAATTTTTAACTATTCTTTGACACAGTGCGTATTCCCTGATTAGTGGAAAATAACGCACATCACGCCAATCTTTAAATCTGGTAGTTTTGAGGATGTTGTAAATTACAGACCAGTGTCCATTCTATCCGCTTGTGGTAAAATTATATATATAAAAAAAAAAAATGTTTTCTCAAGTTTAAAATGTGCTAGATGATGCATGGTTTTCGTCCCAAAAAGTCGACATTGTCTAATCTAGTCGAGTATGTTTCATTTATATCTTCTGCATTAGATGACGGTAGAGAAGTTCATGCAATATGCACCAACTTTAAAAAGGCATTCGATTTGGTTGATCACGACGTACTAGTTGCTAAATTAGAAAGTATGGGAGTTCATGGGTCATTGCTGCGTTGGTGCGAATCGTATTTAAGAAATCGCTCACAATTGGTATATCTCAAGGGGGTTAGTTCCAAACGATGTTACATACACTCAAGGGTGCCTCAGGGGTCACACTTGGGGCCTCTATTTTTCTTGATTTTCATAAATGACTTGGGCTGCAAAATTGATTCGCAAAATAAACTTTTTGCTAATGATTTTAAAATATATCGAACTATGTACAACGAATACGATATTATTCAGCTTCAGCTAGATTTAAACAACGTACATAATTGGTGCATCTAAAATAAAATATCATTAAATAAGTAGTAAAAATAAGTAGTCGGGCATGTAAGTTGTCAGGTTTCATCGTCAGGGAAATGAAAATTTTTAAAGAACCAATTCTCACTATTTCCATTTACAACAGCGTTATTCGAAAAATTCTGGAGTATTGTAGTACGGTATGGAACACGTTCTATCAGGTGCACTCTGATCGGATAGAGCGCGTTTAAAAAAGTTCTTGTATCACTTATGTTACTCAGATAACAGATGCCGTAGTCTTAACTCGTATAACTCTAGGCTGAGTCATTATAAAAAGAAATCTTTAAGCGCACGTCGAAAATCTTTAGATTTCATGTTTCTGTTTAAATTAATAAATGGTTTAATCTCCTGAGCTTTTAGAAAAAGTGAAATTTAATATCCCGCGTAGCAGTAACCCCTTAATTAACCGAAGGACTTTCGTCCTGCTCGAGCGTAAATTTAAATACGTAAATTTTCACCCATTTGCCGCATGCTTTCTATTGCGAACTCCATTCGTTAGGTTAGGTTCCTCAGTTAGGACTAAACTCAGAGTTTTAATTGCATAATATATTTTTTTACATTTCATTTTTCTCTTCCTTAATTGTATAATAATTTTTATATTTTGTTTTTCTTTTCCAACACTTCTCCATCATCTGTGGAAAAGTTCACAACTTCTTAGTTTTAATTTTTGTTTATTTTAATAAAATAATAATAATTTATTTTGAAAAACATAGTTACAATTATTGTGAAGCCCTGACTCCAGAGCTAGGTATGTAATACCTGTATTTCAGGAGTCAGTTTCTTCTTCCTTATTACATGCTTCTGTATGCAATAATTTAATAGAAACACCTCGACTTTTGCAACATAAATATTAATGTTGAAATTTATAGTTAGACATATATTCGATTCTAAATAGTTATACATATATTCAAATAAAATTATTTTAATGATTGAGATTAAGATAAATATTTGATATTTTTAATTTAAGATTGAAATATTGTGTTAAGACAAAAAATATAATTATAATAATAATAATAAAATAAAATTAAACAATTAAAATTAAAATATAAAAAAAAAAACCAAGAAAAAAAAAATAATGAAAGGGAGTTAAAATTAAGCTGTGACAAAGTATGAATTTGAAAACAATGAAAATGACACTGTATAATTGTGGGGGTAGGAGTAGTATGGAGGAGTGTGTAAGGATTAGAGTGTGAGCGTGAGAGTGGCGTGGGTGTGAAGTGGTGTGTGTGGGTGAGGGTGTGCGTGTGTAAGAGATTGCCTATGAGGTAGAGTATGTAGCTCTTTGCGTGAATTCGAGAATTTTTGTATGTGTCTAAGCGAGATATACCATAATATGCTTCACATCCGCTGCAATAGTTTTTCGGTCTTTTCATAATCATGTGAAAGCAACCAAGTTTTCTCCGTTTGTCTTGTTTCGTAAATTGTTAGTGGATTAATATTCAGCGTTGTGTTTAACTTATTATATGGGTAGGTGGACTGGTGAGCACGCTGTCTTCTAGCAGATGCTGTGTGGCATCGCACAGGCAGACAGACGTCAGGTATGGTTCTTTTGTTTTTGTGTTTATCAGTATAGGGTGTGATAGTGTGTTGTTTGACAACAACCTGCAGAATGTAAGTTTGCCTCACAGTGAGTACTTTACACAACTCATATGATGTCGCAGTAGGGAATAGGAAGGGTTTATAACAGGGACCTTTGAGCTCTTTCATGTTTTACATGCACCACCCCAAACTACAATACAGTAGCTCATGACAGACGCCGCCAGTGCATAGTATACCCTGCGTAATAATTCAAAATCTGCCACATATCTCAGCTTTTTGAAGGCCCAGATTAGTTTCCGGATTCGAGTAGAAGTAAGATCAATGTGTTGCCGCCAGCTAAGCTTTTCGTCCAACAAAATGCCTAGATCTTTGACCTGTGTAACTCTGTGTAAGGACAGACATGGGCAGTCGCTATGCATGTAAGGTGAGTTGCATGTATGTAACTTAATGTTTGTGTCTGGAGGTTGGATTTTAGAGAAGTGGAATTGTAGATATGTGGTTTTTGTGATGTTTAGAGTGAGAATGTTAGCTGTAAACCAGTGTCCAACTTTGTGTAGGGCTGATTCGGCGAGCTGTTGAACCTGGTCCCAAGTGTCCCCATGAAATACTAATGCTGTGTCATCAGCATAGGTGAAGACTTTACCATTCTCAAGAGATAGCTGGCATAAGTCATTTATATAAATGAAAAAAAGGCTGGGCCCAAGTATACTGCCTTGTGGGACGCCGTGGTTTACCTCGGCATCAGAGCTAGTGTATTCTTTTATTTTAACTCTCTGTGTGCGGTCATAGAGAAACTCCTTAAAAATATTTAGGGCATTTCCGCGTATACCAATCCTATCCAACTTATCCACAAGAGCAGGGATGAACAGTATCGAAGGCCTTTGCTAAATCTAGAAAAACGCCTACACATTTTTGTTTTGAATCTAGTTTACGCGTGACATGGTCTATCAGTTGGCTAATCGCGTCTTCAGTGCTTTTTCCCGACCTAAAGCCATATTGGGCGTCTGATAGTATTTTGTTACGTTCGAGAAAATTGATGAGTCTACTATTGAGCGCCTTTTCCAGAATTTTCGACATAGCTGTTAGAACAGAAATAGGCCGATAGTTTCGAACATTGTCTTTCACCCCACTCTTGTGGACAGGAGTAATAATGAACTTTTTAAAAACTCTTGGGAATACACCTTCTTTAAAACATATTTCGAAAAGCTTTGTTAATGGGCCAATAAGAGCATGTTGGGCTAGCTTGACAAACTTAGCTGAAATAGAGTCCCATCCAACGGCACAATCATTCTTTAAGTTCATTATTAGTGACTCGATTTCGGCCTCATCAGGGGGAAGTAGAACGATAGAGTTGGGAGTGGAGGGCATTTTAAATTTATATGGTGTAGTAGTTTGCGTTACAATGTCAGCTGCAAACTGTTTACCAATGCCTGCAAAGTGGCGATTTACCTCCTCTACTACCTGTAATTCATTTTTAGTTATGGGTATCAGTTTATCTGCACACGATTTTTGTTTTTTTGTATCAGTTATAGATTTGATAGCATTCCATTTGTCTCTGTTGCTTTTGGCGTTTTGTAGTAAAGACTTTTCATAGCTTCGTTTGAGTTTTTTGAGTAATGAGTTGCAGAAATTGCGGTATCTTTTATATGTTGTTTCCAGAATTTGATTTTGTGGCTGTTTAGTAAATTTCCTGTGTAGTTTGTCTCTGTGGCGGATACAGCGCAACAAGCCTGAGGTAAGCCAAGGTTTACGAATTCTTTTTCGACAAGGTCTAGTGAGTACTTTTGAATGTTGTTTCACTGCTACAGAGATAGTCTCAACAAAAAGAGTAGCAGCTTCATTCGCATCATTGTCATTATTAATAAATGAGAAGTCAACAGTTTCTAGGTGCGTAATGGCTGCCTCGTAGTCTATGCTAGTGTAGAAGTTATTAGTGGTATTTTGTTGATCAGAGCAATATAAACCAAGTAGCACAGAGTCGTGGTCAGTTACTGTAGTATGTAATACAAAGACTGTAGCTGGATAACATGTATTTAACATGACATGATCTAAACAGTTTTGTAGCCTTGTTGGATAGATGTGTGCTGGTTCCTAGTTCCGCAGTCATATTTAAATAAGACGCACTATTTCTGTCTGTATTGTCTTTTTTGATGTCAATGTTAACATCACCCGCAATAACAATATTTTTTGCTTTTAATGGTCGTACGATACTATCTAATGAGGCTAAGAAGTTATTTGTGCAGTATATGGAGGGGGACCTATAAACAGCAAGTATATTAATATCTGGATGAATTATTATTACGAGAAATTCTGCGCCTATTGACTCAGGTTCCTCCACTGTACATTTAATATGTTTCTTTATATATATAATAATACCACCATTTTGGTTTAGGCGTGTTTTGGAGAAATAAAGTTCATAATTTTCAAGAGTGGGGATAGGTTTATTATCATTTATCCAGCATTCAGTAAGTATAACGTTGTCAATGTCAAAAGAAAATCTACATAATTGAGCTTGAAAATTATCGAAATTTTTATATATACTGTGTATATTTTGGCAAATATTTTTTTTTTTTAATATTGTTTAACATAAAATATGCATGCTAGATTCACATCTAGTAGATGTCAATCAGACCTATTGTGTTTGTGATTGTACATCAGTTTTGTAAATTAATAATAAAAAATACTAGCTTTTGCCCGCGGCTTCGTCCGCGTGGACGTCGGAAATTATCCCACGGGAATGCGCTACCAGGATAAACAGTATGCTATGTTCAAATCTACTTCATAGTCTACCCATATGCTAAATTTCATCTAAATTCATTCAGCCGTTTTAGCGTGAAACCGTAATCAACAAACAAACGCACTTTCGCAATTATAATATTAGGATAGTCAGGATCCCCCCCGGGGGTTCCCGCATTGTCGAGGCGGGGGGGCTCAGTAGCCGTGGCTTGGTCACCCACGGTGAAGCGAAGAGGAACCCAAGGAGGGGCCGCTCGTCAGGGCTTTTTCCAGGAAGTCGACGACGTAGCGGCCAACAGGTAGGTTGCGGTGCCGCTTGGGCGACATCGCAACTGAGGCGGGCCGTGATGTCGTATGGGAGGCATCGCGGCTGAGGGTTGGAGGCCGCGGCGGGAGAGGAGTGCCGGTATTGCGGTGCGCCGCTCTCCCTACCTTCCGCGGCCTTGACGGGGTCGCCACCGTCTGATGGCGGACGCGGTGGGGCCGCAGAGGAGGAGGAGTGTCGGTATTTCGTTGGCCGCTCTCCCTATCCTCTGCGGCCGAAAAGTGGTAGGCGGCCGGGCCACTGACCTGACCGGTCGCAGGGGGACCAAGGGTGACTAGACACGGGGTCGTCTGGCGCCCATGTGCTGGTTTGGTCCATGGGGTGGTCACGGTGCACAATGTGTTCTTGTGCGCCGGTGATGGGGGGTGCTCCCCAGAGGAGGGTCCGGTGACGGACAGTCGCGGCGGGTTCGCGGTGAGTGCTAACGCGTCCCCGTGTTCCCGCCACAAGCGGCAGAGGAGGACACCGTGGAGTTTTAGTGGGTTGGAGTCCCACATAACTGCACTATCTCCCCGTGGTAGTGCAGTATGCATGAGCATTTCTCCACGGAAAAAAAAAAAAAAAAAAATGGATAGTCAGGATGAAAAACCGGTATATCGATACTCTAGACTCACGGAATGTATTTGTACTTTAATTTAAAAAAAAAACTCTTAATACACTACTAAAGTTTCTATAATAATATAATTCAATCATGATTCGAAAGACACGTGGTGCCATCTATTATCATAAGAACGTTATTGTTATTTTCCTCTGGAACAGTATATACTTTTTTTTCGGGATGTCCGTGTCTGTACACCTGACAACGCATATGCAAAATAACAGGATGATCAATGGTTTAGGCGTGAAAAGGTAACAAACAAACGAAATTTACTTTCGTATTTTCCCTTCAGCCGTCGGTGAACCGACGATCGGTCCGTATCATAAAATCGGATCTGTTTATGGACCGACGGTCGGTTCCTTGGTCTGACCATGGCGATTTATAATCTGCGAACTGTCAGTAACTGG
The DNA here is from genome assembly GCA_948252095.1 of Dicycla oo. Taxonomy (NCBI): domain Eukaryota; kingdom Metazoa; phylum Arthropoda; class Insecta; order Lepidoptera; family Noctuidae; genus Dicycla; species Dicycla oo. The sequence goes on along the minus strand of OX411713.1, from coordinate 12,566,340 downwards.
AACTGGTTCGAATTCAAAGATTATTTTAATGTTATGTTGGCGCTACTGCTTCCGGCAACCAAACATAGCGCCAATGTCACGAGTCAAGCGACGCACCGTGGGTCCAGTGCTGCCACCTGCGTCGGACCGGACGTTGGAACGTTGCTGGCGAGTGACTGGGCTAGCTGCATCGGCTGACATCACTTCGGCGGGGGAATACCAAGTCTTTAAAAACCCCGAGCTCGGTGGAATGACTCTTTTTTCCACTCGAACCTCGTCGTAGAAACTACTGATCCCGTCCATTATTGTCAAATACTTAAATACTTATTGTAATTAATTGATTGGTTGTTAAATTAAAAGAGATCAAAGTGTGTTATCTATTTATTTGTGAGTTAGACCTACGCCCCCTACAGGTGGTGGAGATAAATGATAACTCTCTTAATGTTCACGGAACCTTTAGACATTTATTTAATCAACTCGTTACAAGAGCTACTTAGTCCGAGGCGTGAGGCTAACTGCCTAAGTCGACAAGCCCCGCGTCGCACTATAACAATAATCTGCGGCGTCAGCCCCTTACATATTTATTCTTGCTTAAAGTAGAATCAACTTACAGTTATATAAGTCCGCAATAGCATATGTCTATCTTTTATGGTTGGCTCACTATAACTTTTTTAATGATAATCATATCTGACTGACTGACTGATATATCAACTCAGGCTTGATTAGCTCGAAAATTGGTGTACATAATCTTTCAGTTAAGTTACGGAAAACAGGGAATACATAGTATGAAAAATCTTATTCAATTGGTTAATTAACTTGAAACTTGGCACAAATACTTGCCTAAGTAAGTAATAAAGTTGGTCATTATTAGTTTTTCAAATCTACCCCTCAAACGGGGGTTTAGGGATGTTAAAATTTGTATGAAAGAATTTTAAAACGCGGTCCGATTAGCTCAATACTCAGTACCTATTAATACAGAAAATAAACAATAATAAGTTTTTGGGTTTTTTTGAAAGTTGATCTCTGAAGGAAAGTCGATCCCTGAAGGGGCAAAAAGGGTTATTCAATTTTTAAAGGGAGGATTTTACTGCGTTGTTTCATTAACTCAAAAAATGGTATACATATTCTTTGAGTCAAGTTATGGAAACTCCCCAAGCAAGTTATAAAAATTCCACCCCTGTGGAATTTTTTGAGTTAATAAAGCCACGCAGTAAAATCCTCCCCTTAAAAATTGAATAACCCTTTTTTGCCCCTTCAGGGATCGACTTTCCTTCAGAGATCAACTTTCAAAAATCTTATTTCTTTGCTTAACTTGAAATTGCCAATACTTGCCTAACAACAATGGATTTAGCGGGTGTCAAAGTTAGTAATTCACTCGAAACTTGGTACTAATACCTATATTACGGCCGTTTGAGTACTTTATGCTGTCTTTTTTTATTTAAGTTGGGTTTGCTCTTGACTCTAGTCTAGGTTGAAGGCAGCGGAGACAGAGGCGACGATGGAGTGGGATTACTCAGAAGAAGCCTGTTGACTCTCACTTTGAAGAGATTAGGGTTGTATGCGCTCGGAAATACAGGTAGTGAGTTCCACTCTTTTGCTGTCTTTGCTGAAAGAAAGGCTACAGCCATATTTAACATCACGCAAAGACCCTTAGGTGCCAATTAAAAAGAAAAAAAATCAGAAAGAACGCTAAACGAAAACGAAGTAATAGCGCGGGCAGGCGATGCGATGCGATGCGGTGGGGCGGGAAACAAGAAATTTCACGCGGACGAAGTCGCGGAGAGAAGCTAGTAATATATAATATAAAAAAGCTTAAGAGTTTATTTGTTTAGTTGAACGCGCTAATCTCAGGAACGACTGGTTCGAAGTTAAATATTATTTTAATCTTGGATAGCCCATTTATCGAGGAAGGCTATATAACATCACACTACGACCAACAGGAGCGTAGCATCAATGAAAATGTTGCAAAAAAAACGGAGAAAATTTATTCCTTTTATGAGCTTTCGTTGCGTGCGCTGCGTAAACGGTTAAAGTTACGCAACACTTATGTATGACATAATTGTTCCTCTTAAAATGTTCTAAAAAAAAGTCCACGATAGCATATGTCTATCTTTTAAGGTTGCCTCACTATAACTTTTGTAATAGTAATCAAATTATATACTGTTTGTTTTTTGTTTGTTTGAACGCGCTGATTTATAAACAGATTGGCATTCATGAGGAAGGCTATCACGATATGACCCGTAGGAGCTGAGCAATAAGAAAAAAAAGTCAGAAAGAACGCTAAGCGAAAACGAAGTAATCGCGCAGGTGGGCTACCCTATGCGATGCGACGGGGTGGGTCGGGGGAACAAGAATTTTTACGCGAACGAAGTCGCTGGCAGAAGTTAGTTAATATATCCTACAACAACTGCACATTTGGATGTGGTTTCAAAAAGTGACGAAGTAAACACGAACATATACCATGTCCGTGTATTTATGTCGCAGCCAACTGGTTTAATTAGCCGTTTAGTTAACCGCCTAGCCTTTTAACTAAACGGCGCCGTTCAACTAGCTCCCTGAATGATATTCAATAGGGATGATGCCTGGGTAAAAAAAAAGAAATTCTATTTAGTCCGTCAGTCAGATAATAAAAAAATATTAGATACGTAATTATTTTTTGCTTTATCATATTAATAAAAAATGACTTAGATAACTCGCATTAAAGTTCGGGAGCGGGGGCCTGCTACGTCACTTCTACGTATAAAATCTACGAAGACGTGACGTCATGCCACATTTTAACTCAATGTATCGCCGTAATCTTTTGATTACGTAAAAAAAGAAAAAATACGTGTCCAATATATTTTAATAATCTACATGACGGACAAAAAATCATTTTTTAGTCATCATCCCTATTATAGATTAGGTTGGAACTGTGACCAACCACGCGCGAACTGAATTGGTCGCAGTAACTAAGCCATGGCACCTCGACCAAGTGGGTTAGGTAAGGTTAGAACTGTGACCAGCCGCGTGCGAGCCAAGCGAGCGAAGCTAACGTACAAAGGCGTTCGAGTGCTTCTCAACATCCATTGCTGGGCAGACGTCTTCCTTAAATTCTTTTAAATATCCTTTTCCTGAGCTACTCAAAACCAGCCCTTGCAGTACGTTTCTAGATTGTCCCGCCACCTCTTCCTGGGTTTCACCTATACATCCACTTTTGTACATGGGTTTTTTCTAATAGATTGTAGCAAGTCTTTATTCTTGAAACCCGCCAATCTTCTATTTCTGCTTCTTTTACCTTAGATAAATTCCGCATTTTCTTTTCTGCAGTATATTGTAAGTTGTTACTATGATTATAGTGATTAAATACTACTATCCTACTAATATTATAAATGCGAAAGTTTGTGAGGATGGATTCAAATTCAAATAATTTATTTAGTCTTCACAAACAATGGCATCATAATAATATAAAGTTTAAAGCTTAGAAGCTATGTTACACTAGTTTGTGAGAGACTGGTGTCTGCACTAGGAATACCTGTACAGCAGATCACCAGGGCCCCACCACACGGTATGTAAACATAATCAGTTAATTAGTAAAGGTGAAGGGAAAGGGAATAATATATTAATCAATGCTAGACTCACAGATTCAAAAACAATAAAATTAAAATAGAAGTAGGTATTTGCGAAAGTGCGCGATATAACCAACCTATTATGTGTAGGGAAATGAGCGGGATAGACGATTTTGGATAAGATAGTAAGTAAATCCTCAGTTGCCCCATAATCCAAGCCATGTAGCCATTCAAGCAGAGCATTCTTACAAGCCTTTGTTGTTAGGTGATAGATCGTATTAATACGATTTATTTTATTATATAAGTGAGAACCCAAGAACATATAAAATCTTTGAGAGATGCTCGTTCTGAGACCTTTAGCCGTACTGCAGACAGAGTATTTTCTACGTTTTCCCGAGTTAGAGGAGGGTAAAATAATAAGGAGGAGTGCTTCTTGAGAACCGTGTATAAAACAAAGAGTTGCCTCACTGACAAGACTTTGAAGTGTTTATACAGATCTACAGTAGGATATAAGTATGGCAGAAAACAATCCACCTTCAGTATCACACGTTGAGCTCTTCCAATTTTAAAATGTTTGATTTTGGAGCACCACCCCATGATGTTATGCAGTATATCAGAAGAGACTGACACATTGCATAATATACCCACCTAATAACCTCCGCGTCAGCTACGTGACGCAGATTTTTGAACAGAAAGATTAATTTAAGCTTAAATTGTTATCTATTATAATTCCAAGGTACTTATTGAGGTAGTCTTTTGGAGAACAGGAGCATGTGTCAGAAATTGTGACAGTGCAAGTGTGCACTTTAATGTGGAAGAAGGATAGCATGTCATTTCGTCTATTAGTGAGAGAGAAAGTTATGTATTTGGTTTTATTGATGTTAAGAGTAAGGACATTATTTTTTAACCATGCCAGGATGGTATCATAGCCTTTTTGTGCGTTATAGTAGATATCAGCCCACGAATCTGCAGTGAAAAGTAGTGCCGTATCATCGGCAAACTATATGATTTTACCATGGGGTAGCTGTAGATTGTATGTATGTGTATTGTAGTATGGAGATCGATCTGTAATTATTTACACAGCCTCTGTCGCCAGCCTTGTAGATAGGATGTACGAGTGATTTTTTTAAAGGTGCCTGTATAAAATAACTGGGTTAGTGGCGGAACCAACTAGTCCTTATAATGCTTAAGGAACTGAGCAGAAATGGGGTCAACACTATCAGAACAGGTGTTTAGACTCTCTCTTGTGTCCCTTTTCATCTGCGGGAAAAAGAAACCATTGAGTGTGGATAAGCGACTGAAAAATTGGTAGGAGTAGGTACGTGATGAATTAATATCTCTTCAGCGAGGGATTTACCAATACTGGAAAGAAGTAGTTTACCTCATTGACAGAGTTTTGGGGGTTTTCAGCATGTAAAAGTTCATGGGGGGGGGGGGGGATTAGTCATGTCTGTGTGTGCATCTCAAAAGTCCTGGAGTAATCCAAGGTTTAATAATACGGCGACGGTTACTGACAGGGACAACCTTAGTACGAGTATGAAGAGAAATGACATTAGTTAAATTATCTATCAGATAAGTAGCCGCCAAATTCGCGTCGCTCATGGAGTACAATGGGGAAAAGTCCAAACCGTTCATAGCATCATCTAGGCCGCTATAGTCAACAAATTTTATGAATTTCTTTGGGTGCTTAGGTCGAGATGACATATTTAGAAAAAGGTAGGTACCGTCATGGTCGGTCACTGAGGAATGCATCACGAAACAATGCGCGTTCCTTTTGGTTTTTAGGATTACATGGTCAAGGCAGGTACGTCCAGGTGTGGGAAAGGTGTGTGTTGGTAGTAGGCCGTGAGATGCCATCAAATTAAGGTAACTATGAGATCAAGAGTCAGAAATATTTTCTGCAGTATCAGTATTGATGTCACCGACCAACACAATATTTTTAGTAAAAGAGTATTTTAGGAGGAGTTCGTTCAAAAAGTTCAAAAAACCAGAGATATTTTTCTGCGCAGGAGGCTGGTAAATTGCTAATATAACAGTATCTATATTTATTTTTACTAAAAGATAGTTTGCATCAAAGCAAAGGTTCTTCAACAGATAATTTCAAGCTACAATTATGATAAATTAGCACACCTTCATTTTGGGTAGTGTTAGTAGAGGTACAGTGTGGGGTATAGCTGTTATTAAGAGAAGGAATGACCTGGGTGCATGGCAACCAACACTCGTCAAGATAATAAGATCCCAATTTATATTGCACCTGCTGAGAAATGTTTGGAATGCGGGAAGGTTGCGTCTGATGCTTCTAATGTTTTGGTGAATAAACGAGAGATACTGTTTAGGTTTAGGTATGTGGGTAGAAATGTCTTCAACATCAGATGAGATTTTGCGACCGACACAATGGATGTCGTCTACATTATCGAATACAAAGTATGATTTCCTGGTAGATTGATCTGAAGGTTAGAAAGGAAGCGACACGTAAACCACGTGTCGCTTAAGTAATAAAATTTAGAACACAGATAGTTTATAACCTGGATTAACACATGTGATACTTTTATCCTAATATTCCTACGGGTTAGAGACTTACGCGGGTGAAACCGCGGGGCACTGCTAGTATATATTATGATAAAAATGCTATTATAATTTCGGAAAAAGATATTTGCATAGAGAATAGGCGAATCATCTATTATACCTACTGTTGTACTTTATAACTACTGTAGCATTAATATTCTAACTCTGTATATGGTTTATAGCGTGATGCATAATTTTTTGACATATGTGATGGTTTCGATGATAACATATTGTACGTTAAAAACCAATCTATTTATAATAATTCACAATTTTGATAAAAAAATCTTATGATATTAACAGCTTATCATCTCGTGTATTTCCTTAAGATCGCTTACTATACGTATTATTGTTATAAAAAATCTGAAGGTCAGGAAAAAATGGATTTGATTTGCAAAATGAAACCATTAATCACGTGCTAACTTGTCACTCCATTTATCTGTAGGTAGGTACTTAAAACCAGACCTTCATAAATATCAATAGTAGTCAGTTATACTTGCATCTTTTAATAATTACGTCGAATAGTATTGATCCTCTCTTCTTACTGTGACTCGTACCATTTGTGTAATATCTTTACATAAAAGATTCATCTAAATAAACCCATTTGGTTTTTATTTCCGAAATAAAACGACTCAATGTAGGGTGCAAATAATATTCAGTGAGACAATACCGTCTCAATATATACCTGTATTTTACGAAGTCTCTCGATATGAATGTAGACATCTTGCTTTTATGACGTTGTTGAGCCACAAAATACATACATACAGAAGGTCCGCTACATACAGTGGTTGCGCCGAATTACTCGGTCAGCGAGTGTTGGGATTGCATTCACTCATCATTCGCGTGTGTGATCGCCATGTCCGGCGGCCATTCATTCGTTTGTCGATCGCCGCTCCGCATCCACGTTGCTAAAAAAAAACTGCTCCGACGCGCCGCCATATTTGTCTTTCGTGCCAATAAAAAACCGCTAAACTTCGCTTGCATGCTCGCAACCTGCCGCGATTATAACTCAAAAACCCGCTTAACTGGACGTGAATATCTATCGCTTGTGCACGCTGCTTCAAGTGTCTTCAAGAAGCATTCTTCAGGACCTCGTGGCGGCACTGCAGGTGAGTGGATTTGCTTCCTTAGCTCTCGGCTGGAAGGGTTTTTCGGCATACCATATTACCTCGCCCGCTCATATATAATTCTCCCGCATTATTGCTAAGTTCGCCCCGCATTTCTTTTTCCGACTACCGCATCGCATCACCATAATTTTGGTCCATTTCGAGTCGGACTGAGCCAGTACATACCTTAATATAATCCCTATCTCCCTACCTAAGTATTCCTTACATAATTACGTTTTATAACTGTGCTTTGTTCGAGTAAATTACCTACGCATCTTTATCATAACAAAGAAGTCACGTACGTGTATCGTGCCGTGCTTCGAGTGACTTATCGACGTAGCGAGTGGATAATAGATCCGATCTATTCAATTTAACGTTTTTGACTAGTAATAATCGGATTTACTTGTTCAATAATCCATAGCTAGCGCATTTTCTATAAGTTTTAACTCGAACAACGGGAACTTAGGGACGCCACAAAATGGCGTCGGAAGCAAAATTGAAAATGATCATTGCAAAAAAAGAAACTATTTTCGAAAAAATCAATGACTTATTCAAGATTGCAAAGAAAATTATTCCATCAAATATTGATACTAGAAGTAAACAAGAATTTCTAGCCGCTTCTTCGAATATCGAAAAATTATATAATAACTTTAACGATCTTTGTGATCAACATAATACGTTATTATTAGAAATAGACCCTGATTGTAAAATATGTTTTAGTAATTGGAGCTCTTTCGAAACATTATTTTCAGAAATTCAATATAAACGTAATACCTTATTAGAATCTAACCGCGCGAAGGTAGATAAGCCCGCGGGCGAATCTTATTTTTGCCGCTTACCGCCATTGGAATTAATAAGTTTTTCTGGCCAGCCGGAAAGTTGGCCACTCTTTTACCAATGCTTCAAAACTAATGTTCATGACAATAAAAATCTAACTAATGATCAGCGTGTACAGTATTTAGTAAGCAAATTAAATGGCAGCGCTAAAAATGTATTCGCGGGAATAGTTCCTAATGAGTCTAACTATCTTACGATATGGAATTCGTTGATGACAAAATACCAGGACAAGAGATTACTAGGGTCTATGTATTTAAATAATATACTCGACATAAAACCGACCTCGGGTTCACCCGGTCAATTAAATAATTTGATTGAAAAGGTTCATTCATCTTGGTCCGCGTTAAGACAGTTGGACATTAGCGATTTATCCGATTTCATATTTACTCATCTTGTTTTAAAAAAGTTAGATTCGCAAGTACTACAAAGTTTCGAGTTATCCGTCCGCGACAAAGATATACCCACAAGTGATGATTTAGTAGATTTCGTACGGCATCACATAAAGGTTCTTGAACGAATAACTGTTGCTCGTCAGAACCCATCACCTCAAAATAATCAGGGGAATAATTTACAAAATCGATCGCGTTCTTCTGCATCGAAAACTTCGCATAGTTTTGCAGTAACAGAAAAGGAGGTTAGTAATATACCCTCTTGTATTTTTTGTAAAAACTCGCAACATACTCATTTATACGAGTGTTCAGAATTCAAAAAATTGGATGTGAAAGATCGCTTTAAGTTCATTAAAGATAATAAAATGTGCATCAATTGTCTTAGTAGTAAACATTCCACCTTTAATTGTGGTTCTACAAACACTTGTAAACATTGTAACAAAAAGCATCATTCATTGCTGCATTTTAATAATCGCGAGTTAATTCCACAACAATCTCAACCTAATACGTTAGGAGCCTCGACCTTGTCGGGTGCAAGCGCACCGAATAGCGGTGCCCAGTCAGTGTGTATGCATGTAAACAAGGCCGCGCCGCCGCCGGTCGTGACATGTTCGTGTGCCGAGTTGAAAGAATGTACTAATTCTACCAATTCGATCGCGTTGACGTCGCGTAATAATACAAATGTACCTTGTGACCAGTTGAATACATCAGTGGTTTTACCAACGGCACAAGTTTATGTTCCGATAAATGGAAAACGCTTTGTCATAAGGTGTTTAGTAGACAGTGGTTCTCAAAATAACCTTATCACTCTCGCATGTTGTAGAAAATTAAAACTAAATGTTCAACCGCTTGTTAACTAATCTTTAAAATCAGTAGGTACAGTTTCCACTCCCATTAAGGGATACGTGTCGCTTACAATACAATCGCGCGTAAGTGACGCTCAATACGAATTGACAATGTTAGTGATTGATCATATAGCTGATCCGTTACCTGTTCGCGCGGTACAAAGGTCCGTGATGGATCATTTCAAGAGTTTACCGCTTGCAGATGAATGCTGGGATGTACCTGGGAACATAGACGCGATTCTTGGTACGCAAATGTTCGCATTTGTTTTGCTCGGAAAAAAGGTTATACCAGCATCTATCTCTCAATCAGCTGATTCTGCGGTCAATGCTCGCTTCATACCTCATGCTTTAGAAACCACGCTTGGCTACATTGTCATGGGTGAGGTACCTTCTGTCAATAAACATGACAGTGTAGCCTGGTCCTTCGGCCCATTAGTAGACAACTTAAATAATATAATTTTAAAATTCTGGGAAATAGAGGAAGTACCTACTGCTAACAAAAAAACCCCGGAATATCAAGAGTGTGAAGATTTTTATAAATCGACCGTTTCACGAAATTCATGTGGGCGATATATTGTGTCGTTACCTTTTAAATGTGAACCTAAGTCTTTAGGTAACTCCTTCATTCACGCTCAGCGTAGATTGTCTGCGCTAGAGCGCAAGTTAAATTCGCTTCCCGCATTACGTCAAGCGTATAACGACGTAATTAATGATTATATAGGTAAGGGTTATCTTTCGGAAATACCTTATTCTTTGTCCGCTATAAATGAAGGCTACTTCATCCCGCACCACGCTGTTGTACGGCCTGACAAGTCGACAACAAAAACCCGTATTGTTTTAGATGCAAGCGCTAAAACGGATAGCGGCAAGTCGCTCAACGACTTGTTGCATACAGGGCCTAATTTGCAGGCAGACTTATTTTCGCTTTTGCTTAATTTTAGATATTTTAAGGTCGCGGCCGGCTGTGTAGTAAATTTACTAGGCTTTGGAGACGCTAGAATGAAGGCTTACGGCTGCGTCCTATACCTGCACATAACGAACCCTAACGGTAATATATCCATTCATTTAGTATGCGCTAAGTCCAAAGTGGCTCCGCTAAAGACTGTTTCATTGGCAAGGCTTGAATTGTGTGCCTCGCTGCTTCTGGCTAAACTTGTCAGACAAGTACATACGGTTTTTGATAATCGCTATCGTATAAAGGAGATTTTCGCTTTCAGTGATTCTACGATCGCTCTGTCATGGATTCATTCATCTCCACACCGGTGGCAAGTATTCGTGGCCAACCGTGTGACTGAGATACAGGAAAATTTATCTCCTGACCGCTTTTTCCACATAAACGGGATAGAAAATCCCAGTGATTGTTTGTCGAGAGGTTTATTACCCTCGCAACTCCTTAATCATCCGCTGTGGTGGCACGGTCCACCTTGGATTTGCCATCCAATCGCTGAATGGCCAATCGCACCATTCAAACCGTCCTGTGTTAAAGGTTCTATACCTGAAGCAAAGAGTTCTGTTACTCTAACAGTCATTTCTGATTTGGATACTTCGATACTTCTGGAACTAGCTCTCAGAGTCTCGTCTTGGAAAAAATTATTACGTATTCTGGTATATGTCTTGCGTTTTCTACGTAAGATACCTCCCGCTCCGGTAATTCAGGTCTCTGACCTTGAAACCGCTGAACTCGTGATTCTTCGCGAGTTGCAAAGAAAACACTTTGCTGATGAAATAAAAAATATTAAAAAGGGTAGATTACCTTCGCCTTCTTTAAGAAAGCTCGATCCGTTTGTAGATGACAACGGATTGCTCCGCGTGGGTGGTCGACTGACAAATGCTCATATACCTTATGAAAGTCGGCATCCATTGTTGCTTCCTCGTCGACATCACTTAGTCGATTTACTAATAGATGATTGTCATCGATCCAATTGTCATACTGGTTCACATCTTCTTATGTCTTTGTTAAGGCAACGATATTGGATCATTTCCGCTCGAAATATTATTCGCCAACGCATACGCCAATGTAACTTCTGCGTTAAGGTTGCGCCCTCACATCCTACGCCTATGATGTCAAGTTTACCCCCTTCTCGAGTGCAAGAAGCTAAGGCCTTCAGTCACACTGGCGTGGATTACGCTGGGCCTATAAATATTACCATCACGCGAAAGAGGGGCGTTAAAAGCCAAAAGGCGTACATTTGTCTTTTCGTGTGTTTGACTACCAAAGCCATACACATTGAAATTGCCTCAGACTTAAGTTCAGAAAAGTTCCTTGATGCTTTCAAGCGTTTCCTATCTAGGCGAGGGCCGGTATCTGTTCTTTATTCCGATAACGGAACAAATTTCATCGGTGCAAAGCGTCAATTGGACGAATTATACACTTTCCTTTCTTCTAAAGATACATCTACCGCATTTCAAACTGAATTAAATAATCGTAAAGTAACATGGCGTAATATCCCTCCTCGCTCACCTCACTGGGGAGGAATTTGGGAAAGCAACATAAAATGCATAAAAACTCATTTATATCGTTGCATTGGGCAACAATTACTGTGCTATGAGGAATTGTTGACAGTATTAACTCAAATTGAGAGCGTCTTAAATTCTCGTCCATTGTGTGCGCTGTCTGACCAGCCGCATACGATTCTAACTCCTGCGCATTTTCTAAACACAACCCCTTTGCAATAGTTGCCTGCTTATGAGGTTGACGCATCTGTAAGCCTTCATAATAGAAAAAAGCTATTAGACAGTTTAGTCCAAAGCTATTGGAAAAAATGGCATATAGATTATTTGCATACACTTCAACTGAGGCAAAAATGGAATACTCCTGAGGTACCTATTCAGCCGGGTTTACTTGTTCTCATCCACCAGGATGATTCACCGCCGCTTCGCTGGCCTACCGGCATTATTGAACAAGTATACCCGGGTAAAGATGGAATCGTGCGAGTAGCATTAGTACGCACTACAGCAGGGACGTTCAAACGCCCCGTCGTTAAGTTGTGTCCCCTTCCTTCACAATAATTTAAACTTAGTCTATCAATTAGCACAGTTATAAATTCGTTAATCTTAAGAATATAATTTAGTATAGATATACCTGTAATTTAATACACACCTTCAATATTAACTTCTCGTAACCTTTAACTTTATGTCAATCCATTTGATCTTGCTCCGCTTTAATCTAGAATCCTTTCCTTATCCTTTCTTTGTTTCGAAAATCCTACGGATTTCCAAAGGGGGGAGGATGGTTGCGCCAAATTACTCGGTCAGCGAGTGTTGGGATTGCATTCACTCATCATTCGCGTGTGTGATCGCCATGTCCGGCGGCCATTCATTCGTTTGTCGATCGCCGCTCCGCATCCACGTTGCTCAAAAAAAACTGCTCCGACGCGCCGCCATATTTGTCTTTCGTGCCAATAAAAAACCGCTAAACTTCGCTTGCATGCTCGCAACCTGCCGCGATTATAACTCAAAAACCCGCTTAACTGGACGTGAATATCTATCGCTTGTGCACGCTGCTTCAAGTGTCTCCAAGAAGCATTCTTCAGGACCTCGTGGCGGCACTGCAGGTGAGTGGATTTGCTTCCTTAGCTCTCGGCTGGAAGGGTTTTTCGGCATACCATATTACCTCGCCCGCTCATATATAATTCTCCCGCATTATTGCTAAGTTCGCCCCGCATTTCTTTTTCCGACTACCGCATCGCATCACCATACAGTAAGCGAAAACGCACGCATAGACACGCTTCACGTTCTCCGAGAGTAACCCCGACGGCTATTGTAATCTAAAATTAGCAAAACATATGTTAAATCTCTTGTGACGTCGAAAATGAGTTGCACGAACATTAATTAAGTACTTTGATTTAAATCTTTGCTCGGCGAGTGGCTCGGGAGGAGGCACGGTTCTCTGTTGTTTCGGGCGACGCAGGTGCTTTCGGGGCATGGCTGCGTCAGGAAGTACCTGTGTCGCATAGGCAGGGAGCCGGACGCTCGGTGCATCACTGCGTCCATTGTCGGGAGGACACGGCGTGGCACACACTGGCAGAGTGTCCCGCATGGGAGGAGCCACGCCGTGCCCTCGTATCAGTAGTCGGAGGCGACTTGTCGCTCCCGGCTGTCGCTCGTTCTATGGCCGGGGGCGCCGAGTCGTGGGATGCGGTGATCTCCTTCTGTGAAACGGTCATTTCGCAAAAAGGAGGCTGCAGAAAGGGAGAGGGAGATTGAAACCACTCTCCCGAGCCGCAGCAGGTGAACTAGGCGTCGGCGGAGGGCGGGAGGAAGATTAAACGAATACAGTAAACCTACGCGAAATAACTAGTGAAGTCGCGGCGCTCGCTTACATCGAGTCGGACGATCACACGCAAGTGCGAGCCGGTTTGGGGGTGTTTCTCCGTTTTTGCTAAAAACACATCATTAGTGGCATATGATTTTTTTTTTCTGAAAACAATAAATTAAACACAGACTGTTTTGCTAAAGAATTATGATGGGATAAACTTGAAGGTGCATTATTCAATATATGCAGATACTTCGCTACATATTTGCAAACAGTGATGCGACTACTGACGTTTTTTTTGTGACAAATTGTTATTGTTTCATTAATAGTATGGAACTAAGTAAATGAGATGTATGAGCGTATAGGTAGTCAGTATAGGTGGTTTAGGCCTTCTCGCGGATTTCACTTAGGGAAAATCCTTCCTTTGCAGGCGTACTGTAGCTTAGTTAGTCGATTTCCTAAAAAGTAATTATCTGTAAGAGTGTCAAATAATCTATGACATTACCACTTTCAATCCTCTATGTTTTAACAATAAACATAAGTCACGATACACGGAATCCAGAGAGGAATATCAACGAGACAAAAAACAAGGTCTTACTGACATAGACTGCATATACTTTTCTGTAGATCTACAGAAAGTCATAATGTTGCCACGAATGGACCAATTTAAAACTGCAATATTTTGTCCTCGTATCATTACATTTAAGACGCTACCGAGCGTGCAGTGGCGCCCTCATCGTTTGTTTTGTTATTTCTTTTAATTAAAAAAAAAAAATGCAGAAAATAAGCACGTTAAGTTGTACTCCACAAGACTATACGTTATAATTATTATAAACAGTAGTTTTATATTGTTAAACTTAACAATAAGAGTAACATAGTTAAGTTTAACAATATAAAACTACTGTTTATAATAATTATAACGTAACAATAAGAGTAACATAGTTAAGTTTAACAATATAAAACTACTGTTTATAATAATTATAACGTATAGTCTTGTGGAGTACAACTTAACGTGCTTATTTTCTGCATTTTCTTTTTAAAATAAAAGAAATAACAAAACAAACGATGAGGGCGCCATTGTGCGCTCGGTAGCCTCATTTAGAGGTAGTAATGGTACAAATGTTCCTTATGCAGTGCTTTGGAACGAAACTGTCACTGGTAAAAGCCAAGAAGATATAATTTCTGCATTCAGATCGTTTTTTTATTCAAGAACGCGACATTAAACATATCGGTGTATGGGCCGACAATTGCGCAGCCCAAAACAAAAACTGGGCGTTTATGTGTTTTCTGGTGAACATTGTAAATAGTCAGCTGATTGTTGCGGAATCAATTACCGTAAAATATTTTGAACCAGACCATATGTTCATGTCGGCTGATCACTTTCACCATCAGGTTAAAATGGCATTAAAATAGAAAAAGAAAGTTTATGATTTTGATGACTTTGTAGATTCCGTAAAAATGGCTGATTCAAAAAGAAGCATAGTAAAAGTGATGACAGTATCCGATTTTTACAGTATGAGGATGTGTCGTCTCAGCATAGAATCTGAAACATGGAACCCAGAATCTATCTAAAAGACATCATGGCAGTCAGAGCCGAAAGAGGGCATTTACAATAAAGCACAGAGTTACCCAGTTGTCTGATTGGAAAGAACTAGATTTTCTAGAAGTAAAATAATTAAAAACAAATGCTACCCTGATTTTGCAAACAAGAATTCATCGAGAGGAATAACAAAACAATGAAAATATAGAATAATAGCAGACTTACTAACTTTGATGAATGAAACCAGGAGAGGCTTTTGGTAAAACTTACCTGAAATGTCCCGAACTTCGAACCGAGACTAAAAATATTTAATTAGTTATACGTAAGTGTTATATCAGACTGATGAAAACATTGATCACAAATTATGTCTTAAAATAAAGTGAATTACATTTTTTAAGTTTATTTAAATGTTTACGATTGCGTACTTTAACTACTATTATGATCTTCACATGAATACATTTTTGATATGTGTGTTATATTGTGGTAACAGACCAGACTTCATAAGTAAGATAGCGAAGTGATTCCTATCATAATTGTACTTTTTTAGTTTGAAATAAAAAAGATGTAATATTATAAATTATTTTTTATTCATAAAATTATAACCGATTTCACATTATTTTAAAAGCACATCTGAAAGCAAATCTGCCCACCATACACTAAAGTGCAGTAACAGCAAAATCACGATTTCGAGTAAAACGCATTTAAAGTTAAGAATTGATTTTAAAAAATCAACAGAATGTATAAGCAAAAAAATTTGATTGCAGAAAGGTTGTAAAGGCATAGGTTCACACGTTAAAGCAATAAAAAAAAATATATCTTAATAACTGAATTTATTATGGCCATTTATTCTTTTTGGTGCCTATTACTGCATAGCCTTTTTTGTAAAAAATACCATTTTAAACTTAGTAAAATGCAGCAAAAAGCCCTATTACTGCGTTTGGATCAGTTATTTTGTCAAGAAACCCAACTAACATGCAGTAAGGTCAAAAAAATACTGCATTTTAGTTAGTTTTTTAAGAAAAAAGTGTTCAATTTACTAGTGCAGTAAGAAAAATAGCTAGTTCACATTTTAAAGACCGTTTATTTCTTATTATTTAATCACAATAATTCAACTCACTTATGTAAAATTTACATATCAAAAATAAAAAAAAAACATCTAATTAATAAAGGACCCTGCGCAGAATGCACAACCTCCTTTGACAGTTTTCTCTTAATATTAACATATATAACATAATGTATCTTTATGTTTAACAATAAAATATAGATAGTAAATGTAGGTGAGTATTATAAAGGTGGACATAAACTTGAGATCAACATTACAGTAAAACAATCATCACACACAAAGCATTACAAGCCTTGGTAAGTCTTAGGTAGGTACATAATTAGTTTCTAAAAGTAATTTTTAACAGTATAACGCGCTTTAAAATAACATTGGTTTAGTTTAGCTTTTGAAGCCTCTTATTATTCTTACTACTAGACATAATCTTGAGATCAACATTAAAGTAAAACAATCATCACACACAAAGCATTACAAGCCTTGGTTATTAGGTAGGTACATAATTAGTTTCTAAAAGTAATTTTTAACAGTATATTAACGCGCTTTAAAAATAACATTGGTTTAGTTTAGCTTTTGAAGCCTCTTATTATTCTTACTACTAGATTTAAAATAATAAAAATGTATGTATCATACAATTATCAAAACAGATCAGAACAATATTTACTTAGTTCTTTTGTTGTACTTATTAATAATCAGTCTTAAGTTAACTTTAAGGCACATTGTTTCTTAGAATTTGAAGATAAAAAAAACAGACTATTAAAAATAAATTCAAAACACATTAACAGTTTAAGATTATTCATCAATATCAAAATTAAATTCTTCTGGTTCTTGTGACGTAGAACCAACAGAAAGATTTTTCCAGAAGATTAATCTATTTGGTGGAATAAGCGGCCCTAATACGTTTAAGATGTTTCGCTTCCTTTCCCTATCAATGCCTTTAGGAACAGTTTTTACAGTAAAATTAGGCAAGTTCTTTGATTTGAGACAATATAGTTCTTTGAATTCTATATCATCAAAGTTCTTTTTGTAAAAGAAACTATGACTTCCCCTTTTTACCATAAGATGTACAATATCTTTGATGTATACCCGGTTTCCATCTATATCTTTGTTTTTTTTATGTGAAATATGAGATTTAAAATTAACAAAATCTATTATTTCCATACTTTTGACTTCTACCTTCCCCGATTTCAATGATGTTTCAACAGCTTCTAAAAAGTCTTGATAATCGTACAGCTTACCCTTTTTGTCCATCGACTGCTCTACAAAATGGTGGAAGGAATCGGCGGACATAAAAGTATGGCCCGGTTCAAAAAACTTGAGTTCAATTGTTGTGGCAGAAATCTCTAAGTTGTTAATTATACTTATCAAGAAAGTAAAAAAACACCAGTTTTTATTTTGTGCCGAGCAATTATCAAGCCATAAAACGATGTGCTCTGCATCACGATTATTTAGTAAGAATGCTTTAAATGTACTAGTGATGTCTTCTTGCTTTCTCCCTGCCACTCCTTCATGCCAAACTGCTGCAAATACGTGACCTTTCTTGAAGTTTCCTAGAGGTACAAAGGTTTCATTGTACGCCACAAGCCTGGGGCAAAACAGAGCTGCTTTAAAGGTATCAATGCGAGGTAACATTATTACTTTTTGGAGGTCCACAGAAACAATTACAGTATTACGCTGACTATTAGCCTTTGTATCTGCATCGTACATCTCTCGGGCTAGTGTATACTTAATTTTATGATGAGCGTAGGTCTTACAAATTTGGCAATCAGTACACGGTTCTTTTACATGATCAAGGTTATGGAGGTTGAAGGTTTCACATGTCTCGCATTGTTCATGGCCGAGCTTAGCAAAAGAAATGTTCATTTTGTTTGTCAAGTGATCTCTGTAAGTTTCAAGACTGCATTTGAATTCGGGGTACTTCTCTTGGAAGTTTCCATACATATCAACAATTGTAAGGTCACTGGGCAAGTATCTCTTATTGGGTGCATGCACTCGTCTATAATGATGCACACATGGATTGAACGATTCAATATGAGCTGTGATCAAAGTACGATCTATAGCATGACAATTTGTCAAATTACGGCCATCCCTATTATCCTTTTGCTCTAAAATTGACTTTTTCAGGACAGAATTTACACGCCTGTCATTTTTTTTGTCATATCCTAAAGTGCCTAAAAAAAATACTTTGCATACCTCATGCGATAGTTCTTCTGTATCTCTTTTTGTTAAACTGTACTTGTAAGTTACGTTTCGTGGTCGTTTCAAATTCTTTGTACTTTTCTTGCAAGCCTCCTCCGTCACAAGATTTTTGATAAATATTCCTTGATGTTCCCAATTCAAAGACCAATAATATTTGTTAATTTTTTTTCTATCTTCTTCAGTAAAATGTATATTTCTGTATGTTTTTGGCATATTGAAGTTCACTTTTACGTTTCCTACATGACTTATTCCGTATTTTCACAACAGGTAATTGTGCTGGCTGGGTATTGACATTGTTGACCTGAATTTCTGCTGGATCGTTTGTGATATCTAAATCTCTTAAACTCGACGATGTTGAAGATGGCTCAGGAACATAGTTTTTATCTTTTACAGAATCATCTGAATCTTCTATGAATGAATCACAGAATGATGTTGAAGGCAGCGTTTCATTACATAAAAGATCAAAGGTCGCTGTATCCACGAGATTACTAATTAAGCTGTCCTGGTGAGCTTCTGGCAGATTTATGGAGTGGTGTTGTGTTGCTTCAGAGATTTTGCTCAAATCAATATTTTGGACGACAGAGTCGTTGTTTTTATGCACATCCCTTAATATTGCTTTTGGAGGCGAGTCATTGTTATCGTGATGAGGTAGCTGCGATATCATTCTATCCGGTGGTAAGACGTCATTTTCCAAATTGCTTAGCAGTGACATAATTTGTTTTGATCTCACATTCATATTGATGAACCTGCACAGAAAGATAAACGAGAATTGGTAAGTACTTACTGACTAGTATAGGTACATTAAAACTAATTTTAATTTACATTTATACTAAAGTTTTAAATTATTTTGAAATCGAAAATGGACTGAAACTTGATTAAAATGCTAAAACGGCAAAACGGTATATCAACCAAACATAAATTTGACGCAAGTGTATGGCCGTTAAGTTTGCAATGAGATTGTAGACAGGTACCTAGAATAATTTGAATTTAGAATGAGATCATAGCGACACTGAACTGTATTAATGTATGGTTAGGTGAATACCTACCCTATCTATTTTTAGTCTATTCAAAATATAATCTCAATTCTAACTCAGTTCGTTAAAAGTCAAACCATAGGTTACCATTAGTTACGAGTTACGAGAATAATTGGCCTACTGATTGATATAGGTACATAGATACTACTTTTTAAAGTCAATAAATACTTATAATACATAAATAGAAAACCATCCAAACACAAACAAATGATAGTTATTCAACACACGAAACATTTTATGTAAGGATAGAAAATAACCTATTAGTTAAAGTATCTGTTTAAAGTACGTCTTAATACTATAAAAGTTTTATTAATCATAATAAACTTAAGTAATATAATTATGTAATCTTACCCGCCAAATCCTGTCGCCAAAAAAACGTAAGCAGTGCGAGCGACGCCGACGGGCACGTCCACACTGGCACGGTTCACTGGAGCGACTGATTAATTAAGTCAAATCGCATGCAATCTAGCAGTAAATCCTTTGCACACTCTGTCTCACAAATAAAGTTTTATCTATTCAAACCGACTAAAATGCAGTATCAGCTTGATACTGCGTTTAAATTAGTTTAATTTACTATAATTTGTTAAACTTGATCCCAATTAAAATGCAGTATTTAAAACATTAAC
The DNA here is from genome assembly GCA_948252095.1 of Dicycla oo. NCBI lineage: Eukaryota > Metazoa > Arthropoda > Insecta > Lepidoptera > Noctuidae > Dicycla > Dicycla oo. Next base: position 12,546,366 of record OX411713.1, on the reverse strand, counting down.
TGCACTTTAGCTAGGAATAATCATATCTGTGTCATTATGCTATCCAAACTAATCTGCAGTAATGCTGTATTTTACTGCGTGTTAGTCAGTTTATAATGATAAAAGAATGTTAAGTATTCACAACTAAAATGCGACAAGCTTTGATTTTACTGCATTTTAGTTGGGAGTTCGTGACAATAAATTGTATTTTCTTAATTTGCAGTAAAAATAGCTTGTATGGCGGTAAATTTTACTGCGTATTAATTTTTTTTTTAATTTTTTTCCAGAAATATAAAACTATCTAAAGAACTGTAAAATTATATTGCTTACTGCATTTTAGTTATGAAACCTTAAAATATAATCTGCAGTATAATTTATACTGTATTTTAGTTGGGAAATCACGCCAAATTGTTAATTTTTTTCGTTTGCAGTAAGTGAAAACTGTTAAATAAAAACCATTCTAATAGTCTTAGAAATAAGTAAGTTAATTCAATAGAAAGCTTAAGAAACCCGCTTTCAGAATCACTAATAAAACGAAAAATCACAAAAGGGCTGTTACTGCTCTTTAGTCTCTGGTGGGCAGAAATATGATGAGTAGACTTGGCTTTACCGAAAACAGTTTCATACTAAATCGGTGAGAGGAAGAAAAAGAAAGTTTTGCAAACTTCTATTTAGTCATATTTGACATACAAATAATAATAATAATAATATCCCGGGACATTTCACACACGGTCATCTGATCCCAAACTAAGCAGAGCTTGTACTATGGAAACCAGATAACTGATATACTACATATACTACTTTTTTTTTGTAAATACATACATATAGATAATTACACCCAGACTCAGGACAAACAGACATGTTCATGCACACAAATGTTTGTCCTGGATGGGAATCGAACCCACGACCTGCGACATGATAGGCGGTATACCGACCACGCCAGCTGGCCTGTCAAAATGTAACATCTCTGTTTTTCTAATAGTAACAAGTTAAAACTTTGGCGTTTTAAACTTGTCTCTTACTAATGAAAACCGCAATAAATAAGAAACTTAATGCACCTTTGGCTAGGAAACAGTTAAAAAAAATATTTATTGCTACTCAAAAATGCATCATGTTGGTTTCCTAACCATTAGTGCAATAAATAGGTTACATACTGCGGTTATGACTAGTAAACATTCTTTCTACTAAGTAATAATAATACTTAAAATTATAGTATTTATTGTTTTTTATAGTGGGAATAAATGCGAGAACAAACGTTTAGTACCACATAATATTGTTAAATATCATGTAGTGAAAGTTTCAATTCGATACCATGTGGAGAAACAAACAAAACAAAATTAAAAACTTTACCCGCGTTTTTCTCGAAATCAGGTTTAAGCTTTTCGTAAATTTGCACGTATGATAAGGACGGCAGAATAGCCGTTTACACCATACAATTTAAAAGAATATCTTAGGTGTTGTCGTAAATTAAAAACAACAGTGCGCAAGAAAATAAATTCAAGCGGTCGCGCAACAAAAGTAGTCTAGTTTAAAAAAAAAAATATTGACTTGTAAAAGTGTTTGTACAAACCTACTTACAGAAATAAATCATTCATTCATTCATTCACCCGTGTGAAGCTGGGGTGGGTCGCTAGTAATTAATAAAACAACTTCTGCAACCCATAACGGACTCAGAAGCTGGTTTTGAGTCGAGGTACCTCTGCTGAAGCATTGTATGATCCAGTTGAATTGTATTTTTCCAAGCTTTGTTTTTTTTTAACGATGTTTACTGCATTGGTACATTTATTTTCAATATTACGTAGATTTTTATCTGAAAAAACTAGTCATCGAAAGTAGAAAACTTTATAGGTATTTAACAATAAAAACGTGCCATAATTACTTACCTATATATTAAAGTCAAAAGTGAACAATTCTCGCCTTCTGTGTAGTATTTCCCTCTTGATGTCGATGCCATAATTAAATGAAAAGCACTATAAATAATTTTTAAATTTGTATCTCTAGTTATCTCAAACATTCAAAACATTCAATTAATGAACAGAGACCTGGATTTGATTAGCGAATGGTCGCGGTCCTTCGGACTGCAAATCAACCCTAGGAAATCCCAGGCTATAATTATTGGTGGCAGATATATGCGGAATAGGCTCGATGTTTGAAAGGAGTTCAGATTGAATACGCAAACACGGTTAAAAACCTAGGGGTGACATTGGACTCCTATTTATCGTGGACTGACCATGTTGCTCAAGTCAGTCGTAAAGTGCACTACACTTTTCATTCTTTGAAAAACCTCCAGTGCTTCTTGCCCCTGAACCCCAAAATCTCCCTTGCTCAAACTCTCATTCAGCTCATTATTGACTACGCAGATGCTTGTTATTTGGATGCCACCGAGGAGGTTTTGAATAAACTTGAGCGTTTACAAAATATCTGTATTCGTTTTGTTTTTAACCTTAAAAAGTATGATCACGTTTCTAACTTTCGCAAGACACTCCAGTGGCTCCCTATTCGACTTCGCAGGAACTCTCGCATATTGTGTCTCCTATTTAACATCCTTCACAACCCTAAAACACCTTCCTATTTGCGGGAACGCTTTTCTTATGCCCGTCCTGATTGATGTGCTTTGCAGGTCGCATCTTAGAAACCTCCTAAAATTTCCTTCCCATTTCACTGACTTCTACTCCTACTCCTTTACTGTGCACGCGGTTCGGTTGTGGAATTCACTTCCACCTGACATTAGGGACTGTCAAACTGTTGCAGTATTTAAAAGAAGAGTGAAAGAAGATCTTTCCATTTCGTCATAGATATTTTAGTGATATTTATTCTAGAAGTATGTATGTATTTAAGTATTTATTATATGTTTTATTAGCTTAGTGAATTGTTTTTTAGGTTTTTTGTATTTTTATTTTCTCTTTTATTCTTACACACGGTGTCTACATCTCTTTTTATCCTCTGTCCTATCGCAGGTGTACTGGAAGAGATTTCTTTAGAAATAAGCATCACCTATGTACGTAATTTTCTGTTCCTTTATTCTTGTCTGTTTAGTTGTATGTACATAAACGGTTAAATAAATAAAATGCGGCCTTTAGAAATGTCAACAGTGTCAACTTAACATTAAATTGAACGAACTATTTATTAAAATTAATGCAGAATGCGATGTTACTATACACATAATCTATTTCTTTAGTCAGTTGACATTGGTTGTTGATTTGTTAATTTTGTGGTAATCACCAATTCAGCAACCCAATTTGATTTGACTGTTCTGTTAATTTAACAGGTTTGTTAGTTGATTATAGATTTTAATAGCCGTCGAGAAACCGGGGATAAGCGCACTCGCGACTGGCATTCGACCGAGACAGACTGGGATTGCCGTTTACGCGCGCCCGTTCTCGCTTGTTGTATGGAGCCGACCTTCTGTGGATACTACTCTGTGGTCGAACTGAGCCGATTTTAATATACGGACAAAGTCATTGCCTGTTCAAGTTTAGTTTTCCACGTTTTCGCCGTCGTGTGCACACCGTTATTTTGTTAAATCTCCTCACAAATATTCATATTATGTTTGGCTTTACATGGAAATAGTATCTATAGGTAGGTGTCTGCATTTTTGTGGTATTGAATATTGATGTATTTGATACTAAAACCTTTTGTCAGATTTGTGCTTCTTCTCACTCTGTCCACGCCATCTTACACGAAAGACGCAACAGCAGACGGATGCGGCGTGGGTGCCATCTACCGTTGAACGGGAGAAGATCGCCATCAATCCGGTCGTTATTTAGGTCGCTCCGGTCACTCATTCGGTCTCATTTTACTGGCGCCTCCGTCAAAACCTATTGTCTTCTCTTGCGAACCGCCAACCGCTACGAACAACCATGCCACAGAGTACATTTATTGAACCATGTACTGTAATATTACTAAACGTTTATTTTCAATACACAACTATTAAAACTTCAAAGTCGCTTCATTTTGGACGAACCTGCACATAATTTGGTGCATCGAGACGTATGCTGGAATCAAAACTACGGAGAATCGACTAACGACGCCAACACGCAACGGGCGACGCCATAGTTGGACCAGCAGCCATTTTAAACGAGAAGAAAAACGGAAGATTTATTAAAACGCAACGGTCAGGTCTTTGTTACCGTCCTTTCCTTAAACGTTTAGATTTGTTTTAACGCTGTGTTTATACGATTACAGTTCGTTTGTGCGCGACGCAGCTACGCGGCTCCGTTGATTCTTGCACGTGAGTACCTTATTCGTAGCCCGCCAAAATGTCTGTAAAGTCTGTAGAGGAAGTTCTTTCTGAGTTTAAGAAACGTAGGGGTAGTGTAAAGGGCCGGTTAACCCAATTTAAAAATTTTGTTGACTCGTTTGGGGGGGCCAACTTGACGGCTTTACAAGTAGCCGAACTAAAGTTGAGAGTTCAGGCCGCCATCGAGATATTTTCTAAGTTCAATAGCATTGAAAGTGAAATAGAATTACTTCTATCGGAAACAGAATTAGCAGCTAATTCAGAATATGTTGAAGCGCTAGAATCAATGTATTTTACGGCTATGGCCAGTGCCAATTGTCTTATTCACAACGCGGAGGCTTACAACAGGTTCCCTGTAGCATCAGCTCGCGACGTATTCCGACCACCTATTAATATAAAATTACCGGATATAAAACTCCCTGCCTTCGAAGGTTCGTATGATCACTGGCGGGAGTTCAAACATTCATACATCACTGATGATCCACAACCGTTCCGATTTAGATGAAATACAAAAATTTCATTATTTACGGCCGTCTCTGAACGGAAGTGCGTTACAGGTTATAAGTTCTTTAGAGTTCAGTCCTGCCAATTACATTCACGCCTGGGAGTTATTAGAAAACCGCTATCATAATGATAGGTTGTTAGTTAATAATCACGTCAAAGCCTTATACAGTATTCCTCCGTTGAAACAGGAATCACCATCACAAATTCGGAAATTAATTGATACCGTTCTACGTAATTTACGCGCTCTGACGTCACTCGATGAACCCACAGTCAATTGGGACACCTTAGTTATTTATTTAATCGTTAATAAGCTTGATCCTTCCACGGAACGGGAGTGGGAGAACCACATAGGTGCCATGTCTTTAGGGTCACGCGATAAGGTCAAATTAAACGACTTAATATCATTCCTCAGAAACTGTGCAGATACATTAGAAATGATTAGTGCAAACCACGTAAAGTCAAAAGAATTGCCTCAACAAAGTGATTATAAGGATCAACATACAAGTGATAAACGAAGTACAAACCGCGTGCATAGTTATTCATCTATCAAAACTACTCGTAACAACTATCGTAATAATAGTTTAAAAAAAGATTTACCTAATTGTGTTTTGTGCAATCAAGGTCATGCGTTATACTCGTGCATAAAAGTTGTTACTGAGAAGAAGTTGTGTTGGAATTGTCTGCGAACGGGTCATACGTTAGACGACTGTATTTTCGGACCGTGCAAGCAATGCCAACGCAAACATAATAGTTTGTTACATTTAGAAGATTATTATAATCAAAGTGTTAGTAACAGCGCCTGTGTACGTGGTGAGTCGCGCGGAGAGGCGAACATTACACACACTACGACGACTGCGCTGCATTCTTTACCTAATAATTCGAATAATACTGTTGTATGCGATAGAACAAGTAGTGATTTTAAATTGATAAATACTTTCCACGGCGTTAGTGGAAGTAGCGGGTAATAATAATGTTTATCATACAGCTCGTGCGCTTTTAGATAGTGGAAGCCAGAACTGTTTTGTTACGGAGAAATTGTCTAAACGAATAAATGCGTCTTATATACAGTCCACAGTTCAAATCTCGGGTGTGGGACAATCTGTCGCACAGTCGTGCCATTTATGCGATTATCAATTCGATCAAAAGTAAACGATTATTATACCAAGCTTAGATGTATTGTCTTGCCATGCATAACGTCCAGTTTGCCTACAATGAACATAGAAGCTGGTCATATACGTATTCCTGATTTCCTACAATTAGAAGATCCTACGTTTAACGTCAGTTTAGAGATTGATTTGCTGATAGGAGCAGATAGATTTTGGGATCTTTTAGAAACCGATAAAATACGTTTACCTAGTGGACCATTCTTACAAAATTCGAAATTAGGATGGTTGTTGTCCGGTCCTGTGTTTGTTAGGAACTCGAAACCTAGTCACGTTCATTGTCATTTCAGTCAGGACATTGATAAACAGCTCCGGTTATTCTGGGAAATTGAGAATATTCCTTCATCACCAGGTGTAATTCTTACAGATGATGAACGTATGTGTGAGGAATTATTTAATAATACGACTAAACGCGAAGAAAATGGTAGATTTTCGGTTCGTATACCGCTAAGAGAGGCACCAGACACACTGGGTGATTCTTATACGTTAGCAAAGAAACGATTTCTATCATTAGAACGTAAACTTGAACGTTTACCGGAATTTAAACGAATGTACACTAACTTTATGCGAGAATATAGTGACTTAGGTCACATGTCGAAGTTAGCTACTTGTAGTCAACCTAACTATTATCTTCCACACCATGGAGTTATTAGGGAGAGTAGTACGACTACAAAATTACGCGTAGTGTTCGACGCTAGTGCTGTCACTAGCTCGAACAAATCATTAAACGATATTCAGTTTCCGGGACCCGCGTTACAAAATTATGTTTTTTCTATTTTGTTGCGATTCAGACAATATAAATACGTAGCATGTGCAGACGTGGAGAAGATGTTTCGTCAGGTTCTTCTCCAGTCTGATCAAATATTATTACAGTTAATATTGTGGCGCGATAATCCCTCGGATCCATTGGATACCTACCAACTTAATACGGTTACTTACGGAACTGCGTCAGCTCCATTTTTAAGTATGCGATGTATCAGACAGTTAGCGTTAGAGTGTGATGACGACGTCATCGCTCGCGTCATCACTCAAGACATTTTCGTAGACGATCTTATCACTGGTGATGATGATTTCGATAATTTAATTCAAGTTTGTCAGAAAACTTCAGAAGTACTACAGTCAGGGTGTTTTCCTTTGCGCAAGTGGACATTTAATTTAGACGTATCTCAAGATAAATCCACAGAACATTTTATAGGCGAGCATATGCAAAGTAAAACACTGGGATTAGGTTGGCACAACACTAATGATGAGCTGCATTTTGTTACGAATATTAATTACAATGATAACCAGTCGGATTTAACTAAACGTGTAATGTTATCAGTTATATCACAAATATACGACCCATTAGGTCTTCTTTCTCCTGCAGTCATAATTTCATAAATTATTTTACAAAAATTATGGTTAAGTAAAATTGACTGGGATACTCCGGTTTCTAGGGATATTGTTGACACTTGGAAACATTTTAATTTTTCGTTAAGATATTTAAAAGACATTCGCATTCTACGTCACGTGAAAGGTGATCACACTCAATATACAGAACTTCGTATATTTACCGACGCATCCCAAGACGCATACGGTGCGTGTGCTTATTTACGTACGTATAGTAATAACTCTGACGTAACCGTGCGTTTGTTGTGTGCCAAAAGTAAGGTTGCACCTCTAAAGGCTATAAGTATTCCTCGTTTAGAACTATGTGGTGCCTTAATAGGAGCTAAATTATACAAAAAAATCATTGAGTCTAGTAAAATATATTTCTGGACAGATTCTACAATAGTCATGGGTTGAATTAAAATGTCACCACATTTACTAAAAACATTTGTACAAAATTGAGTGACCGAGATCAATGAGAACTTGTTACAAGTCTCTCTTCAAATGATTATATTTTAGCAGCGAGGTAAACCTTCCGTCATTTATTCGGATAATGGCAAGAATTTCGTTGGCGCAGAGAAGGAATTTCCTTTATTTTTAGAAAAAGCTTCAGAAACTATTGTTAATTATGCTTCAGACAATAACGTTCAATTTCTATTTATTCCTCCTTATTCTCCACACTTTGGCGGTCTATGGGAGAATGGGGTACGCTCGTGCAAGTATCACCTGAGGCGCATAGTAGGTAACGCGCCATTAACTTACGAGGAATTTTGCACAGCTTTGACACAAATCGAAGCCGTCCTAAATTCCCGTCCAATCTCACCTTTATCCTCAGATCCTTCCGACCTGACTCCTCTTATTGGCCGGCCGTTGACAGCACCACCTTCTGAAGACGTCACAGACAAGCGGACTTCGAGGTTGACACGCTACGAACGAATCGAACAACTTCGGCAGCACTTTTGGCGACGTTGGTCCACAGAATATGTGTCGGAGCTGCAACTGCGAACCAAGTGAAAGACTGAGCAGGATGACATCACACTGAGCAGCCTTGTCCTGATAAAAGATGACAACCTACCGCCGTTAAAGTGGCGGTTAGGTCGTATTACACGTATTTTTCCTGGAAAAGACGGCGTGGCTCGAGTAGCGGATATCTACACAAGTACTGGAACAATTCGACGAGCCTTCTCCAAGATTTGTCCGCTGCCACTGCAACCAGTAAGCGACGACGCCTAACTCCGTAATCACTTTGAAAGCTGGGCTTCCAAGGCCGGGGGCATGTCCACGCCATCTTACACGAAAGACGCAACAGCAGACGGATGCGGCGTGGGTGCCATCTACCGTTGAACGGGAGAAGATCGCCATCAATTCGGTCGTCCTTTAGGTCGCTCCGGTCACTCATTCGGTCTCATTTCACTCGCGCCTCCGTCAAAACCTATTGTCTTCTCTTGTGAACCGCCAACCGCTACGAACAACCATGTACTGTAATACTAAACGTTTATTTTCAATACACAATTGTTAAAACTTCAAAGTCGCTTCATTTTGGACGAACAAACTTGATCCTGCACACACTCAAACACGAATTCTGAAGTTTAAAAGAAACATTACAGTTGGAATTGTCAAGAAGAGCTGCGGTACTTTTATCTAAATAAAATTTATTTAATATACTTCATTATAATATCTACTCCGTGAGTAGGTACTATACAGGGTGTAACAGAAACCCTGTGCTATCCTTATGCACTAAAGGTGACAGCTGGTATAGAATCACTATACATAGTTTCAACTCAAAATAAAATACTCTAAGAATTGATACCAAATTTTCGGTTTCATATCTTTCTTAAATTCAAATCATAACGTGTCACCGCACTATATAGGTGAATAACTTTCCACGTTACTTTCCAATATCACGATTAATATCTTCCGTAATTCTGCGCGCCTAGTACCGTAGTAGCCTACCGCAGGCGGTGTTCTTTGTCGGCGCAAACTGACGATATAAAAAATGTCGCCGCCGCACCGCGCCGCGCCGCCAAAGCGATTGCGCGCGCGTGCAATAAACCATACTTACAGTTTACCGTGATGTAATAAATAATACGTAATTATTGATTTACAGTTTACTAGTTAATATCAAGCCAAAAATTGCACGTAAAAACTGAGATAACAAAAGTTACGTGAAAAATCGAAACAATGTTTAAGTAGGTTAACTATTTTCCTCTATTATTACTTATTATTCCCGAGTAAACACTAAAATCTTAAAGCTTTGCTTAATTTAGTAAATTGGCTTCCATTTTTAAAGATGGGGTACGATGTGGCGACCTTGGTATTGTATGCACAAGGCTGCTCGCTTGTTCACGGACACCTGAACATTGCGTAGCATGTCTGGTATTTTTGTCCTCAATGTGGCCTCAATCTGCGCTTTCATTAATCCCATTGTGTCACACTGCACTGCATACACTACATATTTAATGTACCCCAACAAAAAAAAAGTCTAACGGGCTTAAGTCTGGAGATCGCGGAGGCCAAGCCACGCTTCTACTACCACGCCTAACCCACTGGGAAAAGCGCACATCTAAATAATGGCGCACATCCCGAGCAAAGTATGCCAGTGCACCATTGTGTTGAAAAATTAAATTATTGTCCATCACAAGATTAACATAACACAGGTAGCTCCATGAGGACATCGTCTAAATCATTCCTCAGGAAGTGGTGATGCGATGCGGTAGTCGGAAAAGAAATGCGGGGCGAACTTAGCAATAATGCGGGAGAATTATATATGAGCGGGCGAGGTAATATGGTATGCCGAAAACCCATCAGACGAGAGCTAAGGAAAGCAAATCCACTCACCTGCAGTGCCGCCACGAGGTCCTGAAGAATGCTTCTTGGAGACACTTGAAGCAGCGTGCACAAGCGATAGATATTCACGTCCAGTTAAGCGGGTTTTTGAGTTATAATCGCGGCAGGTTGCGAGCATGCAAGCGAAGTTTAGCGGTTTTTTATTGGCACGAAAGACAAATATGGCGGCGCGTCGGAGCAGTTTTTTTTTAGCAACGTGGATGCGGAGCGGCGATCGACAAACGAATGAATGGCCGCCGGACATGGCGGTCACACACGCGAATGATGAGTGAATGCAATCCCAACACTCGCTGACCGAATAATTCGGCAACCATCCTCCCCCCTTTGGAAATCCGTAGGATTTTCGAAACAAAAGAAAGGATTTTAGATTAAAGCGGAGCAAGATCAAATGGCTTGACATAAAGTTAAAGGTTACGAGAAGTTAATATTGAAGGTGTGTATTAAATTACAGGTATATCTATACTAAATTATATTCTTAAGATTAACGAATTTATAACTGTGCTAATTGATAGACTAAGTTTAAATTATTGTGAAGGAAGGGGACACAACTTAACGACGGGGCGTTTGAACGTCCCTGCTGTAGTGCGTACTAATGCTACTCGCACGATTCCATCTTTACCCGGGTATACTTGTTCAACAATGCCGGTAGGCCAGCGAAGCGGCGGTGAATCATCCTGGTGGATGAGAACAAGTAAACCCGGCTGAATAGGTACCTCAGGAGTATTCCATTTTTGCCTCAGTTGAAGTGTATGCAAATAATCTATATGCCATTTTTTCCAATAGCTTTGGACTAAACTGTCTAATAGGTTTTTTCTATTATGAAGGCTTACAGATGCGTCAACCTCATAAGCAGGCAACGACTGCAAAGGGGTTGTGTTTAGAAAATGCGCAGGAGTTAGAATCGTATGCGGCTGGTCAGACAGCGCACACAATGGACGAGAATTTAAGACGCTCTCAATTTAAGTTAATACTGTCAACAATTCCTCATAGCACAGTAATTGTTGCCCAATGCAACGATATAAATGAGTTTTTATGCATTTTATGTTGCTTTCCCAAATTCCTCCCCAGTGAGGTGAGCGAGGAGGGATATTACGCCATGTTACTTTACGATTATTTAATTCAGTTTGAAATGCGGTAGATGTATCTTTAGAAGAAAGGAAAGTGTATAATTCGTCCAATTGACGCTTTGCACCGATGAAATTTGTTCCGTTATCGGAATAAAGAACAGATACCGGCTCTCGCCTAGATAGGAAACGCTTGAAAGCATCAAGGAACGTTTCTGAACTTAAGTCTGAGGCAATTTCAATGTGTATGGCTTTGGTAGTCAAACACACGAAAAGACAAATGTACGCCTTTTGGCTTTTAACGCCCCTCTTTCGCGTGATGGTAATATTTATAGGCCCAGCGTAATCCACGCCAGTGTGAGTGAAGGCCTTAGCTTCTTGCACTCGAGAAGGGGGTAAACTTGACATCATAGGCGTAGGATGTGAGGGCGCAACCTTAAAGCAGAAGTTACATTGGCGTATGCGTTGGCGAATAATATTTCGAGCGGAAATGATCCAATATCGTTGCCTTAACAAAGACATAAGAAGATGTGAACCAGTATGACAATTGGATCGATGACAATCATCTATTAGTAAATCGACTAAGTGATGTCGACGAGGAAGCAACAATGGATGCCGACTTTCATAAGGTATATGAGCATTTGTCAGTCGACCACCCACGCGGAGCAATCCGTTGTCATCTACAAACGGATCGAGCTTTCTTAAAGAAGGCGAAGGTAATCTACCCTTTTTAATATTTTTTATTTCATCAGCAAAGTGTTTTCTTTGCAACTCGCGAAGAATCACGAGTTCAGCGGTTTCAAGGTCAGAAACCTGAATTACCGGAGCGGGAGGTATCTTACGTAGAAAACGCAAGACATATACCAGAATACGTAATAATTTTTTCCAAGACGAGACTCTGAGAGCTAGCTCCAGAAGTATCGAAGTATCCAAATCAGAAATGACTGTTAGAGTAACAGAACTCTTTGCTTCAGGTATAGAACCTTTAACACAGGACGGTTTGAATGGTGCGATTGGCCATTCAGCGATTGGATGGCAAATCCAAGGTGGACCGTGCCACCACAGCGGATGATTAAGGAGTTGCGAGGGTAATAAACCTCTCGACAAACAATCACTGGGATTTTCTATCCCGTTTATGTGGAAAAAGCGGTCAGGAGATAAATTTTCCTGTATCTCAGTCACACGGTTGGCCACGAATACTTGCCACCGGTGTGGAGATGAATGAATCCATGACAGAGCGATCGTAGAATCACTGAAAGCGAAAATCTCCTTTATACGATAGCGATTATCAAAAACCGTATGTACTTGTTTGACAAGTTTAGCCAGAAGCAGCGAGGCACACAATTCAAGCCTTGCCAACGAAACAGTCTTTAGCGGAGCCACTTTGGACTTAGCGCATACTAAATGAATGGATATATTACCGTTAGGGTTCGTTATGTGCAGGTATAGGATGCAGCCGTAAGCCTTCATACTAGCGTCTCCAAAGCCTAGTAAATTTACTACACAGCCGGCCGCGACACCTAAGTGGCGGGGTATTTGTAAATTAGATAATAACGGTAATTCCGATTTCAGTTTAGCGAAACGTTCAGTAATGATTTCCGGGGGCTCTTCATCCCACCCCACTTTAGCAAGCCAAAGATCCTGTATTAGCAGTTTGGCATAAAGAATGACAGGTGCGACGAACCCTAGCACGTCAAATAAGCGAGCAATAGTAGACAATATAGCACGTTTAGTGTTACAGGTAGTCGCGGAGGATGTGGAGAACGAGAACACATCAGAAGTAGGTATCCATTTTAAACCTAAAACCTTCAGTGTGTCATCATCATCTGTGAACTCGATCACCGCACGATACGACTCCGGCAAGTGAGCGAGAAGTACCGGTGAGTTGCTCGCCCATTTGACGAGATCAAATCCGCCGACCTTGAATAAAGCGAGCAGCTCGTCCGCTAAACGAATACCATCTTCGACAGAGGGTACAGAAGTGGTTAAATCATCCATTTACAGTTCTCTCATGGCGACATCTGCCGCGAGAGGAAAGCGCTTGCGATAGTCCTCCGCCAATTGACGGACGGTACGCATCGCCAAAAATGGACTCGAGCGCAGGCCGAAAGCCACAGAGTTAAATTGAAAAATACGAATACTCTCGGTATCATTAAAGCGATATAATATTTTTTGATATTTACGATCGTCATCTGACAATGAAATTCGAAGATACATTTGACGTATATCAGCGGTTATTGCGACCTTAAAATATGTAAAATTAAGCAAAAGCGAAAATAAGTCTGCCTGCAAATTAGGCCCTGTATGCAACAAGTCGTTGAGCGACTTGCCGCTATCCGTTTTAGCGCTTGCATCTAAAACAATACGGGTTTTTGTTGTCGACTTGTCAGGCCGTACAACAGCGTGGTGCGGGATGAAGTAGCCTTCATTTATAGCGGACAAAGAATAAGGTATTTCCGAAAGATAACCCTTACCTATATAATCATTAATTACGTCGTTATACGCTTGACGTAATGCGGGAAGCGAATTTAACTTGCGCTCTAGCGCAGACAATCTACGCTGAGCGTGAATGAAGGAGTTACCTAAAGACTTAGGTTCACATTTAAAAGGTAACGACACAATATATCGCCCACATGAATTTCGTGAAACGGTCGATTTATAAAAATCTTCACACTCTTGATATTCCGGGCTTTTTTTGTTAGCAGTAGGTACTTCCTCTAGTTCCCAGAATTTTAAAATTATATTATTTAAGTTGTCTACTAATGGGCCGAAGGACCAGGCTACACTGTCATGTTTATTGACAGAAGGTACCTCACCCATGACAATGTAGCCAAGCGTGGTTTCTAAAGCATGAGGTATGAAGCGAGCATTGACCGCAGAATCAGCTGATTGAGAGATAGATGCTGGTATAACCTTTTTTCCGAGCAAAACAAATGCGAACATTTGCGTACCAAGAATCGCGTCTATGTTCCCAGGTACATCCCAGCATTCATCTGCCAGCGGTAAACTCTTGAAATGATCCATCACGGACCTTTGTACCGCGCGAACAGGTAACGGATCAGCTATATGATCAATCACTAACATTGTCAATTCGTATTGAGCGTCACTTACGCGCGATTGTATTGTAAGCGACACGTATCCCTTAATGGGAGTGGAAACTGTACCTACTGATTTTAAAGATGAGTTAACAAGCGGTTAAACATTTAGTTTTAATTTTTTACAACATGCGAGAGTGATAAGGTTATTTTGAGAACCACTGTCTACTAAACACCTTATGACAAAGCGTTTTCCATTTATCGGAACATAAACTTGTGCCGTTGGTAAAACCACTGATGTATTCAACTGGTCACAAGGTACATTTGTATTATTACGCGACGTCAACGCGATCGAATTGGTAGAATTAGTACATTCTTTCAACTCGGCACACGAACATGTCACGACCGGCGGTGGCGCGGCTGTGTTTACATGCATACACACTGACTGGGCTCCGCTATTCGGTGCGCTTGCACCCGACAAGGTCGAGGCTCCTAACGTATTAGGTTGAGATTGTTGTGGAATTAACTCGCGATTATTAAAATGCAGCAATGAATGATGCTTTTTGTTACAATGTTTACAAGTGTTTATAGAACCACAATTAAAGGTGGAATGTTTACTACTAAAACAATTGATGCACATTTTATTATTTTTAATGAACTTAAAGCGATCTATCACACCCAATTTTTTGAATTCTGAACACTCGTATAAATGAGTATGTTGCGAGTTTTTACAAAAAATACAAGAGGGTATATTACTAACCTCCTTTTCTGTTACTGCAAAACTATGCGAAGTTTTCGATGCAGAAGAACGCGATCGATTTTGTAAATTATTCCCCTGATTATTTTGAGGTGATGGGTTCTGACGAGCAACAGTTGTTCGTTCAAGAACCTTTATGTGATGCCGTACGAAATTTACTAAATCATCACTTGTGGGTACATCTTTGTCGCGGACGGATAACTCGAAACTTTGTAGTACTTGCGAATCTAACTTTTTTAAAACAAGATGAGTAAATATGAAATCGGATAAATCGCTAATGTCTAACTGTCTTAACGCGGACCAAGATGAATGAACCTTTTCAATCAAATTATTTAATTGACCGGGTGAACCCGAGATCGGTTTTATGTCGCGTATATTATTTAAATACATAGACCCTAGTAACCTTTTGTCCTGGTATTTTGTCACCAACGAATTCCATATCGTAAGATAGTTAGACTCATTAGGAACTATTCCCGCGAATACATTTTTAGCGCTGCCATTTAATTTGCTTACTAAATACTGTACACGCTGATCATTAGTTAGATTTTTATTGTCATGAACATTAGTTTTGAAGCATTGGTAAAAGAGTGGCCAACTTGCCGGCTGGCCAGAAAAACTTATTAATTCCAATGGCGGTAAGCGGCAAAAATAAGATTCGCCCGCGGGCTTATCTACCTTCGCGCGGTTAGATTCTAATAAGGTATTACGTTTATATTGAATTTCTGAAAATAATGTTTCGAAAGAGCTCCAATTACTAAAACATATTTTACAATCAGGGTCTATTTCTAATAATAACGCATTATGTTGATCACAAAGATCGTTAAAGTTATTATATAATTTTTCGATATTCGAAGAAGCGGCTAGAAATTCTTGTTTACTTCTAGTATCAATATTTGATGGAATAATTTTCTTTGCAATCTTGAATAAGTCATTGATTTTTTCGAAAATAGTTTCTTTTTTTGCAATGATCATTTTCAATTTTGCTTCCGACGCCATTTTGTGGCGTCCCTAAGTTCTCGTTGTTCGAGTTAAAACTTATAGAAAATGCGCTAGCTATGGATTATTGAACAAGTAAATCTGATTATTACTAGTCAAAAAACGTTAAATTGAATAGATCGGACCTATTATACTCGCTACGTCGATAAGTCACTCGAAGCACGGCACGATACACGTACGTGACTTCTTCGTTATGTTAAAGATGCGTAGGTAATTTACTCGAACAAAGCACAGTTATAAACGTAATTATGTAAGGAATACTTAGGTAGGGAGATAGGGATTATATTATACGGTATGTACTGGCTCAGTCCGACTCGAAATGGACCAAAATTATGGTGATGCGATGCGGTAGTCGGAAAAGAAATGCGGGGCGAACTTAGCAATAATGCGGGAGAATTATATATGAGCGGGCGAGGTAATATGGTATGCCGAAAACCCATCAGACGAGAGCTAAGGAAAGCAAATCCACTCACCTGCAGTGCCGCCACGAGGTCCTGAAGAATGCTTCTTGGAGACACTTGAAGCAGCGTGCACAAGCGATAGATATTCACGTCCAGTTAAGCGGGTTTTTGAGTTATAATCGCGGCAGGTTGCGAGCATGCAAGCGAAGTTTAGCGGTTTTTTATTGGCACGAAAGACAAATATGGCGGCGCGTCGGAGCAGTTTTTTTTGAGCAACGTGGATGCCGAGCGGCGATCGACAAACGAATGAATGGCCGCCGGACATGGCGGTGACACACGAGAATGATGAGTGCATGCAATCCCAACACTCGCTGACCGAGTAATTCGGCGCAACCAGGAAGCTTAAATAATTTTGGCCGTTTAAGCTTTGCGGCAAGAAAACTGGTCCAACAACGACATCTCCAATCATACCTGCCCACACGTTCTGGTGAGGCGTGTAAATAGCCTGCACCTTTATTAGAATGATATAAGAAAAACTTAACTCAAAGACGTAATGGCGGACTTCAAAAATAAAATAATTTCCCCATTGATGAATCCTCGAGGAACCAATACCATAGAATTAATAGCAGCTAAACATGCCCACGTACCTTTCCAATCCAGAGATCCCACTCAGACCCAGGGAGATGGGAAGATATCTCGTTCATGCGTGCGTGATGGCTTGTAGGTCTGTAGATGCCGGCCGGCGAGCAAATCTTCTTAAATCTACCGGTGGAATGGTTGAAACTCCAAAAATCAACATTGCACTATAAGTCCTCAATGAAGCACAGATGCAGGTCCATTTATTTTACGAGTATCGTCAAGGTTTCATCAAAAACGGAATATTCAAAAGTCGGCACTCGCCATGTCTCTTTTTGCGGGGCGGGAAGTACACACACGCTGACACCATCTATCGGTCATTTTGCGAGAAAACTAAAGAAAGTTCCGATACATGGGCGCTGCGACAACGAATATTGGCGCGAGGATTCATCAATTGAGAAATTAAAATATTTAATTTGAAACACTAACATTATTATATTATAGGAACAAATCCTAAAATGTTATTATTTTATTTTTTACATTGAAAAAAGCATTGACGCTTCACCACGTTCAGTCGCCATTGGTGTCGGAATGACGATTCTGTCGAAGCATGTGGGTTCGTGTGAGACCAAACATGTTCGTTGTGGATGTTGCTTATTCCCGCTCTCGTGAAGGATGCCTCATCGGTACATAGCACTTTTGAACCAAAATCTGGTGAAGCTCCTAACTGGTTTCGGTACCACTCGCAGAAGACCACGCGAGGCAAAAAATCTGCCGGTTTCAGCTCCTGGGTGCGACGGAAGTGATATGGGTGCTGACCGTCATTGCTCAGCACTCGCCGTACCTGCATATGGTTAGAGGCACCCAGCGCTAATGCAGCTCAAAGTGTGCTAGTGCGTGGATTTAGTTCAAAATGCTCCAATACGGCTTCTTCAAATTCTGGATCGGTAGTACTCGGGCGACCCTCTGAAGCAGATGCATGGAATGACCCAGTTTAGTACAGACGATGTACCATCCGACTAAAAGATGCCGACAAAGGCAGCTGTCGACGCTCAGCATCTGGTCTACCCTCAATAAAGCGCCGACGATACAGTTCTCATGCAGCTCGCAAATTACCATCTGCTGCTCCGACACACATTTCGTAATATTCGTTATTATTTAACGACATTTTGCAAACATAAAAAACTAAGTCAATTAGGCGTAGCCGTACTGAACTGATGCACGTATCACAGGGATATAAACGAGTGCACTGCTGACGCGGAACAGACGTCGACTGACGAACGAGCAAAACAATAACATTGAATAATAATATTGCTAAATAAAGCTCCTATTCCCTACTATTCTGGTACCTAATTAGGGTAGCTGTCCTATTTTATTTTATTTTATTTATTTGGCTCACCAACAATTGAATACAAAAATGTGAGATACATCGAGAACACCAAGAAATAGGCATTTCTTAGTCTCTTTACCAATAATGCAGGCCTGGAAATGAAAAGCAACACTTGTAAATATTGCACATGATCCAAATACGAGTAATGTGTTTAGTAAAATATTAACTTACCATACCAGAAGATGAATCCAAGTTATGCCCGTATGACCTTTTCAACCATCCTCCATCTACATATACAGTAACAAATGGAACACCGTCAGAAGACACATTTCCTTTTTCAATAGCCATTGACCTTTCTCGTTCACCAGCAGTTTTAATTTCCTCTGTCAAATGATCAAACCACACACTGCCTAATGTTTTTTCAACAGGACGAAATTTATTAGCTGACATTGTTGGAATATCCACGAGACTTGTTATGTGAACTGCTTGAGTGTAGTAGCTACCAGCAGTCACAGTTGCCCACACAAATGCAGTATTTATTTTATCACCACTAACAAATTCAATTTGTGAAAATTCACACATATTTCGGAGTCCTTCCAAACGGAATGCCCACTCAATTACATGCTTTAGGTCCACAATGCGATACCCAGTTATCGCAGATAAACATTTATTTGAAACAGTTTCCACAGTTAATTGAAATAATTCAGTTTCAGGATCAGCTTGCGGCCAATTAACCTGTAAAGGTTCAACTAAAGGTTCAGCTGTCACTGTGCTAGTACTGGGAATACTGTAGGTGGCCTCTAAGTAGTATTTTGGTTTTGCACGCGCATATGTTCTTGGTTGTGTATTCTGGGTACTGAAAGAAACAAATCAAAATGTATTGACCATAATTAGATACCCTACACCACAATGTAGTGCTACTTTTACGAGCAGCAAGAACAACATGCTTATTTAAGACATACACTATAGAATTATCTATGAGGATTTCTTCATTCACTGGAGGCAGCTTCTTGGTTTCTTCAGAACGCCAAACTTTCTTACGGCTGTAATACGATTTAAGAATGTAAGTAAACTTTTGTCAATAGAAAACGTACATAATATACGTAGGTAGGTATTTTATGAAATCCTACATCCAAACTTGGCTGTTTTACGAAGTAGCCGGATACAGAATTAGTTATATTATGCATGTTTACTTACCACTCACTATCGTGAAATTGTCGTAATCCACCTCGAACACGTTTTAAAGATTTGCGCGGCCCCGAATATTCGTGTACTTTATACGCTTTCTTTCTTGTATGAACAGACATTGTAGACGTAATCTAAATCTGAAACATAGAAAAACAAATGAAAAATAAAAGAATATGTTATTTTTATACACTCAGTATTTGAATAATATTGAATAGTATCGAATTTCACAACCATGTAATGAGATCGCAGTATTTCGCAGTCGAATTCTATCTAGAAGAATAAGACTAGTAGTGTAGGAGAAGCACCATACTCCTAGCTCCGTTTGCTATTAGTTATAAGTAGCTATAAGAATGTACTAGTAGCATAAGAAAACACTTAACATCACCTAACTAATAAATTTTCCACGAGACTATGCTTGTCCTTCGGAAATAAACACGTTTTGACTTGAACGCAGAGAATCAACTCAAAACTGCGTACGGGTTTATCCCTGGCTCAGAAAAGTTGACAGGTCGTGACTTGCACGAGAAAATAGGGGCGTGGTTACTGTTTAAACCACATATATTGGTGTCATAGTTTTACTCGGGTGAGGTGTACCCGCTACGTTAGTTATAGTACAAAAGTAATATAAATGCGTCCCCTAGGATTGAAAGTTAGTCCATAAATAGTTCCAAAATTGTATCCACCAAGTTAGTAATAGTACCTAACCATCAAGTGACATGCTCAATAGAGCCCTGTGTAGTCGCGTGTCTGTAGTATCTGTATTATGTCTGTATTATTGCAATAATTAGTGTTTTCGAAGGTAAGATTATTGCCGTAAGTATTATGATTGTGTTTTATGTGTATTTTGTTTCTGAATTGTGTTTACGTGCCCTTTTATTATATTTGTGAATACTTGTACTGGTTTAATTTGCATAAAGACGACGATAACCCCCGCCTATCAGAGTCTAACCACACCGCCTAAGCACAGCATGCAGGTTGTTTGATATATGTTTCGTGTGCTGTGCTTAACATTTGGTCCTTGCGAGTCGGATAACCGATTGTCCGGGCGTAGTCTTACAAACTAGCGTTCGGAATCGGATTACGCTTATAGGCGAATTAACCAGGTACAATGAGTGAGAAAAGTGCAGTAACCACGCGAAGCAAACTACGCAAAATGACGGAAGAAGCAGACACGCGGCGCAGGGAAGCCGCCATCGCCTCGGACTCAGGCTTACTGTCGGAAGTGCCACCAGGTTCACCATCAATAGCGCCAACGGTAAGATCAGCGGCTGCCCCCATTATTCCGCTGACCGGGGGTCGAGTAATCGACTATAGTGAAAAGCCGGCAGAGGGCGTATCAAGGCAGACAGTCGCACGGTCGCCGCGGAGCAGCAGAGTTTCGTCCAAGAGTAGTCGCAAGGGCGTCGAATTCTTGAGGAAAAAGGCCGAATACGAAGCTGAGCGTGATTTGGTGCTCATCAGGGAGAATCTGGTGAAGAAAAGGATGGAGGTGGCAATAGCAGAGATCGAGGCGAATGCAGAAAGTGAGGACTCAAACTCAGAGGTGGATACGACGCACCGAGTTGAAGAATTGGTGAAAACAACGCCCCACGCGATGCAACCAGAAACGGCGATGTTTACGGCGGCTGCGTCTCGCGCGCCGTCTACGTCGCACGTACCGCTTGAGGGCACCGCGCCGTATGAACCACCTACGATTCAAGACCAAAATGTAAGTAGAGTGAATCTTGAATCTAGTATGTACCGTGTGCCGGCTATGTTAAGTGAAAGTAATGTGTCGCATCCGTATAGGAACCCCGTGAGCAATTCGGGGCCTATGCAGACGCCAGCCCATTCTGAAGCGGTTAGATTCCGTTTGCCCGACGATTATCCCGCCTTCACCACTCCGGTCGCAAGTGTACCTCGAGTATCGACACTCGAGTCGGTCACACAGCGACAGGGAAATAGCGGAGTGGGGGCTGTAGAAAGGCAGCGACTATCGTCGAGCGATAGAGACAGGAAAACCGATAAGCTGGCGGAGGCGATCACTAACATGGCACGCCCGCACCCGGTACCCAGACAGGCTTACGAATTGCCACATTTTAGCGATGACCCAGCTGATTGGATATCATATAGGAATATGTACTGGGACACTACTGAATTATATAACTTTAGGCCGCATGAGAATATAGCGCGTCTGAAGTCCTCTCTACATGGGGAGGCGAAGATAGCAGTGGAGGACCTGTTACGGTCAGCGAGAGAACCCACTGAAATAATGCGTGCATTAGAAGAAGAGTACGGACATCCAACCGTCATACTTCAATATGCTCTAAAGAAGGTGAGAAATTTACCTAAAGTGTCTGAAAGTGGCCAGGAATTAAGGAAATTCTCATCGACGGTAAGGAACTGTGTGTCGCTACTAAAGAATGTTAGAGCAGATGGGTACCTGAATAACCCTCAACTAGTGAGTGAGCTGCTAAGTAAGCTGACACCAGTTCAACGAGCACAGTATGGTGACTTCGCGATGGGCCTGGATAACTCACAGGGGGTGGACTTGAGCCTTGAGGATCTCACCCAGCTTGGAAATGCTGTCACAGTTCCTCATACACGTGACGCGTTCCACTTCATACTACCTACAACCGACTGTGTATGAACCAGAACAGGCTAAACTCCCTGTGAAGCTGCAGCAGACCAGCGGACGGACTAGACCTGGAAACGCGGCACGCCCAGTCACCAACAAGCCGCAGATGACACATCGTGTGAATACACAGAGCGACGAAGCTACGAGTATCACACAGAAGGAATGCGTGATGTGCCACGGCAAGCATGTCATAGAAGATTGCGACCAGTTCAGGAAGCTGAATATCCTGGGAACTGAACTGAGAGCTGAAGATCGCTGGGAACTGATCAAGAAGAAAAAAGTGTGCTTTAATTGCTTAAAGGCAAAACACACTAAACAGTTTTGTCGCGCAAACAAGTGCAAAAAGTGCGACTACAAACATCATGTGTTGTTACACGAAGACAGGTCAAAACCAGAATGTGTAACAAACATAGGAGAGTGGCGAGCCACAGCGTTATTGAAGATAGTGCCAGTGTCGGTGTGTAACGAAGATAGCGACAACGACCAGTGTTATGCGTTGTTGGACGACGGGGCAACAGTATCGCTAATAGACAGTTCTCTCGCTACTAACCTATCGGGTCCACGTGTGCCACTAACATTAAAGACCGCGGGCGGTCATGCTGTGTCGGACCTTACCTCGCGAGTGGTACAAGTATGTGTGAAGGGCCCCAATGGACAGTGCCATAATATCAAGTGCCGGACATTAGCGAACTTGAACTTGCCTACACAAACAGTGACCTCTTCAGTGATCAACGATAACGCGCACCTGCGCGACTTGGGTTGCGCAGAGATGAGGGGAGCCAAGCCGCTGCTGCTGATCGGGCAGGACAATTGGGAGCTGCTCGTTGGCGGGGACACCCGCCGTGGACGATCCGGTAAGCCAGTTGCCTCACTAACTAAGTTAGGTTGGGTCATACATGGACCATTTAATAACGACAGTAGTACCGAAGCAGTGAACTGCACAACAGTTTCCCTCCCAGATTTGCATGATTTAGTAAAGTCACAGTTTGAATTAGAATCGATAGGCATTTCTCAAGTAACCCGCAAACATAAGGATGTAGAACGGGCTGTACAGGTGTTAGACAGTACGAGTCAACGCACCCCTGATAAGAAGCAATGGGAAGTAGGTCTTTTGTGGAAATAGGACAACATTCTGTTGCCTGATAGTTATAGACAGGCCCGGCAGAGGTTATACGGTATCGAGAGGCGGATGCGTAAGGACGCTCGTTTCGCTGAGACGTACGCGAACCAGATAGAGCGTCTAGTAGCTGAAGGGTATGCACGGAAGGTGGAAGGCGAGGTAGATAGCTCACCGGTTTGGTACCTACCACATTTCGGTGTTGTAAACCCGAACAAACCAGGGAAGCTTCGCCTAGTCTTCGACGCGGCTGCTACGTCCCAAGGTACGTGTTTAAATGATAACCTACTGACCGGACCCGATCTATTAAATTCATTACTAGGTATTTTAATTAAATTTAGAGTAGGTCCCATAGCGTTCACAGGCGATATAGTTGATATGTTTTTGCGAGTCAAGATTAGGGCACAAGATCAGGGCGCGCAGCTTTTTTTGTGGAGAGGGGCGAATGATGGTAGGGAACCTGATACCTACGCCATGACATCAATGATATTTGGCGCCGCCTCTTCACCAACCACGGCGATATATATACTTAATAAAAACGCCAATGAGTGGGTTAACGTTCACCCCGAAGCTGTTGAGGCCATAAGAGATAAGCACTATATGGACGACTATTTAGATAGCACGTGGTCCGTAGAGCAGGCCAACAGCCTGATCGAGCAGGTTGCCAGAATACACGCCTCCGGGGGTTTTATCATACGGGGGTGGGTAACCAACTCGACAGAGTTAAGGGAAAAGCTAAAAATAGATATGCCCGATAAAGTCCCGCTCGAGAAGGGAATCGGGATGGTGGAGCGGACATTAGGGTTGACATGGTCGCCCAAACGAGACGAACTGGGATTTGACTTGTCGTTCAAACGGTTACCACCTGAAATAATAAGTGGCGACCTAGTACCCACCAAGCGTCAATTTTTGAGCGCGATTATGTCAATCTATGACCCCCTCGGCTTTCTCTATCCCTGCGTCATCCAGACGCGAATATTGATGCAGAGGATATGGAAGTCGGGGATCCAGTGGGATGAACCTCTAAAGGACCGAGAGGCCAAAATGTGGTTTGCCTGGCTCAAGCATCTAAGCATTTTGACCGAAGTTAAGATACCGCGGTGGTACGGGCTGGACCTCAACAATCTGGAATTACACGTGTTCGGGGACGCCAGCGAACTGGCCTACGCCGCAGTCGCCTACCTTGTGGGGTATAACCCTGATGGGCATCGAGAGGTCGCCATGCTATTAGGTAAAGCGCGGGTGGCCCCTCAGAAAGTCATATCCATTCCTAGGTTAGAGCTTCAGGCAGCGGTGCTAGCGTGTCGAATAGCGGACACCGCTGAAAAAGAGTTAGGGCTACCAATCAGGGAGAAATTTTACTGGACAGACAGTGAAACTGTACTTAAGTGGATAAATTCGGAGGCACAAGACTTCCAAAAATTTATATCGCATAGATTAGCCGAAATAGATAGGTTAACAGTCAGAGGCAACTGGCGCTGGGTCCCCACGGCGGACAACCCAGCAGATAAGGCTACCAGATTGTCTTGGCCTGATGACCATGCAGCGTGGTTGTCGGGCCCCTCGTTTTTGTATGATTCACAGGAGCAGTGGCCAGCATGTCGCGAACCTGAGGCGACAGAGGCAGACCTCGAGCGCATCCAACGAGTCAACACTGCGGCGGCCCCTGCCGGGCCCTTCCTGGAATACGAGCGCTACTCAACATGGCAGCGCGTGCAGCGCGTTATGGCGCGCACGCTGATTTTCATCGAGCGATGTCGCAAACGAAGAGCGACGTCGGAGCTGCGTCCACATGACTTGGAAAAAGCGCACCTCCACCTAATGAGGTTGTGCCAAAACGACAGCTTTCATCGAGAACGGGCCGCCATCCTGAAAGGGTTGCCCGCACCTGTCGACAGCCGCATAAAGTCATTGGACCCGATGTTCACCGACGACGGACTGCTACGAGTACGAGGACGTCTGACTGCATGCGAGGAGCTCACATTCG
Organism: Dicycla oo; assembly: GCA_948252095.1. NCBI lineage: Eukaryota > Metazoa > Arthropoda > Insecta > Lepidoptera > Noctuidae > Dicycla > Dicycla oo. The sequence goes on along the minus strand of OX411713.1, from coordinate 12,521,197 downwards.
GAGAAAAACACCCGATTATTCTCGACGGGCGTCACCCTCTGGTAAGGAAGCTAATCGCTCACTATCACGCGATGGCTCTGCACGCGAACCACGAGACCGTAGTCAACAATCTACGAGAAACTTACTGGATCATAAAGGTAAGAACATCCGTAAAGACCGTGGTCGCGAATTGCCAATATTGTCGCATCACCAGAGCCAAACCCATACCACCAAAGATGGGTGATCTTCCACTCGCCAGGGTAGAGACCACAAGAAGAGCCTTTGTGCGAGTAGGGGTCGACTACTTCGGCCCAATGGAGGTGGCGATAGGGCGGCGCCGCGAAAAGAGGTGGGGAGTACTCTTTACCTGTCTCGCTACGCGCGCCGTCCACCTAGAGATAGCCGCCACACTAAGCGCCGATTCGGCGATACTGGCCCTGAGGCGCCTGATAGCGCGCCGGGGGCAACCAGCACACCTGTACTCCGACCAGGGAACCAACTTCATCGGGGCCAACACCGAGCTACGAGCAGCCCTGAAAGACCTGGATCAGGATACACTGAGGGACGAGGCCACCAACCGAGGCATCGAGTGGCACTTCAATCCCCCCTCAGCGCCACACATGGGCGGCTGCTGGGAACGCCTGGTCAGGTCTGTGAAGAATGCATTGAAAAGCACGCTCAAGGAGCGGGCCCCTCGTGAGGAGGTCCTTTACACCCTCCTCACCGAGGCAGAGCTGATAGTAAACAGCCGCCCGCTGAGCTATGTGTACGACGATCACGAGCAGCCTGAGGTCCTGACGCCAAACCACCTGCTCCTGGGCACGGCGTCCGGGAGTACACCGTTTGCACCGAGCAGCTACGAGGACGTCGATTCCCGCCGGCAGTGGCGGCGGGTGAATGCACTCGCCGACATGTTCTGGCGCCGCTGGCTGCGGGAGTATCTCCCGACTCTACAACGTCGTGAGAAGTGGACAAGTAGTGGACCCAATGTGCGTGTTAGTGATGTGGTAGTGATCGTTGACAACAATAGAGAACGAAGTGCATGGACAAAAGGTGTGATACAATCTGTGTATCAGGGTAATGACGGAATCGTCCGTGTTGTAGATGTTAAGAGAGCAAACGGGGTCTTACGTCGACCAGTAGCAAAGATTATTGTGCTTCCCACGGAAATGGATGTAAAGCGGTTGAACCCTCTTACAGGGGGTGGAATGTAGGAGAAGCACCATACTCCTAGCTCCGTTTGCTATTAGTTATAAGTAGCTATAAGAATGTACTAGTAGCATAAGAAAACACTTAACATCACCTAACTAATAAATTTTCCACGAGACTATGCTTGTCCGTCGGAAATAAACACGTTTTGACTTGAACGCAGAGAATCAACTCAAAACTGCGTACGGGTTTATCCCTGGCTCAGAAAAGTTGACAGGTCGTGACTTGCACGAGAAAATAGGGGCGTGGTTACTGTTTAAACCACATATATTGGTGTCATAGTTTTACTCGGGTGAGGTGTACCCGCTACGTTAGTTATAGTACAAAAGTAATATAAATGCGTCCCCTAGGATTGAAAGTTAGTCCATAAATAGTTCCAAAATTGTATCCAGCAAGTTAGTAATAGTACCTAACCATCAAGTGACATGCTCAATAGAGCCCTGTGTAGTCGCGTGTCTGTAGTATCTGTATTATGTCTGTATTATTGCAATAATTAGTGTTTTCGAAGGTAAGATTATTGCCGTAAGTATTATGATTGTGTTTTATGTGTATTTTGTTTCTGAATTGTGTTTACGTGCCCTTTTATTATATTTGTGAATACTTGTACTGGTTTAATTTGCATAAAGACGACGATAACCCCCGCCTATCAGAGTCTAACCACACCGCCTAAGCACAGCATGCAGGTTGTTTGATATATGTTTCGTGTGCTGTGCTTAACAAGTAGAGTAGATTTATTATTATTACAGATGATACAGATTTACTTCAGGGTTACGTTCTGAACTCATTACAGAAAATAGAACAATGAAATAAATATAAAAGTAAAATTTTACTTATTTAGTTAAAATAACCCTGGTAGAATATTGGTCGACGAATATGAAGACAAATAATCAGATTAGAATAAGTTATTTATATAACAAATAAATCACGTCTATCAATCTGATGTAAGTTACTCAATCATTTGTTTGTTTCTGAACCAATGATTTCAAAACTGTTGTTCTGAACGCACCCACAAAACTAAACTCTGGACACGCGACACAATAGGTATGTACAGACGCCAGCACATCAAACTACTACAATATGTCATATTTCTTTAATAGATTTTCGACTTTATTGCTAAAGCATTAGGTTCAAGGTGGATTGGGAAAATCTGACAGTATCGGGTAGGTTGACCTGCTGGTATCTGTACCTATGCAACATAACAAACTAAAAATAATGTGTGTCTGTCTGAAACTGTTTGCAAAATGCGTAAACGGTATTCTATTTTGTAAGTAGGTACTTCCATTTTGCACATGTTTGCAAACTTAATTTTGTGATTATTACCGGTTACCGAATTATAATTTAATTTATTGTTGACTAAAATATATATAAACACATTAAAATATGTTAGACACTGACATTGATTGAGACATAGGTAAGTAATTAGTGCTGGCCAACACCTACTGCCAAAAGATACGTAGGTACTTAATTTTACATTAGAATAAAATTGCGTATTTTGAATAATTATTACTATACCTACAATCATTCTATTAAATTGTAATCAAATACATACTAGAAATATTACTATTTGAATCAATGAAAATGCATACAAAATAAAAATAACACACGAGAAATTCCGCGCGGAAAACCTAGCCTAAAGCACATAACATTACATATTTTTGCATTTTATTACAAGTGGCTCCAGCGAAAGAAGTCTGGCAACCGATTTTCTTCGTAATTCTTCAATGTAGGTCAATGATCCGAACTTGCGAAGTACGGCAACATGGCATATTATATTACCTATTTATGAATAATGATGGTTGCCGCGCAACATTACAAAGTAATACAATTGTTTACATTGATAAGGTTGTAGGTGACTCACATTATATTTACAATATGTACATAATATATTTATACGCCCTACACTAATAAACACAAACACACAATATACATTATAAACATAAACACTAAACAATAATTAGTAGCATTTATTATAATATACGTGATTACCGTACGGCCCGTCCGTCATTAACGCAATCATACTCATAGTACACTGGACACGCGCGTCGCCTGCTGAGTTCCTTTGCCTAAGACGCGTGAAGTTACATGTCGTGTGACGTATGCGTACACGCATTCATTCGCCGCGCATTCGGTATTCACCGGTCACTAGTCACGACCTACCTCATACGTCGGACGCCCGCTTGCTTGCGCTAATTACGCGACCTCGAAGTACCCACGCGAAATCGCTTTGTAGATAATACCGAACTTTACCGCTTGTGCTTGTGGATGTACAAATCCACGCTCGCTATTTATTGTGCCTTCATAATTGTATTAAAAACATTGTTGTGTAGTGTGTGGACCATTAAAGTGTTGGGACCGTCAACAGGACTATCTTTTCTTCAGACCTAGTAAGTCTACCCTCACACACCACCATATAACCAAAAGGTCGTCAGTTTAATGTTATTATAATGTTTTATTTTTTAAATGAAAGGTAGGAAAGGGAATAAATCAATTAATATACGACAGAATTATAAAAACGTCTGCACGCCATCTAGCGTTCTAATTTCTAAACTATTGCAATCATGGCACCGTAATAGTTTTCTCTGTCTACGCATGGCGCTTTAGTTTGCTTGTCAAAACTCACGCACACTCAACGCACGCGCAAGTGTCCAATTTTGCTAAGATTTCACGATCGTTTTTCTCAGTAAATAATGTAAGTTTTTTCCTAAAAAGGTCAGGGGCGGTCACATTTCATTGTAGAAAAGTGATAAAATGATTCGTTTTAAACAAACAGTGTCTATGTTTAGCGTATAATCTGAAAGAAAAATGTATGGACGGCTCATCGGAGCATCTTCCTTAAAAACCGACTAGAATGGTTTGTAGAAAACAGGAATTTGCTCCCGGCGACTCAATTCGGCTTTAGGAAAGGTCTGGGTACGGCTGATAGTGTAGATACCCTCACATTAGAGATCCGGCTGGCCCTCAGTAGGAATGAGTCTGTAGTAGCCGTTTTCTTAGACATTTCTGCTGCCTATGATTCTGTCCTCCTACCTGTTCTCAGGCAGAAAATGCAAGTGCTGAGAATTCTGGCTAGGATCTGTCAGATCATTTGCCGTTTCTTTTTTCAGATCGTAGTGTTCAACTCAGGATTCCTGGGGAAGGCTCTGAACCGAGGTTGGTTTGGAGAGGTCCACCTCAGGGTTCCGTACTTAGCCCCCTTTTATACAACATTTATACCTCTGATCTTCCTTCTTGCCAAAATTTTAACTGTAAAGCACTTCAGTATGCTGACGATATTGCACTATTGGCCTGTGACAGTTCCATCGAAGATGTCGCTCAGTCCATTAATGCCTCTTTGTCCTCACTAAACCAATGGCTTTTAGGTCATGGGTCATCTTTAAGTGCTCCAAAGAGTACCGCAGTTCTCTTTACTCGTAGACGTCGTATCCCGTAGGTGGACATTAATATTGACAGTCAAGCCATCCCCATTAAGGAGAAGGATAGGTTTGTTGGGGTTACCCTGGATTACAAATTGTCGGGAGTGGATCACATTGATAATACAATAAAAAAAAGTGAGCGCTCGGTTTCGGTATTTAAGGCTTTGGCGGGTGTCTGGTGGGGAGCTCACCCATACACCTTAATGCTGATATATAATGCGCTGGTTAGGAACCTGTTACATTATTGTAGTTACCTAATTGAACCATGTCACAAGGAAGCTCTGCGTAGACTTGATGCTGTCTAGGTCAAATGTCTGAGGATTGTAATTAATGCCATCAAATCCTCCCCCATAAAAGCTCTCCAGGTTGAATGTGCAGAATCTCCTCTTAGTCTTCGAAGACAATACTTAGCTGGATTACGCTTCTGCCGCGTTCCGATGCGGACGTGTCTGCATAATATTCTGTTTTAATTAGCGCGGCGCAAGCTGTCGCTCGTAATTTACTCGCCATGAGCAATGAACTTGTGGCGAATGAGCTGCTGGCGTTCATGCAACAGAAGCTGGATGTGATGGACGAGGTGTCTGCTATCCAGATCTGCGCAACGAACTTCAGCGAGGAAGACATAGCTGCTGCCAAGCTGTTGTTGTTCAGTGTGCTTAACAAGCGCGACGAGATGGTGTCCCGCCGGCGTGACGGGACTAAGAAGAGCCTGCAGGATATAATCACGCTGTTCAAGGAGACCGACCCGGATGACGTGCCGACGTTTGTGGCGAAGGAGTTGCACAAGCTTCCACCCGTCACCTTCGACCACGTCGACGTAACGAGCCTTCTGAAGGACATCGTCTTCGTGAAGGCCCGCCTCGCGGATGTTCTGGCGAAATTAGATGCATCCCAAAACTCTGTCACCGAATTGCGCAAAGAAGTTAGCGAGTTGCGTAACAGTGTGGCGGTAACTAGGTCATCAGCCGATGCATCTAATGTAAACATGTGTCGCGGAGCCGGCCTCGATATTTCGTTGTCAAATTCCGCGTCAGCAGTTTCGTCGCCAGTGCATCCGTCGTTTGCTGAGGTTGCAGAGCGCACCGCCCCCGTGCCCCGCAGCCCTGCGCCCGTCACCGCAGCTCCTCCGCACAGCGCCGTCCAATTTCATCACCCCGTCCCGCTGCCAGTATCTGCAGCGCTGGCGAAACCCTTACGAAAGGACTTCGCTAGCGTCCCCGCGAGTGCCCCAGGCGCTCCAAGTATGAAGCCTATGCCAGGAAAGGCGCCGAATAGGGCTGATGAGGAGGGTTTCGTGACAGTGCAAAGGAGGAAGCGTCGGTCGCGAGCCAACAAGAACCGCTGTGGCAAAGCTCCTTCGAAGCCAGAAGTGAGCCTGCGTGCCGCTAAGCCGAACACACCGGTGTACATCTCCCGCCTGCACTACAACACTAAGGCGGAGGACATCGTGGAGTACGTGCGCCAGAAGACAAGGTACATGCCGAGGGTGCAGTTACTGGAGTCGCGCCGCAACGTCAATTTCAAGGCGTTCGTGGTGCGAGTACCGAATTGTTACCTGCCCGTCGTCATGGAAGAAGACTTCTGGCCGCAGGACGTGGTGTTCCGTCGCTTCCGCGGACAAGTGCCACAGGACAGCTCAAGGACAAGCTAGTGAAGTGAAGCTACTAACATAGTTTTAAGCTATATTTATTAACACACGTTTTGTTTTATACTTTATATATGTTAGTTTGTAAGGTATGTATCTATGGGCCATTGTAGCCTGATAATAAATGTTTTATTATTATTATTATTATTATATTAGCAGATCGATTCTTGTCAAAAGTTTTCTCTAAAATCTATTCCATTGATAAATAGGTACGGAGAGCTTAAACACCTCTCCTTACCTGTCTTCCGGTCTTTTCTTCCGCATATGAGGTGGTCCAGTTCAGGCCAAAGATCGTTTTGGCTCTTGGGATCTCCAAAACATCCCAGGACGTAAAGGGCGACTTCGATCGGGCCACCAAGAGATACTGGGAGGGATGGAATTTGTATTTTACGGACGCATCCAAATTGTCGTCAACAGGTTGTACATGTGTTTCAACACACTATCAACACTCTAAAATTGCTCTTTTATTGCAATGCCCGCCAGAGACTTCAGTATTTACAGGGGCATTGGTATCCTAGAAGCTATCTATTTAATTTTAACACATACTATTACAAAATTCGGTCATTTTTCAAGATTCTCGCAGTAGCATTCAAGCTTTAGGTCAAAATCAACTTAAATCTAAAATTCACCGTAAAATCATTTTTGATATTCTAAATGTATTCACCTGCTCTAACATCGGTCTAAACATTGAGATAGCTTGAGTTCCCAGTCACTCGGGTATAGGTGGCAACGAGTGCGCCGACTCACTGGCTAAATTTGCTTCATCTAACCCGGTAGATCAGAAGCACTATATAATACAAAGTTATGACTTACGAACTGATACGAAAAACAAGCTGTACAACAATATGGCAGATAAGTTTGAGACTTAAGGGGACGTACTACGCCGGTATTCAACCTGACATCCAGCGAAAACCTTGGTTTATTAAATGTCGCAAATTGTCCAAGAGAACTGTTACATTCTTGTGTAGACTGAGACTTGGTCACTGCTGCAGTTCAGCATTCCTGTACAAGGTCCGTGTTCGTGACAGTTCCTTGTGCGAATGCGATCTTGATGATGGTACTCTGGACCATATATTTTTCTCATGTCTGTTAAATTCCCAATCCTTTGACTGGTACCGCAAGCTTTCCAAAATTAAAATTCCTGTCTCTACTAACTTCCATTCCCTCTTGACTAACTTTTTTTCCTAAACTTGTCCAAGTTTTATAATCATTTTTAAATGTAAATCTAAATGTAAATGTAGTTCGGGGTGTAGTTATAATAACTCTGTAAATATATATGTTAACACCAGAAATAAGGACAAATTACGTGCTCCATTTCACCGGCTTCATAAGGTTCATAACTCATTTGTTGGGCTTGGTATATCTTTTTATAACAAGCTACCCTCTTCTTTGCTAGATTTGCCCTTTAATGCGTTCAAAGCCAAAGTAAAATCTAACGTTTGTTCAAAGGCATACTATTCTATCAACGATTACTTAAACGATAAGAATAGTTGGTCGCTGTGTTAAACTTAAGACAATGTTTATGTTCTTTCTCCAGAATTAGCACACCTACTGACAGGTTATATGAGTTCATATAATTATTTATTTTCTTTCGACTCTCAAGGTCAATTTATTTTAATTTTATTTTTATTTATTATTGACATAATCTACTCATTTCAATGTTTATTTTTTTATGAGTGGTATTGCAGTATGTGGTAAGCTAGTGACCTCGATAATTGATCATAGTTTTTCTTGCCCGTGCAACCGGCAGCAAGTTCGTCATGCTCACTTAGATGTCACTGCTTGCGGTAGCATCGGGGGTCGGGTTGTCTCCTTCCCTCAAATATGGCGAGGAGGGTAATGGCTGATCTTTGCGTTATACTCGTGAACGGGTGCTGCTTGTGGTGACAGGTCGTCTTGCTGACCTTGGTTTTGTTTTGTTATTAGTAACTTAACTCGTTGTTGATTTTTACTTCGATGGTCCTGTGATGTAGTATGTAAGTACTTATTATTTCTATGTGTGTAACCAATATATAATCCGTGTAACAACATAATTAAAGACAGTCTTGTGCTATATCTTGTGATGTTTCATTCAATCTGACACCCGACCTTACATGGCGACCCTGCCACCAAACAGGGCTTGAATCATGTGCGCGACTAGTGTGGACTTTGCTCTGCGCGACTACGGTTTAAGTGAGAGACATATTAAAAGTGACTTTTAATCATGTGTAACTCAAAAGTAACTAATGAAGAGGTATTTCTCAATCAAAATAGCGCCGCTAAAAACACCGCGACGGTGGAGGAATTTAAATTTCATTTGTCGGCAATAAGTATCGTGTTAACAATCATTTGCACGATTTTATTCCTTGGCACGCTGTACTTCGTGTTTAAAATTTACAAGAGATGTCATGAGTCTTGGACGCGAGAGCAGATAACGAGACATATCTTACGGCGTTCTTTGGATCGATCCAGAAGGAACCGCGGCGGCGCTAGTAGCATGTCTGCAAACGAGGACTATCGGGTCCATGCTACCAACAAGGGTCCTTAGCAACACAGAGGCGTGTAACAAAATGTGCAACTCGGCAAGTATTCTTGTGAGTTCAGTGTCCTAATAAATGTATGAAAGTGCGGCATTCTAATTCGGACTGTATACGCGTATCTTATCAGTGGCATCATAATCGTAATCTATAAATATGGACTATAAACTTATTAACAGTTATGTATGAGGAGTTATTGCAGTTATACAATGACCTTGGTAAGATAAGAATATATTTAATAAAAATAGGGGCAAGTAGACGAAAAGGTGAAATTGTTTTAAAGAAACTCAAAGAGGCCGATAATTTATTGAGTGCTTTCAATGAGAGATTAGAGCATTTAAATTTGCTTAAAACTGGATTAAACAACGAGGAAATTTGTAAATTTGATAAATTAAACAAAGATTTTGTTACGTTATATGACAATATTTTAGACTTGTGTAACAATTCAACATCAGCTGAAGAATCTAAGATAGAACTAAACATGGAAAAATTTGATTTAAAGATCGCCTTGAGCTTATTACCAGTTTTAAATGACGACGGCACAAATACGAAACAGCTCATTGATGGGATAGAATACTATCAAACAGAACAAGACTCAGTCGGTCAAATTAAGTTAATAAATTTTGTTTTAAAAAGCCGACTTTCGCAGTCTGCTAAACTCAAACTTAATACGAAGTATGACAGTGTAAATGAGTTAGTCAAGGCTATGAAAACAAGCCTGCTACCTAAAAAATCAGCTACGGCTCTACAACACAAATTGTACAATTTGAAACAAAACGATCTCTCTATAGATGACTATGGTAAGAAGATAACTGATTTGTTTGTTGACTTGACGATTTCCCAATCAGAAGGCAATGAGTCTAACTTTGGTATATTGAAGCCTATAAACGAAAAATTAGCCATTAAAAGTTTTGCCGACGGATTAAGAAATCGTCGTCTAAGCACAATAATAGCAGCACGACAATTTACATCTCTAAGTAATGCTATACAAGCAGCGATCGATGAGGAAGTTTCAACACCGTCCACTTCAGGTGATATTTTATTTATACGCCGTAATAACAACTATTACCAATATAGGAATTCCAGAGGTCAGGGGGTGTCGTCACGAGGACGAGGACAAGCAACCCCACCGGCGGAACGGAGGGATGATCGAATATCGCAAGCAGGTCGCGGTGGATGGAGATCTCGCGGCCGTGGTGCATCAGACCGTAGAACTAGAGGTAGGATATTCTTTAATCAAGCTAATAACCAGGAACAACAACAGCATATGCATATTTTGACAGATGCAAACCCGCGAGAAAGTCAATCCGAAAATAATAATGATAATTTAGAAGAGTTTTTTCGTGAATAAAAGCGTAATGATGTCATGTAGTAGCATATATCATATTTCATTACACTCTAAATATAATAATCTTGCATATACGTGGCTAATCGACACCGGTGCATCCATATCGGCCATAAAATATAAACACATTAGTGAGTTGAATGTACCCATCCACAAAAGGAAGCTTGTTGTAAATGGTATTGGTGGAAAAATAGAAGCGATCGGTTATGTTTATCTCGAATTAAGAGCAGGTGATCAAATACTAAACCATAAATTCTACGCATTTGAATCTTTATCCTGTAAGGCCAGTGGCATTTTAGGCCAAGACTTTTAAGCAAATACCATTCCATTATTAACTTTAGAAAAAATACATTGGCTATGAATAGTAATAATAAAGAAATTAGTCTGCCGATTACCTTACATAATGAGACGCTAACTATACCAGCTAGGTCCGAAAGTACACATTACATTGCGACCGACATAGCGGAGGACTGTGTAGTCTGTGCGGCGGAAATAGGAAACGGAATATTTTTAGCAAGTACACTGACAAAACCCGTGCATGGAAAACTACCAATTAGAATCCTGAATATAACTGAAAATGATTATTATTTACATAATATTCAACCAAATATACATAAAGCAAGCGATTACAATATCTGTATATTTGACAAGCCCAGTAAATATGCAGAACGAGTCAAAAAACTGCTACCTTTATTAAATTTGGGGCATTTAAATAAGGAGGAACAAAGTAGTATTACAAATATATGTGCAAAATATAATGATATATTTTATCTCGAAGGTGACCAGCTCACTACGACAAATATATACAAGCATTCAATAACTATAAAACCCGGTACTACACCAATGTACAGCAAACCTTACAGGCTCCCACATTCACAAAAAGAGGAAATACAGAATCAAATTGACCACATGCTCGAACAAGGTATAATTGAACCATGTAATAGCGAATGGTCTAGTCCCGTTCTTTTAGTACCAAAGAAAACAAACGGAAAGAAAAAATGGCGTCTAGTCATTGATTACCGAAAGCTAAACAACTGTGTGCAAAATGATAAATTCCCACTACCAAATATTCATGAAATATTAGATTCACTCTCTGGTTGCATTTATTTTACACACTTAGACTTAAGTCAAGGTTTTTATAATGTGGAACTCGAACCCGACAGTAGAAAATTTACAGCTTTTCATTCAGGCCAATTTCAAATGACTAGAATGCCAATGGGTCTCAAGACAAGTCCTAACTCATTTGCCCGAATGATGACAATGGCAATGGCGGGCCTTAATTACGAAAAATGTTTATGTTATCAGGACGATTTGATTATAATGGGACGGGGCTTATTAGACCATAACAAAAATTTAATCGAAGTTTTAGAAAGATTACGCAGTGTTAATTTAAAATTAAATCCGATGAAATGCGACTTTCTTAAGAAAGAACCTCTTAGGCCACGTCGTAACAGACAACGGTGTGCTCCCCGATCCGGAAAAGATTAATGCTATACAAAACTATACAGTTCCTCGCAACACAGACGAAGTAAAGCGTTTTGTAGCCTTAGCGAATTATTATCGCAAATTTATTCCAAATTTTGCAGAAATTGCTAACAGTTTAAACATTTTATGTAGGAAAAATGTTCAATTTATTTGGAATAGTGACGCACAAAAGGCATTTGAGACGCTTAAAGAATGTATGACTGCACCTCCAGTTCTACAATATCCGGACTTATCAGATAAAAATCAGTTTATTGTACAAACTGACGCGTCAGGTTACGCGATAGGGGCGGTTTTATCCAATGGCGATGGTCGGCCAGTCGCTTACGCCAGTAGGAGTTTAAACAAAGCAGAACGGAACTATCCGACTATAGAAAAAGAACTCCTGGCTATAGTATGGGCCGTGAAACATTTTAGACCCTTACCTGTACGGTCGTTCATTCAAAATAGTCACCGACCACAAACCACTGGTATATTTGTTTAGTTTAAAGGAACCGTCAAGTAGATTACTCAAATTTAGATTATGTTTAGAAGAATATGACTATTTCATTGAATATGTCAAAGGTCAACAAAATGCAGCCGCCGATGCGTTATCTCGAATTCCGATATCGTCGAACGATTTAAAGAACATGCACGAATGTTTATTCGTAATGACACGAGCACAAATCAAACAATTAGAGACCACTACACAGATTCCCGAGCCTACCGTGGAAAACTGTGTCACAGGTCAAGCAAGGATTGTAGGAACTATTAATAAACCTAATAATGCAGTAGAGCTGCAATTTATTGATAAAACATGCCTAAACAGGCTACAAAAAATAAAAAGAATATCTAAGGAAAATGATATATTTTCATATGATCAAAGGAAAACGGTATTATATATAAATCCATCTGCTCGATCACAACTGACGCCAGCCGCATTTGTGAGAGCGATGAGCCATTTCTGCAATGATAATGGTATAAATGAAATATATTTTGTGAAAAATAAAAACCATAACATATTTTTAGAAAAAATAACTAATGAGATTAAAAGACATACTAAATGGGAAGGACCACGGTTATGTATTTTAAATGATATAGAAAGAGTAGATAATTTAGAAGATAGGAGAGTCATTTTAAATGACTTCCACTTGTTACCAACCAGTGGCCATGCAGGCATAAAAAGAATGTTTAACAACATTAAAAATTTTATTTCTGGCCGGGTCTCGAAAAGGATATAAATAACTTTGTTAAAAAATGCTCCATTTGTCAAAAACAAAAGTATACTGTAATGGTAAAAGAACCCATGGTTATAACCACAACGGCACAATCTTCATTTGAAAAAATATTTTTAGACATAGTAGGGCCACTTGATAGGGATTACAATAATTACACATATATTTTAACACTTCAGTGCGAACTGTCAAAATATGTATGTGCCTTTCCATTAGTGAGTAGAACGTCAGCTGAAGTCGCTCGTGAGTTCGTCAACAACTTCATTCTCGTGCACGGGGTGCCTCGGGAAATCGCTACTGACAGAGGTACGGAGTTTATGTCAGAAACATTCAAAGAGGTATGTAAAATTCTTAATATTTCTAAACTGAACTCAACAGCGTATCATCATCAGAGCATTGGCGCTTTAGAGAATTCCCACAAAACCCTAGGGGCCTTTTTGAGAATACACATCAATGAAAGACCGGACTCGTGGGGTTCATGGTTACCTTTTTGGGCCTTCGCGTACAATACCACAGTACATTCAGCGACAAAATTTACTCCTTTCGAACTTGTTTACGGAAAGAAATGTAACTTACCAAGTAACCTTTTAAGAACAGTAGAACCACTCTACAATTATGACAGTTATCCCCTTGAGCTTAAATATAGATTGCAGGTTTCACAAACAGAAGCACGGAAAAACTTAATAAATTCGAAATTAGAAAGAAAAAGCAGATATGATCAATACGTAAGACCTATAAAATATAAGACAAATGATAAAATTTTGATCAAAAATGAAACTGGTAATAAGCTCTCAAATCTTTATACGGGTCCTTACACTGTTATTAGAGACTTGTCGCCAAATGTAGAGGTAAACATCAATGGTAAAAATGATGTCATTCATAAAGACAGAACGAAGTTGTATTACTCATAATTATGTATAGTAACAACCAAAGGTAACTGACCGACATTGCGATTATAACTGTAAAATGATATCCACTCATGTTACACTGAATAGATTATACCAGCAAGTAAGCGTAAGCATTGTTTATATACTCTAATGGAACATCAGTTGTAATCTTAGGTATAAGTATCATATTATTAACGATAATAATCATGTAACCAAATATTTTATATTAGTAATACTAATCATGTAACCAAATATTTTATATTAGTAATACTCAGATAATTGTAAAAAAAAAAAAAAAGTATCCATAGAAAAGAACTTTTTTTTTTTTAAATGCGTTAGGAGGTGTGATGTAGTATGTAAGTACTTATTATTTCTATGTGTGTAACCAATATATAATCCGTGTAACAACATAATTAAAGACAGTCTTGTGCTATATCTTGTGATGTTTCATTCAATCTGACACCCGACCTTACAGTCCTAGCTTATCATCTGTGACTTTGAGTTACGAATACATGTACGGCTATATGTAAGTGGGCACGCCCTTTATTACTGGAGGCTTTTATTGAGGTATAAAGTTCTGCTTACGTTTTTAGTTTTGTATTTTGTTTCTGTTTGAGTATAGTTTTCGTTTTTTTTTTTTTGTGTATATTGGCGTGTGCTAGCTTACTTATAGCAAATAATTTAATTTAATGTTTTGTGTTGCGTAATGTACCTAAATTATTATGCGCAGTGTTATATAGAATCATTTTTTTAACTGAACAGACAGCTGTGCTGCTGGGGAGTTTGTTGCGCCACTTCTTCTCCCCGTTGGGGTGGTTTTGGGATCTACCTCCTAGTGGTCCACCCCGGGCAACGGCACCACAGGCTTGCCTGTGGTACGGCTGAACGATCCCACTTAACGGTGGTCGGCTCCGCAAGGGGCCGCCTGGCTCGCGACCACCATCCCACCGGAGTCCGGCGCCAAGCAGCTTGCTGTGTTCCGTCGGTGTGTGGGAGTGCCAGTGCCTTTGGGGGAGAAGGAGATTGTCAGTTGCGCTGTTTGGCACCGGTTGTGGTCTCTGAGTCAGCTAGCCGGGTAACTCATTTTGGAGGGTAGCGGGATCCGAAGCACGGTGCCAGCCGTTGGCCGACCGCAGTCAGTAGGGGGCCCAAGTAGCACGCCAGCCACGTGCCAAAGGCTGCCCCGCCAACTCGCGAAAAATCCCGGTATGCTCCACCGTGCCAGCCGGCGACTGGATGGGAGGACCCGGTGGCCATATCCGGGGGGGTTCGGGCGTCCCCGCAGTCTCCAGATGAGTTCCCCGTAGGTTTGGTTGGCTCTAGTGTTCCACTTGGATCACTGAGCGGCGCCTCGACAAGTCGACTTTTTCCCCAACAACTCCACTCAATATGACACACAAAGCGAAGAAAAATAAGGTAAAACAACGGCTGCACTTCCTCCCACTAAAAGTGCATCTCACTAATATCAGGGGGTTGCACTCCAATCTCGATTCGGTCCATCACCACCTTGAGACCGAGAAGCCGCACCTGTTTTTCCTAACGGAGACGAAGATAACAACCTCGTCGGACGTAGCGTACCTCAACTACCCGGGGTACTCTCTTGAACACAAGTTCAAGAAGCAAGCTGGGGTCTGTGTGTACGTCCGCGATGACATTTGTTGTCGTCGTCTCCGTTGCTTTGAGAAATCGGGTTTCTCTGCCATATGGCTACTTGTGGATACTGGCGTGTAGAAATCTCTCTACATCGGCATCTACCGATCGCATAGCGGTGACCAGGAGACAACAGCGCTCTTTAATTTCCTCGTGGAGTCGACTGACGTAGCCCAGCAACGGTACCCAACGGCGAAGCTCATTTTTCTGGGGGACTTCAACGCCCATCATAAAGAATGGTTGTTCCCATACCAGAAAACTGACCATGCTGGGTTGGAGGCGCGCAATTTTGCTTTAACGCTAGATCTGACCCAGATGGTGAATGTGGCAACGCGGGTACCGGATGTTGACGGCCATACACCCAATTGCTTGGACCTTCTGCTGGCATCTGATCCGGACAGTCATTCAGTATCGGTCTCAGCCCCGCTGGGAACGTCTGACCACTGTCTGGTGAAATCCATATCAACCTGCTCTCCTCCAGATGAGAGCCCTAGAGGCACGAGACGAGTATGGCGATACGGGTCAGCAGACTGGGATGAGATGCGGCACTTTTTTGCGTCTTATCCATGGCGGCAAGTGTGCTTTTCCTCGGGTGACCCCTCGCGCTGTGCTGACGCGGTTGCGGACGTGATTCGGCAGGGTATGGAATATTTTATTCCATTCTCCGACATCCCGCTCGGTCACAAATCCCGGCCTTGGTATAATGCAGAATGTGCCCACGCTGAGGCCCGAAAAGAGACTGCCTACCAAGCCTGGGTCAAGGCCTGTGACCGCAAAATTAGAGCGCGCAGGGTTCGCGCGAAGAAGAGAGCCTTTAATTCTGCCGCCAAGTTCTGCAAGCGGGTTTTGCGTAGGGCACGTTTTGACCATGTCGGACATATCGGGGCCAGGCTGGCTTCGCACCCTCCGGGTAGTAAACAGTTCTGGTCCCTGTCTAAAGCGGTTGAAACGAATTTCTGTCGTCCCACTTTACCTCCTATGATGAAACCTGATGGGTCGCTGGCTCACTCTGCAACTGAGAAGGCAAATTTATTTGCATCTCTCTTCGCAAGCAATTCACGTCTGGACGCTGGCTCAAAGCAACCACCTACTGTACCTCATTGTGACTCCTCGATGCCGGGGATCGCAGTACACATTAAAGAGGTCCGAAGAGTATTGTGCAGTCTAGACGTGAACAAGGCCAGCGGGCCTGACGGCATTCCAGCGAGAGTGTTGAGGCAGTGTGCGCCTGAACTGTCTCCTGTATTGACACGTTTGTTCCGCCTCTCTCTTGAAAAAAGAACGGTGCCGAAATCCTGGAAGCTTGCAAATGTACAACCAGTGCCCAAAAAAGGCGACCGTGCAGACCCTGCCCATTACCGTCCGATCGCCATTACCTCCATTCTGTGCAAAGTTTTGGAAAGGGTACTGAACAATAAGTTGCTGAACTACCTTGAAGACAATGATCTCCTCAGTGACCGTCAATATGGCTTTCGCCGGGGACGGTCAACTGGCGATCTTCTTGTGTATGTCACGCACTGCTGTGGCGAAGCCATCGAGAAACACGGCGAAGCACTGGCTGTATCGCTTGACATCTCGAAGGCCTTTGACAGGGTCTGGCACGCTGCTCTGCTCAGCAAGCTTCCTGCTTATGGCATCCCAGATGATTTTTGTAGCTGGATATCAGATTTCCTTAGTGAACGGTCGATTAGAGTAGTTGTTGATGGCTGCTCTTCTGACCTTATGGCTATTGATGCCGGAGTTCCTCAGGGGTCTGTTCTCTCTGCAACTCTTTTCCTGCTGCACATCAATGACCTGCTTCGGCCTGGTATTGTTGGGTACGCAGATGACAGTACAGTTTCAGAGAGATACTTGTCCAGAGGAAAAACCAGCGGGGCCGAAGTACGTTCCTTGAGAGAGGCCATGGTAGAGCGGACAGATTTGACCTTAAGCTTTGTCTCCCAGTGGGGTGATGATAATCTGGTCTCTTTTAACGCCACCAAAACGCAGGCGTGTCTTTTTACCGCTAAAAAGAGTCGTTTCGCCCAAACTCCTACTTTTCGGGGTATATCTGTTCCTGTAACTGATCGACTTGAGCTCCTAGGCATGGAGTTGACATCTGGTCTCAACTTCGGCGCCACCATCGAGTACAAGGCCCAAACTGCGGCCAAGAAACTGGGCATCCTAAATAGGGTGAAGCGATACTTTACGCCTGGACAGCTTTTAACCCTTTACCAAGCGCAAGTCCGATCCTGCATGGAGTATTGCAGTCACCTTTGGGATGGATCAGCTAAGTACCAACTTGCCGCGCTTGACTCGGTGGAACGCAGAGCTAAGAGGCTCATTGGCGACGTAAAACTGGTGGATGCCAAGCTTCATTGCTTGGCTCATCGCCGCAAGGTTGCCTGCTTGTCGGTCTTCTACAGATTGTACTTCGGAGAGTGTGCCCGAGAACTCCACGACCTCATTCCACCGGCCCCCTTCTACCACCGGACATCTAGACGCACTGCCAGTTACCATCCCTACCTGGTTGCTATTCCACCAATTCGCACTAAGCGCTTCCAAATGTCTTTTATAATGCGCACAGCAAAAGAGTGGAACTCACTACCTGCGTCTGTGTTTCCGAACGTATACAACCCTAATCTCTTCAAAGTGAGAGTGAACAGGCTTCTTCTGGGTAAGCTCACTCCATCGTCGACTTTGTCTCTGTCACCTCTGACCTAGACTAGAGTCAAGAGCAAACCCATCACAAATAATAATAAAAAAAAAAAGCTAAAGCACTAGGAAGTGGTGAAGGGCGGGCGTTTTGGGGGACTGTCTTATGTAATTTTGACGTTCAAAAAGTGCTGATTCTCAGCCTAGTTTGAATAAATGACTTTTGATTTGATTTGATTTGATTTGATATTCGCAGATTTGTGGTGTTTTAAATGTTTATTTTAACTGTACTAACAAAAATTGTCTCGTTCTTTCAGCTACTAACATAATAATATTTTAATTAGATAACTACCACAAAGTGCAAAGTTCGATGGCTTACCTTACTGCATTGCCGTCACCACATGACGCTGGCAGAAAAGTCGACATCGGCTCAGTTGACAAAAGGAAGAAATAAATTAAAACAAAGAGTGAATAATAGATACGGCAATAAAGTGGTGCAGATAAATTATATAAAATACTGTCGAGTGTTTAATTGACTGTGTTGTGTTGTATAAGTCAGAAGAAAAAAAAAATCAATCAAAGCAAAACCAAGCTTTCAAGTTCAAAGCATGCATGCTGCTAGGAACACAAGACTTCGTTGAGGTCACCAGTACCAAATACGTGCAGTCCCAGGGTGAGCACTAACTTTCAGAGACTGGTTTCCTTTTGTACTCGTAACAAGTGTTGTTTATGTTTAATACTAATAGTACCAACTGTTTTTATAGCGCAAAACGGTGGTGGCAAATCGTTCCAACAGCGAAAGGCAGCGAATTTAAAGCTTCCACGAAAAGCAGCAGTACTATGCATTGTGGCCAACATGAGGTAAGATGATGATCTTGTTTTAATTTTATTGATATCTCGTGAGCCATTTCTGATACAGATATTCTGGTTTTTTTTTGTGAGAATGGTGCCAAAGAGCCAGATGAAGCTTTCTGCGATCTGACATTCTCATCAAATTACCGTTTTTTTTAATGGAATTATATGAGATCGGGGAGGGACATTAAAACAAAATCTTGCACCAGCGTTCTGCACTCGCCGGATCAACTTTTCGCTTTTACCTAGAATGCATGCACCATACACAGTGTTAGCGTAGTTCAGCTTGGATAAAACAAGTGACTCACATAGCATGACACGCACATCCACACCTACGTAGGGCCGTACACGGTACAAAAGCTTAAGACGGTAAAAGCAGTTGCGCACAGCCTCCATGATGTGTGTCTCAAAATGCAGATGTTCATCAAACACCACACCAAGATTACGGGCTTTTTGCACCCTATCAATAAAACACCCATCAATCTTCAAGTCCAGATTGCACATTTATTTAGAAAGTCTCTTGATTCCATGAGAATGTACTTGGACTTAACTGAGTTCAGAACCAGAGATTTTCTTTCTGACCATGCTGAAATCCTATCTAAATCCTCATTAATTCTTTTTGCAACTTTAGCAGAGTGCTAAGGGCGGAATGAGAGATACATCTAAAGATCGTCAGCATATAGGTGGAACTTGGTGTTGACCAGACAATTGGTGAAGTCGGCACTGTAAATAATGAAGAGAAGAGGGCTCAGGATTGATTCCTGCGGTATGCCCCGGAGCACTTGCCTGCAACTAGAGGACATAACATCTCCATCACTGTCACTTGTGACTTGAAAAAACTGAGAACGGTTACTTAGGTAACTCTGAAACCATTGGACTGTTTCCGGCTGACATCCGTAGAAAGACAGCTTAGAGAGGAGAAAGAAGGTGTTGATTGAGTCAATGGAACGTGAATAATCCAGCAGTACAAGCATGGTACCCATGCCCTAATCTCGGGCTTCAAGGATATTTCCAACCAAGTCAAGAAGAGCTGTGGCTGTGCTGTGCCCCTTACGAAATCCTGACTGTAACAATGGCAAAATACCGTGCTGCTCAAGATATGCCCGAAGCTGGCTAGAGACAACTTTCTCCAGAGTAAGAGGCTAACTGGCCGAAGATCTTTCACGCTAGTGGGATTAGATACCTTGGGGATAGGCCTTACTATTTACACAGATCCGGAAAAGTGGACTCCTCCGCTTTCCATAGCCTCCTCTATGGATCTGTTGATGATGGCCGTTATAGCTGCAAGTGTACGAGGAAGAGTCATCGAGTCGAGTACAAGGCCCAAACTGCGGCCAAGAAACTGGGCATCCTAAATAGGGTGAAGCGATACTTTACGCCTGGACAGCTTTTAACCCTTTACAAAGCGCAAGTCCGATCCTGCATGGAGTATTGCAGTCACCTTTGGGATGGATCAGCTAAGTACCAACTAGCCGCGCTTGACTCGGTGGAACGCAGAGCTAAGAGGCTCATTGGCGACGTAAAACTGGTGGATGCCAAGCTTCATAGCTTGGCTCATCGCCGCAAGGTTGCCTGCTTGTCGGTCTTCTACAGATTGTACTTCGGAGAGTGTGCCCGAGAACTCCACGACCTCATTCCACCGGCCCCCTTCTACCACCGGACATCTAGACGCACTGCCAGTTACCATCCCTACCTGGTTGCTATTCCACCAATTCGCACTAAGCGCTTCCAAATGTCTTTTATAATGCGCACAGCAAAAGGGTGGAACTCACTACCTGCGTCTGTGTTTCCGAACGTATACAACCCTAATCTCTTCAAAGTGAGAGTGAACAGGCTTCTTCTGGGTAAGCTCACTCCATCGTCGACTTTGTCTCTGTCACCTATGACCTAGACTAGAGTCAAGAGCAAACCCATCACAAATAAAAAAAAAAAAAAATCAACAGCATCTCCAGTTCATCTACAGTCAGATCCCTGAGCATTGGACTTAAGACCACGTAAAAGTCTCAGCACCAGGTCCTCCTGGACTGGTTCAAGCTGGAAATTACTATTACTGAATCTGTGGTGCTCAACGTAACTTAAGTCGGCGGAACTGACCCTACCACTGCCAGCCACGAAATGCCAAAAAAATGATCATTTGTTTTCTCAGGGTTGTTACAAAAGTGCGGCAAACGGTGCTCTGGTTTTTTT
Source organism: Dicycla oo (assembly GCA_948252095.1). NCBI lineage: Eukaryota > Metazoa > Arthropoda > Insecta > Lepidoptera > Noctuidae > Dicycla > Dicycla oo. The sequence continues at coordinate 12,500,184 of OX411713.1, read as the reverse complement.
AGAAATGACTATTGAGGATTTAATACGCTTACATAATGTTTTTGGTTGTTTGATATTTTTATTAATATAAGTTTTAAGATATGCACACTTTTCACTATCAAAAGCGGCCCTGACTAAATATTTGAGTTCTTTATAAGATTGTAAGAGATGTACAGATTTAGTCGCTTTATACTTAATATGGTACTTTTCACGCAACTTCATCATTTCCTTGAGAGTATATGTTATCTATGGGTGAGACTTTTCTTTAATTAAAACTTTTTTAAGAGGTGCATGTAAGTCGAAGAGATTCAACATATCCGCTGTGCTGAACCGCTGTGCTCACCCGCGCGCGGGGAAAACCGTTGAGCGCCCCACCCGCGGTAATCTTGTAAACAAAACTGATTTGCATCGTAGCTTCTTGGAATTGTGTGACCGTTGAATGTTTCTTAGAATGCTAGTGAGTAGGGCTTTATAGTAATGTACGTTTCGTTTGAAAGTATGACTTGGTTTCATTTTCAATTCAAACCAAAAGCAGATTTGCGTGGGATGACTTTACTCCCACGAACCACTACTTAAATAAAAAAAAGGGATAAATTTCATCCCATGTGTAATTAGCGGTTATATATTCATTAAATTTTGTTACCATAGAGTTCACATCCTCCAAACCTTCAATATGTTCCCAGTCCATCTTATACAAATCAACATTAAAATTGTCAAGCAATATAAATTTAAGTGGCCTGTACGTGATCCAGTGTGGGGAAAGTTTCTCCAATTTAAAATTAAGTTCAACAGATATAATAATATCCTAGGTCATTTCTCACAAGGTCATCTGATTTCAAACTAAGCAGAGCTTGTACTATGGAAACCAGATAACTGATATATTATACTAAATACACTAGTTTTTTTTGTAAATACGTACTTATATAGATAATTACACCCAGACTCAGGACAAACAGACATGTTCATGCATACAAACAAATGTTTGTCCTGGATGGGAATCGAACCCACAACTTGCGACATGATAGGCTGTATCTTAACCAACCACGTCAGCTGGCCTGTCAAATATAACTGCATGTTGGCCAAGCTCTGGTATGTGTGATACAGAGACCCCACACACACGGGCGTCAGTGCACACAACATCAATTAGTGTTTCACTATGATCAGTGAAATGAGTAGGCCCGGTAACAATTTGCTTTAGCTTGGAACATAGTAAAAAGTTGTTAAATAATTTTGTTTTATTTTCCAGTTGGTTTAAAATGTTAATGTTGAAGTCACCAAGTAAGACAACCTTATCCGCGCTAGCAAAAGAGGAAAGAGAGTTGGTAACCACATCCAGGAAGACATTCACATCAAGCCACGGCGGCCTGTGTGCAGTGCCGATGATCACTGACTGCGAGTTGATGTTAAGCCTGAGCCACATTTGCTCGACTTGTGACGCCGGCGGATGCGGTACAGCGCGCACGCTCACTCCGTTGCGCACGATGCAGATTTCAAGCCTTCTCCATATGGCGATACTGAATGCGTCTAAGTACAACGAGTGTTTCGAATTTATTTGTATTTTTGATATATCAAGTTTGTTGTTTTACCTTATTTCAGCTGACTTTTAATTTGAATTCTTTAATACTGCGCACGATTTTAACACTCCCGACCGGTGATACTGACGAACCAAGGCCTAGAATAGTCCATAGTCTTGTGGCTATATAACAAGCACTTCATAAGTTCTGTTGCATCCAGATTTGCCTTATAACACAATTAATTGATTACTGTAGACTGACTCTTCTCCAGCTCTGAAACCACAGTAAGAAACTAATGTTTTTAACTTTCATGTAATCCTCACCATCATGCCTCGCTGCATTAATTGCTGGATTGCTATTCCAATTACACAACCATATCGGTACAATGCAACACATTTGGATCTTGAGGTTATCTCTGTATTAGAAGTATTGATTGCCAGACCGGTATGTAGCTAAAAATCTGCATACACTAAAAACTAGATACCATGTTATCCACTCAGCAGTTTTATAATACTGATTTTTATTTGCCATTTATATTGCATTTACAGTTAATCTTTCAACATTTGTGCAAGGTAACAATAGAAAATAGATTGCATTATGCTCAGGCTCATGCAAACGTTGAGTTACCTTATTAGCACAGTCTTAACCATCATCAACTTAAAAAAGAGTATAAAATATTAACAAATTATCAAATTCCTGTACTTATAAATTAATATATAAAGTTTCAGGTTGGCGGAAAAGTCTTGCACCAAGATATAAGACTTAATGAATTTATTGATAACTTTGTTTTTCACAATAATTAATCAGTATTGTAATCCCCAAATAACTCTATTACTCTGACCCATCTAGTTGGTAGATTGTTGATACCCTGCGCCCAGAATTCCGGAGGCTGTGCAGAAAAGAAATTGTCCACTGTCATTTTGAGGTCTTCGTAGTTTTGAATTTTTTTCTCATGCAAATAAAGCTTTAGTGGTCGGAACAAGTGATAGTCGGATGGCGCGAGATCCGGTGAGTACGGTGGGAGGGCAACCGGGTGCCATCCAAGCTCTACGACTTTTTGTCGAGTCTCCAAAGCGACATGAGGTCGCGCATTATCATGGAGTAAGTGAACATTTCACGTCTCGGTCGTTTTTCTCTTAATGCGTCAGCCAGTTTCTGAAGATGTTCAGTATAAATGGAAGTCGTAAATGTCCTTCTCGCAGGGAGAAACTCGTAGAGTGGGCCCTTTGCATCCCACCAAACGGAGAGAAGATGCTTGCGTGAGTGACGGTTCGGCTTTGGCTGCGTTGGTGGCTCTGCGTTATAATGAAGCCAGACGGCGTGCCGTGTGTTGTTATCATAGAGAATCCAGCTCTCATCGCCGGTTACCAGATCTCCAGGAAACTCTTTCCGATGTGACTGAAAAAGAAGCGATTCACAAATACTAACTCTGACTTGACGATGACTGTCAGTTAGTTGATGTGGAATCCATCGTGCTATTACTTTACGATAGCCGAGTTTGTGTAAATGAGCCTCGACGGTCGAATGATGACAGCCATGAGTCTGCCAAATCACGCGCATTTATTTCTGGAGCCTGAGCCTTTAAACAGCGGAGTAATTCCTCATCGTCAAAGGTGGATGATCGCCCAGATCGCTCGTGATCTTCAAGAGTTATATCTCCCGACGCAAAACGAGCAAACCAGCGGCTTATCCTCCATTGCGATACAACACCTTTAAAGCGTTCGGCGCTTTGCTGATGTTAGCGGTAGCCACACTTACGTTGTGTCCCTGACGCCACTCCTAAAAGATGATCGTTCGAAGTTGATGTTCACTAAACATTTTCACAAACTAACCAAATCCTCACTAGCGCACCTTTATATACCCTTGATGTGATAGCTTCGAGAACCTTCTACAATATTCTTACGTATCCCAGATCAATACTAAATATTCCGGAAAATTCTAGTAATTTACAATTTTTCGTGCAATATTTTTCCGTCAACCTGATTTTTCTTGTTTTAGGTAATCGATGAAGACTATCTATGTCAAGATTGTGTTAGCCTATTGATTCTTGAATCAAATCAAACGGGAATGAAGGCAATATAGGTGAACGTCAATTTAGCTATAATTCAGTTTGTGTATGTTGTGGCATATCCATTGCCAGAAGAACTGGAAGACGCTCTCATCAACTAAAGTATGGCGATTTTGAATGGATTTATTCCGCCTATATAATCAGCCCTCTTGTTGTAAGTGTACTTGCTTGTTGTATAGTTTATTTCAACTAAAACAACTCTAAATAATATAGTAATATCAAGATAATTCAGCAGCAATTCAAGCTTAACTTGACCAGCTTGTGTGACTGTAAATGTTTGTATAATTGTTCACCGACATTAGAATTATAAAACTAATTGTGCCTTCAATTGCAGATGCCTTCTAACGCCCGGGCATGTAATGCTTGTTGGCTAAGGGCTCATCGGCAACCTCCACCACCTGCAGAAAGTGGATCCGGATTATTCACAATAAGTACTGCCAGCACAGATAATGATGAGATTCCGCAAGAACCAAATCCATTCATCAGTAGATCCAGCTCTGTAGTGGAGTCTCCCAGTTTTGCCAGCACAGACATTGAAAATGTTCTCCGAGAACCAGTTGGAAGCTTACATTAGATGGTTATTGGCGCACTCATTGTTTTGTTCCGGATTGTATGAATCACGAAAGGAAACGTGTGCCATTGTTATTAAAGAAAAATATTCTCACACATCAAAAACTGTACATCACTCAAAATGCTTGTGTGTGTGAAGAACATTTGAACAACAATTACTCAAAGGAATTATCAGTAAATTAAGTTTTCTACAACAGGTTGTAGTTATTAAATTATTCTGCGAGCCGTTATCAATTAAACCTCACTATTGTTTTGTGACCCGCACTGTCACTTTTAGCTCGCTCATAAACCTGTCGATAACAGCACTATCTCCTTAGCCTTCGCTGCATCAGCTGCTAATAACACGGCCGAGTTGTGAGCCGAAGACGCCGGCGTCACGGAAATATCGATCTTATCGCAATGAATATAAGAGCTCGGCACCTCGGTGGAAACCGGGGCAGACAAAGACGTACCGGGAGTCGAGAGGGGCGCGGAAGGCGCGAGGGGCAGCGGTGCGTGAGGTGACGCGACGACTATATTGCAATTCGTCGCTTTAACATCAGCTGTTTGCGGTTTATTTTCTTTATGAAAATGTAATAGTGTATGATGGCGTTTTTTACATAAGTCACAGACTGATGTTGATTTGCAGTTACTCAATCCGTGCAATGTGCTCAGACAATTCGCACACCCACGTTTTGATTTAATAAACTCGAACCTTGGCGCAGTTAAACAAATGAACATGAGCGTTATCATTACAGTACGCGCAGCATGAAACCGCGATCGCGGATGAACAAGCGGACGAGTCAGCTGCCTCGCTCACAACAAACGCTTTTGTCTGTGTGCGTGACTCGCGAGGTGCGGAAGCCGGGTTTCTAGTAAAGTTTCTCGCGTTTGAATGAGATGAATTCGAGCGTGCCAATATCTTTGGCAATAGTGAGGTTTAATTGATAACGACTCGCAGAATAATTTAATAACTACAACCTGTTGTAGAAAATAATTCTTTTGAGTAATTCTTTTGTTAAAGGAGTTGGTTCTGTATCGCGACCGATAATAGGATACGTACATTTAGATATCGAGTCTCGTGTGTATCAGGATCAAAAATATACTATTCACGCGTTAGTAGTTGAGAGCATTACGGACCAGCTACCATCGCACCATGTTATACGCCAGAGCAGAATGGCGTAGCTGAACGGGCCAATCGCACCATCTGCGATAAAGCAAGAACCATGCTACATGAGTCCGGATTAGAAAAACGTTTTTGGGCTGAAGCTGTCCATCACGCCGTATTCATAAAGAACTAGTCACCAACAATTGCGGTGAAGAATATGACTCCGGATGAGAAATGGTCAGGGAGGAAGTGTGACCTAAGCATGCTAAAAACTTTTGGGTGCAAAGCATTCATGCACATTCCTGATCAAAAAAGGACTAAGTGGGATGTAAAAAGTAGAGAGCTTATCCACACAGGCTTCGATGACAACGCAAAAGCTTATCGTCTTGTGCATCCTACTTCCGGAAAAATATTTAAGGCCAAAAATGTTGTGTTTTTGGAGAATCAAAAATACAAAGACCTACAAGAAGAATTGCAAGAGAAACCAGAAATAATACTTCTACAAGATAAACCAATTGTCAGTAATAGAATAGAACCATATGTGTTGCAACCTCAACTTGAAGGTGATGAAGTTAGCGATGTTCCTACAGTGGAACAAGAACAAGAGAGTTTTGCTGAAAATCCTGTTCAACATGAAGTAATTATTCATGAACCAGATATGGAGTTTCAAGATTGTGAGTCAGACGTAACCGAGGATCGACCACAAGAGGTGGAGCGGAGGTATCCACTAAGATACAGGAAACCGAAAGAGTTCCCGGATCATGTTCTATACCATGCAGTGGAAACAGAACATGAACCTACTACGGTTCAAGATGCACTGTCAAGGCCTGACAGTAGAGAATGGAAAGCTGCAATTCAGGAGGAGCTTGATGCTTTAAAGAAAAATGGAACTTGGACTTTAGTGAAACCTGGGCAAGCGAGCAACGTTGTAGATTCGAAATGGCTTTTTCGAATTAAAGAAGAGGCGGGAAATAAGCGAAGATATAAAGCTCGTCTTGTTGCGAGAGGTTTTAGCCAAAGATGGGGTATCGATTATGATGAGACGTTCACTCCAGTGGTGAGACATAGCTCTCTAAGAGTCCTCCTGGCGATGGCAGGTAAGAGTGGCCTAAACGTTGACCAAATGGACGTAAAAACAGCGTTCCTGAATGGAGACTTGTCTGAGACGGTCTACATGAAACAGCCGGATGGTTACGAAGAAAAAGGAAAGGAAGATTATGTGTGTCTCCTTAAACGTTCGCTTTACGGCTTAAAGCAATCCCCCAGAGCTTGGAACAATAAACTGAACAATGAGTTATTGCAGTTGTCGTTCAAACGATCCAAAAATGAGCCGTGCATTTACATGAGATCCCAGGGCAAGAAGGTCATTATTTTAGCAGTGTATGTGGATGATGTGCTAATTTTTTGGAACAACGTGGAGAAGCTGCGTTAACTAAAGCTAGACTTAATGTCGAAATTTGATATGAAGGATCTTGGGAAGGCAGAGTATTTTTTAGGAATGCACATAACGCAGAACGATATTGGAATCAAAGTTGACCAAGAGAAGTATGTCGAAAAAGTTTTGAAGGTTTTTGGGATGACAGATTGCAAAGTTGCTTCAACCCCATCAGTTCCTGGGCAAAAGCTTGTGAAACCTAGTCTAGAACATAAACCTGATCCAAGGATTCCATATCAAAATCTAATTGGTTCGCTGATGTACATATCTGTTTGCACGAGGCCAGATATTGCACATGCAGTTAATTATCTGAGTCAGTTCAACGCTTGCTATGCTGAAGAGCATTGGATAGCCGCAAAAAGAGTACTCAGATATTTAAAGGGTACTAAATGCCTTGGGCTACAATATAAGAGGACAGGAATGCATAATGTACAGGGCTATGCTGATGCTAGTCATGCCACTTGTCATGATAGAAGATCATACTCGGGTATGGTTTTTCTGCACATGGGAGCTGCAATATGTTGGGAAAGCAGAAAACAGAGGACGATTGCTTTATCCACAGCGGAAGCTGAGTATGTAGCTATGTCGGAAGCTGCTAGAGAGGCAGTTTTCTTAAAGAGATTGATTGCGGAGGTCTCTGGTCAAGTTGAGATACCAATGAAGATCTTCAGTGACAGTCAATCTGCTGTTGCTATTGCGCAGAACCCTGTAAATCATCAACGCACAAAGCACATAGATGTGCGACACCACTTTGTGAGAGAGGCAGTTGAGCATGGCCATATTGAATTAGAGTATGTAGAGACAAGCCGTATGGTTGCGGATGTTTTAACGAAACCTCTGTTGAAAGGGAAGTTCAATTGGTGTACGCTTGGTATGGGTGTTGTGTGATTGTGTGTTGGATGAAAGTAGAGAAATGAATTTAAGGAGGAGTGTTAGAATAAAAAGAGTCTTATGTTTTTGATATTGATCTTTTTGTTCTATTTAAATTTATTTTTCTACATTCTTTTTCATGTCCTATCATCTGGACACAGTGTCAGATAATTTTACCTTTTTTGTGTGTCAACTGGAATAAAACTAAAATATAAGTTAGATCTAAGCTTTTATTTATAACAGCGTTTTATATACCAACTTCGATCATCTCCTGCATTCCATATTATTGTAAGCACTCTGCACGCTAGTGGGACTTGAGCAGACCCACTAACAGTGGGATCTCTGGATTGTAAAGGTACGTGGGCATGTTTAGCTGCTATTAATTCTATGGTATTGGTTCCTCGAGGATTCATCAATGGGGAAATTATTTTATTTTTGAAGTCCGCCATTACGTCTTTGAGTTAAGTTTTTTCTCACATCATTCTAATAAAGGTGCAGGCTATTTACACGCCTCACCAGGAACATTTCCTGAGCTCATGGAAAGTAGTAAGATAATAAAAATGACGTTGGCAACTTTAGGCCTATTTCTATCCTACCTGCATTTAGCAAAATATTTGATAGTTAATACTCAAACAGTTGCTAACACCCATATTTATAAACAAGTAAAAGTGATTACTTCAGTAAAAATAATTACTCAAGTAACGATTTTTATTCTATAGTTTAGTATTTGCTTGAAGTTAGAACTGTCAAAGGTTACAATTCTTAGCCAAGTAATAGTCACCATTGTCTTTACTTAAGAATTGAGAACTCGACGATTGATTTTGCAATGGAACGTTGATTCTTACTCAAGCATTTACTCGAGTAAGTAACGTACATTACTCGACTATATAATAAGATTTTAAAATGAAGAATTCTATCCTCAAGTAACGACTTCACAAAGAAATTACTTAGCAGCAAGTAATTGCTTGTTTATAAATACGGGTGTAAGAAATTACTTAGCAGGAAGTAATGGCTTGTTTATAAATACGGGTGTAAGACATTTTAATTTAAATAGCCTCCTTCATGACGAACAATATGGCTTTACAAAAGGTCTTTCACTAAGATGCGGGTGTTGCTCTGCTGAAACACATATTTATTTTAGTTATTTTCATAGCGCTATGTCCTACGGTATTCTTCTCTGTGGCAAAGCCGCTGACATTCAAAATATATTTGTTCTTCAAAAAACGAGCTGTTCGAGCAATTTACCAGCTGGGTGCCAGAGTTTCTCTGAGAGATTTTTTTTAAATATATTGGTATTCTCACGGTGGCATCACAAATCATCTTTGCCAACATCTTATATGTTTAAGGTAAACTGGGGTTACTTTGATAAGAATTTTCGACTTATGAAAAACTTATTTTTATAATATTTACAATGCCATATTAAAAAGAAACTTATCAGTAGTTTGCACTTCTGATAGTTTCTTTTTAATATGGCATTGTAGATATTATAAAAATAAGTTTTTCATAAGTCGAAAGTTGTTATCAAAGTAACCCCGTAACCCCAGTTTACCGTATTAGACAAAATATACATTTATACACTAAAAACAATGATGTTCACAATGTTAACACCAGAAATAACAGGATACTTAGTCTGAGAGAAATAAAGACAAATCACGTGCTCAGTTTCACCCGCTTCATAAGGCTCATAACTCATTTGTTGGGCTTGGTATAACCTTTTATTACAAGCTACCCTGTTTGCTAGATTTTCCCAATCTAACCTTTGTAACCTTTGTGTGTGTTTTGTTTTGTAAGCATACTATTCTAACAACGACTATATCTACAGAAATATTGAAATGGAGAAAAAACATATTTCATCCTATTTAAACCATAAGATACAAAGGCAGAGGCGTCTTTTAATAGTAAGAATTATTAGGTTTTCTTCAAGTTTACGCCAATTTAAAAAATTCTGGTAGATGCGTATTTTTTGCTGATTTCGAATATGTAAATGAATGTCAGATACGTCTTTTTAGGGTTCCGTACCAAAATGATAAAAAGGAACCCTTATGGTGCGACTCCGTCTGTCTGTCCACCTGTCACAGCATGTTATCTCAAGAACTACTAATGCTCTCAACTTGAATTTTGGAATAGTTTTAGATGAAGTTTGCCCACCTATGCTGCAAAAGAAATCTATTTTTTTTTTCTTTCTTATTCAGGGACTGAAAGGGGTTCTTAAAAATTCGAAGTGGGGCTACTAGGGCTGCTATTTGCACATTCTCAAAATTTTTTCTCTCTTTTTTAGGCCGCATAGTTTTCGACTTTTGATGAAAAATGTAAAAAAAAAATACCGTTCCTCGCCTTATCTCCGAACTTTGCATAGAGAAAAATCTGAAATTATCCTGTGTGATAGAAGTTTATGTAAAGATTGCAGGAATAATAAAACGGTGGCTCGAAATAGCACACTTTTTTATATATGATGGTACGAAACCCTCGGTGCGCGAGTCCGACTCGCTCTAGACCGGTTTTTTTCCTTATGGAAAAAAACCGGTCTAGAGCGAGTCGGATTCGCGCATCATAAATAAAAAAGAGTGCTATTTATTGCCGTCATAAGACGACAGAATAGTAGGTCGCTGTGATTAACTCAAAACAATGTTTTTGTTCTTTCTCTAGAATTTGGTTACCTTCAGATAGGTTATATACGTTCATATAACTATTTAATTGCCTGTAAAAGTCAATTTATTTTAATTTAATTTTTATTAATCATTGAAATAATCTAGTCATTACAATGTCTTATGAGTGGTATTGCAATATGTGATTAGCTAGTGACCTCAACAATTGTTCATATTATTCTTGCCTGAGCAACTGGCAGCAAGTTCGTCATGCTCCCTTAGATGTCACTGCTTGCTTTATTTTACTTAATACTTACTACCTCTTGAAAGAGCACAGAGAGCAATTTTAAAAGTAGCAAACTTCCGTCCCTTTCTCTATCCTACAGATCTGCTACACAAATCCTGTAACGTGCTGACTGTTCGCCAGCTTTTTATAACGCACTTGGTATTAAAACAGCACATCGTGCTCTCCTATAACATTGAAAGTACTAATAAGAGACGGAATGATATTGTATGTGAGTCAAATGCATCCTCTAAATATGTTGTTGTAAACAGATTTTATACATTTTTAGGCCCATTTCTGTACAATAAATTAGATAGGAAATTAAGTATATATAAATTAAATAATTACGACTGTAAAAAGATTATTCTGCAATTTTTACTTAGCATATCATACAGTGAGACAGAGGATTTACTTGTTGTCTGTAAATAAAACATGTTAGTCTTTTAAGTGTTCATGTAAATATGTAAATATTAGTTTTTATTTTAGCCTTCTCCGTTGTTAATTTTATATTTTAAAATTTTAAGCACCTTTCTAGCCTGAAACACAGGTTTTACCTAGTTCAGGCAAATGAGCAACTGTGCCCTCTATAATTTTTAAGTTATTGTAAATCTTCACCATTTTTATAAATAAACGATGTTATTCTTATTATTTTATCATTTTGTATCTTCGAGTTACGGCTAGGTACATAATTATAGCTATAATAGGTAAGTGGGCACGCCCTATAAGCCTGGAGGCTTTTATTTAGGTATAAAGTTCTGTTTACGTTTTTAGTTTTGTATTTTTATTTCTGTTTGAATATAGTTGTATAGTTTTCGACATTTTTTTGTAGGTATATTGGCGTGGGCTAGCTGACTTATGGCAAATAATTTAATTTAATGTAATGTTCTGTGTCGCCTTATGTACCTAAATTATTTTGCGTACTATTGTATAGAATCAATATTTTTTTTAACTGAACATATAGCTGTGCTGCTGGGGTGTTTGTTGCCCCACTTCTTCTCCTCAACTAAAGCACTAGGAAGTGGTGAAGGGCGGGCGTTTTGGGGGACTGTCTTATGTAATTTTGAAAGTGTTGATTCTCAGCCCAGTTTGAATAAATGACTTTTGATTTGATTATAAGCAAACACATTATTCTTTTATATCTCTACCTAGTAGAAATGATCACGTATTCCGGCTTGCTGGAGCGACTATTAACAAAAAGCTAACAGATCCAATCCACTCTAGTCTGTGTCAGGTTTAATGATCCGCCTTGGAAGAGATGCATATAACCATCAGTAGTCAGTATACAGTTTACCAACTTCTAAGTCCCAAATTGTAGGAGAAAATAAGGATATTTAATAAGGATATTTTTTTTCCGTGCGCGATATGTTGAAACCTGAGCGTTGTTTAAATATAAAGATTTAGACATTCTAATGCTGCGCTGTTCCCGAGGAAGATTAGCTATGTTAGTTAGTATCCACTTTTTTTTTTAACACAGCCTATGTGACTCGGGAACAGTGCAGCATTATAATATCTAAATATTAATGTTTAGTATATTTAAACAGCGCTCAGTATCGCTATTCTGTACAAACCTCACCGTGAAAACTTAGGTGAGGTGAGCGTGGAGTGAGCTGTCAATAGTGTCAAGCCCTAGCATTAGGTGGAATGACAGCTCTCTTCAATCTCACTTCACCTAAGTTTTCACGGTGAGATTTGTACAGAATAGACCGGTAGGTCTAAACTTATCTATCTACTACAACTAATTATATGTCTTGTATGTATAATTCATTATCCTTATCATAAATCATTATATTGTAAATAATAGCGCTTCTGCGATAACACAATTTCGCTAATAATAAATAAAATAAATTCAGACCTTTACTGTCTGCACGCATTATACACTACTTACAATTAGCAAACGTATCGTCGTTTGCTAATTGTAAGCAGTGTATAATGCGTGTGGTGAATACATTCTGTTGATAGATAAGTCATTAATTATTTAGAGATTTTTTCTAATCTTCATAATATTTCTAACCACAGGATATTTTAAAGCAGGAACGAAGGGAGAAACGCAAAAAAAACCTGAATGTGACCAAAATATATTTATTTAAAAAACCATAGGTATTGAAGAAATTAAATATTTATTTCTGTAAGTAGATTTTTATAAGACAACATTACACGCCAGTATCACCGGTCAATATTTTAAAAGTGACTGATCCTTATATTATTGGGTAAACTATAAAATCCATATTAAGTATATTATATCGATAAATATATCGGAAATGTGTTTTTTTCAAACCCCATGGTTTGTCTTAATTTCGACTTAAATACAGCCTGTAACAAATAGAATTTCACTGTGGTTAGGATGGTGTGATACAAAATAGTTTTCTTATATTTAAAATATTGGTATTTTTTTCGCAAATTTAATGATATTTATAATGCCTACCTACTTTGCATTGACTCAAATAAATTATTACCATTTTAAAGTAGAAAATCAGTGGCCCGTTACGTCTATTAAACAATAACTTTATTATGGTATAATGTTTACCTTTTTGAATAAAAATATTGTAAAAATAAATCAAGTGTAGTAAGTAGTACTAGCTGTCTTATATGATTTATACACAGACGTTTATTTTAAGCTAGGTCTTACGCCAGCGAAATGTAATACACTATCGTGCCATCGATACGACGAAGAAGAAGACCGGACTGACCTTGGTAAGTAGCTCAACGTACGATCGATTCGTGCGACTGTTATTACTTAGCCAAGGGCCCGACATACCTCATGCTAGAAGTACACGATGGGACAAACTATCTAAGTGGCACTTAATTAACGCTTACGACAATGTCGATTATAGACCAATGATGATCGATAATTGATGAAAGCTAGATGCCAAGGCAACCATCATCATCATCATCATCATAATTCAGCAGAAAGACATCTACACTGCTGGACATAGGCCTCCCTGCAGCTACGCCACAACAACTGGTCGTGTATTTTTCACATCCATGGGATTCCCGCGACCTTTAGCCAATTCTTGGTGTGAACCAATAAACTGGCTAGTCGTCTACTCATGTCGTGATAGTACTGTGGTTTTCAGTGATTTGACTTGTCAAATCTTTTATTCACAAGGTATTTCATAACTGCGGCTAGCGTCTGTAAAAAAGCTGGCCACCTCTTTAGCAAATTGAGTTTGAAGCTAAAAAAATCCCTCTTTGTGTGTTATTCTATAGTTACCTCTGTCATGGGCCTTGTCGCGTTCCTCAATAGGATAAACGTCGGATTTGTGATCTGAAATTATATTATTTATGTTTAAGTAGGTTATAAGTGCGTATTTCTTAAAAAAATGGACCATCAAAACTGTGTCTGTGAGATGTCTATTGTCCGAGGACAGTTTTCAAGAGCCAAAGTAGCAAAACCGAAATGGAACATATTATACTCGCGTCTAAAATTCTAAAATTCGGTGCGGTGTGCTAAAATGCACATGGCACAAGCGGTGCTGGATCATCCACCGTTGTTGTGCCTACGGTCATAAAGAGAAATACTAAAAATTCAATTGGGTTCTTACATTTTGTAAGCATCTACAACCCACGGATGGACTCCGATTAATGAACTGGTACACAACAACTCATAATTCAGAATTTTAGACAGTGCTCTGTAAGGTTTCAGGCTTTCTAAGTGCTAAGGTTGCCTTACTGTTTGCATTAATTTTTATTTTTGTTTGACTAGTTTCTAATCTGATGGTGAGTGAAACAATTTCAGTCAACAAGTGTGCCATAAGTGGCACTTTATTAACGCTTACGACAATGTCGATTATAGACCAATGATGATCGATAGTTGATGAAAGCTAGATGCCAAGGCAACCATCATCATCGTCATCATCATCATAATTCAGCAGAAAGACATCTACACTGCTGGACATAGGCCTCCCTGCAGCTACGCCACAACAACTGGTCGTGTATTTTTCGCATCCAGGGGATTCCCGCGACCTTTAGCCAATTCTTGCTGTGAACCAATAAACTGGCTAGTCGTCTACTCATGTCGTGATAGTACTGTGGTTTTCAGTGATTCGACTTGTCAAATCTCTTATTCACAAGGTATTTTAGAACTGGGGCTAGCGTCTGTAAAAAAGCTGGCCACCTCTTTAGCAAATTGAGTTTGAAGCTAAAAAAAATCCCTCTTTGTGTGTTATTCTATGGTTACCTCTGTCAGGGTAGTAGATACGATAATCGTCGGTTTGGTGATCTGAAATTATATTATTTATTTTTAAGTAGTTTATAAGTGCGTATTTCTTAAAAAAATGGACCATCAAAACTGTGTCTGTGAGATGTCTATTGTCCGAGGACAGTTTTCAAGAGCCAAAGTAGCAAAACCGAAATGGAACATATTATACTCGCGTCTAAAATTCGAAAATTCGGTGCGGTGTGCTAAAATGCACATGGCACAAGCGGTGCTGGATCATCCACCGTTGTTGTGCCTACGGTCATAAAGAGAAATACTAAAAATTCAATTGGGTTCTTACATTTTGTAAGCATCTACAACCCACGGATGGACTCCGATTAATGAACTGGTACACAACAACTCATAATTCAGAATTTTAGACAGTGCTCTGTAAGGTTTCAGGCTTTCTAAGTGCTAAGGTTGCCTTACTGTTTGCATTAATTTTTATTTTTGTTTGACTAGTTTCTAATCTGATGGTGAGTGAAACAATTTCAGTCAACAAGTGTGCCATAAGTGGCACTTTATTAACGCTTACGACAATGTCGATTATAGACCAATGATGATCGATAGTTGATGAAAGCTAGATGCCAAGGCAACCATCATCATCGTCATCATCATCATAATTCAGCAGAAAGACATCTACACTGCTGGACATAGGCCTCCCTGCAGCTACGCCACAACAACTGGTCGTGTATTTTTCGCATCCAGGGGATTCCCGCGACCTTTAGCCAATTCTTGCTGTGAACCAATAAACTGGCTAGTCGTCTACTCATGTCGTGATAGTACTGTGGTTTTCAGTGATTCGACTTGTCAAATCTCTTATTCACAAGGTATTTTAGAACTGGGGCTAGCGTCTGTAAAAAAGCTGGCCACCTCTTTAGCAAATTGAGTTTGAAGCTAAAAAAAATCCCTCTTTGTGTGTTATTCTATGGTTACCTCTGTCAGGGTAGTAGATACGATAATCGTCGGTTTGGTGATCTGAAATTATATTATTTATTTTTAAGTAATTTATAAGTGCGTATTTCTTAAAAAAATGGACCATCAAAACTGTGTCTGTGAGATGTCTATTGTCCGAGGACAGTTTTCAAGAGCCAAAGTAGCAAAACCGAAATGGAGCATATTATACTCGCGTCTAAAATTCGAAAATTCGGTGCGGTGTGCTAAAATGCAGATGGCACAAGCGGTGCTGGATCCACCGTTGTTGTGCCTACGGTCATAAAGAGAAATACTAAAAATTCAATTGGATTCTTACATTTTGTAAGCATCTACAACCCACGGATGGACTCCGATTAATGAACTGGTACACAACAACTCATAATTCAGAATTTTAGACAGTGCTCTGTAAGGTTTCAGGCTTTCTAAGTGCTAAGGTTGCCTTACTGTTTGCATTAATTTTTATTTTTGTTTGACTAGTTTCTAATCTGATGGTGAGTGAAACAATTTCAGTCAACAAGTGTGCCATAAGTGGCACTTTATTAACGCTTACGACAATGTCGATTATAGACCAATGATGATCGATAATTGATGAAAGCTAGATGCCAAGGCAACCATCATCATCATCATCATCATAATTCAGCAGAAAGACATCTACACTGCTGGACATAGGCCTCCCTGCAACTACGCCACAACAACTGGTCGTGTATTTTTCGCATCCAGGGGATTCCCGCGACCTTTGGCCAATTCTTGGTGTGAACCAATAAACTGGCTAGTCGTCTACTCATGTCGTGATAGTACTGTGGTTTTCAGTGATTTGACTTGTCAAATCTTTATTCACAAGGTATTTCATAACTGGGGCTAGCGTCTGTAAAAAAGCTGGCCACCTCTTAAGCAAATTGAGTTTGAAGCTAAAAAAAATCCCTCTTTGTGTGTTATTCTATAGTTACCTCTGTCATAGACCTTGTCGCGTTCGTCGATAAGATAAACGTCGGATTTGTGATCTGAAATTATATTATTTATTTTTAAGTAGTTTATAAGTGCGTATTTCTTAAAAAAATTGGACCATCAAAACTGTGTCTGTGAGATGTCTATTGTCCGAGGACAGGTTTCAAGAGCCAAAGTAGCAAAACCGAAATGGAGCATATTATACTCGCGTCTAAAATTCGAAAATTCGGTGCGGTGTTCTAAAATGCAGATGGCACAAGCGGTGCTGGATCCACCGTTGTTGTGCCTACGGTCATAAAGAGAAATACTAAAAATTCAATTGGATTCTTACATTTTGTAAGCATCTACAACCCACGGATGGACTCCGATTAATGAACTGGTACACAACAACTCATAATTCAGAATTTTTGACAGTGCTCTGTAAGGTTTCAGGCTTTCTAAAGGCTAAGGTTGCCTTACTGTTTGCATTAATTTTTATTTTTGTTTGACTTGTTTCTAATCTGATGGTGAGTGAAACAATTTCAGTCAACAAGTGTGCCATAAGTGGCACTTTATTAACGCTTACGACAATGTCGATTATAGACCAATGATGATCGATAGTTGATGAAAGCTAGATGCCAAGGCAACCATCATCATCATCATCATCATAATTCAGCAGAAAGACATCTACACTGCTGGACATAGGCCTCCCTGCAGCTACGCCACAACAACTGGTCGTGTATTTTTCACATCCAGGGGATTCCCGCGACCTTTAGCCAATTCTTGGTGTGAACCAATAAACTGGCTAGTCGTCTACTCATGTCGTGATAGTACTGTGGTTTTCAGTGATTTGACTCTTCAAATCTTTTATTCACAAGGTATTTCATAACTGGGGCTAGCGTCTGTAAAAAAGCTGGCCACCTCTTAAGCAAATTGAGTTTGAAGCTAAAAAACATCCCTCTTTGTGTGTTATTCTATAGTTACCTCTGTCATAGACCTTGTCGCGTTCGTCGATAAGATAAACGTCGGATTTGTGATCTGAAATTATATTATTTATTTTTAAGTAGTTTATAAGTGCGTATTTCTTAAAAAAAATGGACCATCAAAACTGTGTCTGTGAGATGTCTATTGTCCGAGGACAGGTTTCAAGAGCCAAAGTAGCAAAACCGAAATGGAGCATATTATACTCGCGTCTAAAATTCGAAAATTCGGTGCGGTGTGCTAAAATGCAGATGGCACAAGCGGTGCTGGATCCACCGTTGTTGTGCCTACGGTCATAAAGAGAAATACTAAAAATTCAATTGGATTCTTACATTTTGTAAGCATCTACAACCCACGGATGGACTCCGATTAATGAACTGGTACACAACAACTCATAATTCAGAATTTTAGACAGTGCTCTGTAAGGTTTCAGGCTTTCTAAGTGCTAAGGTTGCCTTACTGTTTGCATTAATTTTTATTTTTGTTTGACTAGTTTCTAATCTGATGGTGAGTGAAACAATTTCAGTCAACAAGTGTGCCATAAGTGGCACTTTATTAACGCTTACGACAATGTCGATTATAGACCAATGATGATCGATAGTTGATGAAAACTAGATGCCAAGGCAACCATCATCATCATCATCATCATAATTCAGCAGAAAGACATCTACACTGCTGGACATAGGCCTCCCTGCAGCTACGCCACAACAACTGGTTGTGTATTTTTCGCATCCAGGGGATTCCCGCGACCTTTGGCCAATTCTTGGTGTGAACCAATAAACTGGCTAGTCGTCTACTCATGTCGTGATAGTACTGTGGTTTTCAGTGATTCGACTTGTCAAATCTCTTATTCACAAGGTATTTTAGAACTGGGGCTAGCGTCTGTAAAAAAGCTGGCCACCTCTTTAGCAAATTTAGTTTGAAGCTAAAAAAATCCCTTTTTGTGTGTTATTCTATGGTTACCTCTGTCAGGGCCCTGGTCGCGGTAGAAGATACGATAATCGTCGGTTTGGTGATCTGAAATTATATTATTTATTTTTAAGTAATTTATAAGTGCGTATTTCTTAAAAAAATGGACCATCAAAACTGTGTCTGTGAGATGTCTATTGTCCGAGGACAGTTTTCAAGAGCCAAAGTAGCAAAACCGAAATGGAGCATATTATACTCGCGTCTAAAATTCGAAAATTCGGTGCGGTGTGCTAAAATGCAGATGGCACAAGCGGTGCTGGATCCACCGTTGTTGTGCCTACGGTCATAAAGAGAAATACTAAAAATTCAATTGGATTCTTACATTTTGTAAGCATCTACAACCCACGGATGGACTCCGATTAATGAACTGGTACACAACAACTCATAATTCAGAATTTTAGACAGTGCTCTGTAAGGTTTCAGGCTTTCTAAGTGCTAAGGTTGCCTTACTGTTTGCATTAATTTTTATTTTTGTTTGACTAGTTTCTAATCTGATGGTGAGTGAAACAATTTCAGTCAACAAGTGTGCCATAAGTGGCACTTTATTAACGCTTACGACAATGTCGATTATAGACCAATGATGATCGATAGTTGATGAAAGCTAGATGCCAAGGCAACCATCATCATCATCATCATCATAATTCAGCAGAAAGACATCTACACTGCTGGACATAGGCCTCCCTGCAGCTACGCCACAACAACTGGTCGTGTATTTTTCGCATCCAGGGGATTCCCGCGACCTTTGGCCAATTCTTGGTGTGAACCAATAAACTGGCTAGTCGTCTACTCATGTCGTGATAGTACTGTGGTTTTCAGTGATTTGACTTGTCAAATCTTTTATTCACAAGGTATTTCATAACTGGGGCTAGCGTCTGTAAAAAAGCTGGCCACCTCTTAAGCAAATTGAGTTTGAAGCTAAAAAAAATCCCTCTTTGTGTGTTATTCTATAGTTACCTCTGTCATAGACCTTGTCGCGTTCGTCGATAAGATAAACGTCGGATTTGTGATCTGAAATTATATTATTTATTTTTAAGTAGTTTATAAGTGCGTATTTCTTAAAAAAATGGACCATCAAAACTGTGTCTGTGAGATGTCTATTGTCCGAGGACAGGTTTCAAGAGCCAAAGTAGCAAAACCGAAATGGAGCATATTATACTCGCGTCTAAAATTCGAAAATTCGGTGCGGTGTGCTAAAATGCAGATGGCACAAGCGGTGCTGGATCCACCGTTGTTGTGCCTACGGTCATAAAGAGAAATACTAAAAATTCAATTGGATTCTTACATTTTGTAAGCATCTACAACCCACGGATGGACTCCGATTAATGAACTGGTACACAACAACTCATAATTCAGAATTTTTGACAGTGCTCTGTAAGGTTTCAGGCTTTCTAAGTGCTAAGGTTGCCTTACTGTTTGCATTAATTTTTATTTTTGTTTGACTTGTTTCTAATCTGATGGTGAGTGAAACAATTTCAGTCAACAAGTGTGCCATAAGTGGCACTTTATTAACGCTTACGACAATGTCGATTATAGACCAATGATGATCGATAGTTGATGAAAGCTAGAAGCCAAGGCAACCATCATCATCATCATCATCATAATTCAGCAGAAAGACATCTACACTGCTGGACATAGGCCTCCCTGCAGCTACGCCACAACAACTGGTCGTGTATTTTTCACCTCCAGGGGATTCCCGCGACCTTTAGCCAATTCTTGGTGTGAACCAATAAACTGGCTAGTCGTCTACTCATGTCGTGATAGTACTGTGGTTTTCAGTGATTTGACTCTTCAAATCTTTTATTCACAAGGTATTTCATAACTGGGGCTAGCGTCTGTAAAAAAGCTGGCCACCTCTTAAGCAAATTGAGTTTGAAGCTAAAAAACATCCCTCTTTGTGTGTTATTCTATAGTTACCTCTGTCATAGACCTTGTCGCGTTCGTCGATAAGATAAACGTCGGATTTGTGATCTGAAATTATATTATTTATTTTTAAGTAGTTTATAAGTGCGTATTTCTTAAAAAAAATGGACCATCAAAACTGTGTCTGTGAGATGTCTATTGTCCGAGGACAGGTTTCAAGAGCCAAAGTAGCAAAACCGAAATGGAGCATATTATACTCGCGTCTAAAATTCGAAAATTCGGTGCGGTGTGCTAAAATGCAGATGGCACAAGCGGTGCTGGATCCACCGTTGTTGTGCCTACGGTCATAAAGAGAAATACTAAAAATTCAATTGGATTCTTACATTTTGTAAGCATCTACAACCCACGGATGGACTCCGATTAATGAACTGGTACACAACAACTCATAATTCAGAATTTTAGACAGTGCTCTGTAAGGTTTCAGGCTTTCTAAGTGCTAAGGTTGCCTTACTGTTTGCATTAATTTTTATTTTTGTTTGACTAGTTTCTAATCTGATGGTGAGTGAAACAATTTCAGTCAACAAGTGTGCCATAAGTGGCACTTTATTAACGCTTACGACAATGTCGATTATAGACCAATGATGATCGATAGTTGATGAAAGCTAGATGCCAAGGCAACCATCATCATCACCATCATCATAATTCAGCAGAAAGACATCTACACTGCTGGACATAGGCCTCCCTGCAGCTACGCCACAACAACTGGTCGTGTATTTTTCGCATCCAGGGGATTCCCGCGAACTTTAGCCAATTCTTGGTGTGAACCAATAAACTGGCTAGTCGTCTACTCGTGTCGTGATAGTACTGTGGTTTTCAGTGATTCGACTTGTCAAATCTTTTATTCACAAGGTATTTTATAACTGGGGCTAGCGTCTGTAAAAAAGCTGGCCACCTCTTAAGCAAATTGAGTTTGAAGCTAAAAAAATCCCTCTTTGTGTGTTATTCTATGGTTACCTCTGTCAGGGCCCTGGTCGCGGTAGTAGATACGATAATCGCCGGTTTGGTGATCTGAAATTATATTATTTATTTTTAAGTAATTTATAAGTGCGTATTTCTTAAAAAAATGGACCATCAAAACTGTGTCTGTGAGATGTCTATTGTCCGAGGACAGTTTTCAAGAGCCAAAGTAGCAAAACCGAAATGGAGCATATTATACTCGCGTCTAAAATTCGAAAATTCGGTGCGGTGTGCTAAAATGCAGATGGCACAAGCGGTGCTGGATCCACCGTTGTTGTGCCTACGGTCATAAAGAGAAATACTAAAAATTCAATTGGATTCTTACATTTTGTAAGCATCTACAACCCACGGATGGACTCCGATTAATGAACTGGTACACGACAACTCATAATTCAGAATTTTAGACAGTGCTCTGTAAGGTTTCAGGCTTTCTAAGTGCTAAGGTTGCCTTACTGTTTGCATTAATTTTTATTTTTGTTTGACTAGTTTCTAATCTGATGGTAAGTGAAACAATTTCAGTCAACAAGTGTGCCATAAGTGGCACTTTATTAACGCTTACGACAATGTCAATTATAGACCAATGATGATCGATAGTTGATGAAAGCTAGATGCCAAGGCAACCATCATCATCATCATCATCATAATTCAGCAGAAAGACATCTACACTGCTGGACATAGGCCTCCCTGCAGCTACGCCACAACAACTGGTCGTGTATTTTTCACATCCAGGGGATTCCCGCGACCTTTAGCCAATTCTTGGTGTGAACCAATAAACTGGCTAGTCGTCTACTCATGTCGTGATAGTACTGTGGTTTTCAGTGATTTGACTTGTCAAATCTTTTATTCACAAGGTATTTCATAACTGGGGCTAGCGTCTGTAAAAAAGCTGGCCACTTCTTTAGCAAATTGAGTTTGAAGCTAAAAAAAATCCCTCTGTGTGTTATTCTATAGTTACCTCTGTCATAGTCCTTGTCGCGTTCGTCGATAAGATAAACGTCGGATTTGTGATCTGAAATTATATTATTTATTTTTAAGTAGTTTATAAGTGCGTATTTCTTAAAAAAATGGACCATCAAAACTGTGTCTGTGAGATGTCTATTTTCCGAGGACAGTTTTCAAGAGCCAAAGTAGCAAAACCGAAATGGAGCATATTATACTCGCGTCTAAAATTCGAAAATTCGGTGCGGTGTGCTAAAATGCAGATGGCACAAGCGGTGCTGGATCCACCGTTGTTGTGCCTACGGTCATAAAGAGAAATACTAAAAATTCAATTGGGTTCTTACATTTTGTAAGCATCTACAACCCACGGATGGACTCCGATTAATGAACTGGTACACAACAACTCATAATTCAGAATTTTAGACAGTGCTCTGTAAGGTTTCAGGCTTTCTAAGTGCTAAGGTTGCCTTACTGTTTGCATTAATTTTTATTTTTGTTTGACTAGTTTCTAATCTGATGGTGAGTGAAACAATTTCAGTCAGCAAGTGTGCCATAAGTGGCACTTTATTAACGCTTACGACAATGTCGATTATAGACCAATGATGATCGATAGTTGATGAAAGCTAGATGCCAAGGCAACCATCATCATCATCATCATAATTCAGCAGAAAGACATCTACACTGCTGGACATAGGCCTCCCTGCAGCTACGCCACAACAACTGGTCGTGTATTTTTCACATCCAGGGGATTCCCGCGACCTTTAGCCAATTCTTGGTGTGAACCAATAAACTGGCTAGTCGTCTACTCATGTCGTGATACTACTGTGGTTTTCAGTGATTTGACTTGTCAAATCTTTTATTCACAAGGTATTTCATAACTGGGGCTAGCGTCTGTAAAAAAGCTGGCCACCTCTTAAGCAAATTGAGTTTGAAGCTAAAAAAAATCCCTCTTTGTGTGTTATTCTATAGTTACCACTGTCATAGACCTTGTCGCGTTCGTCGATAAGATAAACGTCGGATTTGTGATCTGAAATTATATTATTTATTTTTAAGTAGTTTATAAGTGCGTATTTCTTAAAAAAATGGACCATCAAAACTGTGTCTGTGAGATGTCTATTGTCCGAGGACAGTTTTCAAGAGCCAAAGTAGCAAAACCGAAATGGAGCATATTATACTCGCGTCTAAAATTCGAAAATTCGGTGCGGTGTGCTAAAATGCAGATGGCACAAGCGGTGCTGGATCCACCGTTGTTGTGCCTACGGTCATAAAGAGAAATACTAAAAATTCAATTGGGTTCTTACATTTTGTAAGCATCTACAACCCACGGATGGACTCCGATTAATGAACTGGTACACAACAACTCATAATTCAGAATTTTAGACAGTGCTCTGTAAGGTTTCAGGCTTTCTAAGTGCTAAGGTTGCCTTACTGTTTGCATTAATTTTTATTTTTGTTTGACTAGTTTCTAATCTGATGGTGAGTGAAACAATTTCAGTCAACAAGTGTGCCATAAGTGGCACTTTATTAACGCTTACGACAATGTCGATTATAGACCAATGATGATCGATAGTTGATGAAAGCTAGATGCCAAGGCAACCATCATCATCATCATCATCATAATTCAGCAGAAAGACATCTACACTGCTGGACATAGGCCTCCCTGCAGCTACGCCACAACAACTGGTCGTGTATTTTTCACCTCCAGGGGATTCCCGCGACCTTTAGCCAATTCTTGGTGTGAACCAATAAACTGGCTAGTCGTCTACTCATGTCGTGATAGTACTGTGGTTTTCAGTGATTTGACTTGTCAAATCTTTTATTCACAAGGTATTTCATAACTGGGGCTAGCGTCTGTAAAAAAGCTGGCCACCTCTTAAGCAAATTGAGTTTGAAGCTAAAAAAAATCCCTCTTTGTGTGTTATTCTATAGTTACCTCTGTCATAGACCTTGTCGCGTTCGTCGATAAGATAAACTTCGGATTTTTGATCTGAAATTATATTATTTATTTTTAAGTAGTTTATAAGTGCGTATTTCTTAAAAAAATGGACCATCAAAACTGTGTCTGTGAGATGTCTATTGTCCGAGGACAGTTTTCAAGAGCCAAAGTAGCAAAACCGAAATGGAGCATATTATACTCGCATCTAAAATTCGAAAATTCGGTGCGGTGTGCTAAAATGCAGATGGCACAAGCGGTGCTGGATCCACCGTTGTTGTGCCTACGGTCATAAAGAGAAATACTAAAAATTCAATTGGGTTCTTACATTTTGTAAGCATCTACAACCCACGGATGGACTCCGATTAATGAACTGGTACACAACAACTCATAATTCAGAATTTTAGACAGTGCTCTGTAAGGTTTCAGGCTTTCTAAGTGCTAAGGTTGCCTTACTGTTTGCATTAATTTTTATTTTTGTTTGACTAGTTTCTAATCTGATGGTGAGTGAAACAATTTCAGTCAACAAGTGTGCCATAAGTGGCACTTTATTAACGCTTACGACAATGTCGATTATAGACCAATGACGATCGATAGTTGATGAAAGCTAGATGCCAAGGCAACCATCATCATCATCATCATCATAATTCAGCAGAAAGACATCTTCACTGCTGGACATAGGCCTCCCTGCAGCTACGCCACAACAACTGGTCGTGTATTTTTCACCTCCAGGGGATTCCCGCGACCTTTAGCCAATTCTTGGTGTGAACCAATAAACTGGCTAGTCGTCTACTCATGTCGTGATAGTACTGTGGTTTTCAGTGATTTGACTTGTCAAATCTTTTAGTCACAAGGTATTTCATAACTGGGGCTAGCGTCTGTAAAAAAGCTGGCCACCTCTTAAGCAAATTGAGTTTGAAGCTAAAAAAAATCCCTCTTTGTGTGTTATTCTATAGTTACCTCTGTCATAGACCTTGTCGCGTTCGTCGATAAGATAAACGTCGGATTTTTGATCTGAAATTATATTATTTATTTTTAAGTAGTTTATAAGTGCGTATTTCTTAAAAAAATGGACCATCAAAACTGTGTCTGTGAGATGTCTATTGTCCGAGGACAGTTTTCAAGAGCCAAAGTAGCAAAACCGAAATGGAGCATATTATACTCGCGTGTAAAATTCGAAAATTCGGTGCGGTGTGCTAAAATGCAGATGGCACAAGCGGTGCTGGATCGACCGTTGTTGTGCCTACAGTCATAAAGAGAAAAACTAAAAATTCAATTGGGTTCTTACATTTTGTAAGCATCTACAACCCACGGATGGACTCCGATTAATGAACTGGTACACAACAACTCATAATTCAGAATTTTAGACAGTGCTCTGTAAGGTTTCAGGCTTTCTAAGTGCTAAGGTTGCCTTACTGTTTGCATTAATTTTTATTTTTGTTTGACTAGTTTCTAATCTGATGGTGAGTGAAACAATTTCAGTCAACAAGTGTGCCATAAGTGGCACTTTATTAACGCTTACGACAATGTCGATTATAGACCAATGATGATCGATAGTTGATGAAAGCTAGATGCCAAGGCAACCATCATCATCATCATCATCATAATTCAGCAGAAAGACATCTACACTGCTGGACATAGGCCTCCCTGCAGCTACGCCACAACAACTGGTCGTGTATTTTTCACCTCCAGGGGATTCCCGCGACCTTTAGCCAATTCTTGGTGTGAACCAATAAACTGGCTAGTCGTCTACTCATGTCGTGATAGTACTGTGGTTTTCAGTGATTTGACTTGTCAAATCTTTTATTCACAAGGTATTTCATAACTGGGGCTAGCGTCTGTAAAAAAGCTGGCCACCTCTTAAGCAAATTAAGTTTGAAGCTAAAAAAAATCCCTCTTTGTGTGTTATTCTATAGTTACCTCTGTCATAGACCTTGTCGCGTTCGTCGATAAGATAAACGTCGGATTTGTGATCTGAAATTATATTATTTATTTTTAAGTAGTTTATAAGTGCGTATTTCTTAAAAAAATGGACCATCAAAACTGTGTCTGTGAGATGTCTATTGTCCGAGGACAGTTTTCAAGAGCCAAAGTAGCAAAACCGAAATGGAGCATATTATACTCGCGTCTAAAATTCGAAAATTCGGTGCGGTGTGCTAAAATGCAGATGGCACAAGCGGTGCTGGATCCACCGTTGTTGTGCCTACGGTCATAAAGAGAAATACTAAAAATTCAATTGGGTTCTTACATTTTGTAAGCATCTACAACCCACGGATGGACTCCGATTAATGTACTGGTACACAACAACTCATAATTCAGAATTTTAGACAGTGCTCTGTAAGGTTTCAGGCTTTCTAAGTGCTAAGGTTGCCTTACTGTTTGCATTAATTTTTATTTTTGTTTGACTAGTTTCTAATCTGATGGTGAGTGAAACAATTTCAGTCAACAAGTGTGCCATAAGTGGCACTTTATTAGGGTGTTTCTCTTTTTTCGTGCATATTACAAGTCCAGTAAGGAAAAAAATGTTTATTCAATAAACTTCTAATTTTTTTCCATAGAAAACTAAATGTAATAGAGTTATGCTTGCATGCATGTAAGATTGACTGTATAAATTAACGTAATTAGTTAAATATAAATTAAAAACTTTACTTATTCTCATTTCCGTCGTTGTCCATTTACTACTATCCTTAATACATTTGTATTTTATCCGAATAAAACGAAGTAAATAGAAAAATTATAACTATATAAATGTAGTATATTAATAAACGCAACGTTTACGTCTAAATTAAATAATGGTATCTTTTAAATATACTGAAACTATATCTGGTAAATAATTTTTTCAATTTTTTTCTGATTACCGTCGTTATGAGAAGAAATCTATATTGTAGTTTGCGCTAGACCTTAAATGCTACTCTGCTGCCATGTTTAGCTCCGCGCACGTCTCAGTCTGGCAGCAAATAAAAAATATTTTCGTGTCTTAACACGAAAATATTTTTTTGTCGCGGGAGGTGATTATTCTGGAATCGTTCTCTTTCCTATCGTCCGTATTAGAAAGTGAGTATATATGATTTCATTTATTACGTAGCTTTTTATTAATTTTAATGATTACTTTCGAAGTTTAGTACATGTATTAGATTTGTAATTGTGATATTTTTGAAGAAAAACTGGACAAAGTATTCAAACCTCATTACCTTCTTCCTCATTCCGTTCGTTTACCCTCGTTTCTTTATTTAAGAAATGATTATAATTTCATCGATACTAATTAAAAGAAAGTAGAAACTACTAAATGTTCAAAGATTAATTATATACTAATGATATTTGCAAAAAAAAAACCCAAATAATTCATCAATAAATTTGAAATTTGGAATCGTTGAGAATTTGCACGAAATATGCGAAACACCCATTAACGCTTACGACAATGTCGATTATAGACCAATGATGATCGATAGTTGATGAAAGCTAGATGCCAAGGCAACCATCATCATCATCATCATCATAATTCAGCAGAAAGACATCTACACTGCTGGACATAGGCCTCCCTGCAGCTACGCCACAACAACTGGTCGTGTATTTTTCACATCCAGGGGATTCCCGCGACCTTTAGCCAATTCTTGGTAGGAACCAATAAACTGGCTAGTCGTCTACTCATGTCGTGATAGTACTGTGGTTTTCAGTGATTTGACTTGTCAAATCTTTTATTCACAAGGTATTTCATAACTGGGGCTAGCGTCTGTAAAAAAGCTGGCCACTTCTTTAGCAAATTGAGTTTGAAACTAAAAAAAATCCCTCTGTGTGTTATTCTATAGTTACCTCTGTCATGGACCTTGTCGCGTTTGTCGATAGGATAAACGTCGGGTTTGGGATCTGAAATTATATTATTTATTTTTAAGTAGTTTATAAGTGCGTATTTCTTAAAAAAATGGACCATCAAAACTGTGTCTGTGAGATGTCTATTGTCCGAGGACAGGTTTCAAGAGCCAAAGTAGCAAAACTGAAATGGAGCATATTATACTCGCGTCTAAAATTCGAAAATTCGGTGCGGTGTGCTAAAATGCAGATGGCACAAGCGGTGCTGGATCCACCGTTGTTGTGCCTACGGTCATAAAGAGAAATACTAAAAATTCAATTGGATTCTTACATTTTGTAAGCATCTACAACCCACGGATGGACTCCGATTAATGAACTGGTACACAACAACTCATAATTCAGAATTTTAGACAGTGCTCTGTAAGGTTTCAGGCTTTCTAAGTGCTAAGGTTGCCTTACTGTTTGCATTAATTTTTATTTTTGTTTGACTAGTTTCTAATCTGATGGTGAGTGAAACAATTTCAGTCAACAAGTGTGCCATAAGTGGCACTCTATTAACGCTTACGACAATGTCGATTATAGACCAATGATGATCGATAGTTGATGAAAGCTAGATGCCAAGGCAACCATCATCATCATCATCATCATAATTCAGCAGAAAGACATCTACACTGCTGGACATAGGCCTCCCTGCAGCTACGCCACAACAACTGGTCGTGTATTTTTCACATCCAGGGGATTCCCGCGACCTTTAGCCAATTCTTGGTGTGAACCAATAAACTGGCTAGTCGTCTACTCATGTCGTGATAGTACTGTGGTTTTCAGTGATTTGACTTGTCAAATCTTTTATTCACAAGGTATTTCATAACTGGGGCTAGCGTCTGTAAAAAAGCTGGCCACCTCTTAAGCAAATGGGGTTTGAAGCTAAAAAAAATCCCTCTTTGTGTGTTATTCTATAGTTACCTCTGTCATAGACCTTGTCGCGTTCGTCGATAAGATAAACGTCGGATTTGTGATCTGAAATTATATTATTTATTTTTAAGTAGTTTATAAGTGCGTATTTCTTAAAAAAATGGACCATCAAAACTGTGTCTGTGAGATGTCTATTGTCCGAGGACAGTTTTAAAGAGCCAAAGTAGCAAAACCGAAATGGAGCATATTATACTCGCGTCTAAAATTCGAAAATTCGGTGCGGTGTGCTAAAATGCAGATGGCACAAGCGGTGCTGGATCCACCGTTGTTGTGCCTACGGTCATAAAGAGAAATACTAAAAATTCAATTGGGTTCTTACATTTTGTAAGCATCTACAACCCACGGATGGACTCCGATTAATGAACTGGTACACAACAACTCATAATTCAGAATTTTAGACAGTGCTCTGTAAGGTTTCAGGCTTTCTAAGTGCTAAGGTTGCCTTACTGTTTGCATTAATTTTTATTTTTGTTTGACTAGTTTCTAATCTGATGGTGAGTGAAACAATTTCAGTCAACAAGTGTGCCATAAGTGGCACTTTATTAACGCTTACGACAATGTCGATTATAGACCAATGATGATCGATAGTTGATGAAAACTAGATGCCAAGGCAACCATCATCATCATCATCATCATAATTCAGCAGAAAGACATCTACACTGCTGGACATAGGCCTCCCTGCAGCTACGCCACAACAACTG
The DNA here is from genome assembly GCA_948252095.1 of Dicycla oo. NCBI lineage: Eukaryota > Metazoa > Arthropoda > Insecta > Lepidoptera > Noctuidae > Dicycla > Dicycla oo. The sequence goes on along the minus strand of OX411713.1, from coordinate 12,470,559 downwards.
GTCGTGTATTTTTCACCTCCAGGGGATTCCCGCGACCTTTAGCCAATTCTTGGTGTGAACCAATAAACTGGCTAGTCGTCTACTCATGTCGTGATAGTACTGTGGTTTTCAGTGATTTGACTTGTCAAATCTTTTATTCACAAGGTATTTCATAACTGGGGCTAGCGTCTGTAAAAAAGCTGGCCACCTCTTAAGCAAATTGAGTTTGAAGCTAAAAAAAATCCCTCTTTGTGTGTTATTCTATAGTTACCTCTGTCATAGACCTTGTCGCGTTCGTCGATAAGATAAACGTCGGATTTGTGATCTGAAATTATATTATTTATTTTTAAGTAGTTTATAAGTGCGTATTTCTTAAAAAAATGGACCATCAAAACTGTGTCTGTGAGATGTCTATTGTCCGAGGACAGTTTTCAAGAGCCAAAGTAGCAAAACCGAAATGGAGCATATTATACTCGCGTCTAAAATTCGAAAATTCGGTGCGGTGTGCTAAAATGCAGATGGCACAAGCGGTGCTGGATCCACCGTTGTTGTGCCTACGGTCATAAAGAGAAATACTAAAAATTCAATTGGGTTCTTACATTTTGTAAGCATCTACAACCCACGGATGGACTCCGATTAATGAACTGGTACACAACAACTCATAATTCAGAATTTTAGACAGTGCTCTGTAAGGTTTCAGGCTTTCTAAGTGCTAAGGTTGCCTTACTGTTTGCATTAATTTTTATTTTTGTTTGACTAGTTTCTAATCTGATGGTGAGTGAAACAATTTCAGTCAACAAGTGTGCCATAAGTGGCACTTTAATAACGCTTACGACAATGTCGATTATAGACCAATGATGATCGATAGTTGATGAAAGCTAGATGCCAAGGCAACCATCATCATCATCATCATCATAATTCAGCAGAAAGACATCTACACTGCTGGACATAGGCCTCCCTGCAGCTACGCCACAACAACTGGTCGTGTATTTTTCACATCCAGGGGATTCCCGCGACCTTTAGCCAATTCTTGGTGTGAACCAATAAACTGGCTAGTCGTCTACTCATGTCGTGATAGTACTGTGGTTTTCAGTGATTTGACTTGTCAAATCTTTTATTCACAAGGTATTTCATAACTGGGGCTAGCGTCTGTAAAAAAGCTGGCCACCTCTTAAGCAAATGGGGTTTGAAGCTAAAAAAAATCCCTCTTTGTGTGTTATTCTATAGTTACCTCTGTCATAGACCTTGTCGCGTTCGTCGATAAGATAAACGTCGGATTTGTGATCTGAAATTATATTATTTATTTTTAAGTAGTTTATAAGTGCGTATTTCTTAAAAAAATGGACCATCAAAACTGTGTCTGTGAGATGTCTATTGTCCGAGGACAGTTTTCAAGAGCCAAAGTAGCAAAACCGAAATGGAGCATATTATACTCGCGTCTAAAATTCGAAAATTCGGTGCGGTGTGCTAAAATGCAGATGGCACAAGCGGTGCTGGATCCACCGTTGTTGTGCCTACGGTCATAAAGAGAAATACTAAAAATTCAATTGGATTCTTACATTTTGTAAGCATCTACAACCCACGGATGGACTCCGATTAATGAATTGGTACACAACAACTCATAATTCAGAATTTTTGACAGTGCTCTGTAAGGTTTCAGGCTTTCTAAGTGCTAAGGTTGCCTTACTGTTTGCATTAATTTTTATTTTTGTTTTAATAGTTTCTAATCTGATGGTGAGTGAAACAATTTCAGTCAACAAGTGTGCCATAAGTGGCACTTTATTAACGCTTACGACAATGTCGATTATAGACCAATGATGATCGATAGTTGATGAAAGCTAGATGCCAAGGCAACCATCATCATCATCATCATCATAATTCAGCAGAAAGACATCTACACTGCTGGACATAGGCCTCCCTGCAGCTACGCCACAACAACTGGTCGTGTATTTTTCACATCCAGGGGATTCCCGCGACCTTTAGCCAATTCTTGGTGTGAACCAATAAACTGGCTAGTCGTCTACTCATGTCGTGATAGTACTGTGGTTTTCAGTGATTTGACTTGTCAAATCTTTTATTCACAAGGTATTTCATAACTGGGGCTAGCGTCTGTAAAAAAGCTGGCCACCTCTTAAGCAAATTGAGTTTGAAGCTAAAAAAAATCCCTCTTTGTGTGTTATTCTATAGTTACCTCTGTCATAGACCTTGTCGCGTTCGTCGATAAGATAAACGTCGGATTTGTGATCTGAAATTATATTATTTATTTTTAAGTAGTTTATAAGTGCGTATTTCTTAAAAAAATGGACCATCAAAACTGTGTCTGTGAGATGTCTATTTTCCGAGGACAGTTTTCAAGAGCCAAAGTAGCAAAACCGAAATGGAGCATATTATACTCGCGTCTAAAATTCGAAAATTCGGTGCGGTGTGCTAAAATGCAGATGGCACAAGCGGTGCTGGATCCACCGTTGTTGTGCCTACGGTCATAAAGAGAAATACTAAAAATTCAATTGGGTTCTTACATTTTGTAAGCATCTACAACCCACGGATGGACTCCGATTAATGAACTGGTACACAACAACTCATAATTCAGAATTTTAGACAGTGCTCTGTAAGGTTTCAGGCTTTCTAAGTGCTAAGGTTGCCTTACTGTTTGCATTAATTTTTATTTTTGTTTGACTAGTTTCTAATCTGATGGTGAGTGAAACAATTTCAGTCAACAAGTGTGCCATAAGTGGCACTTTAATAACGCTTACGACAATGTCGATTATAGACCAATGATGATCGATAGTTGATGAAAGCTAGATGCCAAGGCAACCATCATCATCATCATCATCATAATTCAGCAGAAAGACATCTACACTGCTGGACATAGGCCTCCCTGCAGCTACGCCACAACAACTGGTCGTGTATTTTTCACATCCAGGGGATTCCCGCGACCTTTAGCCAATTCTTGGTGTGAACCAATAAACTGGCTAGTCGTCTACTCATGTCGTGATAGTACTGTGGTTTTCAGTGATTTGACTTGTCAAATCTTTTATTCACAAGGTATTTCATAACTGGGGCTAGCGTCTGTAAAAAAGCTGGCCACCTCTTAAGCAAATGGGGTTTGAAGCTAAAAAAAATCCCTCTTTGTGTGTTATTCTATAGTTACCTCTGTTATAGACCTTGTCGCGTTCGTCGATAAGATAAACGTCGGATTTGTGATCTGAAATTATATTATTTATTTTTAAGTAGTTTATAAGTGCGTATTTCTTAAAAAAATGGACCATCAAAACTGTGTCTGTGAGATGTCTATTGTCCGAGGACAGGTTTCAAGAGCCAAAGTAGCAAAACCGAAATGGAGCATATTATACTCGCGTCTAAAATTCGAAAATTCGGTGCGGTGTGCTAAAATGCAGATGGCACAAGCGGTGCTGGATCCACCGTTGTTGTGCCTACGGTCATAAAGAGAAATACTAAAAATTCAATTGGATTCTTACATTTTGTAAGCATCTACAACCCACGGATGGACTCCGATTAATGAATTGGTACACAACAACTCATAATTCAGAATTTTTGACAGTGCTCTGTAAGGTTTCAGGCTTTCTAAGTGCTAAGGTTGCCTTACTGTTTGCATTAATTTTTATTTTTGTTTTAATAGTTTCTAATCTGATGGTGAGTGAAACAATTTCAGTCAACAAGTGTGCCATAAGTGGCACTTTATTAACGCTTACGACAATGTCGATTATAGACCAATGATGATCGATAGTTGATGAAAGCTAGATGCCAAGGCAACCATCATCATCATCATCATCATAATTCAGCAGAAAGACATCTACACTGCTGGACATAGGCCTCCCTGCAGCTACGCCACAACAACTGGTCGTGTATTTTTCACATCCTGGGGATTCCCGCGACCTTTAGCCAATTCTTGGTGTGAACCAATAAACTGGCTAGTCGTCTACTCATGTCGTGATAGTACTGTGGTTTTCAGTGATTTGACTTGTCAAATCTTTTATTCACAAGGTATTTCATAACTGGGGCTAGCGTCTGTAAAAAAGCTGGCCACCTCTTAAGCAAATTGAGTTTGAAGCTAAAAAAAATCCCTCTTTGTGTGTTATTCTATAGTTACCTCTGTCATAGACCTTGTCGCGTTCGTCGATAAGATAAACGTCGGATTTGTGATCTGAAATTATATTATTTATTTTTAAGTAGTTTATAAGTGCGTATTTCTTAAAAAAAATGGACCATCAAAACTGTGTCTGTGAGATGTCTATTGTCCGAGGACAGTTTTCAAGAGCCAAAGTAGCAAAACCGAAATGGAGCATATTATACTCGCGTCTAAAATTCGAAAATTCGGTGCGGTGTGCTAAAATGCAGATGGCACAAGCGGTGCTGGATCCACCGTTGTTGTGCCTAAAGGCATAAAGAGAAATACTAAAAATTCAATTGGATTCTTACATTTTGTAAGCATCTGCAACCCACGGATGGACTCCGATTAATGAACTGGTACACAACAACTCATAATTCAGAATTTTTGACAGTGCTCTGTAAGGTTTCAGGCTTTCTAAGTGCTAAGGTTGCCTTACTGTTTGCATTAATTTTTATTTTTGTTTGACTAGTTTCTAATCTGATGGTGAGTGAAACAATTTCAGTCAACAAGTGTGCCATAAGTGGCACTTTATTAACGCTTACGACAATGTCGATTATAGACCAATGATGATCGATAGTTGATGAAAGCTAGATGCCAAGGCAACCATCATCATCATCATCATCATAATTCAGCAGAAAGACATCTACACTGCTGGACATAGGCCTCCCTGCAGGGGATTCCCGCGACCTTTAGCCAATTCTTGGTGTGAACCAATAAACTGGCTAGTCGTCTACTCATGTCGTGATAGTACTGTGGTTTTCAGTGATTTGACTTGTCAAATCTTTTATTCACAAGGTATTTCATAACTGGGGCTAGCGTCTGTAAAAAAGCTGGCCACTTATTTAGCAAATTGAGTTTGAAGCTAAAAAAAATCCCTCTGTGTGTTATTCTATAGTTACCTCTGTCATGGACCTTGTCGCGTTTGTCGATAGGATAAACGTCGGGTTTGTGATCTGAAATTATATTATTTATTTTTAAGTAGTTTATAAGTGCGTATTTCTTAAAAAAATGGACCATCAAAACTGTGTCTGTGAGATGTCTATTGTCCGAGGACAGGTTTCAAGAGCCAAAGTAGCAAAACCGAAATGGAGCATATTATACTCGCGTCTAAAATTCGAAAATTCGGTGCGGTGTGCTAAAATGCAGATGGCACAAGCGGTGCTGGATCCACCGTTGTTGTGCCTACGGTCATAAAGAGAAATACTAAAAATTCAATTGGATTCTTACATTTTGTAAGCATCTACAACCCACGGATGGACTCCGATTAATGAACTGGTACACAACAACTCATAATTCCGAATTTTAGACAGTGCCCTGTAAGGTTTCAGGCTTTCTAAGTGCTAAGGTTGCCTTACTGTTTGCATTAATTTTTATTTTTGTTTGACTAGTTTCTAATCTGATGGTGAGTGAAACAATTTCAGTCAACAAGTGTGCCATAAGTGGCACTTTATTAACGCTTACGACAATGTCGATTATAGACCAATGATGATCGATAGTTGATGAAAGCTAGATGCCAAGGCAACCATCATCATCATCATCATCATAATTCAGCAGAAAGACATCTACACTGCTGGACATAGGCCTCCCTGCAGCTACGCCACAACAACTGGTCGTGTATTTTTCACCTCCAGGGGATTCCCGCGACCTTTAGCCAATTCTTGGTGTGAACCAATAAACTGGCTAGTCGTCTACTCATGTCGTGATAGTACTGTGGTTTTCAGTGATTTGACTTGTCAAATCTTTTATTCACAAGGTATTTCATAACTGGGGCTAGCGTCTGTAAAAAAGCTGGCCACCTCTTAAGCAAATTGAGTTTGAAGCTAAAAAAAATCCCTCTTTGTGTGTTATTCTATAGTTACCTCTGTCATAGACCTTGTCGCGTTCGTCGATAAGATAAACGTCGGATTTGTGATCTGAAATTATATTATTTATTTTTAAGTAGTTTATAAGTGCGTATTTCTTAAAAAAATGGACCATCAAAACTGTGTCTGTGAGATGTCTATTGTCCGAGGACAGTTTTCAAGAGCCAAAGTAGCAAAACCGAAATGGAGCATATTATACTCGCGTCTAAAATTCGAAAATTCGGTGCGGTGTGCTAAAATGCAGATGGCACAAGCGGTGCTGGATCCACCGTTGTTGTGCCTACGGTCATAAAGAGAAATACTAAAAATTCAATTGGGTTCTTACATTTTGTAAGCATCTACAACCCACGGATGGACTCCGATTAATGAACTGGTACACAACAACTCATAATTCAGAATTTTAGACAGTGCTCTGTAAGGTTTCAGGCTTTCTAAGTGCTAAGGTTGCCTTACTGTTTGCATTAATTTTTATTTTTGTTTGACTAGTTTCTAATCTGATGGTGAGTGAAACAATTTCAGTCAACAAGTGTGCCATAAGTGGCACTTTATTAACGCTTACGACAATGTCGATTATAGACCAATGATGATCGATAGTTGATGAAAGCTAGATGCCAAGGCAACCATCATCATCATCATCATCATAATTCAGCAGAAAGACATCTACACTGCTGGACATAGGCCTCCCTGCAGCTACGCCACAACAACTGGTCGTGTATTTTTCACCTCCAGGGGATTCCCGCGACCTTTAGCCAATTCTTGGTGTGAACCAATAAACTGGCTAGTCGTCTACTCATGTCGTGATAGTACTGTGGTTTTCAGTGATTTGACTTGTCAAATCTTTTATTCACAAGGTATTTCATAACTGGGGCTAGCGTCTGTAAAAAAGCTGGCCACCTCTTAAGCAAATTGAGTTTGAAGCTAAAAAAATCCCTCTTTGTGTGTTATTCTATAGTTACCTCTGTCATAGACCTTGTCGCGTTCGTCGATAAGATAAACGTCGGATTTGTGATCTGAAATTATATTATTTATTTTTAAGTAGTTTATAAGTGCGTATTTCTTAAAAAAATGGACCATCAAAACTGTGTCTGTGAGATGTCTATTGTCCGAGGACAGTTTTCAAGAGCCAAAGTAGCAAAACCGAAATGGAGCATATTATACTCGCGTCTAAAATTCGAAAATTCGGTGCGGTGTGCTAAAATGCAGATGGCACAAGCGGTGCTGGATCCACCGTTGTTGTGCCTACGGTCATAAAGAGAAATACTAAAAATTCAATTGGGTTCTTACATTTTGTAAGCATCTACAACCCACGGATGGACTCCGATTAATGAACTGGTACACAACAACTCATAATTCAGAATTTTAGACAGTGCTCTGTAAGGTTTCAGGCTTTCTAAGTGCTAAGGTTGCCTTACTGTTTGCATTAATTTTTATTTTTGTTTGACTAGTTTCTAATCTGATGGTGAGTGAAACAATTTCAGTCAACAAGTGTGCCATAAGTGGCACTTTATTAGGGTGTTTCTCTTTTTTCGTGCATATTACAAGTCCAGTAAGAAAAAAAATGTTTATTCAATAAACTTCTAATTTTTTTCCATAGAAAACTAAATGTAATAGAGTTATGCTTGCATGCATGTAAGATTGACTGTATAAATTAACGTAATTAGTTAAATATAAATTAAAAACTTTACTTATTCTCATTTCCGTCGTTGTCCATTTACTACAGTACTATCCTTAATACATTTGTATTTTATCCGAATAAAACGAAGTAAATAGAAAAATTATAACTATATAAATGTAGTATATTAATAAACGCAACGTTTACGTCTAAATTAAATAATGGTATCTTTTAAATATACTGAAACTATATCTGGTAAATAATTTTTTCAATTTTTTTCTGATTACCGTCGTTATGAGAAGAAATCTATATTGTAGTTTGCGCTAGACCTTAAATGCTACTCTGCTGCCATGTTTAGCTCCGCGCACGTCTCAGTCTGGCAGCAAATAAAAAATATTTTCGTGTCTTAACACGAAAATATTTTTTTGTCGCGGGAGGTGATTATTCTGGAATCGTTCTCTTTCCTATCGTCCGTATTAGAAAGTGAGTATATATGATTTCATTTATTACGTAGCTTTTTATTAATTTTAATGATTACTTTCGAAGTTTAGTACATGTATTAGATTTGTAATTGTGATATTTTTGAAGAAAAACTGGACAAAGTATTCAAACCTCATTACCTTCTTCCTCATTCCGTTCGTTTACCCTCGTTTCTTTATTTTAGAAATGATTATAATTTCATCGATACTAATTAAAAGAAAGTAGAAACTACTAAATGTTCAAAGATTAATTATATACTAATGATATTTGCAAAAAAGAACCCAAATAATTCATCAATAAATTTGAAATTTGGAATCGTTGAGAATTTGCACGAAATATGCGAAACACCCATTAACGCTTACGACAATGTCGATTATAGACCAATGATGATCGATAGTTGATGAAAGCTAGATGCCAAGGCAACCATCATCATCATCATCATCATAATTCAGCAGAAAGACATCTACACTGCTGGACATAGGCCTCCCTGCAGCTACGCCACAACAACTGGTCGTGTATTTTTCACATCCAGGGGATTCCCGCAACCTTTAGCCAATTCTTGGTGTGAACCAATAAACTGGCTAGTCGTCTACTCATGTCGTGATAGTACTGTGGTTTTCAGTGATTTGACTTGTCAAATCTTTTATTCACAAGGTATTTCATAACTGGGGCTAGCGTCTGTAAAAAAGCTGGCCACCTCTTAAGCAAATGGGGTTTGAAGCTAAAAAAAATCCCTCTTTGTGTGTTATTCTATAGTTACCTCTGTCATAGACCTTGTCGCGTTCGTCGATAAGATAAACGTCGGATTTGTGATCTGAAATTATATTATTTATGTTTAAGTAGTTTATAAGTGCGTATTTCTTAAAAAAATGGACCATCAAAACTGTGTCTGTGAGATGTCTATTGTCCGAGGACAGTTTTAAAGAGCCAAAGTAGCAAAACCGAAATGGAGCATATTATACTCGCGTCTAAAATTCGAAAATTCGGTGCGGTGTGCTAAAATGCAGATGGCACAAGCGGTGCTGGATCCACCGTTGTTGTGCCTACGGTCATAAAGAGAAATACTAAAAATTCAATTGGGTTCTTACATTTTGTAAGCATCTACAACCCACGGATGGACTCCGATTAATGAACTGGTACACAACAGCTCATAATTCAGAATTTTAGACAGTGCTCTGTAAGGTTTCAGGCTTTCTAAGTGCTAAGGTTGCCTTACTGTTTGCATTAATTTTTATTTTTGTTTGACTAGTTTCTAATCTGATGGTGAGTGAAACAATTTCAGTCAACAAGTGTGCCATAAGTGGCACTTTATTAACGCTTACGACAATGTCGATTATAGACCAATGATGATCGACAGTTGATGAAAGCTAGATGCCAAGGCAACCATCATCATCATCATCATCATAATTCAGCAGAAAGACATCTACACTGCTGGACATAGGCCTCCCTGCAGCTACGCCACAACAACTGGTCGTGTATTTTTCACATCCAGGGGATTCCCGCGACCTTTAGCCAATTCTTGGTGTGAACCAATAAACTGGCTAGTCGTCTACTCATGTCGTGATAGTACTGTGGTTTTTAGTGATTTGACTTGTCAAATCTTTTATTCACAAGGTATTTCATAACTGGGGCTAGCGTATGTAAAAAAGCTGGCCACCTCTTAAGCAAATTGAGTTTGAAGCTAAAAAACATCCCTCTTTGTGTGTTATTCTATAGTTACCTCTGTCATAGACCTTGTCGCGTTCGTCGATAAGATAAACGTCGGATTTGTGATCTGAAATTATATTATTTATTTTTAAGTAGTTTATAAGTGCGTATTTCTTAAAAAAATGGACCATCAAAACTGTGTCTGTGAGATGTCTATTGTCCGAGGACAGTTTTCAAGAGCCAAAGTAGCAAAACCGAAATGGAGCATATTATACTCGCGTCTAAAATTCGAAAATTCGGTGCGGTGTGCTAAAATGCAGATGGCACAAGCGGTGCTGGATCCACCGTTGTTGTGCCTACGGTCATAAAGAGAAATACTAAAAATTCAATTGGGTTCTTACATTTTGTAAGCATCTACAACCCACGGATGGACTCCGATTAATGAACTGGTACACAACAACTCATAATTCAGAATTTTAGACAGTGCTCTGAAAGGTTTCAGGCTTTCTAAGTGCTAAGGTTGCCTTAGTGTTTGCATTAATTTTTATTTTTGTTTGACTAGTTTCTAATCTGATGGTGAGTGAAACAATTTCAGTCAACAAGTGTGCCATAAGTGGCACTTTATTAACGCTTACGACAATGTCGATTATAGACCAATGATAATCGATAGTTGATGAAAGCTAGATGCCAAGGCAACCATCATCATCATCATCATCATAATTCAGCAGAAAGACATCTACACTGCTGGACATAGGCCTCCCTGCAGCTACGCCACAACAACTGGTCGTGTATTTTTCACCTCCAGGGGATTCCCGCGACCTTTAGCCCATTCTTGGTGTGAACCAATAAACTGGCTAGTCGTCTACTCATGTCGTGATAGTACTGTGGTTTTCAGTGATTTGACTTGTCAAATCTTTTATTCACAAGGTATTTCATAACTGGGGCTAGCGTCTGTAAAAAAGCTGGCCACTTCTTTAGCAAATTGAGTTTGAAGCTAAAAAAAATCCCTCTGTGTGTTATTCTATAGTTACCTCTGTCATGGACCTTGTCGCGTTTGTCGATAGGATAAACGTCGGGTTTGTGATCTGAAATTATATTATTTATTTTTAAGTAGTTTATAAGTGCGTATTTCTTAAAAAAATGGACCATCAAAACTGTATCTGTGAGATGTCTATTGTCCGAGGACAGTTTTAAAGAGCCAAAGTAGCAAAACCGAAATGGAGCATATTATACTTGCGTCTAAAATTCGAAAATTAGGTGCGGTGTGCTAAAATGCAGATGGCACAAGCGGTGCTGGATCCACCGTTGTTGTGCCTACGGCCATAAAGAGAAATACTAAAAATTCAATTGGGTTCTTACATTTTGTAAGCATCTACAACCCACGGATGGACTCCGATTAATGAACTGGTACACAACAACTCATAATTCAGAATTTTAGACAGTGCTCTGTAAGGTTTCAGGCTTTCTAAGTGCTAAGGTTGCCTTACTGTTTGCATTAATTTTTATTTTTGTTTGACTAGTTTCTAATCTGATGGTGAGTGAAACAATTTCAGTCAACAAGTGTGCCATAAGTGGCACTTTATTAACGCTTACGACAATGTCGATTATAGACCAATGATGATCGACAGTTGATGAAAGCTAGATGCTAAGGCAACCATCATCATCATCATCATCATAATTCAGCAGAAAGACATCTACACTGCTGGACATAGGCCTCCCTGCAGCTACGCCACAACAACTGGTCGTGTATTTTTCACATCCAGGGGATTCCCGCGACCTTTAGCCAATTCTTGGTGTGAACCAATAAACTGGCTAGTCGTCTACTCATGTCGTGATAGTACTGTGGTTTTTAGTGATTTGACTTGTCAAATCTTTTATTCACAAGGTATTTCATAACTGGGGCTAGCGTATGTAAAAAAGCTGGCCACCTCTTAAGCAAATTGAGTTTGAAGCTAAAAAACATCCCTCTTTGTGTGTTATTCTATAGTTACCTCTGTCATAGACCTTGTCGCGTTCGTCGATAAGATAAACGTCGGATTTGTGATCTGAAATTATATTATTTATTTTTAAGTAGTTTATAAGTGCCTAAAATTCGAAAATTCGGTGCGGTGTGCTAAAATGCAGATGGCACAAGCGGTGCTGGATCCACCGTTGTTGTGCCTACGGTCATAAAGAGAAATACTAAAAATTCAATTGGGTTCTTACATTTTGTAAGCATCTACAACCCACGGATGGACTCCGATTAATGAACTGGTACACAACAACTCATAATTCAGAATTTTAGACAGTGCTCTGTAAGGTTTCAGGCTTTCTAAGTGCTAAGGTTGCCTTACTGTTTGCATTAATTTTTATTTTTGTTTGACTAGTTTCTAATCTGATGGTGAGTGAAACAAATTCAGTCAACAAGTGTGCCATAAGTGGCACTTTATTAACGCTTACGACAATGTCGATTATAGACCAATGATGATCGACAGTTGATGAAAGCTAGATGCTAAGGCAACCATCATCATCATCATCATCATAATTCAGCAGAAAGACATCTACACTGCTGGACATAGGCCTCCCTGCAGCTACGCCACAACAACTGGTCGTGTATTTTTCACATCCAGGGGATTCCCGCGACCTTTAGCCAATTCTTGGTGTGAACCAATAAACTGGCTAGTCGTCTACTCATGTCGTGATAGTACTGTGGTTTTTAGTGATTTGACTTGTCAAATCTTTTATTCACAAGGTATTTCATAACTGGGGCTAGCGTATGTAAAAAAGCTGGCCACCTCTTAAGCAAATTGAGTTTCAAGCTAAAAAACATCCCTCTTTGTGTGTTATTCTATAGTTACCTCTGTCATAGACCTTGTCGCGTTCGTCGATAAGATAAACGTCGGATTTGTGATCTGAAATTATATTATTTATTTTTAAGTAGTTTATAAGTGCGTATTTCTTAAAAAAATGGACCATCAAAACTGTGTCTGTGAGATGTCTATTGTCCGAGGACAGTTTTCAAGAGCCAAAGTAGCAAAACCGAAATGGAGCATATTATACTCGCGTCTAAAATTCGAAAATTCGGTGCGGTGTGCTAAAATGCAGATGGCACAAGCGGTGCTGGATCCACCGTTTTTGTGCCTACGGTCATAAAGAGAAATACTAAAAATTCAATTGGGTTCTTACATTTTGTAAGCATCTACAACCCACGGATGGACTCCGATTAATGAACTGGTACACAACAACTCATAATTCAGAATTTTAGACAGTGCTCTGTAAGGTTTCAGGCTTTCTAAGTGCTAAGGTTGCCTTACTGTTTGCATTAATTTTTATTTTTGTTTGACTAGTTTCTAATCTGATGGCGAGTGAAACAATTTCAGTCAACAAGTGTGCCATAAGTGGCACTTTATTAACGCTTACGACAATGTCGATTATAGACCAATGATGATCGATAGTTGATGAAAGCTAGATGCCAAGGCAACCATCATCATCATCATCATCATAATTCAGCAGAAAGACATCTACACTGCTGGACATAGGCCTCCCTGCAGCTACGCCACAACAACTGGTCGTGTATTTTTCACCTCCAGGGGATTCCCGCGACCTTTAGCCCATTCTTGGTGTGAACCAATAAACTGGCTAGTCGTCTACTCATGTCGTGATAGTACTGTGGTTTTCAGTGATTTGACTTGTCAAATCTTTTATTCACAAGGTATTTCATAACTGGGGCTAGCGTCTGTAAAAAAGCTGGCCACCTCTTTAGCAAATTGAGTTTGAAGCTAAAAAAAATCCCTCTTTGTGTGTTATTCTATAGTTACCTCTGTCATGGACCTTGTCGCGTTCGTCGATAGGATAAGCGTCGGATTTGTGATCTGAAATTATATTATTTATTTTTAAGTAGTTTATAAGTGCGTATTTCTTAAAAAAATGGACCATCAAAACTGTGTCTGTGAGATGTCTATTGTCCGAGGACAGTTTTCAAGAGCCAAAGTAGCAAAACCGAAATGGAGCATATTATACTCGCGTCTAAAATTCGAAAATTCGGTGCGGTGTGCTAAAATGCAGATGGCACAAGCGGTGCTGGATCCACCGTTGTTGTGCCTACGGCCATAAAGAGAAATACTAAAAATTCAATTGGGTTCTTACATTTTGTAAGCATCTACAACCCACGGATGGACTCCGATTAATGAACTGGTACACAACAACTCATAATTCAGAATTTTAGACAGTGCTCTGTAAGGTTTCAGGCTTTCTAAGTGCTAAGGTTGCCTTACTGTTTGCATTAATTTTTATTTTTGTTTGACTAGTTTCTAATCTGATGGTGAGTGAAACAATTTCAGTCAACAAGTGTGCCATAAGTGGCACTTTATTAACGCTTACGACAATGTCGATTATAGACCAATGATGATCGACAGTTGATGAAAGCTAGATGCCAAGGCAACCATCATCATCATCATCATCATAATTCAGCAGAAAGACATCTACACTGCTGGACATAGGCCTCCCTGCAGCTACGCCACAACAACTGGTCGTGTATTTTTCACATCCAGGAGATTCCCGCGACCTTTAGCCAATTCTTGGTGTGAACCAATAAACTGGCTAGTCGTCTACTCATGTCGTGATAGTACTGTGGTTTTTAGTGATTTGACTTGTCAAATCTTTTATTCACAAGGTATTTCATAACTGGGGCTAGCGTATGTAAAAAAGCTGGCCACCTCTTAAGCAAATTGAGTTTGAAGCTAAAAAACATCCCTCTTTGTGTGTTATTCTATAGTTACCTCTGTCATAGACCTTGTCGCGTTCGTCGATAAGATAAACGTCGGATTTGTGATCTGAAATTATATTATTTATTTTTAAGTAGTTTATAAGTGCCTAAAATTCGAAAATTCGGTGCGGTGTGCTAAAATGCAGATGGCACAAGCGGTGCTGGATCCACCGTTGTTGTGCCTACGGTCATAAAGAGAAATACTAAAAATTCAATTGGGTTCTTACATTTTGTAAGCATCTACAACCCACGGATGGACTCCGATTAATGAACTGGTACACAACAACTCATAATTCAGAATTTTAGACAGTGCTCTGTAAGGTTTCAGGCTTTCTAAGTGCTAAGGTTGCCTTACTGTTTGCATTAATTTTTATTTTTGTTTGACTAGTTTCTAATCTGATGGTGAGTGAAACAAATTCAGTCAACAAGTGTGCCATAAGTGGCACTTTATTAACGCTTACGACAATGTCGATTATAGACCAATGATGATCGACAGTTGATGAAAGCTAGATGCTAAGGCAACCATCATCATCATCATCATCATAATTCAGCAGAAAGACATCTACACTGCTGGACATAGGCCTCCCTGCAGCTACGCCACAACAACTGGTCGTGTATTTTTCACATCCAGGGGATTCCCGCGACCTTTAGCCAATTCTTGGTGTGAACCAATAAACTGGCTAGTCGTCTACTCATGTCGTGATAGTACTGTGGTTTTTAGTGATTTGACTTGTCAAATCTTTTATTCACAAGGTATTTCATAACTGGGGCTAGCGTATGTAAAAAAGCTGGCCACCTCTTAAGCAAATTGAGTTTCAAGCTAAAAAACATCCCTCTTTGTGTGTTATTCTATAGTTACCTCTGTCATAGACCTTGTCGCGTTCGTCGATAAGATAAACGTCGGATTTGTGATCTGAAATTATATTATTTATTTTTAAGTAGTTTATAAGTGCGTATTTCTTAAAAAAATGGACCATCAAAACTGTGTCTGTGAGATGTCTATTGTCCGAGGACAGTTTTCAAGAGCCAAAGTAGCAAAACCGAAATGGAGCATATTATACTCGCGTCTAAAATTCGAAAATTCGGTGCGGTGTGCTAAAATGCAGATGGCACAAGCGGTGCTGGATCCACCGTTGTTGTGCCTACGGTCATAAAGAGAAATACTAAAAATTCAATTGGGTTCTTACATTTTGTAAGCATCTACAACCCACGGATGGACTCCGATTAATGAACTGGTACACAACAACTCATAATTCAGAATTTTAGACAGTGCTCTGTAAGGTTTCAGGCTTTCTAAGTGCTAAGGTTGCCTTACTGTTTGCATTAATTTTTATTTTTGTTTGACTAGTTTCTAATCTGATGGCGAGTGAAACAATTTCAGTCAACAAGTGTGCCATAAGTGGCACTTTATTAACGCTTACGACAATGTCGATTATAGACCAATGATGATCGATAGTTGATGAAAGCTAGATGCCAAGGCAACCATCATCATCATCATCATCATAATTCAGCAGAAAGACATCTACACTGCTGGACATAGGCCTCCCTGCAGCTACGCCACAACAACTGGTCGTGTATTTTTCACCTCCAGGGGATTCCCGCGACCTTTAGCCCATTCTTGGTGTGAACCAATAAACTGGCTAGTCGTCTACTCATGTCGTGATAGTACTGTGGTTTTCAGTGATTTGACTTGTCAAATCTTTTATTCACAAGGTATTTCATAACTGGGGCTAGCGTCTGTAAAAAAGCTGGCCACCTCTTTAGCAAATTGAGTTTGAAGCTAAAAAAAATCCCTCTTTGTGTGTTATTCTATAGTTACCTCTGTCATGGACCTTGTCGCGTTCGTCGATAGGATAAGCGTCGGATTTGTGATCTGAAATTATATTATTTATTTTTAAGTAGTTTATAAGTGCGTATTTCTTAAAAAAATGGACCATCAAAACTGTGTCTGTGAGATGTCTATTGTCCGAGGACAGTTTTCAAGAGCCAAAGTAGCAAAACCGAAATGGAGCATATTATACTCGCGTCTAAAATTCGAAAATTCGGTGCGGTGTGCTAAAATGCAGATGGCACAAGCGGTGCTGGATCCACCGTTGTTGTGCCTACGGCCATAAAGAGAAATACTAAAAATTCAATTGGGTTCTTACATTTTGTAAGCATCTACAACCCACGGATGGACTCCGATTAATGAACTGGTACACAACAACTCATAATTCAGAATTTTAGACAGTGCTCTGTAAGGTTTCAGGCTTTCTAAGTGCTAAGGTTGCCTTACTGTTTGCATTAATTTTTATTTTTGTTTGACTAGTTTCTAATCTGATGGTGAGTGAAACAATTTCAGTCAACAAGTGTGCCATAAGTGGCACTTTATTAACGCTTACGACAATGTCGATTATAGACCAATGATGATCGACAGTTGATGAAAGCTAGATGCCAAGGCAACCATCATCATCATCATCATCATAATTCAGCAGAAAGACATCTACACTGCTGGACATAGGCCTCCCTGCAGCTACGCCACAACAACTGGTCGTGTATTTTTCACATCCAGGAGATTCCCGCGACCTTTAGCCAATTCTTGGTGTGAACCAATAAACTGGCTAGTCGTCTACTCATGTCGTGATAGTACTGTGGTTTTTAGTGATTTGACTTGTCAAATCTTTTATTCACAAGGTATTTCATAACTGGGGCTAGCGTATGTAAAAAAGCTGGCCACCTCTTAAGCAAATTGAGTTTGAAGCTAAAAAACATCCCTCTTTGTGTGTTATTCTATAGTTACCTCTGTCATAGACCTTGTCGCGTTCGTCGATAAGATAAACGTCGGATTTGTGATCTGAAATTATATTATTTATTTTTAAGTAGTTTATAAGTGCCTAAAATTCGAAAATTCGGTGCGGTGTGCTAAAATGCAGATGGCACAAGCGGTGCTGGATCCACCGTTGTTGTGCCTACGGTCATAAAGAGAAATACTAAAAATTCAATTGGGTTCTTACATTTTGTAAGCATCTACAACCCACGGATGGACTCCGATTAATGAACTGGTACACAACAACTCATAATTCAGAATTTTAGACAGTGCTCTGTAAGGTTTCAGGCTTTCTAAGTGCTAAGGTTGCCTTACTGTTTGCATTAATTTTTATTTTTGTTTGACTAGTTTCTAATCTGATGGCGAGTGAAACAGTTTCAGTCAACAAGTGTGCCATAAGTGGCACTTTATTAACGCTTACGACAATGTCGATTATAGACCAATGATGATCGACAGTTGATGAAAGCTAGATGCCAAGGCAACCATCATCATCATCATCATCATAATTCAGCAGAAAGACATCTACACTGCTGGACATAGGCCTCCCTGCAGCTACGCCACAACAACTGGTCGTGTATTTTTCACATCCAGGAGATTCCCGCGACCTTTAGCCAATTCTTGGTGTGAACCAATAAACTGGCTAGTCGTCTACTCATGTCGTGATAGTACTGTGGTTTTTAGTGATTTGACTTGTCAAATCTTTTATTCACAAGGTATTTCATAACTGGGGCTAGCGTATGTAAAAAAGCTGGCCACCTCTTAAGCAAATTGAGTTTGAAGCTAAAAAACATCCCTCTTTGTGTGTTATTCTATAGTTACCTCTGTCATAGACCTTGTCGCGTTCGTCGATAAGATAAACGTCGGATTTGTGATCTGAAATTATATTATTTATTTTTAAGTAGTTTATAAGTGCGTATTTCTTAAAAAAATGGACCATCAAAACTGTGTCTGTGAGATGTCTATTGTCCGAGGACAGTTTTCAAGAGCCAAAGTAGCAAAACCGAAATGGAGCATATTATACTCGCGTCTAAAATTCGAAAATTCGGTGCGGTGTGCTAAAATGCAGATGGCACAAGCGGTGCTGGATCCACCGTTGTTGTGCCTACGGTCATAAAGAGAAATACTAAAAATTCAATTGGGTTCTTACATTTTGTAAGCATCTACAACCCACGGATGGACTCCGATTAATGAACTGGTACACAACAACTCATAATTCAGAATTTTAGACAGTGCTCTGTAAGGTTTCAGGCTTTCTAAGTGCTAAGGTTGCCTTACTGTTTGCATTAATTTTTATTTTTGTTTGACTAGTTTCTAATCTGATGGCGAGTGAAACAATTTCAGTCAACAAGTGTGCCATAAGTGGCACTTTATTAACGCTTACGACAATGTCGATTATAGACCAATGATGATCGATAGTTGATGAAAGCTAGATGCCAAGGCAACCATCATCATCATCATCATCATAATTCAGCAGAAAGACATCTACACTGCTGGACATAGGCCTCCCTGCAGCTACGCCACAACAACTGGTCGTGTATTTTTCACCTCCAGGGGATTCCCGCGACCTTTAGCCCATTCTTGGTGTGAACCAATAAACTGGCTAGTCGTCTACTCATGTCGTGATAGTACTGTGGTTTTCAGTGATTTGACTTGTCAAATCTTTTATTCACAAGGTATTTCATAACTGGGGCTAGCGTCTGTAAAAAAGCTGGCCACCTCTTTAGCAAATTGAGTTTGAAGCTAAAAAAAATCCCTCTTTGTGTGTTATTCTATAGTTACCTCTGTCATGGACCTTGTCGCGTTCGTCGATAGGATAAGCGTCGGATTTGTGATCTGAAATTATATTATTTATTTTTAAGTAGTTTATAAGTGCGTATTTCTTAAAAAAATGGACCATCAAAACTGTGTCTGTGAGATGTCTATTGTCCGAGGACAGTTTTCAAGAGCCAAAGTAGCAAAACCGAAATGGAGCATATTATACTCGCGTCTAAAATTCGAAAATTCGGTGCGGTGTGCTAAAATGCAGATGGCACAAGCGGTGCTGGATCCACCGTTGTTGTGCCTACGGTCATAAAGAGAAATACTAAAAATTCAATTGGGTTCTTACATTTTGTAAGCATCTACAACCCACGGATGGACTCCGATTAATGAACTGGTACACAACAACTCATAATTCAGAATTTTAGACAGTGCTCTGAAAGGTTTCAGGCTTTCTAAGTGCTAAGGTTGCCTTAGTGTTTGCATTAATTTTTATTTTTGTTTGACTAGTTTCTAATCTGATGGTGAGTGAAACAATTTCAGTCAACAAGTGTGCCATAAGTGGCACTTTATTAACGCTTACGACAATGTCGATTATAGACCAATGATAATCGATAGTTGATGAAAGCTAGATGCCAAGGCAACCATCATCATCATCATCATCATAATTCAGCAGAAAGACATCTACACTGCTGGACATAGGCCTCCCTGCAGCTACGCCACAACAACTGGTCGTGTATTTTTCACCTCCAGGGGATTCCCGCGACCTTTAGCCCATTCTTGGTGTGAACCAATAAACTGGCTAGTCGTCTACTCATGTCGTGATAGTACTGTGGTTTTTAGTGATTTGACTTGTCAAATCTTTTATTCACAAGGTATTTCATAACTGGGGCTAGCGTATGTAAAAAAGCTGGCCACCTCTTAAGCAAATTGAGTTTCAAGCTAAAAAACATCCCTCTTTGTGTGTTATTCTATAGTTACCTCTGTCATAGACCTTGTCGCGTTCGTCGATAAGATAAACGTCGGATTTGTGATCTGAAATTATATTATTTATTTTTAAGTAGTTTATAAGTGCGTATTTCTTAAAAAAATGGACCATCAAAACTGTGTCTGTGAGATGTCTATTGTCCGAGGACAGTTTTCAAGAGCCAAAGTAGCAAAACCGAAATGGAGCATATTATACTCGCGTCTAAAATTCGAAAATTCGGTGCGGTGTGCTAAAATGCAGATGGCACAAGCGGTGCTGGATCCACCGTTGTTGTGCCTACGGTCATAAAGAGAAATACTAAAAATTCAATTGGGTTCTTACATTTTGTAAGCATCTACAACCCACGGATGGACTCCGATTAATGAACTGGTACACAACAACTCATAATTCAGAATTTTAGACAGTGCTCTGTAAGGTTTCAGGCTTTCTAAGTGCTAAGGTTGCCTTACTGTTTGCATTAATTTTTATTTTTGTTTGACTAGTTTCTAATCTGATGGCGAGTGAAACAATTTCAGTCAACAAGTGTGCCATAAGTGGCACTTTATTAACGCTTACGACAATGTCGATTATAGACCAATGATGATCGATAGTTGATGAAAGCTAGATGCCAAGGCAACCATCATCATCATCATCATCATAATTCAGCAGAAAGACATCTACACTGCTGGACATAGGCCTCCCTGCAGCTACGCCACAACAACTGGTCGTGTATTTTTCACCTCCAGGGGATTCCCGCGACCTTTAGCCCATTCTTGGTGTGAACCAATAAACTGGCTAGTCGTCTACTCATGTCGTGATAGTACTGTGGTTTTCAGTGATTTGACTTGTCAAATCTTTTATTCACAAGGTATTTCATAACTGGGGCTAGCGTCTGTAAAAAAGCTGGCCACCTCTTTAGCAAATTGAGTTTGAAGCTAAAAAAAATCCCTCTTTGTGTGTTATTCTATAGTTACCTCTGTCATGGACCTTGTCGCGTTCGTCGATAGGATAAGCGTCGGATTTGTGATCTGAAATTATATTATTTATTTTTAAGTAGTTTATAAGTGCGTATTTCTTAAAAAAATGGACCATCAAAACTGTGTCTGTGAGATGTCTATTGTCCGAGGACAGTTTTCAAGAGCCAAAGTAGCAAAACCGAAATGGAGCATATTATACTCGCGTCTAAAATTCGAAAATTCGGTGCGGTGTGCTAAAATGCAGATGGCACAAGCGGTGCTGGATCCACCGTTGTTGTGCCTACGGCCATAAAGAGAAATACTAAAAATTCAATTGGGTTCTTACATTTTGTAAGCATCTACAACCCACGGATGGACTCCGATTAATGAACTGGTACACAACAACTCATAATTCAGAATTTTAGACAGTGCTCTGTAAGGTTTCAGGCTTTCTAAGTGCTAAGGTTGCCTTACTGTTTGCATTAATTTTTATTTTTGTTTGACTAGTTTCTAATCTGATGGTGAGTGAAACAATTTCAGTCAACAAGTGTGCCATAAGTGGCACTTTATTAACGCTTACGACAATGTCGATTATAGACCAATGATGATCGACAGTTGATGAAAGCTAGATGCCAAGGCAACCATCATCATCATCATCATCATAATTCAGCAGAAAGACATCTACACTGCTGGACATAGGCCTCCCTGCAGCTACGCCACAACAACTGGTCGTGTATTTTTCACATCCAGGAGATTCCCGCGACCTTTAGCCAATTCTTGGTGTGAACCAATAAACTGGCTAGTCGTCTACTCATGTCGTGATAGTACTGTGGTTTTTAGTGATTTGACTTGTCAAATCTTTTATTCACAAGGTATTTCATAACTGGGGCTAGCGTATGTAAAAAAGCTGGCCACCTCTTAAGCAAATTGAGTTTGAAGCTAAAAAACATCCCTCTTTGTGTGTTATTCTATAGTTACCTCTGTCATAGACCTTGTCGCGTTCGTCGATAAGATAAACGTCGGATTTGTGATCTGAAATTATATTATTTATTTTTAAGTAGTTTATAAGTGCCTAAAATTCGAAAATTCGGTGCGGTGTGCTAAAATGCAGATGGCACAAGCGGTGCTGGATCCACCGTTGTTGTGCCTACGGTCATAAAGAGAAATACTAAAAATTCAATTGGGTTCTTACATTTTGTAAGCATCTACAACCCACGGATGGACTCCGATTAATGAACTGGTACACAACAACTCATAATTCAGAATTTTAGACAGTGCTCTGTAAGGTTTCAGGCTTTCTAAGTGCTAAGGTTGCCTTACTGTTTGCATTAATTTTTATTTTTGTTTGACTAGTTTCTAATCTGATGGCGAGTGAAACAGTTTCAGTCAACAAGTGTGCCATAAGTGGCACTTTATTAACGCTTACGACAATGTCGATTATAGACCAATGATGATCGACAGTTGATGAAAGCTAGATGCCAAGGCAACCATCATCATCATCATCATCATAATTCAGCAGAAAGACATCTACACTGCTGGACATAGGCCTCCCTGCAGCTACGCCACAACAACTGGTCGTGTATTTTTCACATCCAGGAGATTCCCGCGACCTTTAGCCAATTCTTGGTGTGAACCAATAAACTGGCTAGTCGTCTACTCATGTCGTGATAGTACTGTGGTTTTTAGTGATTTGACTTGTCAAATCTTTTATTCACAAGGTATTTCATAACTGGGGCTAGCGTATGTAAAAAAGCTGGCCACCTCTTAAGCAAATTGAGTTTGAAGCTAAAAAACATCCCTCTTTGTGTGTTATTCTATAGTTACCTCTGTCATAGACCTTGTCGCGTTCGTCGATAAGATAAACGTCGGATTTGTGATCTGAAATTATATTATTTATTTTTAAGTAGTTTATAAGTGCGTATTTCTTAAAAAAATGGACCATCAAAACTGTGTCTGTGAGATGTCTATTGTCCGAGGACAGTTTTCAAGAGCCAAAGTAGCAAAACCGAAATGGAGCATATTATACTCGCGTCTAAAATTCGAAAATTCGGTGCGGTGTGCTAAAATGCAGATGGCACAAGCGGTGCTGGATCCACCGTTGTTGTGCCTACGGTCATAAAGAGAAATACTAAAAATTCAATTGGGTTCTTACATTTTGTAAGCATCTACAACCCACGGATGGACTCCGATTAATGAACTGGTACACAACAACTCATAATTCAGAATTTTAGACAGTGCTCTGTAAGGTTTCAGGCTTTCTAAGTGCTAAGGTTGCCTTACTGTTTGCATTAATTTTTATTTTTGTTTGACTAGTTTCTAATCTGATGGCGAGTGAAACAATTTCAGTCAACAAGTGTGCCATAAGTGGCACTTTATTAACGCTTACGACAATGTCGATTATAGACCAATGATGATCGATAGTTGATGAAAGCTAGATGCCAAGGCAACCATCATCATCATCATCATCATAATTCAGCAGAAAGACATCTACACTGCTGGACATAGGCCTCCCTGCAGCTACGCCACAACAACTGGTCGTGTATTTTTCACCTCCAGGGGATTCCCGCGACCTTTAGCCCATTCTTGGTGTGAACCAATAAACTGGCTAGTCGTCTACTCATGTCGTGATAGTACTGTGGTTTTCAGTGATTTGACTTGTCAAATCTTTTATTCACAAGGTATTTCATAACTGGGGCTAGCGTCTGTAAAAAAGCTGGCCACCTCTTTAGCAAATTGAGTTTGAAGCTAAAAAAAATCCCTCTTTGTGTGTTATTCTATAGTTACCTCTGTCATGGACCTTGTCGCGTTCGTCGATAGGATAAGCGTCGGATTTGTGATCTGAAATTATATTATTTATTTTTAAGTAGTTTATAAGTGCGTATTTCTTAAAAAAATGGACCATCAAAACTGTGTCTGTGAGATGTCTATTGTCCGAGGACAGTTTTCAAGAGCCAAAGTAGCAAAACCGAAATGGAGCATATTATACTCGCGTCTAAAATTCGAAAATTCGGTGCGGTGTGCTAAAATGCAGATGGCACAAGCGGTGCTGGATCCACCGTTGTTGTGCCTACGGTCATAAAGAGAAATACTAAAAATTCAATTGGGTTCTTACATTTTGTAAGCATCTACAACCCACGGATGGACTCCGATTAATGAACTGGTACACAACAACTCATAATTCAGAATTTTAGACAGTGCTCTGTAAGGTTTCAGGCTTTCTAAGTGCTAAGGTGGCCTTACCTACTGTTTGCATTAATTTTTGTTTTTGTTTGACTAGTTTCTAATCTGATGGTGAGTGAAACAATTTCAGTCAACAAGTGTGCCATAAGTGGCACTTTATTAACGCTTACGACAATGTCGATTATAGACCAATGATGATCGACAGTTGATGAAAGCTAGATGCCAAGGCAACCATCATCATCATCATCATCATAATTCAGCAGAAAGACATCTACACTGCTGGACATAGGCCTCCCTGCAGCTACGCCACAACAACTGGTCGTGTATTTTTCACATCCAGGGGATTCCCGCGACCTTTAGCCAATTCTTGGTGTGAACCAATAAACTGGCTAGTCGTCTACTCATGTCGTGATAGTACTGTGGTTTTTAGTGATTTGACTTGTCAAATCTTTTATTCACAAGGTATTTCATAACTGGGGCTAGCGTATGTAAAAAAGCTGGCCACCTCTTAAGCAAATTGAGTTTGAAGCTAAAAAACATCCCTCTTTGTGTGTTATTCTATAGTTACCTCTGTCATAGACCTTGTCGCGTTCGTCGATAAGATAAACGTCGGATTTGTGATCTGAAATTATATTATTTATTTTTAAGTAGTTTATAAGTGCGTATTTCTTAAAAAAATGGACCATCAAAACTGTGTCTGTGAGATGTCTATTGTCCGAGGACAGTTTTCAAGAGCCAAAGTAGCAAAACCGAAATGGAGCATATTATACTCGCGTCTAAAATTCGAAAATTCGGTGCGGTGTGCTAAAATGCAGATGGCACAAGCGGTGCTGGATCCACCGTTGTTGTGCCTACGGTCATAAAGAGAAATACTAAAAATTCAATTGGGTTCTTACATTTTGTAAGCATCTACAACCCACGGATGGACTCCGATTAATGAACTGGTACACAACAACTCATAATTCAGAATTTTAGACAGTGCTCTGAAAGGTTTCAGGCTTTCTAAGTGCTAAGGTTGCCTTAGTGTTTGCATTAATTTTTATTTTTGTTTGACTAGTTTCTAATCTGATGGTGAGTGAAACAATTTCAGTCAACAAGTGTGCCATAAGTGGCACTTTATTAACGCTTACGACAATGTCGATTATAGACCAATGATAATCGATAGTTGATGAAAGCTAGATGCCAAGGCAACCATCATCATCATCATCATCATAATTCAGCAGAAAGACATCTACACTGCTGGACATAGGCCTCCCTGCAGCTACGCCACAACAACTGGTCGTGTATTTTTCACCTCCAGGGGATTCCCGCGACCTTTAGCCCATTCTTGGTGTGAACCAATAAACTGGCTAGTCGTCTACTCATGTCGTGATAGTACTGTGGTTTTCAGTGATTTGACTTGTCAAATCTTTTATTCACAAGGTATTTCATAACTGGGGCTAGCGTCTGTAAAAAAGCTGGCCACTTCTTTAGCAAATTGAGTTTGAAGCTAAAAAAAATCCCTCTGTGTGTTATTCTATAGTTACCTCTGTCATGGACCTTGTCGCGTTTGTCGATAGGATAAACGTCGGGTTTGTGATCTGAAATTATATTATTTATTTTTAAGTAGTTTATAAGTGCGTATTTCTTAAAAAAATGGACCATCAAAACTGTATCTGTGAGATGTCTATTGTCCGAGGACAGTTTTCAAGAGCCAAAGTAGCAAAACCGAAATGGAGCATATTATACTCGCGTCTAAAATTCGAAAATTCGGTGCGGTGTGCTAAAATGCAGATGGCACAAGCGGTGCTGGATCCACCGTTGTTGTGCCTACGGTCATAAAGAGAAATACTAAAAATTCAATTGGGTTCTTACATTTTGTAAGCATCTACAACCCACGGATGGACTCCGATTAATGAACTGGTACACAACAACTCATAATTCAGAATTTTAGACAGTGCTCTGTAAGGTTTCAGGCTTTCTAAGTGCTAAGGTTGCCTTACTGTTTGCATTAATTTTTATTTTTGTTTGACTAGTTTCTAATCTGATGGCGAGTGAAACAATTTCAGTCAACAAGTGTGCCATAAGTGGCACTTTATTAACGCTTACGACAATGTCGATTATAGACCAATGATGATCGATAGTTGATGAAAGCTAGATGCCAAGGCAACCATCATCATCATCATCATCATAATTCAGCAGAAAGACATCTACACTGCTGGACATAGGCCTCCCTGCAGCTACGCCACAACAACTGGTCGTGTATTTTTCACCTCCAGGGGATTCCCGCGACCTTTAGCCCATTCTTGGTGTGAACCAATAAACTGGCTAGTCGTCTACTCATGTCGTGATAGTACTGTGGTTTTCAGTGATTTGACTTGTCAAATCTTTTATTCACAAGGTATTTCATAACTGGGGCTAGCGTCTGTAAAAAAGCTGGCCACCTCTTTAGCAAATTGAGTTTGAAGCTAAAAAAAATCCCTCTTTGTGTGTTATTCTATAGTTACCTCTGTCATGGACCTTGTCGCGTTCGTCGATAGGATAAGCGTCGGATTTGTGATCTGAAATTATATTATTTATTTTTAAGTAGTTTATAAGTGCGTATTTCTTAAAAAAATGGACCATCAAAACTGTGTCTGTGAGATGTCTATTGTCCGAGGACAGTTTTCAAGAGCCAAAGTAGCAAAACCGAAATGGAGCATATTATACTCGCGTCTAAAATTCGAAAATTCGGTGCGGTGTGCTAAAATGCAGATGGCACAAGCGGTGCTGGATCCACCGTTGTTGTGCCTACGGTCATAAAGAGAAATACTAAAAATTCAATTGGGTTCTTACATTTTTTAAGCATCTACAACCCACGGATGGACTCCGATTAATGAACTGGTACACAACAACTCATAATTCAGAATTTTAGACAGTGCTCTGTAAGGTTTCAGGCTTTCTAAGTGCTAAGGTGGCCTTACCTACTGTTTGCATTAATTTTTGTTTTTGTTTGACTAGTTTCTAATCTGATGGTGAGTGAAACAATTTCAGTCAACAAGTGTGCCATAAGTGGCACTTTATTAACGCTTACGACAATGTCGATTATAGACCAATGATGATCGACAGTTGATGAAAGCTAGATGCCAAGGCAACCATCATCATCATCATCATCATAATTCAGCAGAAAGACATCTACACTGCTGGACATAGGCCTCCCTGCAGCTACGCCACAACAACTGGTCGTGTATTTTTCACATCCAGGGGATTCCCGCGACCTTTAGCCAATTCTTGGTGTGAACCAATAAACTGGCTAGTCGTCTACTCATGTCGTGATAGTACTGTGGTTTTTAGTGATTTGACTTGTCAAATCTTTTATTCACAAGGTATTTCATAACTGGGGCTAGCGTATGTAAAAAAGCTGGCCACCTCTTAAGCAAATTGAGTTTGAAGCTAAAAAACATCCCTCTTTGTGTGTTATTCTATAGTTACCTCTGTCATAGACCTTGTCGCGTTCGTCGATAAGATAAACGTCGGATTTGTGATCTGAAATTATATTATTTATTTTTAAGTAGTTTATAAGTGCGTATTTCTTAAAAAAATGGACCATCAAAACTGTGTCTGTGAGATGTCTATTGTCCGAGGACAGTTTTCAAGAGCCAAAGTAGCAAAACCGAAATGGAGCATATTATACTCGCGTCTAAAATTCGAAAATTCGGTGCGGTGTGCTAAAATGCAGATGGCACAAGCGGTGCTGGATCCACCGTTGTTGTGCCTACGGTCATAAAGAGAAATACTAAAAATTCAATTGGGTTCTTACATTTTGTAAGCATCTACAACCCACGGATGGACTCCGATTAATGAACTGGTACACAACAACTCATAATTCAGAATTTTAGACAGTGCTCTGAAAGGTTTCAGGCTTTCTAAGTGCTAAGGTTGCCTTAGTGTTTGCATTAATTTTTATTTTTGTTTGACTAGTTTCTAATCTGATGGTGAGTGAAACAATTTCAGTCAACAAGTGTGCCATAAGTGGCACTTTATTAACGCTTACGACAATGTCGATTATAGACCAATGATAATCGATAGTTGATGAAAGCTAGATGCCAAGGCAACCATCATCATCATCATCATCATAATTCAGCAGAAAGACATCTACACTGCTGGACATAGGCCTCCCTGCAGCTACGCCACAACAACTGGTCGTGTATTTTTCACCTCCAGGGGATTCCCGCGACCTTTAGCCCATTCTTGGTGTGAACCAATAAACTGGCTAGTCGTCTACTCATGTCGTGATAGTACTGTGGTTTTCAGTGATTTGACTTGTCAAATCTTTTATTCACAAGGTATTTCATAACTGGGGCTAGCGTCTGTAAAAAAGCTGGCCACTTCTTTAGCAAATTGAGTTTGAAGCTAAAAAAAATCCCTCTGTGTGTTATTCTATAGTTACCTCTGTCATGGACCTTGTCGCGTTTGTCGATAGGATAAACGTCGGGTTTGTGATCTGAAATTATATTATTTATTTTTAAGTAGTTTATAAGTGCGTATTTCTTAAAAAAATGGACCATCAAAACTGTATCTGTGAGATGTCTATTGTCCGAGGACAGTTTTCAAGAGCCAAAGTAGCAAAACCGAAATGGAGCATATTATACTCGCGTCTAAAATTCGAAAATTAGGTGCGGTGTGCTAAAATGCAGATGGCACAAGCGGTGCTGGATCCACCGTTGTTGTGCCTACGGCCATAAAGAGAAATACTAAAAATTCAATTGGGTTCTTACATTTTGTAAGCATCTACAACCCACGGATGGACTCCGATTAATGAACTGGTACACAACAACTCATAATTCAGAATTTTAGACAGTGCTCTGTAAGGTTTCAGGCTTTCTAAGTGCTAAGGTTGCCTTACTGTTTGCATTAATTTTTATTTTTGTTTGACTAGTTTCTAATCTGATGGCGAGTGAAACAATTTCAGTCAACAAGTGTGCCATAAGTGGCACTTTATTAACGCTTACGACAATGTCGATTATAGACCAATGATGATCGACAGTTGATGAAAGCTAGATGCCAAGGCAACCATCATCATCATCATCATCATAATTCAGCAGAAAGACATCTACACTGCTGGACATAGGCCTCCCTGCAGCTACGCCACAACAACTGGTCGTGTATTTTTCACATCCAGGAGATTCCCGCGACCTTTAGCCAATTCTTGGTGTGAACCAATAAACTGGCTAGTCGTCTACTCATGTCGTGATAGTACTGTGGTTTTTAGTGATTTGACTTGTCAAATCTTTTATTCACAAGGTATTTCATAACTGGGGCTAGCGTATGTAAAAAAGCTGGCCACCTCTTAAGCAAATTGAGTTTGAAGCTAAAAAACATCCCTCTTTGTGTGTTATTCTATAGTTACCTCTGTCATAGACCTTGTCGCGTTCGTCGATAAGATAAACGTCGGATTTGTGATCTGAAATTATATTATTTATTTTTAAGTAGTTTATAAGTGCCTAAAATTCGAAAATTCGGTGCGGTGTGCTAAAATGCAGATGGCACAAGCGGTGCTGGATCCACCGTTGTTGTGCCTACGGTCATAAAGAGAAATACTAAAAATTCAATTGGGTTCTTACATTTTGTAAGCATCTACAACCCACGGATGGACTCCGATTAATGAACTGGTACACAACAACTCATAATTCAGAATTTTAGACAGTGCTCTGTAAGGTTTCAGGCTTTCTAAGTGCTAAGGTTGCCTTACTGTTTGCATTAATTTTTATTTTTGTTTGACTAGTTTCTAATCTGATGGCGAGTGAAACAATTTCAGTCAACAAGTGTGCCATAAGTGGCACTTTATTAACGCTTACGACAATGTCGATTATAGACCAATGATGATCGACAGTTGATGAAAGCTAGATGCCAAGGCAACCATCATCATCATCATCATCATAATTCAGCAGAAAGACATCTACACTGCTGGACATAGGCCTCCCTGCAGCTACGCCACAACAACTGGTCGTGTATTTTTCACATCCAGGAGATTCCCGCGACCTTTAGCCAATTCTTGGTGTGAACCAATAAACTGGCTAGTCGTCTACTCATGTCGTGATAGTACTGTGGTTTTTAGTGATTTGACTTGTCAAATCTTTTATTCACAAGGTATTTCATAACTGGGGCTAGCGTATGTAAAAAAGCTGGCCACCTCTTAAGCAAATTGAGTTTGAAGCTAAAAAACATCCCTCTTTGTGTGTTATTCTATAGTTACCTCTGTCATAGACCTTGTCGCGTTCGTCGATAAGATAAACGTCGGATTTGTGATCTGAAATTATATTATTTATTTTTAAGTAGTTTATAAGTGCGTATTTCTTAAAAAAATGGACCATCAAAACTGTGTCTGTGAGATGTCTATTGTCCGAGGACAGTTTTCAAGAGCCAAAGTAGCAAAACCGAAATGGAGCATATTATACTCGCGTCTAAAATTCGAAAATTCGGTGCGGTGTGCTAAAATGCAGATGGCACAAGCGGTGCTGGATCCACCGTTGTTGTGCCTACGGTCATAAAGAGAAATACTAAAAATTCAATTGGGTTCTTACATTTTGTAAGCATCTACAACCCACGGATGGACTCCGATTAATGAACTGGTACACAACAACTCATAATTCAGAATTTTAGACAGTGCTCTGTAAGGTTTCAGGCTTTCTAAGTGCTAAGGTTGCCTTACTGTTTGCATTAATTTTTATTTTTGTTTGACTAGTTTCTAATCTGATGGCGAGTGAAACAATTTCAGTCAACAAGTGTGCCATAAGTGGCACTTTATTAACGCTTACGACAATGTCGATTATAGACCAATGATGATCGATAGTTGATGAAAGCTAGATGCCAAGGCAACCATCATCATCATCATCATCATAATTCAGCAGAAAGACATCTACACTGCTGGACATAGGCCTCCCTGCAGCTACGCCACAACAACTGGTCGTGTATTTTTCACCTCCAGGGGATTCCCGCGACCTTTAGCCCATTCTTGGTGTGAACCAATAAACTGGCTAGTCGTCTACTCATGTCGTGATAGTACTGTGGTTTTCAGTGATTTGACTTGTCAAATCTTTTATTCACAAGGTATTTCATAACTGGGGCTAGCGTCTGTAAAAAAGCTGGCCACCTCTTTAGCAAATTGAGTTTGAAGCTAAAAAAAATCCCTCTTTGTGTGTTATTCTATAGTTACCTCTGTCATGGACCTTGTCGCGTTCGTCGATAGGATAAGCGTCGGATTTGTGATCTGAAATTATATTATTTATTTTTAAGTAGTTTATAAGTGCGTATTTCTTAAAAAAATGGACCATCAAAACTGTGTCTGTGAGATGTCTATTGTCCGAGGACAGTTTTCAAGAGCCAAAGTAGCAAAACCGAAATGGAGCATATTATACTCGCGTCTAAAATTCGAAAATTCGGTGCGGTGTGCTAAAATGCAGATGGCACAAGCGGTGCTGGATCCACCGTTGTTGTGCCTACGGTCATAAAGAGAAATACTAAAAATTCAATTGGGTTCTTACATTTTGTAAGCATCTACAACCCACGGATGGACTCCGATTAATGAACTGGTACACAACAACTCATAATTCAGAATTTTAGACAGTGCTCTGTAAGGTTTCAGGCTTTCTAAGTGCTAAGGTGGCCTTACCTACTGTTTGCATTAATTTTTGTTTTTGTTTGACTAGTTTCTAATCTGATGGTGAGTGAAACAATTTCAGTCAACAAGTGTGCCATAAGTGGCACTTTATTAACGCTTACGACAATGTCGATTATAGACCAATGATGATCGACAGTTGATGAAAGCTAGATGCCAAGGCAACCATCATCATCATCATCATCATAATTCAGCAGAAAGACATCTACACTGCTGGACATAGGCCTCCCTGCAGCTACGCCACAACAACTGGTCGTGTATTTTTCACATCCAGGGGATTCCCGCGACCTTTAGCCAATTCTTGGTGTGAACCAATAAACTGGCTAGTCGTCTACTCATGTCGTGATAGTACTGTGGTTTTTAGTGATTTGACTTGTCAAATCTTTTATTCACAAGGTATTTCATAACTGGGGCTAGCGTATGTAAAAAAGCTGGCCACCTCTTAAGCAAATTGAGTTTGAAGCTAAAAAACATCCCTCTTTGTGTGTTATTCTATAGTTACCTCTGTCATAGACCTTGTCGCGTTCGTCGATAAGATAAACGTCGGATTTGTGATCTGAAATTATATTATTTATTTTTAAGTAGTTTATAAGTGCGTATTTCTTAAAAAAATGGACCATCAAAACTGTGTCTGTGAGATGTCTATTGTCCGAGGACAGTTTTCAAGAGCCAAAGTAGCAAAACCGAAATGGAGCATATTATACTCGCGTCTAAAATTCGAAAATTCGGTGCGGTGTGCTAAAATGCAGATGGCACAAGCGGTGCTGGATCCACCGTTGTTGTGCCTACGGTCATAAAGAGAAATACTAAAAATTCAATTGGGTTCTTACATTTTGTAAGCATCTACAACCCACGGATGGACTCCGATTAATGAACTGGTACACAACAACTCATAATTCAGAATTTTAGACAGTGCTCTGAAAGGTTTCAGGCTTTCTAAGTGCTAAGGTTGCCTTAGTGTTTGCATTAATTTTTATTTTTGTTTGACTAGTTTCTAATCTGATGGTGAGTGAAACAATTTCAGTCAACAAGTGTGCCATAAGTGGCACTTTATTAACGCTTACGACAATGTCGAT
Source organism: Dicycla oo (assembly GCA_948252095.1). NCBI lineage: Eukaryota > Metazoa > Arthropoda > Insecta > Lepidoptera > Noctuidae > Dicycla > Dicycla oo. Next base: position 12,437,724 of record OX411713.1, on the reverse strand, counting down.
TATAGACCAATGATAATCGATAGTTGATGAAAGCTAGATGCCAAGGCAACCATCATCATCATCATCATCATAATTCAGCAGAAAGACATCTACACTGCTGGACATAGGCCTCCCTGCAGCTACGCCACAACAACTGGTCGTGTATTTTTCACCTCCAGGGGATTCCCGCGACCTTTAGCCCATTCTTGGTGTGAACCAATAAACTGGCTAGTCGTCTACTCATGTCGTGATAGTACTGTGGTTTTCAGTGATTTGACTTGTCAAATCTTTTATTCACAAGGTATTTCATAACTGGGGCTAGCGTCTGTAAAAAAGCTGGCCACTTCTTTAGCAAATTGAGTTTGAAGCTAAAAAAAATCCCTCTGTGTGTTATTCTATAGTTACCTCTGTCATGGACCTTGTCGCGTTTGTCGATAGGATAAACGTCGGGTTTGTGATCTGAAATTATATTATTTATTTTTAAGTAGTTTATAAGTGCGTATTTCTTAAAAAAATGGACCATCAAAACTGTATCTGTGAGATGTCTATTGTCCGAGGACAGTTTTCAAGAGCCAAAGTAGCAAAACCGAAATGGAGCATATTATACTCGCGTCTAAAATTCGAAAATTAGGTGCGGTGTGCTAAAATGCAGATGGCACAAGCGGTGCTGGATCCACCGTTGTTGTGCCTACGGCCATAAAGAGAAATACTAAAAATTCAATTGGGTTCTTACATTTTGTAAGCATCTACAACCCACGGATGGACTCCGATTAATGAACTGGTACACAACAACTCATAATTCAGAATTTTAGACAGTGCTCTGTAAGGTTTCAGGCTTTCTAAGTGCTAAGGTTGCCTTACTGTTTGCATTAATTTTTATTTTTGTTTGACTAGTTTCTAATCTGATGGTGAGTGAAACAATTTCAGTCAACAAGTGTGCCATAAGTGGCACTTTATTAACGCTTACGACAATGTCGATTATAGACCAATGATGATCGACAGTTGATGAAAGCTAGATGCCAAGGCAACCATCATCATCATCATCATCATAATTCAGCAGAAAGACATCTACACTGCTGGACATAGGCCTCCCTGCAGCTACGCCACAACAACTGGTCGTGTATTTTTCACCTCCAGGGGATTCCCGCGACCTTTAGCCAATTCTTGGTGGGAACCAATAAACTGGCTAGTCGTCTACTCATGTCGTGATAGTACTGTGGTTTTCAGTGATTTGACTTGTCAAATCTTTTATTCACAAGGTATTTCATAACTGGGGCTAGCGTCTGTAAAAAAGCTGGCCACCTCTTAAGCAAATTGAGTTTGAAGCTAAAAAAATCCCTCTTTGTGTGTTATTCTATAGTTACCTCTGTCATAGACCTTGTCGCGTTCGTCGATAAGATAAACGTCGGATTTGTGATCTGAAATTATATTATTTATTTTTAAGTAGTTTATAAGTGCGTATTTCTTAAAAAAATGGACCATCAAAACTGTGTCTGTGAGATGTCTATTGTCCGAGGACAGTTTTCAAGAGCCAAAGTAGCAAAACCGAAATGGAGCATATTATACTCGCGTCTAAAATTCGAAAATTCGGTGCGGTGTGCTAAAATGCAGATGGCACAAGCGGTGCTGGATCCACCGTTGTTGTGCCTACGGTCATAAAGAGAAATACTAAAAATTCAATTGGGTTCTTACATTTTGTAAGCATCTACAACCCACGGATGGACTCCGATTAATGAACTGGTACACAACAACTCATAATTCAGAATTTTAGACAGTGCTCTGTAAGGTTTCAGGCTTTCTAAGTGCTAAGGTTGCCTTACTGTTTGCATTAATTTTTATTTTTGTTTGACTAGTTTCTAATCTGATGGTGAGTGAAACAATTTCAGTCAACAAGTGTGCCATAAGTGGCACTTTATTAGGGTGTTTCTCTTTTTTCGTGCATATTACAAGTCCAGTAAGAAAAAAAATGTTTATTCAATAAACTTCTAATTTTTTTCCATAGAAAACTAAATGTAATAGAGTTATGCTTGCATGCATGTAAGATTGACTGTATAAATTAACGTAATTAGTTAAATATAAATTAAAAACTTTACTTATTCTCATTTCCGTCGTTGTCCATTTACTACTATCCTTAATACATTTGTATTTTATCCGAATAAAACGAAGTAAATAGAAAAATTATAACTATATAAATGTAGTATATTAATAAACGCAACGTTTACGTCTAATTTAAATAATGGTATCTTTTAAATATACTGAAACTATATCTGGTAAATAATTTTTTCAATTTTTTTCTGATTACCGTCGTTATGAGAAGAAATCTATATTGTAGTTTGCGCTAGACCTTAAATGCTACTCTGCTGCCATGTTTAGCTCCGCGCACGTCTCAGTCTGGCAGCAAACGTCGTAGCGGATGCATGCTTGCTCGTGGAAAAAAAATATTTTCGTGTCTTAACACGAAAATATTTTTTTGTCGCGGGAGGTGATTATTCTGGAATCGTTCTCTTTCCTATCGTCCGTATTAGAAAGTGAGTATATATGATTTCATTTATTACGTAGCTTTTTATTAATTTTAATGATTACTTTCGAAGTTTAGTACATGTATTAAATTTGTAATTGTGATATTTTTGAAGAAAAACTGGACAAAGTATTCAAACCTCATTACCTTCTTCCTCATTCCGTTCGTTTACCCTCGTTTCTTTATTTTAGAAATGATTATAATTTCATCGATACTAATTAAAAGAAAGTAGAAACTACTAAATGTTCAAAGATTAATTATATACTAATGATATTTGCAAAAAAGAACCCAAATAATTCATCAATAAATTTGAAATTTGGAATTGTTGAGAATTTGCACGAAATATGCGAAACACCCATTAACGCTTACGACAATGTCGATTATAGACCAATGATGATCGATAGTTGATGAAAGCTAGATGCCAAGGCAACCATCATCATCATCATCATCATAATTCAGCAGAAAGACATCTACACTGCTGGACATAGGCCTCCCTGCAGCTACGCCACAACAACTGGTCGTGTATTTTTCACATCCAGGGGATTCCCGCGACCTTTAGCCAATTCTTGGTGGGAACCAATAAACTGGCTAGTCGTCTACTCATGTCGTGATAGTACTGTGGTTTTCAGTGATTTGACTTGTCAAATCTTTTATTCACAAGGTATTTCATAACTGGGGCTAGCGTCTGTAAAAAAGCTGGCCACTTCTTTAGCAAATTGAGTTTGAAGCTAAAAAAAATCCCTCTGTGTGTTATTCTATAGTTACCTCTGTCATGGACCTTGTCGCGTTTGTCGATAGGATAAACGTCGGGTTTGTGATCTGAAATTATATTATTTATTTTTAAGTAGTTTATAAGTGCGTATTTCTTAAAAAAATGGACCATCAAAACTGTGTCTGTGAGATGTCTATTGTCCGAGGACAGGTTTCAAGAGCCAAAGTAGCAAAACCTAAATGGAGCATATTATACTCGCGTCTAAAATTCGAAAATTCGGTGCGGTGTGCTAAAATGCAGATGGCACAAGCGGTGCTGGATCCACCGTTGTTGTGCCTACGGTCATAAAGAGAAATACTAAAAATTCAATTGGATTTTTACATTTTGTAAGCATCTACAACCCACGGATGGACTCCGATTAATGAACTGGTACACAACAACTCATAATTCAGAATTTTAGACAGTGCTCTGTAAGGTTTCAGGCTTTCTAAGTGCTAAGGTTGCCTTACTGTTTGCATTAATTTTTATTTTTGTTTGACTAGTTTCTAATCTGATGGTGTTTGAAACAATTTCAGTCAACAAGTGTGCCATAAGTGGCACTTTATTAACGCTTACGACAATGTCGATTATAGACCAATGATGATCGACAGTTGATGAAAGCTAGATGCCAAGGCAACCATCATCATCATCATCATCATAATTCAGCAGAAAGACATCTACACTGCTGGACATAGGCCTCCCTGCAGCTACGCCACAACAACTGGTCGTGTATTTTTCACATCCAGGGGATTCCCGCGACCTTTAGCCAATTCTTGGTGGGAACCAATAAACTGGCTAGTCGTCTACTCATGTCGTGATAGTACTGTGGTTTTCAGTGATTTGACTTGTCAAATCTTTTATTCACAAGGTATTTCATAACTGGGGCTAGCGTCTGTAAAAAAGCTGGCCACTTCTTTAGCAAATTGAGTTTGAAGCTAAAAAAAATCCCTCTGTGTGTTATTCTATAGTTACCTCTGTCATGGACCTTGTCGCGTTTGTCGATAGGATAAACGTCGGGTTTGTGATCTGAAATTATATTATTTATTTTTAAGTAGTTTATAAGTGCGTATTTCTTAAAAAAATGGACCATCAAAACTGTGTCTGTGAGATGTCTATTGTCCGAGGACAGGTTTCAAGAGCCAAAGTAGCAAAACCTAAATGGAGCATATTATACTCGCGTCTAAAATTCGAAAATTCGGTGCGGTGTGCTAAAATGCAGATGGCACAAGCGGTGCTGGATCCACCGTTGTTGTGCCTACGGTCATAAAGAGAAATACTAAAAATTCAATTGGATTTTTACATTTTGTAAGCATCTACAACCCACGGATGGACTCCGATTAATGAACTGGTACACAACAACTCATAATTCAGAATTTTAGACAGTGCTCTGTAAGGTTTCAGGCTTTCTAAGTGCTAAGGTTGCCTTACTGTTTGCATTAATTTTTATTTTTGTTTGACTAGTTTCTAATCTGATGGTGTTTGAAACAATTTCAGTCAACAAGTGTGCCATAAGTGGCACTTTATTAACGCTTACGACAATGTCGATTATAGACTAATGATGATCGACAGTTGATGAAAGCTAGATGCCAAGGCAACCATCATCATCATCATCATCATAATTCAGCAGAAAGACATCTACACTGCTGGACATAGGCCTCCCTGCAGCTACGCCACAACAACTGGTCGTGTATTTTTCACATCCAGGGGATTCCCGCGACCTTTAGCCAATTCTTGGTGTGAACCAATAAACTGGCTAGTCGTCTACTCATGTCGTGATAGTACTGTGGTTTTCAGTGATTTGACTTGTCAAATCTTTTATTCACAAGTTATTTCATAACTGGGGCTAGAGTCTGTAAAAAAGCTGGCCACCTCTTAAGCAAATGGGGTTTGAAGCTAAAAAAATCCCTCTTTGTGTGTTATTCTATAGTTACCTCTGTCATAGACCTTGTCGCGTTCGTCGATAAGATAAACGTCGGATTTGTGATCTGAAATTATATTATTTATTTTTAAGTAGTTTATAAGTGCGTATTTCTTAAAAAAATGGACCATCAAAACTGTATCTGTGAGATGTCTATTGTCCGAGGACAGTTTTAAAGAGCCAAAGTAGCAAAACCGAAATGGAGCATATTATACTCGCGTCTAAAATTCGAAAATTCGGTGCGGTGTGCTAAAATGCAGATGGCACAAGCGGTGCTGGATCCACCGTTGTTGTGCCTACGGCCATAAAGAGAAATACTAAAAATTCAATTGGGTTCTTACATTTTGTAAGCATCTACAACCCACGGATGGACTCCGATTAATGAACTGGTACACAACAACTCATAATTCAGAATTTTAGACAGTGCTCTGTAAGGTTTCAGGCTTTCTAAGTGCTAAGGTTGCCTTACTGTTTGCATTAATTTTTATTTTTGTTTGACTAGTTTCTAATCTGATGGTGAGTGAAACAATTTCAGTCAACAAGTGTGCCATAAGTGGCACTTTATTAACGCTTACGACAATGTCGATTATAGACCAATGATGATCGACAGTTGATGAAAGCTAGATGCCAAGGCAACCATCATCATCATCATCATCATAATTCAGCAGAAAGACATCTACACTGCTGGACATAGGCCTCCCTGCAGCTACGCCACAACAACTGGTCGTGTATTTTTCACATCCAGGGGATTCCCGCGACCTTTAGCCAATTCTTGGTGTGAACCAATAAACTGGCTAGTCGTCTACTCATGTCGTGATAGTACTGTGGTTTTTAGTGATTTGACTTGTCAAATCTTTTATTCACAAGGTATTTCATAACTGGGGCTAGCGTATGTAAAAAAGCTGGCCACCTCTTTAGCAAATTGAGTTTGAAGCTAAAAAACATCCCTCTTTGTGTGTTATTCTATAGTTACCTCTGTCATAGACCTTGTCGCGTTCGTCGATAAGATAAACGTCGGATTTGTGATCTGAAATTATATTATTTATTTTTAAGTAGTTTATAAGTGCGTATTTCTTAAAAAAATGGACCATCAAAACTGTGTCTGTGAGATGTCTATTGTCCGAGGACAGTTTTCAAGAGCCAAAGTAGCAAAACCGAAATGGAGCATATTATACTCGCGTCTAAAATTCGAAAATTCGGTGCGGTGTGCTAAAATGCAGATGGCACAAGCGGTGCTGGATCCACCGTTGTTGTGCCTACGGTCATAAAGAGAAATACTAAAAATTCAATTGGGTTCTTACATTTTGTAAGCATCTACAACCCACGGATGGACTCCGATTAATGAACTGGTACACAACAACTCATAATTCAGAATTTTAGACAGTGCTCTGAAAGGTTTCAGGCTTTCTAAGTGCTAAGGTTGCTTTAGTGTTTGCATTAATTTTTATTTTTGTTTGACTAGTTTCTAATCTGATGGTGAGTGAAACAATTTCAGTCAACAAGTGTGCCATAAGTGGCACTTTATTAAGGCTTACGACAATGTCGATTATAGACCATGATAATCGATAGTTGATGAAAGCTAGATGCCAAGGCAACCATCATCATCATCATCATCATAATTCAGCAGAAAGATATCTACACTGCTGGACATAGGCCTCCCTGCAGCTACGCCACAACAACTGGTCGTGTATTTTTCACCTCCAGGGGATTCCCGCGACCTTTAGCCCATTCTTGGTGTGAACCAATAAACTGGCTAGTCGTCTACTCATGTCGTGATAGTACTGTGGTTTTCAGTGATTTGACTTGTCAAATCTTTTATTCACAAGGTATTTCATAACTGGGGCTAGCGTCTGTAAAAAAGCTGGCCACTTCTTTAGCAAATTGAGTTTGAAGCTAAAAAAAATCCCTCTGTGTGTTATTCTATAGTTACCTCTGTCATGGACCTTGTCGCGTTTGTCGATAGGATAAACGTCGGGTTTGTGATCTGAAATTATATTATTTATTTTTAAGTAGTTTATAAGTGCGTATTTCTTAAAAAAATGGACCATCAAAACTGTGTCTGTGAGATGTCTATTGTCCGAGGACAGTTTTCAAGAGCCAAAGTAGCAAAACCGAAATGGAGCATATTATACTCGCGTCTAAAATTCGAAAATTAGGTGCGGTGTGCTAAAATGCAGATGGCACAAGCGGTGCTGGATCCACCGTTGTTGTGCCTACGGCCATAAAGAGAAATACTAAAAATTCAATTGGGTTCTTACATTTTGTAAGCATCTACAACCCACGGATGGACTCCGATTAATGAACTGGTACACAACAACTCATAATTCAGAATTTTAGACAGTGCTCTGTAAGGTTTCAGGCTTTCTAAGTGCTAAGGTTGCCTTACTGTTTGCATTAATTTTTATTTTTGTTTGACTAGTTTCTAATCTGATGGTGAGTGAAACAATTTCAGTCAACAAGTGTGCCATAAGTGGCACTTTATTAACGCTTACGACAATGTCGATTATAGACCAATGATGATCGACAGTTGATGAAAGCTAGATGCCAAGGCAACCATCATCATCATCATCATCATAATTCAGCAGAAAGACATCTACACTGCTGGACATAGGCCTCCCTGCAGCTACGCCACAACAACTGGTCGTGTATTTTTCACATCCAGGGGATTCCCGCGACCTTTAGCCAATTCTTGGTGTGAACCAATAAACTGGCTAGTCGTCTACTCATGTCGTGATAGTACTGTGGTTTTTAGTGATTTGACTTGTCAAATCTTTTATTCACAAGGTATTTCATAACTGGGGCTAGCGTATGTAAAAAAGCTGGCCACCTCTTAAGCAAATTGAGTTTGAAGCTAAAAAACATCCCTCTTTGTGTGTTATTCTATAGTTACCTCTGTCATAGACCTTGTCGCGTTCGTCGATAAGATAAACGTCGGATTTGTGATCTGAAATTATATTATTTATTTTTAAGTAGTTTATAAGTGCGTATTTCTTAAAAAAATGGACCATCAAAACTGTGTCTGTGAGATGTCTATTGTCCGAGGACAGTTTTCAAGTGCCAAAGTAGCAAAACCGAAATGGAGCATATTATACTCGCGTCTAAAATTCGAAAATTCGGTGCGGTGTGCTAAAATGCAGATGGCACAAGCGGTGCTGGATCCACCGTTGTTGTGCCTACGGTCATAAAGAGAAATACTAAAAATTCAATTGGGTTCTTACATTTTGTAAGCATCTACAACCCACGGATGGACTCCGATTAATGAACTGGTACACAACAACTCATAATTCAGAATTTTAGACAGTGCTCTGTAAGGTTTCAGGCTTTCTAAGTGCTAAGGTTGCCTTACTGTTTGCATTAATTTTTATTTTTGTTTGACTAGTTTCTAATCTGATGGTGAGTGAAACAATTTCAGTCAACAAGTGTGCCATAAGTGGCACTTTATTAACGCTTACGACAATGTCGATTATAGACCAATGATGATCGATAGTTGATGAAAGCTAGATGCCAAGGCAACCATCATCATCATCATCATCATAATTCAGCAGAAAGACATCTACACTGCTGGACATAGGCCTCCCTGCAGCTACGCCACAACAACTGGTCGTGTATTTTTCACCTCCAGGGGATTCCCGCGACCTTTAGCCCATTCTTGGTGTGAACCAATAAACTGGCTAGTCGTCTACTCATGTCGTGATAGTACTGTGGTTTTCAGTGATTTGACTTGTCAAATCTTTTATTCACAAGGTATTTCATAACTGGGGCTAGCGTCTGTAAAAAAGCTGGCCACCTCTTTAGCAAATTGAGTTTGAAGCTAAAAAAAATCCCTCTTTGTGTGTTATTCTATAGTTACCTCTGTCATGGACCTTGTCGCGTTCGTCGATAGGATAAGCGTCGGATTTTTGATCTGAAATTATATTATTTATTTTTAAGTAGTTTATAAGTGCGTATTTCTTAAAAAAATGGACCATCAAAACTGTGTCTGTGAGATGTCTATTGTCCGAGGACAGTTTTCAAGAGCCAAAGTAGCAAAACCGAAATGGAGCATATTATACTCGCGTCTAAAATTCGAAAATTCGGTGCGGTGTGCTAAAATGCAGATGGCACAAGCGGTGCTGGATCCACCGTTGTTGTGCCTACGGTCATAAAGAGAAATACTAAAAATTCAATTGGGTTCTTACATTTTGTAAGCATCTACAACCCACGGATGGACTCCGATTAATGAACTGGTACACAACAACTCATAATTCAGAATTTTAGACAGTGCTCTGTAAGGTTTCAGGCTTTCTAAGTGCTAAGGTTGCCTTACTGTTTGCATTAATTTTTATTTTTGTTTGACTCGTTTCTAATCTGATGGTGAGTGAAACAATTTCAGTCAACAAGTGTGCCATAAGTGGCACTTTATTAACGCTTACGACAATGTCGATTATAGACCAATGATGATCGACAGTTGATGAAAGCTAGATGCCAAGGCAACCATCATCATCATCATCATCATAATTCAGCAGAAAGACATCTACACTGCTGGACATAGGCCTCCCTGCAGCTACGCCACAACAACTGGTCGTGTATTTTTCACATCCAGGGGATTCCCGCGACCTTTAGCCAATTCTTGGTGTGAACCAATAAACTGGCTAGTCGTCTACTCATGTCGTGATAGTACTGTGGTTTTTAGTGATTTGACTTGTCAAATCTTTTATTCACAAGGTATTTCATAACTGGGGCTAGCGTATGTAAAAAAGCTGGCCACCTCTTAAGCAAATTGAGTTTGAAGCTAAAAAACATCCCTCTTTGTGTGTTATTCTATAGTTACCTCTGTCATAGACCTTGTCGTGTTCGTCGATAAGATAAACGTCGGATTTGTGATCTGAAATTATATTATTTATTTTTAAGTAGTTTATAAGTGCGTATTTCTTAAAAAAATGGACCATCAAAACTGTGTCTGTGAGATGTCTATTGTCCGAGGACTGTACGAGCTACGCTGTACATTGACCTTTTTTGTAGTTTGTACGTCACACTCATTTATGCACATTAATATTGTTTAGCCGTGCATTTCTCTAACATAGCATTTAAGTGGAATACTTTTGTAATTATATTTAGTAGCAATAAATCCATCAAGGGACTCGTTGGTCTACTCATTTACACATATATTTTCACATAACATTTTCACTGTTGGGCATTACACCCCAACATTTGGTCCTTCGAGCAATTTAAAGTTGTGTGATTTATAACTTTTACGGTCGCGAATCGGTTGGACTGGTCTCTCACAAGCGAGTCGCCCCAGTAACCAATTGAGAAGGCGCATATCGTGGAAGAGAAAGATTGCACAATAGCAAGAACCAGGAGTGTGGAGCAACAACCTACTTCTCAAAACAAAAGTTCGTCAATTCGTCGGAAAGTTTGGCAACATGACGTCATTAGCAAATACTTACGAGAATCAGCGCGAACTTTACGAAAACATCAAGAAAGTCGGCATCAACATCAAGAAGGATGGCTGGGACAGGAAGAACTTGGACTACTTCAAACGGCGTATGCAAATGCTGGAATCCTTATGGAGCGAATTTCAGTTCAACCATGATCGCCTGTCCACAGAAGTAAGTGCGGGTCATCCTTTCTTTACAAGTGATTTATATAACACAACATTGAAATGTCATACAGAAGTCAAGGAGTTAATTCTCCAACAAAATCAGCAACTGTCTACGCACAAACGGTCCATAGGGGGACCGGCGGGGCAACCAACAACACCGTTCGAATGTACTTCTGAGCAAGATAAAGCAAGTACATCGAACAAGGAATTACAAGAGCAACAAAACAGCGAGGAGGAAGAAGAAACCAGTAACACAAATGAGAGCATCAACAAGGATCAATCGCCTCCTCGGCAACAATAAAGCCCTAACACGAGGGATACGGGGTCTAACAGTAAACTGGACGACCTCTTACGCAAACAATCGGCGAACTTCAAGGCCTTCATGAGAGCTGTCGCCAACATTCAAGTGGAATTTATCACAGAAAAATGGGAATTCCAGGATGCGTTGCAAACGTTACAAGCGCGTTGGACTGCTATTGACAGTCTCCATTGGGAAATCGAGTGCGAACTCAACGGGGACAAGAACGTAGTATATGAAGAGCGTTATACAAGATACGAAAACCAATATATTGATCTGAAGAAGGCATTAAACACCAAGATGTGGTCCGGAGCTGATCGAGAAAAAACAACACCAAAGTTGGAGATACCAGTATTCCACGGAAAGTTTAATCAGTGGATACCGTTCAAAGACCTTTTCACGGAAGCCATCCATAACAATACATCCTTGTCAAATGCGCAGAAGATGCAATTTTTGAAAAGCAAGGTCCAAGGAGAAGCAGAAAGGTTGATACAACACTTACAAATAAGCTCGGACAACTATCTAGTGTGTTGGAACATTCTCAAAAATCGGTACAACAACAAAAAACTTATATTTACATCGCATATCAACATGCTCTTCAATCTGCCTACTATGCAACAGCAGTCGTTAGCACCAATCAAGAAAATACATGACGTCACAATAGAATGTTTGCACGCTATCAAGAATTTAGAAGTGGATGTCAGAACCTGGGATCCGCTACTAGTGCACATTTTAGCACAAAAACTGGACGCTGAGACTTACTCGGATTACATTGAATCACTGAAGAACTCGCGAGAATTGCCTGTATTAAAGGATTTCTTAGACTATCTAGAGGCGAAGTTTACTTCAATGGAATCGTCGCAGCGTAAACAAGACCAGTATCAGAAGACAAGTTCTGGAACAAATCAGAATCAAGAAGCATCCCATAACAAGAAACACAACTATCATAACAACAAGAATCAAGCGGCTAGTAACAACAAGGTTACGAAATCGTACCATGCGTCAACGTTCACTTGTCCACTCTGCAACGACGAGCATGGCCTCTATTTTTGTGCAAAGTTTTTAGAAATGTCGAACGACGAAAAACTTAACACAATAAACCAATTGCAAGTCTGCATTAATTGCCTGTACAGCCATAAGGGCAAAAAATGTACGTCAAACAACCGATGTCGCAAGTACAAAGCTAAGCACAATACGTTATTGCACGAGGCTGCATCAAAAAACAATGAACAAAACCAAACAAACTCATCATCTCATGTTTCTCAAAATGATGAAGAAGATTCGGAGGTTCTATTAGCGACCGCCATAGTAAAGGTAGAGGGAGTTGATGGAACTCAGTACAACATGCGAGCTCTTGTAGATCAAGGATCTCAGATATCACTGATAACAGAACGAGCGGCTCAACTTCTTGGGATCAAACGTCAGAAATGTAAAGGAGTTGTCTCTGGAGTTGGAGAGAAGAAGAGCAATTGCAAGGGCATGATAACAATTTTATGCAGCTCTGTCTGTAGCGACTTCAAGTTCAGAAAATCAGTTTACATAATGAAAAACTTAATCAAGAATCTACCAAACAAAACTTTTACAAAACCATCATGGCCTCAAATACAAAATATCAACTTGGCGGATCCGGAATTCAACAGCAGCCGACCAGTAGATCTGCTATTTGGAGCAGACATTTACTCCCAGATCATGCTAGGAGGGATAATTAAGGGCGATGACGTCACACGGCCCATCGCACAACAAACACACTTAGGCTGGCTACTATGTGGACACGTCAAAACTACAAAATTACAATGCAACGTGGTATTGAATAATCTGGAGGATATAATACAGTTTTGGGATTCCGAGGACATCAAGGACCAAGCCGATTTCTCAGTGGAAGATGAGAAATAACCCTAAAGCTCTTTGGGAAGCAATAAAAGAAATAACTAACACAACTAAAATTAAAACAAGCCCTGTTGAACTCCTGAACATTAGAGACTGTCCTAAATCTTCCATAAATGAAGTGAGCAAATTCTTTAGTAATGTAGGTAAAAATCTGGCGGCTAATATCTCCCGATGTCATCCTCCCCCGAATCTTCCAACTAGTCAGATTTCAAGTACCACTAACAATACTGCTTTCACTCCCGCCAACTCCCTTGGGCTACTAGAGGTAGATGAAACTGAGGTCGAATCCCTTATTCTGCAACTACGCAACGACTGCGCAATAGGTTGGGATGGTATATCGCCCCTATTACTAAAAACATGCCTCCAGACTCTGATAAAGCCACTAACGTATATCTTCAATGGTTGTCTGCAGAAGGGTGTATTTCCGGATGCTCTTAAAAGAGCAATAATATATCCAATCCTAAAGGGGGGGGACAGAAGTTGTGTCAACAATTACAGACCCATCTCAGTTTTGACTGCACTCTCTAAGGTCCTTGAAAGGATCCTCAGCAGCCGTCTCAAGAGCTTCTTGAATAGGTATCGCATCATAGCTGATAACCAATATGGATTTCGTACTGGAATCTCAACTGAAGATGCTGTTCTTGATCTGACACAAATGGTTGCTGGGAACCTTGATAGTAAAACCAAATCTTTAGGTATCTTCCTAGACCTAACTAAGGCTTTTGACACAGTTTCTGTCCCCATACTCATCGCCAAATTGGAACTGCTTGGTGTGAGAGGTATCGCTCTTCAAATCTTTAAAGATTACCTCAATAATCGTACCCAGAGAATTAAAATTGATAAGCTCCTTAGTGATGAGGAATCCGTGTCTTGCGGAGTGCCTCAGGGAAGCATTCTAGGGCCTATTTTGTTTCAAATATACGTAAACGACTTGTGCAAAATGACCCTCCCCAATGCTAGGATATTTGTTTATGCTGACGACACCGTTATTGTGGCTTACGGACCGACGTGGGATAGTGTCAAATCTAGCGCAGAATCAGCTTTATCCAAAGTATTCAAGTGGCTCAACTCTAATCTGCTTACCCTTAACTTCAACAAGACATCCTATATTCCATTCTCTATTCGCTCAAACACTGCACCAGATCACACATTCTCGATAATACCACACACTTGTTCACAGCTCTCATCTTCATGTCAGTGTCCAGCACTCACAAGAGCTGATAATGTTCGATATCTCGGCGTTCAAATAGACGCAGGGTTACGATGGGATAAACAACTTAACGCCCTCACCTCTAGAACTATGAGATTGATACATATTTTTAAGTCTCTTAGAGAGTCGGCAAGCCCTGATACTCTGAAAATGGTTTTCTATGCTCTGTGTCAATCGGTTATTGGGTATTGTATTACTGTGTGGGGTGGTGCAACTAAAACTAGCCTAATCAGAGTCGAAAGAGCACAGAGAGCTATACTAAAAGTGATGTTACGAAAACCATATCGTTATCCGACAAAGCAACTATACTCTGATTGCAAGGTACTAACCGTCCGTCAGCTCTTCGTGCTTCAGTCTGTCCTTAGAAGACATGCTAGTGTCCCCCCGTCAGATCCCAAAAAACGAACCAATATTCCCCCAGGCACTCGGCACAGAACTACTTTTGCCAGACACCAATATTATACAATATGCACACTCATTTACAAAAAAACTCATAAGGAACTTAACATACTCGACCTAAATAGATATGAACTAAAGTCTAAGGTGACAGAATGGCTACTTCAACAGGATTATTCACAAACAGAATCACTACTTACATACATCGTCTAATATCAATACTTATATATCAGTGTACACTCACAAGCAACCCTGGCTCGAATTTCATATCATACACTTACATAACATCACAAACACACACACTTACCCAACACACTCTCACCTACCGCACACTCATACACCCATACACACACGCATGCACGCCTTAAACTTTTTCCCTTCCTTAGCCTATTATATATATATATTTCTTTTTAATTTTAATTATAAATCTAGAAAAATCTTATAATCACTTGGTAGACCGACACAAATCACAAGTTGTATAAATCCTATTGCATCAACCCCACAGCTGAACACTGTCTCTTAAGATACAGGTAACCCTAGTTTAAGAGGCAGGGCTCACCAACTTTTGTTTACAGATTTCTGCAGCATAGATTATTGCTCTGTACTTATCTCCTACCACTAGTTTTTAATAATACCTTTTCTTAACTAAGTACATATATTATTATTAAGTCTGTAACCTTTTTGGTAATAAATAAATTTTATTATTATTATTATTATTATTATAAATGCGTTGAGTACTACACTAAAACCACACAACGTTTAGGAAACGGAAGATACGAAGTGAGACTTCCTATGATAAACGACTGGGAATGCAAGCTGGGCTCTTCAAAACAGATGGCCATTGCCCAATTCAAAACGTTCGCTGAACTCGAACACTACAACCGTATGTTGCTGAATCCGCAAGGTCGGGTGAATATGAGAAGCAAACGCGGCCTTATCAACGGTGTCGGGTCAATCGCACGTTCCCTGTTCGGAGTATTGGACGACCAATTCGCCGAACAATCTCAACGTGATATAGAACTCATTAAACAAAATGAGAAACATCTGGTCCAATTGTCTAAAAATCAGACATCAATAATAGAAGCCGAATACAACGTATTAAGAAGATCGGAAGAAATAATCGCAAAACAACACAAATTATTTAATCAACATCTGATAAGCTTAGACCGGCTAATGAGCACCCTGCAGCATGAAATTGCGTCTCAAGAACTATCAATTGAATTTGTGATGTCAGCTATCTCTGCAAACAGCTTTATAGAGCATCTAAGAAACGTACAAGAAATTCTGTTGGATACTGTAACCAACATCTACAACGGCAAGATGAACTTACACCTCATTGCGCCAGAACAGCTACGGGACGAATTGAACGTCATATCCGGTCAACTATCAAAGGATGTGACACTTCCCATCACCAACATTGAACATGAGTTCTTCCACCTATACCACCTTCTACAAGTAAAGGCAAAAATGACAGAGAGATATCTAATCATCGAGATACGAGTGCCGTTAATCAGCAGAGAAACCTACGAAGTTTACCACGTCATACCCGTCCCAAAAAAGAATGGCGTCGACATGGTCACCCTACTGCCTGTAGCGGAACGATTAGCAATCAACTTACATAAGGATTCATACCTACCGATTACTGAAACCGACCTACATCAATGCATACACTACGACAGTACGACTCTGTTGTGCCCCACGAGGTCACCAATATACCACATGAAGTCTAAAGAGAGCCTATGCAAGAAGAGACAGGACTCGTCGGCCTGCAAAACCAAACATGAGAACTGTCAAAACACGTGGTTGGAACTCAGCAACATAAATAGCTACATGTACTTTTGCTGTGACGCTTGCAAAATACGCGTCATATGTGGGAATCAAGTTTCAAGTGCACTACTTAACAACGCAGGGGTAATGACACTCGGTAGCGACTGCACTGTCAATAGTGAGACGTTCACTGTACATTCCCAAAGGCAACACATGGATACAATACATGCCCAGGTTGAAGAACTCACGCTGGAAATCCCACCAATCAATCGGATCATCAACCTATCGGTACCGGTTTTGAAACACGAACCCGAGAAAGAGATGGTAATGGAGCAGAGCTCATTACTGCGAGATCTGGGAAAACAGATAGAACAGATGAAAGCCGCGGCCGCAGAAGATTTCCTATCCGATCGGGCAACATAACACGATGTCCACCAATATGTTGTCATATACGTATTGGCAGCAGTAGCAGCGACAGCAGGCGCAATATATGCTTACCACCGACTTCGCAAACATTGCACGAGTCAAGAGGAACTTGAGGCACAACCTGTTCCCAATCCCGTGCCCCGAAGGAGGTCAACTGCAAGCATCGTGGACAACGCAGCTGTATTTGACGTCACAGACGACAGCAGCGTAGTGCACTTATCGAGTGCACGTACACTCAACAAAGCGACGTCGCCTATTGCGCGTTGTGATTTAATTATATAAGGCTCGGATTAGATTATGTTTTTTACATTTTATTTCTTTTTTAACATTTTCTTATTTACACAACATTTCAATTTCATTGTTTACCTTTTGTGAGTGGGCAATATGTACGAGCTACGCTGTACATTGACCTTTTTTGTAGTTTGTACGTCACACTCATTTATGCACATTAATATTGTTTAGCCGTGCATTTCTCTAACATAGCATTTAAGTGGAATACTTTTGTAATTATATTTAGTAGCAATAAATCCATCAAGGGACTCGTTGGTCTACTCATTTACATAACATAACATAACATTTTCACTGTTGGGCATTACACCCCAACAGAGGACAGTTTTCAAGAGCCAAAGTAGCAAAACCGAAATGGAGCATATTATACTCGCGTCTAAAATTCGAAAATTCGGTGCGGTGTGCTAAAATGCAGATGGCACAAGCGGTGCTAGATCCACCGTTGTTGTGCCTTTTTTTTTTTTTTTTGTGGATGGGAAATCATCAAATAACTTCTCCCGCTCTGGGTGGAGCGGAAGGGCGTGTCAGACTTTTACTGACTAAAACCCACCCGTGTTCCTTCAGTTGCCTATGCCAGGGCCACGGTATCTTTTTCAAACAACCCGCGACCCCAGCGGCATCGGCCCTATGGGACCCCATCTTTTGCTGACATCTCTTTGAGGCGCGCGTGGAACACAACGCGCCGTCGACCCGGGCTTGGTCCTCACCGGACGGCGAGCTACCCACTACTCACCGTCCGCAAGCCCGCGCCTACGGTGGCTGGGAATCGGCTATCGATTCCCGCCGCCCAGGGCGTCTCCTGCGGCGACTGAGGGCGTGAGGCTGCCTCTCCCTCACGCGTTCCGCCTCCTCCTTCGCAAGCATTACCACTTCGCAGAAGGAGGTGACGGCCTCCCATGCACTCTCGCTCCGCACCATGGCCTGGACCAGGCTCGGACGCGAGAGATCGCCGCCGCCGATCGCCTCCGTGAGAACACGGCGGTGCTCTGCCCAAGCCGGACAGACCTCCACTGTATGCTCCACCGTGTCCTCTGGGCGATCCACACAATGGTGACACCCGGGCGTTTCCTCCCGCCTTATGCGAAACAGGAACCTCCCGAAACAACCGTGTCCGGTAAGGACCTGCGTCAGGCGGAAGGTGAGGACGCCGTGGCGCCTCTCTAATCACTCCTCAAAGAGGGGACTTATCGCCGCAATTGTGGCGTGCCCAGCGCTGGGCTGCGACAGTCGCACTCTCCATGTCGCCATGAGATCCCGCCGGAGCTCTGTCCGCTGTACCGTGATTTCTCGCGGCAGCGGAGTTACGCCCCGGCGTTTTGCCTCCTCGCGCCACTCCCACACGTGCGCGAGGACTTTCGCCTCCAGATCCCACGGCGGCAATCCGGCAAGGAGGCTCGCCGCCTCACCGGAGACCGTGCGGTAACCCCGGACTAGCCGAATGGCCATGACCCTCTGGGACGCGTTCAACCGGCGGACTGGCCGCAGCCTCAGGGAACGCGCCCACACCGGTGCCCCGTAAAGGGCCATGGACCGCACGACCCCCGCGTAAAGCCTCCGGCAGGAGGCGTTTGGACCACCTAGATTGGGCAGGAGCCGCTTCAAGGCAGCCCCAGCCCGCTCCAGCCTGGGAGCCAAACGTCGGAAATGCTCCACGAAGTTCCACCGGCTGTCGAGGACGAGTCCCAGGTACTTCATCGTCGACTCGACTCCAATGCGAACCCCTCCTACCGTTATTTGGGAACCCGACGGTGGCGCATTCCGAGGACCATGAAAACACATGGCCTCGGACTTGTGCAGGGCCACCTCGAGTCCCAACTGCCGGATCCTCGCAACGACTATCGCAACCCCGCGTGTCGCTAATTCAGCCGCCGCCTGGTGCGACCTCCCCTGCGCCAGGACCAGCGTGTCGTCAGCGTAACATACCACGGTGACGCCGCTAGGGAGGTCGGCGCGCAGCACCCAGTCGTACCCGATGTCCCACAAATGCGGCCCCAGGACCGATCCCTGTGGGACACCGCACGACATCTCTCGCCGGTTCCACTCTCCCTGATGACCGGGGTAGATGACGGCCCTATCCGTCAAATAGGCCTCAACCACTCGACAGAGGTAGGTCGGCATCCGGTGATACCGGAGTGCCTCCCTGATGCAGGCAGGCCTGATCCAGGGCAGGGTAATGAAGGCGTTGGCGATGTCTAGCGACACCGCCAAGACGACCCCACCCCGGGCCACAGCATCCCCCGTCGTGAGGGCTCGCACGCGCATGATGGCGTCCACCGTAGAGCGCCCCCTGCGGAAACCAAACTGGCTCTCCGCCAAATCCGGCCCCTCCTGCACCAGCCACCCGACGAGGCGGTCTGCAATAACTCTTTCAAAGAGCTTGCCCACCTCGTCGAGCAGCACGATGGGTCGGTAAGCGGACGGAGAGTCCGCAGGGCGCCCCGGCTTCTTAATGAGGACCAGTTTCCCCGTCTTCCAACGAAGTGGGAACTGGCCCCTCTCCAAGCATGCGCTTAGGAGCCCCCCTAGTCGAGGCCCGAGAGCCCCAAAGGCCAGAACCCAGGCTCTTCCAGGTAAGCCGTCGGGTCCTGGGGCGGCATTTTTGGCACTCAGCCTACGTACCGCCGCTCTCAACTCTACCTCGGTCACTTCCGGAGCATCGTCGTCGTCATCGGTGATGTGGTCCGCAACGGGCACCGCAGGAAGCGGAGCCATGGGCGGGGGAGTATGTTCCCCTCGCGAAGGGAACAGAGCGCTCACCACGTCCTCCACGAGCTGGGGCCGGAGACTCTGCGTCAGCGGGGGCGCCCATGGACGGAGTTTATCCCGCACCATTTTATAAGGGCGTCCCCATGAGTCTCCAGCGACTCCTCGCGAGCCAGATCCCTGGCCCGCAAGATCTCCGCTCGGAGGGCGGTCTTCGCCGCTCTGTACCCCTCGTACAGCTCCGCCTGAATGGCTTCCGTATCCGGAGGGCGGATACGGAACCAGCGGTGCCTGGTGTACCGGTGCCGCGCAGCAACGCACGCCTCGCGCAGAGCCGTCAGCTCCGGCGACCACCAATACACCTGGCGCCAGGCGCGACCGGGCTGGACCCGGGGCATTGCCACGTCACATATTTCGGACATGGCCTCCCGGAACCACTCCGCCTCGTCGTTGATGTCGGCAGGCCTGTCCGGTGGTGACTCGTGATCGAGGCTTCCAGGAGGAGCTCCCGGTCCAGCTTCTTTAGCGCCCACCGCGGACCACTCGGGGCCTGTCGGACCGGCACGCTCGAGGTCTGGGCGGAGACATCAAACCGGATGTACCGGTGGTCGGAGTAGGTCTCCACCCCCTCTATGACGCGCCAGTCAACAACATGTGGCAACAGAGCGGAGCTGGCGAACGAGATGTCCACCACTGATTCGCCCCGCATCCGCACACACGTGGGGACAGAACCCCGGTTTAGGATGACCAGGCCTGTCTCCAGAGCCCAGTCCTCCACCATCCTGCCCCGTGTGTCCGTATACCGGGAACCCCAAGCCACATTCTTGGCGTTGAAGTCCCCGAGGACGAGCACGGGAAGGGAACGAAACCCGACGACGACGTTTTTCAACTCCGCAAGGGAGTTGTGGAACTCGGCGAGAGTTCGGTTCGGGGAGAAGTATACCCCTACCACGACAATCCCCCCGAACCGTGCTGCAACGCAACCCTGTCCCCTCTTGACGGCTTCGAGGGACAGGGTACCGGCGGCGGCCGACGAAATGAGGGTCACTGAGCCACTCAGGTCCTCCACCCAGTAATCACTGGGCGGGACAAAGTACGGCTCAGCGACCACGGCGATGTTAATCGACCACTGCGCCATGCTCTGGAGCAACAGATCCTGAGCGGCGGCACAGTGGTTGATGTTCACCTGGAGGAGGCGTAATGGGGCCATTACTGGCACTCCATATTAGCCCACCCCTGAGCCTCCTGTGAGGGCCCTGCCGCAGTGAGTACGGCGGCGACGGCAGTGGAGGCGGCAGCGACGGCGGCCGTGGCGGCGGCTGCGGCCGTGACGGCGGTAGCGGAGGCGGAGGGCTTGCCCCTGCCCCGGGCTTTGGTGGGTGGACCACAGCCCTTGCTTCCAGCCCGGTGATCGGCCGGCTTGCCAGCTGCCGCACATGCGGCATGCAGTGCGGCGTGGCATTGCACGAGCCGGCCTTGTGACCGGGTTGACCACAACGGAAGCAATGACTGCTGCGATCCACCTCCGAGGTGCATTTTGCCCCCACGTGGTTGCCCACTTGGCAACGGAAGCACCTCAGAGGTCGGGGTTCCAGCAGTTTCACCCGCGTAGAATCCCAGCCCACCTGGAACCTCCGGCCCTCCCCAACTATTTTTTGGGCCGCCGATACGGGGCAGCTCACTGTAACGGCTCGCATCCCCGTGAGGTCAGGACGGATGGTGCCTACCTTCACCTGTTCGAAGGCACACCCCCCAGTCTTGACCACGGCGGCCACCACCTCTCGCTCCGTCACGGAGTCGTCCAGACCCAGGATGCGCAAGTCAACGCACTTGGCGGGTCTGGACACTCG
Organism: Dicycla oo; assembly: GCA_948252095.1. Lineage (NCBI taxonomy): Eukaryota > Metazoa > Arthropoda > Insecta > Lepidoptera > Noctuidae > Dicycla > Dicycla oo. The sequence goes on along the minus strand of OX411713.1, from coordinate 12,416,149 downwards.
GGCCTCGTCCGCATTTAAGGACGCCCTGAGCCTTTCGGCCAGAGCGTCAGCGGTCGGGCCACTGGCCGCACCGGGGATCTCGAGCATCCGAGCCCCAGTCGCAGTGACCCTTACCCGCATGCCCTCGGTAACACCGATCTCCTCCAGGTTCACCGCCGCCCTCGCCTTGGCGAGCACGTCGCGGTAGGACACGCCCTTCTTCTCCGCTTCCGGCTGTAGTGTGATCACTACAGCTGCGGACTTTGGGGCACGTAACCTCGCCGCGACGCTTCGCTCTTTGCGCCGCTGCCGCCTCTCCCTCCGCTTGGCCGACCTTGCCACCTTGCCCTCCTTCCTCTTCTCCCCAGCTACCTGCCATTCGGCGTCAGCCGGAGGAGATTTGGGAGGCGGGGGCAGCCGCGTCGTCACCGCCACAGCTGGGGCCCTCTCAGGCGCCTTCGCGGCCGCCTTCGTGGGTGCCTTCGCAGGCGCCGTCGCAGGCGCCTTTGCAGCCACGGCCCCGCCCTTCGCCTGCCCTGCCGACCCTGGTTTAGCCGTGGCAGCCATGGCGGCATACGAAGCCGCCTTTGGCTGGCCCGAGGCCGCCGGTTGGCCTAGCGGGGGCCGCAGGACGATTCCCTCAAGGACCGAGAACCGGTTGTTAAGGGCAGCCAGCTCCTTCCGCACCAAGGCCAGAACTCGGTCCTCTGCAGGCCCGAGGCCGCCCTGCCCCTGCTGCACCCCCTCCTGAGCGCCAGCTCCGCGAAGCCTGGCCAGGTCTGCTCGGAGCTCCTCATTCTCCTTTCGGAGAAGCTCCATGGCGGCTGTCAAGCGGGCGACCTCCGCCCGCATTTCGGACATTCCGTCCGATGGAGGCCCTTGAAGTAGAGCCTCCGCTGCCGCCATAATGGAGGCCTTGGCTGCGGGTATGGCCTTGTCTTTAGAAGACTGCGTCTTCTTCAAGGCCACACCCTTGACTGCAGCGGCCACGACCTCTTCAAACCTGGCCCACTCCGAATTGGAGCCACCAGTGGCGTCCGACTCATCGCCAGACGCCTCCACGGTGCTCCCCTCGGCCGACCCGGCTGAGCCGTCCTCCGTTGCGGCGTTTACCCGGCTCTTGCTCTTCCGGCCTAGGCCCCGGCGAGCATATTTGGGAGCCGATTTAAGACCGCCGTCCGAGGAAGACTCCTGGGCATCTCCCGGATTTAGGTTTCGCTTCAGGAAAGCATTTTTCTTTCCAGCGGCCCCCACCACTACGCACTCCGGGCTCTTAAAAGTGCCCTTCGCGCCCTTCACTCCCGATGCGGCGTCGGACTCCGACCCCGCATCACTCCTCTCCCTCTCCTCTTCTCGTCTATCGTTTTTCTTTGGTCCCATATTAGTTCCCACGAGTACCGTTGTTGTGCCTACGGTCATAAAGAGAAATACTAAAAATTTAATTGGGTTCTTACATTTTGTAAGCATCTACAACCCACGGATGGACTCCGATTAATGAACTGGTACACAACAACTCATAATTCAGAATTTTAGACAGTGCTCTGTAAGGTTTCAGGCTTTCTAAGTGCTAAGGTTGCCTTACTGTTTGCATTAATTTTTATTTTTGTTTGACTAGTTTCTAATCTGATGGTGAGTGAAACAATTTCAGTCAACAAGTGTGCCATAAGTGGCACTTTATTAACGCTTACGACAATGTCGATTATAGACTGAAACTATATCTGGTAAATAATTTTTTCAATTTTTTTCTGATTACCTTCGTTATGAGAAGAAATCTATATTGTAGTTTGCGCTAGACCTTAAATGCTACTCTGCTGCCATGATTAGCTCCGCGCACGTCTCAGTCTGGCAGCAAACGTCGTAGCGGATGCATGCTTGCTCGTGGAAAAAAAATATTTTCGTGTTAAGTGTCGCGGGAGGTGATTATTCTGGAATCGATCTCTTTCCTATCGTCCGTATTAGAAAGTGAGTATATATGATTTCATTTATTACGTAGCTTTTTATCAATTTTAATGATTACTTTCGAAGTTTAGTACATGTATTAGATTTGTAATTGTGATATTTTTGAAGAAAAACTGGACAAAGTATTCAAACCTCATTACCTTCTTCCTCATTCCGTTCGTTTACCCTCGTTTCTTTATTTTAGAAATGATTATAATTTCATCGATACTAATTAAAAGAAAGTAGAAACTACTAAATGTTCAAAGATTAATTATATACTAATGATATTTGCAAAAAAAAACCCAAATAATTCATCAATAAATTTGAAATTTGGAATCGTTGAGAATTTGCACGAAATATGCGAAACACCCATTAACGCTTACGACAATGTCGATTATAGACCAATGATGATCTGTAGTGTGTGGGTTGCGGGAAGACAATTAAAATGCGAGTGTACGCTACGAGTGCTTTATTACGACTACTGACTTATATCTAATACATCAATGCTTAGGTTAAACATAGGTACGAGTACTTATACACTACACCACAGGGGTACAAGAAGAAAAAAAAATGTTTTTTTTTTTTTATAACAAATACAAATAGTGATTATGAATTAGTGATATATTTAAAAATTTTTTAAAAATAAGTTTAAATTTTAAACAATTTTGTGCGGTTTTTGTGTACAATTTCTGGTTTATTGTTTCTAATATTTTTTTACATTGGGTTCCTTATCTTCAATAACAATAAATGGACCATTATACAAAGTATCCAGTTTATTTGCAGTTTCATTTTTTAACAATATTAAATCACCTTTTTCATATCGCACTTGGTTTACAGTTTTATTAATAGGTTATTTCGCGCATCTCTGTGTGCTACTTGTAAACGATATCTTAATTCTAAACTATAATTATCTGGGTTATATAAAGGTTCTATACTACTACTTATTCTACTCGGAATCTCACTGGGTTTTCCAAAAACTAATTCATACGGTGCATATTTTGTAGAAGAATGTATAGTGTTATTAAAAGTAAAACACCAGAAGGGCAGCCAATGGCTCCACGTTTCAGGGAAATTATCGCATTGTATTCTTAAGAATGAGGCCAAATGTTTATGCGTATTTTCTAGTGAACCTATTGATTCGTGGTGATATGAAGTTGAGTTTAATTTTTCAATTCCTAAAAGTGTACAGACTTCTGTCATAGTAGATGACATAAACTCTGTGCCTTTATCTGTGGCTATTGTTTTTGGGATTCCGAACCTTAAAATAAATTGATTAACAAATGCCTTTGCAACGGTGACCATTTCCTTATTTTGAAGAGGATAAGCCTCAATAAATTTACTTAATTCACACTGCAACGTGAGTATATAATTATTACCGTCCATATCCTTATCTAAGGGTCCTACTAGATCTAAAAATACTTTCTCGAAAGCATATGAAGCTGTGGTTGTTATTACCATCGGCTCCTTGGTTTTTCGCGAATACTTCGATTTTTGACATTTTTCGCATTTATTTACAAAGTCTTTGACGTCTGTTTCCATGCCTGGCCAGAAATATTTCCTCTTAACCCTAGCTCACTAACCTTATTTTCGGGTAACGCTGTAACTAACCTTTCGTCTCTGAGACTACGAAAAAAAAAACATTACTTTTAAAAATCTGTTTAATTTTCTTACATCAAATTAAAGTTCACAGTAATTAAGCTTTTAAAATATCATATAATAAATAAAAAAATAGAAATATCCTAATCAGTGCAGGAATAACACATAGAAACTGTATGTTCGCCACAAATGGCCCTCTTGCAGCCCTTGCAAAAGTATTTGGTCATGCGACGTTTTTTCGCTGGGCAATAACTGCAAATTTTTCGGTTTCTTGGTGGCTCTTGACTGGACTGTTCGTCAGAAACATCAATTTTTAGAATTTCGCCGATAATTTGCTTCAAATTACGCTGCAAAGTCAGTGTTATATCGCTCACGAAGCCAAGGTGCCATAAGTTCATCTGCCATTGCTAAGGCAAAATCCCTTCTTTTTGTAGGTTTTTTTATTATTACGGATCTCGTTAGCCGATCTCAAGTTGACGGTAACAACGCACCGCGATACCATAAAGTTTCGAGCCATTTATAGAATTGAAAAACCTACAATCCTGAAGGACCAGGTATCACATTACGACTACTTGTACGTGTGCGTGTGTGACGAGGATTTGTTGACCATCTGTGTCGGTTCTTACCGTACAAGTTACACTGGCTCGGCTGAATAACTGTCGGATGTAATTGCGGTACTTGTATTTGAGTATCGCTGCTGGATTTCACCTGATCCGTGTTTAGTTCATCATCATCAGAATCTAAGACTAACCTTCGATTACGCCCGCGACGTGAAACTAACAATTCGTCCGCCGAAGAGTCTGAAGCTTCTTCCTCACTTTCTTCAGAAGGGGCATGTATTTCCGTCTCAACATTATTCTCTTTCTCAGAATCGGATGAATGAGGTTCATTGTCGGGTAATGATTCGGTCTCCGATTCAGCTAACCATTGCACAATTTGCCTTCTATGCTTCTCAAATCCATCTAAAATAGAAAATAAATAAAATTAAGACATGAAAAAGACTGTAAAACTCAGTATAAAATATAAAAAAAACAACAGGTAAATAGAGTTCACGTCATAAAACCATAACAGTAATTATTTATTCGTAAATAATAAAAGTTCTTAACTTTTCTAACAAATAACAACATAAACAGAAGCATAAAAGTATGTACAACTTTACTAAAAAAAAACTTACAACATTACTAACCTTTCGTCTGTGAGACGACGATCACGCGATATATATCCACCTAATTATCGTGCATCCACAATGAGTCCTTGCGGGTCACTAATTTCACTATCCAGGAAGGTACGAAAAGAGTGCGGGGAGGGGGGCAACGGGAAGTTGGCGAAATAGCGAAAGCGCTAGGTGCGCGTCGTCTAATATACGAATGGTTAGTGATCTAGGGTTAATGTTGTTCATCATTCTTCGCACACCTGCGTGACCGCTGGTTGGTAATAAGTGATAGTCGTTTATAATAAATCTTTTATCTTTTTCATTATCTATTTTTTCTACTCCTCGTAAAATACATATCCGTGGGCCGGTCCACTTTTCTTTAGTTTTAATTTCTTCGATTAGTTCTTTTATGAATAACGCGTTATTATTTTCTTTTATTATACATATTTCGTCGACGTTTATATTTTTACTAAATTTACTTAATTTCTCCACAAAAACGACTCGCGTGTATTGTGCCGTGAAATCAAGATTTATGTATAACATTTTCTTGTTATGGGAAAATGCAAAACACTCGGTTTCTACATCTATATCCATTTGTTTTCTAACCTTATTTAACTCTTTTCCCTTTATTAAAATCATTTCTACTGCACTACTCGGCATCCGCAATAATTCTACGATTCTCGGTTGATCAGGCCGATAGTCTGTGTCATTATTGGTGATCGGAGTGGCGTTATTGTCTTTTGTCTCTTCTAATTGTCTTTTCTGCGCTCTAGTCATTACATTGATTATTTTCTCATTAATACGTTTTAATTCTTCGGAATTTATTGTAATTCTAGACAATGCGTCTGCTATGACGTTTTCTTTTCCTTTTATGTATATAATGTTATAATCGTATTCTTCTAATATTAACCGAAACTTTAATAATCTGCTTGATGGGTCTTTCATTCCAAATAAATACAGCAGTGGTTTGTGGTCTGTCATGATTGTAAATTTCTTGCCTAGAAGATATGGCCTAAAATATTTTATTCCCCATACTATCGCAAGTAACTCCTTTTGTATAGTTGGATAATTTTTTTCAGCTTTATTTAGTGGTCGGCTCGCATAAGCGACTGGACGCATGTCTTTATTACAAAGCACTGCTCCTACAGCAATACCTGAAGCATCAGTTTGTAGTATGAACTCGTTTTCATCTGAAAAGTCTGGGTATTGTAAAACGGGTGGTGATATTAACGCTTTTTTCATTAATTTAAACGATTTTTCGCACTGGTCAGACCATATAAAAGGAACATCTTTACGACATAAGGAATTTAAGGGAATACTTATTTCTGCGAATTGTTTTATAAACTTTCTGTAATAATTGCAAAATGCGACAAAGCGTTTCACTTCTTCTGTACTTTTTGGTGTTGGGTAATTTTCAACTACTTTTATTTTTGCTTTATCTGGACTTATTCCTTCTGCTGACACTGTGTGTCCTAAATATAAAAGCTCCTTTTTTAAAAAATTACATTTATTGGGGTTTAACTTTAGATTAACTTGTCTAAGTCTCTCGAAAACATCTATCAAGTTTTTATTGTGTCCTTCTAAATTACGTCCAAAAATTACAAGGTCATCAAGGTATATGAAACACTTTTCATACGTTAAACCTGACATTGCAACAGTCATTACCCTTGAAAAAGAACTCGGACTGGTTTTAAGACCCATTGGCATCCGTTTCATCTGGTATTGGCCAGTATTAGTTGTAAAGGCAGTTAGTTTTCGTGACTCTGGGTTCAAGGTCACTTGGTAATGACTGACTAAGGTCTAAATGGGTAAAATAAATTGCACCTGACAGTGACTCTAGAATATCAGTGATATTTGGTAAGGGGAATTTGTCATCCTGTATAACTTCATTTAATTTACGGTAATCTATTACTAATCTCCATTTTTTGCTATCGTCATTTGATTTTTTGGGCACAAGTAAAATAGGGCTAGACCACTCGCTTTGAGCTTCCTCTATAATATCATCCTGTAACATTTGTTTAATCTGCTTATTTATTTCTGGTTTTTGACTGTTTGGCAACCTATACGGTTTTGTATAAACGGGACTAGTATTCGGCTTTAAATAAATATTATGTTCGTATGATTTAGTAGTAGCTTATCGCCTGGTAGATAAAAGATGTCATTGTACTTAGTACAAATTGCTTCAATCGTTCCACGCTCAGCTGGATGTAAGTGATCTAGTTTTAGTAATCCTAACAAGGTGTTAGCTCTTTCTGCGTTTGACTTACTTTTATTAAACTGACATATTTGGTAATCGTTTAATGAATGTATTTCAGGTTGAAAAATTGGTATAGTAATTGATTCTTCTTTAGTATTTAATATTTTAATGGGAATAACGTGATTTACTGGCTTTACTATTATCGCTGCTAAAACTAAATCATCTTGTAATTGTTTTGGTAATACAACGCATTCTTCATTTAATTTATTATTTAGTGGTATGAAATGAATGGACTCACTTCTTGCAGGAATAGTCAAGTAACTATGTGAAATAGTTGGTGATGCATAAATTGGTATAATATTTTCGTATTCGTTATATAGGGTTAATGTATCATTTTCTAAATTAATATGAGAATTAAATTTTGATAAAAAGTCTAATCCGAGAATTCCATCGGACTTGAACGGTAAGTTATTGAACAAATAAAATGTGTGATTAAAAGTACCATTTTGAGTACATAATGTAAGATTGACATAACCTTGCGAATAGGTTTTACCACCGAAACCATTTATTACAATTCTATCCTCATGCAAAGGAATGTGTTCCGATAACACGTTCTTAGAAACAACGGAAATGGACGCGCCGGTGTCAAGTAACCATGCGCTCCTGGTATTGTTTATGTTAAAATGAACGTACCTAACATTTTTGTTACACGTTAAAATTTTATATGATTTAGGAACGAAAAAACTGATTGTACCGTCTACTTGGGCCTAACTTCCTCAAAGTAATTTGAATATCAGTTAATTCACTTAAAATTCTTTCTAAATCTTTTTCCATAGATTAAAAAAAAAATCAAAACATACCTATCTCCTTTGGATTATATATTACTATAAAAAAAATTACAAAATGAATATACCTTGTATCTTGGTCCTTAGACGAGTAGTTTATGGTTTATGTCCTATATTTATTCCATGTGACATTCCGCTAGAATCAGGCTGTAAGTTGCTGTAAGATAGTTATAAAGTTACACTAAATTATAACAAAGGTAATAATTATAGGGCCTTATTATTATACTTAATTGTCCATTTAAGGTTCTTCTTAGTTTAAACGGCACTGCGAAAGTTTTATAATATCCATATACTGGATGTTCTTGACGGTTGGATTACTCACTAAATACACTTAAAACACACTTTTCACTGCGCACTGATAATTAATATGATTTTTACACATTTTCATTTCCTTCTTCACGTTCTCGCCTTCCCGACAACCGCAAACGCATTTTTCTTATCAACTCTGATTCGACATGCTTTCCGATCCATTTCTTCTGCTTTTCCTTCGGCTTTGTCCAAATAATTAGGATTGCTGCAATGGCGGTAATTGTCAAGGCCGCCGCCAACAATATAGTATTTATCTGCATGTGTGATTCGACCACAGTATTACTTCCTTCCGATGCATTTTGTGCAATTATCACCTCCTTATCTCCAGTTTTCGAATATGATTTTCCCATATTTCGACGGTAGTACGCGACCAGTTGCGCTAATTGTTCTCGTAGTTTTATTAATTTTTATATCGAGCATATTCAAACCGCTCTAATTCAGTGCACCGAGGCACACAGGAATTCGCTGACTCGCAAAATTCGCCCGCTACGCGATACGCGGCAAGGAACCCGGCGCCGCGGCGCTCGCGCATGGCAGGGTCGCCATGTAGTGTGTGGGTTGCGGGAAGACAATTAAAATGCGAGTGTACGCTACGAGTGCTTTATTACGACTACTGACTTATATCTAATACATCAATGCTTAGGTTAAACATAGGTACGAGTACTTATACACTACAATCGATAGTTGATGAAAGCTAGATGCCAAGGCAACCATCATCATCATCATCATCATAATTCAGCAGAAAGACATCTACACTGCTGGACATAGGCCTCCCTGCAGCTACGCCACAACAACTGGTCGTGTATTTTTCACATCCAGGGGATTCCCGCGACCTTTAGCCAATTCTTGGTGTGAACCAATAAACTGGCTAGTCGTCTACTCATGTCGTGATAGTACTGTGGTTTTCAGTGATTTGACTTGTCAAATCTTTTATTCACAAGGTATTTCATAACTGGGGCTAGCGTCTGTAAAAAAGCTGGCCACTTCTTTAGCAAATTGAGTTTGAAGCTAAAAAAAATCCCTCTGTGTGTTATTCTATAGTTACCTCTGTCATGGACCTTGTCGCGTTTGTCGATAGGATAAACGTCGGGTTTGTGATCTGAAATTATATTATTTATTTTTAAGTAGTTTATAAGTGCGTATTTCTTAAAAAAATGGACCATCAAAACTGTATCTGTGAGATGTCTATTGTCCGAGGACAGTTTTAAAGAGCCAAAGTAGCAAAACCGAAATGGAGCATATTATACTCGCGTCTAAAATTCGAAAATTAGGTGCGGTGTGCTAAAATGCAGATGGCACAAGCGGTGCTGGATCCACCGTTGTTGTGCCTACGGCCATAAAGAGAAATACTAAAAATTCAATTGGGTTCTTACATTTTGTAAGCATCTACAACCCACGGATGGACTCCGATTAATGAACTGGTACACAACAACTCATAATTCAGAATTTTAGACAGTGCTCTGTAAGGTTTCAGGCTTTCTAAGTGCTAAGGTTGCCTTACTGTTTGCATTAATTTTTATTTTTGTTTGACTAGTTTCTAATCTGATGGTGAGTGAAACAATTTCAGTCAACAAGTGTGCCATAAGTGGCACTTTATTAGGGTGTTTCTCTTTTTTCGTGCATATTACAAGTCCAGTAAGAAAAAAAATGTTTATTCAATAAACTTCTAATTTTTTTCCATAGAAAACTAAATGTAATAGAGTTATGCTTGCATGCATGTAAGATTGACTGTATAAATTAACGTAATTAGTTAAATATAAATTAAAAACTTTACTTATTCTCATTTCCGTCGTTGTCCATTTACTACAGTACTATCCTTAATACATTTGTATTTTATCCGAATAAAACGAAGTAAATAGAAAAATTATAACTATATAAATGTAGTATATTAATAAACGCAACGTTTACGTCTAAATTAAATAATGGTATCTTTTAAATATACTGAAATTATATCTGGTAAATATTTTTTTCAATTTTTTTCTGATTACCTTCGTTATGAGAAGAAATCTATATTGTAGTTTGCGCTAGACCTTAAATGCTACTCTGCTGCCATGTTTAGCTCCGCGCACGTCTCAGTCTGGCAGCAAACGTCGTAGCGGATGCATGCTTGCTCGTGGAAAAAAAAAATTTTCGTGTTAAGTGTCGCGGGAGGTGATTATTCTGGATTCGTTCTCTTTCCTATCGTCCGTATTAGAAAGTGAGTATATATGATTTCATTTATTACGTAGCTTTTTATCAATTTTAATGATTACTTTCGAAGTTTAGTACATGTATTAGATTTGTAATTGTGATATTTTTGAAGAAAAACTGGACAAAGTATTCAAACCTCATTACCTTCTTCCTCATTCCGTTCGTTTACCCTAGTTTCTTTATTTTAGAAATGATTATAATTTCATCGATACTAATTAAAAGAAAGTAGAAACTACTAAATGTTCAAAGATTAATTATATACTAATGATATTTGCAAAAAAAAACCCAAATAATTCATCAATAAATTTGAAATTTGGAATCGTTGAGAATTTGCACGAAATATGCGAAACACCCATTAACGCTTACGACAATGTCAATTATAGACCAATGATGATCGATAGTTGATGAAAGCTAGATTAAGACTAAAGCCATTTTTGGTCTTGATATTTGTTATACGACTAGTAGCGTCCTCCAGTAGTGAGTAGTGGTACTAAAGTATTGACGTTTTGAATGATCGTCAATAGATGGCGTTGTTTTGAGTAATTGCGTTAAATGTTAATTTCTCCTTTCAACGGGTAGATGGCATTGTTTTCAATAGTAGATACAGTATGACTTGCTGTTTTCGATTTTTATTTGTTATTTTTTTTCATATATTATAGTAATCCCCTACCTTTCTGAGGTTTTCAATCTTGATAGCTATTTTCCTTTCACCTTTGTAGCTTCACTATTGGGTACATTGTTGCAAAAGTAAAACTTGAATTTGAACTTCAATGTCGTTAAAAGTTGTATAGCACTGTTTTCATTGTTTTTTTATGGAAAATATTAAGCACTTTTACTTTATTCACTGTATATCCTTGCAAACTTCAACTTCAATCACTTTTTTATATGATTTCGCCACTATAACTATTTTTAGGAATTTTTAATCACGGAGCTAATGTTTGCTTACGCACTGCAGCGCCCTCTTTTTATCTATATCTATTCTTTAAATGGAACTTTCTTTTCTTTAAGCATCTTTTGCACTTCTTCTTCCACCACCATGTATCCTTTTCTATCATGCCTTTCCCTTTCGATTCTCCAAAAACATCTTTTGCTACTCTCCTTATACAATCCGCCATCTCTTTCCAATATTCATTCACAGTTTTTCCTTCATTTCAATCATTTTATCTATCATATGACTCTTAAACATACTTGCATCATTAATCAATCTGTCTAGCCTTTTCCCAACTATGTTGGGGTCGGCTTCCAGTCTAACCGGATCCAGCTGAATACCAGTATTTTACATGGAGCGACTGTTTATCTGACCACCACAACCCAGTAACTGGGATACCCCTTGGTAAGACTGGCTGACAGACTTTCGGGCTTCTGACGACCCGTAACGACTGTCAAAGATCCACGAATGACAGACGGGACCAACGGCTTAACGTGCTTTCCGAGGCACGGAGGAGTCTCGGAAACACACTTGCACATTCCTCTTTTTCTGTCATACGCCACCTGTTTTTGAATGGGAGCCGTTCTTTGTACCTAAATGACGAGACACTGACTTTTACCTCCCTTATTATATGGAAATAAAACATGATAAATAAAAAAATAAAACTGCTACTTCCTACATTTAGATCGTTTAATTGCACTTAGTACTACACTCCCTTAAACAATCACTCGTGTAATCTAACACACCGTATGATAGAATTTCTTCACCACAATTTTTAATTTATTGGGTTTTAGTTTCCTGAAGGAGCTGGTAATTTTGTTCTTAGTAATTAGTGTTGTTCACATAAATTTAATCTAGATCACGTTCATTGATTTTGATCACAGATCACTATCGAGATTCACTGCGTAACGGCTGTAATAAACTTAAACTAGTTATAAAAACTATGACTATAGGTACTGTATGCTGTTATAAAACCGGAGTACCGGTAGAAGGGTAGGTATTCACTTGTCCGGGTTAGTATGATTCGGCACAGCTCGGCGGCAAAATCTAATATACACTAGGTTTGGAAGCCGGGTGCAAAGCCTTAAGAGGTAATAGTTGGTATTTTGAGCTATACATGAAGAATTAGGTTTATTTTGTTTTTTACTGATTTTTTTTAATAACCTAATTTCTGACAGGTAATTGCCAACCCAGTTAAAGTTGGTATTTTATATTTTTTTCTTTTTTGTGGTTTGTCTGATGTGTATGTTATATCTATAATAAACCAAGTTCGAAACATCTGTGTTATCGAAAAATCAACTAGAAAAAACTATGTTTGCAGTTAAAAATAAACTTAATCTAAGAAGTCCTACGTAAGTCTTTGCACCCAGTTTCCAAACATTCAACAAGCTGTGCCGAATCATGCCGATTCAAACAAGTTTGTAACACGCTTTATTACTAAAAAAATTCACTCACCAAGCACAGGATTTAGAACTTTAGAAAAAACCAACATGACGCCTTCCGCCGCTATCAACGCGAGATTTGAAAAAAAAAAAACAATTTTAGGGTGCTGCGAAAACGATATGGGCGAGCAAAATCGCTTGTGCTTGGACTCCGGGTGTCGCAAAAACAGATAACTAATAAATAAGTTTCAGTTCAATCGGATGCCCGGAAGTGCTTGAAAAATGGATGACAAAGAGAGTTACCGGAAACATAATTATAAACGAAGCATTTTAATAAACAGCTTTTAAAATCTAAGACACCCGCAGCATACAAAATGAGCATGTAATTTAAAAGTAATTTGTATAATAAATTAACGAGAAAATGGATTCCGGAAAATTTAATCGATGTCTCTTGACTGGAATGTTTTTCGAAACAAAAAAAAGAGAAACATTAAATTCTTTAGACAACAACAGCACACACGCAGAATACTCTGAAAACCACAAATAATCTCTGCCAGGTGATATGTCTTAAAAATTATTATATCTGTGAATAAACATTTTTTTTTAATATTCTTCCGTATTCTCATCAGCAATAGTAAAAAAAATGAATTAAAAAAATTGCAATTAGGATTACCTCAAGTAAAGCAGATTAATAACCGCGGTAAAATGTCGTAAAATAAATGAAAAATACTTACTACTTACTCCACTGTTTTTGTCCCCTGTTATAAAAGGGATAAATAACATGAGATATGTCGCTACAACATGTTTGCCTTCCATCTTGATCAACGGAAAGAACAGACCGTTACAAAATTACAGGAGCTTATAAATGTCAAAAACTATTAAAATATATCACAGTTCGTGAATATTAAATGTGGATAAGTAATATTAATTGCGTGTCAGGTTTTTAGATCTAAATCGTGAGTGTATTAAAAATAATAACTGAAAGTTTTACAGTTTGCTGATAACTTACTTCCCTACAAGTTTAGTAATAAATATTGAGTTATGAACGGTTTTTATTTCTTAATTTATTTTGTTTTTGTTCGAAGGGCTCTTAAGTAACCCGGCTACCCAAAGTACAATTTCCCTTACAATACAGCTCTGTAATTCGATATTAGTTCAAGGAGCTCTCAAACGTGGCGTTCTCTCTTAATTCCCATTGTTGAAATCACAGGTGAACTCCATATATTTAGTTTGAAGTCTTTGATGCATGCCTAATATGGATTAATAATCCGTGGAGTGTATTTCATATACTTCATGGTAATTCATGTTAATTCATGGAGTGTATGTCATATAGTTCATGCCAATGCTGCACGAGTATGCTTTTCCGCTTTACAATTCCCTCAGGTTATTTGCTGAGCAAAATATAACAATTTGATGAGCACTTGAAGTACTATTTGTTATTGGTGGAATTAATTTGCATTGTAAGTAGGAAGAAGTGGTGATTATAGAGCGTTTTCATGCATTTTACTTGTGTAAGTAGTTAAGTAGAGTGGAGATACAATCATTCAATTCAGTCAATTCAAATTAGAGCAATAATCAAAGTGATGCTTAGAAAGCCCTTTAGGTTCCCGACGGATCTCCTTTACAACGAATTTCCGGATCTCTGAGTACGTTAACTATAAAATTTGCTCAAAATTAAAACTCTTCCTATTTACTGGACCATTTTTTTTTTTATATCGTCAGCAAAGGTGAAGTCGATATCACTTTTGAACGTCATATTAAGAAGTCGACATTTCCTATTTGACTACCCTTGAGAAGATATAGCGAAACAAGCTCAGGGCTCAAAGTCTCTTTTAACAAGTATGTGGTTTAATTTATTGCATATACGTGGGTTCCTTACCGTATACTTAAGGCCGCACTGCATGCATACAAATATATTAAAAACAGACCAGACCACCAAAACCAGTTCTCAAAATGTATCTTACATGTTCCTCTTCCTAAAGCAAACAGTCTTCTGGCCAGACGGTGCCCTTCTTACTCACAGACTCATATTTACAATAAAATAAGTGATACCAAAGTTCTTAATAGGGACCGGCTATTGAAATATTTATGTATAGCAGTGTATCTATGTTCAATGTTTACATGAAGTTTTTTTGTGAAATGTTATGTAGTTGGCTTGCTGCACGCTTTGGTGCTTTCTGTAAGTGCAGCAAGCAATTGTTATACAAATACATAAGTAGACACTCATTCATATAAAAGAATGTCAAAAAGTTGACTTTTCTCCCTGTTATACAATGAACATCTAGACGCACCGCAAATTACCATCCATACCTAATTGTCATTTCACCAATTCGCACTAAGCGCTTCCAAACATCCTTCATAATGCGCACGGCAAAAGAGTGGAACTCACTACCTGCGTCTGTGTTCCCGAACGCATACAACCCGAATCTCTCCAAAGTTAGAGTGAACAGGCTTCTTCTGGGTAAGCTAACTCCATCGTCGACTCTATCTCTGTCGCCTCTGACCTAGACTAGAGTCACGAGCATACCTATCTTAAATAAAAAAATCTTCCCAGACGCGGTGGGATGAGCCGCTCTGCAGAGTAGTACAGAATAATTTACTTGACACGTCTGCTACTACTGCGGAGCGTGCGCACTTGCTGGCTGTGGATAAGTGGGAATTAGGTCTGTGGCTCCATGCACTACCATCGTCGAACATAGGCACTTTGTTTGACGACACTACTTTCCGCCTCGCCGCTTCCCTGCGACTAGGAGCTCCCTGTTGTTCTCCTCATCGCTGTCACTGTGGTGAAGCTGACAACTTGCAGCCGGAGTGTGGGTCGCTTAGCACGGCACGCGAACATTAACGAGCCCTCACCGTCACCGTCGGCGTTCCAGCTGTATTAGAACCCAATGGCTTGGCACGCGACAATGGCAAGAGACCGTACGCCATGTCTTTATTTCTATGGAAGGGGGGTAGACCTTTAGTGTGGGACACAACGTGTATCGATACTCTTGCTCCATCCTATCTTCCTGGCACAGCGTACAGTGCTGGCGCTGCTGCTGCGGCTGCGGAAACCTCAAGCTTCGGAAGTATAGTGACCTTATCAGTAACTATGTTTTCAAGCCGTTTGGGGTTGAAACCCTCGGGCCGTGGGGTCCGAGTGCTCATGGTTTGTGCAACGAAATCTCCAAACGGCTGGTTGACACTTCCCGTGACCCAAGGGCAGGTTTTTACCTTGACCAGAAGCTAAGCATTGCCATACAACCTGGCAATGCCGCCAGTCTCTTGAGTACATTACCAGTCGACAGCAATGCGGATGAATTTTTCGAAACCAAATTATAGTTTTTTAATAGTTTTAGTTAGGTTAGTGTATTACGGAACCCTAAAAAGCATTAGGTACGTTTCCATTGTATGACTTAAACTTTATATTTTCGAGTTAATTGAAGGAAGCAGTAATCCACCCCTTTATTACCCTTTTCCACCACCCCGTTAGGAGATGTGTGCCGGACGGGCGTGTTCGATGGGCACTGTAGGGTGAAAGGAGGGTGTATCCCTATTCCAGGCGTATCCCTAAACCTAGTCTAGGCCTCCTTGCCCAAACGGAGCTGACGTCCTGCACCTATAGGTTCGGACTGTCTGCAGACTGATGGCCGGTGGCTATGAGTTAAAGTCTTGACGGTAAAGGGTTTCTTGTTGATGAAATAATAACAACTGCTCGATAAGTCTTCAGTTTTCAGGAGACAGCTTGCGTAACTCTTCAGTAATTAATGGTACCATGCCGATGGCTACGAAGCTATGTATTTTCTCGCGCGCTTAAGTCCCTCGCTACTTTACCGTAACGAGGACCGCAAATTGTCTCCTGATTTGAATTTTATTTTTTACTATATTTTTATTATTCAAGTGTTACAAAACTGCTTATAAATAGCCTTAATATCAAAATAATCATAACATGTAATATACTGTTAGAATCGTCATTAGAATACCCAGCGATTGAGATACCTGTGGTTTCTGTCACATTTTTCACTGAAAATATTTTACAGTGTAAACACGTAAAACTATTTTTAAATAAATATTATTTTCCAAGTTGATTTATTTGAAAACCCATGAAGCTATTTCAGTAAACTAAACAGGTATCTCAAGCTGGCCCAATGACCCAACACAATATGATATTTACAATATCCCAATCTTGTTTGTCAGGACGGGACACGCCCTGAAACCCAAGATTGATAAAACAAATTAACAAAAAACAACACACATTTACGACCCTTATAAACCCAATTAAGTGGGCTTTTCAGTAAGACTAGACAACTAATAGTACGTCCAGGGCTAGGTCTTTATCTAGGGTACCTGGACGCACCAACAAACTTTAAATCACGGCTATGTAGCCCACTCAATTGAAGTTTATAAGGGTTGTACTTACGTTTTCTTTAAGAAACACTATCACTTTTTAACTATAAAAACACTATTGTTTCTGAATCTAAATTATAAACAAAAACACTAAGCTATTAACACTTTTTGGTGACGCATCGTCGCGAACATCTCTCCCGCCGTGCAGTGCAGTAGTCACGGTCTCTCTAGGCCAACTACGAGATGCCATTCACAAAAAAAAAAACGGCCTAAATCAGTCGTGCTCTGGCACTCGTCGACGCAGGACCTATGTCGGTTGACCTCCCACCGCCGAACACGCGTCACGCGTAATATATACGTAAATTATAGTGCGACTAAATATTTTTGATCTGAAAGTATTTTTTATTTTATTTGTGAATATGAATGAGGTTGTTCATTTAAGTAATATTTTAAGGGCCACTTGCGCGTTCCAGAAATAAATACAAATTATAAAAATTATAGACATGTTTTTCTATCTGACGTTTTCATCTATCAATAAGATTAAAATGAAATGCCATGCTATAAAATTCAAAGACAAGAAAGTAAGTTTAAGGTTAAGTATCGTAATGAATTCCGTCTATTGAACAGCAATGTTGGGAACTCAAAAAATACTAATTTCAGATTAACTAACCCAGTGTTACTTTTTAGTGGCGCAACACGTAGTAAGAGTTAAAATGTTAACTACATAACTCCGAGTTTACAAACTGTACATTTATATATTTAACCCGAATAAACATGCCCACTTGGCCTAATTAGGTAAAGTGGAACTATGTACTATTTTTTCTACAAACTTGGTATTATTTTACCTATAGAACATGGGTAGAATAGACAAAAGATATTATTATGGATCAAAGAAGTCACGAAAAAGTAAAATGATTAATAATTGCAGAAGGCCAGAGAAGCTGCGTAAGTACCTATTTATTTTTAATAGGGTGTAAGTTATGCTTTTTTACCAACATAATATTCGTAGTCAGGTAAATAGCAAATCCACTAGCGGTCACCCATCAACTGTAACAGTTTCTTTTTTAAAATGCATTACTATTACTGTTTTACCACAAATCGTGCAGAATAGTTCAACAGTGTTGTTGCCAAGACTGTAGGTGAAAAGCATATAAATTTCTCGCTGATAGATTCATATTTTGTTTGGTGTCATGCGGCTGCGGTCTGTTTCAATACAGGGAAACTTCAAACCTGCCTTTACCAATCAGTGTGTAACAAAAGCCCAGGAAAAATGCTGAAACGTCTAGAACAAAATAAATTTGCCTATTATGAAAGTAGAAGACAAGGCAAGACATCTTATCGCAAAATTTTCTTTGCGCCAAAACCTCCAACAAACTTCGATTATGGCTATATTGGCTATTCATGTCAGAAATCTGATTTGAATTCTGAAGATTACGAACAGGCCAAATCTAGTTTTCATGAAATTGAGGGCGAAACATGACTTCATACGGACCATCGTATGTCGGCATTAATGGCTTGTTTGATGCATCATTACGGACATATACATAAGAGCATTTACGTAACTCGTCATGAATAAACGTTGCTTGGTTTTGGTTGGATTTCCGCTGCGCCTGTGCTTTCTTAAATGCCTCATTCAGCTTATGCATTACGCTTGAAGTTGTATCATTATATCTTGTGCATGGTTGATAAAATTCTCCGGGTAGTCGTAATGTTTGACTGTATAATAATTCAGCTGTACTTGCGCCGACGTCTTCTTTGATTGCTGCTCGCAGTCCTAGAAGTACCGTAGGTAATTCTTGCGATCATGTTGATGAATTGAATCGCGCAGTGAGTGCAGTATTGAGTGTCCGATGGAAACGTTCGATCATCCCGTTGCACTGAGGATGGTAAGCAGTGGGTCGAGTGCGGTGTATGCCCATACGATGCATTAGTTTTTTGAACAACTCTGATTCAAATTGTCTGCCCTGATCGGTCGTAATTGTTACTGGGCATCCAAATCTGGCGATCCAACACTCGTAGAATGTGTTGGCGACCTTTTCTGCGGTTACGTCCTCCATTGGGCAGGCTTCTGGCCATTTGGTAGCCCGATCTATAATTGTCAACAAATACCGGTACCCGTTGGAAGTAGGTAATGGCCCGACAATGTCGATGTGGATATGTTCCAGTCGATTTGCTTGTTGGTAGCTAGCTACTGGTGATTTCATGTGTTGCTGTATTTTCGCTTGCTCGCACGGATCGCAGGCTCGAGACCAGTTGCCTACGTCACGGTTCATCGAAGGCCAAAAGTAACGGGCAGCGACGAGCTTCCTTGTGGCCCTTATTCCGGGGTGACTAAGGTTGTGAATCACCTGGTATGCAGGTTTTCGGAATTCTTGTGGCAAGTATGGACGAACGGAACTTGTTGACATGTCGCAAATAATCTTCGTGGTTGAGTTAGGCATGACGATACTTCTCAAGTCATACTTCCCAGTATTTCTTAAAGCTTCCAGCTCTCTATCTTCGGATTGTTTTCTTGCCAACTCATCGTAGTCAATTGGTGTTGGACAAGTTATGGTTTCTATTCGAGAGAGTGTGTCTACGACTTGGTTGTCCTTGCCGGTGATGTATTGAATATTTGACGTATACTGTCCTATATATTCAAGATATCTTGTTCTTCGTGGTGTTTCGTTGTTATTGGTGGCCGTCAGTGCATGAATCAATGGCTTGTGGTCCGTATAAATGATTAGATCGCGACCTTGCTATAGAAGAGCAGCGAATACATCTCGACGTTGTGTCTTTCCAAACTGCATAAAGCAAAATCTTTTGAGAATACCTTAATTCATCAAAGTGAGAATGTTGATTGAAAATAAATTGTAAATCCCAGTAATGCCCGTATGTGTAATGATCAATTAAATGATAACTGTTGGACAGAATTGAATGAATTAAATAATTCTACCATTTACTCCAGAACAAATAAAAGACATGTTGGATACACTTGTCACGGCTTATAATGAACGACACTTATTTAATTTCGATACGATCGAAAATATTACAGCTACGGAGTTACATTTTTCTGTCGGGCCAACCCACGAACAATTCCAGAGGACTCTAGAAGAAACTCCTTCCTTGGAACAATCACGGCGCCCCAAGACAGTGCTGGGGGCATATTTGATAATAATAATAATAATAAGTTTATTAGTACATCAAAAACAAAATCACAACACAGTACATAGCTTATGGAAACAGTGGGTTCTACTACCAAGTTTAAAATTATCGTCAGCTTTCCGGGCTCCTAAACTAGGTACGCAGACCTGTATCTTAGGAGTCGGAGATTTCGCGGCCTCAATTTATATAATACAATACAACCGTGACTTTTCTGTTAGTTTACAGTGGTTATTAACATAGCAAATGGTGTGAATAAATGTGGTTGTGTATGAGTGTGTATATGGGTGTAGTTTGTGTGTAGAGAGGTGTGTATGTGTAGTGTGTGTGATAAGCTTTCTTTCAAGGTAAATAAAGTTATGAATCTATAGCCAATATTATGTATTTTCTGTTTCAACATAATTTAAGGATAAGAGCCATTTCCTTAATTTATTTTTAATTTCATGTAAGTTATATCTGTACTAGAACGGAATTATTTTATTTATTTTATTATACATGCGTGAACTTTGAGCCAACAATTGTCGACTTGTAAATGCAAAACGACAGGGGTTGGTTTTACATATAGGGAAGCCGTGGCGTCTCAGAAGCAGATTTTTGTCTAATGGAAGGTGGGAGTGTCTCCGCAGGACTGCACGAAGGACATATAGTTGCCTTACTGTGAGAACTTCGGCCTCAGAATATAACTCATCAGTAGGGTAGTCTCTAGGTTTAAAAAGCATCACTTTAAGAACCGCTCGTTGCGCACGTTCTGCAGGGACTATTGCGGTTTTGTAAGTACCGCCCCACACCGGGATGCAGTACATAATGATAGACTGACAAAGGCTGAGGTACACAAGAGTCAGAATTTTGGAATTGGCGGAGTGCCTGAGTTCTTTAAAAATATATATTAGTCTTCTGATTCTAGTACAGAGTGCCTCTATATGCGCATGCCAGTTAAGTTTTTCGTCAATAATCACTCCCAGGTACTTAATATTGGGGACCGTGCTGAGAGCAAGACAGTTACAACTTACTGACTGCTGAGGGGGACAAGTGTGAGCTCTAATTTTATGAGAAAAAGAGGGTGGGGTTATTGATTGTGGGCGGTAGAACCTGATTAGTTTTGTCTTATCTAAATTCAACGTCAGCAAGTTAGTTGACAGCCATTCCATTATTAACCGAAGCGAGTATTCTGCTCTATCTCTGGCTTGCTCCCAGTTTTTGTCAAACACTAGTAGTGCCGTGTCGTCGGCATAAGAGAAAATTTCGCAATTAGAGATGGAGAGCTTGCATAGATCATTGATGTATATTAGGAAAAGTGTCGGTCCTAATATACTACCTTGTGGGATGCCATAGGTGAGCTTTTCATACGAACTGGTGACTGAATCAATGAGAACACACTGAGATCTATCACAAAGGTAGTCTTTAAATAATTTTAGAATTACTCCACGTACTCCTAAGCTTTCTATCTTTGAAATAAGTCGAGGGACAGGGACCGTGTCAAAAGCTTTAGTTAAGTCTAAAAAGATGCAATAGCAGCTCAGTTTATTATCTAATTGACTTACCAGACTGTTTGTGAAGGCAGCAACGGCATCCTCCGTACAAATTCCAGATCTAAAGCCGTACTGGTTTGGAGCTATTAATTTATGTTTTTTCCAGAAAGCTGACTAAACAATTGTTCAGAATTCTCTCCAGAATTTTTTAAAGCGTACTCAGAACAGAAATAGGTCTATAGTTTGTGACTCTGTCTCTGCCCCCGTTTTTATATATAGGATGCACGACGGCTCTCTTAAAAGCTTCAGGGAAGATTCCAGAGTCTATGGACAGGTTACAAATATGAGTGAGTACGGGGGTTAAGGTAGTACGCGAACTCTTGATAACTCTGGCTGGAATATCATCCCACCCTGTAGCGCATTCATTACGGAGGTCATGGATAATTCTACTTACTTGTTCCTCATCCACAGGGAGGATTACAAGAGAGTTAGATAATTGACTGAGTGGTGGTGCTACAGCAGCGGTGATGGTGCTGGCTCCAATTTTCGACGCCAGGTTTGTACCTATATTGACAAAGAACTCATTGACTTTGTTTGCCGATATTTTAACGTCAACTGAATCACTCAGAAGTTCACGAGGGGATCGGGTTTGAACATTTGTATTCGTGATAGATTTAATCACTTTCCACGTTGCTTTAGGATTATTTTTGGCTTTTAGAAATTCTTCCTTTTCAAATGCTCGCTCGCTTCAACTTTCTCATTAAGGTATTACAAAAGTTTATATACCGTGTGTATGTTATTTTAAGTATGGAGTCGTCAGGCTTCTTCCTGACTTCCATATGCATTCTATCTCGGTTTCTTAGACAACGAACCAGGCCGGTGCTCATCCACGGTTTTAGAACCCTGCATTTTTTGTGAGTTCTGGTTATTCGGCTGTGATAAGTAAAAACACGTTGTATATTATCAATAAACAGATTAGTTGCTTGGTTGGTGTTTGTACAAGTTAGGATGGGACTGAAGTCGATGTCGTCCAGTTCTTTATGAATAGCTTCATAATCATACTGTGATGATGTTCTTTGCCCATTACATCCCGAGCTGGAATTGAGGGGCAGAAATAAACAGATAGGCTGGTGGTCAGTAACGTGAGAGTCTAGGACCAGCACAGTAGAAGTCTTCTTAGATTTAATCATTATATGATCAAGACAGTTGTTAACTCTGGTCGGTAGCGAATGCGCAGGAAGTAGTCCGAGAGTGGCGGTGAGAGTTAAATAGTCATTAGCGTGCCGGTCCCTAGATCCTGATTTGATGTCAACATTCATATCACCTATTAAGATAATGTTAGTGTAGGATTGCAGAGAAGATATAACACCTTGCAGACTATTATAAAAATTTCTAGATTTTGGTAGGGTGGAGAACGATAGACTGATACTATTGCCGTAGAGCCTACGCAGGATATAATCCAGTTAGCGTCCTGAAACGCTGGTTCTGTCGTCACACATTTTAAACTTTCTCTAATATAAACTACTACTCCGTCATTTTTGATTACATTATTAATTGAAGCTAAAGATGAATAACCATGTAATGTGGGAATAGGTCCAGAAACCTGCAACCAGCACTCTGTCAGAACTATTACATCAAACTCAATTTCCGTTGATGAAATCATAGTTAGAAATTGATCTAAGTTTTTATTAATGCTTCTAATGTTAATATGAACTATTTTTAAGTTATTATTGAGCATCGAGACTAAGTCAGGGCATTTTTCAGGGGAGCATAGAAAAGATTGAGCCACCGAGATGTTATCCAGTTCTTTGGAAATTTGGTTTAAATTAGCCATTGGTTACCGGTAAAATTGAGTACAAAAAACGAATCACGGGATTTGGTTGGGCGATGTGAAAATTAGTAATTAGTCTGATAGAGGATTTTTTGTAATACAGCAATAGTGTTTGTGAAGAGAAATGGTAAGATATGAAAGAATTACCAGCCATCAACCTGCAATATAGCCTGATGACGTGATTATAATTGTTAGCTTGAGTAAAACTGTATAAGTGTGTAAAAAGTATTTGTTGTGTTTGTTGTTTAATTGTTACGTAAATTGACAATAAAATGCAAGAGTTATCAAAAAAGAAACAAAACAGATATATAAAAAAATATTGAATGCATGCGTAAACGCGAATAGCAAATTTAAGAGAAAGTAAAAATAGTCATTGTTGAACTGGTACTGGTGCTGGTACTGGTGCCGCAAGCGTGGTAAGACATTTCTCTGATTTAATTTCAATGGGTTTATCAGCTGGGTCTTTCTTCAAGAGAATTCTTCCATTGGAATACCAGCTGGAGTAACTCCTTGCCTTAGCAAACTGGCGGGCGTCATACAACAGCTTTTTGATTGCGGGAGGTAAGTGTTCGTCGACGTAAACTGGTTTCTTTTCCCCGGCAATCCCGATCAGGTGTGTGTTCAGCTTATCATTGATGGAACGTTCTTTATTAAACTTCCTCACCTTAGCAAGGATTTCATTTCTCATATTGACACAACAAAATTCAGCAACAATCGGTCTGCATAAACCTGATTTTCCGGGTATACGATATACATCCCGGAGAGCAGATGTCTGAATTTCCATGTTGACAGTCTTTCCAACCCTTGATACCGCAGAAATTAGATCTTCAGGCGTTTCTTTCTCTTTAGTCGAAATATTACGCAGCTCTATAGTAGCTTGTCGTGACAGGAAGTTCAGATCTTGTATCCGCTTCTGTAGAAGGTCAATATGGTCTTTGTTATCAATTTTCTCCTTTTCCAGTTTTGAAACTTTAGAATTGAGACTTTCATATTTTTCGTTTATAAAAGACATACTGCGGTCCATTTCGGCGTTGGAATCTTCAATCGAACGACATTTCTGTTTGAGCTCGGCAACTTCCCTGACCAGCTTGGACAAGATGGCAGCTTGTTCGTCCTTCCATGATGTGAGTAGCTTTTCTTGCTCGGACTTCCAAGTTGTTAGCATCTCCATTAACTCCGATTTGAAAGCCGAAAATGTTGTGGATCGTTCGGAGTCTACTTCGTTATTTGAAGAATAGGCCTGAAGTTGTCGATTTTTCCGTACGGTGATATTACTAGCGTCTGCTTTTTCGGTAGTGGCAGTCGGAATGTCGGGTTCCGAAAGAGATTCTCCATGACTCAAACCTACTTTAGGCGGAGTTCTTTGCATATTGTTTCAGAATTAATAAGAGAAAAAAAAATAGGATAAGAAATAATAATAAATTATAAAAGGCAAAAACAAAAACGGCGTGTCAGATTCGATCCCACGACCACTAGGTTCACCTTCGTAGAAACGCGCTATTCCACAGTGCTAAGCGAACTATTGCAATGACGCTCGAAATACGTGTGTGCTTGCTGTGCGTTGCATTAGTGGTCAGGGTCGTTATACGCGATTCCTTTGTGTATCTAATGAGTTCAAAGTCCGAAACGTGAACACGTTTTAAAATTTTTGTTCGTTATGATAATAAAATTGCTCACACACAGAGTTAGTGTCGTTATTTCACTGTTATTTTGCACTCAGTTTGCCACTCATTTACTATAGAATATAACTGTATGTATTTGTCGCTGTTTTATGCACTTTTTACTTAGTTTTGGAATTTAAAACGCGGAGGTAGTTACAGGTACGTAAGTGCGCGGTGGCGTCACGGACGGAACTATCATAATGATGAAGGTAAGATCTGGAGAACCTGATGAAAGATTGGCTGCGCACCTGAGCGTGAGCCGTCGAGCATTGGAGAGAAAATTGACTAAAGCTCGTGAGTTTCTGTTGGCCGACTTTGTTCCTAGGCATTTAGGATGGCATCATATAAGTCGTCAAGAAATTATTTCCAGGAACCTGACTATTCAAAACTCATTGTATGGAGACAATGGGACTAGAGCCGTTTTAGTTTTTGACGGTAATTATATATTCGTCCAAAAAAGCACCAATTTTCAGTTTCAAAGTCATATAGTCTGCCCTACTAACCTTCTAAAGCCATATTAGTCTGCACGGATGGATATATTGTTGATGCTACCAGAACGCACGCAGCATCTACATCAGATGCTAAGATTATGTCGAGAGCAATTCATAATGAAGCTTCATTACATGTTGTACTTCATTGTACTTCATGTACTCATTTTAGACAAAGGCTTCAGGGATTCTCTTGGAGATATAGAAGAGCATGGTTATAATGCTCATATGCCTTCCACCAAGAGTAGGTCCGAATCACAACTCAGCACTGAAGATGATGAAATCCCGGCTGGTGACAATAATCATAAATGACCTAAAATGTGATTTTAAAATATTACGCCATATGTTCGAAGACGTGCGAATACCTGCCGCTCTAACAAACACGTTTAAAGAGCCTGTGACAAATACGCCAATTGCCAACCAAGTAATCACAGAAATCCAGGAAAGACTTCATCATCCAAATAGTTTAGGTGATTACGTCGTGGAAAACAATCTCAATCGACAGAGGGCAGCGTTCCATACTATCACGAAAAAAGCTGTACGAGTGCTGGCATTCCCAGTATTAAGCGAGGAGGACCCAGTGCTAATAGCACTATTCACCTATCAAATACAGCTCGCCCGGTCTTACCTGAGCGAGCATATAAGAAATGGAATCTACTGCATAGAAGTATGCGAAACCATAATTCCCGACCTAACACAATACGGTCTTAATGTTGAAGGAGTGCTTTTGTGAGACCGTGTTCAATCCCGTCATGTATCCGATCGGATATATTACTCCTACATTGTAGTAAATACAAGAACGACGGGAAGGGAGTTCGTCCGCAACTGTTACTGTTCGTGCCTAACAGGACGAAGAACGATAGGCATATGTGCTCATGCAATGAGTATTATATGGTATTTGGGTTGAGCGAGGCACCAAAATGACATCTTGTTACCGGCAACTGTTCTAGATGAAAATTATTGTAGATTTAGATTAATAGTGTTATTTGTAAATAATAAATAAAACTGCCACTGTTCTTGTTTTATTGCATTATTTTTTGAACTTACATGACACAATAAAATAATAATAGTAAAATTAAACTAAACTAAAACTAGGTATTCGATAAACTAGAGTTTTAAAAATCTCAAGCGTGCCCGCACACTTGAGATTTTGCAAACTCTAGTGGCTGTAAAGGCCCTACACAAGACTAGTAGCTGTACCGCAAAGAATACTATATAAAATAATTGGTATGTACGAAAAACTAGCAAAAAAATTGTATTTTTAAGAAAAAAACAAAGATTTATAGTATATTCTTTGCACGAGATACGTTTTTGGTGGCATACAATAAGCTACTGTCATAACACTCATAACCTCGAGGCCACACATGTTAATCTTCGATCATAGCTCTCTCCTTCGCACTTTGGATAGATAGAATAGGCATACCCAAGGATATCTGCAAGGCAAAAGAGGTAGACAATGGTAAACTAAGCGAAAATTACATTTTTTTTTTAAGAAAAATGTAATCATTGGTAGTTCTACCCCTGCACGAGTGCGGTGGTTGGTGTCATAGAATAAAATAAAGCCATTTTAATAAGCTTTAAAATGACGTATCGCTCTATTTAATACAGTTTGGGGACGGAGCCCATCCAATAGCGCCCATTCTCCTTTGCTTTCTCACTTGCGGAGTGAGCCAGCGACCCATCAGGTTTCACCATTGGAGGTAAAGTGGGACGACAGAAATTCGTTTCAGCCGCTTTGGACAGGGACCAGAACTGTTTACTACACGGAGGGTGCGAAGTCAGCCTGGCCCCAATACGTCCGACATGGTCAAAACGTGCCCTACGTACAACCCGCTTGCAGAACTTGGCACCATAATTAAAGGCCCTCTTCTTCGCGCGAACCCTACGCGCTCGAAACTTGCGGTCGCGGGCCTTGACCCAGGCTTGGTAGGCAGACTCTTTTCGGACCTCAGCGTGGGCGCATTCCGCATTATACCAAGGCCGGGATTTGTGACCGAGCGGGATGTCGGAGAACGGAATAAAATACTCCATCCCCTGCCGAATCACGTCCGCAACCACGTAAGCATAGCACGAGGGATCACCCGAGGAAAACCACACCTGCCGCCATGGATAAAACACAAAAAGTGCCGCCTCTCATCCCAGTCTGCTGACTTATATCGCCATGCTCGCCTCGTGCCTCTAGGACTATCATCTGGAGGAGAGCAGGTCGATATGGATTTCATCAGACAGTGGTCAGACGTTCCCGGCGGGGCTGAGACCGATACTGAATGACTGTCCGCAGAAGGTCCAAGCAATTGGGTGTATGGCCGTCAACATCCGGTACCCGCGTTGCCACATTCACCATCTCGTCTGTTTTCTGGCACGGGAACAACCACTCTTTATGATGTGCGTTAAAATCCCCCAGAAAAATGAGCTTCGCTGTTGGGTACGGACCGTTGCTGGGCTACGTCAGTCGACTCCGCGAGGAAATTAAAGAGCGCTGTTGTCTCCTGGTCACCGCTGTGCGATCGGTAAACGCCGATGTAGAGAGAATTCTCCACGCCAGTATCCACAAGTAGCCATATGGCGGAAAATAAATAAATAAAAATAAAATAAAAATATTTTATTATCAGGCATCAAGGCCCATAGGGTGTTAGATATTACATGTTACTTAAAAATCTATATTAGTTACATGCAAGAACACTAAATAAAGATAAGCGCGGGGAAGGTTTAACACGCTCTGTTGCCAACGTGTAGCTTGGTAAACCTCCCCATTGTAGGCCCATCCAGCCTCTCTGCAAACACCCTCAGGATGCTGTTGCTGCTTCCCCTCACTCGGGATATTACTGAGGCAACTTTCTTCCGCAATATCACAAAGTAGTCGTCAGTGTGCGCATCAGCGAACATACCTGAAGCACTCAGTAAGGTGGAAGCCTCAACAGCGCCCTGAAGGCATTGTTATATTGTATTCGCAGGGCATTGTCTGCTTTTAGGGTATGATTAGCCCAAAGGCTGCTGGTGTAAAATGTTTGGCAGTATGCCCTGAAAAGAGTTAGCTTCACGGGAACTGAACAACCGTGAAACCTTCTGCAAACCATATTTCCCCTCACAGCCAGTGCCCTGCGCTCCCTTTCCATATCCAAGTCGTCCTTCAACTCCTCAGTAACAATGTGGCCCAAATACTTAAAGTGGGAAACTCTGTGCAAAGGTGTACCATTTAGTTTAACAGGAGGGACAAATGTTGGATTTTTATTTCTACCTCGAAACACCAACAGCTCACTTTTTGTCGGATTATATTTTAGCCCGTGCTGTTTGGCATATCCTTCACAAATGGAGAGTAACTTTCTAATTCCACTGATCGTAGGGCTCAACAGCACCATGACATCTGCATAACTTAAGTTATTTAAACATACTCCATCTATATGGCATCCGACATACGTGCTGCTGAGCTCAACAAGCAGCTTATTGATATAAATATTAAAAAGCCTCGGGGAAGTCAGACCACCTTGTCTAACGCCGCACTCGAGTTTGTACGGGTCAGACAACGCATTCGACCATTTGACGAAGTTCCTCTGCTTGTCATACCAAAAAGATAATGTAGACACTAATGCAGTAGGAAATCTTGCCTCCAGAAGCTTCTCCCATAGGACATTATAAGAAACCAGGTCGAAGGCCTTAGAAAGGTCCAGGAAACAAGCATACACAGGTGTTTTCCTATCAGTATAATATTTGACAGTATGCTTCAACGCAAGTATAGCACTTTCAGTTGATAGCCCAGCACGAAAACCAAACTGCGTGTCATGTAGCTGGGTGTATCTACCGAGGTGTGAGTCGAGCACACTGTCAAACACTTTCGCTGTCACAGTTGCCAGTGAAATAGGCCTGTAGTTACCTTTGTCTGCTATGTCCCCAGTCCGATTCTTCACAATAGGTACAACAATTGTATCCAGTAAATCCTGAGGTAAATAAGAATGTCCCAAACACAAATTGAACAACATAGTCAACACTCTGGGCAGATGTATCCCGGCATTTTGCTCGATGCTGAGCCCATCATGACCAGGTGATTTACCCCTCTTTATGCATTTAATAACAGATTTTATTTCTTTACATGGAAACCAAAGGGGTGACCCTGATCGACATGCCACAGCATCTCGCACCCTCGGCTCAGACTTAAGACGTCACTTTAAAATGGTCTTTAAAACAATTGGCTATCTCAGCGTTATCGTTTTTACCATCCACGCTCACTGGTAGGCTTGGAGTATTATTTAGTCTCTTAGTACCCTTCCAAAATGCCGAAAAACATTTTTTTGAATGGAGTGAAGCCAAAATATCCATTTCTATTCTTTCTTGGTTCTGAATGCACCATTTCAATTTTGATTTAAATATTTTACGACTTCAAGCCATATCCTCAAAAATAGGACCGCTACTGGGTTGCCCATACCACATCCATAATTTAAATTTAATTCTTGCCTGTATGTGAAATTCTTTTACATGTTGGTTCCACCCCTTTATACCCTTTTTTCCTATAATGTCCTTTGGGGTTCTGCTTATACTAGCAGCTTCACTTAATATAGACACAATTTGTTTATACATTTTATCTAATAACAATTTATGGTGGGTATTTTCACAAAATTTATCAGCACAAAGTTTAAATTCTTTAGGAAAATCTAAGTTCCTTAATTTAATGTTACATATAGAAGAGTATTGACTGATTTCCTCTGGACTTCGTTCCCCCCAACAAACACCGTTATACGAAGATTTAATTACATTAGTTTTCACTCTAATAACATTAATATCACACTCTATTTTTAAAGGAAAGTGATCAGACCAAAACGAATCATAAATAACTTTAACGTTTACAATTGTTTTTCCTGCCGACTGTGTAACAAGACAGTGGTCAAGCCAGCGCTTACACCCGTGTGCGTCACTGATAAAAGTGTAAGTTTCTGATAACATGCTAAGGTAATCAAAGTCCGCACATACTAATTCTTGCTCAGTACAAAAACTAAGGAGTTCGTTACAAAATGACTCACCCGGGTGCGCGTTGAAATCTCCCAGTACAAACACTGATTCAATATTACTATTTTGTATGATAGAATACATTTCACTGAGACATTCCGTAAAATGTCGTAAGTTATCACTGCAATCTGTTGGCATATACATATTTATAACCATAAAAAACCGGTTACTTAACACTATATTTACTGCGCAAATCCGGTTATTTTCACACTGCACCACCGACACGTTATCAAATGCACTTTTTCGCCACAATATGGCCAGACCTCCATAAGGTCTACCTTTACAAATACCAGCTGAAGTGTCCACTGAAGACTTCGCGGTGTAACTGAAGTCTTGGTCTATATTTTCCAGAAAGGATAAAACGTGAGGATATAACCACGTTTCTTGCAACAAAACAATGTCAGCTGTTTTGCATAGTAAGCGCACGCAGTTTACAGATCTCTTAATATTTTTACAGTTGAATGTTATAATATTCAATTTTGCTGTGCTATCCATTAATTGCATTATTTATTCTATCCCTCTCGGAAATAATATTATTTCTGCCTTCGATTCCATTCTTGAAATTAATAAAGCGACGAAATGTGATGCCATCTGGCCACATCTCATCGTCCAGAAAAGTTTCTAACTTGCTTTTATTTACTAATAGTTTAACCTCTCAAACGTCGGCGTAACACCATTGGAAAATAAGATTTAATGGCTCGAAACGCCGCCGTTACACCATTGGAAAATAACAACTGTCAACACGCATGGTTGTCATTGGACGGT
This sequence comes from Dicycla oo, assembly GCA_948252095.1. Lineage (NCBI taxonomy): Eukaryota > Metazoa > Arthropoda > Insecta > Lepidoptera > Noctuidae > Dicycla > Dicycla oo. Next base: position 12,384,950 of record OX411713.1, on the reverse strand, counting down.
AATATTTTCTATTTATTGGCACTTGCAACACGATCTAGCTGTATCATTCGATTAGTCGATTCATGCTTGACCTATTTTGGTAACATTTAAACAGGAGTGCCAACAAAACGGAAGCAAAAAAATAGAAAGAAATTAGTGCTTCTGTGAAGCTCTGTGACGGCCATATTTGTTGTTTTACGAGTGATTCGTGCGGGTGTCTAAGTTTAGAAAAAATGTTTTCAAGAAGGAAACGGTGAGTAATCTTATGAGATTTGTATACAGAATTACTGAGAAATAAGTATAGATTTCGTATGATGTGATAGTTTATAGAAAAGTTATAAATATGTCGAGAAAAAGTTACGAAACTTTTGTAATGTTCATAATTTGATAGGCCGTCGTATTTCGTAATGTTTTATGATAAATATTTTTGTTTAGTGTTTGAAATACACTTATGTAGTTAGATTATTGTTCCACAAACATATTTTAGCTAATAGCTACCGACATTATTGCGTATTATCATCGTAATCGTATTTCCAAAAGTAAAATACAATAAAAGTAATCCGTCGGCACCACGCGGAGTTCGCGCCGAAATTTTGTCGTTGCGTAAACAAATAGTTTTTATGGTTTGGTTATTGTTTATAAGTGGATTGTTGTTAATGTGTGGTGTTTTATCGTTTCTACAGATATTGTGTTATCGTAATAAAGTGTTTTTTTGGTGAATGTTTGTGTAGATTAGATGTGATGTGAGAAAGTTTGAAGGTTATGTGAGTGAAAATTATCAAAACAAAAACTTAACGCATCGTTGCTAGATAAGGTCAGTTGCATTTGCATAATGAATGGTATAAGTAGTTAGGTAATCTAATAACGAAGCCAGGAAGGTATAACATGTAACGTTTAACTGGCTATGTATTAACGAAATCTGCGTTTTTTCGAAGGCTTGCCCAAAAATCAACAAGTACTTCGACGCTTGTCGAAGTAGGCGACGTTTGCGGTACTAGCGCATACAGAGGCCCGACGGTCAAGAGGAGGCATTATACGTGTGCGGGACAAGTGAAAACACAGACTGATAGTACAGTTCATAGTTTTAAGTATAACAGTTTGTCTTGTCTTGTATTTTTCTCGTTTAGTTTATGTTATATAGAAGCTGAAAATATGTAATTTGTTATATGTTTGCATTGTATAATATTGTTAAAATGTAAAAATTGTCAAATGGCTCTCGTTACGGTAAAGTAACGTCGTAGCTAAGCCTACTGCACCAATACCGACTTCGCGCTCATTGGTCGAAAAGTCCTGCGCTCTGATTGGCTGACCAATCACAGGGCTTACATTTTGTTAGCCGATAACGTATAAATTCCGGGTCATTTGGCGTATCGGTACAGTTGGCGAGCAACAGTACTAAGAAGAACACTCCGAAATAAAGAAGATCTACAAGGAAGAAACTCTCCTGGTTTTATTCTTCACCAACCCAGCACACAAATGCGCCTATAGGGCACAATACGGCTTTTCCTTCTTCATAGTAATTTTCTCGAGTGAAACAACCTGTTCCGTTTTCTTTTCCCAATTTCTCAAAGCAACGGAGACGACGACAACAAATGTCATTGCGAACGTACACACAGACCCCAGCTTGCTTCTTGAACTTGTATTCAAGAGAGTAACCCGGGTAGTTGAGGTACGCCACGTCCGACGGGGCTGTTATCTTCGTCTCCGTTAGGAAAAACAGGTGCGGCTTCTCGGTCTCAAGGTGGTGATGGACCGGATCGAGATTGGAGTGCAACCCCCTGATGTTAGTGAGGTGCACTTTTAGTGGGAGGAAGTGCAGCCGTTGTAGACTAACCGAGCTGTATCAACGTCAGTGTATTGTCTTACTTTCCTGACGGCGTAGGCGGCTGAACTGAGCCTTCCCGCTAGGCTTGATATAATGTGGGCCCCACTGAAGTTTGGCATCTACTGTTATACCCAGAAAAACTGCCGAGTCTACAGTTTTAAGCATCTTTTTATCTAAAACGATGTTGGGTCCTAGATTTCTAACATTCGGTAAGGCAAACTTTATACATTTCGTTTTCTTAGCATTGAGCACTAAGTTATTTGTCGTAAACCAATCTGTAACCATTGAGAGTGCACTGTTTACGTCGTCGAAATCTTGTCTATTTCTAAGTGGCCGTTTCAGCCGTACCACAGGCAAGCCTGTGGTGGACCACTAGGAGGTAGATCCCAAACCACCCCAAAATTATACAAAAAAGATACAATAAATAGCACAATAAAAACATACCAAAGTACTCCAAAGCGGAAACCTCTAGCAAGCTGTAAAACAAAGCAAACACAAACTGATACCAAAAAATAAACAGAGTTTTGTTCAACAAATTGGAATAAATAAACCGCCGTCTGAAGATTCAAAAATACCTGATACGGAACCTAATGTTGTCTACAAGGTGCACCATTACACGTAACTACAGAGTGCACCACGAGTACAGAGCACGCAATGGGATCGACGTCTCTACATAATTTAATTTTGGAAAACACATGTTTCAATAAATTATGTATAATTAGTGACAATAATGTAAATAATATATTAAGAATTGCCGAAAACGCTTTACCGAACGCCAAAATCTGTCACTACTGTATGCTTAATGCGGGAACAGCGGAGCTCCTTGCATCATTGGACAAGAAATTAGTAGATTATACTATTAATGACTATTGTATAATCCTCCTAGGCGAAAAAGACTTTTTAGAGTCGAATAATTATGAAAAGGTCAAATCTGTCTGCTCTACCATGGCCTCTCTCAAGGAACGAACTTCGGCCCCACTGGTTTTTGCGCTGGACAAGTATCTCTCTGAAACTGTACTGTCATCTGTGTACCCCACAATACCAAGCCGAAGCAGGTCATTGATGTGCAGCAGGAAAAGAGGTGTAGAGAGAACAGACCCCGGAGGAACTCCGACATCAATAGCCATAAGGTCAGAAGAGCAGCCGTCAACAACTACTCTGATCGACCGTTCACTAAGGAAATCTGATATCCAGCTACAAAAGTCAGCTGGGATGCCATAAGCAGGAAGCTTGCTGAGCAGAGCAGCGTGCCAGACCCTGTCAAAGGCCTTCGAGATGTCAAGCGATACAGCCAGTGCTTCGCCGTGTTTCTCGATTGCTTCGCCACAGCAGTGCTTGACATACACAAAAAGATCGCCAGTTGACCGTCCCCGGCGAAAGCCATATTGACGGTCACTGAGGAGACCATTGTCTTCAAGGTAGATCAGCAATTTATTGTTCAGTACCCTTTCCATAACCTTGCACAGAATGGAGGTAATGGCGATCGGACGGTAATGGGCAGGGTCTGCACGGTCGCCCTTTTTGGGCACTGGTTGTACATTTGCAAGCTTCCAGAATTTCGGCACCGTTCTTTTTTCAAGAGAGAGGCGGAACAAACTTGTCAATACAGTAGACAGTTCAGGCGCACACTGCTTCAACACTCTCGCTGAGTCACGTCTCGAGGAGTCACAATGAGGTACAGTAGGTGGTTGCTCAGAGCCAGATGTGAATTGCTTGCAAAAAGAGATGCAAATAAATTTGCTTTCTCAGTTGCAGAGTGAGCCAGCGACCCATCAGGTTTTATCATAGGAGGTAAAGTGGGACGACAGAAATTCGTTTCAACCGCTTTAGACAGGGACCAGAACTGTTTACTACCCGGAGTGTGTGAAGCCAGCATGGCCCCGATACGTCCGACATGGTCAAAACGTGCCCTACGTAAAACCCGCTTGCAGAACTTGGCGGCAGAATTAAAGGCTCGTTTCTTCGTATACTAATGTTATTCTTTGTTCTCCTAATTTTAAATTTAAATGGAATATTAACTTATTTAATAATAGAATAGAAGCTTTCAATCGACTTATTTACCTAAGTAATCAGACTTTTAAATATACATATTTCTTTGATACCAACAAACATCTGGAATATAATTATAAAATGTTTTCTAAATATACAGGCAAAGTCAACGATAGGGCTATTGTAAATATCTTTCAGAACTTGAATAGATTAAGCTAACACTAAACTCTGAATATGGATATAACTGTGATAGTTTAGGTATCGTTAATAAGCACAAAAGTAGTAAAATCGACCAGATACAACCTGGTACTATTCCTTACTACTTAAAAAAAAAGATAGTGTTGGATAGAGATTCATTTTTTCGTTGATAAACAGGTGTCAACTGTAACACATCTAAACGAGTCTGTAGATAGTTCATTATGTAATCGTTTGAACATCTTTCACCAAAATATGTGTGGCCTAAATAATAACAAAGATGTGTTCGAAATATATCTACGTGTGTATTAGCGAGCATTTTCTTAAAGAAGAACTAGTTTCTTTGTTAAACCTTTCAATTTAATTTAATTTTCTTTGTTAAAGTACAATGTTTCATCATATAATACCAAATTAAATAAGCTAAGCAGATGGACTATTATCCTAGCAGAAACGGATAGGGAATACGAGGATCTTCCCATTGCCAAAAAATTACATAAAATGGACAGTTTTGAAATATGCTGTGTCGAAGATGTTTCAACAGGCCTATCTGTGTGTTGCTGTTATCGTACACCTTATGAAAAAGCTTTAGACACTTTTATGATGAGACTAGAAAAACTATTATAACATTTCTTTAACAAGAACTGTGTTATTTGCGGTGACTTATCAACTCACAATAAAAAAAGAAATGACTTATTAAATTTATTGACATGTTACAACTTTAGACCTCTAATTAATTCGACTACATTTATTCGAAATGACTCACGATCTTGGATAGACAACGTCTTCACCAATTTGTCAGACGATTGCGTGATTATTTGCGATGTTGACCACAATGGTTTGGCAGATGGACATGCAGGATTACTTTGCAGTACATTTTTCAGAAGTAAAGAACTATATAGGAATATAAAAACCAGTGGTGTTCATTTGAACACTACTGGTTTTTATATTCCTACATAGTAACCAAACGGATTTTTAATGCAAATACAAGAAGAAACTTTAGAATTTTGCTATTAAATCACGACTGGAGTGATTTCGGAATAAACTCATTTTTAAAGCAATTCGAAGAAATGTTCACACGCTGTTTGAGGAAAAGGAAACTGCAGGTACACTTAACGCGTAATACGCAGCTGCGCTGGGTAACTAAGGGTGTAAAGGTTTCTAGTAAAATGAAACGATTTCTCTGTGCTGGCAAAGGGAAGAGACAAAATGATACTGTGAAGGATTGTAGGCAAAATTACATCGCTCTGTACAGGAAAGTAATAAATATGTCCAAAAGCTAACAGTACAATCGGAATAAGCAAAATCAATGAACATGTCAAAAGGTGTTTGGAAAGTTATAAACAAACATAGAAATAAGAGTGTCAAAAACAATACTAAACTAATTTTAAAATCAAATAATAAAATTATGTCAGAACCATCAGATATTGTGAATATCTTTGCCAGCAGTTCCACCTTAATTCAACAATTACTACATGCTCAGGGGCTGCCATGGATATTCTACGTAAAAGTGCAAAAAGAGTAACAAATGACTTTGTCCTAGACCCTGTCACTCTCTTTGGGATATTCAAATTGGTGAAAAAAATGGACGACAAAAATCTTGTGGCTATGATGACATAAATATATCTGTAATAAAGGACAATATAGACGTACTGGCGGAATCATTTAGCATTTTTTATAATAAGTGTTTTGATGAAGGGATTTTTCCGGATCAAATGAAGATAGCCAAAATAATACCTGTACACAAAAAAGGTTCTAAAACAGACCCGAAGATGTACAGACCAATCTCATTATTACCTATTTATTCAAAAATACTAGAAAAGCTAATTAAAACTAGATTACTCAGACACTTCAACCTAAATGGAGTGTTAAGTAGAAGACAATTTGGTTATCAGAAAAAGGTTGGGACACAAGATGCAATATCGACTCTAATTAAGGACGTAGTTAGAAGATTGGACGACAAACAGAAAGTATCTGGGCTTTTCTTAGATTTAAGTTCATCATTTGACACGGTGGATCATAAACTACTGCTGAAAAAACTTGAGCACGACCGTGTCAGGGGCAAAGTACGAGTATTAGCACTTCTCATGTCATATTTAAAAAACAGGAAGATGTTCGTGGAGGTCAAAGCAGTGGTGTCACAGACAACTTTCTCAGGTAAAAATAGTCCATGTGATGAAACATACAGGTTGAAGTGTCGTGGTAAATGAAAGACATCTGCTCTGGATAACACGTCGATTTATTGTGCCCTCACATAGATTGAGCGTACATGATCTTAATATATTGCTTACTTAGCAAATCCTTATAAGGTATGGTTACACACACATACATAATAATACTAATGATACTTACTTACATACACTACACCTCCGGGGGTAAAAGAAAAAAAAAATCAGAGCTCTTGATTTTTTTTTACATTAGGTTATTAACACAGCTAATTAAAAATACAAATATATACTATTAACTATGGTACAATTTAGTCCTATCCTTATGAATTAATTCGATTTTATTATGTTTTAGAATTTTCACATTAGGGCCCATTTCCTCTAACACCTTATAAGGGCCTTCAAAAATATTATCCAATTTCTTTGTTCGTTCACTTTTGACTAAGACTAAATCATCTTTATTATATGTAACAGGATTACATTTCTTATCATATGCTAATTTTCTATTTTCCTTACTAGCCTCTAAATTATGTTTAGCTTCTTTAAGCGCTACCTGTAGCCTATATCTTAAATCTAAAGAGTAGTCATTTGGATTATATAATGGATCTAATCTATTACAATTCTTAATATTACTAGGAATATTACACGACCTGCCGAAAATTAGTTCGAAGGGCGTGTACTTCGTCTCTGAGTGAACGGTATTATTATAACTGAAACACCAAAATGGTATCCAGTGTGACCATAGCCGTTATTGCCTGAATAAGTCCTTAGAAAAGCGCCTAAATGTTTATTAGCATTTTCGAGAGAACCGATTGATTGGTGGTGGTATGCTGTGGACAGTAATTTTTCTATTTTTAATAATTTGCAAACTTCAACCATAGTGCTTGAAACAAACTCTGAACCTCTATCAGTAGCTATAACTTTAGGTATACCGAATCGTAAAACAAAATTTTGTATAAATGATCGTGCTACAGTTACGGCTTCTTTATTTTTTATGGGATATGCTTCAATAAATTTAGTTAATTCACATTGGATCGTTATAAGGTAACAATTTCCATCCTCGTCTTTATCTAAAGGACCCACCAAGTCTAAAAATATTTTTTTGAAACCTGTCGACGCAGTCGTTGTGATCGTCATCGGCTGTTTTGTGTACCTACTATATTTAGTCTTTTGACATGTAGAACACTTTTTTACAAAATCAATAACATCTTTATCGATACCTGGCCAGAAATATCGTCTCTTGATGTTGTTAGTCATCCTGCAGACACCCGCATGTCCACTGGTAGGCAGTAAATGAAAGTCATTTAAAATAAATTGTTTTGCATTATCGTTATCTATTCTTTCTATTCCTCTTAGTATGCATACTCTCGGACCGGTCCAATATTTTAATGTTTGTATTTCACTACACAAACCTTTTATGAACTCTTCGTTTTCATTATTTTTAATTATGCATACTTCTTTTACTTTTATATTATTGCTAAACTTCTCTAACTTAGTCACAAATTCGGCTCGCGAGAAATGTGCCCTGAAGTTGAGGTAGGGATGTAAGCGAGACACTCGTCTTCAGCATTTATCAAATTATCTCTTCTATATTTATCCACTTTGTCTTTCTCTAACAAAATCATCTCCACGACATCACTCAGCTTCCTCAGTAACTCCACGACTCTAGGCTGATCAGACCCTTCGTCGGTGGGTTTACTAATTGGCGGTGATACATGCTTACTCTTCTCATCTATTCTCCTTTTTTGTGCTCTAGTCAAGACATTAACTTCCGAAATTATCTCATTCATACTCTTTAATTCACTGGAAGTCACATTCACTCTGGATAATGCATCCGCGACTACATTATCCTTCCCTTGCACATACACTATTTTAAAATCATACTCCTCAAGAACTAAACGAAACTTCAACAGCCTGCTAGAGGGATCTTTCATGCTAAACAAATAAATAAGTGGTTTATGATCTGTCATTATAGTAAAATGCCTACCAAATAAATACGGCATAAAGTACTTTACTGCCCAGACTATAGCAGTAAGTTCTTTTTGTATTGTGGGATAGTTTAATTCTGCCTTATTTAAAGGTCTACTAGCATATGCTACGGGTCTTAAGTCATTGTTACACAAAACTGCACCGATAGCTACATCTGATGCGTCAGTCTGTAAAATAAATTCGTTAGATTCTGCGAAATCTGGGTACTGAAGTATGGGTGGGCTAATTAACTTTTGTTTTAAGATCTCAAAAGATTTTTGACATTCCGCTGTCCAATTAAAAACTACATTCTTTCTGCACAGTCGATTTAAAGGTAGTGTTATCTCAGCAAACGCTGGTACAAATTTACGATAGTAATTGCAGAAAGCTACAAATCGTTTCACTTCTTCTACATTTTTGGGTACGGGGTAATTTTGTAAAACTATTGTTTTTTCTGGATCAGGTAATACTACATCAGCAGAAACTAAATGTCCAAGGTACAGTATTTCCTTTTTTAAAAATTGGCATTTTCCCGGATTTAATTTTAAGTTTACTTTTCTCAGCCTTTCGAGTACATCAATCAAATTTTTATTATGGGAATTTAGATTTCGCCCAAAAATTATTAAGTCATCAAGATAAATAAAACATTTGTCCTACGTCAGACCGGACATAGCTATAGACATTACTCTACTAAAGTTACTGCACGAAGTTTTTAAACCCATGGGAAGACGTTTTAATTGATACTGACCAGAGCTAGTGGAGAAAGCAGTATATTTATGACTATTAGGGCATAAAATAACTTGAAAATAACCTTGACTTAGGTCTAAATGAGTGAAATACATTGAGCCTGAAAGTGAGTCCAAAATGTCGGTGATGTTAGGTAGTGGGAACTTATCATTGAGTTTTCTATAGTCCACTACCATACTTTACCTACAGACTTTTATACCTTGACTTTATACCTTCAGACTTTTTGGGAACGAGTAACACAGGACTGTTCCACTCTTCTATTATATCGTCTTTCAACATTTGCTTAATTTGTCTATCAATCTCTGGCTTCAATGATTGAGGCAATCTATAAGGTTTAACATATGAAGGACTAACGTTTGGTGTTATGGATTGTTCGTAAACGTTGGCGGTGGCTAGCTTATCTCCTGGCAGAAAAAACACATCTGAATATTTTGAACAAATTGTTTTGAGAGAACTCTTTTCTTCAGAATTAAGATGATTTAATTTTAACAACGATAGTAAAGTTTCGGCTCTATTAGTATTTGCATTAGTCTTATCAAAAGAAAACATATTATATTCGCTTAAAAATTTAACTTCTGGATTAAAATTTTCTAATCTGACTTCTTTATCTCTAATATTAAGTATTCTGATCGGTATCCTACGATTTTTAGGTCTAACTATAGCTCCTGCTAAAAAAATTTCTTTCTATATCTCTCTCGAGCAAACAACACAATCACCTTCCGCATCAATACTTAATTCTACAAAATGGACCGATTCACTTCGGGCCGGTAATATAAGACAATTATTATTAGTAAACGTTAAGTCAAGTCTAGGCGAAATAGGTAAATAAATTAGTTTACCCGAATTATTAACAACTAACACGTTGTTAGCCAAATCGATATTACAGCCATAAGTAGATAGAAAATCTAAGCCTAAAATACCTGTTGCCTTGAATGGTAAATTTTCAAAAACGTAAAACTTATGAAAAAACGCGTCATTATTTTCTGTAACAAGTTTTAAGGTTACATGGCAGGCCAGATGGCGTGGTTGGTTAAGATACCACCTGCCATGCCGCTGGTCGTGGGTTCGATTCCCATCCAGGACAAACATTTGTGTGCATGAACATGTCTGTTTGTCCTGAGTCTGGGTGTAATTATCTATATAAGTATGTATTTACAAAAAAAAAGTAGTGTATGTAGTTTATCAGTTATCTGGTTTCCATAATACAAGCTCTGCTTAGTTTAGGATCAGATGACCGTGTGTGAACAATGTCCTAAGATATTATTATTATTATTATTATATCCCAACGAGTTGATTTGTCCTCCTATGCCGTTTATAGTAGTGCTATTATAACATATAGGCAAGTTATCGGGTAATTCATTTTTTCTAATAATAGATATTGACGCACCCGTACCTACTAAAAAGAGTAATTTCTGTTATTACAATAAAATGACACAAATTGACATCGTCCTATACAAGCCAAAATATAATTATTAAAATCGAAAAAACTGCTTTTTAGTCAAATTTTGGGAATTAACATTTTCATTAAAATTTTGGGAGACGACCTCATGCGCCGAAGCTTGCGCGGGTTGTATGGGTTGCGTTGAAAAAACATTATTACGGCTGTGATTATTTCCTCGTCTGTTACCACGATGGTAATATCGGCCATTGTTACAATTCGCCTGTGATAAATATCTACCGCGGTTAGAATTCTGAAATGATCTTCCGTAACTACGGCGGTTATAATTATTAAAAGGTCCATAATTGCGTCCAAGTTGACCTTGACCCCTCGGTCCTGAAGAAGGTGTAAACTTACCTCGACCTCTTCTGGAATACTGCATGACGTCCGGCTTAGAGGACGTAGAAGGCGTTGATACATCTTCGTCCTTAGCACCTTGTATGGCGTCCTTGAGATTGCTATAGTTGCGAGCGGCCACAATGGTGCTTGGCGTTCTCAGATAGGCGACCTTTTACTACGAATTTTATTAGTAGAATTTTTCCCGAATCGTCTAACATATCCGCATACATTTCCACTGCATCAATCAATCGTTTCGTAGTGTCCTCCCTACCATCCATAAGGGGAATTAAGTTACACGCCCGATTGTCTCCTGTGCACACTGGCGTACCACAAGGCTCCATACTGGGCCCAATATTTTTTATCACGTTTGTTAATGACCTTATACAACACATGAGGGAAAAAGCTGCGGGATCTATCCAGCTTGTGGTGTTTGCCGACGATACCAATCCGGTTGTTTCGGCTGACAATATAATCGTTCTTAACTTCATAGTTAATCAAAGCTTAGATATCTTCCACAGGTGGTTTGCTGTTAACGGTCTTAACGTTAATGCTAGCAAGACCAATGTTATGCTTTTTCGTTCCACTTCCAATAATAAAGATAGCGTTAACTGCGTCATAATTGGAGAAACAGTGAACGGTGTCCGGGTGGTTAAGTTTCTGGGAGTTTATATCGATAGCCAGTTAAAGTGGAAACAACTTAGAGAAAGCAATCAGCTCTGCCTGTTACGTACTAAGAAGTTTAAGAAATGAGGTAACCACAAAACAAATAAAAATGGTCTATTACGCATTAGTTGCGTCAAAACTAAGATACAGCATACTTTTCTGGGGAGGAAGTTATGATTACAATACTTAAAAAGCTTTTGTAATTCAGAAAAGAGCAGTCAGAACAATAACTACAATTCAACATTTAGTTATAGATATTCAGACACGATTTGAAAATCGTTATTGAATAAATGAATGAATGAATACGCTTCTCTACTTTGACCCACTTTTACCGTTTGAATATATTTTAAAATTTGTTCTGGTTCAATAAATTAAGCCAATTGCGCACCTACTCTAATGGCACGATCATCTATTCCGTATAAGACACAATCTACTGATTGTTTACCGTAAATTTTGAATCTATTATAAAATTCTATTTCGCGTAATAATAGTGCTCCAATGATTCGCCGTACTTAACACGCTTAGCCAACATTTTCGTCAACAGTTCGGGGTAGTCCTCAAGACAAAGAAATGATTCAATTAGTTTTTTCTTCCATTCGCCCCAAGTATAACGAAGGGAAGGTAAACTTTAGTACCAGGATTTGCTACCCCCAAAAGTTTAGGAAGAGCGTAGTGAATTATTTCCTTTCAGACCATCCGTATATTTCAGCACATTCTTCTACTTTAGTGATCCATACTCCATACTAACAGTTTGCTCTTTACTTAGGGGGTCAAAATCCGGCAAAACATTACTATTAACTAGCAGCTTGGGCTTCTCCGAACTCTTGACGTTTCTTAAGATTTAAAAAAAAATATATTTAATAATATATTTGTTTCAGATTCCGTATTCCCATTAGATGTGTAAGCTTGGATTGACTCATGGTAATCCGAGCTGTCACTGATATGCTCCATCCGCCTGGAGCCGCCTCTCCTTGCTCGTGACCTCCTTCTGTATTTCCTTGTCCTCTCGCGGCCTGTACCAACAAGCGAGGAAGCCGTGATATTTCACCTTTCCGATTCCTACACGGATGCTGCATCCGGTCTTCAATCCTTGTTAAAAAAAAACTGCTCGACAACGGTTAGAATTAAAGAATTTTCTAATAGTGTTCCTAACTTAGATTCTTTTTAAAAAAAACATGTATGGAACAGATGCTGCAAATAATTTTAAAAACTTCTACGTCTCTTTAGCTATTCAAAAAGGTATATCATCTACTAGGTATGTTCATAAAATCTTAAAGTAATGTTATTAGAACAACAGTTACAAGTGGTAGTACAACGTAACGGAACTTCGATACAAAGTAATCCGGCTTACTCTACCTGGCACCTTTAAACAATGAAAAAAGAGTCGGGTAGGCATTTTCTGTGCTCGAGAGACGTGCGGTGTCAGGTATTTATGTCATTTTGCATGTTTGAATAGTCAAATCGTGGTTCGCGATGTTTGTTTAGTCTGCTCATGCGATTCTTCCGTGGTAGATGTGTTATCCGTGCTCTCCGATAATTTTCAGTAAAAACTCGACTTAGCTTGGATTTTTGGACTTTCATCTTCTGTGTGACGTGGCTTGTAACTGGACTTTGATTTGTATTGTGAACATGGCAACATTTACCAACGAGGAATATGCTGACATCCTAATGTGTTATGGATTTTGCGAAGGAATGTCGTTGCGTGCACGTAATGAATACTTGCTACGGTATCCTACTCGCCGAGTACCTGATATTGGTGAGAATTTATCGAAGACTGCGAGAAACTGGTTCTGTTCTAGTACGTCGAACTGACATGGGACGACCTCGTATTCTTGATGACGACGACGAAGATAATCAAATACGACGTCTCTTTGAAGCCGACCCTGGTTGGGCACCGCACGTCTCTCGAGCACAGAAAATGCCTACCCGACTCTTTTTTCATTGTTTAAAAGTGCCAGGTAGAGTAAGCCGGATTATTTTGTATCGAAGTTCCGTTAAGATTTTATGAACATACCTAGTATATAATATACTTTTTTGAATAGCTAAAGAGACGTAGAAGTTTTTAAAATTATTTGCAGAATCTGTTTCATACATTTTTTTTTAAACTCTTCTAAGTGAGGAACACTATTAGAAAATTCTTTAATTCTAACCGTTGTCGAGCAGTTTTTTTTAAGCTGTTAGTAGTAGGTTCAGTATTTGTTGACTTTTTTTAATTAATGGACATGTCTTCTGATTAGGTACATCAAAAAACCGACTCTAGGAGCTCTAATCCTAAAGAAAACCACTAAAAAGCCAAAAACTAAAGGATTTTCTTTTTTAATCTTTAAAATTCAATATCTCCATAAAGGTAAAGTTTTGGAAACCTTTATTACAGAATCAAATCTATCAGAAATGACCTGAATAATAACGTCTGGAGGGACAGGCGTGTAGAATAGCCTATGCGGGATGAAGACTGGAGTACAATCGACGTCTGGATTGCACGTCGATTCAAATAGCCTTATTTGTCCGTTTCAAGATAAATGGGTGACGGTCAGATGGCGTCTGTAGCTAACCCAAGCAAATAACGCAAAGCGGTACCTGGTCTTCTGGTTCTCCTGGATGTATCCGTCTGAGCTGGTGGCCACCTTGCTCTCCCGTTCACTGATCACTTGAAATTAAAGTTTATTTCTATTGCGGATGCGATGAATTTAGATTAAAAAAACGTGGTTTTTCGCGGTGAGATGAAACGCATCCGGACGGCGCGGTTGTAGTTTTACATCTGACAGCCGTCATTAGCTGTCACTGGATCCTTTAAAGCCCCTGACACACATGTCCGCGGTAGCAATAAGCCTAAGGCAGGACTACAGACACCTTTAACACCGCCCACAATTGAAAAAAAAAGTAAGGGGCGATAACTTGCCACACCAACGTCCTTTAATATTCAGTACGACTTTCCCTGTAACCCTGTATACTCAATAAGTGTAGGCGGACTGGTCCACCAAATAAATAAAAATACATATTAAACGGATGAAGTAAGTACCTGGATTTAGCCACCAACATCAAATTATCAGCTATGATTTTCTTAATTTAAAATAAACTCATTAGACCAATTATAATCCGATTTATAAACCCAATTTGAAACCCTATCCACTAAACGTCATCAAGGTGTAATTAAGTCAAAAACCCACCAAACCGCCCTGTTCTCAAAAAGTTTTCTAGGAATGGCTCCAAAAATATTCAACAAACTACCTAAAGGTATAAAAGCCTCGAAAGATTTAAATATCTTCAAAAAATCACTGCATAAGTTCCTAATAGATAAAGCATACTACAACATAAATGAATATTTAGAAGAAAAATAAAAACCGTTGACTCATTCTCAGATGTATTTGTTAGTTATATATTTTAGTTAATTTAGTAAGTTTAACTAGCTATTAATTGTTACCTTAATTTGTATGGTTCTGTTTATGTTTATTTTATTGCTAAATATTTAACGCAACTACTTTGCAGTATATTTTATAATTTTATAGTCTATTACTGTGTAAACAAATTTGTACGCCTTGCAAGGCAGCGCATAGTGATACAATATTTTATTTTTATTTTATAACATCATGTACAACATTATACCTATGTGTCACAAATAAATAAATTTGAATTTGAATTTATAATCCGTAAAAATCTTTCAAATCATACCAGTAACGACTATTTTTAAACATTCATTATTAAAATAAGATCGTTGTGGACGTGAAAATAAGAAAATTATGAGAATTCTCTTACGACCCACTTCTGAACTGTAAACTACAGATCAGAAATAAAGAGGTTCGCAATAGAAAACTAAACATATTATTTAAACACAAACATTTTAATTCCTTTTCCTCCACAATATTTGTTCAAACACAGAGATACTCGTATATATCAACAACATAATAAGTCCTGTACTTACTTGCTACGATTAAAATTGCACAAATTTGTTACGCTATTAATTTATGCGTGTTCACTGCTCGGCGTCTCGAACAAGAAGGCCCGCTGTCAGTTGTCTCCCATAGTAAATAATAGTGAATGTCGTGATGAACGAATAATCGATTGAGTGACATACGAATATTACTCGAATAAGTAATTAGGGTTACCAGATACAAGCTAACACTATATCCGTTTCTGCAGACGTGACAACGTCTATGCAAAGTTTCAAACTTTGCATAGACGTTGTCACGACAAACAAACTTTGGCATTGATAATATTAGTTAGGAAGTTAGGATAAAAGCCTCCAGTAATAAAGGGCGTGCCCACTTACTTATAGCCGTACATGTGGTCGTAACTCGAAGTCACAAATGATAAACTAGGACCATCGAAGTAAAATAAACAACGAGTTAAATTACTAATAACAAAACAAAACCAAGGTCAGCAAGACGACCAGTCACCACAAGCAGCACGCGTTCACGAGCATAACGCAAAGATCAGCCATTACCCCCTCGCCATATTTGAGGGAAGAAGACAAGCCGACCCCCGACGCTACCGCAAGCAGTGACATCTAAGGGAGCATGACGAACTTGCTACCGATTGCTCAGGCAGGAAAATATATGATCAATTGTCAAGGTTACTAACTCACTACATATTGCAATACCACTCATAAAAAAAAAAACATTGAAATGAGTAGATCATGTCAATAATAATAAAATTAAAATAAGTTGACCTTTACAGTCAAAGAAAATAAATAATTATATAAACCTGTCAGTAGGTAATCTAATTCTGGAGAAAGAACATAAACATTGTCTTAAGTTAAGCACACCGACCAACTATTCTCATCGTTTAAGTTGTGACGGACTCTTTTCCGTCGGTGGTTGTCAGTGAAAATGCTTTTAGATTTCAACGCAAGTTTATTTTAAAGACGGCCAAAAGATATGCCAGCCTGAAGGGCATCCGCAGCATGATACTAAAACTTAACCTAATTACTAAACCTAACTAAAACAAAGAAGGGCTCCAGGAGGGTTTTAGACAGGAGACGGTAGGCGCATGGAACCATTCCAGTCCCCAGAACTGCCGGCTGGGCATGAATCTTCACCACAAAGTTGTGAACGATTTCGTTAATAAAAGGATGTTGTACAAACAATTTGGCACGAACACTTATGCAATTATTCCATTGAATTCTCCAACAATCAAAGGGCGTGACGGTATGCTGGAACAATTGACACCATAATATAAGTTTAATCAAGTAACATTTCCGAATGGGTTAACACTACTAGTAATTCTTAATGCAACTCACCCCTTTATTGTTCAAGATATTCACTAAATAAAATTGATTTTTCGTATTAATAGCTGGATATAATATTTATAATTTTGACATGGCGGTACATTGAGAACATTCGCTATTAAAGCGACACACATCTGTCACCGACTAGTCTTTGCGCTGCAATGTGTCCTTCAAACTCACAATCGCCTTTATAACTGTTATTCATAGTATTGAGGATAATAATGAACTTTTAAATTGTTACAAACACAAAAAGACGATTTCTCGCGATGGCCGGGTTTGAACGCGCGACACATGACACCGCAGTCCACAATCAAAGCTAATGTGCCATCTATTATATTAATTACGTATTCTAAATTTGGGGTCGTTCATCTCTAGTATAATGACGTCATTACAAAGTAATCGCTGATAGATTAGTAAGCCTTTGAAAAAAGGTTTTAGCTTTAAACGCATTGGAGGGCAAATCTAGCAAAGAAGAGGGTAGCTTGTTATAAAAGGATATACCAAGCCCAACAAATGAGTTATGAACCTTATGAAGCCCGTGAAACAACGGAGCACGTAATTTGTCCTTATTTATTTTCTGATGATAACATTGTTAATATCACTGTATTTAGTGTATAAATGTATATTTTGTCCAATATAAAGGTATAAGATGTTGGCGAAGATGAATTGTGATGCCACCGTGAGAATACCAATATGTTTAAAAAAATCTCTTAGAGAAACTCTGTCACCGAGCTGGTAAATTGCTCGAACAGCTGACGAGCTGTTCGAGAAATTTACCAGCAGCAGAAACGTCTGAAGAACAAATATACTTTGAATTTCAGCGGCTTTGCCCCAGAGCAGCATACCGTATGACATAACGATATGAAAATAACTAAAATAGACTGACCGAGCTGTATCAACGTCAGTGTATTATCTTACTTTTCTGACGGCATAGGCGGCTGAACTGAGGTTTCCCGCTAGGCTTGATATATATGTGGGCCCCGCTGAACTTTGGCATCTACTGTTATACCCAGAAAAACTGCCGAGTCTACCGTTTTAAGCACCTCTTTATCTAGAACGATGTTGGGTCCTACATTTGTAAAATTCGGTAAGGAAAACTTTACACATTTCGTGTTCTTATTAGCATTGAGAACTAAGTTATTTGTTGTAAACCAATCCGTAACCATTGAGGGCACTGTTTACGTCGTCAAACTCTTCTCTACTGTTTAAATAGTAACGGTAAGTACACTAAGAACAAGAATGGTCCCAGTATTGAGCCTTGAAGTACACAAAACTGAACTGGTAGCCTGGAAGATTTCACACCATTTACATCTACACATCTACATATTATGTAAAATATGAATTTATAACTTTAAGACCTTAGTTTTGGACACCATATTGATGTAGTTTACGCAAAAGCGTGTCATGGTACACGCAACCAAAGGCTTTGGAGAGATCATAGAAAATTTTAATAGCATTCTGCGAATTCTATCATAATAAAATATATACTTATAATTTTATTTTTATTTAAAGTTTATTAAAGCACATTCGATCGAGTTCGTTGTCTGATTTAACAGACCCTAGGACCCCCAAAATGTGAATGCATTAGAGTTACTATTGGATATGAGTAAGGTCTACGATAAGTTATCATACAAAATATTACTAGATAAACTTTACCAAATTTGTGTTAGAGGCGCCGCACATAAGTGGTTTTGCTCCTACCTAAAAAATCGCACTCAGTACGTTGAAGTAGATATAATCCCGCACACTGGTATAATAATTCACGTAAGATCACAAGCAGCGAATGTAACCATGCATATACCACAAGGTAGTGTGCTAGTGGTAGTGTGTACTTTTTTTAATCTACATAAACGACTTGCCGAAAGAAATAAATGCCTAAAATGTACTTTTTGCTGATGATATTTCAAGAGTGTTTCTTTGTGCCGACAGTAATAAGTTAAATTCAGTCCTAGACAATAATCTTTCAAAAATAGTCAGCTGCTTTAAAGACCACAATTTGGTAATCAATTTCTCTAAAACCAAACTTGTGCAATACAGACCTTACCAAAAATGCCCACTGAATATTTACTATTGGTACAATAACATACAGTTTCAGTGTGTAGATGAATTTAAATTATTGGGTCTGACAGTTGATACCAATATATGTGTAAATTGGAAGGCTCATATTGAAACTGAGTTCAGTAGACTTGCAAGTTTCACATAGGCTCTAAATGAATTAAAAATATCAACCGATTCAAAAACAGCTATGTCGGCATACTACGCCTACGCATGTAGTGTAGAAGTAGGAAAATTCTTCATTTTAGAGAAAAAGTGTATTAGAATTCTAGCGAACATTGACCAAATGCAAAGCTGTAAACCATACTTTATAAAATATGAAATGCTCACATTAAGAAGCATGTACATTTTGGCAGTAGGCAAGTTTTTTTTTTATACAATAAATTACCAAACGACATTAAAAATATAGAACATGAAAATATATTTGTAAATGCATTTAAAAACACCTTATACAGAAGTGTTATTACAGCCTCAAAGAATTATTTTCTTAAAACTAGAAGCCTTATCTATTTCGGACGTACACAAAGCCTTAATATACGTCGTAGAGGCGTACACATATAAATTACAATCTGTATGCAAAAATAGCCCTATTTTAGAAATATTATTTAGCAGAAATTTAAATTTGGAATATAAACTAAAAATAAAACAACACTGTTATAAATTATAACTATAATCACAGTTATTTATTACAACGAAAAAACAATATGCATAAATTGGAACAAAAAAAAAATAACTTCTTCAAAATCAACTGAAACATAAAATATTTTTTTAGAAAATCTTTTTTCCTTTTTTTACGCTAATTAGTTACTCTTAGAGCAAACATTAAAACTAATCAGACTTTAAAAGTCTTGCTAAACTTTAGGAGCAACCACACACATATCAACCTTGGGCTCGCCATACACAGATTTTTTACATTTACGAGTATAACACACTCATTTTAACATTCTCCTTTTTTCATCATGGATTCATGGATCAGCTTCTGCAACAATATTACTACCTACTAGATTGTGCAAATATAATAATGTTGATCATGCAAAATGTACAGACGCCAGCACGTCAAGATACTACAATCTGTCAAAGGACCTGGACAAAAAAGTACATTCCATAAACACATACATAATAAAATACACTGTAAAATAAAAATAGAAAAATGAATTATTACGTAGTTTTTAGCCTCTCTAGACCTGTCAGTTATTATTTCAAAATATTAAGTAATGCAACATGAATTCAGCTTATCGTTTGTCAAGTTTCGCCATAATAGTCCATAGAGAAAGATAAATATAATAAAGGACGTTCCAAACCACGTGTCCTAAACTACACTCGTAGATAACGTGTGATATGGTCGACAAATGCATTACATTAGGAACATTTTATTCACACGAAACTGTATTCATTGGTATTAGTTGCATTTTATAAAATACTCGTATTATAATAATATTATATTTTAATTAGTTTTTATCCAATTCACCCAAAAAAACTTTAAAACGGAACGGAACGTGTTTGACAGCGTGTTTCTGTTACTGTCAAATGTCAATATAATGTCATTGCTTGGCAGACGCTCTGTGATTGCAGATTCAACGTCTTATTGTGATTGTGTTTTGCGATTGTTTTCTGATATTGTTGGCCCCAGCTTATCTTTACGGACTGATACCTTCTACCACACGATTACCTTGCTAATAATACTGGACTGTTTTGCGTTTTGGATTTGTTTTGTGGATTACGATGAGGTGCATCAACTGCGGAATAGCCATACAAAGGCTGCAGAGGCATCTCATATCCTCGCTTTCTGCACACCATCAAACAAGACTTTCGCGTTGGTTAACCAATGCTCAAACCCAGGTATGAAGTCGGAATAGTATAATACTTAGTCTGTTTTTTTATGTTTTATAATGGTATGCGATTTTAAATAGTGCATCTTTTTTTCAGTTGCCTCTGGATACATTCATTTGTCAACCATGCTTCTTATTATTGAATACTGAGGCTGGTGAACATGAGAGACTACTGGGGCATAACATGGTTTGTCTTGGTTGTGGAAAATCGGTTAGAAAAATAAGACACCATAATGTCAGTATGGACTCTCCATTGCTGGCTGTCCTAATATCACAAAATACTATTAGTGTGGTAAGCATTTTTTTAAATTCATTATTTTATATATCTACTTGTATTAGTCTATAAAAATCTATAAAAAAATAGCACTCATAGTAGGTATGTGTGATTATAATATCTATCTTTATGTATTTTCCATGTTTGACATATACTTCTTTAAAGTAGGCATGTTGTAACATAATACTTCTCATTGCAAATAACATAAAACTTGAAAACATGTGTTTAATCTAACTGGGGTTTATTTTCAGCCCTCAAGAAACAACTATGTTTGTCATGTGTGCTGGATGCGAGCAAATAGACAGGCAGTGCAGGACTTATCACGAAACTTGCAGGAATTGGGATCGGACAACGTGCAGGAATCAGCTTCAGACAACGTGCAGGGATTGGCTTCCGACAACAATGCAGCAGCCCCTAACGTTCAAGTGGTTAGCCCACCGGAGCCACCACCATTACCGCCTGTTTTAAGTGGGCCGCTTCAAAGGGAAAGTACTACCATGTTATTACCCAATTATAAGCGAGCTTCAATCTCATCTGCTCACTGTATATTTCAACAATGCAGAAACAGAATGTTACATTTAGTCCCTCTGTTCCTTAAAAGAATATTATTGCAAGAGCATAGTTTCTATGTTCCTCGCAGCTGTAGGGTGTGTGAAACACATTTGTATAGCGATCAGTGGCATTTATTACCTCAAATGAATGGGACACATTCTACATTTAGTGCTGTCCATGTAGAAGACATAATTAATATTATGAAGTCAAAAGCTAATTTTTTGGATTTCGAAAATGTTTCTGAAATGCCAAACCATTTTTGCCATTATTGGACTGGTCTTACAGTACCTCAGTTTTTAATTCTGTGTAATCTTTTACCACCTTTAAATGTTAAGCGACCTAAACGTGCTTTAGCTATTTATTTAATGAAACTAAGAACAGGGGATAGTAATAGACGTTTGGCAAGTCTTTTTGACGTACCCAGGTCAACATTGGAACTAATCATGAAAAAAGTTAGGTTATGTCTCAATGAGCATTTTGTACCCAATAATATTGGTGTAAACCATATCAGTCATAGGGAAATAGCAGACAGAAACGTAAGAGTTCCTCAATCATTGTTGGGTGAACCTGATGAGATTATAACTGGAGATAGGCCCGCAATCGCAATATTTGATGGGACATATATTTACTTGCAGAAAAGTGCAAACTATATGTTTCAAAAGAAGACATATAGTTTGCACAAATATGACAATTTGATCAAACCATTTATGATTGTATCTTGTGATGGACATATCATAGATGCTGTAGGGCCATATGCTGCTACCCAAACTGATGCTGAAATTATGACTCACTTGTTTGAAAATGAAAATGGACTGTTCCGAAGACTTTTTAGAGAAAATGACATTTTTGTTTTAGATAGGGGCTTTAGGGATGCCATCCCTTTGCTGGAAAATTGTAATTATCGAGTATTTAAACCTGAATCATTAGAGGAAGGAGCAAGTCAACTTACATATTCACAAGCTAACAAAAGCCGTAAAGTGACACTATGTAGATAGGTTGTGGAAGTCGTGAACGGGAGGTTTAAAAGAGATTTTAAACTGTTTAGGCAAAGGTATTCTAATAATGCCTCAACACATTTAATGGTCGATTTTAGAATTGCTGGGGCTTTATTAAATAAATTCCATCCTGTCATAAGGGATAGTCCTAATGCAGAAAATATAATCCGAAGAGCATTGCGATATATGGATGAGCCTAATCATCTCGGACAATTTATTAATGATTATAATATAAACAGAAGACGAGTTATGTTTACACGTATTGATGGTAACTTGCCTCAACTAAATCATTTCCCAGTTTTTACATACAATGATTTAATATTGTTTGCACTTGACCCATATCAAGTGAAACAAGCGCGTTCGTACTTCGGTGAACATGTTAGGGAGAATGGTATATATGTTGTTGAAGTGTGTCCAGAACTGGAACACTCTCAAGAAATGATTATACGGGTTGGTGGAAATAATCTTTATTTATTAAGAGGACGTATTAAGTCTCGTCATGTTTCCCAGAGAGTTTACTTTTCTTATGTTTTATTTGACACAGAACATGATGGTGATTCTGTCTTAGATGCCATTTTAGGGTACTACTGTAATTGCCTTGTAGGGAACAGGACCGTTGGCTGTTGTTGTCACGTTATGACAATAATCTGGTACCTTGGTTGGGCAAGACACCAAAACAATATCCAAGCTCCAGCAGGATTTTTAAATAACATATTGTTAACAATTCAAGAATATTAGAAAAAAACAAATCACGATTTTAAATAGTGCATCTTTTTTTCAGTTGCCTCTGGATACATACATTTGTCAACCATGCTTCTTATTATTGAATACTGAGACTGGTTAGAAAAATAAGACACCATAATGTCAGTATGGACTCTCCATTGCTGGCTGTCCTAATATCACAAAATACTATTAATGTGGTAAGCATTTTTTTTAAATTCATTATTTTATATATCTACTTGTATTAGTCTATAAAAATCTATAAAAAAATAGCACTCATAGTAGGTATGTGTGATTATAATATCTATCTATATGTATTTTCCATGTTTGACATATACTTCTTTAAAGTAGGCATGTTGTAACATAATACTTCTCATTGTACAATAACATAAAACTTGAAAACATGTGTTTATTCTAACTGGGATTTATTTTCAGCCCTCAAGAAACAACTATGTTTGTCATGTGTGCTGGATGCGAGCAAATAGACAGGCAGTGCAGGACTTATCACGAAACTTGCAGGAATTGGGTTCGGACAACATGCAGGAATCAGCTTCAGACAACGTGCAGGGATTGGCTGTTTTGGTGTCTTGCCCAAAGACACCAAAAAATATCCAAGCTCCAGCAGGATTTTTAGATAACATATTGTTAACAATTCAAGAATATTAGAAAAAAAAACAAATCTTTGCTAATCTTTGTCCCGCAATCACAATTATAAAATAATGTATTTGTTTATGTTTTTCTTTCTGTGTTGTTTTTTTTTCTTTCCTGTGTGCGACCGAAATAAATGTTTTTCTTTCTTTCTTTCTATATTCTGTTTTCTCAAAGCTGGTTGAGATGTGACTCGTTTGACACTAACTCATCACTGTAATGTATGAGTTATCTAGGTAGGCATCTAAGACAGGCATATTACAATGTAACAAAATAATTTTATTTATTCTCTTTAATAAATAAATAATTGTTATTTATACCTATTCTTTTGTTTTATTTTATAAATAAATAAATAATTAAAACGCCTTATGGTTTTTAATAGCAAATCCTATTCTGTGCACTTATGGCCAGTAATCTGACTAAAGGTTTAGTGAAACTATTTTCGTCTAGTCTGTTGTAATGACAAGTTCTTTATGTGTTTTATTTATTGCACTTTAATGTAACAATATTCACGAATATAAAACACCAAAAATCATTGGTGTAAATTGAATTCAATAACTATGCCAACGCCCATACAGAAATTGGCCATGTTCTTTCTTTAATAGATTTTCAACTTTATTGCTAAAGCATTAGGTTCAAGGTTGATTGGGAAAATTTGACAGTTTCGGGTAGCTTGACCTGCTGGCGTCTGTACACATATTTATAATAATGACATTAAAATAATAATAAAATATTTATAATATAAAAATGCTATAATAATCTCATGCAATTATTCTGATTTAATAATAATATAATGCAATAACCTCATTTAAATAATAAGTAAAATATAATGTACTGACTCAATGTAAAAGAACAATGGCAGCTTCCCATACATTGTTTTATTTGAAATTAAATCACTACGTCTTGAAATGAAAAATACCTTATTTAACTCAGCGTCATTTTCTGAGATACATAGTTTGTGCAACATCTTTTGTTAGAGAAGGGTCAGATTAATAAGTTAATCAGTGTTCAACTTTTGAACAACAGAGCCACAGACTACATACAGATATCTGTATCTCTATGTAGTCTGTGGCTCAGTCCTATGTTGTTCATAAGTTCAACACTGATTAACTATTAATCTGACCCTACTCTAACAAAAAATGTTGCACAAGCATCTGGTCTTCTGGTTAAGAGTTGTAAACTGTCAACGATTGTTAATGTCAACCACCAATAAATATTTTTTAAGACTTTGAATACTAGTCTTTTTAATTCAGAATTGCCATAACATTTGATATATTTCCTACTTTGCTGCAATACTTTCATCTAAGGAAGAACACAATAAACTCAAATATACAACAAAATAAATGTATTATTTATTTGAAGTCTTTCGACTTTAATCTAATGTGTTCTCCATGTTCAGGTAGGCGTGAATTATCGGGTAGGAAGGTAGTATGTCAATAAAATAATACCTGTCACAATCACTCCACTTCTAATTCTCCATAATTCAATCAAACACTTCGCAAAATAATTATGGATCGCTTAGATTAAGAGGGATGTGATTAAAATATAACGTCCACCGACCACGAGTTCACTGCTCGTTTTACAAGATGGCCGCCTCACCAGTTCTCGATGTTCGTTTTTGTGGTTGACATTTGTACAACAAGTCTATTAACAGTCTAAAAAAGCGGAGGCGCCGACCATGTTCAGGTAGGCGTGGATTATCGGGTAGAAAGGCAGTATTTAAAAAAATAACACCTGTCACAATCACTCCACTTCTAATTCTCGATAATTTAATCAAACACTTCACAAAAGAATTATAGATCGCTTAGATTAAGAGAGATGCGATTAAAATATAACGTCCACCGACGACATAGTTGCGTGCGCACCTTACCGCAATCTGAAGTTCCCTGCTCGTTTTACAAGATGGCCGCCTCACCAGACTAATCGGTGTTCGCTTTTCTACACAGCCTTCGGAATTTTGAGCGCAGTGCATCAACAATCACCAACTAGATGGGCCAGAGTAATAGAGTTATTTGGGGATTACATTACTGATTAATTATTATAAATAACAAAGTTATCAATAAATTCATTAATCTTGGACTTTTCCGTCAACCTGATATAATAACGGAGCGACCGCTAATAATAGCTTTCATCGCAGCTAGACGAGGGCTCGTGCATTCTGTTATATTATGGACACAGATTCAAATATTCCCTTCCTTCAGAGAATGGCCAGAGAATGGTGTCAACAGGTGATTTACAAGTATACTCAAATTCATCACAGATGGTTCCTAACAAAGGAATGTCATGAGGAAAAAGCCACGTCTCGTGGAGGGCTATTATATCTGACATCTCACAAATGTTCCTTACACAGTCAATTGAGCGTTTAACAGACTTACAATTAAAGCTAACTAATTTACAACACTTATTATGGTTATTGTTCATAGTGTATATCATTAAATGACTATAACCTATTTTCTTCCTCATTCTTTTGATACGTAAAACGCACGAAAAGCCTAAAAGTTATGCCATCTAGCCACAATTCATTATTTAAAAACAAGTTAAGTTTCGTTTTAGAGACATACACCTTATAAGCATTATATTTTTTTGTAGCTTTTGTATTTATTGTTTTTATTGTTTAAAAATGTAAAATAAATTAAAAACACGTCAGCCAAACTGATTGGTAATCCCAGTACCGACGTTGTTCATCAATTTCTCAGGAATCAAATTATACTCGTAAATCTGATTGCTTTTATCCCTTCCAGAACACTTAAGGGAGAAGGAATGGGTCTTCCCTATCACATAAAAGAGTTTTCCATTTTTAAGAGTTATAATGAAAAATAAAGGAAATAATAATAATAATAATAAGTGCGCGCCTTCAACGGTTGGGTCATGCCGATCTTAATGTACTCTTTCGGCATACTCAAATGGACTCAGACCGAACTTGACGCCCTGGATAGGAGGGTCCGTACACTGTTGACCGCAAACCGGAGACTGTATCTCGCGGAAGTGCGGGGGCCGTGGCTTTTTAATTGCTAAAACCCTCCACAATCGCGAGGTGTGCAGCCTCAGGGAATATTTTTTAAAAGCCGAATTGGGTATGCACCGTGATGTGGTCACAGTGGATAAGGGGCTCACCCCGCTCTCCATGGCTAAAGAGAACTGGCGCAAACCTGTAGTACTTACGACCGATGACCGCAGGAAGGTATGGCAAAACAAGGAGCTTCACGGGCGCTTCTATCGGGCCCTTCATGAGCCCGGTGTAGATTTCTTAGCGTCCGTATCCTGGCTACGTTTCGGTGACCTATTCGGGGAAACTGAAGGTTTTGTTTGTGCAATTATGGACGAAGTTATTCTGACGAATAACTACCGGAGACATATTATGAAGGACGGGACGGTTGATGTGTGTCGGGCATGCCACCGTCCGGGTGAGTCCATCAGACATATTATCTCTGGTTGTTCTCGTCTGGCTAACGGCGAGTACTTGCACAGGCATAATCAAGTGGCCAGGATTATTCACCAGCAACTTGCTTTGAAATATAAACTTGTGGATTCTGAGGTACCGTATTACAAGTATGTGCCCGACCCAGTTCTCGAAAATGACCATGTCACGTTGTACTGGGATCGGTCTATCATTACTGACAGGACTATTGTCGGCAATAAGCCTGATATAGTGGTGATAGATCGATTAGTGCGCCGCGCAATGATTGTCGATGTTACCATTCCACATGACGAGAACCTCGTGAAAGCTGAGAAAGAGAAGCAAATGAAGTATCTCGACTTAGCACACGAGGTTGTTGACATGTGGAATGTGAGCTCGGCTGTCATTGTGCAGATTGTAGTAACGGCCAATGGCCTGATGGCCGAAAGTCTCGATCAACATCTTTCGAGGCTCTCGTTAGGCGGTTGGATCAAGGGCCAGATTCAGAAGGCAGTACTTCTTGATACGGCTCGCATTGTGAGGAGGTTCCTGTCTCTGCAGCCCTAACCACCGGTAGCTTGGACTTTGCTCCCGCTACTGGCGGATCACTATTTTTTATATTTTTAAATGTTTTTTTTTTAATGTGTTTTATAAAAAATATTTAAAAATGTATTTAATAAGTTTTTAAAATGAATAAAGGACATAATAATAAGTCATAATTTTCATACTTGTTACGTGCCCTGCCTACACCAAATTAGCTGAATAGCGACATGATTAGCTGTTTACGTCAATCGGATGTTTCCACATAAAACTGCAACACGCCACCTGCTGAATCATCGAATCGATGCCTCGTGTCGCTGAACGCTCACCTACTTCCGAATCTGCTGATGCCGCATCCACGTTTAGCAATCGCCAGAATTGTAATATTAAAGATAATTAATTTTTATCACTTCGGTCCTAGCATCGTCCGAATCTAGACTTAGAAATAGCATAAGCCTAATTGTAATTTGTTTTACCTTATTAAAACCCTTATTAAAATAATTTCGGTTTTTTTAAGTCCTCCGGCTGTCACCTTCGTAATTGGCGCAGTCGGTAGGATATTCGAGGCAGTGCGCGGCGCGGTATAGATTTCCAAAAATCATTAATCTGCTGACTCCGATAATCACTATCGGTATTTCCAAGTACCTCGTCGAATATCCGAACTTAGAAGACGCAGCTGAGGACGTATCCAGCCATCGATACACCAAGAAAAACCATGTATATGTAAGTCCTTGAAACTTTCTTTGAGTCTTGCTCCCGACTCTTAATTTTAACCCCTACCTATATAAATATTAATTCAAGATTTTTCACCCAAGGGAAACTAGGAAAAAATCTGTCTCTTCCAGACAGATAAATAGGACCAGGGAAGGAGATTTAAATAGGTTTATAGATTCAGATAATTTAGGGTTAGATATATTATTTAGTAGTGACGAAATGGCATTGAACCTCGATACCGTCTTTAAGGCCTTACGCGCAGTACCAGACTTTGATGGCAATCCGAATGTTCCAACTCGTTTTATTAAAATATGTGATCAGCTCGTAATACAATACGTCAGAAATGACCCGATCTGCAGCTACAAATATAAATTCTAATTGTATACCTTAAAATTGGCAAGGGATATGTGACGCTTTAATTAACAACTTTTCATCAGACGGACTCACGGATCAGAGGGACAAGACCGACCTTTACAACGACTTGTCTTTACTAACAAAGGAAGTAGCACTCCGCAGGAATATTATGACAAATGCCAGACCCTTTTTAGCATTATAATGTCACTTTACATGAAAATACAGCTACCACTATTGAAGACAAACGCGACCTTTATAGAAAACTGATGTTACAATCCTATGTCAGAGGTCTAAAAGAACCTTTAGGGGCCCGCATTCGATGCATGAGACCCGAAACTATACCTATAAAAAAGGCTCTGGAATTTGTACAGCAGGAATTGAATGTCATGTACTTACAGGAACGCATCGAAAGTACTGAGCGACGTAACCTGACACAGCAAGCGCATTTAACCCATAGAATGCCCCCAGCGGTACTTTTGACCACACCCAAACCTTTTAGCTTTCCGAATGCAGGCACGAGCTGACATAAGCCGATGCCCATGCCGCCGCAACAGCAGCAGCAATGGAGGCCACCCTTCCAGCATAATCAGGTACCTCTTCGTGCCCCTAACATGTTTAGTCGAACCCAGCAAATGTTTCGTGCACCCCCGCCAAACTACCACCCCCAGTGTAACGTATTTAAATTACTGAACGCAATTCCCCTAGCGCAATGCACAGTCTGCCCATAAATACTGTTACAATTAAAAATAAGAAAGATATTACATTTGAATTTGGAATCTGTCATTTTTATACGATTGTTCATTGAGTTTTCTAATTTGAGCGCCAATACATTGTACAATATTTTGCGATATTAAAATGGAGTGGGGTAATAAAGAGAACCAAATCGCTGTGATTGCATTACACAAAGTTGGTATGGAGCCAAATGCAATTTTTAAAACTTTCCATACTCTTGGTATTAGTCAAATGTTTGTGTACCGGGCTATTAATAGGTACAATGAGACCTCCTCTGTTTGTGACAGAAAAAAATCTGGCCGTCCACGTAGTGTTCGTACGAAAAAGGTGGTCAAAGCAGTAAGGGAAAGAATTCGAAGAAATCCTGTCCGAAAGCAAAGGATTTTATCTCGGGAGATGAAGATAGCACCCAGAACCATATCGCATATTTTAAAAGATGACTTAGGACTTGCAGCCTGCCAAGAGACGCACTGGTCATTTTTAAACTGATAATTTAAAAAGGAATAGGGTGGTACAATCGAAACAACTACTGAAGCGGTACGCAAAGGGAGGTCACAGAAAAAAATTGTTTACGGATGAGAAAATCTGTACAATTGAGCAACATTTTAACAAACAAAATGACCGTATTTATGCTTAAAGCTCCCCAATTAGTCGACAGAGTGCAACGTGGGCATTATCCGACTTCAGTGATGGTTTGGTGGGGTGTTAGGTATGAAGGCGTGACTGAGCCATATTTTTGTGAAAAAGGTATCAAAACATCGGCACAAGTGTAAGTAGTATATGATTGGGCATTCTGGACCACTTTTCGCTCGGCGAAACAAGTTCGCCATCGCTCCGATGGTCCAGAATGCCCAATCATGAACGGTCGACTCGGTTTATGTTAGTAATGCAAAGTGGTAGTGGTACGGTTTGTAAAGATGTCAGTGTTTAGTGTTATTCTATTGATATGTGTTTAGTGCTTTTCTAGCTAAACAATGGTATGAATGTATACGACTGTGTATACACACATATATAATATCGTATTTAATTGTGTCTGTATGAGATGTGTGAGAAATGAAGTGTGGGTATGCATAGTAGGGAAATAAAAAAACATTCATTGAAATAAAACCATATTTATTATTTATTTATCGTAAAAAACAGGATTGTCGGGGAACAAAACATCTGCAGAACGTACAAAGTCCTGCAGTTTTCTCCACTGAGGAGAGTCAATGTCGGCCTGGAGCTTGATTCGTACAAGTGCCTTCTTCCATAGCTCCATCGAGTCGGTGTTGCGCGCGTCGTCAGCTCGGTACACCTTGCAGTCGATGTAATATTCGCCCTCGGTGTGAGCTGTGCGTCGCTCGCACCCGTTAGCCACTCGGTACACGAACAGCGACGACAGGCTTGCTTGACCTGATGATCCCTCTCCGACTTCCGCGCCTGTCTCGCAGGCCTGGCTGATACCGAATATATCGCTATCACTCGTAGCTTTTTTACTGTAAAAACAAAACAACTTTTTGTTTTATTTATTTATTTAAATAGTACGACCGAAACCAATTACACTATTTAATTTTAAAACAACATACCTACCTATGTAACGTTGTTAATTTACTTATTACAAACCCAATTATGTTGGATACTGAACTGGGTGGTCAAGAATTGATATTTAATAAGGCTTTTCAATAATCTCGATGAGTAAAATACTTAAAGAATTATCCGTTGAGAAATACTTATTGCTGCTCTATTTTTGTAAGTACTAACAGTAACGACAACAATCACTACACTCATGAGACTTGATGAGACAAACATAATGAAACATGTAAAACAATATGTAATTTACTTGATGAGACAAACATAATGAGACCGGCTTTTCACTATGAAATATATATTACATCCCGAGATGTAAAATATTATCGCTCGCCATAGATTTGTACGTGACCGTTCACAATATATATTTACATCCCAAGCGTTAAAATTTATGGCGAGATGTTAATATTACGTCACGAGATGTAATATATATCCCATAGTCAAAAGCAGGCCTGAAACATGTAAAACAATATGTAATTTACCTGGGACGGTTCGATTTTGATTTGCGTTTTCCATTGTTTTCTGTAGGTTTACGACCAGTTTTCGTTTTTCGTTCAATGGTTGATGGTGTTTGATAGCATGAACCCTCAGAATCGGACCTGAAACAAAAAAGTGATACATACGTTTAAATAAAATAAATTAAAAAGTGGGCGGTGGTTCTGAAGTTTAGAGTCAGAAGAGTTTCGAATATTTTATACTTACATTTTTCCTTGACATGTAGACTTACTCAACTTCAAGACGTCAGCAGCGCCAGCAGGCACGATAATCTTCAACTGGCGTTGGTGATGGCGGTTGACGACACTGACTTTACTGACTGAGTACAACAATTTACCGATCGCGGATCACGAGTGCACGACTGAAGTCCGGAGTCGCAAGTTACTATTACTTAGTTTACTTGGAATAATTGTAATTATCATAATGAAAAACGTAGTGACTGGAAAAGGTAAGGCTGGAAATGTCTAACATGAAAAGATACTTAAAATCTTTGGGTTTTAGCGTGTGATGGAATTTTTTTATTTGGTCGTATTTTAAACCTTCAAAAAGTTAATACTAAGGCAAACTAAAGTAGAATCAATTGCTGATGCATCGAAAACACTTAGGGTTTACACACCATTTCGTTACAATTTTCATACAACGGTAATTATATAAGCAGCGTAATGACAGCCCTGTGTAAAATAGCTGTCTACGAAACATTAATTAGGTTGCACCATTGTACAAATTTTGCATTATATCGGAAACGCTGAAAGTTGATACTTAGCAATGGTATTATTACGAAGGCTTGACGTTGTGGAATTTTCCCTAAATTATAAAAACGTTTTAGGTATTTCGGTAAATGAATGTATTACTAAATATGTAATATTACAAGTTTAATATTGAAATTGTGAACATTAAATAGGTAATTATTATTTTAATAATTCATTTATAATAATCTATTTTGATACTTAATGGTTATTTTATTTATAATTTAAATAACAATATTTTTATTCTTTTTTAGCTACACATGCATTACAATTTACAATTGTACAAAGACGATGAGATTGAAGATTTATTCTTAAGGAAAATATTTAGAAGTACATACTTTTTATCTGATAATTTCTACAAGTGCGTAAGATCAAATAATTCTCAGGTAAATATATTATGTACCCTTAACTTTAAGTTTTTGTTGAATTATTAATCTAAGTACATATCTAATAAATCTTTGCATCTTTTTTTCCAGAATAAGGCTGTATACAATATGATCAAAACAGATAAAACAACAAATGAGGAACGGGAGCTACAACTGATCAAGATTTTTATTTATAGTGGTTCTAATGCATTTTCGAAGCTGTAAATCTGTATGAAAGGTATATATATATATATATATATATATATATATATATATATATATATATATATATATATATATATATATATATATTATATTTAAGCACAACATAATATTATAATACAAGATTTAATATTGATACTTGTGTCTAAACGCTGAAATAACTATTAATCCTTGTCTATCAATACTAATTCGTGTATTCAATAACAATGCCTTACTGCACAGTATGTCATGTATCTGTAGATAATCGTCAGTGGTCTGGTCATTTACGTAGTAATACACATAAAAACAATAGCGTAGCTCCTTTTAATAGTAATGTAAAAATAATCAATTCCTCATTCAAAGGACGTAGTGGAAGTTATAGGATTATCGCAACTGAGGAGTTAGTCCATACATTTCCAGAGAGTTTTCTAATAAAAATCCGAGAACAAGTCAAGGATCTGATAGACTACTCACTAAAAAGGCACACATCTGTTAAAGTTAACTTTGAACTATTTTTGATCTTTCTTTTGTTTAAAAACGATCACCAAGAAATTAAATCGTTTGCTACAAAAAACTTTATTATTAATTTAAATTACAATTTCGATACAATTTTTAAATCAACAAATTCATTACTTCTCAAAAAAATAGAAGAGTTTCAGGAAAGAGATAGCGGTTGGACATTTTTGAATAACTCCTATTTTGAAATAAATATTAATAAATATCAGCCGCTCAGTGGATCCAAATATATTCCTTTACCAAATTTTATAAAAAATAAAAAAGCTTGCTTGAATATAAGAACAACGACAAGTACTGCTTTCTATGGTGTGTTGTGGCAGCCTTGTATCCCGCAACCCAACATACCGACAGAGTTACATCATATCCTCGTTTTCAGGATGTTTTAAATATTAATGATTTGTCATTTCCCATCACATTCACGGACATAGCCAATTTTGAAAAAAATAATCCCAATATTAATATTTATGTATATGGATTGAAAAATAATAAAACCATTATCGGACCATTATATAAAACAATTAATAAAAAATGTAGGAGCATTCACTTATTGTATTTAGAAAATGATACAAATTCCCATTACTGTCTTATTAAGAATTTACTCCGTTTAGTTCGAACTCAAATTTCTAAACATCATGGTAAATTATATTATTGCGAATCTTGTTTATTGTTTTTTCCTACTCTTAGTCAATTTGAAACACATCTGTGTGGAGGGGTTGTCACAATTTTGCCCGATAGGGGATCCTTGCTAAAGTTTAAGAACTTTCAAAGAAAACAAGACATTCCATTCGTAATTTATGCCGATTTTGAAACACTGTTAATACTGATTTCCAACGATGAATTTGATACTGCTAATACAACATACACCCAGCGACACGCGCCAGCCGCTTTTGCTTATACCATAGTATCTTCTTTCAATGATAATGATAATAAAAGGTATAGAAGTTATCGCGGTGAGGATTGTGTAACAAAGTTTATAGAGTTTCTTACTCAGGATTTAATTGAAATATATAAAATACTAACTAAAAACAACCCTATGATATTTACTGATAAAGATGATGAGGATTTTAGAAATGCAATTAAGTGTCATATATGTGAAAACTTGCTGTGGTCTGACAGAGTTAGAGATCACTGTCACATCACAGGTAAGTACCGTGGCGCAGCTCATCGACATTGTAACCTCCAACAAAAAGTACCAAAATTCATACCAATATTTTTTCATAACTTTTCAGGATATGATTGTCATTTATTTGTGAAAAAATTAGGTGAAACACCTGGCCAAATAAAAATTATACCCAAGACCAAAGAAAAATATATATCATTTTCAAAGTTTATACCCGTTGCAGATAATGAATTATGGAAGCTTTAAATAATAGAATTCGTAAGCTGATATTCATATTCAAAAAGCTACGATATATTGCAGACCCAATAATAATTAAGCAAGTTTACTTTGCTCTATGCCAGTCTATTTTGACGTACTGCATTACTTCATGGGGTGGAGTATGTAAAACATTATTACTACCCATCGAAAGAGCTCAAAGAGCGATTCTCAAGGTGGCTACTGGCCGCCCTTTCCTCTTTCCCACTAACCTGCTCTATAAATGTGGTGAAGTACTAACAGTTCGACAATTATTCATAATAAGCATTGTACTAAAACAACACGCAGCCCTTTACTACAGCACTGAATTTACTAAAAAGAGACGAAAAGACATTGTTTGCCCCACAAACATTACGAGACATGCTTTCACAGCAAAATTTTATGTTTTCCTTGGACCACTACTCTATAACAGACTAAATTCAAAAGCAAACATCTATTCCCTAAATTATGGAAATTGCAAGAAAACTCTCAAGGTAGCTCTTCAAAATTTGTCCTATGAAGATACAGAGAAGTTATTAGTTGTATTAAAATAAAGATTATTTTGGTTTATTATTTTTAATTAGTTCACTAAGTTAGTATACTAAGGTATATATATATATATATATATATATATATTTTACTTACATAACTGTTAGATGACTATTTAATTTTATATAATTACAGTGATTATCTAATAATTTTTTACCTCCTCTCGTCTGAAACACAGGATGTCCTAGTTCAGGCAAATAACACTTGTGAACTTGACATAGATTTAAGCAAAACTGTATTTACTGTATTACTTCATAACTTGAATAAATATTATTATTATTTTCTTTATTCAATTTTTTTACATATAAGTTATATTTTTAAATATTAGAATTAAAAAAAAAAAACATTTAAAAATATAAAAAATAGAAAAAATAGAAATCCACCGGCATGGGGAACAGGGTCCAAGCTACCGGTGGTTAGGGCCCCAGAGACAGGAACCTCCTCACAATACGCGCCGTATCAAGGAGGACTGCCTTCTGAATCAAGCCCTTCACCCAGCCACCCAAAGAGAGCCTCTTGAGATGTTGGTCGAGGCTCTTAGCGATAAGGCCATTGACTGTAACGACTATCGGCACAATGATTGCCGAGTCCACATTCCACATAGCGACAACCTCGTGGGCTAAGTCGAGATACTTCAATTGTTTCTCCTTCTCAGCCTTCACAAGGTTCTCGTCATGCGGGATAGTGACATCGATTATCATTGTGCGGCGCACTGATCGATCTATTACCACTATATCAGGCTTATTGGCTACAATAGTCCTGTCAGTGATAATAGATCGATCCCAGTATAACGTGACATGGTCATTCTCGAGAACTGGGTCGGGCACATACCTGTAATACGGTACCTCAGAGTCCACAAGGCCGTATTTCAGAGCCAGTTGCTGATGGATAATCCTGGCCACTTGGACTGCACTTTGGCCTGTGCAAATACTCGCCGTTAGCTAAACGAGAACACCCAGAAGTAATATGTCTGATAGACTCACCGGGACAATGGCATGCCCGACATATGTCGATCGTCCCGTCTTTCATTATATACTTCCGGTAGTTATTCGTTAGCATAACTTCATCCATAATCGCACAGACTGAGCCTTCGGTTTCCCCAAAGAGGTCACCGAAGCGTAGCCAGGCCACGGACGCTAAGAAATCTACGTCGGGCCCATGAAGGGCCCGGAAAAAGCGTCCGTGAAGCTCCTTGCTTTGCCATACTTCCTTGCGGTCGTTGGTACTAAGCACCACAGGTTTGCGCCAGTTCTCTTTAGCCAAGGATAACGGGGTGAGTTCCTTGTCCACTGCAACCACATCTCGGTGCATACCCACGTTAGCCTTGAGAAAATATTCTCTGAGACTGCACACCTCGCGGTTGTGGAGGGTCTTAGCATTTAAAAAACCTCGACCCCCACACTTCCGCGGGATGTACAGCCTCATGACAGACGAACGTGGGTGATGCATCCGGTTTGCAGTCAGCAGTGACCGGACTCTCCTATCCAGGGCATCTAGTTCCGTCTGGGTCCACTTTAGTATGCCAAAGGAGTACATCAGGACCGGCATGACCCAACCGTTAAAGGCGCGCACCTTGTAGCCGCCTGACAAAGAACTATTAAGTACCTTTTTCAGGCGACAGAAGAAGCGCTCCTGCAACGATTGTTTCATGTCAGCCCCGTTAATGCCTAACCCCTCTGACATACCCAGGTATTTGTAGGTATCAGTTGCGGAGAGTGATCTCAGGTTTATAGAATCTGAGAGTTGTAGTCCCTCAGATTCCACAATCCCGCCCCGCCTTACATGCATGACTGCACATTTATCAACACCAAATTCCATCCTGATGGAATCACTAAAATTTTTAGTTACTTTTAGTGACTCCAGCAGTTGCAATTTGTTGGTGGCAAACAGTTTCAAATCATCCATATAAAGCAGGTGGGATATTACCTGACCCCCTCTCCGCAAAGAACAGCCCAGCCCTGTACCCTCCAGCAGAGTGCTAAGAGGGTTCAAGGCTAAACAAAACCACAGTGGACTCAGACTGTCGCCCTGGAATATTCCCCGCTTAATCCTAATAGGTTCGTCGCTCCCCCGAATTTGTCGACATCCTGGATAGCGAAGGACCGTCCTCCACTGCCCCATACATGTCGTTAGGAAGGTGCTCAGAGTTGTATCAATTTTGTACAACTCTAACACCCTCAAGAGCCATGTATGGGGCACCGAATCAAAGGCCTTCTTATAGTCTATCCAACATGTCGACAAATGCTTTCGGGATCGACGGACCTGTTGGCTTATGGCCATGTCAATGAGGAGTAGCTCCTTGGTGCCGCGGGACCCATTCCTACATCCATTTTGAGAGGCAGACATGATAGAATTCTTTTCTAAATGAGAATTAATTTTCACTCTCAAAATGGATGTAAGAAGTTTATAGACCGTCGGCAAACAAGTGATCGGCCTATAATTTTTGGGTTCCGTGGCATCACCTGACTTATGGAGCAAGTGGGTAACTCCCGTTGTAAAGAGCTGTGGCAGCGACCCAGACTCTAAGGCCGACTGGAATTGCGATGCTAAGCACGCGTGTGAACTTTGCAGCCATTTAAGCCAAAAATTGTGCAGTCCGTCCGGTCCCGGCGATTTCCAGTTCGGTATCGGACGGGCTGCACTGGCTACATCGGAGGAAGTAATTATTACTCCCTCCATCTGCGGTATGGCGTCACACACGCGCTCAACATCGCGCATCCATTCAGCCTCATTATGGCAGACGGGCACCGACCAGATGTTGCGCCAGAATGTGCTAGTGGCATCATCATCTGGGCGGCATACGTCTGCCACATTTTGCTCAGGTCGCTCCCATGCTCTATACACCCACCTTTGATCACGCTGGAATATGCGCTTCTGGGTATATCGTTCAACCCGACGCTTATACCTACGGATACGGCTTGCCCATGCATAGACCTTCTGCTTCAGGAAGTCAATGCGCTCTGTGACATGGGACATATATTCTTGAGGGCTGATTCCAGTCCCCGAGAACGCCCGCCTCACAAAGCGCATCACTCTAGGGCGAGTATTGCCCTCCCTGAAGCAGTATAGTTTGCCGATGAGCACCCTGGTCCCCTCGATACGCCGCTCGATCCTGCACTGCCAGGCTGGAACGGCGGGTTTTGGTCGTGTAGCTATGTCACAATTTGAAAATGTGACATTGGCTACACGACACGCCGCAATAGCCGCGCAATACAAGATCGAGTGCGTATCTACGAGATCTTCGCTGCTTTCAAAATAAGAAACAAGCAGCGAATCCAAGGCACACACCAACGCCCTATTCGTTCTGTGCATAGGCAAGCGAGGTAAACGAGGTCTAAGTTGGACGGGGGCAGTTCTAAACTCCCGAATCGCATCCTCCAGCGCGCTCCTCAATTGGTCGTTACACTGGCTACTTACCGTAACAACCTCATCGCCCCCCTCCTCATCATTAACATTAGACCGCGGTTGGATTATGTTTAGAGGTTGCACCGCGGTCTGTGATGGGACAGGGACGATACGGTTGCTCAGTACCTCTGAGCGCAGCCTATCAAGCGCGGCGTCGTCCAATCTTTGATTCCGTTGGATAACCCGCACCTGATCCGACAGTCGTTGGGCCGAGACGTTGATGGCTGGTTGAAGCGCCTGAAACAGAGACAGCATCCTATCGCGGTACGCAGTGAGGTTAGTTCCCCCCTCTGTTGCCCCGTAATATGCGCGCATGACGTTCTCATTCATTTGCTGAGTCCATTTCATGCGCTGCACACAACCACCGGCAGCGGGGACCCGGCTCGGGGCCGGTTGGCCCCTAGATCCCATGCCGTTCGGTGGCCGGCCTCTTCCTGGCCGACGTACAGGTGGTGGCGACGTCGGTGGAGAGAAGTACTCGTCGCTCGAGCTCGACGCGGCTGCAGCCGCCCGTGTGACTGGTGATCCGAGTTCCAGCGGCGGCGAGGCGGAGCTGAGCGACGAGTCCGGGGGTGGTAGACGTGCGCGACGTACAGCTGCTCTGGTCAGCATCTATTCACATCATTGATTTTCCTCGCATTGTATGTTTATGACATATGTCTATATTTTTGTGTTTTTTTCTTATCGGGTTTTTATTATTTTTCATTTTCACTTTTATCTGTTATTTTTCTGGATAGTTGTATGTGTTTTTAACTGTTTATATGTTGAATTTAAAATAAAATAATATGTGAAATACGAGACGAAAAAAATTGACGTTATTGACGTATCAGTGTTGCCAGGCCATTTATTATTATTATTATTATTATTATTATTATTACCTACCTATCTTTGAGCGGATTGCAACTCGATAAATAAGCCCTATAGATGCTAAATCTATTCCTATCTCTTCTGGGTCTACCCCAGGAAGGGAGATAGTCTTATGTATATCTTTGGGACTAAACCGAAGATACTACTAAACCTATCTTTGAGCGGATTGCAACTCGATAAATATGCCCTATGCTAAATCTATTCCTATCTCTTCCGGCTCTACCCCAGGAAAGGAGATAATCTTATGTATTGTTGGGACTAAACCAAACATTCTACCTATCTTTGAGCGGATTGCAACTCGATAAATAAGCCCTATGCTAAATCTATTCCTATCTCTTCCGGCTCTACCCCAGGAAGGGAGATAATCTTATGTATTGTTGGGACTAAACCAAACATTCTACCTATCTTTGAGCGGATTGCAACTCGATAAATAAGCCCTATGCTAAACCTATTCCTATCTCTTCCAGTTCTACCCCAGGAAGGGAGTTAATCTATGTAATTTTGGCCTCTAAAGCCAGTTACCTACCTAGCTATGAGCGGAAAGCAACTCGATAATAATAAGCCTATGCAAAGCTTACCCTAACTCCCCTAACTTAAACCTTATACTAAACTAACTCATAAATATATCTATTGTTGTTGTGTAGGACACACTTCACACATAAACACTATATTCTCAACAAATGTCTTGTATTAGGTCACTTGATTGTTGTAAACACTAACTCTGTAATAAACAAACACTAATTTGAGCTGATATCTATACCTAAAACAACTTGTTAACCTTTTACGTAGGAAGTTTGAAAACTTTGAAAGATAACCTCTACAAATTCTATCGAATTCTGCTAGCATAAATATTATAATCTTAAACTTAGCTCACAAAATTCACTACCTAGTCCTAATACTCGTAATTCCATTTCTATATAAGTAAATAACTAATTATAAACTTTTTTTTTTTTCCTTTAGGCAACTGAGCCGATGTCGACTATTCTGCCAGCGTCATGTGGTGACGGCAACGCAGTAGGTAAGCCGTCGAACTTTGCTTGTAACAACCATACATTGTTCATAAATAACCTTTTATTGTCATCGACTTGTTGACATTTTTTATGACTGACGTTTAATATCATCTTAGACACTTGCCTTTTCGTTATATTTTTATTTTTAACTTTAATTTTTTCCTTGGATTTTTTTAATTAAAGGACTTTGCTCGTCTTCAAGTTTGATTTTTTTTTTCAAAGGACTTTGGACGTTTTCGTTTAAATCATACACTCAAATATAATTCTTCTAGACTTGCTAATTTACTTACTTGACTTAGTGTTTGTACTTTGTAAATCTCACTTAATATGTAGTGGTGTTCCAGCAATCAATGACAAACTTAAAATTTTAGTTTCTGATTATAACCTAACTTCAACATTGACTCAATACCCTGCAACCTGACACCTAAGTTCCCTAACCCCTTTGGAGATTCACTTGCTTTATCTCGCTCTTTTTCCTACTGGCTTTCTTGAGTTAAACTACTCTATAATCAGTTTACCTCTCTGTGTATATGATAGTAAGTCACTGACTTATAACTAAATTCAAGTCAGTGACGGACTTTGATTGATTGATGGATGTGTGATTAATGGTATTGAAGCAAGCAAATAAGATGTATGAACGTATGGGTAGTCAGTATAGGTGGCTTAGGCCTTCTAGCAGATTTCCCTTAGGGAAAATCCTTTCTTTGCAAGCGGGGTACTGTAGCATATCAATGCACACTAAATTATTCAACTAAAGCTAGATAAAAATTATCTGTAGGATTTTGATATTTAGTCTGTAAGATTACTACTTTCACCTCCCTATAGTACTTGCTAGAAACTCAGAGGCTATAATAAGACTGTACGGGGGGACTCACTCCTTTTTCGCCAAAACCACTGAAGCCTGTATAACATCCCGAAATTGGGTAAGTACTCATAGTGTCCTTAGGAGAATCTGTATATTACTGTAACTGTGTTTTATCTTGTGTTCATTCTAAATAATGATTTTGTAAACCACTGTGATGTTGATTTTCCTCTCCAATGACCCATTTCCTTGTCTTGGGGTTACGGACTCGTCTGGTTAGGAAACTGCGCACATCACAGAGGCTTACCGGATCTTCCTCTGAGCTCACGGACGCACCCTTGCGTGTTTCCAGGGTTCACAGCTTCGGATACTTCACAGCTTCGGATATTTCGCTACTTCGGATACAATCACCGCCACGGTTATTACCTATATCACCGCTTCGGATTCAGTCACCGCTCCAGCTAGACCACCTTTGGCTAGACTACCGGCCATAACCTCTACGGCAGCCTACGCGCCAGAAGCGGCCCTCTACCTGGCACCCTACGCGCCAGAGGCGGCTCTCTAACCGGCGACTAAGGCTGAACACGCCGAGCCACCGCAGCGCCAGCCAGACGGTCCACCCAGGGCAGTACCCTTCCACTTTTTATAACACCACAGCAAACAACCTTACAACTAGAATCTACGACCCTCTTCTGTAACATGTGGCTTAACCTATAATTAAACTCTGTTTTAAGTGACACTTGAGTCTCATTCTCTACCCATAAAACCCCTACGCCACAGTATGAACTACGCATGCTCCGGGGGCGTCTTAAAAAAATACCCACATATCGATGAGTATTTTAATATGCACTATATATTTTTTCTCTCAGGATAATTTTTTTTTGTACCCATAAGAGTTAGCTTAGTTAATGAACTTTCTAACAAAATAAGCATTATGGACCGACGCCACTTGGGCCAT
This sequence comes from Dicycla oo, assembly GCA_948252095.1. NCBI lineage: Eukaryota > Metazoa > Arthropoda > Insecta > Lepidoptera > Noctuidae > Dicycla > Dicycla oo. Next base: position 12,342,777 of record OX411713.1, on the reverse strand, counting down.
ACCCGTCCGATCTTATTTGGACAGGAAAACGTGTCATGTGGGGTCAGTTAGTTTCTAATAAAACAACTTTTGTTAAGCGTTTCATCTTTAGCAGTTAACGCTAAATTTGCTAATAGTAAGTTATAATGTGTGTGGTGAATACATTATCTGTTGATATAGTCATAACATAACTTATCTAGAGATTTTTTTTCTAATCTTCATAATATTTCTAATCACAGGATATTTTAAAGCAGGAGGGAGAAACGCTGTTAAAATAACAATACTGAATGTGACAAAAACATATTTATTAAAAAAAAAAACCCATAGGTATTGAAATGCAAAGAAATGTTTATTTCTGTAAGTATATCTTTTTAAGACACTTTTACACGTCAATATCTTTAGTCAATTAAATATTTTAAAACTGGATGGCGCCGGCATTTCCTAAATGACTAATCCCAGAGAAGAAATGCCGAAACAAACTCAGAGGTCCCTTTGAAGTCTAAACTTTATATTATTTGATAAACAATAAAATCCATATTAAGTATATTATATCGGTAAATATGTCGGAAATGTATTTTACCCTATGAGAAAAACATATTTCTGACATATTTACTGATACAAACACTATGGTTTGTCTAAATTCTGACTGGAACTGGACTGCCTGTAACAAATAGATTTTCACTGCGGTTAGAATGGTGTGACACAAAATGTTTTTCTTATATTTAAATTATTGGTATTTTTTTCATAAATTTATTGATTTTTATATATCTACATATTTTGCATTGATTCAAATAAATTATAATCATTTAAAATTAGAAAATTAGTGGCCCGTTACGTCTATTTAAAAATCTCTTTATTGTGATTCGAGCCGCGAATCTAAGCGGTCGTATTTTGTGTTAATTATAATGAAATACCTCTAAGTAATTACGAATAATAATATTATAACAATTTGCGGAGTCAGTCATATTGAGTAAAGTGTGTCGCGCGTTGTGATGGTGCAACTATAACTGTGTCACAGAGCAAGATGAACTAATGACTTTATATACACAAAAATAGTGATTTTCTGTGCTAGTTATGTCTAATCAAGGGTTTAGCCCTTTTGGGCGTAGCCAAATAATACGGCGAAGCCCACCTCTTACTCCAACTCCCTCTGACCAAAACCAACCAATAGAAGCAGCGCCACCAGCTTCCTCTGAGGATGACTTACGGGCTGATGTCATCGCTACGTCGGAGATCCAGAAATGGTTAGGATCCATAGAGACCATTTTAAACGAAGTTTGCTCTACAGTCGCCGAAGGAAAAATGAACTCTGATCAGAAGCTCCGCGTCACCAATCTTTGTCGAAAGGTCGCACATGGGACATCTCAAATGGCTGTCTTATACCAGTCCCTGAAGCAAAAATCTATTCAGGCTTACAGCACCGTCCAATACCTTCAAGAACAGCAGGTCGTTGCAAACTCACTGCAACAATTCAAAGAGGTCGTCGAAAAAAAGATGACGCAACCAGAAAGTACTTCGTATGCTAATATGGTGAAAAAGGGTACAGACAAGTTCATTCGCCCAGAAAATTTGAGTTCCGTTGCCATTTACCCTAGTGATAATACACGTTCCAGTGACGACACCAAAACACTGGTACAGCAAATTATTTCGCCGGAGGAACTGAAACTTCGGGTCCGCAGTCTAAGAAAAATTAGGAATGGAGGCGTCATTATTAGCACTGATAGCAAAGACGACATTGCAAAATTAAAAAGTTCGGAGAAACTTGTTTCGTCAGGCTTTAAAATTGAAGAGCCATCTAAACGCCGCCCTAGGATAGCAGTAGTTGGTGTCCCCGTAGCTCTCAGTGAGAAAGAGGTATTGGATTGCATTTATGAACAAAACCTATCTGACAAATTGCCGAAAACTACTCGAGAGGCCTTTCTGGAAACAATGAAAATGAGCCATAAATCAGGAAAGAAAGATCGCCCCACATGTAATTATATCCTTGAAGTACCTCCCAGCATCAGAAAAATTCTGGTGAACCAAGGCCGTATTTTTATAAACTGGACATCATGCCCAGTAAGAGATTTTACTATAGTGACTAGGTACTTCAATTGCCAGCAGTTCGGGCACGCAGCTAAGTTTTGCCGTGAAAAATCTCCAACATGCAACCTCTGTGGAGAGATAGGTCACTCGATCAAGGAATGCAGTAACAAAACTTCTACTCCCCAGTGTGCAACGTGCAAACGGTTCAAGAGGAAGTATGATCACCCAACTGGTGACGTGAATTGCCCAGCACGAAAATACGCTGAAGACAATTATATAAATTCAATAGACTATGGAGGCGCCTAAGAGCGCCATCGAATAATTTGTTAATTTGCACACAAACAGTAGATAAGTTAGTTTTTTAGTAACATGACAAATCAGCTAATCAGAGATCTAGACAGCTTTTCCGTGTCCGAAGCAGTAATTTGTAATCTTGAGGAGTGCAAAAATCTTCTTCACATTGGTAAGAAAATGTTAACCGTGCTTACACAAAACATTCGTAGTATTAACCAAAATTTTAACGGCTTTGAAGTGCTATTACACAATCTTGAAATAAGTTGTGACATTATTGTATTAACAGAATGTTGGCTCTCCGACCGAACAACGAATATACCATCTCTAGGCGGGTACTATTTACACAAAACTAATAGCCACATTAACCAAAATAGTGGCTTAGTTGTGTATATTAAAAATAATTTAGAAGCTATGGTAGAAGAACCCTTAATTCAAGACTGTAATTGCTTGATAATTAAAATTTCCCCAGATACGGTAATTATGGCTATTTATAGACCTCCATCTCAAAATATTGACAGATTCCTAGACTCGCTTAACGCAAACCTAGAAAAATTATCATCCTTTAAAAATATTGTACTTTTAGGTGACATTAACATTAAAATTGGTTCCGGGAAAATTGATACGCATGCACATAACTATCTGAACATCTGCGCATTTCATGGTCTTTTACCAGCTCATTATTACCCGACGCACCAGAGCGGCTCATGCCTCGACCATATCATTATAAAGTCAAAAGTGCCGTCCAAAACACTGGTTACTAATACGTCACTTACCGACCATCAAGCCGTTTTACTAACATTGCAAATACCTTCACCTAGAAAAAATTGCATGCGCAGCTATTCTAAACTCAACATGACTAATCTTGAAAATGACATACGAGCTATTAATTTCGACCCCGTATACAATAATTCGAGTGATCCAAATATTTCGCTACAGTGGTTGATTGATTTGTTACAATCTGCGATTAAGAAGAATACTCTAACAACAGTAATACCTAGAAAGTACAGTAAAATTAAACCGTGGATTACGCCCGGACTTGTTCGCTGCATCAGACATAGAGATAAACTACACCAAAAATGTAAACTTTCCCCTAACAATGAAATGCTCTTAGTCACTTATAAGCGATATAGAAATTTTTGCAATAATCTGTTGAAAAAACTAAAAACACAATATGACAAAGATCAGCTACAGAAGGCAGGAAAAAACAGTAAACTTATCTGGAAGTTTATAAAAAGTAGCACATTTATGACTAAAAACTCAGAACCTCCGCTCGAGTTCTTATCAGGCGAAATGAACCCATCCGCAGCGATGAATATAGCTAACAATTTCTTTATTAACATTGGGAAAAATCTGGCAGAAAAAAACTTATCACACAGGCATTCTTCTACTCAAAGTCCACCTATGACTCATACTACACTGAACTCTTTTGTCCTACTAGATACGGACGTGAGTGAAGTGATAGGTATAATAGACGGGTTAAAGGACGCCTGCGCCGTCGGTTGGGATCAAATCCCTAATACTGTGCTTAAAAGACTTAAATATCTAATTGCCCCTCCACTAACTCACATCTTTCAGATATGTTTAACTCAAGGAATATTCCCAAAATTGCTCAAAAAAGCCGTAGTCACCCCTGTTTTCAAATCCGGAGACAAAACTTGCGTGACTAATTATAGACCTATTTCAGTACTAACGGGACTCTCAAAGATTTTGGAAAGAATAATTAATAATAGACTAGTAAAATATCTTGAAAATAACAAATTGCTTTCAGATCAACAATTTGGTTTTAGGCCCAAAAGGTCAACGAGCCAAGCAGTACACAAATTGACAAATTTCAAAAGTAAAAATCTCGATAATGGAATGCAAGCCATTGGGATCTTTTTAGACCTCGCCAAGGCTTTTGACACCATTTCTTGCTCTCTATTATCACTTAAACTGGAAAAAATTGGGATTAGAGGAGCACAGTTAAAATTGTTATCTGACTATCTTAATGACCGTTATCAGTCTCTTAAAATAGGTCAGTACATGAGCTCTGAACTTAAAAATAGTGATTATGGAATCCCACAAGGCAGCATTCTAGGGCCTACCTTATTTTTAATATATATAAATGACCTTTGCCGCTTACAACTCCATAATGGTTTAATTATGTCATATGCGGATGACACAGCTCTACTGTTCTCAGGTAAATCAAAAGCTGAGGTCTATGAACTAGCACAGAATGGGTTTGATATTGTGTGTAATTATACATAACACATTAAATATAACAATCTATTAACGTTGAATTCAGATAAAACCAAATTTATTCTATTTGCAATGAGAAATACTAATCAAAACATTACGATGCTTACTAACCAAAACATTCACGCGCACAATTGTTATTATTATTATTATTAATCATTTATTTCAAGTAATTATACTCATATACATAATATTATAATGGTTAGTAACAATATTTACTTAAAACTATGTTAGTATACAATCATTCATAATAAAAATTAAAATAACAAAATCAAATCGAAACGAAATTAATTACAAACATTCATTATTATTAAAAGTTAAAATTCGCATCCAATGGTTTTGAAATGGGCAGTCAAATCTAGCCGCAATCATTTGCTGGATGCTATTGCTACTGCCCCACAGACGACGTCGCAGAGACGCAACTTTTTTACGTATGACTGCATGAAAGCCATCCGTACGCGCCTCGGCAAACATGCCAGATGCGCTACAAAAGCGAGGCAACCGCAACAGCATCCTAAATATATTATTATATTGGATGCGCAGAGCACCAACAGCCCGCCGATTGTATGTTACCCACAGGCTGCTTGTGTAGAAAGATTGGCAATAAGCCTTGAACAACGTGAGTTTTACGCCACGTGAACATCTAGCAAACCTGCGAGCAATCATATTCCCCCGGACTGCTAGAGCCCTGCGCTCCCTCTCCACATCTGCATCATCTTTCAAGTCATCTGTTACGATATGCCCCAGATACGTGAATCTGCTCACAACCCGCAGAGCCACTCCGTTTAGCTTAATAGGCGGAGCATGTGCTGGCTTATAATTATCTGACTTAAATATAAGCACCTCACTCTTCTTACAGTTATACTGCAGCCCATGCTCCGCCGCATAAGCCTCACATTTAGACAACAATGTGCGAATTGCTCCCACCGATGGACCCAGCAGCACCATATCATCAGCGTAACTGATATTATTAACACTAACCCCTTCAATAAAGCAACCAGTATGAGTACTGCTGAGTTCATCGATGAGATCATTGACGTACAGGTTGAATAGCAGAGGAGAGGTGATACCCCCCTGCCGCACGCCACATTCCATGCCGTATTCATCAGACAGAGCCCCGCCCCATCTCACCTGATTTCTCTGACACCGATACCAATGCCTTAACACTGTAACTACTTCCACCGGTACACCCGCACCCTCCAGCTTCTTCCAGAGCTTATCATACAAAACGGTATCAAACGCCCTAGACAAATCCAGAAAGCACGCGTACACCGGCGTGCTCCTGTCAGTGTAGTATCCGACAGCTTGCTTAAGACAAAGGATAGCACTTTCCGTTGAGAGCCCGTTTCGGAAACCGAATTGAGCAACATGCAAGTGAACATAAGATGTTAAGATGTTATTAAGCAAACTGTCAAACACCTTCGCCATTACCGTTGCCAGTGATATAGGCCGATAATTGACACTGTCCGACAAATCCCCCGTTCTATTCTTAACAATAGGCACGACAATAGTTCTCGTGAGTTCATCAGGCAAATAACCATGACACAAACATAGGTTGTAAAACATGGAAAGTACGCGCGGCAGGTGCACACCAGCGTTTCTCAGATGTTCAACGCTGAGACTGTCGCACCCGGGAGACTTACCCCGCTGCATACCGACAATCACTTGCCGCACTTGAGTAGCAGTAACTCTCACTATCCTCTCCTGCACAACCGCCCCAGCACTGACATCCCCAGATGTGGTAACACCCAGCCCCGTGAGGTCACATCTCGGCAATAGATTGAACTGGTCTTTGAAGAGATTGGCAATATCAGTATGATCACACACACCCCCAACACTCTCAGGAAGGCCAGACCTAACATTCAGTTTACCAGTTTGTTTCCAAAAAGCTTTAAAATCTTTGGCTGCGTGATGAGCGGCCATATCATCCATCTTAATTTGGTCCTGTTTATCTTGGCAATATTTAAGCTGTTTTTTGAATGTTTTCCTACTCTCACACATATCGCAAAAGATTTGGCCACTACGAGGCTTACCAGCTTGGACCCAAGCTAAAAATTTTAGTCTGGCCTCCCTGTGAAAACCTGCAACATTATTGTTCCAACCGGCAATATATCCCCCTCTCCTCTGCACCCCCGTACGCTCGCAAGAAGCAACGGCGGCATCAGACAAAATTGAGACCAAGTTCACATACATATCCCTTAATAAGGCCCTATGGGTCACATCACAACACCGACCATCACAACATTGCGATAACTGTTCCGGAAAATCAATTTCCCTCAGCCGAGAATGACATAATTGGTTGTAAAGTTTAACCTGATCCGCGGTTCTTAATCCCCAAGTAACTTTATTAATTATTGGAGAACGGATTGCTCGATTTCCACAGCTTAACCCCTTTAGGTCACACTCGACATATAATGGAAAATGATCAGACCACTGCACGTCATAGTCAACCCAAACACGCCTAACAGATGCTGAAGCAGCTTTAGTAGCGTTATACATACGCGGACACGGCATGCACTTGTCCCACTTTAACTCAAACCGACCATATCAAATACCTAGGCGTCACCATTGACACAAATCTGAACTTCCGTAAACATATCGACTTATTATGCATTAGATTACGTAAATTAATATACATTTTTAAGAATTTACGGGACATAGCCAACTTTAAATTAATTAAACGGGTTTACTTGGCATTGGGCCAATCTATTCTTACCTACTGCATTACTTCCTGGGGTGGTGCCGCAAAATCAAGTTTACTTCTCCTAGAACGTGCTCAAAGAGCAATTCTAAAAGTCGCCACCTGTCGCCCGTTCATATTTCCCACACACCAGCTTTATTTGGCATGCAAGGTGCTAACAGTTCGGCAACTATTTGTTCTAAGTATAGTTTTACTGCAACACACTGAACTAGATTTTAAACCAGTACCTTCAGATAAGAGAAGAAAGGATCTAGTTTGCACATACCCTCACACTAAACATGCTTTCACTAATAGATTTTATTTGTTTCTAGGTCCTTTTTTATATAATAAATTTAACAAATTGCTTAAAATATACCATGTAAGTTATAATAGGTGTAGTATAATGTTATCCGATTATTTATCACAACTTAATTACTCAGACACGGAAAAACTTCTAGAGGTGCTTAAATAAAATAGCCGACTTAACTGTATTTACTTACATATATATATCCTATACGTCTAGTTTAAACTTAAGATAAAGTAACGCAAAATATTGCTACTGCTTAGATATTGAAAATATTCATATGTTAAATAAGTTCAATGACTGCTCTCTTTGAAAAGTACTGTCGTTCGATATGGCCTGAAACACAGGTTTAAATAAACCTAGCTCGGGCAACGCACTACATTACCTTCAGAATTCTATTAATTTATTTATTTTATTTTGCAACTGTAATCTTATATTATTCATACCATAGTTTTTACTTAGATTATTATAATACTATTATAGGCCTAGATTAATGTTATATACTGCAATATATGTACACTTTTTGTAAACATACTATTTCAATAAATTTTTATTATTTATTTTTTTATAAATAAAATGTTTACCTTTTCGAATAAAAATAATGTAGTAATAAATTAAAAGTGTAGTAGGTATTATAGCTGTTTCATATGATTCATACACAGACGTTTAAGTTAGGTCTTACCAGACTTGCCCTGGAAGTTATTACATAGCCAAGGACCCCTCATGCCTCATACCAAAAGGTAAAGATGGGATGAAATACATAATGGACTAGATTCAGACAGCAGTGACATAGATGAGGTTAAGAGTAAAAAAAGAAGAACGGCTTTTGTTCTGCAGCGACACACTCTAGGATACGGTGTTGGCCGGAAAGGGGTAGCTTAACGCAAAAGATTGCTAGTAGACAAACAAATGATTATTAAAATATGTCTTGTGTTTCTTGTTTTTCTTGTGGTTCTGGTTGCGTATCTGGCTCTGGTTTGCCCTCTTGCTCTATTTCGGGTTCAGATTCTGGCTCTGGTTTAGGTTCAGGCTCTGGCTCAGGTTTTGGTTCAGGCTCTGGCTCTGCTTCGAGCTCTGGTTGTGGTCCTGTATCGGACTTTGGCTCCGATTCGCACTCTGGCTCTGGTTTGGGTTCTGGTTCATGTTCAGGCTCTGGTTCTTGTTTAGGCTTCGGCACTGGCTCCGGCTCAGACTCTGATTCTTGTTCAGGCTTCGGCACCGGCTCCGGCTCTGACTCTGGTTTAGGCTCTATTTCTGGTTCAGGCTCTGGCTCTGGTTTTGGTTCAGGCTCTGGCTCTGCTTCAAGCTCTGGTTGTGATCCTGGTTCGGAATTGGGCTCCGATTCGAACTCTGGCTCTGGTATGTGTTCTGGTTCTTGTTCAGGCTCTGATTCTTGTTTGGGCTTCGGCACTGGCTCCGGCTCAGACTCTGGTTCTTTTTCAGGCTCTTGTACTGGCTCCAGCTTTGGCTCTTGTCCGATCTCTGGTTCTGCTTCGAGCTTTGGTTCTTGTTCAAGCTTCGGCACTGGCTCCGGCTCTGGCTCTGGTTTGGGTTCTGGTTCTTGTTCAGGCTCTGATTCTTGTTTGGGCTTCGGCACTGGCTCCGGCTCAGACTCTGGTTCTTGTTCAGGCTCCTGTACTGGCTCCAGCTCTGGCTCTTGTCCGATCTCTGGCTCTGCTTCGAGCTTTGGTTCTTGTTCAGGCTTCGGCACTGGCTCTGGCTCTGGCTCTGGTTTGGACTCTGGTTCTGGTTGCGTATCTGGCTCTGGTTTGCCCTCTTGCTCTATTTCGGGTTCAGATTCTGGCTCTGGTTTGGGTGCAGGCTCTGGCTCAGGTTTTGGTTCAGGCTCTGGCTCTGCTTCGAGCTCTGGTTGTGGTCCTGGTTCGGAATTTGGCTCCGATTCGCACTCTGGCTCTGGTTTGGGTTCTGGTTCTTGTTCAGGCTCTGGTTCTTGTTTGGGCTTCGGCACTGGCTCTGGCTCAGACTCTGGTTCTTGTTCAGGCTCCTGTACTGGCTCCAGCTCTGGCTCTTGTCCGATCTCTGGCTCTGCTTCGAGCTTTGGTTCTTGTTCAGGCTTCGGCACTGGCTCCGGCTCTGGCTCTGGTTTGGGTTCTGGTACTTGTTCAGGTTCTGATTCTTGTTTGGGCTTCGGCACTGGCTCCGGCTCAGACTCTGGTTCTTGTTCAGGCTCCTGTACTGGCTCCAGCTCTGGCTCTTGTCCGATCTCTGGCTCTGCTTCGAGCTTTGGTTCTTTTTTGGTTTTGGTTCGAGCTTTGGAGCTCGACGCAACTACCGCGGCTGGTGTCGTCATTATTATTATTATTAATAGATGTGAGAGAACTATTCCCATTCTACGAGTAAAAGTACTCGCAGGTGTCTGGTGGGGTGCACACCCCTACACCATGAAATTGTTATACAATGCCTTAATCCGGAGTGTTCTGGACTACGGACCTTTTCTATTAATTCCATGTAACAAGGGTGCTTTGGCTAGGCTGGACAGAATTCAGGCTAAGTGTCAGGCTGTATGAAATCCTCACCAATTAACGCATTGCAGGTAGAGTGCGCAGAACCACCGTTAGCCTTGAGAAGGCAGTATTTAGCATCGAGATTTTGGGCTAGAGTTATTACTAAATCCTCCCACCCTCTTGCACAAAAAGTGGTCGACCTAGACGTTGCATGCCAAATTTCTAACTATTGGAAGCATAAAGAAGTCCCTTTGTTTTTAAAATCCTTCCGTTGCTATCAAAATTTAGATTTTCCTGTTATTCAGTTTCCGAAACTTCCTCTTTTTAGTTTTAATTATGAAATAATATGTTTTAAACCAGATATTTTCTATAATATTGGTATATCGAAAAAGTCTACTGCGGCGGGCTCTATATTCAATGCTGCGGTTGGTGAGCGATGGTCCAATTTCGAGAGATTTTTCACCGACGCCTCTAAATTATCAGGTGAAAGTTGCACTGGTGCTGCGGTATACTACTTTGGTAGTATACCGCAGCACCACTACCAAAACTTCAAAATTGTTTTAAAATTCAAATGCCCAGTTCAATCGTCAGTGTTTACGGGCGAGTGCGTAGCCATATTAGAGGCATGTCTATTTATAGAGGCTCATAACATACAATTTGGTGGCATCTTTACAGACTCCCTTAGTTGTTTGCAAGCTTTGGAGCAGAATCCTTTTAAGAGTAAACTTCATAGTCCAATTCTGCTTCTAATCAAAAAGTCTCTTTCTTGTGCCAAGAATCACAAAACCGTACTCTTGATTTGGATTCCGAGTCATTGTGGCATAAGAGAATATGAATAGTTGAAAATATGATAAGCCAACTAAAACGTATCTATAGTTCCGGCGAAATAATTGACTTAAATATTAGAAATTATTACGAGATTCTTAACTTAGCTTCATTTTTTTCCGAGTCCAAAGTTGTAGTAGTCATAAAGTTTCCTATTACATTTACTACTGAGTATCAGTTATATGAATTGTGCCCCGTTCCAAATAAGAATAGCGTAATTATAGTACCACCTGCACCCTATATAGCATCCAATTCTCAGGAATTTGTGTATATAGAGGCTGAATGCCCGAAGGTCAACTCCTGGCACCTATGCGAGCAGAGGATCGTCCACCAAATTATGTCAAAAATAGACTGTATTCAAAAACTCGTACAATCTCAGGAGATAGATGTAACGTGCAGAACCACGCCTATCTCTCTGACCAAGGAAGCTCTGATTGAGCTAGACAGCTACCATTACATAATTGCTTTCCCCAACAGTACAAAAGTTAAACTATCCTGTGGCAAAGAACGATATCAGATGTTACAAGGAAGCTTTTTGGTCACCGTTCCTCAAGGTTGCAAGATAAAAACACCAGAAATCAGTATAATCAATTTGGATAACAAATTAGTCGGGCAACCATTAGAACTCATGGCTCTACCGCACTATGAGATTTTAATGAAGACACGCAGTTTTCATTTGCAGACTACAGATCTAAGCAGTCTTCGTGAGATTCAGAATCAAATTACTATGCAAGACGAAATACAAGTTGAATCATTAGACACAATTGGAATTTACCATACCACAATCCCATTTTATACACTCATACTATTCGGTGCATGCGCACTGAGCATCTTATATATCATTCGTCGCCGCCGTCGAGCTGCGAAAGTAAATATTACAACTCAAACAGCTAATACCAAGTTGACAGAAGATGAAAAAAGAGCCGCAACTTTTGGCGTCAAGGTCACTAAATAGTTGCTCATCTAGCAGGGGAGGTGTTACGAAGCCAACCTGCAAGTTCAGCACATCGTACCGACAAAGTGACCGATAGTATTACACACCGCGCTTCCCATGTAACCGACTATTGTCATCGCCTTTCTTCTACCTAACTTCGGTGGGAACGGACATTGATATATGATATTAAACCTAACTAATAAGAAATCTATTTTATAATTTTTATGTGAAACTTGTGAACTTTCAAATATATTTCGTAACCAAAAAGGACTTATTCATTGGAGAGTATCCCGACACACGCCCCCACACATATCTAACTTAATAATAGAGGTAACAAATACACTACTCACAACGTTATCCACATACTACTAAACAATAATTATAAAAATAAACAGAATAAAAGTAAACATTACTTAATTAGTAGGGTTCTGATCACTTAACACAGTAACAATTTCTTTTCTAAATATTGACTTGCTGAGAAACATTCAGATGAGCCAAACTGGCTATTATATAGGTAGGTGTCAACCAATCGACGCAGCGGTGAGCGTACGCCTGATTTGGGGCTACATAAAGTAGTTGCAAACAAGTGTCTCGAGCGAACTTTTCGACCATGTACGGTACGAGGGATCAGGTAGCACAAACTGTTCTCTAGATCAGTCCAGTCGACTTTATTACGACATATACTAAATAGGGTCATCATGTCAAGTAGGGTGCGTCTGGATTTTAGAGTAATAAGGTCATATTTTTGCAGTAATAATTGATAAGAAATTTTCTTTTTAAAGCATCTATAGAGCATTGCACGTAGGAATTTGCGTTGGACCAATTCAATAATATCAATATACTTTTTAAAGCGAGGGTTCCAAATACGTACTGCGTATTCCAATGGGCATTGTTCATATTTTTTTATATGTTGTAATTGAAAAACCATTTCGAGGAATAGCGTTACTGATCATTACGGACTAATTAATCATGAAAAATATTCATATTTTATTAATATTTTCGATAAAATACGATTGACCTTGTTTGCCCTTCAAATTTTGTTAGCTTTGACCATACAGTTTTGTTTCGTTGCCTCAGAAAATGAAAAAGTAAGTGGCAAGTATTGTCTATAGTCTGTCGTGTCAATGTCAAAAATATAAACAAATTATTTACATTAAAATCTTTTACAATATTTCAATATTCTTGCGACTTGCCTCATAATCTCGTATTATCTCAACACATATTGGAAAAGAGTTATGGAATACAGGTAGTGCTTTGTTCCAACTTGCAGCAATAATAGTAATAATAGTGCAAACAAAATGTTTGTTCGTATTAGACAAGACTCGTATTAAGAAGACGAGAAAAGTGCTGTCGTGATGTAGGCGTGGAATATTACAAGGTATACATTGTATTATTGTTGCGAAGATTACATCTTCCAAAACTACTTTCCGTTTAAAACTTGCTACTGTTTCGGACGAAATTTCGAAAAATAAGATTGTATTTGTAAAAAAGAAAACCGGTCAAGAGCGAGTCGGACTCGCACACCGCGGGTTCCGTACTATCATATATTAAAAAAAATGTGCTATTTAGAGACATCGTTTTATTTTTCCTGTAATCTTTACACAAATTTCTAGGGGGGACTTTCGGGGGGGTCGGTATTTTTTTTACGTTTTTCATTAAAAGTCAAAAATTGTGCCTAAAAAATAAAAAATAAATGTTTGAGAATGTGAAAACGGCACTCTTTCATATATATATATACCCCACATGCCCTAGTAGCCCCACTTCGAATTCTTAAGACCCCCTTTCAGTCCCTGTTGCAAAAAAATATCTGTATTTTTATTTCGTTCTTATTTTAAAATAGTTGGGCAAACGTCATTGACCGAACCAAGGGAGGCACTTTTTAAGGTTCCGGCAACCCGTACAAACTTATTAAAGTTTGCACCGGTGATTCGGGCAGTAAGAATCCTTAATAGTGTCTCTCGGCGTTTGGAAATATTTTCTTGTTCTTTGGCGGAATTCCATGAGATATCCAGCTGTGACAGACTGAGTCGCACCATAAGGGTTCCTTTATCATTTTGGTACGGAACCCTAATAACATTGATTTGATTTTGTCGTCTTGACGTCTATTGACACTTTCGACAGATGTGAGATGGATGACGTTGTGTTGACAGATTTAAATTTTTAATTATGTACTAGTGAGGCAACAGCACATACTTTTGTGCACCCTGATGACGTCACCTACCTTGAAAATATAAAATATTTAAATTTTTTTTTTTTAAAGAACTATTGAGCCAATCATCAAAATATTCAAATTAGTTTCTCAAGATGCTCTAAATTTTCAAAAAATAAAATAAAATGTAATGGTGAAAAATTTTAGACAATCCCCATTGTGGTCGTATTATTGACTTACATATAATAGGTACTAGGTAGAGGGACGGTGGAATTCTCTTGATGCTCTCATTACAAAACCAAACATTTTATATGCCTTGTTGATTATATTGTCTACATGAGCATCAAGATGAAGCTTTGAGTCCAACTGTACGCCTAAATCATGAATACAATTAACTTTGTTCAGTGGAGTGTTTCCGAAAGAATAATTGAATTTCGTCACGTTTTTCTTCTTTGTAAACGTAATGCTATGACATTGAGATATACTTGGGCAGAGTTTGTTAACATAAGAATAGTCTAGGAAATGGTCAAGGTCTTTCTGAAATTCTAAACAGTCGGTTAAATGGCTAATGTTTTTATATATCTTCAAATCGTCTGCATACGGGAGGAACTTAGATTTTTTAATACGGTCTTTAACGTCGTTAATAAATAAAATGAACAAAAGGGCACCTAAAATTGAGCCTTGAGGAACTCCGGAAGTGACTTTAACCATGCGAGAATCATAGCCATTGATAACCACTTTCTGCGTCCTATTGGAAACATATGATACAAACCAACGCAATAAACTTCCTCTAATACAATTGAACGCAATTTTGTCAAGAAGTAGTCTGTGATCAACTTTATCGAAGGCTTTTTGGAAGTCAGTATAGACCACATCAATTTGCTGTCTACTGTCAATGCCTTCGAATAGACGTTTGGTAAAAACAAGGAGGTTACTTACACAGGTCCTACCTTTAACGAACACATGTTGCTCTTTAATTAAGATGCTATGAAGAATAGGGTAGATCTCATTGTGCCCCAGTCTTTCAAAAAGTTTGGATAGCCCTGACTACAAAGAGATTGGGCAATATTTGGAAACGTCACTCTTAGAGCCACATTTATGAACCGGAACCATGTTCGCTTGTTTCCATACATCAGGGAAAACCCCATAGGAAAGACATTTATTAAATAGTATGAAGAGAGGAGAGCTCAGTGTGCCACATGTGTTTTTAAAAAAAATATTGTAGGGATACTATCTGGCCCAGGTCCTTTGGAAGCATCCAGTGACTGTAGTTCTTTTCATATTTTTTGTAATGAAAAGAATTACAAATATTTATATCACTATCAGGATTGGCGCGTGGTGGTACCCATGAAGTATGATCAAAAGAAGATGGTTCATATACTGATAGAAAAAATAGAGAATAAATTACAATTGGTGACAGGGCCATCTGAGGCCTGTGGGAGATAGTGAACTGAAGCCGGAATACTATTATTAGAGTTATGACTAGAAACATACTACGTAAGTGGAACCCCTTCATGCCAGTACCCGCTCACATGTACCACAATCACGTGAGCTGTTCCAAAAATTGTTAGTGAAAACTAACAATTTTTGGAACAGCTCACGTTTAATACTGTCAACGCTCGTACTGTCGTACGTGACATGAGCATTTGATCAATGCTTACAGACAAGTCTGAGTGCGCCATAAAAATCAGGTACACATTTGAAGAGATTAACAATGATTATAATAAAATTGTATAAAAAAAATAGGGTGCTGAATATCTATGTATGATTACATGCTTAGTTTGTAATAAAGATATAAAATAAAATGACTTACCACTTTCGGCTCCAGCAAAAGCATGTGACGAGCTGTCATCCCCGTGAGCTTCTGTATTTGATAAATGGTTTTATTAGTGAATAGTGTTCGTGTGAAAATACAACAATTTTAACAGTAGAGTACGGTTTGCGCAATTGTTTTTACTAATAGAAGGGTTAGTTGTTTTAACAATGACTTGTTCAAACTTTCTCCATTGTCCACTTCCATCACAGTTAATCCTGTCAGTCGGGATTGTCGAAAATTTGATTTTACTCTCTTGACGTGTCCAATTAAAGTAATTGGACTACGTAAGTGGAACCCCTTCATGCCAGTACCCGCTCACACGTACCACAACCACCACATAGCAGCAACAAAATGTAGGCAAGCAGTGGTTATGTATGAATAGTGTTGCTGCAGCTTCTTGCAGTTGCGTTGTGGTAACTACAGCTACAAAATTTCGATATGGTGTCAGCTAGTAATTTGTTTCCAATATTGTCAAGTATGTTTATTAGTTTATTTCTTACGAATGTGTGCCATCTGTTGAGATTTCCTTGTAGCCGTGACAACACTACAGCGGAATCAGTCCAACAAAATATCTGACTCTTTGGGATGTGCGTCGCCTCACTGATATGCTTAAGTAACTTTGACAGGTGGACTTCACAACAATTTTCCATTTCACTAACAATTTTTGGAACAGCTCAGGTTTAATACTGTTAACGCTCCGCCGAGCGTTGACGGTACTGTCGTATGTGACATGAGCATTTGTACAATGCTAGCAGACAAGTGTGAGTGCGCCATAAAAAAATCACGTACGCATTTGAAGAGATTAACAATGATTATAATAAAATTGTATCAAAAAAAAAAAAAAAAATAGGGTGCTGAATAACTATGTATGGTTACATGCTTAGTTTGTATAAAGATATAAAATAAAATGACTTACCACTTGCGGTTCCAGCAAAAGCATCTGGTGAGCAGTCATCCTCACTATCTTCTGTATTTAAAAAGTGATTTTGTTAGTGGATAATGTTCGTGTGAAAATACAACAATTTTAACGGTAGAGTACGGTTTGCGTATTTGTTTTTACTAAAAAAAAAGGTTAGTTTCTTTAACAATGACTTGTTCAAACTTTCTCAATTGTCCAGTTCTATCTCAGTTAAACCTGTCAGTCGGGATTGTCGAAAATTTGATTTTACTCTCTTGACGTGTCCAATTAAACTAATTGGACTACGTAAGTGGAACCCCTTCATGCCAGTACCCGCTCACACGTACCACAACCACCACATAGCAGCAACAAAATGTAGGCAAGCAGTGGTTATGTATGAATAGTGTTGCTGCAGCTTCTTGCAGTTGCGTTGTGGTAACTACAGCTACAAAATTTCGATGTGGTGTCAGCTAGTAATTTGTTTCCAATATTGTCAAGTATGGTTATTGGTCTATTTCTTACGAATGTGTGCCATCTGTTGAGATCTCCTTGCAGCTGTGACAACACTATCGTGGAATCAGGCCAACAAAATATCTCACTCTTTGGGATGTGCGTCGCCTCACTGATATGCTTAAGTAACTTTGACAGGTGGACTACACAACTATTTTTCATTTCACTAACAATTTTTGCAACTGCCCACGTTTAATACTGTCAACGCTCGTACTGTCGTATGTGACATGAGCATTTGATCAATGCTTACAGACAAGTCTGAGTGCGCCATAAAAAATCAGGAACGCATTTGAAGAGATTACCAATGATTATAATTAAATTGTATAAAAAAAAGTAGGGTGCCGAATATCTATGTATGATTACATGCTTAGTTTGTAATAAAGATATAAAATAAAATGACTTACCACTTTCGGCTCCAGCAAAAGCATGTGATGAGCTGTCATCCCCGTTAGCTTCTGTATTTGATAAATGGTTTTATTAGTGAATAGTGTTAGTGTGAAAATACAACAATTTTAACGGTAGAGTACGGTTTGCGCAATTGTTTTTACAAATAGAAGGGTTAGTTTCTTTAACAATGACTTGTTCAAACTTTCTCAATTGTCCACTTCTATCACAGTTAAATCTGTCAGTCGGGATTGTCGAAAATTTGATTTTACTCTCTTGACGTGTCCAATTAAAGTAATTGGACTACGTTAGTGGAACCCCTTCATGCCAGTACCCGCTCACACGTACCACAACCACCACATAGCAGCAACAAAATGTAGGCAAGCAGTGGTTATGTATGAATAGTGTTGCTGCAGCTTCTTGCAGTTGCGTTGTGGTAACTACAGCTACAAAATTTCGATGTGGTGTCAGCTAGTAATTTGTTTCCAATATTGTCAAGTATGGTTATTGGTCTATTTCTTACGAATGTGTGCCATCTGTTGAGATCTCCTTGCAGCTGTGACAACACTATCGTGGAATCAGGCCAACAAAATATCTCACTCTTTGGGATGTGCGTCGCCTCACTGATATGCTTAAGTAACTTTGACAGGTGGACTACACAACTATTTTTCATTTCACTAACAATTTTTGCAACTGCCCACGTTTAATACTGTCAACGCTCGTACTGTCGTATGTGACATGAGCATTTGATCAATGCTTACAGACAAGTCTGAGTGCGCCATAAAAAATCAGGAACGCATTTGAAGAGATTACCAATGATTATAATTAAATTGTATAAAAAAAAGTAGGGTGCCGAATATCTATGTATGATTACATGCTTAGTTTGTAATAAAGATATAAAATAAAATGACTTACCACTTTCGGCTCCAGCAAAAGCATGTGATGAGCTGTCATCCCCGTTAGCTTCTGTATTTGATAAATGGTTTTATTAGTGAATAGTGTTAGTGTGAAAATACAACAATTTTAACGGTAGAGTACGGTTTGCGCAATTGTTTTTACAAATAGAAGGGTTAGTTTCTTTAACAATGACTTGTTCAAACTTTCTCAATTGTCCACTTCTATCACAGTTAAATCTGTCAGTCGGGATTGTCGAAAATTTGATTTTACTCTCTTGACGTGTCCAATTAAAGTAATTGGACTACGTTAGTGGAACCCCTTCATGCCAGTACCCGCTCACACGTACCACAACCACCACATAGCAGCAACAAAATGTAGGCAAGCAGTGGTTATGTATGAATAGTGTTGCTGCAGCTTCTTGCAGTTGCGTTGTGGTAACTACAGCTACAAAATTTCGATGTGGTGTCAGCTAGTAATTTGTTTCCAATATTGTCAAGTATGGTTATTAGTCTATTTCTTACGAATGTGTGCCATCTGTTGAGATCTCCTTGCACCTGTGACAACACTATCGTGGAATCAGGCCAACAAAATATCTGACTCTTTGGGATGTGCGTCGCCTCACTGATATGCTTTAGTAACTTTGACAGGTGGACTGCACAACTATTTTTCATTTCACTAACAATTTTTGGAACAGCTCACGTTTAATACTGTCAACGCTCGTACTGTCGTACGTGACATGAGCATTTGATCAATGCTTACAGACAAGTCTGAGTGCGCCATAAAAATCAGGTACACATTTGAAGAGATTAACAATGATTATAATAAAATTGTATAAAAAAAAAATAGGGTGCTGAATATCTATGTATGATTACATGCTTAGTTTGTAATAAAGATATAAAATAAAATGACTTACCACTTTCGGCTCCAGCAAAAGCATGTGACGAGTTGTCATCCCCGTGAGCTTCTGTATTTGATAAATGGTTTTATTAGTGAATAGTGTTCGTGTGAAAATACAACAATTTTAACAGTAGAGTACGGTTTGCGCAATTGTTTTTACTAATAGAAGGGTTAGTTTCTTTAACAATGACTTGTTCAAACTTTCTCAATTGTCCACTTCTATTACACTCTTAATCCTGTCAGTCGGGATTGTCGAAAATTTGATTTTACTCTCTTGACGTGTCCAATTAAACTAATTGGACTACGTAAGTGGAACCCCTTCATGCCAGTACCCGCTCACACGTACCACAACCACCACATAGCAGCAACAAAATGTAGGCAAGCAGTGGTTATGTATGAATAGTGTTGCTGCAGCTTCTTGCAGTTGCGTTGTGGTAACTACAGCTACAAAATTTCGATGTGGTGTCAGCTAGTAATTTGTTTCCAATATTGTCAAGTATGTTTATTAGTTTATTTCTTACGAATGTGTGCCATCTGTTGAGATTTCCTTGTAGCCGTGACAACACTACAGCGGAATCAGTCCAACAAAATATCTGACTCTTTGGGATGTGCGTCGCCTCACTGATATGCTTAAGTAACTTTGACAGGTGGACTACACAACTATTTTTCATTTCACTAACAATTTTTGCAACAGCCCACGTTTAATACTGTCAACGCTCGTACTGTCGTATGTGACATGAGCATTTGATCAATGCTTACAGACAAGTCTGAGTGCGCCATAAAATATCAGGTACGCATTTGAAGAGATTACCAATGATTATAATTAAATTGTATAAAAAAAAAAAATAGGGTGCCGAATATCTATGTATGATTACATGCTTAGTTTGTAATAAAGATATAAAATAAAATGACTTACCACTTTCGGCTCCAGCAAAAGCATGTGATGAGCTGTCATCCCCGTGAGCTTCTGTATTTGATAAATGGTTTTATTAGTGAATAGTGTTCGTGTGAAAATACAACAATTTTAACGGTAGAGTACGGTTTGCGCAATTGTTTTTACAAATAGAAGGGTTAGTTTCTTTAACAATGACTTGTTCAAACTTTCTCAATTGTCCACTTCTATCACAGTTAAACCTGTCAGTCGGGATTGTCGAAAATTTGATTTTACTCTCTTGACGTGTCCAATTTAACTAATTGGACTACGTAAGTGGAACCCCTTCATGCCAGTACCCGCTCACACGTACCACAACCACCACATAGCAGCAACAAAATGTAGGCAAGCAGTGGTTATGTATGAATAGTGTTGCTGCAGCTTCTTGCAGTTGCGTTGTGGTAACTACAGCTACAAAATTTCGATGTGGTGTCAGCTAGTAATTTGTTTCCAATATTGTCAAGTATGGTTATTAGTCTATTTCTTACGAATGTGTGCCATCTGTTGAGATCTCCTTACAGCTGTGACAACACTATCGTGGAATCAGGCCAACAAAATATCTGACTCTTTGGGATGTGCGTCGCCTCACTGATATGCTTTAGTAACTTTGACAGGTCGACTGCACAACTATTTTTCATTTCACTAACAATTTTTGGAACAGCTCACGTTTAATACTGTCAACGCTCGTACTGTCGTACGTGACATGAGCATTTGATCAATGCTTACAGACAAGTCTGAGTGCGCCATAAAAATCAGGTACACATTTGAAGAGATTAACAATGATTTTAATAAAATTGTATAAAAAAAAAAATAGGGTGCTGAATATCTATGTATGATTACATGCTTAGTTTGTAATAAAGATATAAAATAAAATGACTTACTACTTTCGGCTCCAGCTAAAGCATGTGACGAGCTGTCATCCCCGTGAGCTTCTGTATTTGATAAATGGTTTTATTAGTGAATAGTGTTAGTGTGAAAATACAACAATTTTAACGGTAGAGTACGGTTTGCGCAATTGTTTTTACAAATAGAAGGGTTAGTTTCTTTAACAATGACTTGTTCAAACTTTCTCAATTGTCCACTTCTATCACAGTTAAATCTGTCAGTCGGGATTGTCGAAAATTTGATTTTACTCTCTTGACGTGTCCAATTAAAGTAATTGGACTACGTTAGTGGAACCCCTTCATGCCAGTACCCGCTCACACGTACCACAACCACCACATAGCAGCAACAAAATGTAGGCAAGCAGTGGTTATGTATGAATAGTGTTGCTGCAGCTTCTTGCAGTTGCGTTGTGGTAACTACAGCTACAAAATTTCGATGTGGTGTCAGCTAGTAATTTGTTTCCAATATTGTCAAGTATGGTTATTAGTCTATTTCTTACGAATGTGTGCCATCTGTTGAGATCTCCTTGCACCTGTGACAACACTATCGTGGAATCAGGCCAACAAAATATCTGACTCTTTGGGATGTGCGTCGCCTCACTGATATGCTTTAGTAACTTTGACAGGTGGACTGCACAACTATTTTTCATTTCACTAACAATTTTTGGAACAGCTCACGTTTAATACTGTCAACGCTCGTACTGTCGTACGTGACATGAGCATTTGATCAATGCTTACAGACAAGTCTGAGTGCGCCATAAAAATCAGGTACACATTTGAAGAGATTAACAATGATTATAATAAAATTGTATAAAAAAAAAATAGGGTGCTGAATATCTATGTATGATTACATGCTTAGTTTGTAATAAAGATATAAAATAAAATGACTTACCACTTTCGGCTCCAGCAAAAGCATGTGACGAGTTGTCATCCCCGTGAGCTTCTGTATTTGATAAATGGTTTTATTAGTGAATAGTGTTCGTGTGAAAATACAACAATTTTAACAGTAGAGTACGGTTTGCGCAATTGTTTTTACTAATAGAAGGGTTAGTTTCTTTAACAATGACTTGTTCAAACTTTCTCAATTGTCCACTTCTATTACACTCTTAATCCTGTCAGTCGGGATTGTCGAAAATTTGATTTTACTCTCTTGACGTGTCCAATTAAACTAATTGGACTACGTAAGTGGAACCCCTTCATGCCAGTACCCGCTCACACGTACCACAACCACCACATAGCAGCAACAAAATGTAGGCAAGCAGTGGTTATGTATGAATAGTGTTGCTGCAGCTTCTTGCAGTTGCGTTGTGGTAACTACAGCTACAAAATTTCGATGTGGTGTCAGCTAGTAATTTGTTTCCAATATTGTCAAGTATGTTTATTAGTTTATTTCTTACGAATGTGTGCCATCTGTTGAGATTTCCTTGTAGCCGTGACAACACTACAGCGGAATCAGTCCAACAAAATATCTGACTCTTTGGGATGTGCGTCGCCTCACTGATATGCTTAAGTAACTTTGACAGGTGGACTACACAACTATTTTTCATTTCACTAACAATTTTTGCAACAGCCCACGTTTAATACTGTCAACGCTCGTACTGTCGTATGTGACATGAGCATTTGATCAATGCTTACAGACAAGTCTGAGTGCGCCATAAAATATCAGGTACGCATTTGAAGAGATTACCAATGATTATAATTAAATTGTATAAAAAAAAAAAATAGGGTGCCGAATATCTATGTATGATTACATGCTTAGTTTGTAATAAAGATATAAAATAAAATGACTTACCACTTTCGGCTCCAGCAAAAGCATGTGATGAGCTGTCATCCCCGTGAGCTTCTGTATTTGATAAATGGTTTTATTAGTGAATAGTGTTCGTGTGAAAATACAACAATTTTAACGGTAGAGTACGGTTTGCGCAATTGTTTTTACAAATAGAAGGGTTAGTTTCTTTAACAATGACTTGTTCAAACTTTCTCAATTGTCCACTTCTATCACAGTTAAACCTGTCAGTCGGGATTGTCGAAAATTTGATTTTACTCTCTTGACGTGTCCAATTTAACTAATTGGACTACGTAAGTGGAACCCCTTCATGCCAGTACCCGCTCACACGTACCACAACCACCACATAGCAGCAACAAAATGTAGGCAAGCAGTGGTTATGTATGAATAGTGTTGCTGCAGCTTCTTGCAGTTGCGTTGTGGTAACTACAGCTACAAAATTTCGATGTGGTGTCAGCTAGTAATTTGTTTCCAATATTGTCAAGTATGGTTATTAGTCTATTTCTTACGAATGTGTGCCATCTGTTGAGATCTCCTTACAGCTGTGACAACACTATCGTGGAATCAGGCCAACAAAATATCTGACTCTTTGGGATGTGCGTCGCCTCACTGATATGCTTTAGTAACTTTGACAGGTCGACTGCACAACTATTTTTCATTTCACTAACAATTTTTGGAACAGCTCACGTTTAATACTGTCAACGCTCGTACTGTCGTACGTGACATGAGCATTTGATCAATGCTTACAGACAAGTCTGAGTGCGCCATAAAAATCAGGTACACATTTGAAGAGATTAACAATGATTTTAATAAAATTGTATAAAAAAAAAAATAGGGTGCTGAATATCTATGTATGATTACATGCTTAGTTTGTAATAAAGATATAAAATAAAATGACTTACTACTTTCGGCTCCAGCTAAAGCATGTGACGAGCTGTCATCCCCGTGAGCTTCTGTATTTGATAAATGGTTTTATTAGTGAATAGTGTTCATGTGAAAATACAACAATTTTAACAGTAGAGTACGGTTTGCGCAATTGTTTTTACTAATAGAAGGGTTAGTTGTTTTAACAATGACTTGTTCAAACTTTCTCCATTGTCCACTTCCATCACAGTTAATCCTGTCAGTCGGGATTGTCGAAAATTTGATTTTACTCTCTTGACGTGTCCAATTAAACTAATTGGACTACGTAAGTGGAACCCCTTCATGCCAGTACCCGCTCACACGTACCACAACCACCACATAGCAGCAACAAAATGTAGGCAAGCAGTGGTTATGTATGAATAGTGTTGCTGCAGCTTCTTGCAGTTGCGTTGTGGTAACTACAGCTACAAAATTTCGATGTGGTGTCAGCTAGTAATTTGTTTCCAATATTGTCAAGTATGGTTATTAGTCTATTTCTTACGAATGTGTGCCATCTGTTGAGATCTCCTTGCACCTGTGACAACACTATCGTGGAATCAGGCCAACAAAATATCTGACTCTTTGGGATGTGCGTCGCCTCACTGATATGCTTTAGTAACTTTGACAGGTGGACTGCACAACTATTTTTCATTTCACTAACAATTTTTGCAACAGCCCACGTTTAATACTGTCAACGCTCGTACTGTCGTATGTGACATGAGCATTTGATCAATGCTTACAGACAAGTCTGAGTGCGCCATAAAAAATCAGGTACGCATTTGAAGAGATTACCAATGATTATAATTAAATTGTATAAAAAAAAAAAATAGGGTGCCGAATATCTATGTATGATTACATGCTTAGTTTGTAATAAAGATATAAAATAAAATGACTTACCACTTTCGGCTCCAGCAAAAGCATGTGATGAGCTGTCATCCCCGTGAGCTTCTGTATTTGATAAATGGTTTTATTAGTGAATAGTGTTCGTGTGAAAATACAACAATTTTAACGGTAGAGTACGGTTTGCGCAATTGTTTTTACTAATAGAAGGGTTAGTTGTTTTAACAATGACTTGTTCAAACTTTCTCCATTGTCCACTTCCATCACAGTTAATCCTGTCAGTCGGGATTGTCGAAAATTTGATTTTACTCTCTTGACGTGTCCAATTAAACTAATTGGACTACGTGAGTGGAACCCCTTCATGCCAGTACCCGCTCACACGTACCACAACCACCACATAGCAGCAACAAAATGTAGGCAAGCAGTGGTTATGTATGAATAGTGTTGCTGCAGCTTCTTGCAGTTGCGTTGTGGTAACTACAGCTACAAAATTTCGATGTGTTGTCAGCTAGTAATTTGTTTCCAATATTGTCAAGTATGTTTATTAGTTTATTTCTTACGAATGTGTGCCATCTGTTGAGATTTCCTTGTAGCCGTGACAACACTACAGCGGAATCAGTCCAACAAAATATCTGACTCTTTGAGATGTGCGTCGCCTCACTGATATGCTTAAGTAACTTTGACAGGTGGACTACACAACTATTTTTCATTTCACTAACAATTTTTGCAACAGCCCACGTTTAATACTGTCAACGCTCGTACTGTCGTATGTGACATGAGCATTTGATCAATGCTTACAGACAAGTCTGAGTGCGCCATAAAAAATCAGGTACGCATTTGAAGAGATTACCAATGATTATAATTAAATTGTACAAAAAAAAAAAATAGGGTGCCGAATATCTATGTATGATTACATGCTTAGTTTGTAATAAAGATATAAAATAAAATGACTTACCACTTTCGGCTCCAGCAAAAGCATGTGATGAGCTGTCATCCCCGTGAGCTTCTGTATTTGATAAATGGTTTTATTAGTGAATAGTGTTAGTGTGAAAATACAACAATTTTAACGGTAGAGTACGGTTTGCGCAATTGTTTTTACAAAAAGAAGGGTTAGTTTCTTTAACAATGACTTGTTCAAACTTTCTCAATTGTCCACTTCTATCACAGTTAAATCTGTCAGTCGGGATTGTCGAAAATTTGATTTTACTCTCTTGACGTGTCCAATTAAAGTAATTGGACTACGTTAGTGGAACCCCTTCATGCCAGTACCCGCTCACACGTACCACAACCACCACATAGCAGCAACAAAATGTAGGCAAGCAGTGGTTATGTATGAATAGTGTTGCTGCAGCTTCTTGCAGTTGCGTTGTGGTAACTACAGCTACAAAATTTCGATGTGGTGTCAGCTAGTAATTTGTTTCCAATATTGTCAAGTATGGTTATTAGTCTATTTCTTACGAATGTGTGCCATCTGTTGAGATCTCCTTGCACCTGTGACAACACTATCGTGGAATCAGGCCAACAAAATATCTGACTCTTTGGGATGTGCGTCGCCTCACTGATATGCTTTAGTAACTTTGACAGGTGGACTGCACAACTATTTTTCATTTCACTAACAATTTTTGGAACAGCTCACGTTTAATACTGTCAACGCTCGTACTGTCGTACGTGACATGAGCATTTGATCAATGCTTACAGACAAGTCTGAGTGCGCCATAAAAATCAGGTACACATTTGAAGAGATTAACAATGATTATAATAAAATTGTATAAAAAAAAAAATAGGGTGCTGAATATCTATGTATGATTACATGCTTAGTTTGTAATAAAGATATAAAATAAAATGACTTACTACTTTCGGCTCCAGCTAAAGCATGTGACGAGCTGTCATCCCCGTGAGCTTCTGTATTTGATAAATGGTTTTATTAGTGAATAGTGTTCGTGTGAAAATACAACAATTTTAACGGTAGAGTACGGTTTGCGCAATTGTTTTTACAAATAGAAGGGTTAGTTTCTTTAACAATGACTTGTTCAAACTTTTTCAATTGTCCACTTCTATCACAGTTAAACCTGTCAGTCGGGATTGTCGAAAATTTGATTTTACTCTCTTGACGTGTCCAATTAAACTAATTGGACTACGTAAGTGGAACCCCTTCATGCCAGTACCCGCTCACACGTACCACAACCACCACATAGCAGCAACAAAATGTAGGCAAGCAGTGGTTATGTATGAATAGTGTTGCTGCAGCTTCTTGCAGTTGCGTTGTGGTAACTACAGCTACAAAATTTCGATGTGGTGTCAGCTAGTAATTTGTTTCCAATATTGTCAAGTATGTTTATTAGTTTATTTCTTACGAATGTGTGCCATCTGTTGAGATTTCCTTGTAGCCGTGACAACACTACAGCGGAATCAGTCCAACAAAATATCTGACTCTTTGGGATGTGCGTCGCCTCACTGATATGCTTTAGTAACTTTGACAGGTGGACTGCACAACTATTTTTCATTTCACTAACAATTTTTGGAACAGCTCACGTTTAATACTGTCAACGCTCGTACTGTCGTACGTGACATGAGCATTTGATCAATGCTTACAGACAAGTCTGAGTGCGCCATAAAAATCAGGTACACATTTGAAGAGATTAACAATGATTATAATAAAATTGTATAAAAAAAAAAATAGGGTGCTGAATATCTATGTATGATTACATGCTTAGTTTGTAATAAAGATATAAAATAAAATGACTTACTACTTTCGGCTCCAGCTAAAGCATGTGACGAGCTGTCATCCCCGTGAGCTTCTGTATTTGATAAATGGTTTTATTAGTGAATAGTGTTCATGTGAAAATACAACAATTTTAACAGTAGAGTACGGTTTGCGCAATTGTTTTTACTAATAGAAGGGTTAGTTGTTTTAACAATGACTTGTTCAAACTTTCTCCATTGTCCACTTCCATCACAGTTAATCCTGTCAGTCGGGATTGTCGAAAATTTGATTTTACTCTCTTGACGTGTCCAATTAAACTAATTGGACTACGTAAGTGGAACCCCTTCATGCCAGTACCCGCTCACACGTACCACAACCACCACATAGCAGCAACAAAATGTAGGCAAGCAGTGGTTATGTATGAATAGTGTTGCTGCAGCTTCTTGCAGTTGCGTTGTGGTAACTACAGCTACAAAATTTCGATGTGTTGTCAGCTAGTAATTTGTTTCCAATATTGTCAAGTATGTTTATTAGTTTATTTCTTACGAATGTGTGCCATCTGTTGAGATTTCCTTGTAGCCGTGACAACACTACAGCGGAATCAGTCCAACAAAATATCTGACTCTTTGAGATGTGCGTCGCCTCACTGATATGCTTAAGTAACTTTGACAGGTGGACTACACAACTATTTTTCATTTCACTAACAATTTTTGCAACAGCCCACGTTTAATACTGTCAACGCTCGTACTGTCGTATGTGACATGAGCATTTGATCAATGCTTACAGACAAGTCTGAGTGCGCCATAAAAAATCAGGAACGCATTTGAAGAGATTACCAATGATTATAATTAAATTGTACAAAAAAAAAAATAGGGTGCCGAATATCTATGTATGATTACATGCTTAGTTTGTAATAAAGATATAAAATAAAATGACTTACCACTTTCGGCTCCAGCAAAAGCATGTGATGAGCTGTCATCCCCGTGAGCTTCTGTATTTGATAAATGGTTTTATTAGTGAATAGTGTTCGTGTGAAAATACAACAATTTTAACGGTAGAGTACGGTTTGCGCAATTGTTTTTACAAATAGAAGGGTTAGTTTCTTTAACAATGACTTGTTCAAACTTTTTCAATTGTCCACTTCTATCACAGTTAAACCTGTCAGTCGGGATTGTCGAAAATTTGATTTTACTCTCTTGACGTGTCCAATTAAACTAATTGGACTACGTAAGTGGAACCCCTTCATGCCAGTACCCGCTCACACGTACCACAACCACCACATAGCAGCAACAAAATGTAGACAAGCAGTGGTTATGTATGAATAGTGTTGCTGCAGCTTCTTGCAGTTGCGTTGTGGTAACTACAGCTACAAAATTTCGATGTGGTGTCAGCTAGTAATTTGTTTCCAATATTGTCAAGTATGGTTATTAGTCTATTTCTTACGAATGTGTGCCATCTGTTGAGATCTCCTTGCAGCTGTGACAACACTATCGTGGAATCAGGCCAACAAAATATCTGACTCTTTGGGATGTGCGTCGCCTCACTGATATGCTTTAGTAACTTTGACAGGTGGACTGCACAACTATTTTTCATTTCACTAACAATTTTTGGAACAGCTCACGTTTAATACTGTCAACGCTCGTACTGTCGTACGTGACATGAGCATTTGATCAATGCTTACAGACAAGTCTGAGTGCGCCATAAAAATCAGGTACACATTTGAAGAGATTAACAATGATTATAATAAAATTGTATAAAAAAAAAAAATAGGGTGCTGAATATCTATGTATGATTACATGCTTGGTTTGTAATAAAGATATAAAATAAAATGACTTACTACTTTCGGCTCCAGCTAAAGCATGTGACGAGCTGTCATCCCCGTGAGCTTCTGTATTTGATAAATGGTTTTATTAGTGAATAGTGTTCATGTTAAAATACAACAATTTTAACAGTAGAGTACGGTTTGCGCAATTGCTTTTACAAATAGAAGGGTTAGTTGTTTTAACAATGACTTGTTCAAATTTTCTCCATTGTCCACTTCCATCACAGTTAATCCTGTCAGTCGGGATTGTCGAAAATTTGATTTTACTCTCTTGACGTGTCCAATTAAACTAATTGGACTACGTAAGTGGAACCCCTTCATGCCAGTACCCGCTCACACGTACCACAACCACCACATAGCAGCAACAAAATGTAGGCAAGCAGTGGTTTTGTATGAATAGTGTTGCTGCAGCTTCTTGCAGTTGCGTTGTGGTAACTACAGCTACAAAATTTCGATGTGTTGTCAGCTAGTAATTTGTTTCCAATATTGTCAAGTATGTTTATTAGTTTATTTCTTACGAATGTGTGCCATCTGTTGAGATTTCCTTGTAGCCGTGACAACACTACAGCGGAATCAGTCCAACAAAATATCTGACTCTTTGGGATGTGCGTCGCCTCACTGATATGCTTAAGTAACTTTGACAGGTGGACTACACAACTATTTTTCATTTCACTAACAATTTTTGGAACAGCTCACGTTTAATACTGTCAACGCTCGTACTGTCGTACGTGACATGAGCATTTGATCAATGCTTACAGACAAGTCTGAGTGCGCCATAAAAATCAGGTACACATTTGAAGAGATTAAAAATGATTATAATAAAATTGTATAAAAAAAAAATAGGGTGCTGAATATCTATGTATGATTACATGCTTAGTTTGTAATAAAGATATAAAATAAAATGACTTACCACTTTCGGCTCCAGCAAAAGCATGTGACGAGCTGTCATCCCCGTGAGCTTCTGTATTTGATAAATGGTTTTATTAGTGAATAGTGTTCATGTGAAAATACAACAATTTTAACAGTAGAGTACGGTTTGCGCAATTGTTTTTACTAATAGAAGGGTTAGTTGTTTTAACAATGACTTGTTCAAACTTTCTCCATTGTCCACTTCCATCACAGTTAATCCTGTCAGTCGGGATTGTCGAAAATTTGATTTTACTCTCTTGACGTGTCCAATTAAAATAATTGGACTACGTAAGTGGAACCCCTTCATGCCAGTACCCGCTCACACGTACCACAACCACCACATAGCAGCAACAAAATGTAGGCAAGCAGTGGTTATGTATGAATAGTGTTGCTGCAGCTTCTTGCAGTTGCGTTGTGGTAACTACGGCTACAAAATTTCGATGTGTTGTCAGCTAGTAATTTGTTTCCAATATTGTCAAGTATGTTTATTAGTTTATTTCTTACGAATGTGTGCCATCTGTTGAGATTTTATTGTAGCCGTGACAACACTACAGCGGAATCAGTCCAACAAAATATCTGACTCTTTGGGATGTGCGTCGCCTCACTGATATGCTTAAGTAACTATGACAGGTGGACTACACAGCTATTTTTCATTTCACTAACAATTTTTGCAACAGCCCACGTTTAATACTGTCAACGCTCGTACTGTCGTATGTGACATGAGCATTTGATCAATGCTTACAGACAAGTCTGAGTGCGCCATAAAAAATCAGGTACGCATTTGAAGAGATTACCAATGATTATAATTAAATTGTATAAAAAAAATAGGGTGCCAAATATCTATGTATGATTACATGCTTAGTTTGTAATAAAGATATAAAATAAAATGACTTACCACTTTCGGCTCCAGCAAAAGCATGTGATGAGCTGTCATCCCCGTGAGCTTCTGTATTTGATAAATGGTTTTATTAGTGAATAGTGTTCGTGTGAAAATACAACAATTTTAACGGTAGAGTACGGTTTGCGCAATTGTTTTTACAAATAGAAGGGTTAGTTTCTTTAACAATGACTTGTCCAAACTTTCTCAATTGTCCACTTCTATCACAGTTAAACCTGTCAGTCGGGATTGTCGAAAATTTGATTTTACTCTCTTGACGTGTCCAATTAAACTAATTGGACTACGTAAGTGGAACCCCTTCATGCCAGTACCCGCTCACACGTACCACAACCACCACATAGCAGCAACAAAATGTAGGCAAGCAGTGGTTATGTATGAATAGTGTTGCTGCAGCTTCTTGCAGTTGCGTTGTGGTAACTACAGCTACAAAATTTCGATGTGGTGTCAGCTAGTAATTTGTTTCCAATATTGTCAAGTATGGTTATTAGTCTATTTCTTACGAATGTGTGCCATCTGTTGAGATCTCCTTGCAGCTGTGACAACACTATCGTGGAATCAGGCCAACAAAATATCTGACTCTTTGGGATGTGCGTCGCCTCACTGATATGCTTTAGTAACTTTGACAGGTGGACTGCACAACTATTTTTCATTTCACTAACAATTTTTGCAACAGCCCACGTTTAATACTGTCAACGCTCGTACTGTCGTATGTGACATGAGCATTTGATCAATGCTTACAGACAAGTCTGAGTGCGCCATAAAAAATCAGGTACGCATTTGAAGAGATTACCAATGATTATAATTAAATTGTATAAAAAAAAAATAGGGTGCCGAATATCTATGTATGATTACATGCTTAGTTTGTAATAAAGATATAAAATAAAATGACTTACCACTTTCGGCTCCAGCAAAAGCATGTGATGAGCTGTCATCCCCGTGAGCTTCTGTATTTGATAAATGGTTTTATTAGTGAATAGTGTTCGTGTGAATATACAAAAATTTTAACGGTAGAGTACGGTTTGCGCAATTGTTTTTACAAATAGAAGGGTTAGTTTCTTTAACAATGACTTGTTCAAACTTTCTCAATTGTCCACTTCTATCACAGTTAAACCTGTCAGTCGGGATTGTCGAAAATTTGATTTTACTCTCTTGACGTGTCCAATTAAACTAATTGGACTACGTAAGTGGAACCCCTTCATGCCAGTACCCGCTCACACGTACCACAACCACCACATAGCAGCAACAAAATGTAGGCGAGCAGTGGTTATGTATGAATAGTGTTGCTGCAGCTTCTTGCAGTTGCGTTGTGGTAACTACAGCTACAAAATTTCGATGTGGTGTCAGCTAGTAATTTGTTTCCAATATTGTCAAGTATGGTTATTAGTCTATTTCTTACGAATGTGTGCCATCTGTTAAGATCTCCTTGCAGCTGTGACAACACTATCGTGGAATCAGGCCAACAAAATATCTGACTCTTTGGGATGTGCGTCGCCTCACTGATATGCTTTAGTAACTTTGACAGGTGGACTGCACAACTATTTTTCATTTCACTAACAATTTTTGCAACAGCCCACGTTTAATACTGTCAACGCTCGTACTGTCGTATGTGACATGAGCATTTGATCAATGCTTACAGACAAGTCTGAGTGCGCCATAAAAAATCAGGTACGCATTTGAAGAGATTACCAATGATTATAATTAAATTGTATAAAAAAAAAAATAGGGTGCCGAATATCTATGTATGATTACATGCTTAGTTTGTAATAAAGATATAAAATAAAATGACTTACCACTTTCGGCTCCAGCAAAAGCATGTGACGAGCTGTCATCCCCGTGAGCTTCTGGATTTGATAAATGGTTTTATTAGTGAATAGTGTTCGTGTGAAAATACAACAATTTTAACAGTAGAGTACGGTTTGCGCAATTGTTTTTACTAATAGAAGGGTTAGTTGTTTTAACAATGACTTGTTCAAACTTTCTCTATTGTCCACTTCCATCACAGTTAATCCTGTCAGTCGGGATTGTCGAAAATTTGATTTTACTCTCTTGACGTGTCCAATTAAACTAATTGGACTACGTAAGTGGAACCCCTTCATGCCAGTACCCGCTCACACGTACCACAACAACCACATAGCAGCAACAAAATGTAGGCAAGCAGTGGTTATGTATGAATAGTGTTGCTGCAGCTTCTTGCAGTTGCATTGTGGTAACTACAGCTACAAAATTTCGATGTGGTGTCAGCTAGTAATTTGTTTCCAATATTGTCAAGTATGGTTATTAGTCTATTTCTTACGAATGTGTGCCATCTGTTGAGATCCCCTTGCAGCTGGGACAACACTATCGTGGAATCAGGCCAACAAAATATCTGACTCTTTGGGATGTGCGTCGCCTCACTGATATGCTTTAGTAATTTTGACAGGTGGACTGCACAACTATTTTTCATTTCACTAACAATTTTTGGAACAGCTCACGTTTAATACTGTCAACGCTCGTACTGTCGTACGTGACATGAGTATTTGATCAATGCTTACAGACAAGTCTGAGTGCGCCATAAAAATCAGGTACACATTTGAAGAGATTAACAATGATTATAATAAAATTGTATAAAAAAAAAAATAGGGTGCTGAATATCTATGTATGATTACATGCTTAGTTTGTAATAAAGATATAAAATATAATGACTTACCACTTTCGGCTCCAGCTAAAGCATGTGACGAGCTGTCATCCCCGTGAGCTTCTGTATTTGATAAATAGTTTTATTAGTGAATAGTGTTCGTGTGAAAATACAACAATTTTAACGGTAGAGTACGGTTTGCGCAATTGTTTTTACAAATAGAAGGGTTAGTTTCTTTAACAATGACTTGTTCAAACTTTCTCCATTGTCCACTTCCATCACAGTTAAACCTGTCAGTCGGGATTGTCGAAAATTTGATTTTACTCTCTTGACGTGTCCAATTAAACTAATTGGACTACGTAAGTGGAACCCCTTCATGCCAGTACCCGCTCACACGTACCACAACCACCACATAGCAGCAACAAAATGTAGGCAAGCAGTGGTTATGTATGAATAGTGTTGCTGCAGCTTCTTGCAGTTGCGTTGTGGTAACTACAGCTACAAAATTTCGATGTGGTGTCAGCTAGTAATTTGTTTCCAATATTGTCAAGTATGGTTATTAGTCTATTTCTTATGAATGTGTGCCATCTGTTGAGATCTCCTTGCAGCTGTGACAACACTATCGTGGAATCAGGCCAACAAAATATCTGACTCTTTGGGATGTGCGTCGCCTCACTGATATGCTTTAGTAACTTTGACAGGTGGACTGCACAACTATTTTTCATTTCACTAACAATTTTTGGAACAGCTCACGTTTAATACTGTCAACGCTCGTACTGTCGTACGTGACATGAGCATTTGATCAATGCTTACAGACAAGTCTGAGTGCGCCATAAAAATCAGGTACACATTTGAAGAGATTAACAATGATTATAATAAAATTGTATAAAACAAAAAATAGGGTGCTGAATATCTATGTATGATTACATGCTTAGTTTGTAATAAAGATATAAAATATAATGACTTACCACTTTCGGCTCCAGCTAAAGCATGTGACGAGCTGTCATCCCCGTGAGCTTCTGTATTTGATAAATGGTTTTATTAGTGAATAGTGTTCATGTGAAAATACAACAATTTTAACAGTAGAGTACGGTTTGCGCAATTGTTTTTACTAATAGAAGGGTTAGTTGTTTTAACAATGACTTGTTCAAACTTTCTCCATTGTCCACTTCCATCACAGTTAATCCTGTCAGTCGGGATTGTCGAAAATTTGATTTTACTCTCTTGACGTGTCCAATTAAATTAATAGGCCTCCCTGCAGCTACGCCGCAACTACAGGTCGTGTATTTTTCGCATCCAGGGGATTCCCGCGACCTTTAGCCAATTCTTGCTGTGAACCAATAAACTGACTAGTCGTCTACTCATGTCGTGATAGTACTGTGGTTTTCAGTGATTTGACTTGTCAAATCTTTTATTCACAAGGTATTTCATAACTGGGGCTAGCGTCTGTAAAAAAGCTGGCCACCTCTTTAGCAAATTGAGTTTGAAGCTAAAAAAATCCCTCTTTGTGTGTTATTCTATGGTTACCTCTGTCAGGGCCCTGGTCGCGGTCGTCGATATGATAAACGTTGGTTTGGTGATCTGAAATTGTATTATTTATTTTTAAGTAATTTATAAGTGCGTATTTCTTAAAAAAAATGGACCATCAAAACGGTGTCTGTGAGATGTCTATTTTCCGAGGACAGTTTTCAAGAGCCAAAGTAGCAAAACCGAAATGGAGCATATTATGCTCGCGTCTAAAATTCGAAAATTCGGTGCGGTGTGCTAAAATACAGATGGCATAAGCAGTGCTGGATCCACCGTTGTTGTACCTACAGTCATAAAGAGAAATACTAAAAATTCAATTGGGTCCTTACATTTTGTAAGCACCTACAACCCACGAATAGACTCCGATTAATGAAATGGTACACAACAACTCATAATTCAGATTTTAAGTCAATTCTCTGTAAGGTTTCAGGCTCTCTAATGCTAAGGTCGCCTTACTGTTTGCATTAATTTTTATTTTTCTTTGACTAGTTTCTAATCTGATGGTGAGTGAATCAATTTCAGTCAACAAGTGTGCCATAAGTGGCACTTAATTAACGCTTACGACAATGTCGATTATAGACCAATGATGATCGATAGTTGATAAAAGCTAGATGCCATGGCAACCATTATCATCATCATCATCATAATTCAGCAGAAAGACATCTACACTGCTGGAAATAGGCCTCCCTGCAGCTACGCCACAACTACAGGTCGTGTATTTTTCGCATTCAGGGGATTCCCGCGACCTTTAGCCAATTCTTGCTGTGAACCAATAAACTGACTAGTCGTCTACTCATGTCGTGATAGTACTGTAGTTTTCAGTGATTTGACTTGTCAAATCATTTATTCCCAAGGTATTTCATAACTGGGGCTAGCGTCTGTAAAAAAGCTGGCCACCTCTTTAGCAAATTGAGTTTGAAGCTAAAAAAAATCCCTCTTTGTGTGTTATTCTATGGTTACCTCTGTCAGGGCCCTCGTCGCGGTCGTCGATACGATAAACGTTAGTTTGGTGATCTGAAATTATATTATTTATTTTTAAGTAATTTATAAGTGCGTATTTCTTAAAAAAAATGGACCATCAAAACGGTGTCTGTGAGATGTCTATTTTCCGAGGACAGTTTTCAAGAGCCAAAGTAGCAAAACCGAAATGGAGCATATTATACTCGCGTCTAAAATTCGAAAATTCGGTGCGGTGTGCTAAAATACAGATGGCACAAGCAGTGCTGAATCCACCGTTGTTGTACCTACAGTCATAAAGAGTAATACTAAAAATTCAATTGGGTCCTTACATTTTGTAAGCATCTACAACCCACGGATGGACTCCGATTAATGAACTGGTACACAACAACTCATAATTCAGAATTTTAGACAGTGCTCTGTAAGGTTTCAGGCTTTCTAAGTGCTAAGGTTGCCTTACTGTTTGCATTAATTTTTATTTTTGTTTGACTAGTTTCTAATCTGATGGTGAGTGAAACAATTTCAGTCAACAAGTGTGCCATAAGTGGCACTTAATTAACGCTTACGACAATGTCGATTTTATACCAATGATGATCGATAGTTGATGAAAGCTAGATGCCAAGGCAACCATCATCATCATCATCATCATAATTCAGCAGAAAGACATCTACACTGCTGGACATAGGCCTCCCTGCAGCTACGCCGCAACTACAGGTCGTGTATTTTTCGCATCCAGGGGATTCCCGCGACCTTTAGCCAATTCTTGCTGTGAACCAATAAACTGACTAGTCGTCTACTCATGTCGTGATAGTACTGTGGTTTTCAGTGATTGGACTTGTCAAATCTTTTATTCACAAGGTATTTCATAACTGGGGCTAGCGTCTGTAAAAAAGCTGGCCACCTCTTTAGCAAATTGAGTTTGAAGCTAAAAAAAATCCCTCTTTGTGTGTTATTCTATGGTTACCTCTGTCAGGGCCCTCGTCGCGGTCGTCGATACGATAAACGTTAGTTTGGTGATCTGAAATTATAT
Source organism: Dicycla oo (assembly GCA_948252095.1). Classification (NCBI taxonomy): domain Eukaryota; kingdom Metazoa; phylum Arthropoda; class Insecta; order Lepidoptera; family Noctuidae; genus Dicycla; species Dicycla oo. The sequence continues at coordinate 12,305,680 of OX411713.1, read as the reverse complement.
TATTTATTTTTAAGTAATTTATAAGTGCGTATTTCTTAAAAAAAATGGACCATCAAAACGGTGTCTGTGAGATGTCTATTTTCCGAGGACAGTTTTCAAGAGCCAAAGTAGCAAAACCGAAATGGAGCATATTATGCTCGCGTCTAAAATTCGAAAATTCGGTGCGGTGTGCTAAAATACAGATGGCACAAGCAGTGCTGAATCCACCGATGTTGTACCTACAGTCATAAAGAGTAATACTAAAAATTCAATTGGGTCCTTACATTTTGTAAGCATCTACAACCCACGGATGGACTCCGATTAATGAACTGGTACACAACAACTCATAATTCAGAATTTTAGACAGTGCTCTGTAAGGTTTCAGGCTTTCTAAGTGCTAAGGTTGCCTTACTGTTTGCATTAATTTTTATTTTTGTTTGACTAGTTTCTAATCTGATGGTGAGTGAAACAATTTCAGTCAACAAGTGTGCCATAAGTGGCACTTAATTAACGCTTACGACAATGTCGATTATAGACCAACGATGATCGATAGTTGATAAAAGCTAGATGCCATGGCAACCATTATCATCATCATCATCATAATTCAGCAGAAAGACATCTACACTGCTGGAAATAGGCCTCCCTGCAGCTACGCCACAACTACAGGTCGTGTATTTTTCGCATCCAGGGGATTCCCGCGACCTTTAGCCAATTCTTGCTGTGAACCAATAAACTGACTAGTCGTCTACTCATGTCGTGATAGTACTGTGGTTTTCAGTGATTGGACTTGTCAAATCTTTTATTCACAAGGTATTTCATAACTGGGGCTAGCGTCTGTAAAAAAGCTGGCCACCTCTTTAGCAAATTGAGTTTGAAGCTAAAAAAATCCCTCTTTGTGTGTTATTCTATGGTTACCTCTGTCAGGGCCCTGGTCGCGGTCGTCGATATGATAAACGTTGGTTTGGTGATCTGAAATTGTATTATTTATTTTTAAGTAATTTATAAGTGCGTATTTCTTAAAAAAAATGGACCATCAAAACGGTGTCTGTGAGATGTCTATTTTCCGAGGACAGTTTTCAAGAGCCAAAGTAGCAAAACCGAAATGGAGCATATTATGCTCGCGTCTAAAATTCGAAAATTCGGTGCGGTGTGCTAAAATACAGATGGCATAAGCAGTGCTGGATCCACCGTAGTTGTACCTACAGTCATAAAGAGAAATACTAAAAATTCAATTGGGTTCTTACATTTTGTAAGCATCTACAACCCACGGATGCACTCCGATTAATGAACTGGTACACAACAACTCATAATTCAGAATTTTAGACAGTTCTCTGTAAGGTTTCAGGCTCTCTAAATGCTAAGGTCGCCTTACTGTTCGCATTAATTTTTATTTTTCTTTGACTAGTTTCTAATCTGATGGTGAGTGAATCAATTTCAGTCAACAAGTGTGCCATAAGTGGCACTTAATTAACGCTTACGACAATGTCGATTATAGACCAATGATGATCGATAGTTGATAAAAGCTAGATGCCATGGCAACCATTATCATCATCATCATCATAATTCAGCAGAAAGACATCTACACTGCTGGAAATAGGCCTCCCTGCAGCTACGCCACAACTACAGGTCGTGTATTTTTCGCATCCAGGGGATTCCCGCGACCTTTAGCCAATTCTTGCTGTAAACCAATAAACTGACTAGTCGTCTACTCATGTCGTGATAGTACTGTGGTTTTCAGTGATTTGACTTGTCAAATCTTTTATTCACAAGGTATTTCATAACTGGGGCTAGCGTCTGTAAAAAAGCTGGCCACCTCTTTAGCAAATTGAGTTTGAAGCTAAAAAAATCCCTCTTTGTGTGTTATTCTATGGTTACCTCTGTCAGGGCCCTGGTCGCGGTCGTCGATATGATAAACGTTTTTTTGGTGATCTGAAATTATATTATTTATTTTTAAGTAATTTATAAGTGCGTATTTCTTAAAAAAAATGGACCATCAAAACGGTGTCTGTGAGATGTCTATTTTCCGAGGACAGTTTTCAAGAGCCAAAGTAGCAAAACCGAAATGGAGCATATTATGCTCGCGTCTAAAATTCGAAAATTCGGTGCGGTGTGCTAAAATACAGATGGCATAAGCAGTGCTGGATCCACCGTAGTTGTACCTACAGTCATAAAGAGAAATACTAAAAATTCAATTGGGTCCTTACATTTTGTAAGCACCTACAACCCACGAATAGACTCCGATTAATGAAATGGCACACAACAACTCATAATTCAGATTTTAAGTCAATTCTCTGTAAGGTTTCAGGCTCTCTAAATGCTAAGGTCGCCTTACTGTTTGCATTATTTTAATTTTTTTTTGACTAGTTTCTAATCTGATGGTGAGTGAAACAATTTCAGTCAACAAGTGTGCCATAAGTGGCACTTAATTAACGCTTACGACAATGTCGATTATAGACCAATGATGATCGATAGTTGATAAAAGCTAGATGCCATGGCAACCATTATCATCATCATCATCATAATTCAGCAGAAAGACATCTACACTGCTGGAAATAGGCCTCCCTGCAGCTACGCCACAACTACAGGTCGTGTATTTTTCGCATCCAGGGGATTCCAGCGACCTTTAGCCAATTCTTGCTGTGAACCAATAAACTGACTAGTCGTCTACTCATGTCGTGATAGTACTGTGGTTTTCAGTGATTTGACTTGTCAAATCTTTTATTCCCAAGGTATTTCATAACTGGGGCTAGCGTCTGTAAAAAAGCTGGCCACCTCTTTAGCAAATTGAGTTTGAAGCTAAAAAAAATCCCTCTTTGTGTGTTATTCTATGGTTACCTCTGTCAGGGCCCTCGTCGCGGTCGTCGATACGATAAACGTTAGTTTGGTGATCTGAAATTATATTATTTATTTTTAAGTAATTTATAAGTGCGTATTTCTTAAAAAAAATGGACCATCAAAACGGTGTCTGTGAGATGTCTATTTTCCGAGGACAGTTTTCAAGAGCCAAAGTAGCAAAACCGAAATGGAGCATATTATGCTCGCGTCTAAAATTCGAAAATTCGGTGCGGTGTGCTAAAATACAGATGGCACAAGCAGTGCTGAATCCACCGTTGTTGTACCTACAGTCATAAAGAGAAATACTAAAAATTCAATTGGGTCCTTACATTTTGTAAGCATCTACAACCCACGGATGGACTCCGATTAATGAACTGGTACACAACAACTCATAATTCAGAATTTTAGACAGTGCTCTGTAAGGTTTCAGGCTTTCTAAGTGCTAAGGTTGCCTTACTGTTTGCATTAATTTTTATTTTTGTTTGACTAGTTTCTAATCTGATGGTGAGTGAAACAATTTCAGTCAACAAGTGTGCCATAAGTGGCACTTAATTAACGCTTACGACAATGTCGATTATATACCAATGATGATCGATAGTTGATGAAAGCTAGATGCCAAGGCAACCATCATCATCATCATCATCATAATTCAGCAGAAAGACATCTACACTGCTGGACATAGGCCTCCCTGCAGCTACGCCGCAACTACAGGTCGTGTATTTTTCGCATCCAGGGGATTCCCGCGACCTTTAGCCAATTCTTGCTGTGAACCAATAAACTGACTAGTCGTCTACTCATGTCGTGATAGTACTGTGGTTTTCAGTGATTTGACTTGTCAAATCTTTTATTCACAAGGTATTTCATAACTGGGGCTAGGGTCTGTAAAAAAGCTGGCCACCTCTTTAGCAAATTGAGTTTGAAGCTAAAAAAATCCCTCTTTGTGTGTTATTCTATGGTTACCTCTGTCAGGGCCCTGGTCGCGGTCGTCGATATGATAAACGTTGGTTTGGTGATCTGAAATTGTATTATTTATTTTTAAGTAATTTATAAGTGCGTATTTCTTAAAAAAAATGGACCATCAAAACGGTGTCTGTGAGATGTCTATTTTCCGAGGACAGTTTTCAAGAGCCAAAGTAGCAAAACCGAAATGGAGCATATTATGCTCGCGTCTAAAATTCGAAAATTCGGTGCGGTGTGCTCAAATACAGATGGCATAAGCAGTGCTGGATCCACCGTAGTTGTACCTACAGTCATAAAGAGAAATACTAAAAATTCAATTGGGTTCTTACATTTTGTAAGCACCTACAACCCACGAATAGACTCCGATTAATGAAATGGTACACAACAACTCATAATTCAGATTTTAAGTCAATTCTCTGTAAGGTTTCAGGCTCTCTAAATGCTAAGGTCGCCTTACTGTTTGCATTAATTTTTATTTTTCTTTGACTAGTTTCTAATCTGATGGTGAGTGAATCAATTTCAGTCAACAAGTGTGCCATAAGTGGCACTTAATTAACGCTTACGACAATGTCGATTATAGACCAATGATGATCGATAGTTGATAAAAGCTAGATGCCATGGCAACCATTATCATCATCATCATCATAATTCAGCAGAAAAACATCTACACTGCTGGAAATAGGCCTCCCTGCAGCTACGCCACAACTACAGGTCGTGTATTTTTCGCATCCAGGGGATTCCCGCGACCTTTAGCCAATTCTTGCTGTGAACCAATAAACTGACTAGTCGTCTACTCATGTCGTGATAGTACTGTGGTTTTCAGTGATTTGACTTGTCAAATCTTTTATTCACAAGGTATTTCATAACTGGGGCTAGCGTCTGTAAAAAAGCTGGCCACCTCTTTAGCAAATTGAGTTTGAAGCTAAAAAAATCCCTCTTTGTGTGTTATTCTATGGTTACCTCTGTCAGGGCCCTGGTCGCGGTCGTCGATATGATAAACGTTGGTTTGGTGATCTGAAATTATATTATTTATTTTTAAGTAATTTATAAGTGCGTATTTCTTAAAAAAAATGGACCATCAAAACGGTGTCTGTGAGATGTCTATTTTCCGAGGACAGTTTTCAAGAGCCAAAGTAGCAAAACCGAAATGGAGCATATTATGCTCGCGTCTAAAATTCGAAAATTCGGTGCGGTGTGCTAAAATACAGATGGCATAAGCAGTGCTGGATCCACCGTTGTTGTACCTACAGTCATAAAGAGAAATACTAAAAATTCAATTGGGTCCTTACATTTTGTAAGCACCTACAACCCACGAATAGACTCCGATTAATGAAATGGTACACAACAACTCATAATTCAGATTTTAAGTCAATTCTCTGTAAGGTTTCAGGCTCTCTAAATGCTAAGGTCGCCTTACTGTTTGCATTAATTTTTATTTTTCTTTGACTAGTTTCTAATATGATGGTGAGTGAATCAATTTCAGTCAACAAGTGTGCCATAAGTGGCACTTAATTAACGCTTACGACAATGTCGATTATATGTCGATTATAGACCAATGATGATCGATAATTGATAAAAGCTAGATGCCATGGCAACCATCATCATCATAATTCAGCAGAAAGACATCTACACTGCTGGAATCAGGCCTCCCTGCAGCTACGCCGCAACTACAGGTCGTGTATTTTTCGCTTCCAGGGGATTCTTGCGACCTTTAGCCAATTCTTGTTGTGAACCAATAAACTGACTAGTCGTCTACTCATGTCGTGATAGTACTGTAGTTTTCAGTGATTTGACTTGTCAAATCATTTATTCCCAAGGTATTTCATAACTGGGGCTAGCGTCTGTAAAAAAGCTGGCCACCTCTTTAGCAAATTGAGTTTGAAGCTAAAAAAAATCCCTCTTTGTGTGTTATTCTATGGTTACCTCTGTCAGGGCCCTCGTCGCGGTCGTCGATACGATAAACGTTAGTTTGGTGATCTGAAATTATATTATTTATTTTTAAGTAATTTATAAGTGCGTATTTCTTAAAAAAAAATGGACCATCAAAACGGTGTCTGTGAGATGTCTATTTTCCGAGGACAGTTTTCAAGAGCCAAAGTAGCAAAACCGAAATGGAGCATATTATACTCGCGTCTAAAATTCGAAAATTCGGTGCGGTGTGCTAAAATACAGATGGCACAAGCAGTGCTGAATCCACCGTTGTTGTACCTACAGTCATAAAGAGAAATACTAAAAATTCAATTGGGTCCTTACATTTTGTAAGCATCTACAACCCACGGATTGACTCCGATTAATGAACTGGTACACAACAACTCATAATTCAGAATTTTAGACAGTGCTCTGTAAGGTTTCAGGCTTTCTAAGTGCTAAGGTTGCCTTACTGTTTGCATTAATTTTTATTTTTGTTTGACTAGTTTCTAATCTGATGGTGAGTGAAACAATTTCAGTCAACAAGTGTGCCATAAGTGGCACTTAATTAACGCTTACGACAATGTCGATTATATACCAATGATGATCGATAGTTGATGAAAGCTAGATGCCAAGGCAACCATCATCATCATCATCATCATAATTCAGCAGAAAGACATCTACACTGCTGGACATAGGCCTCCCTGCAGCTACGCCGCAACTACAGGTCGTGTATTTTTCGCATCCAGGGGATTCCCGCGACCTTTAGCCAATTCTTGCTGTGAACCAATAAACTGACTAGTCGTCTACTCATGTCGTGACAGTACTGTGGTTTTCAGTGATTTGACTTGTCAAATCTTTTATTCACAAGGTATTTCATAACTGGGGCTAGCGTCTGTAAAAAAGCTGGCCACCTCTTTAGCAAATTAAGTTTGAAGCCAAAAAAAATCCCTCTTTGTGTTTTATTCTATGGTTACCTCTGTCAGGGCCCTGGTCGCGGTCGTCGATACGATAAACGTTGGTTTGGTGATCTGAAATTATATTATTTATTTTTAAGTAATTTATAAGTGCGTATTTCTTAAAAAAAATGGACCGTCAAAACTGTGTCTGTGAGATGTCTATTTTCCGAGGACAGTTTTCAAGAGCCAAAGTAGCAAAACCGAAATGGAGCATCTTATGCTCGCGTCTAAAATTCGAAAATTCGGTGCGGTGTGCTAAAATACAGATGGCACAAGCAGTGCTGGATCCACTGTAGTTGTACCTACAGTCATAAAGAGAAATACTAAAAATTCAATTGGGTCCTTACATTTTGTAAGCATCTACAACCCACGGATGGACTCCGATTAATGAACTGGTACACAACAACTCATAATTCAGAATTTTAGACAGTGCTCTGTAAGGTTTCAGGCCTTCTAAGTGCTAAGGTTGCCATACTATTTGCATTAATTTTTATTTTTGTTTGACTAGTTTCTAATCTGATGGTGAGTGAAACAATTTCAGTCAACAAGTGTGCCATAAGTGGCACTTAATTAACGCTTACGACAATGTCGATTATAGACCAATGATGATCGATAGTTGATAAAAGCTAGATGCCATGGCAACCATTATCATTATCATCATCATAATTCAGCAGAAAGACATCTACACTGCTGGAAATAGGCCTCCCTGCAGCTACGCCACAACTACAGGTCGTGTATTTTTCGCATCCAGGGGATTCCCGCGACCTTTAGCCAATTCTTGCTGTGAACCAATAAACTGACTAGTCGTCTACTCATGTCGTGATAGTACTGTGGTTTTCAGTGATTTGACTTGTCAAATCTTTTATTCACAAGGTATTTCATAACTGGGGCTAGCGTCTGTAAAAAAGCTGGCCACCTCTTTAGCAAATTGAGTTTGAAGCTAAAAAAATCCCTCTTTGTGTGTTATTCTATGGTTACCTCTGTCAGGGCCCTGGTCGCGGTCATCGATATGATAAACGTTGGTTTGGTGATCTGAAATTGTATTATTTATTTTTAAGTAATTTATAAGTGCGTATTTCTTAAAAAAAATGGACCATCAAAACGGTGTCTGTGAGATGTCTATTTTCCGAGGACAGTTTTCAAGAGCCAAAGTAGCAAAACCGAAATGGAGCATATTATGCTCGCGTCTAAAATTCGAAAATTCGGTGCGGTGTGCTAAAATACAGATGGCATAAGCAGTGCTGGATCCACCGTAGTTGTACCTACAGTCATAAAGAGAAATACTAAAAATTCAATTGGGTCCTTACATTTTGTAAGCACCTACAACCCACGAATAGACTCCGATTAATGAAATGGTACACAACAACTCATAATTCAGATTTTAAGTCAATTCTCTGTAAGGTTTCAGGCTCTCTAAATGCTAAGGTCGCCTTACTGTTTGCATTAATTTTTATTTTTCTTTGACTAGTTTCTAATCTGATGGTGAGTGAATCAATTTCAGTCAACAAGTGTGCCATAAGTGGCACTTAATTAACGCTTACGACAATGTCGATTATAGACCAATGATGATCGATAGTTGATAAAAGCTAGATGCCATGGCAACCATTATCATCATCATCATAATTCAGCAGAAAGACATCTACACTGCTGGAAATAGGCCTCCCTGCAGCGACGCTACAACTACAGGTCGTGTATTTTTCGCATCCAGGGGATTCCCGCGACCTTTAACCAATTCTTGCTGTGAACCAATAAACTGACTAGTCGTCTACTCATGTCGTGATAGTACTGTGGTTTTCAGTGATTTGACTTGTCAAATCTTTTATTCACAAGGTATTTCATAACTGGGGCTAGCGTCTGTAAAAAAGCTGGCCACCTCTTTAGCAAATTGAGTTTGAAGCTAAAAAAATCCCTCTTTGTGTGTTATTCTATGGTTACCTCTGTCAGGGCCCTCGTCGCGGTCGTCGATATGATAAACGTTGGTTTGGTGATCTGAAATTATATTATTTATTTTTAAGTAATTTATAAGTGCGTATTTCTTAAAAAAAATGGACCATCAAAACGGTGTCTGTGAGATGTCTATTTTCCGAGGACAGTTTTCAAGAGCCAAAGTAGCAAAACCGAAATGGAGCATATTATGCTCGCGTCTAAAATTCGAAAATTCGGTGCGGTGTGCTAAAATACAGATGGCATAAGCAGTGCTGGATCCACCGTAGTTGTACCTACAGTCATAAAGAGAAATACTAAAAATTCAATTGGGTCCTTACATTTTGTAAGCACCTACAACCCACGAATAGACTCCGATTAATGAAATGGTACACAACAACTCATAATTCAGATTTTAAGTCAATTCTCTGTAAGGTTTCAGGCTCTCTAAATGCTAAGGTCGCCTTACTGTTTGCATTAATTTTAATTTTTTTTTGACTAGTTTCTAATCTGATGGTGAGTGAATCAATTTCAGTCAACAAGTGTGCCATAAGTGGCAATTAATTAACGCTTACGACAATGTCGATTATAGACCAATGATGATTGATAGTTGATGAAAGCTAGATGCCAAGACAACCATCATCATCATCATCATCATCATAATTCAGCAGAAAGACATCTACACTGCTGGAAATAGGCCTCCCTGCAGCTACGCCGCAACTACAGGTCGTGTATTTTTCGCATCCAGGGGATTCCCGCGACCTTTAGCCAATTCTTGCTGTGAACCAATGAACTGACTAGTCGTCTACTCATGTCGTGATAGTACTGTGGTTTTCAGTGATTTGACTTGTCAAATCTTTTATTCACAAGGTATTTCATAACTGGGGCTAGCGTCTGTAAAAAAGTTGGCCACCTCTTTAGCAAATTGAGTTTGAAGCTAAAAAAATCCCTCTTTGTGTGTTATTCTATGGTTACCTCTGTCAGGGCCCTGGTCGCGGTCGTCGATATGATAAACGTTGGTTTGGTGATCTGAAATTATATTATTTATTTTTAAGTAATTTATAAGTGCGTATTTCTATCTAATTTTAAATTCGAAACAGACGTTATAATTTTGACAGAATGCAGACTTAATCCTAATAAACCAGTGCCCCAACTTAAAAATTACTTAACCTTCTTTTCTACTCGCCAACTAAACCAAAATGATGGGGTAACTATATACGTAAAGCAATCTTTAAATCCTAAAGTTCAAGAAATTGAAATATCACAAGCGTCATGTCTCCAACTAGAAATACTCAATAATATAATATTATGTATTTATCGTTCCCCCTCAAATTCAAATATAGATAGTTTCGTAAATTCCCTTAGTACTCACTTAGATAAACTGAAGTCAAACAAAAACATTGTTATTGCAGGAGACATAAACATTAACATTCGAGCTAAAGATACAGAGTCATCTCATGAACATAAAAACAGAAATCACTATCAGAATATGTTGTCATTGCATGGAATACTCACAGGTCATACACTACCTACGAGGGAAAGTAATTGTTTAGACCACTTCATGCTAAAAGTTAATAAAAAAAAAGTATCTCCATTTATTGCCATATTACAAACGACAATAACTGACCATTATACGACATTTCTGTCTTTGTCTAAAATTAAAAACACTCTACCTTCAAATAAAACTACGACTATTACAAATTATGAACAAGCACTAAAAGATCTACAGCAACAAAACTTAGCGGAACTCCTCTTTAGTGATGATCCAAATCAACTAACCTGCCTACTCATAAACATACTTGCTAAAACCATAGAAAGAAACACTATCTCTCGCAAAATTCCTAACAGCAAACAAATAATAAAGCCGTGGATTTCCACAGGCATTTTGCGATGCATAAGAAATCGAAACAAATTACAGAAACAATCCAGGCTTAATCCACATAACGAAATTCAAAAAATAACCTACACTAGATACAGAAACTATTGTAACTCACTTATAAAAAAATTAAAACGTAAATATGAAAAGGACCTATTAGTAAAATCAGTTGGGAATAATAAACTTCTATGGAAAAATATAAAGAACCTAACTTACTCTAATAAAGTTAAAGATCGTAACACCGAATTGCTAAATTTTAAGACATCGCCTCTGGAATCAGTAAATTTTGTCAATAATCACTTCGCCAACGTTGGTAAACACTTAGCTCAGCAAATAGTGCCAAGTACTAATCATACACAAGCTGTCAACCAACCTGCACAAAGTAATACTTTTGTACTCTTAGACACTGATCCTCATGAAGTAGATCAAATATTGATGAGCTTAAGATCTGATAGTGCCCCGGGATGGGACCAAGTCCCGACTAAATTTCTAAAGTCGACCCGATATGATATCGTTCCCATAATAACCCATCTTGCGAATCTTTGCTTTCAGAAAGGTATTTTCCCTGAGCTGCTAAAGCAATCAATTATTACTCCAGTACATAAGGGGGGGGACAGAGACGATGTAAATAACTACAGACCTATCTCTATCCTACCGTCAATATCCAAAATAATTGAAAAACTTCTAAATGTTAGATTAACTCGATACTTAAATAAATTCAGTTTACTTTCGAACCAACAGTTTGGCTTCAGGCAAGGTTTATCTACGGAGGACGCGGTTTCAGCTCTAAGTTCCCTGGTAACTGAACACCTTGATGCTGGGAATAAATGCTTAGCGGTCTTTCTAGACCTTAAAAAAGCATTTGACACCGTCTCTGTCCCAAACCTTGTGAACAAACTCGAAAATGCTGGAGTGAGAGATATTCCTCTGAAACTTTTCAGGGACTACCTCTCCAGAAGGAGGCAGAGGGTCAAGATGGATAAATATGTCAGTGAAGATGCGGAGGTGACATATGGTGTTCCACAGGGAAGCATACTGGGTCCTACCCTCTTTCTTTTGTATATTAATGACCTATGCAACATGAACATCGAAAATGCAAAAGTCTTCTCGTACGCCGATGACACCTCTGTCGTTTTTACTGGCAACTCATGGCACGACGTCAAACTAAAAACAGAGATGGGCATGGCCCATGTCGCTAACTGGCTTAGTAATAACCTGCTCACGCTAAACACATCCAAGACGAATTACGTATGCTTTAGCGTGAGTAACAGGACACAACCAGGTGACGATTTTACCATAAAAATTCATGTGTGCGGAGATCCAACAAATAGAAGTTGTGCCTGCTTATGTATCTCCAAAATTTCGCAAACTAAGTACCTGGGCATTGTAATTGATCAACGTCTATCATGGTACCAGCATTTGGAACAGGTTACAAATAGGGTTAGAAGATTGAGCTGGATATTTAAATCACTACGTCACATTGCTCCAAAAGACGTAATCAGTAAACATAAATCCCCTAGAAACATCCTGAATGAGGTATACTTGGCTCTAGTGCAATCAGTTTTAATGTATTGTATCACGGTTTGGGGAGGTGCAACTAAATCCAAGCTTATAAACTTAGAGCGAGCCCAGCGTGCTCTTATTAAGATTATGTACTTCAAAAACATATTATACCCTACAAATAGCCTTTATACTATCAGCAATTTAATCTCGATAAGAAAGTTGTACATAATCCAAACCGTCTTGAAAAGACATAAAACCCTGCCATTTGATTCAGGAAAATTAACCAAAAGAAGGAAAGACTTAGTAGCTCCAGTTTGCCAAACTAAAACCGTGTTTGCATGCAGGCAATTCAATAAACGCTCAGCCGAATTATACAATAAGATAAACAAAAAAATATTCATATACACCAAAAGCACATATGATTGTAAGAAAACCGTAACTAATTGGATCAAAAAACTCACGTATGAAGAGACCGAGGCACTTCTACAGTACATTAAATAGCAAGATACATTATAATAATATATTAATCAATTGTTACACACATACATTCAATCTCACTAAAACTGGCAGTTAAAAAAATTAGAAACACACACACACACACGCACCCCCACACTCACGCACACACACACCCTCCACACACGCACACTCACACTCATCACACACACACTCTTACACAATTTTTTCTTGTTTTATTATTTTACTTTTTTTCTTTATCCTTTTTTATAAATTAAAAATTATATTATCAATAGAAATAAGTAATTAAGCATAAGTCTAATTACCCACATATTTGTTACTGTTGTAATTATTTTGCTATGGAAGAGCGGGGCCTCCTAACACAGGCAAAAACTGCTTAAAAGGAGACCCCAAACACAACCACCCAATGTTGTAACAAATTTCTTGAATAAAACATTTTGTATTTTTGTATTTTGTATTGTATTTCTTAAAAAAAATGGACCATCAAAACTGTGTCTGTGAGATGTCTATTTTCCGAGGACAGTTTTCAAGAGCCAAAGTAGCAAAACCGAAATGGAGCATATTATGCTCGCGTTTAAAATTCGAAAATTCGGTGCGGTGTGCTAAAAAACAGATGGCACAAGCAGTGCTGGATCCACCGTTGTTGTACCTACAGTCATAAAGAGAAATACTAAAAATTCAATTGGGTCCTTACATTTTGTAAGCATCTACAACCCACGGATGGACTCCGATTAATGAACTGGTACACAACAACTCATAATTCAGAATTTTAGACAGTGCTCTGTAAGGTTTCAGGCTTTCTAAGTGCTAAGGTTGCCTTACTGTTTCCATTTATTTTTATTTTTGTTTGACTAGTTTCCAATCTGATGGTGAGTGAATCAATTTCAGTCAACAAGTGTGCCATAAGTGGCAATTAATTAACGCTTACGACAATGTCGATTATAGACCAATGATGATCGATAGTTGATGAAAGCTAGATGCCAAGACAACCATCATCATCATCATCATCATCATAATTCAGCAGAAAGACATCTACACTGCTGGAAATAGGCCTCCCTGCAGCTACGCCGCAACTACAGGTCGTGTATTTTTCGCATCCAGGGGATTCCCGCGACCTTTAGCCAATTCTTGCTGTGAACCAATGAACTGACTAGTCGTCTACTCATGTCGTGATAGTACTGTGGTTTTCAGTGATTTGACTTGTCAAATCTTTTATTCACAAGGTATTTCATAACTGGGGCTAGCGTCTGTAAAAAAGCTGGCCACCTCTTTAGCAAATTGAGTTTGAAGCTAAAAAAAATCCCTATTTGTGTGTTATTCTATGGTTACCTCTGTCAGGGCCCTGGTCGCGGTCGTCGATACGATAAACGTTGGTTTGGTGATCTAAAATTATATTATTTATTTTTAAGTAATTTATAAGTGCGTATTTCTTAATATGACGTGCAGTGGTCTGACCACTTTCCGTTGATTATTGTGTGTGACCTTAGTTTTGTTCAGATTCAGCAACCAAATGTTACCATTGAAGTAAATGGGGTGATCCGGGGGGAAAGAAGTCAAGAACAGATTCAGGCTTATAACAAAAAATGTCATGAGAAATTGCGACTTATTGACTTCCCGGATGACTTTAGAGAGTGTAGTGGTCAGACTTGTAATGACCCTCGCCACTTTCGGGTAATAGAATCAATGTATGGTAATATTGTAAGTGCATTGTGCGAGTCGGCTACCGAGACAATAACGTATGGGGGAAGTCCTAGAAAGCAAGGAACAGTCGTGGGCTGGAACATGCATGTGAGCGGTGCGCATAGGGAGGCTAGGCGTAATTTTTTATGCTGGCTAGATAACGGTATGCCGACATCGGGACGTATTTTTGATGAAATGCGTGAAGCTAGAAGGATATTTAAGTCTCGGCTGAAGTGGTGTCAAGATCACGAGACTCAAATTAAAATGGATGTTCTGGCTTCACAGCATTCAAAGAACGATTTCCGATCGTTTTGGAAGCATACAAATAGACTGAAGGGCAAGCCTAGCCTCCCTGTTTGCGTTGATGGTATGAGTGATGCTAGACAAATAGCTGACCTTTTTGTGGACCATTTTAGTGTGCAGTCACCATTGGGCCCATCTAAGTTGACGCTCAATGTTGAGCCACGGAAAGACCTAGGAGTTAAAATTACAGCTAAAATGCTCTTGAACAGAATTAACGCGATGCGTCGAGGAAAATCTCCTGGTCATGATGGTCTCAGCATTGAGCATCTCCGATTTGCTGGTCCACATTTGCCAAGAGTGTTGGCTATGCTTTTTACCTTTTGTCTGGGTCATGCTTATATGCCGAGTGACATGATCAAAACAACAGTGGTGCCTATCGTCAAAAATAAGACTGGTGACATGGGCGATAAGAACAATTACAGGCCAATATCTCTTGCCACAGTCATGTCGAAAGTGTTTGACGGTGTGCTCAACGCTCAACTTAGTAGTCATATACGTGTTCACGATAACCAATTCGGTTTCAGGTCTGGATTATCCACTGACAGCGCTATATTGAGTGTGAAGCACACTGTGAAGTACTACACGGATCGCCACACTCCAGTTTACGCATGTTTCCTTGATTTGAGCAAGGCTTTTGACTTGGTTTCCTACGACATTTTATGGAGAAAAATGGAAGAGGTTAATTTGCCACCAGAGGTGACAAATACTCTAAAATACTGGTATGGAAACCAAGTCAATAGTGTGAGGTGGGCTGGTGCCCTATCTAGGCCGTATGGGTTGGAGTGCGGGGTGAGGCAGGGGGGGTTATGCTCGCCTACGCTATTCAACCTATATGTCAATGATCTGGTTGGCGCGCTTAGCAGCATGCGTGTAGGGTGTCATATTGATGGCGTGTGTTGTAATAACATTAGCTACGCGGATGACATGGTGCTGCTGAGCGCGTCAATCTGCGGGCTTAGGACACTCGTAGCCACTTGCGAGCAATATGCCAGACTACATGGTTTGGCATATAATGTTAAGAAGAGTGTGGTCATGGTCTTTGGGGCCAGGGCTAAATACCCGGAAGCAGTAGCTTCAGTTAAGATAAACGGTATACCCCTTGTGAGGGTAGACCGATTTAAATATCTGAGTCACTTATTGACCACTGGCC
Organism: Dicycla oo; assembly: GCA_948252095.1. Taxonomy (NCBI): domain Eukaryota; kingdom Metazoa; phylum Arthropoda; class Insecta; order Lepidoptera; family Noctuidae; genus Dicycla; species Dicycla oo. The sequence goes on along the minus strand of OX411713.1, from coordinate 12,290,130 downwards.
CCAAGGACGATGAGGATATTGACAGGGAGCGGAGGGCGCTGTGTGTGAGAGCTAACATGATTGCCCGCAGATTCAGGCGTGCCTCTAAGGAGGTCAAGTGCACTATATTTAGTGCTTACAGTACGTCCTTTTATACTTGCAGTCTGTGGGTTCATTATACTCAAAAATCATACGGCGCCCTTCGCATACAATACAATAATGCATTCAGGGTGTTGATGGGGTTGCCCCGGTACTGCAGTGCATCAGGGATGTTCGCTGAAGCTCACGTGGACTGTTTTTACACCGTGATGCGGAAGCGGTGCGCATCCTTGGTCCGTAGGGTGCGGGGCAGCGCCAACAGCATCCTGTCTATGATAGCGAGCAGGCTTGATTGTGCGTTTGTGAACCACTGCTGCAGGGTTTCGGCTGGGCCTGTCACCGTGCAGCAATGATGTCACAATCTGTTTTCTGTTTTGTTTTTTTTTGTGAGTGTATTACTAGCATAGTTTGTAAGTATATTGTTACTAACACTATGAGTCTTGTTACTTGAAATAAAAATATTATTATTATTATTATTAAAAAAAAATGGACCATCAAAACTGTGTCTGTGAGACGTCTATTTTCCGAGGACAGTTTTCAAGAGCCAAAGTAGCAAAACCGAAATGGAGCATATTATGCTCGCGACTAAAATTTGAAAATTCGGTGCGGTGTGCTAAAATACAGATGGAACAAGCAATGCTAGATCCACCGTTGTTGTACCTACAGTCATAAAGAGAAATACATACTAAAAATTCAATTGGGTCCTTACATTTTGTAAGCATCTACAACCCACGGATGGACTCCGATTAATGAACTGGTACACAACAACTCATAATTCAGAATTTTAGACAGTGCTCTGTAAGGTTTCAGGCTTTCTAAGTGCTAAGGTTGCCTTACTGTTTGCATTAATTTTTATTTTTGTTTGACTAGTTTCTAATCTGATGGTAAGTGAAACAATTTCAGTCAACAAGTGTGCCATAAGTGGCACTTAATTAACGCTTACGACAATGTCGATTATAGACCAATGATGATCGATGGTTGATGAAAGCTAGATGCCAAGGCAACCATCATCATCATCATCATCATAATTCAGCAGAAAGACATCTACACTGCTGGAAATAGGCCTCCCTGCAGCTACGCCGCAACTACAGGTCGTGTATTTTTCGCTTCCAGGGTATTCCCGCGACCTTTAGCCAATTGTTGCTGTGGACCAATAAACTGACTAGTCGTCTACTCATGTCGTGATAGTACTGTGGTTTTCAGTGATTTGACTTGTCAAATCTTTTATTCACAAGGTATTTCATAACTGGGGCTAGCGTCTGTAAAAAAGCTGGCCACCTCTTTAGCAAATTGAGTTTGAAGCTAAAAAAATCCCTCTTTGTGTGTTATTCTATGGTTACCTCTGTCAGGGCCCTGGTGGCGGTCGTCGATATGATAAACGTTGGTTTGGTGATCTGAAATTATATTATTTATTTTTAAGTAATTTATAAGTGCGTATTTCTTAAAAAAAATGGACCATCAAAACTGTGTCTGTGAGATGTCTATTTTCCGAGGACAGTTTTCAAGAGCCAAAGTAGCAAAACCGAAATGGAGCATATTATGCTCGCGTCTAAAATTCGAAAATTCGGTGCGGTGTGCTAAAATACAGATGGCACAAGCAGTGCTGGATCCACCGTAGTTGTACCTACAGTCATAAAGAGAAATACTAAAAATTCAATTGGGTCCTTACATTTTGTAAGCACCTACAACCCACGAATAGACTCCGATTAATGAAATGGTACACAACAACTCATAATTCAGATTTTAAGTCAATTCTCTGTAAGGTTTCAGGCTCTCTAAATGCTAAGGTCGCCTTACTGTTTGCATTAATTTTTATTTTTCTTTGACTAGTTTCTAATCTGATGGTGAGTGAATCAATTTCAGTCAACAAGTGTGCCATAAGTGGCACTTAATTAACGCTTACGACAATGTCGATTATAGACCAATGATGATCGATAGTTGATAAAAGCTAGATGCCATGGCAACCATTATCATCATCATCATAATTCAGCAGAAAGACATCTACACTGCTGGAAATAGGCCTCCCTGCAGCTACACCGCAACTACAGGTCGTGTATTTTTCGCATCCAGGGGATTCCCGCGACCTTTAGCCAATTCTTGCTGTGAACCAATGAACTGACTAGTCGTCTACTCATGTCGTGATAGTACTGTGGTTTTCAGTGATTTGACTTGTCAAATCTTTTATTCACAAGGTATTTCATAACTGGGGCTAGCGTCTGTAAAAAAGCTGGCCACCTCTTTAGCAAATTGAGTTTGAAGCTAAAAAAATCCCTCTTTGTGTGTTATTCTATGGTTACCTCTGTCAGGGCCCTGGTCGCGGTCGTCGATATGATAAACGTTGGTTTGGTGATCTGAAATTATATTATTTATTTTTAAGTAATTTATAAGTGCGTATTTCTTAAAAAAAAATGGACCATCAAAACTGTGTCTGTGAGATGTCTATTTTCCGAGGACAGTTTTCAAGAGCCAAAGTAGCAAAACCGAAATGGAGCATATTATGCTCGCGTTTAAAATTCGAAAATTCGGTGCGGTATGCTAAAATACAGATGGCACAAGCAGTGCTGGATCCACCGTTGTTGTACCTACAGTCATAAAGAGAAATACTAAAAATTCAATTGGGTCCTTACATTTTGTAAGCATCTACAACCCACGGATGGACTCCGATTAATGAACTGGTACACAACAACTCATAATTCAGAATTTTAGACAGTGCTCTGTAAGGTTTCAGGCTTTCTAAGTGCTAAGGTTGCCTTACTGTTTGCATTTATTTTTATTTTTGTTTGACTAGTTTCCAATCTGATGGTGAATGAAACAATTTCAGTCAACAAGTGTGCCATAAGTGGCAATTAATTAACGCTTACGACAATGTCGATTATAGACCAATGATGATCGATAGTTGATGAAAGCTAGATGCCAAGACAACCATCATCATCATCATCATCATCATAATTCAGCAGAAAGACATCTACACTGCTGGAAATAGGCCTCCCTGCAGCTACGCCGCAACTACAGGTCGTGTATTTTTCGCATCCAGGGGATTCCCGCGACCTTTAGCTAATTCTTGCTGTGAACCAATAAACTGCCTAGTCGTCTACTCATGTCGTGATAGTACTGTGGTTTTCAGTGATTTGACTTGTCAAATCTTTTATTCACAAGGTATTTCATAACTGGGGCTAGCGTCTGTAAAAAAGCTGGCCACCTCTTTAGCAAATTGAGTTTGAAGCTAAAAAAATCCCTCTTTGTGTGTTATTCTATGGTTACCTCTGTCAGGGCCCTGGTGGCGGTCGTTGATATGATAAACGTTGGTTTGGTGATCTGAAATTATATTATTTATTTTTAAGTAATTTATAAGTGCGTATTTCTTAAAAAAAATGGACCATCAAAACTGTGTCTGTGAGATGTCTATTTTCCGAGGACAGATTTCAAGAGCCAAAGTAGCAAAACCGAAATGGAGCATATTATGCTCGCGTCTAAAATTCGAAAATTCGGTGCGGTGTGCTAAAATACAGATGGCACAAGCAGTGCTGGATCCACCGTAGTTGTACCTACAGTCATAAAGAGAAATACTAAAAATTCAATTGGGTCCTTACATTTTGTAAGCACCTACAACCCACGAATAGACTCCGATTAATGAAATGGTACACAACAACTCATAATTCAGATTTTAAGTCAATTCTCTGTAAGGTTTCAGGCTCTCTAAATGCTAAGGTCGCCTTACTGTTTGCATTAATTTTTATTTTTCTTTGACTAGTTTCTAATCTGATGGTGAGTGAATCAATTTCAGTCAACAAGTGTGCCATAAGTGGCACTTAATTAACGCTTACGACAATGTCGATTATAGACCAATGATGATCGATAGTTGATAAAAGCTAGATGCCATGGCAACCATCATCATCATCATCATCATAATTCAGCAGAAAGACATCTACACTGCTGGAAATAGGCCTCCCTGCAGCTACGCCGCAACTACAGGTCGTGTATTTTTCGCATCCAGGGGATTCCCGCGACCTTTAGCCAATTCTTGCTGTGAACCAATGAACTGACTAGTCGTCTACTCATGTCGTGATAGTACTGTGGTTTTCAGTGATTTGACTTGTCAAATCTTTTATTCACAAGGTATTTCATAACTGGGGCTAGCGTCTGTAAAAAAGCTGGCCACCTCTTTAGCAAATTGAGTTTGAAGCTAAAAAAATCCCTCTTTGTGTGTTATTCTATGGTTACCTCTGTCAGGGCCCTGGTCGCGGTCGTCGATATGATAAACGTTGGTTTGGTGATCTGAAATTATATTATTTATTTTTAAGTAATTTATAAGTGCGTATTTCTTAAAAAAAATGGACCATCAAAACTGTGTCTGTGAGATGTCTATTTTCCGAGGACAGATTTCAAGAGCCAAAGTAGCAAAACCGAAATGGAGCATATTATGCTCGCGTCTAAAATTCGAAAATTCGGTGCGGTGTGCTAAAATACAGATGGCACAAGCAGTGCTGGATCCACCGTAGTTGTACCTACAGTCATAAAGAGAAATACTAAAAATTCAATTGGGTCCTTACATTTTGTAAGCACCTACAACCCACGAATAGACTCCGATTAATGAAATGGTACACAACAACTCATAATTCAGATTTTAAGTCAATTCTCTGTAAGGTTTCAGGCTCTCTAAATGCTAAGGTCGCCTTACTGTTTGCATTAATTTTTATTTTTCTTTGACTAGTTTCTAATCTGATGGTGAGTGAATCAATTTCAGTCAACAAGTGTGCCATAAGTGGCACTTAATTAACGCTTACGACAATGTCGATTATAGACCAATGATGATCGATAGTTGATAAAAGCTAGATGCCATGGCAACCATCATCATCATCATCATCATAATTCAGCAGAAAGACATCTACACTGCTGGAAATAGGCCTCCCTGCAGCTACGCCGCAACTACAGGTCGTGTATTTTTCGCATCCAGGGGATTCCCGCGACCTTTAGCCAATTCTTGCTGTGAACCAATGAACTGACTAGTCGTCTACTCATGTCGTGATAGTACTGTGGTTTTCAGTGATTTGACTTGTCAAATCTTTTATTCACAAGGTATTTCATAACTGGGGCTAGCGTCTGTAAAAAAGCTGGCCACCTCTTTAGCAAATTGAGTTTGAAGCTAAAAAAATCCCTCTTTGTGTGTTATTCTATGGTTACCTCTGTCAGGGCCCTGGTCGCGGTCGTCGATATGATAAACGTTGGTTTGGTGATCTGAAATTATATTATTTATTTTTAAGTAATTTATAAGTGCGTATTTCTTAAAAAAAATGGACCATCAAAACTGTGTCTGTGAGATGTCTATTTTCCGAGGACAGATTTCAAGAGCCAAAGTAGCAAAACCGAAATGGAGCATATTATGCTCGCGTCTAAAATTCGAAAATTCGGTGCGGTGTGCTAAAATACAGATGGCACAAGCAGTGCTGGATCCACCGTAGTTGTACCTACAGTCATAAAGAGAAATACTAAAAATTCAATTGGGTCCTTACATTTTGTAAGCACCTACAACCCACGAATAGACTCCGATTAATGAAATGGTACACAACAACTCATAATTCAGATTTTAAGTCAATTCTCTGTAAGGTTTCAGGCTCTCTAAATGCTAAGGTCGCCTTACTGTTTGCATTAATTTTTATTTTTCTTTGACTAGTTTCTAATCTGATGGTGAGTGAATCAATTTCAGTCAACAAGTGTGCCATAAGTGGCACTTAATTAACGCTTACGACAATGTCGATTATAGACCAATGATGATCGATAGTTGATAAAAGCTAGATGCCATGGCAACCATCATCATCATCATCATCATAATTCAGCAGAAAGACATCTACACTGCTGGAAATAGGCCTCCCTGCAGCTACACCGCAACTACAGGTCGTGTATTTTTCGCATCCAGGGGATTCCCGCGACCTTTAGCCAATTCTTGCTGTGAACCAATGAACTGACTAGTCGTCTACTCATGTCGTGATAGTACTGTGGTTTTCAGTGATTTGACTTGTCAAATCTTTTATTCACAAGGTATTTCATAACTGGGGCTAGCGTCTGTAAAAAAGCTGGCCACCTCTTTAGCAAATTGAGTTTGAAGCTAAAAAAATCCCTCTTTGTGTGTTATTCTATGGTTACCTCTGTCAGGGCCCTGGTCGCGGTCGTCGATATGATAAACGTTGGTTTGGTGATCTGAAATTATATTATTTATTTTTAAGTAATTTATAAGTGCGTATTTCTTAAAAAAAAAAATGGACCATCAAAACTGTGTCTGTGAGATGTCTATTTTCCGAGGACAGTTTTCAAGAGCCAAAGTAGCAAAACCGAAATGGAGCATATTATGCTCGCGTTTAAAATTCGAAAATTCGGTGCGGTATGCTAAAATACAGATGGCACAAGCAGTGCTGGATCCACCGTTGTTGTACCTACAGTCATAAAGAGAAATACTAAAAATTCAATTGGGTCCTTACATTTTGTAAGCATCTACAACCCACGGATGGACTCCGATTAATGAACTGGTACACAACAACTCATAATTCAGAATTTTAGACAGTGCTCTGTAAGGTTTCAGGCTTTCTAAGTGCTAAGGTTGCCTTACTGTTTGCATTTATTTTTATTTTTGTTTGACTAGTTTCCAATCTGATGGTGAATGAAACAATTTCAGTCAACAAGTGTGCCATAAGTGGCAATTAATTAACGCTTACGACAATGTCGATTATAGACCAATGATGATCGATAGTTGATGAAAGCTAGATGCCAAGACAACCATCATCATCATCATCATCATCATAATTCAGCAGAAAGACATCTACACTGCTGGAAATAGGCCTCCCTGCAGCTACGCCGCAACTACAGGTCGTGTATTTTTCGCATCCAGGGGATTCCCGCGACCTTTAGCTTATTCTTGCTGTGAACCAATAAACTGCCTAGTCGTCTACTCATGTCGTGATAGTACTGTGGTTTTCAGTGATTTGACTTGTCAAATCTTTTATTCACAAGGTATTTCATAACTGGGGCTAGCGTCTGTAAAAAAGCTGGCCACCTCTTTAGCAAATTGAGTTTGAAGCTAAAAAAAATCCCTCTTTGTGTTTTATTCTATGGTTACCTCTGTCAGGGCCCTGGTCGCGGTCGTCGATACGATAAACGTTGGTTTGGTGATCTGAAATTATATTATTTATTTTTAAGTAATTTATAAGTGCGTATTTCTTAAAAAAAAATGGACCATCAAAACTGTGTCTGTGAGATGTCTATTTTCCGAGGACAGTTTTCAAGAGCCAAAGTAGCAAAACCGAAATGGAGCATATTATGCTCGCGTCTAAAATTCGAAAATTCGGTGCGGTGTGCTAAAATACAGATGGAATAAGCAGTGCTGGATCCACCGTTGTTGTACCTACAGTCATAAAGAGAAATACTAAAAATTCAATTGGGTCCTGACATTTTGTAAGCATCTACAACCCACGGATGCACTCCGATTAATGAACTGGTACACAACAACTCATAATTCAGAATTTTAGACAGTTCTCTGTAAGGTTTCAGGCTCTCTAAATGCTAAGGTCGCCTTACTGTTTGCATTAATTTTTATTTTTTTTTTGACTAGTTTCTAATCTGATGGTGAGTGAAACAATTTCAGTCAACAAGTGTGCCATAAGTCGCACTTAATTAACGCTTACGACAATGTCGATTATAAACCAATGATGATAGATAGTTGATGAAAGCTAGATGCCAAGGCAACCATCATCATCATCATCATCATAATTCAGCAGAAAGACATCTACACTGCTGGAAATAGGCCTCCCTGCAGCTACGCTGCAACTACAGGTCGTGTATTTTTCGCATCCAGGGGATTCCCGCGACCTTTAGCCAATTCTTGCTGTGAACCAATAATCTGACTAGTCGTCTACTCATGTCGTGATAGTACTGTGGTTTACAGTGATTTGACTTGTCAAATCTTTTATTCACAAGGTATTTCATAACTGGGGCTAGCGTCTGTAAAAAAGCTGGCCACCTCTTTAGCAAATTGAGTTTGAAGCTAAAAAAAATCCCTCTTTGTGTGTTATTCTATGGTTACCTCTGTAAGGGCCCTGGTCGCGGTCGTCGATACGATAAACGTTGGTTTGGTGATCTGAAATTATATTATTTATTTTTAAGTAATTTATAAGTGCGTATTTCTTAAAAAAAAATGGACCATCCAAACTGTGTCTGTGAGATGTCTATTTTCCGAGGACAGTTTTCAAGAGCCAAAGTAGCAAAACCGAAATGGAGCATATTATGCTCGCGTCTAAAATTCGAAAATTCGGTGCGGTGTGCTAAAATACAGATGGCACAAGCAGTGCTGAATCCACCGTTGTTGTACCTACAGTCATAAAGAGAAATACTAAAAATTCAATTGGGTCCTTACATTTTGTAAGCATCTACAACCCACGGATGGACTCCGATTAATGAACTGGTACACAACAACTCATAATTCAGAATTTTAGACAGTGCTCTGTAAGGTTTCAGGCTTTCTAAGTGCTAAGGTTGCCTTACTGTTTGCATTAATTTTTATTTTTGTTTGACTAGTTTCTAATCTGATGGTGAGTGAAACAATTTCAGTCAACAAGTGTGCCATAAGTGGCACTTAATTAACGCTTACGACAATGTCGATTATAGACCAATGATGATCGATAGTTGATGAAAGCTAGATGCCAAGGCAACCATCATCATCATCATCATCATAATTCAGCAGAAAGACATCTACACTGCTGGAAATAGGCCTCCCTGCAGCTACGCCGCAACTACAGGTCGTGTATTTTTCGCTTCCAGGGGATTCCCGCGACCTTTAGCCAATTCTTGCTGTGGACCAATAAACTGACTAGTCGTCTACTCATGTCGTGATAGTACTGTGGTTTTCAGTGATTTGACTTGTCAAATCTTTTATTCACAAGGTATTTCATAACTGGGGCTAGCGTCTGTAAAAAAGCTGGCCACCTCTTTAGCAAATTGAGTTTGAAGCTAAAAAAAATCCCTCTTTGTGTTTTATTCTATGGTTACCTCTGTCAAGGCCCTGGTCGCGGTCGTCGATCCGATAAACGTTGGTTTGGTGATCTGAAATTATATTATTTATTTTTAAGTAATTTGTAAGTGCGTATTTCTTAAAAAAAATGGACCATCAAAACTGTGTCTGTGAGATGTCTATTTTCCGAGTACAAATTTCAAGAGCCAAAGTAGCAAAACCGAAATGGAGCATATTATGCTCGCGTCTAAAATTTGAAAATTCGGTGCAGTGTGCTAAAATACAGATGGCACAAGCAGTGCTAGATCCACCGTTGTTGTACCTACAGTCATAAAGAGAAATACTAAAAATTCAATTGGGTCCTTACATTTTGTAAGCATCTACAACCCACGGATGGACTCCGATTAATGAACTGGTACACAACAACTCATAATTCAGAATTTTAGACAGTGCTTTGTAAGGTTTCAGGCTTTCTAAGTGCTAAGGTTGCCTTACTGTTTGCATTTATTTTTATTTTTGTTTGACTAGTTTCTAATCTGATGGTGAATGAAACAATTTCAGTCAACAAGTGTGCCATAAGTGGCACTTAATTAACGCTTACGACAATGTCGATTATAGACCAATGATGATCGATAGTTGATGAAAGCTAGATGCCAAGGCAACCATCATCATCATCATCATCATAATTCAGCAGAAAGACATCTACACTGCTGTAAATAGGCCTCCCTGCAGCTACGCCGCAACTACAGGTCGTGTATTTTTCGCATCCAGGGGATTCCCGCGACCTTTAGCCAATTCTTTCTGTGAACCAATAAACTGACTAGTCGTCTACTCATGTCGTGATAGTACTGTGGTTTTCAGTGATTTGACTTGTCAAATCTTTTATTCCCAAGGTATTTCATAACTGGGGCTAGCGTCTGTAAAAAAGCTGGCCACCTCTTTAGCAAATTGAGTTTGAAGCTAAAAAAAATCCCTCTTTGTGTTTTATTCTATGGTTACCTCTGTCAGGGCCCTGGTCGCGGTCGTCGATACGATAAACGTTGGTTTGGTGATTTGAAATTATATTATTTATTTTTAAGTAATTTATAAGTGCGTATTTCTTAAAAAAATGGACCATCAAAACTGTGTCTGTGAGATGTCTATTTTCCGAGGACAGTTTTCAAGAGCCAAAGTAGCAAAACCGAAATGGAGCATATTATGCTCGCGTCTAAAATTCGAAAATTCGGTGCGGTGTGCTAAAATACAGATGGCACAAGCGGTGCTGGATCCACCGTAGTTGTACCTACAGTCATAAAGAGAAATACTAAAAATTCAATTGGGTCCTTACATTTTGTAAGCATCTACAACCCACGAATAGACTCCGATTAATGAACTGGTACACAACAACTCATAATTCAGAATTTTAGACAGTGCTCTGTAAGGTTTCAGGCTTTCTAAGTGCTAAGGTTGCCTTACTGTTTGCATTAATTTTTATTTTTGTTTGACTAGTTTCTAATCTGATGGTGAATGAAACAATTTCAGTCAACAAGTGTGCCATAAGTGGCACTTAATTAACGCTTACGACAATGTCGATTATAGACCAATGATGATCGATAGTTGATGAAAGCTAGATGCCAAGGCAACCATCATCATCATCATCATCATAATTCAGCAGAAAGACATCTACACTGCTGTAAATAGGCCTCCCTGCAGCTACGCCGCAACTACAGGTTGTGTATTTTTCGCATCCAGGGGATTCCCGCGACCTTTAGCCAATTCTTGCTGTGAACCAATAAACTGACTAGTCGTCTACTCATGTCGTGATAGTACTGTGGTTTTCAGTGATTTGACTTGTCAAATCTTTTATTCACAAGGTATTTCATAACTGGGGCTAGCGTCTGTAAAAAAGCTGGCCACCTCTTTAGCAAATTGAGTTTGAAGCTAAAAAAAATCCCTATTTGTGTGTTATTCTATGGTTACCTCTGTCAGGGCCCTGGTCGCGGTCGTCGATACGATAAACGTTGGTTTGGTGATCTAAAATTATATTATTTATTTTTAAGTAATTTATAAGTGCGTATTTCTTAAAAAAAAATGGACCATCGAAACTGTGTCTGTGAGATGTCTATTTTCCGAGGACAGTTTTCAAGAGCCAAAGTAGCAAAACCGAAATGGAGCATATTATGCTCGCGTCTAAAATTTGAAAATTCGGTGCGGTGTGCTAAAATACAGATGGCACAAGCAGTGCTAGATCCACCGTTGTTGTACCTACAGTCATAAAGAGAAATACTAAAAATTCAATTGGGTCCTTACATTTTGTAAGCATCTACAACCCACGGATGGACTCAGATTAATGAACTGGTACACAACAACTCATAATTCAGAATTTTAGACAATGCTCTGTAAGGTTTCAGGCTTTCTAAGTGCTAAGGTTGCCTTACTGTTTGCATTAATTTTTATTTTTGTTTGACTAGTTTCTAATCTGATGGTGAATGAAACAATTTCAGTCAACAAGTGTGCCATAAGTGGCACTTAATTAACGCTTACGACAATGTCGATTATAGACCAATGATGATCGATAGTTGATGAAAGCTAGATGCCAAGGCAACCATCATCATCATCATCATAATTCAGCAGAAAGACATCTACACTGCTGTAAATAGGCCTCGCTGCAGCTACGCCGCAACTACAGGTCGTGTATTTTTCGCATCCAGGGGATTCCTGCGACCTTTAGCCAATTCTTGCTGTGAACCAATAAACTGACTAGTCGTCTACTCATGTCGTGATAGAACTGTGGTTTTCAGTGATTTGACTTGTCAAATCTTTTATTCCCAAGGTATTTCATAACTGGGGCTAGCGTCTGTAAAAAAGCTGGCCACCTCTTTAGCAAATTGAGTTTGAAGCTAAAAAATATCCCTCTTTGTGTTTTATTCTATGGTTACCTCTGTCAGGGCCCTGGTCGCGGTCGTCGATACGATAAACGTTGGTTTGGTGATTTGAAATTATATTATTTATTTTTAAGTAATTTATAAGTGCGTATTTCTTAAAAAAATGGACCATCAAAACTGTGTCTGTGAGATGTCTATTTTCCGAGGACAGTTTTCAAGAGCCAAAGTAGAAAAACCGAAATGGAGCATATTATGCTCGCGTCTAAAATTCGAAAATTCGGTGCGGTGTGCTAAAATACAGATGGCACAAGCAGTGTTGGATCCACCGTAGTTGTACCTACAGTCATAAAGAGAAATACTAAAAATTCAATTGGGTCCTTACATTTTGTAAGCATCTACAACACACGGATGGACTCCGATTAATGAACTGGTACACAACAACTCATAATTCAGAATTTTATACAGTGCTCTGTAAGGTTTCAGGCTTTCTAAGTGCTAAGGTTGCCTTACTGTTTGCATTAATTTTTATTTTTGTTTGACTAGTTTCTAATCTAATGGTGAGTGAAACAATTTCAGTCAACAAGTGTGCCATAAGTGGCACTTAATTAACGCTTACGACAATGTCGATTATAGACCAATGATGATCGATAGTTGATGAAAGCTAGATGCCAAGGCAACCATCATCATCATCATCATCATAATTCAGCAGAAAGACATCTACACTGCTGGAAATAGGCCTCCCTGCAGCTACGCGGCAACTACAGGTCGTGTATTTTTCGCATCCAGGGGATTCCCGCGACCTTTAGCCAATTCTTGCTGTGAACCAATAAACTGACTAGTCGTCTACTCATGTCGTGATAGTACTGTGGTTTTCAGTGATTTGAATTGTCAAATCTTTTACTCACCAAGTATTTTATAACTGGGGCTAGCGTCTGTAAAAAAGCTGGCCAACTCTTTATCAAATTGAGTCTGAAGCTAAAAAAAAATCCCACTTAGTGTGTTATTCTATGGTTACCTCTGTCATGGACCTTGTCGTATTCGTCGATATGATAACCGTCGGTTTGGTTATCTGAAATTATATTATTTATTTTTAAGTAATTTATAAGTGCGTATTTCTTAAAAAAATGGAACATCAAAACTGTGTCTGTGAGATGTCTATTTTCTGAGGACAGTTTTCAAGAGCCAAAGTAGCAAAACCGAAATGGAGCATGTTACGCTCGCGTCTAAAATTTGAAAATTCGGTGCGGTGTGCTAAAATGTAGATAGCAGAAGCAGCGCTAGAACCACCGTTGTTGTGCCTACGGTCATAAAGCGAAATATTAAATTTCCAATTGGGTCCTTACATTTTGGAAGCACGCTTAACATACGGATGGACTCCGATTAAATTCAGAATTTTAGTCAATGCTCTGTTTGTTTAGTTAGGCTCTCTAAATGCTAAGGTTGCCTTACTATTTGCATTAGCTTTTATTTTTGTTTGACTAGTTTCTAATCTAATGGTGAGTGAAACAATTTCAGTCAACAAGTGTGCCATAAGTGGCACTTTATTAAGGCTTAAGAAAATGTCAATTATACACCGCTGATCATCGATAGATGATGATAGCTTGATGCAAAGACAACGATTATCATTATTATCATAGTTCAGCCGAAAGACATTTACACTGCTGGACATAGGCCTCTCCGCAACTACGCCGCAACCACTGGTCCTGTGTATTTCGCATCCAGGGGATTGCCGCGATATTTAGCCATTTCTTGTTATGTACCAATAAACTGGCTAGTCGCCTACTCATGTCGTGATATTACTGTGGTTTTGAGTGATTTGACTCGTCAAATCATTTATTCACAAGATATTTCATAAACGCTATCCCGTTTGTACAAAAGCTGGCCACTTCTTTAGCAAATTGTGTTTGAAGCTAAAAAATATCCCTCTTAGTGTATTTTTATATGGTTACCGCTGTCAGGGACATGGTCGCGTTCGTCGATACAATAAAGGTCGATTTCGTGATCAAAAATAAATGATTTATTTTTAAATAGGATAGTTTAACACATTCCTTGCTCACCACTCGTATCCGAGTGGGGCGGGGCTATACTCGTAGTAGCGGCGCCTCCCACTCGGATCCGAGCGAGCGTCCCGTTCGTTTTCTAGTAGTCAATAAACCGCCGATTTTTAAGGCGAGTCAACGTTGCTTTGCGCGGCCACTCTGGCAATATAGTCAACTTACGAAAACGAATATTGGTTTCATTCTTACAGTGTGGTAGTGGTTTGTTCACACGATCGTAGGGAAGGTATTTTTGAGCCAAAATGGACAGTAAGGCTGGGTCGTCCAAAAGTAAAATTAAACCGATTATTTTAACGTCTCGTGCTAAAAAAAAGGCGTCGACAAATTGATGATTATGATTTGGAAGGTTCTGGAGAATATAGTGATGAAGAAGTGTATTCACAAGGAGTTCATGAAGAAGAGTTTTCTTCAAGTTCAGAAGGATCTGGTAGCGACAGTGATTTAAGTATTTTTAATTCAAGATTGAAAACGAAGACGACCAGCCAAAGTTACCAGATTCAGATATTGGTTCCTCAGCATCAAAGCCAGCGCCTCGCCAACTAGCACATTCTTAAGTTTTTTGAAATTGCATTTTTTATATTTTATTTTTTTTGATGTCAAGAGATCACTCATTTTTGCTAGTGACAATTTTTTTTAGATTCGGATTTTGTTTCAGTTCTTTGTACTGTTCTTTGAGTATCCTGTCATTCAGAGTGTCAAAATTTTTAATTAAACTTATAATTATGATGTTTTTTTGATACTTTTGACTGTATTGCTTTGATTTGATTTTTGATACTTTTGATTGTATCGCTACTTTGCTCAGATTTGTTAATATCTTCCTACATAAATAATTCTCTACTATTTTTTTAAAGATAGAAGATCACATGGTGATGGTACGTCTGAACTGTATGTTATGTATGCATGTATATGCGTGTATGTCCTGTGTGTGTGTGTGTGTGTGTGTGTGTCGTTCATATGTTACAAGATTTTGCTCAAGAACTGAAGTAAAACATATTAGTACGCAAAAATGCAATCGTGGAACAAATATCTATAATAATAGTGAACTAAACCATTGCCATCCGTGGCGCTCGGATCCGAAAAATATGTTTTTATTGAAATAATAATAATAAAAATATACATTTATCCATATTTTCAAACATTCATATGTACTTAATCAAAATTCGCCTTAAAAAGTTTTGGTTCTCAGCTATTATTTTTTATTTATTTTGTAGGCAGTGAATGTGTCAACAGTGCGTATTTAAAAAAAAATGAAGCATCAAAACTGTGTCTATGAGATGTCAATTTTGCGAGGACAGCTTTTGAAGAGCAAAAAACGTTATTATTAAAATTCAAGATATTATGGTGGAGGTCAACGCGTACGTCGTTGATGATAGCGTTATGAAATATTTAGTTTTTTTTTTTTTGGACACAGTTTCACAGAGAAACCAGGTATATTCATAACGAAAACTACATAATCATTAATATTTACTCGTAATGATTCAGTTAAATCATAATTTGGTTTGAAAACCGATATTGTAATACCCCCTAAGGAAATGTATCCATTACAGTCTATTTCTACAAACAAATATTCTGGTGTAGTCCACGTTAGTGGCTCCTTACGCGGCATGTCACAGAATGAATATTATTTGATGCCGGATAAATATGAATTAAAAAACGGAGAGGTTAGGATACTGGTGCAAATTTTAGTGACAGTACGGTTTGTTTAAATAAAGATAGTCTCTGGTATAAAGAGCTAGTGTAATGAGCGCATTACACTAGCTCTTTATACCAGAGACTACTTGAGTAATTATGGCAAACAGCTTAGTGAAAATGAGATTAACAAATTAAGATGTTGCTCAAAAGGTTTCTCATTTAAGCTGAAAGACCTTGGATTGACTAATATAGTTCAAATGGAAATGAATTTAGTGACTTACAACCAGTAGTTTATCGTATAGGCTTTTATTTCTGGAGCGTAGACAGGTTTAATCTCTGGTGCAGGAAATGATCGTTGCCGGCTTGGTATGCGAGTCAAACTCACCTTACGCTAGCGTAGTTTTAATGGTAAAGAAAAAGACTGGCGAAAGCAGATTATGTGTCGATTGTTGTGCATTACCTAAATAATAAAGTTAATAATAGTTTTAGTTCGGCGGTAGTTGGCGTACCGATCGCACGAGTACACAGAGTGCTAAGTATTTAATATTTTACTTAAGCGGCCGCTGGCAGTGTTTCCCAAACTTTCAATCAAAGTCAGTCCTTAATTGTGTAACATGTTTACTTGTAAACGTTGTGATACTGAATCAAGGGATGGTGCTACGTGTGTTGCCTGTAAGGCGAAATTTGACTTTCCCTAGGCCGGGATAACGGAGGCTGGATGGAGAAAACTTGGCGAGCGTAAATCGACATGGAAATGTCAAAGCTGCAAGGCTACCCCGGTTGCCAGTCCTCAAACTGGTTGTTTGCAGGCATCACCAGCGAACTCGGAGACCATCATGATTGAGCTTCAACGTATGTCATCTAAAATGGAAGAATTGCCTGCGTTGATCGAGAGTGTGAAGGCTATTCAGAGTGAGCTGGCGGAATTAAAAACCATACCGCAAGAAGTCTCTGAATTGAAGTCGTCGCTTGAATCCTACGGTCAGGAAATAAAAGCTTTGGCAAGTAAAGTGTCAGTTCTGGAGGATGCAATCGAGACAATGAAGAAAACCAAAGAAGTGATAATCAATCTGCAGGATAGAATTACCCAGCTGGAGAAACGGCAGTCTGAAAATGAACAAAGGTCTCGCATGAACAATATTGAGTTCAAAGGAGTGCCAATATCCGAGGATGAAGACCTGTTCTCAATAATGGCCAAGATTGGTAAAGCGATTGATTTTCATGTACAGACGGAACAGATTAATTACACAGCAAGGGTGCCGACACGTAATGACAAACTAAATAAGAACATTATTTGCTCTGTACACAACAGCTACCTTAAGAACGATTTTATAGCGGCGTCGAGGAATAAATTTAAAAAACTGAATGCTGGAGATCTGGGCTTACAGGACAATAACAGGGTGTATATCAACGACCACTTAACACTGGAAAATAAACTCCTACTTAATAGAACCAAAGCTCAAGCCAAAAAGCGTGGCTTTGAACATGTGTGGGTTCGAGGATGCAAAATACTTGTAAGAAAAAACACCACGTCTCCAAAACACTGCATCAAAACAGAGCAAGTTTTAAAAAGTTTGTTTTTTTAATTAAAACGTCTCATCTTACTTGCGAATTGTTCGCTCTATTCAAAAAAGTTTGTTTGACTGGTATTGTGGACACGTTACTGTTAATATTGAATTCGTTTGACTTAAGTTTGAGAAACATAGGTACGTATTTTTTGCACGCATTTCATTCGCACCTGCCTTTTGTTCTCTTATTCTCATTTTATACCCTATGTGTGTGCGTCTGCTCGTCTGCCGAGGATCTGTGGGTTACTTTAACTTTACACCAAAAGAAATCAAAAGTAACCTATAAAATACATTTATGTGTTGTGTATATAAGTAGCCAGCAATCTGGCAACTCTTTAATGATACAACTTAATAACTTTTCTAGTAATTTAGCTGATATTATTCTTAATCATCCCGCAGGTAAGTTTTTAGTGCTCGGTGATTTTAACCAACATAATATTGACTGGCAGGCTGCGGCGGACGGTGATCACCTGTGTTCTGGTAATTGCACGGTCCCATTCAAACCAGCTTTAGTGAACCGCTTGCGCTTTGCTACAGTACAACTCGCATCGCAATGTCAACAATAGGATTCTTGACCTCGTCTAGTCTAACAGTGAAGTAGCTGTCACTTGTAGCCTGGATCCCCTAGTGTACGAGGACATCATAAGGCACTCTGCATCTCTGCCGACTTCGTTCAACTTCATCAGCTACATTCTCGGCCTCGAGTTAAGTTCCTGTATGCTCAGGCGAATTATGACGCCATAGTTGAAGAAATTACGGCAATTGATTGGCCATTAGAAGCTGTTAATTTTTTTTATGATACTATTAACTTGTTCCATAATACACATATTCCATCTAAAATTATCGCGCCAAGGGGAAAGTATCATTCTTGGTACAAAAGCCCTCTTATTAAAATAATTAAAGAAAAGTCAAAATTTCACTCAAAATTTAAAACCTATAGTAATATCTCGGCCTATCAATCTATCAATCTTTTGTTATCTTACGTCAACGGGCTAAAGATCAGGAGAAGGAAATGTTTGACGACTATATAGCAAACATTTAATTAGCCATTTCTAAAAATCCTAGGGCTTTTTGGCAATATGTTAATTCGAAACAAACCAACGGTTACCCATCTGTATTAAAATTTGGTGAAGTGTCATCTGGTCACGGGGAGGAAATCTGTAATATGTTTGGCGACTATTTCTTTTCGAACTTCCAAGAGCGTCGCGACACAAATGAATTCTTAGCCTCTACGAGAATTGATCAGTCTACTGGTCTCATATCAGACACCAGCTCTATTGATGTGCTGGAGGAGGAGGTATTTCGCTTGCTCAAGCAAGTGGATATTAACAAATCCGCTGGTCCGGATAATATTTCACCAATTTTTATAACCAAATGTCTAATGATGTCTATCCATTCCATTGACATTATTATTTAAACGGTCATTCGACAAGGGGGTGGTGCCTGCAATCTGGAAGTCCGCGTATATAACGCCGATTCATAAAAAAGAACCTAAGGACAGTGTTGTAAACTATAGACCGATCTTCAAACTTTGCGGGTTTGCTAAAATTATGGAGAAAATCGTACACGTTCAGCTTTCTACTTCGCTTAAATTAAGTTTCTCCGAACACCAACATGGATTTTTAAAAGGTCGCTCCACCACATCCGAACTCGTGGTCTGTACTGACTATCTTTCGGAGCATATGTCCAGGAGGTCTCAGGTCGACGTTATATACACTGACTTCAGCAAATGTTTTGATCGAATAGATCATGCGCTTCTTATGCGCAAATTGCTAGGGATTGGTGTTAGGGGTAACTTGTACAGATGGTTTGGATCATATGTTGAAAATAGATGCCAGACTGTAGTCCTCAACGGTTTTGCCTCGAGAGCGATGTACATTCCGTCCGGGGTTCCCCAAGGATACTTATTAGGACCTCTATTATTCAATATTTTTGTAAATGACATCGCCTCTTGTTTCCTACATTTAAAAATTTTCTTATACGCGGATGACATGAAAATCCTGAGTCAAGTGTCAACCATTGAGGATGCACAACTATTACAGGAGGACTATTGCAGCTTTAATTTAAATTTCTGTTTGTGTGGACTTTGATTTGCTTCTGATTTGGATTTGTTGTATTGGTGAACCCTACGACTCTGGCTACGTTATTTAGATTTTAACAAAATTCAAACTTCCTTCAAATTTTTGAACAAATTGTTTGAAATTATTTGACACACATCATTGTGTTCAGCGTCTAAATAAGACTACAAAAATGGTTTTAGACGCTAGTTGTAAAACTAGCACAGGTTTTTCCTTGAATGATGTTCTTCATTCAGCCCCTAATTTTACAGGGAGACTTGAATAGCATTCTTTTGAATTTTCGCCTATTCAAAGTCGCCGTTTCAGCAGACTGTAAGCAAATGTTTCTTCAATTAGGAATGTTAGAGCGAGACCGTAAATATCAAAGATTCATTTATCGCTTCCATCCGGACCATAAATTGGCGGTTTTTGAACTTACTCGTGTTGCGTTCTGTATGAAGTCATCCGTATTTCACGCCATCCGCGTTGTTCATCTGCTGATTGCTGATGAAGGTGAGAAATTCCCAACTGCAGCTGCCATAGCATCTGCTTCCACGTACATGGACGAAGTCTGCTATAGCATCATGGTCAAATGATTCGGCGCAGGAAGATGAGAACGTCGATATCAATTCCTGTATCGAACTTATAAAATGCGGCCAGTTCGACCTCGTGAAGTGGATGAGTAACTCGGGCGCGGTCCTTCGCGCTGTTCCCGCATCGCATCTAGCTTCGTCAGATTTTGAGATTGATGTAGATGTACCTGACAAAGTACTGGGTACACGTTGGGAAAAATCCGATGAATTTTTCAAATTCAGGGTTGCAATGCCAGGCTAAAGCTGTACTTAGCGCAGTATCTTGTCCATCGTAGCGCGCTTGTGGCACAATGTAGGGTGGGTGGCTTCCGTCATACTTTATGCCAAGCTCCCGATTCAGGAGCTATGGTTATTGAAGTCTCGCTTGTGCCGCGTTCCGATGCGGACGTGTTTGCATAATATTCTGTTTTAATTAGCGCGGCGCAAGCTGTCGCTCGTGAGTTACTCGCCATGAGCAATGAACTTGTGGCGAATGAGCTGCTGGCGTTCCTGCAACAGAAGCTGGATGTGATGGACGAGGTGTCTGCTGTCCAGATCTGCGAAACGAACTTCAGCGAGGAAGACATAGCTGCTGCCAAGCTGTTGTTGTTCAGTGTGCTGAACAAGCGCGACCAGATGATGTCCCGCCGGCGTGACGGGACTAAGAAGAGCCTGCAGGATATAATCACGCTGTTCAAGGAGACCGACCCGGACGACGTGCCGACGTTTGTGGCGAAGGAGTTGCACAAGCTTCCACCCGTCACCTTCGACCACGTCGACGTAACGAGCCTTCTGAAGGACATTGTCTTCCTGAAGGCCCGCCTCGCGGATGTTCTGGCGAAATTAGATGCATCCCAAAACTCCGTCACCGAATTGCGCAAAGAAGTTAGCGAGTTGCGTAACAGTGTGGCGGTTACTAGGTCATCAGCCGATGCATCTAATGTAAACAAGTGTCGCGGAGCCGGCCTCGATTTATCGTCGTCAAATTCCGCGTCAGCAGTTTCATCGCCAGCGCATCCGTCGTTTGCTGAAATTGCAGAGCGCCCCGCCCCCGTGCCCCGCAGCCCTGCGCCCGTCACCGCAGCTCCTCCGCGCAGCGCCGCCCAAGTTCATCACCCCGTCCCGCTGCCAGTATCTGCAGCCCTGGCGAATCCCTTACGAAAGGACTTCGCTAGCGCCCCCGCGAGTGCCCCAGGCACTCCAAGTATGAAGCCTATGCCAGAAAAGGCGCCGAATAGGGCTGATGAAGAGGGTTTCGTGACAGTGCAAAGGAGGAAGCGCCGGTCGCGAACCAACAAGAATCGCTGCGGCAAAGCTCCTACGAAGCCAGAAGTGAGCTTGCGTGCCGCTAAGCCGAACACACCGGTGTACATCTCCCGCCTGCACTACAGCACTAAGGCGGAGGACATCGTGGAGTACGTGCGCCAGAAGACAAGGTACATGCCTAGGGTGCAGTTATTGGAGTCACGCCGCAACGTCAATTTCAAGGCGTTCGTGGTGCGAGTACCGAATTGTTACCTGCCCGTCGTCATGGAAGAAGATTTCTGGCCGCAAGACGTGGTGTTCCGTCGCTTCCGCGGACAAGTGCCACAGGACAGCTCAAGTACAAGCTAGTGCAGTGAAGTGCTACTAACATCATTTTAAGCTATATTTATTAACACAACTTTTGTTTTATACTTTATATATTATATGTTAGTTTGTAAGGTATGTATCTATGGGCCATTGTAGCCTGATAATAAATGTTTTATTATAATTATTATTATTGAAGTGGGACTGGGACGATGCCCCGCCTCAACGCATCGTAAATCTCTGCAGGCAGTTCTGTAGCGAAATTCATGCACTCACACGCGTTCCGTGATATCTCGGGATAGTGCAGGGTTGTGTAGCATACCTCTTAGAATTCGCTGATGCAAGTTAGCGTGCTTACGGTGCCGTTGTCTATTTGCAAGACAAAGATAACACTCATACGACCGTTAGGCTTGTGTGTTCAAAATCGGAAGTTTCGCCGCTTAAAACTATTTCAATTGCTCGCTTAGAATTGTGTGCTACGGTTTTATTATCTACGCTTATGCGTAATGTGCTGAACAATTTTGAGTCAAGATACAAAATTTCGAATGTGTTCGCGTTTACCGAATCGAAAGTCGTTCTTTGTTGGATCCATTCTTCTCCGCACCACTGGCAAACTTTTGTGGCAAATCGCGTCGCAAAGGTTGTTGACAACAAACAACCTCGGGGTAAGAAATTTCCTATCCTAAGCAATGTGATTCCAGATTTTGATCCTATCGTAAGAGGCAGACTATATTTATGTGGATCAATAAAGTTGACGATTGTGCGAGACTCTACGGTTGGGATGACGATCAAATAATACATTACGCTCTGCCTAAACTGTCAGGGATTGCCAAATCGTGGTACCAGGCCCTTCCATTTCAGGAGACGCCCTGGGCGGCGGGAATCGATAGCCGATTCCCGGCCACCGTAGGCGCGGGCTTGCGGACGGTGAGTAGTGGGTAGCTCGCCGTCCGGTGAGGACCAGGCCCGGGTCGACGGCGCGTTGTGTTCCACGCGCGCCTCAAAGAGATGTCAGCAAGAGATGGGGTCCAATAGGGCCGATGCCGCTGGGGTCGCGGGTTGTTTGAAAAAGATACCGTGGCCCTGGCATAGGCAACTGAAGGAACACGGGTGGGTTTTAGTCAGTAAAAGTCTGACACGGCCTTCCGCTCCACCCAGAGCGGGAGAAGTTATTTGATGATTTCCCATCCACAAAAAAAAAAAAAAAAAAAAAGGCCCTTCCATTTATGTCGTATTCATGGTCTGACTGGAAGAACAAACTGGAGCAGTTATTTCCGAGTAGCGAAGGCTATGCCGAATTACTAACCGAGATGTTTTCAAAACGTGTAAAATTTAACAATTCATTAGAACGTTATTATTATGATAAAATTAATCTGCTAAATCGATTGGAAATAAATGGTTAACGTGCGGTAGATTTTCTACTATATGGGATCGAGGACCGATCATTGAGATTAGGTGCGAAAGCAGCAAAATGTCAGGAGCCGGAGCAGGTTCCCACATATTTTCAATCAATCAAGCAACATCTCCGTGAACCAGATAGGTCAAGGGTGAACTATAATAATAAATGTAACAATACTTCCTCTTCATTTTCCAGTAATAATTCTAAGCAGATGGTTAATGACAGCGAAACTAATACTTCCAAGTCACATAATAATGCATCAACTGTATGCTTTAACTGCAATGAACTTGGGTATTTCAGTTCTAAATGCACAAAAAAGATATTGAAGTATAAGTTTGTGCCAAATTGGGTCATTTGTCAATTAACTGTCCCAGATTACCCTCTGACTCGGCTAATAAAATTGATAAACCTAAAGAAAAAGACGTGATGCGTGTTGAAACAAATAATTCAAATTATTCCCCTCCTGACAGCCTCACTGTGACAAATCAGCTTACATTAGCTACCCAAATCCCCGAAGCCTTAAATAACTTCACCGTTGAGTTTCAGATACATTCAATATTTATTATATATTTATTTGTACATTTATTATATTAAATGTATCTGAAACTCAACGGTGAAGTTATTTAAGGCTTCGTGGATTTGGGTAGCCAATGTAAGCTGATTTGTCATAATGAGGCTGTTAGGAGGGGAATCATTTGAATTATTTGTTTCAATACGCATCAATTAATAATAAATATTGAATGTATCTGAAACTCAACGGTGAAGTTATTTAAGACTTTGTGGATTTGGGTAGCCAATGTAAGCTGATTTGGCACAGTGAGGCTGTTAGGAGGGGAATTACGTGGACTGATAGCATCTTGTCGACTATGAGGGGTGTAGGTGAGGTAATACCATTGGGCGTGTCAAACGTCATTATTGAAATTCATGGTATTGTGGCGGAGGTCAACGCGTACGTCGTTGATGATAGCGTTATTAAATATTTAGTTTTATTTGGACACAGTTTCACAGAGAACCAGGTATATTCATAACGAAAACTACATAATCGTTAATATTTACTCGTAATCATTCAGTTAAATCACTTTACAACAGCTCTTTCCAGACTTGTAACAGCCTGGAGCGGTGATTCAAAGCCTTGCTATGAGAATCGGCGGTTTTGTAGACTGTAATAAACTTTATGTGGCAGCATACATTGAATTTGAGGGAAGCTATTTTTTTTTATGGAGAAAAAGGAATAAGAGAAGGACAAATGATGCAGCGTCTTACCTTTCTAGAAGCCTGGAGTCAGGGCCTTGCACGTCCTTGATGCGTAGGTTAACCACGCGGCGGCCAGCGTGGTGTCACAGATAAACGATTCTTATTTCTTTCACAGCACTTCAAATCAGTGTAACTTGATAATAAATCAAAATCAAAAGTCATTTATTCAAACTAGGCTGAGTATCAGCACTTTTCGAACGTTAAAATTACATAAGACAGTCCCCAAAAACGCCCGCCTTTCACCACTTCCTAGTGCTTTAGCTGAGGAGAAGAAGTGGCGCAACAGATTCCCCAGCAGCACAGCTGTGTGTTTAGCTAAAAAAATATTCTGTGCAACATTACGCAACACAAACATTAAATTAAATGAAATTATTTGCTTTAAGTCAGTTAGCACACGCCAATATACCAAAAAAAGCAGAAAAAATAACACAAAACTAAAAAAGTAAGCAGTACTTTATACGTAAATAAAAGCCTCCAGTAATAACGGGCGTGCCCATTTACATATAGCCGTATAAACTAGGAACGTACCAAAAATAAACTAGGATCATCGAAATAAAATAAATGAATATTAAAATACTTAAATAAACTTGTACCGCAATGACAATCATTCTTAATTTTCGCGTAGGTTTATACCAGATACAGAGTTAATAGGACATATTATGAGTTAATTACTAATAATAAAACAAAACCAAGGTCAGCAAGACGACCAGACACCACAAGCAGCACCCATTCACGAGCATAACGCAAAGATCAGCCATTAACCAGGGGGTTAATGGCTGATCTTTGCGTTATGCTCGTGCATATGGCAAGGGTGCCATATTTGAGGGAAGGAGGCAACCTGACCCCCGACGCTAACGCAAGCAGTGACATCTAAGGGAGCATGACAAACTTGCTGCCGGTTGCTCAGGCAAGAATACTATGATCAATTTTCGAGGTCACTAGCAAACCACATATTGCAATAACACTCATAAAAAAGACACTGAAATGAGTTGATTATGTCAATCTTAAATAATAAAAAAAATTAAATAAATTGACCTTTACAGTCAAAGAAAATAAATAATTATATGAACCTGTCAGTAGGTAAGCTAATTCTGGAGGAAGAATATAAGCATTGTCTTAAGTTAAGCACACCGACCAACTATTCTCATCGTTTAAGTAATCGCTGATAGAATAGTATGCCTTTGAACAAAGGTTTTAGCTTTAAACGCATTGGAGGGCAAATCTAGCAAAAAAGAGGGTAGTTTGTTATAAAAGGATATACCAAGCCCAACAAATGAGTTATGAACCTTATGAAGCCCGTGAAACTGAGCACGTAATTTGTCCTTATTTATTTTCTGATGTTAACATTGTTAATATCACTGTTTTTAGTGTATAAATGTATATTTTGTCTAATATATAAGATGTTGGCGAAGATGAATTGTGATGCCACCGTGAGATGTACCAATATGTTTAAAGAAATCTCTCAGAGAATCTCTGGCAGTGAGCTGGTAAATTGCTCGACCGGCTCGTTTCTGAAGAACAAATATATTTTGAATGTGAAGCCGCTGGGCTTTGCCCCAGAGCAGAATATCGTAGGACATAACGCTTTGAAAATAACTAAAATAGACTAACAGAGGTGTATCAACGTCAGTGGATTGTCTTACTTTCCTGACGGCGTAGGCGGCTGAACTGAGACTTCCCGCTAGGCTTGATATATGTGGGCTCCACTGAAGTTTGGCATCTACTGTTATACCCAGAAAAGCTGCCGAGTCTACAGTTTTAAGCACCTCTTTATCTAGAACGATGTTGGGTCCTACATTTCTAACATTCGGTAAGGAAAACATTATACATTTCGTTTTCTTAGCGTTGAGAACTAAGTTATTTGTCGTAAACCAATCCGTAATCATTGAGAGTGCACTGTTTACGTCGTCAAAATCTTGTCTATTCCTGTCTATTTTAAAAATAAGAAAGGTGACATCTACAAACAATACAACGTCACAGATACCCTTTAAATATAATGGTAAGTCATTGATATACACTAAGAACAAGAATGGACCCAGTATTGAGCCTTGAGGTACACCTAACTGAACTGGTTGCCCGGAAGATTTCACACCATTTACACATTAAAGTAGGTAGGTATGTCTACTTTGATATATAGACCCGAAAACCTGGATTTATCACGAAATCTAGATATATTAGCGGTAAAATCTCTGGAGAGATGTATTCGCGGCGAGGGATTAGACGAACAATTGAAGATTCTTTTGAATGGCGTCCGTTACGGACAATGTTCTTCCAGCATGGTACTGCTGCTTCTCTTTGACCTATGGTAGACGCTGCAGGAATGAACAGGAAAGGAAGATGGCTGATGGGAAATTACCTACTACCGCCACATTCTAATAAAACTACAGACGTTGAAAAGATTTAAAGTATGTAGGTAGGTAGGTTTGAATATTAGCGAAGTATATGGCGAAAACTAACTGTTTGTTTTCTTTTTCTTTATGAGAATAAATTCTCTACACCGAAACCGAGTGCTGTATTAAAAGCAGCCATTTAGAGGTATAAACGGGTGATAACTTGTTTCAAAGCTACCTATTTTCTTTTTTTTTTTGTAAATAAACGTTCTCTTAACCACCATTCAAATGCTGAACATTTTGTTTGTCAAATCTGGTTGTAAACAAGGATTAGGTAGTGATAAGGTATCGTATTGGTACTGATTTGATATAATCGTAGCAGAAAACGTTGTGTATCACACAGTGTGAGTGTGGAGCCCCCCCTTACAGGATATGTTCCATCTTCTCTCCTGCCCGTCGTGCAAAACTATTGGGTGCGGTTATTATATGAAGGTAACGACCGAGCTGTAGCAGGTCGCTAGGTACAGATGCTGGTCGAACCATGTAATGAATCATCGTTATGGGAATAAGTAAGTACTAAGAAGCTTCATCATACCCCTTTTGTTCGGTGGACCATTGTTTCCATCATTGTCAACCTGGCCAGTTGGAGTCGCTGTAACATTGGTTACAAAATATTTTAGAAAATATTAATATATTACTAGAAGGAGGAGCTCGTGGATAAGTAATAACAGCCGCACGGGTCCATCGCATAGTACACTGGTTGGGGTCGGTCGGTGGATGGGTGAACATCTTTACATACCGAGACTCCTCCTTGCCTCGGAAAGCACATTAATCCGGCTGTCATTCGTGGATCTTAGACAGTCGTAACTGGTCGTCAGGAGCCCGAAACTCTGACTGCCACTCTTACCAAAGAGTTACCCAGTTACTGGGTGGATGATGTCAGATAGGCAGTCGCTCTATGTAAAATACTAGTATTCAGCTGCATCCATTAGACTGGAAGCTGATTCCAACGTAGTTGGGAAAAGGCAAGTGCCTAATAATTATTTTATTTTTATTAATTTCCATTTGGTTGCCCCTCATAAAGCCGAACATAATTTTTGATCCTGATTATTTTGATTAACCGGGAATGTTTCAATTATGTAGAATTAGATTACTTATAACCATAATACGAGTATATGTATAATGTGTAAAAATATATACAAAATTTATTTTAATTGGGGTTATCAAATTAAACTTTGATTTGGCAAGGTAATAAAAATAATGATACCCGCCTAGTACTGTCCCACTGCAGGGCAGGCCTCTTCTCATACAGAGAAGACATGAGCATTGATCACCACGCTTGCTCAAGATAGGTTGGCGATTTCAGACTTATGTCCAGTTAAGTATAAGTCCAGGTTTCCTCACGATATTTTCCATCACCGATGTCAGTAATGTCCAAGGTAAACCCAGAAAGTACATATGAATTAAAAAACTGCCGTACCTGCCCAGATTTGAACATACAACCTCATGCATGAGAGGCAAGGCCTTAACCACTGGGCCATCAGGACTTATTTATTTAAATATTAGGTCTTTACCTATGAAATTGCCGATTTACATAGAAAAAATCACGGATATCGAAAAAAATAAAAAATTATAGAAATATTGTCGATGCACTTTTGCCATTTTAATGAAAGTTCGTTGATGCCTCTGCTATAGATATCCTGGGAACGGGAATCGATAAAGATAATCTTCAAAGGCGTTTTTTACCGCGTCGTTGGATTTTAAATTTTTCCCCGAGGCTCATTGTTGAGATCAAAATTTCCATAACGGAAGCGATCAAACCTAAAACGCACCGTGCGTTCACTTGCGGTACTTTGTACACGTATACACGTCGTTAATAAATATTGCGTGCAGTCTGTGTTGCGTTGGTGCCACGACGGAACTCGTATTCGAAAATATCGCGCATTTCCGATTTTTCCATTGTTACAGAAACATCGATATCAAAGAAAAATCGAACGGCAGGAAAAAAAATGAACCACTGATTTTTTTTAATGTCATGCTATATTATAAAATTAATTTGAATTTGGAATTATAAATAGAATGAACGACATTGTCCATCACACTAGCCGGTATCAAAATCGGCAATTGCTTAGGTAAAGACCTATTATTAATAAAACATTTAGGTAAGCACTTAAGAATAAAGTATAAAAGCAATGGCTTTAGGATCGACAGTTACCGATCCTTTGCCTACCATACCTGTTTTTAAAGTACCGGCTGAACCGTCTGAAAAAAAAAAGTAAAAGATAAAAGTCAAGTATTGGTATCGTGTTGCTCAGTAACTGAGTTGTGTATGTCAGATAAGGAGTCACTCCATTTAAATAACTACTGGTATTTAGTTGTATCTGGTTAGACTGGAAGCCGGACCCAACATATTTATTTGGGAAAAGGCTAGGCAGATTTATTAAAGTCTAAGTCTCTACGCGATAACAAATCGTGTTGTGACGAAGTATACACACACACATAACATCACACCTGTGTTACCCGAAGGGTAAAGCAGAGGTGTACCTATAGTACACCCACATTTCGCCAGTTATGATCCCATGTAATAGGGGGTAAAATAGGTGCTCTATTTATTTATTTATCTATACAATTTTGCCTTGGCCTTCGGAGAATACTTGCGCATACATTATCAATAATTGTACCTACCGGAAATATAAATACACATATATTTACTTGTGAACATAATTAACTCTTTTAATGACCGTACCCACGTAAGATGCGTAAAACATGGACTATGGGGTTAAATAATTTAGTAACATAGAGCAAAAATAATAGCTGGGAAATGACTTTTATTTTTTTGTGTGAATGTCGCTGTAAACTCGCTTATGGGTGCATGCACCGGTACAAGAGTTGTGGGGGTGCTTAAAGTTAATTTATAAAATTTATAACTTGTTTTCGTGGAACAAACTAAGAAAAACTTGGAATTTTGGCCTTCAATAACTCCATAACCAGAAGGTTCCCAGATATGATCTAGTACAAAAAAATGATCCCAATGACGGGCAGTATAAGTGACTCTCGCCTTCGTTGAACGTCCTTTTACACCCGTTTTGTATAGTGTGTTAGGTTAATCGAGTATCATAATTTTTAAGGAAGTGTAGTACTTATTTCAGTTTTAATATGAAAGTAAAACATCATCATCATTCTCCTGCCCTTGTCCCAATTTATTCGGGGTCGGCGCAACATGTCTTTTTCTTCCATACTTATCTATTACTCGTCATCTCGGTAGTCACTTTCTTTTTTTTTTTAGTTGCGGGAATTTATTAGCTCCTAAATGGAGCTATTGCGAGGTTTGCGGCATTGAGACACAACGTGCGAAACGTTTAAAACGCGCAAAAATATTATCTAGCCGCGCAAAACTCGCAAACACGCATTGCATCCTTTGACATCGAGTAGCCTGCTCTTACCTGATATGTATCAAGAGTTGGAGAGGAAGTTGGAGCAGTTGGATCAGATAGAAACCTCACTGATTACCGATTCGGAAAAGATGCCAGCGACTACTTCAACAGAATTGACGCTCAGCTCAGATGAAACAATAGAAATAGAATAAAATTATGTTATTCAATTATTGTTTTTTTTTTATTATTTAAATTTCATTCTGATCGTTAGTCAATTAATTTTCACTTGATATTTTATACACAAGATGTGTTACGTTCTTAGTAACAAACGTTTAAATTCCGGTCATGCTCAATGTCCCATAAAAAGAGGGTCGTGTTTTTTTATTATTACGCCTTGTTTGACGCGGACTAAAGACAGTTGCCCAATGTGTCCAAATTGGGACACTTTCAAGTCTTCACAAAACACGCGGTAGTAACATATCACAAATAAATAAAACACACACACACACACACACACACACATACACACACACACACAAATACACAAATAAATAATAAAAAATATAAGGTGCTATAAAAATATCTGCCACAGCTTCAATGGGAGATAGTATTATGTATTGATGATACATATATACAACTAGTAACGTCAATGAGGCCTACGATTATTTTCTTGACCTATTCAGATGTTTTTACGATCTTTGCTTTCCCTACGAAATAATAACAAAATCAATTACTAAAAAAACAAAATGGATTACTAGCGGGATAAGGAAATGTAGTAAAAAGAAACGGCACTTGCTATGGCAATATAGAACACACCCTACTCCAAAGAATAAACAATCGTTTAAGACATATTCGGCAAGGTTTAAAAGAGTTGTAACGTTAACACAAGCATCACAAAATAACTACTTCATTAAGACGTCCAAAAATAAATCTAAAGCAGCATGGACCATAATTAGTAATTCTAAGACCTGCTTCCCTAAAGAACCAATAACACAAATTCAAACAGGGACACAGAAAATCACGAACCCATTAAATATAGCTCGGGCTTTTAACAAGTTTTATATTAATCAAGTTACCAAACCAAAAAATAAAAATATACCAGAAATTAACGTACGCTCAAATACTTCAAACTCTTTGTTTATGAAGCCGACCATACCTGAAGATATAAGTAATCATATTAACTCACTTCGAAATACGAATAGTGTTGGTTATGACGGAATATGCACTAAAGTTATCAAAGTAGTGTCTCATTACATAGCTCCACATCTCAGTCACATAATTAATATGAGCATTTCTAGCGGAATCTTCCCTGAGAAATTAAAAACGTCAATAATTGTACCATTGCACAAAAAAAATGATAAAGAAATTATGTCTAATTATAGGCCTATCGCGTTGATACCCGTCTTTTCAAAAATATTTGAGAAAGTAATTTATAAGTCCTTGTACAACTACCTTGAGAAATCAAACTTATTGGTAAATGAACAAAAGGGATTTCGTAAGCAGAAGACAATCAATATGGCTATACATGACCTGCTTCTCCCTATTTTGTCAAATGTAGATAAGAGAAACCCTGTATGTGCTATTTATATGGATCTAACTAAGGCCTTTGATTATGTGGATTATTCTGTACTAATACATAAACTTGAAAAATATGGTATCAGGGGAAACATACTTGATCTCATTCGTTCTTACTTAACGGACAGAAAGCAATTCGTAGAAATCACGCAAATATCCTCAAATACCAGTTACGAAAAAAAATATCGTTCCGAAAGCGAGATAATTAAATACGGCGTCCCTCAGGGTAGCGTGTTAGGGCCCCCCCTTTTTTTGCTTTATATAAATGACCTTCCGAGGCAAATAAAGCACCCCATGGTACTATTCGTCGATGATAGCACCGTAATTATTAAGTGTGATGATCCCAATACTTATGAAAATGAAATAAATATGACATTAAATAGAATTATATCATGGTTTGACCACAATAATCTAATTATAAACTTAGAAAAGACTAAAATTATGCATTTTTATCAAAGGATCCCAAACAAAATCC
This sequence comes from Dicycla oo, assembly GCA_948252095.1. Lineage (NCBI taxonomy): Eukaryota > Metazoa > Arthropoda > Insecta > Lepidoptera > Noctuidae > Dicycla > Dicycla oo. Next base: position 12,258,331 of record OX411713.1, on the reverse strand, counting down.
TTGACATTAGCTATTTAGGGAGAAAAATAGAATCAACTACTGCCACTAAATTTCTTGGTATTAATATAGACAACAATTTGACTTGGAGACCCCAGACAGACGAAGTATGTAAAAAGCTTAATAAATTTGCCTATGCTCTCTATAAACTGTCAAAAATAGTGAGCCTTGAATCCGTACTAACAGCATATCACGGCTATGTTGCATCAACACTCAGATATGGCGTAATATATTGGGGCAATTCAGTAGATAGAGAACTCGTAATTAGAGCCCAAAAAAGATGTGTCAGAGTTATGTGTGGCCTTAAAAGCACAGACAGTTGTCAACCGTTCTTTATACGTCTAAAAATTCTTACCTTGCCATCGCTGTACATATACGAAACAAATATGTTTGTCAAATCTAATATTTCATTATACAAAATATCTACTAAAAGTTATTACAGAAAATTACGCGATAAAAATAAATCTGAACTCGAAGTGACTTATGGGAAAACTGCACTAATGAATAAAAGTACCTTCTGTATGGCCATAAAAATATATAACAAATTACCTGAAAAAATAAAAACCTTAAATCTGGACAATTTCAAAAGAGAACTATTAAGAATTTTGATAAATAAATGCTATTACTCACTGCAGGAATATCTGGACGACAATTCTATAATTACTGCTTCATAAAATTGTAAATCACCTTACCTATTTTGACGATTTTGAATTCTGTTTGACATTAGGATCAATATGACATGGAACTTAATATTTTGACATTTATTGTATTTTAAATTTGTATTGATATGCATGTACCTATTAATATTAACTTTATTACAAATGTTTACATAATTCTACAAGGTTAAGATATCTTGAAAGTTAAATTTGTTTTAAAAAGTAAACTTCGACAATGTTAATAAATATATTTGTACGCCTATGAGCAAAACATAGAGGATCTACCAATCTGAAACATCTCGCACACTGTTATAAATTGACCTATGTTTACAAATAAAGCATTCTGATTCTGATTCTGATTCTGGTTATATAGATTACAATAGTGAATAAATTTCGTACCCCGGAATAGTTAAATCAATTTGAGACAATAAATCAAATAAACATTTACTTTATTTATTCTGCATAACATGGTTCACAAACTAATTGCTATCTCTTTCTAACTGTTCTGTAGGCATTTTGTAATCTATTGTAAAGAGTCCAAGAAGAGGTACAATGAACTATAATGTTGCTAGATAAATTGAAGAGTAATGAGCGTTGAGCATGACCACTGAAGTGACAGGTATTACGTTTAGTCGGTTAACCACGTCACGTGGTTTTTTGTTTACCTTTTTTACTTAGATCAATATCACGAAAAATTTGTGTTTAAAAGTTAATCACCTTATTTACACCAATTGCACACTCTTTACAGTTATTTACAAAACACTACCTACTTATCTACAAAACTGTTGCACAAATCCGCCTTCACGTTGCACACAAATAAAGTGCAGACACGCAAGCGAGCCGCTTGCGTGTCTGCACTTTATTTAATGTGTCCGTTTCACTTTTTACTCTCCGAGAGGCGTAGTTGTCGCTCACGTCGAAGACTCTAGCAGCGTCCCTGGTACTCACAAGAGGATGACGCCGGACGAACTCCAACACTTCCTCTTCCATTAAGTTTACTGCATGCGCAGTTACAAATGTTGTTGCACTCGCGGTAGCACAATAACATTTGAAGATATTTTTGATTGGAATATCGTCGCCTGGGAGGCATTTTTAGAGAATGCGCGCGTGATACGAGGACCGTGATCACTGATGATAGTGAACTGTAATATATGCCCGGAAGTCTATGATTGATAAATTCGATGAATTAGACAAATGTGCTATAAGGAGAAAGTACACTCAATATATTTAAATAACGACTACCCGACATTAAATAAAATTATGACAATTTGTGAAGCTGATGAAGATGTTCCAACGTTTAAACGTACCACACTTCATAAAATAATGCATGAGCTGGGATTTGACTTTAATAAACAGGATAATAGAACTTTATTAATGGAAAGAGACGACATTGTTTTGTGGCGGCGTAAATATCTCAGGCAAATCAAAGAACACAGAAAGGCAAATAAAAACATATACTTCCTTGACGAAACGTGGGTAAATGCCGGACATATTAAATCAAAAGTGTGGTTGGATACAACTATAAAAACAAGAGACATCCTTTTCAAAACGGCTTATCTACCGGTCCAAGAGTTCCTACTGGAAAGGGAAAAAGGTTAATTGTTTTACATATTGGTAGCGACAAAGGATTTGTGGAAGGAGGTTTGTTAGTTTTTGAGTCAAAATCAACTAAAGATTATCATGAGGAGATGGACAGTGACAGGCAGGGCTCGGAAACGTTATTTAAAATAACGTTTTTAAAACGTTTCTAACAGTTCTTTGTACAACATTTTGTTCGGAACGAAAACGATATGAGAACGTTTTCAAAAACCGGTTTATTCCGCAGGACGCAGCCGCACGATAAAATCCCGCCGCAATAATTTTACGTCCGTGCGAACGTGGGCTAAAAACGGAAGGAGTTTTATATAACGGTATATATACAGGGTTATTGGTAAAACACCAACAACCTCTTGAGGGGTCATTGTATTCATCATTATGAACAACTTTTTCTAAGGGACCAAAACTAATATCCAACCAATAAGGGACCAAAAGTAAAAGTTGTTCATAATAATGAGTATAATGACCCCTTAAGAAGTTGTTGGTGTTTTACCAATAACCCTGTATGTGCAGGGAGGGGTGGAGATCCCCTCCCTGCATGGGGAAAGTTTAGGAAATGCATAGTTTTTTTTTTTATGAATTTAAAAAAATCTTAGTTTATGTTTTGTTAAATTTTTGGTAAAAAATTAGTATCGTTTGGCAAGAGGAGGGGGTGGGGGGTAGGGGGGTGCATCCTCTCACCTGGCACCACTCCCATGAAAGATAACGCACCCCTTCTTGAGAAAAACAAATTATTGTAACCTAACCTCAAAAACTTTAATGTTGCTTCTGCAACGTCTCCGGCGCTGTGGGAAGTGCAGCCCCTTCGCCTTTGTGTAACAAAGGATAGACACCCATGCTCACCTCCGCAGCTTCGGCTTGCTTCAGCTGCTATGGCCCGCACCGGTGCCTATGCTTTGTTACAGCGGGCGGCGGCTGCTCTCCCTTCGCGTCTCCGGATTTTTATATACACTCTAGGGGTAGCAGCCAAAAGACTACGTAGAGTCGGGTGCCATGCATGAGCCTGACTCGGTTTTTGAACAGATTCGACCTATTTTAAAGATGGATGAAGAATGGCTGCAAATTATAGATATTGTGTTTCGTTTCACCTCTAGCAGATACCATCAGGATAAAAATAATAATTTTACATTGTCACAAAATCAAAATTTTCGTAGTTATTCACCCAAAAAAAAAAACTCAAATCACTGTGAAATTGTTAAACTCAAATAAGATAACGCAAAATAATGCTAATTTAAAAAAAAAAATGTGCATCATCTTATTATTTGCAAAATTTTAAAATATCAAACTTTGATAAAATAACCTGGAGTTTTAATAAAACTCCATAAAAAAAGCAACACCTGCTGTCAAAATTACATCAAAAACAACAAAATTGTGCAAAAGTTGAGGTTATTTTATCAAAGTTTGATATTTTATATTTCCGAAAGTATTTATTTCCTACACTTGAAATTGATTGATTGACGTGGTTGATTGGCCAGGGTCCATGGCACTCTATGGAGCGCTATGGACCGTACGATCCCAACATAGAGCCTCCGGCAGGAAGTATTTGCCCCCCCCCCCCCCCCACCCAGATTAGGCAGCAAACGCGAGAGTGCATTCGCGGTGCCCATCAATCTAGGAGCCAACCGCTGAAAATGCGGCCCGAAGTTCCACCGGATATCGAGGACGAGTCTTAGGTACTTCATCGTCGACTTGATACCGATGTGAATACCTTCTACTATTGTGTTGGATCCTGAGGGTTGTGCTTTCCAGGGCCCGTGAAAACAAATGACTTCTGATTTATGCAGTGCCACCTGGAGACCCAATCGCCGGATCCTGCCTACGACATGCCTGCCAGCTGTTGCTAAGACAGTCACCTGCCGGAGCGTCTTCCCCCGTGCCATTACCAGCGTAACAGATGACGCCGACGCCACGGAGGAGTGCACCGCGCAGCACCCAGTCGTATCCGATGTTCCACAGGAGTGGCCCCAAAAACGAACCCTGTGGAACACCACACGACATCTCTCGCCGACCCCGTCCTTCTCGATCCGGGTAGATGACATATCTGTCAGATAAGCCCCGATAATGCGGCGGAGGTAGTTTGGCACCCTATGATATCAGAGTGACGCCCTAATGTTACTCCAGGGAAAAGTGTTGAAGGCATTGGCAATGTCCAAAGACACTGCCAAGACGACCTCACCCTGGGGCATTGCTTCCTCCGCCAAGACTTTAACGCGCATGATCGCGTCTATTGTAGAGCGCCCCTGACGGAAACCAAACTGGTTATCAGCCAGATCCGGCCCCTCTCTTGTCATGTGTCAAGGCGGTCTGCAATAATTCTCTCGAAGAGTTTGCCCACCTCACCCAACAACACAATGGGCCGGTAAGCGGATGGTGAGTCCGCAAGCCGCCCTTCCATTTTCAACAGGACCAGCTTTCCAGTCTCTCCAAACATGTGCTCAAGAGTCCCACTAATCGGGGCCAGAGATCCCTGATGGCCAGAACCCATGCACGGCCAGGAATGCCGTCAGTTCCTGGAGCAGTGTTTTTGGCCTGAAGCCTTTGTACTGCCGCTTTTAGTTCTACCTGGGTCATTTCAGGCGCGTCGCCATCGTCATTTTCCGAGTTGGGCACCATAGGCAGAACCATATGCGGTGGTGTGTGCTCCCCTTGTGAGGGGAATAAAGCGCTCACTACTCTCTCTCTAGCAGTTGCCGGTGGAAGCTACGGGATAGTGGAAACACCCACGAGCAAAGTTTGCGCCTAACCAAACGGTAAGGAAGCCCCCACGGATCACGTTCTAGAAATGCCAGCAATTATTTATGGGCTTGGGCCCAAGCCTATTATTTCCAGCTGAAGAGCCACTTTACACACCTCGTACAGTTCCGCCTCTCTTACCATAGCTTCTGGTGTTCGTCTGCGCCTTCATCGCTACCTGGTGTACGGGCGTCGTGCCGCCACGCATGCGATGCGCAAATGCGCAATGTCTTGCGATCACCAATACACCTGGCGCACGTCAGATGGAGACTGAACTGAACATCGCAGCATCACAGATTTGTGTCATGGCCTCCCGGAACCATTCTGCCTCCTCGTCAATATCGACAGACCTGACTGGTGAATCCAACCAGGCCTTCACGATTGAGGCAACCAGAAGGGTTTCCCGGTTCAGTTGTTTGAGCGCCCATCGCGAACCATCCTCAACCCCGGTTGGGGCCGCTTGTGCCGGGCCATTCGAGGTCTGGGCGGAGACGTCGAACTGTATCTGTGATCCGACAATGTCTCCACGTCCTCCAATACACGCCAGTCCTGAACACGGCGTGCGACAGCGGGAATAGCAAACGATAAGTCCACTATAGACCCACCCCACTGCCGCACATATGTCTGAACAGATCCCCGGTTTAGGAGCAGTAAGCCTGACTCAACCACTCACTCCTCCAGTAATACACCCCGTGCATCTGTTGCTGGGGAACTCCAAGTCGTGGATTTGGCGTTGAAGTCACTCATGACAAGGACAGGGTGAGGACGGCTTCGACTGATGACTGTGCCCAATTCCGTGATGAAACTCTCAAAGTCGGCGAGAGGTCGGTTGGGTGAGAAATAAATCCCCACGACCATGATATCTTCAACTAAGACCGCTACAAAGCCCCGCCCCTGGGTGACGGTCTCCAGGGGCGGAGTGCCAGCGGCTGGCCTCGAGATAAGCGCCACCAAGCCATCAATGTCACCCACTCAGTCATCCCTGGGAGGAACAAAGTATGGTTCGGCAACGATAGCGACGTTGATCATCTCCGCCATGCTCTGGAGCAAAAGGTCCTGAGCCCTGGCGCAATGGTTGATATTCGCTTGGAGAAGACGAAGGTGTGGGGCCATTCCTGGGTGTCCATAACAATCGCCTTCCCCTCAACCCTTTCTTCGGCTTTATTACCTGCGGTCAGTGGGCGCGAGGGCCCAATTTTCCTATTTGAGTCAGCTTTTTTTATCCCTCGGTACATGTCTTGCTGCCCGTCTGGTGGTCAACCGACCTGTTTAATGCCGCACACACTGCACAGTGTGTTGCGGCATCGCAAGAGCTGGCCTTGTGACCGAGCTGATCACAGCGGAAACAAAGACCGCAGCAATCGACCTCTGAGGTGAATCGAACTCCAACGTGTCCCTCTCTCATGCACCTATAGCATTAATTACTTCGCAGGGTGTGTGGCAGTCCCAACATTATTCTGCAGTCGATCGCCGCCCGGGCAGATAGTCCGCTTGTGTGGGCGTTAGTGGATCGAACCAGATCTGTTTTAGTTATTAAGTACTAACATAGGCTAAGTAAGATTGTTACTAACACAATGGACCGCATTTGTAGTCTGATCAATAAATGATTATTATTATTATTATGTTTATTCCTATTTTCTTTTCTTTTAAAATACATTCTTAAATATCTCTTAAAAAATATTTAAAAAAAAACATTTAAAAATATATAAAATAGTAGTCCGCCGGTGTCGGGAGCAGGGTCCAAAGCACCGGTGGTTAGGGCTGCAGAGATAGGAACCTCCTCACGATGCGGGCCGTATCAAGGAGTACTGCCTTCTGAATCTGGCCCTTGATCCAACCGCCTAACGAGAGCCTTGAGAGATGGTGGTCGAGGCTTTCGGCCATCAGGCCATTGGCCGTTACGACAATCGGCACAATGACAGCCGAGCTCACATTCCATATGTCAACAACCTCGTGTGCTAAGTCGAGATATTTTATTTGTTTCTCTTTCTCAGCTTTCACGAGGTTCTCGTCATGTGGAATGGTAATATCGACTATCATTGCGCGGCGCGCTAATCTATCTATCACTACTATGTCAGGCTTATTGGCGACAATAGTCCTGTCAGTAATGATAGACCGATCCCAGTACAACGTCACATGGTCATTTTCGAGAACTGGGTCGGGCACATACTTGTAATATGGTACCTCAGATTCCACAAGTTTATATTTCAAAGCAAGTTGCTGGTGAATAATCCTGGCGACTTGGTTATGCCTGTGCAAGTACTCGCCGTTAGCCAGACGAGAACAACCAGAGATAATATGTCTGATGGACTCACCCGGACGGTGACATGCCCGACACACGTCCACCGTCCCGTCCCTCATAATATGTTTCCGGTAGTTATTCGTTAAGATAACTTCGTCCATAATTGCACAGACGAAACCTTCAGTTTCCCCGAAAAGGTCACCAAAACGTAGCCAGGATACGGACGCTAAGAAATCTACACCGGGATCATGAAGAGCCCGATAGAAGCGCCCGTGAAGCTCCTTGCTTTGCCATATCCCCTTGCGGTCATCGGTAGTAAGTACTACAGGTTTGTGCCAGTTCTCTTTAGCCATGGAGAGCGGGGTGAGCCCCTTGTCTACTGCGACCACATCACGGTGCATACCCACTTCGGCTTTTAAAAAATATTCCCTCAGGCTGCACATTTCGCGGTTGCGTAGGGTCTTCGCATTTAAAAAGCCTCGACCCCCGCACTTCCGCGGAATGTACAGTCTCATAACCGATGATCGTGGGTGATGCATCCGGTTTGCGGTCAGCAGTGTACGGACCCTCCTATCCAGGGCGTCGAGTTCGGTCTGAGTCCATATGAGTATGCCGAAAGAGTACAGCATGACCCAACCGTTGAAGGCGCGCACCTTGTTTCCACCTGAAAGAAGACTACCTAATACCTTCTTCAGGCGGCCAAAGAAGCGCTCCCTCAACGATTGTTTCATGTCAGCAACGTTGATACCTAACGCTTCCGACATACCCAAATACTTATAGCTTTCCGATGAAGAGAGGGATCTAAGGTTTATGGAATCCGAGAGTTGAATTCCCTCGGATTCCATAATCTCCCCTCGCTTTACATGCATGACTGCACACTTGTCCACACCAAATTCCATACTGATGGCGCTACTGAAAGTTTCAGTTACCTTCAGTAGCTCCATCAGTCGCAATTTGTTGGGGGCAAAGAGTTTCAAGTCATCCATGTAGAGGAGGTGAGATATGACCTGACCGCCTCTCCTCAACCGATTGCCTAGACCTGAATCCTCTAGCAGTGTACTTAGAGGATTCAGGGCTAAGCAGAACCAGAGTGGACTCAAACTGTCGCCCTGAAGTATTCCCAGTTTAATCCATACAGGCTCATCATTCCCCTGGATCTGTCGACACCCAGGATAGCGAAGGACTGTCCTCCATTGCCCCATACACGACTCAAGGAAGGTGCGTGCGTGCGTATAATTTATTTAAAAGTATTTCAAATTGTACTTTATCGTACGCTTTTGTCATATCTAAAAGCAGTCCTATAGCATACTGTTTATTATTAATGATATCAAAGGTTTTCTGGATGTATTTATATATAGCTAAGATTGTAGATCGATTTTTCCGGAAGCGATTTTGGCAATCATTGAATATGTGGTATTTTTCGCAGAACGCATAAACTCGGTTGCATATCGCTTTTTCAAATATTTTCGAATCTGTCGGTAAAAGGGCAATGGGACGGTAATTATTCGGGTCAATTTTTGAGTTTTTCTTATGGATCGGTTTTATGAGGGCCTTTTTCAAGAGATTGGGAAAAGCTCCTTCTTCAAATGATTGGTTTAGTAATTTCAAAAATGGCAGGGTCAGATCATCCGCACACTGTCTCAATAGAGTAGGTGGAAGTTCGTCAACACCATGGCTCATTTTATTTTTAAAGTTCTTAACAATGTATTCACCTCATAAGGGTCGATTGGAGTGAGGAAAATTGTATTCTCTGAAGGGGACATAACAGGGGGTCCTTTTGGTTTGCCGCCGGTAGGGTTTGTCTTAGCCTCCCCGATAGAAGCAAAGAAATCGTTGAAGATGTTGGCTACCGCTTTGGGCTCAGAAGTTACATTATTATCTGTTTGTAGAGATAGGTTGTTTTTTTCACTAGCTATTTTCTTGTTCGTTCGTTCATTGATTATACTCCACATTGTTTTAATTTTGTTATTAGGTTTAATCATTTTACTTTTAAATTGTAATTTTTTTGCTGTTTTTTGCTGTTTTTTGCTGTTTTTTGCTTCTTTAATATTTTTTCATATATTTTATAAAATTGTGTTAATATGGTGTTATTACTTTTAGTTATAAGTATCTTTAATAATCTTTTATTTTTACAATAATTTTTTATGCCTCTAGTGAGCCAGTATTTTTTGTATTTTGATTTTAATTTTATTTTCCTTAATGGCATGCATTGGTTTAGGATACTAATGAGTATGTTGTTAAAAGCTTCGTAATTTCCGTTAATATCTTTTTCTGTAGTTACAACTTCGTTCCAATAAATTTCTTGTAGTTTTGACTTGAATTTTAGTATATTTGTATGATTGCAGAATCGTTTCTTTGTGTGCCAGATGGTTTGTTTTATCTGTTGAGGAATATTTAAATGTAAAATGGTGCTATTATGATCTGATAAACCGAGTTCATCTACAGTTATATACATGTCTTTGTATTTAAAATTTCTGAATATTAGATCTAGACATGTGGTGGTAGTTTGTGTTATACGTGTCGCGTTCCTTACGTGCTGTGTTAATTTATATTCCTGCATTAAATTTAAAAACTGATTTGATTTTTGATTATCCGATAGTATATTAATATTGAAATCGCCTCCTAAAACTATATTTAATTTAGAGTATTTAGTAATTATATATTTTAGAACTAGGTTTAACTGCCGATAAAAAACTTCTTCCTCTCTTCTATTCCAATAAATAATAATTATTAATAAATTTTCATTAGGTAATTCAGTAGCATATAACTCTAGTACATATTCAATTGACATGTCAGAAACATATTTTCTCTGTATGCAGTCTAAATGTTGTTGAAGTAAGATACAGACACCGCCGCCGCCGCCGGTTTCCGAGATACATATTACGTTGTAAATGGAATTTTGGGTAATGAAAGCATCAAGTAAATGTTGTTTGTTAATAATACTTTGGAAATTTTGAAATAATATTTTAAATGGTAGGTCTTTGGTTTCGAAATGTATGATTTACGGTTTCATTTATGGTTTCATTCGGCATTATATGATGAGGTACGTCACTGCTGCACATCGCTGTCGCATCGTTTTCCTGGTTAGCTGTATTTATGTATTGCTTTTGTTGGCTGTTGCTGTAGTCGTTTTTCTTGGTTGGTTGGTTGTATGTTTGATCGTGTAGGTTTATTTTCTGTCCTTCAATAATCAATTGATTGTTTTGTATGATTGCGAATAATCCGTTTCTTCGAGCTTTCAGCATTTCTTCTCGCATTAATCGTCTCTCCTTTCGCGTATTGATATCAAGAAACTCCGAAATAAAGAAGCGGGTACCCTGAAGGTATTGGCCGTTTCTTATTAAGTGTTTAGCCATTCTTTTGCTAATTAGTTCGATGACAAGCGGTCTATTGTAGTTGTTATAGTTGCGTCTGCCAACTCTATATGTCTCTTCTATGTATCCTGTCAGGTCTACGTTCATCGTGGTATAGAATAGTTCAGTAATTCTGTTGTGTAGGTTGAATTCTGGTTCTTTATGGTACTCAGCAAAACCGTAAAGTACTATTTTCTTTGTGTTTGTTTCAGTACAAGTTGTGATTGGGGTTGGAGTAGCTGTTTTGTTTTTTATATCTATAATAAAATTTTTAATTTTTTAATTTTCTTTTGTGAGGTTTTCAATTTGTAAGCTTATTTTGTCAACTTCTTCCTTTCATAGTTCATTTTGTTTATTTAAGGCATCTGTTTTATGGTTTAAATCTTCCTTTAATTTAGTATCACTAAATTAAAGGCTTTATTTATTTCGCTTTGGATTATGTTTTTTAGTTCAATTATAATAGACTGATTATTTTCCTTCAGGCGCAATATTATTATTTCGCTTAAGTTTTGTAGCGTAAGGTTGGCTGTTTGGGTGTCTGTTACCCTTTCCTCTGTGTACATCGTATCGCCTAATATACATTGATCTTCGGAGTCAACGGTGTCATTATTTGTGTTGGTGGTCCTTTTCCTAAAGGTGATATTATTTTCTTCGGGGGGTGATTTTGCCTGCTGGGATAGCTCTCGAACTTGTGGACGTATAGGTGTATCTGAGTTTCCGACTTTAGGAGTTTTGCAATAACTGGCTTGGCATTTCCATTTATTTTTATGCTCGGGAGTCATCAATTTTTTGAAGTGATGAGTTGACACATTTGCACATTTTAAATCGTATGTGCTTTTGCAGCATGCACAAATGAGGCTTTCTTTTTCTGGCATTTCCTGATAGCATCCTGCACATACTAAAGCCATTTTTGGTCTTGATATTTGTTATACGACTAGTAGCGTCCTCCAGTAGTGGCGTTGTTTTGAGTAATTGCGTTAAATGTTAATTTCTCCTTTCAACATTGTTTTCAATAGTAGATACAGTATGACTTGCTGTTTTCGATTTTATTTGTTAATTTTTTTCATATATTATAGTAATCCCCTACCTTTCTGAGGTTTTCAATCTTGATAGCTATTTTCCTTTCACCTTTGTAGCTTCACTATTGGGTACATTGTTGCAAAAGTAAAACTTGAATTTGAACTTTAATGTCGTTAAAAGTTGTATAGCACTGTTTTCATTGTTTTTTTATGGAAAATCTTAAGCACTTTTACTTTATTCACTGTATATCCTTGCAAACTTCAACTTCAATCACTTTTTTATATGGTTTCGCCACTATAACTATTTTTAGGAATTTTTAATCACGGAGCTAATGTTTGCTTACGCACTGCAGCGCCCTCTTTTTATCTATATCTATTCTTTAAATGGAACTTTCTTTTTTTTAAGCATCTTTTGCACTTCTTCTTCCACCACCATGTATCCTTTTCTATCATGCCTTTCCCTTTCGATTCTCCAAAAACATCTTTTGCTACTCTCCTTATACAATCCGCCATCTCTTTCCAATATTCATTCACAGTTTTTCCTTCATTTCAATCATTTTATCTACCACTTGACTCTTTACTTGCACAATTAATCAATCTGTCTAGTCTTTTCCCAACTATGTTGGGGTCGGCTTCCAGTCTAACCGGATCCAGCTGAATACCAGTATTTTACATGGAGCGACTGTTTATCTGACCACCACAACCCAGTAACTGGGAAATACGGTACCCCTTGGTAAGACTGGCTGACAGACTTTCGGGCTTCTGACGACCCGTAACGACTGTCAAAGATCCACGAATGACAGACGGGACCAACGGCTTAGCGTGCTTTCCGAGGCACGGAGGAGTCTCGGAAACACACTTGCACATTCCTCTTTTTCTGTCATACGCCACCTGTTTTTGAATGGGAGCCGTTCTTTGTACCTAAATGACGAGACACTGACTTTTACCTCCCTTATTATATGGAAATAAAACATGATAAATAAAAAAATAAAACTGCTACTTCCTACATTTAGATCGTTTAATTGCACTTAGTACTACACTCCCTTAAACAATCACTTGTGTAATCTAACACACCGTATGATAGAATTTCTTCACCACAATTTTTAATTTATTGAGTTTTAGTTTCCTGAAGGAGCTAGTAATTTTGTTCTTAGTAATTAGTGTTGTTCACATAAATTTAATCTAGATCACGTTTATTGATTTTGATCACAGATCACTATCGAGATTCACTGCGTAACGGCTGTAATAAACTTAAACTAGTTATAAAAACTATTACTATAGGTACTGTATGCTATTATAAAACCGGAGTACCGGTAGAAGGGGTGGTATTCACTTGTCCGGGTTAGTATGATTCGGCACAGCTCGGCGGCAAAATCTAATATACACTAGGTTTGGAAGCCGGGTGCAAAGCCTTAAGAGGTAATAGTTGGTATTTTGAGCTATACATGAAGAATTAGGTTTATTTTGTTTTTTACTGATTTTTTTTAATAACCTAATTTCTGACAGGTAATTGCCAACCCAGTTAAAGTTGGTATTTTATATTTTTTTCTTTTTTGTGGTTTGTCTGATGTGTATGTTATATCTATAATAAACCAAGTTCGAAACATCTGTGTTATCGAAAAATCAACTAGAACAAACTATGTTTGCAGTTAAAAATAAACTTAATCTAAGAAGTCCTACGTAAGTCTTTGCACCCAGTTTCCAAACATTCAACAAGCTGTGCCGAATCATGCCGATTCAAACAAGTTTGTAACACGCTTTATTACTAAAAAAAATTCACTCACCAAGCACAGGATTTAGAACTTTAGAAGTAACCAACATGACGCCTTCCGCCGCTATCAACGCGAGATTTGAAAAAAAAAAAAAAACAATTTTAGGGTGCTGCGAAAACGATATGGGCGAGCAAAATCGCTTGTGCTTGGACTCCGGGTGTCGCAAAAACAGATAACTAATAAATAAGTTTCAGCTCAATCGGATGCCCGGAAGTGCTTGAAAAATGGATGACAAAGAGAGTTACCGGAAACATAATTATAAACGAAGCATTTTAATAAACAGCTTTTAAAATCTAAGACACCCGCAGCATACAAAATGAGCATGTAATTTAAAAGTAATTTGTATAATAAATTAACGAGAAAATGGATTCCGGAAAATTTATCCGATGTCTCTTGACTGGAATGTTTTTCGAAGCAAAAAAAAGAGAAACATTAAATTCTATAGACAACAACAGCACACACGCAGAATACTCTGAAAACCACAAATAATCTCTGCCAGGTGATATGTCTTAAAAATTATTATATCTGTGAATAAACATTTTTTTTAATATTCTTCCGTATTTCTCATCAGCAATAGTAAAAAAAATGAATTTAAAAAATTGCAATTAGGATTACCTCAAGTAAAGCAGATTAATAACCGCGGTAAAATGTCGTAAAATAAATGAAAAATACTTACTACTTACTCCACTGTTTCCGTCCCCTGTTATAAAAGGGATAAATAACATGAGATATGTCGCTACAACATGTTTGCCTTCCATCTTGATCAACGGAAAGAACAGACCGTTACAAAATTACAGGAGCTTATAAATGTCAAAAACTATTAAAATATATCACAGTTCGTGAATATTAAATGTGGATAAGTAATATTAATTGCGTGTCAGGTTTTTAGATCTAAATCGTGAGTGTATTAAAAATAATAACTGAAAGTTTTACAGTTTGCTGATAACTTACTTCCCTACAAGTTTAGTAATAAATATTGAGTTATGAACGGTTTTTATTTCTTAATTTATTTTGTTTTTGTTCGAAGGGCTCTTAAGTAACCCGGCTACCCAAAGTACAATTTCCCTTACAATACAGCTCTGTAATTCGATATTAGTTCAAGGAGCTCTCAAACGTGGCGTTCTCTCTTAATTCCCATTGTTGAAATCACAGGTGAACTCCATATATTTAGTTTGAAGTCTTTGATGCATGCCTAATATGGATTAATAATCCGTGGAGTGTATTTCATATACTTCATGGTAATTCATGTTAATTCATGGAGTGTATGTCATATAGTTCATGCCAATGCTGCACGAGTATGCTTTTCCGCTTTACAATTCCCTCAGGTTATTTGCTGAGCAAAATATAACAATTTGATGAGCACTTGAAGTACTATTTGTTATTGGTGGAATTAATTTGCATTGTAAGTAGGAAGAAGTGGTGATTATAGAGCGTTTCCATGCATTTTACTTGTGTAAGTAGTTAAGTAGAGTGGAGATACAATCATTCAATTCAGTCAATTCAAATTAGAGCAATAATCAAAGTGATGCTTAGAAAGCCCTTTAGGTTCCCGACGGATCTGCTTTACAACGAATTTCCGGATCTCTGAGTACGTTAACTATAAAATTTGCTCAAAATTAAAACTCTACCTATTTACTGGACCATTTTTTTTATATCGTCAGCAAAGGTGAAGTCGATATCACTTTTGAACGTCATATTAAGAAGTCGACATTTCCTATTTGACTACCCTTGAGAAGATATAGCGAAACAAGCTCAGGGCTCAAAGTCTCTTTTAACAAGTATGTGGTTTAATTTATTGCATATACGTGGGTTCCTTACCGTATACTTAAGGCCGCACTGCATGCATACAAATATATTAAAAACAGACCAGACCACCAAAACCAGTTCTCAAAATGTATCTTACATGTTCCTCTTCCTAAAGCAAACAGTCTTCTGGCCAGACGGTGCCCTTCTTACTCACAGACTCATATTTACAATAAAATAAGTGATACCAAAGTTCTTAATAGGGACCGGCTATTGAAATATTTATGTATAGCAGTGTATCTATGTTCAATGTTTACATGAAGTTTTTTTGTGAAATGTTATGTAGTTGGCTTGCTGCACGCTTTGGTGCTTACTGTAAGTGCAGCAAACAATTGTTATACAAATACATAAGTAGACACTCATTCATATAAAAGAATGTCAAAAAGTTGACTTTTCTCCCTGTTATACAATGAACATCTAGACGCACCGCAAATTACCATCCATACCTAATTGCCATTCCACCAATTCGCACTAAGCGCTTCCAAACATCCTTCATAATGCGCACGGCAAAAGAGTGGAACTCACTACCTGCGTCTGTGTTCCCGAACGCATACAACCCGAATCTCTCCAAAGTTAGAGTGAACAGGCTTCTTCTGGGTAAGCTATATATGTAAATGCACAAAAAAGATATTGAAGTATAAGTTTGTGCCAAATTGGGTCATTTGTCAATTAACTGTCCCAGATTACCCTCTGACTCGGCTAATAAAATTGATAAACCTAAAGAAAAAGACGTGATGCGTATTGAAACAAATAATTCAAATGATTCCCCTCCTGACAGCCTCACTGTGACAAATCAGCTTACATTAGCTACCCAAATCCCCGAAGCCTTAAATAACTTCACCGTTGAGTTTGAACTGAACTGGTTGCCCGGAAGATTTCACACCATTTACACATTAAAGTAGGTAGGTATGTCTACTTTGATATATAGACCCGAAAACCTGGATTCATCACGAAATCTAGATATATTAGCGGTAAAATCTCTGGAGAGATGTATTCGCGGCGAGGGATTAGACGAACAATTGAAGATTCTTTTGAATGGCGTCCGTTACGGACAATGTTCTTCCAGCATGGTACTGCTGCTTCTCTTTGACCTATGGTAGACGCTGCAGGAATGAACAGGAAAGGAAGATGGCTGATGGGAAATTACCTACTACCGCCACATTCTAATAAAACTACAGACGTTGAAAAGATTTAAAGTATGTAGGTAGGTAGGTTTGAATATTAGCGAAGTATATGGCGAAAACTAACTGTTTGTTTTCTTTTTCTTTATGAGAATAAATTCTCTACACCGAAACCGAGTGCTGTATTAAAAGCAGCCATTTAGAGGTATAAACGGGTGATAACTTGTTTCAAAGCTACCTATTTTTTTTTTTTTTTTTGTAAATAAACGTTCTCTTAACCACCATTCAAATGCTGAACATTTTGTTTGTCAAATCTGGTGGTAAACAAGGATTAGGTAGTGATAAGGTATCGTATTGGTACTGATTTGATATAATCGTAGCAGGAAACGTTGTGTATCACACAGTGTGAGTGTGGAGCCCCCTTTTACAGGATATGTTCCATCTTCTCTCCTGCCCGTCGTGCAAAACTATTGGGTGCGGTTATTATATGAAGGTAACGACCGAGCTGTAGCAGGTCGCTAGGTACAGATGCTGGTCGAACCATGTAATGAATCATCGTTATGGGAATAAGTAAGTACTAAGAAGCTTCATCATACCCCTTTTGTTCGGTGGACCATTGTTTCCATCATTGTCAACAGGAACCTGGCCAGTTGGAGTCGCTGTAACATTGGTTACAAAATATTTTAGAAAATATTAATATATTACTAGAAGGAGGAGCTCGTGGATAAGTAATAACAGCCGCACGGGTCCATCGCATAGTACACTTGTTGGGGCCGGTCGGTGGATGGGTGAACATCTTTACATACCGAGACTCCTCCTTGCCTCGGAAAGCACATTAATCCGGCTGTCATTCGTGGATCTTAGACAGTCGTAACTGGTCGTCAGGAGCCCGAAACTCTGACTGCCACTCTTACCAAAGAGTTACCCAGTTACTGGGTGGATGATGTCAGATAGGCAGTCGCTCTATGTAAAATACTAGTATTCAGCTGCATCCATTAGACTGGAAGCTGATTCCAACGTAGTTGGGAAAAGGCAAGTGCCTAATAATTATTTTATTTTTATTAATTTCCATTTGGTTGCCCCTCATAAAGCCGAACATAATTTTTGATCCTGATTATTTTGATTAACCGGGAATGTTTCAATTGTGTAGAATTAGATTACTTATAACCATAATACGAGTATATGTATAATGTGTAAAAATATATACAAAATTTATTTTAATTGGGGTTATCAAATTAAACTCTGATTTGGCAAGGTAATAAAAGTAATGATACCCGCCTAGTACTGTCCCACTGCAGGGCAGGCCTCTTCTCATACAGAGAAGACATGAGCATTGATCACCACGCTTGCTCAAGATAGGTTGGCGATTCCAGACTTATGTCCAGTTAAGTATAAGTCCAGGTTTCCTCACGATATTTTTCATCACCGATGTCAGTAATGTCCAAGGTAAACCCAGAAAGTACATATGAATTAAAAAACTACCGTACCTGCCCAGATTTGAACCTACAACCTCATGCATGAGAGGCAAGGCCTTAACCACTGGGCCATCAGGACTTATTTATTTAAATATTAGGTCTTTACCTATGAAATTGCCGATTTACATAGAAAAAATCACGGATATCGAAAAAAATAAAAAATTATAGAAATATTGTCGATGCACTTTTGCCATTTTAATGAAAGTTCGTTGATGCCTCTGCTATAGATATCCTGGGAACGGGAATCGATAAAGATAATCTTCAAAGGCGTTTTTTACCGCGTCGTTGGATTTTAAATTTTTCCCCGAGGCTCATTGTTGAGATCAAAATTTCCATAACGGAAGCGATCAAACCTAAAACGCACCGTGCGTTCACTTGCGGTACTTTGTACACGTATACACGTCGTTAATAAATATTGCGTGCAGTCTGTGTTGCGTTGGTGCCACGACGGAACTCGTATTCGAAAATATCGCGCATTTCCGATTTTTCCATTGTTACAGAAACATCGATATCAAAGAAAAATCGAACGGCAGGAAAAAAAATGAACCACTGATTTTTTTTAATGTCATGCTATATTATAAAATTAATTTGAATTTGGAATTATAAATAGAATGAACGACATTGTCCATCACACTAGCCGGTATCAAAATCGGCAATTGCTTAGGTAAAGACCTATTATTAATAAAACATTTAGGTAAGCACTTAAGAATAAAGTATAAAAGCAATGGCTTTAGGATCGACAGTTACCGATCCTTTGCCTACCATACCTGTTTTTAAAGTACCGGCTGAACCGTCTGAAAAAAAAAAGTAAAAGATAAAAGTCAAGTATTGGTATCGTGTTGCTCAGTAACTGAGTTGTGTATGTCAGATAAGGAGTCACTCCATTTAAATAACTACTGGTATTTAGTTGTATCTGGTTAGACTGGAAGCCGGACCCAACATATTTATTTGGGAAAAGGCTAGGCAGATTTATTAAAGTCTAAGTCTCTACGCGATAACAAATCGTGTTGTGACGAAGTATACACACACACATAACATCACACCTGTGTTACCCGAAGGGTAAAGCAGAGGTGTACCTATAGTACACCCACATTTCGCCAGTTATGATCCCATGTAATAGGGGGTAAAATAGGTGCTCTATTTATTTATTTATCTATACAATTTTGCCTTGGCCTTCGGAGAATACTTGCGCATACATTATCAATAATTGTACCTACCGGAAATATAAATACACATATATTTACTTGTGAACATAATTAACTCTTTTAATGACCGTACCCACGTAAGATGCGTAAAACATGGACTATGGGGTTAAATAATTTAGTAACATAGAGCAAAAATAATAGCTGGGAAATGACTTTTATTTTTTTGTGTGAATGTCGCTGTAAACTCGCTTATGGGTGCATGCACCGGTACAAGAGTTGTGGGGGTGCTTAAAGTTAATTTATAAAATTTATAACTTGTTTTCGTGGAACAAACTAAGAAAAACTTGGAATTTTGGCCTTCAATAACTCCATAACCAGAAGGTTCCCAGATATGATCTAGTACAAAAAAATGATCCCAATGACGGGCAGTATAAGTGACTCTCGCCTTCGTTGAACGTCCTTTTACACCCGTTTTGTATAGTGTGTTAGGTTAATCGAGTATCATAATTTTTAAGGAAGTGTAGTACTTATTTCAGTTTTAATATGAAAGTAAAACATCATCATCATTGTCCTGCCCTTGTCCCAATTTATTCGGGGTCGGCGCAACATGTCTTTTTCTTCCATACTTATCTATTACTCGTCATCTCGGTAGTCACTTTCTTTTTTTTTAGTTGCGGGAATTTATTAGCTCCTAAATGGAGCTATTGCGAGGTTTGCGGCATTGAGACACAACGTGCGAAACGTTTAAAACGCGCAAAAATATTATCTAGCCGCGCAAAACTCGCAAACACGCATTGCATCCTCTGACATCTAGTAGCCTGCTCTTACCTGATATGTATCAAGAGTTGGAGAGGAACTTGGAGCAGTTGGATCAGATAGAAACCTCACTGATTACCGATTCGGAAAAGATGCCAGCGACTACTTCAACAGAATTGACGCTCAGCTCAGATGAAACAATAGAAATAGAATAAAATTATGTTATTCAATTATTGTTTTTTTTTTATTATTTAAATTTCATTCTGATCGTTAGTCAATTAATTTTCACTTGATATTTTATACACAAGATGTGTTACGTTCTTAGTAACAAACGTTTAAATTCCGGTCGTGCTCAATGTCCCATAAAAAGAGGGTCGTGTTTTTTTATTATTACGCCTTGTTTGACGCGGACTAAAGACAGTTGCCCAATGTGTCCAAATTGGGACACTTTCAAGTCTTCACAAAACACGCGGTAGTAACATATCACAAATAAATAAAACACACACACACACACACACACACACACACACACACACAAATACACAAATAAAAAATAAAAAATATAAGGTGCTATAAAAATATCTGCCACAGCTTCAATGGGAGATAGTATTATGTATTGATGATACATATATACAACTAGTAACGTCAATGAGGCCTACGATTATTTTCTTGACCTATTCAGATGTTTTTACGATCTTTGCTTTCCCTACGAAATAATAACAAAATCAATTACTAAAAAAACAAAATGGATTACTAGCGGGATAAGGAAATGTAGTAAAAAGAAACGGCACTTGCTATGGCAATATAGAACACACCCTACTCCAAAGAATAAACAATCGTTTAAGACATATTCGGCAAGGTTTAAAAGAGTTGTAACGTTAACACAAGCATCACAAAATAACTACTTCATTAAGACGTCCAAAAATAAATCTAAAGCAGCATGGACCATAATTAGTAATTCTAAGACCTGCTTCCCTAAAGATCCAATAACACAAATTCAAACAGGGACACAGAAAATCACGAACCCATTAAATATAGCTCGGGCTTTTAACAAGTTTTATATTAATCAAGTTACCAAACCAAAAAATAAAAATATACCAGAAATTAACGTACGCTCAAATACTTCAAACTCTTTGTTTATGAAGCCGACCATACCTGAAGATATAAGTAATCATATTAACTCACTTCGAAATACAAATAGTGTTGGTTATGACGGAATATGCACTAAAGTTATCAAAGTAGTGTCTCATTACATAGCTCCACATCTCAGTCACATAATTTTATTAATATGAGCATTTCTAGCGGAATCTTCCCTGAGAAATTAAAAACGTCAATAATTGTACCATTGCACAAAAAAAATGATAAAGAAATTATGTCTAATTATAGGCCTATCGCGTTGATACCCGTCTTTTCAAAAATATTTGAGAAAGTAATTTATAAGTCCTTGTACAACTACCTTGAGAAATCAAACTTATTGGTAAATGAACAAAAGGGATTTCGTAAGCAGAAGACAATCAATATGGCTATACATGACCTGCTTCTCCCTATTTTGTCAAATGTAGATAAGAGAAACCCTGTATGTGCTATTTATATGGATCTAACTAAGGCCTTTGATTATGTGGATTATTCTGTACTAATACATAAACTTGAAAAATATGGTATCAGGGGAAACATACTTGATCTCATTCGTTCTTACTTAACGGACAGAAAGCAATTCGTAGAAATCACGCAAATATCCTCAAATACCAGTTACGAAAAAAAATATCGTTCCGAAAGCGAGATAATTAAATACGGCGTCCCTCAGGGTAGCGTGTTAGGGCCCCCCCTTTTTTTGCTTTATATAAATGACCTTCCGAGGCAAATAAAGCACCCCATGGTACTATTCGTCGATGATAGCACCGTAATTATTAAGTGTGATGATCCCAATACTTATGAAAATGAAATAAATATGACATTAAATAGAATTATATCATGGTTTGACCACAATAATCTAATTATAAACTTAGAAAAGACTAAAATTATGCATTTTTATCAAAGGATCCCAAACAAAATCCTTGACATTAGCTATTTAGGGAGAAAAATAGAATCAACTACTGCCACTAAATTTCTTGGTATTAATATAGACAACAATTTGACTTGGAGACCCCAGACAGACGAAGTATGTAAAAAGCTTAATAAATTTGCCTATGCTCTCTATAAACTGTCAAAAATAGTGAGCCTTGAATCCGTACTAACAGCATATCACGGCTATGTTGCATCAACACTCAGATATGGCGTAATATATTGGGGCAATTCAGTAGATAGAGAACTCGTAATTAGAGCCCAAAAAAGATGTGTCAGAGTTATGTGTGGCCTTAAAAGCACAGACAGTTGTCAACCGTTCTTTATACGTCTAAAAATTCTTACCTTGCCATCGCTGTACATATACGAAACAAATATGTTTGTCAAATCTAATATTTCATTATACAAAATATCTACTAAAAGTTATTACAGAAAATTACGCGATAAAAATAAATCTGAACTCGAAGTGACTTATGGGAAAACTGCACTAATGAATAAAAGTACCTTCTGTATGGCCATAAAAATATATAACAAATTACCTGAAAAAATAAAAACCTTAAATCTGGACAATTTCAAAAGAGAACTATTAAGAATTTTGATAAATAAATGCTATTACTCACTGCAGGAATATCTGGACGACAATTCTATAATTACTGCTTCATAAAATTGTAAATCACCTTACCTATTTTGACGATTTTGAATTCTGTTTGACATTAGGATCAATATGACATGGAACTTAATATTTTGATATTTATTGTATTTTAAATTTGTATTGATATGCATGTACCTATTAATATTAACTTTATTACAAATGTTTACATAATTCTACAAGGTTAAGATATCTTGAAAGTTAAATTTGTGTTAAAAAGTAAACTTCGACAATGTTAATAAATATATTTGTACGCCTATGAGCAAAACATAGAGGATCTACCAATCTGAAACATCTCGCACACTGTTATAAATTGACCTATGTTTACAAATAAAGCATTCTGATTCTGATTCTGATTCTGGTTATATAGATTACAATAGTGAATAAATTTCGTACCCCGGAATAGTTAAATCAATTTGAGACAATAAATCAAATAAACATTTACTTTATTTATTCTGCATAACATGGTTCACAAACTAATTGCTATCTCTTTCTAACTGTTCTGTAGGCATTTTGTAATCTATTGTAAAGAGTCCAAGAAGAGGTACAATGAACTATAATGTTGCTAGATAAATTGAAGAGTAATGAGCGTTGAGCATGACCACTGAAGTGACAGGTATTACGTTTAGTCGGTTAACCACGTCACGTGGTTTTTTGTTTACCTTTTTTACTTAGATCAATATCACGAAAAATTTGTGTTTAAAAGTTAATCACCTTATTTACACCAATTGCACACTCTTTACAGTTATTTACAAAACACTACCTACTTATCTACAAAACTGTTGCACAAATCCGCCTTCACGTTGCACACAAATAAAGTGCAGACACGCAAGCGAGCCGCTTGCGTGTCTGCACTTTATTTAATGTGTCCGTTTCACTTTTTACTCTCCGAGAGGCGTAGTTGTCGCTCACGTCGAAGACTCTAGCAGCGTCCCTGGTACTCACAAGAGGATGACGCCGGACGAACTCCAACACTTCCTCTTCCATTAAGTTTACTGCATGCGCAGTTACAAATGTTGTTGCACTCGCGGTAGCACAATAACATTTGAAGATATTTTTGATTGGAATATCGTCGCCTGGGAGGCATTTTTAGAGAATGCGCGCGTGATACGAGGACCGTGATCACTGATGATAGTGAACTGTAATATATGCCCGGAAGTCTATGATTGATAAATTCGATGAATTAGACAAATGTGCTATAAGGAGAAAGTACACTCAATATATTTAAATAACGACTACCCGACATTAAATAAAATTATGACAATTTGTGAAGCTGATGAAGATGTTCCAACGTTTAAACGTACTTCATAAAATAATGCATGAGCTGGGATTTGACTTTAATAAACAGGATAATAGAACTTTATTAATGGAAAGAGACGACATTGTTTTGTGGCGGCGTAAATATCTCAGGCAAATCAAAGAACACAGAAAGGCAAATAAAAACATATAATTCCTTGACGAAACGTGGGTAAATGCCGGACATATTAAATCAAAAGTGTGGTTGGATACAACTATAAAAACAAGAGACATCCTTTTCAAAACGGCTTATCTACCGGTCCAAGAGTTCCTACTGGAAAGGGAAAAAGGTTAATTGTTTTACATATTGGTAGCGACAAAGGATTTGTGGAAGGAGGTTTGTTAGTTTTTGAGTCAAAATCAACTAAAGATTATCATGAGGAGATGGACAGTGACAGGCAGGGCTCGGAAACGTTATTTAAAATAACGTTTTTAAAACGTTTCTAACAGTTCTTTGTACAACATTTTGTTCGGAACGAAAACGATATGAGAACGTTTTCAAAAACCGGTTTATTCCGCAGGACGCAGCCGCACGATAAAATCCCGCCGCAATAATTTTACGTCCGTGCGAACGTGGGCTAAAAACGGAAGGAGTTTTATATAACGGTATATATACAGGGTTATTGGTAAAACACCAACAACCTCTTGAGGGGTCATTGTATTCATCATTATGAACAACTTTTTCTAAGGGACCAAAACTAATATCCAACCAATAAGGGACCAAAAGTAAAAGTTGTTCATAATAATGAGTATAATGACCACTTAAGAAGTTGTTGGTGATTTACCAATAACCCTGTATGTGCAGGGAGGGGTGGAGATCCCCTCCCTGCATGGGGAAAGTTTAGGAAATGCATAGTTTTTTTTTATGAATTTAAAAAAATCTTAGTTTATGTTTTGTTAAATTTTTGGTAAAAAATTAGTATCGTTTGGCAAGAGGAGGGGGTGGGGGGTAGGGGGGTGCATCCTCTCACCTGGCACCACTCCCATGAAAGATAACGCACCCCTTCTTGAGAAAAACAAATTATTGTAACCTAACCTCAAAAACTTTAATGTTGCTTCTGCAACGTCTCCGGCGCTGTGGGAAGTGCAGCCCCTTCGCCTTTGTGTAACAAAGGATAGACACCCATGCTCACCTCCGCAGCTTCGGCTTGCTTCAGCTGCTATGGCCCGCACCGGTGCCTATGCTTTGTTACAGCGGGCGGCGGCTGCTCTCCCTTCGCGTCTCCGGATTTTTATATACACTCTAGGGGTAGCAGCCAAAAGACTACGTAGAGTCGGGTGCCATGCATGAGCCTGACTCGGTTTTTGAACAGATTCGACCTATTTTAAAGATGGATGAAGAATGGCTGCAAATTATAGATATTGTGTTTCGTTTCACCTCTAGCAGATACCATCAGGATAAAAATAATAATTTTACATTGTCACAAAATCAAAATTTTCGTAGTTATTCACCCCAAAAAAAAAACTCAAATCACTGTGAAATTGTTAAACTCAAATAAGATAACGCAAAATAATGCTAATTAAAAAAAAAAAATGTGCATCATCTTATTATTTGCAAAATTTTAAAATATCAAACTTTGATAAAATAACCTGGAGTTTTAATAAAACTCCATAAAACAAGCAACACCTGCTGTCAAAATTACATCAAAAACAACAAAATTGTGCAAAAGTTGAGGTTATTTTATCAAAGTTTGATATTTTATATTTCCGAAAGTATTTATTTCCTACACTTGAAATTGATTGATTGACGTGGTTGATTGGCCAGGGTCCATGGCACTCTATGGAGCGCTATGGACCGTACGATCCCAACATAGAGCCTCCGGCAGGAAGTATTTGCCCCCCCCCCCCCCCCCCCCCCCCCCCCACCCAGATTAGGCAGCAAACGCGAGAGTGCATTCGCGGTGCCCATCAATCTAGGAGCCAACCGCTGAAAATGCGGCCCGAAGTTCCACCGGATATCGAGGACGAGTCTTACGTACTTCATCGTCGACTTGATACCGATGTGAATACCTTCTACTATTGTGTTGGATCCTGAGGGTTGTGCTTTCCAGGGCCCGTGAAAACAAATGACTTCTGATTTATGCAGTGCCACCTGGAGACCCAATCGCCGGATCCTGCCTACGACTTGCGCAACCCCAGCTGTTGCTAAGACAGTCACCTGCCGGAGCGTCTTCCCCCGTGCCAATACCAGCGTAACAGATGACGCCGACGCCACGGAGGAGTGCACCGCGCAGCACCCAGTCGTATCCGATGTTCCACAGGAGTGGCCCCAAAAACGAACCCTGTGGAACACCACACGACATCTCTCGCCGACCCCGTCCTTCTCGATCCGGGTAGATGACATATCTGTCAGATAAGCCCCGATAATGCGGCGGAGGTAGTTTGGCACCCTATGATATCAGAGTGACGCCCTAATGTTACTCCAGGGAAAAGTGTTGAAGGCATTGGCAATGTCCAAAGACACTGCCAAGACGACCTCACCCTGGGGCATTGCTTCCTCCGCCAAGACTTTAACGCGCATGATCGCGTCTATTGTAGAGCGCCCCTGACGGAAACCAAACTGGTTATCAGCCAGATCCGGCCCCTCTCTTGTCATGTGTCAAGGCGGTCTGCAATAATTCTCTCGAAGAGTTTGCCCACCTCACCCAACAACACAATGGGCCGGTAAGCGGATGGTGAGTCCGCAAGCCGCCCTTCCATTTTCAACAGGACCAGCTTTCCAGTCTCTCCAAACATGTGCTCAAGAGTCCCACTAATCGGGGCCAGAGATCCCTGATGGCCAGAACCCATGCACGGCCAGGAATGCCGTCAGTTCCTGGAGCAGTGTTTTTGGCCTGAAGCCTTTGTACTGCCGCTTTTAGTTCTACCTGGGTCATTTCAGGCGCGTCGCCATCGTCATTTTCCGAGTTGGGCACCATAGGCGGAACCATATGCGGTGGTGTGTGCTCCCCTTGTGAGGGGAATAAAGCGCTCACTACTCTCTCTCTAGCAGTTGCCGGTGGAAGCTACGGGATAGTGGAAACACCCACGAGCAAAGTTTGCGCCTAACCAAACGGTAAGGAAGCCCCCACGGATCACGTTCTAGAAATGCCAGCAATTATTTATGGGCTTGGGCCCAAGCCTATTATTTCCAGCTGAAGAGCCACTTTACACACCTCGTACAGTTCCGCCTCTCTTACCATAGCTTCTGGTGTTCGTCTGCGCCTTCATCGCTACCTGGTGTACGGGCGTCGTGCCGCAACGCATGCGATGCGCAAATGCGCAATGTCTTGCGATCACCAATACACCTGGCGCACGTCAGATGGAGACTGAACTGAACATCGCAGCATCACAGATTTGTGTCATGGCCTCCCGGAACCATTCTGCCTCCTCGTCAATATCGACAGACCTGACTGGTGAATCCAACCAGGCCTTCACGATTGAGGCAACCAGAAGGGTTTCCCGGTTCAGTTGTTTGAGCGCCCATCGCGAACCATCCTCAACCCCGGTTGGGGCCGCTTGTGCCGGGCCATTCGAGGTCTGGGCGGAGACGTCGAACTGTATCTGTGATCCGACAATGTCTCCACGTCCTCCAATACACGCCAGTCCTGAACACGGCGTGCGACAGCGGGAATAGCAAACGATAAGTCCACTATAGACCCACCCCACTGCCGCACATATGTCTGAACAGATCCCCGGTTTAGGAGCAGTAAGCCTGACTCAACCACTCACTCCTCCAGTAATACACTCCGTGCATCTGTTGCTGGGGAACTCCAAGTCGTGGATTTGGCGTTGAAGTCACTCATGACAAGGACAGGGTGAGGACGGCTTCGACTGATGACTGTGCCCAATTCCGTGATGAAACTCTCAAAGTCGGCGAGAGGTCGGTTGGGTGAGAAATAAATCCCCACGACCATGATATCTTCAACTAAGACCGCTACAAAGCCCCGCCCCTGGGTGACGGTCTCCAGGGGCGGAGTGCCAGCGGCTGGCCTCGAGATAAGCGCCACCAAGCCATCAATGTCACCCACTCAGTCATCCCTGGGAGGAACAAAGTATGGTTCGGCAACGATAGCGATGTTGATCATCTCCGCCATGCTCTGGAGCAAAAGGTCCTGAGCCCTGGCGCAATGGTTGATATTCGCTTGGAGAAGACGAAGGTGTGGGGCCATTCCTGGGTGTCCATAACAATCGCCTTCCCCTCAACCCTTTCTTCGGCTTTATTACCAGCGGTCAGTGGGCGCGAGGGCCCAATTTTCCTATTTGAGTCAGCTTTTTTTATCCCTCGGTACATGTCTTGCTGCCCGTCTGGTGGTCAACCGACCTGTTCAATGCCGCACACACTGCACAGTGTGTCGCGGCATCGCAAGAGCTGGCCTTGTGACCGAGCTGATCACAGCGGAAACAAAGACCGCAGCAATCGACCTCTGAGGTGAATCGAACTCCAACGTGTCCCTCTCTCATGCACCTATAGCATTAATTACTTCGCAGGGTGTGTGGCAGTCCCAACATTATTCTGCAGTCGATCGCCGCCCGGGCAGATAGTCCGCTTGTGTGGGCGTTAGTGGATCGAACCAGATCTGTTTTAGTTATTAAGTACTAACATAGGCTAAGTAAGATTGTTACTAACACAATGGACCGCATTTGTAGTCTGATCAATAAATGATTATTATTATTATTATGTTTATTCCTATTTTCTTTTCTTTTAAAATACATTCTTAAATATCTCTTAAAAATATTTAAAAAAAACATTTAAAAATATATAAAATAGTAGTCCGCCGGTGTCGGGAGCAGGGTCCAAGGCACCGGTGGTTAGGGCTGCAGAGATAGGAACCTCCTCACGATGCGGGCCGTATCAAGGAGTACTGCCTTCTGAATCTGGCCCTTGATCCAACCGCCTAACGAGAGCCTTGAGAGATGGTGGTCGAGGCTTTCGGCCATCAGGCCATTGGCCGTTACGACAATCGGCACAATGACAGCCGAGCTCACATTCCATATGTCAACAACCTCGTGTGCTAAGTCGAGATATTTTATTTGTTTCTCTTTCTCAGCTTTCACGAGGTTCTCGTCATGTGGAATGGTAATATCGACTATCATTGCGCGGCGCGCTAATCTATCTATCACTACTATGTCAGGCTTATTGGCGACAATAGTCCTGTCAGTAATGATAGACCGATCCCAGTACAACGTCACATGGTCATTTTCGAGAACTGGGTCGGGCACATACTTGTAATATGGTACCTCAGATTCCACAAGTTTATATTTCAAAGCAAGTTGCTGGTGAATAATCCTGGCGACTTGGTTATGCCTGTGCAAGTACTCGCCGTTAGCCAGACGAGAACAACCAGAGATAATATGTCTGATGGACTCACCCAGACGGTGACATGCCCGACACACGTCCACCGTCCCGTCCCTCATAATATGTTTCCGGTAGTTATTCGTTAAGATAACTTCGTCCATAATTGCACAGACGAAACCTTCAGTTTCCCCGAAAAGGTCACCAAAACGTAGCCAGGATACGGACGCTAAGAAATCTACACCGGGATCATGAAGAGCCCGATAGAAGCGCCCGTGAAGCTCCTTGCTTTGCCATATCCCCTTGCGGTCATCGGTAGTAAGTACTACAGGTTTGTGCCAGTTCTCTTTAGCCATGGAGAGCGGGGTGAGCCCCTTGTCTACTGCGACCACATCACGGTGCATACCCACTTCGGCTTTTAAAAAATATTCCCTCAGGCTGCACATTTCGCGGTTGCGTAGGGTCTTCGCATTTAAAAAGCCTCGACCCCCGCACTTCCGCGGAATGTACAGTCTCATAACCGATGATCGTGGGTGATGCATCCGGTTTGCGGTCAGCAGTGTACGGACCCTCCTATCCAGGGCGTCGAGTTCGATCTGAGTCCATATGAGTATGCCGAAAGAGTACAGCATGACCCAACCATTGAAGGCGCGCACCTTGTTTCCACCTGAAAGAAGACTACCTAATACCTTCTTCAGGCAGCCAAAGAAGCGCTCCCTCAACGATTGTTTCATGTCAGCAACGTTGATACCTAACGCTTCCGACATACCCAAATACTTATAGCTTTCCGATGAAGAGAGGGATCTAAGGTTTATGGAATCCGAGAGTTGAATTCCCTCGGATTCCATAATCTCCCCTCGCTTTACATGCATGACTGCACACTTGTCCACACCAAATTCCATACTGATGGCGCTACTGAAAGCTTCAGTAGCTCCATCAGTCGCAATTTGTTGGGGGCAAAGAGTTTCAAGTCATCCATGTAGAGGAGGTGAGATATGACCTGACCGCCTCTCCTCAACCGATTGCCTAGACCTGAATCCTCTAGCAGTGTACTTAGAGGATTCAGGGCTAAGCAGAACCAGAGTGGACTCAAACTGTCGCCCTGAAGTATTCCCAGTTTAATCCATACAGGCTCATCATTCCCCTGGATCTGTCGACACCCAGGATAGCGAAGGACTGTCCTCCATTGCCCCATACACGACTCAAGGAAGGTGCGTGCGTGCGTATTATTTATTTAAAAGTATTTCAAATTGTACTTTATCGTACGCTTTTGTCATATCTAAAAGCAGTCCTATAGCATACTGTTTATTATTAATGATATCAAAGGTTTTCTGGATGTATTTATATATAGCTAAGATTGTAGATCGATTTTTCCGGAAGCGATTTTGGCAATCATTGAATATGTGGTATTTTTCGCTGAACGCATAAACTCGGTTGCATATCGCTTTTTCAAATATTTTCGAATCTGTCGGTAAAAGGGCAATGGGACGGTAATTATTCGGGTCAATTTTTGAGTTTTTCTTATGGATCGGTTTTATGAGGGCCTTTTTCAAGAGATTGGGAAAAGCTCCTTCTTCAAATGATTGGTTTAGTAATTTCAAAAATGGCAGGGTCAGATCATCCGCACACTGTCTCAATAGAGTAGGTGGAAGTTCGTCAACACCATGGCTCATTTTATTTTTAAAGTTTTTAACAATGTATTCACCTCATAAGAGTCGATTGGAGTGAGGAAAATTGTATTCTCTGAAGGGGACATAACAGGGGGTCCTTTTGGTTTGCCGCCGGTAGGGTTTGTCTTAGCCTCCCCGATAGAAGCAAAGAAATCGTTGAAGATGTTGGCTACCGCTTTGGGCTCAGAAGTTACATTATTATCTGTTTGTAGAGATAGGTTGTTTTTTTCACTAGCTATTTTCTTGTTCGTTCGTTCATTGATTATACTCCACATTGTTTTAATTTTGTTATTAGGTTTAATCATTTTACTTTTATATTGTAATTTTTTTGCTGTTTTTTGCTGTTTTTTGCTGTTTTTTGCTTCTTTAATATTTTTTCATATATTTTATAAAATTGTGTTAATATGGTGTTATTACTTTTAGTTATAAGTATCTTTAATAATCTTTTATTTTTACAAGAATTTTTTATGCCTCTAGTGAGCCAGTATTTTTTGTATTTTGATTTTAATTTTATTTTCCTTAATGGCATGCATTGGTTTAGGATACTAATGAGTATGTTGTTAAAAGCTTCGTAATTTCCGTTAATATCTTTTTCTGTAGTTACAACTTCGTTCCAATAAATTTCTTGTAGTTTTGACTTGAATTTTAGTATATTTGTATGATTGCAGAGTCGTTTCTTTGTGTGCCAGATGGTTTGTTTTATCTGTTGAGGAATATTTAAATGTAAAATGGTGCTATTATGATCTGATAAACCGAGTTCATCTACAGTTATATACATGTCTTTGTATTTAAAATTTCTGAATATTAGATCTAGACATGTGGTGGTAGTTTGTGTTATACGTGTCGCGTTCCTTACGTGCTGTGTTAATTTATATTCCTGCATTAAATTTAAAAACTGATTTGATTTTTGATTATCCGATAGTATATTAATATTGAAATCGCCTCCTAAAACTATATTTAATTTAGAGTATTTAGTAATTATATATTTTAGAACTAGGTTTAACTGCCGATAAAAAACTTCTTCCTCTCTTCTATTCCAATAAATAATAATTATTAATAAATTTTCATTAGGTAATTCAGTAGCATATAACTCTAGTACATATTCAATTGACATGTCAGAAACATCTTTTCTCTGTATGCAGTCTAAATGTTGTTGAAGTAAGATACAGACACCGCCGCCCAGTCTAGTGCTCCGACAGTATGATGAAGCAAATTTATAGTCATTAAACTGATTTAGGTCCAGTTTCTCTTGTGAGAGCTAGGTTTCCGAGATACATATTACGTTGTAAATGGAATTTTGGGTAATGAAAGCATCAAGTAAATGTTGTTTGTTAATAATACTTTGGAAATTTTGAAATAATATTTTAAATGGTAGGTCTTTGGTTTCGAAATGTATGATTTACGGTTTCATTTATGGTTTCATTCGGCATTATATGATGAGGTACGTCACTGCTGCACATCGCTGTCGCATCGTTTTCCTGGTAAGCTGTATTTATGTATTGCTTTTGTTGGCTGTTGCTGTAGTCGTTTTTCTTGGTTGGTTGGTTGTATGTTTGATCGTGTAGGTTTATTTTCTGTCCTTCAATAATCAATTGATTGTTTTGTATGATTGCGAATAATCCGTTTCTTCGAGCTTTCAGCATTTCTTCTCGCATTAATCGTCTCTCCTTTCGCGTATTGATATCAAGAAACTCCGAAATAAAGAAGCGGGTACCCTGAAGGTATTGGCCGTTTCTTATTAAGTGTTTAGCCATTCTTTTGCTAATTAGTTCGATGACAAGCGGTCTATTGTAGTTGTTATAGTTGCGTCTGCCAACTCTATATGTCTCTTCTATGTATCCTGTCAGGTCTACGTTCATCGTGGTATGGAATAGTTCAGTAATTCTGTTGTGTAGGTTGAATTCTGGTTCTTTATGGTACTCAGCAAAACCGTAAAGTACTATTTTCTTTGTGTTTGTTTCAGTACAAGTTGTGATTGGGGTTGGAGTAGCTGTTTTGTTTTTTATATCTATAATAAAATTTTTAATTTTTTAATTTTCTTTTGTGAGGTTTTCAATTTGTAAGCTTATTTTGTCAACTTCTTCCTTTCATAGTTCATTTTGTTTATTTAAGGCATCTGTTTTATGGTTTAAATCTTCCTTTAATTTAGTATCACTAAATTAAAGGCTTTATTTATTTCGCTTTGGATTATGTTTTTTAGTTCAATTATAATAGACTGATTATTTTCCTTCAGGCGCAATATTATTATTTCGCTTAAGTTTTGTAGCGTAAGGTTGGCTGTTTGGGTGTCTGTTACCCTTTCCTCTGTGTACATCGTATCGCCTAATATACATTGATCTTCGGAGTCAACGGTGTCATTATTTGTGTTGGTGGTCCTTTTCCTAAAGGTGATATTATTTTCTTCGGGGGGTGATTTTGCCTGCTGGGATAGCTCTCGAACTTGTGGACGTATAGGTGTATCTGAGTTTCCGACTTTAGGAGTTTTGCAATAACTGGCTTGGCATTTCCATTTATTTTTATGCTCGGGAGTCATCAATTTTTTGAAGTGATGAGTTGACACATTTGCACATTTTAAATCGTATGTGCTTTTGCAGCATGCACAAATGAGGCTTTCTTTTTCTGGCATTTCCTGATAGCATCCTGCACATACTAAAGCCATTTTTGGTCTTGATATTTGTTATACGACTAGTAGCGTCCTCCAGTAGTGGCGTTGTTTTGAGTAATTGCGTTAAATGTTAATTTCTCCTTTCAACATTGTTTTCAATAGTAGATACAGTATGACTTGCTGTTTTCGATTTTATTTGTTAATTTTTTTCATATATTATAGTAATCCGCTACCTTTCTGAGGTTTTCAATCTTGATAGCTATTTTCCTTTCACCTTTGTAGCTTCACTATTGGGTACATTGTTGCAAAAGTAAAACTTGAATTTGAACTTTAATGTCGTTAAAAGTTGTATAGCACTGTTTTCATTGTTTTTTTATGGAAAATCTTAAGCACTTTTACTTTATTCACTGTATATCCTTGCAAACTTCAACTTCAATCACTTTTTTATATGGTTTCGCCACTATAACTATTTTTAGGAATTTTTAATCACGGAGCTAATGTTTGCTTACGCACTGCAGCGCCCTCTTTTTATCTATATCTATTCTTTAAATGGAACTTTCTTTTTTTTAAGCATCTTTTGCACTTCTTCTTCCACCACCATGTATCCTTTTCTATCATGCCTTTCCCTTTCGATTCTCCAAAAACATCTTTTGCTACTCTCCTTATACAATCCGCCATCTCTTTCCAATATTCATTCACAGTTTTTCCTTCATTTCAATCATTTTATCTACCACTTGACTCTTTACTTGCACAATTAATCAATCTGTCTAGTCTTTTCCCAACTATGTTGGGGTCGGCTTCCAGTCTAACCGGATCCAGCTGAATACCAGTATTTTACATGGAGCGACTGTTTATCTGACCACCACAACCCAGTAACTGGGGAATACGGTACCCCTTGGTAAGACTGGCTGACAGACTTTCGGGCTTCTGACGACCCGTAACGACTGTCAAAGATCCACGAATGACAGACGGGACCAACGGCTTAGCGTGCTTTCCGAGGCACGGAGGAGTCTCGGAAACACACTTGCACATTCCTCTTTTTCTGTCATACGCCACCTGTTTTTGAATGGGAGCCGTTCTTTGTACCTAAATGACGAGACACTGACTTTTACCTCCCTTATTATATGGAAATAAAACATGATAAATAAAAAAATAAAACTGCTACTTCCTACATTTAGATCGTTTAATTGCACTTAGTACTACACTCCCTTAAACAATCACTCGTGTAATCTAACACACCGTATGATAGAATTTCTTCACCACAATTTTTAATTTATTGAGTTTTAGTTTCCTGAAGGAGCTAGTAATTTTGTTCTTAGTAATTAGTGTTGTTCACATAAATTTAATCTAGATCACGTTTATTGATTTTGATCACAGATCACTATCGAGATTCACTGCGTAACGGCTGTAATAAACTTAAACCAGTTATAAAAACTATTACTATAGGTACTGTATGCTATTATAAAACCGGAGTACCGGTAGAAGGGGTGGTATTCACTTGTCCGGGTTAGTATGATTCGGCACAGCTCGGCGGCAAAATCTAATATACACTAGGTTTGGAAGCCGGGTGCAAAGCCTTAAGAGGTAATAGTTGGTATTTTGAGCTATACATGAAGAATTAGGTTTATTTTGTTTTTTACTGATTTTTTTTTAATAACCTTATTTCTGACAGGTAATTGCCAACACAGTTAAAGTTGGTATTTTATATTTTTTTCTTTTTTGTGGTTTGTCTGATGTGTATGTTATATCTATAATAAACCAAGTTCGAAACATCTGTGTTATCGAAAAATCAACTAGAACAAACTATGTTTGCAGTTAAAAATAAACTTAATCTAAGAAGTCCTACGTAAGTCTTTGCACCCAGTTTCCAAACATTCTGTATATTTTGCCAGGCGGCAAAGCTAGGCAGCTGTGCCGAATCATGCCGATTCAAACAAGTTTGTAACACGCTTTATTACTAAAAAAAATTTACTCACCTAACACAGGATTGGCCGCTTTAGAAGCAGTCAACATGGCGCCTTCCAACGCTATCAACGCGAGATTTGAAAAAAAAAAAAACAATTTTAGGGTGCTGCGAAAACGATATGGGCGAGCAAAATCGCTTGTGCTTGGACTCCGGGTGTCGCAAAAACAGATAACTAATAAATAAGTTTCAGCTCAATCGGATGCCCGGAAGTGCTTGAAAAATGGATGACAAAGAGAGTTACCGGAAACATAATTATAAACGAAGCATTTTAATAAACAGCTTTTAAAATCTAAGACACCCGCAGCATACAAAATGAGCATGTAATTTAAAAGTAATTTGTATAATAAATTAACGAGAAAATGGATTCCGGAAAATTTAATCGATTTCTCTTGACTGGAATGTTTTTCGAAGCAAAAAAAAGAGAAACATTAAATTCTTTAGACAACTACAGCACACGCGCAGAATACTCTGAAAACCACAAATAATCTCTGCCAGGTGATATGTCTTAAAAATTATTATATCTGTGAATAAACATTTTTTTTGATATTCTTCCGTATTTCTCATCAGCAATAGTAAAAAAATGAATTTAAAAAATTGCAATTAGGATTACCTCAAGTAAAGCAGATTAATAACCGCGGTAAAATGTCGTAAAATAAATGAAAAATACTTACTACTTACTCCATTGTTTTTGTCCCCTGTTATAAAAGGGATAAATAACATGAGATATGTCGCTACAACATGTTTGCCTTCCATCTTGATCAACGGAAAGAACAGACCGTTACAAAATTACAGGAGCTTATAAATGTCAAAAACTATTAAAATATATCACAGTTCGTGAATATTAAATGTGGATAAGTAATATTAATTGCGTGTCAGGTTTTTAGATCTAAATCGTGAGTGTATTAAAAATAATAACTGAAAGTTTTACAGTTTGCTGATAACTTACTTCCCTACAAGTTTAGTAATAAATATTGAGTTATGAACGGTTTTTATTTCTTAATTTATTTTGTTTTTGTTCGAAGGGCTCTTAAGTAACCCGGCTACCCAAAGTACAATTTCCCTTACAATACAGCTCTGTAATTCGATATTAGTTCAAGGAACTCTCAAACGTGGCGTTCTCTCTTAATTCCCATTGTTGAAATCACAGGTGAACTCCATATATTTAGTTTGAAGTCTTTGATGCATGCCTAATATGGATTAATAATCCGTGGAGTGTATTTCATATACTTCATGGTAATTCATGTTAATTCATGGAGTGTATGTCATATAGTTCATGCCAATGCTGCACGAGTATGCTTTTCCGCTTTACAATTCCCTCAGGTTATTTGCTGAGCAAAATATAACAATTTGATGAGCACTTGAAGTACTATTTGTTATTGGTGGAATTAATTTGCATTGTAAGTAGGAAGAAGTGGTGATTATAGAGCGTTTCCATGCATTTTACTTGTGTAAGTAGTTAAGTAGAGTGGAGATACAATCATTCAATTCAGTCAATTCAAATTAGAGCAATAATCAAAGTGATGCTTAGAAAGCCCTTTAGGTTCCCGACGGATCTGCTTTACAACGAATTTCCGGATCTCTGAGTACGTTAACTATAAAATTTGCTCAAAATTAAAACTCTTCCTATTTACTGGACCATTTTTTTTTTATATCGTCAGCAAAGGTGAAGTCGATATCACTTTTGAACGTCATATTAAGAAGTCGACATTTCCTATTTGACTACCCTTGAGAAGATATAGCGAAACAAGCTCAGGGCTCAAAGTCTCTTTTAACAAGTATGCGGTTTAATTTATTGCATATACGTGAGTTCCTTACCGTATACTTAAGGCCGCACTGCATGCATACAAATATATTAAAAACAGACCAGACCACCAAAACCAGTTCTCAAAATGTATCTTACATGTTCCTCTTCCTAAAGCAAACAGTCTTCTGGCCAGACGGTGCCCTTCTTACTCACAGACTCATAATTACAATAAAATAAGTGATACCAAAGTTCTTAATAGGGACCGGCTATTGAAATATTTATGTATAGCAGTGTATCTATGTTCAATGTTTACATGAAGTTTTTTTGTGAAATGTTATGTAGTTGGCTTGCTGCACGCTTTGGTGCTTACTGTAAGTGCAGCAAACAATTGTTATACAAATACATAAGTAGACACTCATTCATATAAAAGAATGTCAAAAAGTTGACTTTTCTCCCTGTTATACAATGAACATCTAGACGCACCGCAAATTACCATCCATACCTAATTGCCATTCCACCAATTCGCACTAAGCGCTTCCAAACATCCTTCATAATGCGCACGGCAAAAGAGTGGAACTCACTACCTGCGTCTGTGTTCCCGAACGCATACAACCCGAATCTCTCCAAAGTTAGAGTGAACAGGCTTCTTCTGGGTAAGCTAACTCCATCGTCGACTCTATCTCTGTCGCCTCTGACCTAGACTAGAGTCACGAGCATACCTATCTTAAATAAAAAAATCTTCCCAGACGCGGTGGGATGAGCCGCTCTGCAGAGTAGTACAGAATAATTTACTTGACACGTCTGCTACTACTGCGGAGCGTGCGCACTTGCTGGCTGTGGATAAGTGGGAATTAGGTCTGTGGCTCCATGCACTACCATCGTCGAACATAGGCACTTTGTTTGACGACACTACTTTCCGCCTCGCCGCTTCCCTGCGACTAGGAGCTCCCTGTTGTTCTCCTCATCGCTGTCACTGTGGTGAAGCTGACAACTTGCAGCCGGAGTGTGGGTCGCTTAGCACGGCACGCGAACATTAACGAGCCCTCACCGTCACCGTCGGCGTTCCAGCTGTATTAGAACCCAATGGCTTGGCACGCGACAATGGCAAGAGACCGTACGCCATGTCTTTATTTCTATGGAAGGGGGGTAGACCTTTAGTGTGGGACGCAACGTGTATCGATACTTTTGCACCATCCTATCTTCCTGGCACAGCGTACAGTGCTGGCGCTGCTGCTGCGGCTGCGGAAACCTCAAGCTTCGGAAGTATAGTGACCTTATCAGTAACTATGTTTTCAAGCCGTTTGGGGTTGAAACCCTCGGGCCGTGGGGTCCGAGTGCTCATGGTTTGTGCAACGAAATCTCCAAACGGCTGGTTGACACTTCCCGTGACCCAAGGGCAGGTTTTTACCTTGACCAGAAGCTAAGCATTGCCATACAACCTGGCAATGCCGCCAGTCTCTTGAGTACATTACCAGTCGACAGCAATGCGGATGAATTTTTCGAAACCAAATTATAGTTTTTTAATAGTTTTAGTTAGGTTAGTGTATTACGGAACCCTAAAAAGCATTAGGTACGTTTCCATTGTATGACTTAAACTTTATATTTTCGAGTTAATTGAAGGAAGCAGTAATCCACCCCTTTATTACCCTTTTCCACCACCCCGTTAGGAGATGTGTGCCGGACGGGCGTGTTCGATGGGCACTGTAGGGTGAAAGGAGGGTGTATCCCTATTCCAGGCGTATCCCTAAACCTAGTCTAGGCCTCCTTGCCCAAACGGAGCTGACGTCCTGCACCTATAGGTTCGGACTGTCTGCAGACTGATGGCCGGTGGCTATGAGTTAAAGTCTTGACGGTAAAGGGTTTCTTGTTGATGAAATAATAACGACTGCTCGATAAGTCTTCAGTTTTCAGGAGACAGCTTGCGTAACTCTTCAGTAATTAATGGTACCATGCCGATGGCTACGAAGCTATGTATTTTCTCGCGCGCTTAAGTCCCTCGCTACTTTACCGTAACGAGGACCGCAAATTGTCTCCTGATTTGAATTTTATTTTTTACTATATTTTTATTATTCAAGTGTTACAAAACTGCTTATAAATAGCCTTAATATCAAAATAATCATAACATGTGATATACTGTTAGAATCGTCATTAGAATACCCAGCGATTAAGATACCTGTGGTTTCTGTCACATTTTTCACTGAAAATATTTTACAGTGTAAACACGTAAAACTATTTTTTAACTAAATATTATTTTCCAAGTTGATTTATTTGAAAACCCATGAAGCTATTTCAGTAAACTAAACAGGTATCTCAAGCTGGCGCAATGACCCAACACAATATGATATTTACAATATCCCAATCTTGTTTGTCAGGACGGGACACGCCCTGAAACCCAAGATTGATAAAACAAATTAACAAAAAACAACACACATTTACGACCCTTATAAACCCAATTAAGTGGGCTTTTCAGTAAGACTAGACAACTAATAGTACGTCCAGGGCTAGGTCTTTATCTAGGGTACCTGGACGCACCAACAAACTTTAAATCACGGCTATGTAGCCCACTCAATTGAAGTTTATAAGGGTTGTACTTACGTTTTCTTTAAGAAACACTATCACTTTTTAACTATAAAAACACGATTGTTTCTGAATCTAAATTATAAACAAAAACACTAAGCTATTAACACTTTTTGGTGACGCATCGTCGCGAACATCTCTCCCGCCGTGCAGTGCAGTAGTCACGGTCTCTCTAGGCCAACTACGAGATGCCATTCACAAAAAAAAACGGCCTAAATCAGTCGTGCTCTGGCACTCGTCGACGCAGGACCTATGTCGGTTGACCTCCCACCGCCGAACACGCGTCACGCGTAATATATACGTAAATTATAGTGCGACTAAATATTTTTGATCTGAAAGTATTTTTTATTTTATTTGTGAATATGAATGAGGTTGTTCATTTAAGTAATATTTTAAGGGCCACTTGCGCGTTCCAGAAATAAATACAAATTATAAAAATTATAGACATGTTTTTCTATCTGACGTTTTCATCTATCAATAAGATTAAAATGAAATGCCATGCTATAAAATTCAAAGACAAGAAAGTAAGTTTAAGGTTAAGTATCGTAATGAATTCCGTCTATTGAACAGCAATGTTGGGAACTCAAAAAATACTAATTTCAGATTAACTAACCCAGTGTTACTTTTTAGTGGCGCAACACGTAGTAAGAGTTAAAATGTTAACTACATAACTCCGAGTTTACAAACTGTACATTTATATATTTAACCCGAATAAACATGCCCACTTGGCCTAATTAGGTAAAGTGGAACTATGTACTATTTTTTCTACAAACTTGGTATTATTTTACCTATAGAACATGGGTAGAATAGACAAAAGATATTATTATGGATCAAAGAAGTCACGAAAAAGTAAAATGATTAATAATTGCAGAAGGCCAGAGAAGCTGCGTAAGTACCTATTTATTTTTAATAGGGTGTAAGTTATGCTTTTTTACCAACATAATATTCGTAGTCAGGTAAATAGCAAATCCACTAGCGGTCACCCATCAACTGTAACAGTTTCTTTTTTAAAATGCATTACTATTACTGTTTTACCACAAATCGTGCAGAATAGTTCAACAGTGTTGTTGCCAAGACTGTAGGTGAAAAGCATATAAATTTCTCGCTGATAGATTCATATTTTGTTTGGTGTCATGCGGCTGCGGTCTGTTTCAATACAGGGAAACTTCAAACCTGCCTTTACCAATCAGTGTGTAACAAAAGCCCAGGAAAAATGCTGAAACGTCTAGAACAAAATAAATTTGCCTATTATGAAAGTAGAAGACAAGGCAAACATCTTATCGCAAAATTTTCTTTGCGCCAAAAGCTCCAACAAACTTCGATTATGGCTATATTGGCTATTCATGTCAGAAATCTGATTTGAATTCTGAAGATTACGAACAGGCCAAATCTAGTTTTCATGAAATTGAGGGCGAAACATGACTTCATACGGACCATCGTATGTCGGCATTAATGGCTTGTTTGATGCATCATTACGGACATATACATAGGAGCATTTACGTAACTCGTCATGAATAAACGTTGCTTGGTTTTGGTTGGATTTCCGCTGCGCCTGTGCTTTCTTAAATGCCTCATTCAGCTTATGCATTACGCTTGAAGTTGTATCATTATATCTTGTGCATGGTTGATAAAATTCTCCGGGTAGTCGTAATGTTTGACTGTATAATAATTCAGCTGTACTTGCGCCGACGTCTTCTTTGATTGCTGCTCGCAGTCCTAGAAGTACCGTAGGTAATTCTTGCGATCATGTTGATCAATTGAATCGCGCAGTGAGTGCAGTATTGAGTGTCCGATGGAAACGTTCGATCATCCCGTTGCACTGAGGATGGTAAGCAGTGGGTCGAGTGCGGTGTATGCCCATACGATGCATTAGTTTTTTGAACAACTCTGATTCAAATTGTCTGCCCTGATCGGTCGTAATTGTTACTGGGCATCCAAATCTGGCGATCCAACACTCGTAGAATGTGTTGGCGACCTTTTCTGCGGTTACGTCCTCCATTGGGCAGGCTTCTGGCCATTTGGTAGCCCGATCTATAATTGTCAACAAATACCGGTACCCGTTGGAAGTAGGTAATGGCCCGACAATGTCGATGTGGATATCTTCCAGTCGATTTGCTTGTTGGTAGCTAGCTACTGGTGATTTCATGTGTTGCTGTATTTTCGCTTGCTCGCACGGATCGCAGGCTCGAGACCAGTTGCCTACGTCACGGTTCATCGAAGGCCAAAAGTAACGGGCAGCGACGAGCTTCCTTGTGGCCCTTATTCCGGGGTGACTAAGGTTGTGAATCACCTGGTATGCAGGTTTTCGGAATTCTTGTGGCAAGTATGGACGAACGGAACTTGTTGACATGTCGCAAATAATCTTCGTGGTTGAGTTAGGCATGACGATACTTCTCAAGTCATACTTCCCAGTATTTCTTAAAGCTTCCAGCTCTCTATCTTCGGATTGTTTTCTTGCCAACTCATCGTAGTCAATTGGTGTTGGACAAGTTATGGTTTCTATTCGAGAGAGTGTGTCTGCGACTTGGTTGTCCTTGCCGGTGATGTGTTGAATATTTGACGTATACTGTCCTATATATTCAAGATATCTTGTTCTTCGTGGTGTTTCGTTGTTATTGGTGGCCGTCAGTGCATGAATCAATGGCTTGTGGTCCGTATAAATGATTAGATCGCGACCTTGCTATAGAAGAGCAGCGAATACATCTCGACGTTGTGTCTTTCCAAACTGCATAAAGCAAAATCTTTTGAGAATACCTTAATTCATCAAAGTGAGAATGTTGATTGAAAATAAATTGTAAATCCCAGTAATGCCCGTATGTGTAATGATCAATTAAATGATAACTGTTGGACAGAATTGAATGAATTAAATAATTCTACCATTTACTCCAGAACAAATAAAAGACATGTTGGATACACTTGTCACGGCTTATAATGAACGACACTTATTTAATTTCGATACGATCGAAAATATTACAGCTACGGAGTTACATTTTTCTGTCGGGCCAACCCACGAACAATTCCAGAGGACTCTAGAAGAAACTCCTTCCTTGGAACAATCACGGCGCCCCAAGACAGTGCTGGGGGCATATTTGATAATAATAATAATAATAAGTTTATTATTACATCAAAAACAAAATCACAACACAGTACATAGCTTATGGAAACAGTGGGTTGTACTACCAAGTTTAAAATTATCGTCAGCTTTCCGGGCTCCTAAACTAGGTACGCAGACCTGTATCTTAGGAGTCGGAGATTTCGCGGCCTCAATTTATATAATACAATACAACCGTGACTTTTCTGTTAGTTTACAGTGGTTATTAACACAGCAAATGGTGTGAATAAATGTGGTTGTGTATGAGTGTGTATATGGGTGTAGTTTGTGTGTAGAGAGGTGTGTATGTGTAGTGTGTGTGATAAGCTTTCTTTCAAGGTAAATAAAGGTATGATAAAGTTATGAATCTATAGCCAATATTATGTATTTTCTGTTTCAACATAATTTAAGGATAAGAGCCATTTCCTTAATTTATTTTTAATTTCATGTAAGTTATATCTGTACTAGAACGGAATTATTTTATTTATTTTATTATACATGCGTGAACTTTGAGCCAACAATTGTCGACTTGTAAATGCAAAACGACAGGGGTTGGTTTTACATATAGGGAAGCCGTGGCGTCTCAGAAGCAGATTTTTGTCTAATGGAAGGTGGGAGTGTCTCCGCAGGACTGCACGAAGGACATATAGTTGCCTTACTGTGAGAACTTTGGCCTCAGAATATAACTCATCAGTAGGGTAGTCTCTAGGTTTAAAAAGCATCACTTTAAGAACCGCTCGTTGCGCACGTTCTGCAGGGACTATTGCGGTTTTGTAAGTACCGCCCCACACCGGGATGCAGTACATAATGATAGACTGACAAAGGCTGAGGTACACAAGAGTCAGAATTTTGGAATTGGCGGAGTGCCTGAGTTCTTTAAAAATATATATTAGTCTTCTGATTCTAGTACAGAGTGCCTCTATATGCGCATGCCAGTTAAGTTTTTCGTCAATAATCACTCCCAGGTACTTAATATTGGGGACCGTGCTGAGAGCAAGACAGTTACAACTTACTGACTGCTGAGGGGGACAAGTGTGAGCTCTAATTTTATGAGAGAAAGAGGGTGGGGTTATTGATTGTGGGCGGTAGAACCTGATTAGTTTTGTCTTATCTAAATTCAACGTCAGCAAGTTAGTTGACAGCCATTCCATTATTAACCGAAGCGAGTATTCTGCTCTATCTCTGGCTTGCTCCCAGTTTTTGTCAAACACTAGTAGTGCCGTGTCGTCGGCATAAGAGAAAATTTCGCAATTAGAGATGGAGAGCTTGCATAGATCATTGATGTATATTAGGAAAAGTGTCGGTCCTAATATACTACCTTGTGGGATGCCATAGGTGAGCTTTTCATACGAACTGGTGACTGAATCAATGAGAACACACTGAGATCTATCACAAAGGTAGTCTTTAAATAATTTTAGAATTACTCCACGTACTCCTAAGCTTTCTATCTTTGAAATAAGTCGAGGGACAGGGACCGTGTCAAAAGCTTTAGTTAAGTCTAAAAAGATGCAATAGCAGCTCAGTTTATTATCTAATTGACTTACCAGACTGTTTGTGAAGGCAGCAACGGCATCCTCCGTAAAAATTCCAGATCTAAAGCCGTACTGGTTTGGAGCTATTAATTTATGTTTTTTCCAGAAAGCTGACTAAACAATTGTTCAGAATTCTCTCCAGAATTTTTGAAAGCGTACTCAGAACAGAAATAGGTCTATAGTTTGTGACTCTGTCTCTGCCCCCGTTTTTATATATAGGATGCACGACGGCTCTCTTAAAAGCTTCAGGGAAGATTCCAGAGTCTATGGACAGGTTACAAATATGAGTGAGTACGGGGGTTAAGGTAGTACGCGAACTCTTGATAACTCTGGCTGGAATATCATCCCACCCTGTAGCGCATTCATTACGGAGGTCATGGATAATTCTACTTACTTGTTCCTCATCCACAGGGAGGATTACAAGAGAGTTAGATAATTGACTGAGTGGTGGTGCTACAGCAGCGGTGATGGTGCTGGCTCCAATTTTCGACGCCAGGTTTGTACCTATATTGACAAAGAACTCATTGACTTTGTTTGCCGATATTTTAACGTCAACTGAATCACTCAGAAGTTCACGAGGGGATCGGGTTTGAACATTTGTATTCGTGATAGATTTAATCACTTTCCACATTGCTTTAGGATTATTTTTGGCTTTTAGAAATTCTTCCTTTTCAAATGCTCGCTTCAACTTTCTCATTAAGGTATTACAAAAGTTTATATACCGTGTGTATGTTATTTTAAGTATGGAGTCGTCAGGCTTCTTCCTGACTTCCATATGCATTCTATCTCGGTTT
This sequence comes from Dicycla oo, assembly GCA_948252095.1. Taxonomy (NCBI): domain Eukaryota; kingdom Metazoa; phylum Arthropoda; class Insecta; order Lepidoptera; family Noctuidae; genus Dicycla; species Dicycla oo. The sequence goes on along the minus strand of OX411713.1, from coordinate 12,213,403 downwards.
CTTAGACAACGAACCAGGCCGGTGCTCATCCACGGTTTTAGAACCCTGCATTTTTTGTGAGTTCTGGTTATTCGGCTGTGATTAGTAAACACACGTTGTATATTATCAATAAACAGATTAGTTGCTTGGTTGGTGTTTGTACAAGTTAGGATGGGACTGAAGTCGATGTCGTCCAGTTCTTTATGAATAGCTTCATAATCATACTGTGATGATGTTCTTTGCCCATTACATCCCGAGCTGGAATTGAGGGGCAGAAATAAACAGATAGGCTGGTGGTCAGTAACGTGAGAGTCTAGGACCAGCACAGTAGAAGTCTTCTTAGATTTAATCATTATATGATCAAGACAGTTGTTAACTCTGGTCGGTAGCGAATGCGCAGGAAGTAGTCCGAGAGTGGCGGTGAGAGTTAAATAGTCATTAGCGTGCCGGTCCCTAGATCCTGATTTGATGTCAACATTCATATCACCTAATAAGATAATGTTAGTGTAGGATTGCAGAGAAGATATAACGCCTTGCAGACTATTATAAAAATTTTCTAGATTTTGGTAGGATGGAGAACGATAGACTGATACTATTGCCGTAGAGCCTACGCAGGATATAATGCAGTTAGCGTCCTAAAACGCTGGTTCTGTCGTCACACATTTTAAACTTTCTCTAATATAAACTACTACTCCGTCATTTTTGATTACATTATTAATTGTAGCTAAAGATGAATAACCATGTAATGTGGGAATAGGTCCAGAAACCTGCAACCAGCACTCTGTCAGAACTATTACATCAAACTCAATTTCCGTTGATGAAATCATAGTTAGAAATTGATCTAAGTTTTTATTAATGCTTCTAATGTTAATATGAACTATTTTTAAGTTATTATTGAGCATCGAGACTAAGTCAGGGCATTTTTCAGGGGAGCATAGAAAAGATTGAGCTACCGAGATGTTATCCAGTTCTTTGGAAATTTGGTTTAAATTAGCCATTGGTTACCGGTAAAATTGAGTACAAAAAACGAATCACGGGATTTGGTTGGGCGATGTGAAAATTAGTAATTAGTCTGATAGAGGATTTTTTGTAATACAGCAATAGTGTTTGTGAAGAGAAATGGTAAGATATGAAAGAATTACCAGCCATCAACCTGCAATATAGCCTGATGACGTGATTATAATTGTTAGCTTGAGTAAAACTGTATAAGTGTGTAAAAAGTATTTGTTGTGTTTGTTGTTTAATTGTTACGTAAATTGACAATAAAATGCAAGAGTTATCAAAAAAGAAACAAAACAGATATACAAAAAAATATTGAATGCATGCGTAAACGCGAATAGCAAATTTAAGAGAAAGTAAAAATAGTCATTGTTGAACTGGTACTGGTGCTGGTACTGGTGCCGCAAGCGTGGTAAGACATTTCTCTGATTTAATTTCAATGGGTTTATCAGCTGGGTCTTTCTTCAAGAGAATTCTTCCATTGGAATACCAGCTGGAGTAACTCCTTGCCTTAGCAAACTGGCGGGCGTCATACAACAGCTTTTTGATTGCGGGAGGTAAGTGTTCGTCGACGTAAACTGGTTTCTTTTCCCCGGCAATCCCGATCAGGTGTGTGTTCAGCTTATCATTGATGGAACGTTCTTTATTAAACTTCCTCACCTTAGCAAGGATTTCGTTTCTCATATTGACACAACAAAATTCAGCAACAATCGGTCTGCATAAACCTGATTTTCCGGGTATACGATATACATCCCGGAGAGCAGATGTCTGAATTTCCATGTTGACAGTCTTTCCAACCCTTGATACCGCAGAAATTAGATCTTCAGGCGTTTCTTTCTCTTTAGTCGAAATATTACGCAGCTCTATAGTAGCTTGTCGTGACAGGAAGTTCAGATCTTGTATCCGCTTCTGTAGAAGGTCAATATGGTCTTTGTTATCAATTTTCTCCTTTTCCAGTTTTGAAACTTTAGAATTGAGACTTTCATATTTTTCGTTTATAAAAGACATACTGCGGTCCATTTCGGCGTTGGAATCTTCAATCGAACGACATTTCTGTTTGAGCTCGGCAACTTCCCTGACCAGCTTGGACAAGATGGCAGCTTGTTCGTCCTTCCATGATGTGAGTAGCTTTTCTTGCTCGGACTTCCAAGTTGTTAGCATCTCCATTAACTCCGATTTGAAAACCGAAAATGTTGTGGATCGTTCGGAGTCTACTTCGTTATTTGAAGAATAGGCCTGAAGTTGTCGATTTTTCCGTACGGTGATATTACTAGCGTCTGCTTTTTCGGTAGTGGCAGTCGGAATGTCGGGTTCCGAAAGAGATTCTCCATGACTCAAACCTACTTTAGGCGGAGTTCTTTGCATATTGTTTCAGAATTAATAAGAGAAAAAAAAAATAGGATAAGAAATAATAATAAATTATAAAAGGCAAAAACAAAAACGGCGTGTCAGATTCGATCCCACGACCACTAGGTTCACCTTCGTAGAAACGCGCTATTCCACAGTGCTAAGCGAACTATTGCAATGACGCTCGAAATACGTGTGTGCTTGCTGTGCGTTGCATTAGTGGTCAGGATCGTTATACGCGATTCCTTTGTGTATCTAATGAGTTCAAAGTCCGAAACGTGAACACGTTTTAAAATTTTTGTTCGTTATGATAATAAAATTGCTCACACACAGAGTTAGTGTCGTTATTTCACTGTTATTTTGCACTCAGTTTGCCACTCATTTACTATAGAATATAACTGTATGTATTTGTCGCTGTTTTATGCACTTTTTACTTAGTTTTGGAATTTAAAACGCGGAGGTAGTTACAGGTACGTAAGTGCGCGGTGGCGTCACGGACGGAACTATCATAATGATGAAGGTAAGATCTGGAGAACCTGATGAAAGATTGGCTGCGCACCTGAGCGTGAGCCGTCGAGCATTGGAGAGAAAATTGACTAAAGCTCGTGAGTTTCTGTTGGCCGACTTTGTTCCTAGGCATTTAGGATGGCATCATATAAGTCGTCAAGAAATTATTTCCAGGAACCTGACTATTCAAAACTCATTGTATGGAGACAATGGGACTAGAGCCGTTTTAGTTTTTGACGGTAATTATATATTCGTCCAAAAAAGCACCAATTTTCAGTTTCAAAGTCATATAGTCTGCCCTACTAACCTTCTAAAGCCATATTAGTCTGCACGGATGGATATATTGTTGATGCTACCAGAACGCACGCAGCATCTACATCAGATGCTAAGATTATGTCGAGAGCAATTCATAATGAAGCTTCATTACATGTTGTACTTCATTGTACTTCATGTACTCATTTTAGACAAAGGCTTCAGGGATTCTCTTGGAGATATAGAAGAGCATGGTTATAATGCTCATATGCCTTCCACCAAGAGTAGGTCCGAATCACAACTCAGCACTGAAGATGATGAAATCCCGGCTGGTGACAATAATCATAAATGACCTAAAATGTGATTTTAAAATATTACGCCATATGTTCGAAGACGTGCGAATACCTGCCGCTCTAACAAACACGTTTAAAGAGCCTGTGACAAATACGCCAATTGCCAACCAAGTAATCACAGAAATCCAGGAAAGACTTCATCATCCAAATAGTTTAGGTGATTACGTCGTGGAAAACAATCTCAATCGACAGAGGGCAGCGTTCCATACTATCACGAAAAAAGCTGTACGAGTGCTGGCATTCCCAGTATTAAGCGAGCAGGACCCAGTGCTAATAGCACTATTCACCTATCAAATACAGCTCGCCCGGTCTTACCTGAGCGAGCATATAAGAAATGGAATCTACTGCATAGAAGTATGCGAAACCATAATTCCCGACCTAACACAATACGGTCTTAATGTTGAAGGAGTGCTTTTGAGAGACCGTGTTCAATCCCGTCATGTATCCGATCGGATATATTACTCCTACATTGTAGTAAATACAAGAACGACGGGAAGGGAGTTCGTCCGCAACTGTTACTGTTCGTGCCTAACAGGACGAAGAACGATAGGCATATGTGCTCATGCAATGAGTATTATATAGTATTTGGGTTGAGCGAGGCACCAAAATGACATCTTGTTACCGGCAACTGTTCTAGATGAAAATTATTGTAGATTTAGATTAATAGTGTTATTTGTAAATAATAAATAAAACTGCCACTGTTCTTGTTTTATTGCATTATTTTTTGAACTTACATGACACAATAAAATAATAATAGTAAAATTAAACTAAACTAAAACTAGGTATTCGATAAACTAGAGTTTTAAAAATCTCAAGCGTGCCCGCACACTTGAGATTTTGCAAACTCTAGTGGCTGTAAAGGCCCTACACAAGACTAGTAGCTGTACCGCAAAGAATACTATATAAAATAATTGGTATGTACGAAAAACTAGCAAAAAAAATGTATTTTTAAGAAAAAAACAAAGATTTATAGTATATTCTTTGCACGAGATACGTTGTTGGTGGCATACAATAAGCTACTGTCATAACACTCATAACCTCGAGGCCACACATGTTAATCTTCGATCATAGCTCTCTCCGTCGCACTTTGGATAGATAGAATAGGCATACCCAAGGATATCTGCAAGGCAAAAGAGGTAGACAATGGTAAACTAAGCGAAAATTACATTTTTTTTTAAGAAAAATGTAATCATTCGTAGTTCTACCCCTGCACGAGTGCGGTGGTTGGTGTCATAGAATAAAATAAAGCCATTTTAATAAGCTTTAAAATGACGTATCGCTCTATTTAATACAGTTTGGGGACGGAGCCCATCCAATAGCGCCCATTCTCCTTTGCTTTCTCACTTGCGGAGTGAGCCAGCGACTCATCAGGTTTCACCATTGGAGGTAAAGTGGGACGACAGAAATTCGTTTCAGCCGCTTTGGACAGGGACCAGAACTGTTTACTACACGGAGGGTGCGAAGTCAGCCTGGCCCCAATACGTCCGACATGGTCAAAACGTGCCCTACGTAAAACCCGCTTGCAGAACTTGGCACCATAATTAAAGGCCCTCTTCTTCGCGCGAACCCTACGCGCTCGAAACTTGCGGTCGCGGGCCTTGACCCAGGCTTGGTAGGCAGACTCTTTTCGGACCTCAGCGTGGGCGCATTCCGCATTATACCAAGGCCGGGATTTGTGACCGAGCGGGATGTCGGAGAACGGAATAAAATACTCCATGACCTGCCGAATCACGTCCGCAACCACGTAAGCATAGCACGAGGGATCACCCGAGGAAAACCACACCTGCCGCCATGGATAAAACACAAAAAGTTCCGCCTCTCATCCCAGTCTGCTGACTTATATCGCCATGCTCGCCTCGTGCCTCTAGGACTATCATCTGGAGGAGAGCAGGTCGATATGGATTTCACCAGACAGTGGTCAGACGTTCCCGGCGGGGCTGAGACCGATACTGAATGACTGTCCGCAGAAGGTCCAAGCAATTGGGTGTATGGCCGTCAACATCCGGTACCCGCGTTGCCACATTCACCATCTCGTCTGTTTTCTGGCACGGGAACAACCACTCTTTATGATGTGCGTTAAAATCCCCCAGAAAAATGAGCTTCGCTGTTGGGTACGGACCGTTGCTGGGCTACGTCAGTCGACTCCGCGAGGAAATTAAAGAGCGCTGTTGTCTCCTGGTCACCGCTGTGCGATCGGTAAACGCCGATGTAGAGAGAATTCTCCACGCCAGTATCCACAAGTAGCCATATGGCGGAAAATAAATAAATAAAAATAAAATAAAAATATTTTATTATCAGGCATCAAGGCCCATAGGGTGTTAGATATTACATGTTACTTAAAAATCTATATTAGTTACATGCAAGAACACTAAATAAAGATAAGCGCGGGGAAGGTTTAACACGCTCTGTTGCCAACGTGTAGCTTGGTAAACCTCCCCATTGTAGGCCCATCCAGCCTCTCTGCAAACACCCTCAGGATGCTGTTGCTGCTTCCCCTCACTCGGGATATTACTGAGGCAACTTTCTTCCGCAATATCACAAAGTAGTCGTCAGTGTGCGCATCAGCGAACATACCTGAAGCACTCAGTAAGGTGGAAGCCTCAACAGCGCCCTGAAGGCATTGTTATATTGTATTCGCAGGGCATTGTCTGCTTTTAGGGTATGATTAGCCCAAAGGCTGCTGGTGTAAAATGTTTGGCAGTATGCCCTGAAAAGAGTTAGCTTCACGGGAACTGAACAACCGTGAAACCTTCTGCAAACCATATTTCCCCTCACAGCCAGTGCCCTGCGCTCCCTTTCCATATCCAAGTCGTCCTTCAACTCCTCAGTAACAATGTGGCCCAAATACTTAAAGTGGGAAACTCTGTGCAAAGGTGTACCATTTAGTTTAACAGGAGGGACAAATGTTGGATTTTTATTTCTACCTCGAAACACCAACAGCTCACTTTTTGTCGGATTATATTTTAGCCCGTGCTGTTTGGCATATCCTTCACAAATGGAGAGTAACTTTCTAATTCCACTGATCGTAGGGCTCAACAGCACCATGACATCTGCATAACTTAAGTTATTTAAACATACTCCATCTATATGGCATCCGACATACGTGCTGCTGAGCTCAACAAGCAGCTTATTGATATAAATATTAAAAAGCCTCGGGGAAGTCAGACCACCTTGTCTAACGCCGCACTCGAGTTTGTACGGGTCAGACAACGCATTCGACCATTTAACGAAGTTCCTCTGCTTGTCATACCAAAAAGATAATGTAGACACTAATGCAGTAGGAAATCTTGCCTCCAGAAGCTTTTCCCATAGGACATTATAAGAAACCAGGTCGAAGGCCTTAGAAAGGTCCAGGAAACAAGCATACACAGGTGTTTTCCTATCAGTATAATATTTGACAGTATGCTTCAACGCAAGTATAGCACTTTCAGTTGATAGCCCAGCACGAAAACCAAACTGCGTGTCATGTAACTGGGTGTATCTACCGAGGTGTGAGTCGAGCACACTGTCAAACACTTTCGCTGTCACAGTTGCCAGTGAAATAGGCCTGTAGTTACCTTTGTCTGCTATGTCCCCTGTCCGATTCTTCACAATAGGTACAACAATTGTATCCAGTAAATCCTGAGGTAAATAAGAATGTCCCAAACACAAATTGAACAACATAGTCAACACTCTGGGCAGATGTATCCCGGCATTTTGCTCGATGCTGAGCCCATCATGACCAGGTGATTTACCCCTCTTTATGCATTTAATAACAGATTTTATTTCTTTACATGGAAACCAAAGGGGTGACCCTGATCGACATGCTACAGCATCTCGCACCCTCGGCTCAGACTTAAGAGCAGACGTCACTTTAAAATGGTCTTTAAAACAATTGGCTATCTCAGCGTTATCGTTTTTACCATCCACGCTCACTGGTAGGCTTGGAGTATTATTTAGTCTCTTAGTACCCTTCCAAAATGCCGAAAATCATTTTTTTGAATGGAGTGAAGCCAAAATATCCATTTCTATTCTTTCTTGGTTCTGAATGCACCATTTCAATTTTGATTTAAATATTTTACGACTTCAAGCCATATCCTCAAAAATAGGACCGCTACTGGGTTGCCCATACCACATCCATAATTTAAATTTAATTCTTGCCTGTATGTGAAATTATTTTACATGTTGGTTCCACCCCTTTATACCCTTTTTTCCTATAATGTCCTTTGGGGTTCTGCTTATACTAGCAGCTTCACTTAATATAGACACAATTTGTTTATACATTTTATCTAATAACAATTTATGGTGGGTATTTTCACAAAATTTATCAGCACAAAGTTTAAATTCTTTAGGAAAATCTAAGTTCCTTAATTTAATGTTACATATAGAAGAGTATTGACTGATTTCCTCTGGACTTCGTTCCCCCCAACAAACACCGTTATACGAAGATTTAATTACATTAGTTTTCACTCTAATAACATTAATATCACACTCTATTTTTAAAGGAAAGTGATCAGACCAAAACGAATCATAAATAACTTTAACGTTTACAATTGTTTTTCCTGCCGACTGTGTAACAAGACAGTGGTCAAGCCAGCGCTTACACCCGTGTGCGTCACTGATAAAAGTGTAAGTTTCTGATAACATGCTAAGGTAATCAAAGTCCGCACATACTAATTCTTGCTCAGTACAAAAACTAAGGAGTTCGTTACAAAATGACTCACCCGGGTGCGCGTTGAAATCTCCCAGTACAAACACTGATTCAATATTAATATTTTGTATGATAGAATACATTTCACTGAGACATTCCGTAAAATGTGGTAAGTTATCACTGCAATCTGTTGGCATATACATATTTATAACCATAAAAAACCGGTTACTTAACACTATATTTACTGCGCAAATCCGGTTATTTTCACACTGCACCACCGACACGTTATCAAATGCACTTTTTCGCCACAATATGGCCAGACCTCCATAAGGTCTACCTTTACAAATACCAGCTGAAGTGTCCACTGAAGACTTCGCGGTGTAACTGAAGTCTTGGTCTATATTTTCCAGAAAGGATAAATCGTGAGGATATAACCACGTTTCTTGCAACAAAACAATGTCAGCTGTTTTGCATAGTAAGCGCACGCAGTTTACAGATCTCTTAATATTTTTACAGTTGAATGTTATAATATTCAATTTTGCTGTGCTATCCATTAATTGCATTATTTATTCTATCCCTCTCGGAAATAATATTATTTCTGCCTTCGATTCCATTCTTGAAATTAATAAAGCGACGAAATATGATGCCATCTGGCCACATCTCATCGTCCAGAAAAGTTTCTAACTTGCTTTTATTTACTAATAGTTTAAAGGCATTATACGGCTTTTCCTTCTTCATAGTAATTTTCTCGAGTGAAACAACCTGTTCCGTTTTCTTTTCCCAATTTCTCAAAGCAACGGAGACGACGACAACAAATGTCATTGCGAACGTACACACAGACCCCAGCTTGCTTCTTGAACTTGTATTCAAGAGAGTAACCCGGGTAGTTGAGGTACGCCACGTCCGACGGGGCTGTTATCTTCGTCTCCGTTAGGAAAAACAGGTGCGGCTTCTCGGTCTCAAGGAGGTGATGGACCGGATCGAGATTGGAGTGCGACCCCCTGATGTTAGTGAGGTGCACTTTTAGTGGGAGGAAGTGCAGCCGTTGTAGACTAACCGAGCTGTATCAACGTCAGTGTATTGTCTTACTTTCCTGACGGCGTAGGCGGCTGAACTGAGCCTTCCCGCTAGGCTTGATATAATGTGGGCCCCACTGAAGTTTGGCATCTACTGTTATACCCAGAAAAACTGCCGAGTCTACAGTTTTAAGCATCTTTTTATCTAAAACGATGTTGGGTCCTAGATTTCTAACATTCGGTAAGGCAAACTTTATACATTTCGTTTTCTTAGCATTGAGCACTAAGTTATTTGTCGTAAACCAATCTGTAACCATTGAGAGTGCACTGTTTACGTCGTCGAAATCTTGTCTATTTCTAAGTGGCCGTTTCAGCCGTACCACAGGCAAGCCTGTGGTGGACCACTAGGAGGTAGATCCCAAACCACCCCAAAATTATACAAAAAAGATACAATAATTAGCACAATAAAAACATACCAAAGTACTCCAAAGCGGAAACCTCTAGCAAGCTGTAAAACAAAGCAAACACAAACTGATACCAAAAAATAAACAGAGTTTTGTTCAACAAATTGGAATAAATAAACCGCCGTCTGAAGATTCAAACATACCTGATACGGAACCTAATGTTGTCTACAAGGTGCACCATTACACGTAACTACAGAGGGCACCACGAGTACAGAGCACGCAATGGGATCGACGTCTCTACATAATTTAATTTTGGAAAACACATGTTTCAATAAATTATGTATAATTAGTGACAATAATGTAAATAATATATTAAGAATTGCCGAAAACGCTTTACCGAACGCCAAAATCTGTCACTACTGTATGCTTAATGCGGGAACAGCGGAGCTCCTTGCATCATTGGACAAGAAATTAGTAGATTATACTATTAATGACTATTGTATAATCCTCCTAGGCGAAAAAGACTTTTTAGAGTCGAATAATTATGAAAAGGTCAAATCTGTCTGCTCTACCATGGCCTCTCTCAAGGAACGAACTTCGGCCCCACTGGTTTTTGCGCTGGACAAGTATCTCTCTGAAACTGTACTGTCATCTGTGTACCCCACAATACCAAGCCGAAGCAGGTCATTGATGTGCAGCAGGAAAAGAGGTGTAGAGAGAACAGACCCCGGAGGAACTCCGACATCAATAGCCATAAGGTCAGAAGAGCAGCCGTCAACAACTACTCTGATCGACCGTTCACTAAGGAAATCTGATATCCAGCTACAAAAGTCAGCTGGGATGCCATAAGCAGGAAGCTTGCTGAGCAGAGCAGCGTGCCAGACCCTGTCAAAGGCCTTCGAGATGTCAAGCGATACAGCCAGTGCTTCGCCGTGTTTCTCGATTGCTTCGCCACAGCAGTGCTTGACATACACAAAAAGATCGCCAGTTGACCGTCCCCGGCGAAAGCCATATTGACGGTCACTGAGGAGACCATTGTCTTCAAGGTAGATCAGCAACTTATTGTTCAGTACCCTTTCCATAACCTTGCACAGAATGGAGGTAATGTCGATCGGACGGTAATGGGCAGGGTCTGCACGGTCGCCCTTTTTGGGCACTGGTTGTACATTTGCAAGCTTCCAGAATTTCAGCACCGTTCTTTTTTCAAGAGAGAGGCGGAACAAACTTGTCAATACAGGAGACAGTTCAGGCGCACACTGCTTCAACACTCTCTCTGAGTCACGTCTCGAGGAGTCACAATGAGGTACAGTAGGTGGTTGCTCAGAGCCAGATGTGAATTGCTTGCAAAAAGAGATGCAAATAAATTTGCTTTCTCAGTTGCAGAGTGAGCCAGCGACCCATCAGGTTTTATCATAGGAGGTAAAGTGGGACGACAGAAATTCGTTTCAACCGCTTTAGACAGGGACCAGAACTGTTTACTACCCGGAGTGTGTGAAGCCAGCATGGCCCCGATACGTCCGACATGGTCAAAACGTGCCCTACGTAAAACCCGCTTGCAGAACTTGGCGGCAGAATTAAAGGCTCGTTTCTTCGTATACTAATGTTATTCTTTGTTCTCCTAATTTTAAATTTAAATGGAATATTAACTTATTTAATAATAGAATAGAAGCTTTCAATCGACTTATTTACCTAAGTAATCAGACTTTTAAATATACATATTTCTTTGATACCAACAAACATCTGGAATATAATTATAAAATGTTTTCTAAATATACAGGCAAAGTCAACGATAGGGCTATTGTAAATATCTTTCAGAACTTGAATAGATATATACAGCTAACACTAAACTCTGAATATGGATATAACTGTGATAGTTTAGGTATCGTTAATAAGCACAAAAGTAGTAAAATCGACCAGATACAACCTGGTACTATTCCTTACTACTTAAAAAAAAAAAAGATAGTGTTGGATAGAGATTCATTTTTTCGTTGATAAACAGGTGTCAACTGTAACACATCTAAACGAGTCTGTAGATAGTTCATTATGTAATCGTTTGAACATCTTTCACCAAAATATGTGTGGCCTAAATAATAACAAAGATGTGTTCGAAATATATCTACGTGTGTATTAGCGAGCATTTTCTTAAAGAAGAACTAGTTTCTTTGTTAAACCTTTCAATTTAATTTAATTTTCTTTGTTAAAGTACAATGTTTCATCATATAATACCAGATTAAATAAGCTAAGCAGATGGACTATTATCCTAGCAGAAACGGATAGGGAATACGAGGATCTTCCCATTGCCAAAAAATTACATAAAATGGACAGTTTTGAAATATGCTGTGTCGAAGATGTTTCAACAGGCCTATCTGTGTGTTGCTGTTATCGTACACCTTATGAAAAAGCTTTAGACACTTTTATGATGAGACTAGAAAAACTATTATAACATTTCTTTAACAAGAACTGTGTTATTTGCGGTGACTTATCAACTCACAATAAAAAAAGAAATGACTTATTAAATTTATTGACATGTTACAACTTTAGACCTCTAATTAATTCGACTACATTTATTCGAAATGACTCACGATCTTGGATAGACAACGTCTTCACCAATTTGTCAGACGATTGCGTGATTATTTGCGATGTTGACCACAATGGTTTGGCAGATGGACATGCAGGATTACTTTGCAGTACATTTTTCAGAAGTAAAGAACTATATAGGAATATAAAAACCAGTGGTGTTCATTTGAACACTACTGGTTTTTATATTCCTACATAGTAACCAAACGGATTTTTAATGCAAATACAAGAAGAAACTTTAGAATTTTGCTATTAAATCACGACTGGAGTGATTTCGGAATAAACTCATTTTTAAAGCAATTCGAAGAAATGTTCACACGCTGTTTGAGGAAAAGGAAACTGCAGGTACACTTAACGCGTAATACGCAGCTGCGCTGGGTAACTAAGGGTGTAAAGGTTTCTAGTAAAATGAAACGATTTCTCTGTGCTGGCAAAGGGAAGAGACAAAATGATACTGTGAAGGATTGTAGGCAAAATTACATCGCTCTGTACAGGAAAGTAATAAATATGTCCAAAAGCTAACAGTACAATCTGAATAAGCAAAATCAATGAACATGTCAAAAGGTGTTTGGAAAGTTATAAACAAACATAGAAATAAGAGTGTCAAAAACAATACTAAACTAATTTTAAAATCAAATAATAAAATTATGTCAGAACCATCAGATATTGTGAATATCTTTGCCAGCAGTTCCACCTTAATTCAACAATTACTACATGCTCAGGGGCTGCCATGGATATTCTACGTAAAAGTGCAAAAAGAGTAACAAATGACTTTGTCCTAGACCCTGTCACTCTCTTTGGGATATTCAAATTGGTGAAAAAAATGGACGACAAAAATCTTGTGGCTATGATGACATAAATATATCTGTAATAAAGGACAATATAGACGTACTGGCGGAATCATTTAGCATTTTTTATAATAAGTGTTTTGATGAAGGGATTTTTCCGGATCAAATGAAGATAGCCAAAATAATACCTGTACACAAAAAAGGTTCTAAAACAGACCCGAAGATGTACAGACCAATCTCATTATTACCTATTTATTCAAAAATACTAGAAAAGCTAATTAAAACTAGATTACTCAGACACTTCAACCTAAATGGAGTGTTAAGTAGAAGACAATTTGGTTATCAGAAAAAGGTTGGGACACAAGATGCAATATCGACTCTAATTAAGGACGTAGTTAGAAGATTGGACGAGAAACAGAAAGTAGCTGGGCTTTTCTTAGATTTAAGTTCATCATTTGACACGGTGGATCATAAACTACTGCTGAAAAAACTTGAGCACGACCGTGTCAGGGGCAAAGTACGAGTAATTAGCACTTCTCATGTCATATTTAAAAAACAGGAAGATGTTCGTGGAGGTCAAAGCAGTGGTGTCACAGACAACTTTCTCAGGTAAAAATAGTCCATGTGATGAAACATACAGGTTGAAGTGTCGTGGTAAATGAAAGACATCTGCTCTGGATAACACGTCGATTTATTGTGCCCTGACATAGATTGAGCGTACATGATCTTAATATATTGCTTACTTAGCTAATCCTAATAAGGTATGGTTACACACACATACATAATAATACTAATGATACTTACTTACATACACTACACCTCCGGGGGTAAAAGAAAAAAAAAATCAGAGCTCTTGATTTTTTTTTACATTAGGTTATTAACACAGCTAATTAAAAATACAAATATATACTATTAACTATGGTACAATTTAGTCCTATCCTTATGAATTAATTCGATTTTATTATGTTTTAGAATTTTCACATTAGGGCCCATTTCCTCTAACACCTTATAAGGGCCTTCAAAAATATTATCCAATTTCTTTGTTCGTTCACTTTTGACTAAGACTAAATCATCTTTATTATATGTAACAGGATTACATTTCTTATCATATGCTAATTTTCTATTTTCCTTACTAGCCTCTAAATTATGTTTAGCTTCTTTAAGCGCTACCTGTAGCCTATATCTTAAATCTAAAGAGTAGTCATTTGGATTATATAATGGATCTAATCTATTACAATTCTTAATATTACTAGGAATATTACACGACCTGCCGAAAATTAGTTCGAAGGGCGTGTACTTCGTCTCTGAGTGAACGGTATTATTATAACTGAAACACCAAAATGGTATCCAGTGTGACCATAGCCGTTATTGCCTGAATAAGTCCTTAGAAAAGCGCCTAAATGTTTATTAGCATTTTCGAGAGAACCGATTGATTGGTGGTGGTATGCTGTGGACAGTAATTTTTCTATTTTTAATAATTTGCAAACTTCAACCATAGTGCTTGAAACAAACTCTGAACCTCTATCAGTAGCTATAACTTTAGGTATACCGAATCGTAAAACAAAATTTTGTATAAATGATCGTGCTACAGTTACGGCTTCTTTATTTTTTATGGGATATGCTTCAGTAAATTTAGTTAATTCACATTGGATCGTTATAAGGTAACAATTTCCATCCTCGTCTTTATCTAAAGGACCCACCAAGTCTAAAAATATTTTTTTGAAACCTGTCGACGCAGTCGTTGTGATCGTCATCGGCTGTTTTGTGTACCTACTATATTTAGTCTTTTGACATGTAGAACACTTTTTTACAAAATCAATAACATCTTTATCGATACCTGGCCAGAAATATCGTCTCTTGATGTTGTTAGTCATCCTGCAGACACCCGCATGTCCACTGGTAGGCAGTAAATGAAAGTCATTTAAAATAAATTGTTTTGCATTATCGTTATCTATTCTTTCTATTCCTCTTAGTATGCATACTCTCGGACCGGTCCAATATTTTAATGTTTGTATTTCACTACACAAACCTTTTATGAACTCTTCATTTTCATTATTTTTAATTATGCATACTTCTTTTACTTTTATATTATTGCTAAACTTCTCTAACTTAGTCACAAATTCGGCTCGCGAGAAATGTGCCCTGAAGTTGAGGTAGGGATGTAAGCGAGACACTCGTCTTCAGCATTTATCAAATTATCTCTTCTATATTTATCCACTTTGTCTTTCTCTAACAAAATCATCTCCACGACATCACTCGGCTTCCTCAGTAACTCCACGACTCTAGGCTGATCAGACCCTTCGTCGGTGGGTTTACTAATTGGCGGTGATACATGCTTACTCTTCTCATCTATTCTCCTTTTTTGTGCTCTAGTCAAGACATTAACTTCCGAAATTATCTCATTCATACTCTTTAATTCACTGGAAGTCACATTCACTCTGGATAATGCATCCGCGACTACATTATCCTTCCCTTGCACATACACTATTTTAAAATCATACTCCTCAAGAACTAAACGAAACTTCAACAGCCTGCTAGAGGGATCTTTCATGCTAAACAAATAAATAAGTGGTTTATGATCTGTCATTATAGTAAAATGCCTACCAAATAAATACGGCATAAAGTACTTTACTGCCCAGACTATAGCAGTAAGTTCTTTTTGTATTGTGGGATAGTTTAATTCTGCCTTATTTAAAGGTCTACTAGCATATGCTACGGGTCTTAAGTCATTGTTACACAAAACTGCACCGATAGCTACATCTGATGCGTCAGTCTGTAAAATAAATTCGTTAGATTCTGCGAAATCTGGGTACTGAAGTATGGGTGGGCTAATTAACTTTTGTTTTAAGATCTCAAAAGATTTTTGACATTCCGCTGTCCAATTAAAAACTACATTCTTTCTGCACAGTCGATTTAAAGGTAGTGTTATCTCAGCAAACGCTGGTACAAATTTACGATAGTAATTGCAGAAAGCTACAAATCGTTTCACTTCTTCTACATTTTTGGGTACGGGGTAATTTTGTAAAACTATTGTTTTTTCTGGATCAGGTAATACTCCATCAGCAGAAACTAAATGTCCAAGGTACAGTATTTCCTTTTTTAAAAATTGGCATTTTCCCGGATTTAATTTTAAGTTTACTTTTCTCAGCCTTTCGAGTACATCAATCAAATTTTTATTATGGGAATTTAGATTTCGCCCAAAAATTATTAAGTCATCAAGATAAATAAAACATTTGTCCTACGTCAGACCGGACATAGCTTTAGACATTACTCTACTAAAGTTACTGCACGAAGTTTTTAAACCCATGGGAAGACGTTTTAATTGATACTGACCAGAGCTAGTGGAGAAAGCAGTATATTTATGACTATTAGGGCATAAAATAACTTGAAAATAACCTTGACTTAGGTCTAAATGAGTGAAATACATTGAGCCTGAAAGTGAGTCCAAAATGTCGGTGATGTTAGGTAGTGGGAACTTATCATTGAGTTTTCTATAGTCCACTACCATACTTTACCTACAGACTTTTATACCTTGACTTTATACCTTCAGACTTTTTGGGAACGAGTAACACAGGACTGTTCCACTCTTCTATTATATCGTCTTTCAACATTTGCTTAATTTTAGCTTATAGATTGAGGCAATCTATAAGGTTTAACATATGAAGGACTAACGTTTGGTGTTATGGATTGTTCGTAAACGTTGGTGGTGGCTAGCTTATCTCCTGGCAGAAAAAACACATCTGAATATTTTGAACAAATTGTTTTGAGAGAACTCTTTTCTTCAGAATTAAGATGATTTAATTTTAACAACGATAGTAAAGTTTCGGCTCTATTAGTATTTGCATTAGTCTTATCAAAAGAAAACATATTATATTCGCTTAAAAATTTAACTTCTGGATTAAAATTTTCTAATCTGACTTCTTTATCTCTAATATTAAGTATTCTGATCGGTATCCTACGATTTTTAGGTCTAACTATAGCTCCTGCTAAAAAAATATCTTTCTCTATCTCTCTCGAGCAAACAACACAATCACCTTCCGCATCAATACTTAATTCTACAAAATGGACCGATTCACTTCGGGCCGGTAATATAAGACAATTATTATTAGTAAACGTTAAGTCAAGTCTAGGCGAAATAGGTAAATAAATTAGTTTACCCGAATTATTAACAACTAACACGTTGTTAGCCAAATCGATATTACAGCCATAAGTAGATAGAAAATCTAAGCCTAAAATACCTGTTGCCTTGAATGGTAAATTTTCAAAAACGTAAAACTTATGAAAAAACGCGTCATTATTTTCTGTAACAAGTTTTAAGGTTACATGGCAGGCCAGATGGCGTGGTTGGTTAAGATACCACCTGCCATGCCGCTGGTCGTGGGTTCGATTCCCATCCAGGACAAACATTTGTGTGCATGAACATGTCTGTTTGTCCTGAGTCTGGGTGTAATTATCTATATAAGTATGTATTTACAAAAAAAAAGTAGTGTATGTAGTTTATCAGTTATCTGGTTTCCATAATACAAGCTCTGCTTAGTTTAGGATCAGATGACCGTGTGTGAACAATGTCCTAAGATATTATTATTATTATATCCCAACGAGTTGATTTGTCCTCCTATGCCGTTTATAGTAGTGCTATTATAACATATAGGCAAGTTATCGGGTAATTCATTTTTTCTAATAATAGATATTGACGCACCCGTACCTACTAAAAAGAGTAATTTCTGTTATTACAATAAAATGACACAAATTGACATCGTCCTATACAAGCCAAAATATAATTATTAAAATCGAAAAAACTGCTTTTTAGTCAAATTTTGGGAATTAACATTTTCATTAGAATTTTGGGAGACGACCTCATGCGCCGAAGCTTGCGCGGGTTGTATGGGTTGCGTTGAAAAAACATTATTACGGCTGTGATTATTTCCTCGTCTGTTACCACGATGGTAATATCGGCCATTGTTACAATTCGCCTGTGATAAATATCTACCGCGGTTAGAATTCTGAAATGATCTTCCGTAACTACGGCGGTTATAATTATTAAAAAGTCCATAATTGCGTCCAAGTTGACCTTGACCCCTCGGTCCTGAAGAAGGTGTAAACTTACCTCGACCTCTTCTGGAATACTGCATGACGTCCGGCTTAGAGGACGTAGAAGGCGTTGATACATCTTCGTCCTTAGCACCTTGTATGGCGTCCTTGAGATTGCTATAGTTGCGAGCGGCCACAATGGTGCTTGGCGTTCTCAGATAGGCGACCTTTTACTACGAATTTTATTAGTAGAATTTTTCCCGAATCGTCTAACATATCCGCATACATTTCCACTGCATCAATCAATCGTTTCGTAGTGTCCTCCCTACCATCCATAAGGGGAATTAAGTTACACGCCCGATTGTCTCCTGTGCACACTGGCGTACCACAAGGCTCCATACTGGGCCCAATATTTTTTATCACGTTTGTTAATGACCTTATACAACACATGAGGGAAAAAGCTGCGGGATCTATCCAGCTTGTGGTGTTTGCCGACGATACCAATCCGGTTGTTTCGGCTGACAATATAATCGTTCTTAACTTCATAGTTAATCAAAGCTTAGATATCTTCCACAGGTGGTTTGCTGTTAACGGTCTTAACGTTAATGCTAGCAAGACCAATGTTATGCTTTTTCGTTCCACTTCCAATAATAAAGATAACGTTAACTGCGTCATAATTGGAGAAACAGTGAACGGTGTCCGGGTGGTTAAGTTTCTGGGAGTTTATATCGATAGCCAGTTAAAGTGGAAACAACTTAGAGAAAGCAATCAGCTCTGCCTGTTACGTACTAAGAAGTTTAAGAAATGAGGTAATCACAAAACATTTAAAAATGGTCTATTACGCATTAGTTGCGTCAAAACTAAGATACAGCATACTTTTCTGGGGAGGAAGTTATGATTACAATACTTAAAAAGCTTTTGTAATTCAGAAAAGAGCAGTCAGAACAATAACTAGAATTCAACATTTAGTTATAGATATTCAGACACGATTTGAAAATCGTTATTGAATAAATGAATGAATGAATACGCTTCTCTACTTTGACCCACTTTTACCGTTTGAATATATTTTAAAATTTGTTCTGGTTCAATAAATTAAGCCAATTGCGCACCTACTCTAATGGCACGATCATCTATTCCGTATAAGACACAATCTACTGATTGTTTACCGTAAATTTTGAATCTATTATAAAATTCTATTTCGCGTAATAATAGTGCTCCAATGATTCGCCGTACTTAACACGCTTAGCCAACATTTTCGTCAACAGTTCGGGGTAGTCCTCAAGACAAAGAAATGATTCAATTAGTTTTTTCTTCCATTCGCCCCAAGTATAACGAAGGGAAGGTAAACTTTAGTACCAGGATTTGCTACCCCCAAAAGTTTAGGAAGAGCGTAGTGAATTATTTCCTTTCAGACCATCCGTATATTTCAGCACATTCTTCTACTTTAGTGATCCATACTCCATACTAACAGTTTGCTCTTTACTTAGGGGGTCAAAATCCGGCAAAACATTACTATTAACTAGCAGCTTGGGCTTCTCCGAACTCTTGACGTTTCTTAAGATTAAAAAAAAATATATATTTAATAATATATTTGTTTCAGATTCCGTATTCCCATTAGATGTGTAAGCTTGGATTGACTCATGGTAATCCGAGCTGTCACTGATGTGCTCCATCCGCCTGGAGCCGCCTCTCCTTGCTCGTGACCTCCTTCTGTATTTCCTTGTCCTCTCGCGGCCTGTACCAACAAGCGAGGAAGCCGTGATATTTCACCTTTTCCGATTCCTACACGGATGCTGCATCCGGTCTTCAATCCTTGTTAAAAAAAAACTGCTCGACAACGGTTAGAATTAAAGAATTTTCTAATAGTGTTCCTAACTTAGATTCTTTTAAAAAAAAATTGTATGGAACAGATGCTGCAAATAATTTTAAAAACTTCTACGTCTCTTTAGCTATTCAAAAAGGTATATCATCTACTAGGTATGTTCATAAAATCTTAAAGTAATGTTATTAGAACAACAGTTACAAGTGGTAGTACAACGTAACGGAACTTCGATACAAAGTAATCCGGCTTACTCTACCTGGCACCTTTAAACAATGAAAAAAGAGTCGGGTAGGCATTTTCTGTGCTCGAGAGACGTGCGGTGTCAGGTATTTATGTCATTTTGAATGTTTGAATAGTCAAATCGTGGAACGCGATGTTTGTTTAGTCTGCTCATGCGATTCTTCCGTGGTAGATGTGTTATCCGTGCTCTCCGATAATTTTCAGTAAAAACTCGACTTAGCTTGGATTTTTGGACTTTCATCTTCTGTGTGACGTGGCTTGTAACTGGACTTTGATTTGTATTGTGAACATGGCAACATTTACCAACGAGGAATATGCTGACATCCTAATGTGTTATGGATTTTGCGAAGGAATGTCGTTGCGTGCACGTAATGAATACTTGCTACGGTATCCTACTCGCCGAGTACCTGATATTGGTGAGAATTTATCGAAGACTGCGAGAAACTGGTTCTGTTCTAGTACGTCGAACTGACATGGGACGACCTCGTATTCTTGATGACGACGACGAAGATAATCAAATACGACGTCTCTTTGAAGCCGACCCTGGTTGGGTCGGCTTCAAATGTTGCCGCTCGACGGCTTGATATTTCCCAGTGGAAAGTCTGGTTCGTAATGCACAGTTCTGGACAATACTCTTACCATTACACGCCAGTGCAAGTAATTGAGGAAGGGGATCCATTAAGGCGACTAGACTTCTGCAGATTTATGCTCAATGGCGATATTGAAGATCCGTATTTTTTAAAGAAAATCATGTGGACAGATGAATAGAAATTTGAAAAAGACGGCATCATAAATTATCATAACGCCCATTATTGGGCTCCCAAAGCGCAAGGTAACACCAACAAAAAAAGACCAAAACGGAAGAATCGCATGAGCAGACTAAACAAACACCACGATCCACGATTTGACTATTCAAACATTCAAAATGACATAAATACCTGACACCGCACGTCTCTCGAGCACAGAAAATGTCTACCCGACTCTTTTTTCATTGTTTAAAAGTGCCAGGTAGAGTAAGCCGGATTATTTTGTATCGAAGTTCCGTTAAGATTTTATGAACATACCTAGTATATAATATACTTTTTTGAATAGCTAAAGAGACGTAGAAGTTTTTAAAATTATTTGCAGAATCTGTTTCATACATTTTTTTTTTAACTCTTCTAAGTGAGGAACACTATTAGAAAATTCTTTAATTCTAACCGTTGTCGAGCAGTTTTTTTTAAGCTGTTAGTAGTAGGTTCAGTATTTGTTGACTTTTTTAAATTAATGGACATGTCTTCTGATTAGGTACATCAAAAAACCGACTCTAGGAGCTCTAATCCTAAAGAAAACCACTAAAAAGCCAAAAACTAAAGGATTTTCTTTTTTAATCTTTAAAATTCAATATCTCCATAAAGGTAAAGTTTTGGAAACCTTTATTACAGAATCAAATCTATCAGAAATGACCTGAATAATAACGTCTGGAGGGACAGGCGTGTAGAATAGCCTATGCGGGATGAAGACTGGAGTACAATCGACGTCTGGATTGCACGTCGATTCAAATAGCCTTATTTGTCCGTTTCAAGATAAATGGGTGACGGTCAGATGGCGTCTGTAGCTAACCCAAGCAAATAACGCAAAGCGGTACCTGGTCTTCTGGTTCTCCTGAATGTATCCGTCTGAGCTGGTGGCCACCTTGCTCTCCCGTTCACTGATCACTTGAAATTAAAGTTTATTTCTATTGCGGATGCGATGAATTTAGATTAAAAAAACGTGGTTTTTCGCGGTGAGATGAAACGCATCCGGACGGCGCGGTTGTAGTTTTACATCTGACAGCCATCATTAGCTGTCACTGGATCCTCTAAAGCCCCTGACACACATGTCCGCGGTAGCAATAAGCCTAAGGCAGGACTACAGACACCTTTAACACCGCCCACAATTGAAAAAAAAGTAAGGGGCGATAACTTGCCACACCAACGTCCTTTAATATTCAGTACGACTTTCCCTGTAACCCTGTATACTCAATAAGTGTAGGCGGACTGGTCCACCAAATAAATAAAAATACATATTAAACGGATGAAGTAAGTACCTGGATTTAGCCACCAACATCAAATTATCAGCTATGATTTTCTTAATTTAAAATAAACTCATTAGACCAATTATAATCCGATTTATAAACCCAATTTGAAACCCTATCCAGTAAACGTCATCAAGGTGTAATTAAGTCAAAAACCCACCAAACCGCCCTGTTCTCAAAAAGTTTTCTAGGAATGGCTCCAAAAATATTCAACAAACTACCTAAAGGTATAAAAGCCTCGAAAGATTTAAATACCTTCAAAAAATCACTGCATAAGTTCCTAATAGATAAAACATACTACAACATAAATGAATATTTAGAAGAAAAATAAAAACCGTTGACTCATTCTCAGATGTATTTGTTAGTTATATATTTTAGTTAATTTAGTAAGTTTAACTAGCTATTAATTGTTACCTTAATTTGTATGGTTCAGTTTATGTTTATTTTATTGCTAAATATTTAACGCAACTACTTTGCAGTATATTTTATAATTTTATAGTCTATTACTGTGTAAACAAATTTGTACGCCTTGCAAGGCAGCGCATAGTGATACAATATTTTATTTTTATTTTATAACATCATGTACAACATTATACCTATGTGTCACAAATAAATAAATTTGAATTTGAATTTGAATTTATAATCCGTAAAAATCTTTCAAATCATACCAGTAACGACAATTTTTAAACATTCATTATTAAAATAAGATCGTTGTGGACGTGAAAATAAGAAAATTATGAGAATTCTCTTACGACCCACTTCTGAACTGTAAACTACAGATCAGAAGTAAAGAGGTTCGCAATAGAAAACTAAACATATTATTTAAACACAAACATTTTAATTCCTTTTCCTCCACAATATTTGTCCAAACACAGAGATACTCGTATATATCAACAACATAATAAGTCCTGTACTTACTTGCTACGATTAAAATTGCACAAATTTGTTACCCTATTAATTTATGCGTGTTCACTGCTCGGCGTCTCGAACAAGACGGCCCGCTGTCAGTTGTCTCCCATAGTGAATAATAGTGAATGTCGTGATGAACGAATAATCGATTGAGTGACATACGAATATTACTCGAATAAGTAATTAGGGTTACCAGATACAAGCTAACACTATATCCGTTTCTGCAGACGTGACAACGTCTATGCAAAGTTTCAAACTTTGCATAGACGTTGTCACGACAAACAAACTTTGGCATTGATAATATTAGTTAGGAAGTTAGGATAAAAGCCTCCAGTAATAAAGGGCGTGCCCACTTACTTATAGCCGTACATGTGGTCGTAACTCGAAGTCACAAATGATAAACTAGGACCATCGAAGTAAAATAAACAACGAGTTAAATTACTAATAACAAAACAAAACCAAGGTCAGCAAGACGACCAGTCACCACAAGCAGCACGCGTTCACGAGCATAACGCAAAGATCAGCCATTACCCCCTCGCCATATTTGAGGGAAGAAGACAAGCCGACCCCCGACGCTACCGCAAGCAGTGACATCTAAGGGAGCATGACGAACTTGCTACCGGTTGCTCAGGCAGGAAAATATATGATCAATTGTCAAGGTTACTAACTCACTACATATTGCAATACCACTCATAAAAAAAAAACATTGAAATGAGTAGATCATGTCAATAATAATAAAATTAAAATAAGTTGACCTTTACAGTCAAAGAAAATAAATAATTATATAAACCTGTCAGTAGGTAATCTAATTCTGGAGAAAGAACATAAACATTGTCTTAAGTTAAGCACACCGACCAACTATTCTCATCGTTTAAGTTGTGACGGACTCTTTTCCGTCGGTGGTTGTCAGTGAAAATGCTTTTAGATTTCAACGCAAGTTTATTTTAAAGACGGCCAAAAGATATGCCAGCCTGAATGGCATCCGCAGCATGATACTAAAACTTAACCTAATTACTAAACCTAACTAAAACAAAGAAGGGCGCCAGGAGGGTTTTAGACAGGAGACGGTAGGCGCATGGAACCCTTCCAGTCCCCAGAACTGCCGGCTGGGCATGAATCTTCACCACAAAGTTGTGAACGATTTCGTTAATAAAAGGATGTTGTACAAACAATTTGGCACGAACACTTATGCAATTATTCCATTGAATTCTCCAACAATCAAAGGGCGTGACGGTATGCTGGAACAATTGACACCATAATATAAGTTTAATCAAGTAATATTTCCGAATGGGTTAACACTACTAGTAATTTTAATGCAACTCACCCCTTTATTGTTCAAGATATTCACTAAATAAAATTGATTTTTCGTATTAATAGCTGGATATAATATTTATAATTTTGACATGGCGGTACATTAAGAACATTCGCTACTAAAGCGACACACATCTGTCACCGACTAGTCTTTGCGCTGCAATGTGTCCTTCAAACTCACAATCGCCTTTATAACTGTTATTCATAGTATTGAGGATAATAATGAACTTTTAAATTGTTACAAACACAAAAAGACGATTTCTCGCGATGACCGGGTTTGAACGCGCGACACATGACACCGCAGTCCACAATCAAAGCTAATGTGCCATCTATTATATTAATTACGTATTCTAAATTTGGGGTCGTTCATCTCTCGTATAATGACGTCATTACAAAGTAATCGCTGATAGATTAGTAAGCCTTTGAAAAAAGGTTTTAGCTTTAAACGCATTGGAGGGCAAATCTAGCAAAGAAGAGGGTAGCTTGTTATAAAAGGATATACCAAGCCCAACAAATGAGTTATGAACCTTATGAAGCCCGTGAAACGGAGCACGTAATTTGTCCTTATTTATTTTCTGATGATGACATTGTTAATATCACTGTTTTTAGTGTATAAATGTATATTTTGTCCAATATAAAGGTATAAGATGTTGGCGAAGATGAATTGTGATGCCACCGTGAGAATACCAATATGTTTAAAAAAATCTCTTAGAGAAACTCTGTCACCGAGCTGGTAAATTGCTCGAACAGCTGACGAGCTGTTCGAGAAATTTACCAGCAGCAGAAACGTCTGAAGAACAAATATACTTTGAATTTCAGCGGCTTTGCCCCAGAGCAGCATACCGTATGACATAACGATATGAAAATAACTAAAATAGACTGACCGAGCTGTATCAACGTCAGTGTATTATCTTACTTTTCTGACGGCATAGGCGGCTGAACTGAGGTTTCCCGCTAGGCTTGATATATATGTGGGCCCCGCTGAACTTTGGCATCTACTGTTATACCCAGAAAAACTGCCGAGTCTACCGTTTTAAGCACCTCTTTATCTAGAACGATGTTGGGTCCTACATTTGTAAAATTCGGTAAGGAAAACTTTACACATTTCGTGTTCTTATTAGCATTGAGAACTAAGTTATTTGTTGTAAACCAATCCGTAACCATTGAGGGCACTGTTTACGTCGTCAAACTCTTCTCTACTCTTTAAATAGTAACGGTAAGTACACTAAGAACAAGAATGGTCCCAGTATTGAGCCTTGAAGTACACAAAACTGAACTGGTAGCCTGGAAGATTTCACACCATTTACATCTACACATCTACATATTATGTAAAATATGAATTTATAACTTTAAGACCTTAGTTTTGGACACCATATTGATGTAGTTTACGCAAAAGCGTGTCATGGTACACGCAACCAAAGGCTTTGGAGAGATCATAGAAAATTTTAATAGCATTCTGCGAATTCTATCATAATAAAATATATACTTATAATTTTATTTTTATTTAAAGTTTATTAAAGCACATTCGATCGAGTTCGTTGTCTGATTTAACAGACCCTAGGACCCCCAAAATGTGAATGCATTAGAGTTACTATTGGATATGAGTAAGGTCTACGATAAGTTATCATACAAAATATTACTAGATAAACTTTACCAAATTTGTGTTAGAGGCGCAAAAATCGCACTCAGTACGTTGAAGTAGATATAATCCCGCACACTGGTATAATAATTCACGTAAGATCACAAGCAGCGAATGTAACCATGCATATACCACAAGGTAGTGTGCTAGTGGTAGTGTGTACTTTTTTTAATCTACATAAACGACTTGCCGAAAGAAATAAATGCCTAAAATGTACTTTTTGCTGATGATATTTCAAGAGTGTTTCTTTGTGCCGACAGTTATAAGTTAAATTCAGTCCTAGACAATAAACTTTCAAAAATAGTCAGCTGCTTTTAAAGCAGCTGACTATTTTTGAACTGACCACTGACCACAATTTGGTAATCAATTTCTCTAAAACCAAACTTGTGCAATACAGACCTTACCAAAAATGCCCACTGAATATTTACTATTGGTACAATAACATACAGTTTCAGTGTGTAGATGAATTTAAATTATTGGGTCTGACAGTTGATACCAATATATGTGTAAATTGGAAGGCTCATATTGAAACTGAGTCCAGTAGACTTGCAAGTTTCACATAGGCTCTAAATGAATTAAAAATATCAACCGATTCAAAAACAGCTATGTCGGCATACTACGCCTACGCATGTAGTGTAGAAGTAGGAAAATTCTTCATTTTAGAGAAAAAGTGTATTAGAATGCTAGCGAACATTGACCAAATGCAAAGCTGTAAACCATACTTTATAAAATATGAAATGCTCACATTAAGAAGCATGTACATTTTGGCAGTAGGCAAGTTTGTCAGAAAGCATGCGTTACTATTTCCATTAGTTAAAGACCAACGGCCGCAGCAACGCAACTTAAGATCCCAAAACAAACTAGCGCAGCCTAGATCAAATTTTGCTATGTATCATTCAGGACCGCTTGTAATGTGCATAAAAAATACAATAAATTACCAAACGACATTAAAAATATAGAACATGAAAATATATTTGTAAATGCATTTAAAAACACCTTATACAGAAGTGTTATTACAGCCTCAAAGAATTATTTTCTTAAAACTAGAAGCCTTATCTATTTCGGACGTACACAAAGCCTTAATATACGTCGTAGAGGCGTACACATATTAATTACAATCTGTATGCAAAAATAGCCCTATTTTAGAAATATTATTTAGCAGAAATTTAAATTTGGAATATAAACTAAAAATAAAACAACACTGTTATAAATTATAACTATAATCACAGTTATTTATTACAACGAAAAAACAATATGCATAAATTGGAACAAAAAAAAAAATAACTTCTTCAAAATCAACTGAAACATAAAATATTTTTTTAGAAAATCTTTTTTCCTTTTTTTACGCTAATTAGTTACACTTAGAGCAAACATTAAAACTAATCAGACTTTAAAAGTCTTGCTAAACTTTAGGAGCAACCACACACATATCAACCTTGGGCTCGCCATACACAGATTTTTTACATTTACGAGTATAACACACTCATTTAACATTCTCCTTTTTTCATCATGGATTCATGAATCAGCTTCTGCAACAATATTACTACCTACTAGATTGTGCAAATATAATAATGTTGATCATGCAAAATGTACAGACGCCAGCACGTCAAGATACTACAATCTGTCAAAGGACCTGGACAAAAAAGTACATTCCATATACACATACATAATAAAATACACTGTAAAATAAAAGTAGAAAAATGAATTATTACGTAGTTTTTAGCCTCTCTAGACCTGTCAGTTATTATTTCAAAATATTAAGTAATGCAACATGAATTCAGCTTATCGTTTGTCAAGTTTCGCCATAATAGTCCATAGAGAAAGATAAATATAATAAAGGACGTTCCAAACCACGTGTCCTAAACTACACTCGTAGATAACGTGTGATATGGTCGACAAATGCATTACATTAGGAACATTTTATTCATACGAAACTGTATTCATTGGTATTAGTTGCATTTTATAAAATTCTCGTATTATAATAATATTATATTTTAATTAGTTTTTATCCAATTCACCCAAAAAAACTTTAAAACGGAACGGAACGTGTTTGACAGCGTGTTTCTGTTACTGTCAAATGTCAATATAATGTCATTGCTTGGCAGACGCTCTGTGATTGCAGATTCAACGTCTTATTGTGATTGTGTTTTGCGATTGTTTTCTGATATTGTTGGCCCCAGCTTATCTTTACGGACTGATACCTTCTACCACACGATTACCTTGCTAATAATACTGGACTGTTTTGCGTTTTGGATTTGTTTTGTGGATTACGATGAGGTGCATCAACTGCGGAATAGCCATACAAAGGCTGCAGAGGCATCTCATATCCTCGCTTTCTGCACACCATCAAACAAGACTTTCGCGTTGGTTAACCAATGCTCAAACCCAGGTATGATGTCGGAATAGTATAATACTTAGTCTGTTTTTTTATGTTTTATAATGGTATGCGATTTTAAATAGTGCATCTTTTTTTCAGTTGCCTCTGGATACATTCATTTGTCAACCATGCTTCTTATTATTGAATACTGAGGCTGGTGAACATGAGAGACTACTGGGGCATAACATGGTTTGTCTTGGTTGTGGAAAATCGGTAAGAAAAATAAGACACCATAATGTCAGTATGGACTCTCCATTGCTGGCTGTCCTAATATCACAAAATACTATTAATGTGGTAAGCATTTTTTTTAATTCATTATTTTATATATCTACTTGTATTAGTCTATAAAAATCTATAAAAAAATAGCACTCATAGTAGGTATGTGTGATTATAATATCTATCTTTATGTATTTTCCATGTTTGACATATACTTCTTTAAAGTAGGCATGTTGTAACATAATACTTCTCATTGTAAATAACATAAAACTTGAAAACATGTGTTTATTCTAACTGGGGTTTATTTTCAGCCCTCAAGAAACAACTATGTTTGTCATGTGTGCTGGATGCGAGCAAATAGACAGGCAGTGCAGGACTTATCACGAAACTTGCAGGAATTGGGATCGGACAACGTGCAGGAATCAGCTTCAGACAACGTGCAGGGATTGGCTTCCGACAACAATGCAGCAGCCCCTAACGTTCAATTGGTTAGCCCACCGGAGCCACCACCATTACCGCCTGTTTTAAGTGGGCCGCTTCAAAGGGAAAGTACTACCATGTTATTACCCAATTATAAGCGAGCTTCAATCTCATCTGCTCACTGTATATTTCAACAATGCAGAAACAGAATGTTACATTTAGTCCCTCTGTTCCTTAAAAGAATATTATTGCAAGAGCATAGTTTCTATGTTCCTCGCAGCTGTAGGGTGTGTGAAACACATTTGTATAGCGATCAGTGGCATGTATTACCTCAAATGAATGGGACACATTCTACATTTAGTGCTGTCCATGTAGAAGACATAATTAATATTATGAAGTCAGAAGCTAATTTTTTGGATTTCGAAAATGTTTCTGAAATGCCAAACCATTTTTGCCATTATTGGACTGGTCTTACAGTACCTCAGTTTTTAATTCTGTGTAATCTTTTACCACCTTTAAATGTTAAGCGACCTAAACGTGCTTTAGCTATTTATTTAATGAAACTAAGAACAGGGGATAGTAATAGACGTTTGGCAAGTCTTTTTGACATACCCAGGTCAACATTGGAACTAATCATGAAAAAAGTTAGGTTATGTCTCAATGAGCATTTTGTACCCAATAATATTGGTGTAAACCATATCAGTCATAGGGAAATAGCAGACAGAAACGTAAGAGTTCCTCAATCATTGTTGGGTGAACCTGATGAGATTATAACTGGAGATAGGCCCGCAATCGCAATATTTGATGGGACATATATATACTTGCAGAAAAGTGCAAACTTTATGTTTCAAAAGAAGACATATAGTTTGCACAAATATGACAATTTGATCAAACCATTTATGATTGTATCTTGTGATGGACATATCATAGATGCTGTAGGGCCATATGCTGCTACCCAAACTGATGCTGAAATTATGACTCACTTGTTTGAAAATGAAAATGGACTGTTCCGAAGACTTTTTAGAGAAAATGACATTTTTGTTTTAGATAGGGGCTTTAGGGATGCCATCCCTTTGCTGGAAAATTGTAATTATCGAGTATTTAAACCTGAATCATTAGAGGAAGGAGCAAGTCAACTTACATATTCACAAGCTAACAAAAGCCGTAAAGTGACACTATGTAGATGGGTTGTGGAAGTCGTGAACGGGAGGTTTAAAAGAGATTTTAAACTGTTTAGGCAAAGGTATTTTAATAATGCCTCAACACATTTAATGGTCGATTTTAGAATTGCTGGGGCTCTATTAAATAAATTCCATCCTGTCATAAGGGATAGTCCTAATGCAGAAAATATAATCCGAAGAGCATTGCGATATATGGATGAGCCTAATCATCTCGGACAATTTATTAATGATTATAATATAAACAGAAGACGAGTTATGTTTACACGTATTGATGGTAACTTGCCTCAACTAAATCATTTCCCAGTTTTTACATACAATGATTTAATATTGTTTGCACTTGACCCATATCAAGTGAAACAAGCGCGTTCGTACTTCGGTGAACATGTTAGGGAGAATGGTATATATGTTGTTGAAGTGTGTCCAGAACTGGAACACTCTCAAGAAATGATTATACGGGTTGGTGGAAATAATCCTTATTTATTAAGAGTTTACTTTTCTTATGTTTTATTTGACACAGAACATGATGGTGATTCTGTCTTAGATGCCATTTTAGGGTACTACTGTAATTGCCTTGTAGGGAACAGGACCGTTGGCTGTTTTTGTCACGTTATGACAATAATCTGGTACCTTGGTTGGGCAAGACACCAAAACAATATCCAGCAAGCTCCAGCAGGATTTTTAGATAACATATTGTTAACAATTCAAGAATATTAGAAAAAAACAAATCACGATTTTAAATAGTGCATCTTTTTTTCAGTTGCCTCTGGATACATACATTTGTCAACCATGCTTCTTATTATTGAATACTGAGACTGGTTAGAAAAATAAGACACCATAATGTGAGTATGGACTCACCATTGCTGGCTGTCCTAATATCACAAAATACTATTAATGTGGTAAGCATTTTTTTTAATTCATTATTTTATATATCTACTTGTATTAGTCTATAAAAATCTATAAAAAAATAGCACTCATAGTAGGTATGTGTGATTATAATATCTATCTATATGTATTTTCCATGTTTGACATATACTTCTTTAAAGTAGGCATGTTGTAACATAATACTTCTCATTGTACAATAACATAAAACTTGAAAACATGTGTTTATTCTAACTGGGATTTATTTTCAGCCCTCAAGAAACAACTATGTTTGTCATGTGTGCTGGATGCGAGCAAATAGACAGGCAGTGCAGGACTTATCACGAAACTTGCAGGAATTGGGTTCGGACAACATGCAGGAATCAGCTTCAGACAACGTGCAGGGATTGGCTGTTTTGGTATCTTGCCCAAAGACACCAAAACAATATCCAAGCTCCAGCAGGATTTTTAGATACCTAACATATTGTTAACAATTCAAGAATATTAGAAAAAAAAAACAAATCTTTGCTAATCTTTGTCCCGCAATCACAATTATAAAATAATGTATTTGTTTATGTTTTTCTTTCTGTGTTGTTTTTTTTTCTTTCCTGTGTGCGACCGAAATAAATGTTTTTCTTTCTTTCTTTCTATATTCTGTTTTCTCAAAGCTGGTTGAGATGTGACTCGTTTGACACTAACTCATCACTGTAATGTATGAGTTATCTAGGTAAGCATCTAGGACAGGCATATTACAATGTAACAAAATAATTTTATTTATTCTCTTTAATAAATAAATAATTGTTATTTATACCTGACGGCACGACACATGACATTTGACGTTTGCTGTCGACGACGTCGGAACAGAATGGCAGCATGACATATGTCAGCTGTCTGTCAGCTGCCATTCTTGCGGAACGTCACACCGGTGGGAGCGGGGCGGCCATCTTGCTGACTTCGGAATCAAGAACCGCCAACGCACCACGCGCTCGACGAATCGCTTACTTCCGACGCCATCTTTACCAGTTTCTAAGTTGATTTAATTTAGTATCGTTATCTATGCCTAATTAAAGAGTGTTAGCGTTATATTTTGTTAATCTGTGAAGTTAAGGAGAAATAAATCATTGGAGAATCAATTTGTGACTTTGTTCGAGTTTCTGACCCACGTGAAACATGGAAGATTCTGATATAGGCCATCCTGAGTCTATATCAGAAGTGGGATCCCACGGGCCACAAACAGGGAACACGCAGCCTGCAGAAAACATCCCTGCAACGAGAATATTGTCGAATATGGAGGAAATGTTTACCCGGATTTTTGCGATGTCGCAAGCATCAACTCCTGTGAGTACCAACACGATAAAACTAATTGACTTTGATCCTGATGATTCCGAATCTGACATCGAGGGCTGGTGCAACGTCACAGAAGTAATAGTGCAGGAGAAAAATCTTGTAGGTGTTGATCTGTTGATGGCACTTACTAAGGCACTCAAAGGTCGCGCAGCGACCCACTTGACCAGAATGAACCTCAAGGAATTAACATGGGCTGCAGTTAAAGAAACTTTGCTAGCTAGATTTGCTAAACCCAAACTAATGCAAGATCATTTTGATGACATTTTACGATTTCAATTTAATGTCAAAGAAACCGCATCAGAGTCTGCAATGCGATTGTGGAACTTGATCGAACGTATACCAAAAACTGACCTTCCTGAGGAAGTTATCACAGGGTTCGTGATATCGGTGCTATGTCAAAAGGATAATTTGATACGTAGAGAGTTGATAGCACATGTGATAACTACTCGTGCTCAGTTGTTTCGGATCCTCAATGGCATATCACTAAAGCGACGGTTGGACGTCAGTGATGGAAATCAAGACGCCGATTCTAAGCGACCTCGAATGACAGACTCTAGATTCCCTGGAAAGTGTCATTGGTGTGGCGTGCCAGGACATCGACAGTTTGAATGCAAGAAGCGAAAGGATGACTCCAAATCATTGAAGTCTCATGAAGCATCCAGTTCTACAAATAATCAAGACAAGCCGTCTATAACCTGCTACACGTGTGGCAAACCTGGTCACGCGTCTACGACTTGTCCAGAAAAGAAGAATGTAGGAAAGTCTGAAAGGAAGGAAGTCAACCTTTGCGACCACCAACGTTCCAGATCTACGTTAGAGACATCAGCTGGTGAGAGATTTCCATTTTTATTTGATAGCGGATCATCTTGCTCGTTTTATCTGAAAGTATTCGCTGTCGGTTTCCGGGTACTGTGTGCAATAATCTAGTTCATCTTTCTGGTATCGGAGGTGATGACGTACAGTCCACTTACCAAATTTTAAGTACCGTAAAAATTGGAAATGCCTCAGTAGACCTTATGTTTCACATCGTTCCATACGGTAATGTCTGTGCCGATTATTGTAGGCAGGGATATCTTAGATAAAGGCTATTCTGTGACGATCGATAATGACAAAGTCCTATTTAAGACCAAAGATCATACTAATTTTTGTGAAACTAAATCGGCAGATTTTGATATTTCTTCAATCGATACTGACTTAGAAGGTGAAGATAAAATGCTGCTGTCAAAAATAATTAGTAAATATTCAGACTATTTTATAGACGGTATACCTACTAGGCGCGTTACTACAGGGCAGTTGAGCATTAAATTGATAGATCCTCATAAAATAGTTCGAAGGTCTCCCTATCGACTAGCACCTATAGAGAAGCAAATAGTCCGAGAAAAAATACAACTATTGTTAGATGCCGGTATAATTCGTGAGAGTTCCTCTCCCTTTGCAAGTCCGATACTCCTCGTAAAGAAAAAGGATAATACCGACAGAATGTGCGTTGATTATCGGGAACTGAATTCCAACACACAGCCGGAACACTATCCCTTGCCTCGCATCGAGGAACAGATAGACCCAATTCCCGCAAATGTCCAAGTGCGTTCGTAAGTTTATTGACTCCTGCATAGTTTGCAAAGCATCGAAGGGACCATCAGGCGCTCAACCCATTCAGTTACATTCGATCCCAAAACTATCTGTGCCATGGCACACAATCCACATAAACTTTACCGGGAAGCTTAGTGGTAAGAGCGACCGGAAAGAGTATTATTCAGTCATAATAGACGCGTTTACTAAGTATGTCCTGCTAGAACACACAATATCACTAGATGCAAGTAGCGCGGTGCGAGCTCTCGAAAAGGCTGTTTGTCTTTTTGGGGCTCCTGCACGCGTAATTGCTGATCAGGGCCGATGCTATGTGAGTAGTGAATTTAGAAACTTTTGCAAAAATTATAAAATTGATCTGCATTTCATTGCAACCGGCTCCAGCAGGGCTAACGGACAAGTTGAGCGAGTTATGCGAACACTAAAAAGCTTGCTCACAATAGTCGAAAACGACCCCAATAAGACATGGCGCGATGAGTTAGGCAATATACAACTAGCGCTCAACAGTACAAAATCGGCTGTTACTAAGTACTCACCTACGGAACTGATGTTCGGGATACGTGCAGAATCATTAGGTATGTCCCAGATATCTTCACATTCTGATGAGCGAAATAACCGTTTAGATTTAGAGTCCATTCGAGAAAGTGCATCGGAAAATATTCAAAAGGCAGCCGCGGCGGATACTCTAAGGTTTAACCGGGGCCGTGCTACCATTAAACCATTTGCTCAGGGCGATTTTGTTTTTATCAAGAACAGTGAACGAAATCAAACTAAACTAGATAGAAAGTTTAGGGGACCGTTCGTTATTACCTCCGTGTTAGAAAATGATCGGTACGAGCTAAAAAGTGTAAGTGGTTCACACCGCACTTATAAATACGCACACGAGAGTTTGCGCGCAGTGCCTCAGGGACACGCTGGGTTGCTTGAAGTCACTACCTGTTTGTTGAACGATGAGGAGGCCGAGACGGCGCCGGAAGATGCGGAGCAATTAGAATCCAGTAGTGATGTCAGGCTACCACAAAGCCCAATTCAGGGAGGCGATGACCTAAATATTAGAGATGAAAGGTCGAACACAGACTCGGACACTGTCTCGGCAAATTCAGTTACCCTTACTGCCGGGTCAGATACACTCAGTGTGTACTCTGATCCCGACGCACTAGATGAAGTCGAAATTCAAAATGAGCAAGATTGTCCGTAACTTATAGGTATGCCACATTTCTGTTCCTTTGTATTTAAAATGCTGTGTTATAACTGGTCGCAAAGACGGTGCCGTCCGGTCCATGCCATTGGGGCTGGTCGAAGGGACACACTTGTCTAGACCCTGTCTGTGATCTGGTCGATAGGACAGTGCCGTCCGGTCCAAGCCATTGGGGCTGGTCGAAGGGACACACTTGTCTAAACTCTGTCTGTGATCTGGTCGAAGGGACAGTGCCGTCCGGTCCATGCCATTGGGGCTGGTCGAAGGGACACACTTGTCTAGACCCTGTCTGAACCGGTCGAAGGGACAGTGTCGTCCGGTCCATGCATTGAACACTCGTCCGGTCCGGGTTGTGTTGTCCAGCTTGTGAGATGTCATCCGGTCCATTATTCATAATGGTCGAAGGGATACATGGTTTCATAATGTTGCTTCTGAAATTTGTTAGAATTAGTGCTGTGTTGCTTGTCAGGCTGGACGAGCAGCTAACCATGAAATAATAAAATTGCCTGTTTAGGACAACGTTAGCTCTACGCCCGAGGACGGTCGAATGTCAGTCCGGCCGTGACGGCGCGACACATGACATTTGACGTTTGCTGTCGACGACGTCGGAACAGAATGGCAGCATGACATATGTCAGCTGTCTGTCAGCTGCCATTCTTGCGGAACGTCACACCGGTGGGAGCGGGGCGGCCATCTTGCTGACTTCGGAATCAAGAACCGCCAACGCACCACGCGCTCGACGAATCGCTTACTTCCGACGCCATCTTTACCAGTTTCTAAGTTGATTTAATTTAGTATCGTTATCTATGCCTAATTAAAGAGTGTTAGCGTTATATTCTGTTAATCTGTGAAGTTAAGGAGAAATAAATCATTGGAGAATCAATTTGTGACTTTGTTCGAGTTTCTGACCCACGTGAAACATGGAAGATTCTGATATAGGCCATCCTGAGTCTATATACCTATTCTTTTGTTTTATTTTATAAATAAATAAATAATTAAAACGCCTTATGATTTTTAATAGCAAATCCTATTCTGTGCACTTATGGCCAGTAATCTGACTAAAGGTTTAGTGAAACTATTTTCGTCTAGTCTGTTGTAATGACAAGTTCTTGTGTTTTATTTATTGCAATTTAATGTAACAATATTCACGAATATAAAACACCAAAAATCATTGGTGTAAATTGAATTCAATAACTATGCCAACGCCCATACAGAAATTGGCCATGTTCTTTCTTTAATAGATTTTCAACTTTATTGCTAAAGCATTAGGTTCAAGGTTGATTGGGAAAATTTGACAGTTTCGGGTAGCTTGACCTGCTGGCGTCTGTACACATATTTATAATAATGACATTAAAATAATAATAAAATATTTATAATATAAAAATGCTATAATAATCTCATGCAATTATTCTAAAATAATTTAATGTCATAAGGATATAATGTACTGATTTAATAATAATATAATGCAATAACCTCATTTAAATAATAAGTAAAATATAATGTACTGACTCAATGTAAAAGAACAATGGCAGCTTCCCATACATTGTTTTATTTGAAATTAAATCACTACGTCTTGAAATGAAAAATACCTTATTTAACTCAGCGTCATTTTCTGAGATACATAGTTTGTGCAACATCTTTTGTTAGAGAAGGGTCAGATTAATAAGTTAATCAGTGTTCAACTTTTGAACAACAGAGCCACAGACTACATACAGATATCTGTATCTCTATGTAGTCTGTGGCTCAGTCCTATGTTGTTCATAAGTTCAACACTGATTAACTATTAATCTGACCCTACTCTAACAAAAAATGTTGCACAAGCATCTGGTCTTCTGGTTAAGAGTTGTAAACTGTCAACGATTGTTAATGTCAACCACCAATAAATATTTTTTAAGACTTTGAATACTAGTCTTTTTAATTCAGAATTGCCATAACATTTGATATATTTCCTACTTTGCTGCAATACTTTCATCTAAGGAAGAACACAATAAACTCAAATATACAACAAAATAAATGTATTATTTATTTGAAGTCTTTCGACTTTCATCTAATGTGTTCTCCATGTTCAGGTAGGCGTGAATTATCGGGTAGGAAGGTAGTATGTCAATAAAATAATACCTGTCACAATCACTCCACTTCTAATTCTCCATAATTCAATCAAACACTTCGCAAAATAATTATGGATCGCTTTGATTAAGAGGGATGTGATTAAAATATAACGTCCACCGACCACGAGTTCACTGCTCGTTTTACAAGATGGCCGCCTCACCAGTTCTCGATGTTCGTTTTTGTGGTTGACATCTGTACAACAAGTCTATTAACAGTCTAAAAAAGCGGAGGCGCCGACCATGTTCAGGTAGGCGTGGATTATCGGGTAGAAAGGCATTATTTAAAAAAATAACACCTGTCACAATCACTCCACTTCTAATTCTCGATAATTTAATCAAACACTTCACAAAATAATTATAGATCGCTTAGATTAAGAGAGATGCGATTAAAATATAACGTCCACCGACGACATAGTTGCGTGCGCACCTTACCGCAATCTGAAGTTCCCTGCTCGTTTTACAAGATGGCCGCCTCACCAGAGTAATCGGTGTTCGCTTTTTTACACAGCCTTCGGAATTTTGAGCGCAGTGCATCAACAATCACCAACTAGATGGGCCAGAGTAATAGAGTTATTTGGGGATTACATTACTGATTAATTATTATAAATAACAAAGTTATCAATAAATTCATTAATCTTGGACTTTTCCGTCAACCTGATATAATAACGGAGCGACCGCTAATAATAGCTTTTATAGCAGCTAGACGAGGGCTCGTGCATTCTATTATATTATGGACACAGATTCAAATATTCCCTTCCTTCAGAGAATGGCCAGAGAATGGTGTCAACAGGTGATTTACAAGTATACTCAAATTCATCACAGATGGTTCCTAACAAAGGAATGTCATGAGGAAAAAGCCACGTCTCGTGGAGGGCTATTATATCTGACATCTCACAAATGTTCCTTACACAGTCAATTGAGCGTTTAACAGACTTACAATTAAAGCTAACTAATTTACAACACTTATTATGGTTATTGTTCATAGTGTATATCATTAAATGACTATAACCTATTTTCTTCCTCATTCTTTTGATACGTAAAACGCACGAAAAGCCTAAAAGTTATGCCATCTAGCCACAATTCATTATTTAAAAACAAGTTAAGTTTCGTTTTAGAGACATACACCTTATAAGCATTATATTTTTTGTAGCTTTTGTATTTATTGTTTTTATTGTTTAAAAATGTAAATTAAATTAAAAACACGTCAGCCAAACTGATTGGTAATCCCAGTACCGACGTTGTTCATCAATTTCTCAGGAATCAAATTATACTCGTAAATCTGATTGCTTTTATCCCTTCCAGAACACTTAAGGGAGAAGGAATGGGTCTTCCCTATCACATAAAAGAGTTTTCCATTTTTAAGAGTTATAATGAAAAATAAAGGAAATAATAATAATAATAATAAGTGCGCGCCTTCAACGGTTGGGTCATGCCGATCTTAATGTACTCTTTCGGCATACTCAAATGGACTCAGACCGAACTTGACGCCCTGGATAGGAGGGTCCGTACACTGTTGACCGCAAACCGGAGACTGTATCTCGCGGAAGTGCGGGGGCCGTGGCTTTTTAATTGCTAAAACCCTCCACAATCGCGAGGTGTGCAGCCTCAGGGAATATTTTTTAAAAGCCGAATTGGGTATGCACCGTGATGTGGTCACAGTGGATAAGGGGCTCACCCCGCTCTCCATGGCTAAAGAGAACTGGCGCAAACCTGTAGTACTTACGACCGATGACCGCAGGAAGGTATGGCAAAACAAGGAGCTTCACGGGCGCTTCTATCGGGCCCTTCATGAGCCCGGTGTAGATTTCTTAGCGTCCGTATCCTGGCTACGTTTCGGTGACCTATTCGGGGAAACTGAAGGTTTTGTTTGTGCAATTATGGACGAAGTTATTCTGACGAATAACTACCGGAGACATATTATGAAGGACGGGACGGTTGATGTGTGTCGGGCATGCCACCGTCCGGGTGAGTCCATCAGACATATTATCTCTGGTTGTTCTCGTCTGGCTAACGGCGAGTACTTGCACAGGCATAATCAAGTGGCCAGGATTATTCACCAGCAACTTGCTTTGAAATATAAACTTGTGGATTCTGAGGTACCGTATTACAAGTATGTGCCCGACCCAATTCTCGAAAATGACCATGTCACGTTGTACTGGGATCGGTCTATCATTACTGACAGGACTATTGTCGCCAATAAGCCTGATATAGTGACGAGAACCTCGTGAAAGCTGAGAAAGAGAAGCAAATGAAGTATCTCGACTTAGCACACGAGGTTGTTGACATGTGGAATGTGAGCTCGGCTGTCATTGTGCCGATTGTAGTAACGGCCAATGGCCTGATGGCCGAAAGTCTCGATCAACATCTTTCGAGGCTCTCGTTAGGCGGTTGGATCAAGGGCCAGATTCAGAAGGCAGTACTTCTTGATACGGCTCGCATTGTGAGGAGGTTCCTGTCTCTGCAGCCCTAACCACCGGTAGCTTGGACTTTGCTCCCGCTACTGGCGGATCACTATTTTTTATATTTTTAAATGTTTTTTTTTTAATGTGTTTTATAAAAAATATTTAAAAATGTATTTAATAAGTTTTTAAAATGAATAAAGGACATAATAATAAGTCATAATTTTCATACTTGTTACGTGTCCTGCCTACACCAAATTAGCTGAATAGCGACATGATTAGCTGTTTACGTCAATCGGATGTTTCCACATAAAACTGCAACACGCCACCTGCTGAATCATCGAATCGATGCCTCGTGTCGCTGAACGCTCACCTACTTCCGAATCTGCTGATGCCGCATCCACGTTTAGCAATCGCCAGAATTGTAATATTAAAGATAATTAATTTTGATCACTTCGGTCCTAGCATCGTCCGAATCTAGACTTAGAAATAGCATAAGCCTAATTGTAATTTATTTTACCTTATTAAAACCCTTATTAAAATAATTTCGGTTTTTTTAAGTCCTCCGGCTGTCACCTTCGTAATTGGCGCAGTCGGTAGGATATTCGAGGCAGTGCGCGGCGCGGTATAGATTTCCAAAAATCGTTAATCTGCTGACTCCGATAATCGCTATCGGTATTTCCAAGTACCTCGTCGAATATCCGAACTTAGAAGACGCAGCTGAGGACGTATCCAGCCATCGATACACCAAGAAAAACCATGTATATGTAAGTCCTTGAAACTTTCTTTGAGTCTTGCTCCCGACTCTTCCTTTTAACCCCTACCTATATAAATATTAATTCAAGATTTTTCACCCAAGGGAAACTAGGAAAAAATCTGTCTCTTCCAGACAGATAAATAGGACCAGGGAAGGAGATTTAAATAGGTTTATAGATTCAGATAATTTAGGGTTAGATATATTATTTAGTAGTGACGAAATGGCATTGAACCTCGATACCGTCTTTAAGGCCTTACGCGCAGTACCAGACTTTGATGGCAATCCGAATGTTCCAACTCGTTTTATTAAAATATGTGATCAGCTCGTAATACAATACGTCAGAAATGACCCGATCTGCAGCTACAAATATAAATTCTAATTGTATACCTAATAAAATTCTAATTGTAATTGTGTTGTGTAATGAAAATTGGCAAGGGATATGTGACGCTTTAATTAACAACTTTTCATCAGACGGACTCAGAGATCAGAGGGACAAGACCGACCTTTACAACGACTTGTCTTTACTAACAAAGGAAGTAGCACTCCGCAGGAATATTATGACAAATGCCAGACCCTTTTTAGCATTATAATGTCACTTTACATGAAAATACAGCTACCACTATTGAAGCCAAACGCGACCTTTATAGAAAACTGACGTTACAATCCTATGTCAGAGGTCTAAAAGAACCTTTAGGGACCCGCATTCGATGCATGAGACCCGAAACTATACCTATAAAAAAGGCTCTGGAATTTGTACAGCAGGAATTGAATGTCATGTACTTACAGCAACGCATCGAAAGTACTGAGCGACGTAACCTGACACAGCAAGCGCATTTAACCCATAGAATGCCCCCAGCGGTACTTTTGACCACACCCAAACCTTTTAGCTTTCCGAATGCAGGCACGAGCTGACATAAGCCGATGCCCATGCCGCCGCAACAGCAGCAGCAATGGAGGCCACCCTTCCAGCATAATCAGGTACCTCATCGTGCCCCTAACATGTTTAGTCGAACCCAGCAAATGTTTCGTGCACCCCCGCCAAACTACCACCCCCAGTGTAACGTATTTAAATTACTGAACGCAAATCCCCCAGCGCAATACACAGTCTGCCCATAAATATTGTTACAATTAAAAATAAGAAAGATATTACATTTGAATTTGGAATCTGTCATTTTTATACGATTGTTCATTGAGTTTTCTAATTTGAGCGCCAATACATTGTACAATATTTTGCGATATTAAAATGGAGTGGGGTAATAAAGAGAACCAAATCGCTGTGATTGCATTACACAAAGTTGGTATGGAGCCAAATGCAATTTTTAAAACTTTCCATACTCTTGGTATTAGTCAAATGTTTGTGTACCGGGCTATTAATAGGTACAATGAGACCTCCTCTGTTTGTGACAGAAAAAAATCTGGCCGTCCACGTAGTGTTCGTACGAAAAAGGTGGTCAAAGCAGTAAGGGAACGAATTCGAAGAAATCCTGTCCGAAAGCAAAGGATTTTATCTCGGGAGATGAAGATAGCACCCAGAACCATATCGCATATTTTAAAAGATGACTTAGGACTTGCAGCCTGCCAAGAGACGCACTGGTCATTTTTAAACTGATAATTTAAAAAGGAATAGGGTGGTACAATCGAAACAACTACTGAAGCGGTACGCAAAGGGAGGTCACAGAAAAAAAATGTTTACGGATGAGAAAATCTGTACAATTGAGCAACATTTTAACAAACAAAATGACCGTATTTATGCTCAAAGCTCCCCAATTAGTCGACAGAGTGCAACGTGGGCATTATCCGACTTCAGTGATGGTTTGGTGGGGTGTTAGCTATGAAGGCGTGACTGAGCCATATTTTTGTGAAAAAGGTATCAAAACATCGGCACAAGTGTAAGTAGTATATGATTGGGCATTCTGGACCACTTTTCGCTCAGCGAAACAAGTTCGCCATCGCTCCGATGGTCCAGAATGCCCAATCATGAACGGTCGACTCGGTTTATGTTAGTAATGCAAAGTGGTAGTGGTACGGTTTGTAAAGATGTCAGTGTTTAGTGTTATTCTATTGATATGTGTTTAGTGCTTTTCTAGCTAAACAATGGTATGAATGTATACGACTGTGTATACACACATATATAATATCGTATTTAATTGTGTCTGTATGAGATGTGTGAGAAATGAAGTGTGGGTATGCATAGTAGGGAAATAAAAAAACATTCATTGAAATAAAACCATATTTATTATTTATTTATCGTAAAAAACAGGATTGTCGGGGAACAAAACATCTGCAGACCGTACAAAGTCCTACAGTTTTCTCCACTGAGGAGAGTCAATGTCGGCCTGGAGCTTGATTCGTACAAGTGCCTTCTTCCATAGCTCCATCGAGTCGGTGTTGCGCGCGTCGTCAGCTCGGTACACCTTGCAGTCGATGTAATATTCGCCCTCGGTGTGAGCTGTGCGTCGCTCGCACCCGTTAGCCACTCGGTACACGAACAGCGACGACAGGCTTGCTTGACCTGATGATCCCTCTCCGACTTCCGCGCCTGTCTCGCAGGCCTGGCTGATACCGAATATATCGCTATCACTCGTAGCTTTTTTACTGTAAAAACAAAACAACTTTTTGTTTTATTTATTTATTTAAATAGTACGACCGAAACCAATTACACTATTTAATTTTAAAACAACATACCTACTTATGTAACGTTGTTAATTTACTTATTACAAACCCAATTATGTTGGATACTGAACTGGGTGGTCAAGAATTGATATTTAATAAGGCTTTTCAATAATCTCGATGAGTAAAACACTTAAAGAATTATCCGTTGAGAAATACTTATTGCTGCTCTATTTTTGTAAGTACTAACAGTAACGACAACAATCACTACACTCATGAGACTTGATGAGACAAACATAATGAAACATGTAAAACAATATGTAATTTACTTGATGAGACAAACATAATGAGACCGGCTTTTCACTATGAAATATATATTACATCCCGAGATGTAAAATATTATCGCTCGCCATAGATTTGTACGTGACCGTTCACAATATATATTTACATCCCAAGCGTTAAAATTTATGGCGAGATGTTAATATTACGTCACGAGATGTAATATATATCCCATAGTCAAAAGCAGGCCTGAAACATGTAAAACAATATGTAATTTACCTGGGACGGTTCGATTTTGATTTGCGTTTTCCATTGTTTTCTGTAGGTTTACGACCAGTTTTCGTTTTTCGTTCAATGGTTGATGGTGTTTGATAGCATGAACCCTCAGAATCGGACC
This sequence comes from Dicycla oo, assembly GCA_948252095.1. NCBI lineage: Eukaryota > Metazoa > Arthropoda > Insecta > Lepidoptera > Noctuidae > Dicycla > Dicycla oo. Next base: position 12,169,809 of record OX411713.1, on the reverse strand, counting down.
TGAAACAAAAAAGTGATACATACGTTTAAATAAAATAAATTAAAAAGTGGGCGGTGGTTCTGAAGTTTAGAGTCAGAAGAGTTTCGAATATTTTATACTTACATTTTTCCTTGACATGTAGACTTACTCAACTTCAAGACGTCAGCAGCGCCAGCAGGCACGATAATCTTCAACTGGCGTTGGTGATGGCGGTTGACGACACTGACTTTACTGACTGAGTACAACAATTTACCGATCGCGGATCACGAGTGCACGACTGAAGTCCGGAGTCGCAAGTTACTATTACTTAGTTCACTTGGAATAATTGTAATTATCATAATGAAAAACGTAGTGACTGGAAAAGGTAAGGCTGGAAATGTCTAACATGAAAAGATACTTAAAATCTTTGGGTTTTAGCGTGTGATGGAACTTTTTTATTTGGTCGTATTTTAAACCTTCAAAAAGTTAATACTAAGGCAAACTAAAGTAGAATCAATTGCTGATGCATAGAAAACACTTAGGGTTTACACACCATTTCGTTACAATTTTCATACAACGGTAATTATATAAGCAGCGTAATGACAGCCCTGTGTAAAATAGCTGTCTACGAAACATTAATTAGGTTGCACCATTGTACAAATTTTGCATTATATCGGAAACGCTGAAAGTTGATACTTAGCAATGGTATTATTACGAAGGCTTGACGTTGTGGAATTTTCCCTAAATTATAAAAACGTTTTAGGTATTTCGGTAAATGAATGTATTACTAAATATGTAATATTACAAGTTTAATATTGAAATTGTGAACATTAAATAGGTAATTATTATTTTAATAATTCATTTATAATAATCTATTTTGATACTTAATGGTTATTTTATTTATAATTTAAATAACAATATTTTTATTCTTTTTCAGCTACACATGCATTACAATTTACAATTGTACAAAGACGATGAGATTGAAGATTTATTCTTAAGGAAAATATTTAGAAGTACATAATTTTTATCTGATAATTTCTACAAGTGCGTAAGATCAAATAATTCTCAGGTAAATATATTATGTACCCTTAACTTTAAGTTTTTGTTGAATTATTAATCTAAGTACATATCTAATAAATCTTTGCATCTTTTTTTCCAGAATAAGGCTGTATACAATATGATCAAAACAGATAAAACAACAAATGAGGAACGGGAGCTACAACTGATCAAGATTTTTATTTATAGTGGTTCTAATGCATTTTCGAAGCTGTAAATCTGTATGAAAGGTATATATATATATATTATATTTAAGCACAACATAATATTATAATACAAGATTTAATATTGATACTTGTGTCTAAACGCTGAAATAACTATTAATCCTTGTCTATCAATACTAATTCGTGTATTCAATAACAATGCCTTACTGCACAGTATGTCATGTATCTGTAGATAATCGTCAGTGGTCTGGTCATTTACGTAGTAATACACATAAAAACAATAGCGTAGCTCCTTTTAATAGTAATGTAAAAATAATCAATTCCTCATTCAAAGGACGTAGTGGAAGTTATAGGATTATCGCAACTGAGGAGTTAGTCCATACATTTCCAGAGAGTTTTCTAATAAAAATCCGAGAACAAGTCAAGGATCTGATAGACTACTCACTAAAAAGGCACACATCTGTTAAAGTTAACTTTGAACTATTTTTGATCTTTCTTTTGTTTAAAAACGATCACCAAGAAATTAAATCGTTTGCTACAAAAAACTTTATTATTAATTTAAATTACAATTTCGATACAATTTTTAAATCAACAAATTCATTACTTCTCAAAAAAATAGAAGAGTTTCAGGAAAGAGATAGCGGTTGGACATTTTTGAATAACTCCTATTTTGAAATAAATATTAATAAATATCAGCCGCTCAGTGGATCCAAATATATTCCTTTACCAAATTTTATAAAAATAAAAAAGCTTGCTTGAATATTAAGAACAACGACAAGTACTGCTTTCTATGGTGTGTTGTGGCAGCCTTGTATCCCGCAACCCAACATACCGACAGAGTTACATCATATCCTCGTTTTCAGGATGTTTTAAATATTAATGATTTGTCATTTCCCATCACATTCACGGACATAGCCAATTTTGAAAAAAATAATCCCAATATTAATATTTATGTATATGGATTGAAAAATAATAAAACCATTATCGGACCATTATATAAAACAATTAATAAAAAAATGTAGGAGCATTCACTTATTGTATTTAGAAAATGATACAAATTCCCATTACTGTCTTATTAAGAATTTACTCCGTTTAGTTCGAACTCAAATTTCTAAACATCATGGTAAATTATATTATTGCGAATCTTGTTTATTGTTTTTTCCTACTCTTAGTCAATTTGAAACACATCTGTGTCATCAGTGCTAAAGTTTAAGAACTTTCAAAGAAAACAAGACATTCCATTCGTAATTTATGCCGATTTTGAAACACTGTAAATACCGATTTCCAACGATGAATTTGATACTGCTAATACAACATACACCCAGCGACACGCGCCAGCCGCTTTTGCTTATAACATAGTATCTTCTTTCAATGATAATGATAATAAAAGGTATAGAAGTTATCGCGGTGAGGATTGTGTAACAAAGTTTATAGAGTTTCTTACTCAGGATTTAATTGAAATATATAAAATACTAACTAAAAACAACCCTATGATATTTACTGATAAAGATGATGAGGATTTTAGAAATGCAATGAAGTGTCATATATGTGAAAACTTGCTGTGGTCTGACAGAGTTAGAGATCACTGTCACATCACAGGTAAGTACCGTGGCGCAGCTCATCGACATTGTAACCTCCAACAAAAAGTACCAAAATTCATACCAATATTTTTTCATAACTTTTCAGGATATGATTGTCATTTATTTGTGAAAAAATTAGGTGAAATACCTGGCCAAATAAAAATTATACCCAAGACCAAAGAAAAATATATATCATTTTCAAAGTTTATACCCGTTGCAGATAATGAATTATGGAAGCTTTAAATAATAGAATTCGTAAGCTGATATTCATATTCAAAAAGCTACGATATATTGCAGACCCAATAATAATTAGGCAAGTTTACTTTGCTCTATGCCAGTCTATTTTGACGTACTGCATTACCTCATGGGGTGGAGTATGTAAAACATTATTACTACCCATCGAAAGAGCTCAAAGAGCGATTCTCAAGGTGGCTACTGGCCGCCCTTTCCTCTTTCCCACTAACCTGCTCTATAAATGTGGTGAAGTACTAACAGTTCGACAATTATTCATAATGAGCATTGTACTAAAACAACACGCAGCCCTTTACTACAGCACTGAATTTACTAAAAAGACATTGTTTGCCCCACAAACAGTACGAGACATGCTTTCACAGCAAAATTTTATGTTTTCCTTGGACCACTACTCTATAACAGACTAAATTCAAAAGCAAACATCTATTCCCTAAATTATGGAAATTGCAAGAAAACTCTCAAGGTAGCTCTTCAAAATTTGTCCTATGAAGATACAGAGAAGTTATTAGTTGTATTAAAATAAAGATTATTTTGGTTTATTATTTTTAATTAGTTCACTAAGTTAGTATACTAAGGTATATATATATATATATATTTTACTTACATACCTATTAGATGACTATTTAATTTTATATAATTACAGTGATTATCTAATAATTTTTTACCTCCTCTCGTCTGAAACACAGGATGTCCTAGTTCAGGCAAATAACACTGGTGAACTTGACATAGATTTAAGCAAAACTGTATTTACTGTATTACTTCATAACTTGAATAAATATTATTATTATTATTACTTTTTGATATTTCTCGGGACCCTGGGGTCCCGGACCTTTGGAAGGCGTACGAGGAGCCGAAGCCAACTCACAGAGGCCCCTCAGATAATTTTAAATGATGAGGAGGCACCAACCGACGATTATCCCTGTATGCACTATGCAAGTGCACCCAAGGACAACCCCCGGTTGGTACAGGACTATTGTTGTAGGTGAAAACAAAACATATTGGGCTATGGGTTTGGGTGGCTAAAGTGGATTGGGTAACTTGAACTATGGAAGAACTATGTCCCCTGCCTGACCAATGTTGTATATTATACACGGATAAAATGGCAGGGGGTGACTTGCACACTCAATAATGGGCCCCCGGAGACGGCCGCTAGCACATAGTGACGTAGCGACAAGGGGGCAACACTTCCTGAGGTGCTTGAGGAGTGGAGAGGTATTCCACGGCTATCAGGACAATCCCGGAAATACGGTCAAGATCCCTACCAGCACCTTACTGGAATACTTCCTTCCTCCGAGCACGTTTGCTCTTGCGAATCTCCACTCAAGCCGGCCAATAAAGGCAAGAAAGAGGTGGGAGCTCTGTTCCTCGTCAGTGTTCACTCCAGCCGGCCAATAAAGGCAAGCCAGAGATGAGGACAAGATTTCTCCCGGGAGATAGGGTCCATGGGGTCGCTACTGCCCAACAGCTCGCCACATGCTGCCCTGCGGGTTTCAATATCTCTCTTGGTCTGGCTCCTCATCCTAGACCCGTTCCGGCAAACTCTACCGGCACAGACCTAAAGTTTGGAGCACGCAAGCCCCACCACGACGTCAACGTAGAGATACAGCGGTGGGGTTATTATTATTATTATTATTATTACCTACCTATCTTTGAGCGGATTGCAACTCGATAAATAAGCCCTATAGATGCTAAATCTATTCCTATCTCTTCTGGGTCTACCCCAGGAAGGGAGATAGTCTTATGTATATCTTTGGGACTAAACCGAAGATACTACTAAACCTATCTTTGAGCGGATTGCAACTCGATAAATAAGCCCTATGCTAAATCTGTTCCTATCTCTTCTGGGTCTACCCCAGGAAGGGAGATAGTCTTATGTATATCTTTGGGACTAAACCGAAGATACTACTAAACCTATCTTTGAGCGGATTGCAACTCGATAAATAAGCCCTATGCTAAATCTATTCCTATCTCTTCCGGCTCTACCCCAGGAAGGGAGATAATCTTATGTATTGTTGGGACTAAACCAAACATTCTACCTATCTTTGAGCGGATTGCAACTCGATAAATAAGCCCTATGCTAAACCTATTCCTATCTCTTCCAGTTCTACCCCAGGAAGGGAGTTAATCTATGTAATTTTGGCCTCTAAAGCCAGTTACCTACCTAGCTATGAGCGGAAAGCAACTCGATAAATAAGCCTATGCAAAGCTTACCCTAACTCCCCTAACTTAAACCTTATACTAAACTAACTCATAAATATATCTATTGTTGTTGTGTAGGACACACTTCACACATAAACACTATATTCTCAACAAATGTCTTGTATTAGGTCACTTGATTGTTGGAAACACTAACTCTGTAATAAACAAACACTAATTTGAGCTGATATCTAAACCTAAAACAACTTGTTAACCTTTTACGTAGGAAGTTTGAAAACTTTGAAAGATAACCTCTACAAATTCTATCGAATTCTGCTAGCATAAATATTATAATCTTAAACTTAGCTCACAAAGTTCACTACCTAGTCCTAATACTCGTAATTCCATTTCTATATAAGTAAATAACTAATTATAAACTTTTTTTTTTTTCCTTTAGGCAACTGAGCCGATGTCGACTATTCTGCCAGCGTCATGTGGTGACGGCAACGCAGTAGGTAAGCCGTCGAACTTTGCTTGTAACAACCATACATTGTTCATAAATAACCTTTTATTGTCATCGACTTGTTGACATTTTTTATGACTGACGTTTAATATCATCTTAGACACTTGCCTTTTCGTTATATTTTTATTTTTAACTTTAATTTTTTCCTTGGAATTTTTTAATTAAAGGACTTTGCTCGTCTTCAAGTTTGATTTTTTTTTTCAAAGGACTTTGGACGTTTTCGTTTAAATCATACACTCAAATATAATTCTTCTAGACTTGCTAATTTACTTACTTGACTTAGTGTTTGTACTTTGTAAATCTCACTTAATATGTAGTGGTGTTCCAGCAATCAATGACAAACTTAAAATTTTAGTTTCTGATTATAACCTAACTTCAACATTGACTCAATACCCTGCAACCTGACACCTAAGTTCCCTAACCCCTTTGGAGATTCACTTGCTTTATCTCGCTCTTTTTCCTACTGGCTTTCTTGAGTAAAACTACTCTATAATCAGTTTACCTCTCTGTGTATATGATAGTAAGTCACTGACTTATAACTAAATTCAAGTCAGTGACGGACTTTGATTGATTGATGGATGTTTGATTAATGGTATTGAAGCAAGCAAATAAGATGTATGAACGTATGGGTAGTCAGTATAGGTGGCTTAGGCCTTCTAGCAGATTTCCCTTAGGGAAAATCCTTTCTTTGCAAGCGGGGTACTGTAGCATATCAATGCACACTAAATTATTCAACTAATGCTAGATATTTATTATCTGTAGGATTTTGACATTTAGTCTGTAAGATTACTACTTTCACCTCCCTATAGTACTTGCTAGAAACTCAGAGGCTATAATAAGACTGTACGGGGGGACTCACTCCTTTTTCGCCAAAACCACTGAAGCCTGTATAGCTCCCCGAAATTGGGTAAGTACTCAGAGTGTCCTTAGGAGAATCTGTATATTACTGTAACTGTGTTTTATCTTGTGTTCGTTCTAAATAATGATTTTGTAAACCACTGTGATGTTGATTTTCCTCTCCAATGACCCATTTTCTTGTCTTGGGGTTACGGACTCGTCTGGTTAGGAAACTACGCACATCACAGAGGCTTACCGGATCTTTCTCTGAGCTCACGGACGCACACTTGCGTGTTTCCAGGGTTCACAGCTTCAGATACTTCACAGCTTCGGATACTTCACAGCTTCGGATACTTCGCTACTTCGAATACAATCACCGCCACGGTTATTACCTATATCACCGCTTCGGATTCAGTCACCGCTCCAGCTAGACCACCTTTGGCTAGACTACCGGCCATAACCTCTACGGCAGCCTACGCGCCAGAAGCGGCCCTCTACCTGGCACCCTACGCGCCAGAGGCGGCTCTCTAACCGGCGACTAAGGCTGAACACGCCGAGCCACCGCAGCGCCAGCCAGACGGTCCACCCAGGGCAGTAACCTTCCACTTTTTATAACACCACAGCAAACAACCTTACAACTAGAATCTACGACCCTCTTCTGTAACATGTGGCTTAACCTATAATTAAACTCTGTTTTAAGTGACACTTGAGTCTCATTCTCTACCCATAAAACCCCTACGCCACAGTATGAACTACGCATGCTCCGGGGGCGTCTTAAAAAAAATACCCATATATCGATGAGTATTTTAATATGCACTATATATTTTTTCTCTCAGGATATTTTTTTTTTGTACCCATAAGAGTTAGCTTAGTTAATGAACTTTCTAACAAAATAAGCATTATGGACCGACGCCACTTGGGCCATACCCGTCGGATCTTATTTGGACAGGAAAACGTGTCATGTGGGGTCAGTTAGTTTCTAATAAAACAACTTTTGTTAAGCGTTTCATCTTTAGCAGTTAACGCTAAATTTGCTAATAGTAAGTTATAATGTGTGTGGTGAATACATTATCTGTTGATATAGTCATAACATAACTTATCTAGAGTTTTTTTTTTTTTTCTAATCTTCATAATATTTCTAATCACAGGATATTTTAAAGCAGGAGAGAGAAACGCTGTTAAAAAAACAATACTGAATGTGACAAAAACATATTTATTAAAAAAAAAACCCATAGGTATTGAAATGCAAAGAAATGTTTATTTCTGTAAGTATATCTTTTTAAGACACTTTTACACGTCAATATCTTTAGTCAATTAAATATTTTAAAACTGGATGGCGCCGGCATTTCCTAAGTGACTAATCCCTGAGAAGAAATGCCGAAACAAACTCAGAGGTCCCTTTGAAGTCTAAACTTTGTATTATTTGATAAACAATAAAATCCATATTAAGTATATTATATCGGTAAATATGTCGGAAATGTGTTTTACCCTATGAGAAAAACATATTTCTGACATATTTACTGATACAAACACTATGGTTTGTCTAAATTCTGACTGGAACTGGACTGCCTGTAACAAATAGATTTTCACTGCGGTTAGAATGGTGTGACACAAAATGTTTTTCTTATATTTAAATTATTGGTATTTTTTTCATAAATTTATTGATTTTTATCTTATCTACATATTTTGCATTGATTCAAATAAATTATAATCATTTAAAATTAGAAAATTAGTGGCCCGTTACGTCTATTTAAAAATCTCTTTATTGTGATTCGAGCCGCGAATCTAAGCGGTCGTATTTTGTGTTAATTATAATGAAATACCTCTAAGTAATTACGAATAATAATACTATAACAATTTGCGGAGTCAGTCATATTGAGTAAAGTGTGTCGCGCGTTGTGATGGTGCAACTATAACTGTGTCACAGAGCAAGATGAACTAATGACTTTATATACACAAAAATAGTGATTTTCTGTGCTAGTTATGTCTAATCAAGGGTTTAGCCCTTTTGGGCGTAGCCAAATAATACGGCGAAGCCCACCTCTTACTCCAACTCCCTCTGACCAAAACCAACCAATAGAAGCAGCGCCACCAGCTTCCTCTGAGGATGACTTACGGGCTGATGTCATCGCTACGTCGGAGATCCAGAAATGGTTAGGATCCATAGAGACCATTTTAAACGAAGTTTGCTCTACAGTCGCTGAAGGAAAAATGAACTCTGATCAGAAGCTCCGCGTCACCAATCTTTGTCGAAAGGTCGCACATGGGACATCTCAAATGGCTGTCTTATACCAATCCCTGAAGCAAAAATCTATTCAGGCTTACAGCACCGTCCAATACCTTCAAGAACAGCAGGTCGTTGCAAACTCACTGCAACAATTCAAAGAGGTCGTCGAAAAAAAGATGACGCAACCAGAAAGTACTTCGTATGCTAATATGGTGAAAAAGGGTACAGACAAGTTCATTCGCCCAGAAAATTTGAGTTCCGTTGCCATTTACCCTAGTGATAATACGTATACGTATACGTTCCAGTGACGACACCAAAACACTGGTACAGCAAATTATTTCGCCGGAGGAACTGAAACTTCGGGTCCGCAGTCTAAGAAAAATTAGGAATGGAGGCGTCATTATTAGCACTGATAGCAAAGACGACATTGCAAAATTAAAAAGTTCGGAGAAACTTGTTTCGTCAGGCTTTAAAATTGAAGAGCCATCTAAACGCCGCCCTAGGATAGCAGTAGTTGGTGTCCCCGTAGCTCTCAGTGAGAAAGAGGTATTGGATTGCATTTATGAACAAAACCTATCTGACAAATTGCCGAAAACTACTCGAGAGGCCTTTCTGGAAACAATGAAAATGAGCCATAAATCAGGAAAGTAAAGATCGCCCCACATGTAATTATATCCTTGAAGTACCTCCCAGCATCAGAAAAATTCTGGTGAACCAAGGCCGTATTTTTATAAACTGGACATCATGCCCAGTAAGAGATTTTACTATAGTGACTAGGTACTTCAATTGCCAGCAGTTCGGGCACGCAGCTAAGTTTTGCCGTGAAAAATCTCCAACATGCAACCTCTGTGGAGAGATAGGTCACTCGTTCAAGGAATGCAGTAACAAAACTTCTACTCCCCAGTGTGCAACGTGCAAACGGTTAAAGAGGAAGTATGATCACCCAACTGGTGACGTGAATTGCCCAGCACGAAAATACGCTGAAGACAATTATATAAATTCAATAGACTATGAAGGCGCCTAAGAGCGCCATCGAATAATTTGTTAATTTGCACACAAACAGTAGATAAGTTAGTTTTTTAGTAACGTGACAAATCAGCTAATCAGAGATTTAGACAGCTTTTCCGTGTCCGAAGCAGTAATTTGTAATCTTGAGGAGTGCAAAAATCTTCTTCACATTGGTAAGAAAATGTTAACCGTGCTTACACAAAACATTCGTAGTATTAACCGAAATTTTAACGGCTTTGAAATGCTATTACACAATCTTGAAATAAGTTGTGACATTGCTCGACCGGCTCGTTTCTGAAGAACAAATATATTTTGAATGTCAGCGGCTTTGCCCCAGAGCAGAATATCGTAGGACATAACGCTTTGAAAATAACTAAAATAGACTAACAGAGGTGTATCAACGTCAGTGGATTGTCTTACTTTCCTGACGGCGTAGGCGGCTGAACTGAGACTTCCCGCTAGGCTTGATATATGTGGGCTCCACTGAAGTTTGGCATCTACTGTTATACCCAGAAAAGCTGCCGAGTCTACAGTTTTAAGCACCTCTTTATCTAGAACGATGTTGGGTCCTACATTTCTAAAATTCGGTAAGGAAAACATTATACATTTCGTTTTCTTAGCGTTGAGAACTAAGTTATTTGTCGTAAACCAATCCGTAATCATTGAGAGTGCACTGTTTACGTCGTCAAAATCTTGTCTATTCCTGTCTATTTTAAAAATAAGAAAGGTGACATCTACAAACAATACAACGTCACAGGATACCCTTTAAATATAATGGTAAGTCATAGATATACACTAAGAACAAGAATGGACCCAGTATTGAGCCTTGAGGTACACCTAACTGAACTGGTTGCCCGGAAGATTTCACACCATTTACACATTAAAGTAGGTAGGTATGTCTACTTTGATATATAGACCCGAAAACCTGGATTCATCACGAAATCTAGATATATTAGCGGTAAAATCTCTGGAGAGATGTATTCGCGGCGAGGGATTAGACGAACAATTGAAGATTCTTTTGAATGGCGTCCGTTACGGACAATGTTCTTCCAGCATGGTACTGCTGCTTCTCTTTGACCTATGGTAGACGCTGCAGGAATGAACAGGAAAGGAAGATGGCTGATGGGAAATTACCTACTACCGCCACATTCTAATAAAACTACAGACGTTGAAAAGATTTAAAGTATGTAGGTAGGTAGGTTTGAATATTAGCGAAGTATATGGCGAAAACTAACTGTTTGTTTTCTTTTTCTTTATGAGAATAAATTCTCTACACCGAAACCGAGTGCTGTATTAAAAGCAGCCATTTAGAGGTACAAACGGGTGATAACTTGTTTCAAAGCTACCTATTTTCTTTTTTTTTTTTTGTAAATAAACGTTCTCTTAACCACCATTCAAATGCTGAACATTTTGTTTGTCAAATCTGGTTGTAAACAAGGATTAGGTAGTGATAAGGTATCGTATTGGTACTGATTTGATATAATCGTAGCAGGAAACGTTGTGTATCACACAGTGTGAGTGTGGAGCCCCCCCTTACAGGATATGTTCCATCTTCTCTCCTGCCCGTCGTGCAAAACTATTGGGTGCGGTTATTATATGAAGGTAACGACCGAGCTGTAGCAGGTCGCTAGGTACAGATGCTGGTCGAACCATGTAATGAATCATCGTTATGGGAATAAGTAAGTACTAAGAAGCTTCATCATACCCCTTTTGTTCGGTGGACCATTGTTTGTCATCATTGTCAACAGGAACCTGGCCAGTTGGAGTCGCTGTAACATTGGTTACAAAATATTTTAGAAAATATTAATATATTACTAGAAGGAGGAGCTCGTGGATAAGTAATAACAGCCGCACGGGTCCATCGCATAGTACACTTGTTGGGGTCGGTCGGTGGATGGGTGAACATCTTTACATACCGAGACTCCTCCTTGCCTCGGAAAGCACATTAATCCGGCTGTCATTCGTGGATCTTAGACAGTCGTAACTGGTCGTCAGGAGCCCGAAACTCTGACTGCCACTCTTACCAAAGAGTTACCCAGTTACTGGGTGGATGATGTCAGATAGGCAGTCGCTCTATGTAAAATACTAGTATTCAGCTGCATCCATTAGACTGGAAGCTGATTCCAACGTAGTTGGGAAAAGGCAAGTGCCTAATAATTATTTTATTTTTATTAATTTCCATTTGGTTGCCCCTCATAAAGCCGAACATAATTTTTGATCCTGATTATTTTGATTAACCGGGAATGTTTCAATTATGTAGAATTAGATTACCGTAAACCGGGGTTACTTTGATATCGACTTTCGACTTATGAAAAACATATTTTTGTAATATCTACAACGCTTTATTAAAAAAGAAACTATCAGAAGTGCCAACTACTGATAGTAAGGCGTTGTAGATATTACAAAAATATGTTTTTCATAAGTCGAAAGTCGATATCAAAGTAACCCCGGTTTACCGTACTTATAACCATAATACGAGTATATGTATAATGTGTAAAAATATATACAAAATTTATTTTAATTGGGGTTATCAAATTAAACTCTGATTTGGCAAGGTAATAAAAATAATGATGCCCGCCTAGTACTGTCCCACTGCAGGGCAGGCCTCTTCTCATACAGAGAAGACATGAGCATCGATCACCACGCTTGCTCAAGATAGGTTGGCGATTTCAGACTTATGTCCAGTTAAGTATAAGTCCAGGTTTCCTCACGATATTTTCCATCACCGATGTCAGTAATGTCCAAGGTAAACCCAGAAAGTACATATGAATTAAAAAACTACCGTACCTGCCCAGATTTGAACCTACAACCTCATGCATGAGAGGCAAGGCCTTAACCACTGGGCCATCAGGACTTATTTATTTAAATAATAGGTCTTTACCTATGAAATTGCCGATTTACATAGAAAAAATCCCGGATATCGAAAAAAATAAAAAATAAAAAATTATAGAAATATTGTCGATGCACTTTTGCCATTTTAATGAAAGTTCGTTGATGCCTCTGCTATAGATATCCTGGGAACGGGAATCGATAAAGATAATCTTCAAAGGCGTTTTTTACCGCGTCGTTGGATTTTAAATTTTTCCCCGAGGCTCATTGTTGAGATCAAAATTTCCATAACGGAAGCGATCAAACCTAAAACGCACCGTGCGTTCACTTGCGGTACTTTGTACACGTATACACGTCGTTAATATTGCGTGCAGTCTGTGTTGCGTTGGTGCCACGACGGAACTCGTATTCGAAAATATCGCGCATTTCCGATTTTTCCATGGTTACAGAAACATCGATATCAAAGAAAAATCGAACGGCAGGAAAAAAAATGAACCACTGATTTTTTTTAATGTCATGCTATATTATAAAATTAATTTGAATTTGGAATTATAAATAGAATGAACGACATTGTCCATCACACTAGCCGGTATCAAAATCGGCAATTGCTTAGGTAAAGACCTATTATTAATAAAACATTTAGGTAAGCACTTAAGAATAAAGTATAAAAGCAATGGCTTTAGGATCGACAGTTACCGATCCTTTGCCTACCATACCTGTTTTTAAAGTACCGGCTGTACCCTCTGAAAAAAAAAAGTAAAAGATAAAAGTCAAGTATTGGTATCGTGTTGCTCAGTAACTGAGTTGTGTATGTCAGATAAGGAGTCACTCCATTTAAATAACTACTGGTATTTAGCTGTATCTGGTTAGACTTGAAGCCGGACCCAACATATTTATTTGGGAAAAGGCTAGGCAGATTTATTAAAGTCTAAGTCTCTACGCGATAACAAATCGTGTTGTGACTAAGTATACACACACACATAACATCACACCTGTGTTACCCGAAGGGTAAGGCAGAGGTGTACCTATAGTACACCCACATTTCGCCAGTTATGATCCCATGTAATAGGGGGTAAAATAGGTGCTCTATTTATTTATTTATCTATACAATTTTGCCTTGGCCTTCGGAGAATACTTGCGCATACATTATCAATAATTGTACCTACCGGAAATATAAATACACATATATTTACTTGTGAACATAATTAACTCTTTTAATGACCGTACCCACGTAAGATGCGTAAAACATGGACTATGGGGTTAAATAATTTAGTAACATAGAGCAAAAATAATAGCTGGGAAATGACTTTTATTTTTTTGTGTGAATGTCGCTGTAAACTCGCTTATGGGTGCATGCACCGGTACAAGAGTTGTGGGGGTGCTTAAAGTTAATTTATAAAATTTATAACTTGTTTTCGTGGAACAAACTAAGAAAAACTTGGAATTTTGGCCTTCAATAACTCCATAACCAGAAGGTTCCCAGATATGATCTAGTACAAAAAAATGATCCCAATGACGGGCAGTATAAGTGACTCTCGCCTTCGTTGAACGTCCTTTTACACCCGTTTTGTATAGTGTGTTAGGTTAATCGAGTATCATAATTTTTAAGGAAGTGTAGTACTTATTTCAGTTTTAATATGAAAGTAAAACATCATCATCATTCTCCTGCCCTTGTCCCAATTTATTCGGGGTCGGCGCAACATGTCTTTTTCTTCCATACTTATCTATTACTCGTCATCTCGGTAGTCACTTTCTTTTTTTTTTTAGTTGCGGGAATTTATTAGCTCCTAAACGGAGCTATTGCGAGGTTTGCGGCATTGAGACACAACGTGCGAAACGTTTAAAACGCGCAAAAATATTATCTAGCCGCGCAAAACTCGCAAACACGCATTGCATCCTCTGACATCTAGTAGCCTGCTCTTACCTGATATGTATCAAGAGTTGGAGAGGAACTTGGAGCAGTTGGATCAGATAGAAACCTCACTGATTACCGATTCGGAAAAGATGCCAGCGACTACTTCAACAGAATTGACGCTCAGCTCAGATGAAACAATAGAAATAGAATAAAATTATGTTATTCAATTATTGTTTTTTTTTTTATTATTTAAATTTCATTCTGATCGTTAGTCAATTAATTTTCACTTGATATTTTATACACAAGATGTGTTACGTTCTTAGTAACAAACGTTTAAATTCCGGTCGTGCTCAATGTCCCATAAAAAGAGGGTCGTGTTTTTTTATTATTACGCCTTGTTTGACGCGGACTAAAGACAGTTGCCCAATGTGTCCAAATTGGGACACTTTCAAGTCTTCACAAAACACGCGGTAGTAACATATCACAAATAAATAAAACACACACACACACACACACACACACACACACACACACACACACACACACAAATACACAAATAAATAATAAAAAATATAAGGTGCTATAAAAATATCTGCCACAGCTTCAATGGGAGATAGTATTATGTATATAGATTACAATAGTGAATAAATTTCGTACCCCGGAATAGTTAAATCAATTTGAGACAATAAATCAAATAAACATTTACTTTATTTATTCTGCATAACATGGTTCACAAACTAATTGCTATCTCTTTCTAACTGTTCTGTAGGCATTTTGTAATCTATTGTAAAGAGTCCAAGAAGAGGTACAATGAACTATAATGTTGCTAGATAAATTGAAGAGTAATGAGCGTTGAGCATGACCACTGAAGTGACAGGTATTACGTTTAGTCGGTTAACCACGTCACGTGGTTTTTTGTTTACCTTTTTTACTTAGATCAATATCACGAAAAATTTGTGTTTAAAAGTTAATCACCTTATTTACACCAATTGCACACTCTTTACAGTTATTTACAAAACACTACCTACTTATCTACAAAACTGTTGCACAAATCCGCCTTCACGTTGCACACAAATAAAGTGCAGACACGCAAGCGAGCCGCTTGCGTGTCTGCACTTTATTTAATGTGTCCGTTTCACTTTTTACTCTCCGAGAGGCGTAGTTGTCGCTCACGTCGAAGACTCTAGCAGCGTCCCTGGTACTCACAAGAGGATGACGCCGGACGAACTCCAACACTTCCTCTTCCATTAAGTTTACTGCATGCGCAGTTACAAATGTTGTTGCACTCGCGGTAGCACAATAACATTTGAAGATATTTTTGATTGGAATATCGTCGCCTGGGAGGCATTTTTAGAGAATGCGCGCGTGATACGAGGACCGTGATCACTGATGATAGTGAACTGTAATATATGCCCGGAAGTCTATGATTGATAAATTCGATGAATTAGACAAATGTGCTATAAGGAGAAAGTACACTCAATATATTTAAATAACGACTACCCGACATTAAATAAAATTATGACAATTTGTGAAGCTGATGAAGATGTTCCAACGTTTAAACGTACCACACTTCATAAAATAATGCATGAGCTGGGATTTGACTTTAATAAACAGGATAATAGAACTTTATTAATGGAAAGAGACGACATTGTTTTGTGGCGGCGTAAATATCTCAGGCAAATCAAAGAACACAGAAAGGCAAATAAAAACATATACTTCCTTGACGAAACGTGGGTAAATGCCGGACATATTAAATCAAAAGTGTGGTTGGATACAACTATAAAAACAAGAGATATCCTTTTCAAAACGGCTTATCTACCGGTCCAAGAGTTCCTACTGGAAAGGGAAAAAGGTTAATTGTTTTACATATTGGTAGCGACAAAGGATTTGTGGAAGGAGGTTTGTTAGTTTTTGAGTCAAAATCAACTAAAGATTATCATGAGGAGATGGACAGTGACAGGCAGGGCTCGGAAACGTTATTTAAAATAACGTTTTTAAAACGTTTCTAACAGTTCTTTGTACAACATTTTGTTCGGAACGAAAACGATATGAGAACGTTTTCAAAAACCGGTTTATTCCGCAGGACGCAGCCGCACGATAAAATCCCGCCGCAATAATTTTACGTCCGTGCGAACGTGGGCTAAAAACGGAAGGAGTTTTATATAACGGTATATATACAGGGTTATTGGTAAAACACCAACAACCTCTTGAGGGGTCATTGTATTCATCATTATGAACAACTTTTTCTAAGGGACCAAAACTAATATCGCGAAGTAAAAGTTGTTCATAATAATGAGTATAATGACCCCTTAAGAAGTTGTTGGTGTTTTACCAATAACCCTGTATGTGCAGGGAGGGGTGGAGATCCCCTCCCTGCATGGGGAAAGTTTAGGAAATGCATAGTTTTTTTTTATGAATTTAAAAAAATCTTAGTTTATGTTTTGTTAAATTTTTGGTAAAAAATTAGTATCGTTTGGCAAAAGGAGGGGGTGGGGGGTAGGGGGGTGCATCCTCTCACCTGGCACCACTCCCATGAAAGATAACGCACCCCTTCTTGAGAAAAACAAATTATTGTAACCTAATCTCAAAAACTTTAATGTTGCTTCTGCAACGTCTCCGGCGCTGTGGGAAGTGCAGCCCCTTCGCCTTTGTGTAACAAAGGATAGACACCCATGCTCACCTCCGCAGCTTCGGCTTGCTTCAGCTGCTATGGCCCGCACCGGTGCCTATCCTTTGTTACAGCGGGCGGCGGCTGCTCTCCCTTCGCGCCTCCGGATTTTTATATACACTCTAGGGGTAGCAGCCAAAAGACTACGTAGAGTCGGGTGCCATGCATGAGCCTGACTCGGTTTTTGAACAGATTCGACCTATTTTAAAGATGGATGAAGAATGGCTGCAAATTATAGATATTGTGTTTCGTTTCACCTCTAGCAGATACCATCAGGATAAAAATAATAATTTTACATTGTCACAAAATCAAAATTTTCGTAGTTATTCACCCAAAAAAAAAAAAAACTCAAATCACTGTGAAATTGTTAAACTCAAATAAGATAACGCAAAATAATGCTAATTTAAAAAAAAAAATGTGCATCATCTTATTATTTGCAAAATTTTAAAATATCAAACTTTGATAAAATAACCTGGAGTTTTAATAAAACTCCATAAAAAAAGCAACACCTGCTGTCAAAATTACGTCAAAAACAACAAAATTGTGCAAAAGTTGAGGTTATTTTATCAAAGTTTGATATTTTATATTTCCGAAAGTATTTATTTCCTACACTTGAAATTGATTGATTGACGTGGTTGATTGGCCAGGGTCCATGGCACTCTATGGAGCGCTATGGACCGTACGATCCCAACATAGAGCCTCCGGCAGGAAGTATTTGCCCCCCCCCCCCAGATTAGGCAGCAAACGCGAGAGTGCATTCGCGGTGCCCATCAATCGGGGAGCCAACCGCTGAAAATGCGGCCCGAAGTTCCACCGGATATCGAGGACGAGTCTTAGGTTCATCGTCGACTTGATACCGGTGTGAATACCTTCTACTATTGTGTTGGATCCTGAGGGTTGCGCTTTCCAGGGCCCGTGAAAACAAATGACTTCTGATTTATGCAGTGCCACCTGGAGACCCAATCGCCGGATCCTGCCTACGACTTGCGCAACCCCAGCTGTTGCTAAGACAGTCACCTGCCGGAGCGTCTTCCCCCGTGCCATTACCAGCGTAACAGATGACGCCGACGCCACGGAGGAGTGCACCGCGCAGCACCCAGTCGTATCCGATGTTCCACAGGAGTGGCCCTAAAACCGAACCCTGTGGAACACCACACGACATCTCTCGCCGACCCCGTCCTTCTCGATCCGGGTAGATGACATATCTGTCAGATAAGCCCCGATAATGCGGCGGAGGTAGTTTGGCACCCTATGATATCAGAGTGACGCCCTAATGTTACTCCAGGGAAAAGTGTTGAAGGCATTGGCAATGTCCAAAGACACTGCCAAGACGACCTCACCCTGGGGCATTGCTTCCTCCGCCAAGACTTTAACGCGCATGATCGCGTCTATTGTAGAGCGCCCCTGACGGAAACCAAACTGGTTATCAGCCAGATCCGGCCCCTCTCTTGTCATGTGTCAAGGCGGTCTGCAATAATTCTCTCGAAGAGTTTGCCCACCTCACCCAACAACACAATGGGCCGGTAAGCGGATAGTGAGTCCGCAAGCCGCCCTTCCATTTTCAACAGGACCAGCTTTCCAGTCTCTCCAAACATGTGCTCAAGAGTCCCACTAATCGGGGCCAGAGATCCCTGATGGCCAGAACCCATGCACGGCCAGGAATGCCGTCAGTTCCTGGAGCAGTGTTTTTGGCCTGAAGCCTTTGTACTGCCGCTTTTAGTTCTACCTGGGTCATTTCAGGCGCGTCGCCATCGTCATTTTCCGAGTTGGGCACCATAGGCGGAACCACATGCGGTGGTGTGTGCTCCCCTTGTGAGGGGAATAAAGCGCTCACTACTCTCTCTCTAGCAGTTGCCGGTGGAAGCTACGGGATAGTGGAAATACCCACGAGCAAAGTTTGCGCCTAACCAAACGGTAAGGAAGCCCCCACGGATCACGTTCTAGAAATGCCAGCAATTATTTATGGGCTTGGGCCCAAGCCTATTATTTCCAGCTGAAGAGCCACTTTACACACCTCGTACAGTTCCGCCTCTCTTACCATAGCTTCTGGTGTTCGTCTGCGCCTTCATCGCTACCTGGTGTACGGGCGTCGTGCCGCCACGCATGCGATGCGCAAATGCGCAATGTCTTGCGATCACCAATACACCTGGCGCACGTCAGATGGAGACTGAACTGAACATCGCAGCATCACAGATTTGTGTCATGGCCTCCCGGAACCATTCTGCCTCCTCGTCAATATCGACAGACCTGACTGGTGAATCCAACCAGGCCTTCACGATTGAGGCCACCAGAAGGGTTTCCCGGTTCAGTTGTTTGAGCGCCCATCGCGAACCATCCTCAACCCTGGTTGGGGCCGCTTGTGCCGGGCCATTCGAGGTCTGGGCGGAGACATCGAACTGTATCTGTGATCCGACAATGTCTCCACGTCCTCCAATACACGCCAGTCCTGAACACGGCGTGCGACAGCGGGAATAGCAAACGATAAGTCCACTATAGACCCACCCCACTGCCGCACATATGTCTGAACAGATCCCCGGTTTAGTAGCAGTAAGCCTGACTCAACCACTCACTCCTCCAGTAATACACCCCGTGCATCTGTTGCTGGGGAACTCCAAGTCGTGGATTTGGCGTTGAAGTCACTCATGACAAGGACAGGGTGAGGACGGCTTCGACTGATGACTATGCCCAATTCCGTGATGAAACTCTCAAAGTCGGCGAGAGGTCGGTTGGGTGAGAAATAAATCCCCACGACCATGATATCTTCAACTAAGACCGCTACAAAGCCCCGCCCCTGGGTGACGGTCTCCAGGGGCGGAGTGCCAGCGGCTGGTCTCGAGATAAGCGCCACCAAGCCATCAATGTCACCCACTCAGTCATCCCTGGGAGGAACAAAGTATGGTTCGGCAACGATAGCGACGTTGATCATCTCCGCCATGCTCTGGAGCAAAAGGTCCTGAGCCCTGGCGCAATGGTTGATATTCGCTTGGAGAAGACGAAGGTGTGGGGCCATTCCTGGGTGTCCATAACAATCGCCTTCCCCTCAACCCTTTCTTCGGCTTTATTACCAGCGGTCATTATCCCTCGGTACATGTCTTGCTGCCCGTCTGGTGGTCAACCGACCTGTTCAATGCCGCACACACTGCACAGTGTGTCGCGGCATCGCAAGAGCTGGCCTTGTGACCGAGCTGATCACAGCGGAAACAAAGACCGCAGCAATCGACCTCTGAGGTGAATCGAACTCCAACGTGTCCCTCTCTCATGCACCTATAGCATTAATTACTTCGCAGGGTGTGTGGCAGTCCCAACATTATTCTGCAGTCGATCGCCGCCCGGGCAGATAGTCCGCTTGTGTGGGCGTTAGTGGATCGAACCAGATCTGTTTTAGTTATTAAGTACTAACATAGGCTAAGTAAGATTGTTACTAACACAATGGACCGCATTTGTAGTCTGATCAATAAATGATTATTATTATTATTATGTTTATTCATATTTTCTTTTCTTTTAAAATACATTCTTAAATATCTCTTAAAAAATATTAAAAAAAAACATTTAAAAATATATAAAATAGTAGTCCGCCGGTGTCGGGAGCAGGGTCCAAGGCACCGGTGGTTAGGGCTGCAGAGATAGGAACCTCCTCACGATGCGGGCCGTATCAAGGAGTACTGCCTTCTGAATCTGGTCCTTGATCCAACCGCCTAACGAGAGCCTTGAGAGATGGTGGTCGAGGCTTTCGGCCATCAGGCCATTAGCCGTTACGACAATCGGCACAATGACAGCCGAGCTCACATTCCATATGTCAACAACCTCGTGTGCTAAGTCGAGATATTTTATTTGTTTCTCTTTCTCAGCTTTCACGAGGTTCTCGTCATGTGGAATGGTAATATCGACTATCATTGCGCGGCGCGCTAATCTATCTATCACTACTATGTCAGGCTTATTGGCGACAATAGTCCTGTCAGTAATGATAGACCGATCCCAGTACAACGTCACATGGTCATTTTCGAGAACTGGGTCGGGCACATACTTGTATTATGGTACCTCAGATTCCACAAGTTTATATTTCAAAGCAAGTTGCTGGTAAATTATCCTGGCGACTTGGTTATGCCTGTGCAAGTACTCGCCGTTAGCCAGACGAGAACAACCAGAGATAATATGTCTGATGGACTCACCCGGACGGTGACATGCCCGACACACGTCCACCGTCCCGTCCCTCATAATATGTTTCCGGTAGTTATTCGTTAAGATAACTTCGTCCATAATTGCACAGACGAAACCTTCAGTTTCCCCGAAAAGGTCACCAAAACGTAGCCAGGATACGGACGCTAAGAAATCTACACCGGGATCATGAAGAGCCCGATAGAAGCGCCCGTGAAGCTCCTTGCTTTGCCATATCCCCTTGCGGTCATCGGTAGTAAGTACTACAGGTTTGTGCCAGTTCTCTTTAGCCATGGAGAGCGGGGTGAGCCCCTTGTCTACTGCGACCACATCACGGTGCATACCCACTTCGGCTTTTAAAAAATATTCCCTCAGGCTGCACATTTCGCGGTTGCGTAGGGTCTTCGCATTTAAAAAGCCTCGACCCCCGCACTTCCGCGGAATGTACAGTCTCATAACCGATGATCGTGGGTGATGCATCCGGTTTGCGGTCAGCAGTGTACGGACCCTCCTATCCAGGGCGTCGAGTTCGGTCTGAGTCCATATGAGTATGCCGAAAGAGTACAGCATGACCCAACCGTTGAAGGCGCGCACCTTGTTTCCACCTGAAAGAAGACTACCTAATACCTTCTTCAGGCGGCCAAAGAAGCGCTCCCTCAACGATTGTTTCATGTCAGCAACGTTGATACCTAACGCTTCCGACATACCCAAATACTTATAGCTTTCCGATGAAGAGAGGGATCTAAGGTTTATGGAATCCGAGAGTTGAATTCCCTCGTATTCCATAATCTCCCCTCGCTTTACATGCATGACTGCACACTTGTCCACACCAAATTCCATACTGATGGCGCTACTGAAAGTTTCAGTTACCTTCAGTAGCTCCATCAGTCGCAATTTGTTGGGGGCAAAGAGTTTCAAGTCATCCATGTAGAGGAGGTGAGATATGACCTGACCGCCTCTCCTCAACCGATTGCCTAGACCTGAATCCTCTAGCAGTGTACTTAGAGGATTCAGGGCTAAGCAGAACCAGAGTGGACTCAAACTGTCGCCCTGAAGCATTCCCAGTTTAATCCATACAGGCTCATCATTCCCCTGGATCTGTCGACACCCAGGATAGCGAAGGACTGTCCTCCATTGCCCCATACACGACTCAAGGAAGGTGCGTGCGTGCGTATAATTTATTTAAAAGTATTTCAAATTGTACTTTATCGTACGCTTTTGTCATATCTAAAAGCAGTCCTATAGCATACTGTTTATTATTAATGATATCAAAGGTTTTCTGGATGTATTTATATATAGCTAAGATTGTAGATCGATTTTTCCGGAAGCGATTTTGGCAATCATTGAATATGTGGTATTTTTCGCAGAACGCATAAACTCGGTTGCATATCGCTTTTTCAAATATTTTCGAAGCTGTCGGTAAAAGGGCAATGGGACGGTAACTATTCGGGTCAATTTTTGAGTTTTTCTTATGGATCGGTTTTATGAGGGCCTTTTTCAAGAGATTGGCAAAAGCTCCTTCTTCAAATGATTGGTTTAGTAATTTCAAAAATGGCAGGGTCAGATCATCCGCACACTGTCTCAATAGAGTAGGTGGAAGTTCGTCAACACCATGGCTCATTTTATTTTTAAAGTTTTTAACAATGTATTCACCTCATAAGGGTCGATTGGAGTGAGGAAAATTGTATTCTCTGAAGGGGACATAACAGGGGGTCCTTTTGGTTTGCCGCCGGTAGGGTTTGTCTTAGCCTCCCCGATAGAAGCAAAGAAATCGTTGAAGATGTTGGCTACCGCTTTGGGCTCAGAAGTTACATTATTATCTGTTTGTAGAGATAGGTTGTTTTTTTCACTAGCTATTTTCTTGTTCGTTCGTTCATTGATTATACTCCACATTGTTTTAATTTTGTTATTAGGTTTAATCATTTTACTTTTAAATTGTAATTTTTTTGCTGTTTTTTGCTGTTTTTTGCTTCTTTAATATTTTTTCATATATTTTATAAAATTGTGTTAATTATGGTGTTATTACTTTTAGTTATAAGTATCTTTAATAATCTTTTATTTTTACAAGAATTTTTTATGCCTCTAGTGAGACAGTATTTTTTGTATTTTGATTTTAATTTTATTTTCCTTAATGGCATGCATTGGTTTAGGATACTAATGAGTATGTTGTTAAAAGCTTCGTAATTTCCGTTAATATCTTTTTCTGTAGTTACAACTTCGTTCCAATAAATTTCTTGTAGTTTTGACTTGAATTTTAGTATATTTGTAGGATTGCAGAATCGTTTCTTTGTGTGCCAGATGGTTTGTTTTATCTCTTGAGGAATATTTAAATGTAAAATGGTGCTATTATGATCTGAAAAACCGAGTTCATCTACAGTTATATACATGTCTTTGTATTTAAAATTTGTGAATATTAGATCTGTGACATGTGGTGGTAGTTTGTGTTATACGTGTCGCGTTCCTTACGTGCTGTGTTAATTTATATTCCTGCATTAAATTTAAAAACTGATTTGATTTTTGATTATCCGATAGTATATTAATATTGAAATCGCCTCCTAAAACTATATTTAATTTAGAGTATTTAGTAATTATATATTTTAGAACTAGGTTTAACTGCCGATAAAAAACTTCTTCCTCTCTTCTATTCCAATAAATAATAATTATTAATAAATTTTCATTAGGTAATTCAGTAGCATATAACTCTAGTACATATTCAATTGACATGTCAGAAACATCTTTTCTCTGTATGCAGTCTAAATGTTGTTGAAGTAAGATACAGACACCGCCGCCCAGTCTAGTGCTCCGACAGTATGATGAAGCAAATTTATAGTCATTAAACTGAATTAGGTCCAGTTTCTCTTGTGAGAGCTAGGTTTCCGAGATACATATTACGTTGTAAATGGAATTTTGGGTAATGAAAGCATCAAGTAAATGTTGTTTGTTAATAATACTTTGGAAATTTTGAAATAATATTTTAAATGGTAGGTCTTTGGTTTCGAAATGTATGATTTACGGTTTCATTTATGGTTTCATTCGGCATTATATGATGAGGTACGTCACTGCTGCACATCGCTGTCGCATCGTTTTCCTGGTAAGCTGTATTTATGTATTGCTTTTGTTGGCTGTTGCTGTAGTCGTTTTTCTTGGTTGGTTGGTTGTATGTTTGATCGTGTAGGTTTATTTTCTGTCCTTCAATAATCAATTGATTGTTTTGTATGATTGCGAATAATCCGTTTCCTCGAGCTTTCAGCATTTCTTCTCGCATTAATCGTCTCTCCTTTCGCGTATTGATATCAAGAAACTCCGAAATAAAGAAGCGGGTACCCTGAAGGTATTGGCCGTTTCTTATTAAGTGTTTAGCCATTCTTTTGCTAATTAGTTCGATGACAAGCGGTCTATTGTAGTTGTTATAGTTGCGTCTGCCAACTCTATATGTCTCTTCTATGTATCCTGTCAGGTCTACGTTCATCGTGGTATGGAATAGTTCAGTAATTCTGTTGTGTAGGTTGAATTCTGGTTCTTTATGGTACTCAGCAAAACCGTAAAGTACTATTTTCTTTGTGTTTGTTTCAGTACAAGTTGTGGTTGGGGTTGGAGTAGCTGTTTTGTTTTTTATATCTATAATAAAATTTTTAATTTTTTAATTTTCTTTTGTGAGGTTTTCAATTTGTAAGCTTATTTTGTCAACTTCTTCCTTTCGTAGTTCATTTTGTTTATTTAAGGCATCTGTTTTATGGTTTAAATCTTCCTTTAATTTAGTATCACTAAATTAAAGGATTCATTTATTTCGCTTTGGATTATGTTTTTTAGTTCAATTATAATAGACTGATTATTTTCCTTCAGGCGCAATATTATTATTTCGCTTAAGTTTTGTAGCGTAAGTTTGGCTGTTTGGGTGTCTGTTACCCTTTCCTCTGTGTACATCGTATCGCCTAATATACATTGATCTTCGGAGTCAACGGTGTCATTATTTGTGTTGGTGGTCCTTTTCCTAAAGGTGATATTATTTTCTTCGGGGGGTGATTTTGCCTGCTGGGATAGCTCTCGAACTTGTGGACGTATAGGTGTATCTGAGTTTCCGACTTTAGGAGTTTTGCAATAACTGGCTTGGCATTTCCATTTATTTTTATGCTCGGGAGTCATCAATTTTTTGAAGTGATGAGTTGACACATTTGCACATTTTAAATCGTATGTGCTTTTGCAGCATGCACAAGTGAGGCTTTCTTTTTCTGGCATTTCCTGATAGCATCCTGCACATACTAAAGCCATTTTTGGTCTTGATATTTGTTATACGACTAGTAGCGTCCTCCAGTAGTGAGTAGTGGTACTAAAGTATTGACGTTTTGAATGATCGTCAATAGATGGCGTTGTTTTGAGTAATTGCGTTAAATGTTAATTTCTCCTTTCAACGGGTAGATGGCATTGTTTTCAATAGTAGATACAGTATGACTTGCTGTTTTCGATTTTTATTTGTTAATTTTTTTCATATATTATAGTAATCCCCTACCTTTCTGAGGTTTTCAATCTTGATAGCTATTTTCCTTTCACCTTTGTAGCTTCACTATTGGGTACATTGTTGCAAAAGTAAAACTTGAATTTGAACTTCAATGTCGTTAAAAGTTGTATAGCACTGTTTTCATAGTATTTTTATGGAAAATCTTAAGCACTTTTACTTTATTCACTGTATATACTTGCAAACTTCAACTTCAATCACTTTTTTATATGGTTTCGCCACTATAACTATTTTTAGGAATTTTTAATCACGAAGCTAATGTTTGCTTACGCACTGCAGCGCCCTCTTTTTATCTATATCTATTCTTTAAATGGAACTTTCTTTCTTTTAAGCATCTTTTGCACTTCTTCTTCCACCACCATGTATCCTTTTCTATCATGCCTTTCCCTTTCGATTCTCCAAAAACATCTTTTGCTACTCTCCTTATACAATCCGCCATCTCTTTCCAATATTCATTCACAGTTTTTCCTTCATTTCAATCATTTTATCTACCACTTGACTCTTTACTTGCACAATTAATCAATCTGTCTAGTCTTTTCCCAACTATGTTGGGGTCGGCTTCCAGTCTAACCGGATCCAGCTGAATACCAGTATTTTACATGGAGCGACTGTTTATCTGACCACCACAACCCAGTAACTGGGAAATACGGTACCCCTTGGTAAGACTGGCTGACAGACTTTCGGGCTTCTGACGACCCGTAACGACTGTCAAAGATCCACGAATGACAGACGGGACCAACGGCTTAGCGTGCTTTCCGAGGCACGGAGGAGTCTCGGAAACACACTTGCACATTCCTCTTTTTCTGTCATACGCCACCTGTTTTTGAATGGGAGCCGTTCTTTGTACCTAAATGACGAGACACTGACTTTTACCTCCCTTATTATATGGAAATAAAACATGATAAATAAAAAAATAAAACTGCTACTTCCTACATTTAGATCGGTTAATTGCACTTAGTACTACACTCCCTTAAACAATCACTCGTGTAATCTAACACACCGTATGATAGAATTTCTTCACCACAATTTTTAATTTATTGAGTTTTAGTTTCCTGAAGGAGCTAGTAATTTTGTTCTTAGTAATTAGTCTTGTTCACATAAACTAGATCACGTTTATTGATTTTGATCACAGATCACTATCGAGATTCACTGCGTAACGGCTGTAATAAACTTAAACTAGTTATAAAAACTATTACTATAGGTACTGTATGCTATTATAAAACCGGAGTACCGGTAGAAGGGGTGGTATTCACTTGTCCGGGTTAGTATGATTCGGCACAGCTCGGCGGCAAAATCTAATATACACTAGGTTTGGAAGCCGGGTGCAAAGCCTTAAGAGGTAATAGTTGGTATTTTGAGCTATACATGAAGAATTAGGTTTATTTTATTTTTTACTGATTTTTTTTTAATAACCTAATTTCTGACAGGTAATTGCCAACCCAGTTAAAGTTGGTATTTTATATTTTTTTCTTTTTTGTGGTTTGTCTGATGTGTATGTTATATCTATAATAAACCAAGTTCGAAACATCTGTGTTATCGAAAAATCAACTAGAAAAAACTATGTTTGCAGTTAAAAATAAACTTAATCTAAGAAGTCCTACGTAAGTCTTTGCACCCAGTTTCCAAACATTCAACAAGCTGTGCCGAATCATGCCGATTCAAACAAGTTTGTAACACGCTTTATTACTAAAAAAATTCACTCACCAAGCACAGGATTTAGAACTTTAGAAAAAACCAACATGACGCCTTCCGCCGCTATCAACGCGAGATTTGAAAAAAAAAAAACAATTTTAGGGTGCTGCGAAAACGATATGGGCGAGCAAAATCGCTTGTGCTTGGACTCCGGGTGTCGCAAAAACAGATAAGTAATAAATAAGTTTCAGCTCAATCGGATGCCCGGAAGTGCTTGAAAAATGGATGACAAAGAGAGTTACCGGAAACATAATTATAAACGAAGCATTTTAATAAACAGCTTTTAAAATCTAAGACACCCGCAGCATACAAAATGAGCATGTAATTTAAAAGTAATTTGTATAATAAATTAACGAGAAAATGGATTCCGGAAAATTTAATCGATGTCTCTTGACTGGAATGTTTTTCGAAACAAAAAAAAAGAGAAACATTAAATTCTTTAGACAACAACAGCACACACGCAGAATACTCTGAAAACCACAAATAATCTCTGCCAGGTGATATGTCTTAAAAATTATTATATCTGTGAATAAACATTTTTTTTTTAATATTCTTCCGTATTCTCATCAGCAATAGTAAAAAAAATGAATTAAAAAAATTGCAATTAGGATTACCTCAAGTAAAGCAGATTAATAACCGCGGTAAAATGTCGTAAAATAAATGAAAAATACTTACTACTTACTCCATCGTTTTCGTCCCCTGTTATAAAAGGGATAAATAACATGAGATATGTCGCTACAACATGTTTGCCTTCCATCTTGATCAACGGAAAGAACAGACCGTTACAAAATTACAGGAGCTTATAAATGTCAAAAACTATTAAAATATATCACAGTTCGTGAATATTAAATGTGGATAAGTAATATTAATTGCGTGTCAGGTTTTTAGATCTAAATCGTGAGTGTATTAAAAATAATAACTGAAAGTTTTACAGTTTGCTGATAACTTACTTCCCTACAAGTTTAGTAATAAATATTGAGTTATGAACGGTTTTTATTTCTTAATTTATTTTGTTTTTGTTCGAAGGGCTCTTAAGTAACCCGGCTACCCAAAGTACAATTTCCCTTACAATACAGCTCTGTAATTCGATATTAGTTCAAGGAGCTCTCAAACGTGGCGTTCTCTCTTAATTCCCATTGTTGAAATCACAGGTGAACTCCATATATGTAGTTTGAAGTCTTTGATGCATGCCTAATATGGATTAATAATCCGTGGAGTGTATTTCATATACTTCATGTTAATTCATGGAGTGTATGTCATATAGTTCATGCCAATGCTGCACGAGTATGCTTTTCCGCTTTACAATTCCCTCAGGTTATTTGCTGAGCAAAATATAACAATTTGATGAGCACTTGAAGTACTATTTGTTATTGGTGGAATTAATTTGCATTGTAAGTAGGAAGAAGTGGTGATTATAGAGCGTTTCCATGCATTTTACTTGTGTAAGTAGTTAAGTAGAGTGGAGATACAATCATTCAATTCAGTCAATTCAAATTAGAGCAATAATCAAAGTGATGCTTAGAAAGCCCTTTAGGTTCCCAACGGATCTGCTTTACAACGAATTTCCGGATCTCTGAGTACGTTAACTATAAAATTTGCTCAAAATTAAAACTCTACCTATTTACTGGACCGATTTCATTTTTTTTTTTTATATCGTCAGCAAAGGTGAAGTCGATATCACTTTTGAACGTCATATTAAGAAGTCGACATTTCCTATTTGACTACCCTTGAGAAGATAAATAGCGAAACAAGCTCAGGGCTCAAAGTCTCTTTTAACAAGTATGTGGTTTAATTTATTGCATATACGTGGGTTCCTTACCGTATACTTAAGGCCGCACTGCATGCATACAAATATATTAAAAACAGACCAGACCACCAAAACCAGTTCTCAAAATGTATCTTACATGTTCCTCTTCCTAAAGCAAACAGTCTTCTGGCCAGACGGTGCCCTTCTTACTCACAGACTCATATTTACAATAAAATAAGTGATACCAAAGTTCTTAATAGGGACCGGCTATTGAAATATTTATGTATAGCAGTGTATCTATGTTCAATGTTTTCATGAAGTTTTTTTGTGAAATGTTATGTAGTTGGCTTGCTGCACGCTTTGGTGCTTACTGTAAGTGCAGCAAGCAATTGTTATACAAATACATAAGTAGACACTCATTCATATAAAAGAATGTCAAAAAGTTGACTTTTCTCCCTGTTATACAATGAACATCTAGACGCACCGCAAATTACCATCCATACCTAATTGCCATTCCACCAATTCGCACTAAGCGCTTCCAAACATCCTTCATAATGCGCACGGCAAAAGAGTGGAACTCACTACCTGCGTCTGTGTTCCCGAACGCATACAACCCGAATCTCTCCAAAGTTAGAGTGAACAGGCTTCTTCTGGGTAAGCTAACTCCATCGTCGACTCTATCTCTGTCGCCTCTGACCTAGACTAGAGTCACGAGCATACCTATCTTAAATAAAAAAATCTTCCCAGACGCGGTGGGATGAGCCGCTCTGCAGAGTAGTACAGAATAATTTACTTGACACGTCTGCTACTACTGCGGAGCGTGCGCACTTGCTGGCTGTGGATAAGTGGGAATTAGGTCTGTGGCTTCATGCACTACCATCGTCGAATATAGGCACTTTGTTTGACGACACTACTTTCCGCCTCGCCGCTTCCCTGCGACTAGGAGCTCCCTGTTGTTCTCCTCATCGCTGTCACTGTGGTGAAGCTGACAACTTGCAGCCGGAGTGTGGGTCGCTTAGCACGGCACGCGAACATTAACGAGCCCTCACCGTCACCGTCGGCGTTCCAGCTGTATTAGAACCCAATGGCTTGGCACGCGACAATGGCAAGAGACCGTACGCCATGTCTTTATTTCTATGGAAGGGGGGTAGACCTTTAGTGTGGGACGCAACGTGTATCGATACTCTTGCACCATCCTATCTTCCTGGCACAGCGTACAGTGCTGGCGCTGCTGCTGCGGCTGCGGAAACCTCAAGCTTCGGAAGTATAGTGACCTTATCAGTAACTATGTTTTCAAGCCGTTTGGGGTTGAAACCCTCGGGCCGTGGGGTCCGAGTGCTCATGGTTTGTGCAACGAAATCTCCAAACGGCTGGTTGACACTTCCCGTGACCCAAGGGCAGGTTTTTACCTTGACCAGAAGCTAAGCATTGCCATACAACCTGGCAATGCCGCCAGTCTCTTGAGTACATTACCAGTCGACAGCAATGCGGATGAATTTTTCGAAACCAAATTATAGTTTTTTAATAGTTTTAGTTAGGTTAGTGTATTACGGAACCCTAAAAAGCATTAGGTACGTTTCCATTGTATGACTTAAACTTTATATTTTCGAGTTAATTGAAGGAAGCAGTAATCCACCCCTTTATTACCCTTTTCCACCACCCCGTTAGGAGATGTGTGCCGGACGGGCGTGTTCGATGGGCACTGTAGGGTGAAAGGAGGGTGTATCCCTATTCCAGGCGTATCCCTAAACCTAGTCTAGGCCTCCTTGCCCAAACGGAGCTGACGTCCTGCACCTATAGGTTCGGACTGTCTGCAGACTGATGGCCGGTGGCTATGAGTTAAAGTCTTGACGGTAAAGGGTTTCTTGTTGATGAAATAATAACAACTGCTCGATAAGTCTTCAGTTTTCAGGAGACAGCTTGCGTAACTCTTCAGTAATTAATGGTACCATGCCGATGGCTACGAAGCTATGTATTTTCTCGCGCGCTTAAGTCCCTCGCTACTTTACCGTAACGAGGACCGCAAATTGTCTCCTGATTTGAATTTTATTTTTTACTATATTTTTATTATTCAAGTGTTACAAAACTGCTTATAAATAGCCTTAATATCAAAATAATCATAACATGTGATATACTGTTAGAATCGTCATTAGAATACCCAGCGATTGAGATACCTGTGGTTTCTGTCACATTTTTCACTGAAAATATTTTACAGTGTAAACACGTAAAACTAGTTTTTAACTAAATATTATTTTCCAAGTTGATTTATTTGAAAACCCATGAAGCTATTTCAGTAAACTAAACAGGTATCTCAAGCTGGCCCAATGACCCAACACAATATGATATTTACAATATCCCAATCTTGTTTGTCAGGACGGGACACGCCCTGAAACCCAAGATTGATAAAACAAATTAACAAAAAACAACACAAATTTACGACCCTTATAAACCCAATTAAGTGGGCTTTTCAGTAAGACTAGACAACTAATAGTACGTCCAGGGCTAGGTCTTTATCTAGGGTACCTGGACGCATCAACAAACTTTAAATCACGGCTATGTAGCCCACTCAATTGAAGTTTATAAGGGTTGTACTTACGTTTTCTTTAAGAAACACTATCACTTTTTAACTATAAAAACACTATTGTTTCTGAATCTAAATTATAAACAAAAACACTAAGCTTTTAACACTTTTTGGTGACGCATCGTCGCGAACATCTCTCCCGCCGTGCAGTGCAGTAGTCACGGTCTCTCTAGGCCAACTACGAGATGCCATTCACAAAAAAAAACGGCCTAAATCAGTCGTGCTCTGGCACTCGTCGACGCAGGACCTATGTCGGTTGACCTCCCACCGCCGAACACGCGTCACGCGTAATATATACGTAAATTATAGTGCGACTAAATATTTTTGATCTGAAAGTATTTTTTATTTTATTTGTGAATATGAATGAGGTTGTTCATTTAAGTAATATTTTAAGGGCCACTTGCGCGTTCCAGAAATAAATACAAATTATAAAAATTATAGACATGTTTTTCTATCTGACGTTTTCATCTATCAATAAGATTAAAATGAAATGCCATGCTATAAAATTCAAAGACAAGAAAGTAAGTTTAAGGTTAAGTATCGTAATGAATTCCGTCTATTGAACAGCAATGTTGGGAACTCAAAAAATACTAATTTCAGATTAACTAACCCAGTGTTACTTTTTAGTGGCGCAACACGTAGTAAGAGTTAAAATGTTAACTACATAACTCCGAGTTTACAAACTGTACATTTATATATTTAACCCGAATAAACATGCCCACTTGGCCTAATTAGGTAAAGTGGAACTATGTACTATTTTTTCTACAAACTTGGTATTATTTTACCTATAGAACATGGGTAGAATAGACAAAAGATATTATTATGGATCAAAGAAGTCACGAAAAAGTAAAATGATTAATAATTGCAGAAGGCCAGAGAAGCTGCGTAAGTACCTATTTATTTTTAATAGGGTGTAAGTTATGCTTTTTTACCAACATAATATTCGTAGTCAGGTAAATAGCAAATCCACTAGCGGTCACCCATCAACTGTAACAGTTTCTTTTTTAAAATGCATTACTATTACTGTTTTACCACAAATCGTGCAGAATAGTTCAACAGTGTTGTTGCCAAGACTGTAGGTGAAAAGCATATAAATTTCTCGCTGATAGATTCATATTTTGTTTGGTGTCATGCGGCTGCGGTCTGTTTCAATACAGGGAAACTTCAAACCTGCCTTTACCAATCAGTGTGTAACAAAAGCCCAGGAAAAATGCTGAAACGTCTAGAACAAAATAAATTTGCCTATTATGAAAGTAGAAGACAAGGCAAGACATCTTATCGCAAAATTTTCTTTGCGCCAAAACCTCCAACAAACTTCGATTATGGCTATATTGGCTATTCATGTCAGAAATCTGATTTGAATTCTGAAGATTACGAACAGGCCAAATCTAGTTTTCATGAAATTGAGGGCGAAACATGACTTCATACGGACCATCGTATGTCGGCATTAATGGCTTGTTTGATGCATCATTACGGACATATACATAAGAGCATTTACGTAACTCGTCATGAATAAACGTTGCTTGGTTTTGGTTGGATTTTCGCTGCGCCTGTGCTTTCTTAAATGCCTCATTCAGCTTATGCATTACGCTTGAAGTTGTATCATTATATCTTGTGCATGGTTGATAAAATTCTCCGGGTAGTCGTAATGTTTGACTGTATAATAATTCAGCTGTACTTGCGCCGACGTCTTCTTTGATTGCTGCTCGCAGTCCTAGAAGTACCGTAGGTAATTCTTGCGATCATGTTGATGAATTGAATCGCGCAGTGAGTGCAGTATTGAGTGTCCGATGGAAACGTTCGATCATCCCGTTGCACTGAGGATGGTAAGCAGTGGTTCGAGTGCGGTGTATGCCCATACGATGCATTAGTTTTTTGAACTACTCTGATTCAAATTGTCTGCCCTGATCGGTCGTAATTGTTACTGGGCATCCAAATCTGGCGATCCAACACTCGTAGAATGTGTTGGCGACCTTTTCTGCGGTTACGTCCTCCATTGGGCAGGCTTCTGGCCATTTGGTAGCCCGATCTATAATTGTCAACAAATACCGGTACCCGTTGGAAGTAGGTAATGGCCCGACAATGTCGATGTGGATATGTTCCAGTCGATTTGCTTGTTGGTAGCTAGCTAATGGTGATTTCATGTGTTGCTGTATTTTCGCTCGCTGGCACGGATCGCAGGCTCGAGACCAGTTGCCTACGTCACGGTTCATCGAAGGCCAAAAGTAACGGGCAGCGACGAGCTTCCTTGTGGCCCTTATTCCGGGGTGACTAAGGTTGTGAATCACCTGGTATGCAGGTTTTCGGAATTCTTGTGGCAAGTATGGACGAACGGAACTTGTTGACATGTCGCAAATAATCTTCGTGGTTGAGTTAGGCATGACGATACTTCTCAAGTCATACTTCCCAGTATTTCTTAAAGCTTCCAGCTCTCTATCTTCGGATTGTTTTCTTGCCAACTCATCGTAGTCAATTGGTGTTGGACAAGTTATGGTTTCTATTCGAGAGAGTGTGTCTGCGACTTGGTTGTCCTTGCCGGTGATGTGTTGAATATTTGACGTATACTGTCCTATATATTCAAGATATCTTGTTCTTCGTGGTGTTTCGTTGTTATTGGTGGCCGTCAGTGCATGAATCAATGGCTTGTGGTCCGTATAAATGATTAGATCGCGACCTTGCTATAGAAGAGCAGCGAATACATCTCGACGTTGTGTCTTTCCAAACTGCATAAAGCAAAATCTTTTGAGAATACCTTAATTCATCAAAGTGAGAATGTTGATTGAAAATAAATTGTAAATCCCAGTAATGCCCGTATGTGTAATGATCAATTAAATGATAACTGTTGGACAGAATTGAATGAATTAAATAATTCTACCATTTACTCCAGAACAAATAAAAGACATGTTGGATACACTTGTCACGGCTTATAATGAACGACACTTATTTAATTTCGATACGATCGAAAATATTACAGCTACGGAGTTACATTTTTCTGTCGGGCCAACCCACGAACAATTCCAGAGGACTCAAGAAGAAACTCCTTCCTTGGAACAATCACGGCGCCCCAAGACAGTGCTGGGGGCATATTTGATAATAATAATAATAATAATAATAAGTTTATTAGTACATCAAAAACAAAATCACAACACAGTACATAGCTTATGGAAACAGTGGGTTGTACTACCAAGTTTAAAATTATCGTCAGCTTTCCGGGCTCCTAAACTAGGTACGCAGACCTGTATCTTAGGAGTCGGAGATTTCGCGGCCTCAATTTATATAATACAATACAACCGTGACTTTTCTGTTAGTTTACAGTGGTTATTAACACAGCAAATGGTGTGAATAAATGTGGTTGTGTATGAGTGTGTATATGGGTGTAGTTTGTGTGTAGAGAGGTGTGTATGTGTAGTGTGTGTGATAAGCTTTCTTTCAAGGTAAATAAAGGTATGATAAAGTTATGAATCTATAGCCAATATTATGTATTTTCTGTTTCAACATAATTTAAGGATAAGAGTCATTTCCTTAATTTATTTTTAATTTCATGTAAGTTATATCTGTACTAGAACGGAATTATTTTATTTATTTTATTATACATGCGTGAACTTTGAGCCAACAATTGTCGACTTGTAAATGCAAAACGACAGGGGTTGGTTTTACATATAGGGAAGCCGTGGCGTCTCAGAAGCAGATTTTTGTCTAATGGAAGGTGGGAGTGTCTCCGCAGGACTGCACGAAGGACATATAGTTGCCTTACTGTGAGAACTTCGGCCTCAGAATATAACTCATCAGTAGGGTAGTCTCTAGGTTTAAAAAGCATCACTTTAAGAACCGCTCGTTGCGCACGTTCTGCAGGGACTATTGCGGTTTTGTAAGTACCGCCCCACACCGGGATGCAGTACATAATGATAGAGTGACAAAGGCTGAGGTACACAAGAGTCAGAATTTTGGAATTGGCGGAGTGCCTGAGTTCTTTAAAAATATATATTAGTCTTCTGATTCTAGTACAGAGTGCCTCTATATGCGCATGCCAGTTAAGTTTTTCGTCAATAATCACTCCCAGGTACTTAATATTGGGGACCGTGCTGAGAGCAAGACAGTTACAACTTACTGACTGCTGAGGGGGACAAGTGTGAGCTCTAATTTTATGAGAGAAAGAGGGTGGGGTTATTGATTGTGGGCGGTAGAACCTGATTAGTTTTGTCTTATCTAAATTCAACGTCAGCAAGTTAGTTGACAGCCATTCCATTATTAACCGAAGCGAGTATTCTGCTCTATCTCTGGCTTGCTCCCAGTTTTTGTCAAACACTAGTAGTGCCGTGTCGTCGGCATAAGAGAAAATTTCGCAATTAGAGATGGAGAGCTTGCATAGATCATTGATGTATATTAGGAAAAGTGTCGGTCCTAATATACTACCTTGTGGGATGCCATAGGTGAGCTTTTCATACGAACTGGTGACTGAATCAATGAGAACACACTGAGATCTATCACAAAGGTAGACTTTAAATAATTTTAGAATTACTCCACGTACTCCTAAGCTTTCTATCTTTGAAATAAGTCGAGGGACAGGGACCGTGTCAAAAGCTTTAGTTAAGTCTAAAAAGATGCAATAGCAGCTCAGTTTATTATCTAATTGACTTACCAGACTGTTTGTGAAGGCAGCAACGGCATCCTCCGTACAAATTCCAGATCTAAAGCCGTACTGGTTTGGAGCTATTAATTTATGTTTTTCCAGAAAGCTGACTAAACAATTGTTCAGAATTCTCTCCAGAATTTTTGAAAGCGTACTCAGAACAGAAATAGGTCTATAGTTTGTGACTCTGTCTCTGCCCCCGTTTTTATATATAGGATGTACGACGGCTCTCTTAAAAGCTTTAGGGAAGATTCCAGAGTCTATGGACAGGTTACAAATATGAGTGAGTACGGGGGTTAAGGTAGTACGCGAACTCTTGATAACTCTGGCTGGAATATCATCCCATCCTGTAGCGCATTCATTACGGAGGTCATGGATAATTCTACTTACTTGTTCCTCATCCACAGGGAGGATTACAAGAGAGTTAGATAATTGACTGGGTGGTGGTGCTACAGCAGCGGTGATGGTGCTGGCTCCAATTTTCGACGCCAGGTTTGTACCTATATTGACAAAGAACTCATTGACTTTGTTTGCCGATATTTTAACGTCAACTGAATCACTCAGAAGTTCACGAGGGGATCGGGTTTGAACATTTGTATTCGTGATAGATTTAATCACTTTCCAAGTTGCGTTAGGATTATTTTTGGCTTTTAGAAATTCTTCCTTTTCAAATGCTCGCTTCAACTTTCTCATTAAGGTATTACAAAAGTTTATATACCGTGTGTATGTTATTTTAAGTATGGAGTCGTCAGGCTTCTTCCTGACTTCCATATGCATTCTATCTCGGTTTCTTAGACAACGAACCAGGCCGGTGCTCATCGACGGTTTTAGAACCCTGCATTTTTTGTGAGTTCTGGTTATTCGGCTGTGATTAGTAAACACACGTTGTATATTATCAATAAACAGATTAGTTGCTTGGTTGGTGTTTGTACAAGTTAGGATGGGACTGAAGTCGATGTCGTCCAGTTCTTTATGAATAGCTTCATAATCATACTGTGACGATGTTCTTTGCCCATTACATCCCGAGCTGGAATTGAGGGGCAGAAATAAACAGATAGGCTGAAACTGTACTGTCATCTGTGTACCCCACAATACCAAGCCGAAGCAGGTCATTGATGTGCAGCAGGAAAAGAGGTGTAGAGAGAACAGACCCCGGAGGAACTCCGACATCAATAGCCATAAGGTCAGAAGAGCAGCCGTCAACAACTACTCTGATCGACCGTTCACTAAGGAAACCTGATATCCAGCTACAAAAGTCAGCTGGGATGCCATAAGCAGGAAGCTTGCTGAGCAGAGCAGCGTGCCAGACCCTGTCAAAGGCCTTCGAGATGTCAAGCGATACAGCCAGTGCTTCGCCGTGTTTCTCGATTGCTTCGCCACAGCAGTGCTTGACATACACAAAAAGATCGCCAGTTGACCGTCCCCGGCGAAAGCCATATTGACGGTCACTGAGGAGACCATTGTCTTCAAGGTAGATCAGCAACTTATTGTTCAGTACCCTTTCCATAACCTTACACAGAATGGAGGTAATGGCGATCGGACGGTAATGGGCAGGGTCTGCACGGTCGCCCTTTTTGGGCACTGGTTGTACATTTGCAAGCTTCCAGAATTTCGGCACCGTTCTTTTTTCAAGAGAGAGGCGGAACAAACTTGTCAATACAGGAGACAGTTCAGGCGCACACTGCTTCAACACTCTCGCTGAGTCACGTCTCGAGGAGTCACAATGAGGTACAGTAGGTGGTTGCTCAAAGCCAGATGTAAATTGCTTGCAAAAAGAGATGCAAATAAATTTGCTTTCTCAGTTGCAGAGTGAGCCAGCGACCCATCAGGTTTTATCATAGGAGGTAAAGTGGGACGACAGAAATTCGTTTCAACCGCTTTAGACAGGGACCAGAACTGTTTACTACCCGGAGTGTGTGAAGCCAGCATGGCCCCGATACGTCCGACATGGTCAAAACGTGCCCTACGTAAAACCCGCTTGCAGAACTTGGCGGCAGAATTAAAGGCTCGTTTCTTCGTATACTAATGTTATTCTTTGTTCTCCTAATTTTAAATTTAAATGGAATATTAACTTATTTAATAATAGAATAGAAGCTTTCAATCGACTTATTTACCTAAGTAATCAGACTTTTAAATATACATATTTCTTTGATACCAACAAACATCTGGAATATAATTATAAAATGTTTTCTAAATATACAGGCAAAGTCAACGATAGGGCTATTGTAAATATCTTTCAGAACTTGAATAGATATATACAGCTAACACTAAACTCTGAATATGGATATAACTGTGATAGTTTAGGTATCGTTAATAAGCACAAAAGTAGTAAAATCGACCAGATACAACCTGGTACTATTCCTTACTACTTAAAAAAAAAAAAGATAGTGTTGGATAGAGATTCATTTTTTCGTTGATAAACAGGTGTCAACTGTAACACATCTAAACGAGTCTGTAGATAGTTCATTATGTAATCGTTTGAACATCTTTCACCAAAATATGTGTGGCCTAAATAATAACAAAGATGTGTTCGAAATATATCTACGTGTGTATTAGCGAGCATTTTCTTAAAGAAGAACTAGTTTCTTTGTTAAACCTTTCAATTTAATTTAATTTTCTTTGTTAAAGTACAATGTTTCATCATATAATACCAGATTAAATAAGCTAAGCAGATGGACTATTATCCTAGCAGAAACGGATAGGGAATACGAGGATCTTCCCATTGCCAAAAAATTACATAAAATGGACAGTTTTGAAATATGCTGTGTCGAAGATGTTTCAACAGGCCTATCTGTGTGTTGCTGTTATCGTACACCTTATGAAAAAGCTTTAGACACTTTTATGATGAGACTAGAAAAACTATTATAACATTTCTTTAACAAGAACTGTGTTATTTGCGGTGACTTATCAACTCACAATAAAAAAAGAAATGACTTATTAAATTTATTGACATGTTACAACTTTAGACCTCTAATTAATTCGACTACATTTATTCGAAATGACTCACGATCTTGGATAGACAACGTCTTCACCAATTTGTCAGACGATTGCGTGATTATTTGCGATGTTGACCACAATGGTTTGGCAGATGGACATGCAGGATTACTTTGCAGTACATTTTTCAGAAGTAAAGAACTATATAGGAATATAAAAACCAGTGGTGTTCATTTGAACACTACTGGTTTTTATATTCCTACATAGTAACCAAACGGATTTTTAATGCAAATACAAGAAGAAACTTTAGAATTTTGCTATTAAATCACGACTGGAGTGATTTCGGAATAAACTAATTTTTAAAGCAATTCGAAGAAATGTTCACACGCTGTTTGAGGAAAAGGAAACTGCAGGTACACTTAACGCGTAATACGCAGCTGCGCTGGGTAACTAAGGGTGTAAAGGTTTCTAGTAAAATGAAACGATTTCTCTGTGCTGGCAAAGGGAAGAGACAAAATGATACTGTGAAGGATTGTAGGCAAAATTACATCGCTCTGTACAGGAAAGTAATAAAGATGTCCAAAAGCTAACAGTACAATCTGAATAAGCAAAATCAATGAACATGTCAAAAGGTGTTTGGAAAGTTATAAACAAACATAGAAATAAGAGTGTCAAAAACAATACTAAACTAATTTTAAAATCAAATAATAAAATTATGTCAGAACCATCAGATATTGTGAATATCTTTGCCAGCAGTTCCACCTTAATTCAACAATTACTACATGCTCAGGGGCTGCCATGGATATTCTACGTAAAAGTGCAAAAAGAGTAACAAATGACTTTGTCCTAGACCCTGTCACTCTCTTTGGGATATTCAAATTGGTGAAAAAAATGGACGACAAAAATCTTGTGGCTATGATGACATAAATATATCTGTAATAAAGGACAATATAGACGTACTGGCGGAATCATTTAGCATTTTTTATAATAAGTGTTTTGATGAAGGGATTTTTCCGGATCAAATGAAGATAGCCAAAATAATACCTGTACACAAAAAAGGTTCTAAAACAGACCCGAAGATGTACAGACCAATCTCATTATTACCTATTTATTCAAAAATACTAGAAAAGCTAATTAAAACTAGATTACTCAGACACTTCAACCTAAATGGAGTGTTAAGTAGAAGACAATTTGGTTATCAGAAAAAGGTTGGGACACAAGATGCAATATCGACTCTAATTAAGGACGTAGTTAGAAGATTGGACGACAAACAGAAAGTAGCTGGGCTTTTCTTAGATTTAAGTTCAGCATTTGACACGGTGGATCATAAACTACTGCTGAAAAAACTTGAGCACGACCGTGTCAGGGGCAAAGTACGAGTATTAGCACTTCTCATGTCATATTTAAAAAACAGGAAGATGTTCGTGGAGGTCAAAGCAGTGGTGTCACAGACAACTTTCTCAGGTAAAAATAGTCCATGTGATGAAACATACAGGTTGAAGTGTCGTGGTAAATGAAAGACATCTGCTCTGGATAACACGTCGATTTATTGTGCCCTCACATAGATTGAGCGTACATGATCTTAATATATTGCTTACTTAGCTAATCCTAATAAGGTATGGTTACACACACATACATAATAATACTAATGATACTTACTTACATACACTACACCTCCGGGGGTAAAAGAAAAAAAAATCAGAGCTCTTGATTTTTTTTTTACATTAGGTTATTAACACAGCTAATTAAAAATACAAATATATACTATTAACTATGGTACAATTTAGTCCTATCCTTATGAATTAATTCGATTTTATTATGTTTTAGAATTTTCACATTAGGGCCCATTTCCTCTAACACCTTATAAGGGCCTTCAAAAATATTATCCAATTTCTTTGTTCGTTCACTTTTGACTAAGACTAAATCATCTTTATTATATGTAACAGGATTACATTTCTTATCATATGCTAATTTTCTATTTTCCTTACTAGCCTCTAAATTATGTTTAGCTTCTTTAGCCTATATCTTAAATCTAAAGAGTAGTCATTTGGATTATATAATGGATCTAATCTATTACAATTCTTAATATTACTAGGAATATTACACGACCTGCCGAAAATTAGTTCGAAGGGCGTGTACTTCGTCTCTGAGTGAACTGTATTATTATAACTGAAACACCAAAATGGTATCCAGTGTGACCATAGCCGTTATTGCCTGAATAAGTCCTTAGAAAAGCGCCTAAATGTTTATTAGCATTTTCGAGAGAACCGATTGATTGGTGGTGGTATGCTGTGGACAGTAATTTTTCTATTTTTAATAATTTGCAAACTTCAACCATAGTGCTTGAAACAAACTCTGAACCTCTATCAGTAGCTATAACTTTAGGTATACCGAATCGTAAAACAAAATTTTGTATAAATGATCGTGCTACAGTTACGGCTTCTTTATTTTTTATAGGATATGCTTCAATAAATTTAGTTAATTCACATTGGATCGTTATAAGGTAACAATTTCCATCCTCGTCTTTATCTAAAGGACCCACCAAGTCTAAAAATATTTTTTTGAAACCTGTCGACGCAGTCGTTGTGATCGTCATCGGCTGTTTTGTGTACCTACTATATTTAGTCTTTTGACATGTAGAACACTTTTTTACAAAATCAATAACATCTTTATCGATACCTGGCCAGAAATATCGTCTCTTGATGTTGTTAGTCATCCTGCAGACACCCGCATGTCCACTGGTAGGCAGTAAATGAAAGTCATTTAAAATAAATTGTTTTGCATTATCGTTATCTATTCTTTCTATTCCTCTTAGTATGCATACTCTCGGACCGGTCCAATATTTTAATGT
This sequence comes from Dicycla oo, assembly GCA_948252095.1. NCBI lineage: Eukaryota > Metazoa > Arthropoda > Insecta > Lepidoptera > Noctuidae > Dicycla > Dicycla oo. Next base: position 12,127,613 of record OX411713.1, on the reverse strand, counting down.
TTGTATTTCACTACACAAACCTTTTATGAACTCTTCATTTTCATTATTTTTAATTATGCATACTTCTTTTACTTTTATATTATTGCTAAACTTCTCTAACTTAGTCACAAATTCGGCTCGCGAGAAATGTGCCCTGAAGTTGAGGTAGGGATGTAAGCGAGACACTCGTCTTCAGCATTTATCAAATTATCTCTTCTATATTTATCCACTTTGTCTTTCTCTAACAAAATCATCTCCACGACATCACTCGGCTTCCTCAGTAACTCCACGACTCTAGGCTGATCAGACCCTTCGTCGGTGGGTTTACTAATTGGCGGTGATACATGCTTACTCTTCTCATCTATTCTCCTTTTTTGTGCTCTAGTCAAGACATTAACTTCCGAAATTATCTCATTCATACTCTTTAATTCACTGGAAGTCACATTCACTCTGGATAATGCATCCGCGACTACATTATCCTTCCCTTGCACATACACTATTTTAAAATCATACTCCTCAAGAACTAAACGAAACTTCAACAGCCTGCTAGAGGGATCTTTCATGCTAAACAAATAAATAAGTGGTTTATGATCTGTCATTATAGTAAAATGCCTACCAAATAAATACGGCATAAAGTACTTTACTGCCCAGACTATAGCAGTAAGTTCTTTTTGTATTGTGGGATAGTTTAATTCTGCCTTATTTAAAGGTCTACTAGCATATGCTACGGGTCTTAAGTCATTGTTACACAAAACTGCACCGATAGCTACATCTGATGCGTCAGTCTGTAAAATAAATTCGTTAGATTCTGCGAAATCTGGGTACTGAAGTATGGGTGGGCTAATTAACTTTTGTTTTAAGATCTCAAAAGATTTTTGACATTCCGCTGTCCAATTAAAAACTACATTCTTTCTGCACAGTCGATTTAAAGGTAGTGTTATCTCAGCAAACGCTGGTACAAATTTACGATAGTAATTGCAGAAAGCTACAAATCGTTTCACTTCTTCTACATTTTTGGGTACGGGGTAATTTTGTAAAACTATTGTTTTTTCTGGATCAGGTAATACTCCATCAGCAGAAACTAAATGTCCAAGGTACAGTATTTCCTTTTTTAAAAATTGGCATTTTCCCGGATTTAATTTTAAGTTTACTTTTCTCAGCCTTTCGAGTACATCAATCAAATTTTTATTATGGGAATTTAGATTTCGCCCAAAAATTATTAAGTCATCAAGATAAATAAAACATTTGTCCTACGTCAGACCGGACATAGCTATAGACATTACTCTACTAAAGTTACTGCACGAAGTTTTTAAACCCATGGGAAGACGTTTTAATTGATACTGACCAGAGCTAGTGGAGAAAGCAGTATATTTATGACTATTAGGGCATAAAATAACTTGAAAATAACCTTGACTTAGGTCTAAATGAGTGAAATACATTGAGCCTGAAAGTGAGTCCAAAATGTCGGTGATGTTAGGTAGTGGGAACTTATCATTGAGTTTTCTATAGTCCACTACCATACTTTACCTACAGACTTTTATACCTTGACTTTATACCTTCAGACTTTTTGGGAACGAGTAACACAGGACTGTTCCACTCTTCTATTATATCGTCTTTCAACATTTGCTTAATTTGTCTATCAATCTCTGGCTTCAATGATTGAGGCAATCTATAAGGTTTAACATATGAAGGACTAACGTTTGGTGTTATGGATTGTTCGTAAACGTTGGTGGTGGCTAGCTTATCTCCTGGCAGAAAAAACACATCTGAATATTTTGAACAAATTGTTTTGAGAGAACTCTTTTCTTCAGAATTAAGATGATTTAATTTTAACAACGATAGTAAAGTTTCGGCTCTATTAGTATTTGCATTAGTCTTATCAAAAGAAAACATATTATATTCGCTTAAAAATTTAACTTCTGGATTAAAATTTTCTAATCTGACTTCTTTATCTCTAATATTAAGTATTCTGATCGGTATCCTACGATTTTTAGGTCTAACTATAGCTCCTGCTAAAAAAATATCTTTCTCTATCTCTCTCGAGCAAACAACACAATCACCTTCCGCATCAATACTTAATTCTACAAAATGGACCGATTCACTTCGGGCCGGTGATATAAGACAATTATTATTAGTAAACGTTAAGTCAAGTCTAGGCGAAATAGGTAAATAAATTAGTTTACCCGAATTATTAACAACTAACACGTTGTTAGCCAAATCGATATTACAGCCATAAGTAGATAGAAAATCTAAGCCTAAAATACCTGTTGCCTTGAATGGTAAATTTTCAAAAACGTAAAACTTATGAAAAAACGCGTCATTATTTTCTGTAACAAGTTTTAAGGTTACATGGCAGGCCAGATGGCGTGGTTGGTTAAGATACCACCTGCCATGCCGCTGGTCGTGGGTTCGATTCCCATCCAGGACAAACATTTGTGTGCATGAACATGTCTGTTTGTCCTGAGTCTGGGTGTAATTATCTATATAAGTATGTATTTACAAAAAAAAAGTAGTGTATGTAGTTTATCAGTTATCTGGTTTCCATAATACAAGCTCTGCTTAGTTTAGGATCAGATGACCGTGTGTGAACAATGTCCTAAGATATTATTATTATTATTATTATATCCCAACGAGTTGATTTGTCCTCCTATGCCGTTTATAGTAGTGCTATTATAACATATAGGCAAGTTATCGGGTAATTCATTTTTTCTAATAATAGATATTGACGCACCCGTACCTACTAAAAAGAGTAATTTCTGTTATTACAATAAAATGACACAAATTGACATCGTCCTATACAAGCCAAAATATAATTATTAAAATCGAAAAAACTGCTTTTTAGTCAAATTTTGGGAATTAACATTTTCATTAGAATTTTGGGAGACGACCTCATGCGCCGAAGCTTGCGCGGGTTGTATGGGTTGCGTTGAAAAAACATTATTACGGCTGTGATTATTTCCTCGTCTGTTACCACGATGGTAATATCGGCCATTGTTACAATTCGCCTGTGATAAATATCTACCGCGGTTAGAATTCTGAAATGATCTTCCGTAACTACGGCGGTTATAATTATTAAAAGGTCCATAATTGCGTCCAAGTTGACCTTGACCCCTCGGTCCTGAAGAAGGTGTAAACTTACCTCGACCTCTTCTGGAATACTGCATGACGTCCGGCTTAGAGGACGTAGAAGGCGTTGATACATCTTCGTCCTTAGCACCTTGTATGGCGTCCTTGAGATTGCTATAGTTGCGAGCGGCCACAATGGTGCTTGGCGTTCTCAGATAGGCGACCTTTTACTACGAATTTTATTAGTAGAATTTTTCCCGAATCGTCTAACATATCCGCATACATTTCCACTGCATCAATCAATCGTTTCGTAGTGTCCTCCCTACCATCCATAAGGGGAATTAAGTTACACGCCCGATTGTCTCCTGTGCACACTGGCGTACCACAAGGCTCCATACTGGGCCCAATATTTTTTATCACGTTTGTTAATGACCTTTTACAACACATGAGGGAAAAAGCTGCGGGATCTATCCAGCTTGTGGTGTTTGCCGACGATACCAATCCGGTTGTTTCGGCTGACAATATAATCGTTCTTAACTTCATAGTTAATCAAAGCTTAGATATCTTCCACAGGTGGTTTGCTGTTAACGGTCTTAACGTTAATGCTAGCAAGACCAATGTTATGCTTTTTCGTTCCACTTCCAATAATAAAGATAGCGTTAACTGCGTCATAATTGGAGAAACAGTGAACGGTGTCCGGGTGGTTAAGTTTCTGGGAGTTTATATCGATAGCCAGTTAAAGTGGAAACAACTTAGAGAAAGCAATCAGCTCTGCCTGTTACGTACTAAGAAGTTTAAGAAATGAGGTAACCACAAAACATTTAAAAATGGTCTATTACGCATTAGTTGCGTCAAAACTAAGATACAGCATACTTTTCTGGGGAGGAAGTTATGATTACAATACTTAAAAAGCTTTTGTAATTCAGAAAAGAGCAGTCAGAACAATAACTACAATTCAACATTTAGTTATAGATATTCAGACACGATTTGAAAATCGTTATTGAATAAATGAATGAATGAATACGCTTCTCTACTTTGACCCACTTTTACCGTTTGAATATATTTTAAAATTTGTTCTGGTTCAATAAATTAAGCCAATTGCGCACCTACTCTAATGGCACGATCATCTATTCCGTATAAGACACAATCTACTGATTGTTTACCGTAAATTTTGAATCTATTATAAAATTCTATTTCGCGTAATAATAGTGCTCCAATGATTCGCCGTACTTAACACGCTTAGCCAACATTTTCGTCAACAGTTCGGGGTAGTCCTCAAGACAAAGAAATGATTCAATTAGTTTTTTCTTCCATTCGCCCCAAGTATAACGAAGGGAAGGTAAACTTTAGTACCAGGATTTGCTACCCCCAAAAGTTTAGGAAGAGCGTAGTGAATTATTTCCTTTCAGACCATCCGTATATTTCAGCACATTCTTCTACTTTAGTGATCCATACTCCATACTAACAGTTTGCTCTTTACTTAGGGGGTCAAAATCCGGCAAAACATTACTAATAACTAGCAGCTTGGGCTTCTCCGAACTCTAGACGTTTCTTAAGATTTAAAAAAAAATATATTTAATAATATATTTGTTTCAGATTCCGTATTCCCATTAGATGTGTAAGCTTGGATTGACTCATGGTAATCCGAGCTGTCACTGATATGCTCCATCCGCCTGGAGCCGCCTCTCCTTGCTCGTGACCTCCTTCTGTATTTCCTTGTCCTCTCGCGGCCTGTACCAACAAGCGAGGAAGCCGTGATATTTTACCTTTTCCGATTCCTACACGGATGCTGCATCCGGTCTTCAATCCTTGTTAAAAAAAACTGCTCGACAACGGTTAGAATTAAAGAATTTTCTAATAGTGTTCCTAACTTAGATTCTTTTAAAAAAAAAATTGTATGGAACAGATGCTGCAAATAATTTTAAAAACTTCTACGTCTCTTTAGCTATTCAAAAAGGTATATCATCTACTAGGTATGTTCATAAAATCTTAAAGTAATGTTATTAGAACAACAGTTACAAGTGGTAGTACAACGTAACGGAACTTCGATACAAAGTAATCCGGCTTACTCTACCTGGCACCTTTAAACAATGAAAAAAGAGTCGGGTAGGCATTTTCTGTGCTCGAGAGACGTGCGGTGTCAGGTATTTATGTCATTTTGAATGTTTGAATAGTCAAATCGTGGATCGCGATGTTTGTTAAGTCTGCTCATGCGATTCTTCCGTGGTAGATGTGTTATCCGTGCTCTCCGATAATTTTCAGTAAAAACTCGACTTAGCTTGGATTTTTGGACTTTTATCTTCTGTGTGACGTGGCTTGTAACTGGACTTTGATTTGTATTGTGAACATGGCAACATTTACCAACGAGGAATATGCTGACATCCTAATGTGTTATGGATTTTGCGAAGGAATGTCGTTGCGTGCACGTAATGAATACTTGCTACGGTATCCTACTCGCCGAGTACCTGATATTGGTGAGAATTTATCGAAGACTGCGAGAAACTGGTTCTGTTCTAGTACGTCGAACTGACATGGGACGACCTCGTATTCTTGATGACGACGACGAAGATAATCAAATACGACGTCTCTTTGAAGCCGACCCTGGTTGGGTCGGCTTCAAATGTTGCCGCTCGACGGCTTGATATTTCCCAGTGGAAAGTCTGGTTCGTAATGCACAGTTCTGGACAATACTCTTACCATTACACGCCAGTGCAAGTAATTGAGGAAGGGGATCCATTGAGGCGACTAGACTTCTGCAGATTTATGCTCAATGGCGATATTGAAGATCCGTATTTTTTAAAGAAAATCATGTGGACAGATGAATAGAAATTTGAAAAAGACGGCATCATAAATTATCATAACGCCCATTATTGGGCTCCCAAAGCGCAAGGTAACACCAACAAAAAAAGACCAAAACGGAAGAATCGCATGAGCAGACTAAACAAACACCACGATCCACGATTTGACTATTCAAACATTCAAAATGACATAAATACCTGACACCGCACGTCTCTCGAGCACAGAAAATGCCTACCCGACTCTTTTTTCATTGTTTAAAAGTGCCAGGTAGAGTAAGCCGGATTATTTTGTATCGAAGTTCCGTTAAGATTTTATGAACATACCTAGTATATAATATACTTTTTTGAATAGCTAAAGAGACGTAGAAGTTTTTAAAATTATTTGCAGAATCTGTTTCATACATTTTTTTTTAAACTCTTCTAAGTGAGGAACACTATTAGAAAATTCTTTAATTCTAACCGTTGTCGAGCAGTTTTTTTTAAGCTGTTAGTAGTAGGTTCAGTATTTGTTGACCTTTTTTAATTAATGGACATGTCTTCTGATTAGGTACATCAAAAAACCGACTCTAGGAGCTCTAATCCTAAAGAAAACCACTAAAAAGCCAAAAACTAAAGGATTTTCTTTTTTAATCTTTAAAATTCAATATCTCCATAAAGGTAAAGTTTTGGAAACCTTTATTACAGAATCAAATCTATCAGAAATGACCTGAATAATAACGTCTGGAGGGACAGGCGTGTAGAATAGCCTATGCGGGATGAAGACTGGAGTACAATCGACGTCTGGATTGCACGTCGATTCACATAACCTTATTTGTCCGTTTCAAGATAAATGGGTGACGGTCAGATGGCGTCTGTAGCTAACCCAAGCAAATAACGCAAAGCGGTACCTGGTCTTCTGGTTCTCCTGGATGTATCCGTCTGAGCTGGTGGCCACCTTGCTCTCCCGTTCACTGATCACTTGAAATTAAAGTTTATTTCTATTGCGGATGCGATGAATTTAGATTAAAAAAAACGTGGTTTTTCGCGGTGAGATGAAACGCATCCGGACGGCGCGGTTGTAGTTTTACATCTGACAGCCATCATTAGCTGTCACTGGATCCTCTAAAGCCCCTGACACACATGTCCGCGGTAGCAATAAGCCTAAGGCAGGACTACAGACACCTTTAACACCGCCCACAATTGAAAAAAAAGTAAGGGGCGATAACTTGCCACACCAACGTCCTTTAATATTCAGTACGACTTTCCCTGTAACCCTGTATACTCAATAAGTGTAGGCGGACTGGTCCACCAAATAAATAAAAATACATATTAAACGGATGAAGTAAGTACCTGGATTTAGCCACCAACATCAAATTATCAGCTATGATTTTCTTAATTTAAAATAAACTCATTAGACCAATTATAATCCGATTTATAAACCCAATTTGAAACCCTATCCAGTAAACGTCATCAAGGTGTAATTAAGTCAAAAACCCACCAAACCGCCCTGTTCTCAAAAAGTTTTCTAGGAATGGCTCCAAAAATATTCAACAAACTACCTAAAGGTATAAAAGCCTCGAAAGATTTAAATACCTTCAAAAAATCACTGCATAAGTTCCTAATAGATAAAACATACTACAACATAAATGAATATTTAGAAGAAAAATAAAAACCGTTGACTCATTCTCAGATGTATTTGTTAGTTATATATTTTAGTTAATTTAGTAAGTTTAACTAGCTATTAATTGTTACCTTAATTTGTATGGTTCGGTTTATGTTTATTTTATTGCTAAATATTTAACGCAACTACTTTGCAGTATATTTTATAATTTTATAGTCTATTACTGTGTAAACAAATTTGTACGCCTTGCAAGGCAGCGCATAGTGATACAATATTTTATTTTTATTTTATAACATCATGTACAACATTATACCTATGTGTCACAAATAAATAAATTTGAATTTGAATTTGAATTTATAATCCGTAAAAATCTTTCAAATCATACCAGTAACGACTATTTTTAAACATTCATTATTAAAATAAGATCGTTGTGAACGTGAAAATAAGAAAATTATGAGAATTCTCTTACGACCCACTTCTGAACTGTAAACTACAGATCAGAAGTAAAGAGGTTCGCAATAGAAAACTAAACATATTATTTAAACACAAACATTTTAATTCCTTTTCCTCCACAATATTTGTCCAAACACAGAGATACTCGTATATATCAACAACATAATAAGTCCTGTACTTACTTGCTACGATTAAAATTGCACAAATTTGTTACGCTATTAATTTATGCGTGTTCACTGCTCGGCGTCTCGAACAAGAAGGCCCGCTGTCAGTTGTCTCCCATAGTGAATAATAGTGAATGTCGTGATGAACGAATAATCGATTGAGTGACATACGAATATTACTCGAATAAGTAATTAGGGTTACCAGATACAAGCTAACACTATATCCGTTTCTGCAGACGTGACAACGTCTATGCAAAGTTTGCATAGACGTTGTCACGACAAACAAACTTTGGCATTGATAATATTAGTTAGGAAGTTAGGATAAAAGCCTCCAGTAATAAAGGGCGTGCCCACTTACTTATAGCCGTACATGTGGTCGTAACTCGAAGTCACAAATGATAAACTAGGACCATCGAAGTAAAATAAACAACGAGGTAAATTACTAATAACAAAACAAAACCAAGGTCAGCAAGACGACCAGTCACCACAAGCAGCACGCGTTCACGAGCATAACGCAAAGATCAGCCATTACCCCCTCGCCATATTTGAGGGAAGAAGACAAGCCGACCCCCGACGCTACCGCAAGCAGTGACATCTAAGGGAGCATGACGAACTTGCTACCGGTTGCTCAGGCAGGAAAATATATGATCAATTGTCAAGGTTACTAACTCACTACATATTGCAATACCACTCATAAAAAAAAAACATTGAAATGAGTAGATCATGTCAATAATAATAAAATTAAAATAAGTTGACCTTTACAGTCAAAGAAAATAAATAATTATATAAACCTGTCAGTAGGTAATCTAATTCTGGAGAAAGAACATAAACATTGTCTTAAGTTAAGCACACCGACCAACTATTCTCATCGTTTAAGTTGTGACGGACTCTTTTCCGTCGGTGGTTGTCAGTGAAAATGCTTTTAGATTTCAACGCAAGTTTATTTTAAAGACGGCCAAAAGATATGCCAGCCTGAATGGCATCCGCAGCATGATACTAAAACTTAACCTAATTACTAAACCTAACTAAAACAAAGAAGGGCGCCAGGAGGGTTTTAGACAGGAGACGGTAGGCGCATGGAACCCTTCCAGTCCCCAGAACTGCCGGCTGGGCATGAATCTTCACCACAAAGTTGTGAACGATTTCGTTAATAAAAGGATGTTGTACAAACAATTTGGCACGAACATTTATGCAATTATTCCATTGAATTCTCCAACAATCAAAGGGCGTGACGGTATGCTGGAACAATTGACACCATAATATAAGTTTAATCAAGTAACATTTCCGAATGGGTTAACACTACTAGTAATTTTTAATGCAACTCACCCCTTTATTGTTCAAGATATTCACTAAATAAAATTGATTTTTCGTATTAATAGCTGGATATAATATTTATAATATTGACATGGCGGTACATTGAGAACATTCGCTATTAAAGCGACACACATCTGTCACCGACTAGTCTTTGCGCTGCAATGTGTCCTTCAAACTCACAATCGCCTTTATAACTGTTATTCATAGTATTGAGGATAATAATGAACTTTTAAATTGTTACAAACACAAAAAGACGATTTCTCGCGATGACCGGGTTTGAACGCGCGACACATGACACCGCAGTCCACAATCAAAGCTAATGTGCCATCTATTATATTAATTACGTATTCTAAATTTGGGGTCGTTCATCTCTCGTATAATGACGTCATTACAAAGTAATCGCTGATAGATTAGTAAGCCTTTGAAAAAAGGTTTTAGCTTTAAACGCATTGGAGGGCAAATCTAGCAAAGAAGAGGGTAGCTTGTTATAAAAGGATATACCAAGCCCAACAAATGAGTTATGAACCTTATGAAGCCCGTGAAACGGAGCACGTAATTTGTCCTTATTTATTTTCTGATGATAACATTGTTAATATCACTGTTTTTAGTGTATAAATGTATATTTTGTCCAATATAAAGGTATAAGATGTTGGCGAAGATGAATTGTGATGCCACCGTGAGAATACCAATATGTTTAAAAAAATCTCTTAGAGAAACTCTGTCACCGAGCTGGTAAATTGCTCGAACAGCTGACGAGCTGTTCGAGAAATTTACCAGCAGCAGAAACGTCTGAAGAACAAATATACTTTGAATTTCAGCGGCTTTGCCCCAGAGCAGCATACCGTATGACATAACGATATGAAAATAACTAAAATAGACTGACCGAGCTGTATCAACGTCAGTGTATTATCTTACTTTTCTGACGGCATAGGCGGCTGAACTGAGGTTTCCCGCTAGGCTTGATATATATGTGGGCCCCGCTGAACTTTGGCATCTACTGTTATACCCAGAAAAACTGCCGAGTCTACCGTTTTAAGCACCTCTTTATCTAGAACGATGTTGGGTCCTACATTTGTAAAATTCGGTAAGGAAAACTTTACACATTTCGTGTTCTTATTAGCATTAAGAACTAAGTTATTTGTTGTAAACCAATCCGTAACCATTGAGGGCACTGTTTACGTCGTCAAACTCTTCTCTACTCTTTAAATAGTAACGGTAAGTACACTAAGAACAAGAATGGTCCCAGTATTGAGCCTTGAAGTACACAAAACTGAACTGGTAGCCTGGAAGATTTCACACCATTTACATCTACACATCTACATATTATGTAAAATATGAATTTATAACTTTAAGACCTTAGTTTTGGACACCATATTGATGTAGTTTACGCAAAAGCGTGTCATGGTACACGCAACCAAAGGCTTTGGAGAGATCATAGAAAATTTTAATAGCATTCTGCGAATTCTATCATAATAAAATATATACTTATAATTTTATTTTTATTTAAAGTTTATTAAAGCACATTCGATCGAGTTCGTTGTCTGATTTAACAGACCCTAGAACCCCCAAAATGTCAATGCATTAGAGTTACTATTGGATATGAGTAAGGTCTACGATAAGTTATCATACAAAATATTACTAGATAAACTTTACCAAATTTGTGTTAGAGGCGCCGCACATAAGTGGTTTTGCTCCTACCTAAAAAATCGCACTCAGTACGTTGAAGTAGATATAATCCCGCACACTGGTATAATAATTCACGTAAGATCACAAGCAGCGAATGTAACCATGCATATACCACAAGGTAGTGTGCTAGTGGTAGTGTGTACTTTTTTTAATCTACATAAATGACTTGCCGAAAGAAATAAATGCCTAAAATGTACTTTTTGCTGATGATATTTCAAGAGTGTTTCTTTGTGCCGACAGTTATAAGTTAAATTCAGTCCTAGACAATAAACTTTCAAAAATAGTCAGCTGCTTTAAAGACCACAATTTGGTAATCAATTTCTCTAAAACCAAACTTGTGCAATACAGACCTTACCAAAAATGCCCACTGAATATTTACTATTGGTACAATAACATACAGTTTCAGTGTGTAGATGAATTTAAATTTTTGGGTCTGACAGTTGATACCAATATATGTGTAAATTGGAAGGCTCATATTGAAACTGAGTCCAGTAGACTTGCAAGTTTCACATAGGCTCTAAATGAATTAAAAATATCAACCGATTCAAAAACAGCTATGTCGGCATACTACGCCTACGCATGTAGTGTAGAAGTAGGAAAATTCTTCATTTTAGAGAAAAAGTGTATTAGAATTCTAGCGAACATTGACCAAATGCAAAGCTGTAAACCATACTTTATAAAATATGAAATGCTCACATTAAGAAGCATGTACATTTTGGCAGTAGGCAAGTTTGTCAGAAAGCATGCGTTACTATTTCCATTAGTTAAAGACCAACGGCCGCAGCAACGCAACTTAAGATCCCAAAACAAACTAGCGCAGCCTAGATCAAATTTTGCTATGTATCATTCAGGACCGCTTGTAATGTGCATAAAAAATACATTAAATTACCAAACGACATTAAAAATATAGAACATGAAAATATATTTGTAAATGCATTTAAAAACACCTTATACAGAAGTGTTATTACAGCCTCAAAGAATTATTTTCTTAAAACTAGAAGCCTTATCTATTTCGGACGTACACAAAGCCTTAATATACGTCGTAGAGGCGTACACATATTAATTACAATCTGTATGCAAAAATAGCCCTATTTTAGAAATATTATTTAGCAGAAATTTAAATTTGGAATATAAACTAAAAATAAAACAACACTGTTATAAATTATAACTATAATCACAGTTATTTATTACAACGAAAAAACAATATGCATAAATTGGAACAAAAAAAAAAATAACTTCTTCAAAATCAACTGAAACATAAAATATTTTTTTAGAAAATCTTTTTTCCTTTTTTTACGCGAATTAGTTACTCTTAGAGCAAACATTAAAACTAATCAGACTTTAAAAGTCTTGCTAAACTTTAGGAGCAACCACACACATATCAACCTTGGGCTCGCCATACACAGATTTTTTACATTTACGAGTATAACACACTCATTTAACATTCTCCTTTTTTCATCATGGATTCATGAATCAGCTTCTGCAACAATATTACTACCTACTAGATTGTGCAAATATAATAATGTTGATCATGCAAAATGTACAGACGCCAGCACGTCAAGATACTACAATCTGTCAAAGGACCTGGACAAAAAAGTACATTCCATATACACATACATAATAAAATACACTGTAAAATAAAAGTAGAAAAATGAATTATTACATAGTTTTTAGCCTCTCTAGACCTGTCAGTTATTATTTCAAAATATTAAGTAATGCAACATGAATTCAGCTTATCGTTTGTCAAGTTTCGCCATAATAGTCCATAGAGAAAGATAAATATAATAAAGGACGTTCCAAACCACGTGTCCTAAACTACACTCGTAGATAACGTGTGATATGGTCGACAAATGCATTACATTAGGAACATTTTATTCATACGAAACTGTATTCATTGGTATTAGTTGCATTTTATAAAATTCTCGTATTATAATAATATTATATTTTAATTAGTTTTTATCCAATTCACCCAAAAAAACTTTAAAACGGAACGGAACGTGTTTGACAGCGTGTTTCTGTTACTGTCAAATGTCAATATAATGTCATTGCTTGGCAGACGCTCTGTGATTGCAGATTCAACGTCTTATTGTGATTGTGTTTTGCGATTGTTTTCTGATATTGTTGGCCCCAGCTTATCTTTACGGACTGATACCTTCTACCACACGATTACCTTGCTAATAATACTGGACTGTTTTGCGTTTTGGATTTGTTTTGTGGATTACGATGAGGTGCATCAACTGCGGAATAGCCATACAAAGGCTGCAGAGGCATCTCATATCCTCGCTTTCTGCACACCATCAAACAAGACTTTCGCGTTGGTTAACCAATGCTCAAACCCAGGTATGAAGTCGGAATAGTATAATACTTAGTCTGTTTTTTTATGTTTTAGTATGCGATTTTAAATAGTGCATCTTTTTTTCAGTTGCCTCTGGATACATTCATTTGTCAACCATGCTTCTTATTATTGAATACTGAGGCTGGTGAACATGAGAGACTACTGGGGCATAACATGGTTTGTCTTGGTTGTGGAAAATCGGTAAGAAAAATAAGACACCATAATGTCAGTATGGAGAGTCCATTGCTGGCTGTCCTAATATCACAAAATACTATTAATGTGGTAAGCATTTTTTTTAATTCATTATTTTATATATCTACTTGTATTAGTCTATAAAAATCTATAAAAAAATAGCACTCATAGTAGGTATGTGTGATTATAATATCTATCTTTATGTATTTTCCATGTTTGACATATACTTCTTTAAAGTAGGCATGTTGTAACATAATACTTCTCATTGTAAATAACATAAAACTTGAAAACATGTGTTTATTCTAACTGGGGTTTATTTTCAGCCCTCAAGAAACAACTATGTTTGTCATGTGTGCTGGATGCGAGCAAATAGACAGGCAGTGCAGGACTTATCACGAAACTTGCAGGAATTGGGATCGGACAACGTGCAGGAATCAGCTTCAGACAACGTGCAGGGATTGGCTTCCGACAACAATGCAGCAGCCCCTAACGTTCAAGTGGTTAGCCCACCGGAGCCACCACCATTACCGCCTGTTTTAAGTGGGCCGCTTCAAAGGGAAAGTACTACCATGTTATTACCCAATTATAAGCGAGCTTCAATCTCATCTGCTCACTGTATATTTCAACAATGCAGAAACAGAATGTTACATTTAGTCCCTCTGTTCCTTAAAAGAATATTATTGCAAGAGCATAGTTTCTATGTTCCTCGCAGCTGTAGGGTGTGTGAAACACATTTGTATAGCGATCAGTGGCATTTATTACCTCAAATGAATGGGACACATTCTACATTTAGTGCTGTCCATGTAGAAGACATAATTAATATTATGAAGTCAGAAGCTAATTTTTTGGATTTCGAAAATGTTTCTGAAATGCCAAACCATTTTTGCCATTATTGGACTGGTCTTACAGTACCTCAGTTTTTAATTCTGTGTAATCTTTTACCACCTTTAAATGTTAAGCGACCTAAACGTGCTTTAGCTATTTATTTAATGAAACTAAGAACAGGGGATAGTAATAGACGTTTGGCAAGTCTTTTTGACATACCCAGGTCAACATTGGAACTAATCATGAAAAAAGTTAGGTTATGTCTCAATGAGCATTTTGTACCCAATAATATTGGTGTAAACCATATCAGTCATAGGGAAATAGCAGACAGAAACGTAAGAGTTCCTCAATCATTGTTGGGTGAACCTGATGAGATTATAACTGGAGATAGGCCCGCAATCGCAATATTTGATGGGACATATATATACTTGCAGAAAAGTGCAAACTATATGTTTCAAAAGAAGACATATAGTTTGCACAAATATGACAATTTGATCAAACCATTTATGATTGTATCTTGTGATGGACATATCATAGATGCTGTAGGGCCATATGCTGCTACCCAAACTGATGCTGAAATTATGACTCACTTGTTTGAAAATGAAAATGGACTGTTCCGAAGACTTTTTAGAGAAAATGACATTTTTGTTTTAGATAGGGGCTTTAGGGATGCCATCCCTTTGCTGGAAAATTGTAATTATCGAGTATTTAAACCTGAATCATTAGAGGAAGGAGCAAGTCAACTTACATATTCACAAGCTAACAAAAGCCGTAAAGTGACACTATGTAGATGGGTTGTGGAAGTCGTGAACGAGAGGTTTAAAAGAGATTTTAAACTGTTTAGGCAAAGGTATTTTAATAATGCCTCAACACATTTAATGGTCGATTTTAGAATTGCTGGGGCTCTATTAAATAAATTCCATCCTGTCATAAGGGATAGTCCTAATGCAGAAAATATAATCCGAAGAGCATTGCGATATATGGATGAGCCTAATCATCTCGGACAATTTATTAATGATTATAATATAAACAGAAGACGAGTTATGTTTACACGTATTGATGGTAACTTGCCTCAACTAAATCATTTCCCAGTTTTTACATACAATGATTTAATATTGTTTGCACTTGACCCATATCAAGTGAAACAAGCGCGTTCGTACTTCGGTGAACATGTTAGGGAGAATGGTATATATGTTGTTGAAGTGTGTCCAGAACTGGAACACTCTCAAGAAATGATTATACGGGTTGGTGGAAATAATCCTTATTTATTAAGAGTTTACTTTTCTTATGTTTTATTTGACACAGAACATGATGGTGATTCTGTCTTAGATGCCATTTTAGGGTACTACTGTAATTGCCTTGTAGGGAACAGGACCGTTGGCTGTTGTTGTCACGTTATGACAATAATCTGGTACCTTGGTTGGGCAAGACACCAAAACAATATCCAGCAAGCTCCAGCAGGATTTTTAGATAACATATTGTTAACAATTCAAGAATATTAGAAAAAAACAAATCACGATTTTAAATAGTGCATCTTTTTTTCAGTTGCCTCTGGATACATACATTTGTCAACCATGCTTCTTATTATTGAATACTGAGACTGGTTAGAAAAATAAGACACCATAATGTGAGTATGGACTCACCATTGCTGGCTGTCCTAATATCACAAAATACTATTAATGTGGTAAGCATTTTTTTTAATTCATTATTTTATATATCTACTTGTATTAGTCTATAAAAATCTATAAAAAAATAGCACTCATAGTAGGTATGTGTGATTATAATATCTATCTATATGTATTTTCCATGTTTGACATATACTTCTTTAAAGTAGGCATGTTGTAACATAATACTTCTCATTGTACAATAACATAAAACTTGAAAACATGTGTTTATTCTAACTGGGATTTATTTTCAGCCCTCAAGAAACAACTATGTTTGTCATGTGTGCTGGATGCGAGCAAATAGACAGGCAGTGCAGGACTTATCACGAAACTTGCAGGAATTGGGTTCGGACAACATGCAGGAATCAGCTTCAGACAACGTGCAGGGATTGGCTGTTTTGGTGTCTTGCCCAAAGACACCAAAACAATATCCAAGCTCCAGCAGGATTTTTAGATACCTAACATATTGTTAACAATTCAAGAATATTAGAAAAAAAAACAAATCTTTGCTAATCTTTGTCCCGCAATCACAATTATAAAATAATGTATTTGTTTATGTTTTTCTTTCTGTGTTGTTTTTTTTTCTTTCCTGTGTGCGACCGAAATAAATGTTTTTCTTTCTTTCTTTCTATATTCTGTTTTCTCAAAGCTGGTTGAGATGTGACTCGTTTGACACTAACTCATCACTGTAATGTATGAGTTATCTAGGTAAGCATCTAGGACAGGCATATTACAATGTAACAAAATAATTTTATTTATTCTCTTTAATAAATAAATAATTGTTATTTATACCTGACGGCACGACACATGACATTTGACGTTTGCTGTCGACGACGTCGGAACAGAATGGCAGCATGACATATGTCAGCTGTCTGTCAGCTGCCATTCTTGCGGAACGTCACACCGGTGGGAGCGGGGCGGCCATCTTGCTGACTTCGGAATCAAGAACCGCCAACACACCACGCGCTCGACGAATCGCTTACTTCCGACGCCATCTTTACCAGTTTCTAAGTTGATTTAATTTAGTATCGTTATCTATGCCTAATTAAAGAGTGTTAGCGTTATATTCTGTTAATCTGTGAAGTTAAGGAGAAATAAATCATTGGAGAATCAATTTGTGACTTTGTTCGAGTTTCTGACCCACGTGAAACATGGAAGATTCTGATATAGGCCATCCTGAGTCTATATACCTATTCTTTTGTTTTATTTTATAAATAAATAAATAATTAAAACGCCTTATGATTTTTAATAGCAAATCCTATTCTGTGCACTTATGGCCAGTAATCTGACTAAAGGTTTAGTGAAACTATTTTCGTCTAGTCTGTTGTAATGACAAGTTCTTGTGTTTTATTTATTGCAATTTAATGTAACAATATTCACGAATATAAAACACCAAAAATCATTGGTGTAAATTGAATTCAATAACTATGCCAACGCCCATACAGAAATTGGCCATGTTCTTTCTTTAATAGATTTTCAACTTTATTGCTAAAGCATTAGGTTCAAGGTTGATTGGGAAAATTTGACAGTTTCGGGTAGCTTGACCTGCTGGCGTCTGTACACATATTTATAATAATGACATTAAAATAATAATAAAATATTTATAATATAAAAATGCTATAATAATCTCATGCAATTATTCTAAAATAATTTAATGTCATAAGGATATAATGTACTGATTTAATAATAATATAATGCAATAACCTCATTTAAATAATAAGTAAAATATAATGTACTGACTCAATGTAAAAGAACAATGGCAGCTTCCCATACATTGTTTTATTTGAAATTAAATCACTACGTCTTGAAATGAAAAATACCTTATTTAACTCAGCGTCATTTTCTGAGATACATAGTTTGTGCAACATCTTTTGTTAGAGAAGGGTCAGATTAATAAGTTAATCAGTGTTCAACTTTTGAACAACAGAGCCACAGACTACATAGAGATATCTGTATCTCTATGTAGTCTGTGGCTCAGTCCTATGTTGTTCATAAGTTCAACACTGATTAACTATTAATCTGACCCTACTCTAACAAAAAATGTTGCACAAGCATCTGGTCTTCTGGTTAAGAGTTGTAAACTGTCAACGATTGTTAATGTCAACCACCAATAAATATTTTTTAAGACTTTGAATACTAGTCTTTTTAATTCAGAATTGCCATAACATTTGATATATTTCCTACTTTGCTGCAATACTTTCATCTAAGGAAGAACACAATAAACTCAAATATACAACAAAATAAATGTATTATTTATTTGAAGTCTTTCGACTTTCATCTAATGTGTTCTCCATGTTCAGGTAGGCGTGAATTATCGGGTAGGAAGGTAGTATGTCAATAAAATAATACCTGTCACAATCACTCCACTTCTAATTCTCCATAATTCAATCAAACACTTCGCAAAATAATTATGGATCGCTTTGATTAAGAGGGATGTGATTAAAATATAACGTCCACCGACCACGAGTTCACTGCTCGTTTTACAAGATGGCCGCCTCACCAGTTCTCGATGTTAGTTTTTGTGGTTGACATCTGTACAACAAGTCTATTAACAGTCTAAAAAAGCGGAGGCGCCGACCATGTTCAGGTAGGCGTGGATTATCGGGTAGAAAGGCATTATTTAAAAAAATAACACCTGTCACAATCACTCCACTTCTAATTCTCGATAATTTAATCAAACACTTCACAAAATAATTATAGATCGCTTAGATTAAGAGAGATGCGATTAAAATATAACGTCCACCGACGACATAGTTGCGTGCGCACCTTACCGCAATCTGAAGTTCCCTGCTCGTTTTACAAGATGGCCGCCTCACCAGAGTAATCGGTGTTCGCTTTTTTACACAGCCTTCGGAATTTTGAGCGCAGTGCATCAACAATCACCAACTAGATGGGCCAGAGTAATAGAGTTATTTGGGGATTACATTACTGATTAATTATTATAAATAACAAAGTTATCAATAAATTCATTAATCTTGGACTTTTCCGTCAACCTGATATAATAACGGAGCGACCGCTAATAATAGCTTTTATAGCAGCTAGACGAGGGCTCGTGCATTCTATTATATTATGGACACAGATTCAAATATTCCCTTCCTTCAGAGAATGGCCAGAGAATGGTGTCAACAGGTGATTTACAAGTATACTCAAATTCATCACAGATGGTTCCTAACAAAGGAATGTCATGAGGAAAAAGCCACGTCTCGTGGAGGGCTATTATATCTGACATCTCACAAATGTTCCTTACACAGTCAATTGAGCGTTTAACAGACTTACAATTAAAGCTAACTAATTTACAACACTTATTATGGTTATTGTTCATAGTGTATATCATTAAATGACTATAACCTATTTTCTTCCTCATTCTTTTGATACGTAAAACGCACGAAAAGCCTAAAAGTTATGCCATCTAGCCACAATTCATTATTTAAAAACAAGTTAAGTTTCGTTTTAGAGACATACACCTTAAAAGCATTATATTTTTTTGTAGCTTTTGTATTTATTGTTTTTATTGTTTAAAAATGTAAATTAAATTAAAAACACGTCAGCCAAACTGATTGGTAATCCCAGTACCGACGTTGTTCATCAATTTCTCAGGAATCAAATTATACTCGTAAATCTGATTGCTTTTATCCCTTCCAGAACACTTAAGGGAGAAGGAATGGGTCTTCCCTATCACATAAAAGAGTTTTCCATTTTTAAGAGTTATAATGAAAAATAAAGGAAATAATAATAATAATAATAAGTGCGCGCCTTCAACGGTTGGGTCATGCCGATCTTAATGTACTCTTTCGGCATACTCAAATGGACTCAGACCGAACTTGACGCCCTGGATAGGAGGGTCCGTACACTGTTGACCGCAAACCGGAGACTGTATCTCGCGGAAGTGCGGGGGCCGTGGCTTTTTAATTGCTAAAACCCTCCACAATCGCGAGGTGTGCAGCCTCAGGGAATATTTTTTAAAAGCCGAATTGGGTATGCACCGTGATGTGGTCACAGTGGATAAGGGGCTCACCCCGCTCTCCATGGCTAAAGAGAACTGGCGCAAACCTGTAGTACTTACGACCGATGACCGCAGGAAGGTATGGCAAAACAAGGAGCTTCACGGGCGCTTCTATCGGGCCCTTCATGAGCCCGGTGTAGATTTCTTAGCGTCCGTATCCTGGCTACGTTTCGGTGACCTATTCGGGGAAACTGAAGGTTTTGTTTGTGCAATTATGGACGAAGTTATTCTGACGAATAACTACCGGAGACATATTATGAAGGACGGGACGGTTGATGTGTGTAGGGCATGCCACCGTCCGGGTGAGTCCATCAGACATATTATCTCTGGTTGTTCTCGTCTGGCTAACGGCGAGTACTTGCACAGGCATAATCAAGTGGCCAGGATTATTCACCAGCAACTTGCTTTGAAATATAAACTTGTGGATTCTGAGGTACCGTATTACAAGTATGTGCCCGACCCAGTTCTCGAAAATGACCATGTCACGTTGTACTGGGATCGGTCTATCATTACTGACAGGACTATTGTCGCCAATAAGCCTGATATAGTGACGAGAACCTCGTGAAAGCTGAGAAAGAGAAGCAAATGAAGTATCTCGACTTAGCACACGAGGTTGTTGACATGTGGAATGTGAGCTCGGCTGTCATTGTGCCGATTGTAGTAACGGCCAATGGCCTGATGGCCGAAAGTCTCGATCAACATCTTTCGAGGCTCTCGTTAGGCGGTTGGATCAAGGGCCAGATTCAGAAGGCAGTACTTCTTGATACGGCTCGCATTGTGAGGAGGTTCCTGTCTCTGCAGCCCTAACCACCGGTAGCTTGGACTTTGCTCCCGCTACTGGCGGATCACTATTTTTTATATTTTTAAATGTTTTTTTTTTAATGTGTTTTATAAAAAATATTTAAAAATGTATTTAATAAGTTTTTAAAATGAATAAAGGACATAATAATAAGTCATAATTTTCATACTTGTTACGTGTCCTGCCTACACCAAATTAGCTGAATAGCGACATGATTAGCTGTTTACGTCAATCGGATGTTTCCACATAAAACTGCAACACGCCACCTGCTGAATCATCGAATCGATGCCTCGTGTCGCTGAACGCTCACCTACTTCCGAATCTGCTGATGCCGCATCCACGTTTAGCAATCGCCAGAATTGTAATATTAAAGATAATTAATTTTGATCACTTCGGTCCTAGCATCGTCCGAATCTAGACTTAGAAATAGCATAAGCCTAATTGTAATTTATTTTACCTTATTAAAACCCTTATTAAAATAATTTCGGTTTTTTTAAGTCCTCCGGCTGTCACCTTCGTAATTGGCGCAGTCGGTAGGATATTCGAGGCAGTGCGCGGCGCGGTATAGATTTCCAAAAATCGTTAATCTGCTGACTCCGATAATCGCTATCGGTATTTCCAAGTACCTCGTCGAATATCCGAACTTAGAAGACGCAGCTGAGGACATATCCAGCCATCGATACACCAAGAAAAACCATGTATATGTAAGTCCTTGAAACTTTCTTTGAGTCTTGCTCCCGACTCTTCCTTTTAACCCCTACCTATATAAATATTAATTCAAGATTTTTCACCCAAGGGAAACTAGGAAAAAATCTGTCTCTTCCAGACAGATAAATAGGACCAGGGAAGGAGATTTAAATAGGTTTATAGATTCAGATAATTTAGGGTTAGATATATTATTTAGTAGTGACGAAATGGCATTGAACCTCGATACCGTCTTTAAGGCCTTACGCGCAGTACCAGACTTTGATGGCAATCCGAATGTTCCAACTCGTTTTATTAAAATATGTGATCAGCTCGTAATACAATACGTCAGAAATGACCCGATCTGCAGCTACAAATATAAATTCTAATTGTATACCTTAAAATTGGCAAGGGATATGTGACGCTTTAATTAACAACTTTTCATCAGACGGACTCACGGATCAGAGGGACAAGACTGACCTTTACAACGACTTGTCTTTACTAACAAAGGAAGTAGCACTCCGCAGGAATATTATGACAAATGCCAGACCCTTTTTAGCATTATAATGTCACTTTACATGAAAATACAGCTACCACTATTGAAGCCAAACGCGACCTTTATAGAAAACTGACGTTACAATCCTATGTCAGAGGTCTAAAAGAACCTTTAGGGACCCGCATTCGATGCATGAGACCCGAAACTATACCTATAAAAAAGGCTCTGGAATTTGTACAGCAGGAATTGAATGTCATGTACTTACAGCAACGCATCGAAAGTACTGAGCGACGTAACCTGACACAGCAAGCGCATTTAACCCATAGAATGCCCCCAGCGGTACTTTTGACCACACCCAAACCTTTTAGCTTTCCGAATGCAGGCACGAGCTGACATAAGCCGATGCCCATGCCGCCGCAACAGCAGCAGCAATGGAGGCCACCCTTCCAGCATAATCAGGTACCTCATCGTGCCCCTAACATGTTTAGTCGAACCCAGCAAATGTTTCGTGCACCCCCGCCAAACTACCACCCCCAGTGTAACGTATTTAAATTACTGAACGCAAATCCCCCAGCGCAATACACAGTCTGCCCATAAATACTGTTACAATTAAAAATAAGAAAGATATTACATTTGAATTTGGAATCTGTCATTTTTATACGATTGTTCATTGAGTTTTCTAATTTGAGCGCCAATACATTGTACAATATTTTGCGATATTAAAATGGAGTGGGGTAATAAAGAGAACCAAATCGCTGTGATTGCATTACACAAAGTTGGTATGGAGCCAAATGCAATTTTTAAAACTTTCCATACTCTTGGTATTAGTCAAATGTTTGTGTACCGGGCTATTAATAGGTACAATGAGACCTCCTCTGTCTGTGACAGAAAAAAATCTGGCCGTCCACGTAGTGTTCGTACGAAAAAGGTGGTCAAAGCAGTAAGGGAACGAATTCGAAGAAATCCTGTCCGAAAGCAAAGGATTTTATCTCGGGAGATGAAGATAGCACCCAGAACCATATCGCATATTTTAAAAGATGACTTAGGACTTGCAGCCTGCCAAGAGACGCACTGGTCATTTTTAAACTGATAATTTAAAAAGGAATAGGGTGGTACAATCGAAACAACTACTGAAGCGGTACGCAAAGGGAGGTCACAGAAAAAAAATGTTTACGGATGAGAAAATCTGTACAATTGAGCAACATTTTAACAAACAAAATGACCGTATTTATGCTCAAAGCTCCCCAATTAGTCGACAGAGTGCAACGTGGGCATTATCCGACTTCAGTGATGGTTTGGTGGGGTGTTAGCTATGAAGGCGTGACTGAGCCATATTTTTGTGAAAAAGGTATCAAAACATCGGCACAAGTGTAAGTAGTATATGATTGGGCATTCTGGACCACTTTTCGCTCAGCGAAACAAGTTCGCCATCGCTCCGATGGTCCAGAATGCCCAATCATGAACGGTCGACTCGGTTTATGTTAGTAATGCAAAGTGGTAGTGGTACGGTTTGTAAAGATGTCAGTGTTTAGTGTTATTCTATTGATATGTGTTTAGTGCTTTTCTAGCTAAACAATGGTATGAATGTATACGACTGTGTATACACACATATATAATATCGTATTTAATTGTGTCTGTATGAGATGTGTGAGAAATGAAGTGTGGGTATGCATAGTAGGGAAATAAAAAAACATTCATTGAAATAAAACCATATTTATTATTTATTTATCGTAAAAAACAGGATTGTCGGGGAACAAAACATCTGCAGACCGTACAAAGTCCTACAGTTTTCTCCACTGAGGAGAGTCAATGTCGGCCTGGAGCTTGATTCGTACAAGTGCCTTCTTCCATAGCTCCATCGAGTCGGTGTTGCGCGCGTCGTCAGCTCGGTACACCTTGCAGTCGATGTAATATTCGCCCTCGGTGTGAGCTGTGCGTCGCTCGCACCCGTTAGCCACTCGGTACACGAACAGCGACGACAGGCTTGCTTGACCTGATGATCCCTCTCCGACTTCCGCGCCTGTCTCGCAGGCCTGGCTGATACCGAATATATCGCTATCACTCGTAGCTTTTTTACTGTAAAAACAAAACAACTTTTTGTTTTATTTATTTATTTAAATAGTACGACCGAAACCAATTACACTATTTAATTTTAAAACAACATACCTACTTATGTAACGTTGTTAATTTACTTATTACAAACCCAATTATGTTGGATACTGAACTGGGTGGTCAAGAATTGATATTTAATAAGGCTTTTCAATAATCTCGATGAGTAAAACACTTAAAGAATTATCCGTTGAGAAATACTTATTGCTGCTCTATTTTTGTAAGTACTAACAGTAACGACAACAATCACTACACTCATGAGACTTGATGAGACAAACATAATGAAACATGTAAAACAATATGTAATTTACTTGATGAGACAAACATAATGAGACCGGCTTTTCACTATGAAATATATATTACATCCCGAGATGTAAAATATTATCGCTCGCCATAGATTTGTACGTGACCGTTCACAATATATATTTACATCCCAAGCGTTAAAATTTATGGCGAGATGTTAATATTACGTCACGAGATGTAATATATATCCCATAGTCAAAAGCAGGCCTGAAACATGTAAAACAATATGTAATTTACCTGGGACGGTTCGATTTTGATTTGCGTTTTCCATTGTTTTCTGTAGGTTTACGACCAGTTTTCGTTTTTCGTTCAATGGTTGATGGTGTTTGATAGCATGAACCCTCAGAATCGGACCTGAAACAAAAAAGTGATACATACGTTTAAATAAAATAAATTAAAAAGTGGGCGGTGGTTCTGAAGTTTAGAGTCAGAAGAGTTTCGAATATTTTATACTTACATTTTTCCTTGACATGTAGACTTACTCAACTTCAAGACGTCAGCAGCGCCAGCAGGCACGATAATCTTCAACTGGCGTTGGTGATGGCGGTTGACGACACTGACTTTACTGACTGAGTACAACAATTTACCGATCGCGGATCACGAGTGCACGACTGAAGTCCGGAGTCGCAAGTTACTATTACTTAGTTCACTTGGAATAATTGTAATTATCATAATGAAAAACGTAGTGACTGGAAAAGGTAAGGCTGGAAATGTCTAACATGAAAAGATACTTAAAATCTTTGGGTTTTAGCGTGTGATGGAACTTTTTTATTTGGTCGTATTTTAAACCTTCAAAAAGTTAATACTAAGGCAAACTAAAGTAGAATCAATTGCTGATGCATAGAAAACACTTAGGGTTTACACACCATTTCGTTACAATTTTCATACAACGGTAATTATATAAGCAGCGTAATGACAGCCCTGTGTAAAATAGCTGTCTACGAAACATTAATTAGGTTGCACCATTGTACAAATTTTGCATTATATCGGAAACGCTGAAAGTTGATACTTAGCAATGGTATTATTACGAAGGCTTGACGTTGTGGAATTTTCCCTAAATTATAAAAACGTTTTAGGTATTTCGGTAAATGAATGTATTACTAAATATGTAATATTACAAGTTTAATATTGAAATTGTGAACATTAAATAGGTAATTATTATTTTAATAATTCATTTATAATAATCTATTTTGATACTTAATGGTTATTTTATTTATAATTTAAATAACAATATTTTTATTCTTTTTCAGCTACACATGCATTACAATTTACAATTGTACAAAGACGATGAGATTGAAGATTTATTCTTAAGGAAAATATTTAGAAGTACATAATTTTTATCTGATAATTTCTACAAGTGCGTAAGATCAAATAATTCTCAGGTAAATATATTATGTACCCTTAACTTTAAGTTTTTGTTGAATTATTAATCTAAGTACATATCTAATAAATCTTTGCATCTTTTTTTCCAGAATAAGGCTGTATACAATATGATCAAAACAGATAAAACAACAAATGAGGAACGGGAGCTACAACTGATCAAGATTTTTATTTATAGTGGTTGAATCCTTGTCTATCTATACTAATTCGTGTATTCAATAACAATGCCTTACTGCACAGTATGTCATGTATCTGTAGATAATCGTCAGTGGTCTGGTCATTTACGTAGTAATACACATAAAAACAATAGCGTAGCTCCTTTTAATAGTAATGTAAAAATAATCAATTCCTCATTCAAAGGACGTAGTGGAAGTTATAGGATTATCGCAACTGAGGAGTTAGTCCATACATTTCCAGAGAGTTTTCTAATAAAAATCCGAGAACAAGTCAAGGATCTGATAGACTACTCACTAAAAAGGCACACATCTGTTAAAGTTAACTTTGAACTATTTTTGATCTTTCTTTTGTTTAAAAACGATCACCAAGAAATTAAATCGTTTGCTACAAAAAACTTTATTATTAATTTAAATTACAATTTCGATACAATTTTTAAATCAACAAATTCATTACTTCTCAAAAAAATAGAAGAGTTTCAGGAAAGAGATAGCGGTTGGACATTTTTGAATAACTCCTATTTTGAAATAAATATTAATAAATATCAGCCGCTCAGTGGATCCAAATATATTCCTTTACCAAATTTTATAAAAAATAAAAAAGCTTGCTTGAATATTAAGAACAACGACAAGTACTGCTTTCTATGGTGTGTTGTGGCAGCCTTGTATCCCGCAACCCAACATACCGACAGAGTTACATCATATCCTCGTTTTCAGGATGTTTTCAATATTAATGATTTGTCATTTCCCATCACATTCACGGACATAGCCAATTTTGAAAAAAATAATCCCAATATTAATATTTATGTATATGGATTGAAAAATAATAAAACCATTATCGGACCATTATATAAAACAATTAATAAAAAAATGTAGGAGCATTCACTTATTGTATTTAGAAAATGATACAAATTCCCATTACTGTCTTATTAAGAATTTACTCCGTTTAGTTCGAACTCAAATTTCTAAACATCATGGTAAATTATATTATTGCGAATCTTGTTTATTGTTTTTTCCTACTCTTAGTCAATTTGAAACACATCTGTGTGGAGGGGTTGTCACAATTTTGCCCGATAGGGGATCAGTGCTAAAGTTTAAGAACTTTCAAAGAAAACAAGACATTCCATTCGTAATTTATGCCGATTTTGAAACACTGTAAATACCGATTTCCAACGATGAATTTGATACTGCTAATACAACATACACCCAGCGACACGCGCCAGCCGCTTTTGCTTATAACATAGTATCTTCTTTCAATGATAATGATAATAAAAGGTATAGAAGTTATCGCGGTGAGGATTGTGTAACAAAGTTTATAGAGTTTCTTACTCAGGATTTAATTGAAATATATAAAATACTAACTAAAAACAACCCTATGATATTTACTGATAAAGATGATGAGGATTTTAGAAATGCAATGAAGTGTCATATATGTGAAAACTTGCTGTGGTCTGACAGAGTTAGAGATCACTGTCACATCACAGGTAAGTACCGTGGCGCAGCTCATCGACATTGTAACCTCCAACAAAAAGTACCAAAATTCATACCAATATTTTTTCATAACTTTTCAGGATATGATTGTCATTTATTTGTGAAAAAATTAGGTGAAATACCTGGCCAAATAAAAATTATACCCAAGACCAAAGAAAAATATATATCATTTTCAAAGTTTATACCCGTTGCAGATAATGAATTATGGAAGCTTTAAATAATAGAATTCGTAAGCTGATATTCATATTCAAAAAGCTACGATATATTGCAGACCCAATAATAATTAGGCAAGTTTACTTTGCTCTATGCCAGTCTATTTTGACGTACTGCATTACCTCATGGGGTGGAGTATGTAAAACATTATTACTACCCATCGAAAGAGCTCAAAGAGCGATTCTCAAGGTGGCTACT
The DNA here is from genome assembly GCA_948252095.1 of Dicycla oo. NCBI lineage: Eukaryota > Metazoa > Arthropoda > Insecta > Lepidoptera > Noctuidae > Dicycla > Dicycla oo. The sequence continues at coordinate 12,099,688 of OX411713.1, read as the reverse complement.
GGCCGCCCTTTCCTCTTTCCCACTAACCTGCTCTATAAATGTGGTGAAGTACTAACAGTTCGACAATTATTCATAATGAGCATTGTACTAAAACAACACGCAGCCCTTTACTACAGCACTGAATTTACTAAAAAGACATTGTTTGCCCCACAAACAGTACGAGACATGCTTTCACAGCAAAATTTTATGTTTTCCTTGGACCACTACTCTATAACAGACTAAATTCAAAAGCAAACATCTATTCCCTAAATTATGGAAATTGCAAGAAAACTCTCAAGGTAGCTCTTCAAAATTTGTCCTATGAAGATACAGAGAAGTTATTAGTTGTATTAAAATAAAGATTATTTTGGTTTATTATTTTTAATTAGTTCACTAAGTTAGTATACTAAGGTATATATATATATATATATTTTACTTACATACCTATTAGATGACTATTTAATTTTATATAATTACAGTGATTATCTAATAATTTTTTACCTCCTCTCGTCTGAAACACAGGATGTCCTAGTTCAGGCAAATAACACTGGTGAACTTGACATAGATTTAAGCAAAACTGTATTTACTGTATTACTTCATAACTTGAATAAATATTATTATTATTATTACTTTTTGATATTTCTCGGGACCCTGGGGTCCCGGACCTTTGGAAGGCGTACGAGGAGCCGAAGCCAACTCACAGAGGCCCCTCAGATAATTTTAAATGGTGAGGAGGCACCAACCGACGATTATCCCTGTATGCACTATGCAAGTGCACCCAAGGACAACCCCCGGTTGGTACAGGACTATTGTTGTAGGTGAAAACAAAACATATTGGGCTATGGGTTTGGGTGGCTAAAGTGGATTGGGTAACTTGAACTATGGAAGAACTATGTCCCCTGCCTGACCAATGTTGTATATTATACACGGATAAAATGGCAGGGGGTGACTTGCACACTCAATAATGGGCCCCCGGAGACGGCCGCTAGCACATAGTGACGTAGCGACAAGGGGGCAACACTTCCTGAGGTGCTTGAGGAGTGGAGAGGTATTCCACGGCTATCAGGACAATCCCGGAAATACGGTCAAGATCCCTACCAGCACCTTACTGGAATACTTCCTTCCTCCGAGCACGTTTGCTCTTGCGAATCTCCACTCAAGCCGGCCAATAAAGGCAAGAAAGAGGTGGGAGCTCTGTTCCTCGTCAGTGTTCACTCCAGCCGGCCAATAAAGGCAAGCCAGAGATGAGGACAAGATTTCTCCCGGGAGATAGGGTCCATGGGGTCGCTACTGCCCAACAGCTCGCCACATGCTGCCCTGCGGGTTTCAATATCTCTCTTGGTCTGGCTCCTCATCCTAGACCCGTTCCGGCAAACTCTACCGGCACAGACCTAAAGTTTGGAGCACGCAAGCCCCACCACGACGTCAACGTAGAGATACAGCGGTGGGGTTATTATTATTATTATTATTATTATTATTATTACCTACCTATCTTTGAGCGGATTGCAACTCGATAAATAAGCCCTATAGATGCTAAATCTATTCCTATCTCTTCTGGGTCTACCCCAGGAAGGGAGATAGTCTTATGTATATCTTTGGGACTAAACCGAAGATACTACTAAACCTATCTTTGAGCGGATTGCAACTCGATAAATAAGCCCTATGCTAAATCTGTTCCTATCTCTTCTGGGTCTACCCCAGGAAGGGAGATAGTCTTATGTATATCTTTGGGACTAAACCGAAGATACTACTAAACCTATCTTTGAGCGGATTGCAACTCGATAAATAAGCCCTATGCTAAATCTATTCCTATCTCTTCCGGCTCTACCCCAGGAAGGGAGATAATCTTATGTATTGTTGGGACTAAACCAAACATTCTACCTATCTTTGAGCGGATTGCAACTCGATAAATAAGCCCTATGCTAAACCTATTCCTATCTCTTCCAGTTCTACCCCAGGAAGGGAGTTAATCTATGTAATTTTGGCCTCTAAAGCCAGTTACCTACCTAGCTATGAGCGGAAAGCAACTCGATAAATAAGCCTATGCAAAGCTTACCCTAACTCCCCTAACTTAAACCTTATACTAAACTAACTCATAAATATATCTATTGTTGTTGTGTAGGACACACTTCACACATAAACACTATATTCTCAACAAATGTGTTGTATTAGGTCACTTGATTGTTGGAAACACTAACTCTGTAATAAACAAACACTAATTTGAGCTGATATCTAAACCTAAAACAACTTGTTTACCTTTTACGTAGGAAGTTTGAAAACTTTGAAAGATAACCTCTACAAATTCTATCGAATTCTGCTAGCATAAATATTATAATCTTAAACTTAGCTCACAAAGTTCACTACCTAGTCCTAATACTCGTAATTCCATTTCTATATAAGTAAATAACTAATTATAAACTTTTTTTTTTTCCTTTAGGCAACTGAGCCGATGTCGACTATTCTGCCAGCGTCATGTGGTGACGGCAACGCAGTAGGTAAGCCGTCGAACTTTGCTTGTAACAACCATACATTGTTCATAAATAACCTTTTATTGTCATCGACTTGTTGACATTTTTTATGACTGACGTTTAATATCATCTTAGACACTTGCCTTTTCGTTATATTTTTATTTTTAACTTTAATTTTTTCCTTGGAATTTTTTAATTAAAGGACTTTGCTCGTCTTCAAGTTTGATTTTTTTTTTCAAAGGACTTTGGACGTTTTCGTTTAAATCATACACTCAAATATAATTCTTCTAGACTTGCTAATTTACTTACTTGACTTAGTGTTTGTACTTTGTAAATCTCACTTAATATGTAGTGGTGTTCCAGCAATCAATGACAAACTTAAAATTTTAGTTTCTGATTATAACCTAACTTCAACATTGACTCAATACCCTGCAACCTGACACCTAAGTTCCCTAACCCCTTTGGAGATTCACTTGCTTTATCTCGCTCTTTTTCCTACTGGCTTTCTTGAGTAAAACTACTCTATAATCAGTTTACCTCTCTGTGTATATGATAGTAAGTCACTGACTTATAACTAAATTCAAGTCAGTGACGGACTTTGATTGATTGATGGATGTTTGATTAATGGTATTGAAGCAAGCAAATAAGATGTATGAACGTATGGGTAGTCAGTATAGGTGGCTTAGGCCTTCTAGCAGATTTCCCTTAGGGAAAATCCTTTCTTTGCAAGCGGGGTACTGTAGCATATCAATGCACACTAAATTATTCAACTAAAGCTAGATATTAATTATCTGTAGGATTTTCATATTTAGTCTGTAAGATTACTACTTTCACCTCCCTATAGTACTTGCTAGAAACTCAGAGGCTATAATAAGACTGTACGGGGGGACTCACTCCTTTTTCGCCAAAACCACTGAAGCCTGTATAGCTCCCCGAAATTGGGTAAGTACTCAGAGTGTCTTTAGGAGAATCTGTATATTACTGTAACTGTGTTTTATCTTGTGTTCATTCTAAATAATGATTTTGTAAACCACTATGATGTTGATTTTCCTCTCCAATGACCCATTTCCTTGTCTTGGGGTTACGGACTCGTCTGGTTAGGAAACTGCGCACATCACAGAGGCTTACCGGATCTTCCTCTGAGCTCACGGACGCACCCTAGGCGTGTTTCCAGGGTTCACAGCTTCGGATACTTAACAGCTTCGGATACTTCACAGCTTCGGATACTTCGCTACTTCGGATACAATCACCGCCACGGTTATTACCTATATCACCGCTTCGGATTCAGTCACCGCTCCAGCTAGACCACCTTTGGCTAGACTACCGGCCATAACCTCTACGGCAGCCTACGCGCCAGAAGCGGCCCTCTACCTGGCACCCTACGCGCCAGAGGCGGCTCTCTAACCGGCGACTAAGGCTGAACACGCCGAGCCACCGCAGCGCCAGCCAGACGGTCCACCCAGGGCAGTACCCTTCCACTTTTTATAACACCACAGCAAACAACCTTACAACTAGAATCTACGACCCTCTTCTGTAACATGTGGCTTAATCTATAATTAAACTCTGTTTTAAGTGACACTTGAGTCTCATTCTCTACCCATAAAACCCCTACGCCACAGTATGAACTACGCATGCTCCGGGGGCGTCTTAAAAAAATACCCATATATCGATGAGTATTTTAATATGCACTATATATTTTTTCTCTCAGGATAATTTTTTTTTTTGTACCCATAACGAGTTAGCTTAGTTAATGAACTTTCTAACAAAATAAGCATTATGGACCGACGCCACTTGGGCCATACCCGTCCGATCTTATTTGGACAGGAAAACGTGTCATGTGGGGTCAGTTAGTTTCTAATAAAACAACTTTTGTTAAGCGTTTCATCTTTAGCAGTTAACGCTAAATTTGCTAATAGTAAGTTATAATGTGTGTGGTGAATACATTATCTGTTGATATAGTCATAACATAACTTATCTAGAGATTTTTTTTCTAATCTTCATAATATTTCTAATCACAGGATATTTTAAAGCAGGAGGGAGAAACGCTGTTAAAAAAACAATACTGAATGTGACAAAAACATATTTATTAAAAAAAAAACCCATAGGTATTGAAATGCAAAGAAATGTTTATTTCTGTAAGTATATCTTTTTAAGACACTTTTACACGTCAATATCTTTAGTCAATTAAATATTTTAAAACTGGATGGCGCCGGCATTTCCTAAATGACTAATCCCAGAGAAGAAATGCCGAAACAAACTCAGAGGTCCCTTTGAAGTCTAAACTTTATATTATTTGATAAACAATAAAATCCATATTAAGTATATTATATCGGTAAATATGTCGGAAATGTGTTTTACCCTATGAGAAAAACATATTTCTGACATATTTACTGATACAAACACCATGGTTTGTCTAAATTCTGACTGGAACTGGACTGCCTGTAACAAATAGATTTTCACTGCGGTTAGAATGGTGTGACACAAAATGTTTTTCTTATATTTAAATTATTGGTATTTTTTTCATAAATTTATTGATTTTTATCTTATCTACATATTTTGCATTGATTCAAATAAATTATAATCATTTAAAATTAGAAAATTAGTGGCCCGTTACGTCTATTTAAAAATCTCTTTATTGTGATTCGAGCCGCGAATCTAAGCGGTCGTATTTTGTGTTAATTATAATGAAATACCTCTAAGTAATTACGAATAATAATATTATAACAATTTGCGGAGTCAGTCATATTGAGTAAAGTGTGTCGCGCGTTGTGATGGTGCAACTATAACTGTGTCACAGAGCAAGATGAACTAATGACTTTATATACACAAAAATAGTGATTTTCTGTGCTAGTTATGTCTAATCAAGGGTTTAGCCCTTTTGGGCGTAGCCAAATAATACGGCGAAGCCCACCTCTTACTCCAACTCCCTCTGACCAAAACCAACCAATAGAAGCAGCGCCACCAGCTTCCTCTGAGGATGACTTACGGGCTGATGTCATCGCTACGTCGGAGATCCAGAAATGGTTAGGATCCATAGAGACCATTTTAAACGAAGTTTGCTCTACAGTCGCCGAAGGAAAAATGAACTCTGATCAGAAGCTCCGCGTCACCAATCTTTGTCGAAAGGTCGCACATGGGACATCTCAAATGGCTGTCTTATACCAATCCCTGAAGCAAAAATCTATTCAGGTTTACAGCACCGTCCAATACCTTCAAGAACAGCAGGTCGTTGCAAACTCACTGCAACAATTCAAAGAGGTCGTCAAAAAAAAGATGACGCAACCAGAAAGTACTTCGTATGCTAATATGGTGAAAAAGGGTACAGACAAGTTCATTCGCCCAGAAAATTTGAGTTCCGTTGCCATTTACCCTAGTGATAATACACGTTCCAGTGACGACACCAAAACACTGGTACAGCAAATTATTTCGCCGGAGGAACTGAAACTTCGGGTCCGCAGTCTAAGAAAAATTAGGAATGGAGGCGTCATTATTAGCACTGATAGCAAAGACGACATTGCAAAATTAAAAAGTTCGGAGAAACTTGTTTCGTCAGGCTTTAAAATTGAAGAGCCATCTAAACGCCGCCCTAGGATAGCAGTAGTTGGTGTCCCCGTAGCTCTCAGTGAGAAAGAGGTATTGGATTGCATTTATGAACAAAACCTATCTGACAAATTGCCGAAAACTACTCGAGAGGCCTTTCTGGAAACAATGAAAATGAGCCATAAATCAGGAAAGAAAGATCGCCCCACATGTAATTATATCCTTGAAGTACCTCCCAGCATCAGAAAAATTCTGGTGAACCAAGGCCGTATTTTTATAAACTGGACATCATGCCCAGTAAGAGATTTTACTATAGTGACTAGGTGCTTCAATCGCCAGCAGTTCGGGCACGCAGCTAAGTTTTGCCGTGAAAAATCTCCAACATGCAACCTCTGTGAAGAGATAGGTCACTCGTTCAAGGAATGCAGTAACAAAACTTCTACTCCCCAGTGTGCAACGTGCAAACGGTTCAAGAGGAAGTATGATCACCCAACTGGTGACGTGAATTGCCCAGCACGAAAATACGCTGAAGACAATTATATAAATTCAATAGACTATGGAGGCGCCTAAGAGCGCCATCGAATAATTTGTTAATTTGCACACAAACAGTAGATAAGTTAGTTTTTTAGTAACATGACAAATCAGCTAATCAGAGATCTAGACAGCTTTTCCGTGTCCGAAGCAGTAATTTGTAATCTTGAGGAGTGCAAAAATCTTCTTCACATTGGTAAGAAAATGTTAACCGTGCTTATACAAAACATTCGTAGTATTAACCGAAATTTTAACGGCTTTGAAGTGCTATTACACAATCTTGAAATAAGTTGTGACATTATTGTATTAACAGAATGTTGGCTCTCCGACCGAACAACGAATATACCATCTCTAGGCGGGTACTATTTACACAAAACTAATAGCCACATTAACCAAAATAGTGGCTTAGTTGTGTATATTAAAAATAATTTAGAAGCTATGGTAGAAGAACCCTTAATTCAAGACTGTAATTGCTTGATAATTAAAATTTCCCCAGATACGGTAATTATGGCTATTTATAGACCTCCATCTCAAAATATTGACAGATTCCTAGACTCGCTTAACGCAAACCTAGAAAAATTATCATCCTTTAAAAATATTGTACTTTTAGGTGACATTAACATTAACATTGGTTCCGGGAAAATTGATACGCATGCACATAACTATCTGAACATCTGCGCATTTTATGGTCTTTTACCAGCTCATTATTACCCGACACACCAGAGCGGCTCATGCCTCGACCATATCATTATCAAGTCAAAAGTGCCGTCCAAAACACTGGTTACTAATACGTCACTTACCGACCATCAAGCCGTTTTACTAACATTGCAAATACCTTCACCTAGAAAAAATTGCATGCGCAGCTATTCTAAACTCAACATGACTAATCTTGAAAATGACATACGAGCTATTAATTTTGACCCCGTATACAATAATTCGAGTGATCCAAATATTTCGCTACAGTGGTTGATTGATTTGTTACAATCTGCGATTAAGAAGAACACTCTAACAACAGTAATACCTAGAAAGTACAGTAAAATTAAACCGTGGATTACGCCCGGACTTGTTCGCTGCATCAGACATAGAGATAAACTACACCAAAAATGTAAACTTTCCCCTAATAATGAAATACTCTTAGTCACTTATAAGTGATATAGAAATTTTTGCAATAATCTGTTGAAAAAACTAAAAACAAAATATGACAAAGATCAGCTACAGAAGGCAGGAAAAAACAGTAAACTTATCTGGAAGTTTATAAAAAGTAGCACATTTATGACTAAAAACTCAGAACCTCCGCTCGAGTTCTTATCAGGCGAATTGAACCCATCCGCAGCGATGAATATAGCTAACAATTTCTTTATTAACATTGGGAAAAATCTGGCAGAAAAAAACTTATCACACAGGCATTCTTCTACTCAAAGTCCAACTATGACTCATACTACACTGAACTCTTTTGTCCTACTAGATACGGACGTGAGTGAAGTGATAGGTATAATAGACGGGTTAAAGGACGCCTGCGCCGTCGGTTGGGATCAAATCCCTAATACTGTGCTTAAAAGACTTAAATATCTAATGGCCCCTCCACTAACTCACATCTTTCAGATATGTTTAACTCAAGGAATATTCCCAAAATTGCTCAAAAAAGCCGTAGTCACCCCTGTTTTCAAATCCGGAGGCAAAACTTGCGTGACCTATTTCAGTACTAACGGGACTCTCAAAGATTTTGGAAAGAATAATTAATAATAGACTAGTAAAATATCTTGAAAATAACCAATTGCTTTCAGATCAACAATTTGGTTTTAGGCCCAAAAGGTCAACGAGCCAAGCAGTACACAAATTGACAAATTTCAAAAGTAAAAATCTCGATAATGGAATGCAAGCCATTGGGATCTTTTTAGACCTCGCCAAGGCTTTTGACACCATTTCTTGCTCTCTATTATTACTTAAACTGGAAAAAATTGGGATTAGAGGAGCACAGTTAAAATTGTTATCTGACTATCTTAATGACCGTTATCAGTCTCTTAAAATAGGTCAGTACACGAGCTCTGAACTTAAAAATAGTGATTATGGAATCTTACAAGGCAGCATTCTAGGGCCTACCTTATTTTTAATATATATAAATGACCTTTGCCGCTTACAACTCCATAATGGTTTAATTATGTCATATGCGGATGACACAGCTCTACTGTTCTCAGGTAAATCAAGAGCTGAGGTCTATGAACTAGCACAGAATGAGTTTGATATTGTGTGTAATTATACATAACACATTAAACATAACAATCTATTAACGTTGAATTCAGATAAAACCAAATTTATTCTATTTGCAATGAGAAATACTAATCAAAACATTACGATGCTTACTAACCAAAACATTCACGCGCACAATTGTTATACATACGCGGACACGGCATGCACTTGTCCCACTTTAACTCAAACCGACCATATCAAATACCTAGGCGTCACCATTGACACAAATCTGAACTTCCGTAAACATATCGACTTATTATGCATTAGATTACGTAAATTAATATACATTTTTAAGAATTTACGGGACATAGCCAACTTTAAATTAATTAAACGGGTTTACTTGGCATTGGGCCAATCTATTCTTACCTACTGCATTACTTCCTGGGGTGGTGCCGCAAAATCAAGTTTACTTCTCCTAGAACGTGCTCAAAGAGCAATTCTAAAAGTCGCCACCTGTCGCCCGTTCAGATTTCCCACACACCAGCTTTATTTGGCATGCAAGGTGCTAACAGTTCGGCAACTATTTGTTCTAAGTATAGTTTTACTGCAACACACTGAACTAGATTTTAAACCAGTACCTTCAGATAAGAGAAGAAAGGATCTAGTTTGCACATACCCTCACACTAAACATGCTTTCACTAATAGATTTTATTTGTTTCTAGGTCCTTTTTTATATAATAAATTTAACAAATTGCTTAAAATATACCATGTAAGTTATAATAGGTGTAGTATAATGTTATCCGATTATTTATCACAACTTAATTACTCAGACACGGAAAAACTTCTAGAGGTGCTTAAATAAAATAGCCGACTTAACTGTATTTACTTACATATATATATCCTATACGTCTAGTTTAAACTTAAGATAAAGTAACGCAAAATATTGCTACTGCTTAGATATTGAAAATATTCATATGTTAAATAAGTTCAATGACTGCTCTCTTCGAAAAGTACTGTCGTTCGATATGGCCTGAAACACAGGTTTAAATAAACCTAGCTCGGGCAACGCACTACATTACCTTCAGAATTCTATTAATTTATTTATTTTATTTTGCAACTGTAATCTTATATTATTCATACCATAGTTTTTACTTAGATTATTATAATACTATTATAGGCTTAGATTAATGTTATATACTGCAACATATGTACACTTTTTGTAAACATACTATTTCAATAAATTTTTATTATTCATTTTTTTATAAATAAAATGTTTACCTTTTCGAATAAAAATAATGTAGTAATAAATTAAAAGTGTAGTAGGTATTATAGCTGTTTCATATGATTCATACACAGACGTTTAAGTTAGGTCTTACCAGACTTGCCCTGGAAGTTATTACATAGCCAAGGACCCCTCATGCCTCATACCAAAAGGTAAAGATGGGATGAAATACATAATGGACTAGATTCAGACAGCAGTGACATAGATGAGGTTAAGAGTAAAAAAAGAAGAACGGCTTTTGTTCTGCAGCGACACACTTTAGGATACGGTGTTGGCCGGAAAGGGGTAGCTTAACGCAAAAGATTGCTAGTAGACAAACAAATGATTATTAAAATATGTCTTATGTTTCTTGTTTTGTAATGTTTGTGATTTTGCATATTAATGTATAAAATCAAGTTCTTCTATCTTATGATGGGCTCTGAATCTTAATTAAATGGGGCACTGCAACTCTTGATTCAAACTTTTAGACAATGCTCCGTAAGGTTTATCTTAAATACTATCTAATCTGCTGGTGATTGAAACAATTTCAGACAACGCGTATGTCATATGACGTACAATTTATTAGGGCTTAAGACAATGTCGATCATAGAATACTCATCATTGATAGAACAATTAAGAAAGCTCGATGCGAAGACAATCGTCATCATCATCATCATCTTAATTCAGCCAAAAGACATCTACACAGCTGGACATAGCCCCCCCCCCCCCCCCCTGCTACGCTGCTACAACTGGTCTTGTGCTTTCCCAGCGGATTCTCGCAACATTCAGCCACTTCTTGAAATGAACCAATAAGCTGACTAGTCGCCAACTCATGTCGTGAGATTACTGTTATTTTGAGTGATTTGACTTGTCAAATCTTTTACTCACAAAATATTTCGTAACTAGGGCTAGCGCCTGTACAAAAGCTGGACACGTCTTTAACAAATTGAGTTTGAAGCAAACAAAATATCCCTCTAGTGTGTATGAGATATGTAGTGGGTATGGGTTACCTTTTTCAGGTTTGTCGCCTGATTCATCACTTCCTTTATCTGAAATTTAATTATTATTTTTTAAGTACTTAGCTTAATTTTACAGTGCGTTTTCTAAAAAAAAATAGGGCACTATAACTGTCTCTATGAAATATTTGTTAAATCTTTTGCAAGGAGAACTGTCAAGAGCTGAAAGGACAAAACCGAAATGAAACTGATTACTTTTAAAAATCTAATAAATTTTATTTATTACTAGTTTTTGCTAGGTCTTGGCTTGAGCTGCGTAGATTTGTATATACTACCGAGATTAAAAGTACTCTATGTGTTAATCCAGGTTATAAACTATGTGTGTATCAAACATTGAAATCTGTCCAGTCGTTTTTGCGCCAATCCGGAACATACATCCAGACCAACAGACAAACGGACAAACATTCTAAAATCTATATTTTCACACTGCTGGACATAGGCCTCCCTCAGCTTTGCCGCAACAATTGGTCCTGTGCTTTTCGCATCCGGGGGATCCCCGACATTTAGCCAGTTCTTGGTATGAACCAATAAGCTGGCTAGTCGCCTATTCATGTCGTGAGATTACTGTGATTTTAAGTGATTTGACTTTTCAAATCTTTTACTCACAAGATATTTCGAAACTGGGGCTAGCGCCTGTACGATAGCTGGACACTTCTTTAGCAAATTGAGTTTGAAGCAAATACAATATCCCTCTAGTGCGTTATTCTATGGGTTACCTGTTTCAGGTTTGTCGCCTGATCCATCACATCCTTTATCTGAAATTAAATAATTATTTTTAATTACTTAGCTTCATTATACAGTGTGTATTTCTTAAAAAATAGGGCACTTTAACTGTCTCTATGAAAAATTTGTTAAAACTTTTGCAAGGAGAACTGTCATGAGCAGAAAGGACAAAACCGTAATAGAACTGATTATTTTTTAAAATATTATCAATGTTATTTATTACTAGTTTTTGCTAGGTTTTGGCTTGGCCTGCGTAGATTTGCACATACTACTGAGATTAAAAGTACTCAATGTTATAAACTATGTGTCTGCCAAATGTCATCGAAATCTGTTTAGTCGTTTTTGCGCCAATAGGGAACATACATCCAGACCAACAGACAAACGGACAAACATTCTAAAATCTATATTTTCACACTGCTGGACATAGGCCTCCCTCAGCTTTGCCGCAACAATTGGTCCTGTGCTTTTCGCATCCGGGGGATTCCCGACATTTAGCCAGTTCTTGGTGTGAACCAATAAACTGGCTAGTCGCCTATTCATATCGTGAGATTACTGTGATTTTGAGTGATTTGACTTGTCGAATCTTTTACTCACAAGATATTTCGAAACTGGGGCTAGCGCCTGTATGATAGCTGGACACTTCTTTAGCAAATTGAGTTTGAAGCAAATACAATATCCCTCTAGTGCGTTATTCTATGGGTTACCTGTTTCAGGTTTGTCGCCTGATCCATCGCTTCCTTTATCTGAAATTATATTATTATTTTTAAGTACTTAGCTTAATTTTACAGTGGGTATTTCTTAAAAAAATAGGGCACTATAACTGTCTCTATGAAAAATATGTCAAATCTTTTGCAAGAATAACTGTCAAGATCTGAAAGGACAAAACCGAAATGGAACTGATTACTTTTAAAAATCTTATAAATTTTATTTGTTACTAGTTTTTGCTAGGTTTTGGCTTGGCATGCGTAGATTTGCACATACTACTGAGATTAAAAGTACTCAATGTTATAAACTATGTGTCTGCCAAATGTCATCGAAATCGGTTTAGTCGTTTTTGCGCCAATACGGAACATACATCCAGACCAACAGACAAACGGACAAACATTCTAAAATCTATATTTTCACACTGCTGGACATAGGCCTCCCTCAGCTTTGCCGCAACATTTGGTCCTGTGCTTTTCGCATCCGGGGGATCCCCGACATTTAGCCAGTTCTTGATATGAACCAGTAAGCTGGCTAGTCGCCTATTCATGTCGTGAGATTACTGTGATTTTGAGTGATTTGACTTTTCAAATCTTTTACTCACAAGATATTTCGAAACTGGGGCTAGCGCCTGTACTACAGCTGGACACTTCTTTAGCAAATTGAGTTTGAAGCAAATACAATATCCCTCTAGTGCGTTATTCTATGGGTTACCTGTTTCAGGTTTGTCGCTTGATCCATCGCTTCCTTTATCTGAAATTATATTATTATTTTTAAGTACTTAGCTTAATTTTACAGTGGGTATTTCTTAAAAAAATAGGGCACTATAACTGTCTCTATAAAAATTTGTTAAATCTTTTGCAAGGAGACCTGTCAAGAGCTTAAAGGACAAAACCGAAATGGAACTGATTACTTTTCAAAATCTTATAAATTTTATTTATTACTAGTTTTTGCTAGGTTTTGGCTTGGCCTGCGTAGATTTGTATATAATACCGAAATTAAAGTACTCTCTTTGTTAATCCAGGTTATAAACTATTTGTGTGCCAAATTTCATCGAAATCTGTTTAGTCGTTTTTGCGCCAATCCGGAACATACATCCAGACTAACAGACAAACATTCTAAAATCTATATTTTCACACTGCTGGACATAGGCCTCCCTCAGCTTTGCCGCAACAAATGGTCCTGTGCTTTTCGCATCCAGGGGATTCCCGACATTAAGCCAGTTCTTGGTGTGAACCAATAAGCTGGCTAGTCGCCTATTCATGTCGTGAGATTATTGTGATTTTGAGTGATTTGACTTGTTAAATCTTTTACTCACAATATATTTCGAAACTGGGACTAGCGCCTGTACAAAAGCTGGACACTTCTTTAGTAAATTAAGTTTGAAGCTAACAAAATATCCATCGAGTGTGATATTCTATGGGTTACCTGTTTCAGGTTTGTCGCCTGATCCATCGCTTCCTTTATCTGAAATTATATTATTATTTTTAAGTACTTAGCTTAATTTTACAGTAGGTATTTCTTAAAAAATAGGGCACTATAACTGTCTCTATGAAAAATTGGTTAAATCTTTTGCAAGGAAAACTGTCAAGAGCTAAAAGGACAAAACCGAAATGGAACTGATTACTTTAAAAAATCTTATAAATTTTATTTATTACTAGTTTTTGCTAGGTTTTGGCTTGGCATGCGTAGATTTGTACATACTGCTGAGATTAAAAGTACTCAATGTTATAAACTATGTGTCTGCCAAATGTCATCGAAATCTGTTTAGTCGTTTTTGCGCCAATCCGGATCATACATCCAGACCAACAGACAACAGAGGGTCATGGCCATTCGGTTAGTCCGGGGTTACCGCACGGTCTCCGGTGAGGCGGCGAGCCTCCTTGCCGGATTGCCGCCGTGGGATCTGGAGGCGAAAGTCCTCGTGCACGTGTGGGAGTGGCGCGAGGAGGCGAAACGCCGGGGCGTAACTCCGCTGCCGCGAGAAATCACGGTACAGCGGACAGAGCTCCGGCGGCATCTCATGGCGACATGGAGAGTGCGTCTGTCGCAGCCCAGCGCTGGGCACGCCACAATTGCGGCGATAAGTCCCCTCTTTGAGGAGTGGTTAGGGAGGCGCCACGGCGTCCTCACCTTCCGCCTGACGCAGGTCCTCACCGGACACGGTTGTTTCGGGAGGTTCCTGTTTCGCATAAGGCGGGAGGAAACGCCCGGGTGTCACCATTGTGTGGATCACCCAGAGGACACGGTGAAGCATACAGTGGAAGTCTGCCCGGCTTGGGTAGAGCACCGCCGTGTTCTCACGGAGGCTATCGGCGGCGGCGATCTCTCGCGTCTGAGCCTGGTCCAGGCCATTGTGCGGAGCGAGAGTGCATGGGAGGCCGTCACCTCCTTCTGTGAAGCGGTAGTGCTCGCGAAGGAGGAGGCGGAACGCGTGAGGGAGAGGCAGCCTCACGCCCTCAGTCGCCGCAGGAGACGCCCTGGGCGGCGGGAATCGATAGCCGATTCCCGGCCACCGTAGGCGCGGGCTTGCGGACGGTGAGTAGTGGGTAGCTCGCCGTCCGGTGAGGACCAGGCCCGGGTCGACGGCGCGTTGTGTTCCACGCGCGCCTCAAAGAGATGTCAGCAAAAGATGGGGTCCAATAGAGCCGATGCCGCTGGGGTCGCGGGTTGTTTGAAAAAGATACCGTGGCCCTGGCATAGGCAACTGAAGGAACACGGGTGGGTTTTAGTCAGTAAAAGTCTGACACGCCCTTCCGCTCCACCCAGAGCGGGAGAAGTTATTTGATGATTTCCCATCCACAAAAAAAAAAAAAGACCAACAGACAAACGGACAAACATTCTAAAATCTATATTTTCACACTGCTGGACATAGGCCTCCCTCAGCTTTGCCGCAACAATTGGTCCTGTGCTTTGCGCATCCGGGGGATCCCCGACATTTAGCCAGTTCTTGGTATGAATCAATAAGCTGGCTAGTCGCCTATTCATGTCGTGAGATTACTGTGATTTTGAGTGATTTGACTTTTCAAATCTTTTACTCACAAGATATTTCGAACCTGGGGCTAGCGCCTGTACTATAGCTGGACACTTCTTTAGCAAATTGAGTTTCAAGCAAATACAATATCCCTCTAGTGCGTTATTCTATGGGTTACCTGTTTCAGGTTTGTCGCCTGATCCATCACATCCTTTATCTGAAATTAAGTAATTATTTTTAATTACTTAGCTTCATTTTACAGTGTGTATTTCTTAAAAAATAGGGCACTATAACTGTCTCTATGAAAAATTTGTTAAAACTTTTGCAAGGAGAACTGTCATGAGCAGAAAGGACAAAACCGAAATAGAACTGATTATTTTTAAAAATATTATAAATTTTATTTATTACTAGTTTTTGCTAGGTTTTCGCTTGGCTTGCGTAGATTTGTACATACTACCGAAATTAAAGTACTCTATTTGTTAATCCAGGTTATAAACTATGTGTGTGCCAAATTTCATCGAAATCTGTTTAGTCTTTTTTGCGCCAATCCGGAACATACATCCAGACCAACAGGCAAACGGACAAACATTCTAAAATCTATATTTTCACACTGCTGGACATAGGTTTCCCACAGCTTTGCCACAACAATTGGTCCTGTGCTTTTCGCATCCAGGGGATTCCCGACATTTAGCCAGTTCTTTGTGTGAACCAATAAGCTGGCTAGTCGCCTACACATGTCGTGAGATTACTGTGATTTTGAGTGATATGACTTGTCAAATCTTTTACTCACAAGATATTTCGAAACTGGGGTTAGCACCTGTTCAAAAGCTGGACACTTCTTTAGTACATAAATTAAGTTTGAAGCTAACAAAATATCCATCGAGTGTGATATTCTATGGGTTACCTGTTTCAGGTTTGTCGCCTGATCCATCGCTTCCTTTATCTGAAATTATATTATTATTTTTAAGTACTTAGCTTAATTTTACAGTAGGTATTTCTTAAAAAATAGGGCACTATAACTGTCTCTATGAAAAATTGGTTAAATCTTTTGCAAGGAAAACTGTCAAGAGCTAAAAGGACAAAACCGAAATGGAACTGATTACTTTAAAAAATCTTATAAATTTTATTTATTACTAGTTTTTGCTAGGTTTTGGCTTGGCATGCGTAGATTTGTACATACTGCTGAGATTAAAAGTAAAGTAAAGTACTAAAGTACTAAAGTACTCAATGTTATAAACTATGTGTCTGCCAAATGTCATCGAAATCTGTTTAGTCGTTTTTGTGCCAATCCGGATCATACATCCAGACCAACAGACAACAGAGGGTCATGGCCATTCGGCTAGTCCGGGGTTACCGCACGGTCTCCGGTGAGGCGGCGAGCCTCCTTGCCGGATTGCCGCCGTGGGATCTGGAGGCGAAAGTCCTCGCGCACGTGTGGGAGTGGCGCGAGGAGGTGAAACGCCGGGGCGTAACTCCGCTGCCGCGAGAAATCACGGTACAGCGGACAGAGCTCCGGCGGGATCTCATGGCGACATGGAGAGTGCGTCTGTCGCAGCCCAGCGCTGGGCACGCCACAATTGCGGCGATAAGTCCCCTCTTTGAGGAGTGGTTAGAGAGGCGCCACGGCGTCCTCACCTTCCGCCTGACGCAGGTCCTCACCGGACACGGTTGTTTCGGGAGGTTCCTGTTTCGCATAAGGCGGGAGGAAACGCCCGGGTGTCACCATTGTGTGGATCGCCCAGAGGACACGGTGAAGCATACAGTGGAGGTCTGCCTGGCTTGGGCAGAGCACCGCCGTGTTCTCACGGAGGCGATCGGCGGCGGCGATCTCTCGCGTCCGAGCCTGGTCCAGGCCATGGTGCGGAGCGAGAGTGCATGGGAGGCCGTCACCTCCTTCTGCGAAGCGGTAATGCTCGCGAAGGCGAAAAAAACTTTTCTTCATTAGCGCGGTTTTACATTTCACATGGCATACTAGGCTTAAATATTGAGTCCGTATTGGATATCTTTTGACTTCCGCCATTTTTTAAAATAATTGTGGATTGTTTTTTACAAACAAAGCTGTTTCCAATATATATAAGGACGGAAAAGTTAAAATTTTTAAAGTTTTAAAATAGGAAAGACAGCTATCTGTTGTTTTTAGACCGAACATTGACCTTATACACCTCTTTTGCATTCTAAATACCAGTTCCTTATCGGTAGACTGCCCCCAGAAAATAATACCATACCGCAGAACAGACGCAACTAGTCCATGGTAGGCTATTAAAAGGGCCTGACTGTTCACTTTTTTTGAAAGTTGGGAGAGTGCAAATGCAGATTTGCTAAGTTTTTTGCAAAGGACTTCAATATGAGGTTTCCAAGTAAGTTTACTGTCGATCACTATACCCAAGAATTTGGCTTCATTTGCTTCCTCAATATTACAGCCTTGGTAATTAATACAAACACTTGGGTACTCACTGCGTTGATGAAAATGCATTATTTTTGTCTTGTTCAGGTTTATTACCAAATTATTATTATTATGTAACCAATTTATTATATTTTGTAACGTAATATTTATATCTTGTTCGTTATGAATTTTATTTGTACACTTAACTACAGCAGTACTATCATCCGCAAAAAGAACCATTATGTGCGTTGTTACTTTCGGGAGATCGTTAATGTAAATTAAAAAAAGTGGCGGCCCCAGGACACTACCTTGTGGAACACCATATTTTATATTCCTTGATTGAGATACATATATTGTCTCCAACTTACTCTTTGGACAAATTCTAGAAACTTCTACGCATTTTCACTTAAGTATGATTTTAACACTGCAGGATGTTTCCTCTGACACCGTAACTATGCAGCTTATGTAAAAGAATCTTATGATCCACATAGTCAAAAGCCTTGGGACTTTTCTTAAAATCATACTTAAGTGAAAATGCGTAGAAGTTTCTAGAATTTGTCCAAACATGTCAGTATAAATTGCACATACTGGATTTGTTTTATCTACAGATGACATGACGTTAGTTAATAAGTCGAAGAAGGCCATATTAACTGAAGTATTTCTACGGAACCCTTTTTGTTCTTTACAAAATAATTCATATTTTTCGAAATATGCGTAAAGAGAGTTATATATTACTTTTTCGATTATTTTTGAAAAAATTGGAATTTTTGCAATAGGTCTATAGTTTTTTAATTTGGTTTTGTCATCTCTTTTATATAAGGGTTTTATTATAACTTTTTTTAGTCGGTCGGGAAATATGCCATCAGTAATACACAAGTTTATTATATGCACTAGTGGAGGGGCTATCAAGTCTTTAGTAAATTTTATGGCTTTAGTAGAATCGCCATCGTATCCCATAGTACTTGTGTTTTTTAGGGTGGAAATTATTTTTATTATGTCGTCAATTGTAACAGGTTGCATAAACAAGGAATTTAATGTCTGATTACTAAAATTAATACTCTTCAATGTGTTGTCAGTTTTTACATTATTTTCAATGTCAGCAATAAAATAATTGTTGAATTCATTAGCAATGTCTGCAGGGTGTGTAAGCAACAAATCACCTTTATTAATGCACATAATTGGCTCATGTGGCAAACACAATTTGGTTTTATTTATTATTTGCCAGGTTGCTTTCGATTTATTTTCGACAGTGTTTATATCATGATTATTTTGTGCTTTTTGTGTTAGCTTGATAATCTTTCTATAAAGTTTTGTATAGTTTTTAAGAACTTTTTTATTTTTTAAATCAGAATTTAATCTATATTCCCAAGTGAGTGACTTGACTTTTCAAATCTTTTACTCACAAGATATTTCGAAACTGGGGCTAGCGCCTGTACCATAGCTGGACACTTCTTTAGCAAATTGAGTTTGAAGCAAATACAATATCCCTCTAGTGCGTTATTCTATGGGTTACCTGTTTCAGGTTTGTCGCCTGATCCATCGCTTCCTTTATCTGAATTTATATTATTATTTTTAAGTACTTAGCTTAATTTTACAGTGCGTTTTCTAAAAAAAAATAGGGCACTATAACTGTCTCTATGAAAATTTTGTTAAATGTTTTGCAAGAACAACTGTCAAGAGCTGAAAAGACAAAACCGAAATGGAACTGATTACTTTTCAAAATCTTATAAATTTTATTTATTACTAGTTTTTGCTAGGTTTTGGCTTGGCCTGCGTAGATTTGTATATAATACCGAGATTAAAGTACTCTATTTGTTAATCCAGGTTATAAACTATTTGTGTGCCAAATTTCATCGAAATCTGTTTAGTCGTTTTTGCGCCAATCCGGAACATACATCCAGACTAACAGACAAACATTCTAAAATCTATATTTTCACACTGCTGGACATAGGCCTCCCTCAGCTTTGCCGCAACAAATGGTCCTGTGCTTTTCGCATCCAGGGGATTCCCGACATTAAGCCAGTTCTTGGTGTGAACCAATAAGCTGGCTAGTCGCCTATTCATGTCGTAAGATTACTGTGATTTTGAGTGATTTGACTTGTTAAATCTTTTACTCACAAGAAATTTCGAAACTGGGACTAGCGCCTGTACAAAAGCTGGACCCTTCTTTAGTAAATTAAGTTTGAAGCTAACAAAATATCCATCGAGTGTGATATTCTATGGGTTACCTGTTTCAGGTTTGTCGCCTGATCCATCACTTCCTTTATCTGAAATTTAATAATTATTTTTAAGTACTTAGCTTAATTTTACAGTAGGTATTTCTTAAAAAATAGGGCACTATAACTGTCTCTATGAAAAATTTGTTAAATCTTTTGCAAGGAGACCTGTCAAGAGCTTAAAGGACAAAACCGTAATGGAACTGATTACTTTAAAAAATCTTATAAAGTAGATCCGCCAAATCCCATACAAAATTACCCCAGGCCCGGCGCCAAAGCAATGTATCTAAGATTTTAGAGTAAAGGTAGTGAAACTATTATAAAGCATCCCTATTGTTAAATTCAGTGGCTAACATATTTTTTTAACCCGGAGAATTTTCGTAGGCGTTAGATGTAAAAATTATATTTATAGTGAAAATCGCAATCCTTTTTATTGTTTGTGACCAACACGCACCTGTAACGTTAGGGCACAACTGTACATCTTATTGTCTCGCTCACACATAATGTTAGAGGGAGAAACACAAAGACGCCAGCGCTTAGGCGGTTTATGCCCACGCGCACGCGCAGTCCTTCGCTAACGTTTGTTGTGTTGTGTACTGTGCGATTTTTTTTTTTTTTGAATGGCATCTCGTAGTTGACCTAGAGAGGTCGAGACTACTTACCCGGACTATCCTGTGGCTGCCTTAAGAAAACTCAAAGCCTCCAGGCAGGGGCAAAAAACTTACAGACTAAGCGACTACACGCTAAGGGCTCCCCCTGTGGGGAACGGGCCTCGGCTTAGGGCGTCGCTGGGGGGAGAACAGCAAGATGGGACAGGCTGGATCAGATTAGAATTATTATTGTCAGGGGAGTTTAAAGCTACAGGCTCAGCTACGCCACCAGCTGGCACATCATACCCGAGCAAGGGACGGGGGGGAGGACGATTATTACGGGGTCGTCGCGAGGGAACTCGGCGGCGAGGTCGGAATGTCGATTTGTTTTTGTTCCTACGGTCCCTACTGCTCTCCTGGAGAAGAGTTATGGGGTCGTCGGGATCTGAGAGGACAAGCCTGGGGCGGCGGACCTTACTAATACGAGAGGGGACATAGCTAGCCGCCTCGACAACCAGAGGGTTGCGATGGTTGGTGGCTGAGTCGAAGAAACGCTTGGAATTGCGTTTCAAGAACTGGGAGATGGTGGGAATATCGAGATCCACGTGGAGGATTTCGTTCCGAACGAACCAAGGGGCTCCCGTTGCCTTTCGGAGGAAACGGTTTTGGAGGGCCTGCATCCTATGAATGAGGTGGGGTTTTGCGTGCGCAAACACTGAACCCGCATAGGTCATGATGGGGCGAATGCACGCTGTATAAATGCGCAATTTGCACCTAAGCGACAATTTGCTACGTGCATTCAGAACGAAGTGGAGTCTACCGAGAGCGAAAGCGGCGCGCGAACGCACCTGCTTTATGTGCTCAGCGAAGGAGAGGTGGTGGTCGAGGGTCACACCGAGGTATTTGGCTCGCGTCTCCCAAGGGATGGCTTGCCGAACATGGTGATCGGTCGGGTGTGTTGTGTACTGTGCGAAACCTTATCTTGATCTTTATTTTACGACGACTTCGCTTAACCCTCCCTAACTTTTGATTTTTCTTGTGATTTATATATTTTTAACGACGACTTAGCTAGCCTCTTGGACTTTGGATTTTCTTGTGAAATGGCAGACGTTTGTGTTTTGTGTACACGACCTCTTCGGCGACTTCGTAGGCATGTTCTGTCGGAACATTTTGCACAATCACGTCGAGAGTTCGTGGTTCATATCGTACATGCAATCCAACCACCTCAAGAGGTAAGAATAAATTCGATTATATTTAAACAAAATGTTTTTTTTCATACTGGAGAGATAAATAGATCGGCTTAGGTGGAATAGGTACTGCATGAATGATACTATGTTTTGAACAAATGTATGTGTATGTGATGTGGCAGTGCTCTCCATAAATAAATAAAAAATAAAACAAAGCGCAGGAGCATAGTTTCTATCTATCTATCTATCTATCTATATTTTCACGCCGGAGGTAGGCAGAGAGAACCGAGAGCCACAAGGCACGGCCCTTACATACTTCTTTCGCTTCTTCGACATTCATTACTCTTTTCATACATGCTCGTCGGTTTTTACGGCTTCTAACATCACCTTCCGATAGCAGAGCAAAGCTTATTCATTTATATATAGGCTTAAAATCATTTTAGTTTCATATCATTAGCACTTTTTACAATGTTCCATTAACCATCTGACAAAAAAAATGACCTAGATAGTTCGCCTATTTGGAGTAGCATTTACCAATTCATTAATTTTTTTACCATAGTAATATTATGATTCCGTCTTGTAACACTACCAACTATAAGTATGTAGTAATGTCGTTTTTATTAAAAAGTGTGTTTAATTGTTAACAGGTTCCATTCGACGGTACCCGATCAATCTGTCATGCCTGTTGGCATCGAATTGAATTGACTCTGATATCAGAAATCAAGATCGAGCACCTTCACCTGCTGCTTTACCTACTATTGGAGCATCGGTGAATGCCCCTCAGTTTACTCGAGTAGCAAATACGTCCCGGCATGATGGTCCGCTGCAACAACTTGCAACTACGGCGTGTTCCAAACTCTATCAAAATATATCTTCTGAGTTATTTCCAATTATATATACCTGACTGGGCCCGCCTTTGTCAACTACATTTGCATAACACTTCTTTGGAGGAATTTCCTGAAATCACAGTTCATCAACACACTGATTTTAATGCTGATAGCTTCGTTGACATAGTCAATATGTATACACTGGCTCTAGAATCGAGATCTCGACTAGATCTTGAGAATATGAACGAGGTTTTTGAGGACGATTTGCGCTACTGGACTGGTCTGAATCACTCACAATTTGAACAACTACTGCAACAAGTCCCATCTCTTCATCGGCAGTCTGTCACCCCACGAACAGATTTGGGAGTATATTTGTGTAAAATACGTACAGGGGAGCCCAATACAAGACTTTGTACCATATTCGGTTTAGCAGAGACCACCATAAGAAGAAAGTTGCATTTGGCGAGGGAGTGTTTGTACGCAGACTTCGTCTCTGTGCATATAGGGCTAGACCACATAACACGCGCTGAACTGATTAGTAGAAATAGGAATTTACCTAATTATATATTTGGAAGCAATGCATCACCGAAAGCAGTAATTATATGCGATGGCACTTATTTATAACGCCAAAGTTACAGTTTACATAAATACCGAAACTTGATTAAGCCATTCTTAATAGTTTGTGCCGATGGCCACATATTAGATGTAACAGGGCCATACGCTGCTACAACCACTGATGCGGTAATTATGAAGCAGATACTGCACAATCATGAGCAGCCTACAGAAGACAACCCCTTTCATTACATCTTTGAAGAGGGAGACGTTTTCATTTTAGACAGGGGGTTTCGTGATGCAATAGTATCATTGGAAGAGCACGGCTATGTGGCTTACTTACCACCATCTAAACAACGAAGTGAAACTCAACTCACTACAGAAGAAGCCAATAAATCACGACTCATAACCATGTGTCGTTGGGTTGTAGAAACTGTGAATGGCAAGTTTAAAAACAGCTTTAAAATATTTCGCCACAGAATGTTCAACAATACCTTGACGAACACATTTACCAATTTCAAAATAGTAGCGGCCTTGATAAACTGTTTTCAGGAGCCTTATGAAGATAGTAGATTTACTGATGATTTTATTGCATGAATAAACCGCAACATACATAAAACAAATCTGTTGGCCGCATACGTTTTAGAAAACAACTTGAACAGGCAAAGAGCCACATTTTCTACACTGGATGTAAATAATCCAGAAGTATCAGATTTTCCGGAGCTGACGTATGAAGATCTTATAAAATTCGCGACAGGCACATACCACCTCAAAATCGCACGTTCATACTGCAGCGAACACACTAAGAGAACTGGCGTATATGAAATCGAGGTTAACAGACACTCAAAAGAAATCCATATAATAAACGATCGAATTATAAGGTCGCAGTCAAACGATGTACTAATTCGCTGCAGAATTAATTCACGCCATGTCAGATCAAAGACATATTATACTTATTTATTATATAACACTGCGGTTTCTGGAATCGACGCAATTCAAGAATATTATTGTTCCTGTTATCATGGGAACAGAACACTGGGAAGTTGCGCCCATGTAATAAGTGTCATATATTATTTGGGTCGGGCTAGACATAACGAACGTGATTTAGACCACCCAGCTCTAGGTTTAGATTTTGTTTTAGTGGATTTAGAATCCATCAACTGAACATTTTTCGCAATATTAGTCAAAAGAATGTGTATCTTATAATTGACATTATAAATAACTACTTATTGTATATTATTGTACAGACAATAAAAATAAAGTATTTCATAACGATACTACTTGTTTTATTTTTCACTTTTTTATAGTTTCGAACTGAAGAGCAAAAAAAATAAACTAAAAAAATCATTAAAAATTGGTCATTACGGCTAGCTTCCACGGCCAAAAAAACTATGTTACCCATCGAATTTAGCAATAGCGAAACCTGATTATTTTTTTACTATTTTTAATCTAAAAACTGAGATATATATCTTTTGCGCCGGAGCTGGGGCCATTTTGGCGGATCCCCTTTTATTTATAACTAGTTTTTGCTAGGTTTTGGCTTGGCATGCGTAGATTTGTACATACTGCTGAGATTAAAAGTACTCAAAGTTATAAACTATGTGTCTGCCAAATGTCATCGAAATCTGTTTAGTCGTTTTTGCGCCAATCCGGAACATACATCCAGACCAACAGACAAACGGACAAACATTCTAAAATCTATATTTTCACACTGCTGGACATAGGCTTCCCTCAGCTTTGCCACAACAATTGATCCTGTGCTTTTCGCATCCAAGGGATTCCCGACATTTAGCCAGTTTTTTGTGTGAACCAATAAGCTGGCTAGTCGCCTACACATGTCGTGAGATTACTGTGATTTTGAGTGATATGACTTGTCAAATCTTTTACTCACAAGATATTTCGAAACTAGGGCTAGCACCTGTACAAAAGCTGGACACTTCTTTAGTAAATTAAGTTTGAAGCTAACAAAATATCCAACGAGTGTGATATTCTATGGGTTACCTGTTTCAGGTTTGTCGCCTGATCCATCACTTCCTTTATCTGAAATTTAATAATTATTTTTAAGTACTTAGCTTAATTTATACAGTAGGTATTTCTTAAAAAATATGGCACTATAACTGTCTCTATGAAAAATTTGTTAAATCTTTTGCAAGGAGAACTGTCAAGAGCTAAAAGGACAAAACCGAAATGGAACTGATTACTTTAAAAAATCTTATAAATTTTATTTATTACTAGTTTTTGCTAGGTTTTGGCTTGGCATGCGTACATTTGTATATAATACCGAGATTAAAGTACTCTATTTGTTAATCCAGGTTATAAACTGTGTGTGCCAAATGTCATCGAAATCTGTTTAGTCGTTTTTGCGCCAATCCGGAACATACATCCAGACCAACAGACAAACGGACAAACATTCTAAAATCTATATTTTCACACTGCTGGACATAGGCCTCCCTCAGCTTTGCCGCAACAATTGGTCCTGTGCTTTTCGCATTCGGGGGATCCCCGACATTTAGCCAGTTCTTGGTATGAACCAATAAGCTGGCTAGTCGCCTATTCATGTCGTGAGATTACTGTGATTTTGAGTGATTTGACTTGTCGAATCTTTTACTCACAAGATATTTCGAAACTAGGGCTAGCGCCTGTATGATAGCTGGACACTTCTTTAGCAAATTGAGTTTGAAGCAAATACAATATCCCTCTAGTGCGTTATTCTATGGGTTACCTGTTTCAGGTTTGTCGCCTGATCCATCGCTTCCTTTATCTGAAATTATATTATTATTTTTAAGTACTTAGCTTAACTTTACAGTGGGTATTTCTTAAAAAAATGGGGCACTATAACTGTCTCTATGAAAAATTTGTTAAATCTTTTGCAAGGAGAACTGTCAAGAGCTGAAAAGACAAAACCGAAATGGAACTGATTACTTTTCAAAATCTTATTAATTTTATTAATTACTAGTTTTTGCTAGGTTTTGGCTTGGCCTGCGTAGATTTGTATATAATACCGAGATTAAAGTACTCTATTTGTTAATCCAGGTTATAAACTGTGTGTGCCAAATGTCATCGAAATCTGTATAGTCGTTTTTGCGCCAATCCGGAACATACATCCAGACCAACAGACAAACGGACAAACATTCTAAAATCTATATTTTCACACTGCTGGACATAAGCCTCCCTCAGCTTTGCCGCAACAATTGGTCCTGTGCTTTTCGCATCGGGGGGATCCCCGACATTTAGCCAGTTCTTGGTATGAACCAATAAGCTGGCTAGTCGCCTATTCATGTCGTGAGATTACTGTGATTTTGAGTGATTTGACTTTTCAAATCTTTTACTCACAAGATATTTCGAAACTGAAGCTAGCGCCTGTACTACACCTGGACACTTCTTTAGCAAATTGAGTTTGAAGCAAATACAATATCCCTCTAGTTCGTTAGTCTATGGGTTACCTGTTTCAGGTTTGTCGCCTGATCCATCGCTTCCTTTATCTGAAATTATATTATTATTTTTAAGTACTTAGCTTAACTTTACAGTGGGTATTTCTTAAAAAAATGGGGCACTATAACTGTCTCTATGAAAAATTTGTTAAATCTTTTGCAAGAACAACTGTCAAGAGCTGAAAAGACAAAACCGAAATGGAACTGATTACTTTTCAAAATCTTATTAATTTTATTTATTACCAGTTTTTGCTAGGTTTTGGCTTGGCCTGCGTAGATTTGTATATAATACCGAGATTAAAGTACTCTATTTGTTAATCCAGGTTATAAACTGTGTGTGCCAAATGTCATCGAAATCTGTATAGTCGTTTTTGCGCCAATCCGGAACATACATCCAGACCAACAGACAAACGGACAAACATTCTAAAATCTATATTTTCACACTGCTGGACATAAGCCTCCCTCAGCTTTGCCGCAACAATTGGTCCTGTGCTTTTCGCATCCGGGGGATCCCCGACATTTAGCCAGTTCTTGGTATGAACCAATAAGCTGGCTAGTCGCCTATTCATGTCGTGAGATTACTGTGATTTTGAGTGATTTGACTTGTCGAATCTTTTACTCACAAGATATTTCGAAACTAGGGCTAGCGCCTGTATGATAGCTGGACACTTCTTTAGCAAATTGAGTTTGAAGCAAATACAATATCCCTCTAGTGCGTTATTCTATGGGTTACCTGTTTCAGGTTTGTCGCCTGATCCATCACATCCTTTATCTGAAATTAAGTAATTATTTTTAATTACTTAGCTTCATTTTACAGTGTGTATTTCTTAAGAAATAGGGCACTATAACTGTCTCTATGAAAAATTTGTTAAATCTTTTGCAAGGAGAACTGTCAAGAGTTTAAAGGACAAAACCGAAATGGAACTGATTACTTTAAAAAATCTTATAAATTTTATTTATTACTAGTTTTTGCTAGGTTTTGGCTTGGCATGCGTAGATTTGTACATACTGCTGAGATTAAAAGTACTCAATGTTATAAACTATGTGTCTGCCAAATGTCATCGAAATCTGTTTAGTCGTTTTTGCGCCAATCCGGAACATACATCCAGACCAACAGACAAACGGACAAACATTGTCCTTTCTTTGGTATTGTTCGTCGTATCGTTGAGCTCCTTAAGTTCTGAGTTGAGCTGCGCGATTACTGACAAATGCGTGCACTGACTGGACAGGTCCTCTCAATCTGTGTGGTTCTTTCCTCAAAAGACCATTTCAGACACCAATCTACATGGTCTTCACATGAAGTGACCAAGATAATGTCTGGACTTTATAAGAGACTGTGACCTCTGAGTTTGTTTCGGCCTTTCTTCTCAGAGTAGTCAGATAGGAAACGCCGACCTCATCTAGTTTAAAAAAAAATATTGACTTGTAAAAGTGTTTGTACAAACCTACTTACAGAAATAAAAATCATTTATCATTTATCATTTATCATTCTAAAATCTATATTTTTACACTGCTGGACATCGGCCTCCCTCAGCTTTGCCGCAACAATTGGTCCTGTGCTTTTCGCATCCGGGGGATCCCCGACATTTAGCCAGTTCTTGGTAGTAACCAATAAGCTGACTAGTCGCCTATTCATGTCGTGAGATTACTGTGATTTAGAGTGATTTGACTTTTCAAATCTTTTACTCACAAGATATTTCGAAACTGGGGCTAGCGCCTGTACTATAGCTGGACACTTCTTTAGCAAATTGAGTTTGAAGCAAATACAATATCCCTCTAGTGCGTTATTCTATGGGTTACCTGTTTCAGGTTTGTCGCCTGATCCATCGCTTCCTTTATCTGAAATTATATTATTATTTTTAAGTACTTAGCTTAACTTTACAGTGGGTATTTCTTAAAAAAATGGGGCACTATAACTGTCTCTATGAAAAATTTGTTAAATCTTTTGCAAGAACAACTGTCAAGAGCTGAAAAGACAAAACCGAAATGGAACTGATTACTTTTCAAAATCTTATTAATTTTATTTATTACTAGTTTTTGCTAGGTTTTGGCTTGGCCTGCGTAGATGTGTATATAATACCGAGATTAAAGTACTCTATTTGTTAATCCAGGTTATAAACTGTGTGTACCAAATGTCATCGAAATCTGTTTAGTCCTTTTTGCGCCAATCCGGAACATACATCCAGACCAACAGACAAACGGACAAACATTCTAAAATCTATATTTTCACACTGCTGGACATAGGCCTCCCTCAGCTTTGCCGCAACAATTGGTCCTGTGCTTTTCGCATTCGGGGGATCCCCGACATTTAGCCAGTTCTTGGTATGAACCAATAAGCTGGCTAGTCGCCTATTCATGTCGTGAGATTACTGTGATTTTGAGTGATTTGACTTGTCGAATCTTTTACTCACAAGATATTTCGAAACTAGGGCTAGCGCCTGTATGATAGCTGGACACTTCTTTAGCAAATTGAGTTTGAAGCAAATACAATATCCCTCTAGTGCGTTATTCTATAGGTTACCTGTTTCAGGTTTGTCGCCTGATCCATCGCTTCCTTTATCTGAAATTATATTATTATTTTTAAGTACTTAGCTTAACTTTACAGTGGGTATTTCTTAAAAAAATGGGGCACTATAACTGTCTCTATGAAAAATTTGTTAAATCTTTTGCAAGAACAACTGTCAAGAGCTGAAAAGACAAAACCGAAATGGAACTGATTACTTTTCAAAATCTTATAAATTTTATTTATTACTAGTTTTTGCTAGGTTTTGGCTTGGCCTGCGTAGATTTGTATATAATACCGAGATTAAAGTACTCTATTTGTTAATCCAGGTTATAAACTGTGTGTGCCAAATGTCATCGAAATCTGTTTAGTCCTTTTTGCGCCAATCCGGAACATACATCCAGACCAACAGACAAACGGACAAACATTCTAAAATCTATATTTTCACACTGCTGGACATAAGCCTCCCTCAGCTTTGCCGCAACAATTGGTCCTGTGCTTTTCGCATCCGGGGGATCCCCGACATTTAGCCAGTTCTTGGTATGAACCAATAAGCTGGCTAGTCGCCTATTCATGTCGTGAGATTACTGTGATTTTGAGTGATTTGACTTGTCGAATCTTTTACTCACAAGATATTTCGAAACTAGGGCTAGCGCCTGTATGATAGCTGGACACTTCTTTAGCAAATTGAGTTTGAAGCAAATACAATATCCCTCTAGTGCGTTATTCTATGGGTTACCTGTTTCAGGTTTGTCGCCTGATCCATCACATCCTTTATCTGAAATTAAGTAATTATTTTTAATTACTTAGCTTCATTTTACAGTGTGTATTTCTTAAAAAATAGGGCACTATAACTGTCTCTATGAAAAATTTGTTAAATCTTTTGCAAGGAGAACTGTCAAGAGCTTAAAGGACAAAACCGAAATGGAACTGATTACTTTAAAAAATCTTATAAATTTTATTTATTACTAGTTTTTGCTAGGTTTTGGCTTGGCATGCGTAGATTTGTACATACTGCTGAGATTAAAAGTACTCAATGTTATAAACTATGTGTCTGCCAAATGTCATCGAAATCTGTTTAGTCGTTTTTGCGCTAATCCGGAACATACATCCAGACCAACTGACAAACGAAAAAACATTCTAAAATCTATATTTTCACACTGCTGGACATAGGCCTCCCTCAGCTTTGCCGCAACAATTGGTCCTGTGCTTTTCGCATCGGGGGGATCCCCGACATTTAGCCAGTTCTTGGTATGAACCAATAAGCTGGCTAGTCGCCTATTCATGTCGTGAGATTACTGTGATTTTGAGTGATTTGACTTTTCAAATCTTTTACTCACAAGATATTTCGAAACTGGGGCTAGCGCCTGTACTATAGCTGGACACTTCTTTAGCAAATTGAGTTTGAAGCAAATACAATATCCCTCTAGTGCGTTATTCTATGGGTTACCTGTTTCAGGTTTGTCGCCTGATCCATCGCTTCCTTTATCTGAAATTATATTATTATTTTTAAGTACTTAGCTTAACTTTACAGTGGGTATTTCTTAAAAAAATGGGGCACTATAACTGTCTCTATAAAAAATTTGTTAAATCTTTTGCAAGAACAACTGTCAAGAGCTGAAAAGACAAAACCGAAATGGAACTGATTACTTTTCAAAATCTTATTAATTTTATTTATTACTAGTTTTTGCTAGGTTTTGGCTTGGCCTGCGTAGATTTGTATATAATACCGAGATTAAAGTACTCTATTTGTTAATCCAGGTTATAAACTGTGTGTGCCAAATGTCATCGAAATCTGTATAGTCGTTTTTGCGCCAATCCGGAACATACATCCAGACCAACAGACAAACGGACAAACATTCTAAAATCTATATTTTCACACTGCTGGACATAGGCCTCCCTCAGCTTTGCCGCAACAATTGGTCCTGTGCTTTTCGCATTCGGGGGATCCCCGACATTTAGCCAGTTCTTGGTATGAACCAATAAGCTGGCTAGTCGCCTATTCATGTCGTGAGATTACTGTGATTTTGAGTGATTTGACTTGTCGAATCTTTTACTCACAAGATATTTCGAAACTAGGGCTAGCGCCTGTATGATAGCTGGACACTTCTTTAGCAAATTGAGTTTGAAGCAAATACAATATCCCTCTAGTGCGTTATTCTATAGGTTACCTGTTTCAGGTTTGTCGCCTGATCCATCGCTTCCTTTATCTGAAATTATATTATTATTTTTAAGTACTTAGCTTAACTTTACAGTGGGTATTTCTTAAAAAAATGGGGCACTATAACTGTCTCTATGAAAAATTTGTTAAATCTTTTGCAAGAACAACTGTCAAGAGCTGAAAAGACAAAACCGAAATGGAACTGATTACTTTTCAAAATCTTATAAATTTTATTTATTACTAGTTTTTGCTAGGTTTTGGCTTGGCCTGCGTAGATTTGTATATAATACCGAGATTAAAGTACTCTATTTGTTAATCCAGGTTATAAACTGTGTGTGCCAAATGTCATCGAAATCTGTTTAGTCCTTTTTGCGCCAATCCGGAACATACATCCAGACCAACAGACAAACGGACAAACATTCTAAAATCTATATTTTCACACTGCTGGACATAAGCCTCCCTCAGCTTTGCCGCAACAATTGGTCCTGTGCTTTTCGCATCCGGGGGATCCCCGACATTTAGCCAGTTCTTGGTATGAACCAATAAGCTGGCTAGTCGCCTATTCATGTCGTGAGATTACTGTGATTTTGAGTGATTTGACTTGTCGAATCTTTTACTCACAAGATATTTCGAAACTAGGGCTAGCGCCTGTATGATAGCTGGACACTTCTTTAGCAAATTGAGTTTGAAGCAAATACAATATCCCTCTAGTGCGTTATTCTATGGGTTACCTGTTTCAGGTTTGTCGCCTGATCCATCACATCCTTTATCTGAAATTAAGTAATTATTTTTAATTACTTAGCTTCATTTTACAGTGTGTATTTCTTAAAAAATAGGGCACTATAACTGTCTCTATGAAAAATTTGTTAAATCTTTTGCAAGGAGAACTGTCAAGAGCTTAAAGGACAAAACCGAAATGGAACTGATTACTTTAAAAAATCTTATAAATTTTATTTATTACTAGTTTTTGCTAGGTTTTGGCTTGGCATGCGTAGATTTGTACATACTGCTGAGATTAAAAGTACTCAATGTTATAAACTATGTTTCTGCCAAATGTCATCGAAATCTGTTTAGTCGTTTTTGCGCTAATCCGGAACATACATCCAGACCAACTGACAAACGAAAAAACATTCTAAAATCTATATTTTCACACTGCTGGACATAGGCCTCCCTCAGCTTTGCCGCAACAATTGGTCCTGTGCTTTTCGCATCGGGGGGATCCCCGACATTTAGCCAGTTCTTGGTATGAACCAATAAGCTGGCTAGTCGCCTATTCATGTCGTGAGATTACTGTGATTTTGAGTGATTTGACTTTTCAAATCTTTTACTCACAAGATATTTCGAAACTGGGGCTAGCGCCTGTACTATAGCTGGACACTTCTTTAGCAAATTGAGTTTGAAGCAAATACAATATCCCTCTAGTGCGTTATTCTATGGGTTACCTGTTTCAGGTTTGTCGCCTGATCCATCGCTTCCTTTATCTGAAATTATATTATTATTTTTAAGTACTTAGCTTAACTTTACAGTGGGTATTTCTTAAAAAAATGGGGCACTATAACTGTCTCTATAAAAAATTTGTTAAATCTTTTGCAAGAACAACTGTCAAGAGCTGAAAAGACAAAACCGAAATGGAACTGATTACTTTTCAAAATCTTATTAATTTTATTTATTACTAGTTTTTGCTAGGTTTTGGCTTGGCCTGCGTAGATTTGTATATAATACCGAGATTAAAGTACTCTATTTGTTAATCCAGGTTATAAACTGTGTGTGCCAAATGTCATCGAAATCTGTATAGTCGTTTTTGCGCCAATCCGGAACATACATCCAGACCAACAGACAAACGGACAAACATTCTAAAATCTATATTTTCACACTGCTGGACATAAGCCTCCCTCAGCTTTGCCGCAACAATTGGTCCTGTGCTTTTCGCATCCGGGGGATCCCCGACATTTAGCCAGTTCTTGGTATGAACCAATAAGCTGGCTAGTCGCCTATTCATGTCGTGAGATTACTGTGATTTTGAGTGATTTGACTTGTCGAATCTTTTACTCACAAGATATTTCGAAACTAGGGCTAGCGCCTGTATGATAGCTGGACACTTCTTTAGCAAATTGAGTTTGAAGCAAATACAATATCCCTCTAGTGCGTTATTCTATGGGTTACCTGTTTCAGGTTTGTCGCCTGATCCATCACATCCTTTATCTGAAATTAAGTAATTATTTTTAATTACTTAGCTTCATTTTACAGTGTGTATTTCTTAAAAAATAGGGCACTATAACTGTCTCTATGAAAAATTTGTTAAATCTTTTGCAAGGAGAACTGTCAAGAGCTTAAAGGACAAAACCGAAATGGAACTGATTACTTTAAAAAATCTTATAAATTTTATTTATTACTAGTTTTTGCTAGGTTTTGGCTTGGCATGCGTAGATTTGTACATACTGCTGAGATTAAAAGTACTCAATGTTATAAACTATGTTTCTGCCAAATGTCATCGAAATCTGTTTAGTCGTTTTTGCGCTAATCCGGAACATACATCCAGACCAACTGACAAACGAAAAAACATTCTAAAATCTATATTTTCACACTGCTGGACATAGGCCTCCCTCAGCTTTGCCGCAACAATTGGTCCTGTGCTTTTCGCATCGGGGGGATCCCCGACATTTAGCCAGTTCTTGGTATGAACCAATAAGCTGGCTAGTCGCCTATTCATGTCGTGAGATTACTGTGATTTTGAGTGATTTGACTTTTCAAATCTTTTACTCACAAGATATTTCGAAACTGGGGCTAGCGCCTGTACTATAGCTGGACACTTCTTTAGCAAATTGAGTTTGAAGCAAATACAATATCCCTCTAGTGCGTTATTCTATGGGTTACCTGTTTCAGGTTTGTCGCCTGATCCATCGCTTCCTTTATCTGAAATTATATTATTATTTTTAAGTACTTAGCTTAACTTTACAGTGGGTATTTCTTAAAAAAATGGGGCACTATAACTGTCTCTATAAAAAATTTGTTAAATCTTTTGCAAGAACAACTGTCAAGAGCTGAAAAGACAAAACCGAAATGGAACTGATTACTTTTCAAAATCTTATTAATTTTATTTATTACTAGTTTTTGCTAGGTTTTGGCTTGGCCTGCGTAGATTTGTATATAATACCGAGATTAAAGTACTCTATTTGTTAATCCAGGTTATAAACTGTGTGTGCCAAATGTCATCGAAATCTGTATAGTCGTTTTTGCGCCAATCCGGAACATACATCCAGACCAACAGACAAACGGACAAACATTCTAAAATCTATATTTTCACACTGCTGGACATAGGCCTCCCTCAGCTTTGCCGCAACAATTGGTCCTGTGCTTTTCGCATTCGGGGGATCCCCGACATTTAGCCAGTTCTTGGTATGAACCAATAAGCTGGCTAGTCGCCTATTCATGTCGTGAGATTACTGTGATTTTGAGTGATTTGACTTGTCGAATCTTTTACTCACAAGATATTTCGAAACTAGGGCTAGCGCCTGTATGATAGCTGGACACTTCTTTAGCAAATTGAGTTTGAAGCAAATACAATATCCCTCTAGTGCGTTATTCTATAGGTTACCTGTTTCAGGTTTGTCGCCTGATCCATCGCTTCCTTTATCTGAAATTATATTATTATTTTTAAGTACTTAGCTTAACTTTACAGTGGGTATTTCTTAAAAAAATGGGGCACTATAACTGTCTCTATGAAAAATTTGTTAAATCTTTTGCAAGAACAACTGTCAAGAGCTGAAAAGACAAAACCGAAATGGAACTGATTACTTTTCAAAATCTTATAAATTTTATTTATTACTAGTTTTTGCTAGGTTTTGGCTTGGCCTGCGTAGATTTGTATATAATACCGAGATTAAAGTACTCTATTTGTTAATCCAGGTTATAAACTGTGTGTGCCAAATGTCATCGAAATCTGTTTAGTCCTTTTTGCGCCAATCCGGAACATACATCCAGACCAACAGACAAACGGACAAACATTCTAAAATCTATATTTTCACACTGCTGGACATAAGCCTCCCTCAGCTTTGCCGCAACAATTGGTCCTGTGCTTTTCGCATCCGGGGGATCCCCGACATTTAGCCAGTTCTTGGTATGAACCAATAAGCTGGCTAGTCGCCTATTCATGTCGTGAGATTACTGTGATTTTGAGTGATTTGACTTGTCGAATCTTTTACTCACAAGATATTTCGAAACTAGGGCTAGCGCCTGTATGATAGCTGGACACTTCTTTAGCAAATTGAGTTTGAAGCAAATACAATATCCCTCTAGTGCGTTATTCTATGGGTTACCTGTTTCAGGTTTGTCGCCTGATCCATCACATCCTTTATCTGAAATTAAGTAATTATTTTTAATTACTTAGCTTCATTTTACAGTGTGTATTTCTTAAAAAATAGGGCACTATAACTGTATCTATGAAAAATTTGTTAAATCTTTTGCAAGGAGAACTGTCAAGAGCTTAAAGGACAAAACCGAAATGGAACTGATTACTTTAAAAAATCTTATAAATTTTATTTATTACTAGTTTTTGCTAGGTTTTGGCTTGGCCTGCGTAGATGTGTATATAATACCGAGATTAAAGTACTCTATTTGTTAATCCAGGTTATAAACTGTGTGTACCAAATGTCATCGAAATCTGTTTAGTCCTTTTTGCGCCAATCCGGAACATACATCCAGACCAACAGACAAACGGACAAACATTCTAAAATCTATATTTTCACACTGCTGGACATAGGCCTCCCTCAGCTTTGCCGCAACAATTGGTCCTGTGCTTTTCGCATTCGGGGGATCCCCGACATTTAGCCAGTTCTTGGTATGAACCAATAAGCTGGCTAGTCGCCTATTCATGTCGTGAGATTACTGTGATTTTGAGTGATTTGACTTGTCGAATCTTTTACTCACAAGATATTTCGAAACTAGGGCTAGCGCCTGTATGATAGCTGGACACTTCTTTAGCAAATTGAGTTTGAAGCAAATACAATATCCCTCTAGTGCGTTATTCTATAGGTTACCTGTTTCAGGTTTGTCGCCTGATCCATCGCTTCCTTTATCTGAAATTATATTATTATTTTTAAGTACTTAGCTTAACTTTACAGTGGGTATTTCTTAAAAAAATGGGGCACTATAACTGTCTCTATGAAAAATTTGTTAAATCTTTTGCAAGAACAACTGTCAAGAGCTGAAAAGACAAAACCGAAATGGAACTGATTACTTTTCAAAATCTTATAAATTTTATTTATTACTAGTTTTTGCTAGGTTTTGGCTTGGCCTGCGTAGATTTGTATATAATACCGAGATTAAAGTACTCTATTTGTTAATCCAGGTTATAAACTGTGTGTGCCAAATGTCATCGAAATCTGTTTAGTCCTTTTTGCGCCAATCCGGAACATACATCCAGACCAACAGACAAACGGACAAACATTCTAAAATCTATATTTTCACACTGCTGGACATAAGCCTCCCTCAGCTTTGCCGCAACAATTGGTCCTGTGCTTTTCGCATCCGGGGGATCCCCGACATTTAGCCAGTTCTTGGTATGAACCAATAAGCTGGCTAGTCGCCTATTCATGTCGTGAGATTACTGTGATTTTGAGTGATTTGACTTGTCGAATCTTTTACTCACAAGATATTTCGAAACTAGGGCTAGCGCCTGTATGATAGCTGGACACTTCTTTAGCAAATTGAGTTTGAAGCAAATACAATATCCCTCTAGTGCGTTATTCTATGGGTTACCTGTTTCAGGTTTGTCGCCTGATCCATCACATCCTTTATCTGAAATTAAGTAATTATTTTTAATTACTTAGCTTCATTTTACAGTGTGTATTTCTTAAAAAATAGGGCACTATAACTGTCTCTATGAAAAATTTGTTAAATCTTTTGCAAGGAGAACTGTCAAGAGCTTAAAGGACAAAACCGAAATGGAACTGATTACTTTAAAAAATCTTATAAATTTTATTTATTACTAGTTTTTGCTAGGTTTTGGCTTGGCATGCGTAGATTTGTACATACTGCTGAGATTAAAAGTACTCAATGTTATAAACTATGTGTCTGCCAAATGTCATCGAAATCTGTTTAGTCGTTTTTGCGCTAATCCGGAACATACATCCAGACCAACTGACAAACGAAAAAACATTCTAAAATCTATATTTTCACACTGCTGGACATAGGCCTCCCTCAGCTTTGCCGCAACAATTGGTCCTGTGCTTTTCGCATCGGGGGGATCCCCGACATTTAGCCAGTTCTTGGTATGAACCAATAAGCTGGCTAGTCGCCTATTCATGTCGTGAGATTACTGTGATTTTGAGTGATTTGACTTTTCAAATCTTTTACTCACAAGATATTTCGAAACTGGGGCTAGCGCCTGTACTATAGCTGGACACTTCTTTAGCAAATTGAGTTTGAAGCAAATACAATATCCCTCTAGTGCGTTATTCTATGGGTTACCTGTTTCAGGTTTGTCGCCTGATCCATCGCTTCCTTTATCTGAAATTATATTATTATTTTTAAGTACTTAGCTTAACTTTACAGTGGGTATTTCTTAAAAAAATGGGGCACTATAACTGTCTCTATAAAAAATTTGTTAAATCTTTTGCAAGAACAACTGTCAAGAGCTGAAAAGACAAAACCGAAATGGAACTGATTACTTTTCAAAATCTTATTAATTTTATTTATTACTAGTTTTTGCTAGGTTTTGGCTTGGCCTGCGTAGATTTGTATATAATACCGAGATTAAAGTACTCTATTTGTTAATCCAGGTTATAAACTGTGTGTGCCAAATGTCATCGAAATCTGTATAGTCGTTTTTGCGCCAATCCGGAACATACATCCAGACCAACAGACAAACGGACAAACATTCTAAAATCTATATTTTCACACTGCTGGACATAGGCCTCCCTCAGCTTTGCCGCAACAATTGGTCCTGTGCTTTTCGCATTCGGGGGATCCCCGACATTTAGCCAGTTCTTGGTATGAACCAATAAGCTGGCTAGTCGCCTATTCATGTCGTGAGATTACTGTGATTTTGAGTGATTTGACTTGTCGAATCTTTTACTCACAAGATATTTCGAAACTAGGGCTAGCGCCTGTATGATAGCTGGACACTTCTTTAGCAAATTGAGTTTGAAGCAAATACAATATCCCTCTAGTGCGTTATTCTATAGGTTACCTGTTTCAGGTTTGTCGCCTGATCCATCGCTTCCTTTATCTGAAATTATATTATTATTTTTAAGTACTTAGCTTAACTTTACAGTGGGTATTTCTTAAAAAAATGGGGCACTATAACTGTCTCTATGAAAAATTTGTTAAATCTTTTGCAAGAACAACTGTCAAGAGCTGAAAAGACAAAACCGAAATGGAACTGATTACTTTTCAAAATCTTATAAATTTTATTTATTACTAGTTTTTGCTAGGTTTTGGCTTGGCCTGCGTAGATTTGTATATAATACCGAGATTAAAGTACTCTATTTGTTAATCCAGGTTATAAACTGTGTGTGCCAAATGTCATCGAAATCTGTTTAGTCCTTTTTGCGCCAATCCGGAACATACATCCAGACCAACAGACAAACGGACAAACATTCTAAAATCTATATTTTCACACTGCTGGACATAAGCCTCCCTCAGCTTTGCCGCAACAATTGGTCCTGTGCTTTTCGCATCCGGGGGATCCCCGACATTTAGCCAGTTCTTGGTATGAACCAATAAGCTGGCTAGTCGCCTATTCATGTCGTGAGATTACTGTGATTTTGAGTGATTTGACTTGTCGAATCTTTTACTCACAAGATATTTCGAAACTAGGGCTAGCGCCTGTATGATAGCTGGACACTTCTTTAGCAAATTGAGTTTGAAGCAAATACAATATCCCTCTAGTGCGTTATTCTATGGGTTACCTGTTTCAGGTTTGTCGCCTGATCCATCACATCCTTTATCTGAAATTAAGTAATTATTTTTAATTACTTAGCTTCATTTTACAGTGTGTATTTCTTAAAAAATAGGGCACTATAACTGTCTCTATGAAAAATTTGTTAAATCTTTTGCAAGGAGAACTGTCAAGAGCTTAAAGGACAAAACCGAAATGGAACTGATTACTTTAAAAAATCTTATAAATTTTATTTATTACTAGTTTTTGCTAGGTTTTGGCTTGGCATGCGTAGATTTGTACATACTGCTGAGATTAAAAGTACTCAATGTTATAAACTATGTGTCTGCCAAATGTCATCGAAATCTGTTTAGTCGTTTTTGCGCTAATCCGGAACATACATCCAGACCAACTGACAAACGAAAAAACATTCTAAAATCTATATTTTCACACTGCTGGACATAGGCCTCCCTCAGCTTTGCCGCAACAATTGGTCCTGTGCTTTTCGCATTGGGGGGATCCCCGACATTTAGCCAGTTCTTGGTATGAACCAATAAGCTGGCTAGTCGCCTATTCATGTCGTGAGATTACTGTGATTTTGAGTGATTTGACTTTTCAAATCTTTTACTCACAAGATATTTCGAAACTGGGGCTAGCGCCTGTACTATAGCTGGACACTTCTTTAGCAAATTGAGTTTGAAGCAAATACAATATCCCTCTAGTGCGTTATTCTATGGGTTACCTGTTTCAGGTTTGTCGCCTGATCCATCGCTTCCTTTATCTGAAATTATATTATTATTTTTAAGTACTTAGCTTAACTTTACAGTGGGTATTTCTTAAAAAAATGGGGCACTATAACTGTCTCTATAAAAAATTTGTTAAATCTTTTGCAAGAACAACTGTCAAGAGCTGAAAAGACAAAACCGAAATGGAACTGATTACTTTTCAAAATCTTATTAATTTTATTTATTACTAGTTTTTGCTAGGTTTTGGCTTGGCCTGCGTAGATTTGTATATAATACCGAGATTAAAGTACTCTATTTGTTAATCCAGGTTATAAACTGTGTGTGCCAAATGTCATCGAAATCTGTATAGTCGTTTTTGCGCCAATCCGGAACATACATCCAGACCAACAGACAAACGGACAAACATTCTAAAATCTATATTTTCACACTGCTGGACATAAGCCTCCCTCAGCTTTGCCGCAAAAAGTGGTCCTGTGCTTTTCGCATCCGGGGGATCCCCGACATTTAGCCAGTTCTTGGTATGAACCAATAAGCTGGCTAGTCGCCTATTCATGTCGTGAGATTACTGTGATTTTGAGTGATTTGACTTGTCGAATCTTTTACTCACAAGATATTTCGAAACTAGGGCTAGCGCCTGTATGATAGCTGGACACTTCTTTAGCAAATTGAGTTTGAAGCAAATACAATATCCCTCTAGTGCGTTATTCTATGGGTTACCTGTTTCAGGTTTGTCGCCTGATCCATCACATCCTTTATCTGAAATTAAGTAATTATTTTTAATTACTTAGCTTCATTTTACAGTGTGTATTTCTTAAAAAATAGGGCACTATAACTGTCTCTATGAAAAATTTGTTAAATCTTTTGCAAGGAGAACTGT
The DNA here is from genome assembly GCA_948252095.1 of Dicycla oo. Classification (NCBI taxonomy): domain Eukaryota; kingdom Metazoa; phylum Arthropoda; class Insecta; order Lepidoptera; family Noctuidae; genus Dicycla; species Dicycla oo. The sequence goes on along the minus strand of OX411713.1, from coordinate 12,058,955 downwards.
CAAGAGCTTAAAGGACAAAACCGAAATGGAACTGATTACTTTAAAAAATCTTATAAATTTTATTTATTACTAGTTTTTGCTAGGTTTTGGCTTGGCATGCGTAGATTTGTACATACTGCTGAGATTAAAAGTACTCAATGTTATAAACTATGTGTCTGCCAAATGTCATCGAAATCTGTTTAGTCGTTTTTGCGCCAATCCGGAACATACATCCAGACCAACTGACAAACGGACAAACATTCTAAAATCTATATTTTCACACTGCTGGACATCGGCCTCCCTCAGCTTTGCCGCAACAATTGGTCCTGTGCTTTTCGCATCCGGGGGATTCCCGACATTTAGCCAGTTCTTGGTGTGAACCAATAAACTGGCTAGTCGCCTATTCATATCGTGAGATTACTGTGATTTTGAGTGATTTGACTTGTCGAATCTTTTACTCACAAGATATTTCGAAACTGGGGCTAGCGCCTGTATGATAGCTGGACACTTCTTTAGCAAATTGAGTTTGAAGCAAATACAATATCCCTCTAGAGTGCGTTATTCTATGGGTTACCTGTTTCAGGTTTGTCGCCTGATCCATCGCTTCCTTTATCTGAAATTATATTATTATTTTTAAGTACTTAGCTTAACTTTACAGTGGGTATTTCTTAAAAAAATGGGGCACTATAACTGTCTCTATGAAAAATTTGTTAAATCTTTTGCAAGAACAGATGTCAAGAGCTGAAAAGACAAAACCGAAATGGAACTGATTACTTTTCAAAATCTTATTAATTTTATTTATTACTAGTTTTTGCTAGGTTTTGGCTTGGCCTGCGTAGATTTGTATATAATACCGAGATTAAAGTACTCTATTTGTTAATCCAGGTTATAAACTGTGTGTGCCAAATGTCATCGAAATCTGTATAGTCGTTTTTGCGCCAATCCGGAACATACATCCAGACCAACAGACAAACGGACAAACATTCTAAAATCTATATTTTCACACTGCTGGACATAAGCCTCCCTCAGCTTTGCCGCAACAATTGGTCCTGTGCTTTTCGCATCCGGGGGAACCCCGACATTTAGCCAGTTCTTGGTATGAACCAATAAGCTGGCTAGTCGCCTATTCATGTCGTGAGATTACTGTGATTTTGAGTGATTTGACTTGTCGAATCTTTTACTCACAAGATATTTCGAAACTAGGGCTAGCGCCTGTATGATATCTGGGCACTTCTTTAGCAAATTGAGTTTGAAGCAAATACAATATCCCTCTAGTGCGTTATTCTATGGGTTACCTGTTTCAGGTTTGTCGCCTGATCCATCACATCCTTTATCTGAAATTAAGTAATTATTTTTAATTACTTAGCTTCATTTTACAGTGTGTATTTCTTAAAAAATAGGGCACTATAACTGTCTCTATGAAAAATTTGTTAAATCTTTTGCAAGGAGAACTGTCAAGAGCTTAAAGGACAAAACCGAAATGGAACTGATTACTTTAAAAAATCTTATAAATTTTATTTATTACTAGTTTTTGCTAGGTTTTGGCTTGGCATGCGTAGATTTGTACATACTGCTGAGATTAAAAGTACTCAATGTTATAAACTATGTGTCTGCCAAATGTCATCAAAATCTGTTTAGTCGTTTTTGCGCCAATCCGGAACATACATCCAGACCAACAGACAAACGGACAAACATTCTAAAATCGATATTTTCACACTGCTGGACATCGGCCTCCCTTAGCTTTGCCGCAACAATTGGTCCTGTGCTTTTCGCATCCGGGGGATCCCCGACATTTAGCCAGTTCTTGGTATGAACCAATAAGCTGGCTAGTCGCCTATTCATGTCGTGAGATTACTGTGATTTTGAGTGATTTGACTTTTCAAATCTTTTACTCACAAGATATTTCGAAACTGGGGCTAGCGCCTGTACTATAGCTGGACACTTCTTTAGCAAATTGAGTTTGAAGCAAATACAATATCCCTCTATTGCGTTATTCTATGAGTTACCTGTTTCAGGTTTGTCGCCTGATCCATCGCTTCCTTTATCTGAAATTATATTATTATTTTTAAGTACTTAGCTTAACTTTACAGTGGGTATTTCTTAAAAAAATGGGGCACTATAACTGTCTCTATGAAAAATTTGTTAAATCTTTTGCAAGAACAACTGTCAAGAGCTGAAAAGACAAAACCGAAATGGAACTGATTACTTTTCAAAATCTTATTAATTTTATTTATTACTAGTTTTTGCTAGGTTTTGGCTTGGCCTGCGTAGATTTGTGTATAATACCGAGATTAAAGTACTCTATTTGTTAATCCAGGTTATAAACTGTGTGTGCCAAATGTCATCGAAATCTGTTTAGTCGTTTTTGCGCCAATCCGGAACATACATCCAGACCAACAGACAAACGGACAAACATTCTAAAATCTATATTTTCACACTGCTGGACATAAGCCTCCCTCAGCTTTGCCGCAACAATTGGTCCTGTGCTTTTCGCATCCGGGGGAACCCCGACATTTAGCCAGTTCTTGGTATGAACCAATAAGCTGGCTAGTCGCCTATTCATGTCGTGAGATTACTGTGATTTTGAGTGATTTGACTTGTCGAATCTTTTACTCACAAGATATTTCGAAACTAGGGCTAGCGCCTGTATGATATCTGGGCACTTCTTTAGCAAATTGAGTTTGAAGCAAATACAATATCCCTCTAGTGCGTTATTCTATGGGTTACCTGTTTCAGGTTTGTCGCCTGATCCATCACATCCTTTATCTGAAATTAAGTAATTATTTTTAATTACTTAGCTTCATTTTACAGTGTGTATTTCTTAAAAAATAGGGCACTATAACTGTCTCTATGAAAAATTTGTTAAATCTTTTGCAAGGAGAACTGTCAAGAGCTTAAAGGACAAAACCGAAATGGAACTGATTACTTTAAAAAATCTTATAAATTTTATTTATTACTAGTTTTTGCTAGGTTTTGGCTTGGCATGCGTAGATTTGTACATACTGCTGAGATTAAAAGTACTCAATGTTATAAACTATGTGTCTGCCAAATGTCATCAAAATCTGTTTAGTCGTTTTTGCGCCAATCCGGAACATACATCCAGACCAACAGACAAACGGACAAACATTCTAAAATCGATATTTTCACACTGCTGGACATCGGCCTCCCTTAGCTTTGCCGCAACAATTGGTCCTGTGCTTTTCGCATCCGGGGGATCCCCGACATTTAGCCAGTTCTTGGTATGAACCAATAAGCTGGCTAGTCGCCTATTCATGTCGTGAGATTACTGTGATTTTGAGTGATTTGACTTTTCAAATCTTTTACTCACAAGATATTTCGAAACTGGGGCTAGCGCCTGTACTATAGCTGGACACTTCTTTAGCAAATTGAGTTTGAAGCAAATACAATATCCCTCTATTGCGTTATTCTATGAGTTACCTGTTTCAGGTTTGTCGCCTGATCCATCGCTTCCTTTATCTGAAATTATATTATTATTTTTAAGTACTTAGCTTAACTTTACAGTGGGTATTTCTTAAAAAAATGGGGCACTATAACTGTCTCTATGAAAAATTTGTTAAATCTTTTGCAAGAACAACTGTCAAGAGCTGAAAAGACAAAACCGAAATGGAACTGATTACTTTTCAAAATCTTATTAATTTTATTTATTACTAGTTTTTGCTAGGTTTTGGCTTGGCCTGCGTAGATTTGTGTATAATACCGAGATTAAAGTACTCTATTTGTTAATCCAGGTTATAAACTGTGTGTGCCAAATGTCATCGAAATCTGTTTAGTCGTTTTTGCGCCAATCCGGAACATACATCCAGACCAACTGACAAACGGACAAACATTCTAAAATCTATATTTTCACACTGCTGGACATCGGCCTCCCTCAGCTTTGCCGCAACAATTGGTCCTGTGCTTTTCGCATCCGGGGGATTCCCGACATTTAGCCAGTTCTTGGTGTGAACCAATAAACTGGCTAGTCGCCTATTCATATCGTGAGATTACTGTGATTTTGAGTGATTTGACTTGTCGAATCTTTTACTCACAAGATATTTCGAAACTAGGGCTAGCGCCTGTATGATAGCTGGACACTTCTTTAGCAAATTGAGTTTGAAGCAAATACAATATCCCTCTAGTGCGTTATTCTATGGGTTACCTGTTTCAGGTTTGTCGCCTGATCCATCGCTTCCTTTATCTGAAATTATATTATTATTTTTAAGTACTTAGCTTAACTTTACAGTGGGTATTTCTTAAAAAAATGGGGCACTATAACTGTCTCTATAAAAATTTGTTAAATCTTTTGCAAGAACAGATGTCAAGAGCTGAAAAGACAAAACCGAAATGGAACTGATTACTTTTCAAAATCTTATTAATTTTATTTATTACTAGTTTTTGCTAGGTTTTGGCTTGGCCTGCGTAGATTTGTATATAATACCGAGATTAAAGTACTCTATTTGTTAATCCAGGTTATAAACTGTGTGTGCCAAATGTCATCGAAATCTGTATAGTCGTTTTTGCGCCAATCCGGAACATACATCCAGACCAACAGACAAACGGACAAACATTCTAAAATCTATATTTTCACACTGCTGGACATAAGCCTCCCTCAGCTTTGCCGCAACAATTGGTCCTGTGCTTTTCGCATCCGGGGGAACCCCGACATTTAGCCAGTTCTTGGTATGAACCAATAAGCTGGCTAGTCGCCTATTCATGTCGTGAGATTACTGTGATTTTGAGTGATTTGACTTGTCGAATCTTTTACTCACAAGATATTTCGAAACTAGGGCTAGCGCCTGTATGATATCTGGGCACTTCTTTAGCAAATTGAGTTTGAAGCAAATACAATATCCCTCTAGTGCGTTATTCTATGGGTTACCTGTTTCAGGTTTGTCGCCTGATCCATCACATCCTTTATCTGAAATTAAGTAATTATTTTTAATTACTTAGCTTCATTTTACAGTGTGTATTTCTTAAAAAATAGGGCACTATAACTGTCTCTATGAAAAATTTGTTAAATCTTTTGCAAGGAGAACTGTCAAGAGCTTAAAGGACAAAACCGAAATGGAACTGATTACTTTAAAAAATCTTATAAATTTTATTTATTACTAGTTTTTGCTAGGTTTTGGCTTGGCATGCGTAGATTTGTACATACTGCTGAGATTAAAAGTACTCAATGTTATAAACTATGTGTCTGCCAAATGTCATCAAAATCTGTTTAGTCGTTTTTGCGCCAATCCGGAACATACATCCAGACCAACAGACAAACGGACAAACATTCTAAAATCGATATTTTCACACTGCTGGACATCGGCCTCCCTTAGCTTTGCCGCAACAATTGGTCCTGTGCTTTTCGCATCCGGGGGATCCCCGACATTTAGCCAGTTCTTAGTATGAACCAATAAGCTGGCTAGTCGCCTATTCATGTCGTGAGATTACTGTGATTTTGAGTGATTTGACTTTTCAAATCTTTTACTCACAAGATATTTCGAAACTGGGGCTAGCGCCTGTACTATAGCTGGACACTTCTTTAGCAAATTGAGTTTGAAGCAAATACAATATCCCTCTATTGCGTTATTCTATGAGTTACCTGTTTCAGGTTTGTCGCCTGATCCATCGCTTCCTTTATCTGAAATTATATTATTATTTTTAAGTACTTAGCTTAACTTTACAGTGGGTATTTCTTAAAAAAATGGGGCACTATAACTGTCTCTATGAAAAATTTGTTAAATCTTTTGCAAGAACAACTGTCAAGAGCTGAAAAGACAAAACCGAAATGGAACTGATTACTTTTCAAAATCTTATTAATTTTATTTATTACTAGTTTTTGCTAGGTTTTGGCTTGGCCTGCGTAGATTTGTGTATAATACCGAGATTAAAGTACTCTATTTGTTAATCCAGGTTATAAACTATGTGTGTGCCAAATGTCATCGAAATCTGTTTAGTCGTTTTTGCGCCAATCCGGAACATACATCCAGACCAACTGACAAACGGACAAACATTCTAAAATCTATATTTTCACACTGCTGGACATCGGCCTCCCTCAGCTTTGCCGCAACAATTGGTCCTGTGCTTTTCGCATCCGGGGGATTCCCGACATTTAGCCAGTTCTTGGTGTGAACCAATAGACTGGCTAGTCGCCTATTCATATCGTGAGATTACTGTGATTTTGAGTGATTTGACTTGTCGAATCTTTTACTCACAAGATATTTCGAAACTAGGGCTAGCGCCTGTATGATAGCTGGACACTTCTTTAGCAAATTGAGTTTGAAGCAAATACAATATCCCTCTAGTGCGTTATTCTATGGGTTACCTGTTTCAGGTTTGTCGCCTGATCCATCGCTTCCTTTATCTGAAATTATATTATTATTTTTAAGTACTTAGCTTAACTTTACAGTGGGTATTTCTTAAAAAAATGGGGCACTATAACTGTCTCTATGAAAAATTTGTTAAATCTTTTGCAAGAACAGATGTCAAGAGCTGAAAAGACAAAACCGAAATGGAACTGATTACTTTTCAAAATCTTATTAATTTTATTTATTACTAGTTTTTGCTAGGTTTTGGCTTGGCCTGCGTAGATTTGTATATAATACCGAGATTAAAGTACTCTATTTGTTAATCCAGGTTATAAACTGTGTGTGCCAAATGTCATCGAAATCTGTATAGTCGTTTTTGCGCCAATCCGGAACATACATCCAGACCAACAGACAAACGGACAAACATTCTAAAATCTATATTTTCACACTGCTGGACATAAGCCTCCCTCAGCTTTGCCGCAACAATTGGTCCTGTGCTTTTCGCATCCGGGGGAACCCCGACATTTAGCCAGTTCTTGGTATGAACCAATAAGCTGGCTAGTCGCCTATTCATGTCGTGAGATTACTGTGATTTTGAGTGATTTGACTTGTCGAATCTTTTACTCACAAGATATTTCGAAACTAGGGCTAGCGCCTGTATGATATCTGGGCACTTCTTTAGCAAATTGAGTTTGAAGCAAATACAATATCCCTCTAGTGCGTTATTCTATGGGTTACCTGTTTCAGGTTTGTCGCCTGATCCATCACATCCTTTATCTGAAATTAAGTAATTATTTTTAATTACTTAGCTTCATTTTACAGTGTGTATTTCTTAAAAAATAGGGCACTATAACTGTCTCTATGAAAAATTTGTTAAATCTTTTGCAAGGAGAACTGTCAAGAGCTTAAAGGACAAAACCGAAATGGAACTGATTACTTTAAAAAATCTTATAAATTTTATTTATTACTAGTTTTTGCTAGGTTTTGGCTTGGCATGCGTAGATTTGTACATACTGCTGAGATTAAAAGTACTCAATGTTATAAACTATGTGTCTGCCAAATGTCATCAAAATCTGTTTAGTCGTTTTTGCGCCAATCCGGAACATACATCCAGACCAACAGACAAACGGACAAACATTCTAAAATCGATATTTTCACACTGCTGGACATCGGCCTCCCTTAGCTTTGCCGCAACAATTGGTCCTGTGCTTTTCGCATCCGGGGGATCCCCGACATTTAGCCAGTTCTTGGTATGAACCAATAAGCTGGCTAGTCGCCTATTCATGTCGTGAGATTACTGTGATTTTGAGTGATTTGACTTTTCAAATCTTCTACTCACAAGATATTTCGAAACTGGGGCTAGCGCCTGTACTATAGCTGGACACTTCTTTAGCAAATTGAGTTTGAAGCAAATACAATATCCCTCTATTGCGTTATTCTATGAGTTACCTGTTTCAGGTTTGTCGCCTGATCCATCGCTTCCTTTATCTGAAATTATATTATTATTTTTAAGTACTTAGCTTAACTTTACAGTGGGTATTTCTTAAAAAAATGGGGCACTATAACTGTCTCTATGAAAAATTTGTTAAATCTTTTGCAAGAACAACTGTCAAGAGCTGAAAAGACAAAACCGAAATGGAACTGATTACTTTTCAAAATCTTATTAATTTTATTTATTACTAGTTTTTGCTAGGTTTTGGCTTGGCCTGCGTAGATTTGTGTATAATACCGAGATTAAAGTACTCTATTTGTTAATCCAGGTTATAAACTGTGTGTGCCAAATGTCATCGAAATCTGTATAGTCGTTTTTGCGCCAATCCGGAACATACATCCAGACCAACAGACAAACGGACAAACATTCTAAAATCTATATTTTCACACTGCTGGACATAAGCCTCCCTCAGCTTTGCCGCAACAATTGGTCCTGTGCTTTTCGCATCGGGGGGATCCCCGACATTTAGCCAGTTCTTGGTATGAACCAATAAGCTGGCTAGTCGCCTATTCATGTCGTGAGATTACTGTGATTTTGAGTGATTTGACTTTTCAAATCTTTTACTCACAAGATATTTCGAAACTGAAGCTAGCGCCTGTACTACACCTGGACACTTCTTTAGCAAATTGAGTTTGAAGCAAATACAATATCCCTCTAGTTCGTTAGTCTATGGGTTACCTGTTTCAGGTTTGTCGCCTGATCCATCGCTTCCTTTATCTGAAATTATATTATTATTTTTAAGTACTTAGCTTAACTTTACAGTGGGTATTTCTTAAAAAAATGGGGCACTATAACTGTCTCTATGAAAAATTTGTTAAATCTTTTGCAAGAACAACTGTCAAGAGCTGAAAAGACAAAACCGAAATGGAACTGATTACTTTTCAAAATCTTATTAATTTTATTTATTACCAGTTTTTGCTAGGTTTTGGCTTGGCCTGCGTAGATTTGTATATAATACCGAGATTAAAGTACTCTATTTGTTAATCCAGGTTATAAACTGTGTGTGCCAAATGTCATCGAAATCTGTATAGTCGTTTTTGCGCCAATCCGGAACATACATCCAGACCAACAGACAAACGGACAAACATTCTAAAATCTATATTTTCACACTGCTGGACATAAGCCTCCCTCAGCTTTGCCGCAACAATTGGTCCTGTGCTTTTCGCATCCGGGGGATCCCCGACATTTAGCCAGTTCTTGGTATGAACCAATAAGCTGGCTAGTCGCCTATTCATGTCGTGAGATTACTGTGATTTTGAGTGATTTGACTTGTCGAATCTTTTACTCACAAGATATTTCGAAACTAGGGCTAGCGCCTGTATGATAGCTGGACACTTCTTTAGCAAATTGAGTTTGAAGCAAATACAATATCCCTCTAGTGCGTTATTCTATGGGTTACCTGTTTCAGGTTTGTCGCCTGATCCATCACATCCTTTATCTGAAATTAAGTAATTATTTTTAATTACTTAGCTTCATTTTACAGTGTGTATTTCTTAAGAAATAGGGCACTATAACTGTCTCTATGAAAAATTTGTTAAATCTTTTGCAAGGAGAACTGTCAAGAGTTTAAAGGACAAAACCGAAATGGAACTGATTACTTTAAAAAATCTTATAAATTTTATTTATTACTAGTTTTTGCTAGGTTTTGGCTTGGCATGCGTAGATTTGTACATACTGCTGAGATTAAAAGTACTCAATGTTATAAACTATGTGTCTGCCAAATGTCATCGAAATCTGTTTAGTCGTTTTTGCGCCAATCCGGAACATACATCCAGACCAACAGACAAACGGACAAACATTGTCCTTTCTTTGGTATTGTTCGTCGTATCGTTGAGCTCCTTAAGTTCTGAGTTGAGCTGCGCGATTACTGACAAATGCGTGCACTGACTGGACAGGTCCTCTCAATCTGTGTGGTTCTTTCCTCAAAAGACCATTTCAGACACCAATCTACATGGTCTTCACATGAAGTGACCAAGATAATGTCTGGACTTTATAAGAGACTGTGACCTCTGAGTTTGTTTCGGCCTTTCTTCTCAGAGTAGTCAGATAGGAAACGCCGACCTCATCTAGTTTAAAAAAAAATATTGACTTGTAAAAGTGTTTGTACAAACCTACTTACAGAAATAAAAATCATTTATCATTTATCATTTATCATTCTAAAATCTATATTTTTACACTGCTGGACATCGGCCTCCCTCAGCTTTGCCGCAACAATTGGTCCTGTGCTTTTCGCATCCGGGGGATCCCCGACATTTAGCCAGTTCTTGGTAGTAACCAATAAGCTGACTAGTCGCCTATTCATGTCGTGAGATTACTGTGATTTAGAGTGATTTGACTTTTCAAATCTTTTACTCACAAGATATTTCGAAACTGGGGCTAGCGCCTGTACTATAGCTGGACACTTCTTTAGCAAATTGAGTTTGAAGCAAATACAATATCCCTCTAGTGCGTTATTCTATGGGTTACCTGTTTCAGGTTTGTCGCCTGATCCATCGCTTCCTTTATCTGAAATTATATTATTATTTTTAAGTACTTAGCTTAACTTTACAGTGGGTATTTCTTAAAAAAATGGGGCACTATAACTGTCTCTATGAAAAATTTGTTAAATCTTTTGCAAGAACAACTGTCAAGAGCTGAAAAGACAAAACCGAAATGGAACTGATTACTTTTCAAAATCTTATTAATTTTATTTATTACTAGTTTTTGCTAGGTTTTGGCTTGGCCTGCGTAGATGTGTATATAATACCGAGATTAAAGTACTCTATTTGTTAATCCAGGTTATAAACTGTGTGTACCAAATGTCATCGAAATCTGTTTAGTCCTTTTTGCGCCAATCCGGAACATACATCCAGACCAACAGACAAACGGACAAACATTCTAAAATCTATATTTTCACACTGCTGGACATAGGCCTCCCTCAGCTTTGCCGCAACAATTGGTCCTGTGCTTTTCGCATTCGGGGGATCCCCGACATTTAGCCAGTTCTTGGTATGAACCAATAAGCTGGCTAGTCGCCTATTCATGTCGTGAGATTACTGTGATTTTGAGTGATTTGACTTGTCGAATCTTTTACTCACAAGATATTTCGAAACTAGGGCTAGCGCCTGTATGATAGCTGGACACTTCTTTAGCAAATTGAGTTTGAAGCAAATACAATATCCCTCTAGTGCGTTATTCTATAGGTTACCTGTTTCAGGTTTGTCGCCTGATCCATCGCTTCCTTTATCTGAAATTATATTATTATTTTTAAGTACTTAGCTTAACTTTACAGTGGGTATTTCTTAAAAAAATGGGGCACTATAACTGTCTCTATGAAAAATTTGTTAAATCTTTTGCAAGAACAACTGTCAAGAGCTGAAAAGACAAAACCGAAATGGAACTGATTACTTTTCAAAATCTTATAAATTTTATTTATTACTAGTTTTTGCTAGGTTTTGGCTTGGCCTGCGTAGATTTGTATATAATACCGAGATTAAAGTACTCTATTTGTTAATCCAGGTTATAAACTGTGTGTGCCAAATGTCATCGAAATCTGTTTAGTCCTTTTTGCGCCAATCCGGAACATACATCCAGACCAACAGACAAACGGACAAACATTCTAAAATCTATATTTTCACACTGCTGGACATAAGCCTCCCTCAGCTTTGCCGCAACAATTGGTCCTGTGCTTTTCGCATCCGGGGGATCCCCGACATTTAGCCAGTTCTTGGTATGAACCAATAAGCTGGCTAGTCGCCTATTCATGTCGTGAGATTACTGTGATTTTGAGTGATTTGACTTGTCGAATCTTTTACTCACAAGATATTTCGAAACTAGGGCTAGCGCCTGTATGATAGCTGGACACTTCTTTAGCAAATTGAGTTTGAAGCAAATACAATATCCCTCTAGTGCGTTATTCTATGGGTTACCTGTTTCAGGTTTGTCGCCTGATCCATCACATCCTTTATCTGAAATTAAGTAATTATTTTTAATTACTTAGCTTCATTTTACAGTGTGTATTTCTTAAAAAATAGGGCACTATAACTGTCTCTATGAAAAATTTGTTAAATCTTTTGCAAGGAGAACTGTCAAGAGCTTAAAGGACAAAACCGAAATGGAACTGATTACTTTAAAAAATCTTATAAATTTTATTTATTACTAGTTTTTGCTAGGTTTTGGCTTGGCATGCGTAGATTTGTACATACTGCTGAGATTAAAAGTACTCAATGTTATAAACTATGTGTCTGCCAAATGTCATCGAAATCTGTTTAGTCGTTTTTGCGCTAATCCGGAACATACATCCAGACCAACTGACAAACGAAAAAACATTCTAAAATCTATATTTTCACACTGCTGGACATAGGCCTCCCTCAGCTTTGCCGCAACAATTGGTCCTGTGCTTTTCGCATCGGGGGGATCCCCGACATTTAGCCAGTTCTTGGTATGAACCAATAAGCTGGCTAGTCGCCTATTCATGTCGTGAGATTACTGTGATTTTGAGTGATTTGACTTTTCAAATCTTTTACTCACAAGATATTTCGAAACTGGGGCTAGCGCCTGTACTATAGCTGGACACTTCTTTAGCAAATTGAGTTTGAAGCAAATACAATATCCCTCTAGTGCGTTATTCTATGGGTTACCTGTTTCAGGTTTGTCGCCTGATCCATCGCTTCCTTTATCTGAAATTATATTATTATTTTTAAGTACTTAGCTTAACTTTACAGTGGGTATTTCTTAAAAAAATGGGGCACTATAACTGTCTCTATAAAAAATTTGTTAAATCTTTTGCAAGAACAACTGTCAAGAGCTGAAAAGACAAAACCGAAATGGAACTGATTACTTTTCAAAATCTTATTAATTTTATTTATTACTAGTTTTTGCTAGGTTTTGGCTTGGCCTGCGTAGATTTGTATATAATACCGAGATTAAAGTACTCTATTTGTTAATCCAGGTTATAAACTGTGTGTGCCAAATGTCATCGAAATCTGTATAGTCGTTTTTGCGCCAATCCGGAACATACATCCAGACCAACAGACAAACGGACAAACATTCTAAAATCTATATTTTCACACTGCTGGACATAGGCCTCCCTCAGCTTTGCCGCAACAATTGGTCCTGTGCTTTTCGCATTCGGGGGATCCCCGACATTTAGCCAGTTCTTGGTATGAACCAATAAGCTGGCTAGTCGCCTATTCATGTCGTGAGATTACTGTGATTTTGAGTGATTTGACTTGTCGAATCTTTTACTCACAAGATATTTCGAAACTAGGGCTAGCGCCTGTATGATAGCTGGACACTTCTTTAGCAAATTGAGTTTGAAGCAAATACAATATCCCTCTAGTGCGTTATTCTATAGGTTACCTGTTTCAGGTTTGTCGCCTGATCCATCGCTTCCTTTATCTGAAATTATATTATTATTTTTAAGTACTTAGCTTAACTTTACAGTGGGTATTTCTTAAAAAAATGGGGCACTATAACTGTCTCTATGAAAAATTTGTTAAATCTTTTGCAAGAACAACTGTCAAGAGCTGAAAAGACAAAACCGAAATGGAACTGATTACTTTTCAAAATCTTATAAATTTTATTTATTACTAGTTTTTGCTAGGTTTTGGCTTGGCCTGCGTAGATTTGTATATAATACCGAGATTAAAGTACTCTATTTGTTAATCCAGGTTATAAACTGTGTGTGCCAAATGTCATCGAAATCTGTTTAGTCCTTTTTGCGCCAATCCGGAACATACATCCAGACCAACAGACAAACGGACAAACATTCTAAAATCTATATTTTCACACTGCTGGACATAAGCCTCCCTCAGCTTTGCCGCAACAATTGGTCCTGTGCTTTTCGCATCCGGGGGATCCCCGACATTTAGCCAGTTCTTGGTATGAACCAATAAGCTGGCTAGTCGCCTATTCATGTCGTGAGATTACTGTGATTTTGAGTGATTTGACTTGTCGAATCTTTTACTCACAAGATATTTCGAAACTAGGGCTAGCGCCTGTATGATAGCTGGACACTTCTTTAGCAAATTGAGTTTGAAGCAAATACAATATCCCTCTAGTGCGTTATTCTATGGGTTACCTGTTTCAGGTTTGTCGCCTGATCCATCACATCCTTTATCTGAAATTAAGTAATTATTTTTAATTACTTAGCTTCATTTTACAGTGTGTATTTCTTAAAAAATAGGGCACTATAACTGTCTCTATGAAAAATTTGTTAAATCTTTTGCAAGGAGAACTGTCAAGAGCTTAAAGGACAAAACCGAAATGGAACTGATTACTTTAAAAAATCTTATAAATTTTATTTATTACTAGTTTTTGCTAGGTTTTGGCTTGGCATGCGTAGATTTGTACATACTGCTGAGATTAAAAGTACTCAATGTTATAAACTATGTGTCTGCCAAATGTCATCGAAATCTGTTTAGTCGTTTTTGCGCTAATCCGGAACATACATCCAGACCAACTGACAAACGAAAAAACATTCTAAAATCTATATTTTCACACTGCTGGACATAGGCCTCCCTCAGCTTTGCCGCAACAATTGGTCCTGTGCTTTTCGCATCGGGGGGATCCCCGACATTTAGCCAGTTCTTGGTATGAACCAATAAGCTGGCTAGTCGCCTATTCATGTCGTGAGATTACTGTGATTTTGAGTGATTTGACTTTTCAAATCTTTTACTCACAAGATATTTCGAAACTGGGGCTAGCGCCTGTACTATAGCTGGACACTTCTTTAGCAAATTGAGTTTGAAGCAAATACAATATCCCTCTAGTGCGTTATTCTATGGGTTACCTGTTTCAGGTTTGTCGCCTGATCCATCGCTTCCTTTATCTGAAATTATATTATTATTTTTAAGTACTTAGCTTAACTTTACAGTGGGTATTTCTTAAAAAAATGGGGCACTATAACTGTCTCTATAAAAAATTTGTTAAATCTTTTGCAAGAACAACTGTCAAGAGCTGAAAAGACAAAACCGAAATGGAACTGATTACTTTTCAAAATCTTATTAATTTTATTTATTACTAGTTTTTGCTAGGTTTTGGCTTGGCCTGCGTAGATTTGTATATAATACCGAGATTAAAGTACTCTATTTGTTAATCCAGGTTATAAACTGTGTGTGCCAAATGTCATCGAAATCTGTATAGTCGTTTTTGCGCCAATCCGGAACATACATCCAGACCAACAGACAAACGGACAAACATTCTAAAATCTATATTTTCACACTGCTGGACATAGGCCTCCCTCAGCTTTGCCGCAACAATTGGTCCTGTGCTTTTCGCATTCGGGGGATCCCCGACATTTAGCCAGTTCTTGGTATGAACCAATAAGCTGGCTAGTCGCCTATTCATGTCGTGAGATTACTGTGATTTTGAGTGATTTGACTTGTCGAATCTTTTACTCACAAGATATTTCGAAACTAGGGCTAGCGCCTGTATGATAGCTGGACACTTCTTTAGCAAATTGAGTTTGAAGCAAATACAATATCCCTCTAGTGCGTTATTCTATAGGTTACCTGTTTCAGGTTTGTCGCCTGATCCATCGCTTCCTTTATCTGAAATTATATTATTATTTTTAAGTACTTAGCTTAACTTTACAGTGGGTATTTCTTAAAAAAATGGGGCACTATAACTGTCTCTATGAAAAATTTGTTAAATCTTTTGCAAGAACAACTGTCAAGAGCTGAAAAGACAAAACCGAAATGGAACTGATTACTTTTCAAAATCTTATAAATTTTATTTATTACTAGTTTTTGCTAGGTTTTGGCTTGGCCTGCGTAGATTTGTATATAATACCGAGATTAAAGTACTCTATTTGTTAATCCAGGTTATAAACTGTGTGTGCCAAATGTCATCGAAATCTGTTTAGTCCTTTTTGCGCCAATCCGGAACATACATCCAGACCAACAGACAAACGGACAAACATTCTAAAATCTATATTTTCACACTGCTGGACATAAGCCTCCCTCAGCTTTGCCGCAACAATTGGTCCTGTGCTTTTCGCATCCGGGGGATCCCCGACATTTAGCCAGTTCTTGGTATGAACCAATAAGCTGGCTAGTCGCCTATTCATGTCGTGAGATTACTGTGATTTTGAGTGATTTGACTTGTCGAATCTTTTACTCACAAGATATTTCGAAACTAGGGCTAGCGCCTGTATGATAGCTGGACACTTCTTTAGCAAATTGAGTTTGAAGCAAATACAATATCCCTCTAGTGCGTTATTCTATGGGTTACCTGTTTCAGGTTTGTCGCCTGATCCATCACATCCTTTATCTGAAATTAAGTAATTATTTTTAATTACTTAGCTTCATTTTACAGTGTGTATTTCTTAAAAAATAGGGCACTATAACTGTCTCTATGAAAAATTTGTTAAATCTTTTGCAAGGAGAACTGTCAAGAGCTTAAAGGACAAAACCGAAATGGAACTGATTACTTTAAAAAATCTTATAAATTTTATTTATTACTAGTTTTTGCTAGGTTTTGGCTTGGCCTGCGTAGATGTGTATATAATACCGAGATTAAAGTACTCTATTTGTTAATCCAGGTTATAAACTGTGTGTACCAAATGTCATCGAAATCTGTTTAGTCCTTTTTGCGCCAATCCGGAACATACATCCAGACCAACAGACAAACGGACAAACATTCTAAAATCTATATTTTCACACTGCTGGACATAGGCCTCCCTCAGCTTTGCCGCAACAATTGGTCCTGTGCTTTTCGCATTCGGGGGATCCCCGACATTTAGCCAGTTCTTGGTATGAACCAATAAGCTGGCTAGTCGCCTATTCATGTCGTGAGATTACTGTGATTTTGAGTGATTTGACTTGTCGAATCTTTTACTCACAAGATATTTCGAAACTAGGGCTAGCGCCTGTATGATAGCTGGACACTTCTTTAGCAAATTGAGTTTGAAGCAAATACAATATCCCTCTAGTGCGTTATTCTATAGGTTACCTGTTTCAGGTTTGTCGCCTGATCCATCGCTTCCTTTATCTGAAATTATATTATTATTTTTAAGTACTTAGCTTAACTTTACAGTGGGTATTTCTTAAAAAAATGGGGCACTATAACTGTCTCTATGAAAAATTTGTTAAATCTTTTGCAAGAACAACTGTCAAGAGCTGAAAAGACAAAACCGAAATGGAACTGATTACTTTTCAAAATCTTATAAATTTTATTTATTACTAGTTTTTGCTAGGTTTTGGCTTGGCCTGCGTAGATTTGTATATAATACCGAGATTAAAGTACTCTATTTGTTAATCCAGGTTATAAACTGTGTGTGCCAAATGTCATCGAAATCTGTTTAGTCCTTTTTGCGCCAATCCGGAACATACATCCAGACCAACAGACAAACGGACAAACATTCTAAAATCTATATTTTCACACTGCTGGACATAAGCCTCCCTCAGCTTTGCCGCAACAATTGGTCCTGTGCTTTTCGCATCCGGGGGATCCCCGACATTTAGCCAGTTCTTGGTATGAACCAATAAGCTGGCTAGTCGCCTATTCATGTCGTGAGATTACTGTGATTTTGAGTGATTTGACTTGTCGAATCTTTTACTCACAAGATATTTCGAAACTAGGGCTAGCGCCTGTATGATAGCTGGACACTTCTTTAGCAAATTGAGTTTGAAGCAAATACAATATCCCTCTAGTGCGTTATTCTATGGGTTACCTGTTTCAGGTTTGTCGCCTGATCCATCACATCCTTTATCTGAAATTAAGTAATTATTTTTAATTACTTAGCTTCATTTTACAGTGTGTATTTCTTAAAAAATAGGGCACTATAACTGTCTCTATGAAAAATTTGTTAAATCTTTTGCAAGGAGAACTGTCAAGAGCTTAAAGGACAAAACCGAAATGGAACTGATTACTTTAAAAAATCTTATAAATTTTATTTAATACTAGTTTTTGCTAGGTTTTGGCTTGGCATGCGTAGATTTGTACATACTGCTGAGATTAAAAGTACTCAATGTTATAAACTATGTGTCTGCCAAATGTCATCGAAATCTGTTTAGTCGTTTTTGCGCTAATCCGGAACATACATCCAGACCAACTGACAAACGAAAAAACATTCTAAAATCTATATTTTCACACTGCTGGACATAGGCCTCCCTCAGCTTTGCCGCAACAATTGGTCCTGTGCTTTTCGCATCGGGGGGATCCCCGACATTTAGCCAGTTCTTGGTATGAACCAATAAGCTGGCTAGTCGCCTATTCATGTCGTGAGATTACTGTGATTTTGAGTGATTTGACTTTTCAAATCTTTTACTCACAAGATATTTCGAAACTGGGGCTAGCGCCTGTACTATAGCTGGACACTTCTTTAGCAAATTGAGTTTGAAGCAAATACAATATCCCTCTAGTGCGTTATTCTATGGGTTACCTGTTTCAGGTTTGTCGCCTGATCCATCGCTTCCTTTATCTGAAATTATATTATTATTTTTAAGTACTTAGCTTAACTTTACAGTGGGTATTTCTTAAAAAAATGGGGCACTATAACTGTCTCTATAAAAAATTTGTTAAATCTTTTGCAAGAACAACTGTCAAGAGCTGAAAAGACAAAACCGAAATGGAACTGATTACTTTTCAAAATCTTATTAATTTTATTTATTACTAGTTTTTGCTAGGTTTTGGCTTGGCCTGCGTAGATTTGTATATAATACCGAGATTAAAGTACTCTATTTGTTAATCCAGGTTATAAACTGTGTGTGCCAAATGTCATCGAAATCTGTATAGTCGTTTTTGCGCCAATCCGGAACATACATCCAGACCAACAGACAAACGGACAAACATTCTAAAATCTATATTTTCACACTGCTGGACATAGGCCTCCCTCAGCTTTGCCGCAACAATTGGTCCTGTGCTTTTCGCATTCGGGGGATCCCCGACATTTAGCCAGTTCTTGGTATGAACCAATAAGCTGGCTAGTCGCCTATTCATGTCGTGAGATTACTGTGATTTTGAGTGATTTGACTTGTCGAATCTTTTACTCACAAGATATTTCGAAACTAGGGCTAGCGCCTGTATGATAGCTGGACACTTCTTTAGCAAATTGAGTTTGAAGCAAATACAATATCCCTCTAGTGCGTTATTCTATAGGTTACCTGTTTCAGGTTTGTCGCCTGATCCATCGCTTCCTTTATCTGAAATTATATTATTATTTTTAAGTACTTAGCTTAACTTTACAGTGGGTATTTCTTAAAAAAATGGGGCACTATAACTGTCTCTATGAAAAATTTGTTAAATCTTTTGCAAGAACAACTGTCAAGAGCTGAAAAGACAAAACCTGACAAAAATTGTTTTTCCTCCTGTGGCAACACTACAGCTAACAGCTGATTTGAATCTTTCCTTAAAATTTTAATCTTAAATAATAGATTTCCTTTTTAATACGGCCTATTTCTAATTAATTAACTAGTATATAGTGTAAATAAGTGTTTTCTGTTTGGAATATATGCATTAGATGCAAATTATGTGTAAAAATTTAATTGTGATTCGTTGACAGTTACCGACTCAAGTGAATGTTACATTTTCATCTCGTTATCAGGTACAAAACTATATATTTTCCTTGGTAGTGGACTGTTTATGTTCTAATATTTTGCCTAAAATTAAGTGGATCACTTATTACTGCGACAAGTTGATGTCAATGATCCAAAGAACCTAAAGATAACCTTGATTAGTTTGGTCACAGAACTTCTTTCTGTACCTACCTACTCACTAAATTTCATTTTCCGTTCAATTAATCATCTGTTTCTTTCTCACTCCATTACTCTTTTCCAATATCTTCTCTTTTCTTTTTAATCATGATTATGACTCGCAACGCGCGGGCTCGCCTAGAGGAGACCAAACTCACTCAGGCTTTGAGCGAACTAAAGGCGTCTAAGGAGCAATGTGACCAACTGATTAGGGAAAGAGATGAAAGTGAAATAGAGTTCCTTGGTGTCCTTGAAAGAAATAGCAAGTTGAAAACAGAAATGGCTCAGTTATATATTCAACTCACTGACGCAATAGCAGCCCGGGACAGGCTCCAAGTTGTTGTAGACGGGTTCAGCCAGTGTAGCAATGAGTATGAACAAGCTCTTAGTCACAAAGATTTATTACAACAGCAGCTACATGAGGCTCAAAGTCAGATTGAACAACTAGAGACTACAAATCTTAACATCACTGCCTCGTTGAATCAAAGTCTTTTCAACGAATTGGTGCCTATAGACCCATCAATGGTTTCTGCAATAAACTCCTCTGACACAATAGATTTAATAGTTCAAGCTGATTCAAAATCAAATGAATCAGTGAGGGTAGTTGCTAGTAAAAATAAACTTAAAAAATACATAAAAATTAATAAATACATAGTTAAAACTAGGAAAATGATCAAAAATCAAAAATTATTCACCAGAAATGTAAAACATAACAGAGAAAGGTTACATCTCCTGAAACAATTAGATATGTATTCATTGAACTTAGAAGAAAGTACTAGGAAATACCAAATTGACACAGATAACTTGCGGTATGAACTAGATCTACTACAGGAGAAACTTACTTCTATGACCATAAAATATACAGCCTGTGAAAACCAAATGAGCGAATATGTATTGGCAATGAATGAGCTGGTAAGCTCACAAACAAACAAATGTGTACATAGTGAACAACCACCTATTCAACCCACACCGGATCATTCATTGACAATATGTGATACCACCGTGCCGCAGTCTTGTGCCAGTTTGCCATTGTCAATTGCTAACTGCTTGCCTAAACAGAGTGTAAATAAAGAAATAGTGTTATTTTGTGATGAAATTGGAAAAGATCTAGGCCACTTGTTAACAAATAAATATCCAGGACACTCAATAATGAACTACTGTATGCCTGGTTGTTCTTTATTTGACATAATGAAAAAAGTTTTAAAATACAATTTTAACCAGGATACTACATTATTAATATTTGTTGGTAATAGGGGTAATGTGAACAAAGGAGAATTACTCCAATATTATAGATCATTGTGCAACATTAGTTTAAGAAAAATTGTTTTGTTTACATTCCCATACAGTCAAAGTTTGCCACAGGAAGAAAACAATTTTAGATATGAAATGAATATGACATTACATAACTTGACATATAATAATAATTTATTCCATTTAATTGACACTAACAATTATGTTGGTAATCATTTATATTTGACAAAAGATAGATTTTTTATGGATAGGTACTATCTTTCAAAGTATTGCAAAAGACAGTTAGCTGTGTCGCTATCATATTATTTTTCTATTACAGCCAAGAATTTGGCTAAACAAGTTGCTTCTATTGAGCAATGCCATGACATTTTATATCATTCAGCCAATAACTTGGTATCCAAAATTGACATTGGTAGTAATTTAAATTAGAAATTAAGACAATAGAGGCATCCTCTAGCAATAATGTACAGAAATGCAAGAATAAATCAAATAAAATTTCAAAATTAGTAAATAGTATTAACCTGGTGCATCAAAATATTCAAGGTTTTCTCAACAAAGATTTAGAAGTAGAATTATTTATGAATTATAACAGTATTGATATTCTTTGTATAACAGAACATTGGCTTAAAAGCCACCAGTTTATGTTCAATTTTAATAACCACCAGGTTGGTAGTTCGTTCAGCAGAGTAAATGCTATACATGGTGGCTCATTAATTTTAGTAAGTAACCAGCTGAAATTTAAAGACCGTAAGGATATTGTGAGCCTATCTGTTGAGCGGACAGTTGAAATAGCTTGTATAGAATTGGAGCAATTTATTGTATTAAGTGTGTACAGGCCCCCTTCAGGATTGTATGACTGCTTTGAAAAGGTAATGGATGAAGTGTTACACAAGATATGTAACTCAAATAAATCTATTATCATTTGTGGTGATTTTAATGTTAATTTATTAGAAAAGTCAGGTTCTTGTAGTAAAATAATAAGTCTTTTTCAGTCATACAATCTTGTAAACCTATTTTTGGAGCCCACAAGAATAACCCCTACTAGTGCCACATGCCTAGATAATATTTATACAGATGTTATTCCAAGCCATAAAGAAATTATAAATTTACTAGATTCTGATCATTGCGGGCAAAGGATTACTATCCAAAACCAAAACAAAAAAGTGGCTAAAAAGGATATCATTGTTAACCCCAAAACTACAAGTCGCTTGGAAGCTTTTAAAGTTAAACTCATTAATAAATTAACAGTTTTGGCTAATCATACTGATCCTAATGATCTGTATGATGATTTTTTTAATATGTACTGCCAACAATTTAATCTCATCTTTATTCCCAAGACTATCTCGGTTAATAGTAACGCGTCTTTCAGTGATTGGGCTACCATTGGTATTCATAAAAGTAGAACACGGCTTTATGAATTATACAATGAAAGGTCTTTTGTAAACACTGCTGAATTTAATTTATATGTTAGAAACTATTCAAAATTATTTAAAAAAGTTTGTTGTATGGCCAAGTCGCGTTATTTGAGTTCGAAGATTAAAAACAGTAGTAATGTAATTAAAACGACTTGGAATATTATTAATAGTGAAACCGGAAGGTCTAATAACCGAAGTGCTGACTACAGCCTGTCTATTAATGACAATATAATAAAATCAGACTCACAAGTCGCCGCGGCCTTTGAAAATTTCTTTTCAGATATTCCCGTTTCTACTACTAAATCCCTAAACTCATCAACTTCTGTTGCTGAGTCTTTGCTTAAAGAAAATGTTAATGCATGCGATTCGGAATTTAATTTTGAACAAATTACCTGTAGAGACATAATTAAAACCTTTCACACTTTAAATGTAAAAAAGACAGCAGATCTGTGGGGTAATTCTGTAGAAGTTGCTAAGTCTATTATTGACATTGTAGCACCTACTTTAGCTCTTATCTTTAATAACTGTATCGACTGTGGGGAGTTTCCTGACCTCATGAAATATAGTAAAATAATACCTTTGTTTAAATCAGGTAGTACATCAGACCCCACAAATTATAGACCTATTTCAGTACTACCTACGTTTAGTAAAATTTTTGAGAAATTAACTTTAGACCAATTGCAAAGATTTTTTAATAAACATAAATTATTACATAATAAGCAGTTCGGTTTTACAAAGGGTCGTTCAACTACTGATGCCGGTGTTGAACTTTTAGGACATATTTATAATGCATGGGAAGACAAATGCGATGCCTTGGGCATCTTTTGTGATTTGTCCAAGGCATTCGATTGCGTTCTTCATGAAACGTTAATCAGGAAACTCCGCCATTACGGGATCCGGAATGCCGCTCTGGATCTTCTTACTTCATACTTGAGTAATAGGATTCAGAGCGTTGACGTTAATGGAAAAAGATCGCCCGGATCTATAGTAACAATGGGAGTCCCACAGGGCTCGATTCTTGGTCCTTTCTTGTTTCTTATTTATATTAACGATTTGCCCTACCTCATTAAGGATAATCATGATATAGTTTTGTTTGCGGATGATACTTCACTTTTGTTTAAACTTAAACGTCAGCAGCTGGTTACTGACGATGTAAACAGAGCGATCTCAAAAGTAGTTCACTGGTTCAGTGTTAATAATTTACTCCTTAATGAAAAAAAAACCAAATGCATTAAGTTTACACTACCTCACGTTAGGCAGGTGAAAACTAACGTGTTGATAAAGGGCGAAGAGTTGAATCCTGAAGATAGCACAGTATTCTTGGGCTTAACTTTGGATGCTAAGCTTCAGTGGGGCCCACATATAGATAAATTGTCAAAAAAGCTAAGCTCCGCAGCATACGCTGTTAGGAAAATTCGTAATTTAACCAACATAGAGACAGCCCGTTTAGTGTACTTTAGCTATTTTCATAGTATAATGTCGTACGGTATTCTGTTGTGGGGAAATGCAGCCGACATTCAGACTATCTTTGTTTTGCAGAAAAGAGCTGTTCGATGCATTTATAAATTAAGTCCGAGACAATCTCTCAGAGAGAAATTTAAGGAGATTAATATACTGACTTTGCCTTCTCAGTACATTTTTGAAAATCTTTTATATGCCCATAAAAACATTAAATTGTTTAAAAAATACAGTGATATCCACAATATAAATACTAGGAACAAACACAAATTTGTTGTACCTCCAACAAGGCTCAAGAAAATAGGTGGGTCATTCAGGTGTCAATGTATACGCTTTTATAATAAACTTCCAAGCCACGTTCAAGATCTGAGTCTTAATAAATTCAAATCATTCATTAAACGCAAGTTGTGTCAGAAAGCTTTTTATACCGTTAAAGATTATATTGAGGACAAAAAGGCTTGGGATTGAACTGCTCCAATTTTATTTTATATTATTTTTATTTTTGCATACTGAATGTTGACATTAATATTTACTTTGTAAGTATTATATTATTTTACTTTATTGTGAATGTGAAGACTATGTAGGTCATTGCTTTTTTTTTTTTTTGTTTGTTTTATTTTTTCTCTCAGTTATTTTTAATCATGGTCTGGCAGTTTGAGTAATCTATGCGGCCTACCCCAATGTCCTTTCTTTGGTATTGTTCGTCGAATCGTTGAGCTCCTTAAGTTCTGAGTTGAGCTGCGCGATTACTGACAAATGCGTGCACTGACTGGACAGGTCCTCTCAATCTGTGTGGTTCTTTCCTCAAAAGACCATTTCAGACACCAATCTACATGGTCTTCACATGAAGTGACCAAGATTATGTCTGGACTTTATAAGAGACTGTGACCTCTGAGTTTGTTTCGGCCTTTCTTCTCAGAGTAGTCAGATAGGAAACGCCGACCTCATCTAGTTTAAAAAAAAAAAATATTGACTTGTAAAAGTGTTTGTACAAACCTACTTACAGAAATAAAAATCATTTATCATTTATCATTTAACCGAAATGGAACTGATTACTTTTCAAAATCTTATAAATTTTATTTATTACTAGTTTTTGCTAGGTTTTGGCTTGGCCTGCGTAGATTTGTATATAATACCGAGATTAAAGTACTCTATTTGTTAATCCAGGTTATAAACTGTGTGTGCCAAATGTCATCGAAATCTGTTTAGTCCTTTTTGCGCCAATCCGGAACATACATCCAGACCAACAGACAAACGGACAAACATTCTAAAATCTATATTTTCACACTGCTGGACATAAGCCTCCCTCAGCTTTGCCGCAACAATTGGTCCTGTGCTTTTCGCATCCGGGGGATCCCCGACATTTAGCCAGTTCTTGGTATGAACCAATAAGCTGGCTAGTCGCCTATTCATGTCGTGAGATTACTGTGATTTTGAGTGATTTGACTTGTCGAATCTTTTACTCACAAGATATTTCGAAACTAGGGCTAGCGCCTGTATGATAGCTGGACACTTCTTTAGCAAATTGAGTTTGAAGCAAATACAATATCCCTCTAGTGCGTTATTCTATGGGTTACCTGTTTCAGGTTTGTCGCCTGATCCATCACATCCTTTATCTGAAATTAAGTAATTATTTTTAATTACTTAGCTTCATTTTACAGTGTGTATTTCTTAAAAAATAGGGCACTATAACTGTCTCTATGAAAAATTTGTTAAATCTTTTGCAAGGAGAACTGTCAAGAGCTTAAAGGACAAAACCGAAATGGAACTGATTACTTTAAAAAATCTTATAAATTTTATTTATTACTAGTTTTTGCTAGGTTTTGGCTTGGCATGCGTAGATTTGTACATACTGCTGAGATTAAAAGTACTCAATGTTATAAACTATGTGTCTGCCAAATGTCATCGAAATCTGTTTAGTCGTTTTTGCGCTAATCCGGAACATACATCCAGACCAACTGACAAACGAAAAAACATTCTAAAATCTATATTTTCACACTGCTGGACATAGGCCTCCCTCAGCTTTGCCGCAACAATTGGTCCTGTGCTTTTCGCATCGGGGGGATCCCCGACATTTAGCCAGTTCTTGGTATGAACCAATAAGCTGGCTAGTCGCCTATTCATGTCGTGAGATTACTGTGATTTTGAGTGATTTGACTTTTCAAATCTTTTACTCACAAGATATTTCGAAACTGGGGCTAGCGCCTGTACTATAGCTGGACACTTCTTTAGCAAATTGAGTTTGAAGCAAATACAATATCCCTCTAGTGCGTTATTCTATGGGTTACCTGTTTCAGGTTTGTCGCCTGATCCATCGCTTCCTTTATCTGAAATTATATTATTATTTTTAAGTACTTAGCTTAACTTTACAGTGGGTATTTCTTAAAAAAATGGGGCACTATAACTGTCTCTATAAAAAATTTGTTAAATCTTTTGCAAGAACAACTGTCAAGAGCTGAAAAGACAAAACCGAAATGGAACTGATTACTTTTCAAAATCTTATTAATTTTATTTATTACTAGTTTTTGCTAGGTTTTGGCTTGGCCTGCGTAGATTTGTATATAATACCGAGATTAAAGTACTCTATTTGTTAATCCAGGTTATAAACTGTGTGTGCCAAATGTCATCGAAATCTGTATAGTCGTTTTTGCGCCAATCCGGAACATACATCCAGACCAACAGACAAACGGACAAACATTCTAAAATCTATATTTTCACACTGCTGGACATAAGCCTCCCTCAGCTTTGCCGCAAAAATTGGTCCTGTGCTTTTCGCATCCGGGGGATCCCCGACATTTAGCCAGTTCTTGGTATGAACCAATAAGCTGGCTAGTCGCCTATTCATGTCGTGAGATTACTGTGATTTTGAGTGATTTGACTTGTCGAATCTTTTACTCACAAGATATTTCGAAACTAGGGCTAGCGCCTGTATGATAGCTGGACACTTCTTTAGCAAATTGAGTTTGAAGCAAATACAATATCCCTCTAGTGCGTTATTCTATGGGTTACCTGTTTCAGGTTTGTCGCCTGATCCATCACATCCTTTATCTGAAATTAAGTAATTATTTTTAATTACTTAGCTTCATTTTACAGTGTGTATTTCTTAAAAAATAGGGCACTATAACTGTCTCTATGAAAAATTTGTTAAATCTTTTGCAAGGAGAACTGTCAAGAGCTTAAAGGACAAAACCGAAATGGAACTGATTACTTTAAAAAATCTTATAAATTTTATTTATTACTAGTTTTTGCTAGGTTTTGGCTTGGCATGCGTAGATTTGTACATACTGCTGAGATTAAAAGTACTCAATGTTATAAACTATGTGTCTGCCAAATGTCATCGAAATCTGTTTAGTCGTTTTTGCGCCAATCCGGAACATACATCCAGACCAACTGACAAACGGACAAACATTCTAAAATCTATATTTTCACACTGCTGGACATCGGCCTCCCTCAGCTTTGCCGCAACAATTGGTCCTGTGCTTTTCGCATCCGGGGGATTCCCGACATTTAGCCAGTTCTTGGTGTGAACCAATAAACTGGCTAGTCGCCTATTCATATCGTGAGATTACTGTGATTTTGAGTGATTTGACTTGTCGAATCTTTTACTCACAAGATATTTCGAAACTGGGGCTAGCGCCTGTATGATAGCTGGACACTTCTTTAGCAAATTGAGTTTGAAGCAAATACAATATCCCTCTAGTGCGTTATTCTATGGGTTACCTGTTTCAGGTTTGTCGCCTGATCCATCGCTTCCTTTATCTGAAATTATATTATTATTTTTAAGTACTTAGCTTAACTTTACAGTGGGTATTTCTTAAAAAAATGGGGCACTATAACTGTCTCTATGAAAAATTTGTTAAATCTTTTGCAAGAACAGATGTCAAGAGCTGAAAAGACAAAACCGAAATGGAACTGATTACTTTTCAAAATCTTATTAATTTTATTTATTACTAGTTTTTGCTAGGTTTTGGCTTGGCCTGCGTAGATTTGTATATAATACCGAGATTAAAGTACTCTATTTGTTAATCCAGGTTATAAACTGTGTGTGCCAAATGTCATCGAAATCTGTATAGTCGTTTTTGCGCCAATCCGGAACATACATCCAGACCAACAGACAAACGGACAAACATTCTAAAATCTATATTTTCACACTGCTGGACATAAGCCTCCCTCAGCTTTGCCGCAACAATTGGTCCTGTGCTTTTCGCATCCGGGGGAACCCCGACATTTAGCCAGTTCTTGGTATGAACCAATAAGCTGGCTAGTCGCCTATTCATGTCGTGAGATTACTGTGATTTTGAGTGATTTGACTTGTCGAATCTTTTACTCACAAGATATTTCGAAACTAGGGCTAGCGCCTGTATGATATCTGGGCACTTCTTTAGCAAATTGAGTTTGAAGCAAATACAATATCCCTCTAGTGCGTTATTCTATGGGTTACCTGTTTCAGGTTTGTCGCCTGATCCATCACATCCTTTATCTGAAATTAAGTAATTATTTTTAATTACTTAGCTTCATTTTACAGTGTGTATTTCTTAAAAAATAGGGCACTATAACTGTCTCTATGAAAAATTTGTTAAATCTTTTGCAAGGAGAACTGTCAAGAGCTTAAAGGACAAAACCGAAATGGAACTGATTACTTTAAAAAATCTTATAAATTTTATTTATTACTAGTTTTTGCTAGGTTTTGGCTTGGCATGCGTAGATTTGTACATACTGCTGAGATTAAAAGTACTCAATGTTATAAACTATGTGTCTGCCAAATGTCATCAAAATCTGTTTAGTCGTTTTTGCGCCAATCCGGAACATACATCCAGACCAACAGACAAACGGACAAACATTCTAAAATCGATATTTTCACACTGCTGGACATCGGCCTCCCTTAGCTTTGCCGCAACAATTGGTCCTGTGCTTTTCGCATCCGGGGGATCCCCGACATTTAGCCAGTTCTTGGTATGAACCAATAAGCTGGCTAGTCGCCTATTCATGTCGTGAGATTACTGTGATTTTGAGTGATTTGACTTTTCAAATCTTTTACTCACAAGATATTTCGAAACTGGGGCTAGCGCCTGTACTATAGCTGGACACTTCTTTAGCAAATTGAGTTTGAAGCAAATACAATATCCCTCTATTGCGTTATTCTATGAGTTACCTGTTTCAGGTTTGTCGCCTGATCCATCGCTTCCTTTATCTGAAATTATATTATTATTTTTAAGTACTTAGCTTAACTTTACAGTGGGTATTTCTTAAAAAAATGGGGCACTATAACTGTCTCTATGAAAAATTTGTTAAATCTTTTGCAAGAACAACTGTCAAGAGCTGAAAAGACAAAACCGAAATGGAACTGATTACTTTTCAAAATCTTATTAATTTTATTTATTACTAGTTTTTGCTAGGTTTTGGCTTGGCCTGCGTAGATTTGTGTATAATACCGAGATTAAAGTACTCTATTTGTTAATCCAGGTTATAAACTGTGTGTGCCAAATGTCATCGAAATCTGTTTAGTCGTTTTTGCGCCAATCCGGAACATACATCCAGACCAACTGACAAACGGACAAACATTCTAAAATCTATATTTTCACACTGCTGGACATCGGCCTCCCTCAGCTTTGCCGCAACAATTGGTCCTGTGCTTTTCGCATCCGGGGGATTCCCGACATTTAGCCAGTTCTTGGTGTGAACCAATAAACTGGCTAGTCGCCTATTCATATCGTGAGATTACTGTGATTTTGAGTGATTTGACTTGTCGAATCTTTTACTCACAAGATATTTCGAAACTAGGGCTAGCGCCTGTATGATAGCTGGACACTTCTTTAGCAAATTGAGTTTGAAGCAAATACAATATCCCTCTAGTGCGTTATTCTATGGGTTACCTGTTTCAGGTTTGTCGCCTGATCCATCGCTTCCTTTATCTGAAATTATATTATTATTTTTAAGTACTTAGCTTAACTTTACAGTGGGTATTTCTTAAAAAAATGGGGCACTATAACTGTCTCTATAAAAATTTGTTAAATCTTTTGCAAGAACAGATGTCAAGAGCTGAAAAGACAAAACCGAAATGGAACTGATTACTTTTCAAAATCTTATTAATTTTATTTATTACTAGTTTTTGCTAGGTTTTGGCTTGGCCTGCGTAGATTTGTATATAATACCGAGATTAAAGTACTCTATTTGTTAATCCAGGTTATAAACTGTGTGTGCCAAATGTCATCGAAATCTGTATAGTCGTTTTTGCGCCAATCCGGAACATACATCCAGACCAACAGACAAACGGACAAACATTCTAAAATCTATATTTTCACACTGCTGGACATAAGCCTCCCTCAGCTTTGCCGCAACAATTGGTCCTGTGCTTTTCGCATCCGGGGGAACCCCGACATTTAGCCAGTTCTTGGTATGAACCAATAAGCTGGCTAGTCGCCTATTCATGTCGTGAGATTACTGTGATTTTGAGTGATTTGACTTGTCGAATCTTTTACTCACAAGATATTTCGAAACTAGGGCTAGCGCCTGTATGATATCTGGGCACTTCTTTAGCAAATTGAGTTTGAAGCAAATACAATATCCCTCTAGTGCGTTATTCTATGGGTTACCTGTTTCAGGTTTGTCGCCTGATCCATCACATCCTTTATCTGAAATTAAGTAATTATTTTTAATTACTTAGCTTCATTTTACAGTGTGTATTTCTTAAAAAATAGGGCACTATAACTGTCTCTATGAAAAATTTGTTAAATCTTTTGCAAGGAGAACTGTCAAGAGCTTAAAGGACAAAACCGAAATGGAACTGATTACTTTAAAAAATCTTATAAATTTTATTTATTACTAGTTTTTGCTAGGTTTTGGCTTGGCCTGCGTAGATGTGTATATAATACCGAGATTAAAGTACTCTATTTGTTAATCCAGGTTATAAACTGTGTGTACCAAATGTCATCGAAATCTGTTTAGTCCTTTTTGCGCCAATCCGGAACATACATCCAGACCAACAGACAAACGGACAAACATTCTAAAATCTATATTTTCACACTGCTGGACATAGGCCTCCCTCAGCTTTGCCGCAACAATTGGTCCTGTGCTTTTCGCATTCGGGGGATCCCCGACATTTAGCCAGTTCTTGGTATGAACCAATAAGCTGGCTAGTCGCCTATTCATGTCGTGAGATTACTGTGATTTTGAGTGATTTGACTTGTCGAATCTTTTACTCACAAGATATTTCGAAACTAGGGCTAGCGCCTGTATGATAGCTGGACACTTCTTTAGCAAATTGAGTTTGAAGCAAATACAATATCCCTCTAGTGCGTTATTCTATAGGTTACCTGTTTCAGGTTTGTCGCCTGATCCATCGCTTCCTTTATCTGAAATTATATTATTATTTTTAAGTACTTAGCTTAACTTTACAGTGGGTATTTCTTAAAAAAATGGGGCACTATAACTGTCTCTATGAAAAATTTGTTAAATCTTTTGCAAGAACAACTGTCAAGAGCTGAAAAGACAAAACCGAAATGGAACTGATTACTTTTCAAAATCTTATAAATTTTATTTATTACTAGTTTTTGCTAGGTTTTGGCTTGGCCTGCGTAGATTTGTATATAATACCGAGATTAAAGTACTCTATTTGTTAATCCAGGTTATAAACTGTGTGTGCCAAATGTCATCGAAATCTGTTTAGTCCTTTTTGCGCCAATCCGGAACATACATCCAGACCAACAGACAAACGGACAAACATTCTAAAATCTATATTTTCACACTGCTGGACATAAGCCTCCCTCAGCTTTGCCGCAACAATTGGTCCTGTGCTTTTCGCATCCGGGGGATTCCCGACATTTAGCCAGTTCTTGGTGTGAACCAATAGACTGGCTAGTCGCCTATTCATATCGTGAGATTACTGTGATTTTGAGTGATTTGACTTGTCGAATCTTTTACTCACAAGATATTTCGAAACTAGGGCTAGCGCCTGTATGATAGCTGGACACTTCTTTAGCAAATTGAGTTTGAAGCAAATACAATATCCCTCTAGTGCGTTATTCTATGGGTTACCTGTTTCAGGTTTGTCGCCTGATCCATCGCTTCCTTTATCTGAAATTATATTATTATTTTTAAGTACTTAGCTTAACTTTACAGTGGGTATTTCTTAAAAAAATGGGGCACTATAACTGTCTCTATGAAAAATTTGTTAAATCTTTTGCAAGAACAACTGTCAAGAGCTGAAAAGACAAAACCGAAATGGAACTGATTACTTTTCAAAATCTTATTAATTTTATTTATTACTAGTTTTTGCTAGGTTTTGGCTTGGCCTGCGTAGATTTGTGTATAATACCGAGATTAAAGTACTCTATTTGTTAATCCAGGTTATAAACTATGTGTGTGCCAAATGTCATCGAAATCTGTTTAGTCGTTTTTGGGCCAATCCGGAACATACATCCAGACCAACTGACAAACGGACAAACATTCTAAAATCTATATTTTCACACTGCTGGACATCGGCCTCCCTCAGCTTTGCCGCAACAATTGGTCCTGTGCTTTTCGCATCCGGGGGATTCCCGACATTTAGCCAGTTCTTGGTGTGAACCAATAGACTGGCTAGTCGCCTATTCATATCGTGAGATTACTGTGATTTTGAGTGATTTGACTTGTCGAATCTTTTACTCACAAGATATTTCGAAACTAGGGCTAGCGCCTGTATGATAGCTGGACACTTCTTTAGCAAATTGAGTTTGAAGCAAATACAATATCCCTCTAGTGCGTTATTCTATGGGTTACCTGTTTCAGGTTTGTCGCCTGATCCATCGCTTCCTTTATCTGAAATTATATTATTATTTTTAAGTACTTAGCTTAACTTTACAGTGGGTATTTCTTAAAAAAATGGGGCACTATAACTGTCTCTATGAAAAATTTGTTAAATCTTTTGCAAGAACAGATGTCAAGAGCTGAAAAGACAAAACCGAAATGGAACTGATTACTTTTCAAAATCTTATTAATTTTATTTATTACTAGTTTTTGCTAGGTTTTGGCTTGGCCTGCGTAGATTTGTATATAATACCGAGATTAAAGTACTCTATTTGTTAATCCAGGTTATAAACTGTGTGTGCCAAATGTCATCGAAATCTGTATAGTCGTTTTTGCGCCAATCCGGAACATACATCCAGACCAACAGACAAACGGACAAACATTCTAAAATCGATATTTTCACACTGCTGGACATCGGCCTCCCTTAGCTTTGCCGCAACAATTGGTCCTGTGCTTTTCGCATCCGGGGGATCCCCGACATTTAGCCAGTTCTTAGTATGAACCAATAAGCTGGCTAGTCGCCTATTCATGTCGTGAGATTACTGTGATTTTGAGTGATTTGACTTTTCAAATCTTTTACTCACAAGATATTTCGAAACTGGGGCTAGCGCCTGTACTATAGCTGGACACTTCTTTAGCAAATTGAGTTTGAAGCAAATACAATATCCCTCTATTGCGTTATTCTATGAGTTACCTGTTTCAGGTTTGTCGCCTGATCCATCGCTTCCTTTATCTGAAATTATATTATTATTTTTAAGTACTTAGCTTAACTTTACAGTGGGTATTTCTTAAAAAAATGGGGCACTATAACTGTCTCTATGAAAAATTTGTTAAATCTTTTGCAAGAACAACTGTCAAGAGCTGAAAAGACAAAACCGAAATGGAACTGATTACTTTTCAAAATCTTATTAATTTTATTTATTACTAGTTTTTGCTAGGTTTTGGCTTGGCCTGCGTAGATTTGTGTATAATACCGAGATTAAAGTACTCTATTTGTTAATCCAGGTTATAAACTATGTGTGTGCCAAATGTCATCGAAATCTGTTTAGTCGTTTTTGCGCCAATCCGGAACATACATCCAGACCAACTGACAAACGGACAAACATTCTAAAATCTATATTTTCACACTGCTGGACATCGGCCTCCCTCAGCTTTGCCGCAACAATTGGTCCTGTGCTTTTCGCATCCGGGGGATTCCCGACATTTAGCCAGTTCTTGGTGTGAACCAATAGACTGGCTAGTCGCCTATTCATATCGTGAGATTACTGTGATTTTGAGTGATTTGACTTGTCGAATCTTTTACTCACAAGATATTTCGAAACTAGGGCTAGCGCCTGTATGATAGCTGGACACTTCTTTAGCAAATTGAGTTTGAAGCAAATACAATATCCCTCTAGTGCGTTATTCTATGGGTTACCTGTTTCAGGTTTGTCGCCTGATCCATCGCTTCCTTTATCTGAAATTATATTATTATTTTTAAGTACTTAGCTTAACTTTACAGTGGGTATTTCTTAAAAAAATGGGGCACTATAACTGTCTCTATGAAAAATTTGTTAAATCTTTTGCAAGAACAGATGTCAAGAGCTGAAAAGACAAAACCGAAATGGAACTGATTACTTTTCAAAATCTTATTAATTTTATTTATTACTAGTTTTTGCTAGGTTTTGGCTTGGCCTGCGTAGATTTGTATATAATACCGAGATTAAAGTACTCTATTTGTTAATCCAGGTTATAAACTGTGTGTGCCAAATGTCATCGAAATCTGTATAGTCGTTTTTGCGCCAATCCGGAACATACATCCAGACCAACAGACAAACGGACAAACATTCTAAAATCTATATTTTCACACTGCTGGACATAAGCCTCCCTCAGCTTTGCCGCAACAATTGGTCCTGTGCTTTTCGCATCCGGGGGAACCCCGACATTTAGCCAGTTCTTGGTATGAACCAATAAGCTGGCTAGTCGCCTATTCATGTCGTGAGATTACTGTGATTTTGAGTGATTTGACTTGTCGAATCTTTTACTCACAAGATATTTCGAAACTAGGGCTAGCGCCTGTATGATATCTGGGCACTTCTTTAGCAAATTGAGTTTGAAGCAAATACAATATCCCTCTAGTGCGTTATTCTATGGGTTACCTGTTTCAGGTTTGTCGCCTGATCCATCACATCCTTTATCTGAAATTAAGTAATTATTTTTAATTACTTAGCTTCATTTTACAGTGTGTATTTCTTAAAAAATAGGGCACTATAACTGTCTCTATGAAAAATTTGTTAAATCTTTTGCAAGGAGAACTGTCAAGAGCTTAAAGGACAAAACCGAAATGGAACTGATTACTTTAAAAAATCTTATAAATTTTATTTATTACTAGTTTTTGCTAGGTTTTGGCTTGGCATGCGTAGATTTGTACATACTGCTGAGATTAAAAGTACTCAATGTTATAAACTATGTGTCTGCCAAATGTCATCAAAATCTGTTTAGTCGTTTTTGCGCCAATCCGGAACATACATCCAGACCAACAGACAAACGGACAAACATTCTAAAATCGATATTTTCACACTGCTGGACATCGGCCTCCCTTAGCTTTGCCGCAACAATTGGTCCTGTGCTTTTCGCATCCGGGGGATCCCCGACATTTAGCCAGTTCTTGGTATGAACCAATAAGCTGGCTAGTCGCCTATTCATGTCGTGAGATTACTGTGATTTTGAGTGATTTGACTTTTCAAATCTTTTACTCACAAGATATTTCGAAACTGGGGCTAGCGCCTGTACTATAGCTGGACACTTCTTTAGCAAATTGAGTTTGAAGCAAATACAATATCCCTCTATTGCGTTATTCTATGAGTTACCTGTTTCAGGTTTGTCGCCTGATCCATCGCTTCCTTTATCTGAAATTATATTATTATTTTTAAGTACTTAGCTTAACTTTACAGTGGGTATTTCTTAAAAAAATGGGGCACTATAACTGTCTCTATGAAAAATTTGTTAAATCTTTTGCAAGAACAACTGTCAAGAGCTGAAAAGACAAAACCGAAATGGAACTGATTACTTTTCAAAATCTTATTAATTTTATTTATTACTAGTTTTTGCTAGGTTTTGGCTTGGCCTGCGTAGATTTGTGTATAATACCGAGATTAAAGTACTCTATTTGTTAATCCAGGTTATAAACTGTGTGTGCCAAATGTCATCGAAATCTGTTTAGTCCTTTTTGCGCCAATCCGGAACATACATCCAGACCAACAGACAAACGGACAAACATTCTAAAATCTATATTTTCACACTGCTGGACATAGGCCTCCCTCAGCTTTGCCGCAACAATTGGTCCTGTGCTTTTCGCATTCGGGGGATCCCCGACATTTAGCCAGTTCTTGGTATGAACCAATAAGCTGGCTAGTCGCCTATTCATGTCGTGAGATTACTGTGATTTTGAGTGATTTGACTTGTCGAATCTTTTACTCACAAGATATTTCGAAACTAGGGCTAGCGCCTGTATGATAGCTGGACACTTCTTTAGCAAATTGAGTTTGAAGCAAATACAATATCCCTCTAGTGCGTTATTCTATGGGTTACCTGTTTCAGGTTTGTCGCCTGATCCATCGCTTCCTTTATCTGAAATTATATTATTATTTTTAAGTACTTAGCTTAACTTTACAGTGGGTATTTCTTAAAAAAATGGGGCACTATAACTGTCTCTATGAAAAATTTGTTAAATCTTTTGCAAGAACAACTGTCAAGAGCTGAAAAGACAAAACCGAAATGGTACTGATTACTTTTCAAAATCTTATTAATTTTATTTATTACTAGTTTTTGCTAGGTTTTGGCTTGGCCTGCGTAGATTTGTGTATAATACCGAGATTAAAGTACTCTATTTGTTAATCCAGGTTATAAACTGTGTGTGCCAAATGTCTTCGAAATCTGTTTAGTCGTTTTTGCGCCAATCCGGAACATACATCCAGACCAACTGACAAACGGACAAACATTCTAAAATCTATATTTTCACACTGCTGGACATCGGCCTCCCTCAGCTTTGCCGCAACAATTGGTCCTGTGCTTTTCGCATCCGGGGGATCCCCGACATTTAGCCAGTTCTTGGTATGAACCAATAAGCTGGCTAGTCGCCTATTCATGTCGTGAGATTACTGTGATTTTGAGTGATTTGACTTTTCAAATCTTTTACTCACAAGATATTTCGAAACTGGGGCTAGCGCCTGTACTATAGCTGGACACTTCTTTAGCAAATTGAGTTTGAAGCAAATACAATATCCCTCTAGTGCGTTATTCTATGAGTTACCTGTTTCAGGTTTGTCGCCTGATCCATCGCTTCCTTTATCTGAAATTATATTATTATTTTTAAGTACTTAGCTTAACTTTACAGTCGGTATTTCTTAAAAAAATGGGGCACTATAACTGTCTCTATGAAAAATTTGTTAAATCTTTTGCAAGAACAACTGTCAAGAGCTGAAAAGACAAAACCGAAATGGAACTGATTACTTTTCAAAATCTTATTAATTTTATTTATTACTAGTTTTTGCTAGGTTTTGGCTTGGCCTGCGTAGATTTGTGTATAATACCGAGATTAAAGTACTCTATTTGTTAATCCAGGTTATAAACTGTGTGTGCCAAATGTCATCGAAATCTGTTTAGTCCTTTTTGCGCCAATCCGGAACATACATCCAGACCAACAGACAAACGGACAAACATTCTAAAATCTATATTTTCACACTGCTGGACATAGGCCTCCCTCAGCTTTGCCGCAACAATTGGTCCTGTGCTTTTCGCATTGGGGGGATCCCCGACATTTAGCCAGTTCTTGGTATGAACCAATAAGCTGGCTAGTCGCCTATTCATGTCGTGAGATTACTGTGATTTTGAGTGATTTGACTTGTCGAATCTTTTACTCACAAGATATTTCGAAACTAGGGCTAGCGCCTGTATGATAGCTGGACACTTCTTTAGCAAATTGAGTTTGAAGCAAATACAATATCCCTCTAGTGCGTTATTCTATGGGTTACCTGTTTCAGGTTTGTCGCCTGATCCATCGCTTCCTTTATCTGAAATTATATTATTATTTTTAAGTACTTAGCTTAACTTTACAGTGGGTATTTCTTAAAAAAATGGGGCACTATAACTGTCTCTATGAAAAATTTGTTAAATCTTTTGCAAGAACAACTGTCAAGAGCTGAAAAGACAAAACCGAAATGGAACTGATTACTTTTCAAAATCTTATTAATTTTATTTATTACTAGTTTTTGCTAGGTTTTGGCTTGGCCTGCGTAGATTTGTATATAATACCGAGATTAAAGTACTCTATTTGTTAATCCAGGTTATAAACTGTGTGTGCCAAATGTCATCGAAATCTGTATAGTCGTTTTTGCGCTGTATTGAGTTTGAAGCAAATACAATATCCCTCTAGTGCGTTATTCTATGGGTTACCTGTTTCAGGTTTGTCGCCTGATCCATCACATCCTTTATCTGAAATTAAGTAATTATTTTTAATTACTTAGCTTCATTTTACAGTGTGTATTTCTTAAAAAATAGGGCACTATAACTGTCTCTATGAAAAATTTGTTAAATCTTTTGCAAGGAGAACTGTCAAGAGCTTAAAGGACAAAACCGAAATGGAACTGATTACTTTAAAAAATCTTATAAATTTTATTTATACCTAGTTTTTGCTAGGTTTTGGCTTGGCATGCGTAGATTTGTACATACTGCTGAGATTAAAAGTACTCAATGTTATAAACTATGTGTCTGCCAAATGTCATCGAAATCTGTTTAGTCGTTTTTGCGCCAATCCGGAACATACATCCAGACCAACTGACAAACGGACAAACATTCTAAAATCTATATTTTCACACTGCTGGACATCGGCCTCTCTCAGCTTTGCCGCAACAATTGGTCCTGTGCTTTTCGCATCCGGGGGATCCCCGACATTTAGCCAGTTCTTGGTATGAACCAATAAGCTGGCTAGTCGCCTATTCATGTCGTGAGACTACTGTGATTTTGAGTGATTTGACTTTTCAAATCTTTTACTCACAAGATATTTCGAAACTGGGGCTAGCGCCTGTACTATAGCTGGACACTTCTTTAGCAAATTGAGTTTGAAGCAAATACAATATCCCTCTAGTGCGTTATTCTATGGGTTACCTGTTTCAGGTTTGTCGCCTGATCCATCGCTTCCTTTATCTGAAATTATATTATTATTTTTAAGTACTTAGCTTAACTTTACAGTGGGTATTTCTTAAAAAAATGGGGCACTATAACTGTCTATATGAAAAATTTGTTAAATCTTTTGCAAGAACAACAGTCAAGAGCTGAAAAGACAAAACCGAAATGGAACTGATTACTTTTCAAAATCTTATTAATTTTATTAATTACTAGTTTTTGCTAGATTTTGGCTTGGCCTGCGTAGATTTGTATATAATACCGAGATTAAAGTACTCTATTTGTTAATCCAGGTTATAAACTGTGTGTGCCAAATGTCATCGAAATCTGTATAGTCGTTTTTGCGCCAATCCGGAACATACATCCAGACCAACAGACAAACGGACAAACATTCTAAAATCTATATTTTCACACTGCTGGACATAAGCCTCCCTCAGCTTTGCCGCAACAATTGGTCCTGTGCTTTTCGCATCCGGGGGATCCCCGACATTTAGCCAGTTCTTGGTATGAACCAATAAGCTGGCTAGTCGCCTATTCATGTCGTGAGATTACTGTGATTTTGAGTGATTTGACTTGTCGAATCTTTTACTCACAAGATATTTCGAAACTAGGGCTAGCGCCTGTATGATAGCTGGACACTTCTTTAGCAAATTGAGTTTGAAGCAAATACAATATCCCTCTAGTGCGTTATTCTATGGGTTACCTGTTTCAGGTTTGTCGCCTGATCCATCGCTTCCTTTATCTGAAATTATATTATTATTTTTAAGTACTTAGCTTAATTTTACAGAGGGTATTTCTTAAAAAAATGGGGCACTATAACTGTCTCTATGAAAAATTTGTTAAATCTTTTGCAAGAACAACTGTCAAGAGCTGAAAAGACAAAACCGAAATGGAACTGATTACTTTTCAAAATCTTATTAATTTTATTTATTACTAGTTTTTGCTAGGTTTTGGCTTGGCCTGCGTAGATTTGTATATAATACCGAGATTAAAGTACTCTTTTTGTTAATCCAGGTTATAAACTATTTGTGTGCCAAATTTCATCGAAATCTGTTTAGTCGTTTTTGCGCCAATCCGGAACATACATCCAGACTAACAGACAAACATTCTAAAATCTATATTTTCACACTGCTGGACATAGGCCTCCCTCAGCTTTGCCGCAACAAATGGTCCTGTACTTTTCGCATCCAGGGGATTCCCGACATTAATTAAGCCAGTTCTTGTTGTGAACCAATAAGCTGGCTAGTCGCCTATTCATGTCGTGAGATTACTGTGATTTTGAGTGATTTGACTTGTTAAATCTTTTACTCACAAGATATTTCGAAACTGGGACTAGCGCCTGTACAAAAGCTGGACCCTTCTTTAGTAAATTAAGTTTGAAGCTAACAAAATATCCATCGAGTGTGATATTCTATGGTTTACCTGTTTCAGGTTTGTCGCCTGATCCATCACTTCCTTTATCTGAAATTTAATAATTATTTTTAAGTACTTAGCTTAATTTTACAGTAGGTATTTCTTAAAACATAGGGCACTATAACTGTCTCAATGAAAAATTTGTTAAAACTTTTGCAAGGAGAACTGTCAAGAGCTAAAAGGACAAAACCGAAATGGAACTGATTACTTTAAAAACTCTTATAAATTTTATTTTTTACTAGTTTTTGCTAGGTTTTGGCTTGGCATGCGTAGATTTGTACATACTGCTGAGATTGAAAGTACTCAATGTTATAAACTATGTGTCTGCCAAATGTCATCGAAATCTGTTTAGTCGTTTTTGCGCCAATCTGGATCATATATCCAGACCAACAGACAAACGGACAAACATTCTAAAATCTATATTTTTACACTGCTGGACATAGGCCTCCCTCAGCTTTGCCGCAACAATTGGTCCTGTGCTTTTCGCATCCGGGGGATCCCCGACATTTAGCCAGTTCTTGGTATGAACCAATAAGCTGGCTAGTCGCCTATTCATGTCGTGAGATTACTGTGATTTTGAGTGATTTAACTTTTCAAATCTTTTACTCACAAGATATTTCAAAAATGGGGCTAGCGCCTGTACTATAGCTGGACACTTCTTTAGCAAATTGAGTTTGAAGCAAATACAATATCCCTCTAGTGCGTTATTCTATGGGTTACCTGTTTCAGGTTCGTCGCCTGATCCATCACTTCCTTTATCTGAAATTAAGTAATTATTTTTAATTACTTAGCTTCATTTTACAGTGTGTATTTCTTAAAAAATAGGGCACTATAACTGTCTCTATGAAAAATTTGTTAAAACTTTTGCAAGGAGAACTGTCATGAGCAGAAAGGACAAAACCGAAATAGAAATGATTATTTTTAAAAATATTATAAATTTTATTTATTACTAGTTTTTGCTAGGTTTTGGCTTGGCCTGCGTAGATTTGTACATACTACCGAAATTAAAGTACTCTATTTGTTAATCCAGGTTATAAACCATGTGTGTGCTAAATTTCATCGAAATCTGTTTAGTCGTTTTTGCGCCAATCCGGAACATACATCAAGACCAACAGACAAACGGACAAACATTCTAAAATCTATATTTTCACACTGCTGGACATAGGCTTCCCACAGCTTTGCCACAACAATTGATCCTGTGCTTTTTGCATCCAGGGGATTCCCGACATTTAGCCAGTTCTTTGTGTGACCCAATAAGCTGGCTAGTCGCCTACACATGTCGTGAGATTACTGTGATTTTGAGTGATATGACTTGTCAAATCTTTTTCTCACAAGATATTTCGAAACTGGGGCTAGCACCTGTACAAAAGCTGGACACTTCTTTAGTAAATTAAGTTTGAAGCTAACAAAATATCCATCGAGTGTGATATTCTATATGTTACCTGTTTCAGGTTTGTCGCCTGATCCATCACTTCTTGAAATTTAATAATTATTTTTAAGTACTTAGCTTAATTTTACAGTAGGTATTTCTTAAAAAAATAGGGCACTATAACTGTCTCTATGAAAAATTTGTTAAATCTTTTGCAAGGAGAACTGTCAAGAGCTTAAAGGACAAAACCGAAATGGAACCGATTACTTTAAAAAATCTTATAAATTTTATTTATTACTAGTTTTTGCTAGGTTTTGGCTTGGCATGCGTAGATTTGTACATACTGCTGAGATTAAAAGTACTCAATGTTATAAACTATGTGTCTGCCAAATGTCATCGAAATCTGTTTAGTCGTTTTTGCGCGAATCCGGAACATACATCCAGACCAACAGACAAACGGACAAACATTCTAAAATCTATATTTTCACACTGCTGGACATAGGCCTCCCTCAGCTTTGCCGCAAGAATTGGTCCTGTGCTTTTCGCATTCGGGGGATCCCCGACATTTAGCCAGTTCTTGGTATGAACCAATAAGATGGCTAGTCGCCTATTCATGTCTTGAGATTACTGTGATTTTGAGTGATTTGACTTGTCGAATCTTTTACTCAAAAGATATTTCGAAACTAGGGCTAGCGCCTGTATGATAGCTGGACACTTCTTTAGCAAATTGAGTTTGAAGCAAATACAATATCCCTCTAGTGCGTTATTCTATGGGTTACCTGTTTCAGGTTTGTCGCCTGATCCATCGCTTCCTTTATCTGAAATTATATTATTATTTTTAAGTACTTAGCTTAACTTTACAGTGGGTATTTCTTAAAAAAATGGGGCACTATAACTGTCTCTATGAAAAATTTGTTAAATCTTTTGCAAGAACAACTGTCAAGAGCTGAAAAGACAAAACCGAAATGGAACTGATTACTTTTCAAAATCTTATAAATTTTATTTTTTACTAGTTTTTGCTAGGTTTTGGCTTGGCCTGCGTAGATTTGTATATAATACCGAGATTAAAGTACTCTATTTGTTAATCCAGGTTATAAACTGTGTGTGCCAAATGTCATCGAAATCTGTTTAGTCCTTTTTGCGCCAATCCGGAACATACATCCAGACCAACAGACAAACGGACAAACATTCTAAAATCTATATTTTCACACTGCTGGACATAGGCCTCCCTCAGCTTTGCCGCAACAAATGGTCCTGTGCTTTTCGCATCCAGGGGATTCCCGACATTAAGCCAGTTCTTGTTGTGAACCAATAAGCTGGCTAGTCGCCTATTCATGTCGTGAAATTACTGTGATTTTGAGTGATTTGACTTATTAAATCTTTTACTCACAAGATATTTCGAAACTGGGACTAGCGCCTGTACAAAAGCTGGACCCTTCTTTAGTAAATTAAGTTTGAAGCTAACAAAATATCCATCGAGTGTGATATTCTATGGTTTACCTGTTTCAGGTTTGTCGCCTGATCCATCACTTCCTTTATCTGAAATTTAATAATTATTTTTAAGTACTTAGCTTAATTTTACAGTAGATATTTCTTAAAAAAATGGGGCACTATAACTGTCTCTATGAAAAATTGGTTAAATCTTTTGCAAGGAGAACTGTCAAGAGCTAAAAGGACAAAACCGAAATGGAACTGATTACTTTAAAAACTCTTATAAATTTTATTTTTTACTAGTTTTTGCTAGGTTTTGGCTTAGCATGCGTAGATTTGTACATACTGCTGAGATTAAAAGTACTCAATGTTATAAACTATGTGTCTGCCAAATGTCATCGAAATCTGTTTAGTCGTTTTTGCGCCAATCCGGATCATACATCCAGACCAACAGACAAACGGACAAACATTCTAAAATCTATATTTTCACACTGCTGGACATAGGCCTCCCTCAGCTTTGCCGCAACAATTGGTCCTGTGCTTTTCGCATCCGGGGGATCCCCGACATTTAGCCAGTTCTTGGTATGAACCAATAAGCTGGCTAGTCGTCTATTCATGTCGTGAGATTACTGTGATTTTGAGTGATTTGACTTTTCAAATCTTTTACTCACGAGATATTTCGAAAATGGGGCTAGCGCCTGTACTATAGCTGGACACTTCTTTAGCAAATTGAGTTTGAAGCAAATACAATATCCCTCTAGTGCGTTATTCTATGGGTTACCTGTTTCAGGTTCGTCGCCTGATCCATCACATCCTTTATCTGAAATTAAGTAATTATTTTTAATTACTTAGCTTCATTTTACAGTGTGTATTTCTTAAAAAATAGGGCACTTTAACTGTCTCTATGAAAAATTTGTTAAAACTTTTGCAAGGAGAACTGTCATGAGCAGAAAGGACAAAACCGAAATAGAACTGATTATTTTTAAAAATATTATAAATTTTATTTATTACTAGTTTTTGCTAGGTTTTGGCTTGGCCTGCGTAGATTTGTACATACTACCGAAATTAAAGTACTCTATTTGTTATTCCAGGTTATAAACTATGTGTGTGCTAAATTTCATCGAAATCTGTTTAGTCCTTTTTGCGCCAATCCGGAACATACATCCAGACCAACAGACAAACGGACAAACATTCTAAAATCTATATTTTCACACTGCTGGACATAGGCTTCCCACAGCTTTGCCGCAACAATTGATCCTGTGCTTTTCGCATCCAGGGGATTCCCGACATTTAGCCAGATCTTTGTGTGACCCAATAAGCTGGCTAGTCGCCTACACATGTCGTGAGATTACTGTGACTTTGAGTGATATGACTTGTCAAATCTTTTTCTCACAAGATATTTCGAAACTGGGGCTAGCACCTGTACAAAAGCTGGACACTTCTTTAGTAAATTAAGTTTGAAGCTAACAAAATATCCATCGAGTGTGATATTCTATATGTTACCTGTTTCAGGTTTGTCGCCTGATCCATCACTTCCTTTATCTGAAATTTAATAATTATTTTTAAGTACTTAGCTTAATTTAACAGTAGGTATTTCTTAAAAAATAGGGCACTATAACTGTCTCTATGAAAAATTTGATAAATCTTTTGCAAGGAGAACTGTCAAGAGCTTAAAGGACAAAACCGAAATGGAACCGATTACTTTAAAAAATCTTATAAATTTTATTTATCACTAGTTTTT
This sequence comes from Dicycla oo, assembly GCA_948252095.1. Lineage (NCBI taxonomy): Eukaryota > Metazoa > Arthropoda > Insecta > Lepidoptera > Noctuidae > Dicycla > Dicycla oo. The sequence continues at coordinate 12,014,489 of OX411713.1, read as the reverse complement.
GCTAGGTTTTGGCTTGGCATGCGTAGATTTGTACATACTGCTGAGATTAAAAGTACTCAATGTTATAAACTATGTGTCTGCCAAATGTCATCGAAATCTGTTTAGTCGTTTTTGCGCCAATCCGGATCATACATCCAGACCAACAGACAAACATTCTAAAATCTATATTTTCACACTGCTGGACATAGGCCTCCCTCAGCTTTGCCGCAACAATTGGTCCTGTGCTTTTCGCATCCGGGGGATCCCCGACATTTAGCCAGTTCTTGGTATGAACCAATAAGCTGGCTAGTCGCCTATTCATGTCGTGAGATTACTGTGATTTTGAGTGATTTGACTTTTCAAATCTTTTACTCACAAGATATTTCAAAAATGGGGCTAGCGCCTGTACTATAGCTGGACACTTCTTTAGCAAATTGAGTTTGAAGCAAATACAATATCCCTCTAGTGCGTTATTCTATGGGTTACCTGTTTCAGGTTTGTCGCCTGATCCATCGCTTCCTTTATCTGAAATTATATGATTATTTTTACGTACTTAGCTTAATTTTACAGTGGGTATTTCTTAAAAAAATAGGGCACTATAAGTGTCTCTATGAAAAATTTGTTAAATCTTTTGCAAGAACAGATGTCAAGAGCTGAAAAGAAAAAACCGAAATGGAACTGATTACTTTACAAAATCTTATAAATTTTATTTATTACTAGTTTTTGCTAGGTTTTGGCTTGGCCTGCGTAGATTTGTATATAATACCGAGATGAAAGTACTCTTTTTGTTAATCCAGGTTATAAACTATTTGTGTGCCAAATTTCATCGAAATCTGTTTAGTCGTTTTTGCGCCAATCCGGAACATACATCCAGACTAACAGACAAACATTCTAAAATCTATATTTTCACACTGCTGGACATAGGCCTCCCTCAGCTTTGCCGCAACAAATGGTCGTGTGCTTTTCGCATCCAGGGGATTCCCGACATTAAGCCAGTTCTTGGTGTGAACCAATAAGCTGGCTAGTCGCCTATTCATGTCGTGAGATTACTGTGATTTTGAGTGATTTGACTTGTTAAATCTTTTACTCACAAGATATTTCGAAACTGGGACTAGTGCCTGTACAAAAGCTGGACCCTTCTTTAGTAAATTAAGTTTGAAGCTAACAAAATATCCATCGAGTGTGATATTCTATGGTTTACCTGTTTCAGGTTTGTCGCCTGATCCATCACTTCCTTTATCTGAAATTTAATAATTATTTTTAAGTACTTAGCTTAATTTTACAGTAGATATTTCTTAAAAAAATAGGGCACTATAAGTGTCTCTATGAAAAATTTGTTAAATCTTTTGCAAGAACAACTGTCAAGAGCTGAAAAGACAAAACCGAAATGGAACTGATTACTTTTCAAAATCTTATAAATTTTATTTATTACTAGTTTTTGCTAGGTTTTGGCTTGGCCTGCGTAGATTTGTATATAATACCGAGATTAAAGTACTCTGTTTGTTAATCCCGGTTATAAACTATTTGTGTGCCAAATTTCATCGAAATCTGTTTAGTTGTTTTTGCGCCAATCCGGAACATACATCCAGACTAACAGACAAACATTCTAAAATCTATATTTTCACATTGCTGGACATAGGCCTCCCTCAGCTTTGCCGCAACAAATGGTCGTGTGCTTTTCGCATCCAGGGGATTCCCGACATTAAGCCAGTTCTTGGTGTGAACCAATAAGCTGGCTAGTCGCCTATTCATGTCGTGAGATTACTGTGATTTTGAGTGATTTGACTTGTTAAATCTTTTACTCACAAGATATTTCGAAACTGGGACTAGCGCCTGTACAAAAGCTGGACCCTTCTTTAGTAAATTAAGTTTGAAGCTAACAAAATATCCATCGAGTGTGATATTCTATGGTTTACCTGTTTCAGGTTTGTCGCCTGATCCATCACTTCCTTTATCTGAAATTTAATAATTATTTTTAAGTACTTAGCTTAATTTTACAGTAGATATTTCTTAAAAAAATGGGGCACTATAACTGTCTCTATGAAAAATTGGTTAAATCTTTTGCAAGGAGAACTGTCAAGAGCAAAAGGACAAAACCGAAATGGAACTGATTACTTTAAAAACACTTATAAATTTTATTTTTTACTAGTTTTTGCTAGGTTTCTGCTTGGCATGCGTAGATTTGTACATACTGCTGAGATTAAAAGTACTCAATGTTATAAACTATGTGTCTGCCAAATGTCATCGAAATCTGTTTAGTCGTTTTTGCGCCAATCCGGATCATACATCCAGACCAACAGACAAACGGACAAACATTCTAAAATCTATATTTTCACACTGCTGGACATAGGCCTCCCTCAGCTTTGCCGCAACAATTGGTCCTGTGCTTTTCGCATCCGGGGGATCCCCGACATTTAGCCAGTTCTTGGTATGAACCAATAAGCTGGCTAGTCGCCTATTCATGTCGTGAGATTACTGTGATTTTGAGTGATTTGACTTTTCAAATCTTTTACTCACAAGATATTTCGAAAATGGGGCTAGCGCCTGTACTATAGCTGGACACTTCTTTAGCAAAATGAGTTTAAAGCAAATACAATATCACTCTAGTGCGTTATTCTATGGGTTACCTGTTTCAGGTTTGTCGCCTGATCCATCACATCCTTTATCTGAAATTAAGTAATTATTTTTAATTACTTAGCTTCATTTTACAGTGTGTATTTCTTAAAAAATAGGGCACTTTAACTGTCTCTATGAAAAATTTGTTAAAACTTTTGCAAGGAGAACTGTCATGAGCAGAAAGGACAAAACAGAAATAGACCTGATTATTTTTAAAAATATTATAAATTTTATTTATTACTAGTTTTTGCTAGGTTTTGGCTTGGCTTGCGTAGATTTGTACATACTACTGAAATTAAAGTACTCTATTTGTTAATCCAGGTTATAAACTATGTGTGTGCTAAATTTCATCGAAATCTGTTCAGTCCTTTTTGCGCCAATCCGGAACATACATCCAGACCAACAGACAAACGGACAAACATTCTAAAATCTATATTTTCACACTGCTGGACATAGGCTTCCCACAGCTTTGCCACAACAATTGATCCTGTGCTTTTCGCATCCAGGGGATTCCCGACATTTAGCCAGATCTTTGTGTGACACAATAAGCTGGCTAGTCGCCTACACATGTCGTGAGATTACTGTGACTTTGAGTGATATGACTTGTCAAATCTTTTTCTCACAAGATATTTCGAAACTGGGGCTAGCACCTGTACAAAAGCTGGACTTTTCTTTAGTAAATTAAGTTTGAAGATAACAAAATATCCATCGAGTGCGATATTCTATGGTTTACCTGTTTCAGGTTTGTCGCCTGATCCATCGCTTCCTTTGTCTGAAATTTAATAATTATTTTTAAGTACGTAGCTTAATTTTACAGTAGATATTTCTTAAAAAAATAGGGCACTATAAGTGTCTCTATGAAAAATTTGTTAAATCTTTTGCAAGAACAACTGTCAAGAGCTGAAAAGACAAAACCGAAATGGAACTGATTACTTTTCAAAATCTTATAAATTTTATTTATTACTAGTTTTTGCTAGGTTTTGGCTTGGCCTGCGTAGATTTGTATATAATACCGAGATTAAAGTACTCTGTTTGTTAATCCCGGTTATAAACTATTTGTGTGCCAAATTTCATCGAAATCTGTTTAGTTGTTTTTGCGCCAATCCGGAACATACATCCAGACTAACAGACAAACATTCTAAAATCTATATTTTCACATTGCTGGACATAGGCCTCCCTCAGCTTTGCCGCAACAAATGGTCGTGTGCTTTTCGCATCCAGGGGATTCCCGACATTAAGCCAGTTCTTGGTGTGAACCAATAAGCTGGCTAGTCGCCTATTCATGTCGTGAGATTACTGTGATTTTGAGTGATTTGACTTGTTAAATCTTTTGCTCACAAGATATTTCGAAACTGGGACTAGCGCCTGTACAAAAGCTGGACCCTTCTTTAGTAAATTAAGTTTGAAGCTAACAAAATATCCATCGAGTGTGATATTCTATGGTTTACCTGTTTCAGGTTTGTCGCCTGATCCATCACTTCCTTTATCTGAAATTTAATAATTATTTTTAAGTACTTAGCTTAATTTTACAGTAGATATTTCTTAAAAAAATGGGGCACTATAACTGTCTCTATGAAAAATTGGTTAAATCTTTTGCAAGGAGAACTGTCAAGAGCAAAAGGACAAAACCGAAATGGAACTGATTACTTTAAAAACACTTATAAATTTTATTTTTTACTAGTTTTTGCTAGGTTTCTGCTTGGCATGCGTAGATTTGTACATACTGCTGAGATTAAAAGTACTCAATGTTATAAACTATGTGTCTGCCAAATGTCATCGAAATCTGTTTAGTCGTTTTTGCGCCAATCCGGATCATACATCCAGACCAACAGACAAACGGACAAACATTCTAAAATCTATATTTTCACACTGCTGGACATAGGCCTCCCTCAGCTTTGCCGCAACAATTGGTCCTGTGCTTTTCGCATCCGGGGGATCCCCGACATTTAGCCAGTTCTTGGTATGAACCAATAAGCTGGCTAGTCGCCTATTCATGTCGTGAGATTACTGTGATTTTGAGTGATTTGACTTTTCAAATCTTTTACTCACAAGATATTTCGAAAATGGGGCTAGCGCCTGTACTATAGCTGGACACTTCTTTAGCAAAATGAGTTTAAAGCAAATACAATATCCCTCTAGTGCGTTATTCTATGGGTTACCTGTTTCAGGTTTGTCGCCTGATCCATCACATCCTTTATCTGAAATTAAGTAATTATTTTTAATTACTTAGCTTCATTTTACAGTGTGTATTTCTTAAAAAATAGGGCACTTTAACTGTCTCTATGAAAAATTTGTTAAAACTTTTGCAAGGAGAACTGTCATGAGCAGAAAGGACAAAACAGAAATAGACCTGATTATTTTTAAAAATATTATAAATTTTATTTATTACTAGTTTTTGCTAGGTTTTGGCTTGGCTTGCGTAGATTTGTACATACTACTGAAATTAAAGTACTCTATTTGTTAATCCAGGTTATAAACTATGTGTGTGCTAAATTTCATCGAAATCTGTTCAGTCCTTTTTGCGCCAATCCGGAACATACATCCAGACCAACAGACAAACGGACAAACATTCTAAAATCTATATTTTCACACTGCTGGACATAGGCTTCCCACAGCTTTGCCACAACAATTGATCCTGTGCTTTTCGCATCCAGGGGATTCCCGACATTTAGCCAGATCTTTGTGTGACACAATAAGCTGGCTAGTCGCCTACACATGTCGTGAGATTACTGTGACTTTGAGTGATATGACTTGTCAAATCTTTTTCTCACAAGATATTTCGAAACTGGGGCTAGCACCTGTACAAAAGCTGGACTTTTCTTTAGTAAATTAAGTTTGAAGATAACAAAATATCCATCGAGTGCGATATTCTATGGTTTACCTGTTTCAGGTTTGTCGCCTGATCCATCGCTTCCTTTGTCTGAAATTTAATAATTATTTTTAAGTACTTAGCTTAATTTTACAGTAGATATTTCTTAAAAAAATGGGGCACTATAACTGTCTCTATAAAAAATTGGTTAAATCTTTTGCAAGGAGAACTGTCAAGAGCTAAAAGGACACAACCGAAATGGAACTGATTACTTTAAAAAACCTTATAAATTTTATTTATTACTAGTTTTTGCTAGGTTTTGGCTTGGCTTGCGTAGATTTGTACATACTACCGAAATTAAAGTACTCTATTTGTTAATCCAGGTTATAAACTATGTGTGTGCTAAATTTCATCAAAATCTGTTTAGTCGTTTTTGCGCCAATCCGGAACATACATCCAGACTAACAGACAAACATTCTAAAATCTATATTTTCACACTGCTGGACATAGGCCTCCCTCAGCTTTGCCGCAACAATTGATCCTGTGCTTTTCGCATCCAGGGGATTCCCGACATTAAGCCAGTTCTTGGTGTGAACCAATAAGCTGGCTAGTCGCCTATTCATGTCGTGAGATTACTGTGATTTTGAGTGATTTGACTTGTTAAATCTTTTACTCACAAGATATTTCGAAACTGGGACTAGCGCCTGTACAAAAGCTGGACACTTCTTTAGTAAATTAAGTTTGAAGCTAACAAAATATCCATAGAGTGTGATATTCTATGGTTTACCTGTTTCAGGTTTGTCGCCTGATCCATCACTTTCTTTATCTGAAATTTAATAATTATTTTTAAGTACTTAGCTTAATTTTACAGTAGATATTTCTTAAAAAAATGGGGCACTATAACTGTCTCTATAAAAAATTGGTTAAATCTTTTGCAAGGAGAACTGTCAAGAGCTAAAAGGTCAAAACCGAAACGGAACTGATTACTTTAAAAACTCTTATAAATTTTATTTTTTACTAGTTTTTGCTAGGTTTTGGCTTGGCATGCGTAGATTTGTACATACTGCTGAGATTAAAAGTACTCAATGTTATAAACTATGTGTCTGCCAAATGTCATCGAAATCTGTTTAGTCGTTTTAACGCCAATCCGGATCATACATCTAGACCAACAGACAAACGGACAAACATTCTAAAATCTATATTTTCACACTGCTGGACATAGGCCTCCCTCAGCTTTGCCGCAACAATGGGTCCTGTGCTTTTCGCATCCGGGGGATCCCCGACATTTAGCCAGTTCTTGGTACGAACCAATAAGCTGGCTAGTCGCCTATTCATGTCGTGAGATTACTGTGATTTTGAGTGATTTGACTTTTCAAATCTTTTACTCACAAGATATTTCGAAAATGGGGCTAGCGCCTGTACTATAGCTGGACACTTCTTTAGCAAATTGAGTTTGAAGCAAATACAATATCCCTCTAGTGCGTTATTCTATGGGTTACCTGTTTCAGGTTTGTCGCCTGATCCATCACATCCTTTATCTGAAATTATATTATTATTTTTAAGTACTTAGCTTAATTTTACAGTGTGTATTTCTTAAAAAATAGGGCACTTTAACTGTCTCTATGAAAAAATTTTAAAACTTTTGCAAGGAGAACTGTCATGAGCAGAAAGGACAAAACCGAAATAAACTGATTATTTTTAAAAATATTATAAATTTTATTTATTACTAGTTTTTGCTAGGTTTTGGCTTGGCTTGCGTAGATTTGTACACACTACTGAAATTAAAGTACTCTATTTGTTAATCCAGGTTATAAACTATGTGTGTGCTAAATTTCATCGAAATCTGTTTAGTCCTTTTTGCGCCAATCCGGAACATACATCCAGACCAACAGACAAACGGACAAACATTCTAAAATCTATATTTTCACACTGCTAGACATAGGCTTCCCACAGCTTTGCCACAACAATTGATCCTGTGCTTTTCGCATCCAGGGGATTCCCGACATTTAGCCAGATCTTTGTGTGACCCAATAAGCTGGCTAGTTGCCTACACATGTCGTGAGATTACTGTGACTTTGAGTGATATGACTTGTTAAATCTTTTACTCGCAAGATATTTCGAATTTGGAGCTGCGCCTGTACAAAATCTGGACACTCCAATTCTTATTTTCGTCAACAAGATACCCTACCCCGTCGAGACTTCAATTCTTAGCCGCCGACCATCAGTCTGCAGATAGTCTGAGCCTATAGGTGCAGGACGTCAGCGCCGTTTGGGCTAGGAGGCCTAACCTGATATAGGGATACACCTGGCTAGGCACATACCCTCCTTTCACCCCATCGTGCTCATCGATCACGCCCGTCCGGCACAATTATAATAAAATTAAATAAAAAAAATTGTGTGCTGAGTAACTGTGTATGTACTCGTGCTTAGTTGGTAATAAAGATATAAAGTAATGACTAACCACTTAAGGCAACAGCATTAGCACGTGATGAGTCACTAGCATCTGCATTTAAAATAAAAATAAATCAACTTAAAAAATAATTTTGAAATAAAATATTTAGTTTTTTTGTGTTTACACTGTAAAAACTTTTCAGTAAATTATTTTACAGGAATGAAAGTGTCTCAAAAGCTGGGTAATTTGATGACAGTTCTGGCAATGTATAACATGTCATAATTATTTTTATATTCAAGCTATTTATAAGCAATTTTGTAAAACTTAAATAATAAAATTCTGGTCAAAATAAAGTTCAAATCGGGAGACAATTTGCGGCTCTCGTTGAGGTAAATTTTCAAGGTATCTAAGCGCGCAAGGGAAAATATAGTTTCGTAGCCATCGGCATGGTACCATATTTATTCCTGAAGAGTTACGCAAGTCGTCTCCTGAATTCTCCTGAAGACTTATCAAGCTGCTGTTCTTATTTTCGTCAACAAGATACCCTACCCCGTCGAGACTTCAATTCTTAGCCGCCGGCCATCAGTCTGCAGATAGTCTGAGCCTATAGGTGCAGGACGTCAGCGCCGTTTGGGCTAGGAGGCCTAACCTGATATAGGGATACACCTGGCTAGGCACATACCCTCCTTTCACCCCATCGTGCTCATCGATCACGCCCGTCCGGCACAATTATAATAAAATTAAATAAAAAAAATTGTGTGCTGAGTAACTGTGTATGTACTCGTGCTTAGTTGGTAATAAAGATATAAAGTAATGACTAACCACTTAAGGCAACAGCATAAGCACGTGATGAGTCACTAGCATCTGCATTTAAAATAAAAATAAATCAACTTGAAAAATAATTTTTAATTAAAATAATTAACTTTTTTGTGTTTACACTGTAAAAACTTTTCAGTAAATAATTTTACAGGAATGAAAGTGTCTCAAAAGCTGGGTAATTTGATGACAGTTCTGGCAATGTATAACATGTCATAATTATTTTTATATTCAAGCTATTTATAAGCAATTTTGTAAAACTTAAATAATAAAATTCTGGTCAAAATAAAGTTCAAATCGGGAGACAATTTGCGGCTCTCGTTGAGGTAAAGTTTCAAGGTATCTAAGCGCGCAAGGGAAAATATAGTTTCGTAGCCATCGGCATGGTACCATATTTATTGCTGAAGAGTTACGCAAGTCGTCTCCTGAATTCTCCTGAAGACTTATCAAGCTGCTGTTCTTATTTTCGTCAACAAGATACCCTACCCCGTCGAGACTTCAATTCTTAGCCACCGGCCATCAGTCTGCAGATAGTCTGAGCCTATAGGTGCAGGACGTCAGCGCCGTTTGGGCTAGGAGGCCTAACCTGATATAGGGATACACCTGGCTAGGCACACACCCGTCATCGGAACCCGTCTATTGCCAACTGTCGCATAGTTCGCAACGACAGAACTCGATGTCACCAGGGCGGCACCCTTATCTACTACAAGAGGGGCCTATACTGCATCCCTATAGACCCTCCCTCTCAGACTTAGAAGTGTCTGTCTGCCGCCTAGGCATGACAGGCCACCAACCTTCGCTGGGCACATAAAGCAGGTGCGTTCGCGCGCCGCTTTCGCTCTCGGTAGACTCCACTCCGTTCTGAATGCACGTAGCAAATTGTCACTTAGGTGCAAATTGCGCATTTATACAGCGTGCATTCGCCCCATCATGACCTATGCGGGTTTAGTGTTTGCGCACGCAAAACCTCACCTCATTCATAGGATGCAGGCCCTCCAAAACCGTTTCCTCCGAAAGGCAACGGGAGCCCCTTGGTTCGTTCGGAACGAAATCCTCCACGTAGATCTCGACATTTCCACCATCTCCCAGTTCTTGAAACGCAATTCCAAGCGTTTCTTCGACTCAGACACCAACCATCGCAACCCTCTGGTTGTCGAGGCGGCTAGCTATGTCCCCTCTCGTATTAGTAAGGTCCGCCGCCCTAGGCTTGTCCTCTCAGATCCCGACGACCCCATAACTCTTCTCCAGGAGAGCAGTAGGGACCGTAGTAACAAACACAAATCGACATTCCGACCTCGCCGCCGAGTTCCCTCGCGACGACCCCGTAATAATCATACCCGTCCCTTGCTCGGGTATGAAGTGCCAGCTGGTGGCGTAGCTGAGCCAGTAGCTTTAAACTCCCCTGACAATAATAAGCATTCAAATCTGATCCAGCCTATCCCATCTTGCTGTCCTACTCCCAGCGACGCCCTAAGCCGCGGCCCGTTCCCCACAGGGGGAGCCCTTAGCGTGTAGTCGCTTAGTCTGTAAGTTTTATGCCCCTGGCTGGAGGCTTTGAGTTCTCTTAAGGCAGCCACAGGATTGTCCGGTTAAGTAGTCACGGCCTCTCTAGGTCAACTACGAGATGCCATACATTAAAAAAAAAATTAAAACTTGTTTTCGTGGAACAAAGTGAAAAGAACTTGGAATTTTGGCCTTCAATATCTCCGTAACCAGAAGGTTCCCAGGTTCCAATCTAGTACAAAAAATGATCCCAATGACGGGCAGTATAAGTGACTCTCGCCTTCGTTAATCGTCCTTTTACACCCGTTATGTATAGTGTGTTAGGTTAAAGTAAATTAAGTTTGAAGCTAACAAAATATCCATCGAGTGTGATATTCTATGGTTTACCTGTTTCAGGTTTGTCGCCTGATCCATCACTTCCTTTATCTGAAATTTAATAATTATTTTTAAGTACTTAGCTTAATTTTACAGTAGATATTTCTTTAAAAAATAGGGCACTATAACTGTCTCTATGAAAAATTGGTTAAATCTTTTGCAAGGAGAACTGTCAAGAGCTAAAAAGACAAAACCGAAATGGAACTGATTACTTTAAAAACTCTTATAAATTTTATTTTTTACTAGTTTTTGCTAGGTTTTGGCTTGACATGCGTAGATTTGTACATAATGCTGAGATTAAAAGTACTCAATGTTATAAACTATGTGTCTGCCAAATGTCATCGAAATCTGTTTAGTCGTTTTTGCGCCAATCCGGAACATACATCCAGACCAACAGTCAAACGGACAAACATTCTAAAATCTATATTTTCACACTGCTGGACATAGGCTTCCCTCAGCTTTGCCACAACAATTGATCCTGTGCTTTTCGCATCCAGGGGATTCCCGACATTTAGCCAGTTTTTTGTGTGAACCAATAAGCTGGCTAGTCGCCTACACATGTCGTGAGATTACTGTGATTTTGAGTGATATGACTTGTCAAATCTTTTACTCACAAGATATTTCGAAACTGGGGCTAGCACCTGTACAAAAGCTGGACACTTCTTTAGTAAATTAAGTTTGAAGCTAACAAAATATCCATCGAGTGTGATATTCTATGGGTTACCTGTTTCAGGTTTGTCGCCTGATCCATCACTTCCTTTATCTGAAATTTAATAATTATTTTTAAGTACTTAGCTTAATTTATACAGTAGGTATTTCTTAAAAAAATAGGGCACTATAACTGTCTCTATGAAAAATTTGTTAAATCTTTTGCAAGGAGAACTGTCAAGAGCTAAAAGGACAAAACCGAAATGGAACTGATTACTTTTAAAAATCTTATAAATTTTATTTATTACTAGTTTTTGCTTGGCCTGCGTATATTTGTATATAATACCGAGAATAGAATGAATAGAATGCATTTATTTGTCAGAATATTGTACAAAGTTGTTATATGAATTATGTATTGCGATCATAATATTCTGCCGTTTCCGGCGTACAAAAATATAGGATCATTACATTAAAATTAAGAATTAGAATTACAAATTTTGAATAAATTGAACAATAGTTGTAAAAGAGATTAATTATATAAGTCAAAATGCAATGAAGTCAAGGAGATAAAATATGATTTAAAGGCAATAATGTCAAATAATTAGGTAAATTTGTCATTCATAAAATCTTCAGTCGAGTAATAACATTTGTTTAAAAGAAAGTTAAATAATTTACATTTAAATGTTCTGAGGCTGAGGGTTTTGAAGCAATCAGGTAATTTGTTATAAACAGTAATGGACATACAGTATACATTATTAGAGAACAATTTAAGTCTACGCCTAGGAACATTAAGCATATGCACTTTGCGGCTGGGTCTGGATACAACATCGTTATACAGGTCAAATTCATGTCTGTTATGGTGTACAAAGATACAAATTTCAAAAATGTATAGTCCTGGAAGTGGCAGTATTTTAAGTTTTTTAAATAGTGTAACACAACTGTCCAGTGGGTGCGCTCCACAAATTGAGCGTATGCATTTTTTCTGAGCTCGAAACACTCTTTTAAGGTCAAAGAGAGATTAAAGTACTCTATTTGTTAATCCAGGTTATAAACTAATTGTGTGCCAAATTTCATCGAAATCTGTTTAGTCGTTCTTGCGCCAATCCGGAACATACATCCAGACTAACAGACAAACATTCTAAAATCTATATTTTCACACTGCTGGACATAGGCCTCCCTCAGCTTTGCCGCAACAAATGGTCCTGTGCTTTTCGCATCCAGGGGATTCCCGACATTAAGCCAGTTCTTGGTGTGAACCAATAAGCTGGCTAGTAGCCTATTCATGTCGTGAGATTACTGTGATTTTGAGTGATTTGACTTGTTAAATCTTTTACTCGCAAGATATTTCGAATTTGGAGCTAGCGCCTGTACAAAATCTGGACACTCCAATTCTTATTTTCGTCAACAAGAAACCCTACCCCGTCGAAACTTCAATTCTTAGCCGCCGGCCATCAGTCTGCAGATAGTCTGAGCCTATAGGTGCAGGACGTCAGCGCCGTTTGGGCTAGGAGGCCTAACCTGATATAGGGATACACCTGGATAGGCACATACCCTCCTTTCACCCCATCGTGCTCATCGATCACGCCCGTCCGGCACAATTATAATAAAATTAAATAAAAAAAATTGTGTGCTGAGTAACTGTGTATGTACTCGTGCTTAGTTGATAATAAAGATATAAAGTAATGACTAACCACTTAAGGCAACAGCAGTAGCACGTGATGAGCTGCAATCGTCACTAGCATCTGCATTTAAAATAAAAATAAATCAACTTGAAAAATAATTTTTAATTAAAATAATTATTTTTTTTGTGTTTACACTGTAAAAACTTTTCAGTAAATAATTTTACAGGAATGAAAGTGTCTCAAAAGCTGGGTAATTTGATGACAGTTCTGGCAATGTATAACATGTCATAATTATTTTTATATTCAAGCTATTTATAAGCAATTTTGTAAAACTTAAATAATAAAAATCTGGTCAAAATAAAGGTCAAATCGGGAGACAATTTGCGGCTCTCGTTGAGGTAAAGTTTCAAGGTATCTAAGCGCGCAAGGGAAAATATAGTTTCGTAGCCATCGGCATGGTACCATATTTATTCCTGAAGAGTTACGCAAGTCGTCTCCTGAATTCTCCTGAAGACTTATCAAGCTGCTGTTCTTATTTTCGTCAACAAGATACCCTACCCCGTCGAGACTTCAATTCTTAGCCGCCGGCCATCAGTCTGCAGATAGTCTGAGCCTATAGGTGCAGGACGTCAGCGCCGTTTGGGCTAGGAGGCCTAACCTGATATAGGGATACACCTGGCTAGGCACATACCCTCCTTTCACCCCATCGTGCTCATCGATCACGCCCGTCCGGCACAATTATAATAAAATTAAATAAAAAAAATTGTGTGCTGAGTAACTGTGTATGTACTCGTGCTTAGTTGGTAATAAAGATATAAAGTAATGACTAACCACTTAAGGCAACAGCATAAGCACGTGATGAGTCACTAGCATCTGCATTTAAAATAAAAATAAATCAACTTGAAAAATAATTTTTAATTAAAATAATTAACTTTTTTGTGTTTACACTGTAAAAACTTTTCAGTAAATAATTTTACAGGAATGAAAGTGTCTCAAAAGCTGGGTAATTTGATGACAGTTCTGGCAATGTATAACATGTCATAATTATTTTTATATTCAAGCTATTTATAAGCAATTTTGTAAAACTTAAATAATAAAATTCTGGTCAAAATAAAGTTCAAATCGGGAGACAATTTGCGGCTCTCGTTGAGGTAAAGTTTCAAGGTATCTAAGCGCGCAAGGGAAAATATAGTTTCGTAGCCATCGGCATGGTACCATATTTATTCCTGAAGAGTTACGCAAGTCGTCTCCTGAATTCTCCTGAAGACTTATCAAGCTGCTGTTCTTATTTTCGTCAACAAGATACCCTACCCCGTCGAGACTTCAATTCTTAGCCACCGGCCATCAGTCTGCAGATAGTCTGAGCCTATAGGTGCAGGACGTCAGCGCCGTTTGGGCTAGGAGGCCTAACCTGATATAGGGATACACCTGGCTAGGCACACACCCGTCATCGGAACCCGTCTATTGCCAACTGTCGCATAGTTCGCAACGACAGAACTCGATGTCACCAGGGCGGCACCCTTATCTACTACAAGAGGGGCCTATACTGCATCCCTATAGACCCTCCCTCTCAGACTTAGAAGTGTCTGTCTGCCGCCTAGGCATGACAGGCCACCAACCTTCGCTGGGCACATAAAGCAGGTGCGTTCGCGCGCCGCTTTCGCTCTCGGTAGACTCCACTCCGTTCTGAATGCACGTAGCAAATTGTCACTTAGGTGCAAATTGCGCATTTATACAGCGTGCATTCGCCCCATCATGACCTATGCGGGTTTAGTGTTTGCGCACGCAAAACCTCACCTCATTCATAGGATGCAGGCCCTCCAAAACCGTTTCCTCCGAAAGGCAACGGGAGCCCCTTGGTTCGTTCGGAACGAAATCCTCCACGTAGATCTCGACATTTCCACCATCTCCCAGTTCTTGAAACGCAATTCCAAGCGTTTCTTCGACTCAGCCACCAACCATCGCAACCCTCTGGTTGTCGAGGCGGCTAGCTATGTCCCCTCTCGTATTAGTAAGGTCCGCCGCCCTAGGCTTGTCCTCTCAGATCCCGACGACCCCATAACTCTTCTCCAGGAGAGCAGTAGGGACCGTAGTAACAAACACAAATCAACATTCCGACCTCGCCGCCGAGTTCCCTCGCGACGACCCCGTAATAATCATACCCGTCCCTTGCTCGGGTATGAAGTGCCAGCTGGTGGCGTAGCTGAGCCAGTAGCTTTAAACTCCCCTGACAATAATAAGCATTCAAATCTGATCCAGCCTATCCCATCTTGCTGTCCTACTCCCAGCGACGCCCTAAGCCGCGGCCCGTTCCCCACAGGGGGAGCCCTTAGCGTGTAGTCGCTTAGTCTGTAAGTTTTATGCCCCTGGCTGGAGGCTTTGAGTTCTCTTAAGGCAGCCACAGGATTGTCCGGTTAAGTAGTCACGGCCTCTCTAGGTCAACTACGAGATGCCATACATTAAAAAAAAAAAAATTAAAACTTGTTTTCGTGGAACAAAGTGAAAAGAACTTGGAATTTTGGCCTTCAATATCTCCGTAACCAGAAGGTTCCCAGGTTCCAATCTAGTACAAAAAATGATCCCAATGACGGGCAGTATAAGTGACTCTCGCCTTCGTTAATCGTCCTTTTACACCCGTTATGTATAGTGTGTTAGGTTAAAGTAAATTAAGTTTGAAGCTAACAAAATATCCATCGAGTGTGATATTCTATGGTTTACCTGTTTCAGGTTTGTCGCCTGATCCATCACTTCCTTTATCTGAAATTTAATAATTATTTTTAAGTACTTAGCTTAATTTTACAGTAGATATTTCTTAAAAAAATAGGGCACTATAACTGTCTCTATGAAAAATTGGTTAAATCTTTTGCAAGGAGAACTGTCAAGAGCTAAAAAGACAAAACCGAAATGGAACTGATTACTTTAAAAACTCTTATAAATTTTATTTTTTACTAGTTTTTGCTAGGTTTTGGCTTGACATGCGTAGATTTGTACATAATGCTGAGATTAAAAGTACTCAATGTTATAAACTATGTGTCTGCCAAATGTCATCGAAATCTGTTTAGTCGTTTTTGCGCCAATCCGGAACATACATCCAGACCAACAGTCAAACGGACAAACATTCTAAAATCTATATTTTCACACTGCTGGACATAGGCTTCCCTCAGCTTTGCCACAACAATTGATCCTGTGCTTTTCGCATCCAGGGGATTCCCGACATTTAGCCAGTTTTTTGTGTGAACCAATAAGCTGGCTAGTCGCCTACACATGTCGTGAGATTACTGTGATTTTGAGTGATATGACTTGTCAAATCTTTTACTCACAAGATATTTCGAAACTGGGGCTAGCACCTGTACAAAAGCTGGACACTTCTTTAGTAAATTAAGTTTGAAGCTAACAAAATATCCATCGAGTGTGATATTCTATGGGTTACCTGTTTCAGGTTTGTCGCCTGATCCATCACTTCCTTTATCTGAAATTTAATAATTATTTTTAAGTACTTAGCTTAATTTATACAGTAGGTATTTCTTAAAAAAATAGGGCACTATAACTGTCTCTATGAAAAATTTGTTAAATCTTTTGCAAGGAGAACTGTCAAGAGCTAAAAGGACAAAACCGAAATGGAACTGATTACTTTTAAAAATCTTATAAATTTTATTTATTACTAGTTTTTGCTTGGCCTGCGTATATTTGTATATAATACCGAGAATAGAATGAATAGAATGCATTTATTTGTCAGAATATTGTACAAAGTTGTTATATGAATTATGTATTGCGATCATAATATTCTGCCGTTTCCGGCGTACAAAAATATAGGATCATTACATTAAAATTAAGAATTAGAATTACAAATTTTGAATAAATTGAACAATAGTTGTAAAAGAGATTAATTATATAAGTCAAAATGCAATGAAGTCAAGGAGATAAAATATGATTTAAAGGCAATAATGTCAAATAATTAGGTAAATTTGTCATTCATAAAATCTTCAGTCGAGTAATAACATTTGTTTAAAAGAAAGTTAAATAATTTACATTTAAATGTTCTGAGGCTGAGGGTTTTGAAGCAATCAGGTAATTTGTTATAAACAGTAATGGACATACAGTATACATTATTAGAGAACAATTTAAGTCTACGCCTAGGAACATTAAGCATATGCACTTTGCGGCTGGGTCTGGATACAACATCGTTATACAGGTCAAATTCATGTCTGTTATGGTGTACAAAGATACAAATTTCAAAAATGTATAGTCCTGGAAGTGGCAGTATTTTAAGTTTTTTAAATAGTGTAACACAACTGTCCAGTGGGTGCGCTCCACAAATTGAGCGTATGCATTTTTTCTGAGCTCGAAACACTCTTTTAAGGTCAAAGAGAGATTAAAGTACTCTATTTGTTAATCCAGGTTATAAACTAATTGTGTGCCAAATTTCATCGAAATCTGTTTAGTCGTTCTTGCGCCAATCCGGAACATACATCCAGACTAACAGACAAACATTCTAAAATCTATATTTTCACACTGCTGGACATAGGCCTCCCTCAGCTTTGCCGCAACAAATGGTCCTGTGCTTTTCGCATCCAGGGGATTCCCGACATTAAGCCAGTTCTTGGTGTGAACCAATAAGCTGGCTAGTAGCCTATTCATGTCGTGAGATTACTGTGATTTTGAGTGATTTGACTTGTTAAATCTTTTACTCGCAAGATATTTCGAATTTGGAGCTAGCGCCTGTACAAAATCTGGACACTCCAATTCTTATTTTCGTCAACAAGAAACCCTACCCCGTCGAGACTTCAATTCTTAGCCGCCGGCCATCAGTCTGCAGATAGTCTGAGCCTATAGGTGCAGGACGTCAGCGCCGTTTGGGCTAGGAGGCCTAACCTGATATAGGGATACACCTGGATAGGCACATACCCTCCTTTCACCCCATCGTGCTCATCGATCACGCCCGTCCGGCACAATTATAATAAAATTAAATTAAAAAAATTGTGTGCTGAGTAACTGTGTATGTACTCGTGCTTAGTTGATAATAAAGATATAAAGTAATGACTAACCACTTAAGGCAACAGCAGTAGCACGTGATGAGCTGCAATCGTCACTAGCATCTGCATTTAAAATTAAAATAAATCAACTTGAAAAATAATTTTTAATTAAAATAATTATTTTTTTTGTGTTTACACTGTAAAAACTTTTCAGTAAATTATTTTACAGGAATGAAAGTGTCTCAAAAGCTGGGTAATTTGATGACAGTTCTGGCAATGTATAACATGTCATAATTATTTTTATATTCAAGCTATTTATAAGCAATTTTGTAAAACTTAAATAATAAAAATCTGGTCAAAATAAAGGTCAAATCGGGAGACAATTTGCGGCTCTCGTTGAGGTAAAGTTTCAAGGTATCTAAGCGCGCAAGGGAAAATATAGTTTCGTAGCCATCGGCATGGTACCATATTTATTCCTGAAGAGTTACGCAAGTCGTCTCCTGAATTCTCCTGAAGACTTATCAAGCTGCTGTTCTTATTTTCGTCAACAAGATACCCTACCCCGTCGAGACTTCAATTCTTAGCCGCCGGCCATCAGTCTGCAGATAGTCTGAGCCTATAGGTGCAGGACGTCAGCGCCGTTTGGGCTAGGAGGCCTAACCTGATATAGGGATACACCTGGCTAGGCACATACCCTCCTTTCACCCCATCGTGCTCATCGATCACGCCCGTCCGGCACAATTATAATAAAATTAAATAAAAAAAATTGTGTGCTGAGTAACTGTGTATGTACTCGTGCTTAGTTGGTAATAAAGATATAAAGTAATGACTAACCACTTAAGGCAACAGCATAAGCACGTGATGAGTCACTAGCATCTGCATTTAAAATAAAAATAAATCAACTTGAAAAATAATTTTTAATTAAAATAATTAACTTTTTTGTGTTTACACTGTAAAAACTTTTCAGTAAATAATTTTACAGGAATGAAAGTGTCTCAAAAGCTGGGTAATTTGATGACAGTTCTGGCAATGTATAACATGTCATAATTATTTTTATATTCAAGCTATTTATAAGCAATTTTGTAAAACTTAAATAATAAAATTCTGGTCAAAATAAAGTTCAAATCGGGAGACAATTTGCGGCTCTCGCTGAGGTAAAGTTTCAAGGTATCTAAGCGCGCAAGGGAAAATATAGTTTCGTAGCCATCGGCATGGTACCATATTTATTCCTGAAGAGTTACGCAAGTCGTCTCCTGAATTCTCCTGAAGACTTATCAAGCTGCTGTTCTTATTTTCGTCAACAAGATACCCTACCCCGTCGAGACTTCAATTCTTAGCCACCGGCCATCAGTCTGCAGATAGTCTGAGCCTATAGGTGCAGGACGTCAGCGCCGTTTGGGCTAGGAGGCCTAACCTGATATAGGGATACACCTGGCTAGGCACACACCCGTCATCGGAACCCGTCTATTGCCAACTGTCGCATAGTTCGCAACGACAGAACTCGATGTCACCAGGGCGGCACCCTTATCTACTACAAGAGGGGCCTATACTGCATCCCTATAGACCCTCCCTCTCAGACTTAGAAGTGTCTGTCTGCCGCCTAGGCATGACAGGCCACCAACCTTCGCTGGGCACATAAAGCAGGTGCGTTCGCGCGCCGCTTTCGCTCTCGGTAGACTCCACTCCGTTCTGAATGCACGTAGCAAATTGTCACTTAGGTGCAAATTGCGCATTTATACAGCGTGCATTCGCCCCATCATGACCTATGCGGGTTTAGTGTTTGCGCACGCAAAACCTCACCTCATTCATAGGATGCAGGCCCTCCAAAACCGTTTCCTCCGAAAGGCAACGGGAGCCCCTTGGTTCATTCGGAACGAAATCCTCCACGTAGATCTCGACATTTCCACCATCTCCCAGTTCTTGAAACGCAATTCCAAGCGTTTCTTCGACTCAGCCACCAACCATCGCAACCCTCTGGTTGTCGAGGCGGCTAGCTATGTCCCCTCTCGTATTAGTAAGGTCCGCCGCCCTAGGCTTGTCCTCTCAGATCCCGACGACCCCATAACTCTTCTCCAGGAGAGCAGTAGGGACCGTAGTAACAAACACAAATCGACATTCCGACCTCGCCGCCGAGTTCCCTCGCGACGACCCCGTAATAATCATACCCGTCCCTTGCTCGGGTATGAAGTGCCAGCTGGTGGCGTAGCTGAGCCAGTAGCTTTAAACTCCCCTGACAATAATAAGCATTCAAATCTGATCCAGCCTATCCCATCTTGCTGTCCTACTCCCAGCGACGCCCTAAGCCGCGGCCCGTTCCCCACAGGGGGAGCCCTTAGCGTGTAGTCGCTTAGTCTGTAAGTTTTATGCCCCTGGCTGGAGGCTTTGAGTTCTCTTAAGGCAGCCACAGGATTGTCCGGTTAAGTAGTCACGGCCTCTCTAGGTCAACTACGAGATGCCATACATAAAAAAAAAAAATTAAAACTTGTTTTCGTGGAACAAAGTGAAAAGAACTTGGAATTTTGGCCTTCAATATCTCCGTAACCAGAAGGTTCCCAGGTTCCAATCTAGTACAAAAAATGATCCCAATGACGGGCAGTATAAGTGACTCTCGCCTTCGTTAATCGTCCTTTTACACCCGTTATGTATAGTGTGTTAGGTTAAAGTAAATTAAGTTTGAAGCTAACAAAATATCCATCGAGTGTGATATTCTATGGTTTACCTGTTTCAGGTTTGTCGCCTGATCCATCACTTCCTTTATCTGAAATTTAATAATTATTTTTAAGTACTTAGCTTAATTTTACAGTAGATATTTCTTTAAAAAATAGGGCACTATAACTGTCTCTATGAAAAATTGGTTAAATCTTTTGCAAGGAGAACTGTCAAGAGCTAAAAAGACAAAACCGAAATGGAACTGATTACTTTAAAAACTCTTATAAATTTTATTTTTTACTAGTTTTTGCTAGGTTTTGGCTTGACATGCGTAGATTTGTACATAATGCTGAGATTAAAAGTACTCAATGTTATAAACTATGTGTCTGCCAAATGTCATCGAAATCTGTTTAGTCGTTTTTGCGCCAATCCGGAACATACATCCAGACCAACAGTCAAACGGACAAACATTCTAAAATCTATATTTTCACACTGCTGGACATAGGCTTCCCTCAGCTTTGCCACAACAATTGATCCTGTGCTTTTCGCATCCAGGGGATTCCCGACATTTAGCCAGTTTTTTGTGTGAACCAATAAGCTGGCTAGTCGCCTACACATGTCGTGAGATTACTGTGATTTTGAGTGATATGACTTGTCAAATCTTTTACTCACAAGATATTTCGAAACTGGGGCTAGCACCTGTACAAAAGCTGGACACTTCTTTAGTAAATTAAGTTTGAAGCTAACAAAATATCCATCGAGTGTGATATTCTATGGGTTACCTGTTTCAGGTTTGTCGCCTGATCCATCACTTCCTTTATCTGAAATTTAATAATTATTTTTAAGTACTTAGCTTAATTTATACAGTAGGTATTTCTTAAAAAAATAGGGCACTATAACTGTCTCTATGAAAAATTTGTTAAATCTTTTGCAAGGAGAACTGTCAAGAGCTAAAAGGACAAAACCGAAATGGAACTGATTACTTTTAAAAATCTTATAAATTTTATTTATTACTAGTTTTTGCTTGGCCTGCGTATATTTGTATATAATACCGAGAATAGAATGAATAGAATGCATTTATTTGTCAGAATATTGTACAAAGTTGTTATATGAATTATGTATTGCGATCATAATATTCTGCCGTTTCCGGCGTACAAAAATATAGGATCATTACATTAAAATTAAGAATTAGAATTACAAATTTTGAATAAATTGAACAATAGTTGTAAAAGAGATTAATTATATAAGTCAAAATGCAATGAAGTCAAGGAGATAAAATATGATTTAAAGGCAATAATGTCAAATAATTAGGTAAATTTGTCATTCATAAAATCTTCAGTCGAGTAATAACATTTGTTTAAAAGAAAGTTAAATAATTTACATTTAAATGTTCTGAGGCTGAGGGTTTTGAAGCAATCAGGTAATTTGTTATAAACAGTAATGGACATACAGTATACATTATTAGAGAACAATTTAAGTCTACGCCTAGGAACATTAAGCATATGCACTTTGCGGCTGGGTCTGGATACAACATCGTTATACAGGTCAAATTCATGTCTGTTATGGTGTACAAAGATACAAATTTCAAAAATGTATAGTCCTGGAAGTGGCAGTATTTTAAGTTTTTTAAATAGTGTAACACAACTGTCCAGTGGGTGCGCTCCACAAATTGAGCGTATGCATTTTTTCTGAGCTCGAAACACTCTTTTAAGGTCAAAGAGAGATTAAAGTACTCTATTTGTTAATCCAGGTTATAAACTAATTGTGTGCCAAATTTCATCGAAATCTGTTTAGTCGTTCTTGCGCCAATCCGGAACATACATCCAGACTAACAGACAAACATTCTAAAATCTATATTTTCACACTGCTGGACATAGGCCTCCCTCAGCTTTGCCGCAACAAATGGTCCTGTGCTTTTCGCATCCAGGGGATTCCCGACATTAAGCCAGTTCTTGGTGTGAACCAATAAGCTGGCTAGTAGCCTATTCATGTCGTGAGATTACTGTGATTTTGAGTGATTTGACTTGTTAAATCTTTTACTCGCAAGATATTTCGAATTTGGAGCTAGCGCCTGTACAAAATCTGGACACTCCAATTCTTATTTTCGTCAACAAGAAACCCTACCCCGTCGAAACTTCAATTCTTAGCCGCCGGCCATCAGTCTGCAGATAGTCTGAGCCTATAGGTGCAGGACGTCAGCGCCGTTTGGGCTAGGAGGCCTAACCTGATATAGGGATACACCTGGATAGGCACATACCCTCCTTTCACCCCATCGTGCTCATCGATCACGCCCGTCCGGCACAATTATAATAAAATTAAATAAAAAAAATTGTGTGCTGAGTAACTGTGTATGTACTCGTGCTTAGTTGATAATAAAGATATAAAGTAATGACTAACCACTTAAGGCAACAGCAGTAGCACGTGATGAGCTGCAATCGTCACTAGCATCTGCATTTAAAATAAAAATAAATCAACTTGAAAAATAATTTTTAATTAAAATAATTATTTTTTTTGTGTTTACACTGTAAAAACTTTTCAGTAAATAATTTTACAGGAATGAAAGTGTCTCAAAAGCTGGGTAATTTGATGACAGTTCTGGCAATGTATAACATGTCATAATTATTTTTATATTCAAGCTATTTATAAGCAATTTTGTAAAACTTAAATAATAAAAATCTGGTCAAAATAAAGGTCAAATCGGGAGACAATTTGCGGCTCTCGTTGAGGTAAAGTTTCAAGGTATCTAAGCGCGCAAGGGAAAATATAGTTTCGTAGCCATCGGCATGGTACCATATTTATTCCTGAAGAGTTACGCAAGTCGTCTCCTGAATTCTCCTGAAGACTTATCAAGCTGCTGTTCTTATTTTCGTCAACAAGATACCCTACCCCGTCGAGACTTCAATTCTTAGCCGCCGGCCATCAGTCTGCAGATAGTCTGAGCCTATAGGTGCAGGACGTCAGCGCCGTTTGGGCTAGGAGGCCTAACCTGATATAGGGATACACCTGGCTAGGCACATACCCTCCTTTCACCCCATCGTGCTCATCGATCACGCCCGTCCGGCACAATTATAATAAAATTAAATAAAAAAAATTGTGTGCTGAGTAACTGTGTATGTACTCGTGCTTAGTTGGTAATAAAGATATAAAGTAATGACTAACCACTTAAGGCAACAGCATAAGCACGTGATGAGTCACTAGCATCTGCATTTAAAATAAAAATAAATCAACTTGAAAAATAATTTTTAATTAAAATAATTAACTTTTTTGTGTTTACACTGTAAAAACTTTTCAGTAAATAATTTTACAGGAATGAAAGTGTCTCAAAAGCTGGGTAATTTGATGACAGTTCTGGCAATGTATAACATGTCATAATTATTTTTATATTCAAGCTATTTATAAGCAATTTTGTAAAACTTAAATAATAAAATTCTGGTCAAAATAAAGTTCAAATCGGGAGACAATTTGCGGCTCTCGTTGAGGTAAAGTTTCAAGGTATCTAAGCGCGCAAGGGAAAATATAGTTTCGTAGCCATCGGCATGGTACCATATTTATTCCTGAAGAGTTACGCAAGTCGTCTCCTGAATTCTCCTGAAGACTTATCAAGCTGCTGTTCTTATTTTCGTCAACAAGATACCCTACCCCGTCGAGACTTCAATTCTTAGCCACCGGCCATCAGTCTGCAGATAGTCTGAGCCTATAGGTGCAGGACGTCAGCGCCGTTTGGGCTAGGAGGCCTAACCTGATATAGGGATACACCTGGCTAGGCACACACCCGTCATCGGAACCCGTCTATTGCCAACTGTCGCATAGTTCGCAACGACAGAACTCGATGTCACCAGGGCGGCACCCTTATCTACTACAAGAGGGGCCTATACTGCATCCCTATAGACCCTCCCTCTCAGACTTAGAAGTGTCTGTCTGCCGCCTAGGCATGACAGGCCACCAACCTTCGCTGGGCACATAAAGCAGGTGCGTTCGCGCGCCGCTTTCGCTCTCGGTAGACTCCACTCCGTTCTGAATGCACGTAGCAAATTGTCACTTAGGTGCAAATTGCGCATTTATACAGCGTGCATTCGCCCCATCATGACCTATGCGGGTTTAGTGTTTGCGCACGCAAAACCTCACCTCATTCATAGGATGCAGGCCCTCCAAAACCGTTTCCTCCGAAAGGCAACGGGAGCCCCTTGGTTCGTTCGGAACGAAATCCTCCACGTAGATCTCGACATTTCCACCATCTCCCAGTTCTTGAAACGCAATTCCAAGCGTTTCTTCGACTCAGACACCAACCATCGCAACCCTCTGGTTGTCGAGGCGGCTAGCTATGTCCCCTCTCGTATTAGTAAGGTCCGCCGCCCTAGGCTTGTCCTCTCAGATCCCGACGACCCCATAACTCTTCTCCAGGAGAGCAGTAGGGACCGTAGTAACAAACACAAATCGACATTCCGACCTCGCCGCCGAGTTCCCTCGCGACGACCCCGTAATAATCATACCCGTCCCTTGCTCGGGTATGAAGTGCCAGCTGGTGGCGTAGCTGAGCCAGTAGCTTTAAACTCCCCTGACAATAATAAGCATTCAAATCTGATCCAGCCTATCCCATCTTGCTGTCCTACTCCCAGCGACGCCCTAAGCCGCGGCCCGTTCCCCACAGGGGGAGCCCTTAGCGTGTAGTCGCTTAGTCTGTAAGTTTTATGCCCCTGGCTGGAGGCTTTGAGTTCTCTTAAGGCAGCCACAGGATTGTCCGGTTAAGTAGTCACGGCCTCTCTAGGTCAACTACGAGATGCCATACATTAAAAAAAAAAATTAAAACTTGTTTTCGTGGAACAAAGTGAAAAGAACTTGGAATTTTGGCCTTCAATATCTCCGTAACCAGAAGGTTCCCAGGTTCCAATCTAGTACAAAAAATGATCCCAATGACGGGCAGTATAAGTGACTCTCGCCTTCGTTAATCGTCCTTTTACACCCGTTATGTATAGTGTGTTAGGTTAAAGTAAATTAAGTTTGAAGCTAACAAAATATCCATCGAGTGTGATATTCTATGGTTTACCTGTTTCAGGTTTGTCGCCTGATCCATCACTTCCTTTATCTGAAATTTAATAATTATTTTTAAGTACTTAGCTTAATTTTACAGTAGATATTTCTTAAAAAAATAGGGCACTATAACTGTCTCTATGAAAAATTGGTTAAATCTTTTGCAAGGAGAACTGTCAAGAGCTAAAAAGACAAAACCGAAATGGAACTGATTACTTTAAAAACTCTTATAAATTTTATTTTTTACTAGTTTTTGCTAGGTTTTGGCTTGACATGCGTAGATTTGTACATAATGCTGAGATTAAAAGTACTCAATGTTATAAACTATGTGTCTGCCAAATGTCATCGAAATCTGTTTAGTCGTTTTTGCGCCAATCCGGAACATACATCCAGACCAACAGTCAAACGGACAAACATTCTAAAATCTATATTTTCACACTGCTGGACATAGGCTTCCCTCAGCTTTGCCACAACAATTGATCCTGTGCTTTTCGCATCCAGGGGATTCCCGACATTTAGCCAGTTTTTTGTGTGAACCAATAAGCTGGCTAGTCGCCTACACATGTCGTGAGATTACTGTGATTTTGAGTGATATGACTTGTCAAATCTTTTACTCACAAGATATTTCGAAACTGGGGCTAGCACCTGTACAAAAGCTGGACACTTCTTTAGTAAATTAAGTTTGAAGCTAACAAAATATCCATCGAGTGTGATATTCTATGGGTTACCTGTTTCAGGTTTGTCGCCTGATCCATCACTTCCTTTATCTGAAATTTAATAATTATTTTTAAGTACTTAGCTTAATTTATACAGTAGGTATTTCTTAAAAAAAATAGGGCACTATAACTGTCTCTATGAAAAATTTGTTAAATCTTTTGCAAGGAGAACTGTCAAGAGCTAAAAGGACAAAACCGAAATGGAACTGATTACTTTTAAAAATCTTATAAATTTTATTTATTACTAGTTTTTGCTTGGCCTGCGTATATTTGTATATAATACCGAGAATAGAATGAATAGAATGCATTTATTTGTCAGAATATTGTACAAAGTTGTTATATGAATTATGTATTGCGATCATAATATTCTGCCGTTTCCGGCGTACAAAAATATAGGATCATTACATTAAAATTAAGAATTAGAATTACAAATTTTGAATAAATTGAACAATAGTTGTAAAAGAGATTAATTATATAAGTCAAAATGCAATGAAGTCAAGGAGATAAAATATGATTTAAAGGCAATAATGTCAAATAATTAGGTAAATTTGTCATTCATAAAATCTTCAGTCGAGTAATAACATTTGTTTAAAAGAAAGTTAAATAATTTACATTTAAATGTTCTGAGGCTGAGGGTTTTGAAGCAATCAGGTAATTTGTTATAAACAGTAATGGACATACAGTATACATTATTAGAGAACAATTTAAGTCTACGCCTAGGAACATTAAGCATATGCACTTTGCGGCTGGGTCTGGATACAACATCGTTATACAGGTCAAATTCATGTCTGTTATGGTGTACAAAGATACAAATTTCAAAAATGTATAGTCCTGGAAGTGGCAGTATTTTAAGTTTTTTAAATAGTGTAACACAACTGTCCAGTGGGTGCGCTCCACAAATTGAGCGTATGCATTTTTTCTGAGCTCGAAACACTCTTTTAAGGTCAAAGAGAGATTAAAGTACTCTATTTGTTAATCCAGGTTATAAACTAATTGTGTGCCAAATTTCATCGAAATCTGTTTAGTCGTTCTTGCGCCAATCCGGAACATACATCCAGACTAACAGACAAACATTCTAAAATCTATATTTTCACACTGCTGGACATAGGCCTCCCTCAGCTTTGCCGCAACAAATGGTCCTGTGCTTTTCGCATCCAGGGGATTCCCGACATTAAGCCAGTTCTTGGTGTGAACCAATAAGCTGGCTAGTAGCCTATTCATGTCGTGAGATTACTGTGATTTTGAGTGATTTGACTTGTTAAATCTTTTACTCGCAAGATATTTCGAATTTGGAGCTAGCGCCTGTACAAAATCTGGACACTCCAATTCTTATTTTCGTCAACAAGAAACCCTACCCCGTCGAGACTTCAATTCTTAGCCGCCGGCCATCAGTCTGCAGATAGTCTGAGCCTATAGGTGCAGGACGTCAGCGCCGTTTGGGCATGGAGGCCTAACCTGATATAGGGATACACCTGGATAGGCACATACCCTCCTTTCACCCCATCGTACTCATCGATCACGCCCGTCCGGCACAATTATAATAAAATTAAATAAAAAAAATTGTGTGCTGAGTAACTGTGTATGTACTCGTGCTTAGTTGATAATAAAGATATAAAGTAATGACTAACCACTTAAGGCAACAGCAGTAGCACGTGATGAGCTGCAATCGTCACTAGCATCTGCATTTAAAATAAAAATAAATCAACTTGAAAAATAATTTTTAATTAAAATAATTTTTTTTTTTGTGTTTACACTGTAAAAACTTTTCATTAAATAATTTTACAGGAATGAAAGTGTCTCAAAAGCTGGGTAATTTGATGACAGTTCTGGCAATGTATAACATGTCATAATTATTTTTATATTCAAGCTATTTATAAGCAATTTTGTAAAACTTAAATAATAAAAATCTGGTCAAAATAAAGGTCAAATCGGGAGACAATTTGCGGCTCTCGTTGAGGTAAAGTTTCAAGGTATCTAAGCGCGCAAGGGAAAATATAGTTTCGTAGCCATCGGCATGGTACCATATTTATTCCTGAAGAGTTACGCAAGTCGTCTCCTGAATTCTCCTGAAGACTTATCAAGCTGCTGTTCTTATTTTCGTCAACAAGATACCCTACCCCGTCGAGACTTCAATTCTTAGCCGCCGGCCATCAGTCTGCAGATAGTCTGAGCCTATAGGTGCAGGACGTCAGCGCCGTTTGGGCTAGGAGGCCTAACCTGATATAGGGATACACCTGGCTAGGCACATACCCTCCTTTCACCCCATCGTGCTCATCGATCACGCCCGTCCGGCACAATTATAATAAAATTAAATAAAAAAAATTGTGTACTGAGTAACTGTGTATGTACTCGTGCTTAGTTGGTAATAAAGATATAAAGTAATGACTAACCACTTAAGGCAACAGCATAAGCACGTGATGAGTCACTAGCATCTGCATTTAAAATAAAAATAAATCAACTTGAAAAATAATTTTTAATTAAAATAATTAACTTTTTTGTGTTTACACTGTAAAAACTTTTCAGTAAATAATTTTACAGGAATGAAAGTGTCTCAAAAGCTGGGTAATTTGATGACAGTTCTGGCAATGTATAACATGTCATAATTATTTTTATATTCAAGCTATTTATAAGCAATTTTGTAAAACTTAAATAATAAAATTCTGGTCAAAATAAAGTTCAAATCGGGAGACAATTTGCGGCTCTCGCTGAGGTAAAGTTTCAAGGTATCTAAGCGCGCAAGGGAAAATATAGTTTCGTAGCCATCGGCATGGTACCATATTTATTCCTGAAGAGTTACGCAAGTCGTCTCCTGAATTCTCCTGAAGACTTATCAAGCTGCTGTTCTTATTTTCGTCAACAAGATACCCTACCCCGTCGAGACTTCAATTCTTAGCCACCGGCCATCAGTCTGCAGATAGTCTGAGCCTATAGGTGCAGGACGTCAGCGCCGTTTGGGCTAGGAGGCCTAACCTGATATAGGGATACACCTGGCTAGGCACACACCCGTCATCGGAACCCGTCTATTGCCAACTGTCGCATAGTTCGCAACGACAGAACTCGATGTCACCAGGGCGGCACCCTTATCTACTACAAGAGGGGCCTATACTGCATCCCTATAGACCCTCCCTCTCAGACTTAGAAGTGTCTGTCTGCCGCCTAGGCATGACAGGCCACCAACCTTCGCTGGGCACATAAAGCAGGTGCGTTCGCGCGCCGCTTTCGCTCTCGGTAGACTCCACTCCGTTCTGAATGCACGTAGCAAATTGTCACTTAGGTGCAAATTGCGCATTTATACAGCGTGCATTCGCCCCATCATGACCTATGCGGGTTTAGTGTTTGCGCACGCAAAACCTCACCTCATTCATAGGATGCAGGCCCTCCAAAACCGTTTCCTCCGAAAGGCAACGGGAGCCCCTTGGTTCGTTCGGAACGAAATCCTCCACGTAGATCTCGACATTTCCACCATCTCCCAGTTCTTGAAACGCAATTCCAAGCGTTTCTTCGACTCGGCCACCAACCATCGCAACCCTCTGGTTGTCGAGGCGGCTAGCTATGTCCCCTCTCGTATTAGTAAGGTCCGCCGCCCTAGGCTTGTCCTCTCAGATCCCGACGACCCCATAACTCTTCTCCAGGAGAGCAGTAGGGACCGTAGTAACAAACACAAATCGACATTCCGACCTCGCCGCCGAGTTCCCTCGCGACGACCCCGTAATAATCATACCCGTCCCTTGCTCGGGTATGAAGTGCCAGCTGGTGGCGTAGCTGAGCCAGTAGCTTTAAACTCCCCTGACAATAATAAGCATTCAAATCTGATCCAGCCTATCCCATCTTGCTGTCCTACTCCCAGCGACGCCCTAAGCCGCGGCCCGTTCCCCACAGGGGGAGCCCTTAGCGTGTAGTCGCTTAGTCTGTAAGTTTTATGCCCCTGGCTGGAGGCTTTGAGTTCTCTTAAGGCAGCCACAGGATTGTCCGGTTAAGTAGTCACGGCCTCTCTAGGTCAACTACGAGATGCCATACATTAAAAAAAAAAAAATTAAAACTTGTTTTCGTGGAACAAAGTGAAAAGAACTTGGAATTTTGGCCTTCAATATCTCCGTAACCAGAAGGTTCCCAGGTTCCAATCTAGTACAAAAAATGATCCCAATGACGGGCAGTATAAGTGACTCTCGCCTTCGTTAATCGTCCTTTTACACCCGTTATGTATAGTGTGTTAGGTTAAAGTAAATTAAGTTTGAAGCTAACAAAATATCCATCGAGTGTGATATTCTATGGTTTACCTGTTTCAGGTTTGTCGCCTGATCCATCACTTCCTTTATCTGAAATTTAATAATTATTTTTAAGTACTTAGCTTAATTTTACAGTAGATATTTCTTAAAAAAATAGGGCACTATAACTGTCTCTATGAAAAATTGGTTAAATCTTTTGCAAGGAGAACTGTCAAGAGCTAAAAAGACAAAACCGAAATGGAACTGATTACTTTAAAAACTCTTATAAATTTTATTTTTTACTAGTTTTTGCTAGGTTTTGGCTTGACATGCGTAGATTTGTACATAATGCTGAGATTAAAAGTACTCAATGTTATAAACTATGTGTCTGCCAAATGTCATCGAAATCTGTTTAGTCGTTTTTGCGCCAATCCGGAACATACATCCAGACCAACAGTCAAACGGACAAACATTCTAAAATCTATATTTTCACACTGCTGGACATAGGCTTCCCTCAGCTTTGCCACAACAATTGATCCTGTGCTTTTCGCATCCAGGGGATTCCCGACATTTAGCCAGTTTTTTGTGTGAACCAATAAGCTGGCTAGTCGCCTACACATGTCGTGAGATTACTGTGATTTTGAGTGATATGACTTGTCAAATCTTTTACTCACAAGATATTTCGAAACTGGGGCTAGCACCTGTACAAAAGCTGGACACTTCTTTAGTAAATTAAGTTTGAAGCTAACAAAATATCCATCGAGTGTGATATTCTATGGGTTACCTGTTTCAGGTTTGTCGCCTGATCCATCACTTCCTTTATCTGAAATTTAATAATTATTT
The DNA here is from genome assembly GCA_948252095.1 of Dicycla oo. Lineage (NCBI taxonomy): Eukaryota > Metazoa > Arthropoda > Insecta > Lepidoptera > Noctuidae > Dicycla > Dicycla oo. Next base: position 11,983,315 of record OX411713.1, on the reverse strand, counting down.
TTAAGTACTTAGCTTAATTTATACAGTAGGTATTTCTTAAAAAAAATAGGGCACTATAACTGTCTCTATGAAAAATTTGTTAAATCTTTTGCAAGGAGAACTGTCAAGAGCTAAAAGGACAAAACCGAAATGGAACTGATTACTTTTAAAAATCTTATAAATTTTATTTATTACTAGTTTTTGCTTGGCCTGCGTATATTTGTATATAATACCGAGAATAGAATGAATAGAATGCATTTATTTGTCAGAATATTGTACAAAGTTGTTATATGAATTATGTATTGCGATCATAATATTCTGCCGTTTCCGGCGTACAAAAATATAGGATCATTACATTAAAATTAAGAATTAGAATTACAAATTTTGAATAAATTGAACAATAGTTGTAAAAGAGATTAATTATATAAGTCAAAATGCAATGAAGTCAAGGAGATAAAATATGATTTAAAGGCAATAATGTCAAATAATTAGGTAAATTTGTCATTCATAAAATCTTCAGTCGAGTAATAACATTTGTTTAAAAGAAAGTTAAATAATTTACATTTAAATGTTCTGAGGCTGAGGGTTTTGAAGCAATCAGGTAATTTGTTATAAACAGTAATGGACATACAGTATACATTATTAGAGAACAATTTAAGTCTACGCCTAGGAACATTAAGCATATGCACTTTGCGGCTGGGTCTGGATACAACATCGTTATACAGGTCAAATTCATGTCTGTTATGGTGTACAAAGATACAAATTTCAAAAATGTATAGTCCTGGAAGTGGCAGTATTTTAAGTTTTTTAAATAGTGTAACACAACTGTCCAGTGGGTGCGCTCCACAAATTGAGCGTATGCATTTTTTCTGAGCTCGAAACACTCTTTTAAGGTCAAAGAGAGATTAAAGTACTCTATTTGTTAATCCAGGTTATAAACTAATTGTGTGCCAAATTTCATCGAAATCTGTTTAGTCGTTCTTGCGCCAATCCGGAACATACATCCAGACTAACAGACAAACATTCTAAAATCTATATTTTCACACTGCTGGACATAGGCCTCCCTCAGCTTTGCCGCAACAAATGGTCCTGTGCTTTTCGCATCCAGGGGATTCCCGACATTAAGCCAGTTCTTGGTGTGAACCAATAAGCTGGCTAGTAGCCTATTCATGTCGTGAGATTACTGTGATTTTGAGTGATTTGACTTGTTAAATCTTTTACTCGCAAGATATTTCGAATTTGGAGCTAGCGCCTGTACAAAATCTGGACACTCCAATTCTTATTTTCGTCAACAAGAAACCCTACCCCGTCGAGACTTCAATTCTTAGCCGCCGGCCATCAGTCTGCAGATAGTCTGAGCCTATAGGTGCAGGACGTCAGCGCCGTTTGGGCATGGAGGCCTAACCTGATATAGGGATACACCTGGATAGGCACATACCCTCCTTTCACCCCATCGTACTCATCGATCACGCCCGTCCGGCACAATTATAATAAAATTAAATAAAAAAAATTGTGTGCTGAGTAACTGTGTATGTACTCGTGCTTAGTTGATAATAAAGATATAAAGTAATGACTAACCACTTAAGGCAACAGCAGTAGCACGTGATGAGCTGCAATCGTCACTAGCATCTGCATTTAAAATAAAAATAAATCAACTTGAAAAATAATTTTTAATTAAAATATTTTTTTTTTTTGTGTTTACACTGTAAAAACTTTTCATTAAATAATTTTACAGGAATGAAAGTGTCTCAAAAGCTGGGTAATTTGATGACAGTTCTGGCAATGTATAACATGTCATAATTATTTTTATATTCAAGCTATTTATAAGCAATTTTGTAAAACTTAAATAATAAAAATCTGGTCAAAATAAAGGTCAAATCGGGAGACAATTTGCGGCTCTCGTTGAGGTAAAGTTTCAAGGTATCTAAGCGCGCAAGGGAAAATATAGTTTCGTAGCCATCGGCATGGTACCATATTTATTCCTGAAGAGTTACGCAAGTCGTCTCCTGAATTCTCCTGAAGACTTATCAAGCTGCTGTTCTTATTTTCGTCAACAAGATACCCTACCCCGTCGAGACTTCAATTCTTAGCCGCCGGCCATCAGTCTGCAGATAGTCTGAGCCTATAGGTGCAGGACGTCAGCGCCGTTTGGGCTAGGAGGCCTAACCTGATATAGGGATACACCTGGCTAGGCACATACCCTCCTTTCACCCCATCGTGCTCATCGATCACGCCCGTCCGGCACAATTATAATAAAATTAAATAAAAAAAATTGTGTACTGAGTAACTGTGTATGTACTCGTGCTTAGTTGGTAATAAAGATATAAAGTAATGACTAACCACTTAAGGCAACAGCATAAGCACGTGATGAGTCACTAGCATCTGCATTTAAAATAAAAATAAATCAACTTGAAAAATAATTTTTAATTAAAATAATTAACTTTTTTGTGTTTACACTGTAAAAACTTTTCAGTAAATAATTTTACAGGAATGAAAGTGTCTCAAAAGCTGGGTAATTTGATGACAGTTCTGGCAATGTATAACATGTCATAATTATTTTTATATTCAAGCTATTTATAAGCAATTTTGTAAAACTTAAATAATAAAATTCTGGTCAAAATAAAGTTCAAATCGGGAGACAATTTGCGGCTCTCGCTGAGGTAAAGTTTCAAGGTATCTAAGCGCGCAAGGGAAAATATAGTTTCGTAGCCATCGGCATGGTACCATATTTATTCCTGAAGAGTTACGCAAGTCGTCTCCTGAATTCTCCTGAAGACTTATCAAGCTGCTGTTCTTATTTTCGTCAACAAGATACCCTACCCCGTCGAGACTTCAATTCTTAGCCACCGGCCATCAGTCTGCAGATAGTCTGAGCCTATAGGTGCAGGACGTCAGCGCCGTTTGGGCTAGGAGGCCTAACCTGATATAGGGATACACCTGGCTAGGCACACACCCGTCATCGGAACCCGTCTATTGCCAACTGTCGCATAGTTCGCAACGACAGAACTCGATGTCACCAGGGCGGCACCCTTATCTACTACAAGAGGGGCCTATACTGCATCCCTATAGACCCTCCCTCTCAGACTTAGAAGTGTCTGTCTGCCGCCTAGGCATGACAGGCCACCAACCTTCGCTGGGCACATAAAGCAGGTGCGTTCGCGCGCCGCTTTCGCTCTCGGTAGACTCCACTCCGTTCTGAATGCACGTAGCAAATTGTCACTTAGGTGCAAATTGCGCATTTATACAGCGTGCATTCGCCCCATCATGACCTATGCGGGTTTAGTGTTTGCGCACGCAAAACCTCACCTCATTCATAGGATGCAGGCCCTCCAAAACCGTTTCCTCCGAAAGGCAACGGGAGCCCCTTGGTTCGTTCGGAACGAAATCCTCCACGTAGATCTCGACATTTCCACCATCTCCCAGTTCTTGAAACGCAATTCCAAGCGTTTCTTCGACTCGGCCACCAACCATCGCAACCCTCTGGTTGTCGAGGCGGCTAGCTATGTCCCCTCTCGTATTAGTAAGGTCCGCCGCCCTAGGCTTGTCCTCTCAGATCCCGACGACCCCATAACTCTTCTCCAGGAGAGCAGTAGGGACCGTAGTAACAAACACAAATCGACATTCCGACCTCGCCGCCGAGTTCCCTCGCGACGACCCCGTAATAATCATACCCGTCCCTTGCTCGGGTATGAAGTGCCAGCTGGTGGCGTAGCTGAGCCAGTAGCTTTAAACTCCCCTGACAATAATAAGCATTCAAATCTGATCCAGCCTATCCCATCTTGCTGTCCTACTCCCAGCGACGCCCTAAGCCGCGGCCCGTTCCCCACAGGGGGAGCCCTTAGCGTGTAGTCGCTTAGTCTGTAAGTTTTATGCCCCTGGCTGGAGGCTTTGAGTTCTCTTAAGGCAGCCACAGGATTGTCCGGTTAAGTAGTCACGGCCTCTCTAGGTCAACTACGAGATGCCATACATTAAAAAAAAAAAAATTAAAACTTGTTTTCGTGGAACAAAGTGAAAAGAACTTGGAATTTTGGCCTTCAATATCTCCGTAACCAGAAGGTTCCCAGGTTCCAATCTAGTACAAAAAATGATCCCAATGACGGGCAGTATAAGTGACTCTCGCCTTCGTTAATCGTCCTTTTACACCCGTTATGTATAGTGTGTTAGGTTAAAGTAAATTAAGTTTGAAGCTAACAAAATATCCATCGAGTGTGATATTCTATGGTTTACCTGTTTCAGGTTTGTCGCCTGATCCATCACTTCCTTTATCTGAAATTTAATAATTATTTTTAAGTACTTAGCTTAATTTTACAGTAGATATTTCTTAAAAAAATAGGGCACTATAACTGTCTCTATGAAAAATTGGTTAAATCTTTTGCAAGGAGAACTGTCAAGAGCTAAAAAGACAAAACCGAAATGGAACTGATTACTTTAAAAACTCTTATAAATTTTATTTTTTACTAGTTTTTGCTAGGTTTTGGCTTGACATGCGTAGATTTGTACATAATGCTGAGATTAAAAGTACTCAATGTTATAAACTATGTGTCTGCCAAATGTCATCGAAATCTGTTTAGTCGTTTTTGCGCCAATCCGGAACATACATCCAGACCAACAGTCAAACGGACAAACATTCTAAAATCTATATTTTCACACTGCTGGACATAGGCTTCCCTCAGCTTTGCCACAACAATTGATCCTGTGCTTTTCGCATCCAGGGGATTCCCGACATTTAGCCAGTTTTTTGTGTGAACCAATAAGCTGGCTAGTCGCCTACACATGTCGTGAGATTACTGTGATTTTGAGTGATATGACTTGTCAAATCTTTTACTCACAAGATATTTCGAAACTGGGGCTAGCACCTGTACAAAAGCTGGACACTTCTTTAGTAAATTAAGTTTGAAGCTAACAAAATATCCATCGAGTGTGATATTCTATGGGTTACCTGTTTCAGGTTTGTCGCCTGATCCATCACTTCCTTTATCTGAAATTTAATAATTATTTTTAAGTACTTAGCTTAATTTATACAGTAGGTATTTCTTAAAAAAATAGGGCACTATAACTGTCTCTATGAAAAATTTGTTAAATCTTTTGCAAGGAGAACTGTCAAGAGCTAAAAGGACAAAACCGAAATGGAACTGATTACTTTTAAAAATCTTATAAATTTTATTTATTACTAGTTTTTGCTTGGCCTGCGTATATTTGTATATAATACCGAGAATAGAATGAATAGAATGCATTTATTTGTCAGAATATTGTACAAAGTTGTTATATGAATTATGTATTGCGATCATAATATTCTGCCGTTTCCGGCGTACAAAAATATAGGATCATTACATTAAAATTAAGAATTAGAATTACAAATTTTGAATAAATTGAACAATAGTTGTAAAAGAGATTAATTATATAAGTCAAAATGCAATGAAGTCAAGGAGATAAAATATGATTTAAAGGCAATAATGTCAAATAATTAGGTAAATTTGTCATTCATAAAATCTTCAGTCGAGTAATAACATTTGTTTAAAAGAAAGTTAAATAATTTACATTTAAATGTTCTGAGGCTGAGGGTTTTGAAGCAATCAGGTAATTTGTTATAAACAGTAATGGACATACAGTATACATTATTAGAGAACAATTTAAGTCTACGCCTAGGAACATTAAGCATATGCACTTTGCGGCTGGGTCTGGATACAACATCGTTATACAGGTCAAATTCATGTCTGTTATGGTGTACAAAGATACAAATTTCAAAAATGTATAGTCCTGGAAGTGGCAGTATTTTAAGTTTTTTAAATAGTGTAACACAACTGTCCAGTGGGTGCGCTCCACAAATTGAGCGTATGCATTTTTTCTGAGCTCGAAACACTCTTTTAAGGTCAAAGAGAGATTAAAGTACTCTATTTGTTAATCCAGGTTATAAACTAATTGTGTGCCAAATTTCATCGAAATCTGTTTAGTCGTTCTTGCGCCAATCCGGAACATACATCCAGACTAACAGACAAACATTCTAAAATCTATATTTTCACACTGCTGGACATAGGCCTCCCTCAGCTTTGCCGCAACAAATGGTCCTGTGCTTTTCGCATCCAGGGGATTCCCGACATTAAGCCAGTTCTTGGTGTGAACCAATAAGCTGGCTAGTAGCCTATTCATGTCGTGAGATTACTGTGATTTTGAGTGATTTGACTTGTTAAATCTTTTACTCGCAAGATATTTCGAATTTGGAGCTAGCGCCTGTACAAAATCTGGACACTCCAATTCTTATTTTCGTCAACAAGAAACCCTACCCCGTCGAGACTTCAATTCTTAGCCGCCGGCCATCAGTCTGCAGATAGTCTGAGCCTATAGGTGCAGGACGTCAGCGCCGTTTGGGCTAGGAGGCCTAACCTGATATAGGGATACACCTGGATAGGCACATACCCTCCTTTCACCCCATCGTGCTCATCGATCACGCCCGTCCGGCACAATTATAATAAAATTAAATAAAAAAAATTGTGTGCTGAGTAACTGTGTATGTACTCGTGCTTAGTTGATAATAAAGATATAAAGTAATGACTAACCACTTAAGGCAACAGCAGTAGCACGTGATGAGCTGCAATCGTCACTAGCATCTGCATTTAAAATTAAAATAAATCAACTTGAAAAATAATTTTTAATTAAAATAATTATTTTTTTTGTGTTTACACTGTAAAAACTTTTCAGTAAATAATTTTACAGGAATGAAAGTGTCTCAAAAGCTGGGTAATTTGATGACAGTTCTGGCAATGTATAACATGTCATAATTATTTTTATATTCAAGCTATTTATAAGCAATTTTGTAAAACTTAAATAATAAAAATCTGGTCAAAATAAAGGTCAAATCGGGAGACAATTTGCGGCTCTCGTTGAGGTAAAGTTTCAAGGTATCTAAGCGCGCAAGGGAAAATATAGTTTCGTAGCCATCGGCATGGTACCATATTTATTCCTGAAGAGTTACGCAAGTCGTCTCCTGAATTCTCCTGAAGACTTATCAAGCTGCTGTTCTTATTTTCGTCAACAAGATACCCTACCCCGTCGAGACTTCAATTCTTAGCCGCCGGCCATCAGTCTGCAGATAGTCTGAGCCTATAGGTGCAGGACGTCAGCGCCGTTTGGGCTAGGAGGCCTAACCTGATATAGGGATACACCTGGCTAGGCACATACCCTCCTTTCACCCCATCGTGCTCATCGATCACGCCCGTCCGGCACAATTATAATAAAATTAAATAAAAAAAATTGTGTGCTGAGTAACTGTGTATGTACTCGTGCTTAGTTGGTAATAAAGATATAAAGTAATGACTAACCACTTAAGGCAACAGCATAAGCACGTGATGAGTCACTAGCATCTGCATTTAAAATAAAAATAAATCAACTTGAAAAATAATTTTTAATTAAAATAATTAACTTTTTTGTGTTTACACTGTAAAAACTTTTCAGTAAATAATTTTACAGGAATGAAAGTGTCTCAAAAGCTGGGTAATTTGATGACAGTTCTGGCAATGTATAACATGTCATAATTATTTTTATATTCAAGCTATTTATAAGCAATTTTGTAAAACTTAAATAATAAAAATCTGGTCAAAATAAAGGTCAAATCGGGAGACAATTAGTAGATCTCGACATTCCCACCATCTCCCAGTTCTTGAAACGCAATTCCAAGCGTTTCTTCGACTCAGCCACCAACCATCGCAACCCTCTGGTTGTCGAGGCGGCTAGCTATGTCCCCTCTCGTATTAGTAAGGTCCGCCGCCCTAGGCTTGTCCTCTCAGATCCCGACGACCCCATAACTCTTCTCCAGGAGAGCAGTAGGGACCGTAGTAACAAACACAAATCAACATTCCGACCTCGCCGCCGAGTTCCCTCGCGACGACCCCGTAATAATCATACCCGTCCCTTGCTCGGGTATGAAGTGCCAGCTGGTGGCGTAGCTGAGCGTTATGTATAGTGTGTTAGGTTAAACGAGTGTCATAATTTTAAAGGAAGAGTAGTACACATTTCAGTTTTAATATGGAAGTTAAACTACATAAATAAAATTAAAAAAAACTGCGACTTGCTACATTTTGATCGGACACGTCTTAAGAAAATGTCAATTATAGACCACTTATCATCGATAGTATAATTATGAAAGCTCGATGCGAAGACAATTATCATCATCAGTATAATTCAGCAGAAAGACATCTACACTTCTGAACATAAGCCTCCCCCCAGCTACGCCGCAACAACTTGTCCTGTGCTTTTTGCATCCAGTGGATTCCCGTGACCTTTAGCCATTTCTTGGTGTGAACCAATAAGCTGGCTAGTTGCCTACTCATGTCGTGAGATTACTGTGATTATGAGTAATTTGAATTCTCAAATCTTATTTTATAACTGGGGCTAGCGTCTGTAAAAAAACTGGCCACCTCTTTAACAAATTGAGTTTGAAGCAAAAAATATCCCTCTTAGTGTGCTATGGTTACCTGTTTGAGGCCGGTCGCATGATTCATCACTTCCTTTATCTGAAATTGAATTATTATCTTTAAGTACATAGCTTAATTTTACAGTACGTATTTCTACAAAAAATAGGGCATTAAAAATCGCTGTAAAATTACTTAAGGGTGATACAAGAGTTGTGGGGGTGTTTAAAGTTAATTTATAAGGGCAGGATAAATATTATGATTCGGCTCCCAGTGACAACTCCTATCCAAATTTATGTTATAGTATCGACTCGATGTACAAATGCAATTTATATGTATTTTTCTGCTGCATTCCGCTTTAATCTAGAGATATGGGTGTACGTATGATTGTCCTATAAACAACCATATCTCTAAAACTAATTGAGCTAGAGAGATAAATCCAAAATGAGGTTGTAGGTAACGTTAAAGAATATATTCTGTATTTATTTTACATTATTTAAATAATTGCACTTATCAATAAATACTAAATACATATTCTATCATTTATTTTTTTAGTGTTTTCGGTGAATTACAATCACCGAAAAAATATATGATGTAGTACTTGATAAGCCTTACTTAATTATAAAAAATATATTGAAAAAAAGCTGGAGCAATATTTCGAAAAAAAAATTCGAGGTGCCTGTGTTCTTGTTAAGTACGAGGACAGACGAGTGAAACAACTGATTGCTAGTAACGCACTGACGTTTATTCGCCTAAGTACTATCTGTGCGTAGGCACACGCACACATACTCAACATTCCTCCCCTTAGTTTAGACATACAGTTCAACAACTAAGCTTCAAAAATGTGCTGTAGCTAAAACATACTTCCTAATATTATTACAATTTGTAGTTGACTCTAGGCCGATTGCGTTTGATGCTGGTACAGGCTCACTTGCCTGCAGTTGCGGTGGCGCTTCTCCAGAATGTCCTGTGCTAGGAGAGCCGGTTAGTGCCTCCTGGTTCGCCTCCTCCTTCCCTGACTCGCCTGGTGTTGTAGGCTGTGAAACAACAACTAGGGGTGTACCTGGGGGTGTGGCCGCTTTTGCCAGATCGGGACTATCTGCAGCCATTGACGTGTCTTCACTTTCTTCACCAGTGCCTAGTGGTGCCATCTGTTCAGAGATCAGCGTCTCTGTCATTGGGCCACCATTTTCCTCCTCCTGGTCTATATCCACGTCTTTATTGTCATAGCAATCGTTGCCCTTATACATTATTATTTGATTTTTATGCTTTCTTATAGTTTTCGTAGTTATTTTATCTTTAATTAAATATAACACTTTGCCGATTTTTTTAATAACTCTCCCTTTGCACCAATTGTATTTACCATTAACTGTGTGATTTTTATAGTAAACTGTGTCACCGACAGCAAACACTTGAGTGTTGTGTCCGCCCGTCTTATTTTGCAAACACTGTTTACGTTTAACCATATTAGCAAGAGCCGTGGATGAAGGCGACGGTAATTCGGGTTTCAATAGATCGAGACGCGTTCTGAGCTTCCGACCATAGACCAGCTCAGCCGGAGAGGACCCAGTTATTGTGTGAACGGAATTCCTGTAGTCAAACAAGAATTTTAACAGTTTGTTATTTAAATCGCGTGGCCCATTACTGCTAAGCAAACTTGTTTTAATACCTTTCTTAACAATCTTAACATAACTTTCCGCCTGCCCGTTACTGGCCGCGTGGTAAGTTGGTGACGTCACGTGTGAAATTCCGTTCGTCTTACAAAAAGCCTTAAACTCATGTGACGTAAATGATGTACCATTGTCGCTGACCAGTGTATGCGGAATACCAAATCTTGACATAAAGTCATATAACCGGTCGATTGATGCTGAAGTAGACGTACTGCACTTCATATTATAAACCTCAACCCACTTGGTATAAGCATCCACTACTACTAAAAAGGTGTTACCGTTAATAGGGCCCAGAAAATCAATATGTACCCGGTAAAAGGGTGTTGGAGGATATTCCCAGTGCGCAATCGGCGCCCGCGCCGGTGATGGTCGCAATTGCACACACACGTCACATGATCCTATCAAACGCTCTAAAGCGGCGTCTATTCCCGGAAACCAAACACGCGCTCGCGCCTCCGCCTTTGTCTTCACAATACCTAAATGGGATCGATGCAATTCCGTTAGAATTTTTGCTTGTAATTTCTCTGGAATTACTACTTTATGTCCTCGCATAACACAACCGTTTTCATAAGACAACTGCGTCCTACACGCATGATACGGCTTCATGCCATCACTAGGCATTTTCCTAGGCCATCCGTTTAACAGAAAATGCACCACGTTACGCAAAGTCTCATCTGTAGTTGTCGCCTCGCGTAACATTTTTAAAGTTACGGGCAGACTACCTTCCACCACAAAATTAATGTACGAAGCGCGATCGAGATCGGGCATCGTAGCGTCGACGCCCCGCACGCCCCTGTCCGTACTCGCCTCCTGCGGCAGGCAAGCGCGAGATAAGAAATCCGCACTGTTATTAGCACTACGCACATATTCAATTTGATAATTATAACCGCTCAGAAACAGTGCGTATCTCTGTAGTCTGTTCGCTGATACTTCGGGTATCCCACGGTGCGGTCCGAAAATTGACAACAGTGGCTTATGGTCGGTGCGGAGAATAAACGGAACCGACGTGCCATACAAATATTGATGGAAACGCCTAACCCCAAAAATAATCGCGGTCGCTTCCTTTTGGATCTGCGAGTAACGCTTCTCCGCAGCATTAAGCGTCCTCGATGCAAAAGAGATTGGTCTCTCAGACCTATCGGGTTCTGCTTGCGACAATATTGCAGAAAGACCTACAGGTGATGCATCTACTGTTAAAATTATAGTTGCGTCTGGGTTAAAATGTGCTATAATAATAATAATATCCTAGGACATTTCACACACGGTCATCTGATCCCAAACTAAGCAGAGCTTGTACTATGGAAACCAGATAACTGATATACTACATATACTCGTACTATTTTTTTTTTTGTAAATACATTACTTATATAGATAATTACACCCAGACTCAGAACAAACAGACATGTTCATGCACACAAATGTTTGTCCTGGATGGGAATCGAACCCACGACCTGCGGCATGATAGGTGGTATCTTAACCAACCACGCCAACTGGCCTGTCAATGCTAATACTTGATCTGACCCTAAACATGACTTAATAGTGGTGAACGCTTCATCATGTTCCCGTGTCCAACACCACCTGTTACCCTTTTTTAACAACTCATACAAAGGGCATAAAATCGAAGACGCGTTAGGAACAAAATTTCTGTAATAATTAACCAACCCCAAAAAAGACTGTAATTGATTAATATTAGCCGGCACCGGTGCTTCCATCATGGCTTTTACTTTCTGTGGTGATTTATGTAGTCCATCTTTATTTTAGACTGGCCTGTTGGTCTAGTGGTTAGTGGCCCTGACTGCTATGCCGGAGGTCGTGGGTTCGATTCCCACCCAGGACAAATGTTTGTGTGATGAGCATGATCATTTGTTCTGTGTCTGGGTGTAATTTATCTATATATGTATGTATTTAGAAATATATAAGTATGTTTATCAGTTGTCTAGTACTCATAACACAAGCTCTGCTTAGCTTGAGGCTAGACGGCGTTGTGTGATAGTTGTGGAATATATTATTATTATATTATTTATCACGTAACCTAGATAGTTAACCTCGTCTTTGAAAAACACACACTTTTCTTTTTGTAATGTAAGTCCCGCGTCTTGTAATTTTAACAACACTTGGTGTAATCTATCCAGGTGTTCCGACCTAGTTTTGCCGGTTATCAAAATATCGTCTAGCATACAGAGCGTGCCGGGCACGCCAGCCAGCAAGCCCTCCATCGCGCGCTGGAACACAGCGGGCGCGCTTGCAATACCAAAACATAGGCGCGTTTGTTTGAAAATTCCCCTATGTGTATTTATGCATGTTAATTCTTGTGACTCGTCATCTAACATAAATTGGTTATAAGCGTTTGACAGGTCCAATTTGGTAAACTGTTGCCCCCCATACAACTTAGAAAATAGTTCAGTTACTGTTGGCAAAGGATACTGATCGATAACTAACTGCTTGTTTACACCGGTGGAAAAATCGGCACATATACGTATAGATCCATTTTGCTTTAACACGGGCACTATTGGTGACGCATACCGCGCGTGATCAACCGGTGTCAATACACCTAACCCTACTAAGCGATCTATCTCTTTATCTACTTTACTTTTCAAAGCTAAAGCTATCGGTCGAGCCCTAACAAAAACAGGCTTCGCATCCTCCTTTACTTGTAATGTAACTTTAAATTTATTAAATAACCCTAATTTATCTGAAAAAACCGATGGATAACGGCATTGCAATGTACCAAATAAATCCTTTTTATCTTTGGTCACAATATTGTATCGGCAACAATTCTAACCCTAACTTTGAAATAAAATCGCGACCGAGAATCGGCGGGCCACCGTCTCGCACGACATAAACACACAGTACATGCGATGTATTCGCATAACTTACTTGTAATTGCGCTATACCCTCACAAACAATTTTGTCACCCGTATATGAACACAAACGCTTACTCGTCATCGACAATGGTACATTGCTAAAATGTGTTTTATACGTTTCCTCAGAAATTGCTGTAACTGCCGAACCACTATCTATCTCAAATTTTAATTCGATTCCCGAGACCGATACCGTTTCTATCATCGGTTCCCCTTTAACTGATCGAATATTGAATCACTCACCGTCATCATCGCTTTTGTCCACAGCTCTCGATTCGACATAATTTATCTTTTTGCACATCCTACGTAGATGCCCCGTAGCATTGCATTTCCTATATTTCGCCTTTGCGAACCGACACTGAGATGTTTCGTGGTTATGATAGCCGCACACTTGACACTGCACTTTAACTCCCGAACTAGGCGCAACCTCTCGATGCGATGTGGTCGCCGACTCCGTCGCTCTCGCAATCTTGAACAGCTGATCGTGCGGCGCGGCCTGCGCCCCGGCGCCCGCGGCCGCACGTGCCCTCCGCGCGTTCTCCGCCAACTCCATCGCCTTCGTTAATGTCAGGCCCGCGAGATCTTTCGAGAACAGCTTTTCTCTGTCAGATCCCGGCAACATTCCCATTACAAATTTGTCGCGAAGAGCTTCTTCCACGTTGGAGAACCCGCAGTGTGCCGTCAGACCTCGTAACCTCGCGGCCCATTGTGCATACGTCTCCCCCTCTTGTTGCGTTGCCGCGTAAAATTTATACCGTTCGCCGAACCCACACCGCTTCGGAGTGAAATGCTCGTCCAGAAGCTTAAGTACGTCATCATACGGTACGTCCTGCAGCTGCTTTGGCAACGCGAGATCCGCCGCCAACTTATGTGTGCCATCCGCGAGTGCGCTCAGCAAGATAGCTCGTCGCTTGGTTCCTGTAGGATCGCTCGTCCCAGTGATGTCGTTAGCCACATACCACTGTTTAATGCGGCACTTGTAGGTCTCCCAAGACTGTACATTGTGATCAAACACTGATAAAAGACCAAAAACTGTGCCGGACATTTTTACTTTTATTTTACGTAGGTACTCGTCGCCAATGTTAAGTACGAGGACAGACGAGTGAAACAACTGCTTGCTAGTAACGCACTGACGTTTATTCGCCTAAGTACTATCTGTGCGTAGGCACACGCACACATACTCAACAGTTCTACATAGAAATTAGAAGTTTTAGAAATTGTTATATACATTAACATACTATACAGGGTGACTCAGAATACCTCTTTTGATCCAGTGGGCCCATATTCTGTTGTGCATTATTAATCAGTAGATGAAGTCCCCAACAATGTTCATTAAAGTTTTTGAATGCTTTCGACATGTCAAAGTTTTCTTCTTATTTTTGATGGAGTCAACCCTAAAATTGGTTGACCTCAGTAGTGTTAAATTGGGCTATCTGGATCACAGGAGATCCAGATACCCCAATTTTAACTTCTCAAGAAGTGATTTTGAGTTTTTGAGAACTGATTGTCGTTCTTTCAATAACTTGATCTATTCAAACCGTTTTTCTTAGCAACATCTACATAACTGACTTCGTTTTCTCTAGAACTGAATCATTCAAACATTTTTGTCTCGATCATTCAAATACTTACTAAAAATATCCTCTTAATCATCTGTTTGAGAACTGTTTTTTAAGTTCTTAATAACTAGATGACGAAAAATGTTTAGCTCTTTTATACTCGATTTTAATTATACTCTTTTACTGTTCTTTTTTATTATATTTATGATAGTGTGTAGTGAATTCTCTTAGCAGTTCCAACAATAACTCCCAGTTATCCAGAAACACCCAATTTACACCATCATTCATTTTATTCAAAAGAATGATCTAGTGACTTCTATGTTTAGGTATTTATTCAGATTATAAATGTGGAACTGATCCAGAAACACCCAATTACAACCATCATTCATTTTTTTTTTTTCAGTCATCAACTCAGTCGATGTTGATCTATGGTTTAGGTACTTTTGAATACTGGCGATAAGGTTCCTGAGCATATATCCAAGTTCCTTAGGCTCCATTGCTAATAGCAGTTAGTAGCTTATTCAGCAATAATCAATCTATCCTCCTCCAATTTAAAATATTATATTTTTGTTTCTTTTAAAAATAGACGTTTTAATTTGTCAACATAATCTGTTCCTTTCACAGCCTTCAAATAATAACATTGAGGAAATTGTATAGTATGTTGCATCCAAGGATCATCGTAAATCTCCCAATCTTCTATAACACCTCCACATGAGAAACATGCTACTTTATCATTTACACCATTTCCACAATAAAAAAATCCAGCGTCAGCCATTTCCATCACCAACCTTCTCCCTGAATTAGCCGTTGCCCAATAATGTCTAAACGAAATTTCACGCATTTTATATACATTATATATGTCATAACGAGGGTTACATTTATTTTGAGACATGTTCTGTTCACTCACTATATAGTTCTTGATACAGATAACTATAAAGGTGAAATGATATCGTACTGCGATAGCCAGCAATTTATAATGATTAACATTTGATGGGATTGGTAGGGATAGAGGATTTGAAAATTAAACAAGAAAATATTTATTTCAAAAATTTATTATCTATACACCATTTATTTAAACATATTACATTTTTTAAAGCACATATTTTATCATGATAAATACAACTATACATATCATGAGAATGTTCATATTTATTGTACAAGCTTAATAAATTAGGACAACCTTCATCTTCTAAATTATTTATATTATTATTATTATTCAAAATATTTTTTAACCACAACACTTTTTCTAAACCTTTGGTGTAAACACTTTTATCTCTTAAAATATCCACAATCAAATTCTGATGATTTGAGTAGGGCACAAATCCGTCTCTCCAGTATATCCTTCTATTACGTTCAATCCAACTGACTTGTCGTTTTTCTGGTTTCGTCAAATCGTAAAATGGAAATGGTGGCTTAATTAAAAACATATGAATTTTTTTATTCAATAATACAGCAAATTCTTTAATGATAAATTCATTTGTTTCTGTTTTAAAACCTTGAACATCTACAATGGCCGTCATGATAATCTGCGCACTATGTTACTTAAAGGTTTATATTCCACAAGTCGATCGTTAATAATTAAACAATATCCAGTTTTGTTATCTGGTATTGGCGCTGAACATTCAATCTCCAACCGTACATCTACGGGGCCTGTTTTCAAACTATCGTTTTGTCTTGAACAGTCTATAATAAAGAGAGGGGCCTTCTCCTTGAAATCAACCAAATTAAGCAAGGGGTCTGCAGGACAATTGTAATACGACTGACGAAATTTCACGTACATTTCATATAATATATTGTATTTGTTCTCAGAAAAATTTAAGCTTAGAGGCTCGTAAGGATAATACTGTGAATTCAAAAATAGTGTTACGTTAGTAACCCCACAGTGATCAAACAGAGAACTGTCTTTGGTTTTATTATTTTTTCTGTTGGTTTGCAAGCAAAAAATTACATATCGAGGTTTTTCTAATTGCGATGCAGTTTAACTGACCAAGAATGTTTTGTAGTTTTAGGGAGCAAAGGATACTCATATAAATCCCAATTTCGAAACGCTATTTGAATAGGTTTATCTCTCTCCAAGTGTTTTAGTAGTGTCAGTCGTTCACGGTCTGACACTTTTATATGTGGTACACGCCATTGCAATCTTTGTATGTCTATTTGAAAATTTGCAATATCATCAGTTGCTAAGATACTGTTTAAGTTAGAATTACTTCTATTCAAAATAAGTTCATGTTTACAATTTATCACAATTTTATTGTAATCCTCCGCAAATCCTAAAATCTTATTAAGAGGCACAATAGCACTAAAATGACCATCACTTTTGAATCCATCTAGGTTCCAACCCCATAAAGCAGCAACTTTATTTTCTCCATCATTCATTGAAACATATGACTTTATTGTCGACGTTATTCCAGAATTTTTAATGCGATCTATTTCAATGCCATTTATTTCGTATCTGATATCTTGAAACAAAAACATAATAGGGTTGTTACTGAACGTAATATTTTTCTTAATCGGTTTTCCATCTTTGTCGAAGAACTTTGCTTGACCCTCGACGTAAAGTGAACTGGCTGATGGTCACACGTATATGTCTTGTTGGTGTACGGGAATTCTGATTTCATCGTTTTCTCTAAAGCTGTTAGTGTAGGGATTGTATGTGTGGACTTCATAGCTTTCAATCGAACTATCGAAGTGAGGTAATTCAGAAATTTGTAATATATTCATACTTTAAAACCTAGAGCTTTAAGAAAAGCTTTATTTGCTTCACTCAATTTCTTCACTTTTTTCTTACGTCTATGCTCCTTAATGGTCGTAGATGGAATAAGACGTTTGATTTTCACAGGAGTGTTTTTATAATATACTATCATTTTGTTTTTCTTAAATGAAGGCGTAATTGAATATGTTCTTCACCGAAGTTAATACAGTTACCAAGTTGATCAACAATCTTAACAGATATAGATGAAATTAGATTTTTGTTCACTGGAAAGTAAATAACGTTTTGTGGTGTTTCTATCAACCGGTGACCTGGAGCAGTATCAGATACAAATTCGTGAATAAAATGTGTTGGCAAGCCATTGCAGTATGAACCGTTTACAAGATCACATTCGATTCTAATTACATTTAGACTGTTGTTGTTGACTGTCACTTTTGGTCTTGAATTTAATACCGAAAAGTATAGCAAACCGCACTCGTATTGGTCAGATAAATGCAGTGGTGGTTGAAAGTAAGAAATCAATTCAGATGTATTTCCCGAGATGGTAACTGTTGTAGTCATACTTGCATACTGAACGCATTTTGAAGATCCTGTTTATTTTATTTCTTGATTACCCCAGAATTTTCGTAAAAAATTTAAGCAGAGATGCCCACAATTGAAGGGGTGATCACGTTGTATATTATAATAATTATATCGGACTTTAGAACCTACATATTTTATGAATTCTTTTGGAGGCTTAAGATTTCCGTAACTATCGAAATACTCAATGTAATCATTATATTTTGCATAGGCTACCCAATGAGAACCAGGATTTTTAGAACAGTCTAAATTAATAACTCCACATTCTTTTTTAAAAGGATATTGAGGGAGTTCATCTCTCATAAATACACCTCTAAAATAAGGAATACTGTCAGCGTACTTTAAAATATCAAAGTTAGTTAAGGCTCGTTTGGGTAGCCGATATCTTAGTTTTTTTGTTTCGATACAAAAATTCCAAGCCCATCTTTATGCGGTTTAAGGTGTAATCCTTTCCCAATACGTAGAGCTTCCATTTTTTCATTATGTCTCTTCGATTCAATCAACATCTTTTTAGCCATCTTGAATTCATTAATGGTTTTAGCAATACCAGCTGCACCCCCTGCTAAAGCTCCCGCCGCTGATAATCCCGCAAAAATAGGAATTAAAGGTAATACACCACCAGTTTTTGGAATAGGAATCACACGAGGAAGTTTAAGTTGTGAATTATCAGCTAATTCTCTGGCAGCAGCAATAGCTAATTCTATAGCAATCTTCTTGGTCTTTGGTTTTATTTTTTTCATGTGTTTTTTAGTTTTAGTTATAACATTTTTCAGTTTACTTTTTAACCCTTTTCCAGGTGTAGCTTTTAAAGAAGACTTTTTGCTGCTTGTTTTTAGGCCAGAACCAGTTTTAATTTTGGTGGACATAGCCTTGCTTACTAAGCGTGCTGCAATTTTTTCGCCTACACTCGCATCCGAAGCAACTACTCGCTCTTTTGCCATTTTTAATAGAATTAAATCAGCCTTGTGCCAATCCTTTAAATTTAATGAATTGTGATAGGCAATGTCGTGATTTTTGCAATATTCGTCTAATTTGTTAATACCGCTATCTCCACGTGTGTCTTTTAGTTAATTTCGTACCTGGCCCACAATAATTGTATCCAGGTAAATGTAATTCAAATGGTAAATTATTTATAAGCCAGTTGAGAAGACTACTCTCCCCAAAACACATTACAAGACTGATGAATCTAGATTGTGCATATTAATAAATACTTAAAAGATTCATCCATGATTTTGGTATTAGGTTAATGCTATAGTAATATTTATGAATCCAACTATTTTCAGCTGAAGATAAACCTAACCATTTTACTAAAACTCTATTACCTTTTCTTCTAAGAACTTTCTCAACTAGATATACATTGGGATGTTTTGTTTTTTGAAGTTCTTGTGTATAAAATGCGCCTAAAATAGGGTGACCTCTGATAGTATCTTCAATTAAGTAAGTTATGGGAGTTGTTATTTGTATTTTACGAATTTTAAATATTTCTGTTGACCAGTTGGGAGTGTAACCTTTTTCAAATGTTCCTTTGTATTTACTGATACGCACATAATCACCTACTTTGTACTTGCTTTTTAAATTATATTTTTTCAACAGCTTTGAATACCTTTCTAATATATTTTTTTTATTAATATTGTCCACATTAGCAGGGATTTCATTAATAGTGCGATGGTGAGTGTGATTGTATTTGTAAATAACATCGTTTAGGGTATTATTTATCCAATTGTAATTGCCTTTTAAACTAAATTCCTTATAAACTTTAGATTTCAATGTCCTGATAAATCGTTCAACTATTGAAGCCTTTTTTGCTGAGAAGGTTGAATAATGGTTAATATTATATGATTTCATAAGCTTCTGGAATTTGTTATTATAAAATTCTGCTCCATTATCCGTTTGCAGATTTTTAGGAACACGTCCTTTATCCAGCAAAATTTTGAAAGAGTTACACAAATCTTCTTTGGTTTTACTTCTTAAAGGAAAGGCCCAAGCATATTTCGAAAATGTATCAATAACGGCAAGAATATATCTGTAATTTTTATTTTCTTTTGAAATTGATTGCATATCAATCAAGTCTGCTTGCCACAAGTCATCTATATCTTTCATGATAACGTGTCTTCGTGGATAGTTCACCCTCGCATTTTTATGAATTTCGTTTACCACGTCAGCTTTGCTCATGTTCACAATTCAGTATACTTGTCTTGAACTCTGCTATTATACTGAATAAAAAGCATATTATTATGACTATTTATTATTTAATTATATCAGCTTCTTTTAATTCTTCGATTATTGATAAAATTTCATTATCATGGTTTGTATTACCAGCATCTCGGGAAGCAATTAATAGTTTCAATATATCAACCAGTTCGTTAGGATCATCCCAATATACCAAGTCAGTGTTATTTTTGTATACCTTTAGCGTTGGTAAGTTTCCTCCAAATTTAGTGATAATATTATTGTTTAACGATTCAGAAAACAATGTTCTAATTATTTCACGATATTTTATACCTTTATCGCCTCTAATTTGTCCATTAGGATTGAAATCTCTCTTATGTGCATTTGTATAATGTAACATATCTTTATAGACAAGTTTATCTTTGCTCGATATTAGTTTCAAATCAGGTTTTCTTCGAAGTAAAAGTTCTTTTAAAAACAGTGGGCGGGAATGTGATCCCTTCAATATTGAGAACTTCTGAAAAATGAGGATAGGATGCAGTTCTACATACGTTACTTCTAGCAGGATACAGAGAAGCTACAATGCTCCATAACAAACAGTATTTATCATCGTTTTTAATGTTTATGCAACTTTTAGTATTTTTTATAACTGAAGGTAATTCTAAATAACTACCTCCTTTCATAGGTGAATATTTATTTATATTAATTTCTAAATGATTTACTTTAAAAAATGACCAACCGGACTCGCAGTGTTCAAATGCAATCATTTTTTCTACCAAAATATTTATTATTTTAATAATCATACAGTTTATATCTGTACTACAGCATACAATTTCAAATTTTGTATTAAATGATTTAAGCTGTTGTTCATCTGACTTGGCTAAAATGAAATAAGCAAATAGCTCAAAATTAACTTTGATACACTTATGTTTTGCTAACGATAGTTCAATAATTCTATTTATATCATTCTTATAATAGCACAGGAACGCCTCTGGTGTGAGGTGCTCGTCTTCCTGTACTGGACTTAGTCTGTATGTAACTATTCTATTCTTAAATGCAGTAGCAATTATTTTAATACTTTCAAATTCAGTACTCAATAGACAGTTCGACTTATGTAAATTAGATATGGTATGATTTTTGAATTTTCGTTTTAATATTCTTAAATTGCATTTCTCACATAACATAAAATTAATTTTATCGGGTTCATCCTCA
This sequence comes from Dicycla oo, assembly GCA_948252095.1. Classification (NCBI taxonomy): domain Eukaryota; kingdom Metazoa; phylum Arthropoda; class Insecta; order Lepidoptera; family Noctuidae; genus Dicycla; species Dicycla oo. The sequence continues at coordinate 11,962,174 of OX411713.1, read as the reverse complement.
TGACGTAGGGTAACTGTAAACAATTAAAAGTAAGAGGTATAAGAATATTTTATTATTTATATAAGTAACAAGAAGGATAATATATCATTATGTATGATTATAGGTAGATATTTATACAATAATATTTCACTATTTATCTAAATGTTATGGGTTCAAAAGAAACCTTAAACCCACTATATCTCTTATACCTAACGAATACATAGTTTTATTTTATAAATCATAAAACTGTTTTACTAGAAGTGTTATATAGTATAATAGTTATATAATGTGTGTAGTTATACAGTATGCATAGTTAAACTACACAGCTATTTATTTAATTAATTATAAGAATTAATAATCATAGAGGGGTAGTTTTTAAATTCTTTACTAATGGCACTCAAATAAGCAGATAAGTGACGCCAACTTTCGGTATCAATATCTGTTCTATTCTTTACGGTAACAATTGCATGACGCCACCTATTCATAGGGGACACATTTTCTATTTCCTCACATTTGTATATTTTTAACTCAATGAAATGTGTCCCCGGTTTTAATGCATTAGCTTGGCGCGAATATCCATTCGTAACGCGTCTCATTACATAAGAAGTTAAAGGGGGTACTTTTTTACCGATTTCATTATCAAGAGAAGTAGAGTGATCATTCTTCACTATCAGAGCCAAAGAGAGCCGCCGCGGTGCTCCTGTTCTCGGCTTTAGCCCGCTTAGTGTCCCGGTCGGAGCGAGTGCTGGCGCCACCGCCGGTGCGTACACCACTGCTCGACGGCTCTGAGCGATGAGATCTCTTCTTCGTGCTCTTTTTTTCGACCCGTTTCTTTTCCGGCTCTTCAGCGGATGACGCCTCGTCCGTTGGGTAAATGTCATCTACAAGTTTCGACCTGTAAAGAAAAAAATACATGATAATGTATTTGACACTGTATTTAGATGTAAATACGTATATGATAGTAGAACCTATTCAAATATAGATTTGATCTAAAACTATTTTTTTAATTTTAAGTTGATAGAAGTTATCGATGTATGTTTAAACATTACAAAAACTACGACAATTGATTTATAAAATAAAATTATAAATATTAATAAAAAAAATATAAAATATTAATAAAAATTATAAATATTATTAATAATATATAAATATTATATTATTATAATTTTCAGTTATTATATTCATTGTAATATTTTTTAATTAAGATATTTAAACTATAATTCTAAAACTGAAATACCAAAAGATGTTATTGGGAATGAAGTCGATAGTTCAAAGGCTAGTAATAAACTTATTTATATGATAAGATACATCACATTTAAATTAATAGTAGTGAGAAACGTATTACAAAAATATTCAGACCAGACAAATATCAACTAGTCTGTGTGGGAATCGAACCCACAAACACACAATATTAAACCAAACGTGTCGTCAAATATGCAATAAAATAGGGGGCCACTTCATGCACTTTGTTTTTAGCGTGTATGATACACCCGGAAATATATATATATATATATATAATATATCATACACGCTTCAAGCAAAGTGTACATTAGACTTTTAACAAATAAATGAGATTAAAATAATACTTACATAATGAACTGATGAATTTATCGAATAGTTGTTTCAAAAACTGATACTTCTTGATGATGAAGTTATTGAATAGTTATTTCACTCGAAAAACTAATACTTCTTGATGAGTAGGTATATGCACTGTCACAAACAGGTACGTAACTTGAAGTGTTTACTAGCAGCTCTAAGCAGAAAGTATTGAACCATAGAATTTAACATTCCTATAAATAGGCACCAATACTTCATTAGTGTGAACGCATTAGTATTTCATCCCTATACGTGTGTGTAAAAAAATGATGATCAGAAGGAAAATTATGTCAAGTTTGACTACTTATGCGAATGAGGGTTCCATCCACATTAATTCCTTATGATTTATATTAATCAATGTTCGAATAACTTGAGATTAATCATTTCTCAATGAGGATGATACCTCTCCGACGGAATTCTAAAAATATTGCTAAGGTAGCAATAATACGCAATGAATATACGACTAGTTTCACGTGGTTTTGCTTTGCATTTAATTTATGAAAAAAGTCGTTCATTACAATACATTACTATGGGTGTACATTCGGACGGCACATATTAATTTATTACTAGATAAATTTGTAAACACAGGCAGGCTCAGATTGCATCCGACGCCTCTCTGACGCTAGTAAGTATATACAAAGTCTAAAAAAGGAGTGAGTCTATTTTCAAATCCTAAATCAATGCACGCACAACGACACAACAAGCTGCACTTTCCAGTATAAACTGAACCATTATTACACGGGAAGCATATACAATGCGAGACCATCCTTTATTGGAAATGTGTAGCTTGATGCGTCGGTGTACTATACAAAGGTGAGTAACAAAGACAAAAAATGTTCCAAATGAAGCTTAAAACTACAGAGTATGTTATTCTTTAGTTGTTATTCTTTAATAATATTTGGTACGTGTAAGCTGTGTGTGACAGAAATTGTTAAATTATGATTTCGGTAAGTATTTAGCAATCAAAAAATATATACCTTCACATTTGTTGTATTTTTTTGCATTTTGTGTATAAAGCAAATTTAATAGTTCATGTGATGATGATACAACTCATTAGTTCGGATATATCAACTCATTAGTTCGGATCAGACATAATTTTATACATTACATAATATAAACTCACGCCTATTTCGCCGAAGGGGTCAGCAGAGGTGTATAAAATACACCTACATTTCACGAAGTGTTTTAAGTTCCGTGTAATACGCAATTTTATCTACGTACTTATAAATATTGAGTACACTTTTTTTCTAATGTATATAAGTCTCTTCGTACCGTGATAGCTATATTTGTTTCACAATATTTATTATACAATTACAAACACTGTTTTCTTCTCTCTCGATTCAACTTTGTAGCTGTCGCGATGCATATCTCATTGTTAAAATTTTATTTTTTAGGATTCAGAAGAACCATTATTCAACTTTGTTCCCATGGAAGCAGTACATTCAGAAAGAAACAAGGGGAATCAATTGCACCTAAAAAGACCAAATGGTGAAGATAACAATGTGACTTCGTATACATTTATAAAAAAACCTGCCCTGGGATTCAAGGTTGTACGCATTGAAATATATGATGCCAAAGATTTCATGGACCGAGAAGACACCCTCTGCAAATGTAAAGCGGAGTTGTGTGCGCAACATGTCGTAAAACATGTATTATTCGATGATATTTACAAATCCGCAAATGAATTAATTCAAAAAATTCAAAATAATTTAGAGAATTAAAGAAATAAATGCTCAGATATAAATTTTGTTTTATTTGTTAAAAGATTCACTACAATACCTTAATATGTAAGAATATATTATTATTATTATATTACCCATAAATAAATAAATATATTTCAATTCTCGATATGATAAGTTCTTATCATACATACTTTATAGAGTTGCTGCGTGCAAGCTGAGCGAGAGCAACTGATTCAGTATACCGTATGTTAAAATTAATATCAATCAGAAACAGACATCAGTTTTCGAGAAGTAAACTTTTTTCTAGTATTGTTAAGTTATTATAAAAATTGGTAAATTATTTATCATTGGGTATTACGGAAGATTTATGAACATGTCCGTTCCACCATTCTCAAACAGATGATTAAGAGTCCTAGAGAGTCCTAGTCCTTTTAGAGAACCTAAACATAGGAGTCACTAGATCATTCTTTTGAATAAAATGAATGATGGTGTAAATTGGGTGTTTCTGGATAACTGGAAGTTATTGTTGGAACTGCTAAGAGAATTCACTACACACTATCATAAATATAATAAAAAAGAACAGTAAAAGAGTATAATTAAAATCGAGTATAAAAGAGCTAAACATTTTTCGTCATCTAGTTATTAAGAACTTAAAAAACAGTTCTCAAACAGATGATTAAGAGGATATTTTTAGTAAGTATTTGAATGATCGAGACAAAAATGTTTGAATGATTCAGTTCTAGAGAAAACGAAGTCAGTTCTGTAGATGTTGCTAAGAAAAACGGTTTGAATAGATCAAGTTATTGAAAGAACGACAATCAGTTCTCAAAAACTCAAAATCACTTCTCGAGAAGTTAAAATTGGGGTATCTGGATCTCCTGTGATCCAGATAGCCCAATTTAACACTACTGACCTCTATTCTCTCTTCTTTGATATAGGGACGAATGCGTCAGATAAGACACTTAACACATAATAGTAAAAAGCCTATAATTTTCTTGCATCAGAGAGGCAAGTTGATTTTTTTTTTCAAGATTGAATTAAGTCTTGAATACCAGTATGATATGCGAAATACCTACGCAGAGTAGAAGTAGACGTAGCTACATACATCTGCATAAAACTGCAGTTTAAACCCAACTACAAGGTTTTTATAAAAATACAAATACCTAGTAAAAAGTTTAATAAAAAAAATATTAGCTCCCTATGAAAATTAATTCCATTTGTTTAACAGGTATCCTCAAAAGTAAGATATCGAACGACCTAACTGTTTTCGTTACTCTTTGGTGAAATACATTTTTATAAGAATTAATTGCAGTTTTAATCCTCCGATTGGTAGAAATGCCACCAATATCTTGCAATATCCTACACTATACTGCACGCCCATTGCTTCCGGCTTTCTTATTGGATATCGGCATCGGTTGAAGAATGCTTCAAATCCGAAAGATTTTTTAAACTGAAATGATTTTGAATGTTATTTAATCATAAAAATAAGATTCAAAATCATTTCAGCTTACAAAAATCTTTTGCTTTCAAAAGATTTTGGCCGTGCCGCCGCGCGCGGCCTTTGAGTTTGCCGCCACCTCGGAAAGAAAATCACTAAAAGATTCCGTACATGTGTAATAATAACGCGATTCTATTCTAAGACCGGGCAATCTTTTTGGGGTTTTTGGATACTGTATTCGATTATTTTGGAATTCGATTTGTTTCATAATTATGGCAATGTATTTTATTTCTTTATCATTTAAAAAATACAGAAAATAGGTAAACCACTAAGATTTGTAATTAATGCTACAAATACTAGTCAACCTCGATAATACAATTTTAACTGGCCCCTTATCACATCATGGGACAGAAATACCGTAAGCAAAATGTAGGTGCACTGCTACCACTAGGTACAATATTTTATTTTATAAATAGTACCTATTTATTATCGGAGTTCACTTAATATCTTATTGATCCCTAAAATTGTGTACATTTTTATTATTGTAGGCTAGTTAAGTAATTAGGCATTTATTTCGCTAGTTCACTTCATTCTTTCGAGTCGGATGCTTGTCGTCTCGTTTCGCGTTGGATTGCAGTGAATTTTGCGAGGAATCATGACCGAATATGCGAACAATGAATATTATGACATGATAATGTGTGTAGGTGCGACTGACGGTAATCTTGCAGCAGCAAGACAACTGTCTAGAGTTCTGTGTACCTTTTGTGTTTGTTGTCCTTATTGTGAATAATATGTTCATGTGCTAAAACTATGAGTGTACTTACGTGTACCTACGTGTGTAAAGCTGCGCAGGATTTGAAAAGGAAAATGGTATGTACAAACTTAATAATTACCGTACTGATCATTTCACTCGCGCGATGAGGCAACAGCTCGCCAGGTCAAAGGACGCGACAATGCCTACATACCTACGGCCTGCGGTCATTGATTTATTTGGCTCCGCCTATCTAGGGTTGCTACGACATAGCAAAATTAAAATATTATTTGTATTTTGTAAGAGAAAACCGAAATTATTTTAAGTTGAGATATGACCATGGCGACCTTCCAGAATAACTAATAGTGTATTAAACAATACACTGGTTTCGGTATAACAGGGTTTGAATCACACTGATATATATATATATATATATATATATATATATATATATATATATATATATATATATAAATATATAATATATATTATATCTCATAGTGAAAAGTGGGCGTATGTCTAGTTTTAGTATAATATATATTATGTTGAAAAACGAGACATTAAAACAAATAGGCATGCATCGTTTGAGATTGGTATTCCAGAATCGCTGTATGATTGTATATGCACTCCGACTGTGTGGCCACCAGGAGTTCGGCTTGCAGAGTGGTTTGTCACGCGGCCCCGCGTGTAGTGGGGCTAGTGTTGGGCAATGATAATAATCCGGTTAATATCATTTGGCAAATAATCGAATAAAGCAGTTAATAGCCATTAATAGCAATTATGGATGATAACCCTGCTGTTAATGTTATTTTAGTGATTGAAAATTTCCCTTCATGGTTTTCAGGCTTAGGACTGTCAGATTAGACTTCATTTTCATCATCTTTCTTTGTAGTATTTATGTACTTAGTTTTTTTTAATTCTTAATCAGTCATTTATTTGGGATATTTTTTTGGAATATTTTTATTTTTTTATTTTGGTTTTTAGTTGTTTTTTTTTTTTTTTTTTTTTGTTTGTTGCTCAAAAATAATTTTTAGCCTAATTACTGCTAGAAACACAGGATTCTTTTTCTATTTTTTATCTCTTTCTGGCACGAATAAATATTAGCGCCAGAAAGAGATAGCACGAGAAACGGGGGTGCGGCGGTGCGGGCATGCATGTTACCTACTAACCGCTCGGGTATTTTCCATTGTTTATAATTTACCTGCGTCGTATTCACAGAAAAGAGCTAATAAGTAAATTACATAATGTACTTACATTTTTACGTATCGGTTAAAATTTATTTGTAAGTATACAAACACCTACATAATTAGCTCGCTTTGTTAAGTCTAGTAATTAATTAGGTAGATGGTTAAATCACAAAGCGATGTGTCAATAGTAATTATGGTTTTTATAGTATTGGATCTCTAAATTAACAAAACTGAATTTCCCGAAAAATGTGTATTTATTTCATATTTTACACTTTTTCACATACAAAAAGTGAAAATAAATAAAAAGAATAACAATACATTGAATCACACTGCGTACACGCACCCAATTTATGTTCACACCCACAGATTTTACAATAAAACAAAAAAAAAAGCATTTATTTTTTTTACAAAATATTAATAGCAGGGTTATCATCCATTGCAAGGCTATTAATGGACACATATGGATTAAAATCGATAATAACTCAAAGCATCCGGCTATTAACCCAACACTAAGTGGGGCGCACACGCATTACGGTCAAGACAGCGGCGGTACAACAACACGGCATCACGACGAATCGACGAGTAAACACATCGAGCGACCACTTATTGTATGCCACCAGAATGTGCCATCGTTTAATAACAAGACGAGGCAACTTGAAGTACTGCTTAGGAGTGAACTCGCATCTGATGTGTTGGCCCTGACAGAGCATTGGATGAAAGTGTAAGATCTAAAAGTTGTGAACATTAGTAACTATGTGCTAGGGACATGGTTTTGTCGATATAGCATAGCTCACGGGGGTACGTGTATTTATATCAGGAGTGATGTTAGATTCGAGGACTGTCCTAAACTTACCGAACTGTCAGTACAACAGGTGTGTGAGATTTCAGGGATTAAATTAATAGACTTTCGTTTAATTATAATTTGTAATTTGTATATACAGATCAAACATGACGAATGTAAATGACTTCTTAAATTATTTTTCAAAACTTCTAGACGAACTTAACAACTATGACGAAAAAACAATAATTTTAGGTGATATAAATATTGACCTTATGTGTGCAGGGAATTCTAGTCAAAATAAACTGAAATCAGCGTGGATTTCAGTTTATTTTAAATAATTTCGGTTTTCTCTTACAAAATACAAATAATATTTTAATTTTGCTATATCGTAGCAACCCTAGATAGGCGGAGCCAAATAAATCAATGACCGCAGGCCGTAGGTATGTAGGCACTGTCGCGTCCTTTGACCTGGCGAGCTGTTGCCTCATCGCGCGAGTGAAATGATCAGTACGGTAATTATTAAGTTTGTACATACCATTTTCCTTTTCAAATCCTGCGCAGCTTTACACACGTAGGTACACGTAAGTACACTCATAGTTTTAGCACATGAACATATCGACCCATGCCTATTCTACGTATAGTGAAATTAACTTTCCTACTAGAGTACAAGGGAATTTTTCTACTTGTCTAGACCACTTGTATACTAATATGTCACCAGGGTCGATTGCGACCTCATGCTTGAATATACTCATTGGCGATCACTTTGCAATTCGCGGCGAAATCTTATGTACGATTGAGTCACAAATACCTGTAACAAGGTTGGCGCGCAACTATAGCAAAATAAATCGTCGCATCGCTGGCCAGCGTTAACTGGGAGGAGGCGCCCCGGATGCAGACGACTTAGCTCGCTCGATCATAATAACAATACAGAATAAGGTAGATGTTTGTTTTCCTATGAGACGCGTTGGACAAAAAAGGACTGAGAGTTCGTGGATCGATGAAGATATATTAAACGCTAAGTGTTTGCTTTTTCATGTTATAGGAGTCATACGTAAATACCCAAACTTTCTATATTTAGACGACATTGCCTATCAACGCCAAGAAAAATACTCCAAAATGCTAAGAAATAAGAGATCTAGGTACTATATACACCATATAAAAACGGGAAATAACCCTAATACAAGTACGTGGCGCGTAGTAAACGTAGAATCGGGTATGAGATCGGACTACACTAATAGTATGAAGCGGGCAGGTGGTACGTCTTTTTCCACAAAAAAGGAATTGGTAAATATGGTGAATGCCAAATTCATACATGCGGCTATATCCTGTGGCGCTCCTCAAGCAGACCTTCTCACCGAATGAGGTATACCGTATCATTACTAAGCGGATCGCACGCGAACCAACAAAAGACTTATATGATACATCAGTCGAGCTACTAAATACAGCGGCTGCTTCGCTTGCGAATATACTGGCTGTGTTGTTCAATGGGTGTCTGACTAGTGGATGTTATGTGATGATATAAAAAATAAAGGTATATCCACTCTATAAGAACAACGGCAAGAAGAGTGATGTAAACAATTATCGGCCGGTGTCTATCTTTCCAGCAGTCGCCAAGGTCTTTGAAAATGGACTATGTGACTGATTACTTGGCTTTCTTAAACAAAAACTAACTGTCTGACCGACCGACAATATGCCTACAGGAGGGGGGCGATCAACAACTTCCCTTGCACGTAGGGTCATCCGCCATGTAATGAAGGCTCGGGAGGAAAAACAACAGGTAGCAGTACTCTTCTGCGACCTCTCAAAAGTTTTCGACGTCGCGGACCATGATGTGCTGACACTGAAGACGAGGCATCTTGGTGTAGAAGGTAAAGCGATAGAGTTGCTGCTTGACTTCTTAAAGGACAGATCGCAAGTGGTGATTGGCAACGGCAGAAAGGTTAGGTCGGAACCTATTAACATCACTAAGGGTGTTCCACAAGGCTCCTCCCTCTCTAACATCATGTTCAGTCTATTGCTCAACGACCTACCTGAAGCAATAGGCGAGGCCTATGTCTTTACGTACGCAGACGATGTGGCTGCGGTCGTGTGCGCTCAGTCGATGAGACGACTACAAGAAAAGCTGAACTTAGTGGCGGATAAAATCAAAAATTGGTTCAAATTATACGGTTTGATGCTCAACACAACCAAGACCCAGTACATGCACGTCAATCTGTTGGGTCGAATGTGTACTCCACTGTCACTTCGGGTAGGAGGCAGCGTGGTCGAATACGTGCAAGTTACCACATTTCTCGGATTCGAGCTGGACAGCTCGCTCACTTGGGGGCCGCTTATCGACAAAATGTGCGGAAAACTCGCCCTAGAACGACTAGCACAAACGCTCCCACGTAGAATGATGAGGGGGTGCTATTTCGCGTTAGTACACTCGGTTTTTCAGTATGGCGTTGAGTTTTGGGGCTGAGGTATTGATTGGGAGCGAGCCTTCAGGATGTAGAAGCGTGCCGTGAGGGCCATTACACGATCGCAATGGGATGCAACCGCAAAACCACTTTTTAAAGCGTTAAAAATACTGACTGTTTCCGCTATGGTGGTATTACAGGCGGCGGTATACGTTAGGCAGAATTTAAACGAATACAATAAACGCGGAGATAGGCACAACGACTGTACTCGTGGTAGAGACAAATTAGCTGGCTACACACCATACCCTGTCTAAATCTGGAAAGTTAATTAATATCACGGGTCCATCGGTATACAATCGGCTACCAGATAAAGTTATAAGCGCAACGTCTGACAATGCTTTTAAAGCTAAACTTAAAGACTGGCTAACCGGCCAGGTAATATATTATGACCTAAAAGAATGGTTTTAGGTAATTGATTTAGTTATTATTTATGTTTGTTTATTTGTTTATCTATTATCGACTTGTGTTTGTTGCTCTATTTATGTAAATTATGACTAATTGACATGTAATTTTGATAATTATTAATATAATAAACTAAACTAAACCGTCAAGCGACGATCAAGTTCAGACTTGTCACCGCATTTCTCGTTGTTTCGTATATTTAACTTAATTTATTCTTTTGGATTCTGCTGAAGTATTAACAAAGACATTTGAAACGCAAAATATTCCAACGGTGAACGAAGGCAATGATTTTTTTCTTCTTTCGTAATTAATGCTAATAAGTTAATATTACCGATAATACTTCAAAATAATACTTACTTAATAAAATTTATGATCAAAATAGACTGCCTTTTTTTCCTTTTACAATAACTTCAATCCATCAAATAAAGTATAACTTGTACCTATCATGGCGCTTGTATGATGACCTGCTCATCGAATTTTATTTTATATTTTTTCGAAATGTTGCACTAGCTTTTTGTTTAATATTTTTTTTTATGACTAAGTAAGACTTATCAAGTACTACATCATATATTTTATCGGTGATTGTAAGTCACCCAGAACACTAAAAAATAAAATATTTATTTATTATTTATGATACGTGCAATTATTTAAATAATCTTAAAAAAATGTATAGAATACACTCTTTAAAAATCTAAACTGAGACTGTAGGTAACAATCTCCAGTCTTATTTTAGATTTATCTCTCTAGCTCAATTAGTTTTAGAGATATGGCTCTTTGGAAATCATAAATCATACGTACACCCATATCTCTAGATGAAAGCGGAATGCAGCAGAAAAATAGATATATTATAAATTGCAATTGTACATCGAGCCGATACTATAACATGAATTTGGATAGGAGTTGCCATTGGGGGCCGAATCATAATACTTATCCTGCTTATATAGTTATAAAGGGTATCCTTTATAACTTGTTTTCGTGGAACGAACTAAAAAGAATTTGGAATTTTGGCCTTTAATATCTCCGTAACCAAAAGGTTTCCAGGTATGGTCTAGTACAAAAAATTATCCCAATGACGGGCAGTATAAGTAACTCTCGCCTTCGTTAAACGTCATTTTACACCCGTTTTGTAGCGTGTTAGGTTAAACGAGTGTCATTATTTTTAAGGTAGTGTATGTAGTACTCATTTCAGTTTTAATATGGAAGTAAAACATCATAATAAAATAAAAACCGGCCAAGTGCGCACGACTGTGTGACTACGCACAATGAAGGTTCCGTAGTTGGGATAAATTTATCCCAAGAACAAACTTACATTGAAGTTGAAAAACATGTTCTCCCATAAATTCCAACTGCAAACGTAATTTTGTACGTACAATATTGAGAGATTTAGCATGTTATGTTAAGACCATAGACTTCTTATAAGTTTCCTATAATCTATAGGTTTAGAACTATTATCAATAGAGCCTTAATAAATTCAAATCATTCATTAAACGCAAGTTGTGTCAGAAAGCTTTTTATGCCGTTAAAGATTATATTGAGGACAAAAAGGCTTGGGATTGAACTGCTCCAATTTTATTTTATATTATTTTTATTTTTGCATACTGAATGTTGACATTAATATTTACTTTGTAAGTATTATATTATTTTACTTTATTGTGAATGTGAAGACTATGTAGGTCATTGCTTTTTTTTTTTTTGTTTGTTTTATTTTTTTTTTCTCAGTTATTTTTAATCATGGTCTGGCAGTTTGAGCAATCTATGCGGCCTACCCCAATGTCCTTTCTTTGGTATTGTTCGTCGAATCGTTGAGCTCCTTAAGTTCTGAGTTGAGCTGCGCGATTACTGACAAATGCGTGCACTGACTGGACAGGTCCTCTCAATCTGTGTGGTTCTTTCCTCAAAAGACCATTTCAGACACCAATCTACATGGTCTTCACATGAAGTGACCAAGATTATGTCTGGACTTTATAAGAGACTGTGACCTCTGAGTTTGTTTCGGCCTTTCTTCTCAGAGTAGTCAGATAGGAAACGCCGACCTCATCTAGTTTAAAAAAAAAATATTGACTTGTAAAAGTGTTTGTACAAACCTACTTACAGAAATAAAAATCATTTATCATTTATCATTTAATATTTTTTTTTCAAAATTTTAGGCTCTTTAGTTTCGGAAATAAGGGGGGAATGCTCAATTTTCGACTATTTTCTTAAATAAATAGAAACAATTCATTTTATAAATTATAAAAAAAATATATATATTTGAGACTCTCACAGTAAGCCCTTTCGTTTGATTTGTCACACGGTACAGTTTGCAAAACTTTTTCTTTTTCTTCTTTGCCCCCCAAAATAGACCCTCATATTCAAAACTCATTTATTTACGTTACACATCCGTGTTTGGGTCACAGAAATACATACGTGTACCAAATTTCAAGTTAATCGGTCCATTAGATTCGGAGCAAATTGGCTGTGACAGACGGTCAGACAGACAGAGACACGAGTGATCCTATAAGGGTTCCGTTTTTCCTTTTGAGGTACGGACAGAACCCTAAAAATCTGCTACTTTCTACATTTTGATGGTGCAGGTATTACACTTAGTACTACACTCCCTTAAAGTAGGTATGTCTCTCGTCTTTATAACACACCATCTAATTATATATATATTTTTTTAATTTATTGGGATTTAGTTTCCTGGCTTAAGGAGTTGGTACTCCTGTTCTTAGAAATTAGAGTTGCTCATATACATTTAATCTAGTTCGCGTTCATTAGTTTTGATCACAGATCACTATCGAGATAACAGCTTAGCCTGTAAAAAACTTAGCTAGTTTAAAAAAACTAAGTTTGCAGTTAAAAATAAAAAGACAATACTCCGTCTAAGACCTGAATCCGAATCATACCAACTCAAACCAGTTTGTAACACGCCGTATTACTAAAAAAATGCACTCACCAAGCCACGTAGAAAAAGTCTTCACGAAGCCGCTGTACGCTATCGATGAGATTTGAAAAATAAAAATACAACTTTTAATGCAGGTAGATTTATAGTTTAATTTAGCTTGGCCTATCTAGGCACTATCTTAAAAATCTCAAAATTCAAAAAATATTTTTTCAGTTTTTAAAGATATAAACACTTCAAGTATCTTTCTATTCAAAGCAGAGAAACGTTTTTGTTTGTTAACTTTATTGAGATAAACACTATTGATTCTGAACCGTTGATATGCGATCGTCGCCATGGGCGATCAAGATCGCTTGTGATTGGACGCCGGGTAACCGTGTCGCAAAAACGGCGAACTAGTAAATAAGTTTCAGCTCAATAGGAAGTGCTTGAAAAATGGATGACAAAGAGAGTTACCGGAAACATAATTATTATGAGCGAAGCAAGTTAATAAATAGCTTTTAAAATCTAAATCATCCGCAGCATAAAAATAGAACATGTAATTTAAATGTAATTTCTATGCTAAATTAAAGAGAAAATTTTATTCGGAAAATTTAATCGATGTGTTTTGACTGGAATGTTATTCGACGAAAAAAAGAGAAACATTAATTTCTTAGATAACCACAGTACTATGAAAATCACAAAGAATATCTGCCAGGTAATATGTATTGAACAATTATTAAATCTGTAAATAAACATTTTTATTTTGTTATATTCTTCCGTATTCTCATCAGCAACGGTTAAAAAAAAAACGAATTAAAAATCGCAATTAGGATTACCTCAAGTAAAGCAGATCAATAACTGCGGTAAAATGTCGTAAAAATAAATGAGAAATACTTACAACTACCCCCTCCTTTTCTAATTATGCTCCCTGATATAAAAGGGACAAATAAAATGAGATATATCGCTAGAACACGTTTGCCTTCCATCTTGATCAACGGAAAGTACTGACCGTCAGAACATTACAGGAGCTTATAAATGTAAAAAACCATTAAAAATATGTTCGTGAATATTAAATGTAGATAAGTAATATTAATTGTGTATCAGGTTTTTAGATCTAAATCGTGAGTGTAATAAAAATAATAACAGAAATTTTACAGTTTGCTGATAACTTACTTCCCTACATGTGAAATATTGAGTTATTGACGGTTTTTTAAGTTTTAAATTTAATTTCTTTGTTTCTGTTCGAAGAGCTCATAGACACCAAACAAGGCACACGGCTATCCAAAGTACAATTTCCCTTACAATACAGCTCTATAATTCGATATTAGGCCAAGGAGCTCTCAAACGTGGCGTTCTCTCATAATTCCCATTGTTCAAATCACAGGCGAACCCCATATCGTTTGGAGTATTTGATGCATGCCTAATATGGATTAATTCGTCGAGTGTATGTCATATACTTCATGCTAATGCCGCACGAGTATGGCTTTCTACGGCTTTCCAATTCCCTCAGGTTATTTGCAGAGCAAAATATTACAATTTGATGAGCACTTCAAGTGATATTTGTTATTATTGGAATTAATTTGCATTGTAAGTAGGAAGAAATGGTGATTATAGAGCGTTTTCATGTATTTTACTTGTGTAAGTAGTTAAGTAGAGTGTAGATACAATTATTCCGTCAATTCAAATTAGAGCAATATTCAAAGTGATGCTTAGAAAGCCCTTTAGGTTCCCAACGGATCTGCTTTACAACGAATTTCCGGATCTCCTAGTAAGTTAACTATAAAATTTGCTCAAAATTAAAACTCTACCTATTTACTGGACCGATTTCATTTTTTTTTTATATCGTCAGCCAAGGTACAAGTATGTGGTTTAATTTATTGCATATATGTAGGTTCGTATACTTAGGGCCGCACTGCATGCACACAAATCTATTAAAAACAGACCTGACTACCAAAACCTGCTCTCAAAACGTATCTTACATGTCCCTCTTCCTAATGCAAACAGTCTTTTGGCCAGACGGTGCCCTTTTTACTCACACACTCTTATTTAAAACAATATAATGAATACCAAAGGTCTTAATAGGAGCCGGACATTGAAATATTTATGTATAGCAATGTATCTATGTTTAATGTTTACATGAAGTTTTTTGTGAAATGTTACGTTGTTGCACGGATATCGAGGGATTTGGCTTGGAGTCGTGGCACATGTCTCCTCCATGCGGCCAAACTGACCCTACATATGCGCGACAGCGGTGAGCACCGTTTAGTCATACGTTCGCATCGGAACGCGAAGTGTGGTTCGTAATTTTTACAAAATACCAAATTGTTCCGTCCTTATTTGCAAAAATCACATCTACAACAAATCTTAAGACAAGTGGCGTGTTCTACCACCAGTAAGTAAAAAATACACTGCATTAATTATATTATTTAAGGATTTTATAAATATTTATTTGTGAAATATTTTCCAATGACTGACGCGTGTCAAAATTATGCATTAGTGGTGCGCAGCGCTGAGATATGGATATCGATAATTGTTAGTAGTTCTAACGGAATTACTTCACTATTCCTAACATTAGCATAAAATAAAATAAAATGTATTATGTTTTTTTTTAGATGCCTGACATGTATCTAAGTAACAAACGCATATATTTGGATCTTCGTGGTAAATGGACAGAGAGTCAATTACGATCTGCAATAAATACTGTTCAGAACGACAAGATTTCGGTATTTTGTTAACATCTCCTGATCATCTAGAAAAAAGGAACCAAAAAGAGAAAGAAAAAGCACAAAAAGAAAAGAAGAAAGTAAAAGTAAAATTGAAGGACGACAAAAGTGTTACGCATATGTTCTTGTGTGCGTGCGAAAAACGCATCATGTGTGCCGTATCTATTTCTTTTGTTTTTGTTTGAGTTTCAGGAGTGGGGAAAACGTGGCGACACTGGAACTTGAACAAATATGGAGTGAAGGCATATCTCCGGATATCTACGGTAAACACCAAAGCGCGCAGCAAGCCAGCAACGCATAGATATCCGGAGATATGCCTTCACTCCTGAAACTCAAACAAAAACAAAAGAAATAGATACGGCACACATGATACGTTTTTCGCACGCACACAAGAACATATGCGTAACACTTTTGTGATATCTTATTGCACACATGCTCAAAAGAGACGGGCACTAGAAAGTACAGATACAGTTACTCAATGTACACATGCATATCTAGCCTCAACTAGGATAGTGGGGTTGGTATAAATATTTGATCGACGGGCCAGTTGGCGTGGTTGGTTAAGATACCACCTATCATGCCGCAGGTCGTGGGTTCGATTCCCATCCAGGACAAACATTTGTGTGCATTAACATGTCTGTTTGTCCTGAGTCTGGGTGTAATTATCTATATAAGTATGTATTTACAAAAAAAAAAAGTAGTGTATGTAGTATATCAGTTATCTGGTTTCCATAGTACAAGCTCTGCTTAGTTTGGGATCAGATGACCGTGTGTGAAAAATGTCCCAGGATATTATATTATATTATTATATCTATACTAATATCGATGAAATCCGACTTCGTTGGAGAAATTACCCCTCCAATTAAAAATCCCCGACGAAAAGTAATTCTAGTGTACGTCTGGTAGAGTTTGCTATAGTTATTTTAAGGACATTTTACTTTTCTATTTAGAGCAAATAAAAGTCAAACTGCAGATAATCAAAACTTTATTTACTTTTAGACATTATTTTTCAATCGTAATACAATTACGAAAAGAGATAAAAGGTGAAAAAAATTAAAAAAACAAAACTCAATTGGCCATCTCTCCCGGAATATCTGGAATAGATGGCCATAGTACTAAGGGAGTGATGGCCACACATATTTTACAGTCTTCTTGCCCTTTTCCTTGCCTTTTTCTTTTCAATAATTGCAATAATTTTCTATAATTTCCGAAGAGGCCTAACACGGCTTCAGTGTTTCGAAGAAGTAACATCTGTGTTAATCATGGATAAGTTGTCTCACAACAACGGTGTTAACATCAGTGAAGGCGGATTTAGGGCGTCCTTCACGTGTTTTGTCACTAAGACTGGTATGTCCACGCTGGAATACTAAATACATGAAAATTTTATTATATTTTATTTTTAATTTAGAACGTCCTAAATCCGCCTTCACTGAAGATAACATCGTTGCTGTGAGACAACTAATCCTCGAAGATTGTCATGTGACATATTGGAAGATAGAGACGGTATTAGGCATCTCAGGGACAACCATTCAGAAGATCTTGCATGAGGCGCTTGGTGTGAGAAAGCTAGTTTCCCGTTGGATACCGCATTTACTTTCCGATTCCGATCATAAGGCGGCCCACGTCAGATGGTGTAAGAACACTCTTCAAAGGTTCAACCGTGGAGAGTCAAATCACATCTACGACATCATCAGTAGTTACGAATCTTGGATCTATGCCTACGATCCCGATTCCAAACAACAATCCACAATCTGGGTCTTCCAAGACGAACCAAAGTCGACTAAAGTTGCTCGCTCTCGAAGCACTTCAAAGAAGATGGTAGCTACGTCGTACGTTCGTGGCGAAAACCGGTCATGTGGCGACGATAACACTTGAAGATCTTAAAACGGTTAATGCAATGAAATATACCATCAGAATCAGAATCAGAGTCTTTATTTGTAAACACAGTGTGTGAGACGATACAACGATTACATAAGTTCTCTATGTTTTGCCATTGGGCGTACAAATATTATTAGGTATAAATTACAAATCAAATTAATTAAATACTATAATATAACAATAAATGATTATTTTAAATTATAAAAAGGACTCGACTATTAAACTAGGTATATATATTAATTAAATTAAATTAAATTCTTTATTTTATTCTTATATTTCCGCATATTATAAGTAAAAATATATAGTATAATGTCGTTTTAAACTTTTAGTATAATGTTACTTTACTAAATTTTAAATAAATGCAAGGATGTCAAAGCAAGTACTATACCGTAGTTTGTTTATCACAAGTCATAAAGTTCACACAGCGCTCATCAAATGATTGAGTATTTGAAGCAGGAAAACATAGAAATTCTTGACCATCCTCCATACAGTCCTGACTTAAGCCATAACGATTTCTTTATATTTCCTAAAATTAAGAAAACGCTTCGTGGTTAAAGGTTCCAGTCCGGTGAAGAAGCAGTCGACACTTTCAAACCAGCCATATTGAATACCCCCATTTTGGAGTGGAATAAATGTTTTAATAACTGGTTCGAGCGAATGAAAAAGTGTATTAAACTACGTGGTGAATACTTTGATAAACAAAAAAAAGTACTATAAGTTTGTAGTTTTGTTTTATTTTTCTTCAAACGACAAAACTTAAAAGGCATGCCACGTAAAAGCTTTATTTAACTACCAAATATATGTTTCATTTTTGCCTAATCCATAATAGGTAGAAATAAGCCGACCGTAATAATAAGACAATAAGATAAGATGCGCGGCCTCACCAGCCTGAATACTTCCAGTCGTTAAATTCTACATTCGTCTTAGTATTTTACTTATAATAAAATGTTAGTTATTTGTAATATTGCAAATATTTGGAACATAGCGACTGACAGTCCTGTCATTAAACCCACTATTATTAGTATTGTCAGTAATAAAGCCTCGTATTCACGTCAAAAGGCGCAAACTAGCATTTTAGCTTCGTGGATTCATTTGTATGCGCGTACGTGGCCCACCGCGGCGCACGGAGAGGCTATGCACGTGTTTTTACCAAGAATGAGTTAATATTCGTGTATAGTGTGTACCGCATGCACAGCGTGCATGGCGTTGACAGCGTTGAGCTATGTGAGCGCCATATTCGAGCAGGCCACGCATGTACTAATGACGTCAATTGATGCGTAGCGTGTCTGTGGGATGCAATGGACACAATCACATACATTTTCTTGCAAAGCGAAGCGAACACTTGCGTGGCCTCTCCGTGCGCCACGGTGCAGTCTGCGCCTTCCAGGAGATGTCGAGCGAAGTTGGCCAACGTCGCCAGATATCTTGCCTCACGACCTTTTTTAATATTTCCAGACATATTGTACGACGTCGCCCTACATCTGTAGGGACACCTGTCCGGCCGTATTTTTGATTTCTTCATCTACAATCGTTTTCTTTTATTTACGTTTCTTTTCATTTTTCAATCATCAAGAACCGTCATAATTATGTCTGCTTTGCAAAAAAGTGCATGGAGCACGATGGGACACGACGACCTATGTGTAGAGGGCTTAATGTACAAAGTCGACTACTAGCACCACTTTTCCCTTTAGTAGTAATTTTTGGAACTATTCATTTCTACTCTCTTTTAATGTCTACTTTTTACAGCATATTAAAGTCTTTGGTTAACTGTGGTGGTGTCAGTATAAACGGAGCCAGCCTTCGTTTTTCTGGCGAAACCCAATGTTAAAAAAAATATGCTATGATTACGTTTTATCTTAATTTGACCTACATCTATCTTTTGAGAGTATTTTTACGAACGTACGCGAAGTCTAAATGCGATACCCAGATTACATGGAGTCCTGCCATTCTTCTCAACTCAGGCTCCCAAGTTACAGGCGATGCCTAGCTTGGGGACCACTGTTCAAACTATGTTAAATATTTTAGTTATAGTAAACATGTTCATTATAATATATTTTTAATATTTATTTTGTAACAATGCAACAATAAAATATGGTGCATCCATAGGTTGTCTTTAAAAGATCGCTTCTAGCGATAGGACCACGCATTATATCACCCGTTGTCTAAATTTATATCTGTAATTTTTATGATGTGCATAATAAAGAGTAAATATATTAAATTATATTATATTATACTAAATTATAATATATTATTAGGCGACAGTAATAGTACAGTAAAGTTATGTCAAGATGTAGTGACACATGTAGTGGTTCCCACAGCAGATAAAGACAAATAAATAACTGACAATGTCTATGATTTCTGGCTACGGCTAAACACACGTCGCTCTTTGAAATTGATTGTATAAAGCAGCAGCAGCCGTAGCTATCAAATAATAATACCTGACTCAAGCAACTACATATTCTTTCATCTGCATAAACGATTTAGCTGTCATCCTTTTGTGTCTTCCCCAAACATTGGGCTGAGAAAATATGACATCGTTACGGTCGAATCGAGCGCCGAACGTTCATTCAAATTGAGAATCCAAAAACGCATTCGTCTTTAAATTGTGTTCATTTGCGGAATGCGTTCGGAATCTTTATAAATGCGAACTTACTCGCTTTGCGATCATCTTCAAAAACGACTGGTGTAGCTTGAGCTTCCCTTCCGCCCGTATTTTTTAAAGAATCTGAGGAAAAGGGCTCTTGAAACGAATTTGCGAGGGCCATTTGATATCGGTCGTGTAATACACGTGGGTTGTATAGAGCCCTTTACGTGTATTCTTATTCACACGCAATGAGCTACGTTTTCATATCTGAGATGAAAATATCGCTGGAGTTGTTAATGCCGCTATATGTTTTATTCTAAGGTACAATTTCAAACTTTTTAACTAAAGTAAACTTCTGTAATTTTTGGACACAGATCAAGGTGTTTGAAAGCTTTTGATACCTAAACAACGATATGGTCTAGATAGCAAAAAGTTGCAGACCACTATAGTTAGACCCACTATTATACCGGTGGTGAATAGTTATTCTGTACATACATACGTATATATAATACATACTTTACTACTTTTACTATTAGTCTTACCTCAAAACACCCAACACCACATCACACACCAAACATTTTGTGGTCACTGGTATCAACGTCTCTATACAAATCCCCTTTTTCCACCAAAATGAAGAAATCACAAGGAATAATAAGGCGTCGCGATGGTTATGAGATAGATATGTTCCACCTTTCAGCCCTACACAATAGGTCCTCTTGAACGCTTTATTTGAACCGGTAAAGGTCTCACACGTCAAATTTCACATCCTGAATAGAACTCCCCTCACCACGGAATCCGGAATCTTTATAAATAGTTTTGCGAAGACGGTGTTTAATTTAATGGAAATCCGGGTCTCGAAAGTTGGATGCCGTGAAGTCAAAGGATTGTGCGCAGTTCCTGAATTCGTGTTTGATTTAATTACGACGCATTTGATTACGGTTGGGTGTTAAGAGGATTTTGATTGAGTGTTTAGTTGGTCATTGGTTTTTCTTGTAACCATACTTATGTATCTATAGCCATCTTGTAGAAAAAGAAGTGGAATCTAGAGGGTTAAAAATAAAGACATATCAAAATCAAAATCAAAATCAAAAGTCATTTATTCAAACTAGGCTGAGAATCAGCACTTTTCGAACGTCAAAATTACATAAGACAGTCCCCCAAAACGCCCGCCCTTCACCACTTCCTAGTGCTTTAGCTGAGGAGAAGAAGTGGCGCAACAAACTCTTCAGCAGCACAGCTGTCTGTTCAGTTAAATAAAAAATTTAAAAAAATATATATATTCTATACAACACTGTGCAAATTACATGCAAGTACATTACGCAACACAAACATTAAATTAAATTTAATTATTTGCTATAAGTCAGCTAGCACACGCCAATATACTTAAAAAAAGAAGAAAAAAATCGAAAAATCGAAAACTATACTCAAGCAGAATCAAAATACAAGACTAAAAACGTAAGTAGAACTTTATACCTATATTAAAAGCCTCCAGTAATAAAGGGCGTGCCCACTTACATATAGCCGTAACTCGAAGTCACAGATGATAAACTAGGACCATCGAAGTAAAAAATACGAGTTAAATTACTAATAACAAAACAAAACCAAGGTCAGCAAGACGACCAGTCACCACAAGCAGCACCCGTTCACGAGCATAACGCAAAGATCAGCCATTACCCCCCTCGCCATATTTGAGGGAAGGAGGCAACCCGACCCCCGACGCTACCGCAAGCAGTGACATCTAGGGAGCATGACGAACCTGCTGCCGGTTGCTCAGACAAGAATAATTATGATCAATTGTCGAGGTCACTAGCTAACCACATATTGCAATACCACTCATAAAAAAACATTGTAATGAGTAGATTATGTCAATGATAAATAAAAATAAAATTAAAATAAATTGACCTTTACAGTCAAAGAAAATAAATAATTATATGAACCCATATAACCTGTCAGTAGGTAAGCTAATTCTGGAGAAAGAACATAAACATTGTCTTAAGTTAAACACAGCGACCAACTATTCTTATCGTTTAAGTAATCGTTGATCTTTGGCTTTAAACGCATTGTAAGGCAAATCTAGCAAAGAAGAGGGTAGCTTGTTATAAAAGGATATACCAAGCCCAACATATAACATATGGGTAAGTAAAGGTTTTTTGATGATAATTTATTGTAATTTGTAATAATTAGAGCGTTGAATAATAATAACTAATATGTTGGAACGAATAAAAATAACATAATTTTGATAATATTAATCATGTACGTTGACGATATGGTTCGGTAGATTAGTGATACTTATTGAACCCTACCGATTACTGAAAATTGTTAGAGATTGGGGCAATGGTCTAATAAGTACCTAACACGGTGATTAAGATCAGTGAACAGGCGGAAAAATTATGGGTAGGTAGTTAAAATCTTGAATACTTTTGTCTATGAGTTGTTCTGTACAAAGCGCAGGGTAGCCAAAGGCTATATAATGAGTCTAATAGATATTTACAAATGTACGATCTCTTACAAAAACTCAAAGAAGAAAAATACTGTGTAAATAAAACACATATTTATTTTCTTTCATGCTGAGCTGCTATCTACGTTAACATCAACATCAAAAGTATTTGTTTTTATAGCAAACAGTTTCTCTTGCTGTAGTCGCCAATTAGTTCTTTCACAAACAACATACTGAGAGCAGTTCTTTACATTTTTCACGAGCACAAAATTACAGTTGAACAAAATGTAAACAAAGAACTCTTAACTGTGTAAGTGGTTCGTACTGTAAGGCACTTATTTTGAGCTTGAACGAACGATAAGTATGCACATTGTACTAATTAAAATAGTCTCTACCAAAGACTGGGGAGGTATTACACAAAAGTACACTTTTACAGTAAATAAAGTCGCAAATGAGTAGTATCTTTGTGAGAGGGTACTTGTCACTTGAGTATTTTTGTTGAGTAAGATTTCTTCATATTTAATGAGCCCGTTATTTCAGAGCGTCTGTCTGCCGTCTGATCTTGTCATCTAATGGAAGTAAAATATCCAAGAGTTCTGAATAAGTCAAACAATATGTCCTGTTTTATTATTTACCTGTGATCTTGACTGGTAAAAATAACAAGGCTTATACGTCTGTGTTTTTAAAATGCTAAGGAAAAATAAGCTCCAATTTTATAGGTAACCGTACGGTATTTTATTCTCCATATTTATTAAATTTACACTTTTTATAGATTTTAGCAAAGCATTCGATATGCTCCGTAGTGATACACTTTTTGACAAGTTGTCTCGAAATGGGACCACAAGGGCCACTATTGGAATTATTAAAAAACTATCACACAAACAGTTACATCACGTTCAAAATACAAAATGAGTACCTATCAAATGTCTATCCACGCAAGGAACGGCCCAGGGTTCAATAAGTATAGGTCCGACAGGATACTTACTTTATATTGATGATATGAGTAATGCTATAAATTCAGATTCTGTATACCAATTTGCAGACTACGTGTCATAGTAAGTGATAAGACGTCGACGTGTCCGTTGTGTATTTTGGTCGCTAATAAAAACATCCTTAATGCTCAAGTATCCCTACAACGTAGCTTCGATCAAAAATGTGTAAATGGACTCATGCCATAGATTAGTAAAAAACGCATCAAAAACTAATATTGTTCCTACCTACCTACAGTTACAGCACACGAACATTCTT
Organism: Dicycla oo; assembly: GCA_948252095.1. Classification (NCBI taxonomy): domain Eukaryota; kingdom Metazoa; phylum Arthropoda; class Insecta; order Lepidoptera; family Noctuidae; genus Dicycla; species Dicycla oo. Next base: position 11,938,166 of record OX411713.1, on the reverse strand, counting down.
GCCTTCATAACTCGCCAAAGACTTGCAAATGGCCGTTATTAGAAGTCTAATAGTTAATAGCCCATTCTGTTCGGGCCCGCACAAAGATTACGTATGCAACAAACTGAGGAAAACTTATAAACTAGATAAACTTATCATACTACAATATAAACTTCTTAAAAAAAACGCAAGAATTTTATAATATGACTCGGTTCTCAACTACGGACTCAGCAACTTTGGGAGAACTTATCATACATACTTGACAGATATCTAAAAATGCAAAAAAGAAATAAACATAAAAAATAAATTGGGCATGTGTAGTCCAGACATTGCTTGGTTACAGCCTTTGACCGTAGCAAATGTGATTTAGAAAAGCAAGTCGCATCCTCTCCGCTTCACTCTGAAAAGATACAACTTTAGAATGCTGTATTCATTTATTTTAACTAACCATTAAAGCTACAGAGATGAACGGATTACAATTTTATTTTGACTTTTAAAGGCAAATAGCTAAATTACATACATGAAAAAATTATTCTGTTTGATCAGCATCAGTAATCAATTGAAAACAGAATTTTCCACACAAATTAATAAAAAAAAAAAAAATTAAAAAATCAAAAACCCGACTGCGTAAAAAGTGGACTTTAAAAAGAAGGAAACAAGATTACCTATTTTATTTTTTACGCAGTCCGGTTTTTGATTTTTAAAGGAGATGGCCAAAAACTGCCCCAAGCTGTACATAATTGAAAGTATTACAATTAATTAAATTAAAATAAATTTATAATATATATATTATAATAACATAATAACATTTCATAGCAGTGTCTGAATAAAATAAAAGAATCGTCTGCGATTTTATCCTTTCAATTTCACTTTAAAGTATCTTCAATGTTGCCATTTAATAATATCAATGCTTTGAAGAAAAAGAGAATGATATTCATAACAAAATATTTATTTAAATATATTTTTGACCGTGTCATCCATCAAACCAACCTTCTCTTAATTTATAGATCAAAAGTTAAAGTGCACGTATCCATAGTATATTGTAATACAGTAACTTCGTGTGTTAGAATATTGACATAAAGTATTACTTGACTTAATTACTTACTAGCAACACTCAATGAATCCGTCAAAATGGCAAATGTCAAATGTCAAAACTGTCATTTCAATCACGCTTCGCTCGTGCTGTTTGATACTCGTAGTAGTTTGCTTTGTAATTGTGTTAATATTTTATTTCACCTTTATTTTATTATGTCATAGCCCCACGCGAGTGTTCTACTAATTAAAATACAAATGCTGCCAACAAATTGTTTTGCAGTTTGGCAGGTGCTATGTTAAAGTAAAACTATGTATCATTATGGATGAAATTAAAAAAAAAACGGTGGTAATAACCTAATAAGTAAGGAAATGGACCTTCTATAATCATTTTTTAACTGTGGTATCGCTATTATAGAACGGAACCAGGCGGCAAATGGTGTTTACCATTTTAAGAGATCGCATTAAATCAAGAAATACTCCAAGACGTGAGTGTGTATTAATATTAGGATATTGGTATAATTGTATAGCTGGAAACTGGACTGTTGGATGTTGTATATTATGATAATCCTTTGGTGCTTGGGATAGGCGAGATACCATCTGCATTTCTGGATAATGTACTAGTAAAATGTAAATAATGTATGTGGTTTTATTGTGTCTAATTTACCTACCTATGCTACAAAAAAAGTTTGGCAACTGCTGTGCCAGTTTTTCCAAGTTATTACATGATATATTCTAATTACTTACATACACCTCAACCTATTTAACTTTCACGAATGTATAATTTTATGAATGAATTGTGAAATCATGATGAAAACTGAGTGAAAAAATCAACTTTTTCAAACCTTCATAACTTTATTCCACGACAGCATAGTTATATGTAACTTATAATTCTTAATTATTGAAAATCTGTCCTATTGAATGACTGAAATTTCATCTCTGTACCTTCTGGGGCACAGGCCCCAACAATTTTTGGCCATCTGCTTTACTTTTTTCATTTTAAACTTTTTAGTTAGGAAGGATTATTTTTCTCTCACTGTCTTTTGTAACGCTTTAGGTAAAGGTCATCAAAATTATATTTCAAAGCAATAAGATTTTGGGTTTGTCCCTCGATTTTTTTTTTAAATTATACTTGAGAAGGAACTTCGTCTCTGACGAGGGTCCCTCGACCATACACGTCTTTTTAATCATTTCTCATTACACATTACACTTAAACATATAATTTGTATATATTTTTGTAGTCACCTTTTAAAACCCTTCTTCATTTGGATAGGACTCGATTAGGTTTGGGAGAATGTTTTCATTGAAAACATACATTTTGGCGCCAAACATCCGCCATTTTGATTTTTATAATTTTAATATAACCAGTGACACTCGTGCAATAAAGACCAATCTAACGATATATCATTTATCAAAATCGCTTAAGCTGTTTAGGCTACAGGAGGTCACAATGAAACGGACATACATACATACATATAGGTCAAAAACATAACCCTCCTTTTTTGGCTTCGCTGCAGTCGGGTAAAAAGGCACACGAAGCACATAATAAACAGAATCGTGCGCATTCTAATAACATTAAAATTTAATTGTTGGTACTTTCTCGCAAACTATGAAACACGAACAATTTCATTACTCATTTTAATAGCCAATAAAGTTCACGAAATTTATAGCGACTATTACGTGTGGGGAATCAACTGCGACCGTACCGCACAGTATACTGTATCCTACAGGTTACCAAATCCTACTCATTAATAATGGAACAGACCTTTAAACTTTAATAAGGTCCTCGTGTGCAGGACTCTATGAGTAACGATCTCAATTTTACAATTTTCCCTTACTTTGCCTCGTAGATATACTGGACGGACGAGGCGCGATTAAAGCAGTTTTGAAGTTACGATATGTACGGGAAGTTGGTGAGTGTGTATGAAGATGGCTGTATGATGTGTTCGTGTGTAGATTACTTAAAATGATATGGTTGTTTTATTGCTGTTCCGTATCAAAATAGCTGTAGATCGTGCAACATTAAAGGGAATACTTATCGTACTACGTGATTGTAGATATATAGATTTCTTTAAATATAACATAACATTATGTACCTAACGTAACATACATAAAGTGTACCTATTATACACCCACATTTCGCCAGTCATGTTTAAAGTCCCATGTAGTAATAGCAGGCGAGCCTATTGCCATCAATGGGGCACAAATCCGAACTCCGGGCAGATACGGAGAAATTCCTGATTGAAAAACCCAATAATACTCGTACTTTGCTCGACCTGGGAATCGAACACAGGACCTCATGCTCAGCAGTAGCGCTGGGGACCACTAGACCAACGAGGCATTATTGATCATTTTTGAAAATTAGTACTCATGTTTTTAGAGATATGAATGAGTAATTTTTTTTTTCTTTTTTTTTCCTTTTGGCTTCGCACGGTTTGTGCATTTAGCCAATGTCAAGTTTATAATTATTAGGTTGGGGAAAAAGTATACTATTATTTCAGAAATAAAGTTAGGGAAACGAAAATATTAGTATGAATAATTTAACGGGATTTAGGATAGGACGGATATAAGATCAGTGTTGGGGTACGTAGCAAGGTGTCGGAGGAGAAACAAATATTTATGATGAACACTGTTTATTGTCCCACTATCAAACTGTTCTTAGTGCTAAAATGTTATTAAAATGTTAATGAATACACCCGGCTAACGCGGTAGACAAAAGTGCACTGAATCTAATATAAAATAATAAGTAAAAAGTAATAAAATTAGGTCAACGCGCCACGCCGATATTGCTAACTAAGGTGTTCGGTGAAAACACCGAACAATCAGTATATTTATAAAGGTGAAGATAGTAAATAATGAGCAAATTATAATGAGGAAAATTTACAACTTAATATTATTTAAAGTGATGAATGAGACTATACAGTTATATACAAGAAAGCTATTTGTGCAAAGTAAAGAAAGTATTGAGGTAGGAAGAGGAACACGGAGGGACAAGAGGTTACTGAGAAAAGAAGAACGGTCATATAAGGGACAGGAGATGAATGAGTAATATTTATAAATGCAAGGAGCTTTATTAAAAAGTTTGGGTAGCATGTGAGTCAAGGTTACATAATTTTTAGGGGTTGAAATTATGCAGGGGTTGGTATAAGCAGGGGTCGTGCCATAAAATACTTCGGTAATTACTTTTATGATTTTCATTACGATGTTTTCTGTTAAGCGCAAAATGTGGATAGAATTTTTAACAGATTTTTATTATGTAGTTAGAACATCAAAATTATTTGAAGTTATTAATGATAGCCTGTGTTTCCAATTAAAGTATGTTCACTGTCACAAAAAAAGCGTTGACGTATGAGTTTTTTGATGTCATCTAATAATACTTTATTAATAAAGATATTTCCTTGTCCTAATAAATATTATGAAAAATCATCATTTCCACATCTTTCCTGTTTTTGTTTTTTCCGCTTCTAATTTAGAGTCAGGCTGCTCACAGAAAAAATATTGCCTCATAAATCCACCAAATTGATCACGTCAATCCATATCTTCCTTGTCGACTGTTAAAAAAACTATTTCTATCACAATAACAATAAAGAAGCTAACAAAATGGTCATTATAGCTCATAGGGCGCTTATAACGCGGTCTGAGTTATATTGCTCGGCGAACGACAGATTGCTCACATTACAGTAACGAATTGCCCCAGACTGGCCTGGAGGTGGATGAACTTATAATATTGCTCAACTATGTACATGGTAATCTGTTTACAATTTTGTTGTGGATTTTAGTTTGACGTTTTTCTGTAGGTAAACTAGTACCAGCAACGTCACTGACTTAAAAAAAGAAGGATGTTATGCATTCGGCGAGATGTTTTGTACTGTTGTAAGATAGATCATCTTTAAAAAAAGTAAATTAAAAAATCAAAATCCTAGGTCTTTATTGTTAATTTTAAGAAGATGCCTTCGACTGCATGAGTTTAAATCATCTTGTTTTCATATTTTTTTAAAGTTCATATATAGGCAGTCGGGTTTTTTGATTTTTAAATTTTATTTTTTATTTTACACGTTTTAGTTATTTGGATCATTTTTCTCTCACTGTATTAAAAGTACTCGTAACGCTTTAGGTAACGATAGTTAAAATTATCTTTCAGCAGTAAAATTCTGGGTTTGTCTAAATTCTCGATTTTAAGAATTATTTACCTATTGAATTTAATTTAAATAATTAATATGGACCCCTCAACGGGTGGAGGCCTCCTCCATTTTGCTCCACGTTTGTCTTTTCTTTGCCTTTGTGATCCAATTTTCACCGGCTTTTCTTATTATTTCATCAACCCATTTTTCTTTCGGTCTACCTCTTTTCCTTTTGTTTGTTGGTCCTTGCCAGTTAGTTAATTTCTGTGTCCATTTTTGCTTGTCCATACGTGCAATATGACCCGCCTATTTCCATTTTAATTTTTGAGAATGTTCCAAAGCATCTATTATTATAACAGACAAACGTGGAGCAAAATGGAGGAGCCTCCACCCGTTGGGAGGTCGATATTAAAATACATAAATGAAATTGTAAAATGTTTTGAAAATGGAATTTATTTAATATTTTAGAAATGATTTTATTACTTTAGAAATTGTTATGCGATTGTAACTTTATAATCATAATATGAATTGTAATAATTTTGTTATTTTATGAATGCACATTTATGTAATAGTAATCTTAAGATATATTTGTTTTCATTCATTCATTATGGAAATAAAGAGGCTATTATTATTATTTTCACGTTAATAAGACCGTTTACGATTATATAAGAACATTATCACAGCTTTATTATAAGTTTTGAAAATTAAAATGAGAGTGGTTACTAACCAACTTTAAATCTATAAAGATCCTAAATGGTCATTCAAAATTAAAAATTACGTATATTAGAGAAACCTAAAGATGATTTTCAAAGACCTATCCAATGATACCCCACTTGACATAGTTTGATAACTTTTTTTTCTTTTTCACAATAAGGCGTCTGGTGGGCGCCATATTGAATTTTGATTACTATCATGTCTTTAGTGACACTAACAAGATTAAGACAAATCGATTGACGTAAGAATCATCAAAATTGACCTTTGCATTTAGTGTCTAGAGCGCCACAAAAGAACAAACATACATACATAGGCTGATAAACACATTACCCTCTTTTGTGTCTCGCAGTCAGGTAAAAATGGGATAAGTCGCTTAAAAACTTAACACGTTCATTTGTTGTTGTATTATTTTGAAACAATTGGGTTTCATTTAAAGTAAGTTTTATTTTGCTCTCTTTTACATGGACCAATGAAACCAAATATTTCCTTATTTGTAAGTGGTCATGTAAATGTAGATGGGTGTCCATCTTTACATACCGAAACTCCTCCGTGCCTCGGGAAGCACGTTAAGCCGTTGGTCCCGGCTGCCATTCGTGGATCTTTGACAGTCGTTACGGGTCGTCAGAAGCCCGAAAATCTGACAATCAGTCTTACCAAGGGGTATCGTATTACCCAATAACTGGGTTGTGGAGGTCAGATAGGCATTCGCTCCATGTAAAATACTGGTATTCAGCTGCATCCGGTTAGACTTCAAGCCGACCCCAACATAGTTGGGAAAAGGCTAGGCAGTAGACTCAACGTAGGTATGTAATACCGATTACCGAATTGAACAAATTGATTAAGTATGATAGCTCAATAGAATGAAAGACAAAACAGTTTAGATAAAAGTAACTACATATACGTAATGTATACATATGTGTAAAGGTGTAAAAACATATAACTTTAAAAACTTTAAGAGGTGCTTTAGAGCTTCGAGCTGAATAACTTTTACTACGACACCAACTTTGAAATCACGTAAAATAAAAACATCTGTCCAATTATGACACAGATACGTTACTGCCGTGCGTTTTGTGAAGACTCGAAAGCGTCCCAATTGGGGCACATTGGGGTATTGTCTTTAGTCCGCGTCAAGCAAGGCGACGAATAATAAAACACAACCCTCTTTTTTTGGGACTTGAGCACGACCAGATTTTAAACGCTAGTTACTATGAACGTAACACAATATCTTGTGTATAATATTAATATCATTGCATCTGTCCCATACAGTTTAGAACAGTAGATATTAAACTTTAGTATGGAACAGCTGATTATCTAACCTAACCCTTATATTCATATGTCACACGGTAAAGTTTGCAAACCTTTTCTTTTTATGTGCCCCCAAAAAGTGACCACCATGTCCATCAAATTCCATTTATATACGTTACACGTCTATGTTTGGTTCACAGAAATTCATATGTTTATCAAATTTCAACTAAATCGGCCCATTAAATTCGGAGCAAATTGGCTGTGACAGACGTACAGACAGACAGACAGACACATGAGTTATAAAAGGTAAAAAGCGGAACCCTTATAGGAAGGATTCCGCTTTTTCCTTTTGAGGTACGGAACCCTAAAAATGGGAATACTAAAGTTCCTCTTTCTATGGCATTTTTGTATGAATTTTGTTTGGACAGGACTACATCTGTCGGGTCAGCTAGTTTCATAATACAAAAGACATATTTTATACACTGTATTAACATTAAACAACACAGCGTTCTCTATGAAACTCCATCCCTCACTAAAGCTCGCCCTTTATCAGAGAATCAAAACAGCATAGAATACCAACTAAATAACAAAGGACTCAATGAAGAAACTATTCGACGAATGCAGCCAAAAAGGCAATATAATAATTAATAGCTTAAGTCCACTAGCCGACGTCCACTTTAGCACAGTGTAAAATAAACAGTAGAGCAACTATGAACAAACGTTCGAGACGACCCAACCTAGAATGTGGTAAGACAGTAGCTATCACATCGATATTATGTAGGTGGTAAGGTACGTGGGTTATTCTAGTATCCGTTAACTATGGTATTATATATTAGGTCTTTACCTATGAAATGGCCGATTAGTGTGCAGAAAGTTAGTCATTTTTATATAAAATATTTTTTTTATTTCTATCAATCAAAATATACATCCATGCTATCGTTGCATCTCTGAGTTGTCGAAATTTTGGAACAAATAGAAGTCTGGTGGCGCAAGGTCTGGTGAGTACGGTAAATGACGCAAAACTTCCAACCCTAGCTCTTGTAGCTTAGAGACCGTCTGTTGTGCCATATGAGGTCGAACGTTGTCGTGTAGGAGCAGCGGGAACGAGCGAATAACCAAGGCTGGCCGGAGATTTGCGAGCTTCTCCATCATTGTGTCCAGTTCCTCACAGTACACACCCGGAGTAATGCTGGTGACATTTGGTAAGAAGCTGTGATGAATTATACCAGCACTAGACCACCAAACAGTGAACATGACTTTTTTAGGGGTAAGTTTTCGTTTAGGGCATTGCCTAGGCGCTAAACCAGGGTCTAACCAATATGACGACCGATTACAATTATCAAAAAGAATCCATTTTTCATCACAAGTGACAATGCGTTCAAAATCCCTTCGTTTTTGTGTCTGTTTAGCAACGCAAAGAATACCTTAACGCGCTCGTCGCATTGGCGATCGTTCAGTTATGAAGCATCAAGATTTTTTACCTTGCTAATTTGACGCAAATGAACCAATATAGTTTTGATGCTAACGTTGAAAGCTGCTGCTAACTCAGCCGTAGATTGATTATTGTCGGCTTCCACGACCGCCTTCAATTCGTCGTTGCTGACTTTAGGTTTCGGGTGACCAAGGGGTTCATTTTGTAGATCATAATTTCCATGTCGGAAGCGTTCAAACCAATAACGAGTCGTGCGTTCGTTTGTAGTGTTCACTCCGTACACGTAATAATGTTGCGAGCCGTTTGTACCGCGACGGAACTCGTATTCCATAATTACTCGTATTTTTATCGTGTTCATATTGATGAAAAAGATACAAATTCAGTGAAGACAAATCACTAATCAATAAACAAATGTCTGAATTTGAAAATATAATTCTATATTTTTAAAATAAAATTCATTTGAATTTAGAATTTATTGCCGGCCATACATTAATTACGTTTCAAATGGCCGGTATTGTAAAACGGCAACTTCATAGGTAAAGACGTATTATTTACATAAATAGACAGCTATTTTGATCTGTAGCATCAACTCGATCAGATTGACAACTAATTTTACCGGATCGAACTGATGCCAGATTCACCTAACAATTTGTGTAGTACACGTTATTTAACGCATGAGACAGCCCTAAAGCTCCAATGCCCTTGTCGCTAAATAATAACAGCCGCACGGATCGATCGAAGCTTAAGCTACGCTTGGCGAGGTAAGTACATACGTGGATGGGCGAACGAGCCGTCTGGTCCTGGCTGTCATTTGTAGATCTTTAACAATCGTTACGGGTAGTCTGAAGCCCAAAAGGGGTCTCGTGTTACCCAGTAACTGAGTTGTGGTCGTCTGCATCCGGTGAGACTGGAAGCTGACCCCAACACGGGAAAAGCCTAGACAGATTGATTTTTTGTGAGGGTGATTATTACAAGAATAGCCCAATTGAGCTACTGTTTCATACTTCTACTGTGGCTATAGTACGAGATGCGGTCACCGGTAGAATTTATAGAGGAATTATTATTGAAAAGCTCCCTTGGTTTTGGACAAATTGTCGAGTGTTGCGAGGCGACGGCGACCATCGTGTAAGGACACCGGGTTTATTGTTTACTGTTGTAGTTATGATTTTATTAGAGGGAGCATAGGTATAGGTATTGTGATATTGTGATGATAAATAATATTTTAATGTGGTGCTTTGAAATTGTGTTTGATTTTATTGGAATTAGAAGTGTTAGAACTTGCTTTGGTTGAAACTAGATTATAATAGAGTGTGAAGTATAATAGTTTGAATTTGATACTGGGACATGTGGATAGAAAAGTAGAGAATATAGATGTTATTAACAAACTGTATAAGATGGACAGCTTTGAAATATGTTGTACTAAAGATGTCGATACTAGTCTGTACATATGCTGTTGTTATCGTAGTCCTTATGACAATAATTTTGAACATTTTATGACTCGTATGGAAAAATTGCTGGAGCATTTATTCAATAGGAAATGCATTATATGCGGAGACTTTAATATTGATTTACTTTTAGATAATAAGAAACGCACTGAATTTGTTAGTTTATTAGCTTGTTATAATTTTAGGTATCTTGTTGACGCTGCAACTTTTATTCGAAATGACTCGTATTCGTGCATCGACAATATTTTGACAAATCTGCCTGAACATTTTGTAAAGGAATGTGATGTAGACCATAATGGTTTGGCCGATGGACATGGAGGCCTTTTAGGTAAATTTTGTTTGGAATCTCTGACTTGCAGCTCAAGTAACTACAACCAGCAGTTTGTTATAAATAAAAGAGTGTTCAATTCTAATAACAGCTCATATTTTAAACAGGGAATTTTGACACACAATTGGAACAATATGGGAATTAATACATTCATACAAAAGTTCTCGGATATTTTTAAAACTAGTTATAAAAAAAAGAAACGTAAAATTAATTTTATAAAGAGTACAAAACTAAATTGGGTCACCAAAGGTGTAAAAGTATCTAGTAAAATGAAACGCTTTTTATGCTCTTATAATGGAAATAGTCTTGAAGCTAGTATTAGGAATTACAAAAAAAACTATATTAGAATTTACAGAAGGGTAATCACGAAGGCCAAAAAAATAACGGTTGGGGAAAAAATTAATAATTCAACAAACTCGAGTAAAGAAATCTGGCAAATTGTTAACAAATGTACAAATCGTTCAAAAGTTATGCACACAGAATCACTCCTACTTAAAATTGACGGAAAAATAGTTGATGATCCCCAAGAAGTAGCTAACACCTTGGTGAAACTTTTTGATAACACAAATAAATGCGTTACCGGTAAAAATACTAATGAGGAAGGGATTTTATTACTTGAGCAAAGTACACAGCGGGTTGAAAATGAACTTTGTTTTACTCTTACTACTCCAAACGAAATTTGTGATATTGTCAAAAAAATGGGTAATAAACGTTCGTGTGGATATGACGAAATTCCCATATCTGTCATTACAGATCATTTAAATATTCTTGCCGAACCGTTATCTTGCTTCTATAATAAGTGCATCACTGAGGGAGTTTTTCCGGAACAACTAAAAATTGCCAAGATCATACCGATCCATAAAAAGGGCTCAAAGACTGATCCCAAAAATTACAGGCCTATCTCTTTGCTGCCAGTGCTTTCAAAGATATTCGAAAAAATAATAAAATCTCGACTCTTACTTCATATTAACTTAAACAAAGTCCTACATCGAAGACAATTTGGATATCAAAAAAATGTTGGCACACAAGACGCTATATATACTCTGGTTAATGATGTTGTCGATAAAATGAATGAAAGAATGAAAGTAGCTGGTTTGTTTCTAGATTTGAGTTCGGCGTTTGATACAGTTGATCACGATTTACTTATAGCTAAATTAAACCACTACGGAGTTAGGGGCAAAGCCTCCCAACTTCTGTTATCCTACCTAAAAAACAGAAAAATGTTTGTAGAAATCAGTGAGACACAAGATGGACAACGACAAACGTATAAATCATCCCTTTATAATATAAGTGCCGGTGTGCCGCAAGGATCGATACTAGGTCCTATATTGTTTATTTTGTTCACAAATGATTTAATAAATTATATAAATAAAATTCTACCCGACATACAACTTGTGGTTTTTGCGGATGACACGAATGTCATAATTGGGGCAAATGATACAAAAGAACTTGCAGATAAAGTTAATGCCGCTATATCTTATCTGTATTCATGGTTTACTGTAAATAAATTAAAAATTAATAGCGCAAAGACCAAGGTAATTTTATTCAAAACAACTGCCCGAAATAAAGACACTATGACCATACAACTAAATGATGACAATATTGAACTCGTGAGAGAAACTAAATTCCTGGGAGTAAACATAGATGACTCACTAAATTGGAAAAAAGAATTAGCCGCCATTGATGCATCTATATCATCCGCGTGTTATGCATTAAGAACCCTTAGAGACGAAATTGACATTGAGCATTTAAAAATCGTATACCACGCACTAATTGAATCTAAATTAAGATACAGTATACAATTCTGGGGAAACAGCTATAATTATAATTGTCAACGAGCTTTTGTCCTTCAGAAAAGAGCTATACGTACCATTGTCCGTATCTCACAAAGAGAGAGTTGTCGTCCGCATTTCTTAAATTTAAAAATCCTTACAGTTCCCAGTCTCTACGTTCTGGTCCTTCTTACTAATTTAAAAAAGTACATACATGAATATGAGACTGATGAGGAAAGACTAGTCAGGGAGAGTACACGTAGGAAAGACTTGAGGAATAAGATAAGTCCTCATTTTAACATTGTGAAACATAGTTCACAATATCAAGCAGTGCACTTATTCAATAGGTTACCATTAGAATTAAAAAGCTTAATCTATACGTCTTCATTTAAAACAAAGCTTCAAGCATTCCTACTGGATAAATGTCTCTACTCCGTTGACGACATGTAAGATTGAGATATTATAATTATGTTACTGCTGCGCCGACTGATATTTTTTTGTCCTTTTTGTTGTTGTCACAGACTTTAATTTTAAAATGACCTAAGTATTTAAAAGCGGACATGAATAACAATTTAATAATTTCATTGCATTTTTGTTTATTTTTTGATCATGATTTTAATTTGTATTTTTTGTGTGATTATAATTTTTATTGTTAATGTTTAGTTATGAACTTATGACTTATGAATGTGTTATTTATACTTATGCCATTATTATTATTTATTTTTTATTATTATTATTATGATTTCAAATACAATGTAAATTGTTTATGAATAAAATTGAATTGAATTGAATTGAATTTGAAACCACACTATGGCATCATTCCAAGATATTTTAACCGACTTCAAAAAAGGAGGTTCTCTATTCGACCCGTATGTAAGTATGTAAGTTTGTATGTCTGCGATTTTCTTAAAAGCTCATGACCCAATTTTCTAGCGTGAACCATCCTGAAAGTATGTAGTACTTTCAGGATGGTTTTAGTATATAATACATTAGGTAATTAAACTTATGTACGAAGTTATATACATAAATGTACTGTATCTCCGGCATTTCTAAGCGGATTTTGACGATTCTTCCTTTCGTTCGTCTTGGGCTTATGTAATTGTATATTCATATAAAAAGTAAAAACCGACTGCAAAAACCTAAAACGAATAAAATAACATTCATAAAAAAAAAACTTAACAGCTTCTGAAGTCGGTATCTTCTATTCTTCAATGTCAATACACTTTAGCTTGGCACCGACTTCAGAAGCTGTTAAGTTCTTTTTATGAAAGTTATTTTATTCGTTTTAGGTTTTTGAAGTCGGTTTTTACTTTCTTAAAGCAAATTTATAATTCGTTGCACTTCAATATAAAATTCAGAACTTCTACGAAATATTATGAATAATGATTGTGTTTACTTAAATAAAATAAATCATCATCTGCCTAGCCTTTTCCCAACTATGTTGGGGTTGCTTCCAGTCTAACCGGATGCAGACAACCACTATTTTATATGGAGCGACAGCCTATCTCACCTCCACAACCCAGTTACTGGGTAATACGATACCCCGATAGACTGGTTGTCAGACTTTCGAGCTTCTGACGACCCCTAACGACTGTCAAAGATCCGCGAACGACAGCCGACCTTTCCGAGGCACGGAGGGGTCTCGATATGTAAAGATGATCACCCATCCACTGAGCAACGGATCGATCGATCCGTGCGGCTGTTATTATTTAGCCACGAGCCCCGCTTACATAAAATAAATATAGGGCATTGCAAATGTTAAATTGTATTGTTTTAAAATATCCTTTACTCATATATTTTGCAGTAAGAACCTACTTTTATTTCTCATAAGTTACAACTTCAGTAATTTCCAGTTCAGTGTGAAAACTAAACTGTGTACAGTTGTAACATTGTTTGATTTCAAAGCAAATAACAGAAAGCTTACAGAACGCTGAAGATATTGTGCTGTGCTGTCATGTTACGTGGACGAACCGGTTTGCTTTGTGTCTGTTTTGTTGTTCTCAGTCTTGGAACATGATGATTTAATGTTTTACTTTATACGTCGAGACTGGGGAATAAGCAAAAATATAATGTCATGTTTAGAAAAATGTGATTCTTTTTTTTAATATCAGACATTCTTTTTCTGAAAATAGGAAGTGATTAAATGTTAATTTACATATAGGTAAGTAGATACTCGTACTAGTTTGAGAAAACCATTTAAATGGACATTATTATTTTAAAGGCTTGCTTTTTTTCAGTTTGACTTTTATTGACTAAAATTAAAATATATACGATGTGTAAACTATCTGGGTAGACGATGACCAGTACCTTAATTGCGTAATACACTAGCAATCGGAATCGGTTTCATTTTGACAGTCCAACAACAATCATTACCTTGTTGAGCAGAAACAATTTTGGAACGTATGAAGCAATGGATTAGCAATTTGCTTCAAAGTGATTCTAGTTCTGATCGACAGTGTGTTACGCAATTAGTGTGCTGGGTTAGGACAAAGGATAACTTTTATATCGGTAGTACGTTGCATGCATGCAAGACGGTATTCTGTTCACGACAAGACCTTGAAAAAAGTACTAGGCTTGCATGAATTCACGATAGTATTTCAATGATTAGTATTATCCTACTAACAGGATTTAACACATGGGATACTTTGTGGATGAAATTATTCCCGTTCGTCCCACCAATGGGACGACGGCAGAGCAGTGGGACGAATGGGAATACACGTCCGTAATTAAATAACTAAATATTTATTTATACAAAAAAAAATGTTAAACTTAACTAAATCTTCCAAAAAACTTAATTAAGGAATACTAGCTTGCTTAAATATAATATTTCTGATCAACTGAAATGTCCTTTAGGGCGTTTTTCTCCTAATCATTTACATAAAAAAGTCTCCTTTACCTACTGTCCATCAAACTTTCAATTATATGAAATATGAGCACTGTACACCCCAACATCATTATAAACCATACACATTCGATATACCTGCTACAATGTTCACCCTAATCAATGTTCCGAGGGAACAATAACGTGTGGTCATCCTCCTTTGGACGAAATTCAATAAATTCGGACAGCTAGGGTGCTCCATCGCCGTCAACTGGAAAATTTTGAATCGCCAACAGCGACCACGCAATGAGGGACAGCCTTTTGTCCGCGAAATTGCCTTATTTCTTGGTGCACCTAATAAGGGTTTTCTGGAACTATCAATTTGAAATTGTAATTGAGTCTCTTTGTAGTCTTTGATGTTGTCTGCATAGTAGGTACGTATTGTTTGATTTTGTTTCTGCTTTGTTTAATACACAACGACTGTTTGTCCACAGCACCGAGAACGTGATGTCAACGACAAATGAGATTATTCGGCCATTGTAAATGTAATGTCGCTACTTCGGCGCCATCATCTGTTTTTTTTTTTTTCTCGTTGATATCCCGTTCCCGGTGCGGTGAACAAACAGTGTATAACTGTTTTCATTCTAATAAAAATAAAACGTCAATTTATTTTGAAGCAATAAGTACAGACGCCAGCACATCAAGCTACTACAATCTGTCAGATTTCTTTAATAGATTTTCGACTTTATTGTTAAAGCATTAGGTTCAAGGTTGATTGGGAAAATCTGACAGTTTCGGGTAGGTTGACCTGCTGGCGTCTGTACATAAG
Source organism: Dicycla oo (assembly GCA_948252095.1). Classification (NCBI taxonomy): domain Eukaryota; kingdom Metazoa; phylum Arthropoda; class Insecta; order Lepidoptera; family Noctuidae; genus Dicycla; species Dicycla oo. Next base: position 11,922,448 of record OX411713.1, on the reverse strand, counting down.
TTGTATCTACCTATTTGTAGGTTATTCTGCCGACGTAAGGAAAAATGACGTATCTACAGAAATCGCACCTTTAATCAAAAACCGAAATAACTCAAAATTTCTATTTTGTGGGAAAACGCATTAAAAGTTTGACATTGTCTACCTTAATGGCTTCAATTTAACACATAAAAATAAAGAAATCTCTGTCATTTTCATCGTTATCGAGTCGGCTGTTGGACTGAACGATTCTCCGTGCGAAATTAATTCAGTTTATAGTAAAAACTCGAAATATGTAATTTTTGAGTTATTTCAGTTTTTGATTAAAGGGGCGAAATATTGAAATGGAGAAAAAAAATTGTCCTGTTTAATGTACAAGATACAAAGGCAGATGCGTTTTTTAATAGGTTTTTATAAGTTTACGCCAATTTAAAAATACTATTAGATGTGTCTTTTTTTTTTGCTGATTCCGAATATGTAAATAACTCTAACGTCTTTTTTCCTTACGACGGTAGTAAGAGTATTGGATATGGTAAACAAAGGAGCTTATGTTAATTTTATACGATTGGAATATTTATTGGATACATCGAATTTGTAATTAGATATCTTCGTCTTGTTGAGTCGGTCCACTGGGAAATCTTATCGGGTCGAAGAGACGTCGTGACGTCGCATGAATTAGGAAACATAAGCTCGGTATCTTGATTTACTTGTTAACTAACAAAGCTTGTGAATATATGATCAAAGGTGACTAGCTTTTGTTGAGGATCATTTTGCTCGTTTAGAGTTATAGTGGGGTCAGATGTGAGAAAATTTGCATAATTTGATCCATTATTTTACTCTACACCTAGTAAAGTTACCTAGTTAAGAGGAAAGCTCCAGGTAGCCCGCGAAATTCAAATTTTCTTAAGTTTTTTTGCAATTTGGTCAGTCTCAGGTTATATGTTGATTTATAGAATTATAATCGTTAAAATTATCAATATAACTCTCAAAGTTCACATAATCCTAATGAATGACTATTTCATGGAATCTTGATATTTAGGATTATACTAACTTCACCATTCTCCTGCCCTTATCCCAATTTATTTGGGGTCGGCGCAACATGTCTTTTTCTTCAATACTTCTCTATTAGTCGTCATCTCGGTAGTCACCCCCTTTTTGGCCATATCATCTTTCACACAGTCCATCCATCGTTTATTTGGTCTTCCCCTACTCGTATAGCCATCCACCTTCGTACTCAAAACTTTCCTGACGACATTTTCCTCATTTATAGGATTATACTAACTTATGGAGTTGTATTACTGATTCTAATGTTTATTATTTTGTAAATACAAATAACAATATGACGGCAGTATAGCTCCATTTTCAAATTTGAAAAAAAATCTTCAATAATTACAATATGGGTATCAAATTGAAGGACATGATGAGCATATTCCAAAAAAAAAACTTGTCACTAAATGTATAAAATAAAAATAAATAATTAAAAAAAAGTAGAAAACAAGACTGCCCTGCCAAAAAACGAAATAAAAAGTTAAAAACAAGTTGTATTAGTTAATCTGTTTATAAGCTACCTGGCTCAAATGTGGCCACCCTAAGGTTTCGTGTCTAGTTTTTTGGGTTTTCTTATCTATAAAGAGTACACATTATATTTAGCTTTCATATTGTAGCAAAAAATAATAAAGATATTGAATAATTACAGATATTCTTTACTTACTTTTTTTTAAATTTAAGAAATGACCCTATGTCCGACAAGGTAGGTAAATATGCACATGGATGTGGCCATATTTACTGTATGAATAATTACTCTTTTATCCAAAAAGCGAAATTAGGTAAAAGATGGGTATCAAATTCAAGGACTTGATGAACACATTACAAAAAAAAATACTAGTCTCTAAAATTTATAAAATAAAAATAAATAATTAAAGAAATTAAAAAACATGATTGCCCTGCCAAACGACTAAAAAGAACTAAAAAGTAAAAAAAAAACAAGTTGTATTAGTTAATCTGTTTACAAAATGAAAGGATAAATAAAATTGTCATTGCAGTCGGGGGACCTCTTAGATTAAATAGTATTCCACTGAACGGTCCCCCAACTGCAATGCTAATTGTATTTATCTGTTTAATCAGGGAGTAAATAAGTGACCTTTCGCTTTGTATATACAGATTAACTAATACAACTTGTTTTTTACTTTTTAGTTTTTACTTTTGTGTTTTTTAATTTCTTTAATTATTTTTTCATATAAGCATTCTAGAATAAGGATGCGGACATCAGTCATACAAAAAGCTGATGCTTATTAGTTTCATCAGGTGCAAGTGCAAAGGGTCACCTTTTCATATCAAAAACACAATCAACTAGTTACCTACCTACATCTACTGGTTATCCGGATATAATGACTCTTTATACTTGATACAAACCTTTCAAAAGATAAATTTGCCAATTAGTGTACTACAAAATGTGTTTATTAATTGGCTGTGTAAGGGCGCAGTCCGGCCTAATTAGGGATTGGTACACGACTCAACTTTATTGTAACTGACCGTATGTTACACACAGGTGGAAAGACTTGCTAGCAACTTATTATCATTTTTGTACTCACCATTATAAACAACTTTTACTAAGGGACCAAACCCTAAATCGCGGAAAAAAATCAGATGTTCCTTACATTTTCACGAGTTATGCGAACATACATTTAGTAGGGAACCACTGATTTTTGTTTGGTTTGGTCTCATTGTATAAGTTGTTCCTAATGATTAGTAAAATGACCCCTTAAGAGGATAACGGTGATTAAAATCACTCCTGTACATCAGCAGCTGAGTTTGTGAAGTTCTTTGCAGTTGGATCACACTTTGAAATATAAATGAAATGAATGGTCTCCACTGAACATGCATTTTACTTTATGCATAAATTTTATTTTACTTTTTTAAATATTTGAAGGGATTGTTATTTTACCGTACAAAGGTACAGCAAATAAATTCAGAGTAGCATTTTTCAATTTTGATAGCATTGTTACAGAAATCGTGATTTATTTTTTTAAAGAAAACATAGTTTTCTTAATTTTGATTCATTTTTATTAAGGGGAAAAGGAAGCGCGATGACACAATCCTGGTAATTTATTGCAAAATATGAAGCAATTATCTATTTAGAAAAAATCTATTGATTGGACTAAAAACGAAAACACTATTACGTTAATATGTTGCTTGTAAAATAATCTGACAGAATATCAGAATGATTGAAATTAGTATGATTTTTCATCGTTAAAACAAATGTTTAGAGGTATCTTCGTGTTTTTTTTTTTTCTATCGTATCAAATTCGTTGTATTATGTTTTCAACACACTATCTAACTAGCATTTATCCTGAAGAATATCATATATTTTTTCTGATTTTGTTTACTGCAGTAGATCATATACTTTTAGACATTATAAAACTTGCGTCCTGTAGTCCCTTCAATGGAATAATGTATTTTTACGTTATTTTAAGAGAAGTGAAGGCGCAAAAGAGACCCATTGAGTTAATAAACTCTTTTTTTTTTAATTTATGCTTTTTTTCTTTCTAGTCATTTGACTACTTGTAGAGCGATATTAGGTAGGTATGTATTTACATACCTACCTTATATCGCTCTACAAAAAATAAAAAGGAAATTGTTATAACAATGTATCTATCAAAACTATACCCGTGTGTATCAATAGACAAATTGCAAAACGAGCATCAGTGAGGCGGTGCCAAGTGGCCGAATGTTCGTCAGGGATTTAGAGCCGATATAATCTGAGATGAAAGGGACTGAGGGCGCGCCCATCAGATCTATTGTTAATGAAGGAGGGACTGTCTATGATGCGGCTTGCATTATGGTAAGATAGTTATGATTATGACAGTGATTTATTATTTTATGTATATTTTTTTTCATAAAATTTGGTACTTATATAAATTTGAATTATAATTTTTGTAATGTACACGGCTAATTTGATAAAATAATATATATTAAAACAAAGAATATTAAACATAAAGCAGGTTTATAATTAGAATTAGGGCTAAGTGTCGAAAGCAAAAATCATGAAACGTGATTCTTGTTTAGTGACGTTTAATAAAAAGTTTGGGAAAATATCACTCTGTTATGTAAACACAGAACGGAAAAACTGGAAAAGCCTGATAAAATCACCTTCCATTTTATTTACACAAGATAGTCCAGTCCATAAAACAAATTCTTACAAAACGACGAAGCTCACAACAAATTGTTGTCGCGTGAAAAATGTTCGTGGTTCCTGGCTGATCTTTATTCTGGTACGGTCAATCCGGCACGGCATCGACTATTTTTCACAATCCACCTCGTTTGTTCGGATATTCGTAAATATTTCAAGCTTTATTACCACCATCAACATAATGCTATGGGGTGAAATTTCACAAAACGGAAACAAAAGATAAAGAAACGTCGAGATGAGAGGTAAAGGAACGACGCGGCGCTGAATTTTTTTCTGTATTAATGTTGTGTTGAGTTGTTCGGACCGTTTGTTTTGTATTCTGATAGGTTTGGGTTGTGGCAAATGTTACGATCTTATAAATTCTTGAGTGTGTTTTCAGTGAGTCTATTCTTCTTCAATAGCCTACATGTTATTAAACTTGAAGGGCTTGGCCTTTCAATTACCATCTACATATTTTTTTTTTTTAACGAATCACAAAATGTTTTCAAATTAGATTTTTCTGAAAAGAAAACTACAATTTACTGTTTACATCTCACTCAACCTGTGACAACTGTTAATTTATTTTTCTATCGTTCTTAATTTAAAAAATATGAAAACGCCAGCCATTTACGGCAAAAAAAAAAGAACGAAAACAGAAAGCCAAATCGTTTTTAAAGTGCACTGGCGGAGTGAAAAAAATACCTATGCGATAAAACTGCACGTGTAATCTAAAACAAATTGCTGCAAGTGTAAATGGAGCGTGGTGCATTATTGCGTCGCCGGCGCGGGATGAACAACTCCAAATTGTTCCGATACGACACCTGCGCTGACTAGTGATGTGCTCAGCTGAACTGCGGATGATAACATTGTTTTATATTAGACGCACAAAGTGTACATGAAGAATAGAAAATGTTGGTTAGTTTGTGTCATGTCAGAAAACCGGTACCTAAGTAGCTTAGATAGGTTCATCTTTATCATCATCATTACTTCAGCCGAAAAGCCAATCACTACTGGACCTGGACATAAGCCTCTCCCAAGTACCGCCACTTCGACCGGGTCTATACTTCTCGCAACCAGCGGATTCCTGCGGCCTTCACAAGTGTTACTTACCACAAAATATTGTGTTATTAAAATAATACATATTTAAGTTGTTGATGATTGCATCGAAACTATACAGCAACGTTCGTGGTTGCCTACGCAGAGGTCTATGCAGAGTCTTCAATGACGACGCTTGACAACGTCCCTTACAAATACATTCTCAAAGGCTAGAAATTGCTGCAACTACTTCCTCTCAAAAAGTAAGAACAATTTAAAGAAAAGTCAGTGTTATTTCTACACAGTAAAATCACTGCACTGTCACTGTATTAAATTTGAAAGCATGCTCGGAACATGTCTAGGCGACATCCCCGACTATCCACTATAGCTTTATAAATAAATGATCGTTCCGTCCCTTGCATTGTCTATGTTCTTCTAAATTGCATCGGAAAGATTGAGCGAAAACCTTTCCTCAAATATTTTTAATGTACACTTAAGTGGAAAAAGGTGTTTGTCTGGACTAGGACTAGGAGTTTGTCTTGACATAGGTACCTAAGTGTTTTTAGAAATATTTTCTTCAATCTTAAGCCAATTTCTTATATTATTGCTTATCGTTTAATAGGAATAATGAATAGGAGTAGGAAGAAGTACCTACATAATTAAATAGGGATGATGACTAAAAAATGATTTTTTGTCCGTCATGTAGATTATGAAAATATATTGGACAGGTATTTTTTCTTTTTCTACGTAATCAAAAGATTACGGCGATACATTGAGTTAAAATGTGGCATGACGTCACGTCTTTGTAGATTTTATACGCAGAACTGACGTAGCAAGCCCCCACTCCCGAACTTTAATGCGAGTTATCTAAGTCATTTTTTATTAATATGATAAAGCAAAAAATACGTATCTAATATTTTTTTATTATCTGACTGACGGACTAAATAGAATATTTTTTTTTACCCAGGCATCATCCCTATTATAAGGTACTAGCTGTTGCCCGCGACTTCGTCTGCGATCCAGGATGAAAAGTAGCCTATGTCCTTCTCTAGGTCATGGTCTATCCATGTGCCAAATTTTATACAAATCCGTCCAGCCGTTTTAGCGTGAAAGCGTAACAAACAAACAAACTCACTTCGCATTAGGTAATTAATTTTATTAGTTAGGATTTATAAACACGTGAGTGTGGTTATTTACTGTGAATATAAAAATAAGTAATAAATAAATATCCTGGGATAATTTATTATAATAAATTCACACACGGTCATCTGATCCCAAACTAAGCAGAGCTTGTAGGTACTATGGAAACCAGATAACTGATATACTACATACACTACTTTTTTTTGTAAATACATACATATATAGATATTTGGCGTAAATGCAATCATAATACCTATTTACAATAACATAAAGTATTACGTTTTCTTTTTATTTAGCTACGAATTTCGATTGAATTTTGAAGCAAAAGCAAACAGCTGGGACAGGAATATCTTCCTACTTCTTTTTTTTATCAAACAATATACCGCGCTAATTATACTTCCCTGCATCACATAACTTAGACACCCACTTGTTCTCGTAAACCCGAAGCGAATTATGTTTAAAAATAAACACAAGAGACTCAACGTTTAGCGTACCTAATGAAAATAACCGTAAACATAGAACCACAAGCCGGGCTTCACAAAACCCTTACCCCGAGGCAAGAATTCACGCGGGTCAGACCAAATTAGACATTATTGAGTCAGTTATTTAATACCACAGGGTACACGTGCATTTTTGGGTTATTATTATTATTATTGGGGGTTATATAAGCCTCGTAATCCAATGAACTCTCATTACACCGCGTTTTGAGCATAACTTTATTTGCTCTCGCGGCTTCGGCACAAGCCTCTTGATACCCTTAACGGCACGCCACTGATAGACATTTCTGCTTCAAACGGTAATATAATATAATTATTAAAAATTGCCTTTATTTACAGGGAAATGATTTATACTAGAATACATTTTTCAAAGCAAAGTTAATTTTGTGGAAAATTTTCGCTGTGCGTTTGTTTTTATTGCGTTGCTTCATCTTACGAGTAATGCTTGTTATTACATAGGAGGTTGCGTTTACATGTTTCATTTAATTTAAATTAACATGATCCATTTTTGGCTGTTTGTTTGTGATGTTTAAAATGCAGAAAAATGTTCTGATAATTGCCAAATGTATACCTATTTATTAATTATTGTGGGTACCGAGTTAAATCAAGATAATAATAAATTTGCTCGCGGTCGAAACAGATCAGCTCGAATTAAATCAATTCGAATCTCAAATAAGTAATTTTGTAGATATTAAGTACAGTTTAAGAACAGACTGACAGAACTGCTGTATGAATCTATGCAGCTAGTTAATTAAATTGTCGATTTATAGATATAAGTATAAACTTCTCTGAATAGTCTTTGCCCTTTGCTCGACTCCTTCCATTCCATTTTTTATCAAAGCGTTTCATTTAAAAAATTAAAACTCTAATTTAAACCGGTTAATGGACAGGGAAGCGCAACATTTACTTTCGCATAGGACGGCGCTAAAGACTGAAATAAAATTGAACTTTAGACGTTAAAGCCCGACTGAGGGGGGCGAAGGGGTGGGGAACAGACGCTGCCCGCTAACCATCATGTTTATGACTTCTATAGGGAAATACAATGCGATGTACCCACTAGATGGGAAAAACTTTTATCCCAACACATGTACGGACCATTAGGTATATTTTCATATTTTTCTCGATGAGTTTTTTATGTTTATGCCCTCGTAAAGTTTCTAGTCGTTTAGTTTGCGACAGTGTGCGCTCCTGTTTACGTTCCATGTATGAAATTTTCAGTGTTACGGGTACTGAGCGAGTATTTATTACTGAGGCATGATACAGTGTTGATAACGCCCTTTAATGGTGTGTTTTTTTCCATTTCTTATATCTGTTTTATGTGGTGATAACGTACGTACTTTGTAGTTTATTTCAGAAACTATTTTGTCCAGCATATTTTTTTAAATGTCTGGACAGTATTTTGTATTTTTTTTTCTACTGCCCCACTAGACGTAGTGCTCCATCCCAAGAGTATCGGTATTAACAACAGATGTAACCTTAAAAATGATGACCAAACAAAATTAATATTTAAGCCCACAAAACATGACATTGTTCTGTGCCTCTTCAAATGAAAACCACAAAATAATTGCTCCTCAAAACTTTGTCACTGGATTCCGATTTCACCCCATACAATACGACATAGGCCCCCACGGGAGCTCTATTGACACGAGTACACGACCCGCCATGATAGCACTTGGCAACAAACACGATTTTAATCAATACATCAAACAAAACTTAGCCACTACCAATAATAATTAAAAGCGAATCATTATATGGAATATTTGTACAGGACCAAAGGGATGTTTGGCCGCGGGCGAGACGGCTATTGCATAAGTAAGACATAGTTGTACTCAGGGTTGTCTCACTACGGAATCGACTCACCCTAAAGACCAAACTGTCACTTTATTTTTTTTTTTAAACATACGAATATTATTTAGTGCATTTCTGATTTAAAGGAAAGAAAAATGAGTTATCCTTTACCTAATTGAAGAAAAAATAATGGACCTTGTTTGCAATATAAGAATGTCACACCTATCATACGTGTAATAAGAAAAGAACCTTAGCCTACTTACGTCTCGCAATTCCTGCCAAAAACTGATAAATAGAGAGAAGATATAATTTTTGCTACGCTCCACAATCGTCATCGCTTAAGAGTAGTCTATAAGAAGAAAGACCAAAGAAGCTATGGATGGACTGCGTGAAAGATGATATGGCTAGAAAAGAAGTGACTACCGAGATGACGAGTATGGATGAAAAATACATTTTGCGCCGTCTTGGGGTCGGCGTAAGGTCGGGTAATTTGGAATAAGGGCAAGAGATTGGTGACATGGTGTATTATGATAATAATTATTATTTTCTCAGAGTGGTCGGCAATGTCCATATCCAGTGTTGGCCAGCCCTGTCCAATAATCCTATGCCCTCATGTAATCCTGGTCCGTAAGATGATGATTGCGTCCCATTTTAGTTTACAAAAGGTAATCCTTTAAGAGGAACTATTGGGGAATTTTGATAGCAGTTAGTGTTTACGATGTAAATTCTACTGTAATATCATAAACCTCTCTGATTGGTACCTTCGAAGTTTGAAAGGGATGAAGAGTTTGCATTCTAAAGATTATTACGCAGATGTAACTTTATTTATGTATGGTAGAACTATGTTTGAAGTTAGACCTTATCTTATCTACCTTTGGTTATTATGTAAAATGTTTTGCGTCCCTTATTTAGACGAAGATATTTTGTAAACACGTTTGCGGTTCTGTATATCTTTTAGGGAATTTTTGTTTCCTAGCTGGCGTTTGTTTATAAAGTTGGTAAGAAGTATTTTTATAGCAAAATTCTGACATCTCATTGAAGAGCTCTCTTTCGGTGGCACACATAAAGTTTTAATAATGTTTTAGATAAGAATATAAGCGCTGCTGAATGGGACGCGCACACCTTGGATGTTAGCGTGAATGATAAGTCACGGATAGACAAAGATGATGGTTTATTGAATAGATTTAACTACTATGTAACGAATGCTGTATGCATGTTGTGTTAAGAAGTACAGCTGTCTATGAACGCTGAATAAGTATTGTCGCACTGCAGTATAATTTGTGCAAGGCGACGGACAAGTGTTGAACTATGCAATGCGCACGTGCCGTGTACGATACATGACTCGTACAGAATATTTCCTAAGTATTTTCTCTTTCCACGAAACCGTCATTTCGATGGCTCCTAAGTTTACTGAGGCAACTGTACTTCTAATAACTTTAAAGGATGGCTTTAAAAAGAGCGAATGGTTATATTTCAAATGTTAATACAATCAAGAAAAATAACTAATCATAGTAAATTAAATAAAAAGGGCTATGAACAGTGCAAAACAAATTTCATGTTTATTTTATTAATAACCATTCCCTCTTTTTATCGCCTGCCTTTAAAGTTATTAGAAGTACAGTTGACTCAGTATACTTAGGAGCCATTGATTTATCGTAAATGTAATGTGTACCTTGAATGTTTATCACAAAAATAACGTAGTCACCAAACATACCCACACACCCTTTCTAAGTTACAAAGCAACTAAAAAAAAAGAGCATCGAAAAATTTAAAAAGAACGAACTCAGCACCACCAATTGCGCAGAACCTCTTCGCTTTCATACGAAACCCTCATCAAAAAGCGTTATATTATCAAAACGCACATTGTTTAAGAGTACGAGTATCTGTTTCTGCAGGCTCATGTTTTCGACGCCATTATTCCTGCGTCTCTTGACGAATAAAAGAGCATTTCATAGAACGTTTCGTATGCTGAAAGGGTGGTTCACAAAAGCCTTTTTATAATACTTTCGGCAGGCATGTGCATAATCAACCCCTCCCGCTGTTCTTAATAAATACGAGTACCTGTACTGAGTAATTATTTGGACCCTTGTTTTGTTTATTAGGTTGTTTAAATGCATGGTTTTGTTTTAATTGTTGGAATTATGTTTAGGATTTTCTTGGTACTATTTACTTGAAGTGTGTTAGATATTATAAATTCAAATATTCCAAGTACAAAGTAAGTATATACGTAGTATATTTTATAGAATCATCAATACTCGTACTGAAGTGTTTTTGTACCAATTAGCTAGTGTAATAGGTAAGAGACTACAAGTGGCTACCTAACTTTTATAAATCCGACGCACCTTCAGCAATCGGCAGATTGCAGATGGTGCGCCAGATTACCAGTGTTACCAACCTTGTTGGCTGGCTAATCATTCCACTACGGTAGATTTTTCTTATATAATTAATAAATGATAAAAGATTTTGATGAAAAGGATGAATGGGGAGGCCTTCGCCCAAGTCTTTTCAAGCAATTCTGAGAAGAAAGACCTAAACAAACATCTTCACAAACTTTCACATTTATAATATTTGTAGGATTTGTGTTGCTCACGATATGTTTTTATTATCAATGAAATACTGTCACACATGAATTTCTACATTTGCAGAGACTTTAGCAACAGTACATTCCTCATGGTAACCCTGCAGTGGTACAACATCACCTAGACTTTGTCACGTTGAAGGCTTTTCTTGAAACAAACTTTTCCTGCAATTGCGAGCTCTAAGACGTTCTTCTCTGGATAAAACCTGTTTTGACACCGGTTTGTCATTCCATGGAAACATGGAAGGAATAGCACTTTTAAAAAAATTGTGTAGATGTTCTACCCCTGTAAAATAAATAAAACAAATACTTTTAAGGCGAAACACTTAAGTATCAAGATTATTAAAACATTATTCAGACATTGGACCTTAAGAGATTATTATTTACTTGTATATTTACAGAATGTTTTGTAGTCACTCTCCTTGAAATGTTTTCTAGGTAACCTCGATTGGCTTTTAGGTACGAAATCAAGGGCACGCCACAATTGCGGCGATAAGTCCCCTCTTTGAGGAGTGGTTGGAGAGGCGTCACGGCATCCTCATCTTCCACCTGACGCAGGTCCTCACCGGACACGGTTGCTTCGGGAGGTTCCTGTTCCGGATAAGGCGGGAGGAAACGCCCGGGTGTTACCATTGTGTGGATCGCCCGGAGGACACGGTGGAGCATACGGTGGAGGTCTGCCCGGCTTGGGCAGAGCACCGCCGCGTCCTCGCGGAGGCGATCGGCGGCGGCGATCTCTCGCGTCCGGCCCTGGTACAGGCCATGATACGGAGCGAGAGTGCATGGGAAGCCGTCACCTCCTTCTGCGAAGCAGTAATGCTCGCGAAGGACGAGGCTGAACGCGTGAGGGAGAGGCAATCTTTGCGCCCTCACGCCCCTAGTCGCCGCAGGAGACGCCTTGGGCGTCGGGAATCGATAGCCGATTCCCGGCCACCGTAGGCGCGGGCTTGCGGATGGCGAGCAATGGGTAGCTCGCCGTCCGGTAAGGACCAGGCCCGGGTCGACGGCGCGTTGTGTTCCACGCACGCCTCAAAGAGATGTCAGCACTAGCTGAAGGGGTCCGCTAAGGCCGATGCCCACCAGGGTTGCGAGTTGTTCGAAAGAGATACCGTGGCCCTGGCACAGGCCACTGAAAGAACACGGGTGGGTTTTAGTCAGTAGAAGTCTGACACGCCCTCCCGCTCCATCCAGAGCGGGAGAAGTTATTTGATTTCCCACCCAAAAAAAAAAGGTACGAAATCAACACGTCTTATTGGTTTCAGCCACAGTTTTTTGATTTGGAGTCCTTTGAAAAATGGTGGGTTCCCGTCTCCGAACAATTGGGTACGCTACACCGCGTCATTTCAATAAAATAAACAAAAAATATATATTAATAGTACAAAAACACCACAGTTTTGGCACCGATCTACGCTAGTGCCATTTTGACAGTTGCCAGCCCCATTGTTTTCTCCTCAATGTTTGTCTTTTAATCTATTGTGTATACCCGAGGAGGTTTTATGCCAGAACACCCCTAGTGTTGAAGTCTCCAGTACCTACTTATAATTTAAAAAAAAAAATACATGGAAGCTAGAGCCTCCATTTTGAAAATAAAAGCAATACCGTCAAACAAAATTATTTTTCTCCATCCACCGACTACGCAAACCGATATTCGATATCCTCAAAATATGTGCTTGCTTCCTTCGGGAGCCAGCCAAAGTTAATGTAAACAAAACGTAAATACAGCATAATAGTATCAAGTCTACAATATTTCGATAAACAGGAAGGTACTTTACATGGCTAGGAAGCGCGGTAATATCCCAGGGGAGTGTACTGCAATTTCACTGGCATCTAGCAACTATACACGAAAGTATTACAAGTCGGGGGATGAAAAAACTTGTCAGACAACTGTTTTTTTTTTTTTTTTCTGGAAAAAGTATACAAGATATGTGTTTTAGCTCGTGGCTAAGTAATAACAGCCGCACGAGTCGATCTATCAGGTTAAGCTACGCTTGCTAGTCAGTCCGTGGATGGGTGACCATCTTTACACACCAGACTCGTCCGTGCCTCGGAAAGCACGTAAAGCCGTTGGTCCCGGCTGTCATTCGTGGATCTTTGACAGTCGTTACGGGTCGTCAGAAGCCCGAAAGTCTGACAACCAGTCTTACCAAAGGGTATCGTTTTAACCAGTTAGATAGGCAGTCAGATAGGCAGTCGCCCCATTTAAAATACCGATATTCCGCTGCATCCAGTTAGACTGGAAGCCGACCCCAACAAAGTTGGTAAAAGGCTAGGCAGATTGATGTGATTTATTCTTAAAATGTTTATCATCATCATCTTCTGTCGTACATGACTGTGTCTTCTTCTTGAGTGTCTTGTTGGTCTTGGCCGCAAGCGCTTCTACTAAGCATGGGGTTCTGGGTTAGATACCCGGGCTGGGCAACGTGTTATTGAGATTTCCATCTGGTATTTCTCAGTAGCAGCTCGGAGTCTAGATCTGTGCCCGGTAGATGGCAATAGGCTCGCCCCCTATTACATGGGACTTGAAGCATAACTGGCGAAATGTGGGTGTACTAACCTACTAGTACTACTAGATACACTTCTGCCTAACCCTTCGCGGAATAAAGGCGTGATGATATGTTATTTTCTGTTTCTTCTTCTTCTTCTTTTTTTTCGTATCGACGGTACATCTATGTTGTTTATACTTTTTGGGTTCAGTAGGTGGCAACATTTATTGCAGCGTCAAAGGCGTTGTTCAGATCGTCAAGGGTGCAGGGGAACCTACAATTATGGCACTCTAGGAGTAGCAGATGGGGCACAGTGTGAGTGCGAGTTATCTTTTGTCTTAGTTCTATTTAAGAGGGTACCGAGCGCGCAGTGGCGCCCTCATCGTTTGTTTGGTTATTTCTTTTATTTTAGAATGAAAATGCAGAAAATAAGCACGGTAAATTGTGCTCCTGAAGACTTTAACTGTTACTAGATTGTTTATAATAATAATAACAACGTATAGTCTTGTAGAGCACGACTTAACATGCTTATTTTCTGCATTTTCATTCTAAAATAAAAGAAATAGCCAAATAAACGATGAGGGCACCAGTGCGCGCTCGGTATCCTCTTAATCAAAAAGAGATAACATAAAAAGTGACATTAAAATATATCTAACTGATATCTCCTAAATAAAATTAAAAAAAAAAAAAAAAATTTATTTAACTGAAACTCCTTATTTTGAGCGACTCAAAATACATCTTGCCCCACTCTTAAGGTTCTGTGAACAAAACCCCTTTTTTGTCAATTTCTTGTCTAATTGTGAGAAAGATTGAAATAATTGAAACATTAATTAGTACAGTTTTCGTGGCGCTAAGCCATTTGTGTCAGACACAGCACTTGTTCCAGTTTCATCATTTTTGCGCTCTCGAAAATATAGTATAATGAAAAATATATATACATATATATATATATATATATATATATATATATATATATATATATATATATATAATCAAAAGTAGTTTCTTGTAAAAAGAGTGTGAGACGTCAGTCTCGTGTCATTTTTAGGGTTCTGTAGTCAACAAGGAAAACTTATAGTTTCGCTAAGTCCGCCTGTCCATCAGTCCGGAGCTTAGCTCAAAGACTCTTAGTACTAGAAAGTTATAATTTAGTATGGATTATTAATTACGCCGACAAAGTGGTAAAAGAAAATCACGAATGTAAAATTTCTAGTGCCTCCTGTACACGTAAAGTGGGGATAAAGTGGGGTAAAGTGGGGCTTATTTTTTCGCGTCTATCCCATAGTGTGCGGTAACGTTGGATAGACCATTCAAAAATACTACGGGTTTGTGACAACCATTTTTCGATTCAGGGATCCCTTTACGTAAAATTAAGCTTAACATTGCTAATAGGTTGCTTTTGGATATGTGAAAAATTCACGGCAGTATTATTAACGTAATTAAAAGGAAAACCATCACAGCTAAGTAGGCTTTACAAGTTCACGAGTAATAATCGACCAACTTATAAAAAGTAGGTATTTGGAAAAGTAAAAATTTTGTACAAATTCTATTGAAAAATTACATAATCAACTACAATGTAAAGTTTGGGATAAATTTGTCCTAACTACGGAACCCTTCATTGTGCGTGGTGCGACACGCACTTGGCCGGTTTTTCTTTTTTGGAAAACTTATTGAAAAATATTAGTCGATTCCATGAATATTTCATTTATTTGAAAAATTCCTTTATGCCACATGCAAAACAATGAACTCGACTTTTTCTCACAAACAATGCACAAAATTGATCAAAATCATTACGAATTTTAAATTGATTTCGTGCACGGCCCCTATGCACGAGCCCCAGACACCACTTATGTAAGATAACAGTATACAGTAAATAGTGCCATAACAATTTAATGCTAGCTCGAATAGCTTGGATATGTGCTTGTAGCAATAGCTTTAGAAACTCATAAGCTGGGTAAGGGTATCTCTTTATCTCGTATGAGCTTCTGATTTTATTAGAGCACTTACCTGAGTTTTATTTAATAAGTATCAAAAGAGGAGCTTGTGGCTAAGTAATAATAGCCGCACGGGTCGATCCATCAGGTTAAGCTACGCTTGCCGGGGTTGGTCTGTGAATGGGTGACCAACTTTTCATACCAAGACTCGTCCGTGCCTCGGAAAGCACGTTAAGCCGTTGGTACCGGCTGTCATTCGTGGAACTTTGACAGTCGTTATGGGTCGTCAGAAGCCCGAAATTCTGACAACCAGTCTTACCAAGGGGTATTACCCAGTTACTGGGTAGGCAGTCGCTCCATATAAAATACTGATATTCAGCTGCATCCGGTTAGACTGGAAGCCAACCCCAACATAGTAGGAAAAAACTAGGCAGATTGATTGAAGTATCAAAAGCATTGTAAAATCATCATATTGTATACTAGCTTCTGCCCGTGACTTCGTCCGCGTGAAATTTCTTGTTCCCGAAAAATCCCGTCGCATCACGTCGTATGTCTACGCTATTACTTCGTTTTCGCTTAGCGTTCTTTCTGACTTTTTAACATTGAAAATGTTTTTTTTTTTTTTTTTTGATCGCTGCAGAACAGCCCCCATTTTCGCTCAGAGTATGACATCGCCTTGGTATCGTGAGTTTTAGAGTTACATGAATTAGTTGAGGTCTCAAAAGACGCGTATCAACAAGGACTACAATATGGTGAAAAAAAAGTAAAAACCTTTTTTTTAAATCGCAAAAATGTGAAAAGTTCGATCGGGTATTTTGTCATAAAATCAAGTATATCTCAAAAACTAAATGCGATATCGAAAAAAGAAAAAGTCCACGGGGTATTGAGTTGGGCTACATTAAAAAAAAAAACCGGACCTCTATATCGCTAATGGTCTAGGCAGGGCACCCTCCATTTGTGTGGCGTTATTTCGGCGAGCGCGCTTCTTAGATGCGCGTCGCGTCGCCGAGTTGTTATGGGAGTGTTTTAGAGTTTGATCGTGAAATGTATTTGTATTGATTTGTAAATACTTATTTTAATTTAATTTTTAATGATGTTATTTAATTATTTTTTTTTTTATTAATTTTGTTTTGCGAAAGGTACTTTGAAGATTTACTAATTATAACCTTATAGTTCAGACTAAAATTATTATTTCTATGTTCATAACTATTTTGCATCGCTTCGATGTTGTTGTGTTAAACAAAAATGATTTTCTTTCAAAAATAGTTTTAAGAATATTTACTGGAAGTAATAGAGCTCAAATGCACGAAGTAAAAAATCCGTAAGGTAAAAATTACGCCATGCAATTTTGAACTTAATTAAATATTACGATAGACGATACAAAATCTATTAGGTCTAAATCTATTAGATTAGGCATCGTACAAAATGAAAAGCCTGCCTAAGTGCGTTTTAAATGTACCCGAAGGTCGTTTAAAGCACGAGATCTGTGTTTTTTTTTATTTTTGCAAGGCTCCTAAGGGTCCTAGCGTGATGTCAAATAGCCTATAGCCTTCCTTAAGAATTGGACTATCAAATGCAAAAATAATTTTTCAATTCCGACTGGTAATTCCAGAGATTAGCGCGTTTAGTGAGCCAACCTTAAAAGATAGACATACTATTGTAGAATTTTTTTTAGTACTTTCTAAGACAAATAATTCCGTCATACATGATTGTTGCGTAACTTTAACCGTTTACGCAGCGCACGCAATGGAAGTTCTCAAAATGAATAAATTTTCCTCGTTTTTGCAACATTTTTCATTGATGCTCTGCTCCTATTGGTCGTAGCGTGATGTTATATAGTATATAGCCTTCGTAAATAAATAGGCTAGCCAGCACTAAAAGAATTTTTAATTCGAACCAGGAGTTCCTGAGATTAGCGCGTTCAACCAAACAAACTAACCTTTCAGCTTTATAATATTAGTAAATAAATATATAATATTGGTGTGTATCTAGCGACCCGCCCCTGCTTCTCAAGGTTTTTACGATTTGATAAAACATTGAGATTTCTTTATTATATAATGTACCTAAGTTAGTTAACAGCATTCGGAATAAATTCTCTAAATGTTGGTGAAAACCGCATTAAAATCAGTTGCGTAGTTTAGAAGACCAACGGGGTTATACCAGAAAAACACATAGGTAAAGCGACTGTAATCTATAATAAGTATAGGTTTAGATAGTACTTGAGTAGATGAGAAAGAAGTACGAAAAATTGCTTCCATGAAATTAGTTTTTTCTCAAGATGGCCTAAACAATGTTGGTTTTCACAAAATTAGACCCCAACGGTAAATCATGAATGCTGTTGCCCATTTTAGTAAAACAGTAAGTACTTAAGTAAATGTATGTTTTGCTGACATTCACACGAATTACCATTTAAACAGAAACACATGCTAAATGACAATTCGAAAAGCAAATACCCAATAACTGAGCACATTACACAAACACAACATACTAACCACTGAACCAAAACAAAACAGCATTTGTGCAATCATGTAGGTACAGTCAACGTCATCCGCACCTCATCAAAATATCACATTACAGAATCACAAATTCATTCCGGGCCTCCAATTATCCGTGAGCGTTCATTTTCCGACTCAGTCCCCGGTGTAATGATCACGTGGTGATTTTGACAGTTGCTCCGGCTTTGCCCGTTGTCATTTATGTTGTGGTTTTGTGGGAGTGAATGTTCGTTCGGTGCTCGCATGTCATTTTGGTAATATAGAACAGAATACTTTTTTATGTAAACCATATAAAATTTTAAAAATGTATAAATTTTACCTATGTAAAATTAGCGCAATGTAATATTTTAATTTAATACTTTTTACCAATAAAGAGAGACCACTGTCATAGATAGACATGCATAGGTAGTAGGCAAAAACTTTTTTACAATAATAATAATAACAAGCCTGATTCAGAAGGCAGTCCTCCTTGATACGGCGCGTATTGTGAGGAGGTTCCTGTCTCTGGGGCCCTAACCACCGGTAACTTGGACCCAGCTCCCGCCACTCATTCACTATTTTTTGTATTTTTAAATGTTTTTTTTTTTGTTTTTTATAAAAATATTTAAAAATGTAATAAAATAAGTTTTAAAAATAAATAAAGGAGATAATAATAATGATGACCAACTTACAAAAAAAAAAACACTACAATACTTTAAACGCTCTCGAGTTCGACTGTGAGTACATACGACAATGAGCAACAACTGTCAAACGTTGGCGCCATTCGATTACGTATCATTCATTATCAAGTTCTATAAGAGTGCATATTAAACGTTATTACTTTAAATTTTATTAATTATATTATTTGCTTCATAATTGAGTTCGTTACGGTAGCAGCTATTTAAAAATGAATTAAAGTTAAAAACTTACAATATTAATACCAATTAAACCATTAAAATTCGCTGTCACTTTGCCTGAACGTAAAACGAAACAACCTTGGTGTGAAATTCGTACATTATCTGTGGTGAAATACCAGTTTTATTTCGTAAATAAGCTGTTTTTTTTTTAAACTAGCATTTTTTTATCTCGAAAACTACTTGTCTTTACTGGGTCTCTCATTTTGCAAAGTGTTCTACATGAAGATATCTATCTGTACGCAAAAAAGTGTGAAGCTTCTCACGAGGGGTTTATAAATAAAGTACAGTGGAGTCAATATGTTATGTAATGTTACGAGTATCTAACTTTTTGTAACTGCTGTGCTGTGTGAAAGTACCTTTAAATTTTCTTAATTTTTTTTTGCAATTTGCAAGTCAGGATTAGGTTGTTGTTGAATAAATTATGATTCGCGTCCATAACAAATATGTATTTACAGGCACTCTCTGAGTGCAAATCCGTAAACAGAATCTAAGAAAGTATAGGCCAAAGCCAAAGGCGAAATCTTATTTCCGCTTAATGGATATTATTTTACCTATGTTAAAGAATCCAGTGCGAAATAGATTTTATGACGGCCTGATGATTATTAAATTATTCATCAGACAAAAAATTACACATCATTCAAACAAGTCACTTACACCCAAACGCCCCACTAAAAAACATTTCTCCGTTCTAATTCTTCGGCTCGCTCAGTGAAACCACCCCTCAAGGCATGAACCGGGATCCAAATGCAAATGTCAGTCGTTAACATGCATGGCGTGAAGTCGGCCGTCTAATTAGGAGAACTACTTTGACAAGGACTGCAGATATCATTTTGTGAAATGGCTATGAAAATTTCTAGATATTACCTCTTGAGTGAGTGTTTATGTCGGGCTGTTTCTTATTATATTGCGGGTTGGGTGTTCTGATGGTACGATTAGGTTGCACCCTTTATGTGGTGTTAAACCATGGTAATACTAGGCATTATTCATAAAGTTAATATATAGAATTTAGTATATTAAACTGTAGAACATACCTGTTCTGTTAGAAACCTAACCACATCGGTAAGTTGTATGATAACCATTTTTTAAACTGCCACTAATGGCTAAATCACCGCTTACTGAAATTAGCAAATGAAAGACCATCAATAATACAGGGTGTTTCACAGACGACTGATCAAACTCAAGGGTGTGGTACAGACCATCAAACTGAACAACTTTTTCCCGGGGACCAACATCGTAATCGTAAAAAAAAATTAGTCGTACAACAATTATTATTTTTACTATTACGATGTTGGTGCCCGGGAAAAAGTTGTTCAGTTTGATGGTTTGTACCACACCCTTAAGTTTGATCACTCGTCTGTGAAACACATTGTATAAAATTTAAATATGAAAGAAAATCACACAACTGTTTTGGAAATCAATCGTTGTGAATTTGTGATTAAGTTAAAATGACTGGTATCAGAAAAACGTAGCTCGTCACCTATTTATGACCAAATAATGAAATAAAACATTCACTGTTAAAAATATTTGCCTCCAAAATCCAAAACACCCGATCCGAATCTGCTTCTATTTTCAAAACTTTCGCGAAGGTCGTTGTAAATTCTGAAAGATTGAAACTTGGTAAAAAATATATATCTAGTTTAGAATTTATTGAAGTGGCAGTTAGGGGACGCAGTTAAATTAGTTCTTCAAGCTTCTGGAATCGACGGAGCAAGTTTCTCCCCCCCCTCCCTTTCTCCCACCACAGAATCTCCCCATTCACAGGCGAAACGGGCATACATTAAAAGTTTACCGGCAAAATATAAACATACTGGAGGAAAAAGGATATTTTAAAGTTTTATATTTTAAATGAAACTGTGGGCTGTATATCATAAGAAGTTTTGTTTGTAACTGTTATTGTTCGTGAATTGTGGCCAAGTTTGAAGTAACTGATGTGTTGACTGCCGACAAAACTTAGAAAGAGTATTTACTTTTTCGCCAACCGCATATTTTTCAATGCTTTCAGTTTTTACTGGAATTAAATGTGAACAAATCGCGATGTCTTTTTAAGAAAATTATTAGATCTACCACATTAAACACGGAGTAGCTTTCCGATTTTTCTAACGTGAAGTAAAAACCGGCCAAGTGCGTGTCGGACTTCGCACATTGAGGGTTCCGTACCAAATGTAGAATAATCGCGAAAATCAAGTTGGTTGTAATAGGAAAAATGAGGGAATTTAAAAGAAAAAATCTAATTTGTCAATATATACTTGTTAGTAAAACATTTGTAATAATAAACATTATCGCCAAATTTTATGTTCATAGGTCAATGGGAAGTTAAATTATTCTTCGGAACAAAATATTGTAAAAAAGCTTACTTCTGTGGGTTCGCATTCCTTTGTTTTCCAATATTTTTTAAAACAAAAATTACAGTATTTATTTACTCAACTAGCTCTAAACAACGTTACCCCACTCGATGGGGTAGATCAAAGTATTTTTTTTCACGCCCCCTTCAAATCTTTAAAATATATTTTTTGACAATTTGTATGGCTTGGGGTCAACAATATGGTATTACTGTGAATATTTGAAGACTGTAGCTCTAACCGTTTGGCTGTAAAACCTGTGTGACAGACGACGGACGGACGGACGGACACGTGAGTGACAGCAATAGGGCTCCGTTTGGACCCTTCGAGTACGGAATCCTAAAAAGGGTATTTTTTTTTGTATACAGTTATTTATACCAATAATTTATATATATCACTAAGTTGATTGTATGTTTAACTATTTACATTTATTTAATCAGATTTTAGAGTCATTACCCGAACATCAACATCGTCTTATCAAATTCTGAGCATCTATAACCCTTGAAAATTCGATTTCTCGTCAAAGACGCCATCATATTGGCAATTTCGCGAATTTATTAGTTTCCATAACGGCACAATTGCTCTTCAACTAACATACTACGTATTCGAACTATGTTCAAGTAATTGACTTTCCTCTCCGTTGTATTATAAGAGGCAATAGCTAATCTACATTCTCAAAATATACCTCGGCAATACGTAGTAAGCCGGCCAGTTTAATTGACCCTCGTGGGAGTTCAATGTTTTGTTAACCTCGTGTGTTCTTTCCGTATAGAGTTATTTCCAGGGGTCGGGTTATTCTGGTCGGTATTGTAGTATGGTGCTCGTCTGTCAGTGTGAGTAATTAAGTTACGCAGTATAAATGAAGGGTCTCATGCTATCTAGAACAGGTAATTAGTTTATGCGTCAATTGAGCCCCTCATTGTAATTTGTACTTGCGAAGGAAATGGAAATTTTATAAGCTTTACGGTGGTTTTTTTTTTTTATTTTAATCTTGTTGGTGTTTTATGCGATGAGGTTTTGTACTCAGTTTTTGCTAGTAAATTACATAAGTCATGTAGGCAGGCATACTTGTTTGTGGTCTTTACCGGCCAATGCGTGTAAACGGTGCAACTCAAAATTCAAAATAAGAATACAAAAAAAATATTAAAATAAAAAAGTTTTACTGAATGCTGCAGTCTTCCATTAGAGACAATTACATTTCTGGAAAGTTTTCATTTAGCCTTCATATCTAACAAACATACAATTTCATTCAATTACAAAACATCCCACCTAAACATCTCCCCTACCCCAAAAAATTGACGCACAGACACACACAAATATATTATTTTATTTTAAACATAAATCGCCCCGACAGTTATTTAGCACAAAGTGGCTATTCAATATATCGCACGTGGTGGACCCTTTTACCAATTATTATAATTAACTATAAGAGGAAGTGACCTCTTGGGGTTTGAGGGACTCAACTTTGTAATGCGGCGGCCATTTTCGGAGATTGATGGCAACAAGACAACGAACTTAAGTTAATATTGCGTTGTTGAGAAGTTTGTATACCGGCCTTGTTTATACCAGGACACGTTAAGGGTATGAGGTAGGGTCAGGTGGGGTAAATGCGAGTACCATAACTAGAATGACATATTCAACCTTAGACAACATTTTACTTTTTAGCAGTATTAAATTTATAATTATCACGTGTATTAAGTATTTAGTAGGCTAAAGTTTTAAGTTATTTGTTTAATTATAATCACTCTGATAATTTAGGTAATCAAATTTAAAAAAAAGTTATCTCACTTATTACATTTACCCCGTGTTAGGATAACAAAGTGTGTAACACGCGGCATCGACATCACTCAACTAATGACGTTTCATTCACTCATCGATACGTCAAACTTTCCCGAGAATTGATAGGCGCGAAGTTCAAAAAGTACTTTACACATATCAGAGATGGCAGCACCAGTTTTCTTTAGTAGTTAGACCGTAAACAAGCCTTATTGCTTATACCCCGTTATTGCAATTACCCCACCTGACTATGTTTTAGATGTATTGATTTTGAATATGAATAAGTTTATGTAGGTAAATACTTTATAGAGTACCGCTAATGATGTAGAAATACGAGTGTTGTAGTTTTGAAAGTTCAGTGCGATGGGAATGATTGTCAAAACTAGATACGTGCGATGGGAAAGATTTGATTGACATTAATGTTATAATGGAATAGTTCAGATTTATTTATTTATTTATTTATTTACGGTGTACCGAACTTACTATCGGTGCATGTTTTCAGTGACATTGTAATTTAATAAGAAAACAAGTAATTAAGAATAATTGTGTCTTATTGTTCATAATATATTTGCACACCTCACATGGTTATAATACAATGTACCTTATGAAACTTGTAACATCCTCTGAACCTGTGTTATGCAAATAAATGATCTGTATTGTATTGTATTACTTTTCATTACTAACTTTTATATTTATTTACGAGGTTTATCTAAATTACGAGTTTATTTATATCAACAAAATACTTAATGAACGTGTTGCTCAGTTGTTTTAGTATGACTCACAATTTTATAAAAATGTTGACCAAACCTAGACAGTGTTTTATTTTTCTTTTCACAAATTCGAATGTATAGGTACCCTGTTGCCTTCTAGTCTAGCTTTTCTATTTTTCAGATAATTCATTACGCCAACAGAGTTATAAAACCTCCGTGCAGTAAAAATGCAAATAATAATAAAACCCTAACATAAAAATTAGCCTTAACAGCGAATTCGAATACAGAGAAAAGTTTCGCAAAGTTGGCACAACTTCTTGATCACTATTCTCCTGTTGGCAGACGAGAAAATATTTGCAAGATGAACTTGCTTCATTATAGTTTTTATTTTCTCTTTTATTATGTTGAATGTGATTGAGTCTAAACAAGAGGAATGAGTGAATGAATGCTGAGTGAACGGAGTCGAACAACCACAAATAAAACAGGATTCCGATCAATGTTGGTTATGCTTGCTGCTTAAGTGGAAAACTTGAGATTGGCGAAACTGAAATCGCTTTCTGTTAAATGTTGGTCTAGACGGGTTATTAAAAATTTATTCTTCATAGATTTTGTTGAATGTAAGTATTGGTTTTGTTTGTATTTGCATAGCATTAATATTTTGCTGGATAATGCTTGATTCTTGCACAGATTTTTGAAGTCAAAATTTCTTTAGGCGCGTTGAGTGACTTTTTTGGTAGGGGATAATCTTATGAGTTCGCATCACGCATACCACATATATTACAATACACGCATACGCATCACGCGTCACGCTAATGTGACGTATTGCGCTGACTGCCTACAATTATTTTTTTATTTGCTATTAAAGTTAAAATGTTTGGACAAGTTGCTTATTTGCGAACTTTAATCGGCCGAATAAAATCTCTTTTTATTGGCTACATAATTTTTCAAAACTTCGTATGTTAGAAAATTTCATAGACTTTATTTTTTGAATTTTATTTAAATGACTTGTTAAAAGTTGGGCACGTAGCTTTAAAAACGTGTTTCAAGTCTATCGATGTAGTTTTATTTTAAAATGCATGTACAAAGTTTAAGAAAAGCAAAAGTTTGTGACCATGAGAATACTTTGTCGCTCGACTTTTATACCATTCAGGGTCGGACTGACCGTGAATACTCAGAAACTATTCAGAAATCCCAATGAAACAAGAAATACGACCTTAACGTTTATTGTATTAAGAATAAATAGGTCTATAAACATTTTAAGAGCTACAACAATAAAGTATTTGTCTAGTTACGAAGCTTTATGTTTCACATTTAGTATTTATCGAGCCATTAAATCATCGATTTATGGTGATGCAAAAACAGTACAAACTTGTATTAAAATAGTTTGTTGCAAAAACACTTTGTTAGTTAGATCACAATAACATATTAAATAACTTCTAACATTAATGTTGTGAATCTATCTTATTTATGTTGATTTATTACATAATTCTTATTTCAAAACAACATAATATGTAACATTTCAATTTTAGTAATCAGTACAAGAAACTCAACTCACTCAACAGTTCAGTATCGCGGTAATAGATGGCGCCACACGTAACGTTTCCGTAGCGTTTCACGTGTTTTCTAGGTTTCGGAAGGTTTTATAGTGAAAATGTTGAAAATTCTTGGATCATCTGAATGCAAGAAAGCGAAAAGTAGTTATCAGCATGAAATAATGTAATTTATTATAGTTTATGTTTTTTTATTGTAACCAGAAGGTATAATACTACAATAAATAATACATTACAACTACTATGTTACTGCTTAAAATAGCTCTTAGATAAAAACTGCACAGCACATAGGCATACTCGTACCTACCATTACTAACTTGTACCTACGACTAGGGCCTATTTCACGATGTCCGAATAGCCACTACTTACCTAAATTATCTGCCAAGTAAGTTAATAGGAACTTAATCGTACTTAATCGACGTTAATCGTACTTGAATTCAAAAAGAAGGTACTGTATTCGAACCTTATGTATGTATGTATTTATGTTTGTATATCCGCGAAATTCTCAAAAACTAGTGAACCAATTTTGATGATTCCCACTAACGTGATCTACATACCTTCAGGTAGGTTTGAGTATATAATACATTAGGTAATTATTCTTATGTACGAAGTTATATGCATAAATGTACAGTACCTCCGTCATTTCAAAGCGGATTTTAATGATTCTTCTTTTCGTACGTCTTGAGTTTATGTAATTGTATATTAAACTAAAAATGGAAAAATAAATTAATTTGATATACTTTAAAAAAGTGAAAACCGACTTCAAAAACCTAAAAGGAATAAAATAACTTTCATAAAAAACTTAACAGCTTCTGAAGTCGGTGTCTTCAATTCTTCTGTGTACCTTAGCTTGGCACCGACTTCAGAAGCTGTTAAGTTTTTTTTTATGAAAGTAATTGAAATATCTGTTCAGTGTTCACAAGAGAAATACGTACCTTCTTATGTATTACTTACATATTCTCAAACCTCAGCAGAAGCGTCAAACAATAGAACCTACTCCAAAATTAACGCAAATAATTGCCATAAAACAAATTGACTTTACCTACAATCATAATCAAAAGCGATTTAATTATTAACACGCAATCTTAATAATAGGAATATTATTAATTATTATTCGCCAAACGAAACGAACTCATCGCCTAAGAGGTCACTTCTGTGGTTGGAGCAATTATTATAATGAAATACATTAGTTAAGGAGAAGGGTTGAATCGTAATACCTCCTTTGTCTTGATCTCTCTCGTTAATATGTATTTATAGGGACATTCAAAGTTATTTATGGCTCTTTTTGGCATTATTCGGGGAAAATATTAGATTGGTGATGTTAATGTGAGTGATTAATATGTTTAGGAGTGATAATCTAGTGCGGAATTAATATGGTGATAGAGTAAAATGTGAGATGGGTAAAAAGGAACCCTTATGGCGCGACTCAGTCTGTCTGTCTGTCACAGCTAGATATCTCAAGAACTACTAATGCTATCAACTTGAATTTCGGAATAGGTTTAGATGACGACAGAAAGAAATACCAATGTATATATATTTTTTGCAACAGGGACTGCAAGAGGGTCTTAAAATTTCGAAGTGGGGCTACTAGGGCATAAGGGATATCATATGAAAGAACGCTGTTTGCACATTCTCAAACATTTTTTTTCGGACTGCATAGTTTTCGACTTTTGATGAAAAATGTAAATAAAAATACCGTTCCCCCTCTTATCTCCGAAGTTTGCATAGAAAAAAATCTGGAATTATTATTTATTATTCGGTTTGATAAAAGTGTATGTAAAGATTACAGGAAAAATAAAACGATGTCTGTAAACAGCACACTTTCTTTATATATGACTAGCAGCGCCCCGCGGTTTCACCCGCGTAAGTCTCGAACCCGTAGGAATATCGAGATAAAAAAACTATCCTATGTGTTAATTCAGTTTATAAACTACCTCTGTGTCAAATTTCATGAATATCCATTCAGTAGTTTTTGCGTCAAACAGTTACAAACATCCATACATCCTCAAATATTAGTAGGATAGGAAGTAGGATGGTATGGAACCCTCGGTGCGTGAGTCCGACTCGCTCTTGATTGGTGTTTTGTTGGTGCACAGGATATTTGCAATGATAATTAAAACTTAAGAATCTAAATGACATCAAAATCAGGAATCAATAGAAGGCAACTTACATATAGAAAGTGGTCTGGCTAATTCGCAAACAAGGGCAATCAAAGCAGCTTCTGGCGAGAACGAAGTAAAAAACTCTAAAGAAAACTTACCGACGTAAATAACGCCAAAATAAAGCTAGCTTTTCTTGAACAAAACTTTATAGACGGATAGTGAACAATCCATATATCCATACTTAATAATTATGAATGCGAAAGTAACTCTGCCTGTCTGATACCTTTTCACGCTTTAACGACTGAATGGTTTCCGATAAAATTTGGCACTCAAGTAGACCATTATCTGGGATATCTTCTTCGACCTCCACGCGGGTGAAACCACAGCCAAAAGCTAGTTCGGAATAAAAAAGGAAAAATACCCAAATACTACCCAAGATTCCTTAAAACTATTCCACATGTTTAATCTTAAACTTATTCGCTTTTCTTTTGTTTTCCTTGCCAACTTGTATCGAAAAATCAAAGGGAAATTCGATTTGTCGTCCCTATACGTCAACCTGTAACGAATAAACAATGCGAATGGGATTTTAGTTCGAAAACTGTGCATGGTAACATATGCAGTGCAGGTATGGGTCGGGTCTAACGAAGACCGTTCGTTCGAAGAATACTTGATGTCACCGAGAATTTTTAGTTTGTTTTTTTTTTGGACCGAAGATGCGCTTGAACAGGAATCTTGGAGTAACAATGTTTGAATATAAAATGTTTTTGGGGGGTTTTGTTGTAATAAATAGATAGAATACTCTTGTGTAGGCACTGTAAAGGTTCCACTCAATGGACCTTAACATTATGTTGTACTGGCTGACATTCGATTACTTGAGCCGCGAGTATAGAACCTCTTTGTTTAAATAAATAAAAAGATAGTTCGTATGTTTTTTTCTAAGCCGGACTGCGGCTTTAGCTAGGGTGATAGGTGGTGTAGTTTTAAGTAGTGTGTGATTTTATTCTAAGATTGTATTGATTTCCTTTTCATTATAGTTAAACTGTTGTTCTTTCTCCTACCTCTATTATTTTGTAGACTAGTTACCCCTCAGTGGAATCAGAACTTCCAGATAGGTGGAGTCTGAATGGCCACAGTACCTACTATAAATTATAGATATAAATGTAGAAATTTCATAAAGAGTGACGCAAAGGGCAATTTTACCGCTAAAGGCGATGTTTTAAAGACCACCTTGATTACATTCGTTTAACTATGTGGAAAATCAATTAAAATATTATCCTACCTACACCATCCACAGGTATCCTGTAGGAAGCTAGGAAGTAGAACATGATATTTTTTAGAGCCCTATATGTATTTCAGAAGTGGGATAGTGGATATGGCATGTTGGTATTTTTAACCGACTTCCAAAAGGAGGAGGTTCTCAATTCGTCTGTATGTTTTTTTTTTTTTGTATGTTTGTTACGCGATTACTCAAAGACGGATGGACCGATTTAGAAAATTCTTTTTTTGTTTGATAGGGTATACTTCCGAGGTGGTCCCATATAAATTTTATTAACTTTGCTTGGGGAGTTTTTGAGTTAGCTTCAATAATGCGTATATTTCCCACTTATTTTATGTGGATGACGTGATGGTGTTTTCATAACTTCCTATC
Organism: Dicycla oo; assembly: GCA_948252095.1. Taxonomy (NCBI): domain Eukaryota; kingdom Metazoa; phylum Arthropoda; class Insecta; order Lepidoptera; family Noctuidae; genus Dicycla; species Dicycla oo. The sequence continues at coordinate 11,893,333 of OX411713.1, read as the reverse complement.
ACTGTTATTTACATGGCTATATCTACAATTATTGTGCTCAATTATGTATTCGAATTAGTGTGGGGTAGGTTCCACAACTAAAAAGTGAAAATAAAAACTTTTTAGCAAAAAATAAAACCGACTTCCAAAACAAAACACTACAAAGTGAAAAATAACTTTAATTTCGGAAGTCGGTGGCAAAAAACGAAAATACAAAACCCAGGACACCGACTACCGAAATTAAAGTTATTTTTCACTTTGTAGTGTTTTGTTTTGGAAGTCGGTTTTATTTTTTGCTAAAAAGTTTTTTAATGCTAATCAATAAGTTTGTAGACAATATCCATAACCACTTGTGTTGAATGTCTCGTATGCGTACTCCATCTTGGATTGTGGATTGGTGCGATCAAAACAAAATTTGTTCGTAAAAACAATGTAGGTAGGTACTACTTACAAGGGATTATTTGAACTGCATTAACAGACATAAATATTAAACGCAGCTAACAGCTCATTCAAGCTTGTCATTACTCCACTCTACCGTTTTAAGGATCTAAAAAAGAATCTTCCTAAACATCAAATAGAGGCAGACATTTTGAAGAGAAGTGCCCTCAAACGATCCCCAGATTTGCATGTAATTATCATTTTTGATTCTCTCTTCTTTTGTGTAAATACTCTTCTAAAAGGTAACGCCGTAAATGACATAATGCGCAGAAAGATATGCTGAATTATTTATATGATAATACGTTCCTGTGAGCCTTGGCTTTTTAGTGAGGGGTGAATGGTGCATTTTATCGAGTGTTAGTTTTACTTCTGATTATATAGATATAGATATGAATTAAGTGATGCTCTTGTCAAGGTCAGTCCCTAGATGAGTGACCTAGCCGTTGGTCCTGGCTGTCATTTGTAGATCTCTGACAATTATTACCGGTAATAAGAAGCGAAAGGGTATAAATATTTTCCAGGTAGTCCCATTGTCATCAGGTCTGAGGTCATCTAATGTTATGATCGTGGATAAATCGAGGGAACTCTTCAAATATTATAGGCACACCTATAGCGATTTGATTATTTTTTATAGTAACTCGTGTATTTGCTCTCGGAAAGCACCATTTGGTGAAGTGGAACTGATGATGAAGACCACAGACGACTACGCCTATGAATTAATACATTGTAGTCACAATTTATCGTAGGTTTCCCCCATCACTATTCCTCATCTCCGCTTCAGCGTTAAATACGCTTCAATGGATATTACTTTTGGGGATTTTTGTTGCTTAAATAAATTATTACATTTGACTAAGAACAGGTTTTAATGAATTTCAAGTGGGACCGACGTAGACTAATATGATTTCCCATTTCACTCCTGTTGCTTTAACGACATGAAAGGGAATTCATTTGGGGTTTGTCATCGTGTCGATATTCGGAATTGAATAATAAATAGGTAGGTGGGCTATTTTATTCATACCAAGACGAGATGTGCGGTTTTTGCCCTCCTGTTGAAGAGTTTACCGAAGAATTATGGAAAATGTTGTTTTTCTATTTGCATGAAATTATTGTTTAAAATTATTTTTTCTAATGTATTTTTTAGTTAAGAACTACACTGAGAAGCAACATAAAACAGTAACTTGCAGAGTGCCTAAAAATCTAAATATTTCCTAAGCCACACATGTAAGCTTCATAAAGTAAAAAGAATCTTGAAAACAGTTTCATATTGCACAATAAAACCTATTTATATACTGGCCTGTTTAAATTCATGGATAGAAACAAGTTGAAAAAAATATTTTTGACTATACTTGAATACTTTTCTGTTCACATTGATTTAAATTTGTTTTTACATTTGCGTACCGAATATTTTTTTTTTTTACTAAAAGTGCTTACGGCAAATGCTGACTTTTAATATTATTTTTTACGGATTTTTTACTTCGTGCATTTGAGCTCTATTACTTTAAAGACGATACAAAAACTATTAAGTCTTAATCTAAATTAGGCATCGTACAAAATGAAAAGCCTGCCTCAGTGCATTTTCAATGCACCCGAAGGTCGTGTAGAGCACGAGATATGTGATGTTTTTTGTCCAAATGGCCCTGTTTTGTATTGTGTGCCCTGTTTGTGTTGTAACCTATTTAATTAAATTTATTTTGTTTCCATTAGGTTTTTTTTTATTATTAAATACACTTTTTACTTCACGAATCTGCCTTGCGTGGTTTCGGAAATATTTCATGATATATTATATGTGCCTTTTTTATATTGCTCGTCAGTGTAAAAAGAAAACAAAAGAAAAATTGTTTATTCTGCACAAATAAGACGCACATTGTAAAATAAACATAAAATAATACAAGTAGCCAAAAGTCTCGTATTAGCCAATGAAATAGTAAAGACAAAAAGATATATTTAAAAAAAGATTCACAACCAGGCTCAATTGTTCTCCATAGTAAAAAAGCACTATACCTACCTACTTCTTAGCGTTATTTGGTACCTACGTACCTAAGTCATTTATTAAAAATGAAGTCAAACCTAACAAAAAAACATCACAATAGAAACTCAGACTCCATTCTACAGCAATATGAAAAACCCAGATTACAATTTTACAACAATATGAAATATCCAAGTGTAATCGTTGCAGTTTGACGTTTCACTCCGCCATCTTTGTTGGCGCCAAAACGTTGTGTTTGACATAAACATTATTCGTTCAGATACAACACGAAAACAACTTAAAATTGACTTGCTTGCGAGTGATGGCTAATAAAAATTGGGAAAGCAAAACGAAATTGGAGTGTCGACGATGGCAAATTGTAAAATATTTTTGTTAATATGTTTTTTAAGCTTTCGTGACATGATGGGTCTGTTTACTTACTTTTATTACCTAACTAACTCACTTATTATAGAATATCATGACTTTACCAGATTTATTTATAGGAACAAAGTTTTTTTTTTTTTGTCGAACCCTGCTTTCTGCTTTTATTCTAAAGTAGATGAAATAGAATAAGTAGATGTGGAATTATTTTTGTACTAATTTTAATATTAATTTTGCAAGTTTTTCGATAAACTTCCACGCAAACTCATTCACAATTTTAATGAAACTTCAATTACAATATGTTTAAGAAACGAGGCAGACACTTTTGAAATAATTGCTTATTTGAATACATTCTTATAAGAAAAATCCCATAACTGGATAAAAAAATTAAATTGTTGAAGTTCATTTAGAAATTAGAGCGTTCAAAAGATTCTAATTTAATAAGAAATATTAAAAATATAATATTTGAAGACAAAAGAGAATCGTTTCTAACGAACATGAAATATTCAAATTCTCTAATGATTGTTTGCAATAATATTAAAATTAAATTCAACGAAATGCACTAATGATTTCTTTGTCTCTACTTGTTTTTTTTTTTATAAAATTTATAAATATAAGTATCTAATTAATTAAGAATAAGTATCACATAATTCTTTAATAATATTTATTCAATTAATTGTGCGTCATATTCGTCTCCTTTCAGCTAATTAATTAATTAACTAGTATTTCTGCGAACAGTAGACATCGCAAGCACAAACTTTTTGCAGCAATTAATATACCACTAAAGTTATTTAAAACAGGATATTCACCATGTTTTCTTTTTCTTCTTTTATGAGACCAACTTAAAGATACTATCTTTCAAATAAAAAGAGAACCATCAAAATCGGATCTCATAAGGCGGAGATATTCAGTAGTCGATCGATGGGCGACGGCGGCGACGTAGAAAAACTTATTTTACGATAGTTTACGATTTCCGTTTCCATAACTACTATTGAACTGTTAACGCGTAAAATTTATTATTTATTACGTTTGTTGTTAGTTTTTATAAAACTGCAGACATAGGGACGTGAACGCTTTATGTGTTTTTGCTGAATAATAACGAAAATCACCCCTTGATGTAAAGCTTCGGTCACTAGCGGACTGGAAAATTCTGTGATGAAGTCTTGTAACATCCTTGAAGGATTGTTTGAAATATTCGAAAGATAGATATCTAAATACAGTGTGCTATATTATTATTATATGCGATGTGAAAATTTAAAATTAGTTTCAAAACAGTTTATTATAATAGTTAATTTGTTTAGTTAATTTCGTAAGTTTTCCAATCAAAACTTGGTTTCAGTTACTATGCAGGCCTACACTAAAACAAAAAATATACGTGACAAATTGAGAACCTCTTTCTTTTTGTCGAAAGTCGGTTAATAAAGAAATTGTGATAAAAAGTGGTAGATGTGTGAAAATGTGTGACATCCACCCATAGGGACTTTCTTTACTTATGCTGATAAGCAAAAAAAAAGGCCAACCTTCAAAGGTTCGTAGGCATCTATAGATAACAAACTTATCAAACATAAATCACAATACAAATCCGTGAGCCCATCCCTCAACATCACGTAAACATAACTGGGCTTTCAGCAGCAAATTTCACACACGATAGCCCCCCCTGACATACTACGTGTTACTTTTAACAAAGGGCAAATCCTCATGAAATGACATAGGCTGACAGTATCCACCGACGTCGAACATTATCGCAAAATACCCTTAACTCGATTCGTTCATATAATATTCATGACAGGGCCCAATCTTTCAAAAATTGACACCTTTTTACCGGGGTTACCCTCTCTCGGGATGGACAAGTTTTCTGTGTTGCCAACGGTGAATAAATTACTGGACACAATGGAGTTTTTGGTTTACGACTGCGTTTAATTTATTGTGGGGAAAGTAATGAAATATATTAATGGTTTATTTATTGATGTGATTATAATATCAATGATCTGTCGGATGTTAGTACGATATATTGATATTTAAGTGTGAATTTATTTGAATTATGTAGCAGGTTTTCTGTTACAAAAACTGCTTTTAAGAATATGTTTTGCAGAAATAGGTAGATAGTATTCACTAGCATATGCACTAAAATATTTTCGCCTCTGATGATCCGGTCGATGACAAGATCTGAAAGGAACTTCAAATGTGACATTGATACATTCGTTTATAATGTTCTTTTTCATCTTTCTCTATTTTTCTTCTTCCGGATGATAGCCATTAAAATACAATTAAATAAACTGGAAGAATAGGCAAATTACAATTTAAATTAAATGACTACCAAAAGCTCTGCCCATATCAATAAATCCACAAAACAAAATTAAAATAGGCATACCCAACTCCATTATCCATTACCCATATTGGTCAACATCTCCAGAAAAATTTAGAGGGTTGACCTATGCACACATTACTTAGCAATAAAGCTTTAAAACAAATAGGTACCAGGCTCCCAGGAGATTGAAGAGTAGATCAAATAAATGGTAGGTGAAGACCCTACGTCACTCTGCCCACAGTAACTAAAGTTGATTGTTTGTTCAACGAACATAGATTTTTCCACTTGATTGTCTGATTTGATTTTCTTGAGGGCCTTCCTCTTAGGTTGCTGAGCAAATAGATCGTCTGAAATAATCCTCTTCGGACAAGCCGGGGGTTTCCATTTACCTTTTGTAAAAGAGTTTGTTTTCGTTTTTGGTTTATTTTGGGTCTGGTTTCAGGTTGATTGCAAACTCAGCACACAAACGACTTATTCGTGTGCTTAAGTTTTGTGGTATTTATAACTTGCAAAGTGCCTGTATATTTTACGATGCAATAATTTAAATTCTTGGTCTAAATCTGCAGGTCTGGAATCCGTTGATATCCTACTATTCGTTTCAGTGCTTTCTCTTTTGGATATCTTTTAAAGTTTTATCGCGCCTTACATTCAGCTGCTAGCATTTAGTAAACTGTTAATTCAGACGTTATTACAAAACGATAACAAGCCCGTTCCATTTAGACGTTACAAAAAAGCCTGACAAATAGTGACAACTATCAACATAAACAACAACCATAACTTGTCATAAAAACAATTCCCTTTATTTTTCTTTTGTTAAAAAAGAAACAAGGATTCTATTAAGGATTATATAAACTCGTCCGAGCCCCCTGTTCCGCGACGTTTCCTGACAATCTCGCGGCGACAACCGTCTCGAATCTCCTTCATTGTCCACTTGTCATTAAGTTTTTGTCTTTCCCCCTTCTTACACTTGGATGTTAGGCTTATGGTTGGAGGAATACGGGGAGTAAGAGCGGCGAACATAATTATATCTACACAAATAATAGTTGGAATTATAATTAAGAAAAGAACAATAGAGTCGATTGGAAGAAAAAGTCGCTTCGCCAACCCTATACGAATTGGGATAAGCGATTCTACCTACGCATTTCTCTATAATCTGAAACAAACAACTCTACGATGTTTTTAGTTCTTTCTAACCGACTTAAAAAAAGCAAACATATTATATTTGTACCTGTAGAATGAAAGTCTAGTGAGATATTCGACTTATAAATTATTTCATCAGCATTGTAATTTGTAACCCAACGCCCACTAAATAATACAATTAGGTAACACACTATCAATCGGAATAGATTTCATTTTGACAGTTAAATAACATTCATTGCGTTATTTACGTAGTCGAGCAGACAAATTTTTCCAACATATGAAGCAATGGATTAGCAATTTGCTTCAAAATTATTCAAATTTCGATTCATAGTGTGTTACGCAACAACAAAAACCAATCACCAATGAATAATACTCAGTTACATACGTCCCTTTTCATTTCCCTTTCACCAATCTGCACCCTAATTGCGTAACATACTATCAATCATAATCTGAATTATTTTGAAACACATTTGCTAATCCAATGCTTCATATGTTTCAAAAATTTGTCGAAATTCGAATCATTTTGAAGCAAATTGCTTCAAAATGATTCAAATTTCGATTCATAGTGTGTTACGCAACAACAAAAACCAATCACCAATGAATAATACTCAGTTACATACGTCCCTTTTCATTTCCCTTTCACCAATCTGCACCTTTATTGCGTAACATACTATCAATCATAATCTGAATTATTTTGAAACACATTTGCTAATCCAATGCTTCATATGTTTCAAAAATTTGTCTGCTCAAGAAGGTAAATAACGCAATGAATGTTGTTGAACTGTCATAATTAAACCGAATCCTACTGTAAGTGTATTACGCAATCCCGCCAGGGTTGCGGGTTGTTCGAAAGAGTTACCGTGTGGCCCTGACACAGGCAACTGAAAGAACACGGGTGGGTTTTAGTCAGTAGAAGTCTGACACGCCCTCCCGCTCCACCCAGAGCGGGAGAAGTTATTTGATGATTTCCCATCCACAAAAAAAAATGAAGTGTATTACGCAATTGCCCCGCTGAAGACGGTCTAAACTTCGTTGCAATTGTTAACCAACCATTCGACCCGTGGGTCACTCCCAAAGATTTAACGACGACAAATGGCCACGGATTGACGTTACATTTATTCCACTGACATCTAATGTTATTGTGCAGATTTATTTGTTTCCGACGGCTTCGGGAAATGCCATTATAATGGATACGCGTTTTGACAGGATTGCTAATTTGTCATTTGAGTGGTGCGTAGACTATTAATGGAATATATTCTCCGTGTAGGCTACATCGTGTGAGGAGCTCGTGGCTAAGTAATAACAGCCGCAAGGGTCGATCCATCAGGTTAAGCTACGCTTGTCGGGGTTGGTCTTTGGATGGGTGACCAACTTTTCATACCGAGACTCCTCCGTGCCTCGGAAAGCACGTTAAGCCGTTGGTCCCGGCTGTCTTTCGTGGATCTTTGACAGTCGTTACGGGTCGTCAGAAGCCCAAAAGTCTGATAACCAGTCTTACCAAGGGGTATCGTATTACCCAGTAACTGGGTTGTGGAGGTCAGATAGGCAGTCGCTCTATGTAAAATACTGGTATTCAGCTGCATCGGGTTAGACTGGAAGCTGACCCCAACTTAGTTGGGAAAAGGCTAGGCAGATTGATTTTTAGGCTACATCGTGTGTCATTACTTATATGTCATCTTCAGTAATATATGTGACTGTGGAAACCATCGGATTTCTTGCAGATTTATAATCAGCGAGTAGGTAGTTATTGTCCTAACCATTATATGTCATCATCATTAGCCTAATCTTTTACCCACTAAGTTGGGGTATACTTCTAATCTTGCTCTCGGATTCCGTAGTAGTTTTATCACTATTACTTAAGTCTACTACATAGATTTGACTACACTAGACTGTCCAATTTTTGTTGACACTACAGTAAATCATTCTACAATGGCCGTCCATTTTTGCCTTACTGCATAAAACTCTATTTCCACATGTTAGCGACTTCTCGCATACCACGTTGTAAACAAATAAATTGCTCAAGAAATAAACACGTAATTCGGTACAATGTTCCCCAATTGGAAAAATTAAATGACGGAATCCGTATCATGTATGGTAACAAGTTTATACGGGCGAACCGTTCGGAAGGCGATCGGAATTATCCTGCATTCGCCAAAACTGCTGACGCGGTATGAAGATATTACTTCGACGTTGTCTTGAGGACTGGACATGGCACGAGGTGGTGTTTTATCTTCAAGCTGGTCTTTTTATCGAAACTTCCAGGCGTCATTCTGTGCAAGATCTCCGTAGTTAGACAAGTATTTTTTTTCTTTTTCTATGAAAAGCCATCATGCAAATTATTTCTTATAGTTATTTAGGCTCACTTTTTGGGATCTTCTCCGTCTATTTATATTTAATAGAGGTCGCTTATGGAGTGTTCTACCCAACTTTGGATTTGGACCTCCACTTCTTGTAACAAGCCCATTCACTGCTGAAAACAGGCTTCTCTTCTTTCTTAGCCGTCTCTACACTACTTCTCTTATCTAGAAAATGTTATGTGTTTTATGTGTTTTCCCCTACCACTAGGTAGTAACCTAGGTGCCTAGTGGAAGGCGAAAATATATATTCAGCAAGAAAAGTTCAGACTTCAACAGTGAAGGTTCTGTATTAACCATAATACCTTTATGAAAGGCTCTCACTTTCACTCGCTGCCGTCAGACAGTGACGTTTCTGAATTTGTCACCAAATCCCACATCCGTTCCAATATTTACATGGACACATCCAGTCAATCTTCCTCTGTGTCCTTCGTACGTGGTCGCGCGCACCGCTGTAATGAGCGACGCCGGGCGACCGCACTAACTAGATTACCTGACACGAGTCTCGCATTGTAATCGCGCAGACACTATTTTTTCCACATTATTAGATGATGTGTGGCCCTCGTAGTTACTCAAATGTCTTTGTAAGTGAATTAGAAATATTCATTAGTAGTATTAAGATTTTCGTGGAAATTACTATGTCGCAATAAATGAGAAAGTACTTATGTTTTTTGCAGGAGGTGCTTGTCAGCTTTGTCGTCTGATGGATTAAATCCTATTTCGCTCGGTAGCTATACTGGTTCAAAGCCACTGAACAGACGGCAAACCAGTACCGCTACCGAGCGCGACAGCGATATAGATTATATCTGAATAGGCCTTAATAGATAGTCTTAAAAGTACGCGTCAATTTCATTGGTGAAATCCGCCCAGTGTTGGTTGATTACACTATAAGAACTTTAATACTTTATCAAACTCCTTCGTATAATATAGGCTGTTGGTAGTTAGGGCAATAATACACATGCCTGTAGCTGGTGCAAGAGGAGCTCGTGGCTAAATAATAAGAGCCGCACAGGTCGATCCATCAGGTTAAGCTACGCTTGCCGGGGTTGGTCTGTGGACCATCTTTTCATACCGAGACTCCTCCGTGCCTCGGAAAGCACGTTAAGCCGTTCGTCCCGGCTGTCATTCGAGGATCTTTGACAGTCGTTACGGGTCGTCAGAAGCCCGAAAGTTTGACAACCAGTCATACCAAGGGGTATCGTATTACCCAGTAAACTGGATTGTGGAGGTCAGATAGGCAGTCGCTCCATGTAAAATACTGGTATTCAACTGCATCCGGTTAGACTGGACGCCGACCCCAACATAGTTGGGAAAAGGCTAGGCAGATTGATTGATATTGCCTGTAGCTGGTACAAAACTATGCAAGTTATGGTAAATTCAATATTTGTGACCGACAGAAACATGTGAGATGTCAACCGCTAATAACTACGACACTATTAATGATAGAGTAATGGTTGGGCATTTGAAGATAGGTTACATTTGTGACAATTTTGAAGCAGGATTTCATTTGCTTATGACGTCACATTGAGAGTGCAGGCGTATGCGCGCGATCCTCTATTTTTCACTATGTGTCGAAATTCCAATTCGTATAGCGCAAAAAAGTGTTTAGCTAGAATGTTGATTCTGGTGTCAAGAGTTGACAAAGCACTACTAAGACATACAGAGAAACAACAGAAATATTAGCCAAAATAAGGTCAAAAATGTATAATTATGAAGTTAACAATAGCAAAATAACTTCACATGTCGTCTCATATCGGCCGACGAAAGCTTGCATCGTAAGCAATGTAATAAGCCTGAAAAGTCCAGCGCCGAGTAAATACCTCTTTCTAGGTTTGGTTAAGTTACAGCTGTGACCAATCGTTTTCACGAAACTAAACGGAATGGAATAGAACGGAATTGAACTGCGCCTACTTATTTTTTTTTAACGTTGCATTGCGATTTTTTAAGTCGGTGCAGAAAATATGTAAGTAGATACTGCCATAACCCAAAATAAGTATACGAAAATCAAAAGAAAAAACTACCTAAAATTACAAATAAAAATGTTATTCAGATTATACCTTAAGGCGGAGACTGACTTGTAACGTTAGTTTGTAATGTATCCAAATTTTGTAACGCGTTACAGTGTAGCGAGCCGAGCCGCTCGATGCGAGCGCCGGATCCTCCACTCAACTGTCGGCGTTTTCTGTGAATTCCTTCGCGTTACAGTAATCAGTGCAGTGAGTTGAGCGGCTCGATATGAGCATTGCGATCGCATGTATACAGCCATTCTGAATAAAAATGGAGCACGCTTGCGTCAAGTGTTCGAAGCGAGCGTTCGCCGCGTCTTGTGTATCGCCGTTTTGTCTTAACCAAGTTCGCCTCGAATACATTACAATAAAATGTTACAAGTCAGTCTCCGCCTTTAGCGTTGCTTAAACTAGCAAAAAATATCTAGACCGAAGCAATTTGAAATAGAAAATTGAATCCTAGCAAATACCACGGGTTATCCAATCACAAGGAAAGTCGAATAAATTTATGTTACATCGCACGGAGCTATAGCCATAAATAACACGCTATATTGCTCGTTGCCATGCAAAAATACCGACCGGTAAATTGAGAAATTTCGATAACATTGAATGTATACTATTACTAGGAAAACAGTTCAAAATTACGTTATTGTTCCATCAACAGCACAAATGAACACAAATAAAAAGTTGGATTGAAATATTGAATGCATTTTTTGTGTGTTGATCCACAGTCATTGGAAATGCCAACTGAAAACAATTCAGTACGGTATGTATTAAAAAAACCCTAAAAATAAGTTTTATTTGAATTCATGTGTGAAGGATGATTTCATATCATATTCATTCATGATGATAGTGAAATATTGAACAAGTTTTCATTAATTTTTATTCAGTTGCATCTGGTAATACCGAAAGCCGACCCCAACATGATTGGGAAAAGGCTAGGTTGAAGAGTATTAATTAATCGCGTTTTTTGCTAAAAGCGTCACGGCCTGATGGTATGTGGTTATGAGTCTACGATGGATCACGTATTTATATCTCGTAGGTGAGCTCGTATATGAGCTCGTGGCGAAGTAATAATAACTTTAAGTTAAGCTACGCTTGCCGGGGTTATTCCGTGGATGGGTGACCATCAGAAAGCACGTTAAACGGTTTTGAAGTCCTCAGATAAAACCTCGATAGTAATTCAGTGCTTAAGGAGCTTGTTGCTAAGTAATATAACAGCCGCACGGGTCGATCGATCAGGTTAAGCTATGCTTGCCACGGATGGTCCGTGGTGACCATCTTTACATAACAAGACCCATCCGTGCCTCGGAAGGCACGTTAAGCCATTGGTCCCGACTGTCATTCTTGGATCTTTGACAGTCGTTACGGTTCATCAGAAGCCCGAAAGTCTGACAACCGGTCTTACCAAGGGATATCGTATTACTCATTTACTGGATTGTGGAGGCCATAGGCAGTCGCTCCATGTAAAATACTGGTATTCAGCTTAGACTGGAAACCGACCCCAACATAGTTGGGAAAAGGCTAAACAGAGACAAACAGAGATGCGTTTATAGGTGATATGGTACCTAATTTACTGTACTTACAACTTCAACATTTTTTCTTCTTAGCGTATTGAAGGCAATCTAAATGAAGTCGGCCCAGAATTCGGCTTTGTTTGTCGACATCACTAAACACCGAAACATTTGAGCATGATCATTTATTCTGTGTCTGGGTGTAATTTATCTATATATGTATGTATTTAGAAATATATAAGTATGTTTATCAGTTGTCTAGTACTCATAACACAAGCTCTGCTTAGCTTGAGGCTAGACGGCGTTGTGTGATAGTTGTGGAATATTATTATTATTTAAGGCGAAAGCGTCAGGGTAGCCCGCGAAATTCAAAATTTCTTACGTTTTTTGCAATTTACAAGTCAGTTGCAAGTTAATCAAAATGTGATTCGCGACCGTAACAAGTATGTATTTACAGAATGATAATTAATTATTAAAGTCATCAATACAACTCTTTAAAACCAGGTAATTGTGATGAATGACTATTTCATGAAAGCTTGATATTTGAGGATTATACTAACTTATAGAGTGGTAATACTGATTCTAATGATTTAATTATGCTAATACATATTAGTTACGGTCGCGAATAATACTTTGTTCAAAATATAACCTAATACTGTCTTGTACTCGTAAATTGCAAAAAACGTAAGAAAATTTGATTTTTTTTTTTCGCTGGCTACCCTGACGCTTGTTCCTTAACATCATAATTGAACCAAGTATTATCTAAGTAGATCCGTGAAAATTCTTTCTAACCCACCATTTCTATCATCGAAAAAATCAAGCGAAATCTTCTCTCTCTATGGTTTATGTCAAACAAGCACTTTTCCTCCACCATAAACCACAACAGAATGATACATATCGTGCAATAAAACCTTTATTAAAATAGTACACGCCGTCGATTAGTGCGTTCAGATAGCGACAGTTAAAGTACAGTGATGGCGCCCTTAATGGTTTCTACGCGTATTTCACCCTTATTATCTATTTACAACCCGCATTTTATTATTGGGGTTAAGACGAACAGGACATAAAGCGCTCGCGCACCGTGTAGGCGGGGTTAAGGTTGGGTGTACAAAGGCGCGGAGCGAGTAAGCGGAAAGCGAGCGAGCAGTGTAGCGGGATGTCCCTGTTTACGAAAGTGGAGCGGTACTACACGGCACGTTACTAGAGCCAGAAGGCTGACGAAGCAATGATGGGATGGCAACGCATCTGTGATGCCTTTGGTATTGCAAACGTCTACAGGCAATGGACGATGGTGACCATTTACCATCATAAGGGACGTCGGCTTAATTGCCATCCAATAACTAGTAAAATGAAGCGGAGAATATGAATGGATACAGCTCAGCATTCTCTCACAACATTCCACTGTTAAAATAAATAAATCTTATATTTGCTTCACTGTCACTATAACCACTAAAGCGGAGCGGATACGATATTTTTTTGGTAATCTATTGTTTCATATTTTCCTAGCTCCACACCGCTCCGCTCCTCTCCACTCGCAACCTTAAGGGTGCGCTTCCACTGACGCGCAGCGGTGCGGAGCAGAGCGGAGAAGAGAGTGAAAGTCGCGAGTGTTTCCACTGAGCGGAGCGGAGTGGAGTACAGATTTCGAGCAGTGTGATTGGTCGGGCCGCCCTAATCGATTCCGTTCTGTCCGGCTCGGGGCCGTGTGTTCATATATTTTATTTGTAAGTCTGCACAGCTCCGCACCGCTCCGTTTACACTGTTTCCACTGACGCGGAGTGGAGATTTCGAGCCCTGTGATGTTTCAATTCACAGTCCGCCTATCTCCAATCCGCCCAGCTCCGCGTCAATAGAACCGCACCCTTAGAGCGAGTGAGATCGGACGACCGTTAAGGGATGTTTTACGACTATCAAACGATACTTTGAGAGACGGTGTCCGGTAGTTGAGTCGTAACTGAACATTTCGCTGCTCAGATGGATTTTAGTTTAATTTAAAAGGTTTTTTTTCTGTTGATTCAAGTGTTTGGGTATTTTATGTGTCTAAATTGTCTTTGCTTAATCGACGTCTTTTTCAGAGTAGCTGTTCTAAGCAATTTGGTAAATTGAATGGGTGTTTATTTGAAAAAAGAACGCTTAAACATAAATCAGAACACTCTACTAGACAACAGTAGGCACTTAGGTAGGTACTTAGAGCTAATCTGTAAATCCACTTCGAATGTCACTCAAGTGACTGCATGAAAGCGAAACTAACTTCTTTATTTTAATTTTTATGTATTTTTTTTTTTTCAATATAACAGATTCGCCTGTTGAGTTTCAACAGAATTTTTTTTTTTTTTTGGTTTAACCTATGGTTTCCCACTGCTGGGTAAAGGCTTCACCCATATTATTCCAATTTTCTTTATGCTGTGCCTTCTGCGTCCAATCTGTTAAGAACGAGTCCAAATCGTCAAGCCAGCATTTCTTAAGCCTGCCTCGGTCACAACACCCGTCTTCAGGCACCCACTGTGTGATGATCCTGGCCGATCAATGCACTCTAAAGGTGTGACCAGTTCCATTTTAGTCTCTCAGACTTACCGTCAAAGACAGGTGTCTTGGAGCGTATTCATAATCGTGAAAAAAATCAGCTGCTCCCTACATTTTGACGAGTTATGCAAACATAAATGTACGGAACAGCTGATTTTTTTTCGCGATTTCATTTTTGGTCCCATACTAAAAGTTAATTGTTTCCATGAGTACAGTCATGTGTTTAAATATCAGTCACTAATTACTAGTCACCCTCACTTTTACATGTCATATTAAAAAAAAAAATGCTTGATAGAGTCACAAAACTGATACAATTAAGCACTTTCGTGTATCAATAAAACCCGTACACTAATTAGTTTAATGTATTTTCTACAGCTGCAATTTTATTTTAAAGGAAACTCCTGAAGAATAACTCCTCGTACAATTTGTTAACCAGCGGCAGCTGCTCAAATCTGTTTTGTACGTGATCGAGCCGCGAGCAGTTTAGTGTTAATGAACAAGTACACTTTGAGCCAGAAGAAACGGTTCAAACAAGCCTTTTTACTAAGTGACGCGTCTAACAGATTTTATAGATTAATTTAAGAAAACTGCGGATTACTTTTCTTTAAGTATTTTAAAAAGCTCTACGAGTATCGGGCTTATTTTCAACATTGTTTTGTTTAAAAACATGAGTAAAAACTTCTTTCTTTTCACACGATTTCTTTTTGTTTTTTTCCACACTTAGTCTAATTTCTTTATTCAGGAGTCACATTTTGCTTTCAGCTTTTCAGTAAGTAGGACCAATAAAAATAACACACCCTCGTATACCTACATGGCAAAAAAGTAGCTCCACGAGAAAACATATTCGAATATTTCTAACCCCTAACCGAAGGTCGGTTAGAACCCTAGAACCTAAGGTTCTACATTTACGGACATAAGAAAACTGCAACTCCGTGGTACGAGAACAAACTTAACATTTTAGTTGAAAAACGTGTTCGCCCATACATTCCGTTAAGTTTGTACGCAAAATATTGTGAGATTTACCATGTTATTTTAAGACCTCTTATAGGATTTCCTGTAATCCATAGGTATAGAACAATTTACTATATTTATTTTTTTCTAAATTTTAGGCTCAGCAGTTTTCGATAGACGAAAACTGCTGAGCCTAAAATTTATGTATATATATTTGAGACCCTCAAAGTAAGCCCTTTCCCCTTTCATTTGATATGTCACACGGTAAAGCTTGCAAAACATATTTTTTGCCCCCCACAAGTGGCCCTCATACAAAATTCCTTTATTTAATATATGTTACAGGTCCTTGTTTGGGTCACAGAAAAAATTTCAACTTAATCGGTCTATTAGATTCGGAGCAAATTGGCGGTGACAGACACACGAGTTATCCTATAAGGGTTCCGTTTTTTTCCTTTTGAGGTACGAACGATATCCCAAAACATTTTCTCGCACACTCCTAAGTCAATTACATAACATAAGTTGTCAAGATCACGAAAGTAATCTTGAATAACGATAAGTGATTTGGGCGGACATACGACGATCACCATAAATATCTTCGCAATGGTTAGGGAAGCTGCAATCACATGACATTTACCAGTCCACTCCCACTTCAGCTAAAGTTATAGTAGAGGGGTAGTTTACCTCGTTTCTCTTGGTGAAAATCTTTTCCTTTGGTACTGATTGGCAAGGGTAAATATGGTAGAAGTCGGCTTGGATTGAGAAGCCTGCTGTGAAAATGAGTTTCAGCCTTAAATAATGATCCTGACAACGAATATAAATGTAGGAGTAAAACACGATTAACTTCTTTTAATTAAAATATAAATAAAAAGTACACTTCTTAGCTCTTACTTCATCTTGCTCGTCTTCCTCTCTGTCAAATCTTTTTCAAATTTCGAAATCACTGCGGGAGTGATTTCGAATTTTTTTATTTTAGGGTACGGACCTCAAAAGGAAGTAATACGGAACCCTTATAGGATCACTCGTGGGTCTCTCTGCCTGTCACGGCTAATTTGTTCCGAATCTAATGGACCGATTAAGTCAAAATTTGATACACATATGAAATTCTGTGACGAAAACACGGACGTGTAGCGTAAATAAATGAATTTTGAATATGCGGTCAATTTTGGGGGAAAATAAGAAAATAAAAAATAAAAGTTTTGCAAACTGTACCGTGTGACATATCAAATGAAAGGGCTTACTGTGAGGGTCTCAAATAGATTTTTTATGATTTTAAAATAAATGGTTTTTAAAGTAATTTAAGAAAATAGATGACAGTTGACCATTCCCCCCTTACCTCCGAAACTACTGAGCCTACAATTTTGAAAAAAAAAATACAGAAGATAGTTATATACCACAGCTGCACAGCTATACCAATAGATTACCGGAAAATCTATAAGAAGTCTATGGTCTTAAAATAACATGGTTAATCTCTTAATATTGTGCGTACAAACTTGCATTTGCAGTTGGAATGTATGGGAGAACATGTTTTTCAACTACAATTTAAGTTTGTTATTGGGATAAAATCATCCCAACTACGGAACCCTTCATTGTGCGTGGTCCGACACGCACTTGGTCGTTTTTTTTTTACAAACCATACAGGTAGTAATATATGTATGAGGCTGCAATCAGACAACAGGATACTTTATTAAAATTCCTACTTACATATATATCTCTGCCTTGTGGGTATCGTATTAGGTCGCTGACTAACCCCCAACAAATGGCATATATTATATTTCGCCTGTTTTTCTCAAAGGGTTCGAAGTGGTGTACCTCGTATAGTACGTACACCCACATTTCGCCAGTTATGTGACATATATTTCTAAAAAGTCTTTCTACCCTTAGGGCCGGTTTTTTGGATCCGTAGTTAACTCAACCAATGGTTAAACATAGTAACTAATGGTTAAATTTCGCCTAAATGTGAAAGGCTAAACATGAATGAATTATGCCATTAGTTGCTATTTTTTAATATGAATGAGCTAACATGAATACATTCATGTTTATCCTTTCATATTTAGCCAAAAATCAACCATTAGTTACTATGTTTAACCATTGGTTGAGTTAACTACGGATCAAAAAACCGTCCGTTAGTCTCTCATTTACATGGTCTTCACATGATCTGACCAAGATTATGTCTGGACTTTGACCTCTGAGTTTGTTTCAGCCATTCTTCTCAGAGTAGTCAGATAGGAAACGCCGACCTCATCTAGTTTTAAAAAATATGATTGACGTGTAAAAGTGTTTGTATAAACCTCCTTACAGAAATAAAATCATTTATCATTTAGTAAAGGTTGAACTGACAGTGACAACATAAGACACACAACGGCGACTAGCAGTTGGGTTAAGTTTGACAATGCGGCCGTAAGATAATTATGCAACAAGGATCCATCAGCTTTGATGGCACACTATAACAGTTCTCCAAACACAACGCGTTTTTGACACCTTAATGTCTGAAAAAAAATGTCTAAACGATAAAATACGTAACAGAAAAAATGATAAAAAAAATTATAAAATACGTTACTGCGTTTCTATCTGTCATTTATTAGCTAGCTTTCCCCCATGTGGAGTTAAAACCCCCACATCATTTGATGTCTGGTGAAAATGACAGATATTCATGACGGCCGTTAATATTGCGGACACTGCTGTTCTAGGGAGCCGTAGCTTTATCCTTAGTACAACTATGTTGCATAACACAACACACAACATTACAAAGCCCTTTCCATATGTAAAATGCAAGCTAAGCTAAGGTAAAAATGTATGAATGCATACAAAATAATGCAAATAGGGGTACACTATCTTAACTCCACTTGATGAATAATTGAAACTTCGACATACGCGGTACTGTGTTTACATAATGCTACCACTAAACATACCAGTGCTTACATAATAGTAAGTTAGCATGCAAATAGATACTTAAGGCTAGTTAAGTGCTTTAGTTTTACACTGAAAAATATTACGCTGTATTGTGATATTTTTGTAAGGGTTTTTATGCACAAGGCAACTTTTTGTTGCGCAAGAGTTGCGATACTTTTGCGTTCTTAGGAGCTTTATATTATTTCGGGATAAAAACAAAGTACAATTTAATGTTTAGATACTATCTTACTAATTAAACAAAATAATACTACTAGCAATATTATCCACTTATTACTAATTTGTTGATTGTTAATGCTACGTGAGATAAAAAACAGGATACATGAGTGGATGGAGTGAAAGATAAAATGATGGATTGATTGAATGAATGCTTTCTAATAACCAAATTTATGGGATAGAAAACAAAATACACCACTTAATAATTTATAAAGCTAAGATAGAATCGACTACAGATTTTCTTTACTTAACTTTTATAACCGGTATCAGGGCTTGTCCTAACCGAAAGCCATGCACGCGCGAACACATCATCGTTTCTTCATGCTCATTTATATGTATATATGACTTACGCGCGCGGTCAATCAAGTCGCTTTTGTACGACATACATATTTCAAACATAGGATCGTACTCGTGCGACTGTCACTTTAGGACACGGAGTATCTTTGAGCAGAGGTGTATCTTTTTTATATACATTTTGTGGTTGGTATCATCTCATACGATTTCACATTGTAAAACAAACAGTCGTTATATGGGTTTATAATTGAACTGGAATTTAACCAATAGCTAGGAATTTCTTGCCTGACCGAATACCATAGCATGTAGATAATAGATTCCTACACAAAATGAGGAGCTGGCGAATAAATCCGGACATATTCACACACTCCATGTTTAATTTATTTTTTGCGCTCCTTGTGCACTCTTATATTTCTAAAGAAATATTTTCAATCAAACCTCTAAATGCCTCAAAAAAATTGTTAAATATGGTGTTTTAAATCAGAAACAGACTTGTACGAATGAATTGAAAACGTCCAAAAAAATTTAAAAGAAAAGGGGGTTAGGGTTTCTATTGAAGTAAAGCTAGACCCGGGGTTAAATTTGGATATACTATTCATTTATATAGTAAGTGAATAGTATATCCAAAATTAGACCTAAAATCAGACTTAATTAAAATTAATAAAAAAATTAGGCTTAAAATTAGACCTAATTAAATTTAACTTATTTTGGTTTTTGACATCTACTCTAAAAAATCAATTAGAAGACAAGTTCGGATTTGTTCGCAGCTTCTCAGTAGCTTTTGTTAGTTGCCATAATTAAATTTAATTTAACTTATTTTGGTTTTTGACATCTACTCTAAAAAATCAATTACAAGTTCGGATTTGTTCGCAGCTTCTCAGTTGCTTTTGTTAGTTGCCATACAGTTTCATCGAGTTGCTTTGTATGCAGCAGTCCTAAGATTTCAGGTATTCCTTCAACGCGATTTTTCCACTGATATTACTGGTTAAGGAGATGATATTGAAATTTTATATCAATACCAGCTTAGGGTTGCTACAATTTCAGATATTTTGACAAATATTACGATTTATAGATATCAGAATCTCGCCTACGACATATTATTATTTTTGGTACGTGTTTCTTACTATTATTTGTTACGTCTACATTTTTTTTTTCACTGACAACACAAATACGTGGGAGTACAATATTTTTGCTTGCTGATTGAGAAAAATATTTTGATAGAATTGTTTACTCAGCCTGTCATGGTGTAAAGATTTATAATATCCTACTAATATTATAAATGCGAAAGTTTGTGAGGATGGGTGGATGTTTGTTACTCTTTCACTCAAAAAGTACTAAACGGATTTTGCTGAAATTTGGCAGACAGATAGTTTATAACCTGGATTAACACATAGGATACTTTTTATCCCCATGTTCCTAAGGGTTCAAGACTTACGCGGGAGAAACCGCGGGGTGCTGCTAGTAATAATATGTATAATATTCAGCATGTATTGGTCCCACTGCACGCCAAAGCCTTCTTTTTTCACTCAACTCAATCCTAAGCCAAAATGGACCAATCCCTTCTATAAGCGTCAGGTTCGTCCCGCCATCTACGCCTGGGTCTTCCGCGATGCCATTGGACGTTTTCAGGAACCCATGTCATGTTATGGTGGTCTTAGCCCACAATCATCCGACATGCGGCAAACGTGACCAGCCTAGTCCCATTTGAGCTTGGCTGCTTTTTGGGTGACATCTGCGATTTGTTTCTTAGAGTGCAATTTTTATGTAAAGATTTATATTTAGGTGTAATTTATTTTGGATATGATGAAATTGTGGGTTCCATGCCAAGTAATTTACAAAACGACAATCAATCTGCCTAGCCTTTTCCCAATTAATGTTGGGGTCGGCTTCCAGTCTAACCGGATGCAGCTGAATACCATTATTTCACATGGAGCGACTGCCTATCTGATCTCCACAACCCTACCTCGGATGTGGAAGGCAGATCAGATAGGTAGTCGCTGCATAACACGATACCCTTTAGTAAGACTGGTTGTCAGACTGTTGAGCTTCTGACTACCCTTAACGACTGTCAAAGATTTACGAATGACAGCCGAGACTTAGGGTGTTTTCCGAAGCACAGAGGGATCTTGATATGACTGTAAAGGATAGTCACCCATCCGCGATCCGACCAAAGGGAACCTTAACCTTCGACCCGTGCGGCAATAATCATTTAGCCACGAGACCCTCTAATTTACAATAGTTTACATAACGTGTTTTTCATAATAAGTTTCAACAAGGTTAAATTACTCTTGTAATAAGGTATCACATAATCGAAAACCGAAACTAAATTAACTAACCCAATAACTCATTCCCAAAACCAAAGTTATCATCTGAAACATAAAATAAAGCCATAAAAGATCATTTAATAACGCTCATACACGATATAAATAATGTCGCGATGAAAACTTATTAAAACCTCCTTGATTATTCAGGGGACGTATTTAATTAAAGAAAGTTCCAACGCAACATAAAATTTTACAACCCTTTAATAAGACATAAAAGTGGTGTTAAGTGTAGTTTTAACGACGAATATTAATTATTATAGGCGCCACAAGATATTTTTCAGAATAATTAAATGGGTTTATTGTTATGGAGATTTTGAAGACGGTCGCTGGTTGCGAAACAAGAGAATTAAATCTATACCTGTAAATAAAAATGAAATGGTGTTCGTTGGTAAACGAATACATCGGACTTTAAGAGGGCCTTTCCCGGTCCGTCTATCGTCAATGCGAGCATGGTCGAAAAGCTTGTTGTTTCATCCAGCGCAACGCCCGTTGAATAACAAGCAAATGAGAACGCGATAACATTGAACGAAAAATAGTTTGCGGAAATTTTATGAAATTTGTTCCAGGAAATACGTGTATTTTAGCAATCCTTACAAGTTTGTGAAATAAATTTTGTCATTTAGAATCTCCATTCCATGTGCGAGGTCTCTATCGATATGTTTTATTTACTTTTTCAATTTATGAGTAAATAATGAAGGGCCAAAGTTCAGGTAAACATTGTGCAAAAAAGCAGATTTTTGGAGGCTTATACTGAATTTGTTTCTCTAAATTTTTATTTTTCGCTTTGATGGAAACCTCGATACAGTACACAAAATACTTAATAATAGTTCAAAAATTTCTTATAAAGATATTTTAAAACGAGGGAGGATAGTTAGATAGTTAGTTAGTTATGATAAAGATATGTTACGTTAATCACGTACGAGTGTTTGCATGAAAAGTATGACTGGTTGGCCGCTCTTAAACTGTTGTCGCTCGAGAGGCCATCGCGGCGTCTCGCTCGTGCTGGGTTTGTTGCGTGCATGCGTTCAGCGTTGCTCATGACAGCCTGGTGGGCAAGCAAGACCTGAGCCCGTCCGTAGAGATTTAGTTTGTGTACCCTTTTATTTATTTATTTTCCTTCTTTTTGCTTCGACTTCTTATAAAGTAGGCAATAAGTACTTGTATGTCACAAAACTGTATCCACGGGAACACTGCCGACAAACTGTATAACAGTTTGGCAGAAAATATGTTTTTTTTTTTTTGTATATAATATTTCTTGACGGAATAAATAAAATTAAAAAAAAAAAAAACAAGTGATGAAATGTGGGTGTAGGTACTTACCTACCTACTATTGGCACACCACCACCTACTATAGACAGACATGTAATTTTACTAAGTTATATAATGCATACATACATAAACTCACGCCTTCTTCCCATGGGGGTAGGCACAAACTACAGAACGCCACCTGCTAAGATCCTTAGATACACTTTTTGCCTCGTTAACGTTGTCTGCAGGCTTAGCACGAAAACCGTAAAGAAGCGTTTTATCGACGGAAGAGTAGACAAAAATGACGTCACCGTGAAGACAGTATGACGGCAACGAAGTAGAAAGAATCAACTGCACTTTTACGAAATTCACATAATAGGGATGATTATTAAACATTTTTTTCGTCCGTCATGTAGATCATTGAAATATATCGGTCACGTATTTTTTTCTTTTTCTACGTAATCAAAAGATTACGGCGATACATTGAGTTAAAATGTGGCATGACATCACGCCTTGGTACATTTTATACATAGAAGTGACGTAGCGAGCACCCGCTCCTGATCTTTAATGCGTGTTATTTAAGTCGTTTTTTATTAATATGATAATGCAAAAAATACGTGTATAATATTTTTTTATTATCTGACTGATGGACTAAATAGAATTTCTTTTTTTTACCCAGGCATCATCCCTATTCGACTCAGAATTCTTTGTTTCTTTATAAGATTTTTTTAAAGTTTAATTCTCAATTTTTACAAATCACGGAAATAAATACAACTGCGGAGGCAAGCCCATAGCTCCGGAGAAGATGACTGATGAGATCTCAACGTGTTGTTTATGGAATTTTTCACTTTGTGTATGGAAAATATGAAAAATTATTACCAATTTTTTACATGTAGAGTTTTAGGGGGTTGTGGGTTCTATACAGAAGTCAGAATTTTCATAATTTTTGCGATAAGACACACCGTTTTCGAGGTATAAGCATAAGAAGAGAGAAAAAAAAAGATTTTGTAGATAACCTTTGCGGCCGTCGAGTAGAAAGTTTTCTACTGTCTTTAGCATGGCGATTATAAAATCAAATTGTTTTCACTACGCTAGACAATTATCAGTTTTCAGTGTGATTTTGACATTTGGCATAGAAAACTTTCTTCCGAAATAGTCTACATAAAAAATGACCTAGACAAAGATAGAAAAGAAGGACAAAATGATTAATTTAAATTTTACGTCACACCGTAGAATGATTTCTGCGGTGTGATGTTAAAAATGGAGAAACGAAATGTCACTTTGTGAAAGAGATGAGTCTATTCTTTGCAGAGATAGAAGTGGTCATGCTAAGCCTGCTGGTCGTACACGCACGCCGGCTGCAAGTACTACGCACCTGACCTTTCTGAAGAACATCACCAATAAGGTTACTATAAAGTCTTCATAGACCCCTTCCGACGTGTCGACTCACATCTTCCTTGTAAATGCTTTTGTTCGTCGCCTTTCATTCACCCTCTCATCATGACCAAACCATTTAAGCATACTCTTTTCAATTTTTGTCACTAAATCTTCTTTTAAACCACACCGGTGCCTTATCACATCATTTCTCAACATAGTAGTTAAATTATAATTTTTTCCAATATTTTTTTGTTAAAATTATGAAGTCAATATCTAGTTAAGTACCTACTGTCCACTCCACTACGTTCTGCCACTGCACAGTGCGCTTCTTACAAGATCAAATACACTGTACCTAACTAAAATAGAAGAAGATACATAGTTTTTCTGTCACCCCCACTAAAAAGGTCTCTAACTTTCGCAGTAAAATCAACGAACCGTTACAGATAAACATTAGAAGTCGCCGTACCGACACAGACTTTGAAATAGTGAGCGAAGACACTTTAGGGTGAAGACACATTAGAGAATTTACCTACTTGTAACAGAACATCGAACCGCTATGGCCAGCCGAACATTCAGTAACGTGCTTGATGTTCTGTTACAACATATTTTTAAAACAACAATTAGAGTATTTAAAAAAAACAAGCTTTTATTAAATCTGGTTATCATCTAGGACGGAGTACCTGTCAAGACAAATCTAACTAGGCCAAACTCGATAGAGGTGCGTCATTCTATTACTGAGTTCCTACGGCCGCCTTTCGGCTATGGAGCCGGATGATGCCATCAGATAAATTCCATTTTTTATTATTTTTTTATTTGAGATGGGTTTACTCTTGACTCTAGTCTTGGTCAAGAGGTGACAGAGACAAAGTCGACGATGGAGTGAGCTTACCTAGAAGAAGCCTGTTTACTCTCACTTTGAAGAGATTAGGGTTGTATGCGCTCGGAAACACAGACGCAGGTAGTGAGTTCCACTCTTTTGCTGTGCGCATTATAAAAGACATTCGGAAACGCTTAGTACGATTTGGTGGAATATCAACCAGGTAGGGATGGTAACTGGCAGTGCGTCTAGATGTCCGATGGTAGAATGGAGCCGGTGGAATCAGGTCGTGGAGTTCTTGGGCACACTTACCGAAGTACTCTGTAGAAGACTGACAAGCATGCAACCTTGCGGCGATGAGCCAAGCTGTGAAGCTTGGCATCCACCAGTTCTACGTCGCCAATGAGCCTCTTAGCTCTGCGTTCGTTGCTTTTTGGCCGCTGTTTGGGCTTTGTACTCGCTGGTGGCGCCGAAGTTGAGACCAGATGTCAACTCCATGCCTAGAAGCTGAAGCCGATCAGTTACAGGAACAGATGTACCTCGAAAAGTAGGAGTTTGAGCGAAACGACTCCTTTTAGCGGTAAAAAGACACGCCTGTGCTTTGGTGACCTTAAAAGACACCAGATTATCATCACCCCACTGGGAGACAAGGCTTAGCTGCGAGCTACTGTCCAACTCCCAAGCGCGAGTAACTTGTATGATACGTCCACACAGTGCTAGTTGCTGCGCTGCAGCTATTTGGTTGGCCGACTCGCACGCTAGTTCGCACTGTGTAAACTAGTCAATAAACTCTATCATTGTTTGCACGCCGTACTGGGAACGGGACGTCAACGGGACTTTAAATCGAACTTATGCTTTTGAAAATGCTCTAGTGTGTCGTCACCTTTATATGTACTTGCTTTGTATTTAACTTTGTGTTTATTTTAATCGTAAATAAGAAAGAGGGATTGGTGAGGTGATTTACATTCTGAGTTCTGCAATAAAATGTAGAGATTCGACCTTTCATACGAGTACGTCTTTGCAAATAATTCATATGTAATGTAATCTTCGAACTTGACCTAATACGTAAAAACTTTACTTATTAGTACATAAAATCGTTATTCATTTGAAGGTTCTAAGACCGTTAGTCCACCGGAGTGGGAACGAGACGTCAAGGAGAGACGAGATTATTCGGCCATAGTAAATATACTGTCGCTATTTCGGCGCCGTCATGCTTTCTCGTTGACGTCCTGATCCCGGTGCGGTGGACAAACAGTGTTTATCTCCTAGGATATTTGGGAGTTCATTGCTTGGTTCTTTTTCCTATTTCAAACACTAAGATTAAAAGCAGTAGGTATATTCTTGGGTGCCAACATAATGCTTTATCTTCGAAAACCTGCATATCTATTGTAGCATATCAATGTACTGTACCATTACTTAGTCGACCAATTACAAAATAATTTTCTGTGGGATTTGCTAATTAGTCTATAACATTACCACTGTCACCTCCCTATAGAACTTGCTAGAAACACAGTCTATAAATAAGACTGGACGAGAAGACTCCGCCCTTTATTCTACGATAGTCACTGAAGCATTAGGTATAGTTCCCCGAAATTGGGTGAGTACTCATAGTGTCCTTAGGAGAATCTGTATATTATTATAACTGTGTTTTTATATTGTGTTCTTTCAACATTATTATTCTTATCTTGTAAACCACTGTGATGTTAGTTTCCTCTCCACTGACTCTTTTCCTTGTCTTGGGGCTACGGACCTCATCTGGTTAGGAAACTACGCACATCACAGATGCTTACCGGATCTTCCTCTGAGCTCACGGACGCACCCTTGCATGTTTCCAGGGATCACCGCTTCGGTTACCTACTCGTACATCACCGCTTCGGATAGATCGCTGTTTCGGCTAGATCACAGCTCCGGCTAGAAAGCAGCTATGGCTAGACTACCACCATAACCCACTACACTGACTAGCTACCGTCCTGAACCCTCATCTCCACCTGCTTACTGACTGCACCGGCGGCCGCTGAGCTTCGCACCAGCAACTACGGCTGACGGCCACATTACTGGCCTCACTACTCCGGCAGCCTACACGCCAGACGCGGCCCTCTACCCAGTGACTACGGCCGACAATCAGACCTAAGCCTGACCACGCCAAGCCACCTTAGCGCCAGCCAGACGGTCCACCCAGGACAGTACACTTCCACCTTTTTATCACCTCGAAAGAATCAACTTAGACGCGATAACTTCAGGACCCCCTACAGTAAACTTTGTCTTAACCTTAAAATAAACTTTGTTCAAGTGACACATTAGTCTCATTGCTCTACCCTTGAATCCACTACGCCACACTATGAACATCTATTTTCATAGTAAGTAACTTTCCCGTGATCTTAAATTCTTCTAAAAACATTAATTTAACCTACTAAAATAACACCACGCCACCGCCGGTGTTCCCCGAAGGGTTTGGCTGAGGTGTACCTTCCTATAGTATACCCACATTTCGCCAGTTATGTTTAAGTCCCATCTTATAGGAGCAAGCCTACTGCCATAAACCCGGCAAATATAAACAAAATCAAAAGTCATTTAGTTTATTCAAACTAGACTCAGCATCAATACTTTTCGAACGTCAAAATTACAAAAGACAGTCCCCCATAACGCCCGCCCTTCACCACTTCCTATTGCTTTAGCTGGGAAGAAATGGCGCCACAAACTCCTCAGCTGCACAACTGTCTGTTCAGTTTAAAAAGTTGATTCTATACAACACTACGCATAAGAATTTAGCTACATTACGCAACAAAACATTAAATTAAATTATTTTCCAAACTTTTTTCATTTATTATCTGTGTTGACAAATCCAACCAAAGCAGAAAAATCATTGGAATAAGAAATAATAAGCGTTACAAGTACGCTTACAAGGACTTTTCATCTCTTATACAACCTTAAAATAATAGATACAAATCATGAAAACAAGAGAAGTGACTAGAAATAATGTAAAAGCACTAATTAGTAACAATCTGCGAAACGTGGGACGAAACTAATGTCGTCCTATTTGTCAGAGTTAGTTCGAACGCTAGTTTCGGAGCCATTTATTTTAAAGTTACATTTTGTTATGTTATATGTAGGTATGTTAGAATTTACGTTAAACTTTAGGTACGAGAAATCGAAAAAGAAGTCTGATATCTTTTTACTGGCGACCAACCGCTGCTTCGCTTGGTTTTTACGCCTAGACAAAACATCATGGTTTCTTTATCATAAGTAAGTTAAACATCAATGAATTATACTAATAAACCTTTCAAGAGAAATCTCTAATCAGACAGACACGAAAAGCGCCTTTAATCTTTATCTATACTAATAATACAGCTGAAGTGTTTGTATTTTTGTTTGTTTGTATGTTTGAATGCGCTAATCTCTGGAACTGCCGGTCGGATTTGAAAAAATCTTTTTGCATTAGATAGCCCAATTCTTGAGGAAGCCTAAACATCACGCTTGGACCCTTAGGAGCTGAGCTAAAAGAAAAATAGTCAGAAAGAACGCTAAGCAAATACGAAGTAATAGCACGAGCAGACAATGCGACGGGATGGGTCAGGGGAACAAGAAATTTCACGCGGACGAAGCCACGGGCAGAAGCTAGTTTATAATAAGTATGTATAGATATATATTAGGTACTTAGTGAATCTATAACCACTAACCTATTGAGATACATAAATTGCGCTTATAAAAACAATGTTTTACTTAAAAATTTACCACCCGTACATCGTAAAATCCACCTCAACTTTTTAAGGCCGAAACTATTAAATCCAGACTTAGTATTTTACAGCCCACCCCTAACAAATACCTAAACTTTATCCAATAAACTTTTAGCTCAACACATTAATATTTTTTCTCCAAAACGCGTTAGTTAATTTTCACTTTCATTTTTAGCACTGAGCCATAATTCAATGGAGGACATAAATTTTTCGTACGGCACTTTTCGACGGGATTGCAATAGAGAGGCAAATTAATTTGTTTTTCTTACAATGGGTCGTCTAGACAAACGCGTATAATTCAACTTTCACTTAGTCCTTAGGAGACACTAATGGCCGAAAGCCGAGGCGTATATTAAGACAACAACGCTGTACGTCATTTTAGAGGTGGATTATAAAATGTACAACCCTATTGGGTTGGATTTGCGTTAACCCTATAGCGAATGTTCGAATAGGTAGTTACTAGATTTTGTTTTCATTTTACGAAGCCTAACTTCGTCACACAAGTAATCTCCTGTGTCTGGATTATGCAAAGAGAGTTAGTCTAGTACCTACCTACCTACCTATGCCTTAATACCCTTTTTTCCAGTATATATTATTTCAGTACACTGCAAGTAAACATAAAAAATTTAAACGGCTTTTAAAAATATTTTCTATTTTACGATCCTCGACTTAAAATATCTTCAACTTGGTCATACTTATAACTGAATTACATTTAAAAGGTAACGTATTTCGAACTAAGCTATAAACTATCCCAAGTACTAAATCTAAAAGCTCTGCCAGTAAAATAGCAAACGAAAAGCGAGTCCAGTTTTATTCCCTATAGTTTTTCACAGAATTTTAACGGTCACTCTCATCTAACGGCATCCATCTTTCTTTTATAACTACATTCAAATTTAATCTAACTGAGTGGCGTCGGATTGGAAATACGGTCTTTTTGGTGAACGGTGGGCTTGCAGTATTTATTATCGGTCCCCAAACGACCGGAAAATACCACTTCTGTCTGTCCCTTTTGCTTCAGAATAGAATTTGTAATAGATATCATCCAATACCGTTCTGTTAATTGAAATTGGAGGTCATTTATGTAAATTGAGTGTTTTTGTTTCTTTTTATGTTCACGATTTAGTTTAGCGGTAAAAATGTATAATTTTCACTTCCAGAATCACTTATGATCTGGTTTCCTAGGAAACGCTTCCGTCATAAAAATCTGTCATTTTCACCATTCAGATATATGCCAACGGTCTTGAGTGGTTGGGATGGCATAGATTGCGTGTTCTGTGCTGAGCTCACGCTACACGTTGAACGTCCACTCAGTAATAGGGCTCGCCCATCAAGAAGCGTTGTCCCAAAATCAGACGCTATAATTATCTTTAAAATAGTGAAGGTTTCATAAAAATACGCTTGATAGTTTTTGCTTGTTTCACATTTTTTTATCCGGGTTAGACATAACTTTACAAAATTAATTACACACTATGTAATAAATATTCACATATTAAAATGCTCTAATTTAAGATATATTTTTCCAAATCATAGCACTACTCGTCTAGACGTGATCTTCAGTTTAATATTATTAAAAGTCGTTCATCGTCGCCTTAAGTTGTCAAAAATGCTCTATATTTGAACAGCCGTTATTGCCTGACCGTTCGCCGCATTCTTAGGAAACCAACGCTTTAGTAAAAACATTTACGTAGCGACATCAGACAACTAAAAAATTGGACTCCAACATAGAAATCCTATACCAATTTACACAGCACTCACATTGACAGATACACATAGACGTCCCCTATTACTCTAGCTTCAACACCTACATGCCCGACTCTTTATTTATCGGATAGAAAACCCTTTTGTGCCATACGAGTCCACTTTCCTAATGGCCATGTTTTGGTCTCCGACTGTACGAACGGACGCGATTTTAATTATTTTCGTTCAATTTACGAGTGGCCATTAAAGAAGAGGTCCCTGGTGACCCATTAGAGGTCCCGTTTATATTTTGTGAGGTCCCAATCTTGTTGATAACTTTACACCGTAGTATTTTATTCGGGGTGAGAATTAGTGTTAATCAGAACGTTTCGTTGGGATAATGGAAACGGGTACCCTGATGCATGCGATATGTTGGAATATTTAATGCTTTCGCAATTAGCGGTGGAAAATATTTTAACAACGTTGTTTCATTTTGGTAGTGTGAAATGCGGGTATTTATATTTATTTGTGTAAAACTTGGCTGAAAGTATTTCATCATTTTTATACCTGTTATTTCATTATTTTTTAAGGGGGAAGCGTCAGGGTAGCCCGCGAAATTCAAATTTTCTTACGTTTTTTGCAATTTACAAGTCGGTATTATATTGTACGTTGATTAAATTATAATTTGCGGTCGTAACAAGTATATTTTTACATAATTAGAATAATTAAAGTGTTCAATACAACTCTTTAAGACCAGGTAATCCCAAAAAATGACTACGAAATTTTGACAAAATTCTGTAAAAACATATTTGTCACGGCCGCAAATCATACTTTATTTAACATACAACTTAATACTGACTTGCAAATTGCAAAAAAACGTAAGAAAATTTGAATTTCGCGGGCTACCCTGACGCTTCCTCCTTAAGAACAGAAATATTCTCCTGGGCGATAGATTCTTAGAGGTGTAAAGCCCTTTGTATACGTGCCGGATTCTTTACGGTAAGGCCGTGTCAACTGCGCCGTAGAAAAATTGTGTGAGCTTGTATATGCGAATGTAGCGACGGCGGCGGCGCTGTACTGTAGTACCGCCGCCGTGTCGTCAACAAACTTCCAGAGTGATCCATACAACACTGACTGACTGAGGTTTTTTGGGTTGTTGTTGAGTTGTATGGGTCACTATGGAAGGCACAGCGCCACCGTCTGCGTATGCGCGTATACAAGCTTACACGATTATTTTACGATGCGGCTAGCGCGCCGTAAAGAAACCGTGCCGTGTACAACGGGCCTAACCCTGCTAAAAGTATATCTTCCCCCTTTGTGTGTTTAATTCTCTAATATGCAAAAGAAGCACAATTATTGACAAACTTTTTCAAGTATATGGGTCAAGGCTTGAGAACCTGCCAAAGTTCTGCTCGTGTTATTTATTAAAGCGTCTTATCTTTGAAGGCACCCTTCTTCCGCGTCGCCCCTAGTCGAGTGCAACCCCAAAAAAGTCCTTAGCTTTTAATCGTCTTACTGCTCGGCAGCCAACGGACATTGCATTTTTATGTTCCGAACATATATTTTTTGGGTTCCGTACCCAAAGGGTAAAACGGGACTCTATTACTAAGATTCCGCTGTCCGACTGTCTGCCCGTCTGTCACCAGTCTGTATCTCATGAACCGTGATAGTTAGACATTTGATATTTTCACAGATGATGTATTTCTGTTGCCGCTATAACAACAAATACTAAAAAACAGAATAAAATAAATATTTAAGGGGGCTCCCATACAACAGACATGATTCTTTTGCCGTTTTGATAGATAACGGTACCGAACCCTTCACGCGCGAGTCTGACTCGCACTTAGCCGGTTTTTTCTGCTTTTCTCAGACATTGTGTTACAAAAATAAACGCTTTAAGAAAGTAGTGCTGACCAATCTCATTAATAATGTATCCTCCCGTGAATTTGATCCATTCAATTCTTCTTATATTTGGTACCACCTGGAAAAGACGCTTATGGATGTTAAGAATGGCTCATAACAGAATCTAGCTACTAGTATTTTTTCTAGCAAACCGTTTCTACAAATTGCACAGAATAATAAATTATCGATATTTTTGTTCCATTCCCTGAAAATCATCTTAATCAGTGAAATTATATTATTTTATATTTATTGGGTATAAGCCAACTCAATTAAATAAGATGAATTACAGTTTCTCTTCTCGGCTATGAAAATAATGGAGTTATACTGTTGATACTAGTAGGTACGTGCGATATGTCTTTGATCAGCACACAGGACGATTCTTAAAACGAAATTTGTGAAACTCAACTCTAAGCTAGCATTATAAACAGTTAAAATTGTTTGTTTGTATGAGGTAATCTCTGGAAATTTGATTTGACTACAAACATTATTTTACTAAAAGAAAGCTATACAGAAAGATGTCATATTTAAGGGTACAGACCATCAAACTGAAAGAAAGAATCAATCGGTTCGACCCAAATGTATGGGACGGGTGATATTACTTTTTCTCGATTACGTTCTTAGTCCCATGGAGAAAGTCGTTCAGTTTGATAGTCTGTACCACACTCTTAAAGGACTAGGCCGATTTTAGTATGAAAGGTGGCGTGTTCTTTTTTCTCACGGCCATCAACCAAATCTTGTTTTTCTAGTACAGAAAATATCTCATTTCGGATTGAGTTTAGTGATACGCATGTCTAATAAGTTTCGTTTGTTACACTATTCTGTACTACAAAAACAAGATTTGGTTCATGGCCGCGAGAAATAAGAAAGATGCCAATTTCAGGCATTGGCTTTTGACCACAACTTTTTGACTTTTTTCCCTTGCACGCGGACGATGTTGCAGGCAGAAACCAGCAAGAAATAAGTTTCTTATTGGCAACTGCGGATGTTTGTATAGCATCTTTTTAATACCAAGTATTTCCAGTAAGTACTGCTCGTTGTTAATTAAATATTTTAAACGTAGCTAAATTCACTACAAGGTAGGTACTGATTTTATAGCTACGATATCTAAACTTAATTAAAACTTCCCTCTAAGCTTAATTTAAAAAACTCAAGGTAAAAGTATTTAGCTAATAGATTTATTTTATAACGTCCCGTCTTTACCAACTAGGGTTTTTGTTTGATTTCAGTGGAAAGTGAAGAAACTTTTTAATGTTTGCTGGATTCAAGGTTTAGGTACCTGTGAGTTTCTTGTGCTCATTTAGAATTCTGAAAAGTTTTAAGACACTTATAAGTATTCCTTAGAATATAATATAGTTACGCTTTATCAGAAACTACAGGGTTATTTGTAAAACACCAGCAACCTCTTAAGGGGACATTGTACTCACCATTATGAACAACTTTTACTATGGGACCAAACCTGAAATCGCGAAAAAAAATCAGCTGTTCAGTACATTTATGTTCGCATAATTCGTCAAAATGTACTGAACAGCTGATGTTTTTTCGCGATCTCAGGTTTGGTCCCATAGTAAAAGTTGTTTATAATGATGAGTACAATGACCCCTTAAGAGGTTGCTGGTGTTTTACCAATAACCCTGTATATTTGACCGGCCACTCCCTTTCGCTGAGAGGAAGCCTGTGTCCCACCAATAAGAACGTTATATAATAGTTTTGCTTATATTATACATTATTAGTCTGAAAACAAACTGAAAGACATTTGAAACACCCCGATATCACGACGCGGAAAACGCAGAAACACAGCAATTTTAATACACATCTCTCTCTCATCTCTTCAAACAAATTGCAACAAACGACCCCTCATATCTAAAAAGAATCAAAAATCGAGATAATCCGAGACGAGAACAGGTAAATAGCTATTACCCGCTCCGTTGGACGAGACAAGATAAGATTTGACGAGCTCAGAATCCGTCATCTGATTGATGGCTCTGCCGAACCCCTGACGGCTTCATTTCATGGCTTTTTACTAAATAAAGCCATGCATGATAACAGAGTGATAACGATGATTGATTACGTTGAGGTTTTGAGTAGTTTTTCTTACACTTTAGAATAAAAATGTCAGAGGTACGGATCAAGTTTTCTTATTTTTTAGACTGAAATGTTAGTAGTGATACTCGTAACCCAAAAATCTCTGCTAAGCATAACCTCCTTCTTACGTGTTCTTCACAGTATCGAAGCGATCACTGACCACTTTCTAGAATAGCAACAAAAGGGTTTCTCCCTTTTGTTGCTATTCTGGAAAGTGGTCAGTGATCGCTTTCTTATAGCATTGTTAGGTATTAGTAAAGAAGAAGAATAGTGACAGACTAAATCAGTTTGGTAGAAAAGAACGTCCTCCTCCAATGAGCAAGAAAGAAAGTTATGTATGAATGTAAGAAAGTTATAACTGAGTGGCTAAAAACATTAACGTATGAGGAAACTGAGCACATTTTAGTACGAATTTTCTATCTTGACACATACATACAAAATTATACACTTAACAACACCCACACACTCACTCGCACACACACACACACACACACACGCGCGCGCGCGCGCGCATAAATAGAAAAAGTTCATAGAAACTATAATAATCACATATTTTTACCGGCTTTGCTTCTTAGTCGGGTTTTGTTTTATTTCATTTTGCATTGTTTTATTTTATTTTATTTTGTATTCTTTTCTAATAATTTAGTCTCAATACTGTATTAAATAAGGGAAGTAGCGAGTCAACCCCAACACAATGGTTTCTGATTACTTACTGGGGCTGTCTCAACTCATGTATAGAATGTAGCATTTGAGACCCAATAAACATTTTGAATTTAGTCAGAGTCTTGTTCGTAGGTGAAATACATTAAGCAAGTCGGTTACGGTAATTTTAAATTATCCAAGGAAAACGATGCAGAAGAAAAATCTTTTAACATTTATTATTTTGCTTACTTAAACCACTACCTAACTGAAAGAATCTAACAACACATACTTTAAGCAACATAGTCCTTTTATATACCAATACAGGAACATTGTATCTGCCCCTCGCGCTATTTTCCTTTATGCTACAGAGGAAATTCGATGCTGTAACGACATGAAATGTATTGGTACCGCCACGATAAGGCACTTCTGATTTCCTGACGACGTAGAATATTTTTATTTTTGTAGTGTCTATGTAGCTACGAAGTCTAAAAATGCAGACAGAAGAATCTGAATCAATTTCTTGTTTATTCAATATCCTGTATAAATTGAAGGTTGGATTGACTATAACATCAAAGAAAATTGTAGGTAAATCTAGCAAAAGATCACGAAAAGTCTGAGTATTTTATCAATTAGCTGCCTATAGCATCAAAATTCAAATAGGTTGAATTCGGAAAAGTTAGGGTAAAATTATTGGTAATCATCATTAATCGGATAGGCCTATCCGAGCCTCAAGCTCCTCGCTCGAGGCTCGGGGGATGCCTGTGTCCAGCAATGGACATCTATACATGAAATGATGACGAAGATGGTGATCATAGCTCGATATTTTCAATTCTTCGTAAGCTATGTAGCTTTAAAGAAGAAGAATAAGCAGAATGTACGATGAATAGTTTAATAGATCAACTACTTATTATTATTTTACTAATTGGAAATAATTAAAAGAGTTGTATTCAAATAACAAGCGTAAATTGAGTTGATTGCAAATTGGCAACTTCAAAAATAATGAGATTAAATTAAATGCTTAAGTGGAGACAAATGACAACGAGTACTTTCATTGAATAATTCGCTACGACGAATGTCTGTCTGAAGCACAGTCTTGTTAAATCAGATTTTCATAACATCGCGTTAGTATCAAATACATTCAGTAGCAAATTGTAAAGCCCTAAAGAATTTCCTCATGCGAAATAATTTAACTTCAGAACGAGACTTCTTTGGGAAAAAATTTAAATACGTCTCATCTCCTCGATAATTCTGCCCTCGCCGGCGCCGAGTCGAACTCCCCATTGAAATTGGAACATTATTCATTAAATGATTCTTTAAGCGGGTCGCAATTACGCAGGACCTACTCCGAACTTTATTCACAATTGGTAAATAATTATAATTATCACTGTGGCTCCCTTTGGTGATTCCACAAAAAGGCAAAGTGTAAAACTTCTTGTGACGCCCTCTTGGTTATTAAAATTTTCTCCACACAAATTCGTCTAAACATCACGCTTCCACAATTTTCCACCGTATTCCGCTCACGCTAAAGTAAATATTCGCAGCTATAATTTTTCTAAATAACGATCAAAGGGAAGTTTGATTTTGCGGTGATAATTGTGGTGAATCCTTAATTATTTTGAGGGTAAACTTCTCCCAAGTTAATTTGAGGTGGATGTTAGATTCCTTTTAATGGACACTCTTTTAGGTGACTTCCAATTTATTTGGTTGACTGGAATATTCATTAAAACGGAGCATTGACTTGATATCCTTTTAACGACGGACCTATGCTTTGATGAATTTCCCGCCTGTCTTTGATTGAAAGTGTACCTTAAAAGGTAAAGAGATTTAATCCCGTGCTCGTATCGAATATCGTGTATTATATTTATCATGCAAAGTATTTGTTTAAAATACAAGGCAGACTCGCTGTATCGCGCTCCCTTGCGCACAAACATGTACTCTATAACTTTGATACGAATTTATATCACGCGACGCTCGCACCCTTTTAGCATTCCCCTCGCAAATCCCGTCGAGCACCCAAATGTAGATATACCTAGACTCAGTCGGTACCTAGGTATTATGGTTTGGAGAAGGGGCGAGGGAAAGGGGAAGTAATTACTGGGGGGAAACATCAAGTGTGTCACAGGGAGACTGTGTTGTAAGGACAAAAATGTGAGGGCTGACTGCATAGAAGGTAAGTGTGTCGCCACGCATCAGTTCACTGTGTCACTGCTGATCTTTTGAAGATGTTTCGTATAACTTTAAACATGCACATATATGCAGTTTTTGGGGGACGGGCATCCGTGCGAGCCGCGCGGTGTCAACAGAAAAATATTTCTGCATACACGAACTGCATTGTGAAATTATTTTAAGCACGTGCGTGTGTGTGAATATTTATTAATGAAACATTGTTCTTTGCATATTTATAACGTGTTGCAAATATTTATACTTGATACTGCATGAATTAGTTGCTAATGAAATAATAAAGAACGACACTAATCATGACGAGGCAATTAATATACAATGGTATTTAAAGAGATGGTCATGCAAAACATCATTGCAACATAAAAAAAAAAAGTTAATGAAGTAACAGATACAGGAGAAGTAAGCGGTAAACTTAGGTATGACAACATCATCAAGAAAAACGATACCTGAACGCTG
The DNA here is from genome assembly GCA_948252095.1 of Dicycla oo. Classification (NCBI taxonomy): domain Eukaryota; kingdom Metazoa; phylum Arthropoda; class Insecta; order Lepidoptera; family Noctuidae; genus Dicycla; species Dicycla oo. The sequence goes on along the minus strand of OX411713.1, from coordinate 11,855,916 downwards.
CAAGACAAACAGCAAATCAAAAACATGGTGGTTCTTGAAAGACATGCTAAAAATATTTCCATTTAAAATAAATACTAGTTTCTTTCCTCTCCAACTATACGTATCAATCTCTAATATCAAACTTACTGAACGCCAAACTTTTCCGCCTTGCATTCTCCCAATAACATTTCCGTCAAAATTTTCTCATCTCAATTCCATCAGTTGCAGAGGTCTGTACCAAACATCAATACAGGTTGATATAGTGTTGAAAGTATTCATCAGTTTGATTGTGAGCCGGGAGGGTTGGGTGTGGCACAACCCTGTTGCCAGGCGGGGGGTTAGCTGACGCATGTACAGGGAATACCTATGAAGGCATTGCGGATGGACATGACGGACTTGAAGCTATTATTTTTGAATACTTAGAATATGTTGTCGTTGTAAAGTTGCTGAAAGTTTCGGTGTGGGTGATTTAGCAGTCCAATGTGAAGGTTGATATTGGAAAATGATGATGTAAGAATTTAAAACGTTTATATTAAGAAATGAAGGCGGAAACTTCCAATACTTTCATATGTACATTATATACTTTGACATAAAGTAACAAATGGCTCTCGTTTTATACTCGTATGTAACATTCATGGTATACCTTAGAAATGTAGTAATTTGTCAATTGTTAGAAAACATACAGCCATAAACAGTATATCCTGCATCAGACTATGGTTGGTACAAAACACGAATATCAATACAATATTGATCTTACCAAACAACAAAATGACAATATTTTTTTATAGTTTTCTCAAAATCTAAACCGTTTTAAACAAAAAATGAGCGCACGCCGAAAACACCAACATTTCTAACTTCACAAACACCAGATATAGGAACCCTATAGGTATGATTATCTGCAGATTAGACCCTCCTAGGGGGCCCAAGTACAATACTGGCGTTGCTAGGTTACCAGACTTCCCCAAGGTCAGAATGCTTCATAAGCGCATGTATAGACTATAAAATTATACGAGGGGTGGCATGTACTTGTGTTGCAATCGATTCATTTTATACTTGTGTTATTAGGACAAATATTTTGTAGCCTTTGAAGCCCCTCCTGGGTTTTTCATTGGTCGTTTTTACTTTGTTTATAATTACGGATATGTGCGCTGAGGGATGAGTAAGTTCTTTTGTTTTATTTGTGTTTATATTTTCGTCTTGCTCTCGTGCTTTTGTTACTTTTTAGTCGGCTTTATGAATGCTTATTCTTACTGTATTCCGTTGATTAATTTTCCGGTTCAGACTGAAGTTGGTATTTAGTGCTGAAAGTTTGTTGGTTTTAAAGTCTTCTTTTTTAATGACGATCCGAAGCTCTGTTTTTTGCTTGTGATCAGAATATTATGATTACATTTGTTTTATTTCAAATCATTTCAAGGTCAATTGTAATGTCTCACTCAATAAACGCTCTTACTTTGTTTATAAATCGTAATGCATCTCCGAAATTAACTATATACATACATTATGTATATGTTTTACACAACCTTCAATAAAACTTTCTAACATTGAGAATTTTATATTTTGGACATGAAGTCTGCGTTAGCTATCGGTCTCTTGTGGCATAGAACCGTTTGATACCGCAAATGGTAAAAAACTTGTATAGAATTCTCAATATATTTCTACTGAGAAGTCAGACCACATATTATTTTGTGAAGTCAACTGGGAGGCAGATAAGCAAAATGGCATAAATAAATGAGCATGCTTTTAAATAAATGCATAGGAAAGTAAATAAATGTAGTCTTTGTCGTACTAAAGGGACTTGTGTTTGATTGATTTCATTAGTTGTAGATATTGTATTGAAAGCCAAATAATATGAGATGCTTTTATGATAACGGAGTTGTCTAGCCCTAGTTTAGATTGATGCATTAGTTTATGAGTTTCACTTCATTATATTGTAGGTGTCTACTGTTCAATCTGCCTAGCTTTTTCTCAACTATGTTGGGGTCGGCTTCCAGTCTAACCGGATGCAACTGAATTTACATGAAGTGACTGCCTATGTGACCTCCACAACCTAGTTACTGGGTAAGACTGGTTGTCAGACTTACCTTTGGTAAGACTGGTTGTCAGACTTTCGGGCTTCTGACGACCCGTAACGACTACCAAAGATCCAAAAACGACAGGCCGTACCAACGGCTTAACGCGCTTTCCGAGGCACGGAAGGTCCCGGTATGTAAAGATGGTCACCCATCCACGGACTGACCACGGCAAGCGTAGCTTAACCTGATCGATCAACCCGTGCAGCTGTTATTACTTAGCCACGAGCTCCTTTGTGTGTGTCTACTACTACAGGGTATAATAATTTTAGTCACTCTTATCCTCTGAAGGGGTCATTGTACTCATCATTATGAATAACTTTTACTATGCCACCAAAAAAAAAAAAACAGCTGTTCCCTACATTTATGTTCGCATAACTCGTCAAAATGTAGGGAAAAGCTGATATTTTTTTCGTTATTTCAATCATCAATGATCCCGCTTAAGAGGATAACGGTGATTAAAATGACACCCAGTATATCTAGCTAACTGCTTTTTCATTCTCATTGAAATTGTTACCATAGAGCGTTAAACCTAAGGGCGCGTTCCCACTATGTCGTGACGATTAATTTATCGTTGGACGACTCTCGTCTCTAGTTGTGTAACGACACAGTGACGATAAACTTTCGATAATGGGAATTATCGAAAGTTTATCGTCACTGTGTCGTCGCTGCAAAAAAAGTCATGGACGACAGTTAATCGTGTCGTCCTATATGTGAACACCTCCATAAAAATACACAACTCACGACGCCATAAATGACACGATAGGGCGCGTTCCCACTATGTCGCGACGATTGATTTTTGTGTCGGTTAAAGCGTCGTGGCTTGGAGCCACGCGTTCTAATCCGAAACATCTGAATGCAAGCCAGAACTGTCATTCGTTCCACTGGCAGAACTTACTGAAAGTCAATCAATGGGTAGAATATTATGATATGCGCACAAAAGTTAATGAACATAAATGTTACAATACTCGTATTGTTTAGTATTTTCGCACTCCCGTACGATATTAATGACGATTTCGCGCATGGTTGAGCTCGATCGGAATGCCAACCGTTTGTATTCGAGTAGAGACCGCGGGGTGGCTCCGATTTCATTATGTGATTTATTTTTTTTCATCTCCCCTCTCCAATAAATCCCTACGCGGCGATGGCGGGTTAATTAATAATTTAAGGGCATGGAACCAAGCTAGATTTTCTGGCTAATGGAAAAGAGGTGACAATTTTATTTTATATATTTATCTTCGAATTGCGTAGTTGTTAGATCGCGATACGTTACTGAAGTTTCAAATTGAAGCTACGTTAGTGCTTTTTTTTTTTTGTTATTATTTGTGATGGGTTTGCTCTTGACTCTAGTCTAGATCAGAAGTGACAGAGACAAAGTTGACGATAGACTGAGCTTACCCCGAAGAAGCCTGTTCACTCTCACTTTGAAGAGATTAGGGTTGTATGCGTTCGGAACCTTGCTCCTTTGCTGTGCGCATTATAAAAGACATTTGGAAGCGCTTAGTGCGAATTGGTGGAATAGCGACAAGGTAGGGATGGTAACTGGCAGTGCGTCTAGATGTCCGATGGTAGAAGGGGGCCGGTGGAATGAGGTCGTGGAGTTCTCGGGCACACTCTCCGAAGTACAATCTGTAGAAGACCGACAAGCAAGCAACCTTGCGGCTATGAGCCAAGCTGTGAAACTTGGCGTCCACCAGTTCTGCGTTGCCAATGAGCCTCTTAGCTCTGCGTTCCACTGAGTCAAGCGCGACTACTTGATACTAGCTGATCTATCCCAAAGTTGACTGTTCATACAGTGTCTGTTCAAACTGAGTTTTAAATTATAAAAAGACATTTTAATACAATTTTTCGTTAAATTCAAATTCTTTTTATTTTTGCGCGTAAACATAAAACGGTAGAATTAATTATCACCAAACTTTTTACGGGAACATTAAAATAATTGTACAGTCCTCGGACCAATTTAATCTTTTTTTCCAAATTACATCTCTGACAGTGCACTCGGGCAATTGTACGAGTTATTTACGACTTCAATAAAGTGAACCTTAAAATTGTTAATGAAAAGGTATTAAAACACAACGGACCCCTCGTAAATTACTCGGTGACAGTACAGAGGAAAGAAAAATTCACTTGGATTTGAACAAATTGTACCGACCGTAACGTTATGTTTTAAGTAGATTGGTGCTATATGTTACCCGATGGTGTTCATCCTTTTCATGCCGGTCGCATTGGTAGGGTTAATTTCGTACTAATTGACGGACATTATTCATGTAAAAAGATTCTTAATGGGAGAGGACGGTATGGTTACAAAACAGATTATTTTGATTGAACTAGAAAATGTTAATTTAATATTTAAATGGATAGATAAAAAACCAGTCAAGAGTAATTCGGACCACGCACAACGAAGAAGCAGTAGTTGGTATGATTTTATCCCAAAAACAAACTGAATATTGTAGTTGAAAAAGAAATTCTACCATACATCGATATACGTCACGGTCAATTCTCCAACTGGAAATGTAAGTTTGTAATCACAATAAAAGTGATTATACTAATCAACAATTTTCGGACTTTTTCCTGTACTTGTGACCTAGCTTTTTGCTCAAGGACATCATCGGAAATGGCCCTAGGACCAACAAAAACCTGACGCACAGACGCCAGCACATCAAGCTACTACAATCTGTCAAATATCTTCGAAAATATGTCGCATATATGGCCGTATTTTTTATTGCATTGACTTAGAAGCTTGATTTTTTTAGAGCTTCAAGGGTCTGTATACCTACGTATTTGATATTAATTTCAACTTCATACCTCCACGCGTTCCTGAGAAAATGTGTCTTGACAGACTGTCAGATAGACAGACGGACAACGAAGTGATCCTAAGGGTTCCATTTTTGCCTTATGAGGTACGGAACCCTAAAAACAACATCATTAAAAGTGTATAAACTGCCAGTAATCCCAGTTTCAAATTTCCAATATTTATAGTGTTGTACTCGTAGTACCTATGTTTTGTCTCTTATGGCATGAAATATTTCATTTCAATTTATAAAAAAATACCTTTAAAATTAATAGGAATTGCATCTATATTAAAATCTCTTAAGAACATAATTTAAATTCAAACTACAGCACAATGCATTTACATTGGTATAAGGAGACAATAAAATTGAAGACTTCAATTTTATAGGTCCGACTCTTACCTTCGACGACGTCTAGTCCTTTCAATATCGGATACAGAAGTCAATCCTTTTAAGATTAAATAACATTAGACAGACGGAGCTCTGAATTTATTTCTCTTTTGTTTGAGAGACAGCAGCCATTTTATTTTTGCCATTAGCAGGCATTTGGTTTATTAATGTGATTATAGTGGGTGAAATGTTTCTGAAAAAATGTGAATGACATTTTACATTGTCTATGTACGAGTAAAAGGAAGATTAAGACAATATATATTTTTTTTTTTTTTTGAACAGAGATCCTAATCTCACGTTATAAACAATTGGCGAATGAGAGCTAGATAAAAAAAAATGTAACATTTTGACCGTCACGACACTATTGCTTTAGTATGTTTCCTTTTTTAGGGTTCCATACCTCAAAATTGAAAACGGGACCCTTATAGGATCACTTCGTTGTCTGTTTGTCTGTCAATCTGTCAAGACCCTTTTCCTCAGGAACGCGTGGAGGTATCTAATTGAAACTAATATCAAATTAGGTCTATGGTCCTTTGGAGCTCAAGTCAACGCAATAAAAAATACGGTCACGTTTGCGACAAAATACACGCAAGTAAATCAATCCTATACTTACCGTTGACATACAATCATGAATTTTGGCAAGAAGCAAGTTATCACAATTCCAAAAATTGGTAATTTGTAATTTTATCACAAAAAAACTTTATTTTTTGGATAACAAGCTTAAATTTGCTGTTGGAGAATTGACCGTGACCGTCAAAGTATGGGAGAACATGTTATTCAACTACAATGTTAAGTTTGTCATTGGGATAAATTCTTTTCAACTAGAAAGAAAGAAAAGAAAAAGAAAGAAAAATATGTTTATTTGTCACAGAAACACGTGCATACAAAAATATAATTAACTCGAGTTTTATAAAAAGAAAAATAAAACACACAAATCACGAGCACAAAACAAAAGTCGAAAGTCGGCTACGGAATCCTTCACTGTGCGTGAACCGACACGCACTTGGCCGGTTTTTTTAGCTAACCGCCATTTTTACAAAATCAGTGAATGCAGTTAGCAATTACTCAAAAAGTTATGGACAGTCTCCTAAGAAGGTTTCCTGTAGCTATACCGGTTAAGGCAAGTACCTGCCCTTGAAAATACTAAACGTTTATTTTTCTCGAAATTGCCGGGTCAGCACCCTAATTGCGTTCGGGAGGTTCCTGTTCCGGATAAGGCGGGAGGAAACGCCCGGCTGTTACCACTGTGTGGGTTGCCCGGAGGACACGGTGGAGCATACGGTGGAGGTCTGCCCGGCTTGGGCAGAGCACCGCCGCGTCCTCGCGGAGGCGATCGGTGGCGGCGATCTCTCGCGTCCGGCCCTGGTACAGGCCATGGTACGGAGCGAGAGTGCATGGGAAGCCGTCACCTCCTTCTGCGAAGTTGTAATGCTCGCGAAGGAGGAGGCTGAACGCGTGAGGGAGAGGCAATCTTTGCGCCCTCACGCCCCTAGTCGCCGCAGGAGACGCCCTGGGCGTCGGGAATCGATAGCCGATTCCCGGCCACCGTAGGCGCGGGCTTACGGATGGCGAGCAACGGGTAGCTCGCCGTCCGGTAAGGACCAGGCACGGGTCGACGGCGCGTTGTGTTCCACGCGCGCCTCAAAGAGATGTCAGCACTAGCTGAAGGGGTCCGCTAGGGCCGATGCCCGCCAGGGTTGCGGGTTGTTCGAAAGAGTTACCGTGGCCCTAGCACAGGCAACTGAAGGAACACGGGTGGGTTTTAGTCAGTAGAAGTCTGACACGCCCTCCCGCTCCACCCAGAGCGGGAGAAGTTATTTGATGATTTCCCATCCAAAAAAAAAAAAAGCACCCTAATTGCGTAACACACTATAAGCGGAATCTGAATCATTTTGAAGCAAATTGCTAATCCATTGCTTCATATATTCAAAACATTGGTCTGCACGACAACGTAAATAACGCAATGAATGTTGTTGTGAACGGTCAAAATGAAGCCGACTCCGTTTGATAGTGTGTTAGGGTGCAGATTTTGATGCCTCTATAGGGTTTCCTCACAGAAAGACTATTGGTTCATAGACCACTTCCCATACAAAACCGTCTCCTTTGTAACATTAGGTACATTTTCTTTTATTAACCCAATATTTATAACTAAGGAACTCATCCCGCCCACGTTCGCACATCTGCGTCATACCCTAAAGGCTACCTCACTATGAATACTAAACTTAATATAATATTGATTATTGACCTTTTCGTGATTCAATTTGACCAAACCGATTTATACGATTAATCGAATATTTCTCGGACTTACTCGTATACATAATTGAAAGATTTGTATTCGACATTGGAGAGTTATTAACACCTAAATAATGCTAAGTTTGGGATAAGAATCCAAATAAATTATAACAGTCGCACGGGTCGATCGAAGGTTAAGCTACACTTGTCGCGGTCGGCTCATGAAAAGGTGACCATCCATTACATATCGATCACATTATCGATTACAGTCTTTAGCAAGGGGTACCGTATTACCTAGTAAGAGGGTGGTGAAGGTCAGATAGGCAGTCGCTCCATGTAAAATACTGGTATTCAGCTACTTCCGGTTAGACTGGATGTCGACCCAGACATAGTTGGGAAAAGGCTAGGCAGACGACGTCATTCGACTTTGGAGAGTTATTGACCCCCAAATAAAGCAAAGTTTAGGATTCTTATCGAAGTTTTCAATTATGCGTGAGCTTTGAAAGACCGTGAACTTTGATGACGTATGCGAATTGAATGGCTGTTTCTCATATTAAATATTTAATTTCATCTTGTAAAAATTTTGCTGAACATGTCGAAATAACCTAATGTACCTAATAATATAAATAACGATAATAAACAAAGAAAAGCATGTTTAAAAGCTACATGGCAAAATAAAAATTGATTGTTTTTTTTTTTGGGATAAATATATTTTACCGAAATAGGTACCTATTTATAAAACTTTAACAGGTAGCAATAATTTAAATCCTTCAATAATATCTCCCATGTGATCAGGCAGAAATTTTGTATACTTACCTACCAACGTTCGTACTAATCTTGTATACGTTGACAACAAAGGGAAGACACATACAGAAAACTTTATCCAAAATAAAATTCCATTTTCCAGAATTTATATCCTAGTGATGCTATTAAATTGTAAGGACACTAATCGAAATCTTATTTCATATGACCAATGTACCGTGAAAGGAAGCCTCAATGTCTCACAAAAGATACTAGAGTTTGGTCACATATATGTATGGCCGCACGAATGAACACGTTTTCAATAATATACACCGTAGTTCGGGAATAAAGGAGGAATTGTCGGGGAAAGGGATTTATTTACGCTTAGGAGACGATATCCAGTGGGCAGTTCTTTAGAAAATATAAGTTTTTAGTGATCCTGGTTGTTTACCAGCTATTTGTCTCGTCTTTTTATGACTGTATGATATTGGCAGTATATATCTCATACACTTTATTAACCAAAATTTATTGCATTACGTATCGCGTTATGATGAGAAATTTAAAGATGCGAAGAAATTCCGTTACTTTTTCGTTACACTGTGATTTATAGTTATACAACGTGTTTATTTAATATACCATTACTCTAGGGTATTAATGAGACCATAATTTTGAACAAAATTTACTATAGAAAGAAACCTGAGAACGTGAAAAAAAAAATCAGCTGCTCCCTACATTTTGACGAGTAATGCGAACATGAATGTATGGGAGAACATTTTTAATTTTTTCGTGATTTCGGGTTTGGTCCCATAGTAAAAGTTGTTCAAAATTATGGTCTCATTAATACCCTAGAGTTATGATATAAAAAAAGACGCTTTGCTGTGTGAAAGCATTGTATTTTCATAGTAGGTACTTATAGCCATCACCCAAGAAAAAAAAAACTATTATCAAAGTACACGCTAACTCGCACAGCTCTACAATCCAGTATCTCCTCTTTAATATATTCCGTGTCCATTCGTCCATGCAGTCCGTCGGCCATTTTGTTCCTCATTCCTCTCACGTATGCGTTTCTTTTTTAACAGGCAACAGAATGTGCCCTGACTAAAATTACAGTGTTTTTCAACGACATTCACGATGTTTTGATTCCTCTATTGTGGATGTATTGATTCGAGTTTTTTTATCAGTGTTTTCCTGATGTGAATGTTTGATTGTACGCTGTTTTGTATATTTTTTTGACTATTTTGTGGTTGTTTGATTGTGTCTCATCTTTTATTCGAAATTGGAAGGTTGCTTTGAAAGTGTGTACAGAATGTTTTAACACCTGAAAATCTTAAAACAAATGTGGGATGACAAATATAATATATTTATTTTTGTTTTTTTGCCTTGCCGTAGTAAACAAAGGAGCTAATTTAACCTCTCGAATGTCGGAGACTAAATTGACTTGTCTGAAATTGTCAAGCTGTATTAGGATTACATTATCATAAAGGTTATTTTAATATTTTCACTTGTCAATTTAGTGTAACTGTCCGACTTAAGACACTTGGAGCATTTTTTCTTATGTCGAACTGTGTAACATAAGACATTCGAGAGGAGGTCTACGTGAAACTGAACTCTTGTACAGTCACGGACTGTAATTGAATTACCTTTTATTAGAACTTTCAATATATATTTCATAATATACTAAAACGTCGATAGGCCCTAATTGATTTAGTGACTACGCTAGTCAAATATCGAAGCATAAAATGGCAGACCAAAAACTAGAGTAATTTAAAGGGTAAATAAACATCAACGCTTTGCCAACTATCGCCCATCAATCCAAAGCGTAAAGTAACATACAACAACTAAAGTCAACATAAACGCAAACCAGACAGTGTAAGTAACTTATTTTAATAAAACATTACATTTTACGTTCGCGTTTATTGAAACTACTTTAGAAATTCGATTTTAAAACCGCTCCGTGGTTCAAATACAAACAAATCGTAAAGCTGGCGTCATAAACAGCAAACACCTTGGTTGATACAAAAGGAAATTGCTTATTTTACGTCAATGTGTCGGGTAGTTTCTCCTGCTCTTATTATATAAACCAGCATAACTTGAAACGCGGAGAAAAACAGAACTAAATCCAGGATGTCTACTCCCTAAGCACGCAATCCGTAGTTTCGGCCGAAGTTACGGGTGATTTTTACACACCCGTACGAATAATGATATCACCTACGGACATACGAGTTTTGGGCCCGACCTAAGAATGAATGACACGAATGACAGCTGGCCCTACTCCTGACATGTATTCACCCGTCCGAAAAAGTTAATTAATCAGGTTTATGGTTCAATCTGAAGTTTCGAACTACTTTCAGAATTGCCCTATCTTCGGAACTTAGAGAGCACGCACCCTGATGTACTTGTTTTGACGTTTGTCTTAACAACCAGCGCCCGTGTGAAGGTTCAAGGTATAATGGGCCTCTTGTATGTTTGAAAATAAACACTTTTATGATGTTAGATGGCGCGATGACTGTCTGGCTGTATGACGTATGATTTTGGGTAAGAATATCTCAGGCTATCGATTCCCAGGAGTGTCGTAACAGCCGGTAAGTACCTTTCCGGCTTGTCCAGTCTTCCAGTGAAAGTCGTCCGCGGCCACTTGGAGGATCCGTCAAGAGAAAGAAAGCGACTATGATGAACGTCGAGGCATGTTTCCTTTACTGCCAATGTCCAACAGCTCGATCCAGATGTTCGATAATGACAAATCAGCTTGCTACGTGAATTTTAAATGATTCCAGCCATGTTTTTCTAAATTGTATGGTCAGCAGTAAATTTTTCACTAGGCTCTCAACGGCCACAGATGTTTCTGAAAAGATTTTAATTCCTATGTTCTATATTTTTTGAAATTCATAAATGGAATGAGCCTTTCGCTTTTGCTTGAACCCTTTCTAAAACATTAGTCTAAGGCCGATCGTCCACGACCACCTAAACTAATTAACAACTAAGCTTAGTGAACTAAGCTAAGCTAAACTGGGAATAAGTTGTTCGTCCACCGAAAAATAAGCTAAAGCTAAGTTAGCGATGACCATTTTGTGCCGAGTTAATCGGATGTGATGGAAAAAAAAGAGAAGAGCTATGAAGAGAATTGAGAGGAGGATTATATATGTCATGGGAACAGAAGATTGATTATTGCTTATTACACAAAGAAAAACGCAACAAACACAGATAGTGGATAAGCAAGCAAATTTAACACTGATAAACAAATGGAGAATTTAACACTCTGTTTAACGAAGTAAACGATGAAAATTTTAAGTTGTACTATCGTGCATCCAGAGAACAGTTTAATGAGTTATTAACAATGATTGCCAAGGATATCACTAACGATAAGATTGATATTGATTATTTTCGCTACGAAAGGCGCTAGAGGGGTAACGTAAGAAGGTGAGAGGCTTATTGTTAGCTTAGTTCGCGTAGCTACGCATCGGCCTACATAACTAAGTTAGTTGGGCTATTTTAGTCAGCTTAGCTGGCATAGATTGCGGTGGACGCACATGTATAAAAAACTGGCTCAACTGTGTGAGCTAAACTAAACTAACTTAGTTTATCTGGCGGTGGACGATCGGCTTTATGGTGTCACAAACAAAGACACGTTGCGGCGACGCACCGCTTCGTGTGCACCGGCCCTAACCGTAACATTGACAAATATTCGCTGTTTTATGACGTGCAATCGTGCACACAAGGACATAATTATGGGAGGCACAGAGAGTGATGCAGAGTAGCTTCGACCTCTTATGTAAGTGGGCTCACGACGTTGGCCTTGTAATTAATGCAAAAAAAAAAACAAGCTACTGCATATACACTCGCCTTACTTGCCGGCGCTCTGTGTGCCTTTTGTTGCCCAATGAGCATCTGTCTTCACCGACTAGTCACAGTGTGTAGTTGCCAGAAATTAGAGTTGGTGACTCAACATAATATATGTATTTTGGTGTTATAGTAATTTCCACTGGCGCCTGCACATTGATTATGTAGGTGTAGCTTAGGTCCATATTAGCAAAGTTATCGATTACCTTATATAACAGTTAGAACATTGTATATAGCACTGGCTGACTCCGTAATTGATTACGGCCTAAGCAGCTACGGGCGTACATACAAGACTTACGTCGAGGACATTTACAAGTTACAGTTACGCATTTTAAACACGATTGTACCCACAAGAATAAAGCATAAGTTCCTAGACAATAACACGGGGTTATTTAAGCATTGCCAAATTGTAAATGTCTTTGAAAAGGTACGTTTACGTGTGATCAATGAGAATTACTATAATTTAAGTAATATTCGTAAATACGAAAGACTAAAGTCGTTGCGTGGTTTGACCTATCCTTCCCCACATTTATCGAACCTAAATCTAATAATGTTTATGGAGCAAGGACGTTGGAATGCATGCTACCTTCGTATATGAATGATCTACCTATGGAAATCTGCAATGTAATAAATGCGAAGAACTGTTCTTAGAAGGTATTAGAAATATACTTTCTAGATTGCAGTGCAATGTAGGAAAAATATGTATAAATAATAATAATAATACCCTGGGACATTCTTTCACACACGAAGCTGTATGTAGCTACCTAGTTGTTTATTACCTACTTTAATAACTAAATATGTAGTGGCACCGAGTTGCCATGTCTGGCCATGCCGCTGTTAAACCCGCGATGATTTGTATGGTTCGTTTTAAGGTTTAACAAATGTATGTAAACTGTTTTTTTGAATAACAAACAATAAAAAATAATTTAAAAATAATATGTTATTCAATCTTAGTGTGGTAATGCTGCGAGGTCAACCGTCAATACCTGAGTACAGAGAGATGTAAGGAAAACTTGAAAAGGCACAGTGGGAACAAACGGGTGTAGTCTGGTCACAATCCCGCTCACTTATAACTTGTTACATTTTATTTTACAACTTTATTTTCGACTAATACGATGTGTGAGGGTGTAACGGAGGTGTAGCGTTTTATTTTAAACTTTGAAAAGAGAATTATACGATCTTATTTAAGAAAGCATTTTCTAAAAAAAAATAGCGTAAGGGCGGGTTAATTTGACCTAAGGCATAACTTTGGACCAAATCAAGACAAATGTTTAGACTGCCTAAAGTGTCGCGACTATACAACTGAACGTCGTATGCCTTTGGTAACTAATAAACGGCGATATAGACGCGTACTCGCGGAACTTTGTGTGGATTTCATGACACCAAACCTTTGTCTCGATTTGGGCCAAAGTTATGCCTTAGGTCAAAGTAACCCGCCCTTGCTGTATGTATTATTGTGTAAACATTTTCTGGCAATTAATAAACATGAAGGTAATTTTAAGATTAAAAAAAAACTGTTAAATTGCCGTTACACCTGCAGTTTCTGTAAAATGGAGTAAGGGGCACGGGTAGGACCTAGGTTTAAGTTTTTAAACCGACATGGTCACTGACATTATCATTAGAACTTAAAACGGGATATTTACCATGTATATTAATTGATTTGAGTTTCCGATATTTCGGCACTGTTGCAAGTGCCATGATCACGGATAAACTGAAGTTATTGCGGGTGGATGTTTACGAGCAGACAAAACGGTCTACCCTCTTTCTTGTTCGTTTAGTGCGATTGACACCGCTACCGCAATCGCTACATGGTAAATATCCCGTTTTAAGTTCTAATGATAGGACCTAGGTTGTATTCAAAGATTTCCAAGCCATAAAAAAAATTGGTTGGTCCAGTCTTAAAAAAAAAGTTTTAAAATCAACTAATTGGTCATTTAGAATTCTGTAGCTTTTACAGTTACCCTAACAAAAGAACTGAAGGACAATGGAAGCCAAAATAAATGACCGACAACGTAAAATTATTCTAAAATAACATCGTCGGAAAATAAAAGGTAAAAACAACTCGACTACAACCAGTAGACTAATTTGCTACCGCCATTGTATTTTTAATTGAACAAGTAAAGGCTTCATTACCCGCTAAAAAATGAAACAAGTGGGTATGCATCTCGTTCCTTCATTGTACAGTCTTAATCATAATAATATCTTACTGTTTCGAAAATTCTCGTGAAAGTACATTTTTTGGTTTCGATAGTCCTATGTTTATAACACCATAAAATATATTTCAACATTTTAGGAATAAATGGTTTTTTAATCTTGCGTAAATGCAAGGTATATAATTATGCTCGTGACTGCATCATCTATTGTTTCTTTTAAAAGTAACTTAATACATAATTTCTTTTTTTCGCCACAGATTAAATAAACAATGGCTGACAATCTATCTACAGGAGAGAAAACAAAAGTTAAACGAGACACGATCTTCGTGGAGTGAAACGTTTTATATTATATTTATCTTTAATTACTACACGACTTCCAATAAAAGCGAAAAAGCGGCCAAGTGCGAGCCGGACACGTACACGAAGGGTACCACAGTATTCGCTTTTTTTTTGTCTTTTGGCGTGTGCTAGTTGACTTATGGTAAATAATTTAATTTAATATTTTGTGTTGCGTAATGTACTATAACAGTCAGAAGTCGACTAGCAATCTCACAAAACCATGGCAAAGCAATATTATTACTTATGACCTTCTTCTATAAGAACGTTTGACAATACTACACATTGGCAACTTGTTGCCCGCTTATGATTGCTATTACAAATTTCAGTTACGGTGGCCAAAGTGGTTAACACTGTGCCTCGCATGGGGAACGTTCGGGTTCGAGTCTCACATCAAACATGAAAAATATTTTTTAAGTATTACATGTGAAATAAGTCCACAACTAAACGAAGATTATTTCGTTTTACAATTATCTTAGCGTCGTTATTAAAATATGAGGGTAGATTCGAAACAAAGTTCACTTTGTTTCAAATATAACTTCATATTTTAACTACTTTACTAGTTCACATAAAGTGTGTTGTTGGTTGGTGAACATAGTTACGAGCGTTTGCGTTATCTTGTTGTTGCTATTTTAGTATTCTTCTGAATTCAATATGCAGGCTAATATTAGTATTGAAGCCAAGGCAATATTGTGGCCCTATAGTCGAATGGCCTTAATATATCTCAAATATCGAATGAAACCGGCTTATGCGTAAGTTTATTTTTTTTTTAATTTTATGTGATGATACCTACAAAATATAATGGTAGATTAATCGCTTGTTGTCATCTTCAGTTGTTTCATGTCTTCGAGTCTGTATAAGATTAAAATCAATTTGTTGTTAGTTTAACAAGTTTATGGTTATGGATACTATTGTTTCATAAACTGTGTTGTTTGCTCAATTATTTTGTGTTTTGAAAGAAATTATTTGACATTACACTTATCTAATATTTATTTATTTATTTAATACTTTAAGCACAAAAAATGTACAGAGGCGGACTTAATGGGCATAGGCATTTTCTACCAGTCGACCTTTGGGTGACGCAGATACAAACAGTGGTAGGTGCAATAGCGAGAAATGAGGAATAAATATTAATTTAAATATAAAGTTATTAATATAAATATAATATATATACCTAATTATATATAAATATAAACACAAATAAATAATATTTGTCCACTGTCACTAAAACCGTATCGCATTTAGTACTATTAACTTTGAATTTTATAAGTATAAAGAGCTAGATAGCACACCTGCTGTGTCTATTCTTTAAAATCTCACCATGAAAACTTAGGTGAAATGAGCTGTCAATAGTGTCAATCCTTAGCATCAGGTGAAATGACAACTCACCTCAAGCTCACTTCACCTAAGTTTTCACGGAGAGATTTTTATATGGTTGTCTCTTTTTTCTCCCGATAATTACGACATGCCGTCCTACTTCCACTTGTCATATAGAGTGTGACATTACAATATTACGTTATTTATGTCTCCGATTGTATTTAGGATGCAGAAACGCTGTGTGGTCTAAAAACAACAGATAGCTGTATTCCGTATTTCAAAAAACTAAAGATATTGACACTGGGAGCACTATATATAATGGAAACTGCATTGTTAGTCAAAAAACCCTCATTTATTTGTCAGCTTATCTGCAGTCAGAAGAAATCCATTACGTACTCGATATTGTAACAAACTATGTAATGTAAAATGTAAAACAGCCTTAATGCGTAAAAGCCTTTTCGGCAACGCTCCAAAAATGTATAATAAAATACCGGATGCCATAAAAAAATATGCCATTAATAAAATTCAAAAAGGCACTTAATAACTTGCTTAGTGACAAATGTTACTACACACTGGATGAATTTTTCAATGATGCTCAATATAATGCTTTGTTTCTGTTATATGAAAAAAAAAACTTAAATGATTAATTAATTTGGAATTGAAATCCGCACAGGTCGATCCATCAGGTTAAGCTACGCTTGCCGGGGTCGGTCTGTGGATGGGTGACCATCTTTTCATACCGAGACTCCTACGTGCCTCAGAAAGCACGTTAAGTCGTTGGTCCCGGCTGTCATTCGTGGATCTTTGACAGTCGTTACTAGAAGACCGAACTCTGACATCCAGTCTTACCAAGGGGTATCGTATTACCCAGTAACTGGGTTGTGGAGGTCAGATAGGCATTCGCTCCATGTAAAATACTGGTATTCAGCTGCATCCGGTTAGACTGGAAGCCGACCCCAACATAGTTGAGAAAAGGCTAGGCAGATTGATTTAATAATATTTTTGACAGTTGCAATTATTCTGACTTACATTTATAATTAAATAATTCCTCATTTAAATCTGACATCATTCAATTTTTAAATAATATTATATAATTGTTCAATTTATTTTGAAATTTTAACTATGCATGATTTTGAAACATTTTTTTTCTGTGAAATTTAAATTCGTAATATTGAGCTAGATGCACACCATATTTATACGCCTCCTGGCATAACATAGCGTTCTGTTCACCAAACTCAAGATCTATATTTCTTTACCTTGATAGTGTGTCGTTTTTGAAGATCTAATATTGAGTAGGTAACATATTTATATATTTTTACTTATAATATTTCTTGTGTCTCTATGGCACTGCGATTTTCAAGTTTTGAGTTTGGCAACATTATACATAGGTATTTGCAGGAAGCTGAATCTAGGTAGGTAGGTATTTACATGTATAGCGCACAAGACACTTTCCACGCTAATGAGTCTTCTAAGTTGGATAAAACCCAAACTTCATACGGAACCCAAAAAAGAATAAATGCCTCGATCCATAGAATAATGACGTGATCCGCCGCTAGGGAAGGAAAAATGCGGAAAACAAATAACGATTTTCTTTTGTTAGCTTATTATTCTCAGGAGCATTCATTACTCGGCCTACTCTGCAACTGTGTACATACGGTTACGTTACCGTGTTTCTAATGTGTTAGTATTGTATTAGAATTATATACGACCGGCAGTATTTTCTTTGATTGCAGGAAAACCACTCGACTACATAAGTTTTCCTTGTACAAGCAAATAGAATTATGGCGTGCATTGCCAAAGGCTGGGTGTATACTGTATATGGACTAACCTGTGTATATTTTTAAGAAACTTTGGATTGAACGTGGCTACACTTGCTTCGAAACCTGGAGCACAGATCCTAATACCGTATCTTTAAGTAGGTTTATGTCGGTTTTCTACATAGCTTGCATTTTGTTGACAGCCGTGCTGTCGGCACCGCCACATCTGCTTAGCCGAAACACATTGAAGAATGGACATTTTTAAAGACAGTCTTTCGTAAACACTTCAAAACACACTTAATTTTTTGTCAATGTTGAATAAATAAGTTTTGATTTCTTAAAAGTTTACTACATCAACTCTGCTTAACATAATCATAATTCTAATCATAGTCATAATTACATATCATAATATTTGGATGCGTATTTACCTAAAGCTGAGGTGTTGGCTATTATGGAATGCACTTTTGTATCTAAAATTCCTGGGATCCCGGGATCGACAAATTTAGAGTTCTGATTATCCAATCGAATGTATATTTACTTACGTTCAGGTGTTGACTAATATGGAATGCACTGTTGTATCGATCGTAAAAATTTCGCGAACCCAGAATTGATAATTTTAGTACTTTTTTTACTATTTCTATAGTAAAAAGTACTCGAATACATGTAGTAGTCGAATGCTAGTTAATGTTGTAAAGTAAAAAAGATAATCAATGTTAAAAATGTCCCGTTTTTTTTTAAATAAATATCTACCACATATTTAAGAAGTCGCTTCCAAGCCATGTAATTGTGAATTCCCGGATTTTCAAGAATCCCGAGATTTATATTAAGAAAAAAAAATAAGAAGCCGCTTCCATAGTTTCTTAGTTAAAAATTAACTTTAAGTAAATATGCATCCGATTATCCGATCACTGGTCATAATATATGCACAACCCGCTCAACGGTCATCCAAATATATCTTCCAACTCTAATAATTCCAACATCAATAAACTGTCTAAAACTGTAAAGGGTAGTTAAAATTTTACGATCTCGTGCGAAATTTAATTAGAGACGTGTCACAACTGTGATGCGGTATTTTAATAATGCCCTGCTGTCCCTTGAGGCGATTTATGACTCTTAAGGATGCTTGACATCGTTAAACTATGAATGCGAATTAAAGTTTTATATTGGTTGGTGTCTGGGAGATGTTAATTGAAAGTTTTCATGCGATCGAAAGAAATCAGTCTCTCACTATGCAAGAGAACATGTTAGAATTTAGTCATTTTAGGGTTCCGTACCTACCTGAAAATTAAATTGAAAAAACAGAACCCTTATAGGATCAGTTCTTTGTCCGTCTGTCAGTCTGTTAAGACCCTTTTTCTCAGGAACGCGTAGAGCTATTAAGTTGAATTTAATATACAGTCTCTTTAAGCTCAAAAAAAATCGAATTTCTAAGTTAACGCAATAAAAAAGTACAGACATTTTTACGACATTTTTTTATACTCGCAAATAAATCAAAACCTATATTGTACTATTTGACGTTGACCTAGAATCATAAAATTTGGCAAAAAGCAAGGTCTCACAGCACAAGTAAAGGAAAAAGTCCGAAAACCGGTAATTTGTTGTTTTATCACACATTTTTTTTTTTTTTGTAATTACAAACTTACATTTGCAATTGGTGAGTTGACCGTGACGATATATCGATGTATGGGAGAACATGTTTTTCAACTACAATGTTAAGTTTGTTTTCGAGATAAATTTATCCGAACTAGGAACCCTTCATTATGTGTGGCCCAACACGCACTTAGCCGGTTTTTTTTTTTAGTTTAATATTGTCCGCAGAACGGCCATGTTCGACAATAGTCTCAAGCTTTCAGTATTCAATAAAGTGCAGCTGCGTAGGAAGCCAGGGCCGGCAGTCTTGACATAGGTAGCGATCGCTATACGACCGAATTCGGTCGCTAAGTCAGACAGTCAAAATTGCTTGACAAGCATGTGATTTTTTCGTGTTTGTCATGCAATTTGGACCGTCTAGGGACCCCACTTGGACACACAGGACTTTGCGACCGAATTCAGTCGTATAGCGATCGCTATCTATGTCGAGACTACAGGCCCTGGGGGTGTTAAAGGATGCCGAAACCACTTTTCATCTCATCCTACTTAAACCCAAAGATGGTAGCTGAACACACTAAAACTCAAAAACTACTTCCCAAGTGAGTAAACATTTTTTATGCCATGGAGTGGCAAAAATATAACAGCCAAATTGTGTTCACTCACAAGATAATTTATAGAATCATACCTACAATAAAAGTGAAGTCCTTCAGAAGTGCAATGAAGACGTAACTTAAACATAACTTTTAACTGGCATTATTTATCCCAAACGTAGGTACATTCAAGAAGTTTTTGATACTAATTGCAATTTGCTTCGTAGTATGAAACATACAATGTACGATTCATATAATTTATATAACTTGGATAAGTCATAGAACTTGGATACAAAGTTTATTATTACAGCGTATGTAATATTAATATGTCCAACTTTATAATTAAGTTACGTGACTTTATAACCATTGGTTAAAACAAGTTTTGCAATTTGTGTTAAAACTCATTATCCTCCTGTCCTTATCCAATTTATTTGGAGTCGACGCCATACATACCATTACTTTATCAGTCATCTTTCATACAAGTTAATCCATACTTTATTTGCCTTCTCTTACCCCGCGTCCTTACTAAAAACGATCGACGCGTTCATATGTCACTTTTTGTTCGGAAAACTGGAAGGTGCTCTATGTCGGCGCGACCACGCGTTCCGGTTCACCGAATAAAACGTGACATATGAAGGCGACGATTGCCGGTTCGCGCGACTATAGTTTTTGGTTAGTATATATAATATATATTATATACATTATATACATATATATTATATACATAATGATTATTATAAGATAAATCAAATCAAATCAAAATTATTTATTTTGGGACAACGTGATCCAAAAGTGATACATAAAAAAAAATATAAATAGAAACTATTGTTAGTAGTTAAATACAAAGGACAACACCCATCATGCCCCGACAGGCCAGTTGGCGTGGTTGGTTACCTATCATGCCGCAGGACGTGGGTTCGATTCCCATCCAGGACAAACATTTGTGTGCATGCACATGTCTGTTTGTTCTGAGTCTGGGTGTAATTATCTATATGTGTGTATTTACGAAAAAAAAAGTAGTGTATGTAGTATATCAGTTATCTGGTTTCCATAGTACAAGCTCTGCTTAGTTTAGGATCAGATGACCGTGTGTGAACACTGTCCTAGGTTATTATTATTATTATACATCATACAGAAAAAATACAGCAAAATGTCCCTGTGCTGAGATACCCCGCCCCGTCAAGATAACCAATAGGGAGATACCTCCCTAAAAGACCACCAGACAACGAAATGCCTCAACACAGGTGCGCGTATATCTTCAGCTATAGTTTTCAGGATGCCGTTATGACTCCTCCGCACCCTCCTCATAACAGACACGAGTTTTTTTCCGAATGACGGCATGAAAACCGTCAGTAAAACATCTTGGAGGCACTGTAGAAACAAGGGAGTCCCAACATCATCCTGAAAATGTTATTGTATTGGACGCGCAAGGTGTCCAGGGATATTTTCGTTTTTCATGTACAGACCCTGACAATACGCTTTAAATAGCGTAATCTTGACTCTACGGGCCAGCATGTTGCCACGGACTGACAGAGCCCTGCGCTCTCTCTCTATGTCGAAAATAAAGTCTCCTTTCTACATATAAAAGAAGTTTTGTATCTTAGTTTTTATTATCAAATAACTATAAGTATATATAACTATTATATATATTTTTTTTTTCAAACAACTCACTTAGTTTTTTTATTTATTTAGTTAAGTATAAATATAAATATTATGTAGGTAATAGGTAATACAGGCTGGTATCCGCAAACACGTCAATGTGCGAATCGAGCGTATTAAAAATATTATGTATTAGGTATGCTGAAACTGTGTGTACTCCCCGTCACTTGTCCCTAAAGGTTCATTAGAAAACCAGCGTCAGACAGCATCTGTCTAGCATTAATGCTGAAGTGAACCTTTTTGACGCAGCCGTGAAGCACACACTACTGGTGATTAAACATTTTTTTTTTTATTTCTTATTTGTATTTTGTGTTTCACGAACTGTGTCAAATAAATGTTATTCTTTCTTTGTTTCTTTGCAAATCAAAAACGTATTTTGTATATAAGGTAGTAATAAGGTCCATTACTTAAACAAAAACAAAGTTTATTCCTACTTACATAAAAGCCACCTAATGCAACGTTTTCCGCAAAGCTCCTGATTATTACTAACCTCCGTCTGGCTATTGTGCCGCATATTTTCATTAGGAAGGCAGATAGTACCTACACTGTTATCAACAACATACATACGTATGGTACGGTACGAAACGGAACATTTATCGCACGACCGGCATTTTCGCTTCCGTTGTACGCAACTTGTTTAACTTGCAAGGCAGGGTTTGCACACACAAAAATTATTATTATTTTAGAGTAGGAAAACATAATATTAGAAAAAAGTACGCTCTGCAGTTTATGTAACAAACCGGGCAAGTGCGTGTGGGACGACATACAATGAAGGGTTCCGTAGTTAGGATGAATTTAACCCAAGAACAAACTTAACTTTGTAGTTGAAAAAATATTTTTCCATACATCGATATAAGTCACGATCAATTGGCCTGGGTGTAATTATTTATATAAGTATGTATTTACAAAAAAAATAGTGCATGTAATATATTAGTTATCTGGTTTCCATAGTACAAGCTCTGCTTAGTTTGGGATCAGAACCGTCTGTGAAATTTCCCAGGATATTTTTATTATATTTGACATTTCTTGGGACCCTGAAGTCCCGGACCTTTGGAAGGCGTAAGAGAGGCCGAAGCCAACTCGCAGAAAAGACAATTTTAAATAATGAGGACATCAACCGACGATTATCCCTGTATGCACTATGCAAGTGTACCCAAGGACAACCCCCGGTTGGTGCAGGAAATAGTCCTGCACCAACCAAAAGCAGGACATAGAAACAAAACATTTTGGGATAAGGGTTTGGTTAGCTATAGTGGATTGAAAACACACACAACTATGGACAGAACTATGGAAGGACTATGTCCCCTGCCTGATCAATGTTATATGTAATACATGGATAAAATGGCAGAGAGTACCCTTCAAATGTGTAGTGTTTATTGATAGAGCAATTCTTGTCTAAGCTATTGAAAAAAACAAAAAAACTAGGTATGCCATAGGCTCCTACCCCGTTTACCTATTGTACCCTAATTTTTCAAGACGGTAAAAAAAATCATCCAGTATAATTATAGGTAGGGCAGGGGGTGACTTGCACACTCAATAATGGGCCCCGAAAACGGTCGTTAGCACATAGTGACGTAGCGACAAGGGGGCAACACTTCCTGGGGTGCTTGAGGAGTGGAGAGTTATTCCACAGCTATCAGCAAAATCAAGTACGGTCAAGATCCCTACCAGCACCTTACTGGAATACTTCATTCCTCCGAGCATGTTTGCTCTTGCGAATCTCCACTCAAGCCGGCCAATATAAGCAAGAAAGAGGGGGAAGCTCTGTTCCTCGTCAGTGTTCACTCCCGCCAGCAAATAAAGGCAAGCCAGGGGTGAAGAACAAGACTTCATCCGGGAGATAGAGGTCCGTAGGGTCGCTATTGCCCTACAGCTCGCCACATGCTACCATGCGGGTTTCTGTATCTCTCTTCGTGTAGCTCATTCACCTCATTCTAGATCTGTTCCGGCAAAATAAACTCTACCGGCACAGACCTAAAGTTCGGAGCACGCAAGTCCCACCACGACGTCAACGATGAGATACAGCGGTGGGGTTATTATTATTATTAATTCTCAAACTACAAAACCATTTTTGCAGTTTGAGAATTAACTGCACAAGTTTGTAATTGCACAATTAAAAAAAAATGTTATTATGTTCAAATTGGACTACTCTGTAAAAATTTATGTGTGGTCATACATAAAAATATATATGTACGGGTCGACTTGAGAACTTCCTTTTTTTCGTAGGTTAAAAAACGGTTCGGTCGGTTTCATCGGTTCTTTGTGTATGTGTGTAATATAAAGAAATATTGTATTATTGAATTATGTGTTTCCGGTTTAAGGTCGACGACAATTTTCATACCTGTCTAAGTAAGTATTCTCTCCCAATAATATTAGGTTTAACCATAACTTCCAATCACCTCTGTGTATAATGAATACGTCAGGTAAATTCATAAAAAAAATAAGAACACGAAAAAAATCTCCAATAAATTCTCACGTGGTAACCCTGCCCTTAACACGCAAACTGTCACGCACAATATTACTCCAAAACTACGAAATTCTCCGAGATTGGGATTATTGAAGCTTATATGCTCTTTGCAGAGATTTTTCACGCTTCACTTGTCAAATATGAATACAGTTTGGAATAAGGTTTCCATTTCGTCAAATCAAATTGTAGTTGCAATATTAGAAATGAAGGATCGTACGTGTAAGAGGTACATTTTTGATTAATATTTGTTTAGGTTTTTTGAGTAGTCACAGTCTTTTATTTTTTTAAATACGTGTTTTTTTTTCAGTGAATGTGAAATTGTATTTCAAAGATGATCATGTTATAATTTATGAGCAGAGATCGGATAATCGGATGCATATTTACCTAAAGTTGAGGTAATGACTATTACATAATGCACTTCTGTATCGAATAAATCCCGGGATTCCGGGTTCGACAAATTTAGAGTTCTGGTTATAGAATCGAATATGAAAGTATATTTACTTACGTTCAGGTGTTCGTTAATATGGAATGCATTTTTTATCGATCGTAAAAATCTAGCGATTCTGAAATTGATATGTATATAGTACATTTTGACTAATGAATCGAATGCTAGCAAATGTTGCAAAGTAGATTGCCAAACTGGCATAGTAAGGATAAGTAATGTTAAAAATGAATTTCAAGTAGGTAAACAAGCATACGAATAGTTATGTGATCCCGGTGTCGCGGTATTTAAGAAGTCGTTTCTATAGCATATGTATCCGATCGGTTGTGCATTCCTGGATTTTCTGGAATCCCGGGATTTTAATTAAGAAAAAAAAAATTAAGAAACCGCTTCCATAATTCTTTGCTAAAAATTAACTTTAGGTAAATATGCATCCGATTATCCGATCTCTGCTTATGAGTATCATTTTACAAGGATAAACCCCATTACAAAAGCCTTAAAATCGGGGTACCTATTTAGATTACATTTATGATAAAGTATCTGCCTTGTATCTAAGAACTTTAAGAAAGATCAAGCGTAAAGATAAAGAACATAAAACAAAGATTATTAAATTTTAGAGTATTCGTCCAACTCTAAAACTATAAGATTTTATCCAAACGATTTTAGATTTAAGATAAATGTTCGGGCTAACCACAAACTGTTTTGGTAGAAAACATTCCAACAATAAATTAAAGGCTTATTTCAGTAACAATTTATTGAAACAATCCTTTTACTAAACCAATACCGAAGTTTTAGAATTCAAGCCATCGTTTCAAGCATATCAACCTTGAATTATTTAAATAACAATCACTCAGTGTATCTAGGTATGTATCTACAGAATTTTAAAAAGTATTTGCATGCCCAAAATTTTTCAGATAGGCACTTAACGAAAAATCTCAAACTACTACTATTGCACAAGAAGATCTAATGAAAATAACCACAGCACAATAAATAGCTATAGAGGTGGGCGCTCTACGGTGCCATTATGTGCGCGTGAGCCCTCACGGCGGAGCATGCTGTGGCCCGGAGTGGGGTCGTCTTCAACACCCTGCCTTTTTTTTGGGTGGAAAATCATCAAATAACTTCTCCCGCTCTGGGTGGAGCGGGAGGGCGTGTCAGACTTCTACTGACTAAAACCCGTGTTCCTTGCCTGTGCCAGAGCTACGGTAACTCTTTCGAACAACCCGCAACCCTGGCGGGCATCGGCCCTAGTGGACCCCTTCAGCTAGTACTGAAATCTCTTTGAGGCGCGCGTGGAACACAACGCGCCATCGACCCGGGCATGCTCCTTACCGGATGGCGAGCTACCCATTGCTCGCCATCCGCAAGCCCGCGCCTACGGTGGCCGGGAATCGGCTATCGATTCCCGACGCCCAGGGCGTCTCCTGCGGCGACTAGAGGCGTGAGGGCGCAAAGATTGCCTCTCCCTCAAGGCGTTCAGCCTCCTCCTTCGCGAGCATTACTGCTTCGCAGACGGAGGTGACGGCTTCCCATGCACTCTCGGTCCGTACCATGGCCTGTACCAGGGCCGGACGCGAGAGATAGACGCCGCCGATCGCCTCCGCGAGGACGCGGTGGTGCTCTGCCCAAGCCGGGCATACCTCCACCCTATGCTCCACCGTGTCCTCCAGGCGATCCACACAATGGTAACACCCGGGCGTTTCCTCCCGCCTTATCCGGAACAGGAACCTCCCGAAGCAACCGTGTCCGATGAGGGCCTGCGTCAGGCTGAAGGTGAGGCTGCCGTGACGCCGCTCCAACCACTCCTCAAAGAGGGGACTTATTGCCACAATTGTGGCGTGGCACTTGGTTGCAACAATTGCTCTGTCCATGTCGCCATGAGATCCCGCCGGAGCTCTATCCGCTGTGCCATGATTTCTCGCGGCAGCGGAGTTACGCCCCGGCGTTTTACCTCCTCGCGCCACTCCCATGTGTATGCGAGGACTTTTGCTTCCAGATCCCACGGCGGCAATCCGGCAAGGAGGCTCGCCGCCTCACCGGAGACCATGCGGTATCCCCTAACTAGCCGAATGGCCATGACTATTTGGGACGCGTTCAACCGGCGGGCTGGTCGCCGCCCCAAGGAACGCGCCTGCCAGGGTTACGGGTTGTTTGAAAAAGATACCATGGCCCTGGCACAGGTAACTGAAGGAGCACGGGTGGGTTTTAGTCAGTAGAAGTCTGATACGCCCTTCCGCTCCGCCCAGAGCGGGAGAAGTTATTTGATAATTTCCCACCCAAAAAAAGCAGTCCTATAGAGGTATCAAAAAGGAACAGAGTGTTAAGTTCACTCATCCTCCCTAGAAAAGAAAGGATCCTCTGACCAGACGTGTACCAGTATCATAACAACACAATCCTTAATAAAATACACTCTCAGACACAAACTTGTAAACGAAACTCTAAAATATAATTACACAAGGAACAAGCTAGAATCGCGTCTAAAACTCTCGGCAGTTAAATTCTGCCACGCGCCGTCATAATAACGTATAGTCTGTTCCAAAAGTATCTGATGAAAATATAAACAAACCCTGTTCAGGTTTTTTCTTCGCCATTGGGAATTAGTATCACATTCAACTGTATTTAGAAGGCTTAAATTTTATGCTTTTTCCGAAGTCATCATCTGCCTAGCCTTTTTCCAACTATGTTGGGGTTGGCTTCCAGTCTAACCGGATGCAGCTGAATACCAGTATTTTACATGAAGCGACTGCCTACCCGATCTAAATACGATACCCCTTGGTAAGATTGTCAAACTTTCGGGCTTCTGGCAAAGATCCACGAATGACAGCTGGGACCAACTCATTAACGTGCTTGCCGAGGCACGGAAGGGTCTTGGTATGAAAAGATGGTCATTCACGGACCAACCGCAGCAAGCATAGCTTAAATTACTTAGCCACAGGCCCCCTTTTTTCGAAAAGTATGGTTTGAATAACATTATTAAATTGTAATTAAAAAATCATCGACAAAAATTAACTGCAACTGTCAAAAAAAAGACATCTGGCATTCAATTTGTTAGTGTTAATATAAATTGGCATCCATAGGCACGTTTTCTGATCCATTTATTTACATTTTGATCAGATACTTTGGAACAGACCATAGCGTAAACGAAGCGTTATACGTTAGTATGTGGTTTCATTAAAGCCTTAGGAAAATGTCTGGAGAGACTACATCCCGACCTTTTGATAATGAAAGGTTTTGGGATATCAGGTTTAACTTCAGATTATATTTAGCGTTAATATTGAATTGATGGTATTTATGGTGAATGAAGCGTATTTCTATGAAGTGGTTGCATTTAATGAAGATTTGTGTTGTGCTTTTAATTAATTTTGTAATTATAATTGTAATACATACAAAACACATAATGCAAAATAAGAAGCACATTACTTTAATATAAGTGTAATTGTCGAAAACATGCTTTGGTCTATCTTATAAATAAGTCTTACTATCATGAATATTATTTACAATTGACTATTTCACCTCATAAAGCCGACGAAGCACGTGGCGAAACATTTTATTAAAACATTTCATTTTTAATTTTAATAAAAATATGTAAATCACGCGAGAACACTTCATAAACATTAATTAAATTGAAGTCCTGTTTATTAAAAGTAGTTGCGATATTATTCTGAGAACAATCGCCTTGAGACTTTTTAATAAACCTATTTTTGCTATAAGGACCCGATCCCACGTACCGTAATCACATTACAGCCACAACCAAACCACAACGTAAACACGTGAACGGGCGCTTATTTGTATGAATAGTTGGTTCACACGGACGCCATTTGGCCGTCAAAATTAAACGTGTGGGCGGTGCCGACCACATCAATACCACGTCGCAACCACAACGCAACCACCAGCGAGACCGCGCACTAGCGGCCGGCCACATCGCAAACAGGAGTCGATCTGTCTGTCTGCAAACACTAGCCACAACGTAACCACATCGCAACTCCTAGTGACAAGGCAACCACATCGAAATTTTGTATAATAGTTACCACAACGCAACTGCAAGAAGCTGCAGTGAGACTATTCACACGTAAACACTGCATGCCCACATTTGGCGCTGATATTCGTTTGGTTGTGGTGTGTGTGATCGGGTCCTAAAAGTAAGGAATATACTGCTGAAGCGTGTATTTTGAAACAAGTGTTCTTTCTTGCATCAACAGGGTGTATCAGAGAGGATTGATCAAACTCAAGGGTGTGGTACAGGCCATCAAACTGAACAAATTTTCCCGGGGAAACATCGTAATCGTGAAAAAAACAGTTGCCCCATATAAAACTACAAATACTTGACCAAATGTATGGGACGACTGATTTTTTTTCACGATCTTTACTAGGCTTTCTTTTAGGTACGTGTGAGGTGTGGCTCCAACATAACGAGATGCGGCTCACTTAATATATAAGCACAATTCTTTTAATAAAAGAGTACATGCGTATTGTGATGTTAAATCTGTTTTTAAATTCATTTTTATGGAGTTTCTTAACCCCACATAAGTTTATTAATAGTTTTTTTTTTTTTTACCTACTCATTTTATAACCCTGTAGATATTCCTTATGCCTTTGTCCTCTTGTCTTTGACTGCTTCAAGTCTCTTGTTCACATCGTGGAACTTACCAATAAAACTCAAATATTTATTTATAACAAGAATTATATATTTAAAAAGAATATAAAGACCCAATTAAGACGCCTTAATAAAAAACATAAAAAGGAACTTTCAAAACTAAAGGCCCAAAAATAAACCAGAACTTTCAAGAACACTCAGTTCTAGTACTATGCAAAGTCTAATAGGAACATCATAAATAAGTACTGTATAGACCCTGTTCGGATGTCTAGCCGAGGTACACCGCAATTGTGAAAAGCCAAATTGTCGGGTTCGAGAGTATAAGAGGTATTCTCGTAAAATTAATATGTAGGGAGTGCTTCTTGCTAAATGTGGGCAGTATTAAAACGGAGTACTAATAGGAGGGGAGGGGTACCCTCACAACCGCAGACTTTATGTCCTCAGACCGGTCTAGAATTATTAATTAACCGAATGGTGATTGCATTCTTGGTCGCGGTCTCCATAGTTATTCGAGTTCATAAATTAGTAATGGTTCAAGATGACAGCTTACTGGCTTCGAGGTGCAGTAGAATAGAGTTCGGTTATTAATTTAGAAGATTGATATATTGTAAGTATCTGCCGAAAGTTGCAACTTATTCTTATATAACTTTAGCGTTGCAACAGTGTTGCTGTTGCCAATGCTGAGTTTAAAACTTAGTTTGCCCATTGACACTATAGTAATCCAGGAGCTAACTGACTGCATTTTTAGTTTGAACTAATCATATTTTAATCCAAAAGACCATGCCAGTGAGGGTAAGGGTCAAAATAAAGTTAGATACATAGGTAAATGAGAATAGAATACGATCAAATCAATCTGCCTAGCCTTTTCCCAACTATGTTGGGGTCGGCTTCCAGTCTAACCGGATGCAGCTGAATACCAGTATTTCACATGGAGCGACTGCCTATCTGACCTCCACAACCCAGTTACTGGGTAATACGATACCCCTTGGTAAGACTGGTTGTCAGACTTTCGGGCTTCTGACGACCCGTAACGACTGTCGAAGATCCACGAATGACAGCCGGGACCAACGGCTTAACTTGCTTTCCGAGGCACGGAGGAATCTCGGTATGAAAAGATGGTCACCAGAATAGAATATTAGTAATATATTAGTAATATTAGTCAGAGAATAGAATACGATATTTTCCTAAAATAAATATAATATATACGTTTAAAGAGAAAATGATTTTCTAATCCTCTAATTTAATAAACACGAAAAGTAACCTATATTTATAAATGTTTTAATACCCTCAGTCTCAATAGAATTCTAAGCAACCAACCCAAGAACGAACAAAGAACAACAATCGCATTCATTTGACGTCTAATTTACATAAATATGAGATTTTCGCGAATAATCATACTTAAACACCGTTGATTCGGAATCGTGGTACAATGAAGATTGCTTCCGACCCGCCGAGCAATATGTTTAAAGAGAAAATTTGAATATAAGTTACGCCGCGTATCTTGTTAAAATTAAGGATTTAAATTTAAATTTTGTGAAGCGTCCTGGGGCGAATAGGTGAAACGAAATAAATATGAATATGAATGGGGAATCAGACAAGTACACGAACGGGTTTCGAATTATTAACTTTTCGAGTGCACTCGGTTTTGTAGGTACCGTTGGAAATGAAAACCTTTCCTCGAATGTACGTCTAACAAGCTTGTCATTTTCTAAACGGCAAATCTTTACTGTTGATACGTATGTGCTTTGCTAGGTTAAGTAGGGATTTTATATGTGAGCGTAGTCGGATTATTTCTTGTTTGTATACCATGCTCACGATCCCTGACGAGTTTGACGGAGTTATAAAGCTGTAAGTTCATTATTGTCATCAGCACAAAAGTCAAGAAGCTTCGATAAACAATAAACTATTTGAACGCCATTAGCACAAACGCAAAAATATTTCAGATTACAGAGTTCCGGCAGCAAATATTTCCGGCTCGATTATGCAGACGGTACGCAGACATCTCAAAATCAAGCAGATAGGCCAAGAGACAATTTAGTCGCAACGTATAATTTGGGTTTCGGCTAAGGACCCGAGTTGACCGGCTGCGCGCCGCATTTCAAGAGCCCCTTTCGTCCGACTACTGGCGGAAACTAGAGGTGCCCATTTTATTTTATTTTTTTGTTAAAGTTACTTTTGGCACTATTGAGTTTGACGGTCCTTATTTATCTTTAAGTGTCTTCAAAAAGTGCTACAACTTTGAGATGTGAGTGTAGTTACTACTTAGGTAGTTACTTGGGTCATCGTGTCAAATGATCGATAGATTTTTGGAGTTTACAAGGGGTAAACTCGAAAAGAATCGATTTTCTTATAAGGCCCCCGGTATGGAAAAATATGAGGAGTGAAATACAAGCGAAGAGTTGTCACGTTTTGTGTTTTATTTTCGGCCAGTCGTCAGAGCTCACACTTTTTTTTTTGAGGACCAGAATCGAACTTACCTAATAATGTTGATAAATAGACGATGTTAATTTAATCGTAGAAGGAAAAAGTTATGTTTATTATTTGTCCAAAGCATTCGTTTTTCAATTTCATTGTTTTATCTACCAGTCAGTACCTACTGTAATAGCATTCCCAAATATTCAGTAAAAACATTCAGCATTCACCCCAGCACTCACTCATAAAAAGAAACCAAACAAAAAAGCAAAATCACTATGAAATCCACCAAACATTTTAAAAGGCATATTGAAGCTTTTAAAATTCTCCCATTTTTATTATTCCTATTTTAATTGCTGACGGTAACAAAGGAAGATCGAATGACGTAAATTATGGGATAGTCTTTTTTTAGAGTTCCGTTCGCAAAGGGTACAAACGGGACCCTGCTCCGCCGTCCGTCCATCCGTCCGTCTGTCACAGGGCTGTATCTTTTGAACTGTAATAGAGACTTGAAATTTTGACAGAGTGCCGCTAGAACAACGAATAATAACAATTAAAATAAAGTAAAAAATTAAAGGTCCCCATAAAAGAATCGTGTTTTTTCGGCGTTTATTTTTTTACTTAAGTATTTTTTAAATAATATGTAGTGTTAGATATTGTACTGTGGTACGGAACCCCTCGTATGCAAGTCCATCTCGTACTTAGCCGCTTTTTAGAGTTCCGTACCAAAATGGTAAAAAGGAACCCTTATGGCGCGACTCAGTCTGGCTGTCTGTCTGTCCGTCCGTCTGTCACAGCTGGATATCTCAAGAACTACTAATGCTATCAACTTGAATTTTGCAATAGTTTTAGATGACGTTTGTCCAACTATATTGCAAATAAGAAAGATTTTTTTTTTTTGGAACAAGGTCTTAAAAATTCGAAGTAGGGCTACTAGGGCATGTGGGGTATCATATGAAAGAGCACTGTTTGCACATTTTCAAACCTTTTTCATTTTTCAAACCTTTTTCATAGGCCAAATAGTTTTCGACTTTTGATGAAAAATGTAAAAAAAAAATCCTTTCCCCATGTATCTCCGAAGTTTGTATGAGAACAGAGGTATGATGAACAGGGTGTAAAGTTCACTCATCTTCCATAGAAAAGGGAGTTTCCTCCGACCAGTCGGGTGTATAGGTGACGGTGTATATATGTTTTGCGTGACGTCAATGTGATGCGTAGTTCGCATGTGGCGATGTAGATCCACATTTGCCTGAAATTATTCTATGTGATAGAAGTTTATGTAAAGATACAGGAAAAATAAAACGATGTCTCTAAATAGCACACTTTTTTTTTGATGGTATGGAACACTCAATGCGCGGGTCCGACTCGCTCTTGGCCGGCTTTTTAGGATCTATTCACGCATTGTTTGAATAGTGAGTGTTTCGTTTTAATTAATTTCGCTTATTAGGAGTTTTTGTTTACGAATATCACTCTCAAATGCGCTCTAGTTGCACTGCAGGCCGTCTGTAAAGCTACCAACGACGCGATGTGAAGTAAATCTAGATATGACATTTGTCTATACAATATACAATTATACTCGTACATACATTACAAATAAATAAAAATGAAGTATCTGTTTGTAATGTCAAAATAACAGCTTATTACTAAATGCATATGAAAGTATCATACATACGGTACTTATAACAAAAAAAAAACAATTTTTAACATTTTTGTCTGTCTGTCTATATGTCAGTCTGTCTGTTTGTCTGTTTGTTTGTTCCGACTAATCTCCGAAATGGCTGGACCTGGCAGATAGCTGATGTTATAGGGAGTAAATTAAACTACTTATATTTTGTAAAAATCTACACGAATAATTAAAATTGAAGTGTCTGTATGTAATCTTTCACGTGAATAAACTGTTTTTCTTTCATTCTTTCTTTTCTTTCTTTCTTTCTAATGTCAAAATTACAGCTTTTTACTAAATGCATAGAAAGTAAGTATAAACGGTAATTATAACAAAAAAAAAAAATGTTTGTGTTTGTCTATCTGTTGGTCTGTCTGTCTGTTTGTTCCGGCTAATCTGCGAAACGGCTGGACCGATTTTGACGGGATTTTCACTGGCAGATAGCTGATGTTATAACGAGTAAATTAGGCTACTTTTATTTATTTTTTTTTTAATCTATACAAATAAATAAAATTGAAGTGTCTGTTTGTAATGTCAAAATAACTGCTTTTTACTAGATGCATATGAAAGTATATACGGTACGTATAGCAAAAAACAATTTTTAAATTTTTTGCCGGTCTGTCTGTCTGTTTGTCCCGGCTAATCTCCGAAACGGCTCAACCGATTATGACGTGACTTTCACTGGCAGATAGTTGATAAGGAGTAAGTTTAGCTACTTTTGTTTTATAAAAAGAATTAGGATTCCGCGCAAAATCAATTAAAACCCATGAAATTGTGAACAAATAGCGCTGGCGGGCGATGCAATGCGGCGGGTCGTAAGACAAGGGAGTTTTATTAAAATGTAGCTGTTATTTTAGTATATTGTGTATCTTACAATTTACACGCGAACGAAGTCGCGGGGCACA
Source organism: Dicycla oo (assembly GCA_948252095.1). Taxonomy (NCBI): domain Eukaryota; kingdom Metazoa; phylum Arthropoda; class Insecta; order Lepidoptera; family Noctuidae; genus Dicycla; species Dicycla oo. The sequence continues at coordinate 11,821,994 of OX411713.1, read as the reverse complement.
GCTAGTTGAAAATAAACGTAGTGATGTGTTCAGCATTCGGAATAAACCGATAGTTCATTGCAGGTGGTGCCCTATCGCTGTTTACAGTGCATTGCACACGTTGGATTTTGTTATGAACGTTTTGGTTTTCTTACAATGTTTTTATCCAACGCTTTGTAGGTGGTCTGCAGTCTTTCAAAATTTACGGGACTACAGGACCTAAACGCAACTAAACGCAAGTTTTATATATGATCTACTGCAGTAAACAAAATCAGAAAAATACATGTTATTCTTCAGGATATAATTATGTTAGTTAGATAGTGTCTTGAAAACATAATAATAATACAACTAATTTGATAAGATAGAAAAAAAATCACGAAGATACCTCTAAAAATTTATTTTTGCCATTAAAAACGCAATCATTTCATTCAGATTTTTAGCAGATTATTCTACAAGCAACATAACGTAATAGTGTTTAATCCAATCAATATATTTTTGTAAATAGATAATGGCTTAACACTTTGCAACAAATTACCAGCTTTGTGTCATCGCGCTTCTCTTTCTTTTGTATGTAGTCCGACAGTGACCGCGTCCCGTAGTCTCCATAAAGAACCTTGCTTTGAACACAGAAATCTTCTTAAAAACGTTTCCCTTGGCAGCAGTCCTTGATTCCCTTCAAAATACAGTAGAAATGCACAAAATTTAAACCATAACTGGCACGTATGCACGACATTGTTGCACCGATATACCAGGCGTCCATAACCAAGAAGGCATTAGCCATCAACAGCTGTTCAGCTTTCCGTACGTGAACCGAAGTTAATTAGAAGCCTTTGCGAACCACCACGGTCCGGCTGCGGTTTTAATAATTCCTACCGTCCAACGTAAGAGAATTGATATAAATGATTTTGTGGACCCCACACTAATTTGAGCCCGAAGTTTCACCCGTACCTACTTGGGATTAATGACTGTCTGAATAGCAACATGAGCTTAGTTTTGCAGTAACTCATTTTGTTGTCGAACGGGCGTTCACTTTGAACTTCAAACAAATGTTTGTAAGCACGTAATCGTGTGTTTAAATGAAGGAAACTCTTATTTGTTGTTTTTGTTTGCTTGTTGGGATTGCAAGGCGTGCTGCACTGAAGGTTTTGTTAGATCAAATAGAGTGATGTAGTCTGATTATTTAGGAGATCATGCTACAAAAAACAGGAGAGCACAAAAAATATTCCCATTGAAAAACCTAGTCTTTGCAAATTATCTTATCCACTCTGTTTGAAACAGAGCCCTTGATCATTAGGAAGCGTTAGTATCCTCATTAATAACAATAAACCATCCTTCGACCGATCCTTAAATCCAATTAAACGGACTTATCCCAATGCCACGGAAATAATAATGCGGGTTTTATGAGGTGCGAGAAATATATTTCTTATGGAAAAGCTCATTAAAAATCCGTAAGAGCAGAGTCTGTCATGGTTCCCGACGTGAAGCGAACTGTCGTTGCATGCGCGTCAAAGTTATCCACAGTTATTAACTGGCATGTCAGTTTCTAATTACTCGATCCAGTTATCACCTGCGACTGACGGCTACATTTCTACCCTGTCTGCACAATTCTAAACAGACCCGCCGTCTCGACAACCAAGTACGAAACAAAAAGGTCACGTTGTTAAAATAAGGGGTCTGGAAAAACTGGTCCTTCGAGCCGGATTCGAAGCAACGTGAAGTCGCGAAATATGTTCAGATGACAGCTCCATTATAGTAATGTGTCAAACAAGGGGTTTAAGGTATTATTAATGGTGGGAAAGGTAATAATTTTCTTTGTTTGCTCGCGTTGGCAGCTTTTGTTTTAACTTGTTAATGTGTCGCCGCAGACATTGGTGCGCGGGTTATTAAAATATTGTTGACACTGGTGATCTCTTAACAATATTCTCAGTAAAATTTTAATAGTGATTTTTTTAAAAGGAGTGCGTTAGTTATTACTAACTTTTATTGATTTAACTAACTATTACCGGTAATGTGAAAAGTTACTTAGTTGTAATAATTGAGGAGCATCTGTCCAAAAGGTTTCACTTTCCAACTTTTTTTGTATTTTTTTTTACACATTACAAAATAGTCCATCGAATGAGCCTAAAAACTTGTTCAAAATGAGCGTATTTCCCATATAATAAAATCCAAAAACTTGGATTCTAATCAAACTTGATGGATGTTTCTGCATCAATGTTCTCTTAGATTTTTAAACAGAACAGGCACATTTCTTCTACAAAAAGCAACTTTTATTTATGGTTCTGTTCAAAAGGTCATATTATTTTCCTTACTTCGTAACTTTAACTTTCGGGGCTTGTGGCTAAGTAATAACAGCAGCACGGGTCGATCAATCAGGTTAAGCTACACTTGCCGCGGTTGTTCCGTGGATGGGTGACCATCTTTACATGCCAAGACTCCTTCGTGCTTCGGAAAGCACGTTAGCCCGTTGGTCCCGGCTGTCATTTTTGGATATTTGACAGTCATTAGGTGTCGTCAGAAGCCCGAAAGCCTGACAACCAGTCTTACCAAGGGGTATCGCTATAGACTGGAAGCCGACCCTAAAATTGTTGGGAAAATATATAGATAATTTCTTAACATTAAGACAAATCGATTCATTCGATTTAGTGAAGTTTGTTTATGATAGAAATGCGACCTTTTCAACAGATGCTACTCAATTCTGCTTACTATAGACTAAAAAAGTATAAATCCCGATAGCCGCTGATGACCACCAATGTCCGTCATCGCTAAAAAATATTTTGCACGCAGATAGGTAATGGGGACTAATTGATTGACCGGCAAATGTACTCACTAATAATGCATTGATAAATAAATAGTGCATAATCATGTTTTTAAGCTTTCAATATGATGCAAATTCTAAACGAAGACTAATTCCAAAAACGACGATCAAACTGCCATTGCGATAGGCTGATAAATACTAAAACGAAATAAAGAAGATAATATAATTTAATCTAATAAACAAAGTATTTATTAAGGGCTCTATTTAAGACGAGGCCAATGGAACGATACGCCTCACTGGTCCTTAGATGCGCCTCATCCAATTTCACGGTTGGTCCTTATTCTCCTTTGTTAATTGTTAATTTGTATTAAGAAATTTCGAGATTATTGATAAAGCTTATTCATTTTTCGATTGAATAATTTTATTTATTATTATTTAAAAAGGTACCAAGTTTAATTAACTGAAAAAGGGACCTAAAAAAATTGTATCAAAACAAGCGCTCACAATATTTTTTTTTTTTTAAACACTTAATAGAGCAAAATACAGAAATATAGAAGAGCACAGACGAGAGAGACACATACTGCTTATTTCATTAGCTTCCAGCAGACCTGCAACAGGATAGTTGGACAATTCCCGGTTTCTGAGATCCCCAGATAAACTCTCCAAAGCTATTGATTCGAAATTATCTATTTATTATAAAATAATTCGTTCCTTATGCTCTGTTTTTGAAGTCCTCAGATAAAACCTCGATAGTAATTCAGTGTTTAAGGAGCTTGTTGCTAAGTAATAACAACCGCACGGGTCGATCGATCAGGTTAAGCTACACTTGCCGCGGTTGGTCCGTAGATGGGTGACCATCTTTACATACCAAGACTCCTCCGTGCCTCGGAAGGCACTTTAAGCCATTGGCCCCGGCTGTCATTCGTGGATCTTTGACAGTCGTTACGTTTCGTCAGAAGCCCGAAAGTCTTTTTTTTTTTTTTGTGGATGGGAAATCATCAAATAACTTCTCCCGCTCTGGGTGGAGCGGAAGGGCGTGTCAGACTTTTACTGACTAAAACCCACCCGTGTTCCTTCAGTTGCCTATGCCAGGGCCACGGTATCTTTTTCAAACAACCCGCGACTCCAGCGGCATCGGCCCTATTGGACCCCATCTTTTGCTGACATCTCTTTGAGGCGCGCGTGGAACACAACGCGCCGTCGACCCGGGCCTGGTCCTCACCGGACGGCGAGCTACCCACTACTCACCGTCCGCAAGCCCGCGCCTACGGTGGCCGGGAATCGGCTATCGATTCCCGCCGCCCAGGGCGTCTCCTGCGGCGACTGAGGGCGTGAGGCTGCCTCTCCCTCACGCGTTCCGCCTCCTCCTTCGCGAGCATTACCGCTTCGCAGAAGGAGGTGACGGCCTCCCATGCACTCTCGCTCCGCACCATGGCCTGGACCAGGCTCGGACGCGAGAGATCGCCGCCGCCGATCGCCTCCGTGAGAACACGGCGGTGCTTTGCCTAAGCCGGGCAGACCTCCACTGTATGCTCCACCGTGTCCTCTGGGCGATCCACACAATGGTGACACCCGGGCGTTTCCTCCCGCCTTATGCGAAACAGGAACCTCCCGAAACAACCGTGTCCGGTGAGGACCTGCGTCAGGCGGAAGGTGAGGACGCCGTGGCGCCTCTCTAACCACTCCTCAAAGAGGGGACTTATCGCCGAAATTGTGGCGTGCCCAAGCCCGAAAGTCTGACAACCAGTCTTACCAAGGGGTATCGTATTATCCAGTAACTGGGTTGTAGAGGTCAGATAGACAGTCACTCCATGTAAAATACTTGTATTCAGCTGCATCCGGTTTGATTGGAAGCCGACCCGAACATAGTTGGGAAAAGTCTAGACAGATGATGAAGAATAATTCACTCGACTTTTAAGCTTTCTTCCTTAATGAAGCGATTAGAAACACGATATCGAACCAATAACTATCGATTCACTATAGAATGGATAAACTCTGAAAACCTCAGAAACCGAGCATGAGAGACGTAGACACAGTATGTAAAAAGACAACACAGGAAAACTTAAAATCAATTTTGAACATCACTTAACATTCATTGCCAAATGTAGGAATGTTTACCGTTTCAGTCTCATTTGGTAGTTTACAATTCCAATTAACATGCTTCAACAACATTCAAAATATTTCCAATACTCCCACCAAATAAGCTAAGAGTATATCTCTCATCATATACAGGCTGCGTCAATAACTCGTCCCCTTACCTCGGCCATACACCGCCGTTTTAAACTCCTGTGTACAGAAACATTCAAACTTTGCAGACAAATTCGATCTGTGCGGGCTGATTCGGACCATGCATATTGTAGCTTTGTTTACGCAATAACAAGCTCTATTAAAATGCAATACGGAACATAATTGTGTATTCTGTATTGCACCGAATATGGAATCGTGAATTCCTGGTTCATACAACCGTGTTTACATAACTTTGGTAGATAGGTATGTTAGTAGGTAGATAAACGCTTTGTGAGGTAAGTCTGTGCAATTTAAATAGAAAATTCGTATTAAATTCGTCGAACAGAATGTTGAGCAAAGGAAAATGCTGTTTAATTAAATTTTTACCGTTGATTTAAGTAGTAATGTACACAGACGCAGGCACAAATGATAGTATCAACCAGGAAAAACTGTTTACATAAGCTTAAACCAGAAATCTGAAAGAAAGCAGCAAAAGTTTTGTTAGAGTGAAAATTTACAACCGATATTCATATCAAGGGTTCACGGGCTATTTGTATTAAGCGACATGTTTGGAACTTTACAGGTGAGCATTTCAAAGTTTCATTATTCGAAAAAAAGAACATTGTAAAAAAAGTATCAATATTTTTTACGAAAAAGTGGCATATCGACCGTTAATAATCAATAGTGTCTATCTCCGTTTTTTTACGTTTTTCACTTTTTAATGCAGGTAGATATGATAATAACTCAATATCGGCCAGGGTGTCGCTTAATACAAATAGCCCGTGAACTCTCGATATGTATTCTAGTAAATCTATCAATAGAGGACATTAACGTCACAAGGTACATCATGCCGCTTAATGACATTACCTACAAATATCATATACTTAATTTATTTAATTAAATTATCTACTTTCTAAAAACATCATCAATAAGTAATAGGTAAAAAATGTTAACACATCGCACCTTGAAAACAAAAGTGGCGTTATACAAAAAATAAAGTTTTTCTCTATGTCCATTTAAAGCTTTTTTGACGCAGCATTTCGGTCAATATCTTAGCAAATAACTGAAATAAAAGACTGCAATTTGACTTTCTTACTCTAAGTTTTATATATACTGAAAATATGCCAGTAAATTATGGAGTTATTTAGAAAACATAGTTTTGGTAATGCCACTTTTGTTATCAAGGTGCGACATGTCCTACTCAAAACAAAATATCAATAGTGATTCTCACGACAAAATATTTACACACCTCCGTGATTTCTTTATAAATATTATCTGTGCCGTGAGTGAGAGTCCAACAATAGCTATTTAATATCGAATAATTCCCTATCTTTTGTGAGAAACAGGGGTGGGCAGAGAGGGTAGTGAACCAATCTTGGCCCCTTATAATCCTTCACACTCCACTTCCTTCGTTATTCCAAAAATTTTATTGTTGATATTCAAGGATCTGGAGATAAAGAGATTATCTCACGATTTTAATTGGCGTGTGGATGGTTTTTATTAAAATTTAGATTTTGTTGATTTCGATGATTTTTGTAATTTTCATGTTAGTTCCGGATGAGGAAACGGTGTGGGAGTCGTCAAATTAGATAAAAGGATTTTACCACAAAAAGCAGACTCTCCTGCCTGACTGCTAATAAAAGCTATGCTTAACTTTACTAGTCGTATGATGATTTGTGTATCGGGATGCATTAGGCTGATATTCGGATTGCAGGATAATGTTGTTTTTTTTTTTTGAAAATGTTGTTTTTTTTTTTTTTGTAAATATCACGCGCAAAGCAGATAAAAACTGTTATCTCTCTCTCACTAGTAAAGTTAAGCATAGCTTTTATTAGCAGTCAGGCAGGAGAGTCTGCTTTTTGTGGTTGTGATGAAGGGTTCCGTAGTTGGGATGAATCTCAAGAACAAACTTAACATTGTAGTTGAAAAACATGTTCTCCCATACATTCCAACCGCAGAAGTAGTCGATCGCAACCATAGTAGACGTGATGACAGTATTCTCTGTCTACATAGATCGAAAACAGCATTAATGCACAATAGTGTTTTCTGTATGGCCCCTAAAATTTTCAATAAACTCGCAAATAGTTGGAAGGAGCTTAATGCACGTCAATTAAAAAATAAATTAAAGATACTGCTAGAAGGGAAATCATACTACAGTATTCTAGAATTTCTTAATGACAACATCTAATTAACCAATATTATCAATACATCTTTGACATAATCTGTACATAAAACAACATACATATTTTTGCTATGATGATAATTTTAATTGACATTTCATCATTATGACGTAACTATGACCATATATTTAATTCATTTGTTTTCAAAATGGACATTAACCATCTTGTTCTTATGTAATCTAATATTTTATCCGATAACTTTTATTACTCAAATTTACATATTTGTAAGTCACTAAGGCCAAACATGACTGATCTTATAACTATTGGGTTGGCTAATAAGTAATGAGCGACATACAACTATTTTATTTGTATTTATTTAATTAAATGAATAATTGTTAATCATTAATAATATATTCACCGTCGTTTTCTACTACCATTCGCCATCGATCTGGCAAAGAGTGAATGGCGTCCGCATAGAACTTCGTTGGTTTTGAATTGAAGAAGTCATCTGTGTATTGTTTCAAGTGTGGTTCATCGTCAAAGCTTTTTTCCACTAAATTATTACTAAGTGATCGGAACAAGCTGAAATCAGTTGGTGCTAAGTCCGGCGAATATGGAGGGTAGGGTATTATTTCCCAATTAAGCTCCAATAGTTTTAGCCTGGTACTCTTAGCAATATGCGGCCGGGCATTGTCGTGCAGGAAAAATATTTTGTCGTGTTGTGGACGTTTGCGATGGATGTCAAGCTTCAGTTTTTCGAGTTGATCACAATATAATGTTGCTGTAACCGTAGTATTAGTAGGAAGGAATTCCCAGCTTATTACTCCATGTATATCCCACTAGACAGAAAGCATTACCTTGCGAGGATGAAGATCAACTTTTGACGTTGGTTTTCCCTGTTCTTTACATCCCAGCCACTGGCGCTTGCGTGTTTGATTAACATAGAGAACCCACTTTTCATCTCCAGTGACAAGATGATTTAACCAATTAAATGTGCGGCGGAAAGATAAAAGTTGTACACAAATCTCAGCTCGGTAGGTCAGCTGATCTTTACTTAATTGATGGGGTACCCAAACACTATATTTGTAAGTCTTTCCCAAACCATGTAAATGATTTTCTATGGTGCCATGAGAGCACTCGAGCTGAACAGCCAAATCGCGTGTAGTTCTTCGAGGATCTTCTTCGATTAATAGTTTTAATTTATCGATATCTATTTCCACGGGGCGCCCAGACCTTGGTTGATCGGTTAAGGAAAAATCGTTATAGCGGAACCGTTGGAACCAGCGCTTTGCTGTTGCTTCGGAGACTGCATCGTGAGCTATCCTTTGACATATATTACGTGTAGCTTCTGCAGCAGAACGCCCAGATTGAAACTCATATAATAAACAATGTCATACGTGGGTTTTAATATCACTCATTTCTTTGTGAACTTTAACGCACTAACAGCCAAACTATTAATAACGCGCATGAGCGCGACTCGCTCTTTATATACCCTCTGCTACAGAACGTTCTCGAACCTTTCCGAAAATTCTAGAAATTATAAACTAAAATGCTCATTACTTATTAGCCAACCCGATATAATGTATTTTAATAACTTGCATGCTCTGTATGTGTACGCATATTTCCACAAATAAATAAACTTGAATCTTGAAATGTAAGTTTGTATGCACAATATTGAGAGATTTACCATGTTGTTTTAAGAACATAGACTTCTTATAGGTTTTCTTAAAGGTTTTCGTATTGAACTATTTTTTGTATTTTTTCCAAAATTTTAGGTTCCTGATACTTTTGGAGTTAAGGATTAATGGTCAACTTTCGTCTATTTTCTTAAATAACTTTAAAATGATTTATTTTAATATTGACACAAATGTCACACGGTACAGTTTGCAAAACTTATAACTTCTAAAAAAGACCCCATATTCAAAATTCATTTATTTACGTTACACGTCCGTGTTTGGGTCACAGAACAACATACGTGTACTAAATTTCAATTTAATCGGTCCATTAGATTCGGAGCAAATTGGCTGTGACAGACGGACAGACAGACACACGAGTGTTGATAAGGGTTCCGTTTCTTCCTTTTGAGGTACGGAACCCTAAAAACAAGTTTTTATCCTGCAATCCGAAAATTTGCAGTCTGAATCCACACGAACAGTGTGCATACTTAGTCAATGTATGGGGTACCTACTCAGATATTGGATGTCTTAGCCTAGGCTTCCAAGGTCCCGTCCAAATAGCGCTGGATCGAAGCTTGCATGACGGTCAACAATTGACTTTGTCTAGTTACATTAAAATGAACTAAAAACCTAATAATGAGAGAGAGGAGATTTGCTGGATAGGCCAGGAAGATGAATCAAATAAATTCAAGTTGACCCTTCGAAAACAAACCAAAGGGAGACAGAGAGATGAATGTCCCTCTTTTGTAAGCCTTGTTATAGAGTAAGGAACCATGCTGTCTGAAAATCTCAACATGATGATTCTTAGTTGCTCCAATTTGGTTCACCACAAACAATTTGGTTTGTTTTGGTGTTTGGTTTCAGTTTGGTTGCCTTTCTTCAGCTGTCCTAATTTCTGCTGCAAGGCTATATATACTCTTTATTTAGGGGTTGAATCACCAAATAACTTCTCCCGCTCTAGGTGGAACGTGTCAGACTTTTACTGACTAAAACCCACCCGAAGCCCACCCGTGTTCCTTCAGTTGCCTGTGCACGTGCCACGGTAACTCTTTCAAACAACCCGCGACTGTGGCAGGCATCGACCCTAGCGGAACCCATCAGTTAGTGCTGACATCTCTTTGAGGCGCGCGTGGAACACAACCCGCCGTCGAAGGCTAGATATACCCTGAGATTGATACCAGAAATTATTTATTGCTAAATGTCATAGGAAGAAGATGGCGGGACGAGCTTGACTCCTACTGAAAGGACTGGTTGACACTAGCAAGAAGACAGAATTGTGTGGAAAAGGGAGAGGGAGGCATTTGCCTTGCAGTGTGACAGTACAGGCTAGTTAGATTAGATTAGAAATGTCATAGGAACATTCAGAGGGGCCTGTGGCTAAGTAATAACAGCTGCACGGGTCAATCGATCAGGTTAAGCTGCGCTTGCCGCGGTTGGTCCGTGGATGGTTGACTATCTTTACATACCAAGACCCCTCCGTGCCTCGGAAAGCACGTTAAGCCGTTGGTCCCGGCTGTCATTCGTGGATCTTTGACAGAAGCCCGAAAGTCTGACAACCAGCCTTACCAGTCAGTTAGGCAGTCGCTCCATGTAAAATACTGGTATTCAGCTGCATCCGATTAGACTGGAAGCCAACCTCAACATAGTTTGGAAAAGGCTAGGCAGATGATAGGAACATTCAGATCTGGTTGGGTCACGCAGACAGATAACTGTATTTACCTGCGATATTTCGAAAGCACAACTATATGCACTATAAATAGATTGATGCTTAATGTTGAGAAAACTACTTGAAATGTAGATTTTAGGAGACTAATGACTTTGCGCAACTTTCTGTTAAATTTGCCGGTAATATTTTGCCGGCAAAAGGACATAAAGCATCCTGATAAGCTAATTACAAGTAGGAAGGAGAGGTGATATGCAAGAAGAGCGAGTATTGATTCACTTTCGCTATCGGTCGAGGTCAGTTGCGCGCGACTGCAGTGGGCTACTGGAGCACGCAGCAGTGTATTCCAAGCCTTGCAACCTAGTGCATCTCAACGACGTGTTCCTGTAACAATAACACCCAGTCTCCTCAGAAAACGATTTAAAATAACTCGGTGACAAAGAAAAAACTGTGAAAAGTGCGCGGTTTTAAGTTTCGGAAAAATGTGGTCCAAAAATATGTAGGTCGCGGAACCGAAGGACTATTATTTTTGTGAAGTGACTCTAAGAATGTGATCTTCCTTAGTTTCAAAAGTGCAGTGCGTTTTTCTATATCTATAATCATAAATTTCATTTCTCGGACCACACCTGTCCCCTCCCTTTTCACTCCTCTTCCTTCCCATAGCCGCTCCATGGCTTATCGGATCGTTTTGCTTGCCGACACACAATCTCCTAGACATTTCTTTGAGGCGTAAATACGACTCGCTGTACTGAATCCAATGAAAAGTGGAAAAAGATTAGAAAAACGCTACTTTTTGGGTGAGGTGCCAAATATAGCGGGGATTGTGGGCTTATTCTTTGAAGAATAAGAGTGCAGGGTTTACGCCTGACGGAGCGTCGCACGTCGAGGCGGATCATCTCGGACAAAGCGTAACGTATTAACCTAAAAAATGGATGACAATGTGACCAACTGGAAACATATGAACGAAGCAAGCCAATATAAAGCTTGTAAAAAGATATATGTATCTGATATGTGGTATTGTTCATAATTGTCTAGCTGTTTTATATTTAAAGAAATCTTAGCGGCTGCTCGTATTTTTAAGCATTGAACTTTCATTTCCACGTTTCTCGATCGATCGAGGTGATTTTTATTCTTTATTAATTAGCCCCCTTCGGCCTTGCTCGGGTCCATTCGGCTCGACGAATCAATCCGGTTTTGGCCTAGGAACAGTAAATTATGCGAGCGTATCCATCCGGGCGTCCGACTATCCAATCAGTCTCACTCGGGCTTCACTGATCGATCTAGCGAATTTACTACTCGTAGATTAATAGCGATAAAGCACGCGTACGCTGCGCTTTTCTCTAAATCCTCTTATGTACGGATATTGGCCATCGTTGGAAGCTAGAAATAAGTTAAATGATTTTTCGGTGAAGGATATTGTTCCTAATGTAAACGATAGAGTGGGAAGAGCTAATAATGCAGCCCAAATGGGCCCGAATATACCATGATCGAGATCATGATCTATTACTCCGGTATCTGCTGAATCCTTATCGTAATCCGTTTAATATATCCGTCTATGATACCTATATTGTTAATTAGTAACATTTCAAATTGTGTATTATAATAATCAACGCCCCATATAGTTCGCGTCACGTAAGTTTGCCGCTCTGAAACCTTTCCAATGCACATGGCATGGCACGCTGCTGTTTTAGTATAGATATTGACTCCACGCAGTCATTGTAGCCTACGTCAGAGCGGCAAACTTAAATGATGCGAGCTATAATGTATCTCAGGACAAGGAAATAAATAAACCGCGAAAAACAACAATATAACTGCTTTTGCTTAAAATAAAATGATTCGCTTCCGCTAACAGTGGCACCTTTACCTAATCACCACCGACTCGAAGGTTTAAGAATTGGCACGTCCGCCTTAGTCAGATTCTCAAAAGGGTTAAAGCCTTTTGTAGTAACGTGTATATTAGTGAAGGAGTGACATATAAGAAATCCCATGCGTTAGATTGGTTGGGAACCCTTCCAAGCTTATCCTGTAATAATGTTTATTTTCCATCAAGAGAGACGCATGACATGAATAGGGATTTTAAAAATAATTTTGGATTTAAGCTTCTTTGCAATGTGATTTGATGGTGAAGCCTTTGGCTTTGTAGCATGTGTGGAAATAAGAGCTTGGTAGCGAGTTGATTTCATGACGCAACCTTTCCATGAGTGTTCCTTTTTAATTCCTACACCTTTTTCGTTTTCAATTACTTACTCATAGACCTGTATGAGCACTTTAATAGCTATATTTAATCATGAAGATATTTGAAAGAAATGAACAAAGAAAATGCGTTTATTTGCGGTCAACATGACGCAAAGAAATAACACAACACGAAAAATAAATAAATCGACTTCAAAAAGAAATTAACTCAAAATTATGAAATAACTTTAATTTCGGAACTCGGTGTCTTGGGATCTGTATTTTAGTTTTTTGCCACCGACTTCAGAAATTAAAGTTATTTTATAATTTTGAGTTAATTTCTTTTTGAAGTCGATTTAATTTTTTTTTTATTTCATAATTTTTAGTTTTTAGTAAAAACTTGAATATTTGTTTGTAATAAGTAGTTAATAGTTTTGTTATAAATATTGCACTAGAATTTGGCCAAGATTATGTGGTGTTTTCGCTTTGACACCACACCACGTAGCTCGTATCAATAAGCCAGTCCGTCACACTTACAAGTATTAGTCCATTATCTTGAAAACTACTGAACCGATTTTGATGAAACTTGCACTGTTCCCTAAGTTGAAGTAAATGTAAGCTAATAAAATAAAATGTCACGATCCGATTAATAATTTCGGAGAAATACGTGGGCAAACATACATATCTACACATACAAACATATACAAACTTACAAACATACATACATTTATAAAATTTTGTATATTTGTTTGGAAGCCTTAATATATTATCATATTATGTGAATATATTGCAGTTCCAGTAATATTCCTATATAATTGTGTCGAATTGATAACCTCCGTTATTTTTTTTTTAAGGGCTGGTTTTTTGATCCGTAGTTAACTCAACCAATGGTTAAACATGCTAACTAATGGTTGAATTTAGGCTTAATGTGTTTGTCAAAATGCTATTAGTTACTATTTTTAACAAGAATGAGTTAACTTGAATACATCCATGTTAACTCATTCATGTTTAGCCTTTCCATTTAGGCAAAATTCAACCATTAGGTACTGTCTTTAACTATTGGTTGAGTTAACTACGGATCAAAAAACCGGCCCTTAGTCGGTTAATAAAAGAATAAGTTGGGGAAAATATGCGTCACCTCCACGCAAAACATCCATTTCTAGCAGTTGTAGTAACGCACATGCTAAGATTTTAAGCCTTTTGGGGTTCCGTAGTTGGGATGAATTTATCCCAAAAACTAACTAACTAACTTTGTAGTTGAAAAAATGTTCTCACGTCTCGGTCAATTCTGCAACTACAAATGTAAATTTGTTAACGCAAAACAAACAAAAAAATATGTGATAAAACTACAAATTAACGATTTTCTTTTTCTTTACTTGTGCTGTGAGACCTTACTTCTTGCCAAATTTGCCAGACGGACATCGAAGTGACCCTATAAGGGTTCCATTTTTTCCTTGTGAGGTACGGAACCCTAAAAATAACTAGGGTCCACGCGGGTGAAGCCGCGAGCAGCAGCTAGTGTATTATAAAAATCATAATATGTAATTCTGTTCAGATAATCGTTCTCTGAATACCAATTGTTCTGTCATAAATATTAGGTTGGGGAAAAAGTCTTTTCGCATTATAGTATGTATGAACTTGTAATAAAATCTCTTTGTATCTGGCTGGTTTTAGTATCATTGAAAGTTTAAATTTTAAAGAACATAATTCCAAATTCAAATTAGGAAAATGTGTGATTTTCATTTTTTTTTCGTAAAAAAAACATTCAGACGAATTGAGAACCTCCTCCTTTTGGAAGTCGGTTAAAAATGCAACGCAAGCCGCGAAAAAAATTTGCGATGTTTATGGACCTAGTGTAGTGTCTGTGAGAGTAGCACAAATTTGGTTTAAGCGTTTTCAATCCGGAAATTTTGATGTCAAAGATGCACGTCGCTCTGGTCGCCCTATTACGGATAAAATGGATGCCATTTTTGAAAAAGTGGAGCAAGATATCAGTAGTTACGACGTAGCTGAAGAACTGGAAATTGACCACAAAACAGTTTTGGCGCATTTGAAAAAAACTGGGTACACAAAAAAGCTCGACATTTGGGTACCTCACGAACTCACTGAAAGAAACCTAATGAACCGTGTACTCATTTGTGATTCTTTATTACGACGTAATGAAACCGAACCATTTTTGAAGAAGCTGATAACTGGTGATGAAAAGTGGATCACGTATGACAAGAACGTGCGAAAAAGGTCGTGGTCAAAGGCCGGTCAGGCTTCACAGACTGTGGGGAAACCCGGGTTAACTCGCAACAAGGTGATGCTGTGTGTGTGGTGGGATTGGAAGGGCATTATTCATTATGAGCTGTTACCACCAGGCAAGACCATCGATTCTGAGCTCTACTGCGAACAACTGATGAGATTAAAGCAAGAAGTTGAGAGAAAGCGGCCGGAATTAATCAACAGAAGGGGTGTGGTTTTTCATCATGATAACGCTAGACCTCACACATCTTTAGCCACTCAGCAAAAATTAAGAGAGTTTGGCTGGGAGGTGTTAATGCATCCGCCGTATAGTCCTGACCTTGCACCTTCAGATTTCCACCTGTTTCGGTCTCTTCAGAATTCTTTAGGCAGTGTCAGATTAATATCACGAGAGGACTGCCAAAACCACTTGTCGCGGTATTTTGACCAGAAGTCCCAAAATTTCTATAGCAATGGGATCATGTCCCTACCTACAAGATGGCAAAAAGTTATCGAACAAAATGGTACCTACATATTTTAGTTAAATGTAAATAAACTATATTAAAAAAATGTTTTGAATTTTCTTAAAAAATGCGAAAAAACTTTTTCCCCAACCTATTATAATTTATTAAAGTGAAATAAACCATTCCGATACCAAAACAGCTTATTTATAAGAACGATTGCCACTTTATTGCTGTAAATAGCCGCGCTTGACTCGGTAGAACGCAGAGCTAAGAGGCTCATTAGCGACATAAAACTGGTGGATGCCAAGCTTCATAGCTTGGCTCATCGACGCAAGGTTGCCTGCTTGTCGGCTTTCTACAGATTGTACTTCGGTGAGTGTGCTCATGAACTCCACGACCTCATTCCACCGGCTCCCTTCTACCATCGGACATCT
This sequence comes from Dicycla oo, assembly GCA_948252095.1. NCBI lineage: Eukaryota > Metazoa > Arthropoda > Insecta > Lepidoptera > Noctuidae > Dicycla > Dicycla oo. The sequence continues at coordinate 11,806,279 of OX411713.1, read as the reverse complement.
AGACGCACTGCCAGTTCCCATCCCTACCTAGTTGCTGTTCCACCAAATCGTACTAAGCGTTTCCAAATGTCTTTTATAATGCGCACAGCAAAAGAGTGGAACTCACTACCTGCGTATGTGTTTCCGAGCGCATACAACCCTAATCTCTTCAAAGTGAGAGTGAACGGGCCTCTTCTGGGTAAGCTCACTCCATTGTCGACTCTGTCTCTATCGCCTCCGACCTAGACTGGAGTCAGGAGCAACACCATCTTAATTTTAAAAAAAATCTCATAAGATACAAAACGTTTACCCCATCTTGCTAGAAAATAATTAGCTCAATTGCAAGCTTCCCGTTGGGACTAATATCGCTCCATCTACGTCGTCTGGTTTCTAGTATATTTCTAATTAAATATAGATAATTAACCACCTTAATAAATCTGTTAGTTTCGTAGGCAAATGCGTCTAAATGTATTTAATTTTACTGATAACTTAGAGTTTAATATCTTTAAAAACAATCTATGATTAAGGCATATCGTCCAGGACGATACTCAAAAGCATCAGGACGCTACTAACTAAACCGTTATTAAGGTGCTATGACCCGACAGAGACCGCGCCTACTAGTTTTTTGAATACTTAAAAAACATTGATATAAAATTCTGAAAAAAAATTAAGTACCTAAGGATCCGGCGGACATGCAGTCACTTATAATAATACGTTTAGATTAACTTTGCTGGATAGAAAAAAACCAGAGCTACCCCTTTTCGTAATGTTTGATCAATCCATAGCTACAAAAAAGACTTTCTTTTTGTTTCTAATTTTTTATATAAATAAAAGGAAGTAAGATTTTTTAGCACAATTTGCTGAGTTGGTCTTGATAATAAAAACTTTTTAGCAAAAAACAAAACCGATATCCAAAACAAAACACTACAAAGTGAAAAATAACTTTAATTTCGGTAGTCGGTTTCACTGGTTGTGGTATTTTTGTTCTTTGCCACCACGGACCACGCCACGCCGTTCGAATTAGTGTTGTGAGATTCTTGCTACTCATGGGTGCTTTGAGTGTGTAACAAGATACTTTTGAGTAGCGCCGTGGACGACGGGCCCTATGATACTATACTCCATTTACTAGTATTAGAAAAATAACGGCGAAATAACGACAGTTATTATTGACAGTTGTTGTAATATTGTTGAAATTACTGCCCTTTAGAGTTATTTTTTTTTATTTAAATGGTAAATAATATATTGTAGATGGCATTGCTTTGTATTTATCGTGGAATAACGGAGTTTATATATCGAAATAACAATAGGGTGATAACAGTTATTTTTCTAATGTTATTGTAATAAATGAAGTACTTTAAAGATCTGCAATGGTTGACGGAAAGTAGGAAAATCACATATGTAGGTTTATTGCTAAAAACTTGTTCAATTCATAAAACCTTATGTGTTATTAAACCATAAATAATAATTATTTAGTAACAATACCTAATGTATTTAAAACAAATATGTTTGTTTTCAGTTTTTTGTTATAAAGAAAAACAATCCGTGCCGTATTTTCCAGTTCAAACTTTAGATATAAAAACTCTTGTTTTAAAAGCATCCATAAAACGCTAGAAACCTATCTACATCATGTTTATTCCCAGTCTTTGTGCAGTTTGCAAGCAACTATACATCAAAACTACACAAACACTCACTGATCTTATAAATAGTGATGCAAATGCTAGTTCACATCGTATATCACCGGGGATTATCTCTCGCGTCTTCTTCTTGCATCTTTTGGGCTTGCATGCATAATTTATACCCCGCACTTATCGCTTGAATCGTGTATCACATAGTTTATTTTGTAAAAACTTACATTTGCTGGAGTTCGGGTTGTTAGCATTGAGATACTATACTATGGAATGAATAAAGTAGGTAAGAGACATCGCCTTGAGACCCTGACTCGTCTTGTAATTATTTCTTTTTCTTTCGGTCTTTAGTACCTATAGTTATTGAAAAGCAACATAAATCCGCTAGATTTTTGGATCGATTTTTATACATATAAGGCCCCCGGTGTGGAAATAATAAAACCGGTCAAGAGAGAGTCAGACTCGCGCACCGAGCATATATTATAGGCATAGTTTTATTTTTCCTGTAATCTTTTCATAAACTTCTATCACATATAATAATTTCAGATTTTTCTCTATGCAAACTTCGGAGACAATGGGGAACGGATTTTTTTTTTAACATTGTACATAAGTCGAAAACTATGCGGCCAAAAAAAAAAATTGAGAAAGTGCATACAGCGCTAGCAACAGGGTGTCCCTGGAAGTATGGATCAAATCGAATAGGAGTGTAGGCAAGGTCATTTCCAAACTTTTTAACCCTGAGAATGTTGGTGCAATTTTTTACGGTTCAAAATTTATGACCAATTTTTGTTTTTTTCAGTCACTTCGCATAGTGCTCAATGAAAAAATCATAACAAAACTAACAAAGCTATCAATTACTTTTTTCTTTCAAAACGTTGTAGAAAAGTGGGCCTTTCTTTTGGTAATACTTATACGTATCTAGAAAACATGTGTTCAATAATAAAAAAAACAGTTACTGAAAGTCTTCGGTCTGGTAGAAGTTTTACTCAATTTTCGAGCGATTTTTATGGGAAAAAGTTACACTAGCGAAAGTTGACCACGTATTACAAAAACTGGTCCAAGTCATAGAGATTCTTTGGAGGTATGAATCACTGGAATATTCTTAACAGCTTAAAAGTTAGAGATTTTTAATAACAAGGAGGTTGTATTTTTACAATTTTCTATGTTTCAAATTTTCATTTTTTTCAGCTTAACTAACGATTTAATTTCAGTCCCTAGGCATTTGTTACCTATCTGAACACTACTGTTTGATGTGGTTTAGGTTTAAATAAAAAATAAAAATTATTTCGGTAAACTTTTTGTTATCTCATGAGTCATGTTATTTGCCCTAGCTACAACCCGGGAAAAACTGTGCACCTGCTGTCAATGACGTCATATCGGCGCTCTGGTACAATATGTATGGCGACGGCAGGAGACATGCTTCGAATAGTAAGAAAACTTTGGAGTCTATTGCAAAGGGTCTAGAATGTTGGAAAGCTACTTTTCCAGCTGATGTGAAAGAAAATTAGTTTTTTCCCGGTCAAGACCTGGAGAAGACTGGTTGTGGTGTTTAAGTTATTGACATTGGGCCCACGCTTCTTGCGTATACGTTCCTAAATGAACCCAGCGATTCATTTGCGAGATTTGCCATTAATTTTATAACTTTTGTCGTATATGTCATTTAGTCCATAGCATATGGACAAAATGGATTTTCGGTGATCTCAGTTACAATATTTTTCTTATTTTTCTAGTGTGTTTATCTTTTAAATATCTATTAGAATTCATAGATATAAAACCATAAATTACTGGTGTACAATTGGTGCTGTGATTTACTAATAAAGAGTTACGACCCAAAAACAAAACAGTATGTCATTTTGTACGTATTTCCCCTATATTTGCCATGCTATATTAGTTACGCAAAAACTCGAAAATGGCTCGACCAATTTGAAAATTTTCTTGTTTTGTTCGCGTCAATACTCGAATGGTTTAGGAGAAAAGAAAATTAGGAAAAACCCAATGTAACAGTCGAAAAATCGAAAATATCGACAATTTTGTTAGAAGTTCACCGGCAGGCTTATTACGTATCTTTCAGAAGGCTAGCGTTAGCAAAATTTGCGCAATAATTGCTTTTCAATCGCAAATCGGTATTATGTTTCAGCGATACGTCATAATGATTTGCGATTGAAAAGCAATTATTGCGCAAATTTTGCTAACGCTAGGCTTCTGCAAGATACGTAATAAGCCTGCGAATCATCTAGTTTATTTCATAAAACACAAATCTCAGCTACTTTGTCTGATAGACTTCTTTATTATTTTCAGACGTAGCGTGTAAGTGGAAAATCTAATAATATTTTCTTATTATATAAAAATCCAATTTGGAAATAATCCGAATTGAATTCGTAGCTTACAAATAAATAGAATTACATAATTTATTATTCATTTTTAGTGGAATTAGTAAACGTAGTGAGACTACACCAACTTTTGTATTGTAATTGAATATCAGTTAAGTACTTACTTGTACCAAAATAATTCGCTCTCTATATGTAAAGTATAGTTTTTGTTTTCAAACTATTATTCATCATCTGCCTAGCCTTTTCCCAACTATGTTGGGGTCAACTTTCAGTCTAACCGGATACAGTTGAATACCAGTATTTTACATAGATCGACTGTCTATCTGACCTCCACAACCCAGTAACTGGGTAGCGCTTGTCCGCTCTGAAATTACGCGCCCCACTACATCAATTTTTATACCTACGTACACTACGGTAAATGCAGTAGTCTAGCGCGTCATTTCAGATAAGACAAGCTCTAATACGATACCCCTTAGGGCGCTTTCCCACTTTGTCGTGACGATTAATTTATCGTCGGACGACTATCGTCTCTAGCTGTTCCCATTATAACGACTGTTTGTCGTCAAAATTTTTTATTCCTTAACTATCGTATCTTACGTAGCTATTCCCATTGGATCACGACGACATTTTATCGTTTCACGGCAGTCGCTTTGTCGTTTGCACATAAGTAGCAAGCTACAACTACACGATAAATAGTCGCAACAACGACACATAATTTGCCGTCACGATTTACTCGTGACGATTTTTGATCGTTTTACGACTGTCATGCCAGCCGTTCCCACTGTCATGACAATCTGTCGTCACCGCAAAAAAACAGTCGTGGAGGACAATTAATCATGTCGCATATACAAACACGGCACGGCACGGCATATGTGAACACCTCCATTTAAATACACAAGCCACGACGCTTTAAACGACACGATAATCTGTAGTCACGACATAGTGGGAACACGCCCTTAGTAAGACTGGTTGTCAGACTTTCGGGCTTCTGACGACCCATAATGACTGTCAAAGATCCGCAAATAACAGCCGGGGCCAAGGGCTCAAAACGTGCTTTCCGAGGCGCAGAGGGGTCTTGGTATGTAAAGATCACACACTCACGTTATTTACACTCACATTATTTATCCTATATTTTTATCGCCAAATCGGAACACTGCGGTACCGGCCGCTTGCTCCAATAGCGATTCCAGCTTGTAATCTTAAATTTATGGACTCCGGCTAGCTGATAAAAATTGTATCTCCACCCTTATTTATCGGGTTTCGTACAAATGACTTTTGAATGTTTATTTGCATGTGTCACATGTTTGGCTTTATTTTGTGCAAAAGAAAAATTAATATACCTAAGGCTGCGTTCAGACGACTCGCGCCCGCTAACCGCACGCCACGCGCGTCAGCGCCCGTGTCTAAACTCGCTTTAGACACGGGCCGCAGACTCGCTTTAGTGCCGAGCGCGGGTGTAAGGCGGGCACACGGTGGGCGTTGTGACCGCCTTACACCCGCGCTCGTCACGGTCTGAAGCCTTACCCTAAATAAGGGCCGCCATACACACACTGCTCGAGCAATTAGCGATTGATCAACATACACGGACCACTCTTGCAGTCATAGGCAACAGCTTGAAGCTGCCATTGATAACTGTTCGTCATTCAAATCAGTAGCATCATGGGTAATTCCTAATAAGTTCTTGCTTATCGCGTCACAATCTACGTCGACCATTTGCTCAAGAAACAAAGCAAGAAGCGTGCGGGCGGAAAGCGCGTGCGATGTGGAATGAAGAGCGCGGGCGGAGGCAACTGCGCGAAAGCAGTCGACAGCTCGAGCAGTCAGTGTATGCCTGGCGACTGCTTAACCGCACGACCACCCGAAGCAGTTGCAACTGCTCGAGCGGTTTCGTGTATGTGTGTACGTAGAAGACTGTAGTTCACTATGCTGTCGCAGCTTGAAGCAGTCCATCCTGACTGCTACAAGCAGCGTGTATGGCGGCCCTAAGATCGATAAAATCCCATCATGGTTCATACCTCACGGCCGGATGGGTGTTTACATCGGCAAAAAATACGAACTTCCATACTAAGTTTAAGTCCCCTTTAGGGGATGAAATTTCTAGATGAAAAATCCTTCCTTTGTGCTTACTTTCTTTACAAAAGAACTCTTATGCAAAATATCAAGATTTTACTATCAGTTGTTTAGACGTTGTCTGTCAGTGAGTGAATTTAAGATTTTAAATAAGTAGAGAATAGTCCTGATTACCTGAAAATGTTTAAACAATCTGCAAAACAATGTTTAAATCAACTAATATATAAATCTAAAGCTAATTCCTCTATCAATCCTACTTAAACTATGTACATCGGTCGTTACCGACTTCCATCCACTAATTCATATCCATTTAACAGAAATAAATCCCTCAAATCTTGAAGGAATCCGTGCAGATTTCGAGAGGGTTTCTAGCTCGAGAATTAATTAGAGACAAATTTAAAGGTATCTCGTTTGTGCACAAGATTCGGGAACATTTTCACGTTTTCTAGGGATTTTCATGGCGGGCTCAGTCTGTGGCTAGGTACGATTGAAATTTTTCGAGTGGAAGCGACAAGGCTTACCTGGGACTTGGATGTAGGTGTGCTGGAAAGGGCATCTTAGGAAATAGGACCTACTTTTGATGGACTGTATGATATTTTGTTGGTTATCTACGTAAATGTGTGTGTGTGTGTGTGTGTGTGTTTGTCTATATTGTGGCATAGTGGGTTCAGGGGTAGAGCAATGAGACTGAATGGTCACTTAAAACAGAGTTTATTTTAGGTTAAGCCACAAAGTTACTGTAGAGGGTCGTGAAGTTATTTATCTAAGGTTTGTTCGCTCGAAGTGATAACAAGATGGGAGTGTACTGCCCCGGGTGGACCGTCTGGCTGGCGCTGCGGCGGCTCGGCGTGGTCAGCCTTAGGTCTGGCTGTCAGCCGTAGTCGCCGGATAGAGGGCCGCGTCTGGCGTGTAGGCTGCCGGAGTAGTGGGGCCAGTAATGTGGCCGTCAGCCGTAGTTGCTGGTGCGAAGCTCAGTCGGCCGCCGGTGCAGTCAGTAAGTAGGTGGAGATGAGGGTTCAGGACGGTAGCTAGTCGGTGTAGTGGGTTATGGCCGGTAGTCTAGCCAAAACTGTGGTCTAGCCGGAGCGGTGATCGAACCGAAGTGGTGAACCCTGGAAACACGCAAGGGTGCGTCCGTGAGCTCAGAGGAAGATCCGGTAAGCCTCTGTGATGTGCATAGTTTCCTAACCAGACGAGTCCGTAGCCCCAAGACAAGTAAAAGGGTCAGTGGAGAGGAAACTGGCATCACAGTGGTTTACAAGATCATTATGTAGAACGAACACAAGATAAAACACAGTTATAGTAATATACAGATTCTCGTAAGGACACTATGAGTACTCACCCAATTTCGGGGAACTATACCTAATGCTTTAGTGACTGGTCGTAGCATAAAAGGGCGGAGTCTTCTCGTCCAGTCCTATTTATAACCTTCGTGTTTCTAGCAAGATCTATAGGGAGGTGAAGGTAGTAATGTCACAGACTAATTAGCAAATCCCACAGATAATTAATGTTCTACTTAGTTGACTACTAATTGGTAGATACAGTACATTGATATGCTACAATATAACAAGGTTCCTGTGGCATGCTGGTGACATTGCAGTTCCCTTTTATGGCTGATTCCTATAATTTACGGATCTTTACCAATAATGAAGCAAAGTCCTCATAGCTTTGCATAGTATACCCTCCCATATGGAAGTAGCTATCTCAAGTTAAATAGATCCCTATTTATATGCCCAGTTTGGCAATAAAAAGCTACCATTGGTAAGCAAAACGATTCGTTTTTGTTTATAGGAACCGAGCATTAGTTAACTTTGTTATTTCGAACAACTGATTTGTATACAAATTCTTTAATGCGAACATAAAAACTAACAATGAATGTCGCAAACCTGACAGGCTAGTAGTAAACAATGCTTTACTAAACTTAAAATATATACATTTTTTAAAAGGTGCTTTAGACCATCGAAATGAATAACTTTTACTATGGGACCAACTTTGAAAAATTAATAATCAGCTGTTGCATACTAAAGTTTAATAGGTACAGACCTACAGTTCTAATGTATATGATAGCTGTTTTCTTTTTCGTGATTTCAGAGTTGATTCCATAGTAAAAGTTATTCAGTTCGATGGTCTAAAGCACCTACATCATAAAGCTTATACATATCTAAACACTAGCTTTTGCCAGCGGCTTTGCCCGCGTGGATGTTGGAAATTATCTCACGGGAACCATACATTTTACCGGAATAAAAGGTAGCTTATGTGTTATTCCAGACTACAATCTATCTCTGTGCCAAATTTCATTAAAATCCGTACAGTCTTTCTAGCGTGATGGCGTAACAAACATACATACATTACACCCGCGGCTTCGCCAGCATGGTATCTCGATAAAAAGTAGCCTATGTCCTTTTCCAAGTCACGGCCTACCCGTTTGCCAATTTCATCCGAATTCGTTCAGCTGTTTTAGAGTGAAAGTGTAACAATCAAACATACAAACTCCCTTTCACATTTATAATATTAAGTTAGGATAGTTAGGAGGATCATAAACCGGTCTATCGACACCCTTGACTCACAAAATGTATTAGGTAAATTTAAAAATATACTCTTAACACACTATTAAAGTTTCAATAACATAATTCAATCATGATTCGAAAGACACGTGGCGCCATCTATTATCATAAGAACATTATTGTTGTTTTCCTCGGGAACAGTACCTTTTTTCGGGATCAAAGGTAACCTATGTCCGTTTCTGTACACCTGACAACGTAAGTACATATATGGCAAATTTCAGGATGATCGGTTCTGTGGTTTAGACGTGAAAAGGTAACAAACAAACAAACTTAGTTTCGCATTTATAATATTAGTTAGGATATAAAGGTTCAAACCCGACATCTCAGCGACATATCCAGTAACACAGCATCCACATAACAGCAGTACTTTGTAGTCCACAATAAATAAAGTGGTGCGACCCGCCACCGCTGTCTGCAGTACAGCCAATTGAAATTTTATCCCGGCTTTATGCCCATCGGTACCGATAAAATGGAGTAAAATAAACAAAATATCACCTCACATGGACGGTGATTTTAAATCATAACCTTTAGAAGATATTGGTGGATTGAATTTGTTCGGTATATTATTATGATGAAGGTGGATTTGTTTGGTATCTCTTGGCTTTTTGAGTAAATTGAGTGAAAGTATTTATTTATTTAAACTTTTGCTCGCGGCTTCGCCCACGTGAATTTCGGAAAACTATACGTATTAACCTTCCTCTTGCATCAGTCATCTATTGATAAAAACCTCATTAAAATCCGTTCAGATGTTTTTGAGATCTCAAATCTCAAATTGTTTATTGCAATCCATAATGCACACATACAGATGGTAAGATGAATAAATTGAAACAATTATGGAGCCTGTCGGAGACAGCAAAACTTTATATGATTAGGAGAGAGGAAGAGCGTTTTGTTAACCTTTCTTGTTGTGTATATGTTTAATTATTTCCTATCTAACTTGTACCTATTATTAAATATTTTGTACATATTCTTATTATTATCTACATATTTATTTTTGGATAAAATTACATTTATAGTTTTTTTTTTATTATTATTAGAATAGTATTTTATTTATTAATTGTTATTAAAAGAATTGAATGTCTTTTGTTTATAATTGTTATTAATTGAAGAGAATGTCATTTATTTATTATTATCAATTGAATATAATGTCATTTATTTATGGTTGTCAATAGAATATAAACATTCGTACAAAAGTGATTGTTGTAAATAAATATGTATTTGGAGGGAAACGATTCAGTTAGTTATGTTTTAAAGTTAAGTGAAAATTACTTTTAAAAAAACTTTTGTGAATGCTCTTAATAATTAGACGATGATTCAGAACGATAGTTTAAAATATGAAAATCATATAATTGTTGTGTGAAAACCCAGAGATAAAATTATACCAAGTTAGTAACAGATTTATAATTACATATCTACATTTTATTTTCAAGGTATTTAAATAATTTACCTTTTAACATTTATATAAAGTCCACGCATCCAAACTAAGCTCATTTCATAATTCGATTTAAAGGGATTCCTATCTAAAACTCTGAATGAAATGAGCAAATATTTTAATCCAAATATATAAAGTTCAGTTGAATTCAGCTGACCTTTTGATACGAATTCTGTTTGTATATTAGTTTGTTAAATAAACTAATTTAAGTACACACTGGATTCGTAAGTTTTTCAAGTTCAACAAAGTTAAAAATAAACTGAATATAAAATGTAGGACTTTTAAACTTGAAGCAAAACCACATTCATTATTAAATTTTATTTAAAAAAAAGACAGCTTTGGTTTACAATATTTGTTAGTAGAGTTTAGGATCTATGTTACACAAAATATGTTGTATGTTGTAGATTAAAAACATGAATAAATGACATTAAAAATATCAATTAATAAAATTAAAAATGTCACTCAATTATTTAAAAAAAATATACATAATTAATCAAATTAATGTCTAAAGAGCTTTTAATCCCGCCCGCTATTGCACGGCACTTAAACATTACTGGCGAAATATGGGTGACTTGTCATACTTGTCATACCTACAGCAATAGTATAGAGTTAAGGACCTATGGGGGGCCAGTGAACATTTGTAGGGTTAATAGGTACTATAACAGTCAGAAGTCTACTAGCAATCTCACAAAACTATGGCATAGCAATATTAGTTGTACTTATGACCTTCTTCTATAAGAACGTTTGACAATACTACACATTGGCAACTTTAGCAGCCCGTATAGCGCAGGCGATAATGGTCATTGCGGTGTAAGTGGACTTCTAGACGTTGACTGTACCTAAGTGTAGATAGTGTAGTGTAGTCTTGATGATATGTTATGTTATGACTTTTTGATCGTCCACTATTGCACATGTTTTTAAATGACTGCTACTAAAGAAAAGTAGTTGTTAGGGTTCCATACCTCAAAAGGAAAAAACGGAACCAGTATCGGATCACTCGTGTGTATGTCTGACCGTCTGTCACAGCCAATTTGCTCCGAATCTAATGTACCGATTAAGTTGAAATTTGGTGCTCGTATAAATTTCTGTGGGGGTTAATTTTGGGGGCCAAATAAGAAAATTAAAAAAAAAGTTTTGCAAACTGTACCGTGGGACATATCAAATGAAAGGACTTACTTTGATCGTCTCAAGTATATTTTTTTATAAGTTTAAATTAAATTGTTTTAAAGTTATTTAATAAAATAGACGAAAATTGGCCATTCCCCCCCCCCCCCCCCCCTATCTCCAAAACTACTGAGCCTCAAATTTTGAAAAAATACATAAAATAGATTACAGGAAAACTTATAAGAAGTCTATGGTCTTAAAATCACATGGTAAATTTCTCAATATTGTGCGTACAAACTTACATTTGCAGTTACAATGTATGGGAGAACATGTTTTTCAACTACAATGTTGAGTTTGTTCTTGAGATAAATAATAATATCCTGGGATATTTTTACACATGGTCATCTGTAAATACATACTTATATAGATAATTACACCCAGACATGTTCATGCACTCAAATGTTTGTCCTGGATGGGAATCGAACCCACGACCTGCGGCGTGATAGGTATCTTAACCAACCACGCCAACTGGCCTGTCAAAAGTTCATTTCAAAATCATCCCAACTACGGAACTCTTCACTGTGCGTGGTCCGCCATACACTTGACCAGTTTTTTATCGCAATTACCACATTTCGCAAAACAAAGTAGGAGCTTGTGGGTATATTAAAACCCTTTGCGGAACTCATAAAGAGAAAGAAAGGCTTTCCCGCAAATGCACTCTGTATATTCAGAGCAGATTCTCCCTATTATTTATGATACAACATCTTACACGTACTCTCACCCCTGAGGTTTAAAATCAACAGTTACTCATACCCATAAACCACATGTGGGTTTAAAAAATATCGGTAACCGCCGGTTACCGGTTACCATCGCACTCCAATATCCATTAGGAATGACTCAATATCGGTAAAGGGCCGGCCCTCTGGCTGAATACAAACTGCGGCAATGCCCCATTCATACTACGTAATACCTCATTTCAAAAGCCTTTGCGGCCGCGCCGATGTTATCACTCAATAATGTTTGGCTTTTTTCAAATACGTGCCCTTTTTATTTTATGACTTAATTTGAGAGAATATTCTGAGTAGAATTTTGCAGAGGACATTTTTTTTGTAAAGGTTTCATTACATTGGTTTTAGGAAGTGGAATCTCATTCATCTTTTGGTGAAGAAAAATATTAGATTTTGCCACGTTTTTACTAATAAAAACTTCCAACTTCTTTAAGTAACTTTTCAGACAAAGGCAAGGATTTTAGGTAATTCCGGTGGCGAGGCTACGAGAAAAATGGTTTCTTTGAACGTGTTTCACGGCCATTTTAGAAAAGCTCTACAGTAAATTGGCGTAGCAACGCTACGAAGCTACGAGAAATGCGTAGGCGCTACGAAACTGAGTCACAAACGCAATGATGATTTTATACATAATACTCATCAAATTTATTGTATTTTTCTATAAAGATAAAAATGCGACTTAAACATTTTTGATAGTAGGTACACTAAGGTTTCATTATTTTCATCCAAGTCGACGACTCGAAAAATTATTCCGTCGTCCTTATGTCTGCTTCAGATGTTACTCAGCATTTTTAAAGCATTTTCTTACAACTTTAGCTATTTTATTGCTGTCTTCATAAATTCGCACACGTATAACTGTCGCGAACAAGTCTAAACAAGCTTCTAAGATGTGGCACTTAAGGTGAGGAGTTGACTCCACATAAATCATAACACATTATCTTGGAAAATGACAGAGGGACGCCTGATGTATGAATTATTTATTAGTATGACTCGGTTTTTTATCCTGAAGAATGCAAGTTGGATAGTTTTGAGAAGAGCAATAAATCTATGGTGATATGGAAATAAGTGTCACAAGGAGTGCCATAATAATCATTCAAGTGTCATAATAATCACATCTATTAAAAGAACGTGTGTAAGATCGAAAAACAGCACGAAAAAAGCACGAAGGTGGATTGACTATGCTTTGCCACAGCGATTGTTTACGCGGCCGTAGTCGCTAAAACCTTAGCTTATCTATTCATCACTTAATCCCCACATACCTAGACTCACGTTGAGCAAGGTAATGTTATTGGGATTGAATCCTTCAAGTGGACCTTTGTACATGGGCCATGGCGGCCGCTGTTGGTCATTCCAACCAGCCCACCTCTATAAGTAGATTAGGTCTCTTAGTCTGTTCAGAAAATCTGTAAAAGCTCGGGGTAACCCAAGGGTTTCTGATCTAATTTGGGTGAAGCCTGTGCATTGAAAAAGCGCATTCACAACTCGCACAGAGGACTGTCTATTATGCCTATTCTGTGGCAATGGTTGTTTAGCGAGCAGTGTCCCATGCAAGGAAATTACTTTAATTTTATTTCAGACTAGCTGTGCCCCACGGTTTCACCCACATAAGTCTCAATCCCATAAGAATATTGGGATACAAAGTATGTGTCCTAACCCAGATCATGGTCTACCCATGTGCTAAATTTCATCTAAATCTGTTCAGCCGTTTTAGCGTGAAAGCGTAACAAACAAACAAACTCACTTTCGTATTTGTAATACTAGCTTTTGCCAGCGGCTTCGCCCGCGTGTATGTCGGAAATTATCCCACGGGAACCTTCTACCGGAATGAATGGTATCCTATGTCTTAATCCAGGTTATAAACTATCTGTATACCAAATTTTATCCAAATCCGTTTAGCCGTTTTTGCGTGATTGAGTAACAAACATCCAAACATACAAACTTTCACATTTATAATATTAGTAGGATTAGTTAGGATGTTAAACGTCACAATCACATCTAAAGGTTCACTCATGTCACAGAATTCAAGGTAAAAATTATCACAAAGGCGCTATCCATTCTCTTTAATTCCTAGAACTTATCTAAAGTGAAATAAAAAAGCCTAGATGCCTACTGCTTAGAAATAAAGAACCGAACAGTTTTCTTTTGACCGAATATTACGATCAAGGAAAATTACCTACTTCAATCATTTTTGTTGCAGCTACCGATATCGAAACTAAAATATTGTTTGTCGTACATAAAGAATATTTTTGGTAGATTCTAATAAATCAGTTATGTCTTGATACATTGACCTACTTTCGGCCCATAATAATGTAACTTCGCTAAACTTATTCGTAAGGATGTGCGTGAAAGATTAGTCTTTTTCTTTCCTTTTTTTATTGATGAAGATATATAGTTATGAAATAATCGTTTGTAGTTTAAGAAACTGCCGTATATCAGGCGTTATTAAAGGCTTTTAAGAACACTAGACGTAATAATAATAAAACTTGAAAGCATTAAACAAGAGTGTTTTAATCAAAATCAAAAGTCATTTATTCAAACTATGCTGAGAATCAGCACTTTTTGAACGTCAAAATTACATAAGACTGTCCCCCAAAACTCCCGCCCTTCACCACTTCCTAGTGCTTTAGCTTAGGAGAAGAAGTGGCGCAACAAACTCCTCAGCAGCACAGCTGTCTGTTCAGTTAAAAAAAATGAATCTATATAACACTGCGCATAATAATTTAGGTACATTACGCAACACAAAACATTAAATTAAATTATTTGCTATAAGTAAGCTAGCACACGCCAATATACCAAAAAAAATAATCTAAAACTATACTTAAGCAGAAACAAAATATAAAACTAAAAATGTAAGCAGAACTTTATACCTAAATAAAAGCCTCCAGTAATAAAGGGCGTATACCTAGTTATGTGCAGTTTAATACATTACTTTATCTAAAGTAATGCAATTTCAGGAAAAAACACAATAAATAAGAAGTAAGATGTCGAATAAGTAAGATCAGCTCTTGCGATGACGCGCCATGGTACTCGTAGTAATATTGTCAATCGCTTCAATTTGCGCATCAATGTGTATCAATCACGTAAAAATTGCAATTGATCGTTTCGGGGACCTTTAATATGGACATTACTAATTCCAAACTTTTTTAATTTTGTTAGAGTTGCACGTAACTATAGTGTTTAAAGTACTTTTTACTTTTTTTATTTCATAATTAGTTGTTTACGAAATGAGAGAAGATAAATGTACTTATGTTCTTAATCTTTTCTGGCTGAAATCAGTAAAACCAATAAAAAAGTGTTCTCTTCACCTAGACAACCATAAACTATGAATAATTGAAGCTTAAACGTGATTCGTCATCCATTTATAATCAAGTTTTCTGCTACCTACACAGTCGAACGATTTCAATACATTATTCTAATGAAAATAAACATAAAAATATATAAATCAAGAGATGGTATCGGCAAGTAATCGTATTTTTTACTCTTCAATGACGTTAACAAGTTGCATAGAGAAATTGCTTACTTATTATGATTCATGAATATTCAATAATAAATTGGATATTGATATAAAATCCATTTAATTTTTGTGAAAGAGCTTTTCTGCACTAATGAGGTGGTTCAGTATTAAAGTGTTCGTTCCAGCATTTTTTTTATTTAAGTTTCTTTGAATTCTGATTGCTGAGTGCCTATTAGCAGTTAAATTTGCATTAAATAAGTATGTTTTGATCTCTGTGAAAATATTTGATAGATAATCTCGACAAAAGTGATGTGCCATGTGAAAAAATATTGCCGAAAAGTGCGAAAAACGCGATTTATCGATCAAAAATGTTATTACACGCGGGAAGCGAAAAGCGGATGAATTTCCATATTAAAATCGCTATCGTGCCACTCTATTACTGCACTATTGTGCACATGATGTATGTTTTCCTAAAATCTCGCGCGCGATTTCGTTTCTGACGGGCGGACGCCGAAAGAATACCGAAGGGAGAGCGAAGCCGAAAATGGAGGGGAGTGCGAAAGTGGAGGGTTGTGAGAAAATGAACGAGTTGACGAGAAAGGCGCGTACTGTTCGGAGCTCAGGTGAGTGAGATTGATGGTCTTTATTTTGTTGACTTTTTGAGCTGTGTTGATGATATTTTTTATAATGTGTTTATTTTCAGGTTTTTCGGAAATTGTAAAAAAAATCACAGGTTAGGAATGTTTTATTTGCAGCAGACATTTCATAAACACAACGTTTTAAATATCTTCTTCTATCTTATAAAAAAATGCGGCCACGTTTGCAACGCTTTTGCTCCTGAGATGAATTTACTGCAGAAAACTAATAAGGTTTATTGGGGTAATTACGATTATGGGGTAATTTCGATACCGGGGTAATTATGATAATGGGGTAATTACGATAGTGGGGTAATTCCGGTTGATGATCATTTCTACCAAACGCAGCATTTTATGAATATTGGCAACATAATGATTAGACGCCATTTTATCGGCTGCTATTTTATCAGCCGCCACACGTTTTTCACTGTCGCTAGGTATATAAAATGCCGCTGCGTTTGGTAGAAATTGTCATCAATCGGAATTACCCCATTATCGCAATTACCCCAATAAATTCTAAATAAATTTCAGACATCAAACGCTTATAAAAAAATATTCTATCGCACCTTTATTTCGAAACCGTTACTAAACGAAATTTTAATTATAAAAAGTAATTATAGAAAATATTAAATTATATGACCACACAACTTATAATGAAACCAATAATGCAAAACTCGTAAATTAATTCTCCTGTAAAATTAAGTTTTTTTTTTTTTTGTTTAGTAACAGTTTCGAAATGAAGGTGCGCTATGTTCACACTCGCGTGAAATACAAATTTAACACCGAACCAACTAGAAGGTGCTTCAACAATTTACAACAATCTCGCCGGAAAAACACGGATATTAACATCCATCACATTATTATATTATGACTAACTGTTATTTTACGAGCATCTAATGGCCCGATAAGGGTATTTTATTATTCCCTAATGGCTTATACCTGTCTTAAAGCGTTATACGAACGATGCGTTATGACCATACATTGTGGCGCCAATTTCGCATAATGGATCCATCTTTATTGTCTTTGAAATGGTATTAGAAGGCTATATAAATCTGATAGTTTGGATTTTATAGGGTTTTGTTTTGAAGGTATGGGCGTGAATTTTAATGGGAAATAGGTAGATACCCATTATGTGGTTTTATTCGGTGAAAAACTACCAATGTTTTTGGTGGCATTGACATAGGTAAAAAAGAAACAATTTGAAATGATGTTATTAAACATAGAAACACAGACACGCGACGTTTTCTTTATTTATTCAATGGATTACAAGATAAATCAATCACTAACATCAATCTGCTTATAAACATAGGTTTTTTTATAAGGAATTCATTTATAAAATGCGTAGAATATTTCGTCATAACAGGCCATACATACCTATAACTGTATCAAATTATACAAATATATTTTATACGCAGTAAAATGACCTACATAAGCTGACCTCGCCAAACCCATTCAAAGCAAAGGATCAGTCTCCATTGAAGAAATATTACAAGTTTCTCACAAAGCTTCATTTGATTTAACAGTTGCTGACGTGGAAACAGAATCCATTATAACTTAGTACTAACAATTTAAAGTTTTAAGTAACCAGTCTTCATATATAAAAACAAAAGTGTGTTATTTAGAGACATCGTTTTATTTTTACTGTAATCCTTACATAAACTTCTATCACACAGAACAATTTCAGATTTTTCTCTATGCAAACTTCGGAGATAAGGGGGGATGTAATAACAGCCGCACAGGTCAATCGATCAGGTTAACGCTTGCCACGGTTGTTACCACGACTATCTTTACATACCAAGACCCTCCGTGTCTCGGAAAGCGCATTAAGCCTTTGGTCCCGGCTGTCATTGGTGGATATTTGACAGATAGTTACGGGTCGTCAGAAGCCCAAAAGTCTGACAACCGGTCTTACCAAGGGGTATCGTATTACCCAATAACTGTGCTGTGGAGGTCAGATAGGCAGTCGCTCCATATAAAATACTGGTATTCAGCTGCATCCGGTTAGACTGGAAGCCGACCCCAATATAGTTGGGAAAAAGGCTAGGCAGATGAGATAAAGAAAATAAATACAAGTTACACTGAAAGATACATAACTTTCACACCAAGATCTACACCGGTTTACTGACTTTCAAGCTCCTCAAAGAACCATTGTCTGAGAAATTCTGTACAGTCTTCATGTACCAACAAAAGGACAATCATTTGAACTTAACCTTGCAAAAATATCTGCGTGCGTTTTAACCTATTCATTTTCCCCTCGCATGGTCAAAAAATCAATATTGTTACTACCCAAAACTTTATTTGTTAAGCAGAATCCCTACAAAAAACCATACAATTTGATTGAAACGAAACTCTCTGTGAGAGTTTATAGTGTCCAGATTATTTTAATATAGCGGCTAGCTAGGGGGATGAATACCGGAGGGTCAGTTTGTAATTTTATAAATCTGTATAGTGAAGCATTCAGGCACACAAATACCTACTACTACAGATGCATTTTGCGAGTGTGTCTATTGAAACGTCAAAGGATTAAAATACTATAGGGACTGCAACTCGTTTTTGTTGCGGACATGATTACAGCCGTTAAAAGACTTCTGACTGGTTCATGCGTCAAGACTCACGGACTTTTGATGGCTCTCTGTAGCTTTTTGTAAAAAAAAACTTTTTTTACAAAAAGAAAAACTAGCGATTTCCAAAAAAAACACTACAAATTGAAAAATAACTAAAGCTACGGACAAACTTGCGCGTCAAGTAGCGAAACGTTTCGATTGCGAGACACGAAGTATCTATCATGCATCAAACTATTTTGTGTTAAATTAACTATACCATCATAGGAATTAATTTGAATTTTTGTACTAAGTACACACAACTAAGATTTTGTGAACTTAACAACTTTGTTAGTCCAAGATCAATCATCAAGAAGCATTCTTCCATTTAAAATAACATTTTACATGCATTTAATTAGGATTATGCTTACATGATATGAATAGATTGGAATAGGTAGATACCTACACGATACTCGATAGCTGTACGCTATGAGCGTACTTCGCCAAATACTTCAATACGGACTCAATAGATCGCTTCCCGTACGCGATCCTTTGAGTCCGTATTCGGAAAAATGTTAAATAAGGATAGTTTTTTGCAAAGCCGGGTATTTTAATCACGAAAATTGTGTGGTGTTTGGGTTAACAGTGTAAATGATACAAATGATAGTCCTATTCATAAAATTCTCGCTTTGATCAGAGTAGACAATCTCTACACACGTCAAACCACAAGACGTGTGCTTTCCGCTTTACAAACGCGGTCTTGCCGCGTTACGGTCGCGCAGGTGTGCAAGACGCCATGAGATAACACGGGCAGCGTCCGCCGGCGACTGACGCTCCTGCTTTGGTCGCTCAGATTTAACCGAAGCTTAATTTCGGAAGACGGTATCTTTGGTTTTGTATTTTCATTTTTTGTCACCCACTTCTGAAATTAAAGATATATATTTTTCACTTCGTAGTTTTTTGTTTTTTTTTGTTTGTAAGTCTTAAGTTTCTTTATTTTTTTATTTTTCACCTTTTAGTTGTGGTACCTACCCCACACAAATTCGAATACCACTACCTGCTATGTAAATTACAGTGACAGTAAATTATTATAACTTCATCCGTATACACTAAGTGCGATAAATACGTATTATTGTCACTAACTCAAAAACTACCCAAGCAAAGTTATTCAAAGTCATATGGGGCCACTTAGGAAATATACCATTTCAAACAAAATATGAATGTTCCAAATCAGTCTCAGACGCACTGAGAACGTCCTCCTTTTTTGGAAGTCGGAACCTATATGGAACAATATATCATAATTGACATCTGCATTTTCCCGTCTGCAAAAGCATTAAATTATGGTAAAAAAAAAAAAAAATTGGTTAGTTTTGGTTGCTTGCATAACAAGCTGCAGTAGTGAAGTATTGCCACTATCGCAACATTGTCATTGGCAATCTTTAACCTCCATATTTATTGCACATAATAATAATAAACGTCGTGGTGGGGCTTGCGCGCTCCGAACTTTAGGTCTGTGCCGGTAGAATTTACTTTGCCGGAACGGGTTTAGGATGAGGAGCCAGACCAAGAGAGATACAGAAGCCTGCAGGGCAGCATGTGGTGAGCTGTTGGGCAGTAGCGACCCCACGGACCCTATCTCCCGGGAGAAATCTTGTCCTCATCTCTGGCTTGCCTTAACTGGCCGGCTGGAGTGAACACTGACGAGGAACAGAGCTACCACCTCTTTCTTGCCTTTATTGGCCGGCTTGAGTGGAAATTCGCAAGAGCCAACATGCTCGGAGGAAGGAAGTATTCCAGTAAGGTGCTGGTAGGGATCTTGACCGTACTTCCGGGATTGTCCTGATAGCCGTGGGATACCTCTCCACTCCTCAAGCATCTCAGGAAGTGTTGCCCCCTTATCGCTACGTCACTTTGTGCTAGCGGCCGTTTCCGGGGGCCCATTACTGAGTGTGCAAGTCACCCCCTGCCATTTTATCCGTGTATAATATATAACATTGGTCAGGCAGGGGACATAGTTCTTCCATAGTTCAAGTAACCCAATCCACATTAGCCACCCAAACCCATATCCCAATATGTTTCGTTTCCACGCACAACAATAGTCCTGCACCAACCGGGGGTTGTCCTTGGGTGCACTTGCATAGTGAATAGAGGGATAATCGGCGGTTGGTGCCTCCTTATCATTTAAAATTATTTAAGGGGCCTCTGCGAGTTGGCTTTGGCTCCTCGTACGCCTTCCAAAGGTCCGGGACCCCAGGGTCCCGAGAAATGTAAAAAAAAAATAATAATAATAGCATTCTGTCGTATTTTCTATATTGTAGATTAGAGATCAACACTACACGTCAAAAAGGGTGACTTGTTTATTGTTTTCATGTAAAAAGTTTACCTTAAAATTACACCTTCACTTGCAAAACAAACGATTTATATTGCATATTAGACTGTATTTGTATAACAATAGAGCACGCCATGCATAGCTAAATAGGTTCAGATGTGTAGTTGAAATTAAAAGTAAAAACGTTTGGCAAGTAAAATTTATAGTCAAATATATTGCAAACGTTCGGTCAAATGTATTATATTTAATTGTGTATGCCTTTTAAAGTTCTATTCTGTTAACACATCATTTAACTAACAAATACGTATATAAAAATATAGCTGTACGTAATTAACTATCAAGAAAACATCTCATTCAAATTAAAATAAACTAATACTTTGCCCTTCTTCGAATAAATATAAGGTAAAAATACTCAAATGGCTATTTTATTCAAATTAGCAGAGAAAGCAAATTAAGAAGTAGTTGAATTATAAAGGAGTTTATCTCAAGTGTGCGATTTCTTACTAACTATCGTCTATACGGGATGTTTTATACTGGAACCGTGCTTCAGTAAAATATTATTACATGCTTCATGATATCGGTGAAGATCTTTTGAAAAGAACATGTTAGGTACTTGTTCATGATTTAAGATTGGATAAAACCTCCTGCTTCCTCTTATTATATTAAATTAACTAGTTAACTATTAAAATTAAAATATTACAACCTAACTAAAACTATTCAAAAACTAAAATATGGCGTCGAAAAATTCCTCCGCATCACTGTCAGTCAATTGTTAATGTACTCAAGAGGCTGGCGGCATTGCCACGCTGTATATCAATCCTCTGGTCAAGTTAAAAGCCAGCCCACGGGAAGTGTCAACCAGCCGTTTGAAAAGAATTAATGTCTTCTTTAACATTACCTGCAATAGTGTTCATTTTGCAAATAACAGTGTTTTAGGAGGTGCTAGGTGCACCTAACTAAATTCAATAACTAATGGAAATAATGTATTTACTGCCTAAAACCTCTATTATTATGTTTTTTACACGTTATAGCCAGGCAAAAGAAGTATGTAAGGATAGTAGCAGGTGTCATTCTGTAGTTTCTGCCTACCCCTATGGGAAGGTGTGAGTATATGTATGCATAGCCAAGAATATAGTGCCAAACAACATTATGTGTAATATGTATGTATTTAGATCATCAACATTGTTTTGCTATAAAATACTGAATGACGTAAGAAATAACGGAACTAATAATAAGCGATTTTTCAATCTGCCTATCCCAAACACAACTTCTCATTTTCCCACTATTTTTGTCTATATGGAAGTTAAAACAGAGACTCACTCCGGTTCGGTCACGGTCCGTATACGGTACATAAATATTACGAAGCCATCACTGCAAATAGTACTATACAAACAGGTACATCTGCCGGCTGTCTGACGCGGATATATATGGAACATTATCAGAACGTTCTGTGTTGGAAGTACCTGCGTACGTACTAGGTAATCAATCTGCTGAATGCAGTTGAATACCAGCATTTAACATGGGGCGACTGCCTATCTGACTTCCACAACCCAGTTACAGGGTAACAGGATACCCCTTGGTAAGACTGGTTGTCAGACTTTCGGGCTTCTGATGACCCGTAACGACAGTCAGAGCCATGAATGACAGGCACCAACGGTTTAACGTGCTTTCCGAGGCACGGAGGAGTCTCGGTATGTAAAGATGGTCACTTATCCACGGACAAGCCCCGGCAAGCGTAGTTTAACCTGATGGATCGACCCGTGCGGCTTTTATTACTTAACCACGAGCCCCTCCTTGCGTACTAGGTAATAAAAAAATATTATATAGAATTCAATGAGTTGGAGCCCATAACCTACCAAAAAAAAAACGAATCTTAAAAAGAGCTTGTTAGGCTGAGAGTAAAAAAATAAAAGTTAAAAAGATATCTAAATGAGTGAACTTGAGATCTGATAAAATATATCTTCATTTTTACCTTTAAAAAATCTTAAAATAAGAACAGAATTTTTCAGTGAATGAAGCTAAAAATTCCATTCAGTAAAAAAAATAAAGTTCGCAATTATCTTTAGAATCTTTTCACCTTTGATATCATTATGGTAAATTTTAAACGGGCTTTTAGTAAGTACCTACATATTTAATTACTAAAACCTTTCGAACTTGTTTTGTATTTTAAACTCACTATTGATGAGTTTAAAATTCTCAATTTCATTCTTAAAGTTCGCTCTCGTTTGTAGTCGGTGCCTATACTGACTGAGTTTTCCGCAATGCGCCGTATCCTGTTATTTTGCATATACGTTCATGCAGACGCTATTGATTTTGTCTGTGTTAGGGGGACATGCTGATAATAATATTATATTGTGTTTTAAATATATTCGCCTGGGGTTCGGTGCAGTACATATTCTACGTATAAATGTGTTGGTACATTTTGACCTTGAAGCGACATCCCCTCGCGAATATCCCCTGTGTAACCCTTTATAACGTTTCATTATTTGCGTAATACAGGTCTTTGTGTGTTGTAGTGGTTGTTTATTATTACTCTGACATTGAAATGGAGTGTTTGTATATCGATCAACCGCTTTCCCATAGGGTGTGTGCTGACAGGTTTTTTGTTTATCTCCAACTGGATTCCTCTGGGAATGTACTTTCTGTGACACGCTATTGCTATCTGCGAAAAATAAAAATAATTTATTCGGTTTTTAGGCCATGGAGGCACACATCATTCGGCAGTCACTGGTTTTCCTGTCAAACGCAATGATAGTGTCCTTATCCCCCCAAAATCATGAATTGGAACGGTCAATTGGGGAGTCCCAGATTCAGTAGCAAATAAACAAATGATAAAACTGAATGAAAAAAAAAACCGGCCAAGTGCGTGTTGGACTACGCATAATGAAGGGTTCTGTAAGTTTTCCTGTAAGCCATAGGTATAGAACTATTTTCTGTATTTTTTTCAAAATGTGAGGCTTAGTAGTTTCGGAGATAAGGGGAGGGGGGATGGTCAATTCTCGTCTATGTTCTTAAATAACTTTAAAATAAGCTAAGAGCAGAGCTAAGAGGCTCATTGGCGACGTAAAACTGGTGGATGCCAAGCTTCATTGCTTGGCTCATCGCCGCAAGGTTGCCTGCTTGTCGGTCTTCTACAGATTGTACTTCGGAGAGTGTGCCCGAGAACTCCACGACCTCATTCCACCGGCCCCCTTCTACCACCGGACATCTAGACGCACTGCCAGTTACCATCCCTACCTGGTTGCTATTCCACCAATTCGCACTAAGCGCTTCCAAATGTCTTTTATAATGCGCACAGCAAAAGAGTGGAACTCACTACCTGCGTCTGTGTTTCCGAACGTATACAACCCTAATCTCTTCAAA
The DNA here is from genome assembly GCA_948252095.1 of Dicycla oo. Lineage (NCBI taxonomy): Eukaryota > Metazoa > Arthropoda > Insecta > Lepidoptera > Noctuidae > Dicycla > Dicycla oo. Next base: position 11,782,069 of record OX411713.1, on the reverse strand, counting down.
GTGAGAGTGAACAGGCTTCTTCTGGGTAAGCTCACTCCATCGTCGACTTTGTCTCTGTCACCTCTGACCTAGACTAGAGTCAAGAGCAAACCCATCACAAATAAAAAAAAAAATAAAAAAATAATATATTTTAAAATTATAATAAAAATATATATTTGAGAACCTCACAGTAAGCCCTTTCATTTGATATGTTACACGGTACAGTTTGCAATTTTTTTTTTTAATCTTCATATTTGCCCCCCAAAATTGACCCCCATATTCAAAATTCATTTTTTTACGTTACACGTCCGTGTCTGGGTCACAAAAATTCATAAGTGTATCAAATTTCAACTTAATCGGTCCATTACATTCGGAGCAAATTGGCTGTGACAGACGGACAGACAGACAGACGAGTGATCCTATAAGGCTTCCGTTTTTTCCTTTTGAGGTACCCTAAAAAGAATCGAAATTTGAGCATAAAAAAGGGACCTTTTAAAATTACCACGAAAAATTCACAGATCTCATGCACCATATGCCCTTCAAATAGCATTGGACTTCGATGATAAAAAAACAAACATCATCATCTGCCTAAACTTTTCCCAACTATGTTGGGGTCGGCTTCCAGTCTAACCGGATGCAACTGAATACCAGTATTCTACATGGAGTGAGTGCCTATTAGACCTATACCCCTTGGTAAAACTGGTTGTCAGAATTTCGGGCTTCTGACGACCCGTAACGACTATCAAAGATCTAAAAATGACAGCGGAGACCAACGGCTTAACGTGTTTTCCGAGGCACGGGGAGGGGCCTTGGAATGTAAAGATGGTCACCCATCTACAGACTAACCGTGGCGCGCGTAGCTTAACCTGTTTGATCGACCTGTGCTGATTTTATTACTTAACCAAGGAAAACGAACATGATGGAATATTTATTTATATTTTTCAAAACGTTTATTTTAATTTATAACAAAAAAATATAGAGTTTGTAATACTATACACACTAAGCTTTGTTGTACAACCATGTACATATTTATTTACTTTTATGTTGATTTTTTAAAACATTTACTTATTTATTGTAGAAACTACAGAGGTTTTAATACTGCTACTTCTATACTACACACTAACAGCTTTGTAATACGAACATGTATATTTATTTTTATGATAATTTTTAAACATTCTCTTTTTTTAGTATAGAAAATACAGAGGTGTCAATACTACTTCGATACACTACAGCTTTGTTGTACGGTAGACCGCATATAAGTGTTACTACCCATACACACCATACGCCTCGCTCATAGAACTCAAATTAGCACAAAAGAGCACGCGCCCAAAACGCTCAAACCTAGATCTTAAAATCTAGATCTTTAACTCCATTTTTTTATTTCGAAAAACAGTCGGAAAATCTTTCTGAACATGTACATGCAGATTTTTTTTTTCAAATATTCATAAATAAGACTAGATGCAGGCAAACATAAGGTACCCAAAAAAATGATCATTTTAGAGCTTTTTTTTAAGTAATATATTACTAATTCAATTTTACTTTTGTGTACATTGTAAGTAAACAAGTGCAAATATCGGCTTGTCGCACTTTTCTTGAAAATAGGGCCCATACCAGAGCAATCGAAAAACAATTGCAATGTTAAAATTAACACTCAACTAACTACTCGTAACTGCAACAAAAAAATAGACCTGTCGAAGCGCGAAATTTTCTTTTAAATAAAAACTTGCGAGCTCTTTTAAGACGCTTTTCCAAGTGGCTGCTAAACCCGTAAGAAGTACTCGAAGTACTCTGAGTACTTTTAGTTACCCCCGGCACCTTGCATTTTGTATAAGACGGGAACATTTTAGATTAACTTGCTTTAATTATAGTCTAGGTAAACACTGTAACGCGACGCGTGTGTAATCACGATTAGTAATTAGGGATATGGCGAGGAGGGATTCTATTTTGGGTAGAGATGCAGTGGGAGCGGGGAGCGATTTGTTTATTAATTTTTATGTGAATGTATCCTCAATTTGATAAAGCGTTATTAGGTTTTAATATTAAGATTTTCTCTGTAGTGCTCGTTTGATGAGGATAGACTCGCCTCCTATTATATGGACTATGGAATTACATAACCGGCCGATGTAGCGACGCTTGGAGAGGCCAGAGGTGCAGTCGTTCGTCAGTTATGCAGTCATGCGTCAGCAGTGCTGATGACATAACTGACGAAGTGTGGATGTACTGTCACTTCTGCCACCAGAGTACAGGCTCTATGTACCCTCAATTTGTTTAAAAAAGTTTTGTATGGTTAAAGAATATAGCTAGAATGTCCAATGATATTGACATTAAACCTGCACAATCAGCAAACTGAACAAGCAGTGGGGAGGCAATATGTCTAGGTCCGATGGTCGTTGAGGCTGACGCGTCCTCAAGTGGTGACGGCGAATTGGCAAACGTAGGAGTAATGTGGACGTATTCAAATAGACTGGCAATGTCCTGTGGTAGTAGGTTGAATTGGATGCGGATGGCAGAATTCAATGGGTACGTTTACAGGTATATTATATAATAATAAGAATAATAATAAATCTTTATTTCAGATTACAGGATCCATAATGTGTTAGTATTGCCTTAACCTATTGTTAGTGAAAATTAAAACAAAAGTGATATCACAATTAATTTTGCACATATACGTCCGTACGCACATGTCCCCAGAGTACGCCCAGAGTCTAATAAACGGCCCATCTATTTTGTCCGCCAGTGTACCCAAAATATTGTTCGGACTACCTCGGAGTCGCCGCAGCATAGATGCACTTCGCTTGCGCATGATGGCATAAAAGTCGTCCAGTCTCGCTTCAGCAAACATGCTTGATGCGCTGCAATACCGAGGCAGTCCCAAAATAGATATATACCTATACAGGGTGTCCTTGGAAGTATGGATCAAGTAAAATGAAATTAAATCGTTAGTTAAGCTGAAAAAAATGAAAATTTGAAACAGGAAATTGTAAAAATACGACCTCCTTGTTAATAAAAATCTCTAACTTTTAAGCTATTAAGAATATTCCAGTGATTCATACCTCCAAAGAATCTCTATGACTTGGACCAGTTTTTGCAATACGTGGTCAACTTTCGCTAGTGTAACTTTTTCCCATGAAAATCGCTCGAAAATTGAGTAAAATTTGTGCCAGAACGAAGCCTTTGCTGTAAATGTTTTGCAGAATATGATACTGGATTGTTTGAGTTTGAATTATGTCTAATAGAAAAATCAATCTGCTAGCCTTTTCCCAACTATGTTGCCGGATGCAGCTGAATACCAGTGTTTTACATGGAACGGTTGCCTATCTGACCTCCAGAATCCAGTCACTGAATACACTACCCTTTGGTTAGACTGGTTGTCAGACTTTCGGGCTTCTGACGACCCGTAACGACGGTCAAAGATCCACGATTGACAGCCGGGACCAACGGGCTTAACGTGTTTTCTGAAGCAAGGAGGAGTCTCGGTATGTAATGAATGTCACCCGTCCATGGACCAACCTGATGGATCGACCCGTGCCGCTGGTATTACTTAGCCACGAGCTCCTCAAATTATGTCTAATAGATATGGATTATTATAAATAATTCCGGATTGATTAAGTTTACCTATGAATGACACGTATATGTGTACAAATTATTTCAATAGAAACTGATTGAAAATTATGGCAAATAGCTCGTAGTTTTTCACATATCCAAAAATCGATTGAAGATCTAGGCACAATGCAAGTTCTTTTGCAAATTGTTTATGCTGTAATTAACCTTTTTGGCGCAGCCGTGAGGCACACACTATTTGTGTTAAAACATTATTTACATTTTTTTTTTATTTGTATTTCACAAACTGTGTCCAAATAAATATTATTCTTTCTTTATTTTCCTTCTTTTATTTTGCAATTAGTTACAGATTAGTTTTCAAAATGTTGAGCATCTTTGCTTAATATTTATAGTTTAATAAACCGCTAGAACTGCGCCCACGCATAACTCTGTTAAATCACTGCGTGCGAGTCAAGAACACATGTTTAAGAAACTTTGTTAATATTTAATGTATATGCGAAAACGGCGTTGATTTGTAGGCACTTTGCGAATAATTTCGACGCTGGGTAGCCGCTAATTCCATAATTTGACAGAAGCGAATGCCGTAGACGGGTTAGCTAAGCAAAAGGTTGATAACATATTTAATATTGGATGTTTATTAAACATTGATGTTGAAAGCGTATTGTGTGTTACCACGGCTTTTCAGTTTGATTAATTTTACGGAGAACGTAAATTAATTAATCACAAGAACATCCTTAAAAATGATATTTTGTTGGTTTGAAAAATGGCTTACTATTTATTAAATTAAACTACTTAAAAACATGACACGATTCAGAGAAATCCTGAAGGATTTGAAAGTGTATGGGACAGGTTAATAATTAATCTTTACTTAAGAAAAACAAAAAACTTAATTTAAACGACGTATCAACATTTGAAAGTTGAAACTCAAGAGATTCAATAACTTAGTCATAAAAAGTCTTGAGTTTCAGTTTTTTATGTCATTTTAGGTCCCATTGTTGATCCTCAAATTAAGTATTTATTTCTAATAAACCCATTACAGGCACTTGGGAATTGTCTCGGAGTTGTTCAGTCAGAAAGATGAACCTACACTTGCGAGCAACCAAATCGACTCAACTCATAATCATGCATTTCGACTCAAATAGCAATTACTCGAAAATATCTAAACCGATTTGAATAGTTATGATATCATCTTAAAGCCAAAATGTCAGGCTTTAAAAAAATAACTTTTTCATAAATGGGATAAGAACTTTTTGACAATAAAAAACTACTACTTCTATGTAAGCACGGGTTGTATAGGGTTGAGTCGATTTGGTTGCTCGTAAGTGTAGTTGCTCATTCCAACAACAGCATAAAACAGTGAAACCTTGAATAAATTAATAAAACATTTTTATTAATTTATTTTTATTTTTAGCCTGTGTTGTCCCACTACCGGGCAAAGGCCTCCCTTTCTCCTTTCCACTTCTTTCTTTTCTTTTCTTGAGCTAGTATGGACCAATCCTGTCTGTAGGCGTCAAATCTACCTCGATGTCGACGGACGTTTTCTGGTCATTTTTACTATTACTTTTATTACTTACCTATTTCCACCTTGTCTTACTACCTTTAACTTTATTACAATCACAAAGCTCAACTATCCAACACACTATACATATTTTAATCATCGATACCAACCAAAATCATCCGAGCCTGAAACAACAGATTTATAAACCGCAGACTACAATTATCTCGCGTGACAGATTGCGCCTTAAACGTAATTAAAGGGCGAAAACGTAGATACGAAATTAAATTAAAGTAAATCACATCACCTCGAGATTTACTGCGATAACTATGAGCGTTCAACGTGAAATCGAATCAGTGTTTTGCTTTAGCGGTTTTCTCTAAGGGAGCTATCGGTTGCTGTATGTATATGTACTCTTAGGTCGTAAGTTACGTGTCGTTTTTGATTAATGTGCTTGTGAGATGTATTTCTCTTTAGTTTGATAAATTCTTCAAATGCTGGATTTGTTCCCTTTACGTCGAGTCCCTCTACGTCGAGCGGTGAACGTCAAATCGCGTTTATTCCTTTTATGTCGAGCATGTGATTTCTTCCTCGCTTTTATTCCTTTTACGTCGAGTGCCGCAAGTACAGTCAGAAATAAAAGTGAAATACGAATAATGTTTTATTCAAAATAGGTACTAAATACATTTGGTTATTAGTACCCATAAGCAAGTATTAAGATGAAATTATGAACAACGAAACAAGTGAATTGAAAAATTCTATGTGAAATACATGTTTTTTTGTAAAATTTTGTGCCTTTTATTTTTGCTTTTTACCTTTCCAAACTCGATTTAAAGGGAATAGAAAGCGTAAACATCAGTATTCTTGCAGAACAATAACCTTTAATACTCGACGTAGAAGGGCCCGAGGTAAAGGGAACTATTTAAATGATGTGACATGAATGTGTAATACCAGAAAATAATTCAAAAAGAACGTCTAAAATGCTTTTATAGCAATTACAATAAATTATTTTTATTTATTCAAAAATGTGTCCATTGTACAAAATAATCATTATACACATGTTTCAATTAGAGCACTCGTTTAGGTTAGTTCATATTAAAATAAAATAATGTTGAATAAAATCTTGGCTTGGCCTTGTTTCCCTATTTGAATACACTTAATGTGAAACGAATAATCTACGCAGAATGCTAAATTTTCTTTTGAAATCGGTGCTTACTTATAAGTGCTTAACTTGTTTCTACAATCTTATGCCTAAAAGTAAGTAGGTAAGTACATTAATTTCCTTTTTTTTAACCCAAATTCATACTACATTGTTCATTGAATATAATGCATTTGTCTTCATTTTATAGATTTTTATAGAAACTTTATATTTTCTACGAATTTACAATAGGCAGCTGTAATAGGAGTTTTAATGAAAAAATAAACGTACAATAGATAATAAAAATATTTCGTTATCAGCAGTCGGATGGTTCAAGAGGTTTTTCTCACAGTAAATACACAAAAATTGTTTCTCAAATAAAATATGAAGAGGTTTGAAAGTTCTGTATTATTAGAAGAAAGTCTTCAGAATATTCTTACAACTCTGACACTTGGGTTAAGTGGCGCAGTCACCGGTAAATTGGCGAAAATTTGATAAAACCAATGTTATCCATTTTCTATTTTCCAAGAAAGTATTTTCAATTTTTCGCGTAGAATTTTATTTTTCATGTATGTTTATTTTGCAGTTTATGGTTTGGGATAATTTTAATGATTCTTATAACAAGGGTTTTTAAACTGGTATCTAGGTACAGAAGTGAATATCAATAAAATTTGTTTAATTAACTAACTGTAACTATAAATTTTACAATCAAATTACAATATCAATTCAACAAAAAATCCTTACACAAATCCCTAACACATTTCAATTAAAGCCAACTAAAAAGAAAACTCAGCAAAACACCGCTCAGAGATGGAAAACGGTTTCCATTAATTTTTTCATAATTACATTTTCTCATTCGCAAGAACTAATTGAAAATGTGGCACGAAGCGTTTGAAGCCTGATTTCATATTTTCGCAGTCCGACGGCTTTATGTAACAAGTCCGAAAAATAAACGCGAAAATCTCGTAAACGTCTTAATTTCCTGCTGCGGACTTCGGGATTAAGATCTTGAATCGCCGTTATCCACTGATATAAATCTTTTAACACTCATTCGGGGTTTAACAGATCTGGCGTGAGTCCCGCTAACTCCAACAACTGCAATTAGCTTTAGTTGCCAAAGTCCCGGTAATCTCGCAAACTGGGCGTTTATAATTTAAATACGCAAATGGATGTACCGCTTTAAATAAATGTCTTTTATTTTTATACCGTTTTATCTTTTCGAATTTACTTTTAATGTAATATTAATTTTCTCCAGCCGCTTTTTCTACGTATGAAATTGAGATTTAGTGAAATCCACAAGGAGAAAAGTTTAAAACAAGCTATTATTTCAGAAATTAAAATTCAACTTTTTACCAAGTCCTTGAATAATAAATTAAAAGTATAAATCAAAGTTTAAATGTAGATTCCAATTTTAATTTAAAAATAGTTCAACTAAATTAATGCAGTTAGATTAATATTATACTAAATGAATAACGGCCAGGTCGTTTACTTTCACGAAAATTTTATTCATCGATGCGTTAAAAGGTAAGAGTTAAGTTCATTATTCAAAATTACTAATCCGTTATATTAATTTAAATCTAAACTTTCTCAGGCCGCCTTCAGTATGCAGGTACATGAAAATCGTTTTTATAGGGTGTTTACATTCTCAATTTCATAGAATTAATTTTCTACACGAATTCGGTTTGCCTCGCATAAGTTTAAAATAATGATAACTTTTCAAAGTTGCATTTTTAATGTTACTAGCTAACTTGACTTTCGTGGGAATGCTTTAAAATATCACACTTGTGTTTTTAAGAAGAAGTTATGTTGAATTTATCATGAATTTTGCAAGTCTGATTTTAGTGATCTGATTTTAAAATTACAATGTGTTTGAATAATTTTAGCTTGGCGTTTTGATTTACAACGCAAGTGTGTGGTGTCTGCACACCAAACGGTCAAACATTTATTTCACTGCAGCATAAATTTTTAGTCAAAGATTTTATTTTTATTAGGAAGATAAACGATATATGGTGATGATAAATGATATTTGTTATAGTAAATTCGTTTAAATTTAATGATTTTATAACTAGATGAGTTTGGTGTTTCCTATCCGACAACTCTGACAACAAATACCGAAACAAATTCAGAGGTCTCAGTCTATTTTTAACCGATTTCAAAAGGAGGAGGTTCTCAATTCGTCTGTATTTTTTTTTGTATGTTTGTTACGTGATAACTCAAAGATGGATGGACCGTTTTGGAAAATCCTTTATTTGTTTGAAAGAATATACTTCCTAGATGGTTCCATATAAATTTTATTAACTTTGCTGGGGTAGTTTTTCAGTTAGGTTCAATAATGCATATTTTTCCCACTTAGTTTATTTGGATGATGCGGATGATGTTTTAATAACATCCTATCACTGTTATTTACAAAGCAGGTAGTGGTATTCGAATTTGTGTGGCTAAAACCATTAAAAAGACAAATGAAAACTTTTTAGCATAAAAAATTGTAAAACCGACTTCCAAAACAAAACACTACAAAGTGAAAAATAACTTTAATTTCGGAAGTCGGTGGCAAAAAACGAAAATACAAAACCCAAGACACCGACTACTGAAATTAAAATTATTTCTCACTTTGTAGTGTTTTGTTTTGGAAGTCGGTTTTATTTTTTTCTAAAAAATCTTATGTATAATATTTTATAAATATGTTTATAAGATGTCAATATGTATTAGGCTTGGAACACTACAAATTATTTTTAGAAAATAACTAATAACCCCATTCGTGTTTGACAACAGCCTGTAGATAACGTCCCAAAGAAACCGCTAAAGGAACTACAAAACGCGTAGTCAACACAACTCCACCCTTTGACTTAGAACAGATAAATCAACCCTGTAACAGCGGTTATAAATAACAGTTATAACAACCACATTTTAAACTATAACAGAACTTAATAAATGAAGACACGCATCGATTGTTTAACGACATTTATAATTAAATTGTTGTCGCCGACGTAGGCAAGGGTTGAGAGATTTAGTTAGCGTACGGGTGAAGGCTGTAGGGATTTATGTTTATATTGTGTATTTTGGATTATTGTTTCGTGTTGAGATTTTAATTATTTTGTAAATGTGGTTATTGTTCTTTTTGCCACTTATATTTTTGTTTGTCAACGATTTTTCACTAGGTATACGACGAATATTAACCGTCTTATATGTAACTTAATAATAACAGCCGCACGTGTCGATCCATCAGGTTAAGCTACGCTTGCCGGGGTTGGTCTGTTGATGGGTGACCATCTTTTCATACCGAGACTCCTCCGTGCCTCGGAAAGCACGTTAAGCCGTTGGTCCCGGCTATCATTCGTGGATCTTTGATAGTCGTTACGGGTCGTCAGAAGCCCGAAAGTCTGACAACCAGTCATACCAAGGGGTATCGTATTACCCAGTAACTGGGTTGTGGAGGTCAGATAGGCAGTCGCTCCATGTAAAATACTGGTATTCAGCTGCATCCGGTTAGACTGGAAGCCGACCCCAACATAGTTGGGAAAAGGCTAGGCAGGCATATGTAACTTAAACATAATTTCCCTCTGGCGGGTAAAAAACACATAATTATAATGATTCTTAATTAGCAAATAAAAGCTATAAAACATTGACTCCAGCCAACTACATCATCATCATTCTCCTGCCCTTGTCCCAATTTATTAGGGGTCGGCGTAACATGTCTTTTTCTTCCATACTTCTATATTAGTCGTCATCTCGATAGTCTCGTCATTCTAACCATATCATCTTTTCATCTTTGACACAGTACATTCATGGTTCCTTTGGTCTACCCCTACTCTTATATCCACCCATATTCATACTCAAAACTTTCCTCACGATATTTTCAGACAACAATATATAAACAGGATTCATTCATTCCTCATTCTTCCGCATGTGATGCGGAGGAATGATCAAAATGTCGTCAGGAAAGTTTTGAGTATCAACGATGGAGTCTGACATGGCTAGGAAGGGAGTGACTACCAAGATGACGACTAACAAAACAGTATGGAAGATAAAGACATTGCGCCAACCCCAACTAAACTGGGATAAAGGCAGGAGAATGATGCTGACATATAAACAGAATATAACAGACAACTACAGACATTCTTTAATTACCTCCCTCACAATATTACAGAAAGCGAAATTAAATGAAATTAAACAAAATCAAAATCTCCCAGCAGAACTCAAGTAAATTAAGTTTACATAAAAAATCATATCACGCTCTAATTGTCGCCAAGAGATAGCAGAGAGCGGAGTTTTGTCCCCTAAAACAATATTGACACTATAACGGTCCCTTTACATCTTGTCTGTTGTTCAAAGCAGATTAATGTTTGTGCCCGCTTATTTGCCCGGTTCTTCATAAAAATGCCCGAACAGTAGCGCGGATAAACAAGGGCAACCTTTAATAACATTCCACGGTGGATTTTATGATGTTATCTGTTGTAATCCTTTCTGTGGTTTATAGGAAAGGATTGGCTGTAATTTATTGGTATTTTTGCTCGAAAACGATGTGAGTTTTGAATTGTTTTGCTGTTGCTGCACCTTTTTCCAATACAGGGACCATAAATATACTAAATATACCTGGTGAACATATTCTGGTATAAATCTCACCATGAAAACTTAAGTGAAGTGAGCTGTCATTCTACGATGCTAAGGATTGACACTATTTATTTTATTGTATTAAAACTGTACACATAAGTAAAAGAAAATGCTCTAAAAAGGCGAACTTAATGCCTGAGGCATATATTCACAAGTTCCTAAGTTTTCACAGTGTGATTTTAACTTAGACCGACTAGGTAGATTTTAGCATAATAGACTGGCTAGAACGATAGAGGGGCTCGTGGCTAAGTAATAATAGCTGCACGTGTCGATCGATCATGTTAAGTTAGGCTTGCCGCGGTCGGTCCGTGGATGGGTGACCATCTTTACATACCGAGACCGCCCCGTGCCTCGGAAAGCACGTTAAGCCGTTGGTCCCGGATATCATTCTTGGATATTTGACAGTCGTTAAGGATCATCAGAAGCCCGAAAGTTAGACCACCAGTCTTACCAAGGGGTATTACCCCGTAAATGGGTTGTGGAGGTCAAATAGGCAGTCGCTCCATGTAAAATACTGGTGTAAAATACATGTAAAATTCAGCTGCAGCCGGTTAGACTGCAAGCCGACCCCAACATATGTAGTTGGGAAAAGGGCTAGGCATATGATTAGACCGGCTGGTTGGCGACTTGACGAGACAGAATTGATTTGAGAAAAATTTGCAGCTTAAAACTGAAAATCTTAGCAAACCAAGTTTCCAAAAGTAAATCTTAAAGTCTCTAAGCAGTGTCTCATACGTTTAAATTATAACCAGCATTCGATAAAATATACTCAAATCGTATTAAAAATGACTGCATTTAAAAGAAAACCAATTTAAATTTAAACTGCTATTGAAAAACCCACAATTTCTCACTCACCAGACAATTTTTCCTTTAATATATTTGCACGGAACCGGCTAACAATATTGGAAATACCAGGAAATCATAAGAGATTTGGAGTGGTCGGGAGCAAACACTCGAGAGACATAGGAGCCGTAATCTCCGCGTCTAAGGATTTTAATTACTTATTGGAAACTTGTGGCCGACGGCTATATGGGATCGTCTCGGCGCTTTATTGCGAGATTTCGAAACTTGACATCAGATTAAGTACTAATGTTTCTCGATTTGACGAAAAAAAACTCATGCGTCACTGGAGATAATAGATACGCTACGCTTTTTGTATATTTCTTTTTAATATAATTAAAAGCTGATTCTCATGGGCTAGATAGGTAGTAGGTAATCACGTTATTTACTTTTCTAGATTGGATTCTCAAGACTGCATTCATTTTTATTTATTAGGGGCATTTTTATTTATTAAGCTCCATACAAAAACTGTCAGTCGTCAACATTATACCACAGATATAAGATATCCGACTTTGGACAAATTAGCCCAAACCTGCCTAAGCCTGTTAGACTTCAGGCGGACATAAAAATGCGAATAAAGATATATCATGATAGTCATATAACAAGACAGACTTTGAGGTAGGTACATTAAAATGATCTACAAACTGTATTGGGCCTCAAAGTACCCCACATCACAATTTAGTGAGTGAGTGATTTGAGTGATCTCGAAAGACAAATACGAGAAGAGTCCTCCAACCAATAGTAAGGCCTTCTCTGTCAATATAATACAGGATGTGATTTCGTCGCTGGCACGCGTCAAGTTTACTATGCTTAGTATCTAGAGTGGATTCTTCACATCAAAGTGATAGGTAGAAACTATTTCTATATATGTGGATGAAGATAGGAAGTACCAGTAATAGGTATGTCATGGTATTAAATATAAATCTTATCGGAAATCACTATTCCTAAATAGCAAGTACTTAGAGACTAAATAAAAAACTTACTTTTACTGAGGATTCTAATAGTACAACTCCAATGTTTTTCTTGATAAAAGAAATCGTTGTTTCGTTATTTAATTTACATTTCTAAAAAGACTTACGAAAACAATTTTTCTTTCTAGTTTCGAAGAAATAGAAACAAAATAAAAATCTAAAACAAAAAAAAAAATAAAAATCATAAACTAAACCAATTATTTTATGTAATATATAATAATATATTTAGTAATTATTATATATAATAATTACTAAATACCGTGCCAAAACTATATCATGATCATTTTTTACTTAAATTCAGTAATACAACTGGCATTTAAAGGTAAAACAAGGAATTGAAAAATGTAAACATTGATATTTGTTGTGTTATTTAAAAAAAATAACACAACAAATATCAATTTTACTTTCGCATCTCGACTCTATTGTGTGTGTTGAGTTGCCATTCATTTTATTTGCATGAGTGCTTCGTGACCACATTTGCTTGTGTTTTATAATATACAGGCCAAAACTTCGCAGACGTGATAGGTATCGATCATTGTCATCATTATCATTTCAGCCGAAAGACGTCGCTGGACATAGGCCCCCCTAAACACCGCCACTTCGACCGGTTCTGTGCTTCTCGCATCCAGCGGGTTCCTGCGGCATTCACAAGCTCATCGGTCCACCTTGTGGAAGGCCTTCTAACGTTACGTCTTTCGGTACGCGGTCGTCACTCCAGAACCTTTCGGTCCCATCGGCTATCTGTTCTGCGAGCAATGCGCCCTGCCCACACCACTTAAGTTTGGCAATTCTTCGGGCTATGTCGGTTACCTTGGTTCTCCTGTGGATCTCTTCATTTCTGATTCGATGACGTAGGGAAACTCCAAGCATAGCCCTCTCCATTGCCCTTTAGGTGAATTTTAGCCTGCTAATAAGGCCCAAGGTGAGCGACCACGTTTCAGTGCCGTAGATCATCACTGGCAACATGCACTGGTCAAAGACTTCTTGAGATACTGCGGTATGTGAGACGAGAAGATATTGCGTAGCTTTCCGAACGTTGCCCAGCCGAGTTGGATTCGACGATAGACCTCTTTCTCAAAGTTGAAACTACCTAACTGGACAGTTTGTCCTCGGTAAACATACTCGTCCACAACTTCGAGTGTAGCGTTTCCGATCGTCATGAGAGTGGGTGTTACAATTGGCATTTTACATGACCTTTGTCTTTTGCATGTTAATTTTAAGACCCACTCTTTCGGAAGCTCTACTGAGGTCATCGAGCATTGTACTGAGGTCCTCCATAGCCTCAGCCATGACTACTATATCGTTAGCAAACCGAAAGTGAGTGACGTACTCGCCGTTGATGTTGTTGCCTAGCCGTTTTCAGTCCAGAACTTTGAAGACATCCTCCAGTTACGCGGTAAACAGTTTCGGAGAGATAACGTCTTCCTGTCTCAAACGACAGAAGTATAGGTTTCGAGGTCTAGTCCTGGAGTCTGACTGACATAGTGGCGTTTTCGTAGATATTTCAGTACCTCAACGTACCGATAGTCGATCTGGCACTGTCGAAGAGACTGAAGTACAGCCCATGTCTTGATCGAATCGAAGGCTTTCTCGTAATCTACAAACGCTAAGCAGAGAGGCGGGTCTTCGGGATTCTGTATGTGGGTATCGCTACTTATCTATAAACGATAAAAAATATATATTTGATGATATTTTTTTATGGGGTCAACTAGCGCTGGTTACGTATGAGTTGAGAAAATAAGCTTTCTTATTTTGTCCTGTTAAAATATTGATACTCATCACGTTTGCGGAGTTTCTCTAACTAATTTAGTTTGGCCCTGTATATACAGGGTGTGTCTATAAGATTTGAGTGTGTGTGCATTTCTCAGTGCCAATGACTTCTTTCAATACACGTTTGCAAATATTAACATTGGGTGCTTTGATCTTAAGCAGCCGACGCTCATTTTGTTACAAACGTGTGCTCTTAATTAAGTTCAAACAAGACGTGCTAATCGAACCGAGTATGTCGCAGGTATTTACCAAACTCGGAGTTTAAGGGAGTCTACTACATCAATTAATGATGGTAAATATTCAAATAACTTGAGCCTATGGTTTTACTTAAGAGCTGTAAGTATCTAATTAATTTAATGAGCATTCAGACGTCAATAATTGAAAACAACTTTTAAAATAAGTTATCTGTTGAAACCGAAAAATTATTCTCTGATACCTAACTAGGTATCAGAGAATAATTTTTCGGTTTCATATTGCTTAGTACTCCAGTTCCATACTATCATTGCTCTAATTATTAAAACCTTTGAATGCCTTGCGTCAATTTCCTGGAAGTTAGGTACGTAAAAATATCTGAAAAAGGAATCGACGCTAGTTTATCACGTACCTAAAGTTCCTATAATAACAAATACTTAATCTGGAATGTTACGTGTTACTGATCGTGGATTCACCGTAGCTTCATATTATATCCATATATAATATAAAAATGAATCGCCGAAATGTATGTACGCGCATAACATCCGAACCACTGCACCAAATTGGATAATTCTTTTTTTTTTGTGTTTGTAATTGTCAGGACAAGGTTTGTATGAAAGAAAATATTTGAAAAGTTGCTATTGGAATTTTGTATGAATTATTGAAATTTTGACAGGACAACGTTTGTCGGGTCAGCTAGTTTAATATAAATGTATGTTTTAGACAAAATCCAAATTAAACCCATTTCATACTTAGCTGTAACATTAGCTGATAGGTTACCTTAGTTTATTTACACCAAAAGACGTAAGGTAATATTGGCAAACAAGGAGAGGTATCGCTTACAAACTTAATTGAACGTTAATTTTCAATGTCTACGTCATTTAGAACCATCTGCTCTCCAAATATTATAATGTAAAATATGATCACGGTTAGACCACAGGGTAAATATATTTTGCAAACAATGCCAGACTTTCAGTGATATAACAATTTAGAATTTGGACGTTCTAAAATCAGTTTTAGGGTACCGTAGCTCAAAAGGAAAAAACGGAACCCGTATAGGATTACTCGTGTGTCTGTCTGTCTGTATGTCAAAGCCAATTTGCTCCGAATTTAATAGACAGATTAATTTGAAGTTTGGTACACGTATGAATTTCTGTAGCCCAAACATGGACATGCAACGTAAATTGAATAATACGAATTTTGAATACCTACTTATGGGTTCAATTTTGGGGGCAAATAAGAATAAAAAAAAGTTTTGCAAACTGTACCGTGTGACATGGACTTACTATAAGGGTCTCAAATATTTATATATTTTTGTTATTTTAAAATAAATTGTTTTAAAGTTATTTAAGAAAATATTCGGTAATTGACCATTCCCGCCCTTATCTCCGATACTACTGAGCCGAAAATTTTGAAAAAAAAAAATGCCGAAAATAGTTCTGTCCTGTAGATTACAGGAAAACCTATAAAACGTCTATGGTCTTAAAATAACATGATAAATCTCTCAATATTGTACGTACTTACTTACTTAGTTGGAATTTATGGGTGAACATGTTTTTCAATTACGATGTTAAGTTTGTTCTTGGGATACATTCATCCCAACTACAGAATCCTTCATTGTTTGTGTGTGGTCCACAACGCATCTGGCCAGTTTTTTTTTTTTTTGTAATGTGTATATGAAAAATTAAACTGGGAGAGAGTGAGCACATTAAAAAGGAATTACTCTGTATACAGCGTGCATCTGAAAGGTGTGGTCATATTTAAGGGTGTGGTACAGACCATCATACTGAACCACTTTTTCCGTGGGTCCACCATTGTAATCGCGAACAAATAATCAGCTGTCCCATACAAAACTTCTATACCTACTCGACCCAAATGTATAAACACGCTGTATAAACGTCAAACAACATATACGAATGCCAAAATACGCCACTGCGGTTCTAGTACTCTACGACACATTGGCTCATTAGTCTACATTCGGTTTAACTTTCATTCATATATTCATTCCTACATTCGTTCAAAAAAACTCATCTTGCAAAATTCTCTGTTCGTCCGTAACTATTTAAAATTATTAAAAAAATGTAAAGGATAGTAAACCTACTTGTCTATCAAGAAATCTTTGTTTAATTTATCATAAACACTGCACATACCACACACAAATTACCCCTGCAACCATCATACAAATCTAAATTACGTAATATAGCAGTCAATCAATAATAGCTACTCAATCAGCTAGTGATCCCAGGACAGGGGTAGCCAACCGTCTGATTGCCAATTAGACAGCCTGCCCAGGTGTCTGCAACCTGAGCTCAGAATCCTCTTTGTCCAATGCAATGCTCCATCAGCATTTACTAAACAGCTCCCGGCTACAATCGAAATCTAAAACTAGATAGGTTTCTGTTTTTTTTTCATCCCTAAGTACCTAGCCACCATTACAAAGAATGAAAGAATTCAATTTACCGAGGACTAGCTTATGCCCGCGATTTTGTTCGCATGGAAGTCGTACGATACACAATATACTAAAATAACAGGCACATTTTTATGAAACATCCTCGGCCCTTGACCCACCGCGTCGCCCACCCATGCTGTTACTCCGTTTTCGCTTAGCGTTCTTTCTAACATTTTTTTTTCTTTTTGCTTGACTCCTAAGGGACGTAGCTTATGTTGAATAGTCTATAATCTTCCTCAAGAACTAAGCTATGAAATGCAAAAATATTTTTTTAAATACAAGCAGGTGGTAGTTCCAGAGATTAGTGTGTTCAAACAAAAAAAGAAAAACGATTAGTGCGTGTCGGACCGTGTGTAGTTGGGATGAATTTATCCCAAAAACCAACTTAACATTGTAGTTGAAAAACATGTTCTCAAATACATCGACAAGTCAATTCTCCAACTGCAAATGTATAAGTTTGTAAACAATTATAAAATAAATGTGAGAAAACTCCTAATTACCAATTTTCGGACTTTTTCCTTTATTTGTGCTGTAAGACCTTATTTCTTGCCGAACATGATTCTAGATCAACGGGAAGTACCCTATAGGTTTTGTTTTATTGTCGAGTATCAGTAATATGTCGCATAAATGGCCGTATTATTTATTGCGTTGATTTAGAAGCTTGATTTTTAGAGCTCCAAGGGACCGTAGACTTATTTATTAATATTTGATATTAATTTCAACTCGTTGGGTCTTGATAGACTGACAGACAAGACAGACAGACGGACAACGAAGTTAACGGAACCGTTATAGGAATAAGGGTTCCGTTTTTCCTTTTGAGGTACGGGACCTTATATTGGCATACCTAGATTAAGACAAAACTCGAACTCAGCAAAAAGAATCCCTATTCGAAATGTATATAAACAAACAGATCTTCATAATTTGTTTTTAAGTCTAGACATGTAAAAACGATTTGTAAACTTCATGTGAAATTAGGAACAATTTTCAGCGTAGCTTTAAATGGATTTGTGAAAGTTAGAATAATATTCTGCTGAATGATAAATATCTCGTTTAGAGGAATAAATTAATATTACAATTTAAATGGAGATAAGGTAAGGTAGGTATTAAATTATCCTGAGAACATCAAAGGTATTAAAACTAGCTTTAGTGCTTGTCTCTTAGGTTGTCAAAGTACTATTAAAGAGGAAAACCATATTGATTTTAGGGAGGAAAACTCATAAATATACTTAGTTATGAACGAAGCCATTTACATCTTATATAGAAAAAAGTTTAGGAGGCGCAGTTCGAGTACGCACCGTTTGTTTCAAGCAAACATATTATTGAAATTTTACTACGGTTTCCGATACTGCCGTAGCCATTGTGTTTGCTCAACACTAGACTTAGTAGGCTCATCACATTCCTTATAAAGTAAGCTTTCACCGATTATAATATTTTTCATTTCTCAGCAGATTTACGGCTATTATTTGGCTATTGTCAAATTCGTATTAATTTTTAACCCAATTTTGGCCAATATTTCTGTTGTTTCTCTTTAGGTCCTGGTAGTGCTTTGTTATGACTTCACAAAAACATCAGAATAATTGATATAACTAAACACGTTTTTGTGCTATCCTAATTGATATTTCGGCACATAGAGAAAAGTAGAGGGTCGCGCGTATTCGCATGTACTCGCAGTGTGACGTCATAGGCAAATTATATCCGGACCATTATTCTAGCATCAAAAGACTCGTAGTTATTAGCGGTTGAAATCTTACATGTTTTTGTCGATCAGGAATATTGAAGTTACCACCAGTACCTACACCGAGTGAAAAGACGTTTTCTCGTCAGCATGAAAATGAAATGCTGTTCGTTGGTAAGCGCATCACTTGAGAACGGCTGGACCAATTTGGCTATTTTTTGTATTATAATATTCGTAATAGTCCGAATTAAGTTAATTAGGAATGAAAAATTGGAACTGGACAACGTCTGTCGAATCAGTTTAAATCAAAATCAGTGACTCTGCGAAACTATTATGCAAAATTTAGCCCCAAAATATTATTAATTCCCCTCATATTGCTCCACCTATCTCCGTACATACGTACTTCCTAAGCCTTTGTTCGATAAGATTTCGGGCAATTATCTTAATCGGATTACGTTCATTGGGTACAGTGACGTCACTAGGCAACAACCACTAAAGTAATCCCGCTGTATTTAATTGCCCCCATTTCAAGGTATGCCCCAATAAATGTGGAGGTAGTATGTTATTATTGACCCAGAAGGGAAATTCGGTGACGCGTCTCGGGTTCTCGGTTTAGTGATGTCATGTTTCAACTTTGAGAGAATGATTCATAGTGAACAGTTTTTCTTATAAGAATTTACTTACATTTTGCTTTTCTGTGTATTTTTAACAAAATACTTTTATGTGGAGAATCTTAATGTGCCGTGGGACTAACATGAAATTATAGCGATGTGTGCTAACAAAAAAAATCTTGTAGCATCACCTTTGTACGTATTTTTCCGTTCTTTTCTTCTTGTCTCTTTATACAGGACATTTTTTAAGCAGTGCGCATATTCACAGGGTGTTCTACTCATGAATATGAACTACTTTCACTATTGGGGCAAACCCTGAAATCAAGAAAAAAATCAGCTGTTTCATATAAAAGTTCAATACCTACTCGACCAAAATATATTCAATGAAACAGCGGATTTTTTTCCTGATTTCAGGGTTGGTCCCATAGTGAAAGTTGTTCATATTCATGGGTAGAACAATCTGTGAAAATTTGCGCACTGCTTAAAAAATTGTCCTGTATGTATGTACATAACGTGTGGTTAAAAAAATTTGTTCCTCTTGTTGACAGCTATGCGGACAATTTTTTTATGCCTTATCACTCTTTTTTTTATACAACGTGTCCGGTAATTAACGAATAACTTTGAAATAGCATATAATAGGTTGGGGAAAAAGTTTCTTCGCATTTTTTAAGAAAATTCAAAACATTTTTTAATATAGTTTATTTACATTTAACTAAAGTATGTAGGTACCATTTTGTTCGATAACTTTTTGCCATCTTGTAGGTAGGGACATGATCCCATTGCTATAGAAATTTTGGGACTTCTGGTCAAAATACCGCGACAAGTGGTTTTGGCAGTCCTCTCGTGATGTTAACCTGACACTGCCTAAAGAATTCTGAAGAGACCGAAACAGGTAGAAATCTGAAGGTGCAAGGTCAGGACTATACGGCGGATGCATTAACACCTCCCAGCCAAACTCTCTTAATTTTTGCTGAGTGGCTAAAGATGTGTGAGGTCTAGCGTTATCATGATGAAAAACCACACCCCTTCTGTTGATTAATTCCGGCCGCTTTCTCTCAACTTCTTGCTTTAATCTCATCAGTTGTTCGCAGTAGAGTTCAGAATCGATGGTACTGCCTGGTGGTAACAGCTCATAATGAATAATGCCCTTCCAATCCCACCACACACACAGCATCACCTTGTTGCGAGTTAACCCGGGTTTCGCCACAGTCTGTGAAGCCTGACCGGCCTTTGACCACGACCTTTTTCGCACGTTCTTGTCATACGTGATCCACTTTTCATCACCAGTTATCAGCTTCTTCAAAAATGGTTCGGTTTCATTACGTCGTAATAAAGAATCACAAATGAGTACACGGTTCATTAGGTTTCTTTCAGTGAGCTCGTGAGGTACCCAAATGCCGAGCTTTTTTGTGTACCCAGTTTTTTTCAAATGCGCCAAAACTGTTTTGTGGTCAATTTCCAGTTCTTCAGCTACGTCGTAACTACTGATATGCCGATCTTGCTCCACTTTTTCAAAAATGGCATCCATTTTATCCGTAATAGGGGCGACCAGAGCGACGTGCATCTTTGACATCAAAATTTCCGGATTTGAAACGCTTAAACCAAATTTGTGCTACTCTCACAGACACTACACTAGGTCCATAAACATCGCAATTTTTTTTCGCGGCTTGCGTTGCATTTTTACCTTTTTTGTAGTAAAATTTTAAAATGTATCGAATTTCTTCATTAGATTCACTCATCTTGACGGTACGAAAAACAAATGAAAATCACACATTTTCCTAATTTGAATTTGGAATTATGTTCCTTAAAATTTAAACTTTCAATGATACCAAAACCAGCCAGATACAAATAGTATAGCCAAAGAGATTTTATTACAAGTTCATACATACTATAATGCGAAAAGACTTTTTCCCCAACCTAATATTATGGCCGTTCTAAAAAAATACAATAATTATATCCCAAGTAGATATTTACAGATTATTAGATATTATTTTGAGTATGTTAGAATATATTATAAGGAGGAGCTCGTGGCTAAGTAACAACAGCCGCACGGGTCGATCCATCTGGTTAAGCTACGCTTCCCGGGGTTGATCTGTGGATGGGTGACCATCTTTTCATACCGAGATTCCTCCGTGCCTCGGAAAGCACGTTAGGCAGTTGGTCCCGGCTGTCATTCGTGGATCTTTGACAGTCGTTACGGGTCGTCAGAAGCCCGAAAGTCTGACAACCAGTCTTACCAAGGGGTATCGTATTACCCTGTAACTGGGTTGTGGAGGTCAGATAGGCAGTCGCTCCATGTGAAATACTGGTATTCAGCTGCATCCGGTTAGACTGGAAGCCGACCCCAATATAGTTGGGAAAAAGCCAGGCAGATTTTGATGTTAGAATATATTATGTAAATAAGATATTCCGAAATAATATTTAAAAATAATAGCTAAATAAATAAAACAGAAGTCACGGTACACTAAAACTGTCTGTCATAGAGGTCATTTCTTTTATCAGCACGACCGTATAAATGAAATTATCATTTGCAAAGTTGCATTCACAAAAAATCCTCAGCTTTTAAAATTGTGGAAAATATAATTTACCAATAAAATTTTCTGAATATCTTTTACTCCACGAAAAAACCGATATCTTTTAAACCCTGTCTATTTAATTACCTGACTTGAACGTAACCTTTTAAAAGGGCACAGGTCATAGAGTTGTTGGCATGTCGTTGACATCCAAGCGAATGCCATGAGCTTATCCAGATCGTATGTTTTCAATATGCGAAATAATCCTTTGATCAGTGCTAGAATATGTTTGTTATTGTCCTTGAAGAAATTGAGGTAAAGATTCGTAGATAATGCCAGGTTATTTTGGATATGCTCTCGAAATACGCGTTTGTGATTCTGGCTTTATGATTTATGAAAGGTACAGGTTATTCAGAATGCTTGTATCACTAATACAATTCAATGTACTACAATTTCAATTTGTGAAAAATACATTTCACACATTTTAATGAATATCGAAAGAAGTATTGAAACGCCTAAAAATATTTGCTGATTTTGTTTTTGACTAATTTAATACCTAGTGAAAAATTTAAATACATTATCATAAAAAATCTCAAACGAAAATACTACTTTGACAACTGACAGTATCAATGAGTTCTTTATTCAACTCTTCAAAAGCAGCTCCGAGATCGTTATCAGAAATTCACAAAACTTACTGATATGTTGACAACACAAAGACTATTCGGGTCATTCAGGCGCACAACATGGACGAACGACCCCGATGTACCCCGAATTACCCCGAACGCAACAGATGAAGCCTATATTGATAAAATGACAAAACCAAACGCGTAAAGACTTAACCCTCGGCTCGCGAGCGCAGAATTAGACACGGTTCATTGGTTTCTCAAGAGGTGATGGAACTGATTGGCCGGCTCTGCTTAACAATACACCCTGTAGACGTCGAACAAGATTATAACCTCGAGATTCTTTACCGAAAATTGCACCTTAACGTAAGATTTATAAAGTAGATTTTCATTTGGTGTGGGGTGAGCGTGGTATTTGGACTATTGACGAAGAATCGTCGCATCTGCTTAGCCGGATTTTATGTTTCATTGATTGGCATTGTTAAGCCCACGCAACAGTAATACGACCCTCTCGAATGTTTATCAGAAGATTTTGGGTAAATAGACACAATTATTTGATAAGACTCGTTTTTTGACAAGGGTTGGGTTGAAGTACCTCTTGTGATGTACTTTAAAAGTAAAAGAAGTATTGTCGTATCCAATGTTCAATATACGTAGGTACTGTGTTTCATTTGTTATTCAATGGCTTAGCATGCCTTGCTTGTTATGTAAAAAACAAACTCAAACACAATACATAAACTATTAATTAATTAATTAAAAAAACAAACAAACTTTTTTAATATTTGTTTTATTTCAATCGTTTTAGTTTTATTAGTGTTATACATATGTATATGAAATATATATATATATATATATGGAATTGGCTCATTATTAAAAAAATATATATACATAAATATATATACCTAGTCTTGCCATAAATATTGTCACGAAGAAATTTTTTTTTATTGCAAATATTACTTATTACTTTTACAGTGTGTTAGTTCAATACATAAATATAAAACAATTTAAAATATAAAAAGCTTATTCGAAGTGGTCTCCATTGGCTGCAATATACAGTCCTTTAAACGTTGAGGCCAGTTATCAATAGAAGCACGCACTCTTTCTTGCCAATCGTATGGATTGTTTTAGGGACTCCAAATTATCATGGCGTTTAGAGCAAGCCGTACTCTCTAAAACGTATGGATTGTTTTAGGGACTCCAAATTATCATGGCGTTTAGAGCTATCCGTACTCTCTAAAACTAACCATAAATCATAATCCAGCGGATTAAGATCGGGACTAGACGACGGCCAGTCTTCAGCTCTGATGAAGTCCGAAACGTTCACTTCCAACCAAGACTGCGTGGATCGAGCTTTATGACCCGGCGCCGAGTCTTGTTGGAAGGACCATACTTGGTTATTGAACATGGTGTTGTTAAGGGGCTTAACTACCTTCTCAAGAATGGTATCTTGATACACTTGTGCCGATGTTTTGATACCCTTTTCACAAAAATACGGCTCAGTCACTCCTTCATAGCTAACACCCCACCAAACCGTCACTGAAGTCGGATAATGCCCACGTTGCACTCTGTCGACTAATTGGGAAGCTTCCTTAGAGCTTTGAGCATAAATACAGTCATTTTGTTTGTTAAAATATTGCTCAATTGTAAAGAATTTCTCATCCGTAAACAAAATTTTTCAGTGACCTCCCTTTGCGTACCGCTTCAGTAGTTGTTTCGATTTTACCACCCTATTCTTTTTTAAATTATCAGTGGTTCTGGGTGCTATCTTCATCTCCCGAGATACAATCTTTTGCTTTCGGACAGGATTTCTTCGAATTCTTTCCCTTACTGCTTTGACCACCTTTTTCGTACGAACACTACGTGGACGGCCAGATCTTTTTCTGTCACAAACAGAGGAGGTCTCATTGTACCTATTAATAGCCCGGTACACAAACATTTGACTAATACCAAGCGTATGGAGAGTTTCAAAAATTGCATTTGGCTCCATACCAACTTTGTGTAATGCAATCACAGCGATTCGGTTCTTTTTATCACCCCACTCCATTTTAATATCGCAAAATATTGTACAATGTATTGGCGCCAAAATTAGAAAACTCAATGAACAATCGTATAAAAATGACAGATTCCAAATTCAAATGTAATATCTTTCTTATTTTTAATTGTAACAGTATTTATGGCCAGACTGTGTATATTTATTTATTTAAAAATGTATTCACTTTATTTTAAAAAAAACTTTCCCATCTTTTTTTTGTATTTTCAAATACAATATATAAAATATTATGTAGCCTATGTCGCTCCCACAACGAATCTAACGACACCCCATACGTTAAATCCATCAAGTCGTTTGGGCTACAGAGCGTGCTAAAGAAATAGACATACCTACATACATACACTCGAAAAAATTACCCTCTATCTGGGGCAGTCTTGTAAAAAAGTTTTGAACATAAAATTCGTTTCGCCAGTCCCAGGAGCAAGCCTATTGCCACCAACCGGGCACAAGGCATTTTTTTATATTTTGACCTTTTAACAAAGTTTCTCCGTGAGTAAAACACAAATTAATTATCATGTGTAAACCAACTTAATTTAAACTCTAAATTCATGAAAGACACTAATAAAATCCAAAGCGAAAGTTTCGGCCAAAGCTCGCAAGCAGACAGAGTGATTTGACATTCGATGGACATTCGCTGTCCGCTGCAGCTTCTTATTCCCCTCCGACCTCCCTATTATTTATGTATGCCTGGTACATATCACGTTGTATTTACGTACAGTTGCAGTGGTTGGTTTGTAATTAATTTATGGTTTATTTATGGTTTTCGGTGTTATATGATACTACTCGTAAGTTTTATTAATAGTCATAGTTTTACGGTAAAATATACTGCGTTTTGTTTAACTAAATACACACATCAAAAAAGTCTGAGCAACATGTAGGTACGGCTTTGAATTTATGAACGATTTTTACTATTGTTAAATATTTATATTTCTTTTATAAATAAGCATTTTTTATGCATTAGTGACTAAAGCAACAAAATCCTTCTTTTAATCCTAATGTGTAGATATATACCTAGTACTCGTAGTAATTTAAGCGGGTGAAGTCGCTTTCGGCTACGGCTATTTTTTTAAGCTACGGTTTCCAAGAAGAATGGTGGCCGCCACATAACGGAAGCAGTGACGGCTATCATGAAAATGATGGCACCGGGGTTTGCTTAAGTGTTTTTTCACGTAAAACACGCGGGCGCGGCGGTCTTGGCGAGTTCGTGTTCACATTGGCCGCCAGGCGTTTGCGCTGGTGTGGAAGTTAAAACTGGTTGGCGCGTGAATCGCGCGCTCCTTCGCTAGTTCAACGTGAACACACACAACTCAACACGTTTGATATAGCCGCGAGCACGCCGCACGCGCCAGCCGCTAGCTTGCCCGCTACTTCCACATCACCTGCGTTTTGTACGTGAACACTCGCATATTATGCTATACCTACAGGGTTATTGGTAAAACACCAACAACCTCTTAAGGGGTATTGTACTCATCATTATGAACAACTTTTACTATGGGACCAAACCTGAAATCGCAAATAAAATTCAGCTGTTCAGTACATTAATGTTCGCATAATTCTTCAAAGTGTACTGAGCAGCTGATTTTTTTTGCGATTTTAGATTTGGTCCCATAGTAAAAATTGTTCATAATGAAGAGTACAATGACCCCTTAAGAGGTTGTTGGTGTTTTACCAATAACCCTGTATGTTTGATATTTCGTGAGCGCGCCTGCCACCGCACCCGCGAGTTACGAGGAATAAGCACTTACGGACAAGATGTCAAAAAACGCTCTCAAGGAAAACACACAAACTTGCTTTCATAAATAACATTTCAGTGACGTGTTTCGTCGGTAAATTGCAGACACTAAGTATGTGGCGGCTACCGCTAGGAAACCGTTGTTTTAGTGAAAAATACGACGGACAAATAAAATAATTAAAGCAGTGTTATGTACTCGTAAGTACATAAAAAAGTAGAATCAAATGAAGCAAAAAAAAAAGTATTGAATAATATAACATATCATCGCGCCTGTATTTCTCGACGGGTTAGGCAGAGGTGCACCTATATGTTACCATCCATATGTTGCCAGTTATGTTTAAGTCTTTTAAAAAAAAAGTAAACAAAAAGTACCGAATAATTACGTACTTACCAACCTACTCATAATAAACAAGACTAATAAAATGCCGGAGTACGATAACGAACAATAATAACTTCCACAATAGTAACACAGTAACATCATGCTTAGTATTGCATGATACGACAATATGTGTACAATCGTGCGGAAAAACATAACAACAATGTCCTTTCTCCTGTATTTAATAGACGCAGAAATAATGCACAATGCGCTTATTATATCGTCT
The DNA here is from genome assembly GCA_948252095.1 of Dicycla oo. Taxonomy (NCBI): domain Eukaryota; kingdom Metazoa; phylum Arthropoda; class Insecta; order Lepidoptera; family Noctuidae; genus Dicycla; species Dicycla oo. Next base: position 11,755,257 of record OX411713.1, on the reverse strand, counting down.
AATAAGGGGAATTATTATTGTACGTACGGTCCTACGTATTTTGTGTATGACTGTACTTGTGTGTGTGATGAGAAATTGGATACTTAAAGGGGAGTGAAACTGGTCGAAAGATTAATAAGTATACTGACCAGTTATTTTGTACTCAAAACTGACATCTAAATAATGGAAAGAAAGAATTATAAAAGATTAAAGTTGAGTTGAATGTACTAATTTGAATAAAGTTTTCCTATACAGTGGACACAAATAATAAATACTCACTCGAGGAACATTACTCGACTCGATTGCCACAGAAGGCAACTCGGTAAAAATACAAGTTTTAAGCAGTCAAATCGACAATCTCGTTGAGCTATAGGTACACCATGACTGTGTGTTCAAGAAAGGACGAAATAAATAACATGTTATTATTAGATTTAATCAGCAGTTTTTTTTGTAAACCAAATGGAGCCAGGGTGAAGTGATGTGAGTGTGGGACTCATATCACTTCACTCTGGCTCCATTTTCACCTTACTAGATATAGACAAAATTTTAAATAGATATACAATGACTGCAGCTCTCTCGAATACATCTCTTAGTTTATAAGTATAGTTCACAAGATGATTTCACGAGAAAAGCTCTGCAGTGTCTGAGTAACTGCCTGAGGGGCAATTCCCGTATTTTTAACACTTTGAGGGACACTAAACGCACATAGGGGTTATAACAGTGATATTATACAGGATTTTATACTACATGTGAAAACTTGTAATTGGCCATATTTTGTTTAAACTATTATTTACTGTATCTGTTTAGCTGTAAGTTTTCCTAAAAGAAATAAAATAAATTAAATTGAATTCATGGGAATCCTCTTAAGGAGTCATAGTAATCATCATTATGAACAACTAATCAGCTGTTCCAGCGAAAATAATCTGCTGTTCGCTACGTTTATGTTCACGTAACTCCTCAAAATGTAGGGAACAGCTGATTTTTTGTTTGGTCCAATAGTAAAAGTTGTTCATAATGATGAGATGATGATGGTGTACAGTAAAAAATAATTATGAGTATATTATAAAAAAGAGGCAGAAATGTTTCTAGCGCGGGCGTCGTCGTGAGGACTCGAAAACGTCCTAATTGGGACGTTTTGTCTTTAGTCCGCAAGTCAAGAAGGCCAACGAGCTAAACGCTGTGTAGTCACTTGTCACGACCAGATTTTAAACGTCGGCGTCGGTTACTATGATCGTATCATATCTTGTGTATGTACATACAATATCATTCCATTATAACAATAAAACTTAAATTGTGCCTCGTTCAGTGTCCTTGAATGCGTTAAGCACAGTCGCATTTTAATCTCAATCTGTCAAAAATACCTCTAATACAATTACATTATTGACAAGTGTTTGACATTGATTGTCGCTAATATGAGATTGCGACTAGATGTTAAACGGTTAAAGGCTCCCGTAGACAGGCGCAACGCGACAGCGCGACTCGACTGTAATAAAATAATTTCTATAAAAACTTCATAAAAATTCATCTACCAGAATCGCGTCGCATCGTCTCGCATCGCGCCTGTTTGCGGAAGCGTTTAGAATACAGGAATTTGCTTTCTAGTATTTTATCAAAGAACCTATTTGAAAGCGACTCACGACACAAAAAATCACTATCGTTGTTCAAAAACCACCAACCACTCTCCGCTAATTCAATGACGCTCCCATTTCAGACTATCAAAAGACTAATAGCTTCCTTTCAAAGCCAATTTGGTCCAAAATCATATACGAACGGTGTACAAACTAAGCTAATTACCCCGTAATAATGGACAAACGTTATTGACGACCAGCCATGGGCATTAATTGTGTACAAAGTTACCTTTGTTGTAGCAAGCAATATAATTATGGGTAATAAGCCTCGTAGCCCGGTAGACGAGGCCTCTAATGCACACCTTGTCTAAATTTGGCAGATGGGCTATTTGCTATCGTAGTGTCAGCATAATTATTATGTGGACGTATTACAGAATGGACGCAATGCGAGAAAAGGCTAAGTAGTTATTTAATTCTTTGCACTTTTGTAGCTGGTTGTACATTTTGCCGCCAATTTATGAAATAAAGGTTATCTAATCTTGCAAGTTAAATTTGATCAACTTCCGGTTTCCCATTGAGCTCAAATTTTACATGCATATGTAAATCGGATGACAATGCAATATTATAATGACATGGAGCTGATCTGATGATGGAGCCGGAAGGTGGTCATGGGAACTCACTAATAAAACGACGCAACCCTATCGAGTTTGGGCTCTTTTGTTTTGTCTTGACAAGGACTCTATCCTAGATGATATCCAGGTTAATAAAAGCTTGTTAAAAAAAAATTCACTTCTTTCAATTGGTTTAAAAATACTTTTTTTATGAAAACTATGCGTTTTTTTCTTTGTTATGTTTGTCGAAGACTAGTTCGTAGCGTGGAAGTGAAGTAATAATATATTATAACATCATATATTATGGCATTTGGCCGAACCGACCAAATCAGCTTTCTTTCAGTAAAAAATTGTTTATAATCGGATCAGTACTTCCAGAAAAAAAACATACAATATTACCTCTTTATTATAAGTATTAGTTTTGATTAGTTTAGATTTAGATAAAACTTCCATGGCAATTATTCCATGATTTCTAGCCAACTAACTCCATATTTTTCTCTACATTTAAGCCATCTACTATAATCTAATAATCCTATACTTTTTTCAAAATTTCATAAATCTCATTTCTAATGCGTTAAATTATACTTTGAGAGTTGCTCGTCAGTTGCGCAACTGTAGCTCCCACGTAATACCGCCACCACCAAATGGTATGGTGTTTACCAAACACAATTATTGCCCGCGTCCATTTTGCAATATGAGATTTAAGGCTCAAATTAAGTGAATTAGAAACTGGAGAGAGGCCCTTTGCTCTCTGATAGGCAGATTAGATTCCAGTACCGACTTCCAAACCATTTGCAAGTAATTCGAGTGGGAGTTGGTTACTGGTTAGCGATAATTCGATCGACGTGGTCGACGTAGGGAGACTAAAAGGTAATTATTCAAAAACATACAATGGAGTGGCTATTTTGTAGAACTATGTGCTATTATGGATATTGAAGTATTGGATTCTATTACATTGAATTAGGATTTTAATAAACAACATCTAAGTTCGTCTAGTTGTACTCGTACCTACTTGTCTTTTTACATGCACGTGTTTCTGTGACAATAAAATACTTTTTCTTTCTTTCTTCAACTCGTCTTCTTTTAGTAGGTACCTACGGATAATATTCCATCCAATGAGATATCGCAGACTTGCTAACAAATTGATGATGATACAAAACTTTTTTGTCCTTCATATAGATTATTAAAAAACATTGGACACGTATTTTTCTTTTCTTACGTAATCAAAATATTACGGCGATACGTAGGACCTCACGCCTTGCTAGATTTTATACTGAATTGTGACATAGCGTGCGTTTTACCTAAGTATTTTTTTATTATTACGATAAAGCAAAAAATACGTGTCTAATATTTTTTATTATCTGACTGGTGGACTAAATAGAATTTGTTTTTTTTTTCATGCAGGCATCATCCCTATTCAAACCTTACAAAAAAAAGACTAGGCTACAAAATTAATGCCAATGCGATAATTGGAATTCTACAGTGGCTTGTATCTCTACTCAAACATGAAAACCCCTAATTTCCCCGAAATTAGAAACAAGATTTTAGATTAGGGGTCCAAAATCTCAAGTATAAATGACAATAGGCCAAATCAACTATTAACTAGCCATTTATGTACGAACAATTTAGGATGTACTCGGTCAGTTGGCGAGTGAAACTGTGGGGCGTAACAATAGTGTCCCCAACAGATCCCGGGGACGATTTAAACAAGGGTTTTTGCCCCAATTACTTACGGATGCGTAATTATTTCCACCAAGAAATATAATACATGGAGAGATGAATTTTGGGTGGGATAGATGTGGAAATAACTTTTTGGTATTTGTTCGGAATTTGTTACTTATTAATTTTGGATTTTCAGTAAAAATCTCGCTTTTATAAGGTTTATGGCAATTTTTGTCAAACATTTTCAAAATGAAATCGAATACTTTTACATACTTTGGTACTATGCTTTCCAGTCAATGATAATAGTCCAAGATCCCAGGGCCGTCAGACCTTACTTATTTTCTGATTAACAAAATGTATCGGATAGAGTAGTGTTAGTAGGTATGTACTTTGAACGTTCGCATACTTGTTAGCTTGGGTCGACGGCCAATTTTCAGGTATCAGGTATTAAAGTTACGTAAAAATAGACTGTTGATTTTATGTATGTTTTACAGAATATTGTTAATAATAATTAATAATAAATACTGTCAAACCCTTCCTCCTAGCAGTTTTTTTCAGCCAGACGCTTTAAAGTTTGCAAAAAATGATGTCATCTTACTCATAGTTTGAGTCTTAATTGTTATTTGGAAGTTTGTCCGCTACGATTGGCCTGGCTGCTTACAAAATAGTATTGAAATAGTTCCCAGAGTATCATTATACAGGGTGTAAGGGACAGCCCTCCACAAACTAACAGGGTGCATTCAGCTCCTTATTTTGAATCATATTCCACTGGAAAATTTCTCAGAAAAAAAATTATCTGTACTCCATTTATGTAAATAAAATAGCTACAATAAAAAAAAACAGCAATGGATGTTGAACTACTCTAACGAACGACGCGTGACATCAGCTGTTCCCTTTCTGCGTAGCTACAGAGTTCACCGAACTCACCGCATACCTATTACCTACCCCTCCCAACCAGTAACTGATGCTCCGATTTGTGCATAAAAACACAAACAAATCACGTTTATTGGATTCTCATAACGTTCCTGAAATAATTTCATGTACCGGGCATCTTAGTATGATATACTGAATTTACCCCATCAGTCTGCGGAGGGCTGTCCCTTACACCCTGTATAAAAATTAAGACTCAAACTTTAAGTAAGTTGACGTCATTTTTTGCGATCTTTAAAGTGTCTGGCGGTAAAAAAACCGCCGACGGCAAGCGTCTAACAGTATTGATTATTAATTATTTACAATATTCTGTAAAAAATATACATACAAATCAGCAGTCAGACTTTAAGTCTAAAAGTGAGTAATATTTTTACGTATCGTTAGTACCTGATACCTGAAAATTGGCCTCGTTCAAAGTACAGACGCCAGCAGGTCAAGCTACCCGAAACTGTCACATTTTCCCAATCAACCTTGAACCTAATGCTTTAGCGATAAAGTTTAAAAATCTATTAAAGAAATTTGACAGATTGTAGTAGCTTGATGTGCTGGCGTCTGTACATAGTAACACTACTCTATCCCATACATTTTTTAATCAGAAAATAAGTAAGGTCTGGCGGCCCTGGGATCTTGCTCTATAATAATGTCCTTCATGTTCATTACTGCTCGTTAAAAAAAACAAATGCACATAACCAACAAAATTCAAAACCCACTTCACAGCTCCCGATCAGCTCAATCTAAACGCGCCGCTAACCAGGTATTAAAACCCCATAATCAACTCCATCTGAAAGTTAAACCACCGATAGAGATTGCCTCTTCATAACTTCGCGTTCCATAACTACGCTGGTAAACATTAATCAGTGGTTTAATAGATCCTTTACCGCTTGGAAAACTCGTGCTTTTCACAAATGCTTCCAATCAGCCAGTGGCGTTTCATTCCCAACAATGGCGTCGGATAAAATGCGAAATAAGATCCTTAATGAAAACTATCGTCTGTTGAAACTACCCTCGTATTAATCTATTATCGTTAAATCGGCTGCAGACGCTATTAACAGTTTAACGATATAATTTTAACTGTAGTTTAGAGCTATTTGGAGATCTTTTTTAATCTCGTGATTTAGTTCGTGTAATTACTTTTTCGGATTAACGTTACTAATTTATTTGGGTTTTGGTATTTGGTTTTTGTGGCTGGTAATACCTACATTTTATTTATATTATTACTGGACTGTTTCTGCTAAATTGTACCTATTATTTTTTTAAGCAGAAGCAGTAGGCACCTTCATCAACCGTGATGCATTTAAAATAATAGATGGGGTGGGTACGAACACCTCGGTCATCTACCTAGCTTTTTCCCAACAACGTTGGGGTCATCTTCCAGTCTAACCGGATGCAGCTGAATACCAGTATTTTACATGGAGCGACTGCCTATCTGATCTCCACAACCCAGTTACTGGGTAATACGATACCACTTGGTAAGACTGGTTGTCAGACTTTAAGGCTTCTGACGACCCGTAACGACTGTCAAAGATCCACGAATGACAGCCGGGACCAAACGGCTTAACGTGCTTTCCGAGGCACGGAGAGGTCTTAGTATCTAAATGTGGTCACCCATTCACGGATCGATCAACCCGTGCGGCTGTTATTACTTAGCCACAGGCGCCCCTAACATCTTGCAGCTTGTGTTTCTTTATTTATTTATTTTTTCTTAAATTTTTGTATGTTCGCTTAGACATATGTAACTAGCTAGGACATAGGTACTAGCTTCTGCCCACGACTTCATTCGCGTGGAAGTTGTAGTAGCTTTCTATAGGTGAAAGAATTTTTTAAATCGGTCAAGTAGTTTTTGTGTTTATCCATTACAAACAAACATTTTAAAAAATATCTCTTTATAACATTAGTTTAGAGATAGGTTTGAAAAAATTCTAACAAACTTTTCTGAAGTCCACACTTCCACGGAAGTTATGCCCAGGTTCCCTCAGAAGGAGTACAAAATGATTAATAGAGTATTATTTATAGTTTAAAGACTAAAATGGCATTATTTCTAATTTTTACAGCCACACTCGCGAAATATCGCGTTCTGAAGCTGTAGGTACAGTATATTCTTCTTTCCGTCAGAATTTTCTGTCGCAGTAAGATGGTTGTAGCTGTGATATAGTTATGTCCCTAGGGATATAGCTATCTACCGTAATATAGTTACCTATATGAAAGCGGTTCATAACTATCTTACTAGGAATATAACATAATACGAGCATGATCTAGTAATATAATTATTAGGTACCTACTTCGACCAAATAGCTTAGGTTAGAAGTTTGTCCAATTACGCGCGAGCCGAGCGAGCAAACAAAGCGTACTGTGCCACGGCAGCGGCCGGCGAGCGCTACGTCGAAATTGGTGGCAGTAACAAAATTAGGTCACTCCGACTATTTTCATATCACTATATTACGGTAGTTAGCTATATCCCTAGGGATATAACTATTTCACGGCTACAACAATCTTACTGCGACAGCTACACGCCAGAGGGGTTTAATAGAAATTTAATGATACTTAGAAAAACATATTTTGTTTGCCTCACAAATCCCTCCAGTTCTACCTTCTGTTTTATTAAATGAAATCCTAATTGTTAAGAATTTGAGACAATATTAAAGACATTTTGAAAGAAATGTGAACCAGCTTTTCTCTCTCAGCATTATTTTTAACAGGTAATTAAGATTTTTAACCAAGCTGTTCTTTACAGCTGTGTAAAGCGCTTTAAGATTTATTTTGGTATGAGACTTTTACATTTTCATGGGTTTTTCATGTAGGTAGGTATGTACCAAATGTTAAAAAATTTTGGAATGTGATTTATGATTGGTAAAATAAAAAAAATCTCTCTTCTTTACCTTCGTGTTCACGATTTTTTTTTTTTTTGTAAAAATTGAAACATGCAATAATGCTCCCGGTAAAAAACCTGCTCCTAACCTCGATGTAGATACCTAGTTGCAAGTAAGTACTGTTTACTACAGTGGTTTCCTTCTATTTTTTGTCTTAGCCTGCTCTCTCTCGCTCCTGCGCAAAGGCCTCCCTCCACTCCTTTCAACTTACGCGAGCCCGCGCGTACTCCTTCCAGTTTCTCCGAAACCTGTCCCGTTCCTTCCTTATTCCTTCTATTTAATATTTTGATATTTTTTTATAAACAAATATGACCATAATACCACTCAAAAATAACAAAAGCATACCGTATTGTATGATAACATAAAACTTTTCCGAGGCTTTGACGGCTTGCGGCCGGAAATGGAAGGGACAAGGGCAGCCGGATCCGGCCCCCAAGGGTCGACTGTGACAACTAAGCAAAAACAATCTAACAGGCCATATTGAAAGGAAATTAACGTACGTAAATCATGATAGTGGGTATACATGTTGACGATAGCTTACCTTTGTAGGACGTCTTTGTACATTTTTTCCCTGTTGTGTCTTTATTTATCAGATCCTCTAAGGGAATAATACAGAGAAAGCATCTCATATATAATAAGAAAAATGAATCGATGATGAATGGAACGGGTGGGTCCTTTACAAATGATTACACAGATTTTCTCTAAAATCCCAAGTCCACCGAATAAATATTAGCCACCCTTTAATTTACTGAAGGAAGCGAGACACAGATGTTTACAAAAAAATATTATTACAGGAGCGACCAAGCGAAATCCTTTAAGCGCCACTACCTTTGCTTTCGAATAGCAAATGATGCCATCGAGTAAATCTTCAGATCTGAACAAATAATGTCCGCCATACATCTCTGGCTACAACTTAATACACTGGACGGATCAAAGGACCACATACGGAAACGCTGCGAGCTTAGAATAAACCAATTATGAGTGAAATATTAGGGATCAGTCCGCCCCATGAAAGCCTTTGATCACACGTTGCTAACTGCTTATATTTCTTTCCGGCCTCAAGCGAGAAAGGAGAAGCCACCAAAGACCGGTCAAAATAAAGCGAAACTCTTAATAAATTACAGAAATTGGTGGCTACGAGACTAATACCCCCGGAATGGGGAATAAGCCGGTCATAACGTCGGTTAACTGCGCGTGCCGAGTAATCATTTTTGGACAGGATATTTACTTCCGTCTGTTCTCCTGATATACGACTACTGGTCCGTTTATTAAAAGGATCCGTGTTGAGAAAATAGACGCGCTACTGCAAATAAAGAGCACCTAAATCATATTGTATACGTAATGAAGTTGAGCGCGGAAAGTAACCGAAATTCGAGTGTAAATAAATTAAATGCGAACAGTACGATGACGGCCATCGCTCCATTTTCAATTAGAGTGAAAGCTGGGGACGATATGGATATTTTACGAAATGGGAAAATAATCGAATTTCGACTGAATAATGAGAGGACCCTCGGCGTACGTCGATGAATGGCGACCAGGAGAGCCTGCGACACAAAGGGTATTTAACTCGTACTTAGTACTTTTTGTCCGCCACCCCCCGCCGCGCCTGCCCGTTCGGCCCCAACGCGATTATATTGTCGTTATCGCCCTATAACGTATGCAGAATAAAACATGTATTATCTATATTGCCAGCATCCATTTACCCGGTTTCGTTCGCTGCTAATCCTTTGATTTATAATAGACCGTTGAAATATAGCCGCTGGCCGCAATATATTTAAATTATTCCAACAGTCAATTAACGAGATAGCTTTTGCCGCGATGTAGGATGTAGGTCGCGATGTGTTCACTGGGACGTAACAACCAACTGAATTTGTACACAAAGTTATTAAACGCGAATTTGCGGTTGACTAAACCGAATGAAACAATTTTGGGTGTAGGTTATTTAATAAAACCTCGTGTATGCATAAAAGTTGGAGGAATATCGGCGTAACTGCGCCCGTGCTTATTAGTGAAGTCAAACACACCTTTTTAAACTAGGCCCCCCGGGCATTGCGTCGTATATTTGAACAGGCAAATTCCCTACAAACATTCTATTGATACAAATAATTCTCGAGAGGGAGGACTATAATTCACCGGTGGTTTTTGTTGAGTCAACGCGGGCAGAAAAGTTAGTTAACTAACTTTTTCGCGTTTCGTTAAAAAGCGGCGAGGATTAATGCGGGCGTCGGTCGTAATACTTATTTACAATAATCCGACTTGTGGGAGAGCTCCGCATGAATTGTTAGAATAAATTTTGTTTTCAGACGTGTTCTCCACTAGGTCTGGATTACGGTCGCACGATTTATCGATATTTATTTGCCCGAGACTTTTTTCTTAAGTTATTTGTTGGTACGTTAGATACAAGTGCCCACTTGTTTTTACTTTCTTGGGTTTAGTTTTAAGTTTTTTTTTTTTTTTTTCAATTTAAAAACATGTGTCTTTATTTATGAGTTCATGTTTAGTTTTCAATGTAAAGATTTAGATAATTCATTAGGTAATAATATATTTATAAGCAGATTTGTTTAAGAGGCAAGTAATTTAATCAACCATTATGCATTATACCTAAGTATGCAAAAACTACAGATCTTCATTTCTCAACCGAATAAAATCCTAAAAAATAATAGCAGCCTATTATTATCCTACTGCTGGGCAAATGCCTCTTCTCATACTTAGAAGACACGAGCATTGATAACTACGCTTGCTGAAGACAGGTTGGCGATTTCCTTAAATCCTAAATATCGGCCCCTAATTCGAACTATCGACTACGCCAAACTATACCATCACATCACTACAAAGTTACCTACGTATGCAGATCGTAAAACCGCGCTTTAAAAATTAGATACGTGCTCAGTGCTCGGAGCCCTTTTTATAATCCCTAAGAATTCTCCATAATGGTACGTCCGTTCATATGGATATTTGCTTTATCTTTACCTTCCGATCCTCAAATTGGGGGGGCTTAATTAAAGGTCTTCGGAAAATATAGTCCTGATCCCCCGTTTTTGCATTTGGATTCATTGGTGTGCTTATTTTCTGGAGATTCCCGTGTTTATTGTGGTGGTGTTTGCGTATAGGCTTAACACCTGTGTCTTACGTGATAATGGCTATATTCTTCTTTAAAATAAGACCCCCTTTATATGGTTACTCCTTGCGGTGTAACACCCCTTTTATATGCTTACTCCTTGCTGTAGAAACTACTAAAGTACTGTTAAGGTTTCATTCAAAGGGCAGTCTATTTAGACCAGCACCCTAATTGCGTAACCCACTATCAATCGGAATCGGTTTCATTTTGACAGTCTAACAACATTATTTGCGTTATTTACGTTGTCGAGCAGACAAATTTTTCGAACATGTGAAGCAATTGATTAGCAATTTGTTTCAAAATGATTCAGATTTCGATTGATTGTGAGTTATGCAATTAGGGTACAGGCTGGTAATATCATTGACATTCGAACGGTCGCTTTTGAATAACGGCTTTTCTAGCTTTTGTTCTAGGGATATATCAACGGCCCCGGGCCAAGATTGGTGAGTTAGTTTAACAGTTGTATGAAAAATTCTTATAAAATATATTAGAGTACTACGTGAATAGTTTATTATTTAATTAGTCTAGATCCCAAAGGAAGTAAAGGTTCCTCAGGCCTTATAGGTCAATTCGTTTGTGATTTTGTCATGATGTGTTACATACCTTACCTTCGTATACATATACATACAACAAAAGGCCACTTCATCAGAGCTTGCTGCTTCACTCCAAACCTGCCATTATAAAGTCGTCGATGTCTTAAATTGAAAGTCGTTTCACTTTTTATAAACCTACTTCAAAAAAGGAGGTTCTCTATTCGACCCGTATGTATGTTTTTATGTCAACGATTTTTACAAAAACTAATGAACCAATTTTGATGATTCCTCCATTACGTGATCTACATACTTTCAGGAAGGTTTTCGTATATAATACATTAGGTAATTATTCTTATGTACGAAGTTATATGCATAAATGTACTGTATCTCTAGCATTTCTAAGCGGATTTTGATGATTCTTCGTTTCGTTCGTCTTGGGCTTATGTAATTTTATATTTAACTAAAAATGGAAAAAGTAAAACCGGCTTTAGAAACCTAAAAAATGAATAATATAACTTACATAAAAATCTTAACAGCTTCTGAAGTCGGTGTCTCTTTAATTCTTCATTGTACCTTAGCTTGGCACCGACTTCAGAAGCTGTTAAGTTTTTTTTTTTTTTTTATGAAAGTTTTTTTATTCGTTTTAGATACTTATTTGAAGTCGGTTTTCACTTTTTTTAAAGTACATATATTTACCTTCAGAGGCAAAATAAAAATCCTTCAATATACGAAGTTCCACTCGTATAAAGAGACGCGATATCCTATATTACCATATTACGGCCAATCACGAACGGGGTGGATACTATAACATTAGCATACTGTGACGGGAAATCTCATGATTAACATTTTTATTAAACAAGGATTAGCCGTAATCCTTTTTTATTCGACAATTAGCACTGTTATCATGGTGGGCGATGTCGTAAAGAGTTGAAATTGCCACCTATCGCCTAAGCAATTAACTAAATTGCTCTAACGCCAGAGATAACCAACCTTTAATTACACTTTGGTTTTTTTTTTTTACAAATTTCCGTCAACTTTATAAAGTGCTAATTGAGCCTCGGATTTGAGCAGACAAAGTTTATAACTGTAGCACGAAAACAGTGTTTTATAGACTTCAATAATTTCGTGAATAAAAATACGTAGAAGATTCTGCTGTTCCGAACTTTTGTGAAGTTAATTTTGATTTTTGCAAGTAAATTTACTGTTTTTTTGCTTCGGCGTTATATTTTCTTCGTCTTTTAGAATTTTACAGGGGAACTTATTTTTAAAACAGCTTAGGTATGAATAAGATGAAGAAACTTGAATAAATACATGAAAATTAATGTTATTATTTATAAGGCACTCGTGGCTAAGTAATAACAGCAGCACGGGTCGATCGATTAGGTTAAGCTACGATTGCCGCGGTTGGTCCGTGGTTGGGTGACCATCTTTAGCTACCGATACCCCTCCGTGCCTCGGAAAATACGTTAAGCCTTTGGTCCCGACTGTCATTCGTGGATCTTTGACAGTCGTTATGGGTCGTTAGAAGCCCGAAAGTCTGACAACCAGTCTCACCGAGGGGTATCGTATTACTCAGTAACTGGTTTCTGGAGGTCAGATAGACAGTCGTTCCATGTAAAATACTGGTATTCGGCTGCACCCGGTTAGACTGGATGCCAATCCCAACATAGTTGGGAAAAGGCTAGACAGATGATTTTTTTTTATTATTTGAGATGGGTTTACTCTTGACTATAGTCTAGGTCAGAGGTGACAGGAACAAAGTCTACGATGGAGTGAGCTTACCCAGAAGAAGCCTGTTCACTCTAATTTTGAAGAGATTCGGGTTGTATGCGTTCGGGAACACAGACGCCGGTAGTGAGTTCCACTCTTTTGCCGTGATGATGATAATGATTTGGTGTGTATTATCACAGATTAATACAGATGGGACACTCCGCAGTTTAGGTATGAAGCTACAAGTACGCGGCGGGCTCGGCTTGTCGGGCCAATTCAGTGCGGGCTGCCACGCACCGGCCGGCTCGCACGGTCAGTTCGATACTCACTCACACGCCGCGTCATTAAACAAGACAACCCTAACGCGTCAGAAGGGAATGATAGAGAGGCAACTTGTAGGTGAATATAACTGTAGGTAATAAGCGTTGTGCGACCTGAATTGCACTTTATTGTGTCGTAGCAAGAGTCGCTTTTTATTTAAATGATTTTGCGGAGTGTCCCATCTGTATTAATCTGTGGTATTATGCCTAATAAGTTCGTGGCTTTCATTACTTTATTAATATACCATCGCGGACATTTGCGGTGAACCACTTTTCGACCTTATTACTCAGGCGTTGAGGCTGAAAATTGGTTGTTGTTGTAAGGTTGTACCTATTTTTGAGTACCTTCATGAATTAGATATAATAAATTTTATTAAAGAAATCTAAACGAAACCAACGCACGAAAATACTTTTTACTAGTTTTATTAAGATTCACTTGTTACTAAGTTAAAATGGTTTTTTTTTTCAAGCTTGTATTGGGCCCCTTGATCTTTCAAATTGAAAATCCTTTTACCTATTTTATTTTTAACCTTATTGTTCCACTTATGGAACAATAAGGTTAAAGGGTTCCTCCGCATAGCTTTCTTTTGTTCTTTGCCTTCTCCGACCAATCTGCCGTAAACGCATCTGGGGCGTCACGTCAACATTTCTACTTTTCGTTGCTGAGCCAGGGCCTCGGCAATGACACGCCCGCCTTTTGGCACTCACTGCGTGCTCCACACCACAGACATATAAAGAGTAGTATACCAAACATTAATCCATAGTTATATTTAAATAGAAGGACATGATTCTTTATCCTATTTTTTTTGCTAAGCGACAAGTCGTAAATGACATCTCGTTCTGTCACCTGTTGTCACACTGACTCATACATATACAAAATTAGACGCGTAGCCTGTTTATCCCGCGCCGCCATATTGATAAGCAACATTAATTAGTCAGAGACGGATTTGAGAACAAAGACGAAATTTTTTGTTGTATGTAAAATATATACCCCGTCAAGCCGAGAGGGAGAGTGGACTGCGGACAATACTCCCTTAGTCGCCTTTTACAATAGCTACGGGAATAGATGGGTGGTTCTATAACTAAGACTTCATTGATAAGTAATCTACACTTCCAATACCCAGAGAATATCGATTTTCGTGGATATGCAGTAAGTACATCGGTTGTTTCAATATCGTTAGATAATACCGGCAACAGGCCCTAGTCCGGCTCTGTATTGACAACACTCTGTATGTGTGTGCGTAATGGCTACGCAATTTTTATGAATGTTTGGTCTGCTATTCTTTATACGTCTGTGCTCCACACGCTTGCCAAACCTCGACAAATCATCACAAATTCAAACTTGTGGATAGAGCGTTGGCCTCAGCTTGTGTAGACTTGCAAGTGTGTGGATATCGCTGTTTGGATCATCTAATTTATACAAGCGTTTGGATAGGTTTGTAGTATGTGGCAAGTGGCAAACGTGTGGATACACCATTACACATTGGTACAATTCTGTAAAATACTTAACTCTATCCCGATATTGTATGTTGAGTTTGTGTTGCTATCAGTTAAAAATATCTGTAAGCTTTGAAAAACGAATCAATAGCCTGATAAAGTGCCTCAATTATTTATAAGTGTTAATTTAGCTTGGGATAAGTGCATTGTATTAATTTTACTAGGTAGTTGTTGCCCGCAACTTCGTCTGCGATCCAGGATTAAAAGTAGCATATTGCTTCTCCAGGTCATGGCTTACCCATGTGCCAAATTTCATCCAAATCCGTTCAGCCGTTTTAGCGTAAAAGCGTAAAAAACAAACAAACTCACTTTCGCATTTATAATATTAGCTGGGATTGTTCTGGTAAAATAGGATGTTTGAAAATGAAAAATGAAGATCGTACTGTGAAGTTCTGAAGGAAGGTCCTTGATCGATAAATAAGACGCAAGACAAGTTGTAAGTAGATCTCTTTGAGCTCAACTGTCAGTTTCTAGATAACAATTCAATTTATATTGGTATCGCCGGCTCCCGGTCGATCCCGGTCAGCTGAGGGGATAAATTATATTTTATCATAGAAAAACATATTTTTTATATCTAGCTTTTCGGACGTCTGACTACAAACTCAAAGTTTTCATTACAAAGTTTGTCTCATACTTACGTCTCATAATCTACCTCTTAAACCCAAAGAGGTTGTATGTTAAAACACTTCTGGTTGAAGTCTCTACATCAGCTAGCCCTTACTAGATAAAATAGGACTAACGTAGTGTCCAAATTTTTCCATTTGAGACAAACATTGAACTAAACTACCTATACATTACAAGTACATTACCTAACGCCAAGAATAAAATTTACAATATGAGGTATTTCTCTTGATAGAGCAAGCTTAACTCAAGACGAACGAATCGTGAGGACTTGACACTACGCTGTGTCAGTCAAATTAAACATTAAGGTATGCTAATGTGTACTCACATATACTGCGATCGCCCTGTTTAAACCTCGTCAACCAAAATGAACGGAAAGACAATGACAATCCTCCTTTAAGCAAACAATATGATGTGACAATTCACATCAGCCCACAAGGGGTTAAATTAACTAAAACCTCAAACAATAATGGCTTAAACTTCATCGTACTTTATGGAGTCAGAGGAAGGGAAAGTCAGAACTATATAAGATTAATCGCTCCTAACACAAGAACTTACTCAAACGGTAAAAATCTAAAAAAAAGTTACTACTAAACCCCAATTATTCTTAACATAGCATATTATATACCATATTGACTGAACTGTGGGTCCTTAAGAGGGCTTTCGCATTTTGTCACCTTTCTCGCTCATACAATTTTTAAGAATGCTAAATGAAAAGATTTTTTTTTTTTTTTTGAAAAATATAATCATTTGGCGAAGTAGTAAGTAATATTAATTTAATATGTAATTATTAAAAACACATTTCTATTGTGTTATCTAAAAAACTCAGCTCAAAAATTATTATGATCCGTTTTTTGAGATAAGTTAAATAAATATCACAATAAAAATGTGTGTTTTATAATTTATAATTACCTATTAAATTAATATTATTTATTAGTTCGCCAATTGATTATGTTTTTCAAAAAAGCATATTTTCATTTAACATTCTTAAAAATTTGGTCCTGTGTGAGCGAGAGAGGTGACAAAATGCGACAACCCTCGTAATCAGTTATCTGGTTTCCATTGTACAAGCTCTGCTTAGTTTGGGATCGGATGACCGTGTGTGAACAATGTCCCAGGATATATGAATTATTCTATTAATTAATTGTGTCAAACTGGCATACTTTGCTAAGGCTATGGCCCGTTAGGAAAGCTGATCTAGCTTATATTGAGTACATACCTACTTACTTAAGCGAAATTGTTCCTTTTTTAACGAACTTCGAAAAAGGAGGAGGTTTCTCAATTCGACCGTATATATACAGGGTTATTGGTAAAACACCAACAACCTCTAAAGGGGTCATTGTACTCATCATTATGAACAATTTTTACTATGGGACCAAACCTGAAATCGCAAAAAAAAATCAGCTGTTCAGTACATTTTGACGAATTATGCGAACATAAATGACGTACTGAACAGCTGATTTTTTTTTCGCGATTTCAGGATTGGTCTCATAGTAAAAGTTGTTCATAATGATGAGTTCAATGGCCCCTTAAGAGGTGGTTGGTGTTTTTCCAATAACCCTGTATATTTTTCTTGTATGTGTGTTCGCGGATAACTTCATCGTTTATGAACCGATTTTGATGATTCTTTTTTGTTGGAAAGGAGATATCCCAAGGGTGCTCCCAAATAAATTTTATTAGCTATTCTTGGGTAGTTTTGAGTTAGCTTCAATAATGCGTATTTTTCCCACTTACGTAGTTTATGCGGATGATGTTTTAATAACTTCCTATCACTGTTATTTACACGGCAGGTTTCGAATTTTTGTAAGGTGAAAAAACCACAACAAAAACGTGAAAAATAAAAACTTTTTTCAAATCAAAACACTACAAAGTGAAAAATAACTTTAATTTCGGAATCGGTGGCAAAAAAACGAAAATACAAAACCAAAGACACCGACTACCGAAATTAAAATTATTTTTTGCACTTTGTAGTGTTTTGGCTCAAATGATCATCAGAGATAAGCAGCTGTGCTATTCTGTACAAATCTCACCGTGAAAACTTAGGTGAGGTGAGAGTGGAGTGAGCTGTCAATAGTGTCGATCCCTAGCATCAGGTGGAATGACAGCTCACATCAAGCTCACTTCACCTACGTTTTCACGGTGAGATTTTTACAGAATAGACCGGCTGTACCTATTTTGGAACCAAACCTAACTTTACTAATAGAAAATTAAGACGCCTTACGTACTTCATAACAACTTATCCATTACAATGTAAACCAACACCGCAAAACTTTAAATCGAAACCTGATAACTTTACTCTTAAAGAAAGCACTTGAAACTTTATTCCTTCAATAAGTGTTAAGTCTCACATATTCACAGAGTGAAATCGTAAAGCCGTTCTTTTACCAATTCCGTTTTACCAGTTTCCTCTACTCTTAGTGCCAGCGAAAACAGTGCGTCTTGTCGCTGCGACTAGACGCAGAGCGTTTGCGTCTGCGACTAGTTGTTACGACAGACGTCGTGCAGAAAGCGATCAATTTCCCTGTCGACTGTCGTGTTGTTCTTCTAGTTGCACTCGTCTTAGTGCTTATCATGCAAAAGCGAAGGAGCAATACAAACACACGTGCACCTTCCTCAGCGCTCACAGCAAGACTGACACTGCCTTGCCTTGGCGCATTCGACTGTCGTCGGGTCTGACAAGTAACATAAGCTAGCGACTCCTCTACTAGCCTGTCGTTGTTTTTTTTTTTTATGGAAGGCGTTTTTTTTGTATAAAAAGGTTTTAATTTTTCTCTTTTTAGTGGTACCTACCCCACACAAATCGAATACCACTACCTGCAAAATAAAACATCACCCACATAGACTAAGCGGGAAAAATACGTATTATATAACTCAAAAACCAACCAAGCAAAGTTAATAAAATTTACATGAAACCAACTTCGAGGTATCCCTCCTGAATAAAACAAGAATCGTTCAAATCGGACTACTCTGTAAAAAGTTTTGCGTGATCATACATGTATAAAAAATAAAAAATAAATATACGCCGCTTGAGAACCGCCTTCTTTTTTTCGTCGGTTATAATATTTTCGGCTGCAGCAGATTGCGGCCGAGCACATTTATATATTTTGTCGTTATTTAAAAATTTTGTCATTGCGCCTAGTCGCCGAGCTGTCGCAGTCGCATGTCGCATAGAGTGCGCCTTGTCTTATTTTACCAATTCTACGATATCACCTATAAAATATGAGTTTTGGTCTTGGAATGGTAATAAACCATTGGTTTACGACATGATACGTATAATATTTGAATGGTCAAATGGCAAAACGACGTGACCAAAACTTTAAATACACTCGCGTTTATTAAATTTCACTGAGAATTAAGCAGTAAAGTGTTACTTTATAAAGAAATTTTGCGGTTTTGAACGCGTGGTGTAAATATTTTATGTAGCTATTTGTTAATTTATAGCTTAATTAATTCATATTTCAAATACTCTTCAAGTGTTAAGTGTTATCTTATTTTAAGAGCTTAAATCTTTATTGATGTTTGGTATTTAAGGTTTGAAAACTTTTCATTCAAAATTAATTTATTAAAACACACACATGGATAACCTAACCTACCACATCAAAATTATTATGTTATTTTGCTAAATAGTAGTTTTGTGGAAAACGGTGGAATTATCATCTAAGGCCCTAAAAACGATAAGGACCAGGCCCGGGTCGACGGCGCGTTGTGTTCCACGCACGCCTCAAAGAGATGTTAGCACTAGCTGAAGGCTAGTGCTGACATTCCTTCTCATCTCCTGGCAGGCATCCTGCAGGCAGCCTGCCAGGCTTGCGGATTGTTTGAAAGAGTTACCTGGCCCTGGCACAGGCAACTGAAGGAACATGGGTGGGTCTTAGTCAGTAAAAGTCGGACATGCCTCCTGCTCCGCCCAGAGCGGGAGAAGTTATTTGACGATTTCACATCCAAAAAAAAGAGCCCTAAAAACGATGTAGGTATGTTAAAGCTGATACATTTTTCTATTGAACTTTGGAAAATATTGTAAACTTTTCAAACACGTTCACATACATTTTCCGCCTCAAGAAACCTACGTAGTTGCACATTGCAATGCAATAAGCCTTAAACACGATATGACGTACGTATCTCAAGAAATCCTTCAAAGAATTGTTTTATTTTCACATTTCAAAGAGCCTTTAGATATAAAATTCTTCTAGAAGTGTCGATAACCTTATAGACGCGTCTGATTTATTCCAACCGCACACCTGCACATGTCCTTGCTCAGGCATACGACTTCTTTCTATCAAAAGTTATACACAACTCGCGAACGATTTGCTTAGATACGGCAGGTTAGATGGAGAAGTTTAAATCTGATTTACATAATTATGGAGAAGTTTAAAATGATATTGTTGTTTTTTTGCCATCAAATAATTGAACATTAATATTCTTCTTGCTTGCCATTGTCCGCACGAGCTAAGCGAAAACATTGCTCAAGCAATGGTAAAAGGATACCTAAGTCAGCCAGCCTAGGATACACTTGACAAAAACTTGTTCCAAATTACTATTTTGAAGTGCAAAAAATAAGCCTATACGAGTGCGTATAGGCTTATTTTTTGCACTACAAAATAGTAATTTGTTAGCCTGACGGTATTTT
Organism: Dicycla oo; assembly: GCA_948252095.1. Lineage (NCBI taxonomy): Eukaryota > Metazoa > Arthropoda > Insecta > Lepidoptera > Noctuidae > Dicycla > Dicycla oo. The sequence goes on along the minus strand of OX411713.1, from coordinate 11,735,214 downwards.
AGATTTTTTTGCTTCACAAAAGCGCTCTTCGTGTTTTTCTCTGCTAAGAAGTTAAGAACAATGATTTGCTAGTTCAACTTAAATATGCAGAGTGTTAGGTTAAACGAGGGATTTACTTTAAGGGGTCATTTTACTTATCATTATGAACAACTTTTACTATGGGACCAAACCTGAAATCGCGAAAAAAAAAAAACTGCGGCTCAGTACATTTATGTTCGCATAATTTGTTAAAATGTAGGGGGCAGCTGATATTTTTTCACGATTTCAGGTTTGGTCCCATAGTAGAAGTTGTTCATAATGATGAGTACAATGACCTCTTAAAGTAAATCCCTTATTTAACCTAACACTCTGTATATACAACTACCATGTGACAGGATGCAAAACGTGTTTTGCAAGCCTTGATACTTCTGCCGTGCCCCTTCATCTCCCTATTTCCAGCGCGCACAATCTCCTGGGGCGTAACTCGTTTAACGTCGGCGTCGGGACAAACAACTATTCACGAACACAGAAGACAATACCGTATGAGAACTCAACTTTATTACACGACGCAACAAAGGATGACGAAATGTAGCGTTTTGGAAATATTAGCCCGTAGTACACAGCCTATGGACTGTTCCAAATTAAAGTCATCATTACCGGATGCAGCTGAATACCAGAAGGTATTTTACAAGAAGCGACTGCCTATCTGACCTCCAGAACCCGGTTACTAGGTAATTACGATAACCTTTGGTAAGGCTGGTTGTCAGACTTTCGGGCTTCTGACGGCCGTAACGACTGTCAAAGATCCATGAATGACAGCAGGGACAGGCTTAACGCAATTTCCGAGGCACGCAGGGGTCTTGGTATGTAATTAGTGTCACCCATCCACGGAGCTACCACGGCAAGCGTAGCTTAACCTAGTCGATCGATCCGACTAGGTTAAGCTACGCTTGCCGTTTGTAAACAAAAGGATCACAAAACGTACCTATACCTTTTTCTTTTTCTTTTTTTGATGCCAGTTCGTAATGCCACTTACAAATTGAGTGCTTTAATTTTATTATTTAAATACTTAAACCCGAAATTCTAATTTTAAATTACCTTAGATGTCTTCCATTTGACAATAAAATTGAGGTTAATTTTATAACCTCAATCTTATTCGATGAAGTTTCAATTACAGTTTAATAATGATATTGATAAAATAATCATTGGAAAAAATCGTGAGATATAAAGGTGAAATCTGCTAAATACAGATGAATGTGCTACTAATTCCCTTTAGTGATTGATTGTGTAAGAATTTTACCCAAACAGAGTTTGTTTACAATTCCATTAGACATTTGGAACTGACATTACATGAGCATCTACCGCTGAACAGACCCATACAAATGTATTAGTCCTCCATAGACCACATTGCCTCTATCTCTGTGCTGGGAAAACGCATCGGAAAAGCAGTCTTACGTTGTAGGTAGATGTGAGGAAGAATGCCACTTACCAGTTTTCTTGTTACCATTCGTCGGATCTTTGCATCAGATGAATCGAATAAAGTTAGTTGCCTTTTCTGCACCATAAGGAAAAATGACGATAAAAAAAGAAGGATCTACAGCAATATTGAAATGGAGAAAAAAAATATATTTTGTCCTGTTTAAACTATAAGATACAAAGGCAGATGCGTCATTTAGATAAAGATATATTTATTTGTATAAATGTGTGTAAGGTTATACATATACATGCAAATGCGGATGTAACAGTAAAAATCTTAGATCAACATGTTTTGCTACCATTGGCGTACAAAATATTTATAGACACTTGAAAAATAACACAAAAAGAAGCATAACAAAATCAAAATATAAAACAAATAGATTAGAAACTATCATTTAAAAAATCTTTAACATAATAGTAACATTCTTCAGTAAGTAACTTCTTAAGTTCTCTTTTGAATAAGTTTGGCTGGTTTATATTTTTAATTTTATTACATATTAAAGGTGCCATACAAAACACGCTTTTATGATGGAGTGCTGTTTTCGCAGAGTGAGACTGTAAGAAATTCTTATATTTAGTAAGGTCATGTATTGTACCTATGGACATTTCAGACTATCTCCAAAATGGCCTCACACGCCACTCACTGGTCTTTCTAGAAAATAAAAATGCCACCACAGTGTTGCAATATTATATTTTTAGTACTGCCAGTTTTTTTAATTATAATCAATGTCCAAAGGCGTCCATAGGTACAATACATGACTACGTCTGTTTCTAATGACGTACAGCCCGCGGCACGTAAGTTGGCAAGAGTCGTTAGATGCGCAGAAGTCATTTTTTAGATCTCTTTGGTCGCGAGCGGGACGCGGGGAATGAGGTAGCATCATTCCGAGCGCGCGATTGGTTGGTCAGTCGACCCTTGTCTCTCGCGTCGCGTCCACGTTCCATTCGCTCCCGAGTACACTTGCGTGCACTAAAATTGTAACATTTGTTTTTGTTGAGCTTTTGTTACAAGTTCTTGTTATTGTTTTGTTTGAATTTTTAAATTTAGATAATGCCACAAACAAATACCATTTTACGTAGACATGCCAGAAAAATGGTTTATGATGTGTACTGTTACATATTTTGACGAATTATGCGAACATAAATGTACTGAACTGCTGATTTTTTTTTTCGCGATTTCAGGTTTGGTTCCATAGTAAAAGTTGTTCATAATGATGAGTACAATGACCTCTTAAGAGGTTGTTGGTGTTTTACAAATAACCCTGTATATTTTATTTATTACTTCACGAATTCTTCTCCTTTCTTTAACTTTTTTCTAAATAGTTATGTTTAAAAATAAATTATGGTAATAACCACAGAATAATGACAAGCAATAAAAGTGAGCATTTTTTTGTTGCAATAAGTGTAGCATGCGCGAACTTACCCCCACTACGCCAAAACCTTGCCAACTTACGTGCCGCGGGCTGTAACACTTCTTCGATCTGACAAAAGAGGAATAAAGCTATTTCCAAGGTTTAAAGTGACGGAAGTGTCAGTATATGGTATTTTATAAACAGTGGTTGACAGCTGTCTGTAGGTTTTGATCTTAAACATAGTCCGAATACAACGCTTTTGCATTTTAAATACCATGTCGGTGTTTGTCGAATTACCCCAAAATATTAGACCGTATCTAAGCACCGATTCAATAAGTCCATAATACGCCATCAATAATGTGTTTCTACTCACTGTTGGTGCCAGTTTGTACATCGCAAAAGATAAACTACTTATTTTTATACAAAGTTCTTCTATGTGACATTTCCAAATGATTCTACTGTCAATTTTTAAACCGAGGAATTTGGCAGTTTCTACTTGATTTATTATATTATAACCATATATTAAATTAAATTTAATTGAATTTTGAGGTCTTTGACTGTAGTTCATTACATTTGTTTTATTTTTAGATTGTTATTGATTAGCCATGTTATTATAGATGTAAGTGCTTTATTTATGTCGTTTTCAAATAGATTTTTATCATTTACATGTAATATTAACTGTGCTGTCGTCAGCAAATAGTAATAATTATTAGGTTTCCGTTAAGTTTACGCCAATATAAAAATACTGATAGATGCGTCTTTTTTGCTGATTCCGAATATGTAAAATAACTCTATTTCGAAAAAAATGTCAGATACTTTTTTTTCTTATGACAGCAGTATTCTTCGTCAGAACTAAAAAATCCAGGCAAATGAAAAATCCATACTTTTGACACACTATCTCTTGCCCGCGGTTTCGCCCGCGTAGATGTGAGAAATTAACCAACGAGAACGTACTATTCGGATAAAAAGTATTCGGAGTTAAGACATAATATCCTAACCCGTCATGGTCTACCTTCATCCCAATTTTATCGACATACGTTCAGCCGTTAAGGCGTGTATGGTAACAGACAGACAGAGTAATATAGAGATATTAGTATGGATTACCACCAATGATTATTATTACAAGTAAAAAGAGATGGATAGGTTATACACGCTCCGCAGGAGGCACGTCAAAATCTGGCTAATTAGCCACATTTTCGTCATTTTGTCTCTTTTTCGCTCCCGATAGTGTCGACCTACTTCCACGCATCATCTATAGGGTCAACATTGTGCCAAAGACACAATATAGACAAAGTGGTGATCAATGGATTACCACTTTGTCTTTTAGGTTGATGTCGGAAATAGCCGTTGTCCGTAAAGAGAGCTTGAACTAGAAGACTTATTTGTCCTTAAAAATAAATGCATTTCAAGTATATTACTAAAATCGAAAAGGAGAAAAAACATAATTTATAGTTTTGTATCCATCGGTCCCCAATTAATCTCGTTGGTGGCGTCGTATATCAAAAGTGCGCCATTTTTGTTGGCCGCCACTGCAATCACTATAAATTCGTGAGTTATGAGCCCCGCCTTACACTGTAAGTCACACTAAGTTCGATTGTTAGAGAACGTAAAAAGTGTAATTTTATTTTATAGAAAATAGCTCATGATGAGTATTTTAAGGATAGGTGCATTGATCTGGAGAGCAGGTGGTGGAGCCCAGAGTGATAACGGACCAGACTTACGAGTGGTCGTGGGTTCGAACCCAGACAGGCGCTTTACTTTGTGTAAATAATTTCATCACCTCTGCTCTCAAAACGGTGAAGGAAAACATCGGAGGAAACCGGCATGTACTAGAACCAAAAATTCGAAGATATGTGACATCCACCAACCCGCAATGAGCCCGCGTGGTAGATTACAGCCCACTCCCTATCGAAGAGAGGAGGTCTGGGTCCCCGCAGTTGGAACATGATTACGTATTATGTATTTAGCTGTTAAAAAAAACCGTTTCAGGTTTCCTCGAATTTTCCAATTTTTTAGGGGAACTTTTGCAATTGTTTTTCCCGACCTTATTCATTTACGAAAATTTAAAAATTTTGCCGTTCTCAAGTGATGCGCTTAACACTAACGTTCAATTTTATTTAGGTAGGTACTAGCTTCTGCCCGCGACTTCGTCCGCGTGAAAAGGCAATGCCTGAAATTGGCGTCTTTTTTGTCTCACGGACATCAACCAAATATTGTTTTTCTAGTACATTCTGTACTAGAAAAACAATATTTGGTGTAACAACCGAGACTTATTTAACATGCATAATTCGCACAACGTCTAAAAAACTGGCGTAACACAAAAAAAATAACATTACTGCCACTATTGTTTTTAATATAAATTTGTTTTGTCGACTGAAATAGTAAAAATTTAAAAATCAACCTGAAAGTCACATTGACATTAGTTTATTGGAAAATAATTAAAATCGGTTTTTTATCAAAACTTGTTCTCGGCGTGTTACGACAGTTTTTTAGAGGATGTGCGACTCTAAACTCAGTCCGAAATGAGATATAAGAGTTAGAAGTGTGTATGTATTTATTAGGTTTGTTTTTTATCCCCCGACCCCCCAAGTCGCATCCCATCCGTGTTATTACCTCGTTTTCGCTTAGCGTTCTTATCGACATTTTTATTCTTTTTCATCCTTCCTCCTTAAGAATTGGACTATCAAATCTAAAAATAATTTTTCAAATCCGACTTTTAGTTCCAGAGATTAGCGCGTTTAAAAAAAACAAACAGTCTTTAGTTTTATTACGAGTAATAGGCATAGATTTATATGTAGACTTGGACCCTTGAGCTTTTACTAGGCATGTTAAAATCGTTCATTAGTTACCATTTGAATACCTGTCTCTCATTTACTTAACTTTTAGCAAAAGTAAGAAACTATGCAGAATTGAATTTCGATGCTTTTGTTAGACACACACATAAAAAAAACACGTTTTGTTTCTAGTGACGTGTGAACCCTAAAAACTTGTAAAAGGCTACAATTTTCAATTTGCTCCGATACGAATATACAACGTTTTTTTTTTTTATACTACAAATATTTCGTTTGGTTACGAAAATCCATTTTCCATTACAAAGTGTCTGTATAATTTATTTTTTCCGACTTGTAAAACACCTTTATTCATGTTATTTTATATCCACTTCTTAACAAATCCCTTTAAGCGGCATTTATGGAGATAAATGTTATATTCTTGTTTTTAGTGACAGATTTTATAAATCTCTAGACGTATAACGCCCATTAAGCCCTCCTTAGGACAATTAATTAGTATAATACGGCAATTTCAAACGCAAATCTCCATGAAGTTCTAAATGAATTATGTTTGTTCTTAAAGAGTTATCATCCTCCTAATTATCGCAGCAATAAAATTACGAAAGTTTGAGTTTAATGTGGCAACACTAAATTATACTTTAAGAATTGTGTAAAATTTTATTATTGTGCTTTAATGCGATTCAGGGTAACGTTCCCGAAGGACACGCCCACTCACTTTCGCGGCGAGACAATAAGTTTTTACGAGCTGAATAGAGGCGAAGATTGGAAAAAATTCAAAGCACTTTTTGTCGAAATTCGTAAAAAAAATGTTTTGTATTGTGAGTGGCACACAATGGTGGATGGAGGAAATGAGAGTCTGGGCGTAGCGGTGCTCAATTTAACTGGTACCCGCTCTGCCGCCCGCCCAGGCCCCCGCCCGCCCTCGCGCCCCCGCCCGCCTCCCGCTTGCATATTGTGTATATGCACGCAGTGAACAATCACGCTGGAGATGTGGCACTTCATTACAAAACGCTCACTTTAATACTAATTGGGAGATTTAGAAAATATGAAGCGCGCTTAATTAGAGAGAACCTATGTTTGACTTAAATTACTCACTAATTCAAAGTTCTTAAATAAATTAACTTGTGCTCAATCTTTTAGACATTTATTCACTATTTTCTCATAAACTATCATGTTACACATTCATTCCACTAATTGCTAATTGAGTTGAGAACTAAGTTCATTACATTTCCAACTATAATTTCCAGATACCAGGATATCAGACATGTAAAGGAGGTTGGTTTAAATTTTCCAAAACAGAACACGCTCGCTAATCTAATCTACGTGCATAACGCAACGCGGCCGGCCGACGTTGCTTTGTGCCACACGCTTCGCTGAAATTTAATGTTTCGCTCGTGTACCAGACCCTTTGAAGGCTCCCATATTAGCCGCCGCCTATTAGCATAAAACCCATAATGGCACCACCTAAGCTTTTAATTAATTACTGGCCAGATACCGGGAAGTTTCAACGGCATATGAACAAAACTCTCTCGTCGTCTTTTTTATTCAATTTGCATATTACAAGCAACACAAAAATAACATACATAACATAACATAGAACCGAACGTTGTAATTATTCCTGGGTGAAAGAACTCTCTTACATTTTGTGGTTGTTAGTTTTTCCACTATTAAAATGTAATAGCAACACAAAATGTTTAAGCAACGACTCCGACGATGAAAAACTCATAAATGTTAACGTAAAAATAATAAAAAGCATCGACTGAACAAACAATCTCCGGGAAAACTAATTTATGCGACGCATTCGTTGGGGCTGGAGTAAGATACTCGCGGAAATCTCTCTTTTATGTTTTGGCAAAGGTTTAATATAAAAATTACTTTTCGCATTATCATGTGTGCCTGGTAGGCGCGGGGATCACATGGCGAAGTCGCAATTCGCTGAGGGCGCGCTTTCCGCTTCTCTGTGGATTATCTGATGCGTAACAGCTGTTTCAGTCCCTGTGGCCCTGGTACTTAAACAACGAGGACAGGTAGGGTCTGTATGTGAGTGTATTATTTTGATAAAACGTTTTTATTCTAACAGCATTTTATTATCATCATAATTATGGTTTCAATATCGTATTATGTGCATCATTAAATAAAATTGAAAGCTACACATTAGGGCGGGAATGCACATGCCTGTAGCTGGTACAAAATTATGCAAGAAGCTGGCAACCCATTGTGACATTCACCAATCAGAAGTTGTTATGGCGCACGGCTTGCTAGCTACTTGCATACCTTTGTGCAAATTACAGCCATGTCTATTCTCGCCTTAATAATATTGTATTTATTTGTGATATATGGAACCCTTAATTGATTCTAATTACCCGTACACATGATACAGAATACAGAAATTATACCGCTTGAGGTAAGTAGTCAACTTATTTCTTTTCCACCACATTGTTTTAATTGGGCCTTCGGTACAAACATAATGAACTTTAACTCTATATTAATTGAAACTGTCCACTATGAATCTTAACAGTACGTATAATATTACCAAATATCTCCTAGTTTTAAAAGAAAAATGTTGTCAATATCTTAAACTGAACGGAAAAAAATAAAAAAAAACGAGTTAACCAACGCACAACCCTACAACCCCGATCTTCAAATCTTGCTTCTTTATCGCTCCATATGTAGACGTTTGATTCCTGATCCCCTCATATTTCTTTGATTATTGTATTACGAAAAACGAGGGCAAGAAAAAACCTCGTGTTGTGCACTTTTTGACGTCACATAATCTATTTATTGTCAGCAAGTAATGAATGATGTTTTGCATGGATGCCGACGCGAGTGTTTTCTGCTTGTTAAAAGCACCCCGGATGTGACATTGCTTTCATGTGAGTAAGCAATCAAAAATGAATGAGATTCTTTTTGGGGAATTTATTGAGTCAGATAACGATGTTTTGCGTTTTATTTTGTGGTTCAGCTTAATTGAATGAGCTAGCTCAATTATCTGTGACAGCTCTTTTAATAATAGGTATCTTTTTTTTTTTTTTTTTTGTTAATGGTTTTTAACTTTTAGTGACCAATCTCCAAAAAAGATGATTTAGAGAATTTAGGTCGTCACATAAAACGCTTTCTCTAAAACAATCATCTTTGCCAGCTACAAAAATAAAAAGCCCTTTGTCATTTAGAATAGAACACAGATGAAACAAAATCCAAAAACTAAAAGCAAATAAACTTATCCATCACAAGATCCATATCGAGAGAAAATCAAACGATCTTAGACAGATATATCTAAAGTTATTCAAAAACACATCACTCTCATAGATGCGCAATAAACAACAAAAAATGATCAATTTCGCCGTGAGCTAAAAACAAATAAATGTCGATCCTTAAGAACAAATCTGTGTTGGAAGCATCCACGCACATGCTTATATGAAGGGGCTGTAGGTACAAAGGAAAGCAATTTAACAAAATAAAAAATGCTATATTGGAATCCAGGAAGAAACAAATGATACGGGAAATACTTAAATCACGGGCATTGATGCGAAATTGGAAATGGTAAATTACGTATTCTGAATATTGTATACGAATGGGGTTGGCTTTCTCGTTTATAACACTATTAAGGCTGATTTAAGGGTCACATTTTATGTTCATGATGTAGTCTATGTTAATGAGAATCCACGGAAAACGAAGACAATAAAAATTTAAGTTTTTTTTTATAGCGCTGAAAACACGGCTTTTTGCTAGCACTAACCGCTCGGGTTCTTAGCAATGGATATAAATTAGCAGATCATTCAAAAATTTACATTTGACGTTTTCGTTTAAATTAGGTACCTACTGAATAAAATCACTATTCATTGACAGGCCAGATGGCGTGGTTGGTTAAGATACCACCTATAATGCCGCTGGTCGTGGGTTCGAATCCCATCCAGGACAAACATTTGCGTGCATGAACATGTCTGTTTGATCTGAGTCTGGATGTAATTATCTATATAAGTATGTATTTACAAAAAAAAAAGTAGTGTATGTAGTATATCAGTTATCTGGTTTCCATAGTACTAGCTCTGCTTAGTTTGCGAGCAGATGACCGTGTGTGAATAATGTCCAAGGATATATTATATCTTATTATATTATATCTCATTTTATTAAGTTCGTATATCGGTATAGCGTGAATGATGCACATATCTATTTATTAGAATGCTATGCTATATGAAAACTATAAAGTAAATTTTAGGCGTTACATAAATATTATAAATTTGCATGCACCGATACAGCTACACGCTAAATCACAAATATGTAAATAAATTGAAAAGGCTCGACATTAAATAACTTGAAATAATATATCGGTTCGTGCGCGGGGGCGTACTCGGCTGCCATTGACAAACGGCTCGGCAAATATAAGCCGAATTATGGAAATTCCATTCAAGAATCGAGAAATTATAGCTTTTGTTCGTATTTTATCTCGCTTAAGTCGCTTTACTGTGCACTATCGAAATTGGTTTCGATAAAATTTGCGTAACATCATCCAACTGGAAATAAATTCATATAATTGCGCGCTTAATGTGCCATTCGCTTGACTGTGTACATTTTTATTTCAGACTAGCTGTGCCCCGTGACTTCGTTTACGTGGAAGTCGTAAGATACACAAATGTACAAAAAATTACAGCCACATTTTAATAAAGCTCCCTCGCTTCGTTGCATCGCTCATCCGCGCTATTTGTTCACAATTTCATGGGTTTTAATTTTTTTCGCTGAACCCTAATTCTTATTCTAAAATAAAAGTAGCCTAAGTTACTCTTTATAATATTAGCTATCCGCCACTGAAAGTCCCGTCAAAATCGGTCTAGCCGTTTCGGAGATTAGCCGGAACAAACAGACAGACAAAAATTGTTAAAATTGTTTTTTTGTTATAAGTACCGTATATACCTTCATATGCATTTAATAAAAAGGGGTTTTTTTGACATTACAAACAGACACTTCGATTTTATTTTTTTGTATATATAGGTATGTATATTTAGATGTAGATGTACAGATTCTTTTTCGCTAGTTCATTGCTTGTTTTTTATTCCCTCACATGTATTACGTTTTATTAAACTGCCACTGACGTGTGACAAAATGAGTGCTCAAAAACGGCTTCATCACGGCCGGAGAAAGTTCTCGCATCGCTAGACGAAACTAAAGTCATAAAGTTTATGCAGTGACAACATATTTCAGAAACGTTGGGGCGTTTTATTAGACGGAGCCAGATGATCGTTGAATCCCCTCTTTCCGCGAGAGTTTAAACTTGAGCCGTTCACGGTATTGCTAAAGTTTTCAGCTCAACGAAAATACACCGGAACGCTTTCAAAAGAGTAAAAGTAGCGAGTGATTTTTTCCGCCGGGTCGCGGAACCGGATTAGGTTCACACACGGGGCGCTAATCAGAAACCTTTGAACTACTCTAGAGGGATGAAAGGTCCATCTCTGCGAAGTTTGATTAATTCGTAGATACGTGGAATAGTTTGAATAGGTAACATCTTATTGAGCCGGTTGTTCGTCTTACGTGAGGATATTGTCGGGTCTATGAAATTCGATTGAATCAATTAGGTATATGAATCTACATCTTGTTATGTTACCAAAAAAGTTTTAAGTAGGAAAATCAAATAAACAATAGATCAATTCTGTGAAAGATGAATTCTTAGAAAGAATATGAAAATTTAGACGACGACCAACAAATGTAAATAACAAGAAAAAATCCGTTGCCGACCCCAAATAAATTGGAATAAAGGCAGGGGAATCAATCAATGAATCTGTTTAGCCTATTCCGAACTATGTTGGGACATGGAGTGACTGCCCATCTGACGTCCACAACCCAACTGGGTAATAAGATACCCCTTGGTAAGACTGATTGTCAGATTTTCTGGATTATGACGACACGTAACGACTATCAAAGATCCACGAATGACAGCCGGGGCCAACGGCTTGACGTTCTTTCCAAGGCACGGAGGAGTCCCGGTATGTAAAGATGGTCACCCATTCACGGATCAACCCCGGCAAACGTAGCCTAACTTGACGGATCGACCTATGCTGCTGTTATTACTTAGCCACGAGCTATAGCTTCAGGAGAAAGATGACGTTATATTTCCACGACTTTAATGTGTACTTAAACTATGAAATAGTTTTATCAACCCCAGATTATACCATACTAATTGAAATCAGGAATGATGGTTACATACAACATACGAACATATAAAACAGCCGCTTATTTGAACTGAGAGGCGAGTCGGGATAATTAATCAAGTGTCAGCGTTGTGGCGAATGCTTGGCTGGATACGATGTATCAACGTACAACGTTATACGTACTTGTAACGTGACGGGTGGTGCGAATATCCCTGTATAAATAGTACCTAATAGTAGAAGGTTTATATTTTCCTCATTAAGCAATCCTAGCCGTATGTTTTATTAATGGCCGTAGGTTTACCCTAGACCTACCCAAATGTCCTTTCTTTGGTTTTGTTCGTCGAATCGTTGAGCTCCTTAAGTTCTGAGTTGAGCTGCGCGATTACTGACAAATACGTGCACTGACTGGACAGGTCCTCTCAATCTGTGTGGTTCTTTCCTCACAAGACCATTTCAGACACCAATCTACATGGTCTTCGCATGAACTGACCAAGATTATGTCTGGACTTTATAAAAGACTGTGACCTCTGAGTTTGTTTCGGCCTTTCTTCACAGAGTACTCAGATAGGACCGACCTCATCTAGTTTAAAAAAATAAACAGAATTGACTTGTAAAAGTGTTGTACAAACCTACTTACAGAAATAAAAATAATTTATCATTTATCATGTAACAAACTTAAGAGAATTGTGACGTTACATGCCTACTAGATAAAAGAAGTTTTTTTGTAACCATTCATAGGATTTTTTGTTGTCTACCTCACAGAAATCGAAATTGTTTATTTAGTTTTCTATGATCTACCTTTCTAACTTTACGAAATGAGTGACCAAGCGAACTAGATAAAGAATATTATATTTCTGTCCCATTACTTCCAATCAAGTAAAAACTTACAAAAAGTCAAATACTGCGTGAGATTTGAACTCACGGCTCACTGATTCACGCATCTATCTGCACGCGCTTAACCGCTAGGTCATCTTTACACATGTTATAACTTTGAAATTATGAACTAAAATCAGTTGTTGACGACAATAATTATGCATGTTTATGTTCTTGGAAATAGAAGGTCTTAAGTCAAACTGAACGCCAAGCTATTGCTTTGTGAGTTTGCTTATCGACTTTTGGTCGCGACTGTACCTGGGTTTAATAGGTCCTAGGAAAAGGGTGGATTTGATGATGGCAGAATAATTTGATCAGACATTATATTATTATTAAAAGCCTGTGATGTCCGCTGCAGGGCTTAAAGCCTCCCTACTCTCTTTCTATTTCTCTCTGTCTAGAGCTGCTAACGACCAGTTGTAGTTGAAGGAGTCTAGCTCATCCCGCCATCTCCGTCTGGGCTTGCCACGATGTCGCTTGCCATTAAGAGGTACCCATTGGTTTGTAAGGTTGGTCGATTGGTCGTCTGACATGCGGTAGATTTGTCCAGCCCAATTCCATTTTAGCGCGGCAGCTTTCCAAGTGACATCAGTTATCATTGTGATGGAACGGATGGTCGTATTCCTAACCCGGTCCATTCATCAAATCAGACATTAGTAGTTTAAAAAAAAATACAAGTGGTGGTAAGGATGCTGTCTTTATGAACATCGTTAGTTTGGTAGGTAAAAGTGAATTCATGCGTGGATATCCTACGTATATCGAGCGTAGCGTGTAAGCCCTTTGTACACGGCATGGTTGCTTTACAATACGGCGTATAAACCAAGCCGTACAAAAAACGTGTCTATCAACAAGCTTCCATAGAGTGATCCATACATCACTGACGACCTTGTCTCACGTCGAATAAACCGTGGTTTTTCACGGCAAGAAAAACGTGTGTGTAGAAACGGCCTTATTCATCGTGATTATTAAAAAAAAATGTTATTATTTTGTTTAGCGGCTGTGAAGCTCTGTCGTATGAAAGACGCTCACGAATTGTTAAACAATCTACAGATACCTATGTCAACGTACCTAAAACGTCCAAAAGAAAATCACGATTCGTCATGTTGGATTTACTTAATGTATGAACATATCGACAGACATAGTAGTATAATATAAAGTTAAGCTTTAAAAAAAACAAAGTAGGTATAGATATACCTATAATGTATAGATATACGATAAACTCAATGTGAAATAAAGAAAAAATCTGTATAAAAAGCTCCATTCTTCTTTTAACTTCTAAGACTGTTTTGGACACTCCTACACCTTCATTATCTGGTTCTTTAAAATATTTTTCTGTCTTGTTTATATAAAAAACAGTAGTTTACGTTCGTTGCAGCTAAAGTTAGAATGTATAAATCATTTCTTTTGAAGTAATTTAAAAAGTTTTTACCAACTTCTAGTTTATTTCCTCTCTTTTATGTTAGTCTATACAATTTCAAAGAACACGTCCTAACGTTTTTCGCAGTATTTCGAAATTAAAACTTTAGCATAAGTTTTGTAGCATTCAGTGTAGACTGTTTTTAGTTTTAGATGAATTAATTCTTCTTCAATATAATTTAGTAGTCACATATTTAAAATGGTGTTCATTTATATGTTCTACCTACATCAGGCTGCAGAACCAGGCAGGGAACTCTTGAGTGTGTTATTATAGACAACTTATACTCCTCTGGCTTTCTAATGAATTTAATCATTTCCATTAGTATTGGAGTTGTTAAATTTTGGTTTGAGTTAATACTTCGCGCAATCGATCATTATTATATCACCTGTCGATATTTAATTAATGCAATAATAATAATGTGCCTCCTCATCATTTAAAATTATCTAAGGGGCCTCTGCGAGTTGGCTTCGGCTCCTCGTATGCCTTCCAAAGGTCCGGAACCCCAGGGCCCCGAGAAATGTCAAACAAAATAAATAATAATAATGTGAGCTCAGCTGTCATCGTGCCAATTGTCGTAACGGCCAATGGCTTAATGGCCGAAAACCTTAACCAACATCTTTCGAGGCTCTCGTTAGGCGGTTGGATCAAGGGCCAGATTCAGAAGGCAGTAATCCTTGATACGGCTCGCATTGTGAGGAGCTTCGTGTCTCTGCAGCCCTGACCACCGGTAGCTTGGACCCTGCTCCCGACACCGGCGGACCTATATTTTTTTAATAGCCTTTTTTTAAAGAAATATTTTAAAATGTAACAAAATAATAATTAAAATTAATAAACGACATAAAAAATAAAAATTGAAAACACCTATGTTTTCTTAATATGTAACAATATAGTAATTATTATAGCTGTTTTCGTGGCTAAGAAATAAAAGCCGCACGGATGGATCTATCAGGTGAAGCTACGCTTACCGGGGTTGGTTCGTGGATGGGTGACATTACATACTTACACTCCTCCTCCGTGGCTAGGAAACCACGTTAAGCGGTTGATCCCGGCTGTCATTCGTGGATCTTTGACAGTCGTTACGGATCGTCAGATGCCTGACAGTTTAACACCCAGTGTTATCAAGGGGTGTCATATTACCCAGTTACTAGGTTGTGGAGATAAGATAGACAGTCGCTCCATACAAAATACTGGTATACAGCTCCATCCGCTTAGACTGAAAGCTAGTCCCAACATAGTTCGGTAAAGGCAGATTGATTTGATTGATTATTATACCTAGCTGTTTCTCATCTGTTTCACATCTTTTCCTGTCGCCAGCCACCTTTGCTGCTTTCCTGTTGCATGCCGTGAAGTCACACACACGTGATGAAACATTTCAACTTTTTCAAACACATTTTTCGCTTTTACTGTTTCTAACGTCACGATATGTTTGCGGACGTGCACGTTCATGCCACGGCATCACGATAACACAGGGAAGTAAAATGTATGTATATACATTTATGAAGACGCTTTAAAATTTCTGTTCACGATAACGTTACGTATTTTCATACATTTTATGGACGTGGACGTGGACGTCCAAAATGAAATTATAAAATTTCACATTGGTGTTGCCGATGTCCACCAATAGTAAAAAACCGGCCAAGAGCGTGTCGGGCCACGCTCAGTGTAGGGTTCCGTAGTTTCCCGTCCGTCACAATAAGTGTTCCCACTTATGAGTTTAAAGGTGGGTATCCATTATGTTCGCGCTCCAGCAGCGCTCCGCGCTCCTGCAAAAACTGTTGTTTCCATCCAGTTCAAAATGATTTTCCTAGAAAGTCCTTATAAAGTTCTACTTTTCAGATTTTTTTCATATTTTCTAAACTTATGGTTCAAAAGTTAGAGGGGGGGGACACATTGTTTTTTACTTTTGGAGCGATTATTTCCGAAATTATTGACATTATCAAAAAATGATTTTAGTAAACCCCTATTCATTTTTAAATACCTTTCCAACAATATATCACACGTTAGGGTTGAAATTAAAAAAAAAATCACTTCCCACTTTACATATAGGGGGCTACCCTAATAAAACATTTTTTTTCCAATTTTTATTTTACCACTTTGTCGGCGTGATTGATATACATATTGGTACCAAATTTCAGCTTTCTAGTGCTAACGGTCACAGAGATTAAGCGAGGACGGACAGACGGACGGACAGACAGACATGGCGAAACTATAAGGGTTCCTAGTTGACTACGGAACCCTAAAAAGGGTCGGTTTGTTTGCCAACTTATAACAAACAATAATAATTAACTTAAAGGCTTAGCTTAGCGAAATAAATCTTCAGGCAATCTGTTTCACCACTAAATTACGTACCTCTACAACAATAGTACCGAAATCTCGATAAATTCTCAACATTTGTCTCTGAACCAACGACATTGTTTTACCTTTCACGTCATGAAACACAAACACAAACTTAAGCAAAGCAATATTTATTTACGGTGAACGAAATGGCCGGGTACAGTTAGCCTTAAAAACAAGTATCTATACATCGACAAGGAATCATTTATTTGTCTACAATCATTCATCTGCCTAGCCTTTTCCCAACGATGTTGGGGTCAGCTTCCAGTCTAACCAGATGCAGCTGAATACCAGTATTTTACATGGAGCGACTGCCTATCCGACCTCTACAACCCAGTTACTGGGTAATACCGGTAAGACCGGTTGTCAGACTTTCTAGCATCTGACGACCCATAAAGACTGTCAAAGATCCACGAATGACAGCCGGGACCAACGGCTTAACGTGTTTTCCGAGGCACATTTCATACCAAAACCCCTTGTCTTGGTATGAAAAGATGGTCCCATCCACGGATCAACCGTAGCAAGCGTAGCTTAACCTGATCGATCGACCCGTGCGACTGTTATTACTTAGCCACAAGCCCCTCTTTTAACAATCATTGTTCTATAATATTTTATCAGTGTGTAGTCAAAAAACATATTTATTGTACATTGGGTACATAATAGTAGCTACATGTACTCAATGATTACAGTATTATAAATAATAATAATAATAATATAACCCCACCGCTGTATCTCTACGTTGACTTCGTGGTGGGGCTTGCGCGCTCCGTACTTTAGGTCTGTGCCGGTAGAATTTACTTTGCCGGAACGGGTCTAGGATGAGGAGCCAGACCAAGAGAGTTACAGAAACCCGCAGGGCAGCATGTGGCGAGCTGTTGGGCAGTAGCGACCCCACGGACCCTATTTCCCGGGAGAAATCTTGTCCTCATCTCTGGCTTGCCTTAATTGGCCGGCTGGAGTGAACACTGACGAGGAACAGAGCTCCCACCTCATTCTTGCCTTTATTGGCCGGCTTGAGTGGAGATTCGCAAGAGCAAACGTGCTCGGAGGAAGGAAGTATTCCAGTAAGGTGCTGGTAGGGATCTTGACCGTACTTCCGGGATTGTCCTGATAGCTGTGGAATACCTCTCCACTCCTCACGCACCTCAGGAAGTGTTGCCCCCTTGTCGCTACGTCACTATGTGCTAGCGGCCGTTTCCGGGGGCCCATTATTGAGTGTGCAAGTCACCTCCTGCCATTTTATCCGTGTATAATTGTATAACATTGGTCAGGCAGGGGACATAGTTATTCCATAGTTTAAGTAACCCAATGCACTTTAGCAACCCAAACCCATAGCCCAATATGTTTTATTTTCACGTACAGCAATAGTCCTGCACCAACCGGGGGTTGTCCTTGGGTGCATTTGCATAGCGCATATAGGGATAATCGTCGGTTGGTGCCTCCTCATCATTTAAAATTTTGTAAGGGGCCTCTGCGAGTTGGCTTCAGCTCCTCGTACGCCTTCCAAAGGTCCGGGACCCCAGGGACCCGAGAAATATGGAAAAAAATAAGTATAATAATAATATTAATATCCTGGGACATTTTTCACACTCGGTCATCTGATCCTAAACTAAGCAGAGCTTGTACTATGGAAACCAGATAACTGATATACTACATACACTACATTTTTTTTGTAAATACATAATAATATAGATAATTACACCCAGACTCAGGACAAACAGACATGTTCATGCACACAAATGTTTGTCCTGGATGGGAATCGAACCCACGACCTGCGGCATGATAGGTGGTATCTTAACCAACCACGCCAACTGACCGTTACGAGTATATAATAATAATAACCTGGGACATTATTCACACACGGTCATCTGATCCTAAACTAAGCAGAGCTTGTACTATGGAAACCAGATAACTGATAAACTACATAGACTATTTTTTTTTTTTGTAAATACATACTTATACGTAGGTATCTAGATAATTATTATGGCATTATTATTGATAAATGATAAATGATTTTTATTTCTGTAAGTAGGTTTGTCCAAACACTTTTACTAGTCAATATATATATATATATTTTTTTAACTAGATGAGGTCGGCGTTTCCTATCTGACTACTCTGAGAAGAAAGGCCGAAACAAACTCAGAGGTCACAGTCTCTTATAAAGTCCAGACATAATCTTGGTCACTTCATGTGAAGACCATGTAGATTGGTGTCTGAAATGGTCTTTTGAGGAAAGAACCACACAGATTGAGAGGACATGTGCAGTCAGTTCACGCATTTGTCAGTAATCGCGCAGCTCAACTCAGAACTTAAGGAGCTCAACGATTCGACGAACCATACCAAAGAAAGGACATTGGGGTAGGCCGCATATATTACTCAAACTGCCTATTATTATGGAACAGAAATTATTGAAAATTATTTGAATACTAGTCGATATAGGTACAAGGTGTCAAAACACTAATCACGAAGCCATCATCTACGCATTCTCTACATCAAACTTAATATTTTTTGCAAAAATAATTGATGTGAAACAACTTTTATTTTTGGTGTGAAGATTCTGTTTACTAGGTCGCAATGTATCGAGCGCAAAACATTGTGCTCATGTGTGTATGCAACGGTACAGGGATCGTGGAAGTATTTAAACTTAAGTTATAACATATAAATCTTGTTTTCGTAAAAAAAAAAACGTCGAAAAAAATTGGAATTTTGACCTTTAATAACTTCGTAACCGTAAAAGATGGTTCTCAGGTAAGCTCCAGTACAAAAAAAAAAACATCATAAAAATGGGAAGAACAAGCGACTCTCGGCTTCGTTAATGATTACATACATTCTACATATTTTTGAGGCTGACTGTACCATGTTAGCATTTTACGATTCTAGCTTTCAAGGCAAACAATTTGTATTCGCGTCCAGTATAGGTTGTAAAAGTTGGCTTCTTCAAGTGAAGACAGAGTTTTGTCCAGGTGCACCTTGATAAGCAGACAGCGATACCTAATCACATGGATTTTCTCTATTCCATTTTTAAAAGTAAGTTCAATAACCTCTCGAATTTTTCGTGCGGTCATTTTAAGTTGTCTTTATCGTAGTATCGCTTTAAATTGATTGTCTACTTCAATATTTATTTTTTATAGTGGGTGTTGTTGTTTCAAAACAATGTTCAATATACTATATAATTTCATTATTTATTTAAAGAGTGCCATTTGGTATTCATTATTGTATTTATCTTGACAATGTGCGCTTTTATAATTTCTAATGTGACGATATTATCGTAGACGTCCACAAAATCACGACAACGGGAAGTAAAATGTATGGAAATATACGAAGACGCTTTTAAATTTCGTCTAGAATAACTTTATGACGTACCTACACGTATTTCCATACATTTTACAGGCGTGGACGTCCACGATAATATCGTCATGATAGAAATTATAAAAGCGCACATTACAAGTCAATTTAACATCATAACATTCAATTTAACGTATCAATTTAGTCGAATCTGTCTCTTAGTATTATATTAATATTTGAAAGTCTACGAATATGATTGATAGTTTTCCAATAAAGTGTTTACAAAGCAATTATTATAGTTAGGACATTGGCTTTATCGAATGAACTTTCACCTCATAAGAGCAATGACTCTAACAATTAAGGTAATACTAAGAAATAACTTGTAACTTTAGATTACAGTAATTTTATGATAATAATATTCTTAAAACTTTTTCTAGTTTTGTCAACTCGTCGGTATCATTTGCTGTCGCTAAAATTGAGTTAGGGTTAGGTGACTAACAGGTAACATCCTATATCTTTATATACAGGCTGTGTCGTAAATAATGGTCCAACGTTAAGTGGTCGATACACCGTATCGTATCGTAGCTATCGCATACCACAATTTGAACCATTTTTTTCCTAGGTCTCAGAATACAATTTTATTTTTAAATTGACAACTTGTTCAAGAATTTCAGAGTTATAAAAAAAAATCAAAATTAAAAAGAATGTAATTTATAGAAAATACAGCCAAATTAGTAAAACAAGGTGTCAATTTTTTAAATAAGAATATAAAAATATTTTATTCTGAAAATGGAAAAAATGATTCAAATGGTGGTATGTGATAGCTGAACGACCCCTTAACTTTGGACAAATATTTATGACACAACCTGTATATAATTCTTCTGTACGTGTGTATGTCACTGAACTTCTCTTAAGCTGCTGGACCGATTTTGATGAATTTTTCGTGTGTGCGTCCTTAGATGGTATAGATTCTTTCGTAATTGAAAAGTACGTAATTGCACCCGGTGGCGCTGCGATCGAGTTCTAGGAAGCAGGACAACGTATGTCCGGTCAGCTAGTAATATTATAAATTTGAAAAGTATGTTTGAATGTTTCTTACTCAATCACACGAAAACAGCTGAAAAAATTTGGTTGAAATTTGATTGACACGGACACATAGGACACTTTTTATCCCGATATTCACACGGGATCTAGACTTCTGTGAAACCGCGGGGCGTTGCTATTATAATAAATTATTAACTAAAGAATATCGTCGGATAAACATTGAGCTAATATTAACTAAGCATGGGAATCGTCAGAAGATGAGTAGATCAAACCTCTAATGACCGTGCCTCAAAAAGCACGTTAAGCCGTGAGTCCCGGCTGTCATTCGTAGATCTTTGACAGTCGTTACGGGTCGTCAGAAGCCCGAAAGTCATACAACCAGTCTTACCAAGAGGTATCGTATTACCATAGTCACTGGGTTGTGGAGGTCAGGTAGGTCGTCGCTCATCGTAAAATACTGGTATTCAGCTGCATCCGGTAAGACTGGAAGCCGATCCAAACATAGTTGGGAAAAGGCTAGGCAGATGATTGGCTGAGAATCAGCACTTTTCGAACTTAACTTCTGAAACCACTTAAATCTATTATAACTGGCCAGTTGGCGTCCTCTTGGACGCAAACTGGGCAGATTCGATCCTAGGCTAAGTTCGTACGGACTTATAATTGGCCTTTATGAACTTCCTAACTTAAAGTGTATGTAGGAACTAACTGTAGGATTTAACTCACTGTAGGTGTACGAATTGACTACTGGTATTAGTTAGTTGCAGATACGCAATTGTGGGGCAAATTGAGTTACAGTGTAATATGTAAAGTAGGCGGTTTGTTGAAATGTATTGTTTGTTAACAGATAGAGAAAGGCTTATATCTTGGTGTGTTTTGAATAACCATGTTGTATGAAATTACGACAACAACAACAATAACACGACGACAACAAAAACAACACGATAACAACATAAAGACAACAACACAAACACAATCTTTTGAACCTCACCATCATTAGAATTTGTTTAACTATGGTCTTCTAAACTTACAATTTAAGACCCTCAACCTCAACCATTCACACGTAGATTTAAATTGTGTCAGAATAACCGACACATTATTTCTGATAAGTCATATCTTTCATAAATACTTCACCCCACTTTTCATCTCTCTAAACCCCTCACAAATCAAGATACCAAAGATCAATTAACTCAAAAAACAAAAGAAACAACACGAAACGAACTGCAACATTTGCAACTGTCTTCCAAATACTTAACTCAGCAAGGCACTGGTTGCAGCAATTGCAGCTATGTCTCACTAATTGTGAATAAGAACACTAGCCACCGTTCCCTTTTGTTAACTAAATTAAATTAATTGCGAGGAAATATTTAAATAGAGGAGTGCTTGAGTCTCTGCGGCGCAATTGGCAGCAACCTTACAACTTGCTTTGTCTAGACTTTCGACGAGACGATTGTTTAAAACGTACTCTTGTTGTATAATGAGATCATATTTCGGTTGTATTGCTTCTGATTTTGCTTTTTAGTTACGTTATGTAAACTTTTAGCGCTGTATTTTGTTTTAGTGATTTAAACGGATAACTTTGAAAGGAATATTCTCTGTGTTTCTGTTCTTTTGAAGACACGCTATCTACTTAGACACCAATCTAGGCTAAACTTACCAAATTCTCGATTAAAATGCACTCTACAAGTCGCTATGCAATGTCCATTAAATTATATGATAAACTACCCGCACTAATAAAAAAGGATATAGAAAGTTAACATATTAAAAAAAAAACTTACACAATTTTTGCTAAATAAAAGCTACTAGGTAAACGAATATCTAAGTGATAGACTTATAAAGTCATAACTACTGTTTCATCTCTGTGTTTATATATATATATATATATATATATATATATATATATATATATATATATACATATTTTTAGTTTATCTACTTAGATCATTATTATAATATAGTTTTAAGTAATATTAGATAATTAACAAATGCTTCCTGTCTTACACTATTTCCCTGTGCCCGAGAGGGTCCACATGATCTAATTATAAGTTTACCACCTAAAAATACGTAGTATTGAGTAAGATTGCACATATTGTGTAAATGCACTTTCTGCAAATGCACAGAGGTCAAGTGATCCAAAAAATCTGGTAGTTAATCATTAGTCGTAGAATGCGGCGACTTATTGTAATAATTTTTTTTTTCTTCTTCTAAGTGATGGTATAGAAAGTTGTAGCATATTAATAAAATGGCTTAGCCATATGAGATGAAACACAATGAGAAATTTTAAAATTTGCTAAAGGATTAATGTACCGTTTTTTTGTATGTATAGAGCATAATATGTGCAGAAGTTAATGTGCAATATGTGCCAAAAAGCTCAGTAAAAGAAGTAGAGCAGTAAAAAGTTACTTACATAAAACACTTCTCATCATCTGATCGTTTCGATAGCAATCTAAAACAAAACAATAACAAAGGAAAACTAATAATGGCAGGAAAACTATGCAATATGAGGGTGTTCGGCTATACCTACAATAAATTACCTAAAAAAGTCAGAGAGCATACTAACATTTATAAAAGGCCTAAGGAATTAGACACATAAGTTTAGCTCGAACTGTTTTGTATTTTATTTAGTTAAGTACATACTTGCATATGTTCAGTTTCTTGGACGACTTGAGCTTCGTAATGTAAACTACAACCTATTATATTTAGTTAAGGTTCTCTTTAAGTAAACTGTAATTGGTTCTTTGAGAAATAAATGTCTTTAAACCGAACTGTTGGCGTGGTTGGTTAAGATACCGCCTATCATGTCGCTGGTCGTGGCTTCGATTCCCATCCAGGACAAACATTTGTGTGCATGAACATGTCTGTTTGTCCTGACTCTGGGTATAATTATCTATATAAGTATGTATTTACAAAAAAAAAAAAGTAGTGTATGTAGTATATCAGTTATCTGGTTTCCATAGTACAAGCTCTGCTTAGTTTGGGACCAGATGACCGTGTGTGAAAATGTCCCAGGATATTATTATTATTATATTATTATTTTTCTTTGTTATTCTACATTGTGTCCCACTGCTGCCCTTTTTCCTTCCAAACCTCCTTGATTTGTGCGATCTCCGGCCATGTTGGCCCTGCAAACCTTATCAAATCGTCACACCACCTTCGTCGTGGTCTGCTTCGACGGCAATGTCGTCTCAGGCGTCCAGTGAGTGACGATCTTTGGCCCTAATATTAATTTACGGTTTTAGTTAGTACTTACATTCAGATTGAGGTAGGCCTAAACAACTTTGTTAGATCACCATCTCTAAATCAGAAAGGTTCATCATCATTCTCCTGCCCTTGTCGCAATTTATTTGGGGTCAGCGCAACATGTATTTTTCTTCCAAACTTCTTTATTAGTCGTCATCTCTGTAGTCACTCCATTTCTAGCCATATCATCTTTTACACAGTCCATCCATCATTTTCTTGGTCTTCCCCTACTCATATAACCATCTACATTCATACTCAAAACTTTCCTGATGACATTTTCCTCATTCCTCCGCATCATATTCCCATACCATGACAAACGATTTCTCCACAACTTTTCAGTCACCGGTGTCACTTTCAGACTTCCTCTTACATACTCATTTCTTATTCTAACCATTCGCGTAACACCACACATCCCTCTTAGCATTCTCATCTCAGCTGCATGCAATTGTATTTCATTCATTTTTTTTTTGTGGGCCATCATTCTGATGCATACAATACAACAGGTCTAACCATTAACCATAAATCTTCCCCTTAAGTTTAAGGGGAATGCGGGAGTCGCAGATTGTTTCCGTGACCTGCGGCCATTTCATACATCCAGTGTTAATTCTGTGCTTAACAGTCCAACCTACTTCGTCATCGCCTTGCACAAGTGAAATAAATCAGAAAGGTTAACCTATTGATATTGCTCATAAAATTTTTAATATCCAGCCAGTGATCCTTGACCACAGTGTAAGCATAGCCAAGCCAACATACATGGTGTATAACAGTATAACCGCTCTAGGCTTTACGAGATATCGCCAGATTTACAGTGCAGTAAGCCGTAAATACATCGGCCGAGCCAACAGTCACCATTGAACTCCCAATAGCCATGGCCCTTTGTTTTCGCTACAATTACGATCGAACTGGAAATTCTGATAAAGATATTTTTTGTCATTTCGTGTTTTTATACCCTGATTGGGGTTTTATGAAGTCTTTTTGTGGTCAGTGGGTATGTATGAAGCTGTAATGTGAAGCCGTCATAAAATGCTACTTCGGGATTAGGGTTATGTGATGAAAACAGCTGGTGGAGGCATCTGAAAAGGTTTTATTAACAAATATATTGATCAGTTTGAAAAAAAAAAATAAATCCTAAAATACTTACTTATCAAAACATCGCTTAATGCACTTGTTGTACGTATTAAAACTCCATCAAGTATTCTCTAAGTTTTAAAGTTTACAGTGAAGCAAACAAAGCACTTAGGTAAGCAGGGCTTGTCAAGATGCACCTCGGACGTCTCTCTTAGGAGCACTAAAATATTAAGCACTATAAAATCAATGTAATCCTCCCATCTATTCTGTTCTATTCTTACTATTTAAAAAATTTGATAAATATATATTATTGTATATTATAGTCATACACAAAAAGAATGCACACATGCATACTTTTACTATTATGTGATTATTATTTTAAAGTTATTATTATGTCGCTATGTCCTAACCACATGAAACCCCATGCTGGGACTTACTTGTAACAACTAAATGTACACAAGAATGCAATAAAGAGTTTTGAGTTTGAGTTACCTATTCTCTCATGCCTACTCTATATGCCTGCAGTAGGATAATTACAGGCTGGTATTATTATTTTTCTAAAATCTTCCTCTTCTTCTTCGATCTGCTGATCAAGTTTAGACAGAAATGAAAATTTAACCTACTTTTCTTCAATTCGCACAATTTTAATTCTGAATCCGACAGATTCGTGAGTTAAAAAAATTCTCCTGTTATTTATTTATTTTGTGTTGTTTTTTTATGGTTCCGTACCTCACAAGGAAAAAACGGAACTCTTATAGGAACACTTCGTTGTCCGTCTGTCTTTCAGTCTGTCATGACCCTTATTCTCAAGGAATGCGTCGAGGAATCAAGTTGAAATTAATATCAAATAAGTAGGTTTACGTTTCCTTGTTGCTCTAAAAAACCAAGCTTCTAAGTCAACGCAATAAAGAAATACGGCCGTTTATGTGACATATTTTGATGAAAAATAAAAAAAATGGCAAATAAATGAAAACCTATAGGGTACATCTCGTTTACCTAGAATCATGAAAGTTAGCAAGAAGCAGGGTCTCACAGCACAAGTAAAGGAAAAAGTCCGAAAATCGTTAATATGTAGTATCCAGATTTTAAAAAAAATCTATTACAGACATTTGCAGTTGGAGAATTGACCATGACTGTACCTACTATGACTTCAAGTTCCCATAAATTTTTAATGCCAAAAGAATGATGATTGTTTCTTTTGGCAAATGTTTACCACCTAAGCCTACATTGTGGAATGCAATAAAGAATTGAGTATTGAGTATTGAATACACAGTCACACCTGAGCGAAGCCGCACGCACAGCTAGTTCTTACTATTTAAATATTCCCAGGAATGTTGTCTCATCAATAAATGTCTGTACGTAATGTACTGTATTTTAGAACCAAAAATAAATGTTTTTTACATCGAGACCATCAATCAAGACTAAAGGAGTTGCAAAAGTTTGTCGAGTTCAACAACTTTGTGAAGATAATTTTGTATATTGATATACCTATCTAAGATCGCAAACTATTTTGTTTAGAAATAAAGCCAAGCTTATTTAAATTTTGAATAAAGATTTTCGTGTTGTTTGTTGATCAAAGTGATTGAAAATATCAAATACTTGCCAGAATAGCAAAGGTTAGGAATGCTGCCCGACTACAATAATTTAACATATAAAATTAATATTTCGTCCAGTGACAACAGCCCCTTTTCTACACAATTATGTTCTGCATAATTTATGCATTTTCCCTATCGCTGTGTTTCGCTTTTTGATTCAATTCGCTTTTTCCTATTTTGCACTCTTGTCCATGTCCAAACTGTCTGATTTTTGCAAACATTTTTGCTAATCTGAGCTTTGTCGAAACTCTCCATTTTTATTATGCAGACATTTCATCTAATTTTGTGCAATGAATCAATCTGCCTAGCCTTTTCCCAACTACGATACCCCTTGGTAAGACTGGATGTCAGACTTTTGGATTTCTGACTATCCTTGTGCATAATAAAACAGGAAAATACAGCCAAAAACATCATACTCTATTATACAAGAGTAACACTAATTGATTAAACTATCTCCTCGAAAGAAAAACAAGTTTTTCGCCACAAACCATCGTCCCTTTCTAATACGAATTTTATTGTACCGTCATAAACGGCGGTGCTTATTATTTTCCTGTCGTAAAACAACAAAATAATACTGTAACAATAATGGGAGCACCCTCTAATCTCGACGCGACGTATTCTCTGCGCGACAGTTTTATTATAGACGCATTGTGAATCATTTTTATTATATACATGAGGTTGTTTTATTGCTAAATGAAAATGATACAACGAATGTAATATGATGTCATGTTTTATGTGGATTTTTGGATACATTGTTGCGTGTATCTGAATACCAACAAGCATGTTTTGTGAGAAGGTAGCTTCACTCCGGAAAATGCCTTAAAATAGTCAAATAAAAAATGTTTTAATTTTAGTCACAAGCAATATTTCTGAAGATTGTTTATGTACCTAACAAAAAAGGTGTCAAATGGATTACGTTTATTTACACCAAGACACTGCGCAAATAAAGATATCTAAAAGAAGTATTATAGATACGTTAAAGGATAAGAGCCATAACAGCATTTTGTATTTTGTATACGTTTCTTTTACAATCTAATTACTTATCAAATGTCTTTTCCCTCATCCAATAGAAGCAAACCAATAACATTTTCATGAAAAACCCTGAGTTTTCGAGTACTCGTAAAAGTTAATTTTCTGTCTCTTTATAAATAGATGCATACATACAAATGTCTCGTATGAGAAGAGATAACATTAAAAGTAATTAGGTGTGTCGACATCCAACTTTCAACTTTACAGGTATAGCAATAAGAATCTAAGTTGGATGAAGGAGGAATAGATTTGGGGTGCAATATTATCTTCACATCCAAATAAATGAGAAAAAACTGGGGTCCGGCGGACGAACTTTTTAATTCGTAATTACAGGACAGCGGCCAAGCTTTAAGCACCATTAACTTTTTACCTAAATGTCTATGTCGTATGGGGTTCCGTACATAAATGAAATTGGACATTTTATTGTCCAAATTCAAATTAGCGTCGACTGCATGTATTGGAGAAAATCTCTTTGAAGTACATAGAAAAAGTTTTATCAATGCAATAGAACTGAATACTTCTTTATTTTGTGTAGGTTTCTAATACTTTTTGTGCAAACAAATAAAATCTAATATCACAAAGTTTCCACGAAAGGATCTATTCTACGATCTTTACCTTTGTAATACTGTGTAGGTATAATATTTGCTTTTTAAATATTTGACAGAGCTGAAAATGAACAAACTAAGCGCCTAATCTTTTATTAAGACTGTTGTATGCTGTCAAAGACTTTAAAAGAGAAAGTCTTTAAGACGTAAATGAACAACATTGAGAATAAACAAATGACATTATAATTATATTAGGTTTTTGAAATTAATTCAAGGAAATGATGTATTGCAAAGGTCAATTTTCGTAGAATCCATATTCAATTATGCGATGATACGCTATAATATAAAATATTCTATCTAAAATCTGCACCACGAGACTCATCATTCTGTCAATAGTAAAAAAAAATGAACAATTCCAATTCGTTACATAAAAGAAACTATGGGAAGAAAATCATGACTTAATGCCACCCAAATCCGTTTCATAATGCGGTGTTTATCTCAATTCGGGGCTCAGAAGCTGCGTCGTTAGCAGATCTCGACTTGACAATTTTATTGCAGACTCCGGCGTATTATTGAAAGAGTATGAGGGTCCTTGTCACCCCCTATACGCTAGTTATCACGTTTTTTTGATGTGGACGCCTCTTTTGAACACTTCACGCGTTCTTTTTGGTGTTTACTTACTGTCATATTGGATGTGGTCGAATAGGGTGGTGAAGTCTTTTATTTTGCTACTTTTTTTGTGATGCGAGCTATATTGAAGGGTCCTGTTTTTTATGGTGTTAATTTTGGCCTTGCAAGACCTGATTTTTTTTTTGTTCGACCTGTAATCAGAACCTGCAAATCATTTTTGGTCCCAAAACGTCATTTTGGCTTTTATTATCTTAATTTTACTTTAAAAACTACTACTACTCCACTATATGTCCAGTCATAAACTGCAAACCTGAATTAATTGACATTACCATTCACCAATATAAGTATCAGCATTAAAACCCAACCATCTTCAATCAAAATTGTTATCTACCTACCTACACTTGAAGGAAAATTGCGGTCCGATTTTCAGAAATCAACGTCAGGGACCGACACACTCGACACGTGTTCTCAAGGCTTGTCCCCATCCAAGTACGTCTAACTGTCCTCAAGTGGCCGCTTTGATTTTCCTCACTCCTCTATTTCGAGGGCCGTCCGAGGACATGCTTTTTCAATTTAGTAAATAGTTCTCAAACACGATTCTTTGACAACGGACGCATTAAGCCGAGGTACTCTCGTTCAGAAACTTTTCAAAGAATTAAAGTATCAAATGATGAGATGAGATATTTATTTGATGTTCTTTTATAAAGTGACTGAGTAATTAGAGGCGATGAACGAATGAATGAAATGTAATTTTGTATTTGTAATACATATCATATTAACTCAGATATTCAGAAGAAAATAAATATAACATCATAAAGGGGTTTGGGTAATTTTGTATGAACCAGTGGCATGATTTTTTTTTTTTTTGAATTATAAAAGAACTTTGCCCTAAGTAATATCGGAGCTGAAATATATGATATCGAAGTAGGTAGAATTTCAACAACATGTCGTCTAAATAGAAATGTAACCCCGTATGTGTATTGTACAAAAACAGCACGTACGGCACAATACATACATTCATTAACTTACGCATGTTATTGGAGGAGTATGAATGGCAGTATTATACGATAATTAAATAAAAAACAATATTACTACAAAATCACAATG
This sequence comes from Dicycla oo, assembly GCA_948252095.1. Taxonomy (NCBI): domain Eukaryota; kingdom Metazoa; phylum Arthropoda; class Insecta; order Lepidoptera; family Noctuidae; genus Dicycla; species Dicycla oo. The sequence continues at coordinate 11,705,314 of OX411713.1, read as the reverse complement.
TTTTTACACAAACCTTAATTAGTTAAATAGATTTAAAACAACTTGTCGGGTGACATTAAAAATGGGTGGTTTTGTATGAGCTCTGCTGTTAAGATCATCAATCGCCTGCGAGGCCCACCTATATGGTTTAAACTTCGCCGACATATTGTACTTGTAATATTAACTTCATTCACGTTCTTAATGCCAAATCACAAAATAAGAAAATGACATAGTCCAGTAGGGAAGCCAAGTTGTTGTGATTTAAAACAGATACAAATAAACACACTCTAGCACTCACACTAACGCCAAATGGGGAGTGAGGTTTGGTGCGCAGACGCGCGCGCCGGAGTGTGACTCGGAGACTCAAGTAAACGAATCCTGTGCTATGATTAGCAAGAAGATTGCTGCTTTTGGTGGGCTCATGGGAGGCTTTCGTGTTATTGTTTATCGCTACTCACGAGTTAAACAGTAAAATAGAAGTAAAACAACAATGTAATGAATGAAATAGACACAATTTATAGCAAATGGCAATTTGATTTTATAGATTGTTTACATTAAATATCTCGGCTTCGATGACCGTGGGAAAGTAACGTTCATAGAAAAAAATTAATGTCTTAATATGTTCTTTTTAACGAAACATTTTTCCTTAGTGGCCGCGTATTTAAAAAATCATGCCACTTTTACCTAAATCCCTTTATTATACTTAAGCATAATAATATAAGTTTTTAATTACCTAAAGACAACGTTAGGGCCTACAAATTAGCACTCTAAAATTCCACCATAAGCCGCCATTTTCTTTAAATTCAGCTAAATGTCACAAATCTCACTTATAATGTAGTAAATTCAACAATTATATCACATAAAATAAACTCAGCTACCAAGTTTCTAAAAACAAAGGGCCCGTCACAACTAATTCGTCCCGGAGCCTTGTTTGTAAATTAAAGCATTTCCTTTTTGTCAAGACTTTAGAAAACATCACCGACATTGTTCTCACCGCAATCATTAACTTGGAATTGGTGTTCAACATCAGTGTCCTGTCTGCTGCGGATTTTATTTTAATTTGCTTTCAAATAAGCCGAAGAACTTCTGTGATATTTATGACAATAGTCAGAGAAAATTGTGATACTTGTATGAAATGAATACTCGTAATTTAAGAAATCCTACTAATATTATAAATGTGAAAGTTTGTGAAGATGTTTGGATGTTTGTTACTCAATCACGCCAGAACAGCTGAATGGATCTGGATGAAATTTGGCACAGAGATAGATTATAGTCTAGAATAGAACATAGGATAATTTTTATCCCGAAAAAATGTACGGTTCCCGTAGGAAAATTTCCAACAGCCACGCGGGCGAAGCCGCTGGCAAAAGCTAGTAATATAAATGCGATAGTTTCGATAAATGGATGGATGTTTGTTACTCAATCACGCCAGAACGGCTGAACGGATCTGTATGAAATTTGGCATAGAGATATATTATAGTCTGGAATAGCACATAGAATACTTTTTATACCGGAAAATTTACGGTTTCCATGGTATGATTCCTACAGCCGCTGTTAAGATCTAGTAAAGTATAAAATAGGTTCTGTTTCTGCCTATCCTATCCTCACGCATATTCACGACAATGGGGGGCCATGTACGTGAAAATGCGTGTGTAGTATACAAATAACGTTTTACTTAGTATTATCGTCGTCCACAGCTGGGCATAGGACCAGTCCAATCGCACGCCATTTATCTCTGTCCTAAGCCGCACTCATCCAGCTGCTACCAGTCACCTTGGGAAAATCATCAATCCAGCTATCCTGAGGGCGTCCAACATAGGACATAAATGTGCGACAATAAAACTAATAAAAAAGGATATACACACACAAGAACACTATCTTTACATTTCTTCATAGTTGTTAGTTATTTTAGTGATATTTATTTTAGAAGTATGCATGTATTTATTATATGTTTTATTTGCTAAGTCAAATGCTTTTTAAGATATTAAGTAATTTATTTTCTCTTCTTCTCTTCACACGGTGTCTACATCTCTTTTTTATTCTCTGTCCTATCGCACGTATGCTGGAAGAGATTTCTTTAGAAATAAGCATCACCTTTGTACCTATTTTCCTGTTCCTTTATATTTGTATCTTTATTTTTGTGTACATAAATGGTTAAATAAATAAAAATAAAATAAATATACCTACTAGTTTACTTTTACAAAAGTAAACTAATAATAAAATATCTTTTCATCAGTCGCCTTATACACTTCAGTTCATAGGTTTATTTAATAAAACCGGCCAAGTGCGAGTCGGGCCCGCACACGAAGGGTTTCGTACCACCTCGTACAATATTTAACACTTTATATTTTTCAAATAATACTTCTAGACAAAAATACGTTTTTTTTGTATGGACAACAAACGTGATAAATGATAATGATAAATGATAAATGATTTTTATTTCTGTAAGTAGGTTTGTACAAACACTTTTACAAGTCAATATTTTTTTTTAAACTAGATGAGGTCGGCGTTTCCTATCTGACTACTCTGAGAAGAAAGGCCGAAACAAACTCAGAGGTCACAGTCTCTTATAAAGTCCAGACATAATCTTGGTCACTTCATGTGAAGACCATGTAGATTGGTGTCTGAAATGGTCTTTTGAGAAAAGAACCACACAGATTGAGAGGACCTGTCCAGTCAGTGCACGCATTTGTCAGTAATCGCGCAGCTCAACTCAGAACTTAAGGAGCTTAACGATTCGACGAACAATACCAAAGAAAGGACATTGGGGTAGGCCGCATAGATTACTCAAACTGCCAGACCATGATTAAAAATAACTGAGAGAAAAAATAAAACAAACAAAAAAAAAAAAAGCAATGACCTACATAGTCTTCACATTCAGAATAAAGTAAAATAATATAATACTTACAAAGTAAATATTAATGTCAACATTCAGTATGCAAAAATAAAAATAATATAAAATAAAATTGGAGCAGTTCAATCCCAAGCCTTTTTGTCCTCAATATAATCTTTAACGGTATAAAAAGCTTTCTGACACAACTTGCGTTTAATGAATGATTTGAATTTATTAAGGCTCAGATCTTGAACGTGGCTTGGAAGTTTATTATAAAAGCGTATACATTGACACCTGAATGACCCACCTATTTTCTTGAGCCTTGTTGGAGGTACAACAAATTTGTGTTTGTTCCTAGTATTTATATTGTGGATATCACTGTATTTTTTAAACAATTTAATGTTTTTATGGGCATATAAAAGATTTTCAAAAATGTACTGAGAAGGCAAAGTCAGTATATTAATCTCCTTAAATTTCTCTCTGAGAGATTGTCTCGGACTTAATTTATAAATGCATCGAACAGCTCTTTTCTGCAAAACAAAGATAGTCTGAATGTCGGCTGCATTTCCCCACAACAGAATACCGTACGACATTATACTATGAAAATAGCTAAAGTACACTAAACGGGCTGTCTCTATGTTGGTTAAATTACGAATTTTCCTAACAGCGTATGCTGCGGAGCTTAGCTTTTTTGACAATTTATCTATATGTGGGCCCCACTGAAGCTTAGCATCCAAAGTTAAGCCCAAGAATACTGTGCTATCTTCAAGATTCAACTCTTCGCCCTTTATCAACACGTTAGTTTTCACCTGCCTAACGTGAGGTAGAGTAAACTTAATGCATTTGGTTTTTTTTTCATTAAGGAGTAAATTATTAACACTGAACCAGTGAACTACTTTTGAGATCGCTCTGTTTACATCGTCAGTAACCAGCTGCTGACGTTTAAGTTTAAACAAAAGTGAAGTATCATCCGCAAACAAAACTATATCATGATTATCCTTAATGAGGTAGGGCAAATCGTTAATATAAATAAGAAACAAGAAAGGACCAAGAATCGAGCCCTGTGGGACCCCCATTGTTACTATAGATCCGGGCGATCTTTTTCCATTAACGTCAACGCTCTGAATCCTATTACTCAAGTATGAAGTAAGAAGATCCAGAGCGGTGTTCCGGATCCCGTAATGGCGGAGTTTCCTGATTAACGTTTCATGAAGAACGCAATCGAATGCCTTGGACAAATCACAAAAGATGCCCAAGGCATCGCATTTGTCTTCCCATGCATTATAAATATGTCCTAAAAGTTCAACACCGGCATCAGTAGTTGAACGACCCTTTGTAAAACCGAACTGCTTGTTATGTAATAATTTATGTTTATTAAAAAATCTTTGCAATTGGTCTAAAATTAATTTCTCAAAAATTTTACTAAACGTAGGTAGTACTGAAATAGGTCTATAATTTGTGGGGTCTGATGTACTACCTGATTTAAACAAAGGTATTATTTTACTATATTTCATGAGGTCAGGAAACTCCCCACAGTCGATACAGTTTTTAAAGATAAGAGCTAAAGTAGGTGCTACAATGTCAATAATAGACTTAGCAACTTCTACAGAATTACCCCACAGATCTGCTGTCTTTTTTACATTTATAGTGTGAAAGGTTTTAATTATGTCTCTACAGGTAATTTGTTCAAAATTAAATTCCGAATCGCAAGCATTAACATTTTCCTTAAGCAAAGACTCAGCAACAGAAGTTGATGAGTTTAGGGATTTAGTAGTTGAAACGGGAATATCTGAAAAGAAATTTTCAAAGGCCGCGGCGACGTGTTTTTATTTTTATGAAAATACGTACTAAACGAAGAATATTTTTATCTTAAATTTTAAGAATCGCAAAGGAATCTTTGTATTTCATAACGATACTGTGAATTACAAAGTTATTTTTTGCAGTTGCAGAAAATCGCCTTAAAAAAAAAACAAAATACTTTATGAATCGGCCTTTTTAGTATTTGTTGATTAAATAGAAAGAAATAAAAAATAGTTTATTTGTCACAGAAACACGTGCATACAAAAAGATAAAAAATTTACCGAATTGTACAAAAAGAAAAATATATCAAAATACATGTACATCACGAGCACAAAACAAAAGTCGGCAGCTGCTGGCACGCCATGACTGTGACAAGAAGGCTTCCACTCAGCATGATGCTGTGTGCTATGGGAGGCCCACAGCACAGCGTTGATTTTCAGTAGTCACCCGAAAAAGACGTAGGTACGGAAACCAATAATTACATACATGAATAACTAAATAAATAAAATAAAATAAAATAAACAGTACTTAGAAATTATTATTGTACTTACTTACAAAGGTACAATCAAACATATTTATATAAATAAAAATAAATTATAGATGAATAAATATATTAAATAACATAAGAAATTAATCTGCAGGCATCACCGTGCGTACCTAAACATACTGGTACACATAAACGTCCAGTGCTTGGTCTCGCTCCCTGCCCCGCCACCGCGTCACTACTCGACCAGACTGGCAGCACGGTGCGGGGAGCAGCGTGGGCGCGAGGTTGCGAGGACCCGCGCGATCGTGTAGAATACAGTATATGGAACACGATATACAGAAGTTTTAAATTCCTAACTTGTTTAGTCGTTACGATAGAGCTCGTACAAAAATGGTAATATAAGATTCATTTTTATTATGTGTTATTATAGCGAAAATAGAAATACATAATCTGTGAAAATTTCAACTGTCGACCTATTGCGGTTCATGAGATACTGCCCGTTGACAGATAGATGGACGGATAGCGGAGGCTTAATTATAGGGTTCCAATTGGCACCCTTCGGGTACGGAACCCTAAAAACGACAAGATCACTTGATTGTCAAAACCTTTGACTCCGCGTCGACGATAAACTAATTTAAATCGTGTTTGCCTGCTGATTTGAACTTAAAACACTCCCTAAAATAGTTTCTTTTCAAATAAAATTCTTTAAATTACTTGAACAAAGAAAATGTTGTAAATAGTTTGTTAAAACAAGCCTGATGTAGACAAAATTAAAGTCGACTTCAAGTACAATGGCTAATCACGACTCTATTTCAAATAAATTGTTAATATACATGAAATTTTCAGATAAAAAATGTAATAAGAAATATCATAAGTTTGACTCATAATTAAATTCTTAATACCGTCTGTACATAAATCTGTATGACGTATAAATGTGTTATTTGAATAATATTACAATTTGGAATCGCTGAAACGTCGACTGAGGCAGGGCCCACATTTGCATATGGATAGGATTGAGCCACAAAATCAACGATAACAAACAATTTCAGCGAGACTATGTTCCATTGCTGTAACAGTACCTAAGTATGTAGGAAACGTAACCTTTTCGTTTATATCTTCTTTAGTCAACACTTTCATTTGCCAGTTTTTCTATTCTATTTTATTTCTTTTAAGGATGATATATATGATGCTTTTAAATATCAAGCCATTTTATTCAATATTTATAAAGCATTGTCAATCATAAACATGAGGAGCTCGTGGCTAAATAATAACAGCCGTAAGGGTCGATCCATCAGGTTAAGCTACGCTTGCCGGGGTTGGTCCGTAGATGGGTGACCATTTGTACATACCGAGACTCCTCCGTGCCTCGGAAAGCACGTTAAGCCGTTGGTCCCGGCTGTCATTCGTAGATCTTTGGCAGTTGTTACGCGTCGTCAGAAGCCCGAAAGTCTGACAACCAGTCTTACCAAGGGGTATAGTATTACCCAATAACTGGGTTGTGGAGGTCAGATAGGCAGTCGCTATATGTAAAATACTGGTATTCAGCTGCATCCGGTTAGACTGGAAGCCGACCCCAACATAGTTGGGAAAAGGCTAGGCAGATGAGATGTCAATCATAAACATAAAGATCATTTATTTGTCCAAAACATGAGTATACACAACACATGGCATGCAAGATGTTTCATTATATTATATCACAGTCATCGGTGTAAAACACATCTGGCTCATAAAACAATTGACTAGCGTAACTCTGAATTTGTTTTAAGAACAACAAGAACACAAGCGTAGCATGCAATACTTTCACTTACATGTGCACCATTCCCTCGCTGTTTTCAGGGCCCACAGCCAAACAGCTAGTGACCTACGATCCTCTTCATAATGCAGTTTTCACGTATGTTTTTCTAAGTTTATGAACGTTAGAGGGAAAATTTACAGCGAATACTCGAGCTAAATCTTTTAGGTTTGAATAATGCTCGTTTTTTTGCAAGATTAGCATTATGGGTAAGCTGGTCTCAGACTGATAACGCCATCTTGCTACTGAATCAGACTTTAAAATGTTTGAGAGTTGCTTTTCTATTCATATCACGATAAATAGGAAAATAAATACATATGTGGTGCGTTTTTGCTACTGCATTTTAAGATGACAGGTTCTTTGTAAGCTTTACAAGATTATAGTTGTTTCACTTAGTATTGCTAGTTTTCTCTTTTTGAGATGAACATTTAACAAACAGTTTTCTGATTAGTCCTGCGTTATTTTTTAACTACGTCAAACGTATATATTGATATACGTTCTGTTTACAAGTAACTATCGGAAAATTCGCTTTCCTTTAAACTGTTTATTAATTTTCACACCATAATAAAACGATAATAACAGCTTGAAAATCACTGTAAGTAATACCGTAATGAGTATTGTTATTAAAATGTATTCTCTCCTTGTTTACGAGTATTTCAGTGATGCCCGTGAATTTATACATGAGTACCAGGAGTTCATAAAATTAATGAGGGTTGAACAGTTTTTAGGCTGACCAAAGGACGAGAAGCATTCACGGCGCGACGGGTACCTACAGGAAAAAGTTAATAACGCCTGAAGTTGGCTGCCCCCGGCAATTATAAATTTATTCGTCTGCACTCCCCCTTACTTTATTTATTTTTCTAATTATTGGGTACAATACAATCGCTTGCTGAGTTCTAGCGTAGTCTGGATACTTTTAATTTGTATTCTCTATGCATGGCTATTAAAGTGTTTTGAATTGAGATCAAATTTGAATGCAGATTATCAGATATTATGTAAGCAATTTTGTGGTTACAACCAGATAGTTAGCGTTTGAAGGGGTAATTTTTCATAAAATCTCATGGTGACTAACAATTTGGTACTGGCTTACAATTCGTGTTATAGCAATAAAACCGTAGTACAACAAACTTGTAAATTAGTTATTCTCGTTTTGTTCAGATCAGTTGTATCCTCTAATTTACCCCTAGGTAATGTATAATTATCATCATCATCTTTTTATGATAGGAATAAGATCTCACCAGAGGCTAATAAAATCAGTATCAGTTTTATAATCCTAAAGAACAAACATGATTTAATTTTAAACTCCATTTATTATACAACATACTCATTCATCGTCATCGTTCTCCTCCACAATAGTGAGTTCAAGGATATGACATGACATTTTTTCTGCAACGTCGAAGAAAGATATTTGTACGCGGTAGTCCCCAATGAAGTCATGGGTCATGACATTCTTCATTGCCTCTAAGGATATTGTCAGACCTTGGACCTCGAAGGTGCTCTGGAAAACAAAATGTGGTAGGTGAATCTTTAGTCAGTCGGGTAAAACTTGGATTTGGTAAAGTCCCTAGTGGTTTAGCTAAATATTGGATTATACAGGCTGACTTTGAAAACATGCGACAAAATTTAAGGGGGTGTTCTACACATCAATATGAATAACATTTACTATGGGACCAACTTGGAATTCGCAAAAAAATTTCGACCTTCTTATACAAAATGGTCCAATCGGGTATGTACTTTTACATAGGAAGGTCGATTTTTTTTTATGCGAATTCATAGTTGGTCTTGGTCCTATAGTAAAAGATGTTCATATTGGTGCGTAGAACACTCCCTTAAATTTTGTCTTTCTATTTTCAAAGTCATTCTGTAAATTGGAACACTTTATCGATAGGCATTTGAATCTATTCACTGCTATAGACCGCCCGCTCTTCGCCTGCGGGGTACAGGGGCGCGGGGGAATCACAACAAAGGGGACCGAGGGAGGTGCGGGTGGCGGGCACGCGTAGCGTGATACACAAGAGGTGAAATGCGCACTGGACAGTTCTTAAGATTTGTGATGTCATAGTGATTAACGGTGAACAGGTGGTGATTTTTTATTAGAAAATTAATTGATGACGATACAAAATTTTAATGAAAAAACTATAAACTATGTAGGAAACAAATAAAATATTAGGTAATAAACTTTTGTATATATATGCAAGATTTATCAAAATTATAAATCAATCACTTATGTCCATATCAATATCATGGGAACTTAATTCTTCACTTTCGAAGCAGCCATCATCAGAATCATCCTGCACATTAATAATAAAATCAACAACATCATCTAGAACTCTCTCATGTTTGCAGTATTCGTTCTCGATTTTAATTACGTGGTTAACACAATGCTTCCACCTCTATATGGAATATTCAGCAAATAATCCCTCTATCGTATTTTTATTGGTTGGGTTAGGGTAGATACTTTTTTGCGCTAATTGTCCTTTAATATCACCCCAGACCAACTCAATGGGGTTCAGGTCTGGGTGGTATGGAGGCAAACGCAACACTTCATGACCGTTTCTTTTCAATAACTCGTCAATTTTGTAAATATATTCTGTGAAATGTATTTTATTTAATTTTAATAAGTCATCCTTTCTAAGCTTATCATCAAAAGGCACGTCATGTCGTCGTAGCCATGCTTGCATAGCTGACTTGGTAGAAGCCATAGTTGGATTTTCTCTTCTCGAACCAAATGGTAAGCTTCGTTATCCATTACTACGAGTATGACAGAATTTGGTGGTATATTAAGCATGAGCTTATAATTTATTCATTTGGCCAGTTGGCGTGGTTAGTTAAGATACCACCTATCACGCCGCAGGTCGTGGGTTCGATTCCCATCCAGGACAAACATTTGTGTGCATGAACATGTCTGTTTGTCCTGAGTCTGGGTGTAATTATCTATATAAGTATGTATTTACAAAAAAAAAAAAAGTAGTATATGTAGTATATCAGTTATCTGGTTTCCATAGTACAAGCTCTGCTTAGTTTGGGAGCAGATGACCGTGTGTGAAAATGTCCCAGGATATTATTATATTATTATTATTATTTACTGAAATTCACGAAATTCATAAAATCGTGATAATCACCTGTTTTACATTTGGATTTGAATATCACAAGTCTACAAATCCAGTTTGACCTCCACAATGTACGATGATCAAACGGTCCCCTTTACCGATATAAGATAGCACGCCGCGTTCATCCTTTGATTGCCAACATTTTGAAACGTTATGAGACGCATTTATAGTTTTACATTATACGTTTCGTCAAGATATAAAATATGTCTTCCTTCTCTACGATATTTTTTAATAGTCTTTAGGTATTTCCTCCTCCACTGTATTATATTTGGCTGTTCGATAAGCAGTTTCCTTTTAGATCCACAATTCTTAAATTTAAAACCTAGATCATGTAATATTAGCCTTAAATATGGCTGTCTCTTCTCTAAGTATAGTATTAAAGTTTTTAAGGTTTATATTTATTTTTAAATTGTGTAAAACTGAGTGACTTTTCTTCTTACCAGTCCTTTTGTGAAATCATCTACTTACACTCTTTTTCTGCGAAACTGTTTTGGTTTTGTCGGTGATTTACATCTTTCGTTGTCTTTCAATACTTTACCTTGTTGTACAATTCTAGATACTGACTTTTCCGATAGTCCAGTAACTTCTGTTACGGTTTTGTTTAAAGGTATGTCTTGTTAGTATTCACCAGAATTTGGGTCCGGTTTTTTTTTTTTTTTTGCAATATTCATACGTTAAAAGCCATCTGCTTGCACTGACTATTAATTTTATGTCCGAAAATATTTCAACTCATCTTGAGATTGTAATCTCATGTATAACTCTTACAAAGCGTCCGCAACTGTCAACACGTGCGATCGCTAACCACGTAGCGACTGAAATGAGTTATGACAAGAATGCGCCCACCGCCCGCACCTCCCTCGGTCCCTTTTGTCGTCATTCCCCCGAGCCCTTGTACCCCGTGGGCGAAGACTCATTAAAAACTAACTTCCGTTCAGAGTAAAAATAAATTTATTTTAGATTATCCAAAAGCCATCATAGACCTCATCCATCGCATTCCATCAGGCGTTATCGAGGTCAAGAGCAGGTCCAGTCACCATTAACAGGATAAAAATAAATTAGATTCATTAATTTGATTACTTTCTTCATTTTACAAAAGCCCCCTTCTTCTCTTCTACTTTGCTGTGCCTGACTAGGTCCACAATGATCATTTCTTTTTAAAACCGGTAGAACTTCACATTATGGTTTATTACGACGACAATACGATACTATTTAATAGACCGATGTGTCCAGTAATAAAAAAAATATATATTAGGATGAAATAATTCGTAAATTGAAAAATATTAAATTTCAAATATACTAAATAATTAAATAATAATTAAAATTGGGATCACTCTGTGCAAAAAACTTCATTCATGACGCTATTTACCAGCTGGCTCAAACAGAAACAGAAGAACAAAAGGTGTGAACGGCCTTTCTTTAGTAGCTTCATTAATGAATCATTTGTCCAGAGTAATCCTAATTTTGGTTATTATTTTATTATTTAGTTTGTTTGAAATTTATATTATTTTTTTTCAATTTACAAATTATTTCATCTTATTATAATTTTTATGATTACTGGCCACTATCCTTACCTGCGTGTTAAATTAATGCCGCCATTGTAGCGGCAGGTTGTATTTATAGTATATCAGTAATCGATGGCTCGATATTTTCTCCAAAATAATCTTTTTTTAAAGGGTGATTGATGTCACAAAATCGCACATTTGGTCTCGTGCCCTGCCTTACAAATATCGAAGTTCTACTAAATTGTGGTGAGTATTGTATTTTAATTACATCAATGAATGAATGCTACATACAACAGGAATGGGGCAGCCATTAATGTTCATTTTCTCGATAACTGGATACCATGGCGTGTCAGTATTGTCCAGACTACTGCAAAAGTTAACTCGCGTAGTGTACATGTACTCGTCAGCCAAGTCCAACACTTTCCATATGTCTATTTCAACCTGAAAACCAAAGAAATTGGTTTAAAAACATGTAGGTACTGTAGAGGTTTCATTCAAGCCCCTGTCTATTTATATCAGGCTGGTTGTATCTTTGACATTCGAACGATCACTTTAATAAAAGTGCTGCTATATTTGTTATGTCAGGCATTTTAGTAAATTACAAGGCAAAACCTCTTCCTATTCAAGAAAGAAACTAATCGCCAATTACTCGTGCTCATTGAGTGTAATTTTAGAACATGAATTTACCTTTCCTTCGAGTTAATTCCAGAGTTATAAATTAACAATGACACTCATAAAGTTTGGGTTGGCCAACAGTCGCTTTTGAGCTGGTTTTGGATTTTGATCCCACCACGAACAGGACTGGATTAGCCACGTAGCATTTGTAACAAATTCTACGGGCCTCGCGCTTTGACGTACTTAAAAGAACAACCTATTCTACCGGTAGGTCCAACGGAATATTATGTATGAATGGTCAAAAGAAAACCTATACGAGGTGCTAGGATTTTCAAGCTCGCTCGCTCGCTCTTGCATTTAAGGTTATCTTAGATAAATCAATCGGTAGCAGGACACTCGCGTGAAAGACATTTCCGCGGATGGACTTTTGCGCGAATGGACATTTGCGCGAAATACACTTGCGCGAAGAACACTCGCGCGAAAGACACTTGCCCAAATTCACTTGATCGAAAGACACTTGCGCGAAAAAGTTGCGGAAATGAGATTTCTTCTTATCATCACGCATGTATTCTTTCAAATATAGTATGAATAGTATACCCAAAATTCGCCAGTTAAGATCCAGTTATAGACAGACTGGAAGTAAATAGTCCAATTAACTAGGCGTCAGTAGTTTCTTATTGTAGGTACATTTTTTGTGTTTTGGTTTCTTTTCATTTATTTTCGTCGAGGGTGTCGTTTTACATGGTTTTCCAGGTTACTAACTATTACTAATTATTACTGATAACAAAAATGGGGTCAAAATTAAAATTTAAGATGGCGCCACCAAAAATTTACAAATATGTCGTCAGGGTAAACGGAGGGGTGGTACGGAGCGAGAGTGCATGGGAAGCCGTTACCACCTTCTGCGTAGCAGTAATGCTCGCGAAATAGAAGGCGGAATGCGTGAGGGAGAGGCAATCTTTGCGCCCTCACGCTCCTAGTTACCGCAGGAGACGCCGCGGGCGTCGGGAATTGAGAGCCACTTCCCGGTCACCATAAGCGTGGACTTGCGGACAGCAAGCAATGGTTGGGATCCGCTAGGGGCGATGCCTGCCAGGGTTGCGGGTTATTTGAAAGAGTTACCGTGGCCCTGGCACAGGCAACTGAAGGAACACGGGTGGGTTTTACTCACTAAAAGTCTGACACGCCCTCCCGCTTCGCCCAGAGAGAGAGAAGTTATTTGGTAATTTCCCACCCAAAAAAAAAGGTAGCTGATAATGAAAATGGGGTCCAAATCAGAATTCAAGACGGTGCCACCGAAAATTTGCAAATTTTTCATCATGGTTCATGGTTTTCGAGGGGGCTGACAATGAAAATGTGGTCTAAATGAAAATTCAAGATCACGCCATGAACCATGAAACCATTCAACTATGAAAATTACACCCAAGACAAAAAAATTACAAATTGTCGGTTGTTGCAGTCCTGTACATCACCTTTATTCTTGAAGATGGGCACTAGCGAACTGTTGCACCATTCTTGTGGGATTGCTCTTTCATACAGCAACTTATTGAAGAATGAAGTCAGTCACATACCCTGCCATTCTTTAACCGCAACCATTCATTTTCTTTAAGAATCTTTTGCACTTCGTCAATCCACGACTGTGTATCCTTTTGTATCATACCTAACAACCTAGTTCAGGAGGCAGTGTGCTTATGTAACTGTGTAATTACTTTGTTTTCAATAAAGCATTATTATTAATATTATTATTATTATACCTTTCCCTTTCGACTCTCCAAACACATATTTTGCTATCTCTCCTTATAAATCTCTTTCCAACATTCATTCACAGTTTTTCCTACCATATCCTTCATTATTTTATCTATCATTTGACTCTTAAACATACTTGCACATTCCTCTTTTTCTATCATACGCCACATGGTTTTGGGTGGGGGTCGTTCTTTGTTCCTACTGGACGAGACACTGAGTTTTACCTCCATTATTATTAGTCTGTGTTGTGAGACTAAGTCTTCGTCTGGCAGCACTTTACAGTTTTTGACACATTTTAGGCTATTCTGTCTTACCAGCAAGAAATCAATTTGTGTCGCATGGTGGCTACTTTTATATGTAATTAGGTGTTCGTTTTCATTTTCAAACCATGTATTTGTTATTGCCAGTTCGAAGGCAGCTTGCAGCAGTGTCTCGCCACCAGTGTTACGGTCACCGTATCCCCAACCGCCATGCACTCTCTCATATCCATCCTTCTGTCTTCCTATATGCCCGTTAAAATCACCCCCCACATACACTTCTTCACTCTCATATTTAACACGAAACCCTTCACAATACTTTAACAGCTATCACTCACTCTTTTAACATCCACATACACATTCTTTCATATTCAATCCAAAACCATACCAACACCATTTTGCTTGCCATCGCTTTCACAGTAATATCTCCTTCTCCTATCTCTCTAGCCCTTGCACCCTTCCATTTCGTCTCTTGCAGACACACTATGTTCAGTTGTCGCCTTTTTAAAACATCTACTAATTCTCTTCCAGTCATCGTACCTACATTCCAGCTCTCGCACCTCAATCCAACTTCTCTCACACTCCAACCTCGCATCTTACGTTGTACCTGGCCGTTTTGCTGCGACAATCCGTTTCCCACAGGAGCCGGGTGCTGCCCCTGCGCGTCGCCTGTGGAGTACGCCCTAAACCTATCGCTCATTCCACTTTAACTTTTCATGTTGCTAAATGTTTTGGCAAAGTTTTACAGTCGGCTGCCCGCCTGACACCAACGCTGTATTAGGTGTCGTATGTAAATAAATATTGAAAAGAACTTTCTTTCTTGCTTTCTGTACACATCCCCAAGAACATTATACGCATCCACAAAGTACTATTGACGTGTAATTGGACTATTTCCATCCAGTGCTCACTGCACTACCACGGGGAGATAATGTAGTTATGTGGGACTCGAACCCACTAAAACTCCACGGTGTCCTCCTCTGCCGCTTGTGGCGGGAACACGGGCACGCGATAGCACTCACCGCAAACCCGCTGCGGCTGTCCGTCACCGGACCCGCCTCTGAGGAACACCCCCCATCACCGGCGCACGAGAACACATTGTGCGCCGTGACCACCCCATGAACCAAACCAGCACATGGGCGCCAGTCGATCCCAGATTTCTACGCACCCTTGGTCCCGCTGCGACCGGTCAGGTCAGTGGAACCCACCAGGAGGGGGTTCTGTCTGTACACCTAATTAGACTATTTACTTCCATTCTGTCTCTGGAAAATTTTGGGTGTACTATTGACAGTATACACCCCTGCCCCCAATTCTTTGAAAGAACACAGGCGTGATATTATCTTCATAACATCAAGCCTGTATTCCTTCAAAGGATTGGGGCAATGAGATTTCTTCAAATCTCATTGTCGCAAGTTTTTCACGCTACTGTCCTTTCGCGCTAGTAAAAGAAAGAAAGAAAAACAGTTTATTCACGTGAAAGTGACGCACACAAAATACTACAATACAAGATAATAAAATACAGTATGTTAACCAACAGAGGGCGTTCCCGTTAACCCGCAATAGTATAGCATCCATACATGCTAAAAAAAATATTACCATTCAAAAACAAAATGGTTTTTATTTTTTTTTAATATTAAAATATTCACTAAAAATGCTAAAAATATTCAAAAAAATATAAAAATATTCACTAAAAATAAAAACTAAATTGCGATGTTTCCGTCCTTCAAGTACGCGTGTACAGAGTGTTTCTTTTACGTATCAATTTAACATTTTTAGTGAATATTTTAATATTAAAAAAAATAAAAACCATTTTGTTTTCGAATGGTAATATTTTTTTTTAGCATGTATGGATGCTATACTATTGCGGGTTAACGGGAACGCCCTCTGTTGGTTAACATACTGTATAACAAACCACACAAAACAAAAAAGACAAAAACAAACATAAGTACAAACAATAAAGTTGTTGGAAATGTGCGTCACTACCCCGCGAAACGGCTAAACGCTCAGTTGATTGCCTAGTGTTATATGAAGAAAAACTATTTGGTAAAGGTACTCTTTTATTTTATCTCCTAATTTAACCTAAAAACAAAGTTCTATCCTTTAGTAGAAGTGGCTCTGCGCTGGCTTAAGCTGACACTGAATACCACAAACGACTACCGAAGATTTTTAACTTACTTCAGTGTCTGAAGTAACTTCCGCAGCCGTTTTAATCTTCCCACTTAGTTTAGCAGCATCATCGCCTTCTTCTCCTTTCATGGAGCCAAGCACCAGGTCATCAAAGTCTAGGAATTCATTGTTGAAGTCATCACAACTAAAGATTTTGTCAGTGATTTTTGGTACGTAGTATACCTTAGGAATTATAGAAAAGGAAATTGGTTATTTGTTTGTTTCATCCATTGTGTCCGTCCAGAATTTGTCTAAGAACTGCTAATTTGATTTCTAAAAAAATATTAATTGCAATGACGTATTTAATCGTTATTTTTTTAAATTCTGCTTTCAAAAACCATGTTTTAAAGTATGGTAAAAATAGTGTAGATACAAGATCAGAAAAACGGAAAGTAAATTCACCGTTAGCAAAAAATCTTTCAGCGATATTTTCAATCCACATCCGAATTATTGAATTAAAGGCCGTATTTTTAATCAAGTTCGTTTAAAAAAGACAACATTTTTTTTTTTACCAGGAACCCATAACTAGACCTGTAGGTACAAAATGTTATACTCACATCGCCGTTCGTCCCCAAAAACACGGAACTGAGCAAGAATAATATTGGAGTTTTCATTACCACCGTACCATAACTCATGTTCGATTGAAAACGCAGCTTAGCAAAAACGAATAAGCGTCATTACGTGACGGTATAGTTTTTATATAAAGCCTGATAGCAATCACTATTGTTGCGGAACATAGCTGATGGCAATGATAATTGCTATCAGTTATACTAGGATCGCATGTGTTGTAAACAGGTACGTCGCATGTTGTTAATTTGTTAGCCACTGTCAAGGACGCTTTGATACTTTCTGATTGTTTGATAGGATACTTTGTTTGTTACTTTCGTGCTAGTAACATTAGGACATGAAATACCTAGCACTGGTCTGGATGGAATTAGTACTAAGGCAATAAAATGTCTAAAAACATAAGTGTTGAGCAGCTAACTAACTGTTTAAACGCCTGGTTACAACATGGTACTTTCCCGTTACCCTCAAGGTGGCTAGGGTCAGTCCTATTCACAAATCTGGAAAAAGAACTGACCCAAGCAACTACAGACCAGTGTCAGTGTTACCGGTAATGTCCAAAATATTTGAACACGTGTTATATAGTCGCCTAAATAACTATTAGACACAGAAACATTTTCTAATAGACGAACAGTATGGCTTTCGCCACAGATCAAGTACTCTCTCGACTGCAACGGATCTAATCACCAAAATTAAAACCTATGTAGATCAAGGGAGCAAATCAAAAAAGCATTCGATACCGTGAGTCATCAAAAACTGCTGCAGAAGCTGGATAACATAAGTGTTGCAAGAACAGCACATAAAATGTTCAAATCATATTTGGAGAACAGGCGTATATGCAGACGACACCTGTCTGTTATATTCAGAACATTATAAAAGACGCTCAAGATGACCTTGATCTATTAAACGAATGGTTAAAGTACAACCTTCAATCAAGCAATACTTCGAAAACCTCATTCATCATTTTTACCACTAAAAATAAACGTTTACCGGAGTTCTCGCCTCTTATTATAGATAACGAAATATGAACCAACAAAAAATATCTTGGATTAAGGATAGATGAAAAACTAACTTGGAAATTACATATCGACCATCTCCGAAGTAAATTAACATCGTTATTGGGAGCACTACGGAAAGTAGCACACTTTGTTCCAAATAAAGTGCGCACTTTGATTTGTAACTCGTTAGTCAAATCGCATTTAGAATATTTAATTGAGATATGGGGATCCGCAGCAGTAACTAATTTAAATTCACTTCAAAGAGTTCAAAATAAAATAATTAAAACTCGGTTCCATTATCATTATCTCACTCCGACAATTACCATATAGGAAAAAACTAAACTATTAAATATTAGACAGCTATATATTTACTACACTTGTATTCTTATTAAAAACATAACTACGAACGCAATACAAACTAACACACAAATAAAAAAATGTAGGTAATAGGGGGTTTTATTGAGAAATTTTACTATTATTGTAAAAATTTATGAAAAATATACAAGATTTTTGTCAAGAAAACACCTTAATTCTCAATTGAGGGCAGATTTTTATTTAACTTTTATTTTTTGAGGACGCCCTGTTATTTTTATTTATCATAACTGAGTTTGTTTCATTGTGATAGATCGTTTACTTTAAAAGTACCGTTTTGTTTACACAGAGGTCACAGCAGCGGACAAGATTTTTTTTTTTTATATATATTTTTCCGTCGATAAAATTAAGCATAAATTCCCTCATTTCGATATTTGCACATTATAAAGACTCACACTGTATAAAAACCAACTTGAAGTCGTCAACGGACGCACTAATTACTCGTACGGTAGAAAGCCATATTATTTGAAGGAGCTCAGCTGTATAATGGATTGCCGGACGAAATAAAAGAATGCGATAACGTTGTGGCGAGTGCAACGCTCCACATTTGGTTTCTGTTGGCAACACCAACAGAATGGTCACTGACAAGAGGACTGAGATTTTTCCCGCCGGTAGGCTATGTCATCCCTGAATCTGAGTTGCATATTTTATGTTACCTACTATAAAAATGTTCTCCCGTGTCGTGTGTTGTGTAGTTAATTATAAGATAACGCAATAAACTTTATGAAGGACGAGTCGGTGTTTTCATATAACAGAACCTACGACCCGTCAATGGTGACTCCGACTACACACACTAAAATTGTTAAAACTGGTTGCTGAGTACCGGTACCCTTTTTTTTTTTTGTGGATGGGAAACCATCAAATAACTTCTCCCGCTCTGGGTGGAGCGGGAGGGCGTGTCAGACTTCTACTGACTAAAACCCACCCGTGTTCCTTCAGTTGCCTGTGCCAGGGCCACGGTAACTCTTTCGAACAACCCGCAACCCCGGCGGCGAGTACCGGTACCCTGTGTTGTAGTATTGGTAGTGTATCGCTACTATATTTTCAACACCCTGCTGGCCCTGGAGGTGCCAGATGCGCAGCCCCCTGCTTAGTAAGTACAACGAGTATTTACTAGTGGTCGTGCTCGCATACTTCCTGCAACTCCTGGAGCCGACACACCGGGGTGTACCTACCTATTCAGTTCATGCAACCTGTTACACTGCAAGACAAGTTCGACTCGCCTGCAGACTGGTATTCATAGCTGCAAGTGCCCAGTCTAAGTTCCAGCACGAAAAAAAACAACTGCCCATGGACATATTTCAATGGTAACATAGCCTATGGATCTGGTGAGCAAACACTCGTTGTAATTTTTCCACAAGTTTTGTGTAACAACAACCACAACTTTTTTTTTCAACGGGATTCCTGGTATCGCATGGTGTTTAAACTTTAACCCATATACTAATCATCGCAGTGATATCAAGATACAAAAAGTGCATGAGTGTTAATATACGTCCTTCATAGAGAATACATTTATGAATAAGCTTACATTATAACTTCTAATTTTCTGGAGGAAATTGTATTTATTTATTTAATAAGGTACATCAACAATATAGATAATAATTCTTTTTTTTTTAATTTTATGACCGAGACAGAGATCTTGTATGTATATCTCTAACAGATGTACACAACATTCACTGCATGTAAACATAAACATAAAAAACAGGATAAACTACCCTAGTTTATCCTGTTTTTTATGTTTTTGTTAATTAGTTAGGAAAATGTACTGAATTTTCATGCTTACTACTTTGTATCTCATTATAATCGAACTATAAGTTCTTATGAGAAATAAATTCTTTAAACCGAAATTATTTATATTATTCTGCACCATTCAAATATCATAATAGTCATTAATCTTACACAAAATACGCACCCTGACGTAGAGTTGGGGACACCAGACCGCATTACCTAATCATTGCTCTTTATAATATGACAGGCGCCAAAACTTATTTTCTCAGTCTTTTGACGCCTACCTACTTCTTTGTTATATATTATATAATCTCGTCTTCTTTGTCTAATCTACTTCTGACATACTCTGAGCTTTAAGGTGATAATAACAATAATATTGAGGGGCCTCTGCGAGTTGACTTCGGCGAGGCGTACGAGGGCGTACGCCTTTCAAAGATTCGAGACCCCAGGGGTCCCGAGAAATGTCAAAAACAAATAATATTGATAATATTATTGATTGTGCCGATAGTAGTATCAGCTAATGGCTTAATTGCCAAGAGCCTCGACCCACCTTAGGAGGCTCTCGTTGGGCAGCTGGATCAAGGACTTGATTAAGAAAGCGGACTTCTGGACACGGCTCGCATTGTTAGGAGGTTCCTCTCTCTGGAACCCTGACTGCCGGTAGCCTGGACCCTGTTCCCGATACCGGTAGGCTACTATGGTGGCTTTTATTTTAATTTTTTTTAATATAATTTGTATATTATGTATAAAAAATTAAATAAAGGAAATATTGATAATATTCCAGCCACACCGATGCTACATATTTGCCGTCTGCTCTCTTTCTGGAACTGTCTCCATTCCTTGGCAATCCTGGAAGCGGCTTTGTCGTGTTTGTCATCAATAATTTATATAATTTTGAGCGTGAACACAGTTTTTCCAGAATTGAGATGAGTGACAAATAGATAAAAATGTAATACAAGGCCTTGAGATTAAACCAAACACGTGTGTTTTGAGGCTTTATTTAGAACCTCTGTACAAGATACCTATACTAGGTGGTATTGGAATCTATTAGTTATACAGGATTGTGTCAAGTCAACATTATCACCCGGGATTCCAAGCCTAATACCTAAAATTACTTTGACAAAACCCAATGGAATTAAGGTACCAGCTTTTGTATTGCATAGGTACTCTAGATCTCTTAGAAATTTATCATCAAACCTCGTGGAGTTGAGGATTCTGAGTCTAGTAACTACTAACGTTGTGAAGTTTGAGACACAGAATCTTCGAAAATAATTTATATTTACTTAGGGCTAATTTTTCAATAGTGAAATAACTTTTACCCGAAGAATAAATAAGACGGTTTGACATATTTTCTACACAAAAGCAGTCAAACCGCCATATTTATTCCATAAATAAAAGTTATCTAAGTGAAAAATTGGTGGGCCCTTCATCAAATCCTATCCTATCCTCACAAGAAATAAAACAAAACAAACTTTTTACAAAAGTCTCTAAACACAACAAATTCTAGAGAGAGCATCATAAAAAGACTACAAGCAACGAAGTCCAGAAAGGAATGTACAAGAAATGTTCACTACAGACACTGCTACTTTTTGCGTTATTTGTATTTACTCGCATTGCTCACGAGTGTATATTGTACTTAACATTATCTCAATGAAGGCATTATTTGATTCCTTTGTCTTGTCTGCTACGTCTTGGAAGTTTTTCTGACGTTTTTCCAAGGTCTATCCAGTCACGATACGACGCGACGCGATCTTTTTTTTTTTTGTTTTACATGTTGATTAAATGAATTCCCGTGACAATTAACTTCACCGTTGTGTTTTGATTGATGTTGCTATGTATCAGTTCGACATGAGTCCTCTACAATGGACGCGGGACTACAATACGACAGTACCTGAAAACACTAAACACTGAACCTCGGATGACCTAAAGAATGGCCACCGATGCTGCAATTAACGTAGCCACCTACTGGACTCAAACAAAATAAAAACAACAAAGAAGAGACGAAAAGAAGAAAAACTGAAAATTTAATTTACGTTTGTAGACTGGATTCGTCATTATTTAGATATATACGTAGGTACCTACAAAGATTAATCTTGTGGCTAAGTAATATCAGCCGCACGGGTCAATCAATCAGGTTAAGCTACGCTTGCCGGGGTTGGCCCTTGGTTGGGTGACCATTTTTACATACCAAAACCCGTGCCTTGGATCCCGGCTGTCATTGACATCTTTCACAGTCGGGTCATCAGAAGCTCGAAAGTCTGACAATCAGTCTTACTAAGGGATATCAAATTATTGGGTTATGGTCTGTGTAGGTCAGATAGGCAGTCGCTCCATGTAAAATACTGGTATTCAGTTGCATCCAGTTAGACTGGAAGTCGACCTCAACATAGTTGGGAAATGGCTAGGCAGATAATGCCATCAAACATGAATTTATTGTCGTATTGACTGACGCCCCGAACCTATATAGGAAGGAACGATGCATGAAATAATTCAGATAAAATTTCGACGACACATCGAATGTCTCCTAGCATCAACGCATTTTTTTACAATCTACAAAAAGTGTTGTGTGACGTTGCCATATTCATCCAGGATTGGAACAAACAACCAATCAATCAACTAAACCTATCGCTGTCTAGGATGCACAATTGGGCATAGACAAACAATAAAACATCAATTTCATTCAACAGATACTGTTGTAGGTAACAATGTTTCATCCTATCAAAATCTATGTTGATAGGACAATGTTACTGAGTTATATGTATAAAGTGTGTTTTATTTACTTGTCTTATTTTGTAAACAAATATGGCGGGCGAAGTTAGATTCTGATTTTGGGGAAATTTAAACAGATTTCAAATATCAACACGTTGTTAACAGCATATCATGGTTCAGTTGCTCCAGTCCTGAGGTATGGTGTAATTTTTTGGGGAAATTCGACTAACATTGACTTAATTTTTAAAGCACAAAAACGGTGCATAAGGGCTATGGTTTGGCTTCAAATAATTGAAACACGTAAACCGTTTTTCCAGGAGTTCAAAATTCTTACTCTTCCACGTCTACATATTTATGAGGTCTACATGTTTGTTAAAATCAATTCAAACTAATATACACGGGCCTCAGAAGTCAGTAATAGGCAACAACGTGACGCATTTCGCCTCTGTGTGCGCCGAACCGCATGGCTCCTGTAATTTTCAATAAATTACCTAAAGAAATAAGGGCAATGAATACTGCCTTATTTAAGCAAAATCTAAATAGCCTTTTAGTTAATAAATGTTACTACAACTTGAACGACTACTTAGGCTCATTTTCACAACACAGCATTAAACGCGTTTAACGCTAAACGAGTTTAAAACATTATTCCGTCTCTATAAGAAACCGAGCGAGCGAGCGAGTGATGAGTGGTGAAAATGATCCTAAAACGATAATTTTTCCAAACTCAAAACCTCACAGTAATTTCAAGTAATAGAACAATTATGCATGTATCTTTAAATAATTAATCTCCTAATGTATTGTAATAATTCTAGGAATGACATTGAAATAAACTAATTATTATCATTAAATAAATAATTAATCGGTATATAACTTTAAGAAGGACATTCCACTAATTTAATATTTTAAAATCTTTTTAATCTAATTTTATACATACTTCAATGTCAATCTTGATTTTGATAAAATATTATTGTACTCGTATACATTTTGCATGCCTTACTGTAGAATCGGTAGAATCACTTGAAACATTTACTTTTAATAACACCGTTGTATTTTTTTGTATTTTTCTTTTTATATTTTGTGTCTTAATTCAACCTTAGTTAAGAACTGCATTGTTATGATGACCCAAATCACAGGCATCTAGCCGCGGGAGGGCCCTTTTTCTTTTCTTTTTTTTTGTGGATGGGAAATCATCAAATAACTTCTCCCGCTCTGGGTGGAGCGGAAGGGCGTGTCAGACTTTTACTGACTAAAACCCACCCGTGTTCCTTCAGTTGCCTATGCCAGGGCCACGGTATCTTTTTCAAACAACCCGCGACCCCAGCGGCATCGGCCCTATTGGACCCCATCTTTTGCTGACATCTCTTTGAGGCGCGCGTGGAACACAACGCGCCGTCGCCCGGGCCTGGTCCTCACCGGACGGCGAGCTACCCACTACTCACCGTCCGCAAGCCCGCGCCTACGGTGGCCGGGAATCGGCTATCGATTCCCGCCGCCCAGGGCGTCTCCTGCGGCGACTGAGGGCGTGAGGCTGCCTCTCCCTCACGCGTTCCGCCTCCTCCTTCGCGAGCATTACCGCTTCGCAGAAGGAGGTGACGGCCTCCCATGCACTCTCGCTCTCGCAGACCTCCACTGTATGCTCCACCGTGTCCTCTGGGCGATCCACACAATGGTGACACCCGGGCGTTTCCTCCCGCCTTATGCGAAACAGGAACCTCCCGAAACAACCGTGTCCGGTGAGGACCTCCGTCAGGCGGAAGGTGAGGACGCCGTGGCGCCTCTCTAGCCAGCCGCGGGAGGGCCCTGGTGACCTGTAATACAGCTTTTTATATAAACCTACTTCGGGTACCAGTCTCTCACAAAGTTAGCTCCTTGTTCGAGCGCTATTGTCAAATATTAGCACTATGTACATAACTCAAACTGCCTAGCCTGTTCCCAACTACGTTTGGGTCGGCTTCCAGTCTAACCGGATGTAGCAATACCAGTATTTTACGAGGAGCGACTGCCTATCTGACCTCCACAACCCAGTTATTGGGTAATACGATACCCCTTGGTAAGACTGGTTGTCAGACTTTCGGGCTTCTGAGGACCCGTAACGACTGCCAAAGATCCACGAATGATAGCCGGGACCAACGGCTTAACGTGCTTTCCGAGGCACGGAGGAGTCTCGGTATGTAAAGATGGTCACCCATCTACGGACCAACCCCGGCAAGCGTAGCTTAACCTGAAGGATCCACCCGTGCGGCTGTTATTACTTAGCCACGAGCTTGTACATAACTGGTGTCGTTAAAATAAACGTTTTACTACTGTAACAGTGTTTTCTGCAAGAATAAATGATTTGATTTGAAATTAAAGTGTTGTTCAAAACAGTTTTTGATATAACTCATATCGTATGTGTTTCTTACCAATATCATGTAGTCCAATCCATCTTTATTTCTATGATTGATGCGGAATTTTCGCACCGTGTTTGTTTACCATAAAACAAACCTAAGTTAAAACACTCTAGGAATAGTTACACCAGCATCCAAAACACATTTATATTTCATGAGAAGAACAAATGGGGCGGCCTACACATTGTATATCATTTCCAATATAGTAGTTTTATGTAAATGGTGCTTACTTTTAAACTGTCGTAATTTTTATATTCCGATTGGAGTTCCCCCTCTGAGTGTTTGTTATCTAACCGAGAAATGAATGAATGTATTCACAGTTTTGATTTACTACGCATTTTCATACAACTTTGTGTTTTTTTATCATTGTAACTTCTTCTGTGTTTTTGTTCGGAATTTTTTTTCGATAAATCTGTTAGTGCGTTTATATTATGTGCCTCCTATAGAGTCGTCTGTATATGTGCCTACCTACAATGTACATAATATAGCGTCCAATCATTATAGAAAACATTGTTTGAAACTGGATTCGCTATTTTTTGCCAAGCCAACAATCATACTGCTACTATTTAGATGACAGATTCGAAGACAGCTCTGGTATCAGAATCAGAAGTTGCAATTCAGCGTGAATTAGTGTATAATTTGAATCAAAGAATCCTGCAACTAACATTTAAGCACCTACTGTGCATATTAGGCGGTATTGGCGGTCATTACCTTAACCACCGCGTATGTTTAATAAAATAAATACTTACATACATTTATTTTATACACATGTAGCAGGAAGAAATGATTCATATTCGCTTCAAGCGTTCCCAGCGGGACAACCGAGCATAGACCTCGGGAAAAAGGGAACGTCTTGAAGAAATTCATATTGCATGCTTCTCAAGCATAAAAATATACACTTGCCTTTTTGTGAATGGGGAAAACAGACCGTTTGTTACGATATGTTTCTAAGACCATTATTTGAAAAATTAGCTTTAAAAATTTTGTTCATGGTTCTTTAAAATATAATATCAAATATATTTACCCACATTGTTTGTAACTTGGATCATAAGCGTTCCACCTCCTCCTTCGCGAGCATTACTCCTTCAAAGAAGGAGGTGTCGCCTTCCCATGCAGTCACGCTCCGTACTAAGGCCTGGACCAGGGCTGGACGTGAGAGATCGCCGCCGCCGATCGCCTCCGCAAGGACGTGGCGGTGTTCTGCCCAAGCCGGGCAGTCCTCCACTCGGGCGTTTCCTCCCGCCTTATCCGGAACAGGAACCTCCAGAAACAACCGTGTCCGGTGAGGACCTGCGTCAGGCGGAAGGTGAGGACGCCGTGGCGCCTCTCCAACCACTCCTCAAAGACCCCTCTTTATCGCCGCAATCGCACTTTACAGTCGCACTCTCCATGTCGCCATGAGATCCCGCCGGAACTCTGTCCGCTGTGCCGTGATTTCTCGCGGCAGTTATGCCCCGGCGTTTTGCCCCATGTGTATGCGAGGCCTTTTGCCTCCAGATCCCATAGCGGTAATCCGGCAAGGAGGCTCGAATTTAAATAGCTTACATTTATAAGCACGTTAAGCCGTTGGTCCCGGATGTCATTCATTTGTAGGTCTTTGACAGTCGTTACGGGTAGTCTTAAACCCGAAAGTCTGATAATCAGTTTTACCAAAAGGTATCGTATTACCCAGCGACTGTGTTCTGGAAGTCAGATAAGCAGTTGCTTCCATGTAAAATACGGGTATTCAGATGCATCCGGTTAGACTAGAAACCAACCCTATCATAGTTGGAAAAAGGCTAGACAGATGATGACATTTGTACAAAGTTATCACGACTATGCTAAATATGACAAATTAATACGTTTTAGAATTAGCATTTCAATATTCATTACTAAGTAAACGGACGTTCAACATACTCAGAAAGAAAACCATAGACCATAGAGATAGTAGAACTTAGCAATACTTACCTACAGAACTTTTACCGTATGTTTCATGTTCAAGTGCATTCTGCTGTTCTGTGGTCATGGTCTGAGACCCTAATTATGATGAACTTGAAGAACAATTTCGAACATAAGTTTAATAAGTATCTCTTCTCTCATCTCTTTATTATTTTCTCCTACAGGATGTTTTCGTTCCTTCATGATTAAACACCAAATCCTTCAACAATTCCTGAAGTTCCTGAGTCATCGAACTAAGACCTGACGCTGCACAAATCGTTACGTAAAATAGATTCAATTATCAGCTACCTAACAAGTATTATATTGAACAGAAACAATAAATAACTGTTGGACAATGTCAATAGATGTATTTGTAAAACTGGGTTACGAGTTATCTCAAGTTTATTTTATTATTTTTTAAGTTACACAAAAAATTAAAAAGAATTAAAATGTTTATTTGTCCCAAAACAGTTACATGGATTATAAATGAGACATCCCCAATAAGTAATTGATAATACTTGTGTTGGTGCTATCTCGCTCTTTCCCTTAATTATTAACAATATTGAGACGATTGTATACAAAATGTGACTAAAAATCAAATTTAGGAAGAAAAGACAGACAATTTAGCAAAAATGCTAACATAATTATCAGCTAAGTATGTAAATTAAAAGAAAATTATGATATGTAATGAATGTGATTTTTTATGTAGGTATTTTAACAACATGTATATGCTTGTATCAAATTAATATTATACTAATCTGTGTTATTTCCCACACTTATAAAATTTTCCGATCCACACGGGTAAAGCCACGGGCAAAATAAATACTTCCTAATGACTGGTCTTTCCGTGTTATAGTGTCATTCTTTATAAGTATGACTATTATGAGTCATTGTTATTGAAGAGATACTTTTAGAAATCGAAGATGCTTGTGTATTCTTGGTTTTTCGTAGAAACGGGTATTAATTTTGCTATTTCTCTGGTTGCTAACAGATTCGGGGTTCACGACGATGTACCGAGACTGAAAAAGATGCTATATTAATAAGATTACACTAGGCTTTATAATAAACCAGTCGAAGAGGTGTTTTGAGACAGCCGGTTGGAACGAAGTTCCTGTCTCTGTTCCGCTCTTTACCTATGAAATTGCCGATTTATATAGAAAAAAATCAAACAATTATTACGATGCACTTTTGTCTTTTTAATGAAGTTCGTCGATACCTCTGCTATAGATATCCTGGGAACGGGAATCGATAAATTCTTTAAAGGCGTTTTTCATCGACTCAACATCAATAGAGCCAGGTTCTTTTTACGGATGAAACTGAGATTATACTGTATGGCAATTAAGGACGTAGGAAAGTCTACCGAAGACAGGGAGAACGTTTTCAGCAATGCTGCATTGAAGAGAAGGTGAGTTATGACGGTGGGTTCTGGACAGTCTAGGGCAGAATTTCCACGGTGACGGGACCACGGTTGTCACCACTAAATAGCGACCGATACATTCGTCAATGGCTAGATGCTCATGTGTTGCCATATGCTGGGTTTGTGGGCCAGGATTTCATTTTTATGCATGATGATGCACACTGCATGGATTGTTCGAGAATACCTGCATGACGTTAGTATCGCAGTAATGGAATGGCCAGGAAGAAGCCCTGATGTGAATCCAATAGAGCACTTATGGGATTAGCTGAAGAGACATATTCGAACTAACCAACCAGCTTCAGAAACTTTGCAGAAGCTGAAAACGGCCATCTTGAAAGCATGGGGGAACATTCAACAGCACGTCATAGTGGCGTTAATCGGTTTGCAGACAATAAACGAGAACATTAGAAGTTTTATTGTTATGACGTGTATAGACGTCAATCGCCCGCGAAAGCGTTCATTAAGGCCTATTCAAACCTAAGC
The DNA here is from genome assembly GCA_948252095.1 of Dicycla oo. Taxonomy (NCBI): domain Eukaryota; kingdom Metazoa; phylum Arthropoda; class Insecta; order Lepidoptera; family Noctuidae; genus Dicycla; species Dicycla oo. Next base: position 11,676,455 of record OX411713.1, on the reverse strand, counting down.
GGTATTCGCTGCCGCTATGGGTAGAGGTACATACCGCGCGGGTTTCGCTTAGATATTTAGTATTATGTTTCGCGGCAAGAGCGGTACAGATGAATGAACAGTAATATTACCGCATACCCACTCGGTTTTCTCTACCGCAGACGGTAGCGATTACCGCTTAGGTTTGAATAGGCCTTTAATTCCATGCCGAACCGCATGACAGCCGTCGTAAGTACTATTGGAGGTAACACAAGTTATTAAATAAACGTTTTCTGTATGATAACCATTGTTTTTTTCATAAATTCCACGCTAATTTTGCCCCTGAGAAACGTGAAAATCTGACTTGTTTCAATTACTTAAATTGTTTTTTTTTTGTATTCTGATTATAAATTTGGAAACGAAAATGTCAGTGAGTGAATGCACGTATTGATTTTTCGTCTATCTGCGACTCTCAAAATGAATCCACGTGTCTAAAAATATATACATTTTCTACATATCATAATTATGACATTTTTTTATGAAGTCATCAATCGATCAATGTCAATTATGTGACTTGTACGTCAGATGTAAATAAACCAATTAAAATAGTCACACCTGAATAATGAAGTATTGGAGTGAAGAAAAAAATACGTGATTGAAAACATGAGCATAACATCCATCTACGATGATTTTTTCGTCGTTAATGCTGCAAAACAACTATTACGTCAAACTAAGCAAAAAATGACAAGAAAAATCGTGCAGCAAACTAAAAAAAATCGATTTTATCGTCAACAAAAATTTGCATACAACCCCTTCGGGGTACCAGGAGCGCATAACTTTGAAAAGGGTAAATGATTTAATTATGCGAGCCAAAGTGTTAGCGCGCCACTTAATTTGATAGCTAGCGACACCTATATGCAAATGATACGTTACGACTAATTGAATATCTTTGTTCCAAAATGTTTGGGGACTCCTCGATGACTTTTGAACCCCTACTCTGTTGGTTAAAACATTCAAATGTAATCTAACTTATTTATTTTGACGTCAGTCGGTTATGTTCTATATATGGAGGCGGATGTATGAAATCATTTTGTTACCTCCTGAGAATAAATTGATATAGTAGCCAAGTAAATTGTGACATAATTTTCAAACCACAAAAATCGTGCAGTGGGTTCAAAATTCGTAAGAATGCGTTTAGCATACTAGTAGCAGTAAAAGATAAAAGTTTCGTATTTTTATTTGTTCCTACTAGACCAACGCTGCTGCAAGGCGCAAATTTTGACTTCGTGATAACCGGCGGGCCATCTTTTGTAATCTTGCCTGCAGTTGTGGTAGCTATTAAAATAAAATTCAACAAAACTTTTAGTTATTCAGTTTAGTATTAATCTAAGTAATAAAAAAAAGACTTAAATTAGACCTTTGAAGAGGGTTTTTGTGGTGCTTACAATTTATCAATGTTTGGCGACAAATCTCAGGTTGACCGTAAAATCAAACCTGAAATATGTTTTGCATTGAAGTTGATAACAATTTTTCAGAGAATAATGTGTATTGCCAAATCTGCTTAAAATCTTTTGCAAGTTCGGATAGTCTTGTATTGGTACCATTTTCCAAAATTTTATGAAAATTTCTGAAGAATTTTGTGGTTGTGAAGAAACTGTTTCAGCTAAAATCTGTTTCAAGGAAGTGTGGTTTTGGATTTCTTTAATTTTTAACTTGATATTGGCTATTTGAGACTGGGTTCTTAAAGGGCAAAATATTTTTCGATCTGGTTAGAAATCCTGAAATCAGTTCTAAAAAGACAATCACTGACCAGCTGACCGCTGTTGGTGGGTAGTAATACACTGGCGAGCCACTTTCTGGCCCGCGGACCTAGAGATGAGCAGCCTTTAACTAGACTATCTTGATACTGCAGATGTACGTCTGGAAGTAGAAGAAATGCTGCACCGACCCCAAATAAAGGATCCCGCAGATTGGCGCGACGCGACTTTAATGAAGTTTTCATAGAAATTGTTGTTCCACCAGAGTGCGTCGTGCCTTCGCGTTGCGTCAGTCTGCACGAGCCATTTTGAGATAAGAAAAGAGTATGGTTAAGACTTTCTTGTAAAGGAGTTCCTTTCGCTAATGTCCCATGATACTAAAATACTACCGCTAGGCAGCTGTCCATAATCGGAGGTCAGGACTTCCCAATCCTTGGAAAATAAAAAACAATAGTCAATCGTTCAGCCTCTGCGATCAACGAGCCGTCAGAATGATAATAAAACACCTTTTTATTGACGTAAGTAACGATCAGGGTCACAAGTTCAAACTCCAAATCATTGAACTATTGCGGTGAACCCACTCTAAGAGTACGGTCGGCTTAATTGGAGAGACTGACAGAAACATTACAAATGCATCACAAATTGCTGGCATTAAAACTATTTTCTACCTCGGCGAACTTTTTTGTTTTTGTTTTTTTTTTTAGACAAAGGGAGAAGTTTTTAATTGATGGCAGCACTGATGGCGTTGACGTGTTGTGATATTGACGTCACACTGAAAATATTGCTGTGAAGTTTTATTTTTATAAGGGTGGGATGATTTTTGTTTGTGGTTTAAGGTATGTCCTTCTATATGAAAGAACAGTTGGTACAGCTAAAATTAATATTAAAGATCAATCGTTGAAGTGAGTTCCACTTTCCATTATGTATTGCAAACTCGCATCAGTGAGCATAATCCGAAAACCTATGCAAAAACCCGAAAGGAGAGCAAATCAAATCAAACATCACCTTAAAAAATAAATGTATTGAACTAAAATTACAAACAAAATTGGACAACACATGTGAGCAAAACGCTGGATCACCAGAACTCCTTCATATGAGTGAGAAGTCAAAAGAATCCTGGACTATCCTTTGAAGACTAGTAATATGGCATTAAACATTTGTGGTTTCAAGAGTAGTTCTTATCCAGTCCATGTAATTGGCAACTGAGGTGTAGACTCCCGGCCAGCCGTCCCTACCGCAGCCGAAACCGAAAGAAACTACTCCAACTGCCTCCCAGATTCCTTCAGGTCTCTTCTTCATTAATGGTCCACCTGAGTCTCCTCTACAAGCATCCTCAGCGAAGACACCTCCAGCACAAAGCTGCTTTTCTCCCAGATTTGCTCCAAGAGTCCTGTATTTACTTATGCAGTCGGCCTTGTCGAAGATCGGCAGACCAAGCTTGAGTTTGATGGGGCTGTTCTTTCCTGTAAATAAAATGGTTTATTGATATTAGAATACTTTTATTTGTAGTATATTGGTGAATTTCCTAGAAAGGGAATACGTAAACAAAACCAACATGGAAACTGGTAATTGGAAATATTCTTATGGATGAAGATGGACTGCATGGCAATTTATTATGTAAGAACGAGATAAGATTTAGAAGGCTGCTAGCGAGATTTACAAGAAACCTGAAACGGATAGCAGCGAGGCCTCAAACGAAGATTTTGGAAACAGCAACGTGTAATTCAGCATAACAGCGACATAAAAAGAGTCGAAAACGCAGTTAAACCTCCAAAGATTCACCGGGGAATCTGAATTTAAATTAACATGGCGTCGTAAAAAGAGCCCATCCTTAATTATATCACCCATCTCACCACAATTCTAATGCTTACTCGGTAGGCTCTTTATCTCTTCCATATCCTAAGGGCAAGTCTTTCCTACCATTAACGCGCTCCCCGGTCTGCTCCTGGATGTGCAATGGTTTCTGTTGCACCATATAACATGAGGCAACAGGAGCTAGTATGAATCTTTGGGTTCATTCGAGTAATCGAGTCTGGTCAATCCACGCTGAGGTCGGTGCATTTCATTCATTCGTGGTTTTATTACTTAAGCTAGTAAGATTATGCTTGGTTTGACACGTGTAAGTGTGTATGTATTAAGTATTATTAAGTCTGCGTGTCGTATGAACCCCATAGGTTCAGACACAGTGGCTTTTTAATTGTTCCTGTAATTATGCGAGGGATTAGAAATTGACCTTATGTATTACGCTATTTCCAATTAATTTTCACTAGTGTTATCTAGCTAAGTATATGAAATTCTTGTGGATTCCACAGTGTGTTTTTCAAACATAACTTTATAAGGAGCTATTGTTGCTTGCCAACATTTTATATGCAAAACGGTCTTCCTTTGTATGCTCATCTCAATACATTCCTAACATAGTCAGGTTTCAATTAATGACTTATTTATACAATGATTCCAGCCGTTGAGACCTCTAACCTCGATTCAATATACCTACACACGTGACTGATAAGAGAGAACTACAGAGAATATCTTGTTTACTACGATATTATTTCTTTGAAAATATAATACATAAACTTCACGCTTGTTTTCCCTGGGTTATGTTTAAGTCCCATAAAATAGGGGGCGAGCCCATTTCCACCAACCGGGCACAACCCCAGACTCCAGGCTGCTACTGAGAAATTCCTGGTGGAAGAATCCAATAACACTTTGCCCGACCTGAGAATTGAACCCAGGACTCAGCAGTAGCGCTTGCGACCACTAGACCAACGAGGCATTTCTTTGAGCTCCACCATACATCATTCATCACATATTATTATTTATATTATTCCCTAAACGGTTAGATGGTAGAGGTCTTTCCAATGACAAATTGGATCGTGTTATTCAGAAAGCAGCCATGTCGGGAAAAGTACCAATAGAGTTATAAGCATATTTCTGTCGATGGTTGCATTATGGATGTATGGACAAGGCTGCATTTGACGGCTCATATATCTCCGTGATAAATAGAGATATCGACATGGTTGTTGTTGCAAAAATCTTGTATGTCCAAATTAGTATGACTGTGTTTATAACTCAATTTTGGAAAAGTGCCATATAGCTGCTTTCAGGATAACTAGGTCCAGTTAAGTCAAGTATAATCAATAGTCAGCAATGCTCCATTATCAAGGTCAAATTAAACCCCGAGCAATTTTTTTTTTCATCAGAAAATATCTGAATCACTTTGTGTTACCAAAGAATTGAAACTTGCACATGACGCTTTACCTACTGTTCTTACAAATACTAGACTAAAAATGGGCTCATCACTCATAAAAATTTCATGATGTCTAACTAAATCTAAGTCCAAGTAATGTTCATAGAATTTTAAAACTTAGATACCGTACATAATCATAATAAATACTAATATACACTGTTGAATTGTTTTTAGTAATAACAACAAAATGGCCAAAAAAGCCTTTAACATTAAATCGACCTTGCATTTAAATTATACATAAAACCCGACATAATTGATTGTAACCTCCGTATTCGTAGAAACAGTCAGAATATAGCAAGGCACTAAAATCGTTAGGGTAATTGTGTACATACCGTTTAGGGTTTTTCCCCAACCAGCTACGTAAACGTCGTTGCCGGTTTCCAGTCTATCTCTATTGTCCACTAGGCAGATGGGCTGGACGTAATCTATGGGGGGAAAAAACAATATTATAAACAACAATAATTATTAACTATTTGCCAGACAGGTGACAGAGTAGGGTTTTATTTAATTTACTAGAGTTATTATTACTGATTCCGTATTTTACGAGTAAGATATTCAGGGTGTAGCTAGGCTTTGTCTCCTGCGCGTGTTTTTTCGAAACATTACACAAAAACATCGAAACAAAGAAGCGTGGCTATACTCGTTTGTGTAGGTATACATGCAAACACGATGTTTTCGTTTACCGAGCTACATGGACACAGAATAAATAACATGGACTACATTCCCCGCGCAGGTGAAGAAGGGAAGGGTTGGTTTCATTTTCAATACGCCCGCGCGCATCGCGCTGAACTGTCACTGTCAGTCAAGACAGGTTTTGAGGTTATATTGTCATGTGAAATTACTGTCTTGTAAATAGTTGTGAACTGATGTAGTATGATCCATAGCTGTTAGCAACACTACATTAAGTTTATATTTTATCCATTTGTCATTACTGTCAATGTCACTAATGTAATGCCACTTTGTACACGAGAACAATAAATGAAGCAACCATTTTTGTATCCAATCTTGAATCTGCATTTTTCATTTCAAAATAATAGTTCTACCTATTCAAGTTACCCAACAATCAACGCTCTTGGTAAATGTCAAAATTTTGAAGTCGTAAATACGGTCCGACTCGAAATCTGTGTCTTCTCGATATTGAGTATACAGAGTTGTTTTGACATAAAGGCATTCAATTAGTCTACGAATACTATACGTGTTTAGTATTAATTCGATACGGTACAAAAATAAAAAGCACCAAAAATGAGATTTTTGTTTTTCAAACAAACTAAATAGCTTACAAATCAGAGTAAAACGCAACCACCCTTTACTTAGGTAACATACTTAGGTAACAGAGCGGCAACGTCGCCAGGCATACAATGACTGCTTTGAGCTGTCGACTGCTTTGAGCTGTCGACTGCTCTCGCGCAGTTACCTCCGCCCGCACTCTTCATTCCACATCGCGCGCGCTTCCCGTCCGCACGCTTGTCTCTTGTGCAAAATGGACGACGTAGATTGTGACACGCTAATCAATGCAAATAAATCGCAAGAACTTAATAGGAATTATCCATGTTGCTACTCATTTGAATGACGAACAGTTGGTATCAACTGCGCCAGCAGTTATCAATGGCAGCTTCAAGCTGTTGCCTATGACTGCAAGAGCGGTCCGTGTATGTTGATCAATGGCTAACTGCTCGAGCAGTCCGTATATGGCGGCCTTTAGGCCTCCACTCGCGCTGGCTTTTATGTTAGGTAAGTAGGTAAGGGTGCGCGTACTTCACGCGCACAACATCATTCACAATAAAAACACAAAATTTTTACATTCTCGATGTGTCCTCCAAGCCCATTAATGTTCAAATTTTACCGACAGAGAAAGTATTCAGTATATTCTGATGGCGTGTAAGTTACACGAGACATTGTTGAACACTTTAATTACACACACACACACACACAACCAAAGTTTAATTACGTGTCATATCACAATAAAAAAACAGTCAATCACAAAAAAATCACGAACACTAAATATTAATAATCCCAAGTTACGTGTCCTGTCACAATAAAGCGCGCGCGCATGAGCCGCACAGAACATACGTTCCGAAAGGATAGCATCGGCGCACTGAACCAAATGTTTTTTAGAGGCCCACCGATGGCAGGGATCTAGGATGCAATAGCAACACACTGACCTATTTCCATTTCTTTTACGCGCGGGATGTCTTGCTATGATTGTTACTCTCGTCATGAAAGTGCGTTTCGCTTTTTAGCAAAAATTGATTGTACTTGTGACTTGCGTCAGAGCGGCAACATCATGTCTTTAAAACGATAAATCGATGCGCGATTTATCGTTTTAAAGACATGATCAGCTGTTAGGAAAGATACATCGTGTTCAAACGGGACAAAAACTTTAAAAATTATTTGCGACTAAACTACTGCTCCTATTTAATTGATTTTTGGTACAGCGCTTGAAAATGGTACTTACTATAGGCAGGCCACAGGAAAGCTTCCATGTTGTATCAAGGCTGCATAATTGCTAAAACTGATAACACGTCTTCCGCGTCGGAATTCGTTACGACATTACACAAAATGTGTAATTAATCTAAAAATATTGTATGCGCAGGAGACAACTTGTGTATGTAAACAAATATTTATGTGCAAGGTTTTTTTTGTGTAATGTTTCGAAAAAAACACGCACAGGAGACACGGCTTAAAATATTCAATCATGATTGTAAATCGTGGTAACGTTCAAGAGTCAAAAAAGGAACGGTTCGTCTATAAAAATAATGTCACCCGCACCATGCTACACCGCAAATAGTCTAGGGGCTACTATGAAGTGTCAAAGCCCTTGGTTAGACTGGTTGTCAGACTTTCGGGCTTCTGACGACCCGTAACGGCTGTCAAAGATCCACTAATGACAGCCGGGACCAACAGCATAACGTGCTTTCCGAGACATGGAGGGGTCTTGGTATGTAAAGATGGTCACTCATCCACTGACCGAAGCGCAGCTTTACCTGAACGATCGACCCGTGCGGCTGTTATTACTTAGCCAAAGGCCTCTCAAAGGAAATAAATAATACTTACAAGTATATGCAGCTCTTGCCGCCAACCTAACGATACCGATATCGTCTTGCCTGTTCTTGTTCTTATCAGAGTACCCAGGGTGAGGGTAAGCAGACGCCACCGGGATCTCCTGAGGACGATCAGCACAAACATCGTCAACGCAGTCAACGTCTTGCTGGGTGTCGTACTCTCCTAGGCGGACTGTTATTCTAAAATAGATAGGAACGAAAATTATTAATATTTTTATCAGTAAACATAACATAAAATTAAATTATACCCGAAGGGTTGGCATATTTATTCAGTTATGTTTAAGTCCTATGTAATCGAGCCAATTGCCATCAACCGGGCACAAATCCTGACTCCTGGTTGCTACTGGAAAAATTCGTAATGGAACCCTCATGGGTTCATTCTCACTCATGGAACTCATGCTCAGGACTCGCACTTGCAACCAGTCAACGCGAGAATTATCGTGTCCCTTCGTCCAGCATACTCACCATGGAATCCTGATATTTCATGAATGTCAAAAAACTGTTCTGAAATAGTGCTAAATAGTGCCCAAAGGAAAAAAATAGTGCTCTTGTACTTGCGAAGTTATAGCCATAGTTCGATGAGTATGCTGGACGAAGGTTTCGCCCAGCATACTCACCTCCGTCCGGAGAATCTGTATACGCTTCAAACATAATTCATACTTCAAAAAATAGTTCCCAAATAGTGCCAAACGGTGCCCAAAAAGAAAAAACAGTGCTCGAATAACTTCGGAGTTATAGGCTTCGTTCAGTGAGTATGCTGGGCGTAGGTTCTACGCCCAGCATACTCACCTCAGTGCGCGAATATCGAACGAGCTATAGGTACAATTTACGTCTCAAAAAATTGTGTTTGAAATAGTGCCCAATATCAGTCCAATTTTTGCTTGACTTTTGACCTAGAAAACCATTAAATTTGATTGTAAACTTCTACATACATTACATTGAGTACAGTCGAATACAATATTATTAACTTTCTTTCTAACAATTTTTGTCTTGTGTAAATTATTAATTGTCTATGTAAGGGAGTATTTACTTTAGAATCGCAATATTATTAATTACACATTATTTTAATAATACTTTATAATAATATGATTAAGCCTTCGCGCGTCGCATGGGACCCCGGTAGCTAGGAACAATGATTTTATATATTTTGTCTAGATCACGGCGCTTGAAGGATTAAGATATCAAATGAAGTAAATCATGCATGAAAAATAAAGTTGCTGTTATTAATGCTTACATTACAACTGACAAAATTATTCAAAATAATCATTTTCCGGATCAAGGACGGTACCACAACGTTTACGGAATTGACCTGTATTCCTCATGTGATAAAGTTCAATATAGTGTGGCAGTAATGGATGCACGTACGGTCAATAGGTATGGGGCTTACGACGCGCGGCGCCCGCGACGCAAATGAATATGTTTATGTTTAAATACTAGATGGCGCTGCCCTAACATCTTACGATTATTAGACAAGACTGATCTGTATTTTGAAGGTGATAAGGGTCCATTTTGTGTCACAAAGCGACGCGCGGCGCCCGCGACGCAAATGAATATGTTTATGTTTAAATACTAGATGGCGCTGCCCTAACATCTTACGATTATTAGACAAGACTGATCTGTATTTTGAAGGTGATAAGGGTCCATTTTGTGTCACAAAGCAATCGAAACGAACAAGCGCTTCTCAGTTTCTTTGTTTGTTTACTTCGTCGCACATCATTATAATAACGCCGGCTTTTGAGTTTGACTACATAGTGGGTTGCAAAACCAAACAATGTGTTGGTGATGTCATTATTTACCTATATAAAATTGTGTATCTAGTACGTAATCAATATAGGAGCTGCACCCAAATCAGTAAGTATATTTCAATTTATAATAGTGGCATTTAACTAAATTGATTTTACACTCATTCATTAATTGCACTGTAAAACTAGGTAGCAAGCGAGTTGTTTTTTACAAAAACACGTTCATTTTTTCGTTGAATATGACACTGTACACTTAAAATTAAGGACATGCTTAAGAAGTTTTAAAAATGGGTACCTACTTAGTTACTTTTTTAAAGGTTTGATGTAGGTAGGTACACACATAATAACGTAATGTAACTTGTTTGTTTATCTAATTGGATCTCAAATACCTATTTATATACCTACTTCTGCGGAGGCCTGGTTTTATCCTCCAATTCTACTGGAAATGAAACACTGTCTTATTTGCTAGGATATAATTTACTTTTCTTCAATTTTTTTATTACAAGCTTGTCCTCGTTACCCGTCAGGATCTGTTCTCGTCTTAAGTTCACGTTAGTTACATTTCAATATCGAAATAGGTAGAATCAGTCAGCGCGAGCGTCGGTAGTAAGTATAAACGTAACTATAGAATTAACACAGATGTATTTTTTAGATAATATGACGTGAAGTGAAGACTATTACCGATTGTCATCCGGCGAATGCACTTAAACTTTTAAGTGTCGTCAACCTATTCATCACATTTTCTATGGGAGTTGTGACTTCGGGAAATCGTCTTCAGCCTCGTGTTTTGCCCCTTCGCTATTTATAATAGAAATCACGCTAAAATAATGGAAAACACGTAAGTGCTTAAGTACCTTTAGAGGAAGGCTGGAGCCTGTCATACCTATATTAAATTATTTAAATACGTGTTATTTTCAGATTATCTTGAAGACACAATGTTTACCACGTTAGAAGACAACTTTTTCTGACTCGTACTGCGTGAGCGGTGGGGCCCGTTATGTTTTTTACATCTATAGTTGGTATTTTCAGGTAATATAGGTAGTATAAGTACACAAGTGTTCATAATGTTATTGATGTTGATTTATATGTTAGTTAGTTAGTTGTTATTTCATATTATGTTAATATTGAAAACAAATGGCATAATAATTTGTGATAATTCTTGTGAATCTAACGACATGGATCAGCAAGGAAAACGAGGGCCTAAACCAAAGGTTTCATTAGAAACGCAAAAATTAGTAATTTCAGAATTCAAAGATGACTTTTTTAAAAATATTCCTTCCGCAAATGACTCAATTTATAAACAAATTCAAACACGGTTAAATTACAAAATGAGTATTAAATCAATCATATTAAGCATAAAACGAAATTACGAATACTTTTTTGGTGTTGATAAAAAAGAAATAATTCGTAATAATGATTCTAATTTGATAAATCAAAAGTCTACATCGTCATCAAACGAAAGCATTAATAGTGTTTCGGAGAACACCAGTACGCATACATTTTATATGGATACAATAACTTGGGATAGTATTAAGCCTCAAAGGTATTTTTATCACCGAAATAGCAAAATCGCCCCTGGTAGTCTGTATAATGTCAGACGTAAATTAAAACCAAACCAATGGACTAATGTAATTCAAATGCATCTATGGAAAGAAATAAGATCTTTATGCACTTGGTGTTTTAAAAATAATATTGTGAAAGACAATTACGAAATCAAATGCACAGGATATTGTAATCAATGTCACGCAAAAATAATTATAACAACTAACTTAGAAACGGAAAATTTAATTAAACTAGAATGTTGCATAATTAATGAAAATAAAAAGTACTCTCATAACACCAGTAAAAAAAACCGATTACGGTATTACCAAATAAGGGAATTAGGTGAAAAATTACAACACGAAGCAGCAGCTTCTATAAGATATAAATTAGCCTCAACTTTAATGAAGAAAAATGACAAGGAACCTCCAGTATTGCCAAAATTACAAACACTACATCGAATTAAACATGAAAATAAAAAAGTTGATGTTTTCCATCCCAACCCAATATTGTCACTTACTTGTATGTGTGTTTCACCACCTTTTGATAAATGTGTTAGATATGTTTCTGCTTTTCCATTTTATACATTTTACTGGACGGACGATCAAAAGAATTATTATAAAAAATGCCAAAAAGAGTTTAATTATATTAGAGTTTCTATAGGCGCAACAGGTTCTATATTTAATAAAAATCTTCGGCCTGTCGTCAATGAACACACACAACTATCTCAAGAGTCGCAAAGTCCTATATTTTTGTATGTTATGATGACAGATACAACCGTTAAAAGTAGCGTGCCAATTTCACAGTGTATATCAGAAAGTCACTCTTTAGATACTATTGCTAGCTGGTTACAATCTTGGTTGGCTAATGGAAAACCTCCAAATGAAGTAGTAACTGATGATTCCGCAGCTTTAGTAGGTGCGGTGGTAAAAGTATTTTGTGGTTATAAATCCACCTCTGACTACTTAAATACATGTTTTAATATTTTAGAAAATAGAACCAAAAAAATTCCAACCTGTTATGTTCGCCTTGATACTTCGCATTTCATAAAAAACATTGTACAATCAAAGTATTTTCAAAAATATAGACACTAGAGTAACAAAATTTTTTGTTGATTGTATGATTCTGATTAAAAAATGTGTTTCATACGGAGAGGTAAAGAAAATTATAGAAAATGTTTATATTATAGCAAATAATAAACACCGCGGCAGTAGAAATGGAAATTTAACACGGTGTGAAACGGCGATTTTAGAATTAAAAAACCGGATCAAAACTAATTTGCAGGAATGTGAAATACAAAATGTAGATTCGGAAAATCACGTTCCAATTAAACATTCTTTATGGGAGGGATTAGATAAAGAAGAAAACCCGCTTCTGAAAATGTATAAAGATCTTGAGGAGAAAGAAGATTTAAGTAAACAATTGTGTGATCAAGAAACTGAAATCGAAAATATTTATTACTTGCCGGAAATAAAGGACACTTTGATTAGGATTCTTAAAAAACTTCCACTATGGGGAAATATAATGATGACTTATTTTAACAGTAATTATTGTACTCCAACCAGTTCAAATGTAGAAAGTTATATGAAAGACGTAAAAAAGTTATTTTTTAAAACAAATTCAAATAAGTACCGCGTAGATGAGTTTATTATTAAACACGAGCCTTTGATAACCGGTTCCATACGCTTAGCCAAAAGTGACTTGATTGATGTTCAAGAAGGAACTGAAAATATTGTCGATGAAAAAAATGAAATAAGTGACCATAACACACCACAAATAAATACTCTCGTCAATGATGAATCATTTTATGAAAACTCAATTTTTAGGAGCGAACCAAATTATATTGAAGACTGGCGGGGACTGGTGTCTAAACAGAAGAAAAATAAAAAACGAATCAATCGTCGTACAAAATTACATATTTTACAAAACGGCAGTGTTTCTACTTCAGGAACATACAGATTCACGTTTATTAATACGTGTGCTTTTGATTCCGCGGTCCAAAGTTTTTCAATTGCATATTTAGATAGACCTAATATTAGAAAATATATCAATGATAAAAAAAACGATCTTTCACAACTGACCAGAAGTTTGATCACGTATGACAATCTAAAGAAAATCACTAAGAAGGCTAGAAAACCAAAAGATATTTACACTACTCGTTCTAAGGTATTGGCTAAAATATATGATACTGTGGAATCCGATTTTAGTAGTTGCAAAAATTGTGAGTGTAATGTAACTTTTATAATAGATAACATACAAAGTTATGGTTTTTATAGTGCTAATAGATACTTAAATTGTACAAACCAGAACTGTGAAATCAATAAAGGTTCTGGCACAAAATGTAGTTGGATTCCAATAAATGTAAACATATTGACGACTCAAGGTATTGGAGCCCTTAATGAAGCTCTATTAGTAAATGATACTGAAAGGAAATGTAAATACCAATTATGTAACGGTAAAAACGCATACAAATATGAAGTACTAGACTTCGTATTTATTGAAATTAATACTTCAATTGAAATAGAAATTGATGAAATTCCTAAAGAGATCATAATAAACGGTGACACCTTTAAAATTCTGTCGGTAATAGATTTTACAAATGGTGAATCAGGACGCATGGGGCATTACAAGTCAAAGTGCTATCGATTGCTAAAGAGAACTTGGAACTGCTATGATGACCTTAGTAAAAAAGTTTGTAGTAATTCCCAATATACTGTACCACACTGCATTATTTATACGCGAATGTAAGATGAAGATCGGTCCTAACTTGTTAGTTCCTATTTTGTTATTGTTTGTTTGTTTTTTTTTTGTTCTTGTAAAAGTTATTTTATTAATAACTTACAGAAATGTGATTATAAACTGTGATTGTTAATTTGTAATTACTATAGGGTATTTAATATTAATAAAAAAAACGTGATTATAAACTGTGATTGCTCAATTTATACTTATTTGTAAGATAATTTTATTGTGATTAAAACGTTGTAGCAGTAAAACAAAGTACAAGTACCTACGTGTTATATTTTAGAAAGTTTTACCAATATTTGGCTAAACATTTTTTTATATGTATATTATATACAATATTAAAACTACAATTTTTTCTATTTACATTGATTATATTATGAATGTTAACAAAAGCTGTGAACTAGTTAACTAGAATTCTGATTACTTTGGCCCTTTAAATAGTAATAAATAACGTAAGTAATTAAAAATGTTTTTTATTGCTAAACCTTTCATTGATGAAACTATTGGAAAGAGTTTTAAAAATTTGTATAACTATGTCACAGTACTAGTTTTGACTGGTTATAAGTTTTGCCTGCAACATATATACAAAAAGAAACTGTATAATTTCCTTTTTACAATTTTTCAAGATATTAATTTTATTGGCTGCAAATGACTGTTTTTATTCAGACAAACACACAATGCAATGAAGTAATAGACTTCATTTACGCTTAAAGTTTCATTCATTTATTATTATTTATAAAATATATAATAATGCATTTAATCGAAAGTTTTTGACATGTGAGAAAATACCATAATTATTTCCAATAACATGAAGTCTACAATTAGAAAGTTTAATATTTTTGTCCAAAAACATGTGTCGACGACTGTACCCCATTTTACGTTAGTATGTAGAAGTTTACATTAAAATTTAATGGTTTTCTAAGTCAAAAGTCAAGCAAAAATTGGACTGATATTGGGCACTATTTCAAGCACAATTTTTTGAGACGTAAATTGTACCTATAGCTCGTTCGATATTCGCGCACTGAGGTGAGTATGCTGGGCGTAGAACCTACGCCCAGCATACTCACTGAACGAAGCCTATAACTCCGAAGTTATTCGAGCACTGTTTTTTCTTTTTGGGCACCGTTTGGCACTATTTGGGAACTATTTTTTGAAGTATGAATTATGTTTGAAGCGTATACAGATTCTCCGGACGGAGGTGAGTATGCTGGGCGAAACCTTCGTCCAGCATACTCATCGAACTATGGCTATAACTTCGCAAGTACAAGAGCACTATTTTTTTCCTTTGGGCACTATTTAGCACTATTTCAGAACAGTTTTTTGACATTCATGAAATATCAGGATTCCATGGTGAGTATGCTGGACGAAGGGACACGAATTATCGACTTGAAAAATAATGCGAAAGATACGCCCCCTTTAACTGAAGAGTTCTTGGTAACTGAAGATACAGTCAATAAGTCCATGAGTGTAACAGTTTGACTTTGACAGCGTCTTTATTTGGTCATTCGTGTGTTACTGCTGACGTGCGGATACCTGTACTATACTCACTGTTTTGTCATCATCTGCCTAGCCTTTTGCCAACTATGTTGGGGTTGGCTTCCAGTTTCGGATACAGCTGAATACAAGTATTTTACACTACCCTTTTACTCCATTTTAAAATACCCATTATTTGTGTATACCACAAATTATTCGTGAATTCATCTGCCTAGCCTTTTCCCAACATGTTGGAGTCGGCATCCAGTCAAACCGGATACAATTGAATACCAGTATTTTACATGGAGCGATTACCTATCTGACCTCCACAACCCAGTAATATGACACCCCTTGGTAAGACTGGTCTCTCTCTTTAGGGCTTTTCGAGGTACGGAGGGGTCTTGGTGCGTAAAGACCCATCTACGGACCAATCGCGGCAAGCGTAGCTTAACCTGATCGATCGACCGGTGCGGCTGTTATTACTAAGCCACAAGCCACACACAGCCCCAAATTATTCGTGAATTATTGTGATAAAATCCTACGTAATATTATTAAGTTACATCCTCAAAGATACTTTAAATACCCAATGCATCCACGCAAATATAGAAACATACAGATGGTTCTATGGTTTTCCTCAAACATTTAATAATATAATTATTTTTTCTGGTTTTCTTCATGTAGGTATAATAAAATCAGCGTAAATAACTAGAGTTTATTTTGTGATGTGCGTCATTTTTGTTTACGTCAGCCTATAATTGCAATCGGCAATCTTCTATAGTTAATAATCTTAAAAAAAAAATGGCTGGTGATTCCATGTATTGAAAACGGATCTATTGATAAAATATTTATGTATGTATTATTTGGTCAAGGATTTTTTTGTAATGCAATATTTTAATTAAGTTTTATTGGTGTCCAAGAAATATAATTAAAACAAGTAAAGTACATAATTAGTTTGGAACTAAATAAAAACTAGCTAGAATTTACACCTACACTGTAATTACAAGTTATAAAAATTAATAATGAATAATTATAATGAGCGTCTTACCTACGACCAACATTGGTTTGCTATTTGCTACAAACTATATTCTACAGCGTGTAAGCATTAAAAATGTGTGGTTATATTTTAAGGGATTTACAGACCATTTAATTGAACAACTTTCTCCATGGAACCAAGATCCCCTCAAACGTTTCGCGCACACCATGTGTCCGTAAGAAAATTCTTTACCTATATAATATGTATATAAATTTATGTATATAAGCATAAAAAACCATCATTCAATGGCGACCGCGGGCTTACAGTACTTATGAACCTAGGTATGACATATGCGTTTTTTATTGTATATATTTAACTGAATAAATTAAATTATAAAACAATATATAAAATAAATTATCAGCTGTCCCGTACATTTGGGTCGAGGTCATTAAAGTTTTAATGGGACAGCTGATAATTTTTTCGCGATTAAGATTTCAGTCCCATGCAGAAAGTTGTTCAATTTGATGGTATGTGTGCCTTAAATATGACTACACATATTTGATACACGCTGTATAATATGTATCTATATTTAGAGATAATTTTTCAATTGTCAGATTACAGTTATGGAATAAATATGGCGGTTAGACAGCTTTTGGATAGAAAATATGTCAAACTGTCATATTTATTCCTCAGATAAAAGTTAGAAGACTATTGAAAAGTCCGCCCTTAGGCAAATAATTCCAAGAGATTAGCTGAGAACAAAAGAAACAAAATACTTACAAAGTCCCGACTTCTTTTTCAATAGCTCCAGTGATGCAGTGACCAGCAGTCAGGATGTAACGATGGTTGATCAGCACTCCACCACACTGGTATGTCGTCGTTCCTTTGCCTGCACAGGAAAAAATTGACATTCTATACTATTAAATGAGCAATTTTTGTATATATACATATTTGTAATCACGTTCTCGAAAACGGCTCTAACGATTTAGTTGCAATAAAGGGGTTTACGGGGGCAAAAAATCGATCTAGCTAGATCTCATGTCTCGGAAAATTTGTTTTCCCTATTTTACCCGAGCAGAGCTCGGTCGACTAGGTACTGTTGGATAATACTTGACACACAATGATACACAATCTTAGATAATTTACATGTATTGCCACTTAATTAACTATTTTATGAGTTTATGAGTGACCATTTGTAACTTTTTACATTATTTTTTTTTTTCATTGCAACGAAATTTGGGTTGGAAGGTTGCAATAGAATTTGAGCTTTGTTGTATATGACAGTAAGTTTTTTGTTCCAAAACTTAAAAACCGCTCAACTATTAGGTACTGCTAACTTGCCGTCTCAGATTCTGATTTCAAATATATGCATTACACCCCTAGGTTAACAACTATCTCTTTTTCTGTTGACATTTCCACAAGACCTTTCACTGTGTTCAGTTATCTATTAAAGAGCCCAAGTTCATCAATGTCAATATAAATAACACTTCTGTGTTTAGGTAAATACATGCTATATTCTATCAATCAGCTATACGTTCCTTAGTGGATTTGCAAAACCAGTTTTTAATGTTTAAAAAATAAATAACTTTTTAAGTCGGTTGTTTTTTTTTTTGTATAAAAGTTTTTTTATTTATTTAAGATGGGTTTGCTCTTGACTCTAGTCTAGTTTGGAAGCGACATAGACAGAGTCGACGGTGCAATGAGCTTATCCAGATGAAGCCTGTTCACTCTCACTTTGAAGAGATTTGGGTTGTATGCGCTCGGAAACACAGACGCAAGTAGTGAGTTCCACTCTTTTGCTGTCCGCATTTTAAATGTCATTTGGAAACGCTTAGTGTGAATTGGTGGAATAGCAACTAGGTAGGGATGGTAACTGGCAGTGCGTCTAGATGTCTGATGGTAAAAGGGGGCCGGAGGAATGAGGTCGTGCGAGTTCTTGAGCACACTCTCCGAAGTACAATTTGTAGAAGACCTACAAGCAGGCAAGCTAACGGTGATGAGCCAAGCTATGAAGCTTGTCTACCAGTTTTACGTCGCGTACGTTTTCCAATTTTCACTTTTTAGTTATGGTAGCTACCCCCACACCAATTCTTACGTAGGTATACGAATTAGTATTAATACGTAGGTATACGAATTAGTATTAATACGTAGGTATACGAATTAGTATTAATACATAGGTATACGAATTAGTATTAATACGTAAGTATACGAATTAGTATTAATACGTTGGTATACGAATTAGTATTAATACGTAGGTATACGAATTGGTGTGGAACTGGAATTGGTGGTGGGACGAAGTATTATAACATCATCAATACACAAAGTGGATTAAATATTTATGTATTATCGAAGTTAACTCAAAAACTACCCAAACAAAGTTAATTAAAGAATTTTCGAAATCGGTCTACAATTTGATGAAAATAATGATGAACATAATTATATTATAAATAACCTCCTCTTTTTTTATGTCGGTTATAAATAGCACTGGATTGTACTGAATTCTTATGCTCGGTTTCTGAAGAATTCCTAAAGAGCGTTTGAAACTCTTGATGGCTATTGATTCGACAAATGCGAATTTCTTCCTTATGCTCGGTTTTTGAGGTCCTCATATAAACCCTCGATAGTAATTCACTCGACTTTTAAGCTAAATTCTTCCTTAACGAAGTGTTCAGAAACACGATTCCAAACCAATAATCACTATCGAATGGATAAACTCCATTTAAAAACCTCAGAAACCGGGCCTTAGTATTTTTATTGACTCTTTATGTTGATAAAGGTTAGAATAATAGCATACAAATTGCTATAATTATATTCAGCAGATGCTCTCAAGAATGATAATCTTCAACTTACTTACAAGCAACTAAATAATTACATTTCATTTATAAAACGAATTGAACAGGTTCTAAAAGTTGTAACAGCGCAAGGTTGTCGAGGAGACAGCATCAATTACTTAAATGGCCCTTTTGGGAATACTTGTTCCATCGAGACTGACTTTCTGTACTAAAGGTTCTTGATATATTATATGAGCCAGTATATTGCACTGTCAATTTAAGAACACTTGGATGAAAAGCGCACTGATGTGAGCCTTGTAGACTGGCTGTCCTTGAGGACCAAGCAATCCTACTTACCAGCTCATTTCGAAACAATTTAACATATATCGATGGTCTAGAAGACAAACGTGCTAAGTGCAAAATTTAGTACGTTTTGTATTTAAATGTTAAAAATTCAAAATTTTGCACACTTAGTACGTTTGTCTTCTAGACTACCGATATATTTTACACACTTTTGTTGACCTATGGCTAATATAATGAATCTACTGACTGCTACCTATCCAAGAACCTAGTTATTTATTATATGCCTATCATGTCGCAGGTCGTGGGTTCGATTCCCATCCAGGACAAACATTTGTGTGCATGAACATGTCTGTTTGTCCTGAGTCTGGGTGTAATTATCTATATAAGTATGTATTTACAAAAAAAAAGTAGTGTATGTAGTATATCAGTTATCTGGTTTCCATAGTACAAGCTCTGCTTAGTTTGGGATCAGATGACCGTGTGTGAAATGTCCCAGATTATTATTATTATTATATTAAGATCCTCCACTCTAGTCTCCTAAACACCGGAAATCAGTTCGTTCTTTTAGCGTTATACCGTGCCACAGACAGCGTCTTGGTGTAAAAAGAGCATTAAAAAAGTATATTTTAAAAAGTTGGGAGGTGTCGTGGGAAATTTGGTTAGAACGAAGTTCGTTTCGCTGTATATTATATAGGGTGTTTGGAAGCTAGGTGGAAAGCCTTAAGGGGGTGATAGTTGACAACATTTAGAGCATTTTGAGCCACACATGTCTTAAACAAATTATGTCTTTTTTTAACTGCAGACTTTCAGTAAAAAATTACATAATACTTGGGCAAAAATAAAACATACTTCGTCTAAGACATGTATGGCTCAAAATGATCTAAATAGTGTCAACTAACACCCCCTTAAGACTATGCACGCAGCTTCCAAACAGCCTATATATTAATACAGAACCTAAGGCTTCGTGTACACGATGCCGGAGCCGCATCGGCGCCGGACCGCATGTTTGTGTACACGAATGAATATCGCCCAGGAGCCGCACCGGACCGGAGTCGCGCCGTAACTGCGTGTATACCGCATTGATGCTGAGTTAAATAGTAAAGCAAAGATAAAGTTCAGTTAGTAGGGGAGGTTTACTGCTCGATTTTTTGTGATCAATTTTAAATTTAATTTCTAGTAGTTGTTTAATATTCAATAATCATGAATGTGTGAGTCGGCCGCCGCATCCAAGAAGGAATCCAAAGTTATATTATAAGTTAATTGTAAATAAATGTTATAAAAAAATAATTTCTTACCGCGCCAAAACCGTGTTTTTTCTTTGGTAAGAGTTAAAATCAGAAGATATGTATCATATCAATAGTAAACTGAAAAGTCTGAACTCAGAACTGTGATCGTTGCTTTACTGTTTAACTTGGCATCAATACCGTGTACCTACACACGGTCCCGGCGCGGCTCCGGTGCGGCTCCGGCGTCGTGTACATGAAGCCTTATAGTATGGTCTGAAGGTTCATTTCAGTCAGTCAGTTTAAAGTGTCACTTGAAACTGACTGCGTAATGTTTTTTCGTTACGTCACAATTTCTGCCAGTTTACTCCCACCACAAGCCGCGTTAAAGAACTTCGTTTCAAAAACTGACTAGCGACTGCATGAGAACCGCACTATCTAGACGAGTCATTAGACAACCTCGTACATCAAAATCCATTCAGCCATTAGGATGCTTCGAGATTATAAAGAATCCCACATACAAAGTTAGATAGATGTGAAAAACATAACCCTTTCTTTGCTGTCACAATAAAATCAATTTGCTTAGCCTTTTCCCAATTATGTTGGGGTCGGCTTCCAGTCTAACCTGATGCAGCTGAATACCAGTATTTTACATGGAGCGACTGCCTATCTGTCCTCCACAACCCAGTTACTGGGTAATACGATACCCTTGTTAACACTAGTTGTCAGACTTTCGGGCTTCTGACGACCCGTAACGACTATCAAAGATCCACAAATGACAGTAAGGACCAACGGCTTCCGAGGCAAGGAGGAGTCTCGGTATGTAAAGATGGTCACCCATCCACGGACCAACCCCGGCAATCGTAGCTTAACCTGATGGATCGACCCGTGCGGCTTTTATTACTTAACCACGAGCTCCCCTTTCTTTGCTGTCACACACTTGGATAAAAAGACAAAAAAAAAAAACAGTACTCACGAGTTCTATATCCCAACAGTGCCATCCAAGGGAATTCGTCCAAGTCGGTGAAGGTTCCTCCATAAACCCTGTCTCCATTGGTGTCCACACCACATTGGTTCCTCGGAGCTGGTGAAGAGTCTTCCTGGGAGTACGAACCGCTGCCTTGGGTCGGGGCCTGGGTTGGTCGTTGCTGTTGGATTTGTGTAGGATTAAAAATAGAAATGTATGAATTGCTAGCAGGTCATGCGACCCAAGTTGCAATATGTGCAACTTGGGTTTGCTTCTCCTAAACATTATTTGTAAATATGTGTTTCTTCAAAATTATATCATAATAGATTTGCCAGTTATCCCACGGGAACCGTATAATTTCCGGGATAAAAAGGATCCTATGTGCTATTCCAGACTATAATCTATCCCTGTGCTAAATTTCATCCAGATCCGTTCAGTCGTTCCGCCGTGGTTGAGTAACAAACATCTTCACAATCTTTCACATATATAATATTATATAAGTAGGATTCTCACGCGCAAGTTCAAATAATAGGTACAAAAAGTGGTAGAAGACAAAGAACATCTTTATTGTACTCGTAATACAATTGATAGGTGTTCAAGTATCACGTATCATATGTCAAAGCTTAGCGCTAATTCCGGTTCCGTCGGTCATAGCAACAGGATTAAGAGTTATGAGTGCCTTTTAAGGTAAAGGTCGCCAAGCTTATTATCTCGACTTTGTTTCCTTCTGATGAAATGTGGAGGACAAAACTTAGGTTTTCTGTTAGCTGTTTTTACACTAGGCATGTTTTTTCTAGCACATTCCTGTCAATTTATGGTCAGATTGTCACGACACGCTTCTCCTCCTTCTTGGTCTTCGGATAACTTTTACATATTGGCCAAAAAACCCAAATGTTATAATAATATATCATTTTTCTGACCGCTTTAATGGGACTACAGGACTTAAACGTAAGAAAACGCAAGTTGGATAATGCCTAAAAGTATATGATCTGCTGCAGTAAACAAAATAAGAAAAAAACTTTTTAGCAAAAAATAAAACCGACTTCTAAAACAAAACACTACAAAGTGAAAAATAACTTTAATTTCGGAAGTCGGTGTCTTTGGTTTTGTATTTTCGTTTTTTGCCACCGACTTCCGAAATTAAAGTTATTTTTCACTTTGTAGTGTTTTGTTTTAGAAGTCGGTTTTATTTTTTGCTAAAAAGTTTTTATTTTTCACTTTTTAGTTGTGGAACCTACCCCACACAAATTCGAAAACATAATTGAGCACAATAATTGTAGATATAGCCATGTAAATAACAGTGATAGGAAGTTATTAAAACACCATCACAACATCCATATAAAATAAGTGAGAAATATACGCATTATTGAAGCTAACTCAAAAACTCCTCGAGCAAAGTTAATAAAATTTATATGGGACCATCTCGGAAGTATACCCTTTCAAACAAAAAAAGATTTTTCCAAATCGGTCCATCCGTCTTTGAGTAATCGCGTAACAAACATACAAAAAAAAAAAAGCATACAGACGAATTGAGAACCTCCTCCTTTTGGAAGTCGGTTAAAAATGTATGATATTCTTCAGAATATAATGCTAGTTACATAGTGTGTTGAAAACATAATACAACTAGTTTGATACAATGGAAAAAATTATGAAGATACCTCCAAAAAATTCTTTTAACGAAAAAACTATTCTAATAAACATGCAATCGTTCTGATTTTTGTCAGATTATTCTACAAGCAACCTAATAACGTGTTGAATAGTGTTTTAATTTTTTAGTTCAATCAATGATGTCAGCACTAGCTGAATGGGTTCGGTAGGGCCGATGCCCGCCAGGGTTGCGGGTTGTTCGAAAGAGTTACCATGGCCCTGGCACAGGCAACTGAAAGAACACGGGTGGGTTTTAGTCAGTAGAAGTCTGACACGCCCTCCCGCTCCACCCAGAGCGGGAGAAGTTATTGATGATTTCCCATCCAAAAAAAACAAGTCCAATCAATAGATTTTTTGTAAATAGATAATTGCTCCATATTTTGTAATAAATTACCAGCGTTGTGTCATTGCGCTTCTCTTTAGTCGGACAGTGACCACGCTTTAGGTCATCTAGTCCTCTTAATTGATTAAACTATTTGACAAGCATGTGATTTGTTCGTGTTTGTCATGCAATTTTAACCGTCTAGGGACCCGACTAGGACTTTGCAACTGAATTCGGTCGTAAAGCGATCGCTATCTAAGTCGAGACTGCAGCCCCTTGCGTTATTATTTTAGTCAACCAATGAAGACAGCTGCCGTTAAAAAACGGGGTTCTTTTTTTCTGATTCATAAATAGATGGTCTATAAAGTATTGTCTTAAACTCAAATACAAAGCATTTATTATATTTCAATGAAACCAATTACAGGCACTTTGGAATTCTCAAAGAGTCGGTCAGTCAAAAAAATGAGGCTAGTTGCCCATTCCAAAGTATAATAAGAACTTATGGGAAAGAACGGGCAAGAAACTCCATGACCACTTTTTTAAATCAACATTGTCTCTTACCGTAGGTCTTGGCGTTGGCCGTTCCTGCTCGCCTGTCGGCAGTGGCCCGCAGCACACCCTGGGTACATATCCTTCGAAGCCACATTGTGATTTTCTCAAGTGGCTGACCACACTGTTGGGCAGTGGCCGCTGTTCTAAGGCGTTCCGGAGGGGTGGGCATTCATATAGAGAGACGCACGTACTTTGGACTCCAAGGGGGGTCGTGCAGCTCTGACTGACTGTTGAAAAAGGAAATAGCATTAATAAGGTTAAAGAGATTATAGTAAAGGTGCTATTGCGCTAGAGTTTATGGAAGTGAAGCTGATCATGTAAATAGATATTGATTTGAACTAAACACTTGTGAATGGAATGGATTTATGAAAGGAAGGTCTAAAATTCTCGCGGCCAAGTTTCATAAACCATGGTATTAATTTAGAATACAATATTTAGACGAATCTCATGAATTCTGCAAATTATATCATTCTCTATTTCGTCGAAATCGATTCGAGAGCAGGACAGAACATGTTTGTGTATATGAATCCTAACTTCGTAACTATAGGTATAATACATATTATAAATGCAAATGTGAGTTTGTTTGTTTTTTTGTTACGCTTTCACGCTACAACGGCTGAACGGATTTGGATTAAATTTGGCACATGGTTAGACCATGACATAGATTAGGACATAGAATACATTTTATCCCGGTAGTACGTTCCCGTGGAATAATTTCCGACCTCCACGCGGGCGAAACCGCAGGTGAAAGCTAATGAGTATACAGGGTTATTGGTAAAACACCAACAACCTCTTAAGTGATCATTTTACACATCATTATGAACAACGTTTACTATGGGACCAAACCTGAAATCGCGAAAAAAAAATCAGCTGTTCAGTACATTTATGTTCGCATAATTCGTCAAAATGTACTGAACAGTGGATTTTTTTTTCGCGATTTATTAGTAAAAGTTGTTCATAATGATGAGAATAATGACCCCTTAAGAGGTTGTTGGTGTTTTACCAATAACCCTGTATAATATAGTCGTGAAACCACAACAAAACTGCAAAAACAAATTCGCATCCTAATATACGTATGGAGTCAGCTTGCTGATTGCTTTATTCAGTAAAATAATTACGCTTCTACAGTGAAACTGTACGCGAGTTTTTATGCACCCCGGAAAATTTTTGTATCGACCAACTTTTTTGAAACCGTCTGACAGGATACCGCCGCCGGAAAAGTCATACGCAAGGGTAGTCAGACAGAAAATTTAAGAAAAAACCTTGGTATTGGCACAGATTAATACAGATGGGACACTCCGCCGTTTAAGTATGAAGCTACAATCTCACTGGGCTAATTCAGAAGGACTGCCGCGATCAGAAGGTCTAAGAGCAACTTGTAGGTGAATATAACTGTAGGTAAGAAGCGTTGTGCGACCTGAATTGCACTTTATTGTGTCGTAGCAAGAGTCGCCCATTTGTATTAAGAGCGATTATTGGCATTGGCAGCGTCGCATTTCCACAGGTTTTTCGTGATTATTTTAATACATTCAAATCAAATTAGTTTTTTTTTAATAGACTATCTAGATCGTTGGTATTTTTTTTTATGTTTTTTAATTTTTTTTTTGCACCTATTTTGGTAGATATTTACTCCTAAAAAATTACATTATAGACAATATTGTACATTTTTATGAGTAAATACCAAAATAACTGCAAAAAAATAGCATACATACTGATCAACGATTTAGATAGTCTATTTAAAAAAACTAATTTGATTTGAATGTATTAAAATAATCACGAAAAACCTGTAGAAATGCGACGTTGCCGGTGCATCGAAAAAGGGAAATTTCATTACTTTGGGCTGTTTATTGTGATTCTGCACACTACTTATAACAAAACATTAATTTAATAAGACGATGTTGTTATTACAAACAGCTTGTTTCTTTTGTTTAATCATTTGCCTTACATTTCGTAACTTCAATTAAACTGATAACCTTAGTATCATGCAGTCATAAGGAAATATATATGTTATGAATATTTTATCTAAATACGTTTGACAGTTACGTCTTTATCAATTACTTTTCAAGTTCAAATCATTAGGGTATTAATTTATCGATTAAATTATTTTTAAACTTATTTTATGCCGAATCAGATTTGAGATTCGTCTTAATGCCTCGAAATTCCGACTTCTGAGTGGTCAAAGGTCAGAATCTAAAGGAATGAAAACTCTAAAACACATGGTGGCCCCACCTGAACATGAGTCTTTAAATAGACTCCGGACCCAGGCTAGCCGAAGCAAGAAAAACCTGCTCAGTTGACGCCGCCCTCTTTTTTAGAGTTCCGTACCTCAAAAGGAAAAAACGGAACCCTTATTTGATCACTCGTGTGTCTGTCTGTCTGTCCGTCTGTCACAGACAATTTGCTCTGAATATAATAGACCGATTAAGTTGAAATTTGGTACACGTATGTATTTCTGTGACCCAAACACGGACGTGTAACGTAAATAAATGGATTTTGAACATGGCGGTTAATTTTGGGGGCAAATAAGAAAATTAAAAAAAAAAGTTTTGCCAACTGTACCGTGTTTCATATCAAATGAAAGGGCTGTGAGGGTCTCAAATATATTTTTTTATAATTTTAAAGTAAGACGTTTTAAAGTTATTTAAGAAAATAGACGGAAATTTACCATTCTCCCCCTTATCTCCGAAAGTACTGAACCTAAAATTTTGAAAAAAGTACAGAAAATAGTTCAATACCTACAGATTACAGGAAAACTTATAAGAAGGCTATGATCTTACAACAACATAGTAAATCTCTCAATATTGTGCATACCAACTTACATTTGCAGTTGGAATGTATGGGAGAACATGTTTTTCAACTACAATGTTAAGTTTGTTCTTGGGATTCATCCCAACTACGGAACCCTTCATTGTGCGTAGTCCGACACGCACTTGGCCGGTTTTTTTTTTTTTTTTTGGTGGGAAATCATCAAATAACTTCTCCTGCTCTGAGCGGAACGGGACGACGTTGCAGACTTTTACTGACTAAAACCCACCCGTGTTTCTTCAGTTGCCAGTGCCAGGGCCACGGTTAGTCTTTCAAACAACCCGCGACCCTGGCAGGCATCGGTCCTAGCGGATGCCATCAGTTAGTGCCGACATCTTAGAGGCACGCGTGAAACACAACCTGCCGTCGACCCGGGCCTGGGGGCCGATTCTACTAACAAAATTGTTAAAAAATCGCAATTGAATAGCAGCTGAACCACGGCTTTTGAGCGTTTTCGCATTCCACTAATGTAACAACGATCCAACTGCGGTTACGTTTCAGTTCAGTCACCGATCGATCGAAACAATCTCAAAAGCTATTCTGCTAACAAAACCGAACATGAGCGTGACGTTTAGTCGCATCATTATCTTTTTGACATAATTGAAACGTTTCGTTTCACAGATTTCGCAAGCTTGGGCCGAAAACGAAACGTTCTTCTGAGTTTTTATTATTTATAAAGTTGAATTGTTACAAAAAAATATACAGGCTAAAAGTATAAGTATGGTCTAGATATGTTTTTGTATTAAAAATACTTTTAGTAGCACTTATTCATATTTAGTAATATTATTAGATTCAACTTTATTTTTCTGTGGTATTATTAAAACATACTATTTGGAATGTTGGTCACACAGGTTACCCGCTGTTACGTTCCCGTTACGATTCGGTTAAAGTTTAGTTTCCATTTTGCTTATAGAATAGTAGAATGACTTTTTTGGTAACTATCGAACGGCGATCGAAACTGAACTGTTGTTGAAACACAATTGAACGTGTAACTTTGCAAATTAGTAGAATCGGCCTCCTGATCCTTACCGGACGGCGAGCTACCCATTGCTCGCCGTCCGCAAGCCCACGCCTACGGTGGCCGTGAATCGGCTCTCAGATCCCGACGCCCAGGGCGACTAGGAGCGTGAAGATGCAAAGATTGTATCTCCCTCACGCGTTCCGCCTCCTCCTTTGCGAGCATTACTGCTTCGCAGAAGGAGGTGACGGCATCCCATGCACTCTCGCTCCGTACCATGGCCTGAACCAGGGCCGGACGCGAGAGATCAACGCCGCGGATCGCCTCGAGGACGCGGCGGTACTCTGCCCAAGCCGGGCTTACCTTCACCGTAAGCTCCACCGTGTACTGCGGGCGAACCACACAACCGAGTGTTTCCTCCTGCCTTGTCTGAAACAAGAACCTCCCGACCTGCGTCATGGCAGACGGAAGGTGAGGACGCCATGGCGCCTCGCCAACTACTCCTCAAAGAGGGGAGCGGACTTATCGACTTTATTGCATTAGACATTAGACAAGCGCCCATCCTTTGCAAACCTATAATGCATTATGTAAATAACAAAACAGCTTGCATATATACATATTATAATGTTATTATCATCTTCTTTATCTTGCCTCGTAGTAGTTATAAGCGAGATTGCACGTGTGATTTTCCATAGAATTTCCGTGTGAACTTTTCATTAGTAGGGTCATCCTCAGGAATAAAAATTACGAATAAAACAAAAGAATAGAATAGAATAATAAAAGTAGAAATTTAACATAGGTTGATACAATGGACGGTCTTATCGCTAAAAGCGATGCAAGCAATCGGTGGGTAACGTTTTATTGCATAACATTTCTAACCTTCTTGGTTATAAAATTCATACATAGTTTAAATGGTACAAAAGTTTGCAAATGCCGTTGAATATGTTTGCTTGTAGGTAATCATTTGCTCTGTCAAAACGAGTTGATAAGAATCGAACGTTGAATCGAAACGAATAAACTTTTGGATAACAACTAACGGTAAACTGAATCAATCTGCCTAGCCTTTTCCCAACTATGTTGGGGTTGGCTTCCAGTCTAACCGGATGCAGCTGAATAACAGCATTTTACTTGGAGTGACTGCCTATCTGACCTCCACAACCCAGATACTGGGTAATACGATACCCCTTAATAAGACTGGTTGTCAGACTTTCGGGCTTCTGACGACTCGTAACGACTGTCAAATTTCCACGAATGACAGCCGGGATCAACGGCTTAACGTGCTTTCCGAGGCACGGAGGAGTCTCGGTATGAAAAGATGGTCACCCATCCACGGTCTAACCCCGGCAAGCGTAGCTTAACCTGATGGATCGACCCGTGCGGTTGTTATTACTTAGCCACGAGCTCCTCGGTAAATTGAATGTTTATAAAAAAACAGCTCGAACTAATGATATAATATTTTGGATCAGTTTCACGGATCACAGGCTCAATTTAAATGTCTTCTAGTCGAAATGAATGTGAAACCGAATACATTTTATTTTTTTTATCTTTATTTATTTACAGGGTTTTTCTATAAAGAATATGTGACCCCGATTATTGATTACAATAAGTATAATATACTAGGCTACCTGCAACCTTATACCCATGACGATAATATGATAAACTGTTCTGGTCTCATCTGACTATGGTGAGACCAGAACACTATTATAGAAGCTTACATTAAAATAACTGTCAAAAGGCTCCAATACGACTACATTCCGTCAAGACGTGATGCACATCTATGACTCCACAGACAGCACAATTGGGTGAATCAACTTTGCGCATCATAAAACCAAAACTATTGATAGGAACGAGGCCGGATCGGAGTCTCAAAGCCATCACAACTCAATTCATATATATGGACAAGTAATAACTAACGATCAAAATTATCTTGACTAGAAGACTATATCTTTCTTTATATTAAATAAAAAAATATTATAAAAAAACAAAAAACCAGATTGTAAAAACACATAACTGAAAAGAGAAAAACAAGCATTATAATGCTTCTTTTTCTCTATTGAATTTTGGTACTGCAGGCAAAAGTTACACCATATTTTAGGTTATTGGTTTGTCCCCCGCCCTCAGTACCAAAATTCTATAGATTATAATGCTTGTTTTTCTCTTTTCATATATGAGTTCTTGCAGTCGGGTTTTTTGTTTTTTTTTTTTAAATATTTGTTTATTTCAATCTTTTTAGTTTTATTAATATATATTTGGAATTGACTTCTTACTAGTATTCATTTGATAGCAATAATATTAGCAATTTGTTTATAAAAATACATTCCCCTCCCTTTTTTATATTTCCAGATGTAGTATATAAATATTATATAGCCTATATCACTCCCACAACGATACCTCATATGTCAAAATCCATCAAGCCGTTTAGGCTAAATAACGTGCCAAAGAAATAGGCATACATACATACATACATACATACTCTCAAAACATATTACCCTCCTTCTGGGGCAGTCGGTTAACCAGCTACAAAACAATAAAATTCATGTTTTCAAAATGTTGTAAACAAACCAATATAATCATTAAATAATTAACCATGGGTTTCACATAAAACAAGTTGTTGAAACTTGTTTTATTGTTAGTAATTGACCACAGACTGGTACAGACCAGTACACCAAGGCAAAAAATTGCAGAGGAGATAAATACTGGTGAGGTTATTGACGTATGAAATAAACTGGTAATGGCAAGATTTACTTGAAAGATAGATCTGAGTCTTACTTATGTCTTAATTTATACCAACCGGCGGAAATACACATGCCTGTAACTTGTACAGAACTATGCAAGTAGCTGGCATGCCATTGTGACATTCACCAATCAGAAGTTACACGCGGCATGCAAGCTACAAAGAAAAAAAATCTCTTCGAAGTGAGAGTGAACAGGCTTCTTCTGGGTAAGCTCACGCCATCGTCGACTCTGTCGCCTCCGACCTAGACTAGAGTCAAGAGCAAACCTAAACATAATAATTTAAATAAATAGATTACAGTACACAGACAGATTTCTGTGATGCGCATTCGGCAATTGATTTATATTTTTTTATTTATTTTTTTTATTGATAGATGTTCGATATTTGCTTGACCGATAGAATGTCAGCCAGTAAAATAAAATAAGGTTACCCATTGTATGAAACCTTTACATGCATGGTATGATATGATTTAAATTGTATTGCATGCATGGTATGGTTTAAATTGCATTGTGGTCGTGAGAATCAAGATTTTATACACAAAGTACTTTCATTTGTATTCCTAAAGTCAACTCAATCTACCTACTATCTAAGCATAACTATAAGGATGAAGGTATCGATAAATTTGATTCAGGACGTGATCTAACTAACAGTGCAAGGATTTCTCAATAATAATAGGAACAAGGTGAATTCAATAGAAGAATAATATACTGACAATATTAATAACTATAAATTGTTATTGTAAACAAAGTTGATCCTTAATTACTTATATTTAACCAGGATAATGCTTTAAATAAGGAAATATGAATTAAATAAGTACCTACGTACTTAAAACCATGAACAAATAAGTTTGTTCATAACCGAGTTATTAAAATCATAAACATGAAACATTGTTAGAAAATACTTAGATTAAAAACTAGTACTTTTGATGTAATTTAAAAAACAAGGATTATTCCGATCTGTCACCCTGCTTTGGCCCCTTAGAGGTACAGATCGGAAAAAAATTTGATCTGTCCCACTGTTAGCAACTTTATTCACTCCTATCTGTCTCAGATAGGTGTGAATAAAGTTCAAACTGTCCTCTTGTTGCTAATAGGGCGACAGATCAATATTTTTTTCCGACCGGTTCCTATAAGGGGTCAAAGCAGGGTGACAGATAGGAATAATCCAAAAACAAGACGTCTTAAGGCAGAATTTACTTCCTTATTTTACTCATGCAAAAGAATCTAACTAATTTGCTTCATATAATCACACTTAATTAAATGTAATCAATCTATCTCAGTATCACGTAGTGTAGTAGCTCTTATTAATGTTCATTTTCTATTTGAAAATAACGTTAAAAATCACAAAACAACGTGACTTGATCAGTTTGTTTAAATTCCCGTTGCACACTGAATGTTTGATCAGAATATTAATTCTGAACTCCAAAATATTAGATGGTAATATAATCTTTGCACAGCAAGTTTAAGGTTCCAATGTGAATTCGAATGTGACTCCTCAGTCAGATGAGCAGATACTTACGTACTAAACTCCATAATAACGTAGACACAAAAAACACACAAATTTTCCACATTTTAAAAAAATAAATTAACACTTTTTTTTATAAACAAACCACTGGCATCACTTAGAATGTTTTTTAATAAATAAATTGGTTTTAGTAAATGTAAGTAATTATTGTTTTTTTAATAAATAAATAATTTTATAGTGTTGCGACCAGAACGCGGTGGTCGACTTTAGATACTGGCTCGTGGAGGTCAAGTCCGTTCGTTAAATACTTACGAATACGTAGTTTTGTTGTTCCTTGTACCGTTCGCAAGGTAAAATATTGATCATTCATTTTAGTACTAATATTATTGTAACTTACGTCATTCGGGCAATCAAATAATGACGTTGCAGCAATTTTATTCTGACATGGCATGAGCATTATTGTTGGATATCGAGGATTTTGCTCAAGACAGGATATTGGTTTTTTCTTAGGACAGGACATTCTTAGTATGGTGATCCCGATTTTAGAAAGTCTATATACTTTTTTACATTATCTAACTTAAATATTTCCTTTTCCTTGGCACCACTTAACATACTTAAAGTGATTTCCACCAGATAAGACCATTAGTGTTAGAGCAGTTAAAATGATAGGTATTGATTTATTTCATAACCCACGAAATCCAAAGTGAATTAAAAACATTGACTCGTTATTGCACTATTAAAGACTATTGATCCTCCATGTTTTAAAGTCCTATGTCAAACCAAAATTAAGCTTTAAAATGTCATAATATTTTCTTTTAAATCTAGTTTTCAAAACCCCCTTAATATATCGGGAATTACTTATACCGATCACGATTATGACGTTTAAGAGTTAATTTAAAAAAAAAAACACAAAACTACATAAGCCATACATTAACATGCTGTCCTTACACACATAACTGGATATACTTGTTCACGAGTACATAACACACATAGATACGAACATTTCCCAAGATCCGATAGTCAGGCATGACTCACGGATTTACCCGTGTTTTAAAAATAATATTGTATAATTATTGTACCTGCTGACGCTAAAAATATATAAAGACGCAAAACAAATATAGTAGTCAGGTTCTTTTCAGTTTTTTTTTTTTTTTTTTTTATGTGGATAACCTTTGTGGTTATCCATGTTATGATGAAAACAACTGTTTTGAAAGGCTCAAACATTTTTGTTATATTCGACTCGTATCCTGCGTACGCGCATATGATCAGACGCTGCGCAAGACTGCATTTCCCTATATCGTCATTATCATCTTCCTGTTTGTATGCCACTATTTGAGCAACGAGGTACATATTTTGTTTCTTACGTCTATCAGCCGTCATGTCAGAGTTCGCATTACTCTTACCCATATCATCTTTCTCACAATCTATCCATAGTTTCTTTGGTCTACCTGTTTTCCTAACATCTTCTTCTTCTTCGTAGAACTCTTAGTAGAACGGTCGTGAGCTTCATGTAGTTTCTTGTCCAGGGGCGATTTGATTCGCCTCACGATTTCTCATTATCTACTCCGATTTTTGGTATTTCTAGTGCACTCGTACAAGGGATCGCTCACTACAGATTTAATGCCCTCCACACTACCCTGCGCGACAAGGCGCTCTATAGAGTCACCCTCACGCCTCGAGACGTGTTTTCCTATAGCCATTCACATTTATATCTAACACTGGATGGATTGCGTGGAATAAGTTTTAGCTAGAAATGGGGTGATCACTAAGATGAAAGGTAAAGGAGTTGTATGGAAGAAGAGACATGCTGCGATGACCCCAAATGAATTGGGGTAAAGGTATCGATCATTCAAACTTAACAGTTACCTGACTTAAAGGAAAACAATATTGATATTAGGTATACAAAAGGTATACAAAGGCATATTAAATGGAAGTGTTGGTTAAAAGTGAATTTTAGAAATTCCAAAAGAGGCGAAAGGGAGGCATGCTGATTGTCACGGTACCTACACATCCAAGAGGAAAAAGCGCCTATATGTGAAAAAAAAAAAAATTGTGTTCGGTAGTAGCCGAAAGAAGTCAACTGCTTGACGGTTAGGATTGGATATGATAGGCGGCTGGGGTTACAACGACTAGGCCTACGCTGCCTACATCCAAAAATTCATAACATGGACAATGGAATGGACAGAAGACTAGGAAGACTGGTCCTGCTCTGCCTGCACCAAAAATTCCTTTCCAAATGGACATTTGGTCAATGGAATAGACATAAGAAGGTCCTTTTCATGGACCTTTATCAAATACTTATCTATCTAGCTAAAACTTTAGATATACAAACAACAAATTCTTTCTTATTTATTCTTTGAACAAGAAAAACCAAACGATATTATTTTATATATTTAAATCGATAAATGTATCCATTTCATCCACCTTGCATCGATAGGATTCTTATCGCTGACACATCCATCATCAGTTCCGCTCTAAATTTGTAAATTTGGAAAGAAAATTGATATCATGGCTTCAGCACCTGTCCCACCGCCGCCAGCGATTAACGAGAAGCGAGTAGTGGTAGCAACTAAAAACGGGGTGCGTCTCATATCATATAAAGTTATTTAGTATATTTTCATTTCAATAACATTCACAAGATGTAATAATAAACGTGAGATATACCAACTGTTGATATAATTTCTATACATATAATATGTATATACTCTAAAAATTATTTCGTATAATGTTCTTGGATATAACGTTTATTTAATCGAAAAACATTAGGTCTATCGTTTAAAATACTTTTTTCACAAATTTTGTGACAGAAATGAATAACTGCAAAACCGACTCCACGTAGTCTTTTATGCCTTACCCCTGGAGTATAATTTAAGCCCGCATAGGCGCGGAGGAGCGAGGTGGCCTGCGAGCTGAGGAGGCGAAGCCAGCCATCAAGCCGAAGCTGCGGTGGTGAGCGTTAAAACCGACTGCGACGATAAGCTCGCGTGGGACCGCCGGAGCCCCGCAGAAACCATGCCTGCTGAATGTTGCATGCTGCATGCTTGCATACCACATGCTTGCTGCATGTTGCATGCTTGCATACTGTATACTTGCTGCTTGCTTGCTGCATGCTTGCTGCTCGCTTGCTGCATGCTTGCTGCTTGCTTGCTGCATGCTTGATGCTTGCTTGCTGCTTGCTTGTTGCATGTTTGCGGCATGCTTGCTGCATGCTTGCTTGGTGCATGCTTGCTGCTTGCTTGCTGCATACTTGCTGCATGCTTGCTGCATGCTTGCTGTATGCTTGTTTGCATGTTTTATGTTGTTTCGTGTGACGAGTTGATGCTAGGGTTTTTGTTGACATAATTAGGGTTTTTAATTACAAGTTTTTAACTACGCGTTTTTATCATATTAGACTAAATAGGTTTTATGTCTTTTGAGTGGTATATCAAAAGATTTTGTGTTTCGAATGTACGCAATCGCAATAGGTTTACCCTGTAATGATAGATGTAAGTTGGACAAATAAATAAATAAATTAAAAAAAATTATATTCAATGTATGTTATGCTTATGAAAATTAGTTATTTTGAAATTATGTCAATCGTTTATTATATGTATTAACTAATCATTAAATCAAATAAAATTATATATTCAGTTATCTTGTAAATATTAGAGATTTTGTAATTATATCATATACTAGCTTTAATGAGTTTGATATTTTAATGGTCCCTTACATGGAGAATATGTACAAGCTAAAAATGAATATATATATTTGTACAAGTGTATAAAAAATCATAAAAATAAAAAGGGGAAGACCTCATAGGGCATCAAAAAATTCGTCCCCATCGCTGTCAATAGAAAAAGTGCCCAAAAGGCTGGCAGCATTGCCACGTTGGATGGAAATGCTGATTCTTTGGGCTAAAAATAGGCCAGCCCTCTGGTCCCGCGAAGAGTCGACCAATCGCTTGGCGATGTCCCGAAATACTCGATGAGCACTCGGACCCCAAGGCCCTAGAGTTTCAACCCCAAACGGTTCAAACATATAGCTCCCAATAAGGTTGCTATATTTGCGCCGTTTGAGGTTTTCTGCTCCTGCAGCAGCCGCCCCAGCACAACCCGCCGTGCTAAGAAGATGGGATGGCGCGAGGGTGTCGACACAGGTTGCATCCCACACCAAAGGCCTACCCAACTTCCAAGGCATTATGGTCATTCCGTCTGGCCTCTTCCCATCGTCGCGTGCCAAGCCATTGGGTTCTAAAA
The DNA here is from genome assembly GCA_948252095.1 of Dicycla oo. Taxonomy (NCBI): domain Eukaryota; kingdom Metazoa; phylum Arthropoda; class Insecta; order Lepidoptera; family Noctuidae; genus Dicycla; species Dicycla oo. The sequence continues at coordinate 11,639,981 of OX411713.1, read as the reverse complement.
CAGCTGGCATCCGGTGACAAGAACCCGACGGATGATGTCGTTAATGCTGGCGTGCCGTGCCATCCGACCAGCGCTCTTGCTGCAGGATAGTCCATGGTGTCCGAGGCAGTCGACTCCTTCACCGCATTGACAGCGATGTGGAGCCCCACAAGGAGCACCCACACGCAAACATGTAGCGAGCCGGAATGTGGTGTCACTCAGCATAGTGCCTATGTTGGGTGACGGTAGAGCCTGAAGCCAGAGACCCGACTCCCATTCACCCACAGCCAACAGGCGGGCACGCTCAGCAGTATTGGTGGACGTATTAATAAGTTTATTCCGTACCAACCTGCAAAGCGGCTCATCCCACTGTCTCTGGGAAGACGGGTTCTCGGGCTGAACCGCTGAACTTTTCGGTGCTGTGGACCGAGGACAGGAACGCCGGTAGGCTTACACTAGAAATTTTGCGAATTTAAAAAAAAAATTAAATATACAACTAGCTTGTATGAGAAAAATAATTTTCTTCATAATTTCTTTTTCGTGTATTTTTCCGATGTTTTAATAGTCATTCTGCTATTCGGGACGGAAACAAATACAACAAATCAAAAACCATGAAAATCGGTCCAGCCGTTCTCGAGTTTGGAACAAATCCGACTTTGATTTATATAATAATATTATAGATTACTTACCCACTAAAACGAGTTGGCGATCAACGAGCACCGAGTGCGTGACGGCGAGGAGCGATTACTCGCTGGTATTCGAAAGTGTCAAGGGTGAGTTTGTCAGCGAGTGTTCTGCCCGCCAAGCGAGCCAATACCTACGCCAGTACTCTCTTTGATAGCTCTTGTCGTGGTGAAAACCAGGTACTCGCCAGGCGGTGTGAAAAGTCTGCAATCAACTATGAATATATGTATCTCTTTTACTTCTTTTCTTTTACACGGAACCTATTTTTTTTGTACGTTGCTTTAGCGAGAAAATCGTTGATAGTCGCTTCCTCGTCAGCGTTGGGACAGGTTCACTGGCGCCTACGGTTGACAAATTAGTAACAGTAGGTACTTGGTATTGATTGTTCTGGCTTTCTTGAAGCATTTCTTCAGGATTTATCAGATTTGCCGTAGTTTTGGAATAGTGCAACAGCAACAAAATACAATATTATGCGACTTTACGTGGATTTAAAGGAGTTATGACCAGATATTATGCGTGCTGAGACAAAATTATGGATGGACTGCGTGAAAGATGATATAACTACTAAGGGGGCGACTACCGAGATGACGACTAATAAAGAAGTATAAAAGATAAGGGCTGGAAAATGACTATTATTCGCCATCCCAACACTTATTTAAACTGTAATTATTAAAAGACATCTGCTATCATATATGCCCTCTATAAACTGGCCAAAATTGTAAGCCTATAATCTCTTTTAATGGCTTACCATGGCTATGTTGAATCCACACTGAGATATGGCATAATATATTGGGGCAATTCATTAAATAGAGAGTATGTTTTCAACCCCAAAAAAGATGTATCAGAGCTATGTGTGGACTACAAAGTACTGACAGCTGTCAACCACTATTTAAAAGCCTCAAAATCTTAACCTTGCCTTCTTTATATACCTATACTTTTATATGAAGTAAATATATTTGTTAAAACAAACATCACCCTATATGAAATAGCTTTTAAAAGCAAATATAGGAAACTAAGACGTAAAAATAACTTAGAGCTTAAACTACCATATGCAGGTACGGCTTTAATGAGGAAAAGCTTTTTTTGTATGGCCCAAAGAATATTTAATAAGTTACCTTGCTCAATAAAAAGTCTAAATTTAGAAAATTTCAAGTGTAAATTACGTACCATATTAATACAGAAATGTTACTATTGTCTGAGTGATTATTTTGATGACACTTCTTTGACATAATGATATTAATATACCTACTCGTAACATAGCTATTTATGTATGATGACTATAATAGTAATTCAGTGGACAATATCAATTTTAAATTGTTTTTAACTTTTTCTAAATTTATTTAAATTTTTCTTATCAGTAACTGATTGTCATTATCGCATTTCGTTAAATATTGACATTACCTACTTATTGCACATCCACTAACACTATTTGCTGACGATAGTACCGTGACTATACCCTGTAAAAACCTAGAAACTTATGAAGACGATATTAAGAAAACTTTAGCTTTAGTCGTAAAATGGTTAGAAGATAACAATTTAAATATTAACTTTAACAAAACTAAAGTAATTCATTTTATTCAACGAAAAGTAAATTTAATATACACCATAATAACAACATTATACAAGAAGTTGATAGCACACAATTCTTAAGACTCCAAATAGACAAACAGTTAAACTGGAAAACGCATCTAGATATTTTAAATAAGAAAATAAGTAAATCAGCATATGCTTTAAGCTCTCTATCATTGATAATATCTACAGACGCACTCCTCACTGCCTATTATGGTACAGTTGAATCCCATTTACGGTATGGTCTAATATTTTGGAGCAATTCAACTGAGAAAGAAACCGTATTTAAATCCCAAATAAGATGCTTACGTTCCATGTTAAAATTAAAATCTACCGATAGTTGTGTACCATATTTCAAACAGTTCAATATATTAACTTTACCTAGCTTTTATATTCTTGAGGTAGCTTTAGCTTTAGCTTTGTAAAATCTAATCCAAATCGTTTTACACGTCTCGCAGATATAGTTCCTCGAAGTAGGTGCGATGATAGCAAATTATGTCTGCAGACCGCAAATACAGCCCTCATGCGCAAAAGTGTTTTCTGCATGGCCCCATATATTTACAATAAGTTATCTAAATCTTGAAAGGCATTAACTTTACCATTATTAAAAAAAAAATAACTTAGCTCCTTTTTAGTTAATAAAGCCTACTACAATATCTCTGAGTTTATTGCAGAAAAAGAAAATGCATTTGTTTGATTATTTTTAAAATATTGATTTTAAAAATAATCAAACAAATGCATTTTCTTTGATCATGATCATCATCATCTGCCTAGCCTTTTCCCAACTATGTTGGGGTCGGCTTCCAGTCTAACCGGATGCAGCTGAATACTAGTATTTTACATGGAGCGACTGCCTATCTGACCTCCACAATCCAGTTACTGGGTAATACGATTTCTTTGATCATGATCATTGGATCATTAATATGTTGAATAATTAAGTAGTCATTCCGTTTGTTTTTTTGTTTGTTTGCTGGTCTTGTACCTTTCGCATGCCTAAGGGTAAAATGTGGCTGAACCTATAATTGTATTCGACATCATGTACTGTACCCAAATTTAGCGAAATAAATTATTCATCTATCTATTGCATTTTATTAAAGTACATTTAAAAAAATATGAGTGAATTATTATAAATTAATTTACTTCATTGACAAAAGCCTCCAAAAATGTATATTTGTACGCCAAATGGCCAAACATAGAGGAACTACAATTAAACAATTTGTAACAACTTGAACACTGTTTTTAACCTATGTTTACAAATAAAGACTATTGATTGATAGATTGATTGCTATCTTTGCTGGACAACATGGACAACTTTTAAAGCTATTCATAGTGTACCGCAATAATAGTTGTTCATACCACCTACTACCGATTCCACCCACGTACCACCACCACCACCCAACACCACCAACGTCACACCTACCTAACCTTGCATTTATAGACATTGTATATTTCCTACGTTGTGGCATATTAGTCTTATTCCCCCCTCCATCTAAGAAAATAAATACCTATCTATGCAGGACCTCTAACCCAGTGCCCAATCAACCAAATTCTATCCCAAGTGGGACGCAATTTCCTCCTTGCAATTCGCTTAGCTATTAACGGCATTAACTTTCTGGTCTCGTCTGCTAATCGCGTTGGGTCCCCAGTTCCGATGTACAGCATTTGATTATACCCCTGTAAGTCGGCGAAATAGTTCATTACCTTTGCTAAATATAGGTTATGTTGGGAAGATTTGATTGGAATGATAATTGGGAGTTATGGAAGAGGAATATAAAATTTTAAAGGTGCGTGGCTAAGTAATAACATCCGCACAAGTCGATCCATCAGGTAAATCTACGCTTGCCGGGGTTGATCCGTGGCTGGGTGACCATCTTTACATACAGAGACTCCTCCATGCCTCGGAAAGCACTTTAAGCCGTTGGTCCCGTCTGTCATTCGTGGATCTTTGACAGTCGTTATGGGTTGTCAGAAACCCGAAAGTCTGACAACCAGTCTTACCAAGGGTTATCGTATTACCCAAGTGAATGTGTTGTGGAGATCAAATAGGCAGTCGCTCCATGTAGAATACTGGTATTCAGCGGCATCCACTTAGACTGGAAGCCGACCCCAACATACAGATTGATTCAGAAACTATCTTAAAACGGGCAATTCTTTCGATCAAGACCAAAATGAATAATTACGTCTTCAACTTCAAAAGAAAACTGTTTTTTCAGAGATTTCTTTGCTTAAGTTTTTGACTTGAAAAGAGGCGAGTCTAGGTAGGCAAATGTAATTCTGTAAATATTCCGCAATCACCAATACCGACTGCCAGTGACCACAACATTTGAACCTTTTTCTTGCGGCTTACCCTGAAGTGATACACAATAGTAACAGTGTTGTCAGAGAGAATATGAGGTAGGTTATCTACCGAAGGAGAGAGATAAAATAAATAAATAAAAATAAAAAAAACTTTGTTTCTGGCCAACAACAAATGTTTACTTTTTCATCATTAACATGCAGCACGTGTATTTACTACATAACAAATGTTTATATATACATTGGACAGTAAATCGTTGTAAGTGAGGCACGTTTTCAATCGAACCCGAAGGTTCAGGGTTGTGGACGAAGCGCAGTCGACCGGGGTGTATCCTCGAATCACGAGCAGCATTTATTTTTGGTTTCTCATTTATATTTATAGCTGGTTTATAAATAATATTTTTTGGAATAGGTAGATATTTCTTTGGAAATTATTTTTTACTGATTTTGGAAGTTTGAATTAGCTTCTTCTTCGTCTTGCGGTTTTGCTAAAAGTTATATTTGTGTTGTGGTAGAAACAAACTTGCAAAAAAATACTTGACCCGTGAAAACGGTAGGTAACTTTTTTTTTATTTGAGATGGGTTGGCTCTTGACTTTAGTCTAGGTCAGAGGTGACAGAGACAAAGTCTACGATGGAGTGAGCTTACTCAAAAGAAGCCTGTTCACTCTAACTTGGAAGAGATTCGGGTTGTATGCGTTCGGGAACACAGACGCAAGTAGTGAGTTCCACGCTTTTGCCGTGCGCATTATGAACGATATTTGGAAGCACTTAGAGCGAATTGGTGGAATGGCAACTAGGTATGGATGGTAACTTGCAGTGCGTCTAGATGTTCGATGGTAGAAGGGGGCCGGTGGAATGAGGTTGTGGAGTCCCTGAGCACACTCACCGAAGTACAGTCTATAACTAATGTATGTACCTAAGTTTTAAGTTAAAATTTTGTTTTTACTAAAAACTCTCCACCAATTCAATTAACTGCATCGTTATACGGCTTCCACAAGCTTTCAGTTACCAAAGCTATCTCTCATACAACTCAAGACAAAAATCCTCTTTCCCAATACCTTGTCTCATTTTAAAAAAGTACATGAAAATACACTCAAAAGGAACAAACAAAAATTGCAGAATAAGAATTGTAACCGCAAAATTTTTAAGAATATCCTCCGGCTTCGAAGTTCAAAGATGCAATGATAAATTGGCGATAGTGGCTCGTGGTTACAAAGATTGTAGCCTCTTGGACTGTCTCAAAAGCTTAGGTAAATAATTCTGTAGACTAGACTGCTAGTCTTAGCAATATCGTGGTGTCTACTAGCTCTGTAAGCTGCTATATTTGCTGTTTGTTCTAAGAATTGTGCTGCGTATTTTTTGTACTTTGTTTTAAAATGATTTTTTTTTTCTTGTGTGATGTAAAGTTGGGCTTTAGGCTGCTTGTCCACCAGAGATGTGCTATGTAGCTATGCTGCGAGGATGTGAAAGCTAAGCTACAAAATTATGTGCCCGTTTCCACGAATGCTAAGCTGTGTAGCGGAGCGAGTAAGATGAGCTATGAAGATGCGCTGACGCGAGGTAGCTATGCGAGGAAGATGCGCAGCTCGAGCTAAGCGATGCATCGACAGTAGGTAGGGACGAGCGCCTACTGAACTCTGTGTGTGTGTGTGTGTGTGTGTGTGTGTGTACACTGCTCTGCTCATAGCTACACCACTCGCCCATCTATAGCTCCCATCTATAGCACGCATCCTCCCATATAAAAACATAGCTTATTTGAAACGGTTTCCACCAGAGTGCTATGCTATGTGGATCAGTGAATATGATGGGTGGATATCAGACGCATCCATAGCAACGCGCAACGTAGCATAGTACATCACCGGTGGAAAAGCAGCCTAAATTTTGTAAATTGTACATAAAAGTAGACTACTAGGGGTCTTGTCATAAATGATGATATGTCCCATGGGACACTTAATATCCTGGCTTGCGTGTCTTGTTGTCTTCTCGTTACAAGAACTGTAATGGAAATTCTGAGCCGACTCGATTAAGATTGCCGACGATACGCTAAGAGGAACATTAATTAAGTATGTAATTATAATAGGTACACGATGTTAACTCAATCTGTCTAGCTTTGTTCCACGATGACAACTATTAAGCTTTATTTTGGAAGACATGAATATTTCAAAGTTTTACTTGGTAAAACTTGCTCGAGGAGCTCGTGGCTAAGTAATAACAGCCGCTCGATCCATCAGGTTAAGCTACGCTTGTCGGGGCCCCCTCCGGGGGACTCCTCCGTGCCTCGGAAAGCATGTTAAGCCGTTGGTCCCGGCTGTCATTCGTGGATATTTGACAGTCGTTACGGGTCGTCAGAAGCCCGAAAGTCTGACAATCAGTCTTACTTACCTTAGTCATGTCTTTATTATATTTGTACATCCAATACTTGTTTCATGTTCGGTATATTCGAACGCAATGTGAATTATTACTGAATAAATTGAAATAAACAAATGACATGAACCTATCATGTCGAAGGTCGTGGGTTCGATTCCCATCCAGGACAAACATTTGTGTGCATGAACATGTATGTTTGTTCTTAGTCTGGGTGTAATTACCTATATAAGTATGTATTTACAAAAAAAGTAGTGTGTGTAGTATATCAGTTATCTGGTTTCCATAGTACAAGCTCTGCTTAGTTTGGGATCAGATGACCGTGTGTGAAATGTCCCAGGATATTATTAAATTCAATTATCAAGGCGTATCGTATTACCCAGTAACTGGATTGGAGTTCAGATAGGCAGTCGCTCCATGTAAAATACTGGTATTCAGCTGGTTAGACTGAAAGCCGACCCCAACATAGTTGGGAAAAGGCTAAGCAGATTGACTTGGTAAAACTTGCAGTCAGACTTGCGATGAATGTTTACAAAGTAAGTATGTATAGGTACTTACCGACATGTTATTTTGTCAACTTGTGAAATAAGCCTAATGGTCATGGAGCATTGCGACTGACAATGACGTCACTGAAAAAAGTAAATACAAAAAGTCAAAAAACTCGACTGCTTATAAAGTGAACTTTAAAAAAGATGGAAACAAGATGCAGTCCTCCGATGCCATGATGCCTCCTACCGCATGAGATTAGGTCACCTTGTTTCCATCTTTTTAAAGTTTACTGAGAGATTAAAGTCACAGAATAAATAATAGTACTAACGTACTAAAGTCTCTAGAGCGCCACAGAGGAACAAACATACAAACATAGGTTGATAAACACATTACCCTCCATTGCGTCGCGCAGTCGGGTAAAAAGGATTGTCACCATAATTTTGAGAACTGATTTCTATGTGTTTCATTAGTCGTCACTATATAAGCAAAATAGTTGGGCACGTGACTAGAACCGAATTGTTCAATCTCAACATAGACTATGATAAAATCAAGTAATGGTAATGACGAATTAATTTAATTTATAATAACTAAAAGTTAGTTATTAAGTTACATTTCACCTATATTGACTACAATATAATACTATGTTTAATATAGTAATATAATATAATATTTAATGCTTATTTATAATATGTAGTCAATAAATTTATTTCAGGCATTGTACAAACAATGCCTGAAAAAAAAAGTTATTTATTTATTTAAGCGTACTAACAATGATGACGAACTTAAACCAAATAAAACAATAATTATGAAACATTGTAGGTAACAATGCAATTATTATTATGTAGATGTGAGGGGTCGCAGCAAATAAATCACGTGCTTGTAAACTAACGGTGTTTTTATTTAAATCGTAGCACTACACCAAATACCACTGGTTCTAGTTTATTTCTTAATCAAAATTATACCACTCGTCTTTCACACACAACGCTCACGCCGCCATCTTCCATTCTCCCTCCTTTTCCTCGCTTCCCCTCTCACTCGCACCTTAACACTCCATTTCCTGCATTCTTACTTTACATTACATTATCCTTACGTTCCATGTCCGCACATCCTACAATTATTTCCCCTATTCCGTCAATTTTAATTATTCATAACCACATTGTATCAATAAGGTAATTTTCCTTCCGTGACTATTGAAATTAAATTAGAATTAGTTATTATTTGTTTAGCATAATATGCATAATTAGCCTATAATGTTCTGGGCATAGAAATATTCTTATATCTATGGTTCTGGGACTAAGGCCTCCTCTCAGTAAGTGGGCGGGCCGTAATCCACCACGCGGGCCCAGTGCCGGTTGGTGGATGTCACGTCTTCGTATTTTTAGGGTTCCGTACCAAAATGGTAAAAAGGAACCCTTATGGTGCAACTCAGTCTGTCTGTCTGTCTGTCTGTCACAGCTGGATATCTCAAGAACTACTACTGCTATCAACTTGAATTTTGGATTAGTTTTTGATGACGTGTGCCCCACTATTTTGCTAATAAGAAAGAAATAAAGGATGTTTAGGTACCTATTTTATCTTTAATATACTTTAAACTAGGTAACTAGGGTAATAAAAAAAAAAACATTGTGGTCTCCACTTCGTAAACCTTGGTTAGTGTTTTTGGTCAAAATAAAACAAATGAAGGTGTAACTTTTACAGCACCCATTTAATTTGAAAAAAATGTGTGTATTCTTGGTTTATTTCATCTTAATTAATATAAAAAGTTAATTAATGTCTTCGCATAGTACGTAGATCTAATTCTACCTACACGAATAACTGCTGTGTTATTTTTGTCATTATCCAGTAACTGAGTTGTGGACGTCTTATAGACAGTCGCACCATGTAAAATACTGGTATTCAGCTGCATTCGGTTAGACTGGAAGCCGACCCCAACATTGTAGTTGGGAAAGGGCTAGGCAAATGATGAGTAATTCTACTTGTCATTGATAAAAATATGAAGCCTAATTCCAAGTATTTTTTATACCCTTAAACAAATAGTTACCTATGTCAAAATCACCTTTGCCAAATCCGATAAGCCTTTCTTTCCTCAAATACATAGTGAAAATATTGAAATACATAAAGAAAGAGATTGCGGTCATGCTTCAGTATCAACGGCCACTGTCAGACAAGTTATCGATGGCTCCTAAATATTATTTATGGTCGTCTCAGCCGGCTTCGCTCCTAGTACTGACGCTCCTTCTATATTTGCGCAAACACTTACGGCCATCTTTGATTTATGGCGCCCTGGTAGTTTTTGTGAAAATTCTATACAGTTTTGAACAAAGTAGATGAACTTTTCTTGTTTTACAGTTCCTCACTTCTTTTCATAAAGAACACTTCATAAGGTACACTTTTCTTAAAATATGTACTTACAATTTAATCAATTAACTGGGTCTAGTTATGCAGAAAGCAGCCATATAGTAATTTTTCCAAAAAATGAGTTATAAACACAGTCATACTAATTTCGACATTCAAGATTTTTTGCATAAACAACCATGTCGATATCTCTATTTATTACGGAGATATGAGCCGGCAAATGTAGCCACGTCCATACATCACTAATGCAACCATCGATAGAAAAATGCTTATAACTCTGTTTGTACTTTTCCCGACATGGCTGCTTTCTGCATAACACGGTCGAACTCAGCCTATCGCATTCCACCGCTGGGCATTGGCCTCTCCCAGGCTGCGTCAGAACACCCTGTCCTCCGCTTTCCGCATCCATTCTGTCCCAGCCACCCTTTTAAGGTCGTCGGTCAATCTAGCTGGGGAGCGTCTCACACTACGCTTGCCGATACTCATCAGCTCACCCGGCCATCGGTCCGATATACAATTAACCTTCACCAAATTCAAAGTATACCAACTTAATCAATTATGAACAACTTTTACTATGAGACCAAACCTGAAATCGCGAAAAAAAAATCATCTGATCCCTACATTTTGACGAGTTATACAAACATAAATGTAGGGAAGTGCTGGTTTTTTTTTTCGCGATTTCAGGTTTGGTCCCATAGTAAAAGTTGTTCATAATGATGAGTACAACACTATCGTGGCAGCTCCCTAGCCAATAGAAAAACAGCGTGTATATAAAAATGTTTACCGAATAACCATTAAACAAAATTGCACTTTCATCTTATTACAGCTAAAAAATCCACAAAATTTCACGAACCTCTCAAACTTTTGAATCACGACACAACTCTGAACTGTCATTAGAACTTTTCATCGAAACATTCATTATTACTACGTTTACTTTGATAACATTTTCGTTAAAAGGTTTTTTCTCCACATTGATATAAATGGGAGTCGTCTGTGCATCGAGAGCTGGACATAAATCAAGGGTGAGAATGGGATGCATCGTTTGTTGGACGTCCAGTCTAATAAACGATGGATTGTTGATGTTGGCCATCTCTATGTATACATAAACAAGGGTAGAATGAGGAAGATATACCTACATGTAAGTTGTTTTGTTTTACAACAGTTTCATATGGTTACGCCACTTTACAAGGGCTGATCCAAAACGAATGATAATCGGTTAATATATATTTTTGTTTTGCTTGCTTATTTACCCACTAAGTCAGCAAAAAAATCGTATAAATGCGTATAGACCATAATTCCCAGGAGGTACATTCATTTGAATAGTTTTATTTTTTTATCATTACTATTGGATTAGCCTAGATTTGCTATTTAACGATTATCTTCAGTAAAGATTATGATATAGAAATTATGTGTGAGTTGCAGAAACATTACCAATTTTAACACTTTGAAGGACACTAAACGCCCATACAGGATGTTGGGCGCATGGACCGACACAATTTTTTGGGGGATTAGGGGGTCATTTGCTAGGCTACCCAAAGACCCCATGCCCTAAGTGTGACGGTAATTGAGATTTTTTTTTCTTTGAATTACCCGAAATCCCGCCTTTAAATCGTTATATTTTTTTGTTTAGGGTTGTAATAGAACAAAATAACTTTTATTATAGTCTGAAATGTATTTTAGATTTAAATACATGATTATTTTGATATAATTGATTTATATTATATCCGTATAGATAGGTTCCGTTTGGTGCCGGACGTAAAGAATCGCACCATCCCATTTCTTCCCGTGGGTGTCGTAAAAGGCGACTAAGGGAGCTTGAGACCTAGTGCATACAATTTAAGCACCTTTGGTCACCCGCGCGGTGGCGGGTAAACCACCAACAAAAGCATTCCCAAGGAGGGTTGGTGTCAGGCGGGCGGCCGACTGTAAAAACTTAGCCGAAAGTACATGCAACATGGCAAGGAATACTAGAATGCGCGATAGGGCTAGGGCGTACCCCACAGGCGACGCACAGGGGCAGCACCCGGCTCCTGTGGGAAATGGACAAGGGTTGCGACGTAAGACGCAAGCTCGGAGTGTGAGAGAAGTAAGAGTGAGGTGCGCGACCTGGAATGTAGGTACGATGACTGGAAGAGGAAGAGAATTAGCAGATGTCTTAAAAAGGCGACGACTGAATATAGCGTGTCTACAAGAGACGAAATGGAGAGATAGGAGACGGATATAAGTTCTTTTACTGTGGAAGCGATGGCAAGCGAAATGGCGTGGGTATAGTTTGGATAGGGAATTGAAAGAATGTGTGGTGGATGTTAAAAGAGTGAGTGATAGCTGTGAAAGTGATTATGGAAAGTTTAGTGGTATGCACCCCAGTCAGGATGTGAGGATAGTGTAAAAGAGAAGTTTTGGGAGGATTTCGATCGTGTTATGATGGATGTACCGGAGAGTGAAGTATGTGGGGGGTGACTTTAACGGGCATGTAGGAAGACAGAAGGATGGGGTATGAGAGAGTGCATGGCGGCTGGGGATACGTAGACCGTAACACTGATGGCGAGATACTGTTGCAAGCTGCTTCTGCCTTCGATCTGGCAATAACAAATACGTGGTTTGAAAAGCAAAACGAACACCTTATTACTTACAAAAGTGGCCGCCACGCGACACAAATTGATTTCTTGCTGGTAAGGTGGAACAGCCTAAAATGTGTCAAAAATTGTGTTAGGGATCAACCGTGTGAAGTTGAAATCACGACTGTACAAAGTCAAACTGCGTGCGTTTGCTGCTGTGCAGTCCGTCTGATGGCAGCCTTAGGAACGAGTTCAACAGCATTTTTCGAAGCCTGGCGACCTAAATGTGACGTTGAATTATTGTTTTGCTTCCTGCCCAGCACCCTAATTGCGTAACACACTATCAATCGGAATCTGAATCATTTTGAAGCAAATTGTTAATCCTTTGCTCACAACGACACAATTTTTGAACATATGAAAATTGTGTCGTTGAAATGTTGTTCGTAAATAACGCAATAAATGTTTTGAACTGTCAAACTGAAACCAATTCCGATTCATAGTGATACGCAATTAGGGTGCAGGGCCTCAAGTCTGCTATTACAATAGTGTCAGAATGGTCTGTCATTGATTTCATAATTGTTGATTTCGACAAGTTTTGTAATCTACTAATATAATGGCGTCATTATGACTTTCCAATGGTCAACCACTGACACTCCATTGAAAGAAATGGCTTAAAATGGTAATCTCTTACATAATGTTAAAAACAATGTTACTAATATATAACCATATATGAGTTGGCTCGAAATAAAGTTTATTCTATTCTATTCTATAATGACAAATGAAAGACTGACGTATGCGGTAATCTGCTAAAATTTTGACAGTTCCTTTGATCAGCACCACGATTCTATTACGAGACCACTGACCTAGCAATGATCGACCATTATGAATTTAGCAGATTACGAACTTTTAGCAAAATGACAGTGAGATCGTGTTGGAATGATGAATTAATAAAAAATAGCAGACTTGGGGACCTGGTCTCATGTCACTTTAGCTTAGCGCAATTTATTTCTGCCTATTCATAATGTACTGTCAGCCGCATGACAGCCGACACAATATAATTACCGGTACTTAATTAATTTCATATTAATTACGAAACATGATGCATAATATATTATGACGTCGTTATCCTTATGCCTTGAATAAACGTACACTTGTGTGACTGCAGTTATTATATTGGCCAAAGGTCTTAAGGCGAAAGCGTCAGGGTAGCCCGCGAAAATCAAATTTTCTTACGTTTTTTTTTGCAATTTACAAGTCAGTATTAGGTTGTACGTTAACCAAAATGTAATTCGCGGTGGTAGCATGTATGTATTTACATAATTATAATCATTAAAGTGATCAATAGAACTCTTTAAGACCAGGAAATCCTAATGAATGACTATTTTATGAAATCTTGACATTTGAGGATTATACTAACTTAAGGAGTTGTATTACTGATTTGAGTGATTGTAATTCTGTAAGTACATATTTTTTACGGCCGTGAATCATACTTTCAGTATTAAGTTGTATGTTAAATACAACTTAATATCTACTGACTTGCAAATTGCAAAAAACGTAAGAAAATTTGAATTTCGCGGGCTACCTTGACGCTTCCCCCTTAAGGAGACGAGTTATTCAGAGGTCAGGTACAGGAAAATTCCTTTCCATGGGCAATCCCCAGTTAACTTCGCGTTCAATGACCGTGATAATAATCATTTAGTAGTAGAATCCGACAGCGAGAATACGTAATAAGTTATTACGCATATTCTCAGAAAATTATCTGAGTACGCGAGAATCGAGCTATGAGGGATAGTCTTGTGCCCAGCATCTTTTATGAACATGTAACTAAACCTGTTCTGGTAAAATGCCATGATTGGGTGAAAACAAGCAATTATTATTATTTTAATGATGAGTAGGTAGGTATATTTTTATTTTGCTGTGTCTCATCATCGACATAGTTTTGGTATTAAGGTTACGGTAGTCGGTCATTTTTCTAGACAAACGTAGTATGGTGATTACTTGGCTGTTTGACGGTGTACTTTCAAAAGTAAAAATTATATCAAATTTATCTTGTCATTAACTAGTCTTGAATGGAAGCAGAATCAGAAAAAAGGTTTTGCTTTGGAAGTTATGAGCCTCGAAACTTCCATATTTCAACACTAATTTTAACGCATCTTTGGCTAAAAAGAAATAGCTCCCGGAGTGAAAATGGCAACATTGTTACCGTACATAGATAATTTATTCAAGAATTCAAATGACTTTATTTTGAACAAATACATCCAGTAATTTCTTCACCATATACGCCCAAAAGCTTGTTCATGAAATCTCGGTACAAATCATCGTCTATTCCACTAAATAAATAAAACTAAATAAATAAACACTAAATAAAATTAAATAAATAGATAAATAAAATATCATAAATAGCATGCATATTAGCCACGCCACTAACGAATTCGAGCCGCCGACTAGTGCAACCTTAATAGTGTTGCAATAATAATCTGCCATAAAGTCATAGATATAGAAAAGAGGGTTGCGTAACACAAGTTTTACCTACAATATGCAAGCTTTAAGGCTCAGCTTTTAAGCTTTAAGGAATGTTTTGTTTTGATAATGTCCTGTGATGGGATAAAAGATAAAGATTCCTACAAACACGCGCGACATGCCACGCGAATCGCGCGCTACTCAAAGACACCGCTCATCGCGCTATTCGCGGTGCCTTTGTGTTACGTGCGATTCGTGTCACATGTCGCGCGTGTTTGTAGAAATCTTTGTCTTTTATCCCATCACAGGACATTATCAAAAACAAAACATTCAAGACGCTTTGTCTGGATAAGTCCTCCTAAACCTAGACGAAGAGCCAGTAAAAAGCAAAATCAATTTTATATTCCCAATACTAAAAACTCAACAAAAATAAAACAAAACTTTACCATCTACAAACTTTGCGTCTTGAATCACTTAGCTCCGTGTCTCGAAGCAACGGAACCAAAGGAAATAAGAATCATTATTTAACGTCAATGTTTAACTAGATTGCCTCCCGCAAATGGCCCGGTAATGATTCCCGCCGATTGCGGCCCGCAATGTAAAGCTAACAAGTAAATTAACTTCGAGAGCTATTCGATTTTATCGGTGTAACTTGTTTTATTATGTTTTTAAAGGAATTTGTTTTTAAAAACTTGGTAGTGAGATGGATGACTAATTGAGTTTTATAATTTACTAGGCGAAGTAGGGGCGGCGTCTGCTACCATGGGTGTAATGGCGATGTATCAAAACATCGAGATTTCTGTTATATGTAAGTTCAATATAAATGTATTATACACATAATCTTAAAAGAAGCTCGTGGCTAAGTAATAAAAGCAACTTCACGGGAGATCACGACAAGACGTTATAATTTTATTCATGGACTACTAGAACATATTATTAAAAAATAAAATGATTTGCATCAAGCTTAGTTAAGTTTTACCAACACGTTTTTATGGCATACTAGCTTTCGCCAAAAGTAGCCTTTGTCCTGTTCCAGGTCATGGCCTACCCGTGTGCCAATTTCATCCGAATCCGTTCAGCCGTTTTTGCGTGAAAGCGTAACAAACAAACAAACTCACTTTCCCATTTATAATATTAGTTAATTAAAAATAAAACTCTTAACACACTACTAAAGTTTCAATAATAATATAATTCAATCACGATTCGAAAGACACGTGGCGCCATCTATTATCATAAGAACGTTATTGTGGTTTTCCTCGGGAACAGTACTTTTTTCGGGATGAAAGGTTCCCTATGTCCGTTTCTGTACACCTGACAACGTATATGCAACATTTCAGGATGATCGTTTCACTGGTTTAGGCGTGAAAAGGTAACAAACAAACGAACTTACTTTCGCATTTATAATATTAGTTAGGATAATATATGAGACCCGAATTTCACATTTTACTGTTATATCTAATTTGGCCGTAGTAACCAAGTCTAATAAGAGGAGCTTGTGGCCAAGTAATAAAAGCCGCACGGGTCCATCCATCAGGTTAAGCTACGCTTGTCGGGGTTGGTCCGTGGATGGGTGACCATCTTTACATACCGAGACTCCTCCGTGCCTCGGAAAGCACGTTAAGCCGTTGGTTCCGGCTGTCATTCGTGGATCTTTGACAGTCGTTACGGGTCATCAGAAGAAGTCTGACAACCAGTCTTATCGTATTACTCAGTAACTGGGTTGTGGAGGTCAGATAGGCAGTCACTCCATGTAAAATACCAATACATAGTTGGGAAAAGGCTAGGCAGATTGATTAACTGACACAAAAACCTTCCGGAATAAATGCTTTAAATTGTAGGGAAAACCACATCAAAAAAACTTTTTGCAAAAAATTAAACCGACGAAAAAACTGAAAAGTGAAGAATGAAAAACCTTTTATATTCCCTCGCGATCAGATTTATTACCTGCAAATTACAAAAAACATAAGAAAATTTGAATTTCTTGGGCTACCTGGAGCTTTCGCCTTAATATTACATATTTACAGAAATGGTGTTGTTTTGTTTAGTACGATTTTTTTTATACTTAAATCAATTAGACCTCCATGAAACCTACGGGTATGAACCTGGCAAAGACCAAAGTGTCTTCTTTGAAGTTAATCTTGGTTGACTAACTGTGAAGAGAAAATATAGTAAGGAAACCTCAACTTGTACCTAAGGTCTGAAATCGCCAACCCTCACTGAGCAAGCATGGTTATACTCCATAAATAAATGAAACAAGTGATTTTCGGGGCCAAAAAGGAATATATTGTGGGGCGAACAAGAAATATCATATTTGGGCCGAACTATGTGGGGCAAATGCTGAACAAATTTGTAAACACTCGCCAACGATGCTTTCCTTTCACACGTTCACCCTTTATTAATAATAATAACAAATCCATTTATTTCAGGTATTTACACCCATTGCCAAACATAAATTAACAGAAGTCAAATTACTTAAATAACCATAATAATAATATCTAGACGTTACCATAGTTACCATAGTTTCCGCCAGTTACCATCCCTACCTGGCTACCTGGCTAATTCCACCAATTTGCTCTAAGCGCTTCCAAATGTCTTTTATAATGCGTACAGAAAAGAGTTCCACTCCTTTTCTTTGCGCACAGCAAAAGAGTGGAACTCACTACCTGCGTCTGTGTTTCCGAACGCATACAACCGTAATCTCTTCAAAGTAAGAGTGAACAGGCTTCTTCTGGGTAAGCCTCGCTCACTCCATCGTCGACTTTGTCTCTGTCACCTCTGACACTAGAGTCAATAGCAAACCAAATAAACAAATTAAAAAAAAATCAAATCAGAATAAACAAAATGAAATGATATCAAAATCAATGAAACGAAATAAAATAAAAATTAAATCAGATTTAAATAAATAAATCAACAAAATAATATAATTCATAGTTTCTCTCCGACACTACTGCAGTAACAAATTAAAATCGCACGCGATTAAATAATCGCGTGCGATTTTAATTTATTTTAATTTATTTTAATTTCATTTTATTGTTTATTGTTCGCTCGTGGCTAAGTAATAACAGCCGCACGGGTCGATCCATCAGGTTAAGCTATGCTTGCCGGGGTTGGTCTGTGGATGGGTGACCATCTTTACATACCGAGACTCCTCCGTGCCTCGGAAAGCACGTTAAGCCGTTGGTCTCGGCTGGAATTCGTGGATCTTTGACAGTCGTTACGGGTCGTCAGAAGCCCGAAAGTCTGACAACCAGTCTTACCAAGGGGTATCATATTACCCAGTAACAGGGTTGTGCAGGTCAGATAGGCAGTCGCTCCATGTAATATACTGGTATTCAGCTGCATCCGGTTAGACTGGAAGCCGACCCCAACATAGTTGGGAAAAGGCTAGGCAGATTGATTGATTGTCACTACATAAAGCATACAACAATGGTTAATGTAGTGACAGTCGAAACTCTCAGCCATCATCTTCAAGATTAATTAATAACTGCCCATGAAATGCTAATATTGAAATTGTCATAAGCACAAAGCGAATAAAATACAGCAATACATTTTCACTTGCGAAACGTCCATTAAAGTAATCAAATCATTCATTAATAATCCCATATTGCATTCCCAATGGCAACTAATGAGGATTCCAACCAACCGCTTTCACTGATCGATACCAATCCATTTTGGTACATGTGTATAGGTAGGTACAGTCACGGGCATAAATATGTGTACATTAAGCAAATTTGTAGTCGTTATTTCACCGTTTCACGTGAAAATGGCTTTTGCAGTGTTTACATTTTGATGCTGGTGACCGTACAATACGTGGGTAATTTGTCGATGTAGAATCTCCGTAGCCAATAAAAAAAAGGTAATGTCTGTCTGAACCTTTATAACCTTTGAACAGTTGCTGTGTTATGTAGATTTGTGTATTATGACTGTATTATCGAATTTTAGGGCTTGATTTGGGACATAAAACGGTTGGAATTCTCGTGGAATATAAGAAGTAGCGTTTAATTATTTTAGATATACAAAGCGAGTGTATGTATAAAAACTTTTCTTTAAAAAAAAAGCACCATTCAGAATATTTTTTTTGAGAGTAGAAGAAAACGACTAAAATATGGAGGCACAGGATTGTATAAAGGCTCCCGCAGACAGGCGCGAAGCGATTCCAGTAGAACAATTTTAATGAAGTTTTCATAGACATCACACAAGCATCACACAAGCGCGGCAGCCTCTGCTAGGGATGGTGCATACTATCAACACTAATCATACTAACCAAGCATGTCAGTGAACGTCACCGTTTCTTCTTCTCCTTCGTGCTGCCTTGCTGGCACGCTGGCCCAAAACTTCGCCAGTTCCACGTCATCGTCGGTGGTAGGCACTGAAGTCACTTTGACTGTCAGCTTTGGAACACAGAGGGCAGGATAGGAGATGGAGCATAGTTTTCGACATAGCTCCACATCCACACCCTGCTGCTTTCCGACAAGATAACCCCACTTTACCAGGTTGGAATTACATCTTCCCACTTATGTCCGGAGTCGGTTCAGGGACACGTACACCCTGTAGGAACATGCTCCTTTGGTGGTGGATATGAAGTAGAAGGGGGAAGAGTAACGTCACCTTTTATTTCACCACTCATAGGAACTGACGGCCCGTGACAATGAAACAGTGCCCCCTGACAGCTAGCTTCGTATTATATTCGTAAAGGTATTATTATTCGTAAAGGTGTCTCTCTCTATTAGTGTCCGTTCACACAGACCGGCTCGGAAAGGAGAGTACATTTATTATCGCGTTTAAAAAAGAATTTTGGGTCATTGGAATAAGGTTGATTATTGTTTTACACTGAGCGCGTTAGGTCGACTCTTAAGCATTCTCATTTAAAAAAGAAGTGAAATGAAAATCAACCTTATTTCAATGGACCAAAACTCTTTTTAAACGCGATGAAAATGTACACCCCTGTCCGAGCTGGTCTGTGGGGGGAACGGACACTTAAGCGGGTTGCAGACCAAAAACTAAGCTAAGTTAGTTTACCTTAGCTCACTTAGCTAGCGTAGTTTTGCATACTTGTGTGCAGACCGCAAACTATGCATAGTTGTTGGTGCAAGTGTGAAAAACTACGTCAGCTAAGTGAGCTAAGCTAAACTAACTTAGCTTAGGTTTTGGTCTGCAACCCGATTTATAGTCGCTGCCGTCCTGGCGATTTCTGCTCTGAGGAACAAACATTTTCAAACTGTTTATAGCCGCTGAGTTGGATTATTCGGATCTGTCACCCAGCTTTGTCCCCTTAGAGGAACAGTTCGGAAAAAAACATTGATCTGTCCCCCTGTTAGCAACGAGAAGACAGTTCGAACTTTATTCACTCCTATCTGAGACGGATAGGAGTGAATAGAGATTTTAATAGAGGGATAGATTAAACTTTTTTTCGATCTGTTCCTCTAAGGGGACAAAGCAGGGTGACAGATCGGAATAATCCGCTGAGTTTATGACTTTAGATGATATAACTAAATAGACACGATAAAATATAAGTGGCCATTAATATTAGCATCCTCAATGTGTGCGATAATCGCACAAATCTAGGTTCTACTAGTTCGTTGACTGTCTCGTTGGCCTAGTGGTCGCTAGCGCTACTGCTGAGCATGAGGTCCTGAGTTCGTTTCTCGGGTCGAACAAAGTATTTTTGCGTTTTTCCATCTGGAATTTCTCAATAACAGCCAGTACGCTTAGCACGAGAACCGTAGAGAAGCGTTTTGTCGACGGAAAAGTCGACAAAAATGACGTTTCCGTGCAGGCAGTAGAAAGTTTTTTACTGTCTTTAGCTTTTAGCATGGTGATTACAATATCAAAGTGAAGTGTCTTCACTGGTCTTCACTATCATATAAAATACACATCGTCCAACATCACATGCAATTTTTCTCCGATTTTGACAGTTTGGGATAGAAAACTTTCTTCCTAAATAGTCTACATAAAAAAGGACCTAGACAAAGAGTTTTTAGTTGTTTTTAGGGTTCCGTACCTCAAAAGGAAAAAACGGAACCCTTATAGGATCACTCATGTGTTTGTCTGTCTGTCTGTCCCTCTGTCACAGCTAATTTCCTCCGAATATAATGAACCGATTAAATTGAAATTTGGTACACGTATGTATTTCTGTGACCCAAACACGGACGGGTAATGTACATTAACAAATTTTGAATATGGAGGTCAATTTTGGGGGCAATTAAGAAAATTAAAAAAAAAGCTTTGCAAACTGTACCGTGCGATATATCAAATGAAAGGGTCTGAGATATAATTATGTTTTTTTTTATTTATAATTTTAAAATAAACTGTTTTTAAGTTATTTAAGAAAATAGACGAAAATTGACCATTGCCCTCTTATCTCCGTAACTACTGAGCTTAAAATTTTGATAAAAAATACAGAAAATACTTTTATACCTATAGATTACAGAAGTCTATGATCATAAAATAACATGGTAAATCTCTCAATATTGTGCGTTCAATCTTACATTTACAGTTGGAATGTATGGGAGAACATGTTTTTCAATTACAATGTTAAGCTTGTTCTTGGGATAAATTCACGTACTTAGCCGGTTTTTTTAAGTTAAGCCTAGTAGTAAGTTATCATATAACAGGCTCAAATTAACATGTTGAGTGCAATAAATCTGTGCAGTATGTCAATGGAGATCTGGGGGCCGATTCTACTAATTTGCAACGTTACACGTTCAATTGTGTTTCAACAACAGTTCAGTTTCGATCGCCGTTCTATAGTTACCAAAAAACTCATTCTGCTATTCTATAAGCAAAATGGAAACTAAACTTAAACCGAATCGTAACGGGAACGTAACAGCGGGTAACCTGTGTGACCAACATTCCAAATAGTATGTTTTAATAATACCACAGAAAAAAAGTTGTATCTAATAATATTACTAAATACGAATAAGTGCTACTAAAAGTATTTTTAATACAAAAACATATCTAGACCATACTTATACTTTTGGCCTGTATATTTTTTTGTAACATTTCAACTTTATAAATAATAAAAACTCAGAAGAACGTTTCGTTTTCGGCCCCAGCTTGCGAAATCTGTGAAACGAAATGTTTCAATTATGTCAATAAGATAATGATGCGACTAAACGTCACGCTCATGTTCGGTTTTGTTAGCAGAAGCTTTTGAGATTGTTTCGATCGATCGGTGACTGAACTGAAACGTAACCGCAGTTGGATCGTTGTTACATTAGTGGAATGCGAAAACGCTCAAAAGCCGTGGTTCAGCTGCCATTCAATTACGATTTTTTAACAATTTTGATAGTAGAATCGGCCCCCTGATTGTACAGACATATCCATTAAACCATTTGCGTTTTTTTATTGAAGAGAGATTCGATCAAAACACTTTGCTTCATATTTATTATACAGGGTGGGGCAATCAGTTTTGGAGGGTTACAGAAACAAAATAACAATTTATATATTAATGCTGTTTATCTTATTTAAGTCACGAGGTCAAGAGGAGCTCGTGGCTAAGTAATAACAGCCGCACGTGTCGATCCAGCAGGTTAAGCTACGCTTGCCGGGGTTGGTCCGTAGATGCGTGACCATCTTTACATACCGAGACTCCTCCGTGCCTCGGACAGTACGTTAAGCCGTTGGTCCCGGCTGTCATTCGTAGATCTTTGGCAGTCGTTACGGGTCGTCTGAAGCCCGAAAGTCGGACAACTAGTCTTACCAAGGGGTATCGTATTACCCAGTAACTGGATTGTGGAGGTCAGATAGGCAGTCGCTCCATGTAAAATACTGGTCCGCATCATCCGGTTAGACTGGAAGCCGACCCCAACATAGTTGGGAAAAGGCTGATTGTTTTATCTTATTTAAGTCACCATGGAATGCCATTTGTTACATTATGTTTTGAAAATTCAATCAGCAAGATGGCGGCCATCAGCAGCGATGCACTTAGAAGGCAATTTCTGAAATTGTCAACAGTTTTCCGGTTCATTTGAATGGGTTATTTCTTCCGTTATTCTCATCTTGAGTTCATCCAAGGCGTGAGGAAGATGTTTAAAAACTTTTTCCTTCAGGTAACCCCAAAGGAAAAACTGGCCAAATCAACGTCTTATTGACGTCATGTTGGGTTCGGCGACAGTTCACACAGCTCGAATTTCAATGGTGAAATTGAGGCAAATGTTCCGGCGCGACTGTTATCTCTTAGAGGTGACGTAGGGTGGCTTGCACGCTCCCCAGATTTGAGCATTTGTTACTTTCTCCTTTGGGGTTACCTGAAGCAAAAAGTTTTCAAACATCGTCCTCACACCTTGGATGAAATTAAGATGAGAATAAGGGAAGAAAAAACTTAATGTTACAAATGGCATTCCATGGTGATTTAAATAAGGCAAATAGCATTTATATATAAATCGTTTTTTTTTTCTGTAGTCTTCCCCTTCCTATATCTTTTGCCCCACCCTGTATTTGTTTGAGAACGCAAAACTACTGTAAAATTGGGCAGTAATACATATCACAAGTAGAGTAGAGCAACGGCCGTTGTTATGTAAAAATCACTGGCTATGAAGAAACCCGAGTCTAAATGTGACCTCGTGCTCGGGAAGAAGAGATTTCAAGAAGGGTAGACAAGCGATTTCTATTCTACAGTAGAGTAGAAATAGAAAGTGTCATGCTAAGCCTGCTGGACTTTGAGATTCATATTCATATTCATAACTTTATTTGCATTCTATAACGTTTCCAAAAGGTGTTACAATGGCTTATAGCTAAGGTACAATTACGGACCCTGTACGGCACAGCAAAAAGTATACTATTAATTCTTAAAATCAAATTAAAATTAGAATAAGATTTTTGCCTGGTTATGGCGCCTGGTTGATGGCAGTAGGCTTGCCCTCTGTTTACGGGACTTAGAAAGAAGAAGAAGGTATATTGCATTCCTAAAATCACAATGCACACTCATGTTATGGCGAATTTCCTATTAGAAAAACCACAAAGAGCGGTGCAATGTGTAAAATATATCATTGCATTGCCTTTTCCGGTGGGTAAATCTTATGTAGATGATGACAAGAGAAAACAGGAAAGAACGTCATAAAAGTCCCAAGACCGCATACATAAATGGATAACTTATTTATTGTAAGTACCTATCAACATCCACACAATAGGCACTCATTTGACAGGCCAGCTGGCGTAGTTGGTTAAGATACCGCCTATCATGTCGCAGGCCGTGGGTTCGATTCCCATCCAGGATAAACATTTGTGTACATGAACATCTCTGTTTGTCCTGAGTCTGGGTGTAATTATCTATATAAGTATGTATTTACAAAAAAAAAGTAGTATATGTAGTATATCAGTTATCTGGTTTCCATAGTACAAGCTCTGCTTAGTTTGGGATCAGATGACCGTGTGTGAAATGTCCCAGGATATTATTATTATTATTTGAAACGGCATATACTTATATCGAAACCCTAATAATAATAAACGCTCTAATATAACGACTGCGCCTCTATTCGTGAACCTCAAATAATTTGTACTTTGGGGACGTACAAATACTAAAGAGTCAAGTAACTGCGACCAACTTGGATGTAGTGCTCTCCGACCACTGCCGCGGCACCGCTCGCTCGGCTCGCTAGGCTCAGTTCAACCGAGCCGAGCGAGTCCAGCTGGTAACCTAAAACTGGTTAACTAGGTTAGGTTAAGTTAAACCTAGGTTACTAGTTTGGTCGGGATATAATAGCTTAGTTTTAACAACGGCCAACTGTGAGAATAGTCCCAAAAGTTAAAAAGAGGCTCAATTATTAAAAAAGTGCGCATCATTAGAAGGTCAATAAGTTTTTAGAGGATCAGTTAAATATGTCCTATTTGAAATTGTTTTCAAAAAATTTCTTCATTACAATCAGTTTGAAATAGGATCAGTTTAAGTTACAAAATGAGATGACGAATTGACTATACGTAGAACTAGAACCAATTAATCTTTAGCAGGCCCTATGCAAAGTGATCAGTAAATTGAAATCAAATATCTTTATCCCTGACTGGCTGTCTGCGGTTTAAATTACAGTCCAATTGAGTTATCTGAAGTCAATTAATTCTAGAATGTTATTCTAATCTAATATTATCTTGTAATTTATCGGAGAAGCCTTTTCGTACACTGTTTGTAATAGAATGTTTAGTTATTTTAAGCATTTGATAATCAAACAATATGTAGTATGCACAGTACACAGCGGGACATAGGCGTCAATAATAAACTATTTTCAGATTCTAGTCAACAATACCTATATTGTTCAACAGGCTCTGAAAATGTATAGTTTATTATTGACGCCTATGTCCCGCTGTGTACTACTTACCTATGTCCCGCTGTGTACTACTTATCTATGTCCCGCTGTGTACTACTTACCTATGTCCCGCTGTGTACTACTTACCTATGTCCCGCTGTGTACTACTTACCTATGTCCCGCTGTGTACTACTTACCTATGTCCCGCTGTGTACTACTTACTTATGTCCCGCTGTGTACTACTTACCTATACCCCGCTGTGTACTACTTACCTATGTCCCGCTGTGTACTACTTACCTATGTCCCGCTGTGTACTACTTACCTATGTCCCGCTGTGTACTACTTACCTATGTCCCGCTGTGTACTACTTACCTATGTCCCGCTGTGTACTACTTACCTATGTCCCGCTGTGTACTACTTACCTATGTCCCGCTGTGTACTACTTACCTATGTCCCGCTGTGTACTACTTACCTATGTCCCGCTGTGTACTACTTACCTATGTCCCGCTGTGTACTACTTACCTATGTCCCGCTGTGTACTACTTACCTATGTCCCGCTGTGTACTACTTACCTATGTCCCGCTGTGTACTACTTACCTATGTCCCGCTGTGTACTACTTACCTATGTCCCGCTGTGTACTACTTACCTATGTCCCGCTGTGTACTACTTACCTATGTCCCGCTGTGTACTACTTACCTATGTCCCGCTGTGTACTACTTACCTATGTCCCGATGTGTGCTACTTACTTATGTCCCGCTGTGTACTACTTACCTATGTCTCGCTGTGTACTGCTTACCTATGTCCCGCTGTGTACTACTTACCTATGTCCCGCTGTGTTCTACTTACCTATGTCCCGCTGTGTACTACTTACCCGTGTCCCGCTGTGTACTACTTACCTATGTCCCGCTGTGTACTACTTACCTATGTCCCGCTGTGTACTACTTACCTATGTCCCGCTGTGTACTACTTACCTATGTCCCGCTGTGTACTACTTACCTATTGTTTTTCGGCTGAAATGATGATGATGATTAGTGACAATCTTTCTAATCTAGCATGACCCCGATGCGGGGCAATTGCGTAACACGCTATCAGTCGGAATCGGTTACATTTTGACAGTTCAACAACATTAATTGCGTTATTTACGT
This sequence comes from Dicycla oo, assembly GCA_948252095.1. Classification (NCBI taxonomy): domain Eukaryota; kingdom Metazoa; phylum Arthropoda; class Insecta; order Lepidoptera; family Noctuidae; genus Dicycla; species Dicycla oo. The sequence continues at coordinate 11,613,842 of OX411713.1, read as the reverse complement.
TGTCACGCAGACACATTTTTTGAACATATGAAGCAATAGATTAGCAATTTGCTTCAAAATGATTCAAATTCCGATTGATAATGTGTTACGCAATTAGGATGCAGGGGCTTGTTTAATAACACCGGCATCCGACAATTTTACATGTTTTAATAATTGGAAATGTTTTCTCGATCGCTCTGGTACTGCCTCTATTTTCAAGAAAAGTACGACAGGTCTATATTTCCGTTATTTCTAAGTCAATATATTAATTAAGGTGTCAAAATGTTTTTTTTTTTCGTTCATAATTTTAGTGCTTTTTAAACAGCATCTATGTCATGATCATTTTTTATTTTACAAATTATGCCGCGCAGGTCGCATTGCCAGTTATATTAAACAGCACCCTAATTGCGTAACACATTATCGATCGGAATCTGAATCATTTTGAAACAAATTGCTAATCCTTGTTCCTTCATATGTTCGAAAAATTTGTCTGCTCGACAAGAAAATGGAACCAATTCCGGTTGATAGTGTGTAACGCAATTAGGGTGCAGCTCCCAGGCCTTACTTTTAGATTATGTAGTCGTGTTCTACCATACTAATAGCATTTTTATTCTCAAACTGGACATATAAATAGATTCGTAAGCTAATTTAACCTGTGATAGCTACTTCCATATGGGAGAGTCTACTATGCAAAGCTATGAGGTATTTGCTTCATTATTGGTAAATTAATTTTAACTAATAACGGTCCGTAAATTATAGGAATCAGCCATAAATCTATGATTCTACCTCACTATGCTATCCTTAAGACACATATCACCACCTAAATCTCAAAAACAGACAAAATATATTCCAAAAACAAAAGCTCGCGATTACTGACGGCATCAGGTGGCGAGTCATGTGCAATTAAAACAGAATATCACATTCAGGGGTCTATATTACCACCTTCCACCATCCACCACCTCAATCTTCTTTACTTTATTGCTGCATAAAGAAACCTAACGTTTTAAATGCAACGTAAATCGTTTATACGGTCGTGTGTGCTTCCAGACATAAAGGGGAATTAATAAGGCCATTTCGGAGAGCGATTCAGCAGACAGATATCCAATCTCATAGTAGAACAAAGCTCCAAAGATATATAAGGAGATATTGAAAGTTATCGATTTTAAAACTCCGGTTTTGTAGTTCTAAGTTTTATTGAAAATAGAATTGAATGTGTTGCCGTTTTATTTTTCTGTGCTTAGATGTAAACAGGAATTTATGTGGTTTTATATCGCGATTATTATTATGTTGCGGAGTTGTAGCGCAAGCTCACAATTTTATTTGGTAACAATCTGCCTAGCCTTTTCGCAACTATGTTGGGGTCGGCTTCCAGTCTAACCGGATAGAGCTGAATACCAGTATTTTACATGGAGCGACTGCCTATCTTATCTCTACAACCTAGATACTGGCACAGATTAATACAGATAGGACACTCCGCAAAAACATTTAATTAAAAAGCGAGTCTTGCTACGACAGAATAAACTGCAATTCAGGTCGCACAACGCTTATTAATTACATACAGTTATATTCACCTACAAGTTGCTTGTCTTTCTATCGCGTAACACTTATACCTTCTGGCTCGTTAGGGTTAGACAACCCTTTTACGACGCGGCGTGTGAGTGAGTATTGAACTAAACGTACGAGCCGACCGGTGCGCGGCAGCCCGCACTGAATTGGCTCCGTGACCAGGGCCCTTGTAGCTTCATACCTAAACTGCGGAGTGTCCCATCTGTATTAATCTGTGATACTGGGTAATACGATACCCCTTGGGAAGACTGGTTGTCAGACTGTCGGGCTTCTGACTACCCGTAACGACTGTGATCCACGAATGAGGAGGAACGGCGAGGTAAGGAGGAGTCTCGGTATGTAAAGATGGTCACCCATCCACGGACCAACCCCGGCAAGCGTAGCTTAACCTGATGGATCAACCCGTGTGGCTGTTATTACTTAGCCACGAGCTCCTTATATTTTATTTAATTTGGTAACATTCGTTTCTATTAATAACTTCTTTAGATAACTTAGGTCAACCTTTATATTGCCTACTTTTAAATCTTCATTAGAATTTACATACATAACAAAACATCACGCCTTGTTTCCTCGAAGGGTTGGGCAGAGTTGTGGCTACCTTTAGTACACCCACATTTCGCTAGTTATGTTCAAGTCCAATGTAATAGGGGGCGAGCCTATTGACATCAACCGGGACAGATCTAGACTCCGAGCTGCTACTGAGAAATTACAGATAGAAAAATCCAATAACACTGGCCGACCCATCAGCAGTTGCGCTAGCGACCACTAGACCAACGAGGCAGCCATTAAAATTTCTCTATAAATAATAGAGAAATATTCTAATGACGATTATTAACCGACTTCCAAAAGGAGGAGGTTCTCAATTCGTCTGTATGTTTTTTTTTTTTTTTTTGTATGTTTGTTACGCGATTACTCAAAGACGGATGGACCGATTTAGAAAATTCTTTTTTTGTTTGATAGGGTGTACTTCCGAGGTGGTCCCATATAAATGTTATCAACTTTGCTTAGGGAGTTTTTGAGTTAGCTTCAATAATGCGTATATTTCCCACTTATTTTATGTAGATGATGTGATGGTGTTTAATAACTTCCTATCACTGTTATTTACATGGCTATATCTACAATTATTGTGCTCAATTATGTATTCGAATTAGTGTGGGGTAGGTTCCACAACTAAAAAGTGAAAAATAAAAACTTTTTAGCAAAAAATAAAACCGACTTCCAAAACAAAACACTACAAAGTGAAAAATAACTTTAATTTCGGAAGTCGGTGGCAAAAAACGAAAATACAAAACCCAAGACACCGACTTCCGAAATTAAAGTTATTTTTCACTAGTGTTTTGTTTTGGAAGTCAGTTTTATTTTTTGCTGAAAAGTTTTTATTTTATTTATTAAAGCTGAAAGAAATGAAAATGCTAAGACGCTGAAAAAGCTTAGCACACTAGTATAGCTCAGTAGCAGGCACAGATTGGAATTGAAGACTGGAAGTACTCATTCACAATCTATACTAATAATAAAGCTGAAGTGTTTGTTTGTTTTTTTTTTCTTAGGCGATGCAATGCGACGGGGGTTGGGTCGACAAGAAATTTAATGCCGAAAAAGTCGCGGACAGAAGCTGTTGTAAGCATAAAATAAGTAGACAGGTCGATATTATGACAAAGTAAGACATAAGAAGGTATACATCTCGTAGTAAATTCCAACCTTACTCATCGAGATAAACATTAACTTATTTTGTAAACAAATGTTCAACAATTTTCAAAGTTTAATAATCCCTCACTTTGTCTACACCTCGAAAATCAACGAAAACGCTTATTAGGATCAATTATTAATAAACGTAGCACTTGCCAAACCAATTTATTACGATTACTAGCTGTAAGCCGTAGACTCATTGCTAAAGTAAATCGTAAGGCGCTATCTCAGATCCGAGGTGAAAATGTTCTTAGTAAGGCGAAATTCAAATGTGGCGTTTTATTGGCACTAACTATAAAAAGAAAGTAAAAGTAAAAATCCACCCCTCTTGGAGCTCAGTAAATACGGACACTTAGATTTGCCCATCAAAGTTTCGGGTACTCAAAAATCCATTTGAAAAATACTGTTTTATAACGTAGGGCTTTGGCACATTGTTTTGTTTCAATTGGTATACGTGATGCGGAAGAGTTTTGATCGGGTTGTTTCGAAACGGTACTTGTTTGAGGATAGTACAACATTCATGTTTCATTTTGAAAGTAAGTAAATAAGTACATTTATTGAAATCTGCACGCGTAGCATTACCACCATTGAAACGGGTTTTATCGACGGAAGAATAGACATCTTTCTACAATCTGTCATTTTGTCTATTCTTCCGTCGACAAAACCCGTTACTATGGTGGTCATGCTACTCGTGCAGGCTATGAGGCACACAACATTTGTACAATGAAAATATAACTCTAACTAAATAGCTCTAACTAACGAGGTTAAACTTACATAGGTACTATCGACAAAACGGACGCCTTTACACCTTAAAGTTGATTTTTGTGTACCTACACTTATTGAAAAAACCCTGCCCCTATGGTATTTTGTTTTACTTTGTCATAAGTACAGTTGCAGCTTGCAAGCGACATTCTTTCAAAATTGGAAAGGCGTAGCTTTTGTCGATCGTACTTAAATGATTTTGGTACTAGACAATTATAACCTTATTATCGTTTATTGCGAAAACTATTAGGAGGGCTATTGCATTTTGTCAACTCTCTCGCTCACACGGGACAGTTTTTTAACATTGTTAAATGAAAAAATGCTTTTATTGAAAAATGTAATCAGTTAGCGAACTAGTACATAATATTAATTTAATAGGTAATTATTAAAACACACATTTCTATTGTGGTATCTAATGAACTCTGCTCAAAAAGTATTATGATCTGTTTTTGAGATGAGTTAAATAAATGCCACAATAAAAATGTATTTTTAATAATTACTAATAAATTAATATTATTTACTAGTTCGTTAATTGATTAGGTACATTTTTCAAAAAAGCATCTTTTCATATTATATCATTCTTAAAAATTATGTCACGTGTGAGCGAGAGCCCTCTTAACTAGCTAAGCTAATACATACCATTTGTATTAGCTTGTCAAAATCAACACAACACGACACAGCTACCCACACACGCAAACATTATCATACCCATGTAATGTCAAATATGGTTTGCATGCAATTTTACCTCCACCATACATACCTAATACCTACCTACCGGATCAACATGGTGTAACCAGACGAAATTGCATTACCTACATGAACGTGGGACGCTACACAACAACACATATTATATTGTAACAACACTGCGCTGTGTCGCACAATGTGTCCACGCCCTTACCGTCTGCACAAGTACCTACATAGGAGAATTGGCCATTCCAAAAGGGTGCGTTTATACGAGAATCAACAGCGGATAGCTTTTATCGTAGTTAAAATCTAAGGTGGCATTAGAATTACAGTTTTACGACCAAGGGTTCAGAACTGCAAAAGTAATAATAATAAGTAGGTAGCTTTTCCTTCAAGTACCTAGGTTCTTTACATATTACTATGACGGAATGAGATTTCGATTATAACAAAATGAAAACAGAATTTATAAAGAAACACATATAATATATGTATGAACTCATACCTATACATAATTATGAACATATTCTTACCTAAATAAAAGAATGATTGATGTGAAAAATCGAGATTCATACCTTGTATATTTACTAAATTGGGCATGCAAGGGAAAACACTGTAGTTACTCCTAATATCAACATTACAACTAGGATATTATTAGCTATAAAGCTGTATTACTGTATAATGTGTGTATAATTCTCATATTCCTGATATAACTGCTCTGTGGTTAGTTTTAATTACAAGTCGTAACCGTTTACAGAAGCAATAATAATTTCATTTTGGTTATGTTCGCGCCGGGGATCAAAACATGGAATTAATGTTCTGCGTGAAATCTTGTTTGCATTCACGTTAAATGTGTTTGTTAACTACGTTATGCTGTTTTGTTATAAAATCTAGCTACAGTTAAGCTTCTAAAGTACTAAAACTTACTGTTTTCATTTTATGTTTGAACTAGCTTTTTCCCGCGGTTTCGCCCGCCTTCTTGTCGGAAATTATCCCTCGGAAACGCATTACCGGGATCAAAAGTATGCTTTGTCCTAATCCAGGTCATAGTCTACCCATGTGCCAAATTTCATCCAAATCCGATCTGTGGTTTTAGCGTGAAAGCGTCACAAAAAACAAACAAACAAACTCACTTTCGCATCTATAATATTATGAAAAACCGGTCTATCGACACTATAGCTAGACTCATAAAATAAAATAAAAACTACTAAGTTTCTATAATAATACTAGCTGACCCGACGAACTTCGTACCGCCTAACAGTCGATTCTTTAATTATTATTTTTTTAATACTTATTCTGCTATATTCAGGACTACAACTATTCAGGAATACTAACGTCACTCAATTGATTAGCCTTCCCGGAACCTCTCCACTAACACTTAAACTTTATGGTATGGTATTAAAGTTCAAATTGACTTATCGTATTATTACGAATCGATTGTATGGGAGTATAGAAAAGTGTGGTTTTTAGACCTTTTCAGGCAATTTTTAAATTTTTCTCTCCGTAAGAACCATCCTCGTACTTCAAGGAATATTCTAAAAAAAAGAATTAGCAAAATCGGTTCAGCTGCTCTCGAGATTTGCGCTTAGCAACACATTCAGCGATTCATTTTTATATTATAGATAATTCAATCATGATTCGCAAGACACGTGGCGCCATCTATTATCTTAGAAAGTGATTGTTGTTTTCCTCGGGAACAATACTTTTTTACGGGATGAAAGTTACTCTATGTCCGTTTCTGTACACGTGACAACGTATAGGTATGCAAAATTTCAGGGTGATCGGTTCAGTGGTTTAGGCGTGAAAAGGTAACAAACAAACAAACTTACTTTCGCATTTATAATAGGATAATAAAGACTTTGGCAATCCCAGCTTTGTTATCGATTTATCTATCTCCATATTTTTGATTGGTGATCTACCGGTCCATTCTGTACAAATCTCATCGTGTAAACTTAGGTGAAATGAGCTTGAAGTGAACTGTCAATAGTGTGAATGACAGCTCAGTTCAAGCTCACTTCAGCTAGCTAAGTGTGCACGGTGAGATTGAGATTTATACGGTTAAAATATATCGGCAGATCAAGTAGTGTTGGTGTAAATTACTGTAAATAAACATAGAAGAGAGATGTAGTGTAGCTAGATGGATCATAATTCATACCTAAGTTAGTGACGGTCTCAGTGCAGGTGTATATTAACCTCTCACGTGTCGATGATACACCATTGGATCTTAAGAAAAACCCTTACATAATATGTACCTATATAAACGTATATCATATACTGGATGATTTTTTTTACCGTCTTGAAAAAAAAATTGGGTAGGTACAATAGGTGAACGGAGTAGAAGCCTATGGCATACCTAGATTTTGTTTTTGTTTTTTCAATAGCTTAGACAGAAATTGCTCTATCAATAAACACTACACATTTGAAGTAAACTAGAGCAATAAAAACAGAAGTTTTGACGCACTACGCAGGGTGCGAAGTGCGTATGATTTTTTTTTTAACTAGGTATGCTAGGCTTCTACTCCGTTCACCTATTATACCCTATTTCTTTCAAGACGGTAAAAAAGTCATCCAGTATATAAAAGTAAAATACCATCATCTAATGGTGACCGCGGGCTTACAGTAGTTGTGAACCTATGGGGTTCTTAAGTATAAAAGCGGACATTTGAGGAGTAAAGCAGTTATACTTTCCAAGGTTGTGTCCTCAACCGAATTAAATGAAGAATTCAAAGTCCACTACGCGTCATCCATCGGCATTTCCTAAGAAATTAACCTACTTAATCATCAATACAGAATCCATTTCAAGGCACTATACCTACTCATCTCACAAACCTTGAACCAAAGTCCATAATGAATCACAATTTAAGACGTAATTTAATACGGAAATTCTATTATTTTGTCATACAAAATGTAATTCGGTTGCGCCTGCCAGATATTGCGTAGCAAGCAGTAGCAATGCGTCGGATGATGTCATCCTGCAGGGGTTGTGAGATGACGTCATTTTTATCCCCTGCTAGGAGGGTAGTAAGCTATCGGGTCACGCCCTACTAATAATTAAAAGATTTTGTTGCGAAATTGTTACGTAACTGCAATAACTGTTTTAGTGGGGCTTATAATATAAGTTTTTGTTTTCGAATTGTTCCTTTTTCAAAATATTACGGTATAAAAAGTACACTTGAGGATTTATAATAATAAATTATTTGACCAAACAACACTATTTGTCATAAAATCGAAAAAACTTAATTGAACGAGTGAAAGTAAGTAGAAGTTCTAAAAGTCTGAAATTTTGTTTTAAGTGCCGTTTTAATCGTTAGGAAAATGTTATAACATTTTCTAATAATAACGTTGAACTGATGGAAACCTACGAGTTCTACGAATTTCAGCATTATTTTGTGAAAATTATTTTTCAAAATAATAAGTATCTTAAAATAATAAGTACGAGTATGTATCTATTATGTACACTTATACAAAGAAATTGAAAAGCTTTTAAAAATCCTTTCAATAGGTCAATAGACTGCGCCCACAAAAGTTACATGTTGTAAAAATAAAATTCTGCTATAATAAAAACTAAAGGCGTTGAAGACTTAGAAAACATGATTTCGCGTACTCTGTGAGAGGGGGAGCTCAATCAGACTAAAGGTTCTTTGAAAGCATCTGATAAGCTGGCCATTACCATTAAACAACTATTTATACTTGTAAATGTATGTACTGATCTGTTGGTGTCGGTTTGTGTAACTTCATCTTTCTGACTGACCGACCCCTTAAAATTCAGTATTGCATGGAGCATGCAATACATTGATTTATAAAATGGGGAAGATCTATATAATACGGTACACGCGCTCCTCGACGTGGACCGCACAAATTGTGGCAACTGACACTATTGACCTTAGTCACAATCGAACTGGCGTTTGTGTAGCACATGTCGTTCATTTGGATAAACAGGGTATTAACTCAAAATATAACTCAAACAGTCCTACTAAAAATCATGCGATCTTTCTAATGAACGTGGTTGCATAACTAAAAAAGGGCTAATTTTTCAATAGTCAGATAATTCTTGTCTGAAGAATAAATATTTCAATTTGACAGCTTCTGTAAAGAAAATAATATGTCAAACTGTCATATCTATTCTTCAAATAAAAGTTATCTGACTATTGAAAAATCAGCCCTAAGTAAAATTACTGTAATCGTCTAAATAAGCAGCAACAATGCCTTCCTGTGTTTTCAAAATGTGCACAAATACCTAGTTCATAAACCAAAAACCATTTCCACGGGATTACTTTTCACTCGTACCTAAGTAAGCAATACATCGTTTCTGCTACAGGCCGCGTAAATATCTCTTGTGTACTTAGGGCCTTATCACACTAGAGAGCTGCGAGCTAGTGGAAAGCGGGGCGAGTGCGCAGCGAGCTCGCCGCGAGTTCGCAACGTGTGCGTGGCGAACACGCCGAGAAGACGCCGCGGGTGCGCAGCGTGCTCGCGGCGAACAGCGCTGTCGACGCCATTTTGTACACTCGCGTTTAGTCGTCATTGAGAGGTTAAAACGTTGGTGATTAATAATGTATATGGAGTTATTTACAACGGAAATTCAAGACCAAACAAAAAGGGAGTACAGTGATCGTATTATTAAAAAAAAATACCGACCAAGGAATCGCGCACCGAGGGTTCCGTACCATCCAAAAAAAAAGTGTGCTATTTAGAGACATCGTTTTATTTTTCCTGTAATCTTTACATATACCACACCGAAATATGACTAGTATATACATATATGGCTAGTATCGCAACCAACTATGCCTTCACCAAGTATATAATATGTACGGGCTATTTGTATTAAGCGACATCCTGGCTGATATTGAGTAATAATCATATCTACCTGCATTAAAAAGTGAAAAACTTAAAAAACGGAGATTGACACTATTGATTCTTAACCGTCGATAGGCCAATTTTTCGTAAAAAATATTGATCCTTTTTTACAATGTTATTTTTCCAAATAATTAAACTTAGAAATGCTCTCCTGTAAAGTTCCAAACATGTCGCTTAATACAAATAGCCCGTGAACCCTCGATATAATGACAAGTAATACCGAAGATTGTAAACACCGAAGTTTCATTTTATGCCGATTTATTCACAGAAGACTAATTTTCTAATATCTCTTTGTGTAATAATTTTATCACCTTTGTTTTATTAAAAGTGTTTAGATATAATGTTGATTATTAAAAGGGTTTATAATTATTCGTAGAGTATTTTATTCTAAAACGTACTTTATATTAATAACGAGCCTTTCTTCAGGAGACACTGATAATCTTAGATGTGTGTCCTCATGTCTTAAGTAATTTTGTATCAGATGCAACAGCTCGTAAAATGTAGGTATTGTCATTCGCAGGTAGGAACGAAATATTTTAGGATTATTTTTGATTAGTTTGCAGAACAGATTACAGTAGTCGCTCTCTCCCAGACGATTACTTGATAATGAATCCTCCCATATTCGTCGTTTAGTCTGCTTTTGTTTTCGTTTCCGTCTTATAGAGTAACAGAGAGTAACAAAGCTAACAGCAGTGTTTCAGGCACTGAATGTACAAAACGCGGATTATACACCGCGAACTCGCTGCCCACCTGCGGCGAGCTCGCTGCGCACCCGCGGCGTGTTTGCCGCGCACACGTTGTGAACTTGCGGTGAGCTCGCTGCACACTCGCCCCGCTTTCCATTCGCTCGCAACTCGCTAGTGTGATAAGGTCCTTACAATCTGTTGTATGTCTCTCTATTTCGGTTGTCGATGGAGATGACGCACGACATCAGGAAATGTAGTTATGTGGGTGTGTTTATATATAATTGTTTCTAGTCCAATAATATTACGTGACATAGCGTACCATATCTTACCTAGTTTAATAAATTTATGACCATAAATCCTTTTGAGTTTGTGTATGAGCCCCATTGATATACAAAAAATTAGCTCTATTTATTTCAAAGATGAACCTATAGTAATTCAGGGTAATTATTTTCTTTAATAAGTATTTGGAACTTTTGGAATTTCTTGTGTGGTTGATGAATTTAATTAACACATTGTATTCTTTGAGGAGATAAAGAATAATAATTTTATGGTTAATTTAAGTTACGCTAGGGCAGCCCGCTTTGTTTACTCTGTTTGCAATTTCTCGTAACAAATATTTATTTAAACAATTATAATCATTAGAATCATCATTACAAACAACTTTCGGAAGTTATACAGAATAATTGGTTTCATGAAATACATATCAATCGGGCAGTTTTTATTTAGAAAGTTTTAAGTAAATAAATATTGAAAAAAAATATTGAAAGTCTATTATGGGAGCGTCTAACTTTTTTATTACCATACAACCTGATACTGAGCTGCAAATTGCAAAAAACGTAAGAAAATTTCAATTTCCCTAGCGCTTTCGAGTACCTACTTTACGAGCCATATCTCACCGGGACGCCTGCGCCATGGGGGTGCAGCCAAGTCGCATCGACAACAAAATGTATGGTTGGCTCGCGTAACTAAGCGGACACCAGCCGGCTTATCACGACAACCGTAGAGAAGCGTCATGTCGACGGAAGAGTAGACAAAAATGACGTTACCGTGTAGATAGTACGACGGCAACTAAGTAGAAAGAGTCAACTGCACTTTAGGAAATTCACTTTTTTACATAATTCGACTCAGAATTCTTTGTATTTTCATAGGATTTCTTTTTCTGTTTAATTCTCAATTTTTACAAAATTAAATATTAAGTCCCGCATATAAATACAACTGCGGAGACGAACCCGTAGCGCCGAAGAAGATGCGATTCTCAACGTGTTTTATATGGAATTTTTCACTTTTTGTATAGAAAATATGAAAAATTATTACCTACATGTAGAGTTTAAGGGGTTTATGGAATTTGTTAAGGGGGTCGAAATTTTCATTATTTTTGCGATACACACTGTTTTCGAGATATAAGCAAAAGAAGAGGTAAAAGAAAGATTTTGTAGATAACCGTATATACTTTTCGGCCGTAAAGACAGTAGAAAACTTTTTACTCGAAAAAGTTTTCTACTGTCTTTAGCATGACGATTACAAAATCAAATTGTCTTCACTACCCTAGACAAATTTCTTCTGAAATAGTGTACATAAAAATGGACCTAGACAAAGATCGCTAGAAATGAAAGACAAAATGACAAATTGTAGAAGGATTTCTAGTTCACTTTGTTTAGAAAAGGTTGTCTACTCTTCGTTGAGATAGACAACTGGTCATGCTAAGCCCACTGTCTCCAGTTTTTTGTACTAAGATTGTGCGACGTTGTCTACCTTTCGTAGAGATAGTCAAGTGATCATGCTAATCCCACAGGTGAGCCACCCTGTATATAGTTACTATGTTACCGGTAAAACCCGATTTCAAGCCAAATTAGTTTGCCTTGCGCCAAACCGGATAATCCTACACGACGTGATAATCGTGTGGCAGCCAACTGGAAGTAGCACTCGCGTAAGTAAGTTTCGCTCGCTCGGCTCGCGCGCGGTAGGCACAGTTCTAATCTAACTTAAGAGGATTGTGAAGTGCCGATACGCGGCGCGATTTTTGGAGGCAATTACCTACATTTCATACTATTATTTACATAAATATTGTTTCGGGCGATAACGTTTTTACTCCCCTAAAACTTTACTAAATGAGACAATTTTGATATCATTACATTTAGTATACTTTAATCTAGGTCTGTTTGTTTTTCGTTTTTAGTAATTCAATTTAATTTAATTTAAAAAAATAAAAATGCTCGAGGATATTTTTATGTCAAAAATATAGATATTTAGATGCTAATAACTTATATTGTATACAATATTTCTTTATAATAAAAACGTACGGACCTAGTTTTTCATTATACCTACAACATTTCCAAAAATTATGAAAATTAGATTATGTTTACGGGGAGAAAAACGTTATCTCTTTTTGTATGAAAATTTACAGCTTCACAATCCTCTTAATCCATTTGGTCGGGGTGCCCCAGCTTAGTTATAAACCGGTTTGGCCTAGGACAAACTAGTTTGGCTTGAAAACGGGTTTGGCCGTTGCCATGGCGTCCCAGTCCCGGTGAGGTGTAATGGCTCTATAATAATAACTAAGTGCAAAGCTTCCTGAAATACCTATTACGGGAATCTTCGCACTTCTATAGGTAATTTATTGTGTAATTAATAATGTAGTAACGTAATAGGATGTTGTTAACGATCACTAATTTATGTTCGACTTTGATAATAAATAAACTTTATGTTCTGACGGAAAATGTGTTTTCATGGCTTTTATAAAAAGTTTATAAATAACTAGAAGAATAATCTATTGAAGAAAATTTTTAAAATATAAAAAAAAACAGGTACTATCGAGGGTTCACGGGCTATTTGTATTAAGCGACATGTTTGGAACTTTACAGGAGAGCATTTCAAAGTTTCATTATTCGGAAAAAAAGACATTGTAAAAAAAGTACTTATCAATATGTTTTACGAAAAAGTTTGTTGGTTTATCGACGGTTAAGAATCAATATTGTCTATCTTATTTTTAACGTTTTTCACTTTTTAATGCAGGTAGATATGATTATAACTCGATATCGGCCAGGATGTCGCTTAATACAAATAACCTGTGAACCCTCGATATGATTTATTTTTCTTTCTCTCAATTACCGAAATGATTAGGAAAAAAATAGTATCTATTATACAAACTGGCTTATCAGACAACAGGTACCTGTTCTACGCTTGGCACTTTTATAGCCTAATTATTGGTGATAGCCTTTTCTTGATATACTATTGCAGATGGAACCACACTAATGGACGGCATGATTCATGAGGAAAGTTTAGGTGTATAATTTTATTCTTTAGGGTTTTGCGTAAATTGGCTGAAATATGACGATGTACCCACTCGTCACACGCTTGTGACGATGCACACTCCAAGTAGGATGAACATCAGTTATATTTTAATCTAACCCACATGCTCGACACAACACGCTGATACTACACTACGACAGGCTAAAATGCAGGCATATAATAATATGTGTGCGAAGCCGGGGTGGGTTGCTAGTAAAATATAAAAACGAGTGAGCCACACAGTAGTCGCATATGATGTGTAACATCTGACATCAGTTTGTGTTGTTACCATCTGACGGCCAACTCTAGCGATGCGCGCGCTCATTGGTCAAATCAAACAACGCGCGCTTCCCCGGCTTCCTGTTACACACTTCCGTCCCTTTTCACGAAATCACTCCCACAGATTGCAGGAAAAAGAGAGGAAAGTGGTTACACATAAAAAAAACGAGCGAGCCATACAGTAGTCGCATATGGTGTGTAACATCTGACATCAGTTTGTGTTGTTACCATCTGACGGCCAACTCTAGCACCGCGCGGGCTCATTGGTCAAATCAAATAACGCGCGCTTCCCCGGCTTCCTGTAACACACTTCCGTCCCTTTTCACGAAATCACTCCCACAGATTGCAGGAAAAAGAGAGGAAAGTTGTTACACATAAAAAAACGAGCGAGCCTTACAGTAGTCGCATCTGACATCTATTTGGGATGGTAGGTTGGTACAATCTGACGGCCAACTCTAGCACCGCGCCTCCGTGCGCGCTCATTGGTCATATCAAATACCGGGCGCTTCCCCGGCTTCCTGTTACACACTTCCGTCCCTTTTTACGAAATCACTCCCACAGATTGCAGGAAAGCAAGAGGAAAGATGTTACACATCAAAAAGGTAAGCAATCAAAGTTTATTTTGTAGAAACGCTTTGCCAGTATTGAAAGCTTATTGCAGCGTGACACCTACGTATTATTTATTCAATAACAAATGTTATGGACCTTGAAATAGAGATTAGAAATTGATTCAATACTTCGCTTCGAGCTATATGTATCACCATCATCATGCTCATTGAGTCTAGGTAAAATATCTATACCTACATAAGTCACAATAGTATATGCCTGCGATAATGTTTATTGCGTTGAGGTAGGTAAGTACTGCCAACTACGACGTTACGTAAAAAATAGAAGAGCGTAATCCTTATCACACGACTCATGCAATTCTTACAGTCATATCTACAGCTGAGTCTAGAATTTTCTATGAAAGGAATCTTATTGGAATCAGTTATGTACGTAATATAACATCTCGGCATCACCTAGCTGATTCGAATATCTCGCCTGTAATCCCCGAAGGGTTCGGCTGAAGTGTACCTATACTATATTTCGCCAGTTATTGTAATAGGTAGGCTGTTGCCATCAGCCGGGCACAAATCACGACCCCAGGCTTCTTCGACCTGGGAATCGAACCCAGGACTTCATGTTAAGCAGTAGCAATTGCGACCACGAGACCAACACAATTAGGTATATTTATTTATTTAATTCCATCCGAATAATTCTTTAAAAGATTACAGAACATCATTATCATACCCTTATCCTAATCTATTTAGGGTTGGCGCTACATATACCTTTTCATCCATTCTGTGCATCTACTTCGCAATCGCTTTGCACGAGTAAACCGAGATACCGAAAGTCTGAGCCAACTGGGAGAAGCGCGCCATCAACGCTCCGGAACTGGAGATACCGCCGAAATCACAGAACATATAATATTCAGTTTCGGTTCTGCTGATTTTCAACCAACATTTTCCAGCTTCTGTTGCCATTTCTCCAATCTGCTCTGGATCTCAGGTTCATCTTCACCGACAAGAACAATGTCATCGTCAAACAGCATGCACCACGGTGCCTTTTCCTGTATGTTCGACGTTAAAGCGTCCATAATCAACAAGAATAGGTACTTGGTGCAAGCCTACCGCCACACTAAACTCGTTGGTGTTGCCAGCAGCCGACTGGACGTAGGTACAAGATTGACTGTACATAGCACGAATTAACTCTACATACTTCCCGAGCAAACCTTTCTCGTTTGAAAATGATTAGAGAACAACGTAAGAAAATGTTTTCCTGACTTTCTGTAGGTAATACCGCCGAGTTTCCTATTTCGAGTTGCAGCTCTTTAATTTCAGTAAGATCTTCAAGTATATTTGCCTTTCTGTCTAGCTTTACCTTCGCAGGTAATTCCGGCAAATAGGATAGCGCACGTCGGTACCTACTTATTTCCCGGTACGAAGATATGAAAGCGTAGTTTTCATTTTATTCTTGTAATGTGCTTGCTTCGGATAAAGTTTTTTTTTTAATCACTACATATTATAAAACAAAGTTTCCCGCCGCGTCTGTCTGTATGTTCGCGATGATCTCGAAAACTACTGAACGGATTTTAATACGGATTTCATTAATAGATAGAGTGATTTAAGAGGAAGGTTTATACGTATAGTTTTCCGACAAAAGCTAGTAATCATTTAAATTAGGCAAAAATATTGCCAAGCTAAAATGGGATTAGGCTAGTCTCCACACGATGGGAGCCGTGGAGGCTAACTTGATGTCATGGCAGACCAAGACGAAGATTGAGGGATGAACAACACTACTACCACAAAAGGACTGGCCCACAATGGCACAAGCCAAACGTGTGTATAAAAAGGAGAGGGGGGGGGGGGGCTTTGCCAAGCTGTTTAATCCGATCAAGCCTGTACCTTGCTGTCAATGATATCGTCGTCTTGTCTCTTTTTCGCTCCCGATAATTACGACATGCCGTCCTTCTTCCACGTGCCATCTAATAGTTCGACATTGTGACGTTTTTGAACATCGAATGTTGGGTAGGTAACCTATCTACGTCTTTTTACTTATAACAACATTGCTTGCTGTCCTCCCCAGCGACGCCCTAAGCCGAGGTCCGTACCCCACAGGCGGTGCCCTCAGCGAGTGGTCGCTTAGTTTTTAAGTTTTATGGCCTCTCTTGAGACACCCACAGGAAAGTCCAGCTCTGCAGCCGACAACCTCCTAGGTTGTCCTGCGAGAAAAACAATTACCCAGCTGTGGGAGATTACTTGCTAAATAGATAAATAGAATCAAAATAATTTTATCGTTGCTCTTTTTTACCCGATTGCCAAGGAAGGGTTATCATCAGTATACCTAAACTTCACTTTTATTCCCACGAAATAATAATACGGACATGCCTTTCAGAATCCGTTCTGTTCGTATAAAATACAAGAAATTAGTCGATTCGATCACTAGTCTGTTAGATAGATAAATCAATTTCCACTACTTGACCACATTGTGCAGATTATCATTTTTTATTGAATATCAAAATAACACCACTGCTATAATTTCATTAAGTTTGTTATAGTTGTTTTTACAAAATTGGTCAATCCCGGGAAGCCAGGATTATTTATTTATTCAGAAAGGAATGTCCATATCATTCTTTCTTGGGAAGAAGTTTAGGTATATAAGCGCCCGATTTGAACTGATGAAGAAGACCACAGAAGGCCACGTGAACACCTCAATGATAATAAGTATTTCACGGGTGGTGATTAGACATCTCGATTAAGATAGTTAAGCGACTATGACGAAACAAATTTAAATAAATGGTTCTGTAATTGTCATTCTTTGACATGAAATGGCTAGGTACTCATAATAACGCTCAATCTCTGTCATTCGTGGATCTTTGACAGACGTTACAGGTTGTCAGAAGCCCGAAAGTCTGACAACCACTTCTTACCCAGGGATTACCCAGTTCCTGGGTTGTGGAGGTCAGATAGGCAGTCGCTCCACGTAAAATACTGGTATTCAGCTGCTCCGGTTAGACTGGAAGCCGACCGCAACATAGTTGGGATAATTTACTTTTGTACTCATCATTATGAACATCTTGAATTCGCAAAAAAAAAATCAGCTATTCCCCTGTGTGTGTGTGTGTGTGTCTCTCTCTGTGTGTGTGTGTGTGTGTGTGTGTGTGTGTGTGTGTGTGTGTGTGTGTGTGTTGTAAAAAAGTGTGTTGTCCATCGAGGAGCAAAACTGCACAGTTCAGTAAAAGTGTTGTAGACATGGTAGTGTTAGACATTCAATAATAAAAACGTACGGACCTAGTTTTTCATTATACCTACAACATTTCCAAAAAATATGAAAATTAGATTATGTTTACGGGGAGAAAAGCGTTATCTCTTTTTGTATGAAAATTTACAGCTTCACAATCCTCTTAAGAGGTTGTTCGTTATTTAAATTACATCTGGTATAACACGGTAAATTGACGAAGGGTGTCAATTTGATTGTCAATTAATTTCCGTGACTGTAGTAACTGTACAAATCATGTTAAATGATGGCATGACTTCATTTCAGCGGATACGTTTACTTTATCAGACAGCGATAGTGTTCACTCTTTTCCTGCCACGACGAAACTATTGCTACAATCAACGGCCGTGGCGACAATCAACAGCGCTGGCATGATGCTAGCATAAAGCTAGCATCGTGGGCCGTCTTCTCAGCGCTGAAGCTACGGTTTCCTAGAAGAGCGATCGAGTCAGTGAAACGTTACTATGAAAGGAAGTTGATGTGTTTTCCTACAGACTTTAAGAGATTGACACCGTAAAGTCAAACCCCGCTGCCATCATTTTCATGCCCATCAGTGCGGCCGTTATGTGACGGCCACGTCTTTTCCAGCATACCATCGCTTTAGCAGCTGCTTCCTTCACGACATAAAACTTTTTTTTTGGTAGCTTTTTACGCAACGCAAGCACAGAAAATAATACCTCGGAAACGTAGGTCACAAACTTTCTTGTCTTTGGTTCGAGACGCGTCGAAATGTTGCCACATATTTTATTATTTATGTCTGTACATATATTTTTTATTTTTATTTTTTAGGTTGATTTAGTTGATCGTGGTTATCTCAACATATGATACTTTAATATTAGGTTAAAATTGTTACCTGTTTTACTGGTCTCAGTCAGCGATACACCGCCGGCTTACGCTGAAAACCAGCGCCGTGGATTCGTGCCTTCGTGCACGGGCCGCGGCATTATGCTGAGCGTTTAGCTGTTTCGCGGGGTAGTGACGCAGATTTCCAACAATTTTATTGTACTACTTATGTTTGTTTTTTTGTTTTGTGTGGATTGTTATATTTTATTATTTTGTGTTTTGCTTTTCATGTGTATTTTGTGTACTTTCACGTAATTAAACTGTTTTTATTTCTTTCTTTCTTTCTTTATTGTGTCCCACTGCTGGGCAAAGGTCTCCCCTTTTCCTTCCAAACCTCCCTGTCTTGTGCGATCTCTGGCCACGTTGGACTGCAAACGTATCAGATCGTCACACCACCACCTTCGCCGTGATCTGCCTGGACGGCGATGTTCTGCCACAGGCGTCCAGTGTACAAATTAAATTATACATGCAATGTACACCATGGGATCAAATAAAATAATCTCTCGGGTCAGTTATAGTTAATTATAAAATGTAGGTACACTTCTTCATAGGTTTGTGTATGAATAACATTTTAGTGGATGCCTCTACTGCAGTGGACAGCATTTGCTGGAAAATTACACACAAAAGGTAAGGAAACGCTAACATTATTACAAGTAACATTCAACAGCCGTATCAACATCAACAAACAGCATTATGCTAGCGTCGCCATAAAACCACTAACATATCCCTAAACGCAGCAGATTCTTTTTTTAACAGATTCTTGTATTTCAATTGTGTTTTTCTTACTCGACTGCGCCAGAGCCCAAAAGGAGAGCTTTTTTTTATATAGACACTTAATTTAATATGGGATTGGATTTTCTGACACTGTTAATTAATTGTGAACATGTCTTTTTATTATGTATGTGTGTACTACAACCCAAATGGTCAAAAATTACAGAACAATATTGCAACAATCAACGGCCGTGTCAATCAACAAACAGCATTGTGCTGGCATCACGCGCTTTCTTTCAGCACTCAATAGCCACTGCTCCTGCTATTACTTAATAAAATAAAATTTTAGTTAAGTGTTCACATTACTATTCGTGTGTAACATTTTACCGGATGCACTTCAATGGACACAGCACAGCAGTAGTGTTTGCTCTTTTCTTACAACTTGTGTGTGTGTGTGGTTAGAAAAGACAAAACATTATTGTAACAATCAACGGCCGAGTCAACATCAACAAACAGCATTGCGCTGGCATCGTGCGCTGTCTCTCAGCCCTCAGTAGCCACTGCTCCTGCAATTACCTAATAATATAAAATTGTAGGGACGTTTTCGCATTATTAGTTGTGTGTAAGATTTTAGCGGATCTCTGCAATTCAATGGACAACAGTAGTGTTTGCTCTTTTCTTACCGCTTGTGTGTGCATACTACTACACAAAAGGCAAGACAGGACTAAACAATATTGCAATCAACGGCCGTGTCAACGGCACTGGTACCAGCGCAATGCCGTTCGTTGCTACGAATAGCATTGTGCTGGCATCCGCGCCGCCTGTCCACACTCAGCAGCCACTCGCTCCAGCATCATTATGTACAATACTTGAATATTAATCTGTAAGTACTTACATGTTAAATGACTATTTTAATTGTTTAATCTTGCATTTCAATTTTAAGCACTTTAATGGATAGCATATTGTTATTCTTTTATTAAATTGTTCTCTTAACCTTTTCTAAAATAACTTTTAGGTACCTACTATAAGCACTGAAATATGATAAATCTAAATATTATGAAATAATCTTTTCTAAATTGAACATACAATAAATTGTGTAGGTACACATGTATGTATGTTCATTGACTTGTGAGTTGGGTTGTGTGTAGCATTTTAGCGGCTGCCTGCACTGGACAGCAATAGGGTTACTCTTATCTTACCACTTTTGTGTGTGTACTACCCAAATGGTCAGAAAAGATATAACAACATTGCAAAAATCAACGGTCGTTTCAACATCAACAAACAGCATTGCGCTGGCATCGCGCGCTCTCTTAGCACTCAGTAGCCCCAGCTCGTGCAAATACCTAATAATAATATAAATTTGAAGGGAATTTTTCACATTATTATTTGTGCGTACCAATGATATTAGATAATTATGTTACTACCGCGCATTTGTGAAAACTCGTAAGTGTCCCAATTGGGGCATATTGGGGTACTGTCTTTAGTCCGCGTCAAGCAAGGCGTAATAATAAAAAAAAACACAACCCTCTTTTTTTCTGGACATTGAACACGAGCGACCAGATTTTAAACGTTGGTTCCTATGAACGTAACACAAATCTTGTGTTTATAATATCATTGGTGCGTACATTAGTGATCGATGGTGCGTACCATTTTAGCGGATGTCTGCAATTCAATGGACAACAGAAGCAACAGAAGTGTTTACTCCTTTCTTACCACTTGTGTGTGTGTAATATTTTACACAACTGGTAAGAATGAACTAAACAATATTGCAATCAACGGCCGCCCGGCCGACCCCTGCCGTGTCAGCTACGATGCGAGTTCGGCTTATACTGGAAATGTATAGCTTAATATCGCTCATTTGCGACAAGGTCGACATTTCTCAAAAAAAAAAAAAAAAATTATGAGGAGAGCAATTTTATAGTTTCAAGTTAAAATTATACCATAATCGTTGATTTTTTTTGGTAACTTATTTAGACAAAAATGTAGTGTGGTTAGTATAGTTGTCTGTTAAAATATTAAATCTTATGTATAAAGCACACCTGACATACTGTGCAATTTTTTTCAACACAACTGTATTATTTACGAAAAAATCATAAATTTTTAGATGTATGTCGACCTTGTAGCAAATGAGCGATATATTAGGTTGGGGAAAAAGTCTTTTCGCATTATAGTATGTATGAACTTGTAATAAAATCTCTTTGGCTATACTATTTGTATCTGGCTGGTTTTGGTATCATTGAAAGTTTAAATTTTAAAGAACATAATTCCAAATTCAAATTAGGAAAATGTGTGATTTTCATTTGTTTTTCGTACCGTCAAGATGAGTGAATCTAATGAAGAAATTCGATACATTTTAAAATTTTACTACAAAAAAGGTAAAAATGCAACGCAAGCCGCGAAAAAAATTTGCGATGTTTATGGACCTAGTGTAGTGCCTGTAAGAGTAGCACAAATTTGGTTTAAGCGTTTTCAATCCGGAAATTTTGATGTCAAAGATGCACGTCGCTCTGGTCGCCCTATTACGGATAAAATGGATGCCATTTTTGAAAAAGTGGAGCAAGATCGGCATATCAGTAGTTACGACGTAGCTGAAGAACTGGAAATTGACCACAAAACAGTTTTGGCGCATTTGAAAAAAACTGGGTACACAAAAAAGCTCGACATTTGGGTAGGTACCTCACGAGCTCACTGAAAGAAACCTAATGAACCGTGTACTCATTTGTGATTCTTTATTACGACTTAATGAAACCGAACCATTTTTGAAGAAGCTGATAACTGGTGATGAAAAATGGATCTCGTATGACAAGAACGTGCGAAAAAGGTCGTGGTCAAAGGCCGGTCAGGCTTCACAGACTGTGGCGAAACCCGGGTTAACTCGCAACAAGGTGATGCTCTGTGTGTGGTGGGATTGGAAGGGCATTATTCATTATGAACTGTTACCACCAGGCAGGACCATCGATTTTGAACTCTACTGCGAACAACTGATGAGATTAAAGCAAGAAGTTGAGAGAAAGCGGCCGGAATTAATCAACAGAAGGGGTGTGGTTTTTCATCATGATAACGCTAGACCTCACACATCTTTAGCCACTCAGCAAAAATTAAGAGAGTTTGGCTGGGAGGTGTTAATTCATCCGCCGTATAGTCCTGACCTTGCACCTTCAGATTTCCACGTGTTCCGGTCTCTTCAGAATTCTTTAGGCAGTGTCAGGTTAACATCACGAGAGGACTGCCAAAACCACTTGTCGCGGTATTTTGACCAGAAGTCCCAAAATTTCTATAGCAATGGGATCATGGCCCTACCTACAAGATGGCAAAAAGTTATCGAACAAAATGGTACCTATATACTTTAGTTAAATGTAAATAAACTATATTAAAAAATGTTTTGAATTTTCTTAAAAAATGCGAAGAAACTTTTTCCCCAACCTATTATTATGTAGCCGTGTGATCTGTGTGTTTACCTACCTCCTCTAATAATGTATTTATATGTATCACTAATCTTAGTGTTAATTATCTCTAGAAATGTTTTTATAATTTTTACTACATTTAGATTTTAAAGTAGTTGCTAATCACTTTTTAATGGCATCCAAATTTTCCATAAGTGATTTTGAAGTACCTACCTCATTGTGAGTAATCTTAGATAAAAATGAATCAGTCTTGGCATAGCCTTGCTATTCGTGATGTGCATTTTAGCTTCACTTGTTTCTGCTTCTAGATTTCAATTTTAAACTACTTATTTAATTGTCGTATCGAAATAAAACTGTGTATGTATACCTATGTAGTTCAGATGACAATACTATAATTTGGTATCTCGGAGCTGATCTGATGATGGAACCAGGAGGTGGATGGATAGTGGTTACTCTTTAGTGGCTACCTACTAGTAAAGCCGTCTAGTTTGGGCTCATATGATTCGGTTTGACGAAATCTATTTTGAGATTGGGCTTGGTAACCAGGGTCTGAAGATGGAGCCAGGGGGTGTATAGTGGAGTTCTTCAGAGGCTACTAGTAAACCCCTTGACTTTGAGCTCATATGATTCGTTTCGATGGATCCAATATATTGCACTTAGTGTCGAGGGTCTGATAATGGAACCAGGAAATGGATACTGGAACTATTCAGTAGCTACTAGTAAACCCCAGATAATGTCATGTGATATGGAATCAAAAGCTTTCTTGCAGTCAGTGAAGGCTATAGGTAAATTAAAGCTTTGTATCTGGGAAACATTAAAAAATCAAAACAAACGAAAAATACATAAATATTTTAAGAAGCATCTATACAAACAGCTCGAGTAGAGTCAAGCTAGATAGAACAACAAGAGAGGCGTGAGACAAGGTGACCCACTCTCACCAAAATTGTTCATTGCGGTACAGCTTATAATGAAAGGTTTACCATGGGCAAAGCAAGGCATCAATATAAATAGGAAGTTTCTAAGTCACCCGAGGTTCGCCGATATGACATTATCCAGTTCTTGGAAAACCCACAACAATTAAATAATATGATAAACTATCTAAACCAAGCTAGTATAAAAGTTGGATTGGAAATTAATCTCGACAAAACAAAAGTTACTTCTAATTACCTAACGACACCCATCTTGGTTTACAACATACCTCTCGAGTTTGTACAAAATTATGCTAATTTAGGCAATCAAATATCTTTTAGCAAAGGAAGAAATTTAGAAGAAGTGGTCAGAAGAATTGCGATTACCTGGAAAAGTACTGGTGTCACAAGGAAGTTTTCGAATCGCAGATTCCACTACCGACTAAAACCATAGTAATGGTTTCCGAAATACTAGCATGCCTCACCTACGGCTGCCAGACTTGGACATTCGATCGCAAGACTAGGAACTAAATCCGGACTACACAAAGAAGAATGGAAAGAAATTGCCTGGATATAAAATTAAAAGACAGAGTGAGGAATGTTGAAATTTGGAGGAAAACAAAAGTAACAGATGCCCTAACATTCTCACTTCAAAGAAAATGGAAGTGGGCAGACCACGTGGCCAGACAAGATGATAGATCGACGGGGAGAGTAATGAAATGGACTGGACCACGAGGCAATACAAGCAGAGACAGGCGGGTAGATGAGACAGTTGAAGATGACCGGCCAAAGTTAGCTAAACACAGCCAACAACAAAGAGTACTGGCATTCCTTGGAGGAGACTTTTACCCGAACGGGGTCTGTACAATCTACATATTTTATTCTTTCTGTTAAAAATTTTGTATATTTAAGCCACTAGATTGGAATTTGTACGAATTTAAATAAAGCTTTATTATTATTATTATCATTAGGTACTAGTAAACCCCTTGAGTTTGGGCTCATATGATTCGTTTTGATGTATCCAATATATTGCACTTTGAGTCGAGAGTCTGATGATGGACAGTTGAACTTTCAGTGGCTCTAGTAAACCTCTCGCGTTTGGGCTCATATGATCCGTTTTGACGAGTTCAATAGATTGGGCTTGGTAACGAGGGTCTGATGATGGAGCTAGGAGGTGGAGAGAGGAACTCTTCTGTGGCTACTAGTAGACCCGTCTAGTTTGGGCCCACATGATTCGTTTTGATGAGTTCAATAAATTGCACTTAGTGTTGAGTGTCTGATGATGGAGTCAACAGGTGGATAGTGGAACTCTTCAGTTGCTATTAGTAAACCTTAAGAGTTTCGGGTTTTACTTAGTACGTATCAAGCATTTTTTTAAATGTATTATTAGATAGTGCATTTGCGCTTGGGCTTGCGGCATTTCAAACAAGACACTTCCTATTATATACAAGCAGAAAGAGAGCACAGCGTGCGGGGCTAAAGGTGCTAATGCATCTGCCGTTCCAGCATTTAACACTCGATGTTTACGAAAAGGCTGGGTGTACTCACAATACGAAAAATATTTTTAAAGGGCGACTGGTAATT
This sequence comes from Dicycla oo, assembly GCA_948252095.1. Taxonomy (NCBI): domain Eukaryota; kingdom Metazoa; phylum Arthropoda; class Insecta; order Lepidoptera; family Noctuidae; genus Dicycla; species Dicycla oo. The sequence continues at coordinate 11,588,792 of OX411713.1, read as the reverse complement.
AGTGACCGATCATCATTCTCCTGCCCTTGTCCCAATTTATTTGGGGTCGGCGCAACATGTCTTTTTCTTCCATACTTCTCTATTAGTCGTCATCTCGGTAGTTACTCCCTTTCTGGCCATATCATCTTTCACACAGTCCACCCATCGTTTCTTTGGTCTTCCCTTACTCGTATAGGCCTCCACGTTCATACTCAACACTTTCTTGACGACATTTTTCTCATTCCTCCGCATCACATGCCCATACTATGATAACCGATTTCCACACAACTTTTCAGTAACCGCGGTGACTGAAAAGTGTCACTTTCAGACTTCCTGTTACTCATTTCTTATTCTATCCATTCGCGTAATACCACACATCCCTCTTAGCATTCTCATTTATCAATCAATTATCAATCAATTAGTGACCGATATTAAAAAAAAAAACAGCTGTTCCCTACATTTATGTTCGCATAAATCTCCAAAATGTAGTAAACAGCAGATTTTTTTTTCCGCCATTTCAGGTTTAGTCCCATATAGTAAAAGTTGTTTCTTATCATGAGTACAATCACGTGTTTAAGAATGATTTAATATTTTGTAATAGGTGATGAGCAGATGACATTAGGCACAGAATAAATAATAGCACTAACGTACAGAAGTTGCACTCCGTTGATCTTGAAGAAAGCCGCTTTTATAATAGCTTACAAAATCAGTTACTCCCCATGCGCAAGCTAAATTACTATTGTTGTTAATAATTTGTAGGATACAAAGTGTGTGTAGTGCAAGTGCATGGAGGCGGAGGTGCGCATGCGCTGTTTGAATGTACAGGTCACTCAGAATAGAACAGAAACCCTCGGGGGTCACCCAGATCTTTTTCAGATGTTCTCAAAAGTCCAGCAGGGCTAACATGACAAGCGCAAGATCGCTCTTTTTCTCAATTTGACAAAATTTGTCTACGATTCTGACGTCATAGTCGTTAATCACTACATTTACCAAAAGGACTGATTGTCAGATAAATATGCAGCTTGGAGTTGATTTCGCTATTATAACCATAATATATTAAGCGTTGTTAATCACCGCCCTTGGGAAATGAACTGGCGATTGTAGTAGTTATGTCGCGACTGTTTGATATTTCCAAACAGCCATAATCCCTAGATTTCTCTAATCACCATACTTGGCAAAACTACTGGTTATTACTGAAAGTGATAGTGTTCCGCTCCGCCACAGTCTCTCGCGGCCGCCGGAAGGATGTTGTAAAATAAAATAATAACTAAATTAATTACAATTATTTGGAGTTTTCGGTATTTTTTTTTTGTATCATAAATTTGTCTACTCTTGTCGTCGTCAAAATCGAGGACGACTAAATGACAGAAGAATCGGTGATTATCTCATGTTGAACTGTCAACATTCTAGATAACTTAGGTACCATGTTAGGGTTTGTCGAGAAAACATCAAGTTTGACAGAACGAGTCGAGTATTTTGTATAAAAGCGCTGTGAGAAAACGAATTTGTCGCGTGAGTCATGTTTGCCCTGCAGGAGACGTAATCAACTTCTGTAGGGGTGGGCTGGTTGGAATAACTCACTGACGGCCGCCATGGCTCACGCACAATAGTCCACTTGAAGGACTAAGTGCGAAAACCTAACATAACACCTTGGTAAGACTGGTTGTCATACATTCGGGCTTCTGACAACCCGTAACGGCTGTCAAAGATGTGGGAATGACAGCGGGGACCAACGGCTTAACGTGCTTTCCGAGGCACGGAGGATTCTCGGTATGTAAAGATGGTCACCCATCTACGGGCCAACCCCAGCAAGCGTAGGTTAACCTAATGGGTCGACCCGTGCGGCTGTTATTACTTACCCACGAGCTCGAACGTAACAAAATAGTATAGCTCAAACAAATCCTTAGTAAAACTTCTAACAATTAAAAATACGTACCTCAATATTCAAAAAATAAGTTTTAGAAACTACATTAAAAACAATCCAAAGTGCAAATAGTATTCTCAAGCAGTGTGTGAACACGTATTTAAAAGTTGGTAACTGGAGATTTCCACGTCCACTCCAACTGACAAACGTTTGAGAATCCGAGAAACTTGTTAGAAAACTAAAAAGAACTCGTTGCGAAGATGTTAAGAGACTACCGGCGCGGCGAGAGAAAATATGTTAAGTAGAAAACCCAAACGGATTTATTCGTGAAAACCATATTTTTTTCTTAAATTACAACCCGAATAAAACGTAAAACTATGTCTCGTAGCTCTTTCTTGGCAAGTACAAAAATTAGTGGTACAAGGGACATCTAGTCTGAAAGTACCTACTATCGAGGAAACTTTCGTCTCTCATCACCGTAAGGACTATTCTTGCTTGCACAGCTTGGCCGCTATAGTAAGCTTACTAACAGGGGCCCGATTCTACTAATTTGCAACGTTACACGTTCAATTGTGTTTCAACAACAGTTCAGTTTCGATCGCCGTTCGATAGTTACCAAAAAAGTAATTCTACTATTCTACAAAGCAAAATGGAAACTAAACTTAAACCCAATCGTAACGGGAACGTAACAGCGGGTAACCTGTGTGACCAACATGCCAAATAGTATGTTTTAATAATACCACAGAAAAAGAAAAGTTGAATCTAATAATATTATTAAATACGAATAAGTGCTACTAAAAGTATTTTTAATACAAAAACATATCTAGACCATACTTATACTTTTAGCCTGTATATACAGGCTAAAAGTTTTGTAACATTTCAACTTTATAAATAATAAAAACTCAGAAGAACGTTTCGTTTTCGGCCCCAGCTTGCAAAATCTGTGAAACGAAACGTTTCAATTATGTCAAAAAGATAATGGTGCGACTAAATGTCACGCTTGGTCACGCTCATGTTCGGTTTTGTTAGCAGAATAGTTTTTGAGATTGTTTCGATCGATCGGTGACTGAACTGAAACGTAACCGCAGTTGGATTGTTGTTACATTAGTGGAAAGTGAAAACGCTCAAAAGCCGTGGTTCAGCTGCCATTCAATTGCAATTTTTTAACAATTTTGTTAGTAGAATCGGCCCCCAGATGTGGTCATGGTGTGCACGGGATTTTGTTTTCAAATTGGTCAGATGTAAGTTTCCTCGATAGTACATGCGGCTGATGTTATCGTCAAAGTAGCAGGAAGAACCTGACCGAGGGAAAACAAAACCGGGGATACTGGCAATAACAAAAAGCCCAACAGTGGGTCATTCTGGACTGAATGAGTTGATGGTGATGATGAAGTACACAACAATAAGTAATGTCATGGATAAAGATTGGTTCTTCAGAAGGTTTCTATCGGGGCTGACTGCCTAACTGTCCAGCCAGACTATTTTGGCACATTATGTCACTCATGAAATCAAAATCAAAAGTACCTAATCAACGAATGGGGAAATTGCCCAAAAGGCTGGCAGCATTGCTACAATGCTGCCAGCCTTTTGGGCAATTTTCCCATTGACAGCGATGCGGACGATTTTTTTTTGCCCAATGAGCGTTTCCCCTTTTTATTTTCTGTTATATACTTGTAGATAATGTATATATTTTACTGTTAGTTTGTATATTGTAATTAAGATTTATCAGAAATAAAGCTCAAACTAATTAGGAAAAAAAAGTTACTTATTCAAACTAGGCTGAGAATCAGCACTATTCTAACATAAAAATTACATAAGATAATACCCAAAAAACGCCTGCCCTTCTCCACTTCCTAGTGCTATAGCTGGGAAGAAGAAGTGGCGCAACAAACTCCCCAGCAACACAGCTGTCTGTTTCGTTAGAAAATTTTGATTTTATACAATAGTATCAATGATCAATCATGGATCAATGATCTAATAAATAAAAAATTAGTTACTTCTAAATCGACATATACCCGATTGGATCAGTCATTATTCATTAAATACCCAATGATGTAAAACTAATTAAGTACATATCAACATCAATATCAATTTAAATCATCAATAAGCCATTACAAAAAATAAGAATTTATTTCTGCCTAAATAGTACTTACAAAGATAAAAAATTTAGTTCACCAGTCCATTAGGTAACTATCGAACTATGACAATAATTAGCATATTGCCGATGATTAAAAGATAAGGACTGATCTAAAAACCTTAGCATGTAATGTACATTCAGGGAAACGAATTGTTGACCACCTTGAAAAGAAAATCCCGTGCACATGATGACCACATCAGTTTACCGCTCCTTTATGTGTCGACCAATAAAACAAAAAGTAGTCATGTAACTAATAATTTGTAATTTACAAGGCTTCTTCTTAAATTTAAGTATAAAGACCTATTGCCTCCGACTGCATGAGATTGTTTGGAGACAGAAATAGGTCATTTTGTTTCCATCTTTTTTAAAGTTTGCTTTTTACGCAGTAGGGTATTTTGATTTTCTTTTTTTTACACTTTGTAGTTTGGATTAATTTTCTCTCATTATATTAAGTGACGCTTTAGGTAATAGTCGTTAACATTATCTTTCAAAGCAGTAAAATTCTGGGTACCTGTGTCACTCGATTTTAATAATTATGTACAGACACCAACACATCAAGCTACTACAATCTGTCAAATTTCTTTTATAGATTTTCAACTTTATCGCTAAAGCATTAGGTTCAAGGTGGATTGGGAAAAATTGACAGTTTCGGGTAGTTTGACCTGCTGGCGTCTGTAGGTACATATAAATAAATATATTCGAGATTTTTTTATAATTTCTCATTCCAAATATATTTATACACATACAGGGTTATTGGTAAAACACCAGCAACCTCTTAAGGGGTCATTGTACTCATCGTTATGAACAACTTTGACTATGGGACCAAACCTGAAATCGCGAAAAAAAAATCAGCTGTTCAGTACATTTTGACGAATTATGCGAACATAAATGTACTGAACAGCTGATTTTTTTTTCGCGATTTCAGGTTTGGTCCTATAGTAAAAGTTGTTCATAATGATGAGTACAATGACCCCTCAAGAGTTTGTTGGTGTTTTACCAATAACCCTGTATATATTTTTAATCACCTTTTTAAAACCCTTAATTTTGATACCCCACTCGATAGATTAGGGAGATTTTTTTAAACATACATTTTGGAGCCAAAAATCCGCCTTTTTGATTTTTTTTATAATTTTAATATACCCAGGGACACTCGTGCAATAAAGACGAATCTAACGACATATATCATTCATCAAAATCGGTGAAGCCGTTTAGGCTACAGGAGGTACATAAGTCTTACATAGTCAAATTATAGTGAAGTCAATTACTTAATGATATTATAGTCAGGTACGTAAGTCTTACATAGTCAAATTATATTGAAGTCAATTACTTAATGATATTATAGTCAGGTACGTAAGTCTTACATAGTCAAATTATAGTGAAGTCAATTACTTAATGATATTATAGTCAGGTACGTAAGTCTTACATAGGCAAATTATAGTGAAATCAATTACTTAATGATATTATAGTCAGGTACGTAAGTCTTACATAGTCAAATTATAGTGAAGTCAATTACTTAATGATATTATAGTCAGGTATGTAAGTCTTACATAGTCAAATTATAGTGAAGTCAATTACTTAATGATATTATAGTCAGGTACGTAAGTAAGTCTTACATAGTCAAATTATAGTGAAGTCAATTACTTAATGATATTATTGTCAGGTACCTACGTAAGTCTTACTTAGTCAAATTATAGTGAAGTCAATTACTTAATGATATTATAATCAGGTCAAATTTGCAATTAATTATAACAATTATAATCTGGATAAATTCACATCATTTAGAAAGTCTTTCACTGAGTAATAACATTTGTCTAAAAGTAGTACCTTAGATTTAAAAATGTTTATAGAATAATCCTTATAACCATGAGGTATTTTATTATAAATGACAGGACCCACTGTTAAAATACTTTTCCTTAACAGTGCTGTTTTGTAATTACCCGCATGTAGCAAGTTCTTGTATTGGGATCTCAAAGGGCCATTACTTTGTCTTATATTGACCAGTGAAGGAAATAAGTTTATATTGGTTTACACCTTGTATATTTATACAGTCAACTCATAGTCTCTTAAAACTATTTTAACAATAGATTCACACGTCTCAATAACTTTAGCACCTGTACAATAAAGTTTTACGTCTGTCGAGTCAGTGCCCGGCCGAAAACGAAGCCGTGGGACCGCCACTCGATTTAATTTACATCTCCGCACCAATTGTTCCCAACTCCAGAGAGTTCGATGAACGACCAGGCGCCGCCTCTGATTTATTTTCCTCAACATCCCCTACCTAAACGGATTTTAGTTCCTTAATATCAGAACTTTACCGAGTAGTTAGCGTTCAGAGGTATAAGGAGTTATTAATTTATTATGCTGTTCGAAGTAAGTTTGACAAGTCTGATAGTGTATTAAGGTAGAAGCACTTAGAAATACTTTATAGATACTTAGCATAGTATACTTAGTTATCTTTTTACTTTGTATACATAGCTCTTTTTTATATTGGGTAGGCACAACAAATGTAATGATGAGACACTACAAAACTCTATACATTTCTTTTTTCAAGTTCCTTTTTGATAATATTCTAGAATGTTGTAGAACATTATAGCCTTCGCGATCAGTTTAGTCTACTCCCCACCCCCCCCCCCCTTATCTCGTAAATCCACAACACCTCCTAAAGCAGCTCCCGCTGCTTCAGCTCCCCTCCCCCCTCAGCCGCAGGGGTCAGTCGAGTCCAGCCTATAGATAACTTCAGTGTTATCTCTGGCACCTTTTGAATTTTTATGATCGTGGCTAGGACTGTTTGTGATCTTTTCAGGATCCAAAGCATCTACAATTCGTATGCCGTATATATTACGCAAGCTCTGATGTCCTTTACCAACAAATCCACACAATAATGAATCTTGCTAAGATTCCTTTATCAGGAATCTTAGCAAGATTCAAACCCCGATTCCTCAAGTTAGGCTTCTTCAATGCCAATGGCATTCAAAGTCAACGCGCTGAGATCGCCACTTTCTTCCGCGATCATCAGATAGACATCCTCCTAGTACAGGAAACCTTTTTAAAGAGTCATCATCGGAACCCGTCTATTGCCAACTATCGTATAGTTCGCAACGACAGTACTCGTTGTCATCAGGGCGGCACCCTAATCTATTACAAAAAGGGCCTATACTGCAGCTCTATAGACCCTCACAGACCCCTCTCAGATTTGGAGGTGTCTGTCTGCCGACTAGGCATGACAGGCTATCAACCGATCATTTTAGTATCGGCCTACCTCCCCCCCACCTCCTCAGATAGTTCCCTATCTGACGATCTCTCTGCCCTATTCGGCTTGAGTGAATACGCTATCATAGCGGGTGACCTTAACGCCAAGCATTCCGCCTGGAATAGTACCAGGACCTCTCGCAGAGGTAGACTCCTGTTTAACCTCTGCTCCCTCCTGAGTTTCGATGTCATCGCCCCGATGACTCATACTCACTTTCCTCACGACCCCTGACGTCCTTGATGAAGCGCTTCTAAAGAATGTCAACCTACGGTTAGACTCTATAGAGGCGATACATGAACTGCCTTCTGACAAGACCATCGCTTTCGGTGATGTCGACAAGGCTGAATGCCTAGCCGACAGTCTTGAGGCCCAGTGCTCACCCATCTCTCAACCTGTTCCTCACATGCACATGATGGCGTCTACCGTAGAGCGCCACCTGCGGAAACCAAACTGGCTCTCCGCCAAATCCGGCCCCACTTGCACCAGCCGCCCGACGAGGCGGTCTGCAATGACTCTTGCAAAGAGCTTGCCCACCTCGTCAAGCAGCACGATGGGCCGGTAAGCGGACGGAGAGTCCGGAAGCCCCGGCTTCTTAATGAGAACCAGTTTCCCCGTCTTCCACCGAAGTGGGAACTGGCCTCTCTCCAAGCGTGCGCTTAGGAGTCCCCTTAGTCGAGGCTCGAGAGCCTCCAAGGCTTTTCCAGGTAAGCCGTCGGGTCCTGGGGCGGTATTTTTGGCATTTAGCCTACGTACCGCCACTCTCAGCTCTACCTCGGTTACCTCCGGAGCATCGTCATCGTCGTCAGCGGTGTGGTCCGCATCGGGCACTGCAAGAGGCGAAGCCATAGGCGGGGGAGTATGTTCCCCTCGCGAAGGGAACAGAGTGCTCACCACGTCTACTATTATAGGTATAATTAAACTATGAACGCTGACAAATATTCAACCCAGCTCACCAAACTATCTGCTGCTATCAAGAATTACGACGAAGACGAGTCAATGTAGTTTTACTACACGATAACGCTCGACTTCATGTCGCATCGGCAGATGCGACATGAAGTCGAGCGTCGCCAACAGTTGGAGAACTTGGGCTGGGAGACTACCCCACCCACCTTATTCCCCAGACCTCGCCCCATCAGACTATCATTAATTTGTTTAGAGCCCTGAAACAACATTTGCAGGTTCAACAATTTAATTATTTCTCTGATGTAGAGGCGGAGTTGAACAACTTTTTCGAGGTACAGCCATCAGAGTTCTGGGCGAAATGCATCCAAACTTTTCCGGATCGTTGGCAAGAAGTCTTAGATGCTAATGGTGATTATATCATTGACATCATTGAGCTTTTTGTATTGTAATAATAATAAAAAATATAAAACGTAAACCAAGTGTCTCATTACGTTTGTGCCAACCTGATATTATGAACAGACTATCATGAGGGAATGTATTAAGTATGTGAATATTGGGAAGAAGCAACACAACACACATACAACACTAACACAACACATATTATGGTAACCATTACAAGTATCACAACGTACAGTCAGAGAGTACAGATAATACGTTTCTGACATCTGTCAGTTGGGGTTGGGAGTGCGTTACTGTAGCAAGAAAATGTATCCTAAAGTGATATGAGTGGTACCTTTAATTAGTGCGTAATCTGCTGTAAATGTGCGCCAAATATAAAATTTGTGCGCCTTGTCGTTTTGGAAATAAACGGAAAAAACGATTCCTGCTGGAGTAACGTTGGTAAACGTTACTCCAGCCGGAAAGTTGCTCCTAGAGTGATATGAGTGGTACGTATAATTAGTGCGTAATCTGCTGTAAATGTGCGCCCAAAATATAATTTGTGCGTCTTCAGGTTTTCGAGATATTGCGTTTCCTGCTGGAGTAACGTTTTGCAGAATCGTGTATCTCTAAAACCATATACAGTGCGCCTGTAGAAAAACATCCACGAGTAGCTCTTAATTTGTGCGTATTTGTGACAGAATTAGATTTAAGAAAATATTTATAATTTTCAAGTAATCGCACTTTTTTAAAAAACCCGAAAATATATCGCAGTGCCTAAATGAGAAAACGTATAAGCTCGCTGATAACTGTATTTGGTCCTTCTTGGCGCGTATAATAGCCATAAAAAGTTTTAAAAAATAACGTGCATGCGTTATTGAATAATATTGCTAAAAGTCAAAACGATGATGTCATAACTTTGACGGCAAAATACAAGAAACCGGCTCAACCCAAGACGTGGAGATTTACGCAAAAATTTGTGTGTATAATCAAAAATATATAGTGAACAATACATGAACATATATAGTGAATAATACAGTGAACATATATAGTGAATAATACTATACAAATTAAATTCGTATAATTATTCATACCTCAAAAACTGAAATCACATTAAAAATCCGTTTGAAACATTTTTGTTTTCTGGCGGTACGGCTGTGTTGAATGGTATTATTTTATTAGTACATAATTATTTGTATTGGTTCTATAAAAGGAACTGATGGATCTCTCTCTCTCTCTCTCTCTGGGACGTCAAAGATTTCAATTCGCTAATGGTAAACTTGATCGTTGCGTCTCCAGTCTCCACAAATAGTATACATATATCATTTTTTGTTGCATGTTGTAAAACCTATCTAGGTGCTTCAAATCTAAAACATTGATAAGAAATCTATAAATAGAAATATTCGTTTTCGTAATTAGTCCTACTTTTCTACTAATAATCCTACTAATATTATAAATGCGAAAGTTTGTTTTTTGTTACTTTTTTTTTTGTTTGTTCTTTGTTCATCTTCCACGCAAAAACTACTGAACGGATTTTGATTAAAGTTGGCACACAGATAGTTTATAACCTGGATTAACACACAGGATACTTTTATACCCATATTCCTACGGGTTCGAGACTTAAGCGGGTGAAACCGCGGGGCGTTGCTAGTATATTATAAATGCGAAAGTTTGGATGGATGGATGTTTGTTAGTTAATAATCACGCCAGAAATGCGGAACGAATCTGAATCAAATTTAGTACACAGATAGATAATAGTCTGGAATAGCACATAGGCTTATCCCGTAAAAATGTACAGTTCCCGTGGGATAAGACAATTTCCGACATCAACGCGAGCGAAACCGCTGGCAAAAGCTAGTGCTGTAATAAAGAAATACTTAGCTACTGAGATTACTTTAGATAAATCAATGAGCTTAGTAAACTTATTCTATATATCAATCGGAATCGGTTTAATTTTGACAGTGCAACGACATTCATTGTGCTATTTAAGTTGTTAAGCAAAAAATGATGAAGCAATGGATTAGCAATTTGCTTCAAAATGATTCAGATTCCGATTATTAGTGCGTTACGCAATTAGAGTGCAGATCTGTCTAACCCAGTCGCAAAACATGTTTATCTATAACTACCTATCTCTATATCTGTCTTTATTTCTATCTAGCCCAGTATCCTTTTCTAGTCTAAAAGGACACAATAGGAGATAGAACTCCGCAATACTTTATGTAAGGTAAGACTCACTTACATGAAAATATTGCACTACTGGTTCACGCATAAGCTGCGCTATATATTTTCCCGGTTTCCTTCTTTACCTTTTATTTTGCTATTTTGTTTGGTAAAAGTTTCTATTCTATTGAAACCTAGTCTGCCTGCCTTTACCTATGAAATTACCGATTTTTGATATCGTAGTGTATCTTATCTTTCATTCTATTGAGAATTCCAAATTCAAATTAATTTTATAATATAACAGGACATTTAAAAAAAAATGTGTTGTTCATTTGTTTTCCCGCCGTTCGATTTTTCTTGGATTCGATGTTTCTGTAAACATGGAAAAATCGAAATAGCACGCTTTTTTCGAATACGAGTTCTGTCGTGGCACCAACGCAACACAGACAGCAAGCAAGTTAAAGTTAACGCCTTTAAAGAATTTATCGATTTCCGTTCTCGGGATAGCTACCAGGAAGCATCATCAACGAATGGCAAAAGTGCTAGACTTTTTAAAAAATTGGTTGATTTTTTTCTATGTAAAACGGCAATTTCCTAATAGTAGCTAACAGTAACTTTTATCGGCGTCTCAGAACCGTTCCCATTAAGTAGGTATACAGGGTTATTGGTAAAACACCAACAACCTCTTAAAGGGTCAATGTACTCATCATTATGAACAACTTTTACTATGGGACCAAACCTGCAATCGCGGAAAAAAATTCACCTGTTTTGTTTTGTTATGTTCGCATAATTCGTCAAATTGTAATGAACAGGTGATGTTTTTTTTTCTCGATTTCAGGTTTGGTCCCATAGTAAAAGTTGTTCCTAATGATGAGTACAATGACCCCTTAAGAGGTTGTTGGTGTTTTACCAATAACCCTGTATACGTAGGTACTTACGTATGCTATCTGAAGAAAGACCTACATTGTATATTACTCTCCATTCTTCAAGTAGGTGCAACTGTTTCATTTCCTGTTGCTGTCATTCACTCGAAGCTTTCTTATCATATTAATAGATCCATCTACAAACAGTTCATGTCCATTAACACTCAACTGCATATACATAAACATCATACCTTGTCACAGTTGTCACCAACCGTTTAATCTGAACCACTCGTATCGTTCCGGATTGTCATTTTAATACCCAACACACGATTTCGGCTCACAATCTTGATCCATCGCACAAAGCTGTGAACTACGGATTTTCCTGCACGATCTCAACTTACAGATATAAACGATAAAGCTTGCTTCAAATCTCATACATGATAGGGTGTATTCATGTAGAGAGCTGGTAACCGGACGATATGCCAGCGCTTAGCGGCGCCGACAAGTGCTGGTTGTCAACGCTGGTCGGAGCAGGCAGTTTTCATACTTTTTGCCAAATCAGTTCGAATTATCGCCGATAAGCGCCGACAAGTTTCTATCTGATTATTCGGCACACCGGTTCGCGCTTATTTTGTAAAAAGTATAAAAACTGCATGCGCCGACCAGCGTTGACACCAGCGCTTTTCGACGCCGAGAATCGCTGGCGTATCGGCGCCGGTTACCAGCGTTTTACATAAACACGCCCTCACGATTAGTTGATAGAACAACGTAGGTACCTACTGTCAAGCCTGTTTTATTGTGAATATTGTCTAGACAAGCTCCACTCCAAAGGTAATTTGCGTTTTAGATTTTGAAAGTACCTCATTTATAATGTTTGCCTCCCTGTTCGAGGATTATACGCGTGGGCGTCTGAATGGTTTCATGTAACTTGATCTATTCATCTTTGATATTTCCCAGTAAAGTTCACCTTAGTAGACTATAGAAAACTCTTTTTCTTATTTTATTCGGAGGCTTTCAATTCTTTATGGACCTATAGTTCTGTAATAAACTATAAGATAGATAAGGACTATAGATCTCAGTGATACAAAGTAATCCTCACAACAATGCAAATAAAAATATCTAGCTAGATAGCAGAAATAAGATACAAAGGATCACAAAATAGAAAGGTGCTCCCTCTTAACGAGCTATGCCTTTGAATTGATTTCACGAACTTTACCTACTCGTAATAAATTCTGAACAAAACAAAGAATTAGTTCTGAGTTCGACTTTGGTTTGGAGCGTTCACAATAAACAACGGCCCATAAACTACATTGGCTGACACGCATATTTCTTATTTTTCTTTGAAACATCTCGGAATGATATTACCCGAGCCGTAAAAGCCGGTCTATTAATTAGGGGCCGCGGCTAAGGCGGTTCCTGAACGTATGACATCATGTTCCCGCGATTTCTACAAGACTCCTTTGTCTCCAAACCTGACAGATTCGGAGTAAATCACGCCGGTGACAGCCACGGTAATACAAATCTGAGAAAATATTATTTTTTCAAGTTGGTGTTACTCTTTGTCCTCAAGGAGCGTGCGGTTACGTCAGAGCCCATCTCGCATGCCGCTGACGACAATGTGCTGAATGATGAAATGGTTTCACGGCTACATTTGTTTGTACAGACTAAAGATAAATATCCACTCGTGAGAGCCGCTCGAAAGGCGGTTTGATTAAAAGGAACATAAATGTTGATCGCTTGCTTGTAATGATATTTACAGCTATTGAAATTCATCGTCATTCAACATAAAATAATTACAGTGAAATATGAGACGATTGTTACAATGAAGTATGGGGATCATATTTCAAATCCAGTCATGAGGAGAGAAATCAAAACTGTGAACGGTAACAAAAAACAACACACTCTGTTTCTGTCATGTTTATATTATAAATTCAGGCTTAAATTTTAACGCTCTAACTAATCGAGACGATGACGTTAAAGTACAAGTGGAAATAATTACAACGCGTTGCGTTGTCTGTAACAAAGACGCGTCGTGTCCTGGGGCGGTGGTGTCAGGAACAGGAATAGAACGAGAGGAGCCCCCGACTGAGCGTGAAGCCGAGGTGTTTCCAATTTACAGACGACGACATCTCTAATGCGCGACAAGATTTACAATCGGTATTAATTTAAAAAGATCTCTGATGATGACGTAAGAGTCGTATTTGAAGATCTCATTTGAATCCCCTCGATACTACCACGTGAATGCAATATGTCTATGCCATGCACTTTTTGTTTGCTGAAAACTGAAGTGCTGAAAGTTTTGCTACTCTGAGGTAAAAACGGCGTAAAAACTCATTATTCACCGCGGCCAGACGAATCACGTATCCGAACTGCCATGAAGACGTTTAATTAGCACCAAACACGCGATCTTTGAGGTCTCAGAATACTGTTACTCGGTTATAAAAGAAGAGTGGCTCCCATCACCGATGCTCGTAAAGTGGCTGCAATGAAAAAACCGTAAAACAAGGGAGAGTGCTGAGGCGAAAATATGATTTTTGTGGGTTGGTTCCTCAAAAATAATGTCTGCATGTATAAAAAAAAATACATCTCTGGCTTTGTGTAGCTTGGTGCTTAAAGAAAGAATGGAATGCATTAAATTGCACAATGAAAAAACGTCTTGCCAAAATTAAGGAGTCAGATGCGAATAGCGGTATTAAATATGGCGAAGTTTGCTCGAAGAAAATTACAAACAGACGTCTCCTTGCAAAAAATATAGTATTAACCTAATTTCAGAGAGTTCAAAAGTTCACTAAGTCCGATATTGGCTCCTCCTTTTAAGGACCTTTTTGATGTGACATCAAAAGGAACACTGATCCCTTTTCCGGTTCGATACCTGCCGTCATTGTCATCGCTCAGATCATCGTACACTTCGACTTCCTCATTGTGATCTACCCTCATAACTTTTATGAATGAACAGATTTCTTTATTACACACGAATTCTTTTTCTAATTCAATCTCGTGATCCTTCAGTTCATTTATTTATTCGTTTCAAAGTAATTCGCTCGGGAGGCAATGGGATTTTTTTCTTATTAAAATAGTCAAAGAGGGAAGCCTCAAGGGACCCTATCGTATTGTTAGTCCACCTGTATTTCCTTTAGCTAAGTTCAAAATAAGTAAATCTTATTATGTTTCTCAATGGGCATCTGGTTACTTTAGGGACTGAGTTCATTTTATATTTATGACTGTAATACAATGGATTTTTTGAGATTTTGTTCGTTCAATGCCAGTTATTGCTTTAGGCTGAGGCCAAACGAGCGTAATTTTGTGAGTCGTGAGTCGCAGAATTTCGGTCGCAGAAATTCTGCTGCATTCGGTTTCATACAAAAGTCCTGTTTCATTCACACGGGGACGCAAAATGAGTTCATCTCATTTTATATAAAAAAAATCTGCGACTCATTTTACGCGACTCACAGCTCAAAAAATTACGTTCATTTGGCCTCAGCCTTAAAGTGTAAATAGCGTTCGTACTTATTTCGGGTTTTGAAACTATGGAATTGCTATTTTTGCGTTATTTAATCTTTATCATCATCATCATCCACAGCCCTACTTCACCCACTACTGGGCATAGGCCTCTGTTTGCTTGTACCACTCGCCACGCTCCTGTGTCAGCCTCATCCAGGTTTTGCCCGCAATAGGACGATCGACATCTCGTCTTCCAGTCCTTGGACGCCACTCCATCACAGCCTTACTCCACCTACCACCACTGCGGTTTGCCAGTGGCCTAACTCTATTTGTGTTCCAAAATAGGCTTTCCGATATTAAAGACCTTCGTACGTCTTCGGATCTCGACGTTCAAAACTCGGTCTATTAGCCTGATGCCAAGCATGGAACGCTCTATGGCTCTCTGTGCAACTCTCAGCCTGTACACAGCCTCCTGCGTGAGCATCAACGTATCAGCACCGTACTTCATGGTGGGCAGAACATACTGGTTATAGAGGCGGGACTTCAGACGTTGTAGAATTTTCAGTTTTCTAAATGCGGCCTATCCAAGCTGTATTCTTCTCGATGTCTCTGTCTCTTGATGCTCATTGCCAAAAAAAGAATATGATCAAGATAGACATACTGACTACCGGCCAACCATCTCCTCCAACATTTCATTTCCGACTTTAATAGAAGGATTTGAATTGCTAAATATGTTCATCCTAAATACTACCTTGAAAGGGGCATCATAAAGGTTTTGAAGCATTTTCTGGAGATCATCAATTTTCAGCAAAAAGCGCTAGGTCATCTGCAAATCTTTAGTGAGACAGGTACGCACCATTGACATTAACACCGCAATAGTCCCAAACTAAACTTTTCACAATGATGAACTTGATTTTATTTAATCTTACCAATGCTCATTTTTAAATCTATAATGAAACGTATTCGGGAGCAATCAATTTTAATAGCTTTACGACTTAGATTTATAATTTATAATATAATCGTGGTCCCAGCGGAAGTGCACAAATCCATCATTTTCTTTCTGATTGCACACAGCGAAACCGGCCGGTTGTTGAAACGATTCAAGTTATTTTATGGGTGCTTTTGAAAGGCCTGGTTAAATCCATAACATATTATGTAGATATTAAAATGTGGAAACATCGTAAACGTTGACTGTTCGCGAACTGATTACGAGCCAGTCCCCTCGCATGCTCACATAGATTTTTAAACACAGCCGTATTGAAGGGGCCCTTTTATTCTTGATGTTAAGTATACGTTTACGACAAACTCGTAAAACACGGATCACTGAAAATTTTTGATATGTAACTCTCCTATTCAAATGCGCTTTACGAGGCGGCCCATTATAATTTTACTGATGTCATATTTTTTCCTGTCATAGTGATTATGAACGGTGGATCAAAGGGATTTTTAATAAAAAAAAATGTTATATCTTTTTAATCACTTCCTATTTTTATTGCTCTACTTGAGGTACCTTTAATATTATTCACCGTAGCGCTATAAAAATCTCATTTGCATTATGAAACTGCCTATGTTGATTTCGGCAAGTATATTTAGGAGACATTTTTATGGCCTTATTCGCGCACAAGTAGCTTGTATTAGTTTTTTATCCGGTCATACACAGCGAGTGACATTTAAAGTGTTGAAATAGTAGTCTTGTTTACTCTGTGGCCTTAGTGCGAGTTTTTATTCTTACTCGATCGCGTTTACGTTAGCTTACATCAATGGGGAAGAAAACTGTCAAATTAGTTCCGCGTAGACGGCGCTAAGTGTTTGTTACTTTTATTCAGCTGCCAATGGAGTTCTTTACTGATAACTTTGCCGCGAGATGGCACTGTGTGTTTTCTTGTCGCCGATTGATCGCTTTGTCTTCAAGATGACTTTGATAATTTGATAAGTGACAACAATGATATTATAAGTAAAAAGACGTAGATACGTTACCTACCCAACATTCAATGTTCAAAAACGGCACAACGTCGAACGTCGAAGATGACACGTGGAAATAGGACGGCATGCCGTAATTATCGGGAGCGAAAAAGAGACAAGACGACGAAAATGTGGCTAATTAGCCACATTTTGACGTACCTACCACTTGCGCAGCGTGAATAACCTATCTACGACTTTTTACTTATAATATCATTGAGTGACAAACACACAGTGCTCTCTTGCGGCGAAGCTTCTGGTAAACAACCCCATTTGTATAGAATAATTGTGTTTCCTATTACAGTCACCAGACGGCGCTTATTCAGTTGCAGTACAAATTGAAGTTTACGTTAACGTGATCGAGTAAGTATAAAAACTAGCACAAATGCCCGGTTTCTGAGGTTTTTAAACTGAGTTTATCCATTCGATAGTGATTATTGGTTCGATATCGTGTTTCCGAACACTTCGTTAAGGTATAATTTAGCTTAAAAGTAGAGTGAATTACTATCGAGGTTTATCTGAGGACCTCAATAACCGAACATAAGTAGATAATTTTATCGAACCAATAGCTATTAACAATTTAAACTCCGTTTAAGAATTCTTCAGAAACCGGGCATATGGCCTCTGAGCAAAAATTTACCATCGTAAAATGACTGTACTCGTTACAACAGATGACTATAATGAGTTAAAAAAACAAAATAAACAAATCCAATTTTATTGCCAACACGAGTTGATTCAAAAATTGCTCCAATTTATAGTCACATGATGCCATAAGGAGGACTGTCAAATAAGAACAAAAATATACGCAATGAAAAACATGTGGCTGTGTAGTGTGTACCGTGAGAATATTAAACCCAATCCGATAAAAGAGACAAAGGAGCTTTTTTTATATATTTTGTACCAATTATGATACTACGTTGACAAACATGTCCAATAACAAAACACATAACGGTCTAATCTCATGAACTCGGGATAGATTTGAATTTAGAAGACATTTGCATAAATATATAAATGCTTATGCGTATGTTTTTTTCTAACAAGAACAAGAAAGAAGTAACGTTAAACAAGGGCAGACAAAAGAAGAAGAATTAGACAAGAGCTGAGGTAGGTTAGCACACATCTGGGTTAGGTTAGGTTATGACATAAAACATATAACATAACACCACGCCTTGTGTCCACGAAGGGTGAGGCAGAGATGTACCAATAGTACACTCACAATTCCGAAGTTATGGTTAAGTCATATAATCCCATGTAATAGGGGGCGAGCAATGACTATATTATAGCCTCAGCAAGCGTACTGCCATCAATCGGGCAGAAATCTAGACTCCGGGCTGCTGAGAAATTTCAGATAGAAAAACCAAATAACACTGCCCAGCCTGGTAATCGAACTCACGACCACTTTCAGCGTAACGCTTGCGACCACTCGTTCAACAACAAGGTAATCATAGGCGAGATATTAGCTGTCGGAAACAAAACTTTCACATAGTAAGTAAGATGATATCTACCTAACTATGATATGAATCAGCAAACCTACATCCCTGAGCACATAACAAAAACACTGAAACACTAACAAACCAACCCATTATAATTATGGGCTCTACCTTCTAATTTAACATCATAAAATACATTGTATTTCGTACCTACGTTCACGGTAAAAGTCAGTGGCGAATCTTTTGGTCCTACGGAACGGATCTTTAAATCCATGTTTAACTTTTATCGTCCAACTGCATCAGTAATAATAAAAGATTAAATATTGGTTCGTTCCAGTTTTCGCAAGAGTTTCTTAAGGTTTTAAGGAGGCCTCAGCAAATACAGACTCCCATTCGTAAACAGTGCAACACTTTATTAATGCTACTGTTATATTCAGACAGGTGCAACACGAAAGCAACTCACTTATTTCAACGAGCTGCTGTCACCATAAACATTAGCAAACCCTTATATAAAAAATCAGCAATTCAGCTTTAATTTGGTAACGTTAATGAAATAAAAACAAATTGGTTTTCCGATGCAATCGATAACATGTTTCTGCTAACCGCTTGACTTGAACAAGTAGGCCTTATTGTCGATATAACTGGACCTACGTGTGTTGTACTCTTTTTTTTTTTTAATAAAGAACATGGCGCGAACACTTGTCTTGATCGAGCGCATAATATCGATGGCGCTCAGTATGCCACTCACGTCATACATATGGCACCTAATTTGCTACACATATTGTACCGCGCCACGACTTTAATTTTCTGCTTTCAGTCTCCCTTGTTCATAAAATTAAATAAATTTAAAAAATAATGACCTATAAGGTAATAAAGAGATAACAAAATAGTTCTCTCGTTTCGTTGAAATTTATTAAGGTCGGGTCAATAATCGTCTACAATGTGTAGCGTTGTTAGACTCACCGTGTTATGCAACCACGTTGAAACTTTAGCAGGGAGATTGTTCCGAGAAACGTGCTTTGTAGAAAAACATCGGAGGTTTTATTGATTCAAACACGATATGGGAACATAGCCGGGATTCGGAGCATAGCTTTCGAAGTTTAGAGGATTTAATTCGCTGATTAATCTCGATTATAATTTGCTTTTGCATTCCAAGGGTTTATTGACATTGGTAGGGCTACGCTTTCTAGGTATTAGGTTTGGTACAATATATGAATCACTTGCATGATTAACAAGTAACTAATTGTGTTAGTTAAGTACGTTTGGTAGTTCTATTATTTATAGAGGACAAATTAATCATTCATTGACAATGTCAATGACATGACTAAACTGTAACATTCGCTTTGTCCAGTCCATACTAAGGAACGTATACCTATATATCTATACATAGGAACCATGTCGTAATTCATAACATGACATAAAAATGTGAAGTCGTTTTATTTTTATTTAAAAACGTAACATGCAGATGGTCGATCAGATGCAAGATGGAACTTGCCAACTATAAAATGTGCAGCATTTATAAAATAATAAAACAATCATACTCGTATCCAGTTTCGTTGCAAAGTGACCAACACGAATGATACAACGAGTTATACAGGTATTACCGAAGTATCTTTTTTATATGGTAGGTGTCCAATTTCTTTCAGTGAACAAACAACACAATTCAAAGGGGGGAACGGGGATGCATGCTACCGTGGTAATGGCGGGGAGTTCACGCATTCCGAACACACAAAGGCAAATACATAACACTTCTCAATTGTACTTTATAGCTGCATGTAGTGGCGCGAGTACTAACAACTTTCTGGAGGACCGAAAACGAACGATTACATATTTTCGAAAAAACCGCAGCTGTAGCGAACTCGAACGCCCATTATTCCGCACCATAAATAATCCAATATACAAAAACGCTAACCCTTCATTGCCTCTTCCTTTTACGGTTCAAAGAAAAGAAATAAAATATGTGAGAGCCAAAACAAAGGGTATAAAACCGAAATGACAGGGCCACACGCTTTTCAAGGAGACGCTATACAAAAAGAAAAAAAAAACTATATTTTCGCATTATGTAACACTCGGAAGGAGTCGTTCGACGGGATTCGTATGCAGCGAGCGTGGTTTAAAAATAACTCAAGGTTAGCTCGCAGATCGAGGGTCCCTTTGTGATATCAAGGTCCACCGGTTGTGCAGGATGCCTATAACCATATATTTGTGTGTGGACCGCGTAGGTTGTGTTCATCCGAGAAATTCTCTTGCATACAATGTTGTTAAATATTTTAAATACCTACGCGATCAATAAAGGACTGTTTTTAATTGTCGATATAATAAATTAAATGGTATAACTTTGAATGAAATTACAATTGAACCATAAATTGTGGGTAATTAATTTTAAGGCTAATAGACCGAGTTCCAAACGTCGAGATTCGAAGACGTACAAAGGTCTTCAATATCAGAAAGCGTATTGTTTATGGAACTCAAATGGAGTTGGGCAGGACACCTGGCAAGGCGCAGTGATGTCAGGTGGAGTAAGGCTGTGATGGAGTGGCGTCCAGGGACTGGAAGACGAGATGTCGGTCGTCCGGCGGTAAGATGGGCGGACGACATTGTTGCCATCGTGGGCAAAACCTGGATGAGGCTGGCACAGGGGCGTGGGGATTGGCACAAGAAAAGAGAGGCATATCATATGCCCAGCAGTGGGTGAAGTAGGGTAGATGATGAGGATGAATTCATTTTAAATGTCGGACTTGGTGTTTTGTAAAAAAACGCAAAATACGCGGTTTGACGTCATACCAATACCAATACTTTTTGTAAACAGTTTTTAGCAACAGCAACAGTAATATAACTGTTGCTGTTACTAAAAACTGTTTACAAAAAGTATTGTTGTGTATAACATAAATTTATGTAAGTATTTTCTTGTAGCATCAAAGAAAAACAATAATAATATGGACGTACTACTAGACTGCAGCATGAAATTGTTAGTTTTGCCTGGTTTTGTTCCTTACATTATTATTCCATTGAAGGAGCAGGTAGAGTTATTTAAAATAATTTTCACTTTTTGGCCCTAGGGATGATGACAATTTTTTTTTTTTTTTTTTTTTGATATATTAGACATGTATTTTTTCTTTTTTTTACGTAATCAAAAGATTACGGCGGCGGCGATACACTGAGTCAGAATGTGGCATGACGTCACGCATTTCTAGGTTTTATACGTTGTTGTGTGACGTAGGGATCCCCTGCTCTCCCGAACTTTAAATGCGTTTTATCTGTTATTTTGTAGTAACATGATAAACCAAAAAATACGTGTCTAATTTTTTTTTATTATCTGACTGACGGACTAAATAGAATTTCTTTTTTTTTTACCCAGGCATCATCCCTATTTCATAAACTAAATAAGTATTATAAAGAAAAAGGTTTGATTTCTTTGTAATGGTTAAACTGTAAAAATACATAAGCGATTTTTTTAAATTCTAAAAGCTCAGCATGTAACATGGGCTCTATTTTATCGACTTCCACGCGAACGAAGTCGCTGGCAGAAGCGAGCGAAGTGTCTCTGCTGGTCTCTGCTTCAAGTCTGGCTTTGCTTTCGTCTGTTAGTTTGTTGCTACTCCTCTACAGGTCGTATTTTATAATCGATGTGGACGAAACTTGGTATACAGATTTTACGACTTTATAGAATTTTTTATCGTCGAATATTTTTGATTGGAGGGCTACCTCCTCCAAAAAGAGGCAAAAAGGGGGCTACCAGATAGCTTCGCCTTATGAGATCCCATTTCGATGGTTCTTTTTTATTTGAAAGGTAGTTAAGTTAAGTTGTTCTCATAATAATTTGGAGATCTGATGAAAAAAAAGAAAACATGGTAAATAACAATATTTAAAATAACTTTAGTGGTACGGTCAATGATATTATAGGTACTACATTAGGTACGGTATATTAATTGTTGCAAAAAAGCTTCGCTGTTAAAGATATTGGTAGTTCATCGAACTACTAATATCTTTAACAGCGTCGCCAGCATCTACATAAATGAAATGAAAAATTACAAGAATTGTAGTACATTACAGATGGTCGATTTTTTTTTTTTGCAGTTTCTAACAGAATTCGCTAATTTTGCATGCAAAATAATTGATTAAGTACATTATAATATAATTAAATAATTGGAGCTAATAATATTTAAATATAAAACATTGTTAATATTAAGAATACGGATGTCAATCATTTCAAATTATATAGTAAAATGTCAATGTGAATCTTTGAAGTTAAAAAATAAGCGCTTAGCGTGCGTATTCCATTTGAATAATTCGACCGTCCCTATTAACAATGTCGGGTCTGCAGGAAGACTACTGTTTAGTCCCTACTGAACACTGGTCTTTTTCGCAGAACTGGCATTGTTAATATCATATTCTTTTTTATCGTTAGGGCAAACTTTGAACTGCCCTCAGTTCAAAGTTTGTTTTGACAGTGAAGATTTTTTTTTAAATTGTACTTCGATTTATGTAAAAAAGTGAATATTGGTAAAAATGTATAGGTATCCGATATTGTTAATAGGGACGGTCGAATTCGAAAATGTTAATTTCAATATTTCGGTTGCTTAGAGTCTACGACAATGCGCGCTACGAAATCTGTACAGTTGTCAGTTTAGGGTCAGTCCCAACTTTTATTCCTCTGTATAGAAGTTTAGTGCGTTGAAGAGGGTAGTACCGTAGAATGATAAAGTATTGAAAGCAATTGTTTGTTAAACAAGGCGTTTAAATGTTTTAATTGTTAAGGCACGGAAATGCACTTAAACATACTACTATTGAACTATTGTAGACAACGTGCGATGATAAAATATTTGCCTATTGAGTAATTTTTGTTTTTGCTTATTTAATTTTGCCACATAAGTACTATACCACGGAGTTTTTAATCTCTTGGACATACATAATTATATTCTAGGTTTTGTAACATTCCAGCACCCTAATTGCGTAACACACTATCAATCGGAATTTGCATAACTTTGAAGCAAATTAGGTACTAATCCTTTGCTTCATGTTCGACCTTGTCTGCTCGACAACGTAAATAACGCAATGAATGTTGTTGAACAGTCAAAATGAAACCGATTCCGATTGATAGTGTGTTACGCAATTAGGGTGCTGCTTTTGAAGAGTTCTGCCAATATATTAAAATCATTTCGTAATCTGAAATTATTGTTTTCTACGTCCTGTCTGCTACTTGGCATTAATAATAATAATTTGATAAAGTTTCCGAAGAATTCAGTCAATTTTATCGTAGTATATTTACGGTAATCTCTTCCGGACATATCGGTACGTTAATTTTGCATATAGCGAGGTAGGTTAGGTTTTGTGTGGAAAACACTAACATTTTAAAATTCTGGTTATGTATATAATATATAGACTGTATAGCTACTGAATAATTTATCGGACTACATATAATGCGTAGGTATTATATGTAGTCCGATAAATGATTCATTAAAAGTCGGTAAGTTAGTTATTGAAAGTTCATTCGTAAGTTTTTTTTAATTAAAGGAAAAGCTCAATTGAGACTTTAGCATTATATTTATAAAACAAAAACCAAACGATAGTTAATTAATTTACCAACATCCATAAAGTAGCAGCAATACTATAGTAACCAACCTTAGGGTGCGTTTCCACTGATGCGGAGCTGGGCGGAGTGGAGAGGAGCGGACCGTGAATTGACCAATCACAGTGCTCAAAATCTCCACTCCGCGACAGTGGAAACAGTGTAAGTAGAGCGGAGCGGACTTTCAAATAAAATATTATATGAACACGCGGCCCCGATCCGAACAGCAATGAATGTTGTTGAACTGTTAAAATGAAACAGATTCCGATTGATAGTGTGTTACACAATTGCCCCGCAGCAACCTAATTGCGTAAGTAACACACTATCGATCGGAATCGGTTTCATTTTGACAATTCAACAACATTCATTGCGTTATTATGTTGCTGAGCAGACAAATTTTTCGAACTTATGAAGCAATGGATTAGCAATTTGCTTCAAAGTTATTCAAATTTCGATTGATAGTGCGTTACGCAATTAGGGTGCGGGTATACATATACCTACAGACAGATGCAGAATAATATTAATTTTCAGTTTCCATGCTGATCCTACTTCTGCGAACTCTTCATGTCAGTTAGTAAGTAGGTATGTATGTAAGTAATTAAAACGCATTTTGCCGAGACCTTGAACCGCCCTGCAGGTGCATCCTTCCGTGCACCTGCTAGCATTATGCAGTGACCTATAAAGGCAATAATTAAATAATTTATTCCCCGACAGTTATCCCTTAGATGTGGGTCATATAAAAAGGGACGTTTTAAGGGTCCGTGGGATTTACAATTGGTTTCAATAAATAATTATTCTAAGTAATTATAGAATATTAAATGTGATGTTTGTCTTGTCTTACTATAGGAATAAAATCAATCAGTCTTTTGCGGTTTTCTCTATGAATTTAAGGGGGAAGCGCCCCGACGAAAATCAAATTTTCTTATGTTTTTTACAATTTTGATTCATTAAGTATGGTTCACGAACGTAACAAATATGTGTTTACAGAATTATAATCACTAAACTCGGTACCTAATACAACTCCTTAAGTTAGCATAATCCTCAAATGTCAAGATTTCATGAAATAGTCATTCAATAGAATTACCTGATCTTAAATAGTTGTATTAATAACTTTAATTATTATAATTCTGTATACACATACGAGTGCGTTACGGTCGCGAATCATATTTTGATCAACATACAACCTAATACTATGACTTGCAAATTGCAAAAAAAAAAAATTGAACTTCGCGGGCTACCCTGGCGCTTTCCCTTAAGTAGGTATTTTTTAATCTTAATTTTAAAAGCTTTCTTTCATGATTCCAAGTCACCAATCTATTTACAAAATACTTAAATCTTTACAAAATGCTGGAAACTGGTTCTCTCATCCGGTCCTTCGATACTCAAGGGAAAGACAGGTGTCAAAATCATCATCACTAGGCAACACCTGCCAAAAATTAGAACAATTTTGCGGATTTGCGAAGGTCACCCTGCAGTAAAATTTATAAAACGGATCACACACAAGAGTAACCGGAAACATACGAACGAAACAAGTTAATAAAAAAGCTATTAAACAGTAGTTTTAATAATAGTACAGAGTAAAGGGGGTGAGATATGAACCAGTCCCTTAAGAAAGAGAACTTTTGCCGAAGTGATAAACAAAGACGAATCGTTTTGCTTACCAATGGCAGCATTTGTTATTGCTAAACTGGGTACATAAATATAGATTCATAAAGGAATTTTATCTGTGATAGCTACGTCCATATGGGAGGGTCTACTATGCAAAGCTATGAGGTCTTTGCTTCATTATTGGTAAAGATATATCGAGTCTTAAACCAATATCGGTTCGTAAATTATGGGAATCGGTCATAAGTCAAGAAATTCTTATAAGATACCTACGCGAAGATTCGTTATAACGTGACCGAAGGTGGTTAGCAGTTACGCCCTCACGATATCTTAAAAAAAAGTTCTATCATTAAAAATATTTGTACGGAACCCAGCTCCCTAAAGCAACGATGTAAGTACTTACTTCAGTACTTGACCAACATACCCACGTTTTTTATGTTCAACTGCACGTTCGCTTGACTGCACGAAATGATATGGATAGGGTTGCCAACTTTTTCTAGAAGTAGAGTAGACTTCAGAGAGCGTAAATAAAGAGTACCTACAGATTAATAAAAATTAGTACATACCTACAATTTATTAAATTTATTAAAATATATATTTGCGGTACTTATATAACTTTTTATTGATTTTTAAAGAATTGTAGGACTCCAAACATCCTAATTCTAAGTTAATTACACAATTTTATAGATTTCTCACTTCTCACCACTTCACATTCATCGCTGGCATCAGTGAACATTATAGGTACCAAAAAGTCAGTTTATGCAAAAAGAGTATTTTAGCGTACTCTATTACTGTTACAGATTATAAAGTACACGTACAAGAAAAAGAATACAATACTCTATTTTAGAGTAGGTACGGTTGGCAACCCTAGATATAGAGGCTCTATGTAAAATTTTACAACTGCCGTTTTTACACCTTCATAATATCTACAGCTATTAGTATGTCGTTGTATTAAACTTTGTATGTATCCATAACACAGACACACATTTATAAATTGTAAAGGTCAGTATTTATTACAGCAATATTAACATTATGCATGAATTTTATAATTTCCTACTTACATTATTATAATCGAGTTTGCCAGTGAAATGAGTACTGTTATTCTTGCCAACAATCATTTCTTTGTAAATTCTAAACTATTATTATGGTATGTAACATTAATTATTTACCTGTGCAAACACCACGGTGTTCGCTATTTGAATTTTTTGACACACGCTGCAAGACTTCACAATAATGTAATAATATTTATTTTATTTTGCAATAAATAGATGCAAAAAATCTCCATTCAGATGCAAAAGAATTTCGATATTGCCCTTTATTCGACATTTTTCTTGTAAAATATCGCACCTCCGCTCAAATAGTGTCATAAGTCAAAAAGCAAACTTAAAACATACTGTCGAGAAAAAGTCGCTTGAAATTTATTCTAACTTTTATTTTTTTCTTTTCCGGTCATAAATCA
Organism: Dicycla oo; assembly: GCA_948252095.1. Lineage (NCBI taxonomy): Eukaryota > Metazoa > Arthropoda > Insecta > Lepidoptera > Noctuidae > Dicycla > Dicycla oo. The sequence continues at coordinate 11,561,795 of OX411713.1, read as the reverse complement.
AAAACTAACGAAATTAAAAAATTAAACTATAGACATGACACTATTTGACATAAGATTGTTACGTTTTCTGAAACTAATGGTACTTTATAAGAGAATTTTAATTTTTTTGAATTGTGACACTATTTGAGCGGAGGTGCGATATGTAGTCCATAATTAGAATACATGCAAGTAGATAGCGTCCATTCAGAGTAGGTACCTATAAAAATCCAGATGCACAGTACTTATCCATATTTACGTACTTATTTATGAATAAATAATATTGAATGGCTATTCAGAGGTCACACAGATGGCGGTCTTACAGACAAAAGCTTCGTAATAATATTGCTGAAACTCGTTTGTTTGAGACGCAGTTCCTTTGACAACGTATTCATTCTTATAAGACCAATTAATTTGGTCGTTATTTGGTGGGCATAAGGTTCCTATTCCCGAACAACTTATGTTATAGCCATGCAAGAGTAATTTTGTAAGGGAATAATTCGGCTGGTGTTCCGATACACGTGTTCCTGTGAGTTCCCCTTCCCGTGAAATGCACCTATCACCTGGCTCTAAGGAACGTAGTTGGAATAAAATTGGGTCACACGTTTCGCCACAAGTTTCTTTATTCCCTCTGACTGAGGGAACACACTCGGGCCCTCAGCCTTGGACCGGTTTCAAGGAACAAGGCGATTTGTTCCTCTCTGGTCCTTTCATACGCGTCCCCTATTAAACACGTGCGCGCTTTGAGAATCGTCACATCGATTCACATGAATGACGGATTCCGATTCTCTTAAAGTCTAAGCGCTTAGTTATATAGATTCTTTAGAAGTTTTGAATATAATAACACTGTGAATTAGGGTGATAACAATGAGCTTTTATTTTACAAATTATTTCTTCAGTCCAATGTTTAGGTAAGTAGATATTTTTCCAATTTACTTGTGTTATTCGCCGGATAAACATAATTTTTGTACCTACCTACTCGTATTCTGTATTAACTTCTGGAAAGTGGAAATATATTTTCTATGGTTTCTACTTCTAGCGTATTTATTTATAAAGAGCAGTAAAGTTCCACCTTTTATGCCAACACTGGGACTAAAAAGGGACACCTCAGTGTTTCAGTGTCTATCACAATAATAATTTACCGCGTTGTTTATGGCGATGATGGACGTTGATGTTGACCGTGTGGTCCCAGCATTGTAGGCTGGCATCTGCCTGGTTTTCCCCACATTAATAGTTTCAAAGCTTTGCATTTGGGAGAATTCCGGAGTCGCATTGTGCCTGGGGTGCGTAAAGCCAAACCCTTTATATGAGCCAATACGGGATGGTGCTGAATAGTACACAGACATTGTCCTGCATAATTTTGAATTCAATCTTACAAATCTATTTCGAGCCAGCACTTTATTTGATTGGTTTTTACCGCACAGTTGACCCTCATATGTTTGCAACAGATAAAAGGACAATCATATTCGCTCTCAACACTTTTCTATAGCTACGTGCGATACCGTATCATGATTGTCACTTATAGAAATTAAAGGGTCTAGGATAAATATGTGCGGAATATGGAGTGAGTTAGAGCGAGTCCAGTGTATTGCATGTTTGTTATTTGTACTTGCCACGAGCGAGCTTATTGTTTTCTTTGGGTAATTAGGTACGTAAAAATTAAATGAACACAGGTCAAAGTCATCTTGACTTTACTTAAATGCTTTTTAAATGTGATATGTGGTGGATTTCGTATAATGTGTTAACTATGATAAAGACGAATAGTGACATAAGTATGTATACACATCTCATCACTTTTCCAACAATGATTGTTTGAACAACATTATTAAATTTTATTTGAAAAATCGTCGACGAAAATTGGGATTAGAAAAATAACTCAATCAAAAGAAAAACAACTATCAAATTTAAAACATTTTTAACGTGATTTGAAATAATAATTTCGATTCTTTTTAGTAAGTACTTACTCAAATAAATTTAAACCTTTCAATTTGTAAATTGCACTACAAATTGACACCAACAGGGTCGTTTTCTGACCCATTTGTTTAGATTTTCATTAAACACTTCAAATACAAATATTAAAATAATGACCTTAGTGTTTCTAATTTTGTATTAATAGACCTTAATTTTGTATTAAACGGAATGCACAAATTACATTTTACAATCTAACCCAATCAACATTATTTATTACACAACACTAAAATAAATATACCAACAATCATAAATAAAGGCTCCTACAAACAAGCGCCACAGGTGACACAAAGGCACATATTATGTTGCGTTGCGACTCAACACCATGAGGGGTGGTTTTTGAGTAACAAAATATTGTCCGCACAAAAATCATTTTTTTTAGCAGTGACACAAAATGTTGCGACTCAGCTCCTACGGCGTTGGTTCATATGAACACAGGGATAGGCTTTACGCGCCCGGGTAAACCCATAGACATTTCCGGAGTCGTTCGAGTCGCTTTGTACCCGGGGTAAACCCAACTGATTGAGGGCTGAGGGTTAGGCCCTGCGCGCACTGTCGTGCGTTTTTCTAACGCAGAATCTGTGAAGTATGGAATGTCTTAGAAGTGCGCGCACTGCGGTGAGAAAAACGCATGCGTTTTGCTTACCGCAAGCCGGCCGCTACAAAATTTGTGGTGAGCCCACCGCACTTATTTTGTATCACATAGAGATCTATGAAGTACCGCGCACTGCGGTGCAAAAACACACAGAACGCCGCCGAGAGATTTAAATCGTATTTATACCTTTTTGGAGCCGATACGAAGTACGAACATGTATTCCAAATCGTACGCAAAATATACGATCCTCCAATGTGTATCTTTACCGTTTTCAGGTCTAACAATTCTTAACAGATTATCGAAAGATCTAATGCTCATACTGTAATATCCGCAAAATTTATTTGGATACGCACGTAAATCGTCATATCTTACGAAAAATGTGCCCTTTATAGGCCGTCAATGGATGCACCCAATATCGTATGGGTAGGTACTGTTTTTTGTGCAAAACAAAATATGCGCAGATAGTTATTCTTGTAAGGTAGTCCATATGACGACGCGCAACGACGTGCACGCATAATGTGCGTCGCAAACGCATGTTTTTTCGCGGTAGGTTTTACCGGTGCGGCAGCAAAACGCAACGCATTCCACCGCACGGCAGTGCGCGCACGGCCTTAGAAAACCCCGACACAAACAAAATATATTAAAAATAATAAACATATTGTATGTACGACCGATTTATCTTGGCACAATGGCAGTTCCAAACATTGAGTTATAATGTTACTACGTACATTATAACTTAATGGTTCGAAACTTCGCGCAGAAGGCTGCGCAGTAAGGCGTGCGCCGTCCTATTGCCATCCCTCGTACGATAATGATCGTGCGACCGTACGTTCAAACCAAACATACTGATAACTACTAAATGTCCTATTGAAGATCGCGCGATCATGCAAAAACTGTGCATATCTCTGATAAGTGCCATTTCGAATGTGATCGCATCGCTCCAAAACAGTACATACAATTTCTTATCGCGCGAGCCGGTTCATCGCACGACCAAATGGCATCGCATCATCGTACGAGCGATGGCAATAGGACAGCGCCGCCTATGATTTTTTAGGAACCAAATGGTGACATGAGACGCGTCCGAGTGTGAGTGAGAGAACATGCGCGAAACTTCTTAGTGCCTATGTTCGAACGTGCCAAGATAAATCGGCCGTAGTATAAAAGGACGTTTTAATTGTCTTAGTTTAGCTTCGGCATAGCTTAGCTCACATAGCTGGCGTAGTTTTTCATACTTGTGTGCAGACCGCAAACTATGATAGTTGTTGGTGCAAGTGTGAAAAACTAAGTCAGCTAAGTGAGCTAAGCTAAACTAACTTAGCTTAGTTTTTGGTCTGCAACCCGCCTAACAGTTGAACAAATAGTCGGCATGCTACTGACATTCATACTATAAGTATAAAGTATCTACAGCAATACAATAGGGAGTCATCATCATCATTCTCTTGTCCTTGTCTATCCCCAATTTATTTGGGGTCGGCGCAACATGTTATTTTCTTCCATACTTCTGTATGTCGTCATCTCGGTAGTCACTCCCTTTCTAGCCATATTAGGTATCGTCTTTCAGTCCATCCATCGTTTCTTTGGTCTTTGTATAGCCATCCACATTCATACTCAAAACTTCCCTGACGACATTTTCCTCATTCCTCCGCCGCATCACATGCCCATACCATGACAACCGATTTCTACACAACTTTTAAGAGGATTGTGAAGTGTCGCGGAGCGAGTCTTGGAGGCAATAGGGATGATACCTGGGTAAAAATAAAGAAATCCTATTTAGTCCGTCAGTCAGGTAATAAAAAAATATTAGACACGTATTTTTTGCTTTATCATATTAATAAAAAATGACTTGGATAATACGCATTAAAGTTCGGGAGTGGGGGCTTGCTACGTCACTTAGTTCTACGTATAAAATCTACGAAGACGTGATGTCATGCGACATTTTAACTCAATGTATCGCCGTAATCTTTCGATTGCGTAAAAAAAAGAAAAAATATGTGTGCAATATTGTTTACTATTCTACATGACGGACAAATAAAAAAAAAGTTGTCATCATCCCTATTACCTACATTTCATACAATTATTTACATAAATATTGTTTCGGGCGATAACGTTTTCACCCCCCTAAACCTTTACAAAATGAGACAAAATAGGTCTCATTACATTCAATGCCCCTTAATCTAGGTCTGTACGTTTTTCTTTTTTAGTAATTCAATTTAATTTAATTTAAAAAAAATAAAAACGGTCGAGGAAGTTTTTATGTCAAAAATATAGATATTTAGATGCTAATAACTTATATCATATGCAATATTTCTTTATAATAAAAACGTACGGACCTAGTTTTTTATTATACCTACAACATTTCCAAAATTTTTGAAAATTAGACTATGTTTACGGATTGAAAAACAATATCAATCTGCCTAGCCTTTTCCCAACTATGTTGGGGTCGGCTTCCAGTCTAACCGGATGCAGCTGAATACCAGTATTTTACATGGAGCGACTGCCTATCTGACCTCCACAACCCAGTTACTGGGTAATACGATACGCCTTGGTAAGCCTGGTTGTCAGACTTTCGGGCTTCTGACGACCCGTAACGACTGTCAAAGATCCACAAAAGACAGCCGGGACCAACGGCTTAACGTGCTTTCCGAGGCACGGAGGTGTCTCGGTATGAAAAGATGGTCACCCATCCACAGACTAACCCCGGCAAGCGTAGCTTAACCTGATGGATCGACCCGTGCGGCTGTTATTACTTAGCCACGAGCTCCTCTACGGATTTTGGACGGATTACGGATTGAAAAACGTTATCGCTTTTTGTATGAAAACTTACAGCTTCACAATCCTCTTAAGCCACCCGGTGTCACTTCCTCTTATTATACCTACTCATGTCTTACTAGCTGGGCCCCGCGACTTTGTTCGCGTGGAAGTCGTAAGATACACGATATGGATATACTAACAGACACATTTTAATAAAACTCCCTCGTCCCCCGACCCGCCCCGTTGCATCACCCGTCTGCGCTATTTGTTCAGGGTTTTATTTTTTTTGCGCGGAACCCGAATTTTTTTTCTAAAATAAAAGTAGCCTAAGTTACCCCTTCTATCATCAGCTATTTGTCATAAGTGTGGCTCAAAATTAAATTCTAAAATTATAAATAATTAAAAAAAAATTAGACCTACCTACAAGTCATACATAAGTCAGAGTCATTTATAAAGTCATACACAGAATAATATTTTACAATTAATATACCTACTGCTGTCAGTTTCTTTTTGTTTTAAAATTTTAAATAGCGCCATTTTTAATTAGGTATTTTGTTATATGTATAGGTAAAGCTATTTTGGGCCCATACACTTTTTTTTTTTTTTGTAAAGCTGTATACACAATTATAACGGTCAACATGTCAATGGGAGACGGCTACCTACTGAAAATAGCAAGTTTTAACAGCAGCCATAATTTTTACGATACCATAAATTCATAATTGCTAGTTACAGCCTCGTCTGTTTGGCATTTTACTACTTAAAAATACAAGGTGTAACGCACAACCTCTTAAAGGATCATTGTACTCATGATTGTGAACAACTTTTGCTATGAGACCAAACTTGAAATCGCGAAAAAAAACAGCTTTCCCTTGTATTTTAACACATAAATGTTACTAACAGTTTTTTTTTTTTTGCGATTTTTGCTTTGGGCCCATAGTAAAAGTTGTCCACAATGATGAGTAGGGACAATGACCCTTTAAGAGGTTGTGCGTTATTTAAATTACACGTAAGTAACTATACTTATAAAAAAGATACCTACTCGAAATTGATAGGAAAGGAAATAAGAACAACACCAAAGTCAAGATTATCGACGCCCTGACAAATCTTTACGCTAACAATGTTTCAGAGAAAATTCGACTGTGAATTGAGAAGCTCCGGAACAAAAGCCGATAGATAAATCCACTTTATATGCCCAATTTTTTTTTTTAATCTTACCTATTTAAAAGCCCTTACTACAAGCCAAATTGACGTTAAATTAGTTTAACAAACAACTTATTCATTCCTAAGTAGGTAAATCATTATTTTGTAGGTATTTATTGTAAAAATACGAATACCTAGTGGTAAAAGTACGATCCGGAATGGGGAAAGTAAAATGTCGGACGATAAAATTACGACAAACTTATAACTTACAAACATACATTTATGGCGTGCATATCGGACCGTAAAAAATTGGACTGCCTGACAGTAAAATTCCTTGTAGTGCACAAACGCCCTAAGGGAAGACCAAAGAAACGATGGATGGACTGTGTGAAAGACGATATCGCCCGTGAACTTCTGAGATCTTCTATCTACCTACAAACAAATTTTACAGGAGGAACATAAAACAATTTATTAATTTTTTTTTGGAGAATTTTGTTAAACCAAAAAGTAGTTGGCTAGTATAAAATTTATGTCTTTTATGAAATCCTAATTAAATGCAGTAGTATTGTGTTATTTTTTATTGTAATCGTAATTAGGAGTTGGCATTATAAAAAAAGTTTCGTGCAAAAAAACTACTTAGAAGGTATCAGAAGTTCACGCACGGGCGATATGACTAGAAAGGGGGTGACTACCGAGATGACGACTTATAGAGAATTATGGAAAAAAGGGACTTGTTGTTCCGACCCCAAATAGATTAGGATAAGGGCATAGGGGCAGTAGAATGTGACGATGATCCAGTAATTATTGCGTAGTAGTTCCTAGGTTATTCATTCGATTGATGCGCATTTTGCATTGTGCAAGGATCATACATAAGTCAAAAATCGGTGAGAAAATGTAATAAGGATAACTTTTAATCGGTTCGCGGACGCTAAACGAGACACAATACTTAGAAGTTTTATTGTTATGTATGACGTCTATAGACGTCAAGCGCTCGAGAAAGTGTTAATTAAACAAAGTAAATGTCCAACAATATAATATTAGGTTGGGGAAAAAGTCTTTTCGCATTATAGTATCATGTATGAACTTGTAATAAAATCTCTTTGGCTATACTATTTGTATCTGGCTAGTTTTGGTATCATTGAAAGTTTAAATTTTAAAGAACATAATTCCAAATTCAAATTAGGAAAATGTGTGATTTTCATTTGTTTTTCGTAACGTCAAGATGAGTGAATCTAATGAAGAAATTCGATACATTTTAAAATTTTACTACAAAAAAGGTAAAAATGCAACGCAAGCCGCGAAAAAAATTTGCGATGTTTATGGACCTAGTGTAGTGTCTGTGAGAGTAGCACAAATTTGGTTTAAGCGTTTTCAATCCGGAAATTTTGATGTCAAAGATGCACGTCGCTCTGGTCGCCCTATTACGGATAAAATGGATGCCATTTTTGAAAAAGTGGAGCAAGATCGGCATATCAGTAGTTACGACGTAGCTGAAGAACTGGAAATTGACCACAAAACAGTTTTGGCGCATTTGAAAAAAACTGGGTACACAAAAAAGCTCGACATTTGGGTACCTCACGAGCTCACTGAAAGAAACCTAATGAACCGTGTACTCATTTGTGATTCTTTATTACGACGTAATGAAACCGAACCATTTTTGAAGAAGCTGATAACTGGTGATGAAAAGTGGATCACGTATGACAAGAACGTGCGAAAAAGGTCGTGGTCAAAGGCCGTTCAGGCTTCATAGACTGTGGCGAAACCCGGGTTAACTCGCAACAAGGTGATGCTGTGTGTGTGGTGGGATTGGAAGGGCATTATTCATTATGAGCTGTTACCACCAGGCAGGACCATCGATTCTGAACTCTACTGCGAACAACTGATGAGATTAAAGCAAGAAGTTGAGAGAAAGCGGCCGGAATTTATCAACAGAAGGGGTGTGGTTTTTCATCATGATAACGCTAGACCTCACACATCTTTAGCCACTCAGCAAAAATTAAGAGAGTTTGGCTGGGAGGTGTTAATGCATACGCCGTATAGTCCTGACCTTGCACCTTCAGATTTCCACCTGTTTCGGACTCTTCAGAATTCTTTAGGCAGTGTCAGGTTAACATCACGAGAGAACTGCCAAAACCACTTGTCGCGGTATTTTGACCAGAATTCCCAAAATTTCTATAGCAATGGGATCATGTCCCTACCTACAAGATGGCAAAAAGTTATCGAACAAAATGGTACCTACATACTTTAGTTAAATGTAAATAAACTATATTAAAAAATGTTTTGAATTTTCTTAAAAAATGCGAAGAAACTTTTTCCCCAACCTATTAGTATAGCTATATATGTAGCTTTTCATGTTGTACTATATAGCAGAATAGTATAGCGTAGTCTCGTTTCAGACTACGCTATAATATAATAGCATATAGCATATAGTTCATAGCACAACAATATCGCTCGCCATACATTTATTTAGAACACGTTCACACTTTGCTATACTATATATTATTGGCTTGCTATACGCTATGAAATTGAGAGCGATACACTTATGCTATGATCGCGCGTAGCGTTGCCATCCGTCCGGATAAAGCCGGACAGTGTTAGGCTTTTTGACCTCTTGTCCGGCCAAAATAGACTGCGTCTGGCCCGTCTGGCTTTTGTTAGGCTTTTTTATATTATCTGTCTATCGTACAGTCACTTCAGTCAAATAAAAACAAAGGAATAGGTTAAGTCCAGAAACCATTATACAAAAATGTTGATTGTCGAATTTAAGTTGATACATTTAACATTTGTAAACAATTTAATGAGAAAATTATCAAGGAAATTGATCTCTTGAAACAGGTGATATTTTTTTTAAATCCCTTTTTAGCGTTCGGCCTTGGGACTCAAAAGTCCGGCTTTTAAACATGTGTCTTATTCGATAATTTTGTCAAAAATCTTTTTTTTTTCTTAGCATCCGGCCTTGGGACCCAAAAGTCCGGCTTTTTTAACGTGTAAGTCCAGGTTTTTGATTTTTAGAGATTGCAACGCTATTAGCGCGGCGCTCTCCTCACCGCACACCCCGCAACCGGGAAGAACGAAACGACACGTCTGCTGGACTGGGACACGAGCCTTGTATACAAGCAATCGCGGTATATTTATTGTTGTTCTCTTTAGCGTATTTTTCTATGATGGACCTATGACTGCAACATGGAACACTTTATAGAAAGCGCACGAAAACATCCATATTAATGGAACACGAGTATAGAACAGTACAAAATAAATGAACTAAAGGATGCTGCGTGGCGGGAAAAATGGGAACTTTATATGATTTGATATATCAACAGTCGGGTAGTTTTCTTCTTTTTTAGCAGCAATGATACGTAAGACAGAGGTTAAACGTTCAGTTTGGCATCAGTTCAATCCGTGATTGTGGTCAGAATGACGGATCGTGTACGCTCCGGATTTTCGATCCGGATTGATGGTTATTTAAATATTTTGTCAATCTGGTCAGATTGACGAAAAACTGAACGTGTGTTTACTTGCTATCAGTCTGCTGTCAGTCACCGCTTAGACAGCGATGGAGTCATACGCCGAGTAGGTACCTACTTTCTTCTTTATTTTCTGGGCTGATTGACTTCCTCATGCAGATGTCTTTTTAGTTAGGTATGGTTTTACCGTTTGCAACAAATGAACTATACGGCTTTTTCAATCGATAATAATAGGGCAGTCTGAAATGTGCTTTATCGACACTGCAATCATCGCAGTAAAGAACTGTCGCGACAGCGTACAATGGTAAACTTTCGCAGTAACGTAACTCGCAATAATGAACTTTCGCAGTAACGTAACTCGCAATAATGAACTTTCGCAACAACGAACGTCGCGATGGTGAACTTACGCAGTAACCATCGTAATAATGAACTTTCGCAACAACGAACGTCACGATGGTGAACTTTCGCAGTACATCGCAAAATTTAACTTTCGCAACAACGAACGTCGCGATGGTGAACTTTCGCAGTAACATACCCGGTAATGAACTTCGGAATTATGGGGTACACCCTAAGTAGGTACCTATCCTATACCTGTGTTAAAGTGGTATGGTATATCAGCATTTTCTTGTAATAGCAGCAATTATTGATAAGTAATCTACCTAACCTAACTCCATAAATTTTGTATCAGTTCAGATTTTTTATGAATATTTTGATGAATAATATTTATTTATTTATTTTTATTTTAACATTTAAGTTGGTGCCAACATAAACCCATGATAATATGAAGTGTTTATCGATTTTTGATGCTGACCGTAGGACACCGTAAGCTTACCATGTAGTTTCAAAAATACCTATAAAAAATCTTGTAATAACTGTTGAAGTGTTGTACCTACTTTACTTGGCGAAATAACACCTGCTGTGCTCTATGATGGCTTTATCAGACCAACTTCCTTATTAATATGGCACTTGGTGGAAAACTAATTAGTTTAACTGCTAATTACATATTATTTTATCAGAAAATCGTCGTGAACTGGGAATAAATCCAGCCAAGTAAGAAAAAATCCTGGACATGGCTGTTGAGTGAATTGATTGTAGCCATGATTGTTGCAAATTTGCAATGTTGGATAATATTGCATTCAACACTGCATCACCCAAGACAAGACAGCCATGTCAACATCAGCAAAAGGGTGGGGCTGCAATGCTGCATGGCATTGGGCCATTGGCAACAGCATCACCCACCGATGGATGAGGATGCGATCATGCGACACCCGCTCCCGCGCCCGCTACTCGCTACCGCGCGAAAGTGAAAATTCGCTCGGCACTTTCTCCCCACCGCCCGCCGCCGCCGCGTCGCATCGGCCCGCCCCTCGCTGCACCGCGCGCCCCTCCGCGGCGCAAGGTCAGCCCCGCGTGCAGGCGGGTGGCGCGGCGGCGCGGCAACGCGCTCTGCGCTCTTGAAATTTCGCTTTCGTTCACTCGCTCGCGGTTATTAGTCGGCCGCGCGCGCTCCGGCAAGCATGTGTCTCGCGTGACGCGCTCCACTACTTCCGCGCGGCACGTTCGTTTTCGTTGGCAAGTCGATCGTGGCATGGCTCCGCGACGGCAAGGCGCCACCGGCGAGCGCGAGGCGGAGGAGGCTCGCGGGTGCTGCGTGCCCGGCGAGTGCCTGCGCCCCCGAGAACCCGTACGCATCGAGGATGCCGTGCGCGTGCTATGCAACAACGACACGTGCGCCGTCGGCCGGTACATGCACCGAGAGTGCTTCGAGCAATGGGAAGGAGGAGTTCTCGCTTATCTCAAATCCTGTGGTCGAGCTCGCTCCTGGTCTGAACGCCAGAGGCATCAGAATCTATGGACCAAGAAAGGGTACGATCTGGCGTTCAAGGCTTGCGGCTGCCGGTGCGGGAGAGGGCATTTGAAGAAAGATCTGGACTGGGCGCCTCCTGGTGCTGCGATTCGCGCTGAAGAGGAGAAGAAGCGTCGCCGGCGCACGCGGTCCGGGCGCACGCCGGCGGCTCCGGACGGCCGCCCGCGCGCCTTCAGCCTGTCCAGCTCGGGCTCCTGCTCGCCGCCTTCGGCCCCTTCCGAGCCCTCGGCTAGTCCCACTCACGCTCCGATGCACGGAATCACGCCCGTTAAGAAGATATCAAAACAAGAAATTATTTCCGACAGGATCAGGTAAGAAACTTTATAAACTTATTTTCTTCGTTAACTGTAGGTAGTTACACATTACGAGGATTACGAAATATCTGCAGTTATGCACAAATAACTTTAGTAACCAGCGGTATTCCAAGCTGGCTAAAACTTAAAACGAGAGAAATATAAATAGTTTCCTAATTTATAAACAAACATCGTAATGCCATGGCGTTACGAATTATAACCACTTAAAAATTTTAAATATTAAGCCTACGGATTCCAGCGTGCATTGAATTTTATTTGTGTAGGTTGGTACACCTATAACGTAGTGTGTGTATTGAATGCATTTCTTGTTGGTTGTTTATATCGTATCGAATAGCAGCCCCACATAATTGGCGTAGAACTGGTTGGGCCGGGTGTGGAGGCGGCCGAACGCGGCGCGGAAACCTGCCGGTGCGGGCTGGCGGCCCTACGCTCCGCTATTGAATTTAGATAAGATGCAAGTTGCACTCCATGCACCTACCTACCTATGTTTGCTTAACCCTAAGGTGATAAAAACTTCTTACCTACAAGCTCAACTTGGACGATTTAGTTGGGTACCTACTTAAGTTTCTGTAGACAAATCGTAGAATTATTGGCGATTTTATAAATTATATAGCATTCATTTACCAATTTCAGCAAAAGAAAGCTTGTGTTTATTTAGTTATAGCACAAAATTCAATAGCTTGATAACTGGACGAAGCACGAAGGCAACCCGTTGTCAGCCTAGTTCTTACTTTTAACGAGCTATCTATAAGTTCCAACAAACTTACCTGTATGGATAATACTTACTTTTATTAGGAAATAAGTAGGTATCTAAAAAAGTTTGAAGGTACTTTTAGGTCCATGCCGGATGTATCTTAGAAAATTAAATGTAATAGATATCACCCGAGTCGTTGATAAAAACTAAAACAAACCATATAAATATTTTGATGTTGTTATCTTAAAACGCATAAAACACCCATTCACTTCCTGATCTCCACGATTGATATTCGTGTGCTATTGTTATTAAACAACCTTGCATATTTTTGTATGTGTGGGTAAACAAAAACTCCCTTGTAACATAACAATAGATAAAAAACATTGTAACTGTTAATCCTATTTAAATTAAGGCCACATAAAAAACTAGTTTGAAATTAAAACGTATCAAATGAAATCGTAATCGCTCGTTGAATGTTGCCATCTAAATAACGTATTGCGAAACTAATTAATCGTCAATTCGTCAGTCATATTTCGGAAGCGATTAAAAAAATACATGCTAGGGCAACTTACATTCTGCCGCACGCAATTTGCAAACAACAATTTGTAGTGTAGTGAGCTTTCAACTGTCACAGCAGTTTTTTTTTTTTTTTGGGAATAACGTCGTTTTTTTTTCGCGCCCAAATTGGTGGAGCCTTAAAAATGCAATTTCGTCGGCTTAATACATTAACCGCGGTTCGCTGCACAGCTGGTTTCCGTTTCCTGGCAAAAGTGCGTTTTGCCCGAAATTAGGTACGGCAGGCACGGCAGCTGTCCCCCTTGCCCAAATTGTTGGTCCCGTGTTGTCTTCGATAAAAAAGGAAACCCCTGACGTTGCTAGACATTACACCGTTGCACCGCTTACCGCACCAAAAAGTTATTTTCGTAACATTAATTGTTAATTAATAAAAATAAAAAAAGATAATTGGTAAACATGGATTATTTAAATGGGTACGTGACTACTATCAACATTTTGATATTCAATTCTACTAAACTGATTTTAATTTGTTAATCATTCAACCAATGCTAATGATTAATGAGTTTGATAATTTTATTAAGTAAAACGCAATTTATTTGTTTATTTATTTTGTATTTCTGTTTCAAAACTCGTTCATTTTATTTACACGATATGAAAATTATTACAAGTCGAAATTCCATTCCAAGTACAATCGCATCCAAAAATATTTCTATCCTATGTTGTGGGCACTTTTAATTGTTTTAACCATTAACTAGCCGATATGATAGAACCGTCGTCATTATCCTTATTAGTTGTATTAGTCTATAAATAGAAAAACACATGCATGAATGAACAACACTATCCTGTGGTGATGAGTTTAGTTAGATGAATATAACTCCGATGTCTGAATAACCGGTTTAATCTATTAGTACAAAATAAAAGTTTTATTAAATTCCTCTTTTTCGACGTTGACAGATCATGCATTGATAAAATGTGGTATCTGTGTGTCATGGTGGTAATCTTATCATTATTATCTTGTGTTTGTTGATATATTTATCACTGATGTGCATTCAAAAGTATATACCATTTTATATAACACTAGTCTGTGGTTTTCGTACCAAAACAGAACATTGCAGCCATAAAAATATCCTTCTTATATCGATGGTTGCAACATTTCTTCAGAAACCGGTTTTTTTGATACAATAATTGATCATAATAAAAAACCGGTACTATGTTTCTGACCAAATAAAAACGGTGGAATTGTTTTATTATTATGATTAAGTAATTTACAGAGGCATCTAAAGGATAAATTGATTTAATTTTTGCCCAACACAAAGGTAAGTAATTGAATGTGAAGTAAATTGGACAGTGCATTTTCCACACAACTCTTCACTTTACAATATTTTATTTATAGATTCAATGAAAAGGAAGGAAGAACAAGTTTAGTTTTGTGTTCCTTTCCCCACATAGCCCGCGCGGGCTGGCAACGTCGCATTTCTACAGGTTTTTCGTCACTATTTAAATCAAATTACTATTTTTTTAAAATCTCTCTATCGTTGGTATTTATAAGTATGTCTATATTTTTTACGGTTTGGTATTTACTCTTAATAATTGACTTTATAGACAATATTGTCAATAATGTAAATTTTTATGAGTAAATACCCAAATAACTGTAAAAAATAGCATACATAATTATAAATACCAAAGATCTAGTCCATTAAAAAAAAAAAAAATAGTAATTTGATTTAAATGTATTAAAATTATCACGAAAAACCTGTAGAAATGCGACGTTGTCAGCCCGCGTGGAATAGAGGCCGTATACGAAGTTTTGCCGATTTCGCCGATTTACGTGATTTTATAGATAAAACATTGTATTTCTATAAATTTAAATGCACAACATGAAAGATCGTTTCAATTATGATCTTATGACTTACTTTTTTTATTATTTAATATTGATTAATCGACTTAAAACCGGCGATTGTTTTGTGAATTTTTGCTGTAAGAGGTTTAGAATATCACTCACTTCACATAAAAAAAATAACGTACAAAAATGCACAAGTCTTGCAACGCAGTTTTTCTGCCGTAAAAAGTTGTGAAATCGAATGTAAACCAAGTCTGTTAATTCAGTACATACCTATCTATGGGAGCAGCTATCCAACCACTTTGTCATAAATTGATACATTGTTAGTTAGCTAACAACATTTTATTGTAACCATATCAATATAATATTTCTTTAATAAATAGAGTGACTTGGCGATTGCACACAGCAACATAATCTACTAGGTAATTTAAATAGTCCTCCTTAGAGGTACTTTCAAATAAATAAAAGCACAAAGCGCTAATATTAGATATTGTTTTTTTTGTAGAATCTGTTGCCGTGTGCCCAATGGCCAAGTCACTACTTATTAAAGAAAGAAACGTAATATTGATATGGTTATTATAAAATGTTGTTAGCTAACTAACAAGGTATATATCAATTTATGACAAAGTGGTTGGATAGCTGCTCCCATAGATAGGTATTTTAGGTGAATTAACCGACTTGGTTTACACTCGATTTCACAACTTTTTACGACAGAAAAACTGCGTTTCGTGACTTGTGCATTTTTGTACATGTTATGTTTTTGATGGGATCTCACTTCCTTTTGTGGGTAGTCTTCCTTTTTTTATTTTTGCGGTTTATCTGTGGTATCGTGGAAGTTTTTAAAAGTGCTAATTACCTATTTCATTCAACTTCAATGAAGTCTAATTGAGAATTGTAAAAGTAACTTTGTAATTACAATTTAATGGGATTTATATAGGATTACAAAGTTACTTATTCAGTTTGTCTAGAAAACGGGACTAAAAATTCGGAATGTCAGAGTTTTTAATTTATATGCTAAACAATAATTGTGTTCAAAATTTAGAGCTTGTGGGTCTACTAGAAGTAACTTAAAATTTTGATGATCGGTGAGGCGGTGACAAAATTAAGGATCTTTGACTTTCAATAATTCTTAATCTATGGGTACTAATTTAATCTAATTTGGAAATATATCCGAAGTTACAGGGGGTCGAAAATGGCCCGAATGGCTTCGAGAAAAGGATGGTACGGCCCTGTCTTTGTTCTGCTCGACTTGGCGGGGGCACTTCCGTGCCCCCAAATATTTACGCATCGTTTCGAAAGGGTATGAAAAAATAACGATGTATTTTTGTGAGTCTTCTATACTAATGTATGCATCACTAAATCGAGGTTCTACTGTGTTTTATTTAATTGTCAAGCAGTTTAAGTCAGATTGAGCATAGATCTGAAAAAACAAAAAGTTGAAACTGCCAAAAACATTCACTATTAATTTTCCTCAGATTTAAGAGTCGCGTGCGCATCAACGTGTGGTTTTCTATCTAATCGTGTGTAGGTGATCGTAGGTATTTGCTTTATTGAATCGTGGGCGAACTCCTCCGGCACACACATCCAACAATCCAAGCACTCTTTATTAATTCGTTAGTTAAGCTTGACCTAATAAAGATGGTCGTAATAACCTCGGTGACTTTATGGTAATTTACTCTTGCCGTCAAAAAGTCTCACTATTTAGGTATTGGATAATTTAGGTTACTTTCAATCTGCTTAGCCTTTTTCCAACTATTTTGGGGTCGGCTGTTGGTTGTAGTTTTTAAAAATATCAAACGACTGAAGACATTTAAAAGAGAATTATCATAAGCGATGCACACCACATTTTTTTATTAAAATAAATGAAACGAATCGCTCAGAATCTGTTACACATTTTTACATCAGACAAGTTTACTTCATCTATTTAAACAAAACAAAAAATAATCACACAAACGGACAAACCCGTCATGCATGATAAACCTTACGTCATTAGGCGAGGCACCAACTGCCAATAAGATGTCTCAAATCGATTCCAAACAGAACAAATGAAGCATTTAGTATGCGCCGGCGCATCGTTTTGTTTTCAACTATGTTATTAATGCATAAATACAGTAGAATACAGTCTATTATGTCTGGAGTCTTTATATCGGACATCAATTTTAAATATATAAATAAATTAAATATATATAATATAAGTATATTATTATATAAAAATACCTTTTTTATGCGGGACGGACGAAGGTCAATTGAAAAACCGAATACAAAATCTTAAGTGTAAATTTTGTGTACCTATCTATAGAAAAAAAAAAACAACATTGTATTAGCATTTCGGTGAAAAGTGGCAAGTGGTGGTTTGTATATTAATAAAATCCCAGTAAGAATTTCACGAACATTTTTATACATAATATATATTTTCAGTTAGCAACTATGTAAAAATCATTGTCGTATTCCTGTGGCTATATAAAACTGGAGGAAATTACCTGTTTAAAATAAAGCCATTTGCATTCCGCGTCCGACTGAGGTGCGTCGCATAATATTGTGTTGTGTACACATACTTAAGACATCTTGCATGAATTTATTGAGTAAGAAGTACAGCTGTAGTTTTGAATACCTACTGCTAACTCTAGACGACGAAGTAAATAGTTACTTCTAATAATAGTTTTCGATAGCTTAACACGTTCACTGTTCAGCATAAATGTCGAAATTAGCTCTCACGTCAAAATTACTTTTTTCGTTCCTGTGTACTAACCTTTCATATGCCGGGAACGTAGGTCTGCGCGATTTTAGCTGTACTCGAAAAAACACCTAATTACATTAATGTAATTAGGTATTTTTTCGAGTGGCGCACTCGCATAAAAAAATGGTGCGCAGACCTGCGTTCCGGCATTCGAAGGGTTAAGGTACTTGCCTTCACACCACTTCAGGTCCTGACTCTCGAGGCCATAAAAGTTGAAGGAACCCTTTTAAATTTATTTTTAAGTTCAATTTTCAAAGCTTTGCAAGTCCTAAATATAAAAAAATCGATGACTTATTGCTCTTTTATTTTACCTACACAATTGCTTATACGTTCATGTATGAGCAATTGTATACTAGTATGTTTCTTTTATGTCCACGAAGTAAGAACCCATTATGTATGAAAAGTGCAGTGAGTGACCCACATGTATGGCACGGACGTCTCGTTTCAAACCAAAATGACCCACATGCGGGTCACAGATAGTGAACATGTTAAAACTAGCAATGCTTATTTTGCATTCCAAGCAATTTAGGGTTAAATACTTCCTTAACGTTGCTCGTTACCTAGGTTAGTGAGCTGTTACTGGTTATGCAGCTATGGTTTTGTTTTCCGTTACAGCCTAGTTTTGTGCAACCAAGTTACATAAGATTTGTAGCCAAAAATTTAAACAAATTGCTTCCTTAGTAAAAAAAATAGACTCAAAATGGCAGTGTAATGAGCAAAACAGTTTTTTTGTTTTTGTCATTTGAGAGGACAAAGCTCATATTTTAAGAGTAAGAGGATAAATCTCACTTTTTACGAGTTCCGTACCTCAAAAGGAAAACGGAAGGGTTCCTTTCCTCAAAAGGAAAAAAAAAGGAACGTGTATACGGTCACTTCGTTGTCAGTCTGTCAAAATCCTTTTTCTTTTTCTCAGGAATGAGTGGAGATATCAAGTTGAAATTGATATCAAATAATATCCTCCTCCTGGCTCCTGGCTATAAAAAATACGGGCACTTGTGCTACATATTTTGATACTCGCAAATAAATCAAAACCTATAGGGTACTTCACCTTAACCTGATGGGTTACTTCCTTCCTAGAATCGAAGGAAAACGTCCGAAAATCGTTCATTTGTAGTTTATTACATTTTTTTTTTTGTAATTACAAACTTATATTTGCGGTTGGAGAATTGGCCGTGACGTACTTATATCGGTATGGGATAATATATTTTTCAACTACAATGTTGCTAGTTTTTAATATAAATTCAACCGAACTACGGAACCCTTTATTGTGCGTGGTCCGACACGCACTTGGCCGGTGTTTTTTTAGTAAGTACAAACGTCGCTAACGTAGCATATCTCACAAAAAAAGCTATGCTATGTTATGTACTTACTAATTTACTAAATGAGAGCAACTTCGTAGCTGAATCTGAGTCATAATATAAAAAGAAACAGTGAAAAAAAATATAGTAAACTAGTTTAAAAATCTTTCGGCATGTTAAACGTGTAATTATTGTGTTTAGTACACGCTATAATTTTAACATTAATTACTACTGTATAAAATATAATTATAGTAAGCATTGACGGTAAGACTAGCGGTTGGATGCAGTGGCCGCCCATAATAGAAACAAAAAACCGACCGAGTGCGAGTCGGACCCGCAAACGAAGGGTTCCGTACCCACTGTACGATAATTTTATTAACATAACAAAAAAAATACTTGTTAAAAAAAAAAAACACGTTACTTGTATGGGGATGAGGAGTTGGGGACCCTATTAATTTTATTACTTGTATGTTATTTTAATTATTTGTTGTTATAACGCGAGCGGCTATAGAAATAAACAATCTGTGAAAATTTCAACCGTGTACCTATTACGGTTCATGAGATACAGCCCGCTGATAGAAAGACGTACGGATCGCGGAGGCTTAGTAATAGGGTTCCTTTTGGCACACTTAGGGTACGGTACCCTAAAAAAGAATATAACAAAATGTATACTTAAAAAGTAACTTAAAATAATTGTCTTGACTTTTTCGTCCTTATTTTATTACCAAGGACGCGTAAGTAACGATATATTTTTAAATTACAGACTTTATTACCTTGAGAAACTAAAATGTTGCTATTTACTTAAATATCCTAATATATCTAATAAATAAAAATTAAGTACATACCTGTTCTACTTCTTATAAAAATAAAATGGAGCTTACATTAATATATTTTTATGAAAAAGCGGTTTCTAAAAAACTTTATTAAGTATAGTGGTTCTTAATAAACCTTTTTTTTTAATAAGTGGGCACGACATTTTTGGTAAAAAAAACTCGGCTGTTTAAATTTTTGGCAGTGCAGCGTGTTGTTAAGTTTTTAACTTATAATGTAGTTAATAGTTATTATAATTAACTATTATTAGTATTATATAAATATCACGTAATATTATGCTTGAAGTACATTTATGAAATTCATAATTGTGATGTTGTGAATGAAGTAAGATGAAGTATTTTTGTGAGGTTATTGCGGTAAGAGGCACAAGCTACACTATGCTGATAGATAAGATATAAAAACTGCGGTTTTATGAATCTTTTGATAATATTTATTTGAATGTCAATGCAATAAAATTCAATAGTTCCTTTACGTTTATTAATTTCTTATAGTAGTCTGAATACATGTGTAATTATTACAGCGATGAATAATCTCATGAATATTTATTTGATAAATTTTATATATCACGATATGTTTTAGAAAAGCATGCTCTAGCTAGAATCACGTCGTGGCCTCGAGTCGAGCCCGATGTAAACAACGCTAGACCTTGCTAGTATTGCGAATCGTAAATTTTCATTCATATTGGTAAATGTTATGGGATTTTCCATATTTTCGTTACCAAAACTTTTCTAGACTGGTTACCCAATAGCACAAGCACCACAGTACCTATGATTAAATGATTCTGCACTCGACTGTACGCATTACTTTTTTTCAAGCATAATCCCTGAAAAGTAATAAAAATGGTTAGTTCGAGATCAGTTTGTATACCTCTTAATACCACTGCCGGTGGACATTCATAAAAATAACGGCCCGATTTAAAAATGTAGTAAGTAACGATAAAATTTCGATTTCGGACAATCGATAGTTTGCTATGTAAATGGTAAACATTGGCTAATGTTTGTCAAACTTCGAAGTAAAGCTGATGTCTTCCATATCCATAGTATGTCTGAGGCGCGACCACTGTGAGTCAGTCGTCAGTCGGGCGTGAAGCAAACTTGAAGAGGGGAGGCCTCTTAAAGGATATCACTGCACCACATTGAACACGTACTAAAGTGTGTCAGGTTTTATTGAAACTCCTCCATCCAATTGAGACACGTCTTGGAAGACGTTTGAGTTAAAATTAAATAAATAGCATAATAAAACTATTTAGCTCCAAAACAATAAATATTTCTAAGAACAATGTGTGACTGACTGTACGCATTGATGGAAATAGATTTAAAAAAAGAATCGCTGGAAATTGTGACTGGCGCCAGAATAAAATTATTGTGGTCAGTTAATATTGGGAACTTAAAAATAAATGAATACACACTAATAATTTTAAAATAAACATTGCATTCATGTCGGCTGAATAAAACATTTGCATTATACCCACAACTAACCTCATTGTACATTTTATGTATGTAGTGCAGTTTTAAATTGCATTTATCTAATGTAATGAATGAGTCGATGCATTCTCGAGATACTTGCGGTTAATTCAAGCTGGCTTCTTACATAAATGCGCATGATTTGCTACGCCGCAATGAATAAATAATATCTACCTTTATTTTTTATGAATTGTGAAAGCAACTTTATTGTTTCACAGGGGCGAGAACATTATTTTCTAATGCATTTACTATTCGTTACTCACCCACACGTCTATTGTGAATTTTCCTAAACAGAGGCGCAATTTTTATGTGTTCCATTTTAAACCGTCGAATGTTCCGAAGTAATAATGTAAGCATTCACTTTGTACGTGGTCCAATCTGTTACCAGGGCAACCAGTAACAACTGTGCGTTCGCCGTAATTTTCCTAGATGTTTTCTGTTGTTCGTCGTCGTGGTCAAATTGTCTGAAGTGTGTCTGGATTTCCCGCCAGTAAGAAGCGGTGATTTCCGTTCCCATGCCGGCGCGGCGGCGCACATTGGTTCAAGGGCGGAAAAAAGTCCTTTGTTTCAACCTTGTTTAAAATGTCTACAATTTGGTACACACATACTAGAATTCTAGTAGAAACAAGTCCTAAAATTAATACGGATAAATAATTATACAGTATTTAATTATATGATGCCAAAGTAGGGTGATCGAGAATTTACAAATTTCGTGCAAAAAATATTGTTATTTCAAGTATGAATAGAACCAAAATACTATAATTATCAACTTTCATTTTTAGTTTAGTCATAAGTTTATTGTGTGTATTAATAAAATAGTAAACATAATGTTATAATATAATGAATAATTACTTGCTATTACATTTTTAGTGAAGAAGGTCATTTGGAACCTTTTGTTTTCAATCATGAGATCATAACTAATCTCCGTTATCGACCGACACGTAATAATATACTTTCGGAGATTAATTAGACCCTATAGATTAAGAATACATTAGTTTTGGCTGCGATAACCTGCGATCTTGGAAATACCAGGTACTTAACTAATGACGCTCTGTAATTAAGAAAAAGTGCATTATATTAATAAGTGTTTCTAATGAGGGTAATTAACATTTTATCATATCGTGTAAGTATAAATAGCATTGAATGGTAGTTTTAACTTCACTTACAATTATTTTCTCTTACGATAACAGTGTTATTATAGTGATGGATAGCTTTACTATTGTCTATGCCGATTTAGTGGAAATCATAATATCAAGTAATCGTGAGATACATAAATGCCTCGAAAATTTAAAACTTATGTATCCACAGCTTACAGAAAGTGTTTGGAATCAAGTTTATGAAAAGTTAAGCCGTAATTTTCTACCCGTATTTACAAAAAAGTGGCAAACTGCAGCGAGAAATAAAAATGCTTTTATGGCAAAAAATGAACAGTGGCTGAAAAATATTTTTACCGTTGAGACATCTTCGGTGCAGACTGATGTGGTGAATTGTGACAGTAATGTTCCAGGGCCATCAAAACGCTCTCATAGAGGACGACCAGAAAAATCATTTGATGAATGTTGCGATCGAACAAAGCGATATAAAGTTAAAAGATTGTGTGAAAGCGTTCCTGAAGAAATGATTAAGAAAGCTGCCTCTAAGGTACTCGTACAAGAAGAATCATCGGATACTATCAAGTTTACTCCAGAAAAAGCGTTGGCATTATTACTTGATGCATCACTTTCGAAACATCAATATCAAGTACTGAGAAATGCAGCAAAAAGTATTGGTTGTGATATTTTTCCCGATTATCATAAAGTACTTGAAGTAAAAAGGCAATGCTACCCCACGGATATTGATGTAACGGAAAGCTACGCTTGTGTAAGTTTGCAGTCATTACTGGATCACACAACCAGAAGATTATTTGAAGTAATGTCTGAAGACGACCTTACACAGATTAGTGTAAATTCAACGTTTTTACACAAGTGGGGATGTGACGGATCATCAGGTCATGCTGAGTACAAACAGTCATTTATCGACGAAAATGTGTCAGATTCATATATGTTTTTGACATCATTAGTTCCACTGCGTCTGTATGAAAAGGAAAATAAATCTGTTGTGTATTGGACAAATGCAACTCCTTCTTCTACAAGGTGTTGTCGCCCGGTACAATTCCAATTTCAAAAAGAAACTACAGAATCTACGAAAAATGAAATTGCTAGAATGGAGTCTGAAATAGCAAACTTAAATGAAACTGTTATTAGTTTAAAGGAAAAGACTTACAAAGTCTACCATAAACTTGTGTTCACAATGATAGATGGCAAAATAGCGCAGACAGTTACGGACACATCATCATGTGCAGTGTGTTTTATATGCAAGTCAAAGCCATCAGAAATGAATAACCTTGACCAAGTGCGAAATAAAACTGTGAATACGGAGGCTCTCAAGGTCGGTTTATCCCCGCTTCACGCACGGATTAAATTTATGGAATGCATATTACATATTGCGTACAATATGTCATTTACCAGTTGGAGAACGAACGCAACTACCAAACAACAAAAAGATGAAGAGAAGAAAAGAATCCAAAGTGAGCTGTTTCAACGTTTAGGTCTAAAAGTGGATTTTGTAAAGCAAGGAATGGGAACATCTAACGATGGAAATACGTCTAGAAGATTTTTCAATAATGCAGACATTGTAGCTGAAGTCACAAGAGTCGATAAAGAACTTATTCATCGGTTTGGTATAATATTGCAAACAATTAATTCTAGTGCATTAGTTGATTCGGATAAGTTTGGTAGTTATTGTTACGAAACTGCTGAACTATACGTAAGCATGTACAGCTGGTATAATATGCCAAATACTGTGCATAAAATCTTGCTGCATGGCAAAGAAATAATAAGTGTTGCTGCCTTACCTATTGGGATGTTATCTGAGGAAGCTCAAGAAGCGCGAAATAAAGATTACCGCAATTATAGGTTAGGTCATTCAAGAAAATGTTCTCGTCTATCATGTAATGAAGATGTTATGAATATGCTCTTAGCTACCTCAGATCCCCTTATCAACAGTTTACGTGCAGTACCGAATAAAAAATACTATCCTCTTCACGATGATGCCAAAGCTTTATTAGTGGATAGCACCCATCTCTAAATCAATGTCTTCTCTATTTAATATTTAGTTTATTAATATTTATTTATTTAAAAATGCTGATTTAATTATATGAAATTCATGTGAAAAAATTTGATGAATATTTTCATGTTAATAAAAAAAAAATACGTGTTATATCTTTCTCTTTGTAAACTGGTACATCCATTATATCATTTTAATAAAGTATTATGAAGAAACGCAACGTCTTTTCATTTAAAAATAATATTTTCCGCATGCCCGTACTACCTGCACCACTGTGCGGCGCGTGGTGCGCCGGTAGCCGGCACGGCTCGTTAGCGCCGTTTTTAGGGCGTGATCGACGCAACGGCGCATGCCTGCATAAATTGCATCCAAATACACAACCCACTCGAACCCCTTTTGCGTGCATCTCTAATATTCCAACTCTGTCACGCATGCATTGCGGTCGACCTTGTATCGAATTTTGGAACACGATACCGATACTCGCCTTTGTCGACCGAAACTTTTAGACATGACACGAGACAATGCTGCGTTTTTACATTTGCAAAGCTTAAAAAGTGCCGTGTCTCGTCATTTTACTTGCAAATTCACGTGATTATGCATATTGGAGTCGGGCGAAGATGTATTTACGTGTGCATTGTATGCATTGTGTGGTGACTGGCGAGTACGCGTGTGGGCAAACACCAATATGTCCCACTCCACACGACATTAGTACAGACGCCAGCACATCCAAGCTACTCGAAACTGTCACATTTTCCCAATCAACCTTAAACCTAATGCTTTAGCGATAAAGTTGAAAACCTGTTAAAGAAATTTGACAGATTTGTAGTAGCTTGATGTGCTGGCGTCTGTACATACACGGGCGTAAGTTCCCCTCTGCGTTCCGTTTCATGCGAACAGTCGTGAGTCAAATGATCGATGCTACCCTAGGATGCACTTTGCTGCTCGAATATTATTAATGGCTCTTAAGTGTGGCGTGTTTGCCGTTTTAAGTCGTCCTGTTTTCTACTTCATCCTATTTAACAATTTATTTAAATTGAACCGAGTCGCGGCGCTTTCGTCTAGAGTGTTCATTACCAATTTGTACTCTAGCGACTGGTTTCTGCTTCGATTTCATTGGAAAATGTTTATGAATTGTGGTATTTTATCGAAGCCCCACGTACATGGTCTGTACTGCAGTTAAGTTCATTACGCAGTTGAGTGGACTCGCGACTTATTCAGAGCGAACTATGCATAATTTATCCATTAATTCTCAAAATGACTTGGAAGTACTGCTCTCGCCAGACCACGATGGGCCCTCGACATAATATAAGCGACAGTTTTGCATGAGACTTTGAAAGTTTCTTACCGATTCGGATTGCTAGTGCAATAAAAATAATTTAAGAACAAAATATAGCTTGGCGGAGGAGCGAGACGAAAGTGTGTTGTCCCTGTCTTGTAGTGCATCAATGCACTTAGTGGGATAGTTGTAGGCTGCAAGTCTGAGCGTTTAAAAACAACTAACAAATATTTTCACAGCGCGTTGTGTTGCAGCGAGCAGGAGAAAGTTCGGGTAGGTTCAGGGACGAGTTGTGGCTATTTGCGTCTCGTGGCAGGCGATCGTCGATGCAATTAAATTTGTAAACGAAGCTTGTATGTTCCCGCGGCTAAATATAAGAGGATCGCGCGACGTTGCCGTGTCGACCCTACTGCAAAGGCAATCACTTCCGTTGCATTCTCGCTTCGGAGACCCTGCATCCAATTGTTCCTTGTTCCTTGACTTCGCAACACGCTTTGTGAGCAGTTTCCGCCTTTTAGTTTGCCTAAACACAACAGCATAACTAAATATTTAAATACATATTGTTTTCTCAGAAAATGCATTTTCATTCAAATGAACTTGAAATAAATCATTGTAACATTGCTTTTGAAAATCGAATTTCACATTTTCCAATAAATTGTGGTATAAGGAACTCATTGAAAAGCAATTTATATTTCGATGATTAATGTAGCTAGGTAAGTTTATGTGCTCATTTAAATATTTAAATACTGGACTAAATTGAAATTGCTACTGTAGGTATACGAGAGAATGTCATTAAAGAAGGGAGCGTGAGTTTGGATGGAGCAATCGGCGGCAGTAAGCAAAGTTCAGTAGTTCAATGCGCTCGAACACCTATCGCGTTCATTGTCCCTTCGCAAAGGTCAAATCTACTGTTGCAGTCGCCTATCTTGTGTGCCTTGAGCTTTACAAATATACGCGAGCTAGGCTAACTTAATGGTTTTAAAATTGGAACCTTTATGGAACTGAAAATAAAGGAACGTGAAAATGGTTGGCAAGTTGTGGCGCATTTTGAAAAGGGCCATGTCAAAACTAATATATGTAGGTATTTTCAGTACCATGCAATTGACTGCATAAAATTTTCTATTCTAGTAAGTAGTCTTATTATTATAATCATAAGTTCTTACTACAAAAACTGTAGATAACAATTAGACATCTGTGGTTAAAATATCGATACAGAAATATTGAAAATAGAATAGACATTCTGAATTCCCTGATCTCAAGCTTTTTTTCATCCTTATGAACTGAATAAAAACATCTGGGAGTGCAGATGATTACATAATTAATTTATTATTTCCTCCACTTTAATTACTAATGAGCTGGCAAACAAAAACGTTAACACATAGTAACACAATTCAACCTATTAAAATGCAAATTTTATATTTTATGGTATTTTATATATTATAAAAACTCGCTAATGAATTTAGAACACAAATCTGTTCCATTCTATTTGTTTACAAACCAGTTATTTTTTCAATTTCGGAATCTGGAATTTATTTAAATAGAACATTAGGTATTTTCTAATATTATTTTTAATATTTAAATTGCGGATGTTTAAATTATAAAATGTTAAATTAAAAGTAGCCTCGTTGGTCTAGTCCTGGGTTCGATTCCCAGGTCGGTATAGCTGAACTAATAAATTATAACAGGTAACGCAATAAAGAATTATATTTATTTTGGAATTGTTCAAAATACGATCTTCGGTCAGACAAACGCGCACTTCTTAAAACGAACCTATCTTACCGTCTAGTTTAGACTGACCTAAGCCCTAAAACAAAAACTGGGATTACCTTTTTAGGGTTCCGTATCAAAATGTTAAAAAGGACCCCTTATAGTGCGACTCAGTATGTGTCTGTCTGTCACAGCTGGATATCTCAAGAGCTACTAATGCCAGCTTGAATTTTGGAATACTTTTAGATGACGTTTGCCGAACTATTTTGCAACAGGGACTGAAAGAGTAAAAATTTGAAGTGGGGCTACTAGGGCATGTGAGATATCATAAGAAAGAGCGCTGTTTGCACGACTCAAACATGTTTTCTTTTTTTTTTTAGGCCGCATAGTTTTAGACTATTGATGAAAAATGTAAAAAAAAATACCGTTCCCAATTATCTCCGAAGTTTGCATAGATAAAAATCTGAAATTATTGTATGTGATAGAAGTTTATGTAAAGATTACAGGAAAAATAAAACGGATGTCTCTAAATAGCACACTTTTTATATATGGTAAGGAACCCTCAGTGCGCGAGTCCGACTCGCTCTTGACCGGTTTTTTATTCAAAAGGTAGTCCCATATTTGCTTGAGCCATAGAATGTCGGCTAGTAAAATAACTTGCCATAGCACGAAACCTTTATAGTACCTACCTACTTCCCAGGTAGACGGAATCTGGTTTTAAGTTTTGTTTAATTTACCCCCGGTGAGATTGTTCCATTTCATCCACCTTTGCGATGCCTGTCTGAGTAGCTTTGTTAACCATAATTATTACGATCATAGATTAATTACAGCAGTGTCTTGTAACACTTAATTACGTACCTAACGGTGTGTCTGATGGATATCGCTCTATCAAAAAACCACACAAATAATAAGTTTCCCCTTTACATTATATTATTATTACTGTAGTTCACTTATGAAGTCGTAAATATTTATAATATTTCTCTCTATTTTAAACTGGTATCATGAACATAAACTGTCAAACTTGTTTGTTGGACACAGCGATTATTAATTCAATTCCTACTAATATTATAAATGCGAAAGTTTGTGAGGATGGATGGATGTTTGTTACTCTTTCACGCAAAAACTCCTGAAATGATTTTGATGAAATTTGTCCCACATCTAGTTTATAACCTGGATTAATACAGGATACTTTTATCCCCATATTCCTAGGGGTTCGTTACTTACGCGGTTTCACCGCGGGGCGCTGCTAGTTTATGAATAAAATTATGTGTTACCTACGTAAATAAATATCAACCCTTTATTATTTATTTTCTAGTACACTAAAAGAAGCAACAATAAATGAAAAAGTTGCATATCCATAAAATTTTATAAAAATATTTTGCAAAAACAATGCCACAGTACAGGATTTTCAGTAAGCGAAGAGGCGTGACACACACATGGTAATACTGAATGACAAAAGCAACGTGCAATAAATTCTAAGTTTGTCCCCTGTCTCATTGCCTAGTCAGTTGGTCGTGCCATGATTGTTTGCAATATATTCGCTGCAAATTGCTCGCTGCACCACGAGAATGACGTTCACAGCAGATTTATAGTTGCGTCGACTCGTTAACTTGATATCGTATCAAGTATTACACAGCTATTATTAACAGCTATGTCGACTGTTTGTATTAAGTGCAATCGAATAGTCTGGGTATTTGTTTCACCAGACATTTTAATATTATTATCATTGTATTCAATTCATTTGATATTAAAAAATGCGCTGCAGATTGCCAAGTTTGTGTGCATAAATTGTTGCAAAGCGTCGTGTTGATGCAAAATCACGAAGTTATCTAGAAAAAAAAGTGTAGACATTTTAATACCCTACCATGAAATTAAATGCATTTAAATTTTCATGAAGGGATTGGTCACTTAATAATTATTACGATGCTATGTGACGTTAAGTACCAACGTGTAGCGTTTTCAAGAATATTTTTGAATACATTTCCACGCGAACCGCTAGTTGCAGTGTGCAGTTGCCAAGGGTACGTAATTATCATAAAATATATAAAATTCCTTCAGACACCGCGAACGTAAATATGCCAATAAGTACTTCGAATAAACCACAGAACAGTTTACAGCTTACAGCACGTTTGAAATGCAATAAAATAGTATTTTATGTGTGTCAACACTAACCATACCCAACAAATACATAGTTGGGAAGGTCAATGTGTTACACATTTTTGTTCGAACAACAATTGTCGCTACATTGTGTAGTAACAGAACACTCTTATTTCCTGCCATAAACATGATTAAATGATTAGGTAGGAGCACATTTAATACACATATGTAGCTGCCGCTGACGATGACTAATTTGAACTGTGATTTGCATGTTGTTTGCTTGAATGGCGATTTCGCCAGCTGCTGTAATGCCAATATTTGACCATGTCCTTAAGAGGGCTCCAGGTAGCCCGCGAAATTCATTTGTTTTTACGTATTTTGCAATTTGCATGTCAGTATTAGGTTGTATGTTGACTAAAGTATTATTCGCAACCGTAACATAATATGTATTCACAAAATTATTATCATTAAAATCAGTAATACAACTTTTTAAGTTAGTATAATCCTAGATGTCAAGATTTCATGAAATAGTCATTCATTAGGATTATATGAACTTGGAGAGTTGTATTGATGATTTTAATGAATATATAATTCTATAAATACAGATTTGAATCAACATAAAACCTAATACTGACTCGCAAATTGCAAAAAGACGTAAGAAAATTTGAATTTCGCGGGCTACCCTGGCGCTTCCCCCTTAAGGCAATAATAACCGACATTTAGTTATTTTAAACTGAAGATCACGTCGAATAGTGTTAATTATTTGGAAAAAATATATATTAATATGTACGGAATGATTTTTTTACAGTCTTGAAAAAAATAGAGTACAATAGGTGAACGAAGTAAAAAAGCATACCTAGTAGAGTAGTGTAGTGGCATACCTAGTAGTTTTTTTGTTTGTTTTGTTTTTCCAATAGATTAGACAGAAATTGCTCTATCAATAAACACTACACATTTGAAGTAAACTAGAACAATAAAAACGGAAATTTTGTTTGTTTTTTATAGATATTTAAAACTACGGTGCGTAGTGCGTATAATAACTATGTATCCCATAGGCTTATTCCGTTCACCTATTATACCTTTTTTTTTTTTCAAGACTGTAAAAAAATCACCCAGTATATTTGGGAACCTAGATATTCTGTAATCCAATCGGAATAAATATACACTACCTTAAGAATAATATGTTTGATTTACAAATTATTTTGGTATTTCTTTTGTATGAACAACGCATGCTCCGGGGGCCTCTTAAGCAAACATTCAGCGCTGGTATTAGACAGGAAAATAATTCAATCAAATTAAAAAGATTCAGTCTAATTCGTGTTTTTAAGAACTAAAATAATATCACGCCTGTAATCTGTTCAGGGTTAGGCAGAGGTGTAGGTGCCTAATAGGACACCCACATTTCGCCAGTTATGTTTTAGTCCCATGTAATAGGGGGCGAGCCTATTGCTATCTACCGGGCACAGATCCAGACTCCGGGCTGCTACTGAGAAATTACAGATGGATAAAACCGAATAACACTGGCCGACCCGGGAATCGAGCCCAGGGTTTGAGCTCCGCTCGCCCCTGGATCTCGCCCCTTTCGATTAAAACGTTCCACTCACCCTGTTTTTTATTATTTTGGTGTAGTGATGAAGGGGCGAGTGGAAAATTGACATTTACATAATTATTTTAGTGTATCGATTCGCCCTTTGCGGCATTTCCTTTGAAATTTAACCAAAAAAGGTATAGTTAGACAGAAAAATGCACACAAATTATGAATGCCATGTTTGATTAATAACTCTCACCGACTCGTGACACTTGTGATAGTTTTTGCTACCTGGCTTACCTATTATAACAAAAGCAACCTTTTTCATGGGTCCAATAAACAAAAGGTTTGTTAAAATATGTTACGCGTTGAGAGAGTCGTGTATAATTATTATTATATTATAATGCTATCTCTTTTAGTTTGTATTATAATGTAGTCCTCAACATCACCATTGAATCCCAAGAAGACGCTAAATAATGAATTTTTAAGAAAAAAAAAATTCAATATTTAAAAACTTGTACTGACAGTACTTTTTAACTTACTAATAATCGGGGCCGATTTGGGGTATCTAATATTCAAGGGGGCGAGGGCGAGATACATTAACGAAAAGGAACCACGTTACACCTAATGTGGGTTGGATCGTTTTCGTTTTAACTACGGACAATTAAGGGCGAGCGGAGCCCAAAACGAGCCCAGGACCTCGCGCTCAGCAGTAGCGTTTGCGACCATTAGACCAACGAGGCCGTCTAGTCAGTTTTAAGAACTAATTATTCTAAAAATAAAATTAAAAGTAGATCTCCTTATTTTCCATGGCCAGACCTATTACTTTAAATCTGCGCTATCTAGTTGCATCTTTGACATCTATAAATGGTTCGTGACCATCACATTTACATAATTATTATTTGCTCCATTTTCTGTTAGTCTCCTCATCTTGCCCAGTCACATATTCTCAAGACATTTACAAAAGTTCATCTAGATAAAAAAGGTAATCATAATAAAGATACTTATCTGCAAAATTATACAATTATTAGTCGGAAACAAGAAACAATGTGTAATGGATGCCAACTCAACGGCGCAAAAAACGGATCATTGTTTGTTTGTCATATAAAATTAAGTCGTTTAACCCTCATCAAGTGATCGCACGTCTTGGTAAAACTCATACTGGACATAACATAATCATTATTTTCAGTCTTAATTCAAAACCCATATTGCAAATGTTTATTTTAGTATTCACTAGCGAGCCGCCCCTGCTTCACACGTTGTTTAAGACTTGACAATACATCGAATTTCTCTAAGTTTAATATTACTGTATTATACACGCATACTAACCTTGCGGAATAAATTCTTTATAATATTATGATGTTGAAAACTGCATCAAAATCCGTTGCGTAGTTTAGAACAATGACGCGGTCACACAGACAGTCACGAAAATTGACTTGAATTTATAATTTGTATATAGAGCTTAGACAGATTTTTACGACTAATGCTGGGGCCACAGCAACGGGACGCCGTTGATTATCGCGATGATGGACGTTAACCGTAGGTGTATTCATTCATATCGCGTCCAACATCGCGATAATCAACGGTCTTTCCCGTTGGTGTGGCCCCAGCATGATAGAGAAGGAAGTATGGAAGAAAAAGATTTTGCGCCGACCCCAAATAAATTGGGACACGGGCAGGAGAATGATGATTACAGATTTTTAATCCAGGCGATGCTAAAATAAAAACTTGAATACTTACCCCTTATTATAAAAAAAAAAAAAACTAAAG
The DNA here is from genome assembly GCA_948252095.1 of Dicycla oo. Lineage (NCBI taxonomy): Eukaryota > Metazoa > Arthropoda > Insecta > Lepidoptera > Noctuidae > Dicycla > Dicycla oo. Next base: position 11,528,858 of record OX411713.1, on the reverse strand, counting down.
CGCTCCATATAGTTTAGAAGAACAACGCGGTCACACATATGCACGAAAATTGACTTTAATTTATAATTTGTATAGATCTTATACAAACCTATTTTAGTGTTTTGTTTTCTTTCAAACTCGATCATAATTCGAAAGAAGAAGACAAAACACTTCTTTAACACATTCTCTGCTTAACACATTCGGTGCGGCAGACACACATGCGCGTTTTCATAACTTTCTTCGAGTGCGACGCGGCGCACATGTGTGTTAGTTGTGCATCTCTATTATTTCGAAAACATCGAAAAAAAAAGGTTCGGTAAGGGTGTAGCATAAAGAAGCGTTTGCATAAAGAATTCAGCAGAGAATGTGTTAATTCTTTATGCAAACGCTTCTTTATGCTACACCCTTACCGACCCTTTTTTTACGATGTTTTCGAAACAATAGAGATGCACAACGAACGCACCTGTGCGGCGCGCCGCACTCGAAGAAAGTTATGAAAACGCGCATGTGCGTCTGCCGCGCCTAATGTATTAACTAAAATAGGTTTTATAGAGCGTTTTAGTTTTTTATGAATAAGGGGGTTGTATTTAAGTTTTTAATCGTCGCGTTACATAGTAATAATTGATGCACAAACCGGTCCAACCGGAAGAAACCAGCTAAGTTCCTTAGATTTGGTTAGAGCTTAGATGAAGTTGATGGCGACGATTGCCGTTGCATGTAATTTGTACTTAATCATTGCGCAATTGCGCTAGTAAAGTTAATATTATAACCATCTATAACGACACGGCAGGAATTACAGACTAGATAATACCAGTAGTACTTTATTTCACAATCAGACTGATTTTGAAGGAAATTCCTAATCCATTGCTTCGTATGTTTGAAAAATTCGTCTACTCGACAACGTAAATAAAGTAATTAATGTTGTCAAAATGCCAAAATGAAAGGCGTTTCAATTGGTAGTATATGCTACGCAATTACCCCGCAGATTTTTGTATTCGTTGCACTCACATGAAAATTTAAAGCGAAATTCCCAATTTTAAATAACAATTGCTATATCAATTTATCATTTTCACATTCGAATGAAGATTCTGAATAAGACTAATCGGACTTGATGGATATAACTCTGTCGATTCCTTCGTAGTTTCGCTACGATGCTTCGGATTTATTAATGTTTAGTTTCAGCTTCGGATACCTGCATCCGATTCGAGATTTTACACGCCATTGACTAACAAAGGCACTAATTTTAGGAACAGAAACTCTAATAAAGAATACAGCCAATCTATTCTGTAAAAATCTCGCCGTGAAAATTTTGGTGTAGTGAGCTGTTAATAGTGTCATTCCCTGGCATCAGGTGGAGTGACAGCTCACTTAACCATGTCATGCATTAAAAAAATAATTTTAGTTTGCAGTAAAGGACAAAAAACGTTGTTATTGGTACAATAATTCGTCAGTGCAACGTCAGAAATAAACATTCGCAATGATTGTGATTATTGTGTTCAACTGTATCAATCAAAAAAATATTTGTTTTTAACTATTTTTTTTCTCATACTTGTTTTTTAGCTCACTTTAGACATTGGCAGAATAGTCGACATCGGCTTTACTTGCCATTTATTAAAAATTAACCTTTTCACCGCCAAGCACTTCTATAGAAGTTCGGGATTTTCGTGCCACCAGCGCCACAACTTCTATAGAAGTTTTTCATTTTAATTATCTTATTAAAATAAATTTACTGTGATTAAAAGCTTTGTTTCATTTTATTATTTAAGATAGCACTGTCTACTACCCTGTTTTTTATTTTTCTACACAAAATAAGCCCTAGTTTGTCCTAAAATCGGCTAAAACAGAAACTCCGAATTTTGTTACTTTCCTCAGAACGCCAATCACTTCTTATCAAGTTGGCCAGTGATGTGCCGTGAAAGGTTGATTTCACCATTGAAATATTTATAAATACAGAAAGTTACGAATATCGAAAACATTTTGAGGTCAATAAAATATGAACTTAGTTATCTACTTCATTACAAAGGATAGTAGATGAATTTCGACCTTCAGGTAGATGCCGATACGTAATTATAAAGTTGTTACTAATTCTTGTCGATAGTTATTTTCCCATCTCTACAAAACAATTGGTCGTCTTTGCCCCTGTGCGCCACCGAGTGCCACGAACTTCTATAGAAGTTGGTCAGTGACGTCATAGGCGTGCGGCTGTCAAGGTCACTTTGGCATAGTGCAGCACAAAATCGGATTCGCGCGCACGCATCTTTCTTTCTTTCACTTACAAATAGAAAAATGAGTGAAGAACTTGATTCGGACGAACTTCTGAAAATTTTGCAAGGTGTGGAATCGGACTCGGAGTATTTTGTGGAGAATATTGAACCAGAAGATAAGATAATTAAAAAAAAACACAATTCAAAATTCTGCCACTTAGATACCTACGGTAAAAACGTTGACTGAAGTTATTAAAAAAACACAGGAATAAACAAAAATAGAAGAAAGAAAGACCATAGACCCCATCCCTGATCAGAATCGAATTCAACGTGCCCTCAGTGCCAATAACTTGATATGAAGTTAAAGAATGAGATCATGAAACAAATAGAGATGTACCCCATTCCTTATAGTTCTAATTGAGTTATGTATTAGTTTCTTTGATACTCATAAATTATACTGTTTTTTCTTATTAAGGATACTGTGAAACTGGATACTGTGTGTGGAAATATTTAATCAGTTTTTGTTTATATTCGTAAAATCAACTTTAAATCTTAACTTTACGCGTACAAATCTTATTCATCGATATGACGATATCCCCATCACTACTGTTTACTGTATATTTAGTTATACATTTATAGCTTGGCGCTCGGCGAGGCAGTGCGTTTTGTGTACGTTGGCGGCGAAAAGGTTAAATAGAATAGACCGTGATTTTCAGAAAGAAATGTAATGAACCCACTGTTACATTCGTACTGTGTCGCGATAATTACGTAACGTTTCCCACACTAACAGGTTTTGTGATTTAAACGTTTGCGTTTGCGCACTCGTAATATGAAAATTATTATTGTTTATTTGAGTCTTGCTCGCTAATAGAATAACTTAAGTGGGAGTTGTTTACATCTTAAAGTAACTAGAGATACGAATTTAAATCTCTTTACAAATAGATGCCCGCCCGAACCGGCTTTGCACAGGTGAGGAATTTAATTAAATAAAATGACAATTAAATAATTTCACAACGATAACACACTGAGTTCTATAAACCACTATTGCTGGTTGGTATTTAATAAAATAGTAGGTATAATATAACGTTCTACAACTTTTTTTTTTTCAGATGTAACGTAAAACTTTACAAGAAAGTGAAGAGCTTCGAGAGATTTTTTAAACAAAAATTTCTTATTTTTCGTACAATTTTCAAACATTTTCTTTCATAAAACCTTGTCCACAATTGCAAACATAACCAAAAAGAATTAGCCAAATAAGTGCAACCGTTCTGAAGTGATGCGCTTACATACATTCGGCAATTGATTTTTTATTTATATACAGGAGGTCTTGAGAAAGGGTGTCGCTAACTTAAAAGAGTATCGTACAGACCATCAAACTGAATAACTTTTTCTTGGGGAACAACATCGTAATCGTGAAAAAAAATCAGTCGTCCCATACAAATCTTCAATACCTACTTGACCAAATGTATGGGACGACTGATTTTTTTTACGATTACGATGTTGGTCCCCGGAAAAAAGTTGTTCAGTTTGACGATCTGTACCACACCCTTTAATTGGCGACCCCCTTTCTCAGACAGCCTGTATATACATAGATAGATGTATAATGTAGATTGGCTTGCGCGTTCACTTGGTACATATAGGTATTGTTAGGAAAACCTTATAAAAAGGTTCATTTTTACTTTGGATTTCAATATAAACAAAGCACCAGACAGAAGCTTATTTTAAAGTTCTCACAGCGAGTTGTCATTGTTTACCTGACCCAAGAATTTAATAAAAGATTCGCGGAAATATGGAACCCAAAAAAAGCTTACCTTTTGAAAACCGTATAATTTCTATTGGATGTAAAAATAAACAAAGCACCAGATAGCTCATTTAGAAATAGTCTCACAGAGGTGTGATTGTTTACCAGTTACTTACAAGAATTTAATAAAAGATTCGCCGAAATATCGCAACAAAAAAAAAAAAACACCTTGTAAAACCACCACCACCTTAAAAAAGGATCTATTGGACCTAGTTATTCAGAAAGCAGCCATATGGCACGTTTTCCAAAAATGAATTATAAACACAGTCGTACTAATTTCTATACAAGATTTTTTGCAAAAACAGACATGTCGGTATCTCTATTTCTATATCTCCATCAAATGCAGCCTTGTCTATGCATCCATAATGTAACCATCGACAGAAAATGCTTATAACTCTGTTTGTACTTTTCCCAACATGGCTGCTTTCTGCATAACACAGTCCAATTATTTGGATTTAAAAATAAACAAAGCACCAGAAAATAACTTTGTCTCACAGAGAGGTGATTATTTACAAGCTAGGTACAGACGCCAGCAGATCAAGCTACCCGAAACTGTAAAATTTTCCCAATCAACCTTGAACCTAATACTTTAGCGATAAAGTTGAAAATCTATTAACACATTCACTGCTACAAAAAACCCACAAAAAACCCACAGGTGCGGCGCGCCGCATTCGAAGGAAGTACATAAATTGTATGGACACGCATATGCGACGGTAGCACTTGGTGAAGGTTCGAAAATCGCACATACGTGTCGGCCGCACAGAACGTGTTAAAGAAATTTGACAGATTGTAGTAGATTGATGTGCTGGCGTCTGTACCTACATTAATTTAATAAAAGATTCGCGGAAATATCGAAAACCCAAAAAAAAATGCTCAACTTGTTCCATCTTACCTACACAACAATCTATAACCTTCACAGTTTTCTCCACAAATAACTTTTATAGATCTGGTAATGTTGGGACTCTGGTCGAACCTTTGGCATTTTAGGAGCCCCTAACGAGGTACCCATTTAATAGGTATAAACTCTGTTGTTGTCGAGAACGTTCCACATCCTTATTATTATGACATTTAACTCGAAGAAGGCTATATCTATCCTAACTAGTAGTATTATAAATGCGAAAGTAAGTTTGTTTGTTTGTTACCTTTTCACGCCTAAACCATTGAACCGACCATCCTGAAATTTTGCATATACGTTGTCAGGTGTACAGAAACTGACATAGGGTACCTTTCATCCCGAAAAAACGAACTGTTCCCGAGGAAAACAACAATAATTTTCTTATGATAATAGATGGCGCCACGTGTCTTTAGAATCATGATCGAATTATATTATTATTTATAAACTTTTTGCGGAAACGGCTGAACGGATTTAGATGAAATTGGCACGTGGGTAGAAGACCATGACCTGGGGAAGGACATAGGCTACTATTCATCCTGAATCGCAGACGAAGACGCGGGCAGCAGCAGTCTATAATAAAGCTGAAAAGTTAGTTTGAACGCGCTAATATCTGGAATGGAACTACCAGTCGGATTTGAAAAATCTTTTTGCATTTTTGCCCAATTCTTAAGGAAGGTTGTATTTAACATCACCCTTAACAGCCGAGCAAAAGAAAACAAGTGGAACGAACGCTAAGCGAAAACGAAGTAATAGCGCGGGCGGGCGATGCAATGCAATGCAATGCAACGCGACGCGACGCGACGCGGTGGGTCTGGGGAACAAGAAATTTCACGCGGACGAAAAAGTGGGCAGAAGTTAGTACCTAAATTATAATTATCGAATAATTCGAATAAAGTCCTCTTCATACAGACGTGACACGCGTCGTGACACTAAGGCCTCGGATCGTTTACGGAGACGCGGGGCGTCGTACCCAGGACCTCATGCTCACTCAGCAGTAGCGCATGCGACTACTAGACCAACGTGGCAGTCATAAAGATAACTAAAAGGTCTATTTTTGTTCAATAAAACATCAATTTTCCTGTAATCGTGTCTTATAATAACAATATAACGATTAATCACCATAAACCGGTTTTGTCATTATAAAAACTAATAGCGAACATTGTGAATCTAAAGTAGTTGTTAGTTTTAAAAAACCGGCCAAGTGCGAGCTGGATTCGCACATGAAGGGTTTCGTACCTTCGTACGTTTAAAAAAATACACTTTTTTTGTATGGGGGCCCCTCAATTTCAAGTATTTTTTTTTATTTTTATTATTTTATTATAGTAGAAATTTTCAACTGTCTACCTATTACGGTTCATGAGATACAGCCCGCTGATAGACAGATGGACGGAAAGCGGAGGCTTAGTAAAAGGTTTCCGTTTGGCACCCTTTGTGTACGGAACCCTAAAAACTAGTCTGATAAATGAATAAATGTTAATTCCTTATGTAGGTGATCTACCTACTGTAAGTTGTACGTCATTAAAATTATTTTTTTATTTATATTCAAATTATGGTCCATATAAACAGTCTAAATATCTTTAGCATAATCGAAATTTTGCAGTGATACCTAATGACATCAAAATTTTAATTAGAACACTTCTATTCATAACATTATAGACTTAATTAACAAATAAAATACTACATTCTCAAAACAATTTCGTGAGAACATCTATAAATGGAAGTGAAGATAATACGGCGAACAAAAATTAGTAAACAGTGCCAATACATTCCGTTCCAAGCTTTATCCGTTAAAACTTGGAACGGAATGTATTGGCACTGTAAATAAAAATATCATAAATACAATAAAGTTTATCGTATTTATTTTTATTTGCAATGAATCGAAACAGACCTGAAATAAAACGCTGTTGTTCAACATTATGCCCGAGTGAGTCTGCTAACTTTTTTTACAGCACCCTAATTGCATAACACTGATAGTGTGTTACGCAATTGGGGTGCTGAATCATTCTTCGGAATATGAATCATTTTGAAGCAAGTTGCTAATCTATTGCTTCATATGTTCGAAAAAATTGTCTGCTCAACAACGTAAATCACGCAATGAATGTTGTTGAACTGTCAAAATAAAACCGATTCCGTATGATAGTGTGTTACGCAATTAGGGTGCTGGACTGTGTTAACCGCCATTTCACTGGAAATTATTTCACGTTTGTTCTCTGGTTTACTTGATTTTAAGTAAAAAAAAAAAAAAATACAAAAAAAAAACAAGTGTGAGTCCTCAGTCCTGGCAAGGTTTAAGTTGTATGTTTTAGGCAATGATGACCAATGTCATTGGTTTTAGTTAGGACATTCACGATTGACGTAAAACCAATTAGTAAGTCATTGCAATCTAACTCTTATCTCGGTAAGGTAAGAAATAATAATTGTCGACAGTTTTAACACACGGCGTTCTTTCTAATTTTATACTTTATCATAATGAGAGAATAGTTGCCCTGCAATGACTTACTAATGGTTTTATGTCATTCAGATTGTTGTCTTATCTTATAAACTGTCTGTAACCGTATGGCCGTATTAATTTACTCGACAAACAACACTGCTTTTATTAAATGAAACAAAGTTGCTAACAATCTTATTTCCAAATCAATTATCTAGTTGGATCCCGTTTACTTACAAAGTCTGTAAAATACATAACTGTTACAATAATTGTATTGTGTAATTATAATTTTTAACGTACCAAAATAATTACATAAATTCATAAGTGTGTGAAAATAAGTGGTATCAGTAATTTAGGCAGCCCTGCACATTATGAAGATAGCCGAATCGAACGATCGCCACGCCCCGCGCACCTCACGCAATTGAACTAATAGCCTAATTATTTTTATTGCCCGTTTGTTTGGCCCAGCACATCTCTCATCCAATTTTTCAATTTAACTCTTCAACGTTAAAAACCGTTCGACGCGACGTTCGAAATTTATAAATGATAAAATAGTTCCCAATTCAAGCTATGAGTATTGACCGATAAACATTCTTTTCGTTGGTTAGGAGCCGCCATTCTTTTTTCAAAATCTTCACCATCGGAATTTTTACCGAGGAGATATTTTTGATTTAATTGGAATCGTAAGGAAACATTATCTTCGTTCGTAAACGGAATGTTGCCTGGAATTATAATGAATGTAATTTTAAAATATCGAATATTTTTCTTAAGCCAAAGCTCAAGCACAATATAAATATGGATAGTAGGGAAACTACGTACAAAAGTCGAAACGGCACACAACAGACGCGGCATCGACGAGGCCCCAAAGCTATAGCTTTCGCGGGCCGGGTGCCGTCGCCATGTCGAGACGAGTGGTCTCTTTATACGTTTATGGGCTCATTTACGGAGACGCGGCGAACAGTCTATAATCATTGTCATCATACATTTTCTCATCGCTTGTTTTAGCGGCCTTTATTTCTATTACACCAAATCGTGCTCATGTTATTATATTTATTTAGCATTTTTTGTAAACGTAAATATAATATGTTTTTTTTACAAGTTTTTGTTTGTGTAAAATCGCTACGTAATATAATTATGGCGGCAAAGGAGTGGCGCAGTTTGCTTTTATGGCAAAAATCGTGAGCGAAATAGCCGAGATTGTTAGGTAATCGAATTTAGTGTGGCCGTCGGGTCCTATTGTTCCGCCGCGAGGAGGCCAAGGTCTGTGTTGTTTACATCGCACGTTTCGATGATGATGCATCATTATGACCGCTAAAACTCGCACCTAATGGTAGGTTACGTTTGAAAAAACTAGACGTGTCAATAATACCGAGTAGGTGTGGTGTGACTTGCGATTAGGTTACAGAGCGAACATCGAATTGTTTATGCTCGTTAAAGTGTGGGATGCGAAAAATATTTGTTTAGAAAAGTGAATAGCATTTGCAAGTGGCTGTAACTTTTATTAGTCTGAAATTCGCATAAAGGCTCCCGCAGACAGACGTGACGCGACTCTAGTAGCACAATATTTCTATGAAGATTTCATAGAAATTATTCTACTAGTGTCGCGTGTCTGCGGGAGCCTTAATGTAACTTGACAGGCCTTGACTGCCTCCTTGGTCTGGTGGTCGCATGCGCTACTGCTGAGTGAGCATGTTCGATTCCCAGGTCGGGCAGTGTTATTGGATTTTTCATCTGGTATTTTTCTGTAGTAGGCCGGAGTGTGGATTATGGGAATAAGCTCCCCCCCCCCATATATTGTATACATGTAGGTGCTATAGGTACCCCTCTGCCTAACCCTTCGTGGATTACAGGCGTAATGTTACCTAGGTTCAGATTAAACATTGATACAGTCTATTGTATAAATTCATTACAAAAACACTACGGACACAAGTATTAGGTAATCTAGATGTTGTGTTAGGTATTGCCATTGACCTTGTTAAGCGAATTTATAATAATAACAATGGTTCGAAGCAGCCGTAAAACTCATTCTGTACACAGCTGTAAAATGCGATTACAATCTCTTATTTACAACAATTTACATTATAGCACAAGTGTTATTGTTGTGGAACTTGTTAATAAATGTTACTATAAACTTAAATTACCATTTTGTTAATCTAATTAATATTTATTAAAGTGTTTTGGTAAATGATGTAACGTATTATGTACAATAACTCCCACGTTCTATGTGGAAAATTGATATATTATGTACGTGTTTGTTGTTATGTAGATACGCAAAGTGATGTATTACGTTCGTAGTGCGGGGGCGAAGGCCTGTTGATATAGACATAAAGCTTTGTAATGTCCATGTTCCACAACGAGATACAACCACGATTTGGTCGGACAGTTTGTCAGTCCGTCTGGCGTCTCGTCGCAGAAGTCAGCCCACGCTCGGTCTTATTGGTTACTGGTGCGTAAACAAGCACTTTGCAACTCGGTGAATCTATACTAATCTCTTTCCAAACGTTTATTTTACATATGACACAGCATAAAAAAAATCGGCTGTTTTCTACATTTATCAATCTGCCTAGCCTTTTCCCAAGTATGTTGGGGTCGGCTTCCAGTCTAACCGGATGTAGCTGAATACCAGTATTTTACATGAAGCGACTGCCTATCTGACCTCCACAACCCAGTTTACTGGGTAATACGATACCCCTTGGTAAGACTGGTTGTCAGACTTTCGGGCTTCTGACGACCCGTAACGTCTGTCAAAGATCCTCGAATGACAGCCGGGACCAACGGCTTAACGTGCTTTCCGAGGCACGGAGGAGTCTCGGTATGAAAAGATGGTCACCCATCCACAGACCAACCCCGGCAAGCGTAGCTTAACCTGATGGATCGACCCGTGCGGCTGTTATTACTTAGCCACGAGCTCCTCATTTTGTCGAACATAAATGTTTTCTACATTTATGTTCGACAAAATGTAGGAAACATGTTTTTTTTTCGCGATTGCAGCTTTTGTCCCATAGTTTGTTTGTTATCATGAGTACAATCATGTATTTATCAGTTACTAAATACCAGTCACCCTATTAAAGCCTACCGGAAACCTTGAAGAGTCGTTAGGCACGTGCCAGAGATGCGTTCAAATATTTTTTTGAGTTGAATACTGGTAATCTTGACTAAAAGCTGGTATTAAGCCACCGCCGATAAATCAATAATGTCTGTATTTGCTTGCACATTGCATGTTAAACGTTCCATGGGTACCAATAATTACGTAAGCGACGGCCATCGCATCGTAAGAAATTTCGAGGCACGTTCGCTTCACGCATGTTTGAATGGCGCCCAATGGCACCTTGGAGGCTTGGAGTGTCTTTGTTTTTAAGCGTCAGTTTCCTTTGTCATACAGTTAGTTAATTGTTCGGTCTCAAGGTCTGTGGGAGTCCGTTTAGGGTGAAAATATCTGAGCCGTGACCAAAATAAATGCGTTTAAATGGATCGCTGGTACCACGCATGGTTTCATTTAAATTAATGTTGGTAAATATTTTGTACGGTGTGAGACACGGATATCTATGGTGTGAGAGAGAACACAGACGTATTTAAGAATGCTAAGCCATTGTTTGTATCATATCAACATTCGGAGTCAGTAGGTACAACTTCTAGAGGTCATCTAATGTAGGTAAATAGTAGCGCTCGGCCATAATAAACTATTTGATTGTATCAGACGAAGCACAATGCTCAATTTATGTCACAATTTAAAGCCCAATATACGTTGATATGTATGTATGTACTATTTATTTAATGTAGGTAGTTTTTAGGGTTCCGTACCTCAAAAGGAAAAACGGAACCCTTATAGGATCACTCGCGTCTGTCTGTCTGTCCGTCTGTCACAGCCAATTTGCTCCGAATCTAATGAACCGATTAAGTTGGAATTTGGTATACGTATGAATTTCTGTGACCCAAACACGGACGTGTAACACAAATAAATTAATTTTTAATATGGGGGTCAATTTTGGGAGGGCAAATAAGAAAAATTAAAAGTTTTGCAAACTGTACCGTGCGACATATAAATGAAAGGGCTTACTGTGAAGGTCTCGAAAATATATTTTTTAAAATAAATTGTTTTTAAGTTATTTAACCTTTTCACCGCCAAGCACTTCTATAGAAGTTCGGGATTTTTGTGCCACCAGCGCCACAACTTCTATAGAAGTTGTTAGTTTTAATTATCTTATTAAAATAAATTTACTGTGATTAAAAGCTTTGTTTCATTTTATTATTTAAGATAGCACTGTCTACTACCCTGTTTTTTATTTTTCTACACAAAATAAGCCCTAGTTTGTCCTAAAATCGGCAAAAACAGAAACTCCGAATTTTGTTACTTTCCTCAGAACGCCAATCACTTCATATCAAGTTGGCCAGTGATGTGCCGTGAAAGGTTGATTTCACCATTGAAATATTTATAAATACAGAAAGTTACGAATATCGAAAACATTTTGAGGTCAATAAAATATGAACTTAGTTATCTACTTCATTACAAAGGATAGTAGATGAATTTCGACCTTCAGGTAGATGCCGATACGTAATTATAAAGTTGTTACTAATTCTTGTCGATAGTTATTTTCCCATCTCTACAAAACAATTGGTCGTCTATGCCCCTGTGCGCCACCGAGTGCCACGAACTACTATAGAAGTTGGTCAGTGACGTCATAGGCGTGCGGCTGTCAAGGTCACTTTGGCATAGTGCAGCACAAAATCGGATTCGCGCGCACGCATCTTTCTTTCTTTCACTTGCAAATAGAAAAATGAGTGAAGAACTTGATTCGGACGAACTTCTGAAAATTTTGCAAGGTGTGGAATCGGACTCGGAGTATTTTGTGGAGAATATTGAACCAGAAGATAATTCTGAGGTATGTCTAACTGGATGATAATAATAATGTTTATTCATCAAAGAGTAGGAATTCAATAAGTATGTAAAATGTTCGGTGAACCCAGTATCTCCAGATGCACTGTAATTACAGTAGATTTAGGTACTGTTTTTGTACTCTATACACTATTATGGTAAATACAGTGCACTGTAATTTTAACTTTTTTAGAAATTCTTTTCAAAGAAAAAAAAGGAAACCTAATTGCAATTCGTATAAAAATCATCTAAATGGATGAAACGTAACGTTATATTGTAGATATTATGATTTATGTACCTATTCTGTGTTTATATCTACTTGGTCATATTATTATGCGGAAAGGGGAATTACCTAGCACACTGTGTCGCTATTTCTTAGTTAAATTTTAGTTTCGTGTATGGGTTTCAATTTGAGGCGTTTACTTTTAGTTAGGTTATTATGCTTATGACTTCATCATGTTTGTTTAGTTTTGTTGCGCTCACAGGTTCACTGTGCTCGTAGGGATAAACCGAAAACTATTTCGGAAAGTGATTCAAAACAGTGAACAATTCAAAATTCTGCCACTTAGATACCTACGGTAAAAAACGTTGACTGAAGTTATTAAAAAACACAGGAATAAACAAAAATAGAAGAAAGAAAGACCATAGACCCCATCCCTGATCAGACTCGAATTCAACGTGCCCTCAGTGCCAATAACTTGATATGAAGTTAAAGAATGAGATCATGAAACAAATAGAGATGTACCCCATTCCTTATAGTTCTAATTGAGTTATGTATTAGTTTCTTTGATACTCATAAATTATACTGTTTTTTCTTATTAAGGATACTGTGAAATAAAACAAATCTGGAAATATTTAATCAGTTTTTATTTATATTCGTAAAATCAACTTTAAATCTTAACTTTACGCGTACAAATCTTATTCATCGATATGACGATATCCCCATCACTACTGTTTACTGTATATTTAGTTATACATTTATAGCTTGGCGCTCGGCGAGGCATTGCGTTTTGTGTACGTTGGCGGCGAAAAGGTTAAGAAAATTGATTATTCCCCGCCTTCTCCGAGACTACTGAGCCTAATAAAATTTTGAAAAAATACAGAAAAAATCGTTCTAAACCTATATATTACAGGAAAACCTATAAGAAGTCTGTGGTCTTAACATGATAAATCTCTCAATATTATTGTGCGTACAAACTAACATTTGCAGTTGGAATGTATGGGAGAACATGTTTTTCAACTACAATGTTAAGTTTGTTGTTGGGATAAATTCATCCCAACTGCGGAACCCTTCATTGAGCGTAGTCCGACACGCACTTGGCCAGTTTTTTTATTTAAATAAGGAGCTTTTTGTAGAGCCAAATAAACGAGTAGGCGAGAACTTTGCATTTGCAAGGAATTCAAAATAAGAACTTCGGATTTCAAAATAGTGAAGAGAAGTGACTGGCTGCTGACGGTGATTCAAAAAATTAATATTCCAATCCTTTTTTATTCAGCCAGTTCTTTGTTACACTTTTTATGGCCCAGTATTGGCAGCCTCGCCAGCCTTAAATCATTGTGTTACTTCATGCACGTACAAAAAACTTCATGGTGAGGCACATCAATTTGCAGCAGACAATGCTAGCTCGTACTTACGTGATTCTAATCTAATAATAAGGTGGGTAAGTACACTAGGTACAAGAAAATGTTTCATTGCATTTGGTTCGTGTCAGTAAAGCCGGTCGGTACTCGCTGTACGTGGGCCGCATGAATGAGAAAGTCTTGAACCGGTTCGCTGCCAGCTTCCACAGGCTGAGGTGTCTACTTTCAAATCACAATAGACATTCGACTTATCTCAGCACTAAACCGAACAAACGGCTTCTGTACCATAAAACTGAGTTCGTACCTTAAAATACCACAGGTATAAATTGACTCCAATTAAATTTTAAATGGAGTGAGGTTATGAAAATTGTTTTATTTAATTTTATCGTCTTAATCGTGACATTACAATGAACATACACTGGTCATCAGAAAAATCGGCCCATCTGCAGTTTTACCGCAAATCATGTTTTTTCTTAAGCGAAACAAAACGAAATGGTTTAGTACTGATATGTTTATTTCCACCAATTTTAGCACATTTTTTTTAGTCTTCATTGTGTCCCACTACTGGGCAAAGGCTTCTCCTTTTTCCTTCCAAACCGGGAGGTTTTGAAGGAAAATGGGCGGAGATCGCACAAGAGAGGGATGTCTGGTGCGATTTTCGGCCATGTTGGCCCTGCAAACCTTATCAGATCGTCACACCACCTTCGTCGTGGTCTGCCTCGATAGCGATGTCCTACCCTCTCAGGTGTCCCAGTGAGTGATGATCTAAAAACATAAAAATGATTTAAAAAAATAAATTATGATAATGTTTTGGATTAATTTTAAACGCGCTCTAATTTTCCGTCGTGTTACGTATGAATGACCACAATTGTTGCAGTTTAATATTGAGTATCTCCCTCTCTTGCTCGAAGGACGGCCTGCATTCGCCGTTTTAGTGACGTAATCAAGGTTTCGATGGTTTTTTTGGGGGATTCGATTCCATTCATCCCTGATGGCGGTTTCCAGATCTCCTATGAATGTAGGGGCTCGATTACTGGCTCTAAACCTTTCGTCTTAGGGTGTCCCACATGTGCTGTATAAGGTTAAGATCAGGGCTTATTGCTGGCCACGACAAAACCCGAATGCCGACCTCTTCAAGGTAATTTGTAACAATGCACTGGCTGTGCATTATCATACATTAAGTTCAAAATGTTCTTCAATATAGCCAGCTATAAGCCAGTATGACACCACATGGTCTTCCAAGATCTCTGTGATATACAGTACCGCAGTTAAAACACCAATTCTTTTAAATCCAGCTCCGTGCGTCCAGTTAAAGATATCCCAGCCATCCCAGCCCAAAACATTACCGAGCCCTCACCATAACCGAGTTTCTCTTATGTAGCTCTGGGTATAACGATCACCTGCCCGTGGCATGACGTTACGGCGTCCATCAGAACTGTATAAATTTATCCGACTCTCATCACTAAAATGAACTGAGACTCCCATTGGCCTATAGTCTAGATGACGTTATTCTGCGCAAACTGGAGTAGGTATTGCTTGTCGAAGAGCTGTGGTCAATTGTGGGCCACAATTTGTGGCCCCGTTGCTGGCTTGTGTGATCTTAAATTCTGCTCCCGTAGTCTCCTCATTAATATAGTATTTATATACAGTATATATTTATATATAGTTATTTATATACAGTACTGTCATTAATATAGTATAGATAGCCACACCCCGATCTTCACGTTAGCGTCGCTGGAGATGAACGCCAAAAGGTGTCAACTTCGTAAAGCTGATACCACTGTAAAGCGGCCTTTGAGTGATCTTCCAGATCTTCTTCGATACTACTGCCCAGTATCCAGAAACCTTTTGTAAGCTCGCGCGAACTGCAGAACGACTGAGATTTAACATCCAGGCCAGGACACGTTGACTTAAACTTTGATGCAGCAAAGCCACAACTTGGGCCGCCTCAGCTTCAGTAGTGTCCATTATTTTACTTTATTAGACAGAATTAATCAAAACTACATCCTCAACAAATAAACTTAACGATATTAACAAGAAATCCCTAGAAAAGAGTTTCTGACTGGAAGAACGGGTCGATTTGTTCCGATGTATAACCGCCAAATCAGCACTCGACAGTATTTCTGTATAAAAAGTTGTGAAGTACCTTCAAGTGCAATAAGATTTGTGACAAACAAGACGTCAACATCATATCGACCCTCAATTTAAAAAATAATACAAACATGTGAAACAGCTTAAAGCTGTGAAACTGGAGTATTCCCATTTGAGCACCTAAGCATTTTGCACCAAGGGTGTTCATTCCCATTTGAGAATACTTTTCATGCAAAATGCATAGGTGCTCAAATGGGAATACTCCGTGAAACTGTTGATTAACTATTTATTAAATAAAAAGTGGGTGGGTCGATTTTTTTGATGACTAGTGTATCATTATTAATCAAGCGGTTAGCTCTCCTCTCCTCAAGTTTTTCGCAACTAATGTAATAACAAAACACCGAATATCTTTGTATACCTACCTGCTAGCCTTGCGATGGTAATATTTATTAAACACAAATGTTAATTTAAGACGTCTTATATACACAATATCGTCATAAAAGAACAGTCTCGGACAACACTGCCAGTGCTAAAAGCGCTTGGGTAATAGTCTGGGCAGACTAAAACTAAAATTGTCTATTTAATTATCGTCAATACCATTGCCTTTTAAGACTGGATCCTAACCTAATCCTAAGTAAACACTGTGACTGTGACTTGTGAGGTGCGCGAGCGCAAGCGTGTCGAGTATTTTGGTCGAATGCACACACACGGAGCCGCATCCGCCCGCACTGTCTGATACAAAATCAACTCGACAAAACTTAGTTATTTTTATTCAACATCCAAGGTCACCCCGCCATATTGCATTCGCTGATTCGCTGTATTACAAATATCGCAGGTTTATGACAAAATCACGTGTTTGATCAAAAATCTAGGCTTTGATCAAGAACCGGAAGAAGGCAAAATTATTACTTTGTTATCATGAACCTGAGAAATTCCAGGTTTTTGATCAAAAACCTAGACTGGATTTGTTTTATGATAAAATCAATGGTGGTTGCTATTTCTTTAAATAAATAAAACAATTAGGGACTATAGCCAATGGTTTATTTGTTATAATTTTACATACATTTAGCACATATTTAATATTGGTTCTCCTTTTATTCTATGTTTTTACATATTTAACACATAATCTATAATGGTTTTCCACTAATTGTGGCTACATCAAGATTTTTTTATAATTATGTTCTATTTATTAACACGTTCACTGTCCGTGACCCACATGTGGGTCATTTTGGGTTGAAACTTTGAAACGAGACGTCCGTGCCATACATGTGGGTCACTGCACTTTTCATACATAATGGGTTCTTACTTCGTGGACATAAACATACTAGTATACAATTGCTCATACATGAACGTATGAGCAATTATGTAGGTAAAATAAAAAGCAATGAGCCATCGATTTTTTTAAATTTCCGATTCCGTCAGATGTCATTTTTATTGAGCATTAAACACAAGAACACGGTACACAATTATTAATTAATGATTTGAGTTTTATACATATATAAGTATTTATATATAGTGTTGTTTAATTATTATATAACGTACGCAGTAAAGCTGGACACTCGGATCATAAACAATGCAAGTTTTTTTTTTTTTGTCTTCGACGCCAAATCTAATCGGATTCACGATGGCAAACACGTGTTGTGGAGTGGTGAGCGAAATACGTGAAATACATGTTTTGCAATAATTATGTAGATTTTAGGTCGTTGTAGCACTTGTAGCTCCATCTGCCAAGACATTAAAGTTCCAATTTTGATTTTGTCGAGGCATTCCATGAATTTAGGATAGGAAGTCTTCGTTCAAGAGACGTCACACTCACAAGGACTTGGACGACCTTATGGCTATTGATGCCGGAGTTCCTCAGGGGTCTGTTTTCTCTCTGCAACTCTTATCCTGCTGCACATCAATGATCTGCTTCAGCCTGGTATTGTTGGGTACGCAGATGACAGTACAGTTTTAGAGAGATACTTGTCCAGCGCAAAAACCAGCGGGGCCGAAGTTCGTTCCTTGAAAGGCCATGGTAGAGCGGACAGATTTGACCTTAAAGCCTCCCAGTGGGGTGACGATAATCTTACTGAAAAAAAAATCTGCTTTTCAGTACATTTTGACGAATTATGCTAACATAAATTTACTGAACATCTGATTTTTTCGCGATTTCAGGTTTGGTCCCATAGTAAAAGTTGTTCTTAATGATGAGTACAATGACCCCTTAAGAGGTTGTTGGTGTTTTACCAATAAACCTGTATACAAAGCGAAAGGTCACACATTTACTCCCTGACCAAACAGTTAGTGTTTTATTACTTTTGGAATGAGCTCATCAAGGCCTTCAATTTGATGCCCATATTGTAAAACATAATTGATATTTTTTCACATTTGAAAATGGAGCCATACTGCCGCTATATTGAGTATTTTCATAAAAAAAAAAAATATAGCCAGTGTCACCCAATAATGATCTAACGATACCCCATTCATTCAAATCTGGAATAAAGAAACTCGCATACCTACATACAAATACATACTTACCTACTTAAACATGAACCCTGAAAACATTACACTCCTTTTTTGGGGCTGTCGTGTAATAAGCTGTAGCTAAGGGTCACCGTTACCGTTATCAGCGGAAATAAATAAATACCTTCAGTACCTATTTCCCGTTGCTGTTTACAATTTCGGAACGCGTTATCATTTTATGTCCTAATTTAATTTACAAGCACCACAAGCATTACAATTCGTGTTACGTAACTGGGCCAGCGTCTTTTGTCGGCATTTTTTTGTTCATGAAATAAACTAACCTATACGTCCAAGGTCACCCATATTAAGTCGAGCGCACTTCCGTTCAGACAGTCGACGGCTGACTTCGTCTTTCGAATTAAAATGTCTACAGTATACAATAAAGGCATATTTAAAATGCATCGCGCACGGTCTTCGCCGGTACTTACGAAAATAAAAATAAAATCTTTGAAGGCTTTAGTCATTACTCCTCGTGACTGTTAAGCGATACTGATTACATTAGTATTCAATCAGTCAGTCAGAATAATCAATTAATCATTCAAAATTTTATTTAATGTGCTCCGATAGTTCTCTAAAATGTCTGCCAAAAGAATTACAAAACAACAGCGTCAACATAATCGCCGGTATTTTTTTATCTCTACCCGAATGTAAACAAAGTTGGTATTGACACGCCCCGCCCGAGATACGAAAGCCGGTATCTAATTCTGCTGACCTTGGCAGTGAAAAAACAAGTTTTTTTTTGCGCTACCTTGAGACTGCTTTTTGCTTCTCGTGTATCGCAAAAAAACGATGATGCATTGTACCAGTTTACAGTTTATCAACTCAGACGCAGAATGTTTTTTACGTTTTTATTTAATTGGTTTACACGCATTATGGACCTGATCTAAAGATTTTTATGCAGATTTTTACAATATTGTAATATCTTGGTGGTATTATAAAAATGTTAAGTGGTTTAAGCGCCAAACGAGTTTGCGTATTTTTTGTTTTTCTTTGTTATGCGCGATTTCCTCTATAAAGATGTCGTCTTGTAAGGTTATACATATATTTGTTTTGAGGGCTTCCTATTTACGAATGCAGAATGCCCTTCTCGACTGAAATAAAAATAAAGTGAGGATAAAACGTCATTTGATTAAAAATGGTGCTTTCATTTCGTCGGGCTTAAATCCGCAAGTCTGCGTGTTCGCTGTAAATCCGTGTAACGCGATTAGGCATTAAACCATTTCAATACTGACGGCACGAAATGCGCTCTTCGTATAGGGCAGTACCTACCTACACAGAAAATTGGATTTCGATTCATCACCGCAGTGAAAGGGTTAAAAGTTGGAAGACTGGGATGGGAGAGGAAAATATATTAGTTGCTCATACAGCAAATCGGAATGGAGTAAACGTGATGTCTGGCGTTGTAATATCGGAGATTACATATTGTTAAGAGCGGTAATGGCTTTACCTCGGGCTACGTTGGTTTAAGGTTTTACAGAAAGATTCACAGATGCAACTCTTTGGTGTATTTTTTTTTAATTTTCTCTTTTTTTCGCAGAGCCGGTGCTGGCGCTAACGGCATATTCTCCCGAAGACTGGACTTTGCTACTTTCAACCTTCTACCGAAGCACAAAGTCAACTCATATCAAATCAAGGTATGTATTCCTATATACTTAGAGAACCTGAATTACACAATAGAAAAGAGAAAATAACAATTTAACGACCGGATCGATTCCTCAAGGAGCTCTAACGTCTAGCGTAAACACTTAAACAGACCTTTCAAATAGAATTTTTATGTATTTTCCAACGTATAAAACCGAACATGAAACTACTGTTAACAGCGTAAAGCGATTAAGAGGTAACTAGTGCGAAAATAGAGCGATAATTTTCGCACATAATCATGTATTTTTATTGAAAAAAGTCTCGTTAGCGACCAAGTACGATTGACGGCAAAAGTTGCACCGAAAATATGTGAGACATTCTATAATTGTCGGATTTGTCGACAAACTCTAGCTTATATGTAATTAATCTTTTTCGCAACGAGATCTACTCGTACGAAAGTATCTGTCTACCTTCCAACTCGCCACAGGTCGTAGAGGTGCCCAATAAAATATTTTTATTGCACAAAAGCTTCGTGGAGGTGAAAGTTTGCTTTTGTTGTCGCCGGCATAAAAACACAGGGTGACACTTTTCGCGATAAAACGCTGTCACGGGTGGCGCCGAGGGTGGTCGGTACATTTTCTACCGAATAAACGTAACTTTTCTGTAATTTAATCGTACTGCGCTGGGTGGTTTATGCCGATATGCGACGCTACTCTAACCGCCAGACGAAAGTAAAACGTCGCTTTTTTAGTGTTTTAAATAAACGTTATTTCGGTTTAATGTGGCTTTATAACAGGAGCACCTGTGAGAAGAGAAGGTGTTCTATATGTGAATTTTATTAGAATATATCCTTATTATTTTTTTAAATTTTATATTAGACTATTTTTAATACGTCTTTGGAATTTTTTTTTAATCCAGCCAGCCAGTAACAAGTGACATACCCATACAAAAAAGTATTTATTTTTTAACATTTATTTTATGGCAACGATCCAAACAAAATAAAAATAATACAAGCGCCAGTAGCTACCATATTACCAGTTCGCATAACTTGGCAACCTACTCAAGTGACTGTTTACAATTAATGAATTTATTATTAAGTACTGCTTGTGTGCTAGTATTGCATAAACCCATATAACAACAGCGTAATGTTGTAAAATTGTGTTACTAACTTTATTGAAATATTCATAAGAACATTACTGAATCGGAACGGAATCGATTAGCAGTTTAACGTTTACGTACGCGAAAAATGGATAATTAGATTTGATAATAAACCAGTAGGAATGCTATTATTTTTCCAAAAAATCCTTCGAGTTTGGACGTTAGTTACGTTTATTGGTCCTTATCGCTAAGATCCGACGAATTATTTGTGCGGAATCGATCGATTCAATGGAATTGGCACTTAATTTGCAAACATTATCATTTGTGGCGATTCTGTTGTGCACAAACTAAACTTAATTTAGGCTATTGCTAACCTTTTCTCTCTAATAAAACAAGAAAGGGACTTATTAGAATTAATATTTCCACACAAATTTTGACTATACTTAAAAACATGTCGACTAATAAAAACACGGTGAAACAGAAGGCGTAAACTAGTTTAACATCTCTAACTTAGTTCACAGCTATAGCCGTCATTTTCTCGCGCTGCCTGTTAGTAAAAGATAGCGATTCTCTAATTTTAGTATCTACGAATATAATTTAGTATAGAAAGCATTCAATTACACGCATTCAAAACCTATTTGCATCAAAAATCGTACTAATTAAAAATTTAAAAGGCACGTTATCTGCTTAACAAGCCAAACAAATGAACGCATCTAATTTCTTCGCGCTATCAATTTTATTGTCTTATTGTATGAACGCTGTATACATTTCTAATTAACACTAACTGATGGCAATTTCTCACAATATATTGGATGATTTTTTTTACCGTCTTGAAAAAAACTGGGTACAATAGGAGAATGGAGTAGGAGTATACTACTTATTTTTTTTTTTTTTTTTTTTTTTTTTTTTTTTTTTTTTTTTTTTTCAATAGCTTAACACCCAAATTGCTCTATCAATAAACACTACATTTGATGTAAACTAGAACAATAAAACCAGAAATTTTTGCAAAAACTATAGACCGTTATAAAATATCGTAGTGCGTATGATTACTGCGAGGAGCTCGTGGCTAAGTAATAACAGCCGCACGGGTCGATCCATCAGGTTAAGCTACGCTTGCCGGGGTTGGTCTGTGGATGGGTTACCATCTTTTCATACCGAGATTCCTCCGTGCCTCGGAAAGCACGTTAAGCCGTTGGTCCCGGCTGTCATTCGTGGATCTTTGACAACCGTTACGGGTTGTCAGAAGCCCGAAAGTCTGACAACCAGTCTTACCAAGGGGTATCGTATTACCCAGTAACTGGGTTGTGGAGGTCAGATAGGCAGTCACTCCATGTGAAATACTGGTATTCAGCTGCATCCGGTTAGACTGGAAGCCGACCCCAATATTGTTGGGAAAAGGCTAGGCAGGCAGGCAGTGCGTATGATTACTAAGAATGCCATAGGCTTCCACTCCGTTCACCTATTATGCCCTATATTTTTCAAGACAGTAAAAAATCACCCAGTATATCGGTAAACGCTAACTATAGTAGTATCTTCTTTTTCATACAATTCTGATTGAAATAACACCCCCCTTTTTTCGTCGGGGGTTAAAAAAGATATAAAGTTAACGAAGTATGTACCAATTTATTGAATGTTGTGTTGCACTTTGTAGCAGTCAGGTTGGAGAAATTGATGGTCATGTAATATGTAGACTTTACTACCTGTTCTGTCAGTGCTTACACATATAAATCTAAGTGGCTGACTGCTAGTGACTGCACGTATGTGTAATGAATGTGTGGCTGCTGTATTAATTAATAATACAGCTGAAGCCATTATTTTAGAAGTTTTTGTTATAATACCCGGTTCAGTAATTGAGAAAATTATAGACACTTAAAATTACCATGATTTGAAAAGACAGTCCAAAGGACCAAGAGTGCAAATGTGTGGCACTTCGCCACTGCAAGCAAACGTTCAATCGTTGCTGAAGTGACAGAAGTGATATTCTTCTCTATCTCTTAAGAATACTCGTAGAATCCGTCTCAACAAATCTGGACTTGTCCCAATAAATCGGGGTGTAAGGCCTTGCCTTTTTAACTGACTTCAAAAAAAGGAGATTATCAATTCGACACGTATGTATGTAATATTATTGGAACTGCAGTATTATTCACATAATGATAATCTATTAGGCCTTCCAAAAAAATATACAAAATTTTATATATGTATGTATGTTTGTCCACTCATTTCACTGAAACTATTAATCGGATCGTGACCATTTTTTTTGTTGGCTTAGATTTACTTCAACTTGGGGAACAATACAAGTTTCATCAAAATCGGTTCAGTAGTTTCCATGATAATGGACTAATACTTGTAAGTGTGACGGCCTGGCTTATTGATACGACCTACGGGTGTGGTGTCAAAGGAAAACATCTCAAAACCTTGGTCAAATTCCAGTGCAATATTTTTAACAAAATTATTGATTACTTACCTATATTTATAAAAAATACGAAATAAAAAAATCATTAAAAAAAATTAAATCTACTTACCTACTTCAAAGAGAAATTAACTCAAAATTATGAAATAACTTTAATTTCGGAAGTCGGTGGCATAAAACTAAAATACAGATCCCAAGACACCGACTTCCGAAATTAGTCATTTCATAATTTTGAATTAAGGCGATACCAATTCACTATTACAGAATGTATGGAGTTAATTTTTGGATATATTATATATTTATTGACTATTTGATCAATACTCTGACTGAAGGAATTAATTCCGAAAATACCTCTACTTTTTATATTTTTTTCTGTAATTCTAAAATCCCAAGTAATTTCATTGCAAAATTGCATTCAAAATGTGCGTATTATGTAATTGAAAACTCCGGCTGAAACAACAAAACAATTTTTATTTGGTTTGGCGCTTTTATTTTGGTTCCAGCGCATTGTTGCGCTCTCTTTTTTTCGCATGTGGATGTAATCGACTCTGTCACTTTCTTATTACCGCTCAGTTAGCTTTTTACGTATCGCCTTAAATGTCTTTTTGAAGTCGATTTAATTTTTTTAAATTAATATTTTTTAGGTTTTTTTTTTGGAGTACTCAATGTTGGCCCAGTGGCTGTGCAGTGGTGTGGCCCAGTGGTAACAGCTCCGACATACCCGAGTTGCAGGTCGTGGGTTCGAACCTTCGAACCCGGCAGGCGCTTTACATGTAAATTAATTTCATCACCACTGCTCAAAACGGTATAGGAAAACATTGTGAGGAAACCGGCATGTCATAGAACCAAAAATTCGAAGACATGTGACATCTACCAACCCACACAGGGCCCGCGTGGTGGATCACGACCCACTCCCTCACAGAGAGGAGGCCTGTGTCCCAGCAGTGGGAACATTATAGGCTGATTATGCTATGCAATGCTCAATGCTCATGTAGTTTTAGAATTGGACCGTGTTATGCAGAAATCAGCCATATCGGGAAAAGTACAAACAGTTATAAGCATGTTTCTGTCGATGGTTGCATTACAGATGTATGGACAAGGCTGCATTTGACTGCTCATATCTCCGTGATAAATAGAGATATCGACATGGTTATTTTTACAAAAAATCTTGTATGCCGAAATTAGTATGGCAGTGTTTATAACTCATTTTTGGAAAAAATGCCATATGGCTGCTTTCTGCATAACTAGGTCCAATTATCCTTAACATTCAGTTATTCGTAAATCATACGGAAGGACTTTGTTCGGTATTATATAATGTAATTATTTTTTGCTTTGCTTCAACCGTACCCTTTGATCTCATTAACCTGAGTACATTCTTGTACATAAAATTATCTAAAGCTACTTTTAGCCTTTGTTAGCGACAGTATTTATTTGCTCTGTAATCTGTTTTTTTTTAAGTATAATGCATTTATTTTTTCCTCAAATGATAAGCGAGTGAGTCAAGAGTTGTGATGAGTATGTTAGTTATACCTACTTATTAGTAGGAAATTACCAAGCTTCGTGATAAGATTAACTGATAATTTAGCACTTTTACCAAGTGACTTTTCCAAAACTTGGGTCTTATCCTGAAAACTTCTCTGAAAAATAGCAAAGATTTTTTTTGCCCAAAAATTGTATCCAAAAGAAGATCTCTTTGGCAAATTTTTCAGAAATCCACAAATCATCAACTTCTGCTCACTAGTTCTCTTTATTGATTAATTTGCAATTGTCTGTCTTTATGTGTATGTGCTGTGCGGCTTTGGTATCTATCCCATAGTCCTGTACTAATTAAACCCTCCCAAACATGGCCAAAATACTTCCTCACCCAAAATTGGCATCTCTTCGACAGATTGCTCAAAAATCCGCAAATCATTAACTTCAGCTCACCATTCCTCACTGAATTGTTCTCGCCACGGATTATTTTGCAATTGTCAGTCGTTTTATGTGTATTTGTTATGCGGCTCTGGTATCTAATCTGTACAGGCCTTGAGCCAGTTGTGTGTCAACCGACGGTCATTCCCCTGTCCGTAGTGCTCGCTGCTATTTTTGCCCGACGTTTGTTTGTTATTTATTACAACACTCAACACATACGCTTGACTGTACGCAGTTACCGAGTTATATTAGTCTTGTGATTGCATATAGTTGGGTGCAGTTTGTCTAGATATGTTTAAACGGTCTGTCAACGTGTTTTCGTTTCTTCCGTTTTTGATAGGGTTCATGCTTCTAGGGTTGTTTGATTGGTATTTTGGAATAATATGAAGTTGTAAAGTATTACGTACTCTCCTGTATGTTATCAATGACAGTTCAGTCCATCCATCGATCACGTCATGCAATTTTGGGCACTAGTTAGTGCAGCAAGCAACTTCTATCGTACTATATCATTGGCTAATATCTTTTAGCTGTTTATGTCTGCAATTTGCGTTTTCCTTTATGACTTTATGAGTGAAATTCACATAATAATAATATCATGGTCTATGTCAATATCGGCAATTAGCTTTGAATGTTGGGATCACGACTTAAGTTTTAATAGTTTTCAGTCAATCTTGTCGGCTCTTGTTGCTAAGTAGTGACTTTCTCCAGCTAATTAGGCAGCTAAATCTAGACATAGTAGCTGAAAGCTTATTCATGAACATTATACGAGTCCATAATCGACCGATTAACAAGCAAGAACTGTAGAGAAAACTGTAAGTAAGCATCTTATTAAGCTATTTGCTTGTTTCTGATGAGAATATAGTTAAATTTAAACGAACATAAAATTGCTATTATAATTACCTACCATTAATTAAATTCAATTAGCTAGTTTGCCAATTAAGTATATACTGTGTACATAAGCTTTTTTTTGTTCTCTAAAAAAAAGTCGAGTTCTCAGGTCAACCGGTCTTGTAATCACGATTTTCGTTGGTACCAAACAGATATTCAAAGTAATTTAGATAGTATTTTAACATAGATAATCAGTGATGGTAATTTAAATGCTATTTCGTGCTATACTAACGCGCGAAGTGCTACTATTGTGGCTGCTAACGTCCGCTCGTGCACCGACTGAGGCACGCGAGATAATTTAAAACGTTTTCTTCACTTATCTATCACGTAAATAACGCGACCGGTATTGTCTTGTAGCCGACTCGTTTCGCGTGAGAACACCCCGTTTACTCGACAGGGGAAACTTCATCATTCTCCGCACCCACCTGTATTACCCCCAGTTTTACCTAAAGCAACATTCAACAACACTGCTTACATGATCTTTTACTTATCTCGGAACTGGTTCAGTTCGATCTCTAAAAAATAAATCACGTCCGTTCGAGTCCGGCAATAAAATTCAATAGGCACGCTATAAAATAAATATCGGTTTCTTCCTACTGGAATCTAATAACCAAGTGAATCGAAACGGAGATACTGGGACTGAGCTGTAAGCATGATTGATAACGGAGACAAGCGAGGCACGTTTTCGCGGAGCGGCATCATTAAATCCCAGTCCACTTCTTCTATTTATGGTGGCCCGCTGTCTGCCCGCATATTGATTGCGGCGACCGGTTGCACTGCTCGTAAGACCTAAAGCCTGGTTTATGAATTTATCGCAGCGGTAATTTTCACGTCCACCGTGCATATACGTACTTATATCGCATCTCGTGATCAAACATGGCCTAACGAGCTGAACGACTTCATAAAATGTTTTGCAGGTTTTCATTTGCTTGCGACTCCTCAAGTGTGATAATGGCCTTTATCGCTAAGATCGATCGCAAAGGGGAGCTATAAAATTCGGACGTAGTTATAAGGAGTGATGTGTGTTATTCGAAGAGCACATATTCCTACGGAAGATGAGGCGGGCGCGCGGTCGTCCATGTAACTAAAGCCGACGGAGCCGCGGCCGGAACCCGACACCACGCTCAAGGCTTCCCATGTGGATTAACACCGCGTTTTTCTTTAAATCGTCTTGCTCAGCGAGCGCAACAGTCGCTTAACCTTTTTGCTTGTCTGTTTTATATTTTTTGTCTAACTATTGTAAGACAAATACTCCTTTATTTAGCCTTTGAAAAATAATTTATACGCCTCACGATAAATGACTCAGCTCGACCGTGAGTGGGCCTAAGTTATGCTGTCATTCCGTCTCTTCATCATGCGCTGATATACTACAAAATGCATCTCGATTTTCTCAACGGACCGTAAATGGCAAGAAATGAGAAAGTAGCTGGTTAATAGATACAATAGGGCTGGATAGGTCTCGTGGTGCAACTTTCCTTCGTTGCAAAAAGTTGTAGAATGATAGCACGACTAGCAATAAGTTCTTACTAGTTCAGATATCGGTCGTTTCGTAAGAACTCGATAAAAGTAATTACT
Organism: Dicycla oo; assembly: GCA_948252095.1. Lineage (NCBI taxonomy): Eukaryota > Metazoa > Arthropoda > Insecta > Lepidoptera > Noctuidae > Dicycla > Dicycla oo. Next base: position 11,501,038 of record OX411713.1, on the reverse strand, counting down.
CCATTACACAGATGCTTGATAAATTATTGCTATTTAAGTATGACGAACGAATCTCTTTAAATCAGAAGGAATTTCCGAACATGCAGTGAGGGTATGGCGCAACAGATAGTGTATCTTGCATTTTCTTGGTGTTTAGCTTTCGACACAGCTGGAATAGGCTAGCAGACCTATAAAAGGCAGCAACCGTGCGAACTTTATCCAAATCGCGGCTTGCAAGACCGTTTCGTGTAGTTGTGATCAAGTTTTTATAAAGTTATCGCAAGTATCCACTTGCAGGACACTATTACCTTACATGGTAGGGCTTTGGAGCCGGTTTTTGTTGGCATCGTACTGTTGAATTAAATCTTGATAAACATGCGCCTTGTTTGCGTATATTTAGGAGTCGTTCGGCTTAATATTTCGCAGTAGCACTCTTAAATTAGCTTTGGTTTTCAAGTTACAACATCGTGTTATACCGAAACCTTCATGGATTGGTAGGTTAATTGATTTCTTTAGCGGTAGAAGATATAAGATGCGTGAGTAATCTGTTGCGTTGTAAATACTAATAGAATGCGTATCGCCGAGAGCTGAATATCCGTGGATAATGCACCGCACGTAGCCCACGCGGTTGCGCGGGCGCCGCGTCTCGCGTCGCGATGCTGTCGCCCGCTGCGCCCACGCCCGTGCAACCGGTGTGTCGCAGATTCGACGCGTGCGCAAGATATGACAGATTGAATGAACTACACGCTTTTTATCATTAAAACATCCTTTAATTAATTTCAGTACGTACTTTTTTTTTTCATGTTTGTTGAAATAAGGTTAATAGGCACCCTAATTGCGTAACACACTATCAATCTGAATCTGTTTCATTTTGACAGTTCAACAACATTCATTGCGTTATTTACGGTATTGAGAAAACAAATTTTTCGGACATATTAATTATGAAGCAATGGATTAGCAATTTGCTTCAAAATGATTCAGATTCCGATCGATAGTGTGTTACGCAATTAGGGCGCAGGCTGGTCGAGTTTACTTTTCTTTCAAACAAATCTGAATTTAAATGAATAACAAGTTCTACCACTAATCTATTAAAATAAATATTCGTATGTTTTGTTGTAGTACGTAGTTTCGCCAATTTATCTTACTCGTGAACTAAATATTATTATGAGCTCTTGTAAGTTTACCTAACCATCAATCGGTTTTTCACAATATTCTTGGTAAAAAGTTTAGTATTCGTGCACCCATTTCTAGAAACGTCTGAATTATTCATCAGGTTTTTTCATAATCAGACTTTAACAGTAAAGTTCGCAGTGAAATAAAAATTGCGTTTTTCCGATCCCAGAGGAAAACTTAAAGCGAAAAACCGAAGTAAAGAAAAAGAAAATTAATCAAAGGTACCGGGTATATAAAATTGTATGTACCTACCTACCTAACTCAAATCCGACCATAGTATTTTTTTTCCCAAGAATAATTTTTAAATTGCATTTTTTCTGCTATGATGCGTACAAAATTCAAACATTTCAGCGTATGAAACTCACAGAAACAAAGTTGTAACACTAGTTGTATGAAACTAGAATAGAACTGGAGCGGTCAATGAACTCGCGCTGCTATTATTATCGGGATATCTACGGCAACAATGTTGGAAAACACGAGCATGATTTCAGGCCAAAATGCTGGCTTATTAGCGAATTAATAATATCAAATATCGTAAGGTTTACAAGCGCATTGATAAGTTACATAATCTGCATGACCAGGCGCATAGAGATCGGTGACAAGTCGTTTAAGATCGTGAGTAGGTTGGCTCCGTCAACGATAGGACCCAGGAATATTTGTACCGGCTGCTGTTCTTGGCGATTTAATGTTGGTTTAACCGAGACTTGATGAGTAGCAGACTGGAGACACACTGCTTTTTTATTGGCTAAGGAGCTGCCACATTAGTGTTGTACTCATCATTGTGAACAACTTTTACTAAGGGACCAAACCTGAAATCGTGAAAAAAAAAAACCGGCCAAGTGCGTTTTTCGGACTACGAATAATGAATCTCAAGAACATAATTAACATTGTAGTTGAAAAACATGTTCTCCCATACATTCCAACTGCAAATGTAAGTTTGTACGCACAATAATAAGAGATTTACAATGTTATTTTAAGACCATAGACTTCTTATAGGTTTTCCTGTAATCTATAGGTATTGAACTATTTATTGTATTTTTTTTTTTCAAAATTTTAGGCTCTGTACTTTTGGAGATAAAGGCGGGGGAATGGTCAATTTTCGTCTATTTTCTTAAGTAACTTTAAAATGATTTATTTTAAAATATATAAAAAATATATTTGAGACCCTCACAGTAAAACCTTTCATTTGGTGTCACAACACGGTACAGTTTGATAAACTTTTTTTTTTAAATTTTCTTATTTGGCCCCCCAAAATTGACCCCCATATTCAAAATTTATTTATTTACGTTACACGTCCGTGTTTGGGTCACAGAAATACATACGTGTACCAAATTTCATCAGTCCATTAGATTCGGAGCAAATTGGTTGTGACAGACGGACGGACGGACAGACAGACAGACACACGAGTAATCCTATAAGGGCTCCCTTTTTTTCCTTTTGAGGTACGGAACCCTAAAAATCAGCTGTTTATGTTCGCATAACTAGTCAAAATGTACGGAACAACTGATTTTTTTTTTCGCATTTTCAGGTTTGGACCCATATTATAAGTTGTTCATAATGATGAGTACAACAATATCGTGGCAGCTCCCTAGCCAATAAAAAAGCAGCGTGTATATTCAGTTCGATTGTTTCAATTACGGATACAACTGCAATTACAAAATGTATAAATAAGTAGTGTTGTGTTAGCATTTGAAAAGATCAAATGTCAGACAAAAACATTGAAATAAAACATCGGCCTCCTAATGCGCCTGATTTCAGTGATTCATCAGCTTCAGCTGCATTGATACTTCTTCATAATAAATGGTTTCAGATTGATAATAAATGATACTTAATCGTCGACATTTATCTTCAGAAAATACTTAAATATAGCATTGTTGTTGTAAATTATGGTAAACTCTCCTGAAAAGTAGACCTTGGTTTGTGGACAAAAGATGAAACGATGTTTAATTTATGGCTTCTTAACCTTACTTTTTCCTTAGTCATTTTTATTAGCATGCTCCTTCAAAAACGAGAGCCCATTGTTGCCATGTAGAATTTCATGAGACATTTTCTGCTGTAAGCTGCGATTCCTTCAGGGTTCGAATTTGGAATGGCGTTTCACTCGTTATTCAATGTTCCCTTCATATTCGTTGTAGGTGTCTAGATGTCCATTCTCCTTTCTCTGACTGCACAGTGCATTCTTTTTCAGCCTATGATCATTAAAGCACCAGGATTTTTATCCCCCGCTCAGCTGGCAACACTGGCAACCCTACTTACAAGCACTTGGCTTGGCGTTAACCCTGAAGTCGGGCGTGGGGTCAACGCACGCGCACGACCTACTTACGGTGCGCGTCGCCGCGCCGCTTGCAAATCTCTAGCTAGCGCATAGAATCGACTAATACCGCCATATTATGTGGTTTGATTTGTTAGGGCTACAGCAGACGTGCCACTTTTAGCAACAGCGATCTGCGATTTAGCTACTGCATCAATGGACGATCGATGCGGCCATCGATCGCGTATTCGGGAGCCTGAAATCGGCACCGGTAAAAAATACATAAAGCCTCTCGGCTGAAATCACAACGACTAATACCGCCATATTGTGTGATTTGATTTAATAGGGCTACGGCAGACATGCTACTTAGCAACGGCGATCTGCGATTTAGCTACTGCATCAGTGGACGATCGATGCGACCATCGGTCGCGTTTTCGGGAGCCTGAAATCGGTCCCGGTAAAAAATATGCAACCCTCTAAATTGCTGCTACTGGCATCTACGTTCTGTCGCTGTCTCGAGCTTCCGAAAAGTGACTTAAATCTCTAATCGTAGATTCTTAAAGTGCTGCCTGCTGTGGCCCTAGTGCTGCCTGCTGTGGCCCTAGTTCTGCCTGCTGTGGCCCTAGTGATGCCTGCTGTGGCCCTAGTTCTGCCTGCTGTGGCCCTAGTGCTGCCTGCTGTGGCCCTAGTGTAGCCATGCTGTGTGATTTGATTTGTTACGCGTACCTGTTGGCTACGGCTCAAATGCTTTTATTGCCAACCACCATTCAAATGAACGCATTAGGTACCTGCACCCTAATTGCGTAACAAACACTATCAATCTGAATGAATGAAAATTTTGACAGTTCAACAACATTCATTGCGTTATTTACGGTATTGAGAAGACAAATTTTTCGAACGTATGAAGCGATGGATTAGCTATTTGCTAGATTCCGATCGATAGTGTGTTACGCAATCAGGGTGCTGGTGCCGAATGCGTTGATAAATTGTGTGCAATTTTCATTACGATTTGACACCTCATTAGCCATTTTATTTTAATTAATAACAGCTGGTAAGCAGGGGCTATCGAGGATCATAATATTATGATGTGAAAAATAATTACAATCCAATAAAACCGATTTATTCATGTATTTTAAGGCTCCAATTATAAAAAGCCTTAGTTCTAACAACCCTAACCACTTCAGCGAACCAAAGAAACATTTGTCTTTACATCCAACCTCAGAACAACGATCTTATCCGCCCATGACCTCTGAAGGAGATGGTCTACCTGTCCATAAGACTACAACATACTAATAATAGACACACATAAAGATTCAAGATCTGTTACATAACGTGAGCTCTTAACATCAACAACGTATTTATCTCGCGAGTTTCCTTATAAAGAATGTTTTATGTGTTACTTTAATAACCTCCGCTACATAAGCTGTCCTCATAATCAAGACCTAATTACCAGGTGTGGTCTGGATACGTTATTATAACTAATTATTGTACGTCGAGATAAACTTGCGTGAACGCGTCGACTGCGAGCGGTCATGCTCGACCAACTCTAATCTTATGATACAAGTTTTATGGATAGATTGCCAGACATACGAACTAGCGATTAATAGTGCGATAATGTTCTTAGTTTCACGAAGCTCGTGTGGAAAAGTGGAGCAACTGGCCCTTACTCATTGGCCTTTCGAAAGTACATTTTCGGAATATTTTGGTGCTAATCCACGCTCTTGGTGCTTTATATGGGGCGTAACAAAGGTTTTTTTAGTATGATATTATTGTGTATACTGTATACCAGTTTTCTTGCGACAGAACATTTAGGTGCTCCTATAAATTAGTATAAATTGCACGGCCATGTTGTATAATCGTGCCTATCTATCTTCGATCAACGTCTACTAAATGTTCTATAATTATAGTCGTATTTAAATTGAGAGGCGCTTGATTTAATCGCGCTGTTATTTGATTATAGCTGCTCCCGCCCACGTCAATGTAATGCCAGCCTAATATAGACGTACAGTCAGAAGTCAGAAGTCGACTAGCAATCTCACAAAACTATGGCATAGCAATATTAGTTGTACTTATGACCTTCTTCTATAAGAACTTTTGACAATACTACACATTGGCAGCTTTGGCAGCTCGTATAGCGCAGGCGATAATGGTCCTTGCGGTGTAAGTGGACTTCTAGACGTTGACTGAACATCTAGAGATGCATTAAGATCATTCCGAGGTAACCTCGGAAATAATAACAACTTGATAAATTTATACACAGCTATAAAAATAATACTAATCAATATTTTAATGTCGAACTCGACGTCACATAACTCATAACTTTATTACTATATTTTATCCTTGCATTAACCTTAATAAATAAAATATTGTATAAAACTGAGAACGACAATAATAAAAATGAAATCGTACTCTTCTTATCACCAACTTTGTGTTTATCTATTGCAACGGGCCGTATATAGAGCAAAACAAAAATATAAAAACAAGTGAAACATGAATGGCTTACGTGACCTAGGAACACGTCGCTCGAGTTATGACAGTTCTGTTTGCCTTAGGTCACGATTCACTTCTACGAACATGTAAAACGTAGTAGAGCTATCTAAGACACGAAACAATACCTAAAACAGTAATTATGCATGATAATTACCATGACTAACTACTCCAGCGATTACAATAATTCGTTGTTAGTCAACAAAGCGATATAATTGACGATACCCCAAAGATAATTCATGCAAATAATAGAACAGGACATACAAACTATAAAAATAAGTAAATTGCGATTGTCGGGGATTTGTTGCGAAGGGTGAGATTCTAGTAGAAGCGGGAATTGAGAGGATCGCGCCAGGACCATTAGCCGTATTGTTATTGCCAACATTCCCAGTAATGAAACGCTCGTTTTCGTCCTTTAATATTACCGCTTTTACTCCCCTTACTCACTGTAATAGTCTTCCAGCTTGATTTCACTTCATCTCATCGGTTCTGTATCCCTAATTAATTCCTTTATTTTCCGAGCGCATCGTTTTTTTTTTTTGCCAGATTTCAATTTACAATCCTTAATATTACGAGTTTCAGTTGTCTGTATGCATGCTGATGAGGTATAAAGCTCGGCGATATTGGCTTTTCGAGTGCCTTTACATTCTAGGTAGAGAAATTCACCGCAGTTGTTTTTCCAATTCGAGCTCCCTCTGACATTTTTCCAGTGGTTTCCTCGCGCCATCCACGCCAGTAGGTACTCGACGAAGGGCGATTTACATGGAAACTTAGTAAAATATTCACATCAGTTGCCGATTGTCACGTTATATTGAGATATTCAAACTTTCTCCGTCGGGATTGTGCATCTCATCTGCATAATGAGATGGCCGGCATTGTGTTACAGCTGCAGCAGCTTATCATCGCTGCTATTGAGATTATTCATTTCAGACAAGGGAAAAGTATGCTCTTTGATATAGGTGTACTAAACACGGCCGCCCTCGTGACGTAACGAAAGATATTTCCACACTTTCGCCCACGAATCTCGACGGCGGCGGCGGCCGAGGTGAAGTTCAAGACTATTTATAAAACGACGCGAGCCTTACTTGGCGCCTATTGATCGTGCCGAGAGCACGTACCCCGTATTACGGTAGGTTAGTAAGCCCGCGTAGCTCCCGGAACGCGCCGAGACCAGCCGAAATTTTACATCCCCGGCCGTATTGATCGGACTTGACATTGAAATCGTAATAGACGCAAACAGCTGGGAAGTGAGGGTGCGTGCCGGGTCGCCGGGCCCCCGGGCCCTCCTCACGCAAGCCTGTCTTGCCCCCGCGTTCCGCCCGACAGACCTTTTCCGATATAGATTTTCTCGCTTTTTTCTGTAAACAAAAAACAACAACTCCCTCGAGTCTCTTCAAGTTCGCCGTCTAGATTGAATTGTCCATTAAAGTTATTCATCGGCGTTCAAATGTAGTTGAACGTTTATAACGTCTAGTAATTATGCACGAGAGCCCTAAGACCGTTGCGGCGTTCTAAAATCTCATTTATATTCAGTGCGGTCGGAGTTTGAATGTTATCTAAAATCCGTGTTTAGGTGTTGGTCGGGATTGCTCTAATCTGGAAACTAAACACATTGTTGAGTTAGCCGGAGCTTTGTTCTCCGGCGACGGCTCTGCGATGCCGTAGTTATTCGTACGCAAAATGAATCCTCGAACTTGGTCGAGACAGTAAAGTTGGCGAAGTTTCCAGTCTCACGAATAAGTTATTTTATATTGTTTGCGTCTCCGTTGTAGAGGAAAATAAATAGTGCATGTTTTATTGTGAATTTATTAAATGCACGGCCATATTTGTTAACAATTGGCTGGATATGATTAAACGTAACGCCAAGCGTTATCGGTAAGTCTTTTGTTACGTATAGTTCTTTATTACAATGTATCTAAACATAGCTTTATCGTTTCAAATACATAAGAATATGTCTACTTTAGACTTGTGTGTTATCCTCAGGTTTCTTATCACTCACATAATATGTTGAGGCACTTCCTGGGCGACGGCGACAAGTTCCACCGCTTGCCTTCGTTTCCTGCAACAAACTATCTTGTAAGCAACGCTTATGCAGTTGTTGACAGCGACATTAAACTTTCTTTTCTGATAACAAGCTAATTGCGAGTTTTTTTTCCTAGTTTCTACGCAATTACCATCGTAGGTTTCACACCCGTTCTTACTGTTAGCAATTTTAATAGAAAGAATTTTGCCCAGGTCTGTAGGATGGTTAGATCTTTTATCAGAGTCAGACACTATTGTTCCTCTAAATTCAATGGACCGTTAAAAATTCCAGAATTCTGTAAGCCACGGCCAATTTCTTTGAAAGCCTCTCTAGGAAAAAACGAAACTAGCTGATCCCGCTATTGAAAGAGACACTATAGTAGTTTAGAAAATTAAAAAGAGAGATGCTCGAGTAATTCGAGATCCGCCTTTGATTCTAGGTCTTTCCAATTTGTTCTGAGGGAGCGATAATTTTAAATTCAATCTAGCTCTAATCTGCGAGACGGTCTGCAAATCCGATCGGGGCGCGGAAAGTTGAAGACACACCGAGATGTTTTTGCTGAATACAGATCAGTTCCATCGAAATTATTCCATTACCGCAGCTGTTCCAATAGAAAATTTTATAAATAAAAAATGCGAGCGGTGTCTGCTCCGGTGCGATTCTATGGAATCACGGCACCTCCAAGTTAAATAAGTGATCACCGGTCGGCGACGACGTGAGCTGAACCCCGATAGCTTTGTACATAAGTTTAGATTATATTAGTAATAGATTTGCATGGATTACTTTGATACTATTTTATTCTTTCTATTTCGTTTTCCATTAAATGCACAGAACTTTTATCCTTTACAGAATAAATCGACGCTGTACAGTATGACAAATGTTGCATTGTTTGGTTTCCATAAATTTTGCGTCCAGTCAGCCAGTATAAACAGACAAAACATATTAATCGAGACTGAAACAGGAGTGGCGGCAGAATAATTAATGCTTATTTGATTAACATCTATGATCGATCGATACAATTTGGTAGTTCACAAATTTAAAATAGAACATAAAGGTCGATTGGCTGTCGTGGAGCGGGCGGGTGGCTCGGCCGCTAATCGATCGATGTCTGCTGTGTGCACTGCTTCTGGCTGCTGCACCCGCGGCCGATCATTTGTCTCGCTCCATTCCGCGACCATTCCCGATACACCATCCTTGTCGCTTCGTTATTCATCGTCCCTAACCACCCGGTAGTCGGCTGCCTCCCGGTGTTCTCCCGTATTTAGACACTGCACTATCTAATTTATGTTTTAAATTGTCCGCTTTTAAGTCCTTCGGGCATACTACAGTAACGACTAGTATCTATGGTTATCGTTATGACATTGCGAGAGCTAATGGGCTATATTATAATAATAAATTTGTCTGGCTTCTAAGTTTCGTTTAGTTCAGACGGGGCACCTATTACGAATGTGGCGCAATTTCGCCCTTTAATCTTGTATAGGTATTATTTGTTTTCTATCGATTATTTTGTTTCTATTACTCCAATATTGTTTCGAAAGGTTAAGTATTGGACATCTACTTTCAATTGTTGCGGGGCCTTGGCACGAGCTCGCCGCTAGTCGGCCAGCGTAGGAATAGCGCAGTGGCATTTGGTATCACAAGCGTGCGCCTGCGGTGCAGCCCGCTTACATAACGCACCTGCCATATCGGGCCGAGCACCGCACCTCACGTTCACTCGCTCATTCTATGAATTACTTATAGGTCATAGACCTCATCCATTATTTAATTCTGCCCTGCATACTATCGTTTCGATCAATGATTTGTATTTCTGCCACCGAGTTGCAACGCTTGTAATTTTGTAAACCACTCGACATCTTGTTCAAATCCTTTGAACCACTCGCATCATTCGAGAGTTTGTAAGACAAAATAAATAGTGTATTCGAGAGGATTTTATCTTCGCTGAAATCGTTTGCCGGAAATCTTGGGGTTTCGTAGTCCCAAGTTAAAGTTCCATCCTTTTTTTGTTCGTCTGTAAATGCGCCAAATCCTTCAGCATCCCGGAGGAGTTGGCGGCTGCGGATAAAACGGGAATCGACTGCTTAAATACTGCGAGAGCTCTCGTGAAACACTGTGCCAACACCCTCGGATCAAATTTTAAACTGGGTTAGCTCTTTAACTACTTACGTGTTTTAGTGCGTCATTATATTTTACAGTTTAGTGCAGGATTTTGCAGTGTAGGTAAGCCTGGGTGTCGTCTGTCGTGACATTTACAAGCCGGAGGATAATTCATGTGTTCACGTCACATAACTCAAGCTACGTGACTGGTTTCGTACAAAGTATTCCAGTAATACATCATGACTTGTAGAAAAATATAAAACGAGCTATCGGGTTGCGAGGTACAACAGTGTTAGTTGTTAGTTGGCCCCGCCTAGTCGTGGCTCGGGACGATAAATCGTGGCGGGTCGGTGCCTCCGGTTCATACCTGGGATTAAGAGCGTCGAGCATCGCCGTAAACTGAGATATACATCATCCCGGTACACGCTTCGCCTCCACCACACCTACATAATTATTATATTAATAGTTTGAATTAATAATTACGAATCTAATTCTGGAGTTAAGAGGCCGTATTTTGCCGATTTCGCTGATTTACGTGATTTTACAGTTAAAATACTGTATTTCTATTATGCACAGTATTTATTTATTGACCAACATAACCTAATAATTAAATACTACACATACACAGTCTGGCCATAAATACGAGTACTGTTACAATTAAAAATAAGAAAGACATTGGAAGCGGCACGCCCAGTTTCACATTTCTCTCTATTTCCTTTCCACTGTATAAACATCGAATTGATTTGTTATGGTCTGCAGTAATACTCATTACCTGTTTTAAGTACGATTACTCTGATCTGCTGACCTTTCCACCGACTCTTTAATTTATCCTGTTTATACTTTCTAGTAATTTCTACAGTAAAGTTAAATATGAATGAATTGATTTATCTTTATTTTCGTTGGTTGCGTTGGTGGATGCCAAATGCGGTCGCATCATGAAATATTGTATGATAAACATTGTGTGACCTTGCAGTTGTTGTTACAAGTTAATATATTTTTTATTGCATTGTGTATGATAAGAGCATAAAGGTTCCCGCAGACAGGCGAGACGCGATAGCACGACGCGACTAGTAGAACAATTTCTTAAAAAAACTTCGTGGAAATGATTCTATCACAATCGCGTGGCATCGTCGCATCACGTCTGTCTGCAGGAGCCTTAAAACTGTGTAGGAGAGGAAATCTATTGAGATAATATTTACGTAGATATGTAATGAATGATAATGAATCACTAATAGCTTTGAAGGTTAAAAAATAAATAAAAGAGGCGTATTTCCAACTATCTGTATATACCATTCCTGCACGACGATAACTATTAAACTGTATCCTAAATCCTTTATGAGCACAATTTGTTGCATCTATTTGCATATCAATGTAATAATGGATTCATTATTATGGGAACGGAATGCTAATATTCTCTCCAATTCGAAGGCTAACTGCTTGAGGTTAAATGTGATTCAAATATGTTTTAGAATAGATGTTTACACCAGCTCAGACGTTTTTTTTTTAATTTGGTTTAACTATTTAAAAAAAAAAATCAGGCTGCAGCAAATATACGCAAATAGGCATTCACAACGTGACGCATCGGTAACCAATTCATTATCATGAATGCAATGAATAAAAAAAACTTATTTTTTTACGATAGTAAAAAAATAAATACAGAAACAACGTTTTTGTTGGCAGATAAACAAAGTTATGAGGTTAATTAGTGGCCAATTATTTATCGGAGTCACATTTGGCATCACATGTGGTAAACGAAAAATTGGTGGGATTGCAATATTGTGAAACTCTGTGTAATACCATTTTTTTTAGGGTTTCGTACCAAAATGATGCCAACGGGCTATATTACTAAGGCTCTGCTGTCCGTCCGTCCGTCTGTCACAGGGCTTTCTTTTGAACCGTAATAATAGGTAGACACTTGAAATCTGCACAGAGTGCACTACTATGGCCGCTATACCAGCAAGTAACGAGATTTTTTTACGGGTTTTTTTTTTTTGCTCGGTTCTTAATACTGGCAATAAATCCCTTCGTGTTCGAGTCCGACTCTCACTTCTTTCTCTCCATTTCTTTATTTTGGTCACATTGGGTAATAATAAGGTACAGCACCCTAATTGCATAACATTTATCAATTGGAATCTAAATCATTTTGAAGCAAGAATTGCTAATCCATTGCTTCATAAATGTTCGAAAAATTTGTCTGCTCAACATCGTAAATAACGCAATAAATGTTGTTGGACTGTAGAAATGAAATCGATTCCGATTGATAGTGTGTTATGCAATTGCCCCGCAGGATATTAACGTGGGATGCAATAATAGACATTCTTTAAATTCTCTTCCGGCAAGATGTTCACAGACTCTATATTAGATGCTTTGTTGTGGTGGATAAAACCAATCTACGCGTGGGCAACGACTGATATCATTGTTCGCGATTGTTCCAACTTTATTATCTATTAATAACGTAATAGTAATTGATAAGTACGCCGCTAATACTCAAATGCCCGCCATTGATGTGATATCACAAAATACATTTTGATGAGCGCTTCAGATAATACATACAGACTGTTACATAAGAGCTGTAGGTACATTGACCGATATACTGGTTATCTATTGCCTTGTACCATGTGTTTGTTAACTAGTCTACTTATAGTACTGAATTATATTATTTAGTTATTAAGGTCGCCGGATGCATGTATGCTAAGTGGAACTCGTTTGAATGGTCGGATTGAGGTGTCGGGCCATTTAAATGGGTATGTATGCTCAATTTAGTCTTAATGTTACACATTTAAATGAAATTGGACTGTGTACTTTTCCAAATAGGTAGTTAATTAAAGTTTACATTGCAAAAGAGGCGTGCCAAATAAGACAATATGCGACTTGGTCGGCGATGCTGTATATGTCTTTCTTTATAATTTCAAATTACCTTTAAATTACGGTTAATAAGATTTAAAATGGGGCGGCAAGTAATTGCTTAATTAGTTATCAGCAGAGATCGAAATAGACTAGAATAGATTTCTTAAATCTCGAGATTTAATCGTCATGTGTTTATCATTCCGGGATTTTATAGGTGTCGTCCACTCTTGTTACTTCTTTCCTCGAGGTTTAGGTATTTATACTGTACCTATTCGTATTCCGTTCCGATGTCTGGTTATTAGTAACTATGTTCTTTAATACAGTCATTCCGAGAATTTCCACATGAAAACTTGTTGCGTTACACAATTAGGTACTTTATAATATATTGTCTCTGAATAAAAGCCACGAAGTCTCAACAATATTTTCTTTGCAAGTACAGACGCTAGCAGGTCAAGCTACCCGAAACTGTCAAATTTTCTCAATCAACCTTGAACCTAATGTTTAAGCGTTAAAGTTGAAAATCTATTAAAGAAATTTGGCAGATTGTAGTAAGCTTGATGAGCTGGCGTCTGTACATTACTGAAGTAGCATAGTCATGACAACGGCTACGAGACCTGCAGATTTCTACAAACGAATCGTCGCGTAGACTTATTCGTTTTGTAAGCGAAATCTCATTAGTTGAAATCGTGGCGTCACTGGAACCAGATGTTTTCGTTGGATATATGGATGATCTTCCCTCATTGCTCAAAACTGTTGTGTTGTTTCTTGTGTTTAACCTGCCTTCTTCTGGTTTGTATATTTTGTACTCATTAAGTTAAAGTTGATTTTTGTGTACACTGGTTCATTGAAAAAACCCTGCCCCCTATGGTATTTTGTTTTACTTTGTCATGAGTACAGTTGCAGCTTGCAAGCAACATTGTTTCGTAAGTGCTTGTATGGCTCTCGTCCTACGCGCGTATTACGATACGCTTACGATACGACGCTGTGTGCGGAGGGCCTAAGTTTCGCGCCGTAACAAAGTGGACAATTTGTAGTTGGCTAGCTAGTACAACATTTAGCATGTTATGTAAGGGTCGAGCGGACATGTTTATTGTTGGTATACGTTCGCCTTGGCGCGCGGGCGTTATCCTCTGTGACCGCGATACTAGGCCGCGGCTTATCGCGATGTAATAGGTATGTACGACAGGTACGACACGCATAGCTCGGAGTGTATTATGGAAATACGCGTCTGGGACAGCGGTTTTAAGACGCTTATGAGTTTTTGTTACACTGCATTTTGTCTTGTATTCTAGACATGGCATAACATACCATACAATGACATAGTATATTATATCGGTTCGACGTCTGTTATCAGTAGTTAATATTTCATATCGATCAGATGGCCTATTTTCGTCCAAACAAACATTGTTTATTTAACAGTTTAAATATTAAAAGCTACCATAACAAAATCAATCAATCTGCCGAGCCTTTTCCCAACTATTTTGGGGTCGGCTTCCAGTCTAACCGGATGCAGCTGAATACCAGTATTTTACATGGAGCGACTGTCTATCTGACCTCCACAGACCAGTTACTGGTTAATACAATACCCCTTGGTAAGACTGGTTGTCAGACTTTCGGGCTTACAACAACCCGTAACAACTGTCAAAGATCCACGAATGACAGCTGGGACCAACGGCTTAACGTGCTTTCCGAGGCACAGAGGAGTCTAGGTATGAGAAGATGGTCACCCATCCACAAACCAAGCCCGGCAAGCGTAGCTTAACCTGATGGATCGACCCGTGCGGCTGTTATTACTTACCATAACAAAATATAGAAAAAATGATTAAATTACAATAAAATTAATTCTATGAAATGCATAATATCAAAATATAAATAATAATACATTGTATTAAGTAAGCTAAGACTTATCTTGACACCTTTGTTTATAAAACATTTAATTTTAACAGACTATAACCAGTATACATTGGCCGGACGGAACGCTTATCAGCAGCCAGTGTGTTCATACCCTTACACTTGTTTACTAAAATGTATTTGTGTGCATTCAATACTTGCGATAAAAAGCCTATTTCAAACGCTTGACGCATACAGTTTTCTTTTTATCGGAGTCGAAAGCGGTTTCTAGAATTTTCTAAGGTACATACTTACATGTTGGCGCTTAATATACAGGGTTATTGGTAAAACAATAAATAAAATAAAATCTGCTGTTCAGTACATTATGTTTGCATAATTCGTCAAAATGAGCTGAACAGCCGATTTTTTTTTCGCGATTTTATGTTTGGTCCCATAGTAAAAGTTGTTCATAATGATGAGTACAATGACCCCTTAAGATGTTGTTGGTGTTTTACCAATAACCCTGTATAGGTAACCTAACGGCGCGATAGTCTACCAGAAGAAAGAAATCATCATTTAGTGGTTCAGCAGTTTCAATATCATCAGTATTGTGCCGAAAAATAGCGGTTCGTCGTGGACGTGGTACCACAGCGGCTCGTACCGTACCCTGACATCATCGAGGTTATCAGAAGACAGCCGCAACGCAACCATCGATGCGACTCTTGTATAGATAATGAACTTGTCACCAGCCAGCTTTTATCCGACCTCTTCAGTGACTCCAGTAACTTCGTAGGTAACAAAACTAGACGGCGCGGGCGCATTTCATATGTATATTTTGTTCGAGAACACGTTAAAATTTAATGTGCATCTGGATTGAGGGCTCAATTTCTCAATGTCTTTGTAACAAAGTGAAACATTTAGGAAAATTAGTAAAAAATAATAAAAACCTAATACAAAGGTTTAAAAATTTCTAAAACTTAAAATAAATGTTTTATCACCCTATGAAGAGTGCTCTCAATTCAGACGCTAGAACAAAACATGATATTTTAAATCTTAAAACGTATAACCTTTGTGGCAACTGCTTTTATCTCGAAATTTAATAAACAATTTCTCAAAACTTTTAGAAAAATTTCAGCTCCGTAGACTGAGAATTTACAGATTTATAGCAGTTTAACTAGAGCCCTCAGTTCAGTACTTGTCTGAACTGAGGGCTCAACCAAAACTAAGTTTGGCTGAAAGAATTCGTAAAACAACCTAGTGTATATTATAATATATGTTAAAATACAATTCCTAAAATATAAATAATGGTTCGAAAGTAATCGGTTGCAAAGTACATTGAATTAAAATGATAGTGAAGCGTCTGAACTGAGAGCTCAATATTTTCGTTTTTATTTTAAATACTGAAATACATAAATCAAAACAAATTAGTTCATATGTTTTAAGAATAATTTTATTAAAACTTGGTAAAAGTTCAATTATCCTACATGCTGTAATTCAGGAGATATACATATTTCACACATTTTATACAGATAGAAAAGTAGGGTGACTATGATGTTGTTTCCAGTGTTCTAGTAATGTAAGTACCGACCTAAAATGTAAATGTTGTAAGTACAAATGAAACGAATACATAAACATGTAAGAAATTTATTCAATGCAGAGCTATCAGGCTCATTGGCGACGTAAAACTGGTGGATGCCAAGCTTCCCAGTTTGGCTCATCGCTGCAAGGTTGCCTGCTTGTCGGTCTTCTATAGACTGTACTTCGGTAAGTGTGCTCAGGAACTCCACAACCTCATTCCACCGGCACTCTTCTACCATCGAATATCTAGACGCACTGCAAATTACCATCCATACCTAGTTGCCATTCCACCAATTCGCACTAAGCGCTTCCAAAAATCCTTCGTAATGCGGACGGCAAAAGAGTGGAACTCACTACCTGCGTCTGTGTTCCCGAACGCATACAACCCGAGTCTCTTCAAAGTTAGAGTGAACTTGGTTTTGATCTCTTCAAAGTTAGAGTGAAATTAGAGTGAACGTGGTGAAGTGGCTTCTTCTGGTAAGCTCACTCCATCGTAGACTTTGTCTCTGTCACCTCTGACTTATACATGTCATTCAAAACACATTTTAAGAAATCGTCTTCCGGCAATGGCAGTTCTGAAGAGATACAGTATAAAACGTACTAAATTCGTAATTTTACTTTTTCAGTACAAACAAAGTTTACCTTTTGTGCCAAGTATAAATGAACAAGGCTTTTTTTTTGCTAACCCATTTTAGTTATGTAGTTACAAATATTTCAAGTTAATAAAGCTTTTAAAAATGTCATTAAACCGATCTAAGTAAATACCTAGTCTTGCCATAAAAATTGTCACGAAGATAAAAAAAAAAATTTATTGCAAATAATATTTATTACTTTTACAGTATGTTAGTTTAATAAATAAATATAAAACAACTTAAAATATAAAAAGCTTATTCGAAGTGGTCTCCATTGGCTGCAATACAGTCCTTTAAACGTTGAGGCCAGGTATCAATAGAAGCACGCACTCTTTCCATGGGAAAATTCTTCACTGCCAATCGTATGGATTGTTTTAGGGACTCCAAATTATCATGGCGTTTAGAGCAAGCCGTACTCTCTAAAACTGACCATAAATCATAATCCAGCGGATTAAGATCGGGACTAGACGACGGCCAGCCTTCAGCTCTGATGAAGTCCGAAACGTTCACTTCCAACCAAGACTGCGTAGACCGAGCTTTATGACCCGGCGCCGAGTCTTGTTGGAAGGACCATACTTGGTTATTGAACATGTTGTTGTTAAGGGGCTTAACTACCTTCTCAGGAATGGTATCTTGATACACTTGTGCCGATGTTTTGATACCTTTTTCACAAAAATATGGCTCAGTCACTCCTTCATAGCTAACACCCCACCAAACCATAACTGAAGTCGGATAATGCCCACGTTGCACTCTGTCGACTAATTGAGAAGCTTCCTTAGAGCTTTGAGCATAAATACGGTCATTTTGTTTACGGTCTCTTGACCGTCGGGCCTCTTTATGCACAAGTACCGTAAACGTCGGCCCATTTGGAAGTACTTGTTGATTTTTGGGCAAGCCTTCGAAAAAACGCAGATTTCGTTAATACATAGCCAGTTAAACGTTACATGTTATACCTTCCTGGCTTCGTTATTAGATTACCTAACTACTTATACCATTCATTATGCAAATACAACTGACCTTATCTAGCAACGATGCGTTAAGTTTTTGTTTTGATAATTTTCACTCACATAACCTTCAAACTTTCTCATATCACATCTAATCTACACAAACATTCACCAAAAAAACACTTTATTACGATAACACAATATCTGTAGAAACGATAAAACACCACACATTAACAACAATCCACTTATAAACAATAACCAAACCATAAAAACTATTTGTTTACGCAACGACAAAATTTCGGCGCGAACTCCGCGCGATCCCGACGGATTACTTTTATTGTATTTTACTTTTGGAAATACGATTACGATGATAATACGCAATAATGTCGGTAGCTATTAGCTAAAATATGTTTGTGGAACAGTAATCTAACTACATAAGTGTATTTCAAACACTAAACAAAAATAATTATCATAAAACATTACGAAATACGGCGGCCCTGTCAAATTATGAACATTACAAAAGTTTCGTAACTTTTTCTCGACATATTTATAACTTTTCTATAAACTATCACTTCATACGAAATCTATACCTATTTCTCAGTAATTCTGTATACAAATCACTCACCGTTTCCTTCTTGAAAACATTTTTTCTAAACTTAGACACCCGTACGAATCACTCGTAAAACAACAAATATGGCCGTCACAGAGCTTCACAGAAGCACTAATTTCTTTCTATTTTTTTGCTTCCGTTTTGTTGGCGCTCCTGTTTAAATGTTACCAAAATAGGTCAAGCATGAATCGACTAATCGAATGATACAGCTAGATCGTGTTGCAAGTGCCAATAAATAGAAAATATTACCGTCCAATGACAACCATGCGTGTTGACAATTGTTATTTTCCAATGGTGTAACGGCGGCGTTTCGAGTCATTAAATCTTATTTTCCAATGGTGTTACGCCGACGTTTGAGAGGTTAAAATGTTGCTCAATTGTAAAGATTTTCTCATCCGTAAACAATTTTTTTCTGTGACCTGCCTTTGCGTACCGCTTCAGTAGTTGTCTCGATTTTACCACCCTATTCTTTTTTAAATTATCAGTTAAAATGACCAGTGCGTCTCTTATAGGCTGCAAGTCCTAAGTCATCTTTTAAAATACGCGACATGGTTCTATGTGCTATCTTCATCTCCCGAGATAAAATCTTTTGCTTTCGGACAGGATTTCTTCTAATTCTTTCCCTTACTTCTTTGACCACCTTTTTCGTACGAACACTACGTGGACGGCCAGATCTTTTTCTGTCAGAAACAGAGGAGGTCTCATTGTACCTATTAATAGCCCGGTACACAAATATTTGACTAATACCAAGCGTATGGAGAGTTTCAAAAATTGCATTTGGCTCCATACCAACTTTGTGTAATGCAATCACAGCGATTCGGTTATATTTATCACCCCACTCCATTTTAATATCGCAAAATATTGTACAATATATTGGCACCAAAATTAGAAAACTCAATGAACAATCGTATAAAAATGACAGATTCCAAATTCAAATGTAATATCTTTCTTATTTTAAATTGTAACAGTATTTATGGCCAGACTGTGTATTGTATTGTACTTACGACAGTCACTCACGAAGTGGAAACGATTGTGATGATAAATTATCAATAGTAGATACAGTGCACTATGATTCGATTTCTACATCCATGGACATGCACCATAATACATTGGGAAACCGACTGAACAAATGCTATAATGAAAGTAAATGTGTCCGCGAATCAATGACCAAAAACATATCTACCCTACATTGTTTTCTGTTACTAATGTATTGAAAAAGCATATCTTCCTAATTACGGCATGTAGGATAATTGAACTTTTACCAAGTTTTAATAAAATTATTCTTAAAACATATGAACTAATTTGTTTTGATTTATGTATTTCAGTATTTAAAATAAAAACGAAAATATTGAGCTCTCAGTTCAGACGCTTCACTATCATTTTAATTCAATGTACTTTGCAACCGATTACTTTCGAACCATTATTTATATATTTAGGAATTGTATTTTAACATATATTATAATATACACTAGGTTGTTTTACGAATTCTTTCAGCCAAACTTAGTTTTGGTTGAGCCCTCAGTTCAGACAAGTACTGAACTGAGGGCTCTAGTTAAACTGCTATAAATCGGTAAATTCTCAGTCTACGGAGCTGAAACTTTTCTAAAAGATTTGAGAAATTGTTTATTAAATTTTGAGGTAAAATCAGTTGCCATAAAGGTTATACGTTTTGAGATTTAAAATATCATGTTTTGTTCTACCGTCTGAATTGAGAGCACTCTTCATAGGGTGATAACACATTTATTTTAAGTTTTACAAATTTTTAAACCTTTGTTTTAGGTTTTTATTATTATTTACTAATTTTCCTAAATGTTTCACTTTATTACAAAGATATTGAAAAATTGAGCCCTCAATCCAGATGCACATTAAAATTTAAATGTGTGGTGTTACGTTAGTCGGGATTATAATTGTCCATAGTTAAACGAAAAGGATCCAACCCACATTACACTTAATGGGAACCCCCATTAAGTGTAATGTGGGTTGGATCCTTTTCGTTTAACTATGGACAATTATAATGAGGTTATTCTTAGTTAATTTTTCTTTTGCCTTAAATAAAGAAAATTGTGTAATGAACAGTTCAATTATTATTGTAATAACAATTAACAACACAATTAATAGTTATTACCATAATAAACTGACGATAGACACTTACCCGATACTATGTATAAGTTAGTACTTACCTACCTACAAACATAATCTATATCTATATACATATAGGTACTAATAATAAATCTGAACTTTTTTTTTTTTGTTGGAACGCTTAGCGCGTTCAAACAAACAAAAAAAAAAAAAACAAAATCTCTGGAACTGCGAGTCGGTTTTGAAAAATTATTTTTGCATTTGATAGCTTTGTTCTTGCGGAAGGCTAATAGGCTATTTAACATCGCGCTAGAACCCGTAGGAGCCGAGCAAAAAGAACCTAAAAGTCGGCAGAAAGGACGCTGAATAAAAATGAAGTAATATTGTAGCACGGGCAGGTGATGCGATGAGATGGGGTGGGTCGGGCCCCGGGGCCAAGAATTTTCACGCGGACGAAGTCGCGGGCAGAAGTTAGTATTATTATTATGTAGGTATATTATTATTATTATAGGTAACTATACCTACGAGTACCTATACGTAAGAGAATTTATATACTTTAATATATACAGGGTTATTGGTAAAACACCAACAACCTCTTAAGGGGTCATTGTACTCAACATTATGAACAATTTTTAGTATGGGACCAACCCTTGAAATCGCGAAAATAAATCGGCTGTTCTGTACATTTATGTTCGCATAATTCGTCTTAAAAATGTACTGAACAGCTGATTTTTTTCCCGATTTTATAATGACCCCTTAAGAGGTTGTTGGTGTTTTACCAATAACCCTGTATACTTAATTAATATTATTAATAACTGGATAAGCTACGTCAACAAAGTCCTTAGATAACCGTTGTATTTGTTTTTTGATAAAGACGAATGCAATTAGTAAGCACGCTACATTTGTTCCTTTTAATGATTTATTATATAGACAGGTGTATTATAAAAATGCATTGTTTGCATAGAATTTGTAATTATGTTACGTAATTATATAATTAGTAAGGCATTTGATCGGTTTTAATAAGTTATTTAATTGCTTTATTATAAAATTGTTGATTGCATATTCTGAGGATAATAAATAAGTTTATTTATTTTGTCTCACAATGCTTTAGTTGCACTGACTCGGACTTAACAGTTTTATTTATTTATTTATTTAGGGACAACAAACAGCAGTGTAATACTAAGTAAACATAGGTTAGAGCTTAATAATAGAGGTAACAAATACACTACTCACAACGTTATCCACATATTACTAAACAGATCTACTAGTTGTTAGAATGAACGATATAAAAATAAACAGAATAAAAGTAAACATTACTTAATTAGTAGGGTTCTGATCACTTAATATAGTAACAATTTCTTTTCTAAATATAGCCTTGCTGAGAAACAATATCAGATGAGCCAAACTGCCTATTATAGGTGTCAACTGTTTTGAACTAAACTACATAATACAGGGCTATTGGTAAAACACCAACAACCTCTTAAGGGGTCGTTGTACTCATCATTATGAACAACACTGGGACCAAACCTGAAATCGCGAAAAAAAATCAGCTGTCCAGTAGTACGTTTTGACGGATTATGCGAACATAAATGTACTGAACAGCTGATTTTTTTCGCGATTTCAGGTTTGGTCCCATTGTAAAAGTTGTTCATAATGATGAGTACAATGACCCCTTAAGAGGTTGTTGGTGTTTTACCAATAACCCTGTATATAAATTCACATTGTGAGAGCAGGTGCCCAATGTAGGTTTAGGAAAAACCTGGAACTAAAACACGTAGACCTGTCATACAGGTTTTTCATAAACTGCTTAATTAATGCTTAAGCGACAGACTATCGATGACTAAGCGAAAAGGATAATCGTTTATTATCACGAAAGATCGCTACGCATTGTAACTTTGTAAGCTACTTGGAACTGTTTTACATACAACAAAATGATTCTATTTAAATAAGTATCAATCAATAAAACAGCTCATATTAAAATGGAACCAATAGTGTTCTTGTTTATAATCTCACAGCAGAGAAATTTAATTTATCATGTGTCAGTTTTATCGTGGTTGTAAAGCCTGTCTCCGACGGCTCTTCAAATTCAAATAAGCTGATAAGATTTAGTTCATGCGATGCAAATAGGGACGCATGACGTGACTCTTGCAGTTGTTTCTTCGTTCTTTCAGTTTGCTTCGTTGAACTCGCGAATGAGGTTAGCCGAGCAAGCTTAATGCTTGATTTTTGTATGTTTGTTTTACTAAGGTTTTCTCTAAAATTTCTGGAAAAAATGTACGAGTATTTTTTTTTTGCTCTTTGAAATACATATTGTATCACTCGGTCGTCAATGGTTAGTAAAAACATACCCACTTTATACAATTAGCATCTCTTAAACAGGGTCTATTATTAAATTAGCTAGCGAAACCTCGTAGACGTGATGGGTATCGATAGTTAAACATGATAATGCAAAAATAAATAAGCACCGCCGCCGCCGGCAGTGTAAGTCACTTGAAATATCAGTTTAAAAATCAGTTTTTTTTTTTTTGTAAACTTCACAGACGTGATGAGTATCGAATTATCGATAATCTCAATACAATAAAACATATTTTATCAACTCACACTTCAAGTAACAACACTACCAGCGGTCGTAGACTCCAAAAATAACTCAAATCTTTTTTTATTTTGTCATGCTTATAAAGTTTCGCTAGCTAATTTAACTTAACCCTGTCTGTATAGCATTTTATTCTGGCAAATTCCGTTTATATCGCTCCGTAAACATTTGCCTACAACAATGATATTGTAATTAAATTCAAACATAAATTGCATTATAATAACTACCAACCATGACGCAGTCATGGGAATGACCACTGTCACCCGATATATTTGCCTCGATTAACGTTGAAAAGATAAAGCAAGTCAACTTAAGATCAATACATAATTGTTTAATTACTATTATCATAGGTACATAAATACTGTACAAAACGGATAATAACAAGCAAATTCATTAAGTTTTAATATTGACAATAATATTTATTTTTGATAATGGTAGTAAATACTCATTTTTCCGTTTTAAATAAATACCAATGTAAACGTTTACAAAGGGACGTTCATTTTTGATAATAGTAGTAAATACGCATTTTTCCTGTTATACCACTGTAAACATTTACAAACGAACGTTACATTAGTTCCAACGGGAACTTATCGTCGATGTGTGGTGTTTTCCCTATGTTGGGGTCAGCTTCCAGTCTAACCGGATGCAGCTGAATACCAGTGTTTTACATAGAGCGACTGCCTATCTGACCTCCACAACCTAGTTACTGGGTAATACGATAGCCCTTGGTAAGACTGGTTGACAGACTCGGACTTCTGACGACCTGTAACGACTGTCAAAGATCCACGAATGATAGCCGGGACCAAACGGCCTAACGTGCTTTCCGAGGCACGGAAGAGTCTCGGTATGTACAGATGGTCACCCATCTACGGACCAACCCCGGCAAGCGTAGCTTAACCTGATGGATCGACCCGTGCGGCTGTTATTACTTAACCACGATACCAATTCCATAATTGAAAGTGTTGAGGCGAACCGTGTACGCGACCCTAACATCTCATATTTACGACTTTCTCCGCTTCTTATCATTGAAATGGTAATTTGGTTGAGTTATTTATTAATTTTCACTTTATCTATATAATTGTCACTCTTATTCTCGTTATAAGATAACGCTTACAAGGCTGTTGTTGGCAACTTTGCAAAACAGATAAGGTTTGCTCTGAGGTGACATAGCACTAAGTGCAGGGTTATCAGTGCAAGCCAAATGGTTGGTTATACTCGTATGGTACAGCTGATAGTGTAATCGTAGTTTGTTTTTGTTCGGGAAGGAATGTACTTTTGGTATTTGTTGTACAAGAATATCAGTTGCAAGATGGTGGTCCTTATCCGGCGTTGTGTTGTTGTAGTGCACACTACAACCGCCGCGACTTGTTTTGGCGACTCTAAACATAGGCTCTCTGAACTTTTGCGCATGTGCTCACTCTCTCACACACTCACGCTCGTCTCATGTCACCATTTGGTTCCTAAATAAATTTACTTCCTGACTAAAGCCCACCCGTGTTCCTTCAGTTGCCTGTGCCAGGGCCACGGTAACTCTCAAACAACCCGCGACTGTGGCAGGTGTTGACCCTAGCGGGCCCCATTAGCTAGTGCTGATATCTCTTTGAGGCGCGCGTGGAACACAACGCGACGTCGACCCGGACCTGGACGGTTGGTGGCCGGGAATCTGCAATCAATTCCCGACGCCCAGGGCATCTCCTGCGGCGACTAGGAGCGTGAAGGCGCAAAGATTGCCTCTCCCTCACGCGTTCCGCCTCCTCCTTCGCGAACATTAATTACTGCTTCGCAGAAGGAGGTTAGGGCTTCCCATGTACTCTCGCTCCGTACCATGGTCTGAACCAGGGCCGGACGAGAGAGATCGCCGCCGCCGATCGCCTCTGCGAGGACGCCCCTCTGCCCAAGCCGGGCAGACCTCCACCGTATGCTCCACCTTGTCCTCCGGGCGATTCACACAATGGTAACACCCGGGCGTTTCCTCCCGCCTTATCCGGTACAGGAACCTCCCGAAGCAAGTCGGTGCCCAGCTAAGGTGCATTAACATTGAAGAATTGCCATCTACTTCAAACGAAAGAAAAAAAATCGGTCGTCCCATACTTTAAGTATTGAAGTTTTGTATGGGACGACTGATTTTTTTTTTCACGGATACGATGTTGGCTCCCAGGAAGAAGTTGTTCAGTTTGATGGTCTGTACCACACCCTTAAGTTGTCGACACACCCGGTATATTTATAATGGGTTATTGGTAAAACACCAACAAGGGACAACAACCAACAACACCCAAGGAAAAAAAATCAGCTGTTCGTACATTTATAATTCGTCAAAATGTACTTCAGTACATACCTATACCTACCTATACGTAAGAGAATTTATATACTTTAATATATACAGGGTTATTGGTAAAACACCAACAACCTCTTACATTTATGTTCGCATAATTCGCCTTAAAAATGTACTGAACAACTGATTTTTTTTCGCGATTTCGGGTTTGGTCCCATAGTAAAAGTGATTTATAATGATGAGTACAATGACTCCTTAAGAGGTTGTTGGTGTTTTACCTATAACTGTATAAGGATTGCGTCGGCTCATTATCTCTGTTGCTTAAAATCCTTTGTTATTGCCTTATCAAAACGTATAGTAGTCATAGTTTTTTGATCCGTAGTTCACTCGACCAATGGTTAAACATAGTAGCTAATGGCGTAACTCATTCATGTTTAGCCTTTCACATTTCGCCAAAATTCAGCCATTAGTTTTACTATGTTTAACCATTGGTTGACTTAACTACAGATCAAAAAACCAGCCCTAATTCCATTTGATTCTTGTGATAATAATAGACTTGACGCAAATCGGTCTAAAGCATTCCCAGACAGCATTATGTATTGTTTACTTAATTTGGTAGCAGTATTGCAATGCTAATAGTCACTAGACTGCGATGGCTTTTGGCCATAATGTTTAGGTTTAAATTAAAACTGAATGTAGGTATATAAAAAATATTTCCTCGTTGGTTTTGTGGTCACAAGCGCTACTGCTGAGCACGAGCCTGGGTTCGATTCCTGGGCCAGCAGTCTCGACATAAGTCTCGTCTCGTCGCTAAGTCCTAGTGGGGTACCTATACAGTCAATTCCGGAGGAATACAGGTGGTCATGTGCGTGAACTCGGTATGTATTTAAAAAAAAAATGTGCCCAGCATCTTTTTGCATTTGGACTGTATTCCAAAATCAATTTTTTTAAATAACAACAGCTATGCTCTGTTTTCCATAAAAAGGTTAAATGACCAGCATATTTTCAAACAACGAATCAAATGACCTACTTACTTGAACGTCGCGGTCGGTGACGTCATCAACCGCGTCCTCCGAAGTACGATGAGGCAGACTTCCACTTGGTACTAGATGCGGAGTGGTCGGCATTACCACAGCATTACTGACGCATTTATACGTCCTTTATATACCGCACAACGGCAACGATAGTGTTAAAACACAATATTTCTGAGAGAGCGTGTCGGAGAACTTAAGATATATTTAAGAAGACTATTTAATGCTCTGTAATATTTTTGTGGAAATTAAAATCTAAATATATTTATTTTAATTTTAAATTTATTTTTACTTTTAAATTCCTACATATTAAGCGCGATACCAAAACAACTGGCTGCAGTAAAACAATTCTCTGACTCCTGACTAACAGAAAACGCACAGCCTCGGAAGGCAAAAACATACAAATCGAGTTTCTGTATGGCTCTTAAAATGTGGTAGCGCACTAAAAAACCGACTTCAAAAATCTACGGATTCAATGGAAAATCCAACTCGGTAAGTTTGTATTTGATGTCAACGAACAAAATCGCAGTAAAATCTAGTCTTTAATACATTAGGCGCGGCAAACGCACATGCGCGTTTTCATAACTTTCTTAGAGTGCGGCGCGCCGCACCTGTGCGTTCGTTGTGCATCTCTATTGTTTCGAAAACATCGTAAAAAAGGGTCGGTAAGGGTGTAGCATAAAGACGCGTTTGCATAAAGAATTAAGCAGAGATTGTGTTAAGCGATAATGTTATGTTTCTATGTCCAAGAAAACCATGGCCTGCAGTCTAGACATAGATAGCGATCGCTATACGACCGAATTCGGTCGCAAAGTGTGTGGGTCAAAATTTCATGACGAACACGAAAAAAATCACATGCTTGTCAAGCAATGTTGACTGTATAGGTACCCTACTAGGACTTTGCGACCGAATTCGGTCGTATAGCGATCGCTACCTATGTCGAGACTGCTGGCCCAGCTGCTTTGCATAACCAGTAACAGCAACGTAAAACGAATAGCTGCCCCCGTCTGTATAACCGTAAGCAAGAAACTTCGTTCTGTTCAGTGGCGCTAGATTAGCCTATAGAAAATTTCTACGGTGTAGGGTCTAGCTAATATTATTCTTCATTATTATTCATAGTACAAATACGAACAGTTATCTAGATTGAGTTATGCTACTATAAAATAGGTATTAAACAACGGTTTAAGATGACAATCTCTGCGAAATATTTTGAGTGCTACGGTGTTATTATATGGAATAGTTGCATTAATATTATGATGTTGTTATATGTTTTAGTAAGGCCGTTTACTTGTTTGTATCCGATAGAATGTGACAATTCTGGAGCCATACTCCGAAGCGAAAATCCGAAGTATCGGCAGAATGTTCAGACGATCCGACCAACGACGGTCAAAATAAAGTTCGGTCGGATCCGAACCGACCGAACGAAATACAATGAAGTGTATTAAGTAGGAAACGTCCGAACATTCGGCCGATACGAATTTCGCTTCCGTGTAGGTCTCCTGGCTCGGGGTCGGGGGGGACATGCTGTATGGAAAATAAATGAATGCAAAATCAAGCAATATCAATCCCAATTGGGGATTAATAATCCCAAATTATATGTGCTCTTCAGTAATCTTAATTGCCTGATTAATTCGCCGTCCCCGGAGAGTAAATTGATAACTACAAAAATGCAACTTTTCAGGAAAAAAAATAAAAAAAACACGTTTTCGTAGATTGCTCCTTAAATACTGGATGTCAGATGTTTTTGTAACTTCTTAAATAACTGTATAAAAATTACGAAAAAAATTGAGCAGATGTACAGACGCCAGCACATCAAGCTACTACAATCTGTCAGATTTCTTTAATAGATTTTCGACTTTATTGCTAAGGCATTAGGTTCAAGGTTGATTGGGAAAATCTGACAGTTTCGGGTAGGTTGACCTTCTGGCGTCTGTACCTATTCTGGGGGCGTGAGGAAAAATGACGTATCTACAGAAATGTAGAAAAGAAAAAAAATGTTCTGATTAAAATGACAAATACAAAGGCAGATGCGTCTTTTAATAGATAGTAATAATTATTAGGTTTTCGTTAAGTTTACGCCAATATAAAAATACTGGTAGATGCGTCTTTTTTTGCTGATTCCGAATATGTAAATAACTCTATTTAAAAAAAAAAAATGTCAGATACGTCTTTTTTCCTTATGACGGCAGTATTAGCACCCACAGATCCCAAAAATGACATAACACTTAAACTAAGATAATGGCAGTAATCTTTTTAATCTCCGGGAACAGCGGATTTATTATCAACTAACCGCCATTTGTAACTGTAGTAATCACTGTTGATTGAACATCATCCCTCATTTTAATCCTTGTCTCAATTAATTTAGGGTCGCCGGTTCTACCGTTATCTCAATGAATTTGCGGTTCTGAAATCGTTCGCCAAGTCCTAATGGGGTATCTAGACGGTCAAAATTGCTCGACAAGATTGTCATGCAATTTTGACAGTCAAGGTTCCCCACTAGGACTTTGTGACCGAATTCGGTCGTAAAGCGATCGCTGCTATCGTTGTTACAATAATTAGTATGAGGTGCGTATCCCAGTAAAATAAAATTCTACATAGTTCCGATACTACGATGTCTGCGCCAACCTGTCAATATCAGCGCTATATTGTGATGTTTGAATCCAATGACAAGCCAGTTGGCGTGGTTGGTTAAGATACCACCTATCATGCCGCAGGTCGTGGCTTCGATTCCCATCCAGGACAAACATTTGTGTGCATGGACATGTCTGTTTATTCCGAGTCTGGGTGTAATTATCTATATAAGTATGTATTTACAAAAAAAAGGTAGTTTAAGTAGTATATCAGTTATCTGGTTTCCATAGTACAAGTTCTGCTAAGTTTGGGATCAGATGACCGTGTGTGAGTAATGTCCCAGGTTATAGAAATATAAAAAAAAAGCTACAGCAACAAACAACTTCTTTATTATATCTATATTTGAATCCATGTTAT
Organism: Dicycla oo; assembly: GCA_948252095.1. Taxonomy (NCBI): domain Eukaryota; kingdom Metazoa; phylum Arthropoda; class Insecta; order Lepidoptera; family Noctuidae; genus Dicycla; species Dicycla oo. The sequence goes on along the minus strand of OX411713.1, from coordinate 11,471,627 downwards.
TGCCGCACGAACAACTTTACATCCCTGGGATTTGAACGCAGCCGATCTCTTTGAAGCCTTTCTCGTAAAAATTAACATGAATATTCGTACTATGTAGATATCATGAAGTGGAAAGATTTAATTACAAAGATTCTTGTGTGAAAGACGATATGGCTAGAAAGGGGTCGACTACCGAGATGACGGCGGCTAATTGAGAAGTATGGAAGAAAATAAAACATGTTACGCCGACCCTAAATAAATTGGGATAAGGGCACGAGAATGGTGATTCTTGTGTGACAAAACAATTTGTAAATCAAACAAATTCATAAAGTAGTGTGTATTTATTCCGATTGGATTACAGAATATTTAGGTTCCCAAAAAGATATTTTGAAAGGACACTGATTTGAATACGAGATATGAGGAATTTAAAATTTCTATAGAAAACTTATTTTTCTCATATTTCATGTATAAATCAATGTTCTTATTTAATATATATTTGCGAACCTAGATATTCTGTAATCCGATCGGAATAAATATACACTACCTTTAGAATATGTTCGATTTACAAATTATTATGGTATTTCGTTTGTATGAACTACGCATGCTCCGGGGGCGTCTTAAGCAAATTTGTTGAATTGTGTGTGATTGCTATTCTAAATTGGTGCAGTTTTAAGAACATAAAATTCAGAAGAGGGTAGTTGATGCGTTTTGCGTAATGGAGCAATAAAATAAATGCTTGTAAGAATTACTATTCGCTACTACATGAATTTATTTTATCTTTAGTTTTCAGTCCCTTAATTTTGATTTTGAAGTGAATTTGACTTTATTCTGGTTCATTCACTTCACTTTTGATTTGGATGAATCAATCAACAAATTCAATATTTTCAACTGAAGCGAGTTCATTTGTTGGAACTGAGTGTAAAAATTGGTGCAGTATATAGCACATAAAATTCAGAAGATTTAGTTGAAGCGTAATGGAGTTAGAAAACACACAATAAAACAAATGCTTCTGAGAATTACTTTATTCGTTTGGAAACCTACCAAAACTCACCACTACGTTCTTTTTCTAAATCGCTACTAATTTATCGTTAGACAACCGGTTACCGAGGTGATTTTAGTGTTTGTTATGATTTCGGATATGTAAATTAGTAACTTCAGATACTTTCAGCTGTCATAACTCATGATGTTTTATCACTGGGATCATAAACATGAAATATAAAATTTTAAACGATGCCAAATAAATTTTTACTTTGATACAATCATATTTTTCACAAATTCAGCCATCACAGCTTTGGTCTATTTTTCCTCGTCCGATTACTGTTCGGGCGACCGCCAAAACATGAGTCAGACCCTAAAACAAGTCATAAAAATACAATTTACGGGTAATACGATTGCAGTTGGAAATAATAAAGACACTTGCAACGATTCATGCTAGGTATATATCGCTTGTATATTTATTTGGCTTGTTGTGTTTCTGGAGTTAGGTCTCATGATTTATAGCTGAAACAGACGAAAACTTCATTTAATTAAAGCATGATGGACATCACCTCACTCGAATAATTTTTAAACTACCGTACAATTGTCCGTAGTTAAACGGAAAGGATCCAACCCACATTTGGTGTAATGTGGGGTTGGATCCTTTTCGTTTAACTATGGACAATTAACCAGTACCTATTTACACCTGTTTTCAGTTCTATCTACCACTAGGAGACACCTATGTAGATGTAATGATTAAGTATTTAAGGCTCCCGACGGCGCGGCTCCATTCTGGTTGAACAATTTCCATGAGGTTTTCCATAGAATTTTTTCTACAAGAGTCGCATCGCACATGTCTGTGGGTGCCTTTAAAAACTGCCTTATTTCACAATCGCTAGAATGGCAAATGGGTGTGAGAAAAGTGCTCAATCACATTCTAATAACGACGTCCATTGTTGCTATTTCAAGCAGCAAACATTAAAGATAAGGTCGGATTTCACTACACAATGCACAGACCAACAGCCAGCCATTTCTTTCTACATACACATGAAGTGTTGACTCAGCTGTCTGCGCAAGCGCACGTGGCCGACCACGTTGACAGAATTATCGCAACAACACTTATGTCACTAGGTATGTAAATATTTCCTTACGGAGAACGATTCTGATTCCGATTATATCGATCTTACTAAATCTATTTCTTATTGATACTTCTTTCTTTGACAGTCGTTACGGGTTATCAGAAGCCCGAAAGTCTGACAACCAGCGTTACCAAGGGGTATCGTATTACCTAATTACTGGGTTTTGGAGGTCAGCAGATAGGCAGTCGCGCCATGTAAAACACATTCAGCTGCATCGGGTTAGACTGAAAGCCGACCCCAACACTGTTGGGAAAAGGCTAGGCAGATTGATTGATAAAGGTCTATGGGGATTTGATAGCTCTCTAAGCTGGGATTCAGTATTGTTGATCAAGAAATAATGAAGGCTAGACAGTTTTTTTTTTAGTTCGTTAAACATAGATATGATGCATCTTCATGGAGTATTCATGAGCATTGCATGTTAACGTACGTACGAACAAACCCGCAGAGTAAACGTTACACTGATGTTTGCTAAGCGAATGAGTTTGGCTACTCGAAATACCTAAAATGATGGATAGTAGCGGGAATCACGAATGTTTGTGCAAAATTGAAAATGGAACAATATTTTTTTCAGGCTATTCTACATTTTGTGTTGCAAAGCTTTTTCTTATGATGTCGAACATGATATATTCTATTCGTTGTGTTTAAATTATTTTGATTGATAAAATAGAATTATAGTGGAGGGAATCACTTGTTTGTTCAAAATTGAAAATGGAACAATTATTTTTTCAGGCTTTTCCATGCTTGTGTTCAAGTGTTCCTTTATAAAGTCGGATACATTCAGAATTCAATTTGAGTTTTTTAAATTATTTTGATTGATAAAATAGAATTATAGTGGCAGGAATCACGAATGCTTGTGCAAATTGAAAATGGAACAATTGTTTTTTTCAGGCTGTTCCATGTTTGTGTTCAAAGGTTTTTTTTTTTTATAATGTCGAACATCAGACATTTATTTATGTTTTTAAATTATTTTAATTGATAAAATAGAATTTGGTCTAGCGTTAACCTTTTTTCGGATGCTAGCTAGCACCGATTGGTCTTAATTTTTTTCAAACGTGTCAAGCTGGTTATGTTTTTCCGTGATATAGAAGTTATAGACCATACAGTTTTTGTTAAAGAAACGAAAATGTTGATTAACAGACCAGACATCCACAATCTGACGTTGAAATTGAAACGCTGCATGAGTTTTAGTATCCATATATATATATATATTAATTGCCTTTACAGTTCGCTAATTAACATTAATAAGCACGTTGGTCCCGGCTGTCATTCGTGGATCTTCGACAGTCGTTACAGGTCGTTAGCAAGCCCAAAATTCTGAAAACCAGTCTTACAAAGGGGTACCATATTACCCAGTAACTGGGTTGTGGAGGTCAGATAGGCAGTCGCTCCATGTAAAAAACAAATGCAAGTCGGACTCGCGCACCGAGGATTGTTCCGTACCATCATAATTATATTTAAAAAAAATGTGCTATTTAGAGACATCGTTTTATTTTTCCTGTGATCTTTACATAAACTTCTATCACACAGAATAATTTCAGATTTTTCTCTATGTAAACTTCGGAGATATAGGGGGGAAGGGGGATATTTTTCTTTACATTTTTCATCAATAGTTGGAAACTATGCGGCCTAAAAAAAGAAATAATGTTGGAGAATGTGCAAACAGCGTTTTTTTCATATGTTGGGTACCCCACATGCCCTAGTAGCTTCACTTCGAATTTTTAAGACACCCCTTGCAGTCCCTATTGCAAAAAATAAATACATATTTTTATTACTTTCTTAGTTGCAAAATAGTTGGGCAAACTTGTATCTAAAACTATTCCAAATCAAGTTGATAGCATTAACACAATTATCTGCTTAATTCTTTATGCAAACGCTTCTTTATGCTACACCCTTACCGACCTTATTTTACGATGTTTTCGAAACAATAGAGATGCACAACGAACGCACAGGTGCGGCGCGCCGCACTCGAAGAAAGTTATGTAAAATTGTATGGACGCGCATACGCACCGTCAAGCACCTGGTCAACGTCCGAAAACGCGCATGTGCGTCTGCCGCGCCTCATGTATTAATAGTTCTTGAGATATCCAGCTGTGACAGACGGACAGACTGACTGAGTCGCAACATAAGGGTTCCTTTATACCATTTTGGTACGGAACCCTAATACTGGTATTCAGCTGCATCCGGTTAGAGTGGAAGCCGACCCCAACATAGGTGGGAAAAGGGTAGGCAGATGGATGACCTAGGTATACCTATCACTACCTCTCTATTAGGAGGCAAGAAATATTGAGGATCTAGAATTTCATACATTTAATTTTGTAGACAATTACATAATTATCTCTGATTCTAATGAGGACTAACTCCGGATAAACTGGAAAACAAAGGACGCGAAAACAATTGAAACACGTTATTTTATTTATAAAACGGCTAACTATAAAATACCAAGTGTACATTATCTACGTGGCACTAATGACGCGTTCTCTGAATGGGCACTAACTGACATAACAATCCGGCTAACGATAAAACGAAGTTAGGATAAGTAGTTTTCCATGTACTGAGAGCGTACGTCTCGTCTGCGGCTGAACACACAACGGAACATTCGTTCTCCGTTCCCATTCGTTTAGCAATATCGCGTTTTTCCATTCCGATTGCACCATTCAAACATGTCGGTGAATTCGGACAGGGCCGCAATCAATTACCTCGGACGAATTTACGACATCTCGTTCATCGAACATCATTTTATTGTCAGACAACATTTTAATAAAAATGTCACCGTTCAGTCTCGGACGCCATCCGACGGGAACCTCATCAAAATCGCATCAAAACACCCCGAACACCCACTCGGTTCGCTCGAACATTTTTAACACCCATTTGAATCTAAATTTTACTTAACTTTGAGACGCGGTCCTTTAGATTCAGACACTTCATATCCCCCAGAGACGGAGCAATAAAATAATAACGACTTTGTTGCATAGTTCAAACTTTTAAGATCTCTTAAGATATATGTACTGCACGTAGGAGTTTTCTGGACGCCAGTTAGCAGTTGAATTAAGATGCCTTTTGTCACTCGACAATATCTCGGCATTCATATCGCGCATCACCGCGTCATGTGGAATGTCGGGACGCGACTAATTCACGCGAGAAAATATCTTTCAAGACATTTGAATTTTTGCGAAATATTTACACTTATAACGCATGTATAGCCAACATTTCTCGAGTACACGAGATGCCTTCAATACCGGCCCTCACGATCCTCTTTGAGGTATTTCTCTTTGCGAAGATTAACAAATTGTTCGCTTCATGAATTCCCCGCTCGCCTCGAGTATCGACGTTTACAGAGTTGCAACCGCAATAAATGCTCGAGATTTACATAAACCGCTGCGTCCTTTGACAGTCGAATACTGATGAGCAGACAAGTTACGCTTGAGAATAACCAGCGTGATGGAATAAAACCATAATTTCCTTTAGAAAGTTGTAATCAGCGTTGCCCTGTGCTCTGGAGCTAGGTAACTGTCAGTGATTCAGATAGCATTCACTGTGTTTGTTATTCTCATTCATCTTGGAGATAAAACTTTCTGTACTGCCAACATTGAATACACCTAGTTTGTGATTTGAGTGTATATTTTATAAACAAAGCAACAAAAACCTAGTCGTAACACATAACATAGGAAAGTTGTACAAAATCCTGCAATTGCATTACTACAGAATGCATTTTCTGATACAAAGAGCAAAGTATGTATTAACGTGAAGCTCTCAGACAATGGTAAATACGAAGCGGAACGCAACGCAGCCGTCACGATAAATGTATCGAGTACCACAAATACCATCCGCCATCCGCTCCCAGACTTATTGTTTGAGATGGCACTGGTGAAAAATTGCTTCCCCTTCCACCATCACTCCCAATATTTCAACGTCTGAATAGCTTCTTTATTCAAAAATCGAAACCACCATCCGTTGTTGCCAAGAATCGAGCCATTTAAAATTCAATTAGATAATTTTACTGCTATCAGGTACATAGTATTGGATATCTTGTTTGCTGCTAATTGGATTGCGGCGAGTTTCACATTTTTCCTCGGCCTTTCAGCACTCTCTCTCGCTTCGCTTTGTATTTAATTTTTATCTTTACTATATTTAAGTGTTCAGTGCCGACAACGGCGAAATATAATAGGAAAAGATTCATTTGGCTAATTAAAAATAAGCCACCCCAGGGTAGGTACTATCCAGATTTATCGCCGTTATTCAAACTTAGGTCGGTTATGCCCTGCTGTTTTATAATAAAAGCTCGTTTGCGAACGTTTTAGTGAGTACATAGATACTAAGAACAATGGGAAACGATGTTGACAATGTACCGTGAATACCTTTGCAACTGTTTATTAAGGGAAAATATAAATGAAAGGCGAATCCACTTTGTTCTGTATTTTTATTTTACTTTTCAGCAAATATAGAAAACCTTTGTTGAAATTTGATGGCAACAATTTGAAGTTGCGCGCGTTTTTTGTCAACACGATCTATCAATGTTGCATTGCCGCCTCGCCGGGAATGTAATTGAAGTAATGTTTATCTGATACTGTTGTTTTCCATTTCCCGCGATAAAAGCGCTCTGCGTGGGGTGGCACCCCGTACGGCTCTTTAATTATTGCGTCACCTTCAATTCGGAAAGTTTTAATGTGTGTACATTCGTTCTGCGGTACGTGGAGTACTAACGACGCTTCGAGCACTCTCTATGGCTCTCGTCTCCTCGTTGAAACGAGCTCTTCTCGCTCTTGTGTTTGAACATCGAAACAAACGAACAGAACTACGATTAAATTTGTGCGACAACGGATCCCAAATTTTCTCATTATTCTAACAATGTTAAATTCTTTGTTTCGGTTTTAATTTCTGTTACGGAAGTCGCTCCGAGGATATGGCGGTCGGGATCGGGACGTTTCGACACCATTGAAACCGTAAAGTTTACTGGCTGCCAAGTTTCTCCGCACTATGTAAATTCAGTAGACGTAATTAGAGGAAGCTACGATCGTCTACGCCAGTCGAATGGCTCGGCCCGCTCTTGTTAACTGACTCCATACTAAACCAAATCGCTTTCTGTTCTATTCGTATAAGTATTTGCGGTCGCGACGAGGTTTTACCTACCTAGGAGACATGCACTTACCTAAACTCGGCTGAAAGTTTTATGTACCGGTTTACTGCCACGCCGAGTCATCGTAGACAACTATAAAAGGCGACGATTGCAAGACAAAGCGTGATCGGATTGAGTAAATAAATAGTCTGCGTCGGAGTGCTCATCAATCTTGCAGAACAAAAGTGTATTGTGCAAGTTTGCAGCATTCACCGCGGGTTCGTCGGCCGAGACCTGCAACCTCACTAAACTGTCGTGTGCGCGACACTTAACAATTTAATTGTCACTCATTAGTCCTAAGGCGTAGTCTAGCGCTGTTTTAATTAACACAGTAATTCATAGACGTTTCATTAGCCACTTTCGCGTCTCCCACCAGCAAAGTGGTCCTGCGAATTCAGTGTTATCAATCATAAAGCACCTATGTGTCGTGTGAGCAGCTGCTCGGTTGAATCAATCACGCGAGTCGCTCGCAGGCGGCACTCGCGGCCAGTTATTTATCACGTTCAGACGACAACACCAGTCTGACGATTGCAATTTACAAATGGAGAGGAGCATTTACATTCGGTGGCAAATGTTATGATCATCGGTTAAATAACGAAATGTTCGACACGACCGGAATAGACGTCGCTCATGTTGGAGTTGGGTAGCGAGATATCGCGGCGGTGTTTGCTATGCCGGATGGCCCGCCCCCGCCCGCTCGTCTCTTGGCAAACTGCACTGCACTATACTGCAAATCATACCGAGTTTGTTTGCGTAGGTCAACGCTCTCGCCGGGTACGTTTTATGTGTTCCTGGTGTCACGACATCACTCTAATAATAGATAGGAATGCTTAGCATCAATAAATGCACACTGGAATGTAAGAAGAAGTTCCTTACTTATGCGTCTCGCATTCTATTTCGTGTAGTCAGCGTGTAGACAATTAACTGCCCGATAATATTAATTTCAGATGTTGAACGAGTCTCGTCTGACTGATACCAGACTTGGTTGTAGCCAAACGAGGAACAATGGTTTGTTAATCAATACTTCAGGTAGAAAATGGGATTGGACGTATTACGCTTTGACAGCTCATAATATTATGTTTAATTAAGGCATACCGCTGTGCCTACGTTGCAACAGTAACTCGTTAAACTTTCATTATTATTCGCTCTCACAAATTGTTCGTACGTGAACGAATTGTGCTTTACAATCGATCTCCGTGGCTCGTGAGCCTTTGTTTGACTTCGACTCCAAATTCAGCGTAATTGCCTTTCAGCCTTTCATTATTCAACTTTATGCAGTCATTTACTTGTGTTATTACGAAGGGAGAGTCGCTGCGGTAAGTGTCGTGGGTGGATGCATTAATCGTAATATGTAAATGTGGGGATATGAAATATTGAAATTGCGGGCGTGGATTTACAATAACGTCTGCGCTCTGGGCGAATAGGGTCGTGCTTGTCTATTGTTTTTGGTAGAACATTACTGTTATTAGCGGGTTTATTATTTGAGGGTGTTATTTATGCTTGCAATAAAACTATCTTGTCAAACTTCTCACATAGACGTTTTATAAGAGAATTCGATTGGTCTTACACTCCTGTGTTTTACTCACCTGCCAATTCTTTTGTTATAGATCGAGGACGAGGGTAACCATGGCAACGACGACACGCGTCTCTTCATCCTGTCGACGCTGGCAGGTCAGCATAAGTCGAAGGTGTCCTGCTCACTCTGCAAGGAAACCCTGCATGTCTTCGACCGATATCCGCTCGTGGACGGCACTTTCTTCTTGAGCCCACGTCAACATACCAGTGGGGCTGTCGAGGTAAAATGCCGTTTTATTTTTTAATATTTTACAAAATACTGAACAATAGTATTCGAAATCTTTCTGGATGATGGGGTTTTGAACTGAGAAGTTCGAAGGACCAACTGGTCCTTAACGCTTTCATGAAACGAGACCCAATAGAAGTTTGTTATGACGTCTATGGCCGTTTAGTGTCCTTGAAAGCGCTAAGGTACAATTTGATGAGTAGCACCTAACGCTATCAGAAAAGTGAATCGCTGATTTTCTATATTGAGGCAAGAAAACCTAAAGTGGTAACAACCGCGTGTTAAAATGAGTCCCATATTGATTTCGATATTAGAAAACATTCAAGCAGAGTTCAATTTGCTGACACTGCCATTCATTACAGACATAACTTGACAACATTCAAGTAAAAAAAAAAAAAAAAACAGTAATAAGCCAGCCGAATACAAAACGGAAAACTTAAATAAGATGTTGGAATTTGTTTTAGAGACAAACATGGTCATACAAGAGTTGTCGAGTTGTTTGTTCGTCGGATTAGAGAAGAGTCGCCTTTTCGCTTTTGTTTGGCGTTAGAATTAGCATGGATGGAAGTATGGAACCCCCCGATAGTCTGTTTCTGCATCGTTTCATAAGAAGCTTTTGAAATTATTTATAGTTACTTTTGGATTTTCGTTTTCGGACCAACTTTTCGGATGTACACACATCAAAAAAAGTTCGCGATCAGTTTGAACAATCGAAATCATTTTTTGTTACGGTAGACTATATTATAATTTCTTCTTTTTATATTATTTACTTAAAAATATAGAATTAGACTATAAAACAATAAAACAATTTCAATTGTTTTCCGATATAGAAAGAAATTCAATCCAAGCAAATGAGCGTAATCATTTAGAAATCGTGACTTAGTCAATCTTAACGGATTTAAAATATTTTTCGAGGAAAGTTGTGAATGAAAAAATACCAGAAGGATTATCAGAAGTTGTACGAGCAAAAATTGTAACTTTGAGGGAAGAAGGATATTCCACGAGAGAAATAGCACGCAGAGTTGCTGTATACCAATCATGTGTCGTGGCCACGTTGCAGAGGTACCACGGTATGGATAATTTAGCTCACCGACCCCGCAGTGGTCGCCCAACTGTTCCGACTGCTGCTCAGAAGCGCTATATCAGATTACTGGCAGCCCGTGACTCAACAATCAACGTCACTGCAATAAAAGCAGAAGTGCAGGCCGCCTCGGGACTAGTTAGCACTCGGACCATTCGGAATTGCTAATATTCGTAAACACTTTTTCTTGATAAAGCTAAAAAATATATAGGTCTTTGTTAGTGATCTCAAACTTTTTTTGATGTGTGTAAGGACCAGATTTAGTTGATCTCATAAAAAAGATTCATATAATTAATTACAGGGTAATTGCGTAACACAAATAAGATCACAATTGATCGCAATTCCTTTCATTTTGACAGTACAGACACCTTCATTGCGTTATTTACGTTGTTGAGCAGACGATTTTACCAACCTATGAACCAATGGATTAGGAATTTCCATCAAAAATCTCTGATTGTAATTGAAACTGTGTTACGCCATTAGATCTATTTTATATCAGAATTTATAATGTAGAACAACACTATGCGGTTGAATGATTTTTGCCCAATGAATGCAAAGAATTACATCAAGTTCGCTATCTTGCTTGGTGAATAACTTTATCCAATGAACATAATTTGCTCATTAGCGCGTTTGTAGGTAGTTTACTGATAACTATATTACGCAATGAGAAAATGAAAACAAAGTAACGCATCTCACCTCACTACAGGTTCATGTTTTATCATAGGTCTTGAACCAGTCATACGTAAACAGGATGTATAGCGGAGGCGTAGCGCGCTAACAACTCAATGCCTACCCTATCGGCTTCCCTTCGGACGATCGGAAGAGCAACTTCACCAATGAAAAATGAAAAATAGCACATTCAGTAGTGTCTATGATTGTCAAATAATATAGATGCACTACAGGTATTTAATACATCATAATATTCAAAGAACAAAAATCGGCCAAGTGCGTGTCGGACCACGCACAATGAAGGGTTCCGTAGTTGGGAAGAAAAAAAACAAAGAATTATCCCAAGAACAAACTTAATATTGTAGTTGAAAAACATGTTCTCTTACATTCCAACTGCAAATGTAAATTTGTACGCACAATAGTGAGAGATTTAACATGTTATTTTAAGACCATAGACTTCTTTATAAGTTTTCCTGTAGTATATAGGTATTGAACTATTTCCTGTATTTTTTTTTCAAAATTTTAGGCTCAGTACTTTCGGAGAATAGGGGGGGGGGGGGGAATGGTCAATATGGTCAATTTCGTCTGTTTTCTTAAATACCTTAAAATGTCTTATTTTAAAATGATTAAAAAAAATATATTTTTGTGACCCTCACGGTAGAATTTGATATGTCACGGTTGTCATGTCACAATTTGATATGCCTTTTCATTTGATATGTCACGGTAGAATTTGCAAAACATTTTTTATTTTGTTTTTTTGCCCCCAAGTTACCCCCCCATTTAAAATTTATTTATTTACGTTAGAGACGTACGTGTTTGGATCACAGAAATTCATGTTATGTACATTTCAACGTAATCGGTCCATTAGATTCGGAGCATATTGGCTGTGCCTGTGACAGACTGACACACGAGTGATCCTATAAGGCTTCCGTTTTTCACTTTTGAGTTACGGAACCCTAAATACGCCTCTTCTTATCTTCCAATAACAATGCATTGTTCAATAAGCCGGCGACGTCGCGACGTGATAATCGCGAACTAAAAATACAATAGCGATCTCGTCATGACGTCACTTAAGGCGAAAGCGTCGGCGTCAGGGTAACACGCGAAATTCAAATCTTGACATTTGAGGATTATACGTAGGTACTAATTGAGAAGTTGTATTACTGATTCTAATGATTATAATTCTGTTAATACATATTTGTTACGGCCGCGAATCATACTTAACATAAAACTTAGTTCTGACTTGCAAATTACAAAAAAACGTAAGAAAATTGGAATTTCGCGGGCTACGTTGACGAAGATAACTGAGCGGTAATATGAAAGTGATAGTCAATTATTTCCACACGCGAAAAAAATAGCAAAAGAATTCACTGGAACCAAAATAAAAGCGCCAAACCGAATAAAAATTGTTTAAAAATAAATTAAGTTATTTAACAAAAATATTTTCAGCCAGAGTTTTCAATTACCTAATACGCACATTTTGAATTTAATTTTGCAATGATACTTAGGATTTTAGAATTACAGAAAAAAATATAAAAAGTAGGTCTTTTGGAAATTAAAATTCTATCGCGGAAATTTAACCCAATTGCGTTTTCCTTCAGTCGAGAGTATTAATCAAATAAGCAATAAACATAAATCCAAAAATTAAATCCATACATGCTGTAATAGTGAAATAAATGGCTACGAAAAGGAGGCCCCCTATTTATTTTGGTATCGCCTGGCACGGGTTGATTTGGACGACAGTAACTCTGTTATCTATTGGGTTATGATGACCGAGACAAACGGAAACATGCGGCGGCGAGAACGAGATTGAGGAATAATAGGGGTTTAAATATGAAATTGCCGTTTTAACGTACTGGCCACTTTGAATTAAAATTAAACCTGAATGGTGAGTGATATTCCAGAGTGAATCACGATAACTATAACATTCTAAATTTGAAAAACGTACGACATTCGATTGTTTGACTTTCAATTGTCTTTTCTATAAGCTTTTAAAGGAAAGGTGGATATATTGAAAATTATATTTTTGAATACGAGTTCCGACGTGGAACTAAATCAATGCTGTGTTTGGAGAGGATACGCCTAATGAACGCACCGTGCGTTTTTGGTTTAATCGCTTTCGTAGTGGAAACTTCGACTTGAAGAATGAACCCCGAGGAAGACCAGCCACTAAGGTATAAACTATGAATTGAATGCAATGGTGGAAGCCGATCCGTATCAAATTACCAATGAATTAGTGGCACGGTTTTATGTTAGCATACCCACAATATTGACCTATTTCCACCAAATCGATAAGATAAAAATGCTTGAAAAATGTGTGCCCCATAATTTGACTGATCTGCAGAGAGAAGCGCGCGTTGAAGCTTGCCTTACCTTGTTAAACCGGTACCTAAATGAAGGGATTTTGGGGTGAATTGTGACTGATAAAAAGTGGATTCTTTACGATAATCGCAAGCGAACAACGCAAGGCTGACTTCAGGTCAAACGCCGCACCAAAGCCCTAAAGCGAAGCTTACCCATAGAAAAGTAATGGTAACTCTTTGGTGGTCACTTCATGGTGTAATTCACTACGAGTTCCTCAAATCCGGTCAAGCAATAACGGCAGATGTCTACTGTACAGAACTTCGAACAATGATGGCTCGCAGTGAGACAGCCCCGACTCGCCAACCGATCTTCACCACTATTGCTCCACGATAAAACGTAAGACCTCACACACACTTCTGGAGAACCGTTTTCACACTACAGGACCTACAGCCAGATTAATACAGATTAGGTATGAAGCTACAAGAAGAACAAAGAAAAGATGGATGGACTGTGTGAAAGATGATATGGCTATAAAGGGGGTGACTACCGAGATGACTACTAATAGAGAATTATGAAAAAAAGGGACATGTTGCGCCGACCCTAAATATATTGGTATAAGGACAGGTGAATGTTGATGTAAATAAATTTATTTTTGAAGTAATTGTATGACTACTTATATAACTGAACAATTTCTTCTTTGGCTTCCCTCCTACGAAATGTCAGGCCTGGCCACTTATAGAAAACGAACAGCGTAGATATCTAGTCACTGATTAAGTGTCATTTTTTGGTAAGTTCCCTGGTATACGTATTCAGCTCGAACGTGACGAAGGTCTGGGCACGATCCCATCCCGGGCTGTTCTTAGCAGATTTGGAGAAAATGAGTTGTCATTATTCGCGACCGTGCTTGATCCCTCATTTTTGACGTCTAATTTACCCCTGTTAGTACCAGGGTTTTTTTAAACTTGAACGTGTATTTAATACTCTTGTCTGCAGGTGAAAGTGGAAGGCCGCACGCAATACCTGACGTGCGTGTGCATGGGCTGTCTGGAGCGATATGACGCCGAGCGTACCATTCGCTGCCGGTTCTGCGGACAGAAGTGGGATGGCTCGTCCCTTGTGCTCGGCACCATGTACTCTTATGACATCTTCATGGCCACGCCGTGCTGCGCTGAGAGACTGAAGGTGAGGATCAATCCATGTTAAGAAACCTTGGAATCATTAGTGTAAAATGATATTGAAAATTCTTTCTTCGTTCATGCCAATACTAAAGCTGTATCTCCATTGTCAACAGTGCAACAACTGCTTTAAGGCACTGCTCCACCCGCAGCAGCGGCTAAACTACTCTGACTACTCGCACCCGGTGACGTGCCCACACTGCCGCGTGCTCGACACACACTTCGTCAAGCCGCTGAGCTACTGCTTCACCAAGAGGACGTTCCCGCTGTTCCAGCAGTGGCCATAACAGACGGCGGTGCCGGGAACCTCTCCCGGCACCCCCCCTGCTTCCGATACATGGGGACTAGCGCCGTCGCCTCCGCGCCGTGCTTCGCCCCCTGCGCTGCGACCCGTCATCAACACCAGCATGGCTTCCCGCTCACTAGACCCAACCGCTGAAGAACCCGCTACCAAGTGCCTCGCACCTACTCTCGCGAGCCTTACTGAATCGCTGTCTCTGTTCGGAGTCAGCCCTGAGACACTGGCCATGAGTTTGGGTGAATCGCTGGCCGATCGCTACCTGGCCTCGCTGCGAACCAAGCCCGTGGAGAGGGTTGAGCGTCCCATGGAGCACACTATCGAACGCCCCATGAAGCGCCTGGGTGGTGGCTGCGGCATTCCGCGCCACACGCCTATAGACGAGCCGGCTCTGCAGCTCTTCTCCAACGACTTCATCGACTACTTGAACCAGATCGCATAATCTCGCGGTCTCGCGGAGTGACGTGATGACGGATATGATGGGCGACGATTGGACTCCTCTGTGTTGCGATGTTTGTTTCTTGAACTCTAATTGCGTCTGTCTGAGCACGCTAGAAATAATTTCTGTTAAATTAAGTTGGTATTATTGAAAATAATTTTATGTGTCAGTTTAGATCGTACTATTGATTTTATTTTAATTTTATTCTGCACTTTGTTGTTTAGGAGTTGATTTTTATCGAAAATAATCATTAGCGGTGTAGTGATGCCAGAAATTGCATTTTTTGTTTCGGATCAATCTTAAATTGGAAAGTGTTTTCATTTTGAAGGAGTTAAAGACGGTGAGTTTTAAATGATTGATTACCTTTTATTTCAGTGATACTGATGACCCTATCTGTTAGGGACGTTCGAGTGGAGTGTTGTTTAGTTCAATTTAGTTTATTAGTTATGTTTTATTTTAGCAAAATTTTAACCCTAACTTAAGTGTTATACAATATTTTCGTAGGTTTATTGTGAACTTTATTTCCTCCCACCAAATGGCACTTTAATAGTGTAAGGGATAGATCTACTTCTACTAAAGATGCCATGTTAAGTTATCGTCTTTAATATCAGTTCATTTACTTATTATATTTTCACATACATACATTTTTTATACAGTAATGGTAGAGGATTTAAATTGTAAGTACCTAATTGCTGTGTCACCAATAATACGATTAGCCTGACTTTAACTATTACTTACATTTATTGTAGGGTTATGTAATTTCGAATTGTTGTTTTACTTATGTTTTCATATATTATTATATCTCGGTGATTAACGGACTGCATGGAGAATTATAAAAAAATAAACAAATATAACTTTTTGGAATAGTGCCATATCAGTTGAAAAAAGGTGAAATACTCCTTGAAATAAAAAAATGAATAAATAAATAAAAAAGTGAATGCCGCTAATCATTGAGAAAACATGTTTAATTTTTAAAAATAATGAAAGATTTTTTCAAATATTATCGACTATACGTTTGGCTATCTGAATAGTTTAGATTTAAGGGTTTTTTCTTATTATCATGGATGTCTATTTATTTGTAAGTGAATAGCGCTTCAAAATTTACTAAGCGTTTAAGTGATGTGCGGATTTACTCAGTAATTACTGTTTAACGTTAACGTTTTAGGTAAGGTTTTTATACATTTGATACTTATTACTCGCAAAGTGATTACAAGTGATAATTCTTAGGAATAGTGCGTGTTTAGTGATTAATGAAAATAATAACAACTAAAAAAGTGGTGCGGATAGTTAGGCGATAGGGGTGTATACAGAAAAAGTGATAATATCCGCGGGATATCCGCAATGTTAGGCAATAATTCTAATGAAGACTTGACACATTTATAGGTAAAAATTTTGCATTATCCTTCTTAAATTGATACTGCCATTTACATTTTACTAATCTAATCGAGGCATTGTCTAGTTCTGGGTCTATTTAATACGCTGAATTTGAGTGGTCTGACAACGTTTTGCGACATTATCTACTAAGATAATACTTTGATTGACTTGATTTACACAATATTTTTAACAATAAAGGACAACCGTCAATCAATATTTTTAAAGGAAAAAAAAAAAAAAAACTAAAATTATTTCGGCGAATGTCATTTTCAGAACATTTATAGAATCGGATTTCTTATTTTGTTTTTCCAAATTAACACAACATAAATTAAAATGATTGTCCCAAGTATCAACTTGTTCTAGTCGCTACGTTTGTCAGACCAAGTACACGATCGAAACGGACTAGATGGATGTGTTCGCTCTTATTTTGGACTGACTACTAGTTGGTACTGTTGCGTAGTTATAGGTCACCTTCATAGCACATCACGCCATCATCCGCATCACTGCACCTCATACGTCATCGTCATCACGGCACGGTTTGAGTGGACGGCAGACTGGCCTCTATGTCCTCAGAAATAAGTCACAGATTTGGACAGCACGAACCATCCGCTTAAGTATTTGTTGAAAGCTTTAGATATTGCACTAGTAGCTTATAATCGGTGTTAGCATTTGGTCTTTTTTCGTAAGTTAGAGACTGGTCGAGATCCAGACAGCTAAAATATATATTGAGCTTCCATTACCTAAGGGAATCTCAACCGTAGAATCAACCTCGCATTTAAATGAACTCGCTAAAACAATTCTGGCAGCTGCTTTTATTTTACGCTTAAAAACATGTCCGATCATTAACTACACGACGCGCGACAGAAATTAATAACTTACTCTTAAAGTAATTCCGAGCTTTCATAAAATATTTAACGATGCAATGTTGTTATTGAACCGTCGCCTGCGCACATCCCGTCGGACTATAGTCGCCAGTCGCCTTGTGTGGTTGTAATACCTCTTAAATATTTTTAAATTTGTATCCTCTGCTTATAGTTACTCTAAGATCTAAAACATTATATCTGAGACACGACGTTTATCATAGCATGGCGTAATATTTGTAAATAGGCCGTTTATTCTACTACACGCCGATGCTTAACAAAAAGTACCTATTTAATGAGATATTATTGCATATTTCTAGTTTAGCAGTAAATCGATAGTACATAATTTCAATAATATCAAAGATCCTTAATTATTTTAAAGCGTTCCGGCCGCGAAACGATCACACTTCATATGTTAATCAATTTTAATTTTATCGAAGTTTGCTTGTTCGAATATAGAATTATATTTAAAAGTTTAATATACATTTAAATAAATGTATGTATCCAATAAAGTATTTGAAAAAAAAAAGATTAAGGCGAGCTGTTGTTGGTATATTTAGAAAAATATTAAAAAAAAATGAACCAGATCATCTGATGGTGACCATGTACAAAAGTAAGTGGAGTGTGCTCGAGTCGCGGCTCGCATAGTGGTCGACACAAAATATAAAATCATATTGTTTAATAGTCAAATACAGAGCCATCTATGTAGATGAATAATCATAGTAGGTACGTTTACGATGACTCATCGAATGTATCAAGTCATTGACTCCCCCTCTATCCACACGTACAAAATCAAAGTATTTTGAAACGCTATATTGATAACAAATCCAATAAGACGTTTATATCAAAGTCCTCTGATTCAATAATAAGGCTGTTCGTTTCATATTTTATAGATATTTCAATATTGATCTTCGACAAACATTACCTCTTTAGATACAAAAAAAAAAAAAAAATAGTAAATTATAGTGTCAACCAGAGTGGCTCCAGAAATTGAATTGTGTTTAGAGAATATTTACAGTTACGAGTCGTAGAGTACACACGGTGACAAAGTTGTGTACTCGAGATTTCGAAAATATACAATCCAGAGTAAATGTTTATTGTAGCCACTGGAGAAAAATATCCTGGGATTCAACTAACAGTCGAACATTTTACAGTATTTGTCCCATTTTATTTAAAATAACATTATAAAGCTCCTCTACAAATTGAGCTCTTAGAGTATGTTTATTATTTTAAAGATTTTATTGACACTTCAAAGGTTGTATAGATAATTTAATAGTCCACGGATATGTAGCTACAATAGTTCGGTTTTCCTAACTTTCGTACACAAACTGAACATTATCTGAATATATGTTTGATTATTCATATTTTAGACACTTGGTTACTTGTTCAGTTTTAATAATAAATGTAATTAACACAAACGTTGCCAACTTTCTTAGTTTATTTGCACATATTTGTTAAATTTTGTAATTAATGACAATTTATTTAGACACCGACATTCGAGTTTCTTCATGTTGAATTTTAATGTGGTGTAATTTAGTGAATTGCTTAAAAGTACAAAGAAACAATTTGTTACTTTTGCAAATTTTATAAAGTAAATCATATACATATTAAAAGTAACCCTCACTTAGGTAATCTTTATGAAATAGTTGCTGTAATCCTAATACAACCGCAATCGTTTTTGTTTTCAGAATTATGTAGGTACCTAAATATTAACAGTTTTATCGGTTTTATATAAGGTATTTTGTTTTACATTCGTTAAAATTAGGAGCAAAATTGTTAATTATTAAAAAAAAACTATATAGGGTAACTGCTGTAGTAATAAAATTGGCCACACTATAGTAACTGGCCACTCATAAAAAAGATGTAGAAACCAAGTAATGCAAGCAACCTCATGAAATAAAACTTCTCGTTTCTACCTCTTTCTTATGAGTGGCCAGTTAGTTACTAAAGCGTGGCCAAATACTATAACAGTTACTCTACCTATCATATTATTTTGT
Source organism: Dicycla oo (assembly GCA_948252095.1). Lineage (NCBI taxonomy): Eukaryota > Metazoa > Arthropoda > Insecta > Lepidoptera > Noctuidae > Dicycla > Dicycla oo. The sequence goes on along the minus strand of OX411713.1, from coordinate 11,452,423 downwards.
TCATTACTTTGACACGTATTTTATCGAATGCTATAATAGAAATCGTACATCGTACCTCTAGTACTCTTAAGTAAGATTACGTCAACGGCATAATATTCGTTGATCTGTAGGTATTTTGTCTCGCTTTTGAATATAGGTTAATCAAATCTTATTTCCACTGTAGTTCTTATTTAGACTCGTAGGGTTTTCTTTAATAATAATTGGTGTGAATGTGGATGTAAGTATGTGGTCACACTTAACATTTTAGTCATCGTCTCGTTCTCTTCTTTATAATGATTATCGGTTATGGTAATCTCGTGCCAAGCGTGGATTGTTATTATGAATTGTGTACGTTCTGGTCATAGGCGGTGCGCACGCGCCACGCTAAGTATGTGAAATTAACTTAAAATCTTCCCGTGATATGTAACGTAGATTAACGCACTCGATGTAAGCCTGCCTTTGTCACTGCCGGCTTTTGACATTAAATGTTTAACGGTAGAAAGACGTCGCGTGTACACTGCATATTGTTCTGTTGTACCAACCACATAAAACTGAATTTAAATTTGCAAATTCGGTGATGGCATGTTTATGTCTCTATAATGCCAATAATAAATGCTGTTCCGAAGCATTTGTTGTCCCATAAAATGGAAAGGGTTATGACTTCAACAATGAGCAGTCTGTTGTTAATCGCAGTAATTCTCAACAGAACTTAAGTGTACGCGCGTGTAGCGTAGCAACACATTGATATTTTTATAGGATGTCGCTTAGTATCTCGCGTTCCGTGAAACTGTAGTCGGATCCAGGTCCGAGGCAGGTTATCAATGTGACATTCAGCATCCAAATGATACCCGGCGTCCATAAGCTCAAAATTTCCCAAAACGCATTGGCTGATTCTAGTATACGGCTGTAATTGGTTAGTGAAAAGATGCAAATCAAAAACATGTTAATTATATTTTGATACTCGATGTTTTCTACACTATGTAGTAAGTTCGTATTAATCTTTTGTATTAACTTGTGTAAGGTAGAGTTAACGTCGCGCTCGTACGCATTGAGTAGTTTAGACGGACCAGTAAGTGTAACCATTGCAGTTCATTTTGAGGTTGAGACTGAGGTGTACCATCAGATTCAGCTGATTGCTCTCGTAACTTTCAACTATACGATTGTAAAAGGTGATACTACATGTGTGCGTTTGGATGGCTGGTTGTCTGTATCGGTTCGCGTCAGGCTAGTGACTAAAAATTGCTACCTATTTGTTAATATTTACTACATATAGTCAATTAATTGCTACCTAACTTTGAAACAAAATAAAGGGACTTCAAAATGACCAGCCATTCTGATATCAGGATAGCTGGTCAACTTTCCGTTTTGTACACAAACAGAAAGTTGACCTAAATAATGCTGTAAAAATTTCAAATGATCATAACTTTTTACTTGTTAAAACTACAAGGTGGACATTGAAAGACGTGAGGATAGCAATCGGGTGGTAATTACTCGAGTAAAAATAATAACACAAATTTGAATAGTTTACACAAATGGAGAGTTGACCAGCTATCCTGATAATCAGAATGGCTGGTCAGTTTAAAGTACCTTTATTTTGTTTCAAAGTTAGGTAGCAATTGATTGACTATAGGTAGTAAATAGTAGCAAATAGGTAACAATTTTTGGTCAACCGATACTGACAACCAGCCATCCAAACGCGCACTATTACATTACAGTCGCGGTCAATCCCGACGTGCAGGAGGCAGTCGATACAAGTCACTGTTAGTCTCGTGAATCGGACTCCGACGTAAAAGCCGATAAATTTTGTACGCACGTTTATAAAATTGGTGATAAATTGACGAATTGGGTAATGATAATAACTAAGTTATTGCGTAGCGATTAGACTAAACAATATACTACGTAATGCGCGGGGTGCATCAGGGTATGAGTGTCATAATTTGTAATAACTTAACTTTTGTACTTTCGTAAAGTAAACTAAAGGTAACAAGTAATTTAGTGATAAACTTTTCTATTAATATGTATAATGCATAAAATTAAACATCAAGTAATATACTTTTTTTACTGGAAATGTAGATGTAGTATTTTTGTAAGACAAACGAGACTTGATCTCGTACGTGTATCACAGCGATAATAGGTATTTTGTAAGACCGATTGTGCGTCCAATGTTAAGAAGTAATCTAGGCCGAACGTCTTCGATATTTTAAAGGATTTCTCATGTTCAGGAATGCTTTTTAACTTTCGATGTGCAACTCGTAAGGTCATTGTGTACTTAGGCTAGTATGTGTTTAACTATTTGTGCATTTCTATTTGATTGGATGCTTTGTAAAAGTCCCTAATTGGAGATACATTTTCGTTTATCGGAATGCAAAAACAACAGCGTGAAATCGTTGCATTTTAATGTAACCGCAGTCTATTCGCTTCGTTGATCCTGGTTACGGAGAAATGTAAGTGAAATATTCGAGGCGTAATGCTGTATCAAAGTGATTACCGCAGAGAATGATCGATAGCTTGTCTCGCAGGCAAAAAATAGCGCTACGTCGACCAGACTGAAGGCATAATATACCAGACCTGTCTTTTGAAAGCATCTTGACACTAAGGCGAAAGCTCCAGGTAGCCCGCGAAATTCAAATTTTCTTACTTTTTTTTTTTGCACAATACAGGTCAGTGGTTTATTATGTTCATCAGAATATGATTCGCAACCGTAACAAATCTGTATTTATAGAATTATAATCGTTAAAATCATCCAATACAACTTAAATTCATATAGGTAATCCTAATGAATGATTATTTCACAAAATTTTGATATTTAGGATTATACTCTGATTATAATTTTGTAAATACATATATGTTACGGTCGCGAATCGTATTTAGATCAACATAATAAACCTCGTACTGACCAGCAAATTTCAAAAAAATCGTAAGAAATTTTGAATTTCGCAGGCCTACCTGGAGCTTCCCCCTTAATGAAGCATTTTTTCATAAGTATGTATATCGATAGAGTATGTTTGAATGAATGAATAACTTCGTTTTATAATATTTCCGTTGTCCTGTGTGGGTACAATGGATACCTTCGTAATTATTAGAAATATTGAGTGTGGTCATGTGTTATGTAAGTGTTCTTTTCTTTCTATAGTGATCTCTTGTTTATTTACAATTAACTGAAATAAGGTTGGAGAGTCGTGGAACGATGCTGAGATGCTCAGATGGAAACGCCAATTGATTAATTTTAAGTAAAGTATAAGTGCTTGAAATATTGTAAGGATCGTTTTAAAAATATGCTATAAAATACGTCTATACCATTGAAAATTGATATTATTTAAATCTTCGATACGTCTCAGCGTATATTTTTGTATATTCGTAGTCGATGCGTAAGGAATTGGCACAAGTAAAAGTATAAGAGTATAAGATTATTCTGACTAAAGTTAAGATAAAAAAAAAGTTCCATTTTGTAACAATTTAAAAATATTGATGAAAAGCTATTAATTTTTGTAACGATAGTGAGCGTTGTATTGTCTTTATTGTAACGTTGGGAAAGCGAGAAAAGTTAGATGATAAGGTTGTTTCAGAAAATTGTAATAAAACTGGAGGCGAAAAAAAAAAAAGTTATATTTTATACGGATCCGATATTTGCGCCGCCGCGCCGTTTGGGCGAACTTTGTGTTACTTTACGAACATAGATGTAAGTTTGCTCTTTAAAAGAGTTTTTGAGGTAGTAGGATTAGTATGCTTAGTGTTTTTATACGGCTTGATGTTGTGAATTTTTTTGAATATGATATTGATATACGCAGTATGTACTACCAAACAAGCGGCCAACACTGATCAATAGCAGAATGTGTAGTGGGTTCTACTCGGTACTCAGGATGCATCATGTTGTTTTCCTTTTTGTGATCTTACTAATACCAAAGTGTTGCTGTTCGCAAGCATATCATTTTGATACGACGCTAGATACATTTTTCGGTACAAAATCTTAGTAAAGTTTTTAATTCTATTCGATTTATGATATTGTTAGACAATTCTGTATTGACAGTGGTGTAGTGGAGGGCTTGCGGATCGCGCGATCTCTTCGAAAGCCGTTTCTAGTCGGTACCGTCGGCTTCACCATCATAACTTGCCCGCGTCCAGCTACTCGCAAGCCACTCCATTGCACTTTGGCGATGATCCTGAATTATTTCAGTTATTTAGCAGAATTATATTATTGTCTAGTATTCCGATTATGTTACGTTTTTATATTGCTTATATTATATATTATGGATACAATGTTTATTAAGTATTTAATATTCATTTTGATGAGGACCTAGTCGATTCTCTATATATCACATCTCCCAAAGTACAAATTCCTTGTTGTTTAGTCCAATTTTGTTTGACTGTTATTGAATGGAAATTATTTTAGCGGGCGTTCGTTGGCAGAGCGTCGTCGGGCTTGCCGACATGTAAGACGCGGCCGGCGTTTCCTCATTCTTTAAAGCAGCGCTTCACGATCAAATTTGAATGACGTAAAACCATTGAAGTCGATGTAATGTAACCCTTGTCTCATTGTAATAAAATATAAATTAGAATGATTGCCGTGAGTTTGATAAAGCTCTCTGCAATCATTCTAATTCAGTTACACTGATTTACTCTAATGGTTTTACGTCGATCGTGAATGTTCTACCTAAATTAACCCTGCCTGCTTCTTGGTCGTACGTACCATACTTTAATGGCAACCTAACGAGTCGGCAGACATTATATTATTAGAGCCGGCGGAGGGCGTAAATGTGGTAATAAACATAAACTAGTTGAAATAAATCCATAATTAAATCGTTTATTCACCGCGCCTAAATAAATGCAATTTATCGTTTATTTAGGCAGGTTATTACAATTTATGTTTAGCAGCTTTTAAAACTTAAGTTAGAATAATTTTAATATTTTACCTATTTTACTTAGTTAATGCACAATTTAATAACTCAATAAGTTACTTATTATCATTTTTTAAATAATTTACCATTGTTTTTAGTTTATACGTAATCGCCTACTACACATTATCGATTGGAAAGCTGATTTAGCTGAAATATTCAAATGACACTATACCTACGATAAATACAATGAAACCTTTATAAAAATAAAATCTATAAAAAATATAATTTGCGTTTTATTTGAACTTTGTACCTGGTAAAATGGTGTCACTGACTGGCAGGGCCACCATCAAGGATTTTAACCTTTTCACCGCCAAGCACTTCTATACTGCCGTCGTAAGCAAAAAGGGCACAACTAACATTTAAAAAAAAATTGAGTTACATACATATTTAGAATCAGAAAAAAAAGGCTAATCTACTCAATTTTTTGTAGATTTTTTTTTTAAATGTTAGTTGTGCCCTTTTTTCTTACGACGGCAGTATAGAAGTTCGGGATTTTCGTGCCACCAGCGCCACAACTTCTATAGAAGTTGTTCATTTTAATTATCTTATTAAAATAAATTTACTGTGATTAACCTTTTCGCCGCCAACGTACACAAAACGCAATGCCTCGCCGAGCGCCAAGCTATAAATGTATAACTAAATATACAGTAAACAGTAGTGATGGGGATATTGTCATATCGATGAATAAGATTTGTACGCGTAAAGTTAAGATTTAAAGTTGATTTTACGAATATAAATAAAAACTGATTAAATATTTCCAGATTTGTTTTATTTCACAGTATCCTTAATAAGAAAAAACAGTATAATTTATGAGTATCAAAGAAACTAATACATAACTCAATTAGAACTATAAGGAATGGGGTACATCTCTATTTGTTTCATGATCTCATTCTTTAACTTCATATCAAGTTATTGGCACTGAGGGCACGTTGAATTCGATTCTGATCAGGGATGGGGTCTATGGTCTTTCTTGTGTCACTGACTCTGGCAGGGCCACCATCAGGGATTTTAATTTTGAAAACGCAAAAAATTAGTCGCTAATTAGTCGAAATTAGTCGCCAAATATCAGAATTAGTCGGTCACTGGTTCAAAAGATAAAAGGGTTTATAGGTGGCCCTGCTGGAGAGACTCTCCCCAGCAGGGTGTCACTGACTCTGGCAGGGCCACCATCAGGGATTTTAATTTTGAAAACGCAAAAAATTAGTCGCTAATTAGTCGAAATTAGTCGCCAAATATCAGAATTAGTCGGTCACTGGTTCAAAAGATAAAAGGGTTTATAGGTGGCCCTGCTGGAGAGACTCTCCCCAGCAGGGTGTCACTGACTCTGGCAGGGCCACCATCAGGGATTTTAACCTTTTCGCCGCCAACGTACACAAAACGCAATACCTCGCCGAGTGCCAAGCTATAAATGTATAACTAAATATACAGTAAACAGTAGTGATGGGGATATCGTCATATCGATGAATAAGATTTGTACGCGTAAAGTTAACATTTAAAGTTGATTTTACGAATATAAATAAAAACTGATTAAATATTTCCAGATTTGTTTTATTTCACAGTATCCTTAATAAGAAAAAACAGTATAATTTATGAGTATCAAAGAAACTAATACATAACTCAATTAGAACTATAAGGAATGGGGTACATCTCTATTTGTTTCATGATCTCATTCTTTAACTTCATATCAAGTTATTGGCACTGAGGGCACGTTGAATTCGATTCTGATCAGGGATGGGGTCTATGGTCTTTCTTTCTTCTATTTTTGTTTATTCCTGTGTTTTTTTAATAACTTCAGTCAACGTTTTTTACCGAAGTGGCAGAATTTTGAATTGTTTTTAAAGTGTTTTTTGAAATGGAAAGTAAGTATATATTTAAATTCTATCACGCTTGTAGCCGTGTACTTATCAAAGCATTGTTTTTAAGTGTTGTTTCTGTTCTTTTCTTAATTCATGTATCGGTAGCGTTTACCCATCTGCGCGCGGGGGACCCCGCGCACAGATTGCGTTTCTCTATTTACCCACGACGGACCGGAGCAGGTATATGCGTTTAGGTTGAGAGATGTTTGTGTGTTTGTGTGTGCAAAGTAATGTTCCCACCTATCTTCTAAACTAATGATCCGATTTTGATGCGGTTTTCAATAACAGGTTTGTGTTTGATGAGTCCATGTTCTTAGACAGGTGCCATGGCTATAACTCACTAGGGGGCGCCACAATATTAGTGCAAAACAATGTTGCAATATAATCAAAACGAAATGTCCGATTATAATACAGATACACGATACAGGAGTAAATCCTACACGTTTTTAAAAATAATAATAATAATAAAAAAAACACAAAAGCGCGAATCCGATTTTGTGCTGCACTATGCCAAAGTGACCTTGACAGCCGCACGCCTATGACGTCACTGACCAACTTCTATAGTAGTTCGTGGCACTCGGTGGCGCACAGGGGCATAGACGACCAATTGTTTTGTAGAGATGGGAAAATAACTATCGACAAGAATTAGTAACAACTTTATAATTACGTATCGGCATCTACCTGAAGGTCGAAATTCATCTACTATCCTTTGTAATGAAGTAGATAACTAAGTTCATATTTTATTGACCTCAAAATGTTTTCGATATTCGTAACTTTCTGTATTTATAAATATTTCAATGGTGAAATCAACCTTTCACGGCACATCACTGGCCAACTTGATATGAAGTGATTGGCGTTCTGAGGAAAGTAACAAAATTCGGAGTTTGTTTTTGCCGATTTTAGGACAAACTAGGGCTTATTTTGTGTAGAAAAATAAAAAAACAGGGTAGTAGACAGTGCTATCTTAAATAATAAAATGAAACAAAGCTTTTAATCACAGTAAATTTATTTTAATAAGATAATTAAAATGAACAACTTCTATAGAAGTTGCGGCGCTGGTGGCACGAAAATCCCGAACTTCTATAGAAGTGCTTGGCGGTGAAAAGGTTAATTTTGAAAACGCAAAAAATTAGTCGCTAATTAGTCGCCAAATATCAGAATTAGTCGGTCACTGGTTCAAAAGATATAAGATGTGACTCAGGTTGGCTGGACAAATCTTCAAAATAGCTTGCATTTAACTAGGTCAATAGGTCACTTTATGTGACGGCTAAACACCCTTATCTCAGAATTTGTGACGCTACAGAATCTTAGATAATCGATCGAAAACGTGTCCAGCCATCTTGAAAAACCACTTTTCGCTGGTCTCTCAATCTCGGTAACGGAAGTGATTTTGACGACTTTTTGCATATCAACGGGCGTCACATAAATTTGTGACGGGCACCGAGCTAAAAGTTTTGTGATAAGTACAGTGGTTTAGTAGAAAAATGCAAAAATCTGTGTCCAGCCATCTTGAATTTACGTATAAAACTTATGGCTGGCACTTCCGAATCTCAATAACGGGGGCGTTTTCGAATATGGTTCCTTTACTAATACTTGGTGACGCAATGTGTGACAGTAATAACATTTGATTTATGGCGTCACATGTAAGGGTTTACGAGAAATCAATAAAATCAATAAAACCTGAGTTCAAGATAGCTGGACACATGTATCTCCACTGCCTGATGATCTACGACCTTCGAAATGTGTTAAAAATGTTGTGACGGGGACGATAATGATAACCTGAAATTGTGACGGAGAAACTTTGCGTAGTTTCAAAGATATTGACCATTTAAATTTTTCCATACAAACATCCATTAATATTGTGAGGTGACCATAATTTTACATAGGTACATAAAGGATTTCTTTTTAATCGATTAATTGGCCGGTAGCATCCACGCCTGCTTTGTATTTGATTTCCCCGTGGGAATAAAAGGTTTTCCTGCAGTGAAAAGAGTAAGTATGTGTTAATTCAAAATAATAATTGACCACCAGCGCTGCAAGAGAGAGCCCACTTGTATTTCGCGTTTAGTTCATTATCTTATGTAACTGAAAATGAGAACTAAACTCGACAGCCGGCAGTGTATGTACTTACTTTCCGAAGTGTTATCACTAATCAGAGTACTAGTAACTATTAATTAATCTGCGGTAAGACAACCTAAATAAGAGTTAAGATTCGACCAGTTGTCCTAGTAGTACCAACTTTAAGCAATAGATGGCGACACCAACATCAGCTATCATGGCAGTATAGTTTGTCTTGTCCTCCGACGTTTTCGTGGTAACCCGCGAAATTCAATTTTTCTTGAGTTTTTTGCAGTTATTTTTTTCGTCCACGGAAACAAATAACTTATAGATATGTATGATGATTCTTATGGTTATAATTATGTAAATACATACTTGTTATTGTCGCGAATCATATTTTGATTTCTTTTAACGAACGAACGCAAGAAAAATTGAAATTCGCGGGCTACCACGAAGGAATCACATTAAATACATTTTTTACGCAATTTGTTGATTTCAAATTTTGAAATCGATATTGTTTATTTAATTATTATTCGGATAATTAAATAAACAATACCTAGCTGCAACTTCATAACATTCAATCACTACTGACTCATTTCTATGAATTAGCAGCATGAGCGATTTTAGTGCTCATGAGTGCGATTCGGAACGCGGCCATGATGATGAGATTTGCTTTGTGTGTAATCTGTGTGTGACTTGTTTGTAACTGATCGTTACAAACTTTCAGTAAGTTATTTACTTCGTACAACTATTGTACTTTGTTGTGTTTTCATACAACTATTGTTTTGTGTTTTGTTTAAAAACCAATGTGTCCTTGGTAAGTAACGTGAATTACAATGTTTTTTTTTTGCGAAAGTTGTTAGTTTTTACGATTTGTGTCGTCAGTCGGATGTATGCGCCCTGTTTTATTTATTTAAGTATTAGGGCCAAGCCACACGGGCGGCGCGGATGCGGCGCGGCGCCTGAGCGGCGCCGCTGCGGTTTTCTACATACAAAAATGCATTGTAGCCACATGGCGCCGTGCGGTGTGCTCCGGCGCCGCGCCGCGCGCGCATCGGAACCGAGACGAGGCGGGGAGGGGTGTAAGCAGAGCGGAGCCGGAGCGGCGCCGCTCGCAGTTGTTTGATCCATTGTTATTACAGACTGTCGTACGTAGCGATGGGCAACCCCTCATTTTGCCGCCGCTGCGGCGCCGCCGCAGCTCCGTAGAACGTTGCGACGCCGCTCTGCCCGTGTGGTCGCCAGCGCGGCGAAATGGCTTGCGATGCGGCGCCGCACCGCCCGTGTGGTTTGGCTCTTAGGTACACGGGGTACACCGGCAGAACATTTTATATCGAACGTTGATTAAAAACTTATTCTAAAGAGTAAAGACATGTGTTCCATTTGGGGTGACACAATAGGTACCTGGAGTTGATCCATAAAACATAAGTACCTACATAAATTAGGTTTTGTTTTTTACTTTTAAGGGAATCTGACGGTATTTCTCCGTAGCTTCGTCGCTTTGACGCCTCACGCCACTGACTAGGGGTCGGTCGTCGCCGGGGCCGGTGGACTGTCATTGGACGTAATGGGAGCTCCACACTTTCATGCGCGGCGCGACATCCATCCATAATAATAATTAGGCGTGACAGCGGAAGACGCTGATTGGGAACGCCTCTATACCAGGCCAACCAACTCCATACAAACCAACTCCATTGAAACCGTTTGTTTATGCTACTGCTCGCGCCGAAGACGTTGCTGCCACGATTTTCGTCCATTAAAGAAAACACCTTAAAATATACTTGTCCTACATAAAACCTACAATATTGGTTACCCTACTGCAGTGTTTGTATGGGGAAATTTAAATGATCAATATCTTTGAAACTACGCAAAGTTTCTCCGTCACAATTTCAGGTTATCATTATCGTCCCCGTCACAACATTTTGAACACATTTTGAAGGTCGTAGATCATCAGGCAGTGGAGATACATGTGTCCAGCCATCTTGAACTCAGGTTGGCTGGACATTAAGTTTTTATTGATTTCTCGTAAACCCTTACATGTGACGCCATAAATCAAATGTTATTACTGTCACACATTGCGTCACCAAGTATTAGTAAAGGAACCATATTCGAAAACGCCCCCGTTATTGAGATTCGGAAGTGCCAGCCATAAGTTTTATACGTAAATTCAAGATGGCTGGACACAGATTTTTGCATTTTTCTACTAAACCACTGTACTTATCACAAAACTTTTAGCTCGGTGCCCGTCACAAATTTATGTGACGCCCGTTGATATGCAAAAAGTCGTCAAAATCACTTCCGTTACCGAGATTGAGAGACCAGCGAAAAGTGGTTTTTCAAGATGGCTGGACACGTTTTCGATCGATTATCTAAGATTCTGTAGCGTCACAAATTCTGAGATAAGGGTGTTTAGCCGTCACATAAAGTGACCTATTGACCTAGTTAAATGCAAGCTATTTTGAAGATTTGTCCAGCCAACCTGAGTCACATGATATAAGGGTTTATAGGTGGCCCTGCTGGAGAGAGTCTCCCCAGCAGGGCCACATTTATATCTCAAAAACTAGGACACCTAGCGAAGATCTGTTTTCTCCCATATTTAGTCGCCAATTAGTCGGATTTAGTCGCCAAGTTACAGATTTAGTCGGTATGTAATTAAAAAGATATTAAAGAATTCAATTTTCCCATACAGTGGTACAAGCGAGTACAAAATACTTTATGTATTTTCTAGATAGTATCTATGACGTCTTATGGAGGAATGTTTGTTTCGAATTAAATAAATATAAACTTAGTCTATAATTACAACCCACCATAGGAAAGCTGTATTCATTACTTATAAACAAATCTACAATAATGTACGATGTAATGTGTATGTGTGTGTGTGTGTAATGTGTGTATGTGTATGTGTAATTATTTATCCAACACAATGTGCACTTACCACTTAGTCACTGGCAGATAGATCGCTGCGCTCCGTTTCATTTACGGTAAGTAGGAAAGAGATAGATGCGCGTGTACAGACGAGCTGCTTAGAACGAGTTGCCCGTCACGTAAGTTAAAGGGTCAGCGCAGACAGAGAGGAATAATCCCCGCACGGTCTCGGGTATTTTCTTTACGGATCGCGTATGTTCGAGCTTGCGCGCGACCTCGCGAGCCTGCGCGAGTAAACCATTCTAGGTTACAGTTACAGCTACAGTAAACATGCCAGTTTGTCGCGAAAGTTCGTCAACGATGGTGGACTGGGATATGATTATAATTGTGCTTTTGGCGGAAGAAGAAGAAATGGAAGAACATGTTAATAAAACCCCTAACATCCAAACTCACAAACTATATCTGTTCATAATATTGAATAAATAGGTATTTGTAACATGTTCTGAAAGTACAGTAATTTTAAGGTAATAAATCATTTTATATTTCGGCAACAGAAGTTTTATTATTGTAACCTAAATTAAGATAAAATAAAAACTCAACCCGTACATACCCACAACACAACACTCACAATCACCTCAAAATACACACAAACACAACACACATCAAACGAACTTTTTGAAAATTCATTTTTATAAAATAAAATTTGATTACAATTGACAATACGTTTTCAACGTTTTAGTATTTTAAACATTTTACTAAAGGTACGATATTTTTTTATTATTCTAACGTTAATTAGAGGTTAACATTGTAAACTGGTAAAACAGTTGCATGCGACTGTACATCTTGACACCAAATAGACCAAGAGCAAGGTTTAATGTTTTCAAAGAAGTTTAAGCCACTCTAAACTAGTAATTAAAAACATAAAAACATGAATTTAATTGAGAATTTATCTCTCTCGGACATTACTAAAGACTTTAGACCGATAAAACTAAAAGTATATTACACATATTAATAGAAATATTTTTTCTTGGTAATTTTTCGTGAACTCTTCGATCTAGCTCTTGGACTATACCTTACTAATTGAACTCATTATATCTCCTAAACTAAGACCCGACTAAATCTGTAACTTGGCGACTAAATCCGACTAATTGGCGACTAAATATGGGAGAAAACAGATCTTCGCTAGGTGCCCTAGTTTTTGAGATATAAATTTGGCCCTGCTGGGGAGAGTCTCTCCAGCAGGGCCACCTATAAACCCTTATATCTTTTGAACCAGTGACCGACTAATTCTGATATTTGGCGACTAATTTCGACTAATTAGCGACTAATTTTTTGCGTTTTCAAAATTAAAATCCCTGATGGTGGCCCTGCCAGAGTCAGTGACACCCCAGCAGGGCCAAATTTATATCTCAAAAAGTAGGGCACCTAGCGAAGATCTGTTTTCTCCCATATTTAGTCGCCAATTAGTCGGAATTAGTCGCCAAATATCAGAATTAGTCGGTCACTGGTTCAAAAGATATAAGGGTTTATAGGTGGCCCTGCTGGAGAGAGTCTCCCCAGCAGGGCCACATTTATATCTCAAAAACTAGGACACCTAGCGAAGATCTGTTTTCTCCCATATTTAGTCGCCAATTAGTCGGAATCAGTCGCCAAGTTACAGATTTAGTCGGGTCTTAGTTTAGGAGATATAATGAGTTCAATTAGTAAGGTATAGTCCAAGAGCTAGATCGAAGAGTTCACGAAAAATTACCAAGAAAAAATATTTCTATTAATATGTGCAATATACTTTTAGTTTTATCGCTCTAAAGTCTTTAGTAATGTCCGAGAGAGATAAATTCTCAATTAAATTCATGTTTTTATGTTTTTAATTACTAGTTTAGAGTGGCTTAAACTTCTTTGAAAACATTAAACCTTGCTCTTGGTCTATTTGGTGTCAAGATGTACAGTCGCATGCAACTGTTTTACCAGTTTACAATGTTAACCTCTAATTAACGTTAGAATGATAAAAAAATATCATACCTTTAGTAAAATGTTTAAAATACTAAAACATTGAAAACGTATTGTCAATTGTAATCAAATTTTATTTTATAAAAATGAATTTTCAAAAAGTTCGTTTGATGTGTGTTGTGTTTGTGTGTATTTTGAGGTGATTGTGAGTGTTGTGTTGTGGGTAGTGATGGGTAATTTTCGGAAATTTTTCAAAGCTTGGAAATTTTTCCGAAAAATAACAATATGGAAAAATATTGGAAAAATATTGTTTACTGTAAAATGTTGACTACAGGAATTAAAATAACATATGAATTAAAGGGTTTTATTTATACTGAACATATTTACTGACTGACCGAATGAATGACTGACTGATTGATTGAATAAAATGACTGACCGACTGACAAATCAACGCACAGCCGAAACTACTGGGTCTAGGAACGTGAAATTTTGCACACGGCTTCCTTTTATAATTTAGAGGAGCACTAAGAAGGGGCTATTGGAAATTCAATCTTATAGGAAGTGAAAAGGGGGGTTTTTGTTTGTATGAAATATCTTATTCCTTGAGTTAATAAACTTGAAACTTGGCACGAATACATATTTATGTTAATTATGCACTTTTCATTTATGTTTTTCTAAACTCCCAGCCCCCCCCCTCCCCCTAAACGGGAATTGGGTGTGTCAAAGTTTGTATTGAAGAATTTTAACGCGCTGACCGATTAACTCTAAACTCACTATTTATACATAAGACTAAAAATAAAGTATACTTTAGTTAAGGCGGCCATCTTGTAAAATGAGCAGGTAACTTCGATATTTGGTAAGGTGCGCACGCAACCATGTGGTCGGTGGACGTTATATTTTAATCGCATCCCTCTTAATCTAAGCGATCTATTATTATTTTGTGAAGTGTTTGATAGAATTATCGAGAATTAGAAGTGGACTGATTGTGATAGGTGTTATTTTTTTAAATACTGCCTTTCTACCCGATAATCCACGCCTACCTGAACATGGTCGGCGCCTCCGATTGTCTAGACTTAATTGACTTGTTGTACAAATGTCAACCTCAAAAACGAACATCGAGAACTGGTGAGGCGGCCATCTTGTAAAACGAGCATTGAACCCGTGGTCGGTGGAGTTTTTTTTTTTTAATCGCATCCCTCTTAATCTAAGCGATCTATAATTATTTTGCGAAGTGTTTGATTGAATTGTGGAGAACTAGGAGTGGAGTGATTGTGATATGTATTATTTTATTGACAAACTGCCTTCCTACCCGATAATTCACGCCTACCTGAACATGGAGAACACATTAAATGAAAGTCGAAAGACTTCAAATAAATAATACATTTATTTTGTTGTATGTTTGGGTTTATTGTGTTCTTCCTTAGATAAAAGTATTGCAGCAAAGTAGGAAAATATCAAAAGTTATGGCAATTCTGAAATAAAAACGACTAGTATTCAAAGTCTTAAAAAATATTTATTGGTGGTTGACATTGACAACCATTGACAGTTTTTGTTCAAAATTTCAACACTGAATATCTATTAATCTGACCCTTCTCTAATAAAAAATGTAGCGCAAACTAGCTCAGAAGATGACGCTGAGTTAAATAAGGTATTTTTCATTTCAAGACGTAGTGATTTAATTTCAAATAAAACATTGTATGGGAAGCTGCCATTGTTTTTTGTATAAATATTAACACAAGTTTTGGAAACAACTTCAACGATTTTTCAAAATTCCACCGTTGTGGGGGGGAGACAGTTTATTTGAAAAATCTTATTCCTTTGTAACTTAAAAATGGCCCGAATACTTATTTTTTTACTTAAATGATAAAGATCGTATACATGAATTTTCGAAAACAACATTTCAAAGGGGTTGAAGCCTTTTCGAAAATTTTTAAAAGTTGGAAATTTTTCGGTTTTTAAAGTATTGTTTACTGTAAAATGTTGACTTTAGGAAGTAAATTAATACAGAGTTTAAAGCGTTTTATTTACATTCAAAGGGTTGTATTGCATTAACACATCTATTCTGTTGAAGAATCCGAATCATCACTGGCGAAAAGTATCATGATCAATATTTTCTACTGCATCTCTTCGTAATCTTCAGTTGGTGGGTTTTATATCATCAACAAGTTTCAGAGAAAAAACCGATCTAGTTATACAAAACCGAAAATCAACCAAACCGCGCAGAACAGCGCAATACAAGCGAAATTAATCATACCTCTAAAATGAATGAGTAGGAATGCCTTGATTTTTGTGCCAAGAAACAAGAAAATATTGACAAAAGAAAATCATTTTTGCTTTTTAATGTTTGAAGAAACTTTTAAAGCTTGTAGACGGTTATAAAGGAAAACATGTGAATGTGGACCAAGTAACAGTTCAGTATAATTTTCCGTCTGGACGTGAATTGACATGATTAAGTACAGTAGTCCAATTAGTCCCATCTTTTTGACCAGCACCCTAATTGCGTTACAACCTATCAATCAAATCTGAATCATTTTGAAACAAATTGCTAATCGATTGCTTCGCATGTTCGAAATATTATCTGCTCGACAACGTAAATAACGCAGTGAATATTGTTGAACTGTCAAAAAGAAACTGATTCCAATGATGTATTACGCAATTTGCTCCGCGGGTTGAAGTGAGCGCAACCGCCATCTTACGCCATCTGCTCATGGTATTTTCCCAATTGTGGATTCTGCGCATTGTCGTCGGCTCACGTCTACCCGGCCAAAAAGAACTACTTGATACTTATAGTGCACATTGTAATTTCTTCTGATTTATGTATATAATTTATGGCAAGAATTATAAATTGTTAAAGATTAGATATTTATAATTTTTCAGTAAAGAAAAAAGAAAGAAAAAATGTTTATTCTGCACAAACAAAACGCACGTTACAAAAAAAAAAAAGACCTAAGGTAATGACACATGCAAAGCAGGCAAAAGACCTTAGAATAATAACTACAGCAAAAAGTCTCGTATTCAAGCAGTCTATAATTGTTCATTGCTTGATGTCAGAGTACACATAATAGTCTCTAATCTTTAATCACAGTCAGCTTTTTGATTTGGAAAAATATCGGAAAAGTATTGGAAAAATATTTGAAAAATATTTTTTTCTTTTCTTTTCTTTCCGAAATTTTTCCATTACCCATCAGTAGTTGTGGGTATGGACGGGTTGAGTTTTTATTTGATCTTAATTTAGGTTAGAATAATAAAACTTCTGTTGTCGAAATATAAAATGATTTATTACCTTAAAATTATTGTACTTTCAGAAAATGTTACAAATACCTATTTATTCAATATTATGAACAGATATAGTTTGTGAGTTTGGATGTTAGGGGTTTTATTAACATGTTCTTCCATTTCTTCTTCTTCCGCCAAAAGCACAATTATAATCATATCCCAGTCCACAATCGTTGACGAACTTTCGCGACAAACTGGCATGTT
The DNA here is from genome assembly GCA_948252095.1 of Dicycla oo. NCBI lineage: Eukaryota > Metazoa > Arthropoda > Insecta > Lepidoptera > Noctuidae > Dicycla > Dicycla oo. The sequence continues at coordinate 11,435,343 of OX411713.1, read as the reverse complement.
TACTGTAGCTGTAACCTAGAACGGCTTAGGCCTCTGCCTCGAATTTTGCGGGCAGCGGGGCGGCAGCGGCGGCGGCGCGGCAGCGGGGCGGGCAACGCATACCTGTTCTCCAAACTAGCGGGTAGCGGGGCGGCAGCGGCGGCGGCGCGGCAGCGGGGCGGGCAACGCATACCTGTTCTCCAAACTAGCGGGTAGCGGGGCGGCGGCGGCGGCGGCGCGGCAGCGGGGCGGGCAACGCATACCTGTTCTCCAAACTAGCGGGCAGATCGCGCGGCACTATAGCGGTGTAGTGTTGTGTTCGTGGTTGTGTTGTCGAGATATTTGTTTTTATTCGCGAACGAAATGTCTGAAAAACGGCGACATCTTTTTGATTCAAATTTATTCCTAACGCTCGATTTATTGTGGGCAATAGAAGAAGTGGATCCCTACTGTAGGGCAAGGAAAATAAATGGCGAGTTTTATCGAAATTATGAAGAACAGAGACAAAATCCCGACAAATTCTACGACTACACCAGAATGAGTGTAGAAACTTTTGACTATATTCTTGAAACTATCAAGAGTGATTTAGAGTCTGGAATTAATCCAAAACGATTTAGAGGTATATTCTCCAGCAGAAAAATTATACTTGACGCTTGGGTAAGTAAAACAACGAAATTGTAATTTGTAATTGTATTTATTGATAGTTTCAAAAAGTTTTTTATTTCTTCCCATAATTGGTTAATTATTCTTCTATTTTTATGGTTCACATCATTGCTGTTCCATATGGGTGTCCTCTCAAAGATTGCCGAAATAATTAGCTCTTGCACGTCCGAAGACATTTTGATACGTCACAAAAAAAATGTACAACACTATACCTACAATGCAGACGCGCAACGCGGGCGGTCACCGCTTGACTGGAGTGCACCGCTCGTTGCCCGCCCCCGCGCCGCTCCTGCACCGCTGTATTCGAGGGCCGGTCCATTTGATTATACGCGTAAGATCCTGCCGCTCCCGCGCCGCCGCCGCCGCCGCCCCGCTGCCCGCGAGATTCGAGGCAGAGGCCTTACTCGCGCAGGCTCGCGAGGTCGCGCGGAAGCTCGAACATACGCGATCCGTAAAGAAAATACCCGAGACCGTGCGGGGATTATTCCTCTCTGTCTGCGCTGACCCTTTAACTTACGTGACGGGCAACTCGTTCTAAGCAGCTGGTCTGTACACGCGCATCTATCTCTTTCTTACTTACCGTAAATGAAACGGAGCGCAGCGATCTATCTGCCAGTGACTAAGTGGTAAGTGCACATTGTGTTGGATAAATAATTACACATACACATACACACATTACACACACACACATACACGTTACATCGTACATTATTGTAGATTTGTTTATAAGTAATGAATACAGCTTTCCTATGGTGGGTTGAAATTATAGACTAAGTTTATATTTATTTAATTCGAAACAAACATTCCTCCATAAGACGTCATAGATACTATCTAGAAAATACATAAAGTATTTTGTACTCGCTTGTACCACTGTATGGGGAAATTGAATTCTTTAATATCTTTTTAATTTTACACCGACTAAATCTGTAACTTGGCGACTAATTCCGACTAATTGGCGACTAAATATGGGAGAAAACAGATCTTTGCTAGGTGTCCTAGTTTTTGAGATATAAATGTGGCCCTGCTGGGGAGACTCTCTCCAGCAGGGCCACCTATAAACCCTTATATCTTTTGAACCAGTGACCGACTAATTCTGATATTTGGCGAGTAATTCCGACTAATTGGCGACTAAATATGAGAGAAAACAGATCTTCGCTAGGTGCCCTAGTTTTTGAGATATAAATTTGGCCCTGCTGGGGAGAGTCTCTCCAGCAGGGCCACGTATAAACCCTTATATCTTTTGAACCAGTGACCGACTAATTCTGATATTTGGCGACTAATTTCGACTAATTAGCGACTAATTTTTTGCGTTTTCAAAATTAAAATCCCTGATGGTGGCCCTGCCAGAGTCAGTGACACTTCTTTCTTCTATTTTTGTTTATTCCTGTGTTTTTTTAATATCTACAATATAACGTTACGTTTCATCCATTTAGATGATTTTTATACGAATTGCAATTAGGTTTCCTTTTTTTTCTTTGAAAAGAATTTCTAAAAAAGTTAAAATTACAGTGCTTTCATACACTGTATTTACCATAATAGTGTATAGAGTACAAAAACAGTACCTAAATCTACTGTAATTACAGTGCATCTGGAGATACTGGGTTCACCGAACATTTTACATACTTATTGAATTCCTACTCTTTGATGAATAAACATTATTATTATCATCCAGTTAGACATACCTCAGAATTATCTTCTGGTTCAATATTCTCCACAAAATACTCCGAGTCCGATTCCACACCTTGCAAAATTTTCAGAAGTTCGTCCGAATCAAGTTCTTCACTCATTTTTCTATTTGCAAGTGAAAGAAAGATGCGTGCGCGCGAATCCGATTTTGTGCTGCACTATGCCAAAGTGACCTTGACAGCCGCACGCCTATGACGTCACTGACCAACTTCTATAGTAGTTCGTGGCACTCGGTGGCGCACAGGGGCATAGACGACCAATTGTTTTGTAGAGATGGGAAAATAACTATCGACAAGAATTAGTAACAACTTTATAATTACGTATCAGCATCTACCTGAAGGTCGAAATTCATCTACTATCCTTTGTAATGAAGTAGATAACTAAGTTCATATTTTATTGACCTCAAAATGTTTTCGATATTCGTAACTTTCTGTATTTATAAATATTTCAATGGTGAAATCAACCTTTCACGGCACATCACTGGCCAACTTGATATGAAGTGATTGGCGTTCTGAGGAAAGTAACAAAATTCGGAGTTTCTGTTTTTGCCGACTTTAGGACAAACTAGGGCTTATTTTGTGTAGAAAAATAAAAAACAGGGTAGTAGACAGTGCTATCTTAAATAATAAAATGAAACAAAGCTTTTAATCACAGTAAATTTATTTTAATAAGATAGTTAAAATCAACAACTTCTATAGAAGTTGTGGCGCAGGTGGCACGAAAATCCCGAACTTCTATAGAAGTGCTTGGCGGTGAAAAGGTTAAAAGCTTTGTTTCATTTTATTATTTAAGATAGCACTGTCTACTACCCTGTTTTTTATTTTTCTACACAAAATAAGCCCTAGTTTGTCCTAAAATCGGCAAAAACAGAAACTCCGAATTTTGTTACTTTCCTCAGAACGCCAATCACTTCATATCAAGTTGGCCAGTGATGTGCCGTGAAAGGTTGATTTCACCATTGAAATATTTATAAATACAGAAAGTTACGAATATCGAAAACATTTTGAGGTCAATAAAATATGAACTTAGTTATCTACTTCATTACAAAGGATAGTAGATGAATTTCGACCTTCAGGTAGATGCCGATACGTAATTATAAAGTTGCTACTAATTCTTGTCGATAGTTATTTTCCCATCTCTACAAAACAATTGGTCGTCTATGCCCCTGTGCGCCACCGAGTGCCACGAACTACTATAGAAGTTGGTCAGTGACGTCATAGGCGTGCGGCTGTCAAGGTCACTTTGGCATAGTGCAGCACAAAATCGGATTCGCGCGCACGCATCTTTCTTTCTTTCACTTGCAAATAGAAAAATGAGTGAAGAACTTGATTCGGACGAACTTCTGAAAATTTTGCAAGGTGTGGAATCGGACTCGGAGTATTTTGTGGAGAATATTGAACCAGAAGATAAGATAATTAAAAAAAAACAATTCAAAATTCTGCCACTTAGATACCTACGGTAAAAAACGTTGACTGAAGTTATTAAAAAAACACAGGAATAAACAAAAATAGAAGAAAGAAAGACCATAGACCCCATCCCTGATCAGAATCGAATTCAACGTGCCCTCAGTGCCAATAACTTGATATGAAGTTAAAGAATGAGATCATGAAACAAATAGAGATGTACCCCATTCCTTATAGTTCTAATTGAGTTATGTATTAGTTTCTTTGATACTCATAAATTATACTGTTTTTTCTTATTAAGGATACTGTGAAATAAAACAAATCTGGAAATATTTAATCAGTTTTTATTTATATTTGTAAAATCAACTTTAAATCTTAACTTTACGCGTACAAATCTTATTCATCGATATGACGATATCCCCATCACTACTGTTTACTGTATATTTAGTTATACATTTATAGCTTGGCGCTCGGCGAGGCATTGCGTTTTTGGCGGCGAAAAGGTTAACACGTTCTGTGCGGCCGACACGTATGTGCAATTTTCGAACGTTCACCAAGTGCTACCGTCGCATATGCGTGTCCATACAATTTATGTACTTCCTCCGAATGCGGCGCGCCGCACCTGTGGGTTTTTTGTGCATCTCTATTGTTTCGAAAACATCGTAAAATAAGGGTTGGTAAAGGTGTCAATGTCAACACACAAGGCATTTCGAGCAATTGATTGCAACACGTAACATCTGACAACCGAACAACGTATTGTTCGGTTGTCAGATGTTACGAGTGTCAGTGGAACACGGGTGGGTTTTAGTCAGTAAAATTCTAAACTAACCAACAGCTAAATTTTATTGCAAACGACAACATACTATCTTTTTTGTTTATGGCCATTTAATATCAGGCTATAGTCACCAGAACTTACTGCCTAGTATTACGTGTTTTTTTAACACATGCTTGCTGCTTTATGATACACTAAACCCTGTGCGGCAAACACTCATGCGCGCCCAAAAAATACTTCGTGTGGTGCTATGAGCGCGCAGGCACGAGTGTCACTGACTCTGGCAGGGCCACCATCAGGGATTTTAATTTTGAAAACGCAAAAAATTAGTCGCTAATTAGTCGAAATTAGTCGCCAAATATCAGAATTAGTCGGTCACTGGTTCAAAAGATATAAGGGTGGCCCTGCTGGAGAGACTCCCCAGCAGGGCCAAATTTATATCTCAAAAACTAGGGCACCTAGCGAAGATCTGTTTTCTCCCATATTTAGTCGCCAATTAGTCGCCAAATATCAGAATTAGTCGGTCACTGGTTCAAAAGATATAAGCGTTTATAGGTGGCCCTGCTGGAGAGAGTCTCCCCAGCAGGGCCACATTTATATCTCAAAAACTAGGACACCTAGCGAAGAGTGTCACTGACTGGCAGGGCCACCATCAGGGATTTTAATTTTGAAAACGCAAAAAGGGTTTAGCCGTCCTTCCATAGGCAAACTGCCCCCGATAGGAACCTATATCGTAACCTATGCTATATTGTAGAGGGTACTAATAGTAGTTCATCGAGTAGATATTAGCTCTATATCTTGGTTAATTGAGGAGCTATTTGAAAAAAAGTGTCCGGAGACGACTTTTTTTCAAAGTGATATATCTCTGTTGATTTTAAAGCTAGAAAAATAAAACCAATTCCAGTGTTTATGGTACACTCTATAGTTTATTTTATATAAATTTCTATGAGCCAAGCCTAAATAAAAATATTAAAAAAATGCAAATAAATTATTTTTTTATTGATTTCTATCAGATCGAATTGAATTACCACTTTGAAAAAAATGTATAATAATTGTCTATACCTTGCCTAACAGCATGCCAAGTTTCATTAAAATCCATAAGGTGCAACATGTTGAAAAAAAATTATGAAAGTAAGTGGACCACCTTATGACCACTTTGATGACGCTTTTAACTTTCAATTTTTCAATAATACAGTACTTAATTAAATTGTATTACATATTATTTGATTTTTCAATATTGGGAATGAAAGGTTCAAATTAATGTGGAATGATCTTTTCTCAGTAATAGTTGAATCCATATTAATATAAAATAGCTTTTATTAGTCATCGTCACTATTTTCATTAATTACAACGTGATCGTTATTTATAGAAAAAACACTGGACGAACTATATGAGATTTATATCTTGCATTTGATAAATAATATATAATTGCCGCTACGTGGGAGCAACACCCCACTGTTCGATTTCCATTTGCACAGTTACAGCAATAACGCCGAATATCTTCGTGGCTTTTTCCATTGGGACGACCATGCACGACTATGCACTGTGATCATGTAGGAACATGCACGCGCGGGTACTTTGATAATCTACTCACTATAAAAGTAGACAAAATATTGTAATAGACTAGTGACACTACCAACCGTTAATGTACTTTATATAAACTGTCAAAACGCTATTTTGTTAAAGATTATTAAAATCTAATACAATTTGAAAGCGTCCACTGTAAATCAAAGTGTTTTTGTGATTAAAACGTTTGAGCGTTTCAATGTTAAACTCCATAAGCAAACTATAGAACTTTAAAACGGGCACAAGTGATTAAAAATTGAGCATCAAAAATGCAATAGTTTGCTTATGGAGTTCAACATTGCAAACACAAAAGCGCTTTATTATTAAGCATTTTTAGCATTTCGTTATTAATTACTTGAATTTACAGTGTCAACAAGGTGGTCCACTTACTTTCATTATTTTTTTTCAACATGTTGCACCTTATGGATTTTAATGAAACTTGGCATGCTGTTAGGCAAGGTATAGACAATTATTATATATTTTTTTAAAAGTGGTAATTCAATTCGATCTGATAGAAATCAATAAAAAAATAATTTATTTGCATTTTTTTAAATATTTTTATTTAGGCCTCGCTCATGAAAATTTATATAAAATAAACTGTAGAGTCTACCATAAACACTGGAATTGGTTTTATTTTTCTAGCTTTAAAATCAACAGAGATATATCACTTTGAAAAAAAGTCGTCTCCGGACACTTTTTTTCAAATAGCTCCTCAATTAACTAAGATATAGAGCTAATATCTACTCGATGAACTACTATTATTACCCTCTACAATATAGCATAGGTTACGATATAGGTTCCTATCGGGGGCAGTTTGCCTATGGAAGGACGGCTAAACCCTTAGTCGCTAATTAGTCGAAATTAGTCGCCAAATATCAGAATTAGTCGGTCACTGGTTCAAAAGATATAAGGGTTTATAGGTGGCCCTGCTGGAGAGACTCCCCAGCAGGTACCCAAATTTATATCTCAAAAACTAGGGCACCTAGCGAAGATCTGTTTTCTCCCATATTTAGTCGCCAATTAGTCGGAATTAGTCGCCAAATATCAGCATTAGTCGGTCACTGGTTCAAAAGATATAAGGGTTTATAGGTGGCCCTGCTGGAGAGACTCCCCAGCAGGGCCACATTTATATCTCAAAAACTAGGACACCTAGCAAAGATCTGTTTTCTCCCATATTTAGTCGCCAATTAGTCGGAATTAGTCGCCAAGTTACAGATTTAGTCGGTGTGTAATTAAAAAGATATTAACCTTTTCGCCGCCAACGTACACAAAACGCAATGCCTCGCCGAGCGCCAAGCTATAAATGTATAACTAAATATACAGTAAACAGTAGTGATGGGGATATCGTTATATCGATGAATAAGATTTGTACGCGTAAAGTTAAGATTTAAAGTTGATTTTACGAATATAAATAAAAACTGATTAAATATTTCCAGATTTGTTTTATTTCACAGTATCCTTAATAAGAAAAAACAGTATAATTTATGAGTATCAAAGAAACTAATACATAACTCAATAATTAGAACTATAAGGAATGGGGTACATCTCTATTTGTTTCATGATCTCATTCTTTAACTTCATATCAAGTTATTGGCACTGAGGGCACGTTGAATTCGATTCTGATCAGGGATGGGGTGTGTTTTTTTAATAACTTCAGTCAACGTTTTTTACGGTTAAAGATATTTATTTCTCAAAAGAATTACAAATTCACTTATAGAGAAAACATAAACAAGTGTAAAACAGAGTTATCTGCCAGTAAGCGTAGATAAAAACAAAAACAAACAAGTCTTTAAAACTTAAAACTAACATTACAATAATACTTCGACTTAGCATACATTGCATTTTTACCGTAGGTATCTAAGTGGCAGAATTTTGAATTGTTTTTAAAGTGTTTTTTGAAATGGAAAGTAAGTATATATTTAAATTCTATCACGCTTGTAGCCGTGTACTTATCAAAGCATTGTTTTTAAGTGTTGTTTCTGTTCTTTTCTTAATTCATGTATCGGTAGCGTTTACCCATCTGCGCGCGGGGGACCCCGCGCACAGATTGCGTTTCTCTATTTACCCACGACGGACCGGAGCAGGTATATGCGTTTAGGTTGAGAGATGTTTGTGTGTTTGTGTGTGCAAAGTAATGTTCCCACCTATCTTCTAAACTAATGATCCGATTTTGATGCGGTTTTCAATAACAGGTTTGTGTTTGATGAGTCCATGTTCTTAGACAGGTGCCATGGCTATAACTCACTAAGGGGCGCCACAATATTAGTGCAAAACAATGTTGCAATATAATCAAAACGAAATGTCCGATTATAATACAGATACACGATACAGGAGTAAATCCTACACGTTTTTAAAAATAATAATAATAATAAAAAAAACACAAAAGCGCGAATCCGATTTTGTGCTGCACTATGCCAAAGTGACCTTGACAGCCGCACGCCTATGACGTCACTGACCAACTTCTATAGTAGTTCGTGGCACTCGGTGGCGCACAGGGGCATAGACGACCAATTGTTTTGTAGAGATGGGAAAATAACTATCGACAAGAATTAGTAACAACTTTATAATTACGTATCGGCATCTACCTGAAGGTCGAAATTCATCTACTATCCTTTGTAATGAAGTAGATAACTAAGTTCATATTTTATTGACCTCAAAATGTTTTCGATATTCGTAACTTTCTGTATTTATAAATATTTCAATGGTGAAATCAACCTTTCACGGCACATCACTGGCCAACTTGATATGAAGTGATTGGCGTTCTGAGGAAAGTAACAAAATTCGTAGTTTCTGTTTTTGCCGATTTTAGGACAAACTAGGGCTTATTTTGTGTAGAATAATAAAAAACAGGGTAGTAGACAGTGCTATCTTAAATAATAAAATGAAACAAAGCTTTTAATCACAGTAAATTTATTTTAATAAGATAATTAAAATGAACAACTTCTATAGAAGTTGTGGCGCTGGTGGCACGAAAATCCCGAACTTCTATAGAAGTACTTGGCGGTGAAAAGGTTAAAGAATTCAATTTCCCCATATAGTGGTACAAGCGAGTACAAAATACTTTATGTATTTTCTAGATAGTATCTATGACGTCTTATGGAGGAATGTTTGTTTCGAATTAAATAAATATAAACTTAGTCTATAATTTCAACCCACCATAGGAAAGCTGTATTCATTACTTATAAACAAATCTACAATAATGTACGATGTAACGTGTATGTGTGTGTGTAACGTGTGTATGTGTAATTATTTATCCAACATAATGTGCACTTAGTCACTGGCAGATAGATCGCTGCGCTCCGTTTCATTTACGGTAAGTAAGAAAGAGATAGATGCGCGTGTACAGACGAGCTGCTTAGAACGAGTTGCCCGTCACGTAAGTTAAAGGGTCAGCGCAGACAGAGAGGAATAATCCCCGCACGATCTCGGGTATTTTCTTTACGGATCGCGTATGTTCGAGCTTGCGCGCGACCTCGCGAGCCTGCGCGAGTAAACCGTTCTAGGTTACAGCTACAGTAAACATGCCAGTTTGTCGCGAAAGTTCGTCAACGATGGTGGACTGGGATATGATTATAATTGTGCTTTTGGCGGAAGAAGAAGAAATGGAAGAACATGTTAATAAAACCCCTAACATCCAAACTCACAAACTATATCTGTTCATAATATTGAATAAATAGGTATTTGTAACATTTTCTGAAAGTACAATAATTTTAAGGTAATAAATCATTTTATATTTCGACAACAGAAGTTTTATTATTCTAACCTAAATTAAGATAAAATAAAAACTCAACCCGTCCATACCCACAACACAACACTCACAATCACCTCAAAATACACACAAACACAACACACATCAAACGAACTTTTTGAAAATTCATTTTTATAAAATAAAATTTGATTACAATTGACAATACGTTTTCAACGTTTTAGTATTTTAAACATTTTACTAAAGGTACGATATTTTTTTATTATTCTAACGTTAATTAGAGGTTAACATTGTAAACTGGTAAAACAGTTGCATGCGACTATACATCTTGACACCAAATAGACCAAGAGCAAGGTTTAATGTTTTCAAAGAAGTTTAAGCCACTCTAAACTAGTAAATAAAAACATGAATTTAATTGAGAATTTATCTCTCTCGGACATTACTAAAGACTTTAGACCAATAAAACTAAAAGTATATTACACATATTAATAGAAATATTTTTTCTTGGTAATTTTTCGTGAACTCTTCGATCTATCTCTTGTACTATACCTTACTAATTGAACTCATTATATCTCCTAAACTAAGACCCGACTAAATCTGTAACTTGGCGACTGATTCCGACTAATTGGCGACTAAATATGGGAGAAAACAGATCTTCGCTAGGTGTCCTAGTTTTTGAGATATAAATGTGGCCCTGCTGGGGAGAGTCTCTCCAGCAGGGCCACCTATAAACCCTTATATCTTTTGAACCAGTGACCGACTAATTCTGATATTTGGCGACTAATTCCGACTAATTGGCGACTAAATATGGGAGAAAACAGATCTTCGCTAGGTGCCCTAGTTTTTGAGATATAAATTTGGCCCTGCTGGGGAGAGTCTCTCCAGCAGGGCCACCTATAAACCCTTATATCTTTTGAACCAGTGACCGACTAATTCTGATATTTGGCAACTAATTTCGACTAATTAGCGACTAATTTTTTGCGTTGTCAAAACTAAAATCCCTGATGGTGGCCCTGCCAGAGTCAGTGACACGCGCCTGGTCAGGTCAGGACACCTAGCGAAGATCTGTTTTCTCCCATATTTAGTCGTCAATTAGTCGGAATCAGTCGCCAAGTTACAGATTTAGTCGGGTCTTAGTTTAGGAGATATAATGAGTTCAATTAGTAAGGTATAGTCCAAGAGCTAGATCGAAGAGTTCACGAAAAATTACCAAGAAAAAATATTTCTATTAATATGTGTAATATACTTTTAGTTTTATCGGTCTAAAGTCTTTAGAAATGTCCGAGAGCGATAAATTCTCAATTAAATTCATGTTTTTATGTTTTTAATTACTAGTTTAGAGTGGCTTAAACTTCTTTGAAAACATTAAACCTTGCTCTTGGTCTATTTGGTGTCAAGATGTACAGTCGCATGCAACTGTTTTACCAGTTTACAATGTGAACCTCTAATTAACGTTAGAATAATAAAAAAATATCGTACCTTTAGTAAAATGTTTAAAATACTGAAACGTTGAAAACGTGTTGTCAATTGTAATAAATTTTTATTTTATAAAAATGAATTTCAAAAAAGTTCGTTTGATGTGTGTTGTGTTTGTGTGTATTTTGAGGTGATTGTGAGTGTTGTGTTGTGGGTACTGATGGGTAATGGAAAAATTTCGGAAGGAAAAGAAAAGAAAAAAAAATATTTTTCCGATATTTTTCCAAACAAAAAGCTGACTGTGATTAAAGATTAGAAAAAAATAAGACTATTATGTGTACTCTGACATCAAGCAATGAACAATTATAGACTGCTCGAATACGAAACTTTTTGCTGTAGTTATTATTCTAAGGTCTTTTGCCTGCTTTGCATGTGTGTCATTTCTTTACTTTAGGTCTTTTTTTTTGTAACGTGCGTTTTGTTTGTGCAGAATAAACATTTTGCTTTCTTTTTTCTTTACTGGAAAATTTTAAATATCTAATCTTTAACAATTTATAATTCTTGCCATAATGTTTTCTTATTGGAAATTATATACATAAATCAGAAGAAATTACAATGTGCACTATAAGTATCAAGTAGTTCTTTTTGGCCGGGTAGACGTGACGTGAGCCGATGACGATGCGCAGAATGCACAATTGGGAAAATACCATGTTCAGATGGCGCAAGATGGCGGTTGCGCTCACTTCAACCCGCGGAGCAAATTGAGTAATACATCATTGGAATCAGTTTCTTTTTGACAATTCAAAAACATTCACTGCGTTATTTACGTTGTCGAGCAGATAATATTTCGAACATGCGAAGCAATGGATTAGCAATTTGCTTCAAAATGATTCAGATTTGATTGATAGGTTGTAACGGAATTAGGGTGCTGGCCAAAAAGATTGGGGACTAATTGGACTACTACTGTACCTACTTAATCACGTCCAGGCGGAGCATTATACTGAACTGTTACTTGGTCCACATTCACAGGTTTTCCTTTATAACCGTCAACAAGTTTTAAAAGATAGTAAGTTTCTCATGTACGGTGGTAGTACATATTGCAATTCCTCTAACATTAAAAAGCAAAAATGATTTTCTTTTGTCAATATTTTCTTGTTTCTTGGCACAAAAATCAGGGCATTCATACTCATTCATTTTAGAGGTATGATTAATTTCGCTTGTATTGCGCTGTTCTTCTACAGCTGACTTAATTTTGGCGGGTTCTTTTCTTGAGTTTAGTTGATTTTCGGGTTTGTATAACTAGATCGGTTTTTCTCTGAAACTTGTTGGTGACATAAAACCCACCAACTGAAGATTTATTGTTTGTGTAGATGCAGTAGAAAATATTGATCATGATACTTTTCGCCAGTGATGATTCGGATTCTTCAACAGAATACCTAGATGTGTTAATGTAATAAAACCCTTTGAATGTAAATAAAACCCCTTAAACTCTGTGTTATTTTACTTACTGAAGTCAAAATTTTACAGTAAACAATACTTTTAAAACCGAAAAATTTCCAACTTTTGAAAAAATTTCGAAAAGGCTTCAACCCCTTTGAAATGTTGTTTTCGAAAATTCATTTAAGTATAAAAATAAGTATTCGGGCCATTTTTAAGTTTATAGAACCAAGGAATAAGATTTTTCAAATAAACTGTATCCCCACGTTTCACCCCCACAAGGGTCGAATTTTGCAAATCGTTTAAAATGTTTCCAAAACTTGTATTAAAGATTATTTATACAAAAAACAATGGCAGCTTCCCATACATTGTTTAATTTGAAATTAAATCACTACGTCTTGAAATGAAAAATACCTTATTTAACTCAGCGTCATCTTCTGAGCTAGTTTGTGCAACATTTTTTTGTTAGAGAAGAGTCAGATTAATAGATATTTAATGTTGCAATTTTGAACAACGGTTAAGAGTTGTAAACTGTCAACAGTTGTCAATGTCAACCACCAATAAATATTTTTTAAGACTTTGAATACTAATCTTTTTAGTTCAGAATTGCCGTAACATTTGATATTTTCCTACTTTGCTACAATACTTTTATCTAAGGAAGAACACAATAAACTCAAATATACAACAAAATAAATGTATTATTTATTTGAATTCTTTCGACTTTCATTTAATTTGTTCTCCATGTTCAGGTAGGCGTGAATTATCGGGTAGGAAGGCAGTTTGTCAATAAAATAACACATATCACAATCACTCCACTTCTAGTTCTCCACAATTCAATCAAACACTTAGCAAAATAATATAGATCGCTTAGATTAAGAGGGATGCGATTAAAATAAAATGTCCACCGACCACGAGTTCAATGCTCGTTTTATAAGATGGCCGCCTCACCAGTTCTCGATGTTCGTTTTTGAGGTTGACTTGTACAACAAGTCAATTAAGTCTAGAAAAGCGGAGGCGCCGACCATGTTCAGGTAGGCGTGGATTATCGGGTAGAAAGGCAGTATTTCAAAAAATAACACCTATCACAATCACTCCACTTCTAATTCTCGATAATTCAATCAAACACTTCAAAAAATAATAATAGATCGCTTAGATTAAGAGGGATGCGATTAAAATATAACGTCCACCGACCACATGGTTGCGTGCGCACCTTACAAAATCCGAAGTTACCTGCTCATTGTACAAGATGGCCGCCTTACCAGAGTGCTCGGTGTTCATTTTTGACGTTGCCATTTCTACAACATGTCAATTGACAGTCTAGAAAAGCGGAGGCGCCGACATATTATTTACTCCATGTAAATAAAATAAACTAAAAATGATAACAACACCACGACAATTATGCTGTACCTACTATTTAGGAAAATAAACATAAAATGGCAATTTTAGTATTGCCAATCCAACCAACAATTTCCTAACCTTTTAGAACGAAGTAGTCAAAAAACTTTTCATTGAACATATTTTTTTACTTGGCCTTAATTAGATAATATGATAGCATAAAAGAACATAATTAATTGAATTTATTTTGTATAAGTGTGACTTTTAGACGTTCAAATAAGAATTCGCCATTAATCTTTTCGAGTTAATCAAGCCACGCAGTAAAATCCTCCCCTGCAAAATTGACTGCCCATTTTCACCCCGGTAGGGGTATATTTTCGAAAAACTGATGAAAGTATTCTTTATTTTTAGTCTTATGTATAAATAGTGAGTTTAGAGTTAATCGGTCAGCGCGTTAAAATTCTTCAATACAAACTTTGACACACCCAATTCTCCTTTAGGGGGGATAGTTTAGAAAAACAAAAATAAAAAAGTTCATAATTAACATATATGTATTCGTGGCAAGTTTCAAGTTTATTAACTCAAGGAATAAGATTTTTCATACAAAAAAAAACCCCCTTTTCACCCCCTATAAGATTGAATTTCCAATAACCCCTTCTTAGTGCTCCCCTAAATTATAAAAGGAAGCCGTGTGTAAAATTTCACGTTCCTAGACGTAGTAGATTCGGCTGTGCGTTGACTTGTCAGTCGGTCAGTCATTTTATTCAATCAATCAGTCAGTCATTCATTCAGTCAGTCAGTAAATATGTTCAGTATAAATAAAACCCTTTAATTCATATGTTATTTTAATTCCTGTAGTCAACATTTTACAGTAAACAATATTTTTTCCAATATTTTTCCATATTGTTATTTTTTGGAAAAATAAACGGAAAAATTTCCAAGCTTTGAAAAATTTCCGAAAATTACCCATCACTAGTTGTGGGTATGGACGGGTTGAGTTTTTATCTCATCTTAAGTGCACATTGTGTTCGATAAATAATTACACATACACACATTACACACACACACATACGCATTAGGTACATCGTACATTATTGTAGATTTGTTTATAAGTAATGAATACAGCTTTCCTATGGTGGGTTGAAATTATAGACTAAGTTTATATTTATTTAATTCGAAACAAACATTCCTCCATAAGACGTCATAGATACTATCTAGAAAATACATAAAGTATTTTGTACTCGCTTGTACCACTGTATGGGGAAATTGAATTCTTTAATATCTTTTTAATTACACACCGACTAAATCTGTAACTTGGCGACTGATTCCGACTAATT
Source organism: Dicycla oo (assembly GCA_948252095.1). Classification (NCBI taxonomy): domain Eukaryota; kingdom Metazoa; phylum Arthropoda; class Insecta; order Lepidoptera; family Noctuidae; genus Dicycla; species Dicycla oo. The sequence continues at coordinate 11,420,043 of OX411713.1, read as the reverse complement.
GGCGACTAAATATGGAAGAAAACAGATCTTCGCTAGGTGTCCTAGTTTTTGAGATATAAATGTGGCCCTGCTGGGGAGAGTCTCTCCAGCAGGGCCACCTATAAACCCTTATATCTTTTGAACCAGTGACCGACTAATTCTGATATTTGGCGACTAATTTCGACTAATTAGCGACTAATTTTTTGCGTTTTCAAAATTAAAATCCCTGATGGTGGCCCTGCCAGAGTCAGTGACACTGATTATAATTGTGCTTTTGGCGGAAGAAGAAGAAATGGAAGAACATGTTAATAAAACCCCTAACATCCAAACTCACAAACTGTATCTGTTCATAATATTGAATAACTAGGTATTTGTAACATTTTCTGAAAGTACAATAATTTTAAGGTAATAAATCATTTTATATTTCGACAACAGAAGTTTTATTATTCTAACCTAAATTAAGATAAAATAAAAACTCAACCCGTCCATACCCACAACACAACACTCACAATCACCTCAAAATACACACAAACACAACACACATCAAACGAACTTTTTGAAAATTCATTTTTATAAATTAAAATTTGATTACAATTGACAATACGTTTTCAACGTTTTAGTATTTTAAACATTTTACTAAAGGTACGATATTTTTTTAATATTCTAACGTTAATTAGAGGTTAACATTGTAAACTGGTAAAACAGTTGCGTGCGACTGTACATCTTGACACTAAATAGACCAAGAGCAAGGTTTAATGTTTTCAAAGAAGTTTAAGCCACTCTAAACTAGTAATTAAAAACATAAAAACATGAATTTAATTGAGAATGTATCTCTCTCGGACATTACTAAAGACTTTAGACCGATAAAACTAAAAGTATATTACACATATTAATAGAAATATTTTTTCTTGGTAATTTTTCGTGAACTCTTCGATCTAGCTCTTGGACTATATCTTACTAATTGAACTCATTATATCTCCTAAACTAAGACCCGACTAAATCTGTAACTTGGCGACTGATTCCGACTAATTGGCGACTAAATATGGGAGAAAACAGATCTTCGCTAGGTGTCCTAGTTTTTGAGATATAAATGTGGCCCTGCTGGGGAGACTCTCTCCAGCAGGGCCACCTATAAACCTTTATATCTTTTGAACCAGTGACCGACTAATTCTGATATTTGGCGACTAATTCCGATTAATTGGCGACTAAATATGGGAGAAAACAGATCTTCGCTAGGTGGCCTAGTTTTTGAGATATAAATTTGGCCCTGCTGGGGAGAGTCTCTCCAGCAGGGCCACCTATAAACCCTTATATCTTTTGAACCAGTGACCGACTAATTCTGATATTTGGCGACTAATTTCGACTAATTAGCGACTAATTTTTTGCGTTTTCAAAATTAAAATCCCTGATGGTGGCCCTGCCAGAGTCAGTGACACTCATTACTTATAAAGAAATCTACAATAATGTACGATGTAATGTGTATGTGTGTGTGTGTAATGTGTGTATGTGTAATTATTTATTCAACACAATGTGCACTTAAGATAAAATAAAAACTCAACCCGTCCATACCCACAACTAGTGATGGGTAATTTTCGGAAATTTTTCAAAGCTTGGAAATTTTTCCGTTTATTTTTCCAAAAAATAACAATATGGAAAAATATTGGAAAAATATTGTTTACTGTAAAATGTTGACTACAGGAATTAAAATAACATATGAATTAAAGGGTTTTATTTATACTGAACATATTTACTGACTGACTGAATGAATGAATGACTGACTGATTGATTGAATAAAATGACTGACCGACTGACAAATCAACGCACAGCCGAAACTACTGGGTCTAGGAACGTGAAATTTTGCACACGGTTTCCTTTTATAATTTAGGGGAGCACTAAGAAGGGGTTATTGGAAATTCAATCTTATAGGGGGTGAAAAGGGGGGTTTTTGTTTGTATGAAAAATCTTATTCCTTGAGTTAATAAACTTGAAACTTGCCACGAATACATATATGTTAATTATGAACTTTTTCATTTTTGTTTTTCTAAACTATCCCCCCTAAAGGAGAATTGGCTGTGTCAAAGTTTGTATTGAAGAATTTTAACGCACTGACCGATTAACTCTAAACTCACTATTTATACATAAGACTAAAAATAAAGAATACTTTCATCAGAGTTTTTCGAAAATATACCCCTACCGGGGTGAAAATGGGCAGTCAATTTTGCAGGGGAGGATTTTACTGCGTGGCTTGATTAACTCGAAAAGATTAATGGCGAATTCTTATTGGAACGTCTAAAAGTCACACTTATACAAAATAAATTCAATTAATTATGTTCTTTTATGCTATCATATTATCTAATTAAGGCCAAATAAAAAAATATGTTAAATGAAAAGTTTTTTGACTACTTCGTTCTAAAAGGTTAGGAAATTGTTGGTTGGATTGGCAATACTAAAATTGCCATTTTATGTTTATTTTCCTAAATAGTAGGTACAGCATAATTGTCGTGGTGTTGTTATCATTTTTAGTTTATTTTATTTACATGGAGTAAATAATATGTCGGCGCCTCCGCTTTTCTAGACTGTCAATTGACATGTTGTAGAAATGGCAACGTCAAAAATGAACACCGAGCACTCTGGTAAGGCGGCCATCTTGTAAAATGAGCAGGTAACTTCGCAACCATGTGGTCGGTGGACGTTATATTTTTATCGCATCCCTCTTCATCTAAGCGATCTATTATTATTTTTTGAAGTGTTTGATTGAATTATCGAGAATTAATAATAATAATAATAATAATAATAAAGCTTTATTTGCCATTACAAACATACCGGAGAAGACACATACTGAGCACTTATAAAACAATAAACAAGAAATAGATTAATGACCCCCATACTAGGAAAATCCTGTGTTATGGGGGCATCAAACCGTCCATTTAATGCTAGACAATGTTGTTTTAAAAGTAGAATCTAAGACATAAAGGCATTTTCCTAAAAAAAATGTATTTATTCAATAGAAGTTTTATTAATAAAATTTTACCAACAAACATTGGTGTCAGATGGAGTTGAGTGTAAGAGATGTGATGTATTTGAAAGTGTGGTGTGGTGTGAGGGGTGTGTATGAGGGTAGAGGAGTATTGGGAGGTGTGTAAGGTTGGATGATATGTTGTTGATATGTAATTAGAAGTGGAGTGATTGTGATAGGTGTTATTTTTTGAAATACTGCCTTTCTACCCGATCATCCACGCCTACCTGAACATGGTCGGCGCCTCCGCTTTTCTAGACTTAATTGACTTGTTGTACAAGTCAACCTCAAAAACGAACATCGAGAACTGGTGAGGCGGCCATCTTATAAAACGAGCATTGAACTCGTGGTCGGTGGACATTTTATTTTAATCGCATCCCTCTTAATCTAAGCGATGTATAATTATTTTGCTAAGTGTTTGATTGAATTATGGAGAACTAGAAGTGGAGTGATTGTGATATGTGTTATTTTATTGACAAACTGCCTTCCTACCCGATAATTCACGCCTACCTGAACATGGAGAACACATTAAATGAAAGACTAATTTCGACTAATAAGCGACAAATTTTTTGCGTTTTCAAAATTAAAATCCCTGATGGTGGCCCTGCCAGAGTCAGTGACACGTTTAAACGTGGCCGCGCCATCGAAACGCGGAGAACCGCGCGGCCAAGTGTGCGTCAGAATGGCTGGCTGTCTGTGGCGTGGTCTATGAGAGTTGATTCGAAAATTGCTACATAATTGCTTATATTTGCTACATACATATAATAAATAATTGCTACATAGGATATATATTTAGAAACAAAATATTTTTTTTGACCAGCAATCCTGACGTTTGGTTGGCTGGTCACCTCCTAGTTTAAAGTCAAGCATGCAGAGTTTCCCGAAATGTATTGCGTCAATAATTGCGAGTGCGTTACTCGGGCAAAATGGCAGAAAAAGTTGTGCTTTAGAGAGATGAGACTATAACAAATAATTAGTGTATCATGAGTAGCAATTTGTTTAATAATAGCAAAATTTGTGTGAATTGTAGTTTTAAAGTTATTTGAGAAAAACAAATTTTGCTGCAGTAACGTTTGAAACGTTACCCTGGCAAAATCGTTTCAGCTCGGAACCAAATACATGAATTTTTGTTGCATAGTAAATGTTAGCAAATAGCAAAATTTGTGTGTGTTCTTAAGTTATTTAAGATTTTGCTGCGGTAATGTTTTGCAATTTCCCAGATCTCAAAAACGGCTCAACGCAGAAGTTTGAAAAAAATACCAATAAGAGACCTTAATTTGTTTAAATTTGTTTAAACATTACTTTTTGATTTGGTTGACGTAAACCAATGCAATTAAAGGGTTTCCGAATTCAGAAAAAAACGGATTTGCAAGTAAACCAATATACTTATAACCAAATAAACAGCTGTAAAAAATACCCGTGGTAGACACTTATAACGTGAGGAATTTTAGATTTTGTAACTTTACACGATATGAAGATAAAAACAAATTTGATTAATTTTAGACTGGTTGTACTTTAGCGATCGAATACGCAGTTCCCATAACATTAAGAAACATGGCATACTTTAAACAAATTAAAATTATTCATGAACATTCGTTCCTGTAAATTTCAGCATTCAATTACGGCTATAATGAAAGTTATATCAAAAACAAGAATATATCAGCAATTCTCGAATAAGCCGACAAAATTTAAAAGTTCACGTAAAAGCGACCGCACCATACATAAGCTCAACCTTCCTAAATGAACGGGACAACATGGATGTTTTCTTAGTACAGTTGCATACAAAAATTTTTGGTCAATCAACTATAAAATAAGAAGCAAAAGTTAATGAAAACTACGAATAAGTTTAATGACATTTATTTTTAATAACGGGTATAACCACCATTAGCTTCAATCAAACATTGTAACCTATTTCTCATGGAACCCACTAGACGAGAGCATAGATCCGTGCCTCTAGTGTCTTCCCAAATAATTCGGCAGTGGTTTTCTAAAGCCTCTTTGGTCCTTTCATTTCTATTTTCCCATCGCTGTACCATTAAACCCCATAAGCTCTCTATCGGGTTGAAATATGCAGATCTTGCCGGCCAGGGTATCACCACTCTATCGCAATGCCGGTTGAACCATTCATTCACAATACGAGCATTGTGCGTGCGAGCATTGTCCTGGACATAATATATCTGACCTCAGGTACCTCATCAGCTGGATACACGGTACGGACACTTGGTAGCATACTGTCTTCTAAAACAGACTGGTAGTGTATTGCGTTTGCCCTTGGAGGAAGAAGCACGAGCTCGCCTACTCTATCCGCTGACATCCACCCCCATATATTGGCCGAGATTCGTCCAGAACTGAAATTGGGCACTACATGGTCTTCCGTATATCTCGTACTATTATATCTCCACAAATTAAGCCTCCCATGTTGGCTCGACTTAAATTATTTTTCGTCGGTAAAAATAAATATAGTGGTACTCCAATCGAAGTTCAAATAAGTCTGTGCAAATCTTAAGCGGGCTTCCTTATGAGTCGTTGTCAGAGCAACTGTTTACGTGTCGTCTATAATGTAATCCCATTGAGTGTAATGCGTTTCTTATCACTCTTGGACAAACATCAGAATATATATTTGGGCGAAATGATTCATTGACACAAAGCCGTCTTCTTCATTATTGCCTTCTCATGTCTGATTTTTGTGCGGCGTTAAGAATAGGACGGTGACCAGAATTATTGTGACGATGATCGACTAGTGTACCTTCTTCGCCATGTCTCCTTATCCAGAATCTCACACTATCTCTGGTCACATATAGACGACGTGATATCTCGGAGATGTTGTAGCCAGCTTCATGTTCGGCAATAATTGCTGCTCTTTCTTCTAAACTTAAAGGTCTTGGCATTATAAAATAGTTATTTAGGAGAAATTATGATATTTTGCAATGATGAAATCACAAACTACAAACAAAGTGATATGAAGATGACTGACAATAGTTTTAACAGAAATAATAATGGCAGGTTGAACCAACAAGAAGGTTTTAGTTTATCGAACATAATAATCTTGTTGACAAGATAAATAGTCAAACAACTTTGATCTGAATAATTTTGAACTTTATTAACGAACAGTTAAACATTATTTTCTCTAACTCGAGTCTATTCTGTAACATAGTTTCAAAAGGTAATATGTGCTCGCGATACGTTGAACGAATCAATTTGAAAATTGACGAACCTTTTCATTCCGTGACTGTACATACTCATAGCTAAAAAGTAAGTACATTTGTAGTTAACCGAACCAATGAAACAGTCATGAACCAAGTGTTTTGGAGAGAAGTGCTTGCTTGTGGTTTATGTGCGACGACGTCTTTGAACGATGTGAGTGTTTAATGTTTTTATTTTATTCGTTAATACATTAGGCGCGGCAGTCGCACATGCGCGTTTTCGGACGTTCACCAGGTGCTTGACGGCGCGTATGCGCGGCCATACAATTTACATAACTTTCTTCGAGTGCGGCGCGCCGCACCTGTGCGTTCGTTGTGCATCTCTATTGTTTCGAAAACATCGTAAAATAAGGGTCGGTAAGGGTGTAGCATAAAGAAGCGTTTGCATGAAGAATTAAGCAGATAATGTGTTAATGAATTACAACATCGTACAAAAATATTTTAAATTGATCAAATAGAAAACGAGTAAAACGTTTTTTACTGTGCCTGAAAAAAGGGGTACCTATTTTGAGTTGTGCTACTTTTGATCTAGGTGTGCGATATGTTTTAATTTACAACTAAATTAGATAAATGAAGTAAATATGTAGCAATTATTGACGCAATACATTTCGGGAAACTGCATGCTTGACTTTAAACTAGGAGGTGACCAGCCACCCAAACGTCAGGATTGCTGCGATATCCTATGTAGCAATTATTTATTATATGTAGCAAATATAAGCAATTATGTAGCAATTTTCGAATCGACTCTCATAGACCATCGCCACAGACAACCAGCCATTCTGACGCACACGCGGCCACGGAGATCTAACAAAGTGGTCAATCAGACTGCACTAGCGGGTGCGGGGGCGGGCGCGGGCGCTCGGGTCTTGGCGTCTGCGTATTCACAGACGACGCTTCGGCGGGTGAATCAAAATGGTTTAGAACCAGGGTAAGTAGTCACCTAACAGACGCTATATCACTGTGAACGATACGGGCGGACTGAGCCATTAGAAACTCCCGCGCCACCAGCGCCCGCCTCATGAAGGCTCGCGGGAGCACTGTCAACGCAAATGGCGTCTGCATACATTTTAAATTACACGCGCCCGCGCTAGCACCCGCGCCCGCCTCCACTCTGAAAGAGTACTAAGCGTTGCAAAGACTTGAAATTTAGGTAAATAATAATAATAAATAATAATAATAAAATTTTTATTAACAAATGTGGGTACAATTCTTCTATCCTAATCAAAAACACAATGTACAAAGTTTTGTGTAGATATTTTAAAGATAGAGTAAACGACGATGTCTGTGCTAGTATTAACTGTGTGACAGATACCGGCGCCTTCCTCCTACAACCACTTTAATTAACAAGCTATACCGTGACACAATGATTTGCTATTGTAATGTTATAATGTTACAAATACGAGTAGTTCTGGTACAATTTATATTACACTCATTTAAGGTTATTTCAAAAGAAAAAAATAATTGAATATACTTAATTGATAGAAAATAATATATTTATTTTAATTTTAAGGCATGCAAGGAAATACGTGAATGTGTGGGTACAAGTGAGGGTGTGTGCGCGTGTGTGTGTATGTGTGTGTGTGAGTGTGTGGGTGTACGTGTGTTTAAGCGCTTATTATTTATTTATGATTCCCTGAAGAACAGTCTTTCAGTGTCGTCGTAAGTAAGACCCTGAAGGTATTGGTTTACTACGGTCTTACACTTATATTTTGGAAGGGGATATATGTTGCAAGTTTTGTTAATTGCATTATACAGGTGGCCACTCAAACTCAAGTAGCCACGACTTGCTAGAGCAGTTTTCATTCTAACAGAAGGGCAAACCAGGTCTTTACGTCGTTTATTTATAAGCAATTTGGGGTCATATTTGAGAGAGAAGTGCTTACGTAGTATTATATTGAGCGTACAGAGTTGCCTGGAAGTGAGTACCGACATGTCCTTGTATAATTGGGTTGTAGAGTAGCGATACGGTTTGTGAAGCATCACCTTTAAAACGGCCCTCTGCGCCCTCTCAAGGCGAAGCAAACTAATGCCTTTTTGAAGGCATTTGGGAAGATTCCCAAATGCCTTCAAAAAGGCATTAGTTTCACCTGTATTTAAGGGCGGGGATGAAGACCGTGTCGAAAACTATAGGCCTATATCGGTTCTCACGGCCTTGTCCAAAATCTTAGAAAAAATCTTAAATAAGAGACTAATGAATTATTTAGAACACAATAATGCAATTGCCTCAAACCAATACGGCTTCAGGAAAGGCAAATCAACTGAGGATGCTGTGCTTGAGCTATCAAATCACATCACTAAGAATCTCGACACCAGGACTAAAACGATAGGTACATTCTTAGATTTAGCCAAGGCTTTTGACACGGTCTCTACTCCCATCCTTTTACACGGATTGGAAGCATTAGGAATAAGAGATGTTGCTCTAAAGATTTTTTGCGACTACCTCACCGATCGTAGCCAGCGAGTAAAGGTAGAGAACTACACTAGTGACGATGAGTATTTATCTTATGGAGTCCCGCAGGGCAGTGTGCTGGGTCCTACTCTCTTTCTTGTATATGTGAACAGGCTATGCCAACTCACTATACCGGACTGCAAAATCCTTGTCTATGCTGATGACACTGCACTTATTATAAGTGGAGATACCTGGGCCTCTGCTCACCGCTCGGCTGAACATGCTCTTGGTATAGTGATGGACTGGCTTTCCTGTAATTTACTAACATTAAATGTCTCCAAAACCCACTATGTTGCTTTCTCAGCAAACTCTTCTACACAGCCTGGCATTCCGAATATAAAGGTTCATAGATGCTCCCATCCTGCCCTTAACATCTGTAATTGCTCTCCTATTCAAAGAACATCTTGCGTGAAGTATCTAGGAGTACACATTGACTGCACGCTAAGTTGGAATAAACATGTAGATGTAACAGTATCTCGTGTGCGTAAGCTTATGTTTCCAATGAAAAAGCTCAGACATGTAGTTGCTTTCCCACTGTTGAAAACTGTTTATTTTGCCTTAGTTCAGTCACTCCTAACTTATTGCATCTCAGTTTGGGGTGGCACTTTTAAGACCCTAATGCTTCGCCTTGAGAGGGCGCAGAGGGCCGTTTTAAAGGTGATGCTTCACAAACCGTATCGCTACTCTACAACCCAATTATACAAGGACATGTCGGTACTCACTTGCAGGCAACTCTGTACGCTCAATATAATACTACGTAAGCACTTCTCTCTCAAATATGACCCCAAATTGCTTATAAATAAACGACGTAAAGACCTGGTTTGCCCTTCTGTTAGAATGAAAACTGCTCTAGCAAGTCGTGGCTACTTGAGTTTGAGTGGCCACCTGTATAATGCAATTAACAAAACTTGCAACATATATCCCCTTCCAAAATATAAGTGTAAGACCGTAGTAAACCAATACCTACAGGGTCTTACTTACGACGACACTGAAAGACTGTTCTTCAGGGAATCATAAATAAATAATAAGCGCTTAAACATACGTACACCCACACACTCACACACACATACACACACACACGCACACACCCTCACTTGTACCCACACATTCACGTATTTCCTTGCATGCCTTAAAATTAAAATAAATATATTATTTTCTATCAATTAAGTATATTAAATTATTTTTTTCTTTTTAAATAACCTTAAATGAGTGTAATATAAATTGTACCAGAACTACTCGTATTTGTAACATTTTAACATTACAATAGCAAATCATTGTGTCACGGTATAGCTTGTTAATTAAAGTGGTTGTAGGAGGAAGGCGCCGGTGTCTGTCACACAGTTAATACTAGCAGAGACATCGTTGTTTACTCTATCTTTAAAATATCTACACAAAACTTTGTACATTGTGTTTTTGATTAGGATAGATGAATTGTACCCACATTTGTTAATAAAAATTTTATTATTATTATTTATTATTATTATTTACCTAAATTTCAAGTCTTTGCAACGCTTAGTACTCTTTCAGAGTGGAGGCGGGCGCGGGTGCTAGCGCGGGCGCGTGTAATTTAAAATGTATGCAGACGCCATTTGCGTTGACAGTGCTCCCGCGAGCCTTCATGAGGCGGGCGCTGGTGGCGCGGGAGTTTCTAATGGCTCAGTCCGCCCGTATCGTTCACAGTGATATAGCGTCTGTTAGGTGACTACCCTGGTTCTAAACCATTTTGATTCACCCGCCGAAGCGTCGTCTGTGAATACGCAGACGCCAAGACCCGAGCGCCCGCGCCCGCCCCCGCACCCGCTAGTGCAGTCTGATTGACCACTTTGTTAGATCTCCGTGGCCGCGTGTGCGTCAGAATGGCTGGTTGTCTGTGGCGATGGTCTATGAGAGTTGATTCGAAAATTGCTACATAATTGCTTATATTTGCTACATATAATAAATAATTGCTACATAGGATATCGCAGCAATCCTGACGTTTGGTTGGCTGGTCACCTCCTAGTTTAAAGTCAAGCATGCAGTTTCCCGAAATGTATTGCGTTAATAATTGCTACATATTTACTTCATTTATCTAATTTAGTTGTAAATTCAAACATATCGCACACCTAGATTAAAAGTAGCACAACTCAAAATAGGTACCCCTTTTTTCAGACACAGTAAAAAACGTTTTACTCGTTTTCTATTTGATCAATTTAAAATATTTTTGTACGATGTTGTAATTCATTAACACATTATCTGTTTAATTCTTTATGCAAACGCTTCTTTATGCTACACCCTTACCGACCCTTATTTTACGATGTTTTCGAAACAATAGAGATGCACAACGAACGCACAGGTGCGGCGCGCCGCACTCGAAGAAAGTTATGTAAATTGTATGGACGCGCATACGCGCCGTCAAGCACCTGGTGAACGTCCGAAAACGCGCATGTGCGACTGCCGCGCCTAATGTATTAATGGAGATTGGTACCCATGTGTCTTTGAAGTCAATCAGTCAATGTAGTTTTCAACGCAGAGTCCGATAATCGCAATAACTCGATATTGGATTATTTTGAGTTGTACTACTCTTTATCTAGGTGTGCGATATGTTAAATAAAGGATGTAGATGTGATTTAAATTATCCCAAGGAAAAGTGCCTGATAAAATAATAAAGGCAAATAGTTGCAGTGTGTCTTCACTCAACGGTATTGCTACTTTAGGAGGCAGGCGTTTTAAATTGTTAAATGGCATGTTATGTTATGAGTAGGTAAGTGGACAATAAGCACATTAAAAGGATATCGTAAATAAAAAAAAATGTGGGTCGTTCATAAGATTCAGTTTAATAATATTACAATTTACTTAAAAAAATATTCAATTATTAATTTACCTTATTTTCATATTATTTTTTCGCGTATATTATACAATGTGGAATTAGCTTCTTTTTACTCTTCGTAATTTTTTTCGATTCGTCATCATAACATTTCCATTCTGAATTTCGTCTGCAATGAGCTTTGTAGTGACCAATTAGTATTTCACATACTGGGGGCTCGAATTCTATTATTAACAGTAAATTAAACTCAGATCCTTGTAACAAAAGAGATGTTGGTGGATCATCTATTGAAATAGATTGGAATGAAATTCAAATGCAATAAGATCTCGCAAAGAGACACTAAATGATTTAACACCTTTACATTTACTTCGCTGGCATTCTGCAAGTTCTTGAGCATTCATTAAAGTATTTGAGGCTTCTTGTAAATCATTAATGGCTGAATTTATATCAACGTGTAGAACAGGTATCTTACGCTGAAAACTATTGATTGCACAATCTGATTCTGTACAATGTTCACTTTCATCTGCACTGTATATACAATCTATTAAAATGCGTTCAAATATATTATTTATATTGCACTCACATCTCACTTCCACAGAGGATTCTTGTTAACTTTTGAATGAAATTAAATAAGTCTGGACTGTGATTCCAATATTAAATAAGAAAAATAGAATCTATTCTATTCTATACATATTATCACATTTTAGCACGTTGGGCGATCTTAAGATTCTTTAACGTTGTTTTTAAGGCACCTCCCCAGGAGAAAATATAGTAAGATAGAAAGAAGCGACTGACAGAGAGCATAATAAATCTGTTTCAGCAGTTGTGGATCAGCGACATGGCCGTATTTTTTTAAAATAAATATTAATTTACGAATTCTTCCAGATAGGAGTTTTATGTGTTCTTTAAAGTTAAGACTGCTGTCAATTATTACACTAAGATATTTAATCGTTTGCACACGTTCCAGTGAGGGGCACGAACAAATAGATGTCGATTGACAGTCGTGTGAGACGATTATCTGGCTCCTAGTGACTCCACTTATATTCCTAATGCTAAAATAGATATATTTCGTCTTATTTACATTTACAATAAGAATGTTACTCTGCTGCCAATCCCTAACCATATCGAAGCCAAGCTGAGCAGCACTGAAAGCCTCATCCCAGGTATCGGCTGCAAAACAGAGGGCAGTATCATCTGCGAAGGAGATTATTTCGCCTTGGGAGAGCTTAATATTTGTGGGTTGGTTAATGTATATCAGAAATAAGGTAGGCCCCAAGATGCTCCCCTGTGGAACTCCGTGTGTGCTTAGGAGGCCATCACTTTTGTGTGCATCAAATCGGACACACTGAGATCGCCCAGTCAAATAATTATTGAAAAGCTTGTGCTGCGTGCCTCTGATTCCCAGTTTTTTCAGCTTATCCAGTAGGATGGGAACAGAAATCGTATCGGCCTTTGCTAGGTCTAGGAAGATAATGAGACATTTTCCTTTTATCTAAGTTTGAGCTAACATAATTTGTTAACAGCCTGCTCAGTCGACTTCCCTTGCCGAAAGCCATATTGATTAGTTGACAGCAAGTTATTTTTTCTAAGTAATCTACAAATCTAACGTTAATAATTCTCTCTTGTATTTTCGATAGAGCCGCCAAAATAGATATGAAATAGAGATGTGATTATTGATACGATTTCTGTCACCACTCTTATGAATGAGACAAACCTCAGCCTTTTTTAGAGACTCGGGGAAAATACCCGACTACAGGCAATGTGGTACAAGAATATCTATATAACTTAAAAAAAAAAATCGCTACTAATACCAACCCACCCACTGGCACAGTTTGAGTTTACATTGATAAATAAGATGATGGAATAATAAGTAATCAAGTGACTATTAAATTTTATCTTTTGACATTATATTTTTCTTACTAAATCACCACTATTAATTTTATTATTGTTTAAAATAGAGAATATTATCGTTAAAAAAAAAAAAAAAATTATTTGAAATCTTTCTATTTTTTTTTTCATATTTTCTACACAATGTATTTTGTTAAGAAATAAATGACTTATGACTTACTTATGACTTTTTTCTGCGTATGTACCAATGCTTGAATTTGCTAACAATTATATCCCCACATTATCTAAAGTATCTTTACTAATCTCACCAAGAATTAACTACAACTCGTTTATGTCCTGGTCAATAAATATCAGCCTCTCAGCAAACTAAATTACGGCCCAAAAACACCATAGCAATGTCTCACACACCCTCGTAAAGGATTAAGAGGAATTGGTTCAAGCATCAGCATTTTGGTACTGCTAATCCACCGGTACCTAATTTTAAGATAACGGTACCTTGCAAACATGCGTTACAGGCTCCTTCAAACAGGCGCGACACGCGACGCGAATTGCGCGCGACACAAAGGCAACGCGTGTCGCACGACGAGCGGTTGGCGTCTCGTGTCGCGAATGTTTAAGCCTTGACCACACTGGGGTGAATCCCGCGCGGGATGCGGGACGCGAGTGGGCGCAGATAAATGCCAATGGCCTTGAGTGGTTAGCTTGTATATTCTATGCTGAGCTCACGCAACGCGTCGCATCGATGCGGCGTCGTACGTCCAGCCAGTAATAGGACTCGCCCATTAACACATTCTCTGCTTAATTCTTTATGCAAACGCTTCTTTATGCTACACCCTTACCGACCCTTTTTTTACGATGTTTTCGAAACAATAGAGATTCACAACGAACGCACATGTGCGGCGCGCCGCACTCGAAGAAAGTTATGAAAACGCGCATGTGCGTCTGCCGCGCCTAATGTATTAAGGAGCGCTGTCCCAAATTAGACGCATTATCAATTCAGATATGGCCCGTTTACACAGTGCGAGCTGCTGACTAGACAGTAGACAGCTGCTCGCACTGTGTACTCGCATGTCAGTAGCTCGGCTTGCCTTGGCTGTTTACACAGTGCGAGTTGCTGCACTACAGCTACTTGGCAGGCTGACTCACACGCTAGCTCGCGCAGTGTAAACTAGCCATTAGACATAATCTGTGCGAGCTAATTTCGTCCCGCATCCCGCGCGGCATTCACCTCAGTTTCGCCAGACCTTTAAGGTGATTTAATTTGCATCAGAAGTGTAAAATGTACGGATTTTGGGTAAGCTGGTAATCACTTGATTAGACAGACTATCTGATTGGAGGTATTGCTGGAGTTTGCATAAACAATGGATTTACTTCAGTAGCAAGCTTAAACCGAATTTGTGTACAAAGTACGAACGTATACAGGGTGTTTGGCAGAACGTTGAACATACGAAAATGGTGGATAGGTGGGGTCATCTGCTACTTACTCAGCCCTAATTTATTTGGCCCTGGCCCACTGGGTATTTTTAAATTTTTTTTTTCTTTTTTCTTGTTTCACCACTTTCTTAACTTTAAAGTGTAATTTTTATTAAAAATGGGTAAAACAGGCAATATTTTGTTTTTTATTTTAATCTTTGATGTTGGCAGATTCTTATAAAATTATTGCTTTGTTCAGATGTTAGCTAGAAAAAAAGTTATGAGTCCTCAAACTTACAGAAAGATGTAAAAATACTTAAATGTTAATTTCAACTTGCATTAAAAAAAAAAAACAAAAAATGATTGAGGAGTTCCATTTCTAGCAAAACATCCCTAGTGTGTGAGCTTTCTAATGGTATGTAATTTGCTTTTATAAAAAAAAAAAAACTTTAAGAGTTATTTCATAATTTTATCAAGTAGGAAATTTTTGACGAAACTCTACCTTTACGGAAAGTTAAATGTTTTGCGAAATTTAATACTGCAAAGTTGGTAAAAATTAAATGATCGACGGCTTGCCAGTAGCAGTGGTGCAAATTGACATTCACTATTCCCTTGAGATGGTTACACAAAGCAGGTAGAAATTTTGTTTCACTCTTGCGCAGTCATAGCGTATTTTTGCTCTCTTTCGCTCTCGTGGCACCGTGACGCCTCAGAATGAATTCTTTCCTTTTATTCAGTCGAGACTTAACTGCCTCTGCGATCTCACGTGCCCATTACGCTTACGTTTGTTTTTGTTCACTTCGTTTTCTTTTATTGTTATCACTAGTTTTATAACCTGTTAGTTTAGTTTTTTGTTATTACTGTTACCTGTTGTTATTGGTAAAGAAATGGCTGCTTTTACCAGTGAGGAATACGCGGACATGTTGTTAGCGTATGGAAGCGCTAATACTAATTCGCGTGTAGCGCAAAGAATTTATCAAGAGCGTTATCCCAACCGCCGAGTACCCAGTCATCGGACGTTTGCGAGTACTTACCGACGTTTACGACAAACCGGTAACCTGAACTTACAAGAACCACGAGTGAACGCAGCACGACCCGATACTACCATTGACGAACAAGTTCTTGCCGAGTTTGATGCGGACCCTACCAAAAGCATTAGACAGATAGCTTCAATACTTGGCTTAAGCATATGGAAAGTGTGGTCTGTTCTCCGGCAAGATGGTAGGCATGCTTTTCACTACACTCCAGTGCAAGGTAAGATTAAGCCGTTTATGCACTGCATCTGATACGATTTTGTGGAATGTAGTAAATATGAGACAGTTCAATTGATCGTTCCATTTAACCTTGATTTCGTCACTTTCTTTATTAGTTGTTTTGCCTCATGTTGTTTTTAGCGCATTCAATTCTAATTTCAAATTAAATTCGAATAAACTATTCCTATTCGGCCGCATTCACGTAACAATCAGGCGGCCAGCGCTTACAGGATTCGGATTTCAGATTCGGTTTGCGCAGGTGGTCAGCGTAGGTAAACTTGCCAGCACTTATGGCTCCTTTTTAGAACAAAATTGAAAAGTCGCACGTCCTTTTGTGAATGTGGTCTTACGTCTTTATGGCTAAGCCATAAAGCCAATTAGTGTACTTAAAAATTGAAGATAATTTAATTTAGATAATTGTAGAGTTTGAACTCGGAGGAAGAAAAGATTCAGTATTGAAATCGATTCTTAGACGTGTTTTGTTTGTTCTAGGTCTCGATGACAGTGATTTTGGGAGACGTGTGCAATTTTGTCGCCATTTGCTGCATACCGATGTGGACGACGTAAACTTTTTAAAAAGTATTCTGTGGACGGACGAGTCCAAATTTGACAAAGAAGGGATTGTCAATTATCACAATCTTCACCATTGGGCACTTAAAAATCAAAACCCACACGTGAAGAGACATAGGGGCTTCCAGAGGAGATTCAGTGTGAATGTCTGGGCAGGAGTGATTGGCGATAAGCTAATAGGGCCTCATTATTTGCCCGACAACATCAATGCGAACAACTACTTGGATTTTTTGATAAATGATTTACCACCATTAGTGGAAGAAGTGTTCCAAGTAGACATAAACAGGCCTATTGTCTTTCAACACGATGGTTGCCCAGCTCACTTTAGTCTAATTGTACGTGAGCATTTGGATAATTGTTTCCCAAATTCGTGGATTGGCAGGGGAGGACCAATTCCCTGGCCTCCACGATCGCCCGACCTCACTCCGCTCGATTTTCACGTGTGGGGAAGGGCAAAGGAACTAGTTTACACTACAGAAGTAGAAAGTCGAGAAGATTTGTTAAATCGAATTAATGCTGCTTTCGAAGTTATGCGACAGGAGATGCTGCTGCGCACAACAACTGTAGAAATCAGACGTAGATGCCGCACCTGTATTGCAAATGAAGGGCGTCAATTTGAACATCTGTGATGTTATTTAAATAAATTATTTAAATTTATTTAATTGTTTTATTAACGCACCTAACTGGAGGCGTCACGGTGCCACGAGAGCGAAAGAGAGCAAAAATACGCTATGACTGCGCAAGAGTGAAACAAAATTTCTACCTGCTTTGTGTAACCATCTCAAGGGAATAGTGAATGTCAATTTGCACCACTGCTACTGGCAAGCCGTCGATCATTTAATTTTTACCAACTTTGCAGTATTAAATTTCGCAAAACATTTAACTTTCCGTAAAGGTAGAGTTTCGTCAAAAATTTCCTACTTGATAAAATTATGAAATAACTCTTCAAGTTTTTTTTTATAAAAGCAAATTACATACCATTAGAAAGCTCACACACTAGGGATGTTTTGCTAGAATTGGAACTCCTCAATCATTTTTTGTTTTTTTTTTTTATGCAAGTTGAAATTAACATTTAAGTATTTTTTACATCTTTCTGTAAGTTTGAGGACTCATAACTTTTTTTCTAGCTAACATCTGAACAAAGCAATAATTTTATAAGAATCTGCCAACATCAAAGATTAAAATAAAAAACAAAATATTGCCTGTTTTACCCATTTTTAATAAAAATTACACTTTAAAGTTAAGAAAGTGGTGAAACAAGAAAAAATAAATAAAAAATTTTAAAAATACCCAGTGGGCCAGGGCCAAATAAATTAGGGCTGAGTAAGTAGCAGATGACCCCACCTATCCACCATTTTCGTATGTTCAACGTTCTGCCAAACACCCTGTATACCTACTCTAGCACCCTAATTGCGTAACACACAATAATTTTGAAGCTAATTGCTAATCCATTGCTTTATATGTTCGAAAAATTCGTCTGTTCAACAACGTAAATAACGCAATGAATGTTGTGAACTGTCAAAATGAAATCGATTCCGATTGATAGTGTGTCACGCAATTAGGGTGCTGTAGTGACTTTTATTACAATGCTTATAACACGCCCGCTCCAGAAACTTGTTTTGGGGGAACGTAATAGAGACGTGTGGAAATAGCGACGTGGTACTATAGAGACGTTGAGTCTGTATGGGGACGTAGAGGAGTTAATAAGCTACAGTGATAGATGGTTGAGCCATTAATTAATAATATTTGAATGAATATCAAATTTATCTTAAAGAAACATGCCTACGCCTATGATATCTTGAATTCACTTTTCCTTTCAAACAAAACGCTAAACCTTCAGATTCAAATGTAGTTCAATACTTGCTTGAATGATCGAATACCAGCCTGTATCGCATATTCGCATAAGGTAACCCTTTGTATGAAACCTTTACATATACGAGCCTTCTTTATTTCATCCGCCAACGGGGTATGGCTATTCTCCTTTATTTCGGAGAAGTACTAAAATCATCCGTATGATTTAAATCAACAACGAAGTTGTGTTTATTTATTTCCTTAAATCAGAGATCGGTTATAGAATACGCATAGCTGTCAGTTTCATACAAATACCAATCTAAAAATCCGATCCGTCCTCCCAAAGATGGATTGCAAAAAAGATCGGCATAACGATCCATCGATCGGTTATTGAAATACTTAGCTGAAAAAAATATATGGGGAAATAATTAAAAAAGGATATACATATTTCGACTTTCGTACAAGTGCCTCTAATTTCCCTTGGCACGATTATATTATACTTACCCCTTATCTGCATTTTTTGACATGTCGCACAATGCGCGTACGTGATAGATTTTGGGAGAAAAAAAAGTGTTTTTAGAATATAAAAAAAAAAATAGGTGTTAATCTGTTTGTGATTTCCGCCGAAAAAATAAAAAAATACTAAGTTGACCCCTAAGTCTATGAAGATCGATTTTCAGCCCACTGTGCGCCAACCGTAACTGGCGACAATAAGCCTGAAATCCAAACTAATATTAGAAATACGAAAGTGAGTTTGTTTGTTACTTTTTCACGCCTAAACCACTGAACCGATCAACCTGAAATTTTGCACATACGTTGTCAGGTGTACAGACACGGACATAGGGTACCTTTCATCCCGAAAAAAAGTATTGTTCCAGAGGAAAACAACAATAACTTACTTATATATATATATATAGGTACGTCATTGGCAAACGGCCCTAGTTTCAAGAAAATGATTTCGTCGGGAAATCGAACCGCGCCTCCACCATAAATTTAGTTGAGTCTCTATGTGGATGTAGAGGGGTTAATAAGCTACAATGACAGATGGTAGAGCCATTAATTTACATACATTTGTATAATTATCAGATTCATCTTAAAGAAACATGCACTGCCTACGCCTATGATATATCTTGAATTCACTTTTTCTTTCAAACGAAACGCTAATCCTTCAGATTCAAATGAAGTTCAACACTTGCTTGAATGATCGAATGCCAGCCTGGATCGCATAAGGTTGGTTGCCCTTTGTATGAAATCTTTACAGTACTTACCTTCCTAATAAAAACTAATATTGTCAAAAGAGTAAGTGGTCGCAGCAACTTCTTCAAAGGGGTTTTTGAACCTTTTAAGCCTTTTCCCGGTTCGCCATTTTCACAATAATACATAATGGCGTCGTATAATATTTGGATAGGGGGCATACAGACAAACCAAAAATGTCTGTGATATAATGTCCTAAGCTGTCACATTACCTAGATAATTAAAGTTAGAAATGGCCATGATGACCGCAAATATTTTCGTTTCATTCATATCTCGGTATTGTGACAGTTTAGGACATTATACTCGTATCACAGACATTTTTTGTTTGTCTATATACCCCATATCCATATATACAGGTATTATCGTGGGACGCCATTTTGAAAAATAATCAAAATGGCGAACCGGGACGAGGCCTAAAAGGTACAAACCCCAATAATTGTCTTTCACTTTTTTCTTTGAATCTTCATTTTCATGGGATGTCCCAAAGTCGAAGGAAAATAAAATCTTGCTTAAAGCATCTTCGAATCTGTCCAACTAAAGGATGATGATTGAATTATTTAGATTCTCAATAAGGAATGGTGCAATATAAATGTCTCAGATGGTCAACTCATTATAGTATTCTGTACTAATAACAATATATTATGTACACAAGTTATATAGTAAGCTTAAATGGCTCTTATAAATCGCTTAAGCTATCTCACTGACCCATACCGGTCGAATCGAACGTGATCAATGTTATCCTACATAATCGGTTTATGGCTACTAAGAGAGGTTAGTGTTTGAGTAAACTGGTCTCTTTACTTTATCTATAAATTATAGGACGGTTGTCTAAGATTAGAATTAGCAAATGGAGCTGTGCTGTTGCGATTCTCGGAGACAGAGGTCGTTAGTATATTATATAATAGATATGATAATTATAATGTTTGTTACAAACGTGTAACATGTGTGTATAATTTTGTAAATGCTCTCCAAGTATATAAAGAGGGGGGCCTCTTTCTATACTTGAGCTTTTATATCCTTTATGTTTGTTAATAAACCAATGTAAGCAGATGCATTTTTTAAATCATTAGATAGATAAATATAAAACTGAATTGGTGTACAACTGACTTTTGCTTTTTAGCTCCAAAAGCTATGAAACTGTTACAAAAAAGAAGTAAAAAATGCCGAAGGTAAATAAGTTGCAAAACAAAACTAAAAGTCAAAGTGAAACAGTAACATTTCTTACTTATAATTGACGAATGACGAACTATAATATTAAAACATTGTGTAGTTAGCACCCCTCTTTGATAATCTTGATATTTTTTGCTTTCACTTGTAAGGGGTGCATAACTACCTACATTTTCCTCGTAAAGGAAAATTGTGCGTGTATGACAAGGGTGCCTGGTGGTCAGCCATTACATTACTTCTATGTAAAGATAAGGTTACCGTAAGTTTACAGAATTTTGATAGTCATAAAGTGTTGACCAATAAAATGGGATCTGGCATAGAGTAAAATGTATAGAAGCGAAGCTGCCACTGTAAACGCATGCTGAAGTTTCTGGCCTGTAAGATCGGCTGAGAGCATAATTCGGCTGTAGACTTCTGGTTTCGGGATTGCGGCATATTTCTTTCTCTAATCCGGCTCGAAGGACCATGATTGTGGGCTCCTTTGCTGACCCACAACTAAACTGGGCGGATAATGGTTGACGAATGAAGCAGAATAATAAGAATCTGTGTTACAAGAGATTGCTTTCTTATATTATGGTGTGTGCAGAAGCCTACGTTCTCCTATAGACTTCTCTAGACTGATTATGGTGATGAGGACTGGCCAACGCATTCAAGATTGTAACGATGCTTGCGTTACGACGCACGGCGTTGTTACCTACCTTAAAATGAAGCCTTACTATATGCTTAAAAGGTTAGTAAGGCTTATTTTTCCTCAAATGTGGGCCCTTTTGCTTACGGCGGTAAATATGGTCGCATAGGTGAATAGGTTACCCTGTTTTAGCTCGGTAGAGCGCGGGTTTGTTGGAGATGGTTATTTATATTGGGTTGGTGCATATGAAATTGCCGATTTAAACAGATAATTAAAAAGACAAAATACTTTATTCAAAAATTATTTATTCGTGACGAAATAATTACCATTGGCATCAATACATAAGAATCAACGATCCACCAATGCATGATTTTTTGAATCAACAAATTCACGGAAGGCATTTTGTATATCTTGATCAGATTTTATTTTTCAAAAAGTTGTCAAAACTTCCGACCATTTATGATAGTCTGTTGGAGAGAGATCAGTCGAGTATGGTGGGTGTGGTAAAACTTCATATTCCAGCTCATGTATTTTTTTTAATAACGATTGACGTCGAGCGTTGTCATGAAGTAGGATTACACCACTTCTGTTAAGCAATTTTGGCTGTTTCTCTTTTAATTTTTTATGTATCTTTTGCAGTTCGATGCAATATTTTTGGGCGTTCATTGTCTCGCGTTATGGCAAAAAGTTATTATGGATAGCGCCTTTTTGTGACCACCATACAGTAAGCATAACTTTTCGAGGAAGAAGTTCATGCTTCGGGGCCAAACGTGGACGTTCACTCTTATGTAACCATGATACAGACCTTCGTGTATTATCGTGAAGCACCCACTTTTCATCGCAGGTCACTATGGGTTAAGAAAAGGTTCAGTTTTTGTCGATGGTAAAGAGATGACGTAATGGTAAAACGATTTTGCTTATTTTGCTCTGAGAGTGTGGTCCCCACTGATCAAGCTTCCTTACTTTACCAATTAGTCCGCGGCCTCGTACAACTGTTGTATGATGGACAGCGAGTTCTTGTGCAAGTTCTCGTGTGGTTATATGCACATTGCACTACACTAGTTGTTGTAAAACTTGCAGATCTTCGCGCGTACTGACGCGCGAAGGTCGTCCGCGAGACTCATTTTCAAAATTCTTTACTCCACAAAGAAATTTTCGGAACCAATTTCTCACTGTCCGTTCAGAAACTGTATTCTCCCCTAATCTATCCTTTATTTTTTTGCTGTTTCACGTGCAATTAATCCACCTTGAACTCATAAAACATGATTCCTCAAATTTTTGGCGGATCCATGATAAGAAAGAAAAACTTAAATTAAATCACGTCTAACGTCTGGATCTTCTGATGGTGTTTAAAATACTAAACAAGTGTCGATACTTTGTTGACAATAACGAAAATGAACAAGTCAAAACTTGTTCGGTAATACGCGCCCACTCTTTTACATTATTGCACAATCGGCAATTTCATATGCACCAACCCAATATTTCGTTCACAATCCACGAACGCACTAAGGAAGGTAGGTAGGTACAATACACAAGTTTCGCTTCTAAACGATTTATTCATTCTATGGCCCTGGGCAAGACCTCAGGGTGTTTTTCTGGCTTACGCGAAACATAAAGTTTTTATCACATTTTGCGTGTTGCTTCCATGTAATACATTTTTATGTTCACTATAATCTTGTTTGGTTGCATTTCCTCTATGTTTTACTTATTACTTATATCGGTTCTAAAGTGTTTCCCATTACTTAGATTAGTAGAAATTAAAGCTAAGTACATTATCTGTCGATAACTTGTGTTATGTAATGTAAAAGACAGAAACAATCTTTACTACTTAAGGCTCCCACAGACAGACACGCCGCGATTCTGGTAGAACAATTTCCATTAAGTTTTCATAGAAATTGTTCTACTGGAGTCGCGACCACGGACCGGCCGGATACTCGTTGAAAAGGTTTTTGAAGGGGCTTTTTTAAGCGCTTCAAAAAAAACCATATGATACATGTTACACCTTCAAACGGGTGTAGTTAACCCGTTACGAACGGGTTACCCTTTCAACACCCTGTAACACTGTAACAGGGTAAGCCATTCCAACTCAAGACATTGTAATATGCACTGTTTACAATCGACATTAGTTTGAAAATTGCATAACCACGACCGCACGTGAGATCGTACCGCGCCCGGCGGTCCGCCAATCTTGCGTGTACCGACTTGCCGAGCGACTTGTAAACATGGAAAAATAAATATTGTCTATATGATCTTATAGTTCAATTTTGCACGTCACACATGCTAAACATTGTAATAATATTTATTTTTTAACGACTTCAAAAAAAGGAGTTAATAATTCGATACGTATGTATGTAATATTATTGGAACTGCGAGATATTCAAATATGATCATCTATTTAGGGCTTCCAAACAAATATATAAAATTTCATAGATGTATGTTTGTATGTTTGTCCACGCATTTCTCCGAAACTATTAATCGGATTGTGACCATTCTTTTTTTGTTGCCTTACATTTACTTCAACTTAGGGCACAGTGAAAGTTTCATCAAAATCGGTTCAGTATTTTACAAGATAATGGACTAATACGTGTTATTACGTGTACCTAAAATGTGACGGTCTGGCTTATTGATACAAGCTACGGGTGTGGTGTCAAAGGGAAAACATCTCAAAACAAGGTTCTCAGTAACGAAAATAGGATGTCCCAGCTTTTAACATTTATTGAGCACGGTTGCAACTACGGTTGATACTTTCTGAAGGTCTGATGATGACCAGGTAAGTGCTTATCGGTTCTCAATAACGAACATAGTTAGGATGACCCAGCTTTCAACAATTATCTAATTGAGCACGGGTGCTACCACATGATACTTTCTGAAGGTCTGATGATGACCAGATAAGTGCTTATCAGTTTTCAGTAAAGGAAATAGTTAGGATGACCTAGCTTTCAACATTTATCTAATTGAGGACGGGTGCTACTAGATGACACTTTCTGAAGGTCTGATGAGGACCAGGTAAGTGTTTATCGGTTCTCAATAACGGAAATAGTTGGGATGACCTAGCTTTCAACATTTATCTAATTGAGCACGGGTGCTACTACATGACACTTTCTGAAGGTCTGATGATGACCAGGTAAGTGTTTATTGGTTCTCAATAACGAAAATAGTTAGGATGACCCAGCTTTCAACGTGTAAGTGTGACGGCCTGGCTTATTGATACGAGCTACGGGTGTGGTGTCAAAAGGAAAACAACTGAAAACCTTGATCAAATTCTAGTGCAATATTTATAACAAAACTATTAACTACTTATTACAAACAAATATTCCAGTTTTTACTAAAACCTAAAAGTTACGAAATAAAAAATAATTTAAAAAATTAAATCGACTTCAAAAAGAATTTAACTCAAAATTATGAAATAATTTTAATTTCGGAAGTCGGTGGCCAAAAATTAAAATACAGATCCAAGACGCCGACTTCCGAAATTAAAATTATTTCATAATTTTGAGTTAATTTCTTTTTGAAGTCGATTTAATTTTTTAAATTATTTTTTTCGTGTCTATACTTGTTTATTTCCATCATTCGTCATCACTACTCAAGCTACTACTAGCAACTACTAGCTCAAGTTTATTAGGTAACCCAGGGTAACACGAAAAAAAGCTCTTCGAGAAGGTAACCTCTTCAAAGGCTTAAGTCATTGAAGGGGTTAACCCCTTCACGTGGTTACCTTAATAAAGGTGTTAACCATTTCGCTGGGTTTCGAGGATGTAACTCGAACATAAGGTAACACTGCGATATGAGTTACCCCATGTACGGGTTACCCTGTCCAAAGGCTTAACTCTTAAGCGGGGTTGTCCGGTCCCTGGTCGCGACGCGCTGTCGCGTTGCGCCTGTCTGTGAGAGACTTTGTTTATTTTATAAGAAGGTAGCTATAATGAACAACAATTTATTTTATAGGACTAGGATCGTCGTTGTCACCACTTTACAGCTAATGTGCTTTAGATATTGCTTGTTTTATGGAGTCTCGTGAGAAATTCTGCACAAAATACTGTGAAGGTACTACGTTTTTTTCTGTTTGACCGATCCATCACTTACTAGGAATGCCGTACAGGTAAAACAGTATCCTAGGTATTTAGGTACATAAAATTGCATTTAATATCTATTTGTTACCCATAAAATCTTCATGCGTACGTTAGTTAAAAGCGGTACCGATTCTGTTGTGCACAAGCTAAGCTTAATTTAGGCTATTCTGCCGTCATAAGGAAAAAAGACGTATCTGACATTTTTTTCGAAATAGAGTTATTTACATATTCGGAATCAGCATATCTAATAAAAATACACATCTACCAGTATTTTTATATTGGAGTATACCTACTTAACGAAAACCTAAAAAAATCTTAAGATTAAAAGACGCATCAGCCTTTGTATCTTAAAGTTTAAACAGGACAAAGTATTTTTTTTTCTCCTTTTCAATATTTCTGTACGTAAGATACGTCCTTTTTCCTTACGGCGGCAGTATTGCTAACTTTTTCTCTCTAATAAAACAAAAAAGAGACGGACGTAAATTAGAGCTGTCAAATTTAGTTGGAACTAATATTTCCATTAAAATTAAGACGACACGTAAAAACATATCGTCTAAAAACACGGTGAAGCGCAAGGCGTAAACTAGTTTGACATCTCTAACTTAGTTCATAGCTACAACAGTCCTTTACTTGCGCAGCCTGTTAGTAAAAGATAACGATTCTTTAATTTTAGTTTAGTTATTGAACAAGAGAATCGGCACCAGTAACTTATTACCGAAAATAACGGTTTTATTTATTTATTTATCCCCACATAATTTTCATCAACATTTCCAGTAAAATTACCGTGCATATGCTTAACACATTCACTGCTGAATTATTTGGCGAACTTGCTCCAAGTGCTGCTTTATGATACACTAAACCCTGTGCGGCAAACGCTCATGTGCGCCCAAAAAATACTTCGTATGGTGCTATGAGCGCGCATGCGCGATTGAAGAAACTCTACCCAGTGCGGCTGGGCACATATGTGCGCCGTTACAAACTTATCCCAACTGCGGCGAGACGCTTATGTGTGTTTGAAAATTTTCCAGTTTTATGAGTCATAAAACAATTACGCCAAGAACAATAGCACATTCACTGCTGAATTATTTGGCGAACTTGCCCCAAGTGCTGCTTTATGATACACTAAACCCTGTGCGGCAAACACTCATACGCGCCCAAAAAATACTTCGTGTGGTGCTATGAGCGCGCAGGCGCGATTGAAGAAACTCTACCCAGTGCGGCTGGACACATATGTGCGCCGTTACAAACTTATCCCAAGTGCGGCAGACGCGTAGGTGTGTTTGAAAATTTTCCCATTTTTTATGAGTCATAAAACAAGTACGCCAAGAACAATAGAGATGCACAAAAAACCCACAAAAAACCCACAGGTGCGGCGCGCCGCATTCGAAGGAAGTACATAAATTGTATGGACACGCATATGCGACGGTAGCACTTGGTGAACGTTCGAAAATCGCACATACCTACGTGTCGGCCGCACAGAACGTGATAGAGATGCACAAAAAACCCACAGGTGCGGCGCGCCGCATTCGAAGGAAGTTATATAAATTGTATGGACACGCATATGCGCCGGTAGCACATGGTGAACGTTCGAAAATCGCGCATGCGCGTCGGCCGCACAGAAAGTGTTTAAACTCTTGTATATTCAGTAACATATACGCTTTCTAACATTTCTATCGCACATACCATAAAGATTTTTATATAGATGTGCACTCCTCCCTTTCCTCTGTTTACGAACTTGATTGGATTCGTGCCTTTTTTATTTACTTAAAGGATATTGGTTTTTAACTTGATAGAATAAATAGTACGGAGTTATTCGTGCGACTGATATTAACCATCTATCGTATGAAACAGAAATTAGGCATTAGTGCGACCGTGCATGAACTAAATTGTTGAACGTTTTTAAAGCTCGCTTAGGTCTTTAAGTAGGAACGTCTATTGAGGAAAGATTCCGAAACGTTTGAGAAATTTTCGTAATTGGGATTTGGTGGTCAATCAATCTGCCTAGCCTTTTCTCAACAATGTTGAGGTCGGCTTCCAGTCTAACCAGATGCAGCTGAATATCAGTATTTTACATGGACCGACTGTCTACCTGACTACCACAACCCAGATACTAGGTAATACGATACCCCTTGGTAAGACTGATTGTCAGAATTTCGGGCTTCTGACAACCCGTAACGACCAGGCCGGGACCAATGGCTTAACGTGTTTTCCGAGGCACGGAGGAGTCTCGGTATGTAAAGATGGTCACCCATCCACGGACCAACCCCGGCAAGCGTAGCTTAACCTGATGGATCACTCGTGCGGTTGTTATTACTTAGCCACGAGCTGCATCAGCATCTTCGACAGACAGGCCAGCTGGCGTGGTTGGTTAAGATACCACCTATCATGTCGCAGGTCATGGGTTCGATTCCCATCCAGGACAAACATTTGTGTGCATGAACATGTCTGTTTGACCTGAGTCTGGGTGTAATTATCTATATAAGTATGTATTTACAAAAAAAAAAGTAGTGTATTTAGTATATCAGTTATCTGGTTTCCATAGTACAAGCTTTGCTTAGTTTGGGATCAGATGACCGTGTGTGAAAGGTCCTAGGATATTATTATTTGATATTTCTCGGGATCCTGGGGTCCCGGACCTTTGGAAGGCGTACGAGGAGCCGAAGCCAACTCGCAGAGGCCCCTTAGGTAATTTTAAATGATGAGGAGGCACCAACCGACGATTATCCCTATATGCACTATGCAAGTGCACCCAAGGACAACCCCCGGTTGGTGCAGGACTATTGTTGTGCGTGGAAACAAAACATATTGGGCTATGGGTTTGGGTGGCTAAAGTGGATTGGGTAACTTGAACTATGAAAGAACTATATCCCCTGCCTGATCAATGTTATATATTATACACGGATGAAATGGCAGGGGGTGACTTGCACACTCAATAATGGATCCCCGGAGACGGCCGCTAGTACATAGTGACGTAGCGACAAGGGGGCAACACTTCCTGAGGTGCTTGAGGAGTGGAGTGGAGTGGAGTGGAGAGGTATTCCACGGCTATCAGGACAATCCCGGAAGTACGGTCAAGATCCCTACCAGCACCTTACTGGAATACTTCCTTCCTCCGAGCACGTTTGCTCTTGCGAATCTCCACTCAAGCCGGCCAATAAAGGCAAGAAAGAGGTGGGAGCTCTGTTCCTCGTCAGTGTTCACTCCAGCCGGCCAATGACAGAGATGAGGACAAGATTTCTCCCGGGAGATAGGGTCCATGGGGTCGCTAGTGCCCATCAGCTTGCCACATGCTGCCCTGAGGGTTTTTTTATCTCTCTTGGTCTGGCTCCTCATCCTAGACCCATTCCGGCAAACTCTACCGGTACAGACCTAAAGTTTGGAGCACGCAAGCCCCACCACGACGTCAACGTAGAGATATAGCGTTATTATTATTATTTCCTTTATTAAATTGCTAATACATATATAAATTATACTTTTAAATATTAGAATTAAAAAATATAAAAACATTTAAAAATATAAAAAAAATAGTAGCCCACCGGTATCGGGAACAGGGTCCAAGCTACCGGCGGTCAGGGCTCCAGAGAGAGGAACCTCCTAACAATGCGAGCCGTGTACAGAAGTGCCGCTTTCTGAATCAAGCCCTTGATCCAGCTGCCCAACGAGAGTCTCCTTAGGTGTTGGTCGAGGCTCTTGGCAATTAAGCATTATTATTATTATATCTGAACTACATAATAATAAAGGTCATTAAGAGGATTGTGAGGCTGTAAATTTTCATACAAAAAGAGATAACGTTTTTCTCCCCGTAAACATAGTCTAATTTTCATAATTTTCGGAAATGTTGTAGGTACGAGTATAATGAAAAACTAGGTTCGTACGTTTTTATTATAAAGAAATATTGTATACAATATAAGTTATTAGCATCTAAATATCTATATTTTTGACATAAAAACATCCTCGAGCATTTTTATTTTTTTTAATTAAATTAAATTGAACTACTAAAAACGTAAAACAATCAGACCTAGATTAAAGTGTACTGAATGTAATGATATCAAAATTGTCTCATTTCGTAAAGGTTTAGGGGAGTAAAAACGTTATCGACCGAAACAATATTTATGTAAATAATTGTATGAAATGTAGGTAATTGCCTCCAAAAATCGCGCCGCGTATCGGCACTTCACAATCCTCTTAAATTGTCTGCTTGTTGGTCTAGCGGTCGCAAGCGCTACTGCTGAGCGGTCCTGGGTTCGATTCCCGGTTCGGGTGTTATTGGGTTTTTAAATCTAGAATTTCTCAGTAGCAGCTCGGAGTCTGGATCTGTGCCCGGTAGATGGCAATAGGCTCGCCCCCTATTACATGGGACTAAAACATAACTGGTGAAATGTGGGTGTACTATAGGTGTACCTAGAAATTATATTACTATAAAATTCACATTCAAATAATTAATGTTCAATTCGTTGTCACTGTGCAATGGTCCAAACAATCTTTCTGCATGTAATACCACACATTATAAAAACTTTTTAGCAAAAAATAAAACCGACTTCCAAATCAAAACACTACAAAGTGAAAAATAACTTTGATTTCGGTAGTCGGTGTCTTTGGTTTTGTATTTTCATTTTTTGCCACCGAATTCCGAAATTAAAGTTATTTTTCTCTTTGTAGTGTTTTGATTTGGAAGTCGGTTTTATGTTTTGCTAAAAGTTTTTATTTTTCACTTTTTAGTTGTGGTACCTACCCCACAAAAATTCGAATACCACTACCTGCTATGCAAATAACAGTGATGGGAAGTTATTATAACATCAGCCGCATAGATTAAAACATCATCCACATAAACTAAGTGGGAAAAATACGCATTATTGAAGCTAACTCAAAAACTACCCAAGCAAAGTTGATAAAATTTTTATAGGACCACCCTTGGGATATCTCCTTTCCAACAAAAAAAAAAAATCATTAAAATCGGTTCATAAACGACGAAGTTATCCACGAACACACATAAAAAATAATGTGCACAGCAAAAGAGTGGAGCTCACTACCTAATCTCTTCAAAGTGAGAGTGTAGGCTTCTGCTGGGTAAGCTCACTCCATCGTCGACTTTGTCTCTGTCACCTCTGACCTAGACTAGAGTCAAGAGCAAACCAATATATATATATATATATATATAATAGGTTGGGGAAAAAGTTTCTTCGCATTTTTTAAGAAAATTCAAAACATTTTTTAATATAGTTTATTTACATTTAACTAAAGTATGTAGGTACCATTTTGTTCGATAACTTTTTGCCATCTTGTAGGTAGGGACATGATCCCATTGCTATAGAAATTTTGGGACTTCTGGTCAAAATACCGCGACAAGTGGTTTTGGCAGTCCTCTCGTGATGTTAACCTGACACTGCCTAAAGAATTCTGAAGAGACCGAAACAGGTGGAAATCTGAAGGTGTAAGGTCAGGACTATACGGCGGATGTATTAACACCTCCCAGCCAAACTCTCTTAATTTTTGCTGAGTGGCTAAAAATGTGTGAGGTCTAGCGTTATCATGATGAAAAACCACACCCCTTCTGTTGATTCATTCCGGCCGCTTTCTCTCAACTTCTTGCTTTAATCTCAACAGTTGTTCGCAGTAGAGTTCATAATCGATGGTCCTGCCTGGTGGTAACAGCTCATAATGAATAATGCCCTTCCAATCCCACCACACACACAGCATCACCTTGTTGCGAGTTAACCCGGGTTTCGCCACAGTCTGTGAAGCCTGACCGGCCTTTGACCACGACCTTTTTCGCACGTTCTTGTCATACGTGATCCACTTTTCATCATCAGTTATCAGCTTCTTCAAAAATGGTTCGGTTTCATTACGTCGTCGTAATAAAGAATCACAAATGAGTACACGGTTCATTAAGTTTCTTTCAGTGAGCTCGTGAGGTACCCAAATGTCGAGCTTTTTTGTGTACCCAGTTTTTTTCAAATGCGCCAAAACTGTTTTGTGGTAAATTTCCAGTTCTTCAGCTACGTCGTAACTACTGATATCTTGCTCCACTTTTTCAAAAATGGCATCCATTTTATCCGTAATAGGGCGACCAGAGCGACGTGCATCTTTGACATCAAAATTTTCGAATTGAAAACGCTTAAACCAAATTTGTGCTACTCTCACAGACACTACACTAGGTCCATAAACATCGCAAATTTTTTTCGCGGCTTGCGTTGCATTTTTACCTTTTTTGTAGTAAAATTTTAAAATGTATCGAATTTCTTCATTAGATTCACTCATCTTGACGGTACGAAAAACAAATGAAAATCACACATTTTCCTAATTTGAATTTGGAATTATGTTCCTTAAAATTTAAACT
This sequence comes from Dicycla oo, assembly GCA_948252095.1. Lineage (NCBI taxonomy): Eukaryota > Metazoa > Arthropoda > Insecta > Lepidoptera > Noctuidae > Dicycla > Dicycla oo. The sequence continues at coordinate 11,388,262 of OX411713.1, read as the reverse complement.
TTCAATGATACCAAAACCAGCCAGATACAAATAGGATAGCCAAAGAGATTTTATTACAAGTTCATACATACTGTACGCACCGGGACTTACAGCTTAGTACGGCCGTTATTCCAAATGCGTACAGTGCGGCTACGTTAGCAACAATTGAGTCTGGTACCTATGAAATACCTAAGACCCTACTGACTCTAAACCTAGCCCTATAGCAATTACCTAGCACCCTAATTACCCTAACGCCCTAGCCTATCATACAAACCACACCAAACGTAAGTTACGTTGGTTTTACGTACGGGAAGTCTGTCACAAGGAGACCTACGGTGACAGACGGAATTTGGGTAGGAATAGGGGTTTGTGTACGTCGTGCAATGTACACAGGAAATGGTTTTCTCACTGCCGATCCCACAGACTCATAGAACCGATGATGGCTAAAGGTGTCTTGGCCACAGTGAGAGGAGTTACGGGAGATGAATCAAACTCGACTCCAGCTTGATGACTGCTTTATTACAGTAGTTAACTTAATTATATATAAATTTTGTGGTCAATACACATTGATACCTATTTACATGTATGTTGTGTGTGTATCGAGCCGATGAAGCGAAGATCTCAGCAGGTCACTTCTTAGTGCTGACGGTGTGCCGGTGTTGCCGGCGGAACGAATGTATGTCGATCTTAACGCTGACGCTGTAATGATGTAGCTGGCTCGTGTAACTACTGTTCATGGTTGAACATTCTGGCGCCTCTCAGGACCTGGACTCCAGTTGATATAATTCAATAGTTTCGTGTTGATTTGGTTGGTACACTGTACATAGGTTCCGATCTGATAGTTGGTTGGCCTGTTGTTCGTTGGGTAGATGTTTTGTTGGCAGCGGGTGAGTTTGGTTCTCTTGCTGGTTGGTTAGCTGTCTCGGTACTTGTTCTCCTGGTCTTGTGCTGCACTGTGACTCCAATCCATTTCAGTATTGCTGGGCCGTAGCAAACTAGAAACAAAAATATTAAAAACATGATTATACAAGATATTGCATTTGTTAAGTACGTGTGAGAACGAATATGACTCCAAACAGTACTATCTAATTCGGTTTGTAACGCACTTTCTTTATTAATTAGATGCTGAAAAATCTCTTTTGAGTTACCTATGACTTCTTCTTTGGTTATGTTTAGCATTGATTTAGACACAATGTGCGTATTAATGGGAAAATCTATTTGTTTTGAGTATGATGTTACAATCGGTACTGAAACAATTCTTTTGGCAGTTAATATGTTATTAGTTGTTTTAATAACGCAGTTATCTGCAATTCGTATTACGCCAACATTTTGAAGTTCCAATTCTTCTCTTTGTCCATCACAAATGATTGAAGTCGTAACCCGATCTCTTACAATGAACAACCAAGTGTTTGGCATGTGAAGCTGTTTCCATATTATTTTATTGGATAAATAAAACGCTTTGTAAGGACAATTTGATAGTGTCTGGTTTTTAAACAGTTGATTTACAATGCAATTGTCATTTAATTGCATGTTTTTCACGGCCCCAGGAAAGCAAATAAAATGGTTAGTCCATTCTAAACAGCGTTTGAACTCTTCATAGTTCAGGTCAAAATATAGTTCTTTGTTGTAATCTAACCCCATGTACGCTTTAGGTACTTCTAGACTTTGGCCATACTTATCTGAGTTTATCTTAGGGACTGGTGTAATATACATTAAAGTATATTTAGTTATCTCTTGTATAGGAAAATAGGAGTATACTTTTATATGAGTATTGTTTTCAGATATCTTGGTGTCTAGTAATTGTTCTTGAACGATTCTTAAATTTGAAGGTAATTTTTTGTTTGCTGATGATATCAGGTCACTGACGTTCTTTGGTGTTAAAACACTATATACTGTTGCCTTGGTTAAGTATATTTCTAATAATCCGTTATAATAATCCATGATTTCTTTTATGTAATTATAGGCTAATTGGTAAGTCTGCATAATACGTATGTTTACACTGTTGTGGTCGACTTTAATGAACCAATGGTTGTAACTCTCCATGTAATCTATAACTTGGTTTAGTTTAGTTTGATATCCTATAAGTTTCTGTTTTATTCTTTCTTCAGTTTTGTTGACTTGTGAGATTGTTGATATCATAAATTTAGTTTGATGGTTGGCAGCTTCAATTAATTTTTTTTCCAGCAAACTAAATTTATGATATCAACAATCTCACATAATGCGAAAAGACTTTTTCCCCAACCTAATATATACGGTCGAATTGAGAAACCTCCTCCTTTTTTGAAGTCGGTTAATAATACAATGCAAAATGAAGCTCCTATGTAATATTTTACATAACTTAGTGGCTACATGTTCGTACTAAATAACACGGTAAGTTAACGAGTACTTTCAGTTTTACGATTTGTCTGCATAAGTCTAAGTTACTATACGTTATGCGAACTGCTTACTGCTCGTAAAAATGTTTAGTTTTAAAGGAAATTGCTATGGTTTAGAAAATTACCAGCCATGCATTTTTATTGTTCATATCGTCATAGTAATATGTTGTTCAGACAGAGACGATGGCAGATAGATGTAATCAGTACGGCGTGTGTTTGAATATCTCCATAGATACATAGTACAGACTAGCGTTGAAAATGCCTAAAAAAAAAATTGAGGTTTTTCCGTTTTTTTTCGCATGTTACATTGAAAAATTAACGAAAGAGTCCTTTGGAAAGAAACAGGTTTCTTTCGAATTTCTCGCTTGATGCTTGTTGATGTTTGAAAAGTTGAAAAAAAAAATAACAATTTGTTTTTTTCCCGAAATAACCAATTTCGACCCGTTTACAAAACCCCCACACCCCCTTCCCCAACCCCGTTTACCTGTTTTTTTTTAACGCTAGTACAGACAGAAAATAATTGGAAAGCAAATTGCTGTATGTTAAAATATCCTTTTCATAGAACGGTCAAGAATGGTAGCACGTTAAGCTCCCGGCTCTCATTCGTAGATCTTTGACAGTCGTTACGGGTCGGCAGAAGACCGAAAGTCTGACAACTATAGTCTTACGAAGGGGTATCGTATTACCCAGCACTACCTGGGTTGTGGAGGTCAGATCGCTCCATGTATAATACTGGTATTCAGCTGCATCCGGTTAGACTGGAAGTCGACCCCAACACAGTTGGGAAAAAGCTAGGCTGATGATCTCAATCTCAAATTGACGACATTAAGTAAGTCAGGGTAATTAATTATAAAATAACTATCGCAGGCCGCCTCTGTTTGAACAGCGACGCGAAGTCTTCTTCGTATGTAGGTGGGTATTGCTTTTTGGTAGATACCTCATTATGGTGTCTTCTTAACATCAGAAAACTGCATAAAAAAAAACAAGTAGATACCAACGCAGTGCACATAATCCCAACCCGAAACAAAGTAATAACGTCACCGACTATCCTATTAAACAAGTTTTATTGCTACCATAAAAAAAAACATTCAGCCTACATTATCTGTAACCGCCACCTCTTGTTTATGGTCCGTAACAAGCAATAAAAATTGGGTCTATGGTGCCCTATCGTTTTGCAATCTCCCTGTCGGCCTACCGCGCCTTGATGAACTCCCTAAGACTTTATATTTGTCTATAAAATGTTTTTATGTCGCACACACGTCGCAGACACCATGTTTTACGTGAAAGCGAGAGTTGAGCGATAAAATATAGCTTGTAATATCATGGCGCGTGATTTTTTAAAAGGGAAAGAAAGTATATTAATTAATTTGGCCCAGATAAAGGCTCGCAAAACAGAAAAAAAACTTACATAGTTGTACAGAATTTAAGGAATGCTCTGTTATGGTATAAAAACCCATGACAAAAACTACTCTTGTATCTTGGTCAATGGCAAAACTCAGTTTCTTCTATGGATGCAGAAATTAACTTTTAACGAAATTATTCCGATCTTTCACCCTGCTTTGTCCCCTTAGGGAGACAGATCGGAAAATAATGATGTCTCAGGGCATAAACTGCGTTAAGCGTGCCTCTCGCGTGTCCACACAAAACCGACCCGCGCGTGCCCATGCGCGTGCACACGCTCGTGAGCCCGTCGGGCGCCCGTCGCGTGATACTTCCGTGCAACGGGGCACGCATGCACGCGACGTGATCACGCATCACGTTGGACGGGTCCACGCGCGAAGCCCGCTAGCGGGTGCACGCGCGTGCTTGTTCAGTTGACAGCGCTATCTCGAACCGACCGCACGCGCGTGCCCGGCCCATAACAAAAAATGACAAATTTTGATACAGAAAGGGTAATTGTTGAAGTTCAGTGTCGTCCTGCCATATGGGACCAATCTAGCGAAATATTTAAAGACCGGGACGCTAAATCAAAAGCATGGCTAGACATTTGTACAGTACTGTTTCAAAATTTTGATGACTGGAGTGCAGCAGAAAAAAACATACAAGGTAAGTACCTACACTCTTTATTTATTTTATAATAACGTAGGTTAGGTAAACTATTCTTTGCGCCAAATTTGTATTTTTAATAATCTATGCAATTAGTTATATATAATTAGTTATTTCAATTGTATTTGTGTCAATTAAATGTTTTCAACAATTAATCCAACTATAAAATTAAAACTCGGAATATTTACAATAATTTACCTATGTAAATATAAAATCATGCTTATATTCAAAACTAGTGCAGAGATACTGCGTATTTCTGAACATTGTGAAATTCGTGTGAACAATGTCCCATAATATTGGTATGGTTTTATATTGCTCGATAAATTCCAAAGTTCTTTCTTTCGGCCACGCGGTCGCCGCCATTTTGCGCGTCACGAGACAACCAGTACCTATGTTCACGACTGCGAGCTTCACACTACTTCACACTATCGGTGTATTTAGGGTTCAAAATCATTTTAGGGCAGAAACAGTGGATCGGTAGGTAAATAAATAAAACAATTATCAACTAAAATATTTATTATATTGGTTTTAGAATTGGGCTAGTAACTTTGCAAAATAAGCGTGCGTTTTGTAGTTTTGTAGGTTTTTCTTTGACATCTCTCAACTTTAGTTTACAACAATCTAAGTTATTTGGTTACATCCGATGAATTTAACAAATAAAATCATTAGGTATATTATTAAAATATGCCTGCTATGTTAATAAAAAATGTGTGGTAACAAACCGTGAAAAATCAATTATTGAATGTACATAAATTATAAAAAAGCCAACTATCTTCAATAAATACTGCGATCTTGCCATGACAGCTGTCCGTCTGCAACGAAATAATCTGCGAAGTTATCGCGTAATGTATACGAATCTCTGTGGGTATTTCCAATTAACCCCCGAACTGAACGTATATGGTCTGGTATAATGACAATATCATGAAAGTCATTAATTTGACTTCTTGATCTTATAAAATTATGCAAAATACAAATTGTTTTAAGAAAACAAATTGCTTTGTCTTTTCCAACGTTCAATGGACGATGGAGTATGCGAAATTTATTAGCCATGATACCAAATGTACACTCAATATAACGTCGCGCCCTCGTTAACCTATAATTGAATATTTTTTTTTTGTAGTTTAAATCGAGAGCTCGAGCATATGGCCGCATGACATGGCTAGATAACCCGAATGCTTCATCTCCTACAATAATATAGGGCAAAGCTGCGGTTGCAGCAGTGTTGGTTGGTTTATCATTGTGTATTACGGGCAATGCTTTGGCAGGAGGAATATCTATTAAGTCATTGTTGATTTGTTCGTACAATCGGCTTTGTGTGAAAATTGCGGAGTCAGATTCTTTACCCTGCACTCCCACATTTATATAGGTAAACTCATAGTTGGCGTTACACATTGCAAGCAGTACAATAGAATAGTAATGCTTATAGTTGTAATAGAGGGAACCACTATGTGGAGGTCTTATAATGCGTATATGTTTTCCGTCTATTGCACCTATGCAGTTAGGAAACTGGGCTTGCGTTAAAAAACCTTTTTCAGTCTCTACCCATAGCGCACGGGAAAATTTTGGTATACATTCTTCCTTTAACCTTTCAATTATAATTTGACAAACTTCTGTTACTATTTTTCTGACCGTGGTTAGTCCTGTCTGATACGCCAGATGAATATCGACGAAGGTATGTCCACTAACTAAATATCTGTAATAAAATAAAATACCTGTGTTATTGTTTCAGTGAAAAAGCTGCAGCAAAGATGGAAAACTGCAAGAGACACTTATATAAGAGTGAGGTCTACTAAAAAAAAACTTAAATCAGGTTCCGGTTCCAGGGCAAATAAAACATACATTTACTATGACATGCTGTCATTTTTAGATTCAAACTCGAATACTCAAGGAGAAGAATCGGCAGACGATTTTAATCAGTCAGTAGAGCAAAACGCGTCACCGAGAACTTCACAAAATAATACGATTATTGAAGAAGATTTGATTAATGTACCTAGCACCAGCTCCAGCGTTACCAAAGAAACACGATCTTCCAAGAAACGTAAGTGCGAATCGCCAACTGATTTCGAATTAGAGTTGTTAAATTGCGTGAAGAATAACACTGCAGATAATATGGACGAAGACTTGAATTTTTTTAAGTCATTATTACCAACTGTGAAAAAATTGAGTTGCTTTAAAAAATTATTATTTCGTACAAAAGTATTAGAAGCTTTAATTGATATAGAAAAAGAAATTATTATTACCATTGATGACCTTTCATTAACGCAAAATACGGTAACGAATGATTTAGAATCCTTAAATATAAGATCAGACACGAACAATGAATAAATAGGTAACAAGAAAGACTGAAGATTTGATTAAGACTGTTTAATTATTAAGAACAAAAGAAAGAGAAGAACATGAAGAACTATTTAAGTTAGTAAAAAGCGCAATTTTATATTTATATTTTTCTGGTCTCATGTGCAATTATTATGATATACAAGGGCATTCGCCAAAAGTTTACAAGCCTTGAGTGTAATGTTCATAAGGAAAGAAACGGGGTCGATTCGGACACTTTTATCTTAAACCCTATTTAGGGTCAAATAAAAAAGTGTATCAATAGACCCCTTTTTTACTTAATGGACCTTTTTTTTGAACCTACTCATAACATTGCTCCTTCATATATCCTCTTCTTAAATTTAATCTTTTATGTAGTAAACTGTGATTATGATTGTGATGATAAATAAGAATTTAAAATAATATTAGTACCCGATCTAGTAATAGAAGGGAATAATTAATAAGGGAAATATTCGTATGTAAAAACTTGCAATCAATATGCGTCATTATAATTAATACTTTGTAAGGTAGGTATATTATTATAATTAAGACATTTAGACTTATTGTACTGTTTTAACTGTTATTGTGTTTTTTTATTTTAAACTTGAACCTGTGATTTTATTAGTGTATTTCAAATGAATAATCAAAAACTAATTGTAACGTAACGTTTATGCAAGACACTGTGATGACTGTTGTGATTATATAAAAAAATAAGTAAATAAGTAGGTATAGATAAAAAAAACGAAAACGATAAAACTGTGTAATTTAGAAATAACAAAATATAATTAATAAATGTAAGAAACTGTGATTAATATGATGATTAATAAGTGTGCGGTTATGTGTTTCGGCCCTAAGAACAGAGTGCACCACATCAAGAAAAACATTTTAAGCCATATTCAGGTGTCACTGCCGAAACAATAAGAACTTCTTCTTCTTTCTGGCTTGATGTGGCTAAACAGTAGTGTGACTTACATAAATTGGCAAAAAAATATGAGTGTTCTAAACTTTTGTTAAATAATGACTGTTTTTTTTACATGAATAAAGATGATTATTAATATCGAAATGTCTTTACTTACCGCAATGTCATTGCAAATCGTTCCATTGGTGATACGATTGACGTAGATTTCAATCGTAGATTGTTAGTCTTCAAATAGGGCTCCAGTTTTGAATATAATTCATCATAGACTTGTAATGAAACTTTAAAATATTTGAAAAAAAACCTTTCATTTTCTCTTAATATACCAAACTTCACCACGAATTCCCCGCACAGTAACCTAGATTCAACGTACGGGCTTACTGGCTGGCGTCTTTTTTTGGCAATTCGTCGTCGCCGTCGTCTTGATAAATAATACAACATTAATTTATCCATAATTACTCGACTGTACACCTCCAACGTCAAAATTGTACTGAGAAAACTGACGCGCCGATGCCCGCGCATAAGCACGCGAACGTGCTCACGTGCGTGCACCAGAAGCGTGGCCCGCGACGTGCTCACGTGCGTGCACCAGAAGCGTGGCCCGCGACGTGCTCACGTGCGTGCACCAGAAGCGTGGCCCGCGACGTGCTCACGTGCGTGCACACGCGTAACGCAGTTTATGCCCTCACTGTTAGCAGCTTTATTCACTCCTATCTGTCCCAGATAGGAGTGAAAAAAGTTCGAACTGTCCTCTCGTTGCTAACAGGGGGATAGATCAATTTTGTTTCCGATCGACAGAACGTGGACCTCTAAGGGGACAAAGCAGGGTGACAGATCGGAATAACCCCCTTTTAAAATGTGGGTAAACCAGTGAGTTTTTTGTAGCGGGTGTAACCTTGCACGTCATCTGAAAATCCACAAGAAAAGTCGCTAAATTATCTATGACAAACACTAATTCATATTTCCACATAGAATCACCACCCGACCTTTATAGCATAGCATCGCGTCAGACAGTGTGTACTTACCGACACCAACTTTGATCGTCACGTCCGGTCAGCGAAAGTAATGACTCGTAAAGCTACTGAACGGTATAAAATAGACGGGCGCAGGTAAAGGACCTCTGTATGCTATATAGTGTCGTTTTAGTATAGCTTTGTGTGGCTGTAGTTATGAGGGATGGTCAAATTGTTGGGGTTTCAATATCTTTGCCTTTTGGAAGAGTCTTAAACAGGGTGGCGGGACATCGACGCGCTAACTGTAACCATGAATTCAGCAAATGATTCTCTAGACCCACTAGCGTAGAAATTTTTCGTTGGTTATAAAAAAAAAACCTGTTGTTTCATAGAAAATAGTAATAATATCTACGCGGTCAAAATGTATAGAACAGCAAATTTTTTGTTAATTAAGAGCCCCACGAAGCATGCTTAGTTCATACAAACGAAATACCGAAATAATACATAAATCAAACATATTCTTAAGGTAGTGTGTATTTATTCCGATTGGATTACAGAATATTTAGGTTTCCAAATATATATTAAATAAGAACATTGAGTTAAACATGAAATATGAGAAAAATAAGTTTTGTATAGAAATTTTAAATTCCTCATATCTCGTCTTCAAATCAGTGTTCTTTCAAAATATATGTTTGGGAACCTAGATATTCTGTAATCCAATCGGAATAAATACACACTATCTTTAGAATATGTTTGATTTACAAATTATTATGGTATTTCGTTTGTATGAACTACGTGAAAAATTTCAACGCCAGGGGGTTCAGAATCATGTACTGAACCCGTGTTAACACGATGTCCCTGCCAGCGTGTATAATTAGATGAAAGTGCAACGGATCGTCGATGCTCTTGTGATTGGGTCTGAGCTAGTACCTAGCGTAGACTATTGTTTTGTTTTTAATTCAAGGTAGAATATACTTAATGTAGTCTGTAGCAATCTTAATCAATGTAGGTAATTAACCTCTACTAAGGGCATGATTTTTCCATTCGGATATTTTATCCATGGAATAAAAATAACGTTTGACAGATTTTCATGGAAAACCTGTCAGAAATTCAGAATTATTCCTCGGATAAAGAAATCTGGCGTAAGAAAAATCAGCCTGCAGTACTATACTAATTCTATGATCAGTCCTAAGTAATCGATGTTTGCCTTTGCACTCTCATTACTCAGATACAGATACCGCTTTCTTATATCTATGCCACATTGTCAGGAGTAAATAAGCGTACCTAGATGAACTTTTCTAACGACGTAAAAAGTACCTAGGTATCTAGGTATATATATATATATATATATTTAACAAAAACTTTGCTTTCCGCTATTTGCAACACAAAACAATACAAAATTCTGCAGTCTACCCCATTCGTCTAAAATATTTAATAACTCGAATTGAATTCTAAACACTTTACAATTTACCTTTATCAAAACAGAATTAGCCAAGTGAATTAGAAAAGAAACTTCCTTTCTTTGCGAATCTTTTAAAAAATCTCTTTCCTATGACAAAGGGTCAAATTTAGATTAGGGGGTGTGTCAAACCCCCGTTGCGCGGCAAAATTAGGCAAGTCAGGGGCAAATTAAAAAAGAAATCAGGCGAAAGTTAATTTCGAAAGTTTTAATTGCGTCTATTTTAGTCATCAGGCTATTCCACGTTAATTAATTTGGGAAGGAAGTGATGTTTTTTTTTGTGCGTAGTAAGGAATATTGTCCTTTTCAATTTATTCTTTGAATGTAGAACAATGTTGACACGGGCATTGTACGCCGTACTTAAATAAAATGTATTTTCTCAAAAACATGGCATTATACGTGCTTTTCAGAAATAACGATTTCATGAAAAGTGCCGTTTCTACGTATATAGGTACCTAGGTATCATCCGCTATACTGAAAATATCATGGCATAATATCGCACTTTCGGTAAAACAAGGGCACAACTGCACTTTTTGTGATTTTACAGGAGAGCCATTTTAAGATTTTTTTTTATATTCAAATCCGTATTATTCTGCTCATACCACCTTACCAGCTTGAAGTTATTGATCTTTGCATAAAATAAGCCCTATACTTTTGTGACCCCTGATGAAAAGAGCATTTTTAAAGCACTGGCATATTTAACCGACTTTTTGAAATTTTGACATTTATGGCCTTGTCTTACCGAAGGTGCGATATGTCCATAGTCATTTAATGCTAATTTTGACAAGATAATCAGAACTAAATTTACAAATTATAAAATGTTACCTACTGAATCTATAAATTGTCACTAATTGCGGTACACGTAAAACTGATCGCTTTATTAATAATTTGTTATCTTAAAATATGATCTCTTATTAAATTAATAAGTGTTTGTAATAATATTACTTAAGTAAATAAAACTTTATCTAAAATGTAATAATAGTATTTTAAGAAACTTACCAATAAAAAAATGATTTATGTTATAATTGTGTGTGTCTGTTTGTCCTGAGTCTGGATGTAATTATCTATATAAGTATGTATTTACAAAAAACAAAGTAGTGTATGTAGTATATCAGTTATCTGGTTTCCATAGTACAAGCTCTGCTTAGTTTGGGACCAGATGACCGTGTGTGAAAATGTCCCAGGATATTATTATTATTATTTTTATGATTTTTTGATATTTCTCGGGACCCTGAGGTCCCGGACCTTTGGAAGGCGTACGAGGAGCCGAAGCCAACTCGCAGAGGCCCCTTAGATAATTTTAAATGATTATTATTATTATCATTTCCTTTATTCAATTGTAATACATATATAAATTATATTTTAAATATTAGAATAAAAAAATATAAAAACATTTAAAAATATAAAAAAAGAGTAGCCCACCGCTATCGGGAATAGGGTCCAAGCTATCGGCGCCGGCGGTCAGGGCTCCAGAGAGAGGAACCTCCTAACAATGCGAGCCGTGTCCAGAAGTATCGCTTTCTGAATCAAGCCCTTGATCCAGCTGCCCAACGAGAGCCTCCTTAGGTGTTGGTCGAGGCTCTTGGCAATTAAGCCATTGGCTGATACGACTATCGGCACAATGATCGCTGAGTCTACATCCCACATGTTGACAACCTCGCGAGCCAAGTCAAGATACTTGATTTGTTTATCTTTCTCGGCTTTCACGAGGTTCCCGTCATGCGGGACCGTTATGTCAATAATCATTGCTTATTATTATTATTATTAAAAATTGTTTTAACTTTTTACGCGAATGTAATTATTCAGTTTTCATGTATAGTTTTATTTTAATTTTAGTTTCTACGATTTAAAATTTTAACTTTAAGTTATTACACAACAAAAAATATTTTTGATACATAGCTATTGCTATGTATCAAAATATAATTTTTGTTGTGCCCCGACAGGGTATACAACGGCTCTTACGTTTAAACCTTTTATTAATATCTTGTTTTACCTTGTGGAACGCAAATAAATGAAATGAATATGAATAAATCCTTGATAAAAATAGCTAATTTACTGCTTTCATGTATATTTAAACGCAGATAAAAATCAAAGGCACCCTTCCACTACTTCCAATGTGTTTACTATTCGCGATCTTAATTAGGGACGCGTTAAAAACAGAGCGAGATGAGAGCTAGGATAACTTGAGTCTGCTAAGTGTGGAGAGTCCTTAATTGCGCCTTTTACAACTTGTTCGCTTGTTACGAGCGTCGAGTGCTTCCACTCTCTCGCGTACTAGTCGAAAACGCCTTAACTTGTGCAAGATTTTGTGAAAGTTTAAGTTTTCTTTCGTATGTTGAGGTTGTAGCCCAGACTCGAGATATTTTTATAAAACATTTGACTTTAATTAACTTCATAATAATTATATATAGATCTAAGTACATATAAATAAACAATCATACAATATATAGTACAATAATAGTTCTATTATAAATTATTATTTTAAATGAATAGAATTGTATTTCATTTTAATATTATTAGTTGCATTGTAATCTAAATTTATATTATGAAATTATTATTACAATTATTTTTTATGTGATTGCTATGTGTACTGCATGTTATTATGTATAAATAAAACCTAATATTTGTACGGCTGAAACGCCGAATATAGTGAAACGTATAGATCTCAAGAACTTAGCTACCTATATTCTTGCAAATAAATATATCAAATATATCATTCATATACAAATAAATTAAATTGGAGTGTCTGTTTGTAATGTCAAAATAACAGTTTTTTACACAATGCATACGAAAGTATATACGGTACCTACTTATAACAAAAAGAAACAATTTTTAAAATTTTTGTCTGTCTGTCGGTTTGTCGGTCTGTCTGTCTGTTTGTTCCGGCGAATCTCCAAAACGGCTGAACCGATTTTGACGGGAATTTCAATGGCAGATAGCTGATATTATAAGGAGTAACTTAAACTTTTATTTTAGGGTTCCGCGAAACTTTACAACGAAAAATTAATACCCATGAAATTATTAACAAAATACAATTCAATTCACGTTACACACACGCACACATGCCAATTAGGTAATCGGCGTGTGGTAGGCCTGCCACCTAATATGTAAGGGGCTGTGGTTCCATTCACGTACCGCCACCAATGAATTGGTCGGTCGATGTATGGCGGTGCGTGCAGCAGCCGACCGGCTCCTCAGCAGCGCCTGCCAGCAGGGCGCGCGGCCCGCGGCGAACATGTCGCTCACGCTGCACCACCGAGGCAGTCGAAAGCGAAACATGTTATACTGCACGTCGCACGGTGGGGCATTTATTCAAATTAGGCGGCCAAAATTATTTTCTTTGCTTTATGTATTCTAAATAGTTTATTATTATTTCATTTCAATTATAAAAGATTTTGGTGAACATATATTCAAGTAAAACACCATTGTTGATGAGAAAATTACGGTTTATTGAAAAAAAAAAACAACTTTTTATTTTACAATGAGGAGTCTCACGTCTCTTCACCAAATTTTTAATCCATTTGAATTTTAATGTATTTCACTGTCAGACTCTTCTGCGGCCGTTTCCTCATCCGAGGAATTCTCTTCAACCGTGTGGGCCTCAGCAGGCATAAGCATTTTATTGCTTCTTCACTATGTGGCGTAGACCTCTTTTTAGGTTTTGGTCTTATGCTAGATATCAAGGGATCTGAGCTGAGCAATAATCTGTTCATTACATCTAAATTGCATTGCTCTCTAGAAAATTTTCTAGCGTAATCTTGCCGGTACAGTCGAATTTGCTTGTTACGCGCCTCTGCTACTTCTTCTGACAGTAAACCAATAGGCAAAAGTGCATTTTCCATGACAGTTGCTCCATGTATTAGTATTTTATGCATTGTGGGAGTCATCGAATGCCAGGGATATGAATCAATGTACCTACGTCTTTGCAGTGTCATACCCATATAGAGCAAACTTTTTTAAATCAACTTTATGAGAGCTAGATACGACTTCCAAAATCACTTTCAGGCGTTTTATTAGATTTAAATCCACACCGGTGATTTCAGCAGCAATTTCTGGATTGGCGAAAAATCTTCTACTAGTATTGCCATCGTTGGTATTGCCAAAACCAGCTTTCGGCACATCAACTAGTAGACCCATTTGCTCTTTAAATTTTGTTTGTATTTCTGCCTTTGACAAGGCTTTTGTCATTTTCGGACCATAACTGCCATTTTTGACCCGCATACTAATTGTAGCGGAACAAAGCAGCTTTGGAAAATGTTACTGTCACTCGCGTCCAAATCTTGAATTTTTTGTTTGAATTGTGATTGTTGAGACCCGTCACATCCCCATTTTGAAATAAGGGTCAATGATTGGCGCTCTTCTGGACTTAAGGGTCCTCTAAATATGTTGCCAAGCGTTTAGCTGTATGGTCCATTAGATCCTGCAGGTTAATTTTAGCATATGTTTCAGTTATCCGATAGGCATCTTTCGCCGGATAACAAGTGTGTTTAGCTTGCTGTAACAATTTGTAGCTCGGATAAAACTTCTTGTTGCTATTTCTTATTATTTCATACAGTCGCCATGAAAGATCAGCTTCCACAAACATTGAAAGGGCGGTTGTTGGATCTTGTTGTGATGGTTTTTCACACTGCTTGGTTATTTTGTATGCTTTTTGATATGCTTGAGCTGTCTGAGGAGAGTTGGTAATGTCATTTAGAATATTGGATGCAGTTCTCTCTCCCGAACTTTGAAGGCATGTCTGAGCAGCATGTATTAACAATTCTTTATCAACAGCACTGCGTACTTCCTGTGTTTTTCTGCGTTTACTCCTTTCACTTGATTCTAAAAATGACTTTGTTGGTCGACCAGAAGAACGCCGTTTAACCCTCGGTATTTCGAATGTTCCTTGTAACCACTTATCATTCTTTTGAAGGAAAAGCTGTGGTTTTTTTATGAGCTTCCATCCACTTTTTCTTAAATTGAGACTTCAAATAGGATAATTTATGTTTTACTTCCTTCTTTTGTTCCTCACAATACTCATCTTGTGATAAAACAAATCTCTCGAGATAATTCAACTTTTCGTTAAAATTATGCAAGTTTTGTTCCTGCATTTTGTTAAAAAGGTATCTACGCGTTACTAATCGCATCCTTGAAGTACCCCCAGCTTCTGGAACAAAAGGAGAACTCGCTTAAACAAAAATTATAATAAATTGCAAATTCGATGAATTTGTACTATAATTTTCATTGATGTTGAAACCTTAGTTTTCACGGGAGATCACGACCAATTTTATCCTTTTTAATTAGCTTAAATACCCTTTTTTATACTACAACTGACAAAACCGATGGGACAAACCCTGAAGTACAACAAAAACGTTTTAACTACAAAATAATAAGAATTTAATACAACAAACACGAGCATGTTTTTGTAATCTGCCTGTACGCAATAATTTTTTTCACATTTTAGGTTGGTTGGTACAAAGAACTCGATACTGACGTTGGTTGGATCATTTTGGCACAACAAGTTTGCTAGTGCAAACTTTCGTAGCAACGTAGCGCGTAGCCTACGATTTTGGTCCCGTAGCAGTTTAGAGATCGTAGCCGATTAAAATTACGTTGTTAAAACTCAGTAAGTTTATCGCAGTTATCTTTTTCCATAGTCAGTGAAAATAAGTCTGTCTGTAAATAAACTGTTTATATAACAACTAGCTTCTGCCCGTGACTTCGCGTGGAAGTCGTACGACACTACAATATACTAAAATAACAGCCACGTTTGTATAAATCTTGGTACTATGTTAGTAGTTTTGGTCTCAGCAGCTGAAATAGGATGCAGAACAAACGACGTTTTTTTTTTGGGTTGTGAATTTATCAAACAACTTCTCCCGCTCTGCGAGAACGGGAGGGCGTGTCAGACTTCTACTGACTAAAACCCACCCGTGTGCCAGGGACACGGTAACTTTTACGAACAATTCGCAACCCTGGCAGGCATCGACACTAGCGGACCCCATCAGCTAGTGCTGACATCTCTTTGAGGCGCGCGTCGACCCGGGCCTGGTCCTTACCGGACGGTGAGCTACCCATTGCTCGCCATCCGCAAGCCCGCGCCTACGGTGGCCGGGAATCAGCTCTCGATTCCCGACGTCCAGGGCGTTTCCTGCGGCGACTAGGGGCGCTAGGGCGCAAAGATTGCCTCTCCCTCATACGTTCCGCCTCCTCCTTCGTGAGCATTACTGCTTCGCAGAAGGAGATGACGGCTTCCCTGCACTCTCGCTCCGCCTGCCTGCCTGGCGTGGACCAGGGCCGGACGCGAGAGATCGCCGCCGGCGATCGCCTCCGCGAGGACGCGGCGCTACTCCGCCGAAGCCGGGCAGACCTCCACCATATGCTCCACCGTGTCCTCCGGGCGATCCATACAATGGTAACACCCGGGCGTTTCCTCCCGCCTTATCCGGAACAGGAACCTCCCGAAGCGAAGCAGCTCGTTCTGAGGTCGACACCTACGGGTGTCGGCCTTCAGTAGTAATTTCCCATTGTTTGCGAAGGTTTTCGTTTTTAGGGAATTAATGAACTAATTGCGTTCCTGCATATACTACATAATGGCACAACGCTGGTATACTGACTAATGCTTGTTTAATTCCAAAACTTCACTTAAACTGTGTTTATATCAATTTTCGAGTTAATCAATCTTCACAGTAAAATCCACCCCTGTAAAATTGACCACCCCTATTTACCCCGTTAGGGATAGGTTTTCGAAAAACCCTGATACACATGTATAAATACTGAGTTTCGAATTAATCTGACGGCGCGTTCAAATTCCTCAATACAAACTATAACACCGCTGACCTCTCCTTTGAGGGGTAGTTTTGAAAAATCAATAATGAGAAACTTTATTGCTTACTTAGGTAAATATTTGTGCCAAGACTCAAAGATTATATATACCAATTTTCGAGTTAATCAAACCACGCAGTAAAATCTGCACTTTTCACCTCGTTAGAGGTAGATTTTCGAAAAACCCTGCTACACATTATTCTTTATTTTTGGTTTTAAGTATAATAAATACTAAGTTTTAAGTTAATCGGATTGCGCGTTATATTTCTTCCATACAAACATTGACACCCCCAATTCCCCTTTAGGGAGTAGTTCAGAAAAACAAAAAAAAAACGACAAAAATCATAATGAAAATCAAAATCAAAAGTCATTTATTCAAACTAGGCTGAGAATCAGCACTTTTTGAACGTCAAAATTACATAAGACAGTCCCCCAAAACGCCCGCCCTTCACCACTTCCTAGTGCTTTAGCTGGGGAGAAGAAGTGGCGCAACAAACTCCCCAGCAGCACAGCTGTCTGTTCAGTTAAAAAAAAATATTCTGTATAACACTGCGCATAATAATTTAGGTACATTACGCAACACAAAATATTAAATTAAATTATTTGCTATAAGTAAGCTAGCACACGCCAATATACAAAAAAAAAAAAAAAAAATCGAAAACTATACTCAAGCAGAAACAAAATACAAAACTAAAAACGTAAGCAGAACTTTATACCTAAATAAAAGCCTCCAGTAATAAAGGGCGTGCCCACTTACATATAGCCATACATGTAGTCGTAACTCGAAGTCACAGATGATAAACTAGGACCATCGAAGTAAAATCAACAACGAGTTAAGTTACTAATAACAAAACAAAACCAAGGTCAGCAAGACGACCAGTCACCACAAGCAGCACCCGTTCACGAGCATAACGCAAAGATCAGCCATTACCCCCCTCGCCATATTTGAGGGAAGGAGACAACCCGACCTCCGACGCTACCGCAAGCAGTGACATCTAAGGGAGCATGACGAACTTGCTGCCGGTTGCTCAGGCAAGAAAAACTATGATCAATTGTCGAGGTCACTAGCTAACCACATATTGCAATACCACTCATAAAAAAATAAACATTGAAATGAGTAGATTATGTCAATAATAAATAAAAATAAAATTAAAATAAATTGACCTTGAGAGTCAAAGAAAATAAATAATTATATGAACTCATATAACCTGTCAGTAGGTATGCTAATTCTGGAGAAAGAACATAAACATTGTCTAAGTTAAACACAGCGACCAACTATTCTTATCGTTTAAGTAATCGTTGATAGAATAGTATGCCTTTGAACAAAGGTTAGATTTTACTTTAGCTTTGAACGCATTAAAGGGCAAATCTAGCAAAGAAGAGGGTAGCTTGTTATAAAAAGATATACCAAGCCCAACAAATGAGTTATGAACCTTATGAAGACGGTGAAATGGAGCACGTAATTTTTCCTTATTTCTGGTGTTAAGATTGTGAATATCACTGTTTTTAGTGTATAAATGTATATTTTGTCTAATATATAAGATGTTGGCGAAGATGAATTGTGATGCCACCGTGAGAATACCAATCTGTTTAAAAAAATCTCTCAAAGGAACTCTGGCACCGAGCTGGTAAATTGCTCGAACAGCTCCTTTCTGAAGAACAAATATATTTTGAATGTCAGCGGCTTTACCCCAGAGCAGAATACCGTATGACATAACGCTATGAAAATAACTAAAATAGACTAACCGAGCTGTATCAACGTCAGTGTATTGTCTTACTTTCCTGACGGCGTAGGCGGCTGAACTGAGCCTTCCCGCTAGGCTTGATATATGTGGGCCCCACTGAAGTTTGGCATCTACTGTTATACCCAGAAAAACTGCCGAGTCTACAGTTTTAAGCATCTCTTTATCTAAAACGATGTTGGGTCCTAGATTTCTAACAATCGGTAAGGCAAACTTTATACATTTCGTTTTCTTAGCATTGAGAACTAAGTTATTTGTCGTAAACCAATCTGTAACCATTGAGAGTGCACTGTTTACGTCGTCAAAATCTATTTAGATTAATATTTGTGCACAGTTTCAAATTTATTAACTCAAGGAATAAGGTTTTTCATACAAACATAATCTCCCTTTAAGACCGAATTTCCAAAAACTCCTTAACGGATGCCTACATCATAATAGATATCTTTATGCCAAATTTCAAACCAATCCGTTTAGTGGTTTGAGCTATTTGTTGATAGAACAGTCAGTCAGTCAATCACGGTTTCCTTTTACCTATATAATAGGTTGGGGAAAAAGTTTCTTCGCATTTTTTAAGAAAATTCAAAACATTTTTTAATATAGTTTATTTACATTTAACTAAAGTATGTAGGTACCATTTTGTTCGATAACTTTTGCCATCTTGTAGGTAGGGACATGATCCCATTGCTATAGAAATTTTGGGAGTTCTGGTCAAAATACCGCGACAAGTGGTTTTGGCAGTCCTCTCGTGATGTTAACCTGACACTGCCTAAAGAATTCTGAAGAGACAGAAACAGGTGGATATCTGAAGGTGCAAGGTCAGGACTATACGGCAGATGCATTAATACCTCCCAGCCAAACTCTCTTAATTTTTGCTGAGTGGCTAAAGATGTGTGAGGTCTAGCGTTATCATGATGAAAAACCACACCCCTTCTGTTGATTAATTCCGGCCGCTTTCTCTCAACTTCTTGCTTTAATCTCATCAGTTGTTCGCAGTAGAGTTCAGAATCGATGGTCCTGCCTGGTGGCACAGCTCATAATGAATAATGCCCTTCCAATCCCACCAGCCACACACACAGCATCACCTTGTTGCGAGTTAACCCGGGTTTCGCCACAGTCTGTGAAGCCTGACCGGCCTTTGACCACGACCTTTTTCGCACGTTCTTGTCATACGTGATCCACTTTTCATCACCAGTTATCAGCTTCTTCAAAAATGGTTCGGTTTCATTACGTCGTAATAAAGAATCACAAATGAGTACACGGTTCATTAGGTTTCTTTCAGTGAGCTCGTGAGGTACCCAAATGTCGAGCTTTTTTGTGTACCCAGTTTTTTTCAAATGTGCCAAAACTGTTTTGTGGTCAATTTCCAGTTCTTCAGCTACGTCGTAACTACTGATCACTTTTTCAAAAATGGCATCCATTTTATCCGTAATAGGGCGACCAGAGCGACGTGCATCTTTGACATCAAAATTTCCGGATTGAAAACGCTTAAACCAAATTTGTGCTACTCTCACAGACACTACACTAGGTCCATAAACATCGCAAATTTTTTTCGCGGCTTGCGTTGCATTTTTACCTTTTTTGTAGTAAAATTTTAAAATGTATCGAATTTCTTCATTAGATTTACTCATCTTGACGGTACGAAAAACAAATGAAAATCACACATTTTCCTAATTTGAATTTGGAATTATGTTCTTTAAAATTTAAACTTTCAATGATACCAAAACCAGCCAGATACAAATAGTATAGCCAAAGAGATTTTATTACAAGTTCATACATACTATAATGCGAAAAGACTTTCCCCAACCTAATGTATTAGGTTGGGGAAAAAGTCTTTTCGCATTATAGTATGTATGAACTTTAAAATTTTACTCCAAAAAAGGTGCCACCAGGCAGGACCATCGATTCTGAACTCTACTGCGAACAACTGATGAGATTAAAGCAAGAAGTTGAGAGAAAGCGGCCGGAATTAATCAACAGAAGGGGTGTGGTTTTTCATCATGATAACGCTAGACCTCACACATATTTAGCCACTCAGCAAAAATTAAGAGAGTTTGGCTGGGAGGTGTTAATGCATCCGCCGTATAGTCCTGACCTTGCACCTTCAGATTTCCACCTGTTTCGGTCTCTTCAGAATTCTTTAGGCAGTGTCAGGTTAACATCACGAGAGGACTGCCAAAACCACTTGTCGCGGTATTTTGACCAGAAGTCCCAAAATTTCTATAGCAATGGGATCATGTCCCTACCTACAAGATGGCAAAAAGTTATCGAACAAAATGGTACCTACATACTTTAGTTAAATGTAAATAAACTATAGTAAAAAATGTTTTGAATTTTCTTAAAAAATGCGAAGAAACTTTTTCCCCAACCTATTATATAAAATATTATTATAAGAATAATGGAAGTAATTGACGATCACCTGACCATGCATACTCCCGCAGTCACACAATACCAAAACAAAAGCACATCGTTCTCAGCATTATCGAGTCGAAAGTCAGCCATT
This sequence comes from Dicycla oo, assembly GCA_948252095.1. NCBI lineage: Eukaryota > Metazoa > Arthropoda > Insecta > Lepidoptera > Noctuidae > Dicycla > Dicycla oo. Next base: position 11,367,175 of record OX411713.1, on the reverse strand, counting down.
TTAAATAAAAGATAGTCAGTTTCCTATGATTTAGGGCTCATATTCTGTAGTTTGAAGCAGAGACGATTTTTTAAATTCAGTGAACGCGGTAATAATATTTCATTTTTACGAGCGAACGCGTCTGGTGATGCGTTTGCGCTCCACCCTAGAAATTGTTGTAATGGCCGCATTATCTTTCGAAGAAACAGTTCGCATACAGTCACTACATCGTATTAGTCTTTGTCTAATGTTAGTTTTACTTAGAATGTCGAGAAAGTGAGAGCCTACAACTTAACTTTAAACAGGACGTAGACTGTTACGGATGGGTGATTCTAATCAATTGTCGATTGAGGAGCTTGTGGCTAAGTAATAACAACCACACGGGTCGATCCATCAGGTTAAGCTACGATTGCCGGGGTTGGTCCGTGGATGGGTGACCATCTTCTCATACCAAGACTTCTCCGTGCCTCGGAAAGCACGTTAAGCCGTTGGTCCCGGCTGTCATTCGTGGATCTTTGACAGTCGTTACGGGTCGTCAGAAGCCCGAAAGTGTGACAAGCAGTCTTACCAATGGGTATCGTATTACCCAGTAACTGGGTTGCGTAGGTCAGATAGGCAGTTGCTCCATGTAAAATACTGGTACTCAGCTGCATCCGGTTAGACTGGAAGCTGACCCCAACATAGTTGGAAAAAGGCAGATTGATTGATTCTAATCAATTGTAACAAGTAGGTTTAAATACTTTAAATATACTGCTCGAGGTAGGATACTAAAATAAATTGATGGTCACCAACAAGACCAAGAACCAACAACAAGACACGAGACAACAACAAAACGACAATAACCAACAAGACAAGACAAACATAAAACAACACAAACAACCAACAAACAACAACACAAGACAACACCCAGACAAAACACAACAAGACAAGATCCAGAAGAAAAGACGAGGCCTCAACACTATCCTTAATGTGTTAAGATGGGAGTAACTAAAAAATATCATAACTAATTAATAATCATAACCAACTTGATGTAAGCTGACTCTTTTCAAAAAACTACGCCATCCCAAAGAGCCCGAGCGAAACACTAAAACCCCCCTTCAATTAAACGCATAATTAGATAACCTACTAATATTTAAATTTATAGAGCGTAATTACACAATACAGACGAACACTTTATACTTTTCCATGAATGCATAACACTTGGGGTAACAGTCTCCGGTACATCAATTAAACTCCGTATACCGTTCAGAGATGTTAAAAAAGGTCGTAACATAAACTTTTTCAATTTTCACGTGGGATATGGCCGCGTAAAGTTAAAAGCGGGCTTTCAGTTTCACAAGTAAATATTTCTAGAAGGTTGACGACGCCGGCGGCGCGAACGTTGTTACTTGATAAGGGCTCCCGCGGTATAAAATGGATGTAAACACCTCTTTTGGCGAGTGCTTGGGGACTGAAAGCTGTCGACTGCTCTCTTCACAAATTTAGACGTAGGTACTATTGCATCGCGTTATGACGACTCTGAATTGAAAATTGTAATTTTATTTACGTTGTATAAAAATGTGCTAGAAATGTTTGCGTTTCGTTCGTAGCTAAAATTGCTTGCGTTTATGTAAAAGTCTAGTGCTTGCGATATTACTTGTTTAGAATTTGGTTTGTGATATTTAAATGTTGACTACAAAATGCAATCTCATTAACATACTCAGTTTTAAATTAAGGATTTTTTTATTTAAAATTAAAAATAGAATAATGTAAATAATCGAAGAATCAACATAGAAATACGAAAAGGAAGTTATGTTTACCACGTATGGTCTCAGCAGCTCTAAAATAAACAATCAATAACAATTGGTCTATATCTTCGATAACTAGCCATACCTGTTTCATCAGCGTTGCTTTATATCATACTAGCGACTCGCCCCTGTTTCGCGCGGATTTTACGACTTGACAAAATTTCGAGATTTTGTAATTACAGGGTGTAAGGGACAGCGCTCCGCAAACTAACATTACTCAGGAAACTTTTCATTTTTTATTGTTTTTCAGTTACTATTCCTTTATTTCAATGTAAAATTACATTCTCTGTACGCAATATTCCAGTTATGTAAATAAAACAGCTAAAAACAAAAAATCTGCAATGGATGTTGAAATACTCTAACGAACAACGCGTGAAATCAGCTGTTCACTTTCTGCCTAGCTACAGAGTTCATCAAACTCACCGCATAGCTATTAACTGCCCCTCCCAACCAGTAAATGACGCTCCAATTTGTGCACAAAACCACAAACAAATCAGGTTTATTGATTCCCATAACGTCCCTGAATTAATTTAATGTACCGGTCATCTTAGTATTGAATTCATACTGAATTCACCCCATCAGTCTGCGGAATGCTGTTCCTTACACCCTGTTTATGCCCTGTTTATACCTTCTGCAATAAAACCATACAACGCGGTCGCACGGACAGACACGAGAAATTACTTTATTTCATATTAATTTTACCTATGAAATTGCCGATTTTTGATACCAGCTAGTGTGAAGATCAATATCTTTCATTCTATTTAGAATTCCAAATTCAAATTAAATTTTATAATATAGCATTACATTTCAAAAAAAGCTACTATTCATTTGTTTTCCCGCCGTTCGATTTTTCTTTGATATCGATGTTTCTCTAACCGTGGAAAAATCGAAATTGCGCACTATTTTCAAATATCAGTTCCGTCGTAGCACCAATGCAACACAGACAGCAGGCAATGTTAACTACGTGTATGGTCAAGGTACCGCAAGTGAACGCACGGTGTGTTTTTGGTTTGACGCTTCTGTTCTGGAAATTTTGATTTCAACAATGAGCCCCAGGGAAAAATTTCAAATCCATGAAGCGGTGAAAAACGCTTTTAAAGAATTTATCAATTTTCCGTTCTATAGCAGAGGCATCAACGAACTTTCATTAAAATGGCAAAAGTGCATCGACAATATATCTTTAAAAAAATATATATATTTTTGTTCTATCAATTTCATAGGTTTAACCTATAGGTTTGATCTATTATATATAGATATAGCATATAGATGTAGATTTGTACTTTGTACCGCGTAACTAAAATTTTCAAAAAAGGAACACTCAAAACATCAATCTCCACCATTTGTTGTACCCGCAAGTCGTGACGAACGCCAGACATCTAACTTAGTTACAGCTAACCAAACATGTCTATGAGTCGTATATAAAATTCAATCTGTTAAGAGCGCCTGTTATACTTCAGTTTGCATCAGCGTCCGTCCGTTGGGCCAGCAATCATTCTAATGGGCCCGCCTGGATCAACTTGCAGACCGAATTAGTTCTTTTCGAAGTACCCTCTATCATTGAATTGAAAATGTCCAGACAGTTCTATATTAACTCTTAGTTGGTTGGGTATAGTTTTTTGGCTGTAACTTTGGTCTTTATGATAGTATTTTTATTTGCATTGTACCTACCGTCCGGCCGTCGAGAGAATTCGTTCCTTACACCTGTCATTTGGACCATTTCTAGTAGTAATAAGGATCAATTTCGCAAAACACACATTCTATAGTATGAAACTGACAGGTGTCAAGAAAGCATCCTCTCGACGGCCGGAGTGTAAATGACGTTTGTTACACTTGACGGTAAAATTGGGTCTTAATTATGTTATATGGACTTTAAACCCGGAAAGAATTCCTAACTTAACTTTACTGCAGATGGACAGAAAAATAAACTAGATGGAGTCGACATTTCCTAACTGACTACCCTGACAATAAATGGCGAAACAAACTCCGTCTATTATTGATTAATATGAATGAATGATATGCACTGACCCCAGCGATGTTTGGCCAGACTCGATTACTCGAATGAACCCAAAGATTCACACTAGCCCCTTTTACTCATGGTACAACAGAGACCATTGCATATCAAGGAGTAGACGGGGGGGCGCGATAATGGTAGGGAATACGTGCGTCCTTACGATAAGGAGGGGATAAAGAGCCTACCGAGTATGCACCCTATAGCAAGCAATGGAATTATGGAGAGACGGGTGACATTAAATGTTTAAAGATCGAAAAATAATTTCTTATGTTCGCATAATTCGTCAAAATGTACTGAACAGCTGATTTTTTTTCGCGATTTCAGGTTTGATCCCATAGTAAAAGTTGTTCACGACCCCTTAAGAGGTGGTTGGTGTTTTACCAATAACCCTGTATATATATGTATATGCTATATTTTATCTATGGATGGGCATCTTTTAATGACGTCGCCGCTAGGTTGGCTCAGGTCCAGCTTCACCGGTGAATCTTTAGGCGGGGTTAAACTGCTTTCTCGACTCTTTTCTTCTTCGTTCTGATGAGTTGTCAGCAGCAGAATGTCCAGGACGCGGTCGGCCCGCTCCTCGTGGTTTATGTCCAGCTCCGACTTCAAATAATGTATTTTTTGTTTTTATTCTAAGTTCAACCATATGAAATTATCAAATTCACTTTAATACTAACATAAACATCGCTTAACATCAAACAGCGTATAATCAAAGTCAATGAACCAAGTCATTTTGACTTCCTTAATGGTACTTTTAACTTGAAATAACTTTGTCTAATCATAAAGCACAATCCTTACGTGTGGATGAACCGATAAAAACTTGCTAGACGCTTCAGGGTATTCATTAAAAGGTAATAATTTACGACTGGAGCGATATATGTATAGATAAGTGTATGTATTTGATAGGTATACATAGCCTGTTAGACAAGTTATGAATAGAAAAATAATTTTGACACACCTTTGAAATAGCTTTTGTAGATCACGTGGGATGGGTTCTGTTCATGTTTTTAATCATTCAAGTGAATAATTTTATCATAATTGCCGCGTATTGAATTTTGATCAACATACCAACGTAAAATAGCGCTTCAATAATTTACAAAAAATGCATAGAAATTAGAAATGTTGAATGTCGCGGGCTACATTGATTGGTGGTAATATCAGTATATTCAACTACCCCCGCTATCTACTTGCTACCTACCTGTATCTATATTTTTAACGAGATATAAATTATTCTTTTAATTAAGTATAATTAATAATAATTATGTAGGTAGTTATTGCAAGAACGATAAAAAAAAGAACATCTACGCATCTTATGGCATCTTCTATTGATAGGTACCTACTATCAACAAAACGGACGCCTTTACAACTTAAAGTAGCTTTTTGCACTGATTCATTGAAAAAACCCTGCCCCTATGGTCCTTTGTTTTACTTTGTGCAGCTTGCAAGCAAAATTGTTTCAAAATTGGAAAGGCCTAGCGTTTGTCGATGGTACGTGACCGTGAGTTTCTTTATCATATTACTAGCAGCGCCTGGTGGGTTCACCCGCGTAATTTTTGATTCCCGTAGGAATATCGGGATATAAAGTAACTTATGTATTAATCCAGTTTATTAACTATCTGTGTGCCAAATTTCATCAAAATCCGTTCTGTAGTTTTGGCGTCAAAGAGTAACAAACATACATCCGTCCTCACAAACTTTCGCGTTATAATATTAGTAGGATTTAAATAATTTGCTTCAGTCTATTAGACAGATCGATTCACATGAGAACCCTATCTTAAATATTTATTAACACTAAAAAAACTCGGCCACTAAAACTAACCTTCGTTATTTAACAAGTCGTTGTTAGCAATAATTACTGTGTTGTAAACTTGTTATAGTTAATCATAGATTAGTTAATCATAGGTTAAGTGCAGACAGACTGCTGAGTGACGGGTTCAAGGATAACTCATGATTCATAGTTAATTTGTTTTGTTACGTAACGTTATTAGAAGTGGAACGTTTTTTAGGTGTTAACATTAGCCGAAATTATATGGAGGTAAAAAAATATGATGATTGATGTTCGGTATAACACAAAAAGGTTCTTAACTAGTTTATTTGATTAGTTCATAAAGAAGGAACTTTGCTCATGTTATTTTTAATGAGACTTTAAAAGTTGGCATTTTTACCAAACTGACCAATGATACGCGGACTCATAATTTTATGGGTCCGCGTATCACTGGTTAGTTTCCCTTAGTCTCAGTCCTTAATTTCAGTTTATTTAATTCACCAGTTTCATTGATTAGTCAGTTTCGCTGATTGGTCAGTTTGGCGAATTAGACGGTTGCGTTAGCTCGACAGTTTCCAGTGTACACCAGTTTCGTTGATTTTTGGGAAACATTTAGCTTTTAGCCTAAAACTTTGTTTTTGAGGAACATGTGGCCATTTAGATACGACCAATAATTGTAATCTTTCTTATAAAATATTAGTCCTTACCTATGAAATTGCAGTTTTACATAGCAAAAAAAAAAATCAAACAATTTTTTTAAAAGAAATATGTCGATGCACTTTTGTCATTTTAATGAAAGTTCGTTGATGCCTCTGCTATTAATAGCTATCCTGGCAACGGGAATCGATACATTCTTTTAAGGCGTTTTTCACCGCCTCGTTGGATTTGAAATTTTTCCGCGGGGCCTCATTGTTGAGATCAAAATTTCCAGAACGGAAGCAAAAACGCACCGTGCGTTCACTTGTGGTACCTTGTCCATACACATCGTTAATATTGCGTGCTGTCTGTGTTGCGTTAGAGCCACGCCGGAACTCGTATTCAAATATAGCGCGCAATTTCGATTTTTCCATCGCCGGGAAAACAAATGAACAACTGATTTTTTTAAGTGTCATGCTATATAAGAGGAACTCGTGGCTAAGTAATAACAGTCGCATGGGTCGATCCATCAGGTTAAGCTACGATTGCCGGCATTCGTCCGTGGATGGGTGACTATATTTACATACCGAGACTTCTCCGTGCCTCGGGAAGCACGTTAAGCCGTTGGTCCCGGCTGTCATTCGTGGATCTTTGACAGTCATTACAGGTCGTGAGAAGCCCGAAAGTCCGAAAACCAATCTTACCAAGGGGTATTGTATTACCCAGTAACTGGGTTGTGGAGGTCAGATAGGCAGTCGCTCCATGTAAAATACTGGTATTCAGCTGCATCCGGTTAGATCGGAAGCCGACCCCAACATTGTTGGGAATTGCCTAGGCAGATTTTCATGCTATATTATAAAATTAATTTGAATTTGGAATTCTAAATAGAACGAAAGATTGATCTTCACACAAAAATCGGCAATTTCATAGGTAAAGACAAGATCATAATCTGAGAATCAAACAATAAATGATTTTTTTAAACTAAACAAAAAAATAGAATTTTATTTGCTTCGTCTTCAATAGAAGTCGAAGTAAATACATATTTGGAAACGCCATCTTGGGCCAAAGTTCCAAAACTGAACATGCTATTTGGCTAAACGAGGTTTAATACTGGTGTATGGTGTCTCGGTATTCGGATTCGCTGTAATTAGATCTCAAGAATTGTTGTTATTGCAGCGATTATCTTGGAACTGCACTTTTGTCACGGAGTAGAAAAGAAATGGAGTGATATGTTTTGATGGACGGCGCGATTAAATTCTACGAGAACGTGGTTATGGCTATGGACCTGCTAGTTTAAGGACGTCTGGAAACTCTTTTATACAGACCATAGGGAGAATTAATTGACTATCCTTGCAGTTGCACAGACAGATTACTACTATGTTTCACCGTGGAGAGCTCACACTGTGGAATGCAATAAATATATTGAGTATTGAGTTTTGAACTGTGAATCTTTGACCGTAGAAATAAGTGATAAGAAACGTGATGATGGTGGTAAGAAACATGATATAAGATAAATCACGTTTCTTAGCCAAATAAAACGATTTCCACGCGACAGGCTAGCTAGGTTTTACGGGGCGCTCGCGTAACAAACACTTTAGAAAATGGGTTGTTGTGGTATGGGTTGTGTGGTGTTGGTACTAGTGAAGTAACGCTAACATTGATGATGCTATACAGGCTAAGTTTGAAAACATGCGAAAAAAATTAAGAGGGTGTTCTACCCATCAATATCAATAACTTTTACTAAGTGACCAACTTGGAATTCGCAAAAAAAAATTCGACCTTCTTATACAAAATGGTCCAATCGGGTATGTACTTTTACATGGGAAGGTCGATTGTTTTTTTTTTTGCGAATTCTTAGTTGGTCCTATACTAAAAGTTTTCATATTGATGGGTAGAACACCCACTTAAATTTTGTCGCATGTTTTCAAAGTCGTCCTGTATAATAGTAAAATAATTAATTTTCACCATCACCTTGTTCTCGATTAAGGTTTGTCATCCATTAGGTCTCCATTACCTCTTTACTCGTTGTGACATAACTGCAGCTGCTCCCGTATGCAGTCTTATGGCGCTTGAGGCGACTCCGACACGATATTATTCCTTTAATTACAGTTTCGTTGCGCCAGTAAGCCAGACTACCAAATTAAATTGAAACAAAGGTTTCTGATTTTACTGCATGTTCCTGCTTTTATTTGGGTGGTTTTGTGTTTTGAATTGGTGATCTAAGTTCGTATGAACTTTGATACCCAATTATCTTAAAATATAGTATTCATGGTATCAGAAATAATTAAATAAATAGGAGGGAAATTACTCAATATGAACACAAGTCTTGAAAGTTGAAAATCGAGAATCGACTTAAGAATCCAATTAAGTTATTTTGCTGAGAAAATAGTCTGATCTTTTTGCTAGACTATCAGTAAATTGAATACAACAATGCCTAATACAGAGGGCAATAAGTGCATTTGTGTAGCACTGAATGTGTAGATGTGTAGCAATAACTTTAGGTACGCACGGCGATGCCTGCAGATTAATTTTTTATGTTTATCTATAATTTGTTTTTATTTATATATGTTTGGTTTAAGCTTTGTAAGAATAATTGCGTTATAATATTCTAGGTACTATTTGTTTTTTTTTTATTTATTTACTAATTCATGTACAGATCATTTAACCTGACTTGGTTCCCGTACCTATGTCTTTTTCGGGTGACCACTGAAAAACAGCGCTGTGCTGTGGGCCCCCCATAGCACAGCATCATGCTGAGTGGAAGCCTTCTTGTCACAGTCATGGCGTGCCAGCAGCTGCCGACTTTTGTTTTGTGCTCGTGATTTGTGTTTTATTTTTCTTATTGTAAAACTCGAGTTAATTATATTTTTGTATGCACGTGTTTCTGTGACAAATAAACATATTTTTCTTTCTTTCTTTTCTATTTCTATTATTAAAATAGGTGTTATGGCGTACTGAGGGCTTAGAGCCAAATTCAGTTATAACCAAAACCAAAAGCATGGTGACAAAGAACACCTAACTACCTACCAACGTGGAACAAACGATAATCGCCCTTAGATAACAATAAAATAAAACCCAGTCGCTCAAGTAACGTGTTAAGCCGATTTAACAACAAAAACGTGTCGCAATCAGTTAGATACCTACTCATGTCCGTTTAGAGATGACCGTACTAATTATCGTTAAAGTTTATCTACGCAGTACGGTGCTACGACGCTACGAGTTGACGGACGTGCTACGACATATTGGTGACCAAAGCCTACGCGAGGCGTAGATAGTGGCATTAAAATGTGGAGAAAAGGAAAATGTTTATTAACTTTTTTTTAATGTATGTATCTTAGCTGATATGTTGATTTCTGATGTAATGTTGAAGGAAGAAGAAGGTTGGTAAGAATTTATTTAAAAATACAGGGTTATTTGTAAAATACCAGCAACCTCTTAAGGGGTCATTGTACTCATTATGAACTACTTTTACTATGGGACCAAACCGGAAAGCGCGAAAAAAAAATCAGCTGTTCAGTACATTTTGACGAATTATGCGAACATAAATGTACAGAACAGCTGATTTTTTTTTTCGTGATTTCAGGTTTGGTCCCATAGTAAAAGTTGTTCATAATGATGAGTACAATGACCCCTTAAGAGGTTGCTGGTGTTTTACAAATAACCCTGTATATCGAGTCAGTTTTATTTTCAAACAAATGTTGTGTTGTACTTCGCTTGGATTAGCCAATTATTATATTGTTCAAATAATAACAACAACAACAACCGCTGCGGCAAAGCTGCTGTGGAGCCCGAAGTGAGCCTGCGTACCGCAATGCCGAACACACCGGTGTACACCTCCCGCCTGCGCTACAGTACTAAGGCGGAGGACATCGTGGAGTACGTGCGCCAAAAGACGAGGTACACGCCGAGGGTGCAGTTACTGGAATCGTACCGGAACATCAACTTCAAGGCGTTCGTCGTGCGTGTACCGAACTGTTATCCCTCGTGATGGAAGAAAACTTTTGGACGCAGGAAGTGTTCCATCGCTTCCGCGGACAAGTTCCACAGGAGCACACGGTGCTGCGTGAAGTGCTCTAACCTAGTCTACGAATTAGCCTTATTTATTAACACAAGATTTTTAATTATAGAAATATGTATGTTTAGGTTAAGGTATTTTTCTATGGGTCTGTGTCGCCTGAACTAAATGGTATCATTATTATTATAACCAACTTTCCATATATGTCTTAGTTACCAGAGTTCATTTAGCTGTGTTATATAAATTATCATAAAATAGACAGAAAATACTCGTATTATGTTAGTCCCAGCTGTTTTACACTTATTAACACAGTTTACGACTGTGTTTTGTATTAGTTTACTTGCCCTTAGTTTACACCTGGGATAAGGACGATTAAAATATTTTAATATTATGCTGTAAACTTCGTACTGCTATAAACAGTAAACAAAGTTGTGGCTGTATTTGCAGATGCATTAAGTATTAACATGCTTAGTTTAATATGTTTGTATTTTATACAGGACCCCAATAAAAATGGTTTAGATCTAGGTTTTAATATACTTAGTATAATGTCGTATGTAATCGAAAATCCTTCGCCATTATGAAAGTAGGTATGTAATAAAGGGTGTTATTTCGAGACAGAGAACTTTAGATTTAAATAAAACGCAGAAATTTTTTTTTGATATCCATGAAATTGGCTTTATTGACAGATAATTTTTTGGCATTAATGCTTGAATATGATTTTGGGCATGTGGCCGCCGCCGCTGGTGTTTACATGGCGTAATCTGGAGGTAAAATTGGAGGAGCTCGTGGCTAAGTAATAACAGCCGCACGGGTCGATCCATCAGGTTAAGCTACGCTTGCCGGGGTTGGTCTGTGGATGGGTGACCACCTTTTCATACCGAGACTCCTCCGTGCCTCGGAAAGCACGTTAAGCCGTTGGTCCCGGCTGTCATTCGAGGATCTTTGACAGTCGTTACGGGTCGTCAGAAGCCCGAAAGTCTGACAACTTCAGACTTTCGGGATACCCCTTGGTATCTTATTATCTAGTAACTGGGTTGTGGAGATCAGATAGGCAGTCGCTCGGTCGCTCCATGTAAAATACCGGTATTCAGCTGCATCCGGTTAGACTGGAAGCCGACCCCAACATAGTTGGGAAAAGGCTAGGCAGATTGAATCTGGAGGTAAAATTTTTACACACTCTTCGCAGTAAATCTGAATGTATTTCGGCAATAATGCGTCGAATGTTGTCATCCAAGTGTTCAATTGTTTCTGGTCGAGCGTAGACATGTGACTTTACATATCCCCAGAGAATACGAGTATACTGTAATGGCGTCAAATAGCTCGAGCGATGATTTTACCATTCGTGAAAATTTGTCGTTTGTCACATGTTTCGTTCAGAAAATTGAGAATATAAAAACAAATCGACTTTAAATAAATTAAGTCTTGGCGTCAGCCGCAGCGGTCACATGTCCGAAATTATATTAAAAAATTAATGCCATATAGTTATCTGTCAAATAATTCTGCCAATTTCATGGATATTAAAAAAACATTTTTCTGTGTTTTATTTCAATTTAAAGTTCTCCGTCTCTAAAATAAACACTCGATATAATATACCATTGACGCGCAACCTGTTACGTTGAAGTTTTTATTGGTTACAAAAAAAAAATCTGCTGTTTCATAGAAAAGTGCCTACGTGCTCAAAATGTATGGAAAAGCTAATTTTTTGACGTGAAAACGTCTTTTCGTCGTGTACTGGTGGTATGTATGGAATATTTCTGACCGACAAAAACGTATAAGATTTCAACCGCTAATTACTACGAGAATTTTAATACTAGAGTAATGGTTGAGCGTTCAAAACATAGCTCATATTTATTATATAATTTGCGTATGACGTCACACTGCGAGTGCACGCGCATGCGAGCGATCCTCTACTTTTCACTATGTATGGAAATATCAATTCGTATAGCGCAAAAACGTGTTTAGCTAGATCAGTTCTTTTTTTTTTTTTACTAATCGACGAAATATAGGTAATATTTTTTAGTCAGCATTAGGCCCACGTAATGCTAGAATAATTTATTCTAAGCATCGCATTGCATTGATTATGTTGAAAAAAGGTTATTTTAGATCTAATAATAGTATAGTAAACTGCTTTCTGTAGCCTCCAAAGACCAGCTGTATGTATACTATTATAAAACAAAACAAGAAAAAATGAAACCAACCAGAACATAAAAAAGTTCTTCGAATACTTATCTAAAACTTAGCATTTACAGTCATTATAATTTGAATTTTTTTTCATTCTAGATAATATAAACTCATTATTTTATGAATCATCGCTGACTCACTACATGAGTCAATCGACACTATTCAGTTCAGAGATAATTGGAAACATATGGTGTTTATTTCTGTATGTTTCACTTTCAAAATATAATTTAAGTTAAAAATATAATATCCTAACGTGCCTAAAAATATAAAAAAAAAAACTAAAATATTTAATCGAATAATTCCTCCGCAGCGCTGTCGACTGGTAATGTACCCAAGTGATTGGCGGCATTGCAAGGTAAAAGCCAGCCCTTGTGTCACAGGGAAGTGCCAACCAGCCGTTTGGAGATTTCGTTGAACATAATAGGTTGGGGAAAAAGTTTCTTCGCATTTTTTAAGAAAATTCAAAACATTTTTTAATATAGTTTATTTACATTTAACTAAAGTATGTAGGTACCATTTTGTTCGATAACTTTTTGCCATCTTGTAGGTAGGGACATGATCCCATTGCTATAGAAATTTTGGGACTTCTGGTCAAAATACCGCGACAAGTGGTTTTGGCAGTCCTCTCGTGATGTTAACCTGACACTGCCTAAAGAATTCTGAAGAGACCGAAACAGGTGGATATCTGAAGGTGCAAGGTCAGGACTATACGGCGGATGCATTAACACCTCCCAGCCAAACTCTCTTAATTTTTGCTGAGTGGCTAAAGATGTGTGAGGTCTAGCGTTATCATGATGAAAAACCACACCCCTTCTGTTGATTAATTCCGGCCGCTTTCTCTCAACTTCTTGCTTTAATCTCATCAGTTGTTCGCAGTAGAGTTCAGAATCGATGGTCCTGCCTGGTGGTAACAGCTCATAATGAATAATGCCCTTCCAATCCCACCACACACACAGCATCACCTTGTTGCGAGTTAACCCGGTTTTCGCCACAGTCTGTGAAGCCTGCCCGGCCTTTGACCACGACCTTTTTCGCACGTTCTTGTCATACGTGATCCACTTTTCATCACCAGTTATCAGCTTCTTCAAAAATGGTTCGGTTTCATTACGTCGTAATAAAGAATCACAAATGAGTACACGGTTCATTAGGTTTCTTTCAGTGAGCTCGTGAGGTACCCAAATGTCGAGCGTTTTTGTGTACCCAGTTTTTTTCAAATGCGCCAAAACTGTTTTGTGGTCAATTTCCAGTTCTTCAGCTACGTCGTAACTACTGATATGCCGATCTTGCTCCACTTTTTCAATAAAAACTTTTTAGCAAAAAATAAAACCGACTTCTAAAACAAAACACTACAAAGTGAAAAATAACTTTAATTTCGGAAGTCGGTGTCTTTCGTTTTGTATTTTCGTTTTTTGCCACGGACTTCCGAAGTTAAACTTATTTTTCACTTTGTAGTGTTTTGTTTTAGAAGTCGGTTTTATTTTTTGCTAAAAAGTTTTTATTTTTCACTTTTTAGTTGTGGAACCTACCCCACACAAATTCGAATACATAATTGAGCACAATAATTGTAGATATAGCCATGTAAATAACAGTGATAGGAAGTTATTAAAACATCATCACATCATCCATATAAAATAAGTGGGAAATATACGCATTATTGAAGCTAACTCAAAAACTCTCCAAGCAAAGTTAATAAAATTTATATGGGACCACCTCGGAGGTATACCCTTTCAAACAAAAAAAGAATTTTCCAAATCGGTCCATCCGTCTTTGAGTAATCGCGTAACAAACATACAAAAAAAAAAATACAAAAAAAAAATACAGACGAATTGAGAACCTCCTCCTTTTGGAAGTCGGTTAAAAATGTCATCCATTTTATCCGTAATAGGGCGAACAGAGCGACGTGCATCTTTGACATCAAAATTTCCGGATTGAAAACGCTTAAACCAAATTTGTGCTACTCTCACAGACACTACACTAGGTCCATAAACATCGCAAATTTTTTTCGCGGCTTGCGTTGCATTTTTACCTTTTTTGTAGTAAAATTTTAAAATGTATCGAATTTCTTCATTAGATTCACTCATCTTGACGGTACGAAAAACAAATGAAAATCACACATTTTCCTAATTTGAATTGGGAATTATGTTCTTTAAAATTTAAACTTTCAATGATACCAAAACCAGCCAGATACAAATAGTATAGCCAAAGAGATTTTATTACAAGTTCATACATACTATAATGCGAAAAGACTTTTTCCCCAACGGTAAAACGGGGCTATTCGGGACACATTTTGACACACTTTAGCAAATATATTGTTTATATCGCATAAAATGCTATTGTAAAAAAAATATATGGGTCGCGGAGAACCCCTTACTACTGCCGATATACGTTTAAAGTAGCAACTTACAACAGGAATAGAAAAAATAAATAAAAATGAGGCTGTCCCAAACATCGCTGATTTGGGGCTATTATGGACAGCACTGAAAAACGTATATTTAATGCATATTTTGAGCCAAAACGGCCACTTTGAACAAGTCTTTCGATATTTGGGGAAAAGAATAACAAAAATTACATAAAATAATGTTTTTATTTTAGGGATTGGTAGAGGTTTAAGAAGAAAAAGAATGTTTTTCAAAAACCAGTCAGGATTTTGCGCTGCGGGAGAAGTTTTGACAACTAAATTTTTATGTAAAAAACAGGAGCTGACTCTCACCAGGACATAAACTGTGTAATATAGGTACTGGCACTGACAGATGACAATATCAGTATCAATGTGTTTCTAGAATTTACAAAATAAAGCCTACCGTACAGCAACCGAAAGTTATCGATATTTTTGTTCAAAATCCTAGGTCGTCCCAATTACCCCCCAAAAATCCAAATAGTAAGTTGTAGGGTAGGGTATTTACCTCGATGTAGTTTGACAGATAGGTAATAAGTACTAAAACCCAAAAAATATCAATGAATAAAAGTAATGATTTATAACTTTATAGATTTTTGTTCCGGGCAGATTGCATTATTTAATGAATGCCAACTCTATCATGCCTGCTATTGTTGATTCTTTATTATAAAAAAAAATAATTTTCAAAATCGGTCCACAATTGACGGAGATATCGCTGTATATACATAAAAGAAATACAGGGTGTAAGTGTAAACAGTGGCAACCTTTAAGGGGTCATTGTACTCATCATTATGAACAACTTTTACTATGTGACAAACCTGAAAACCTGAAATCGATTTTTTTCGCGATTTCAGGTTTGGTCCCATAGTAAAAGTAGAAATAATAATGAGTAAAATGACCCCTTAAAAGGTTGCCACTGTTTACACTTACACCCTCTATATACGCGATGAATTGAGAACTTCCTCCTTTTTTGAAGTCGGTTAATAAATTATACTTAGTTACAAATTCAATTTCTAATCGTGAAACCACCCTTTAACTATTTCACACTATTTTCGTTCACACCAAAGTCTCGCGTATAACCAATATTCATAAATAAAATCTTAAAAGTGTCTCTTGCATTCTATGACAGCATTAAAAACATTATAAATAGTGCGGGGAATCTGCGCTTGGTGGTAGATCGCGTCTCGCGGGTAGTCGTAAAAATAATTTAGTGCGAGCGACGTCATTAGCGTTAGTCGACTCCAGCGCCATCTGCCGGCGACGGTCTCTAATGCACTCTAAACATACGCTAAGTTTTGATATAACTTTGTGATTATTATTAAAAGGAAATTATATCTTGAAAGTTTGTATGTAGGTATTGCTTTTTTAGAAAGCTCGTAGCTGGTTTGGAAATTCTTTGGTTACCGTCTTAAACGTATTCAGTTTTAGGCCATTTTGAGTTACAATCGTATTTTTGTTTTTATCGTATTTTTTGTACAGCAAGAACACGATTGTAACTCAAAATGGCCTAAAACTGAGTTACGATGTCATTCCTTGGAGGTGTCGATCTCGATTCATTACTGGTATTTACAATTTCCTAATTTAAAATCCTAATGTTCTTTTCATACCTTTCGCTTGTTATTTAATTTTATTGACAAAGTAGATATGCTTAATTGCGTGCCAGACGTTTGTGAATTAGGAATTGTACAGTCCGCCTCAAAAATATGTACCATCGCGAACATTATCGGTGAACCACTTTTCGACCTTATTACTATGCAAATAAAGTTCAAAAGTGGTTCACCGCAAATTGTTGCGATGGTACCTATACAACAGGCCCAGAATTAACGCACAACCTCTTAAGGGGTCATTGTACTCATAATTGTGGACAACTTATATTAAACATGAAATCGCAAAAAAATCAGCTGTTTCCTACATTTAGGTATGTTCGCATAACTCGTCAAAATGTAGGGAACAGCTGATTTTTTTTTCCGCATTTTCAGGTTTGGTTCCATAGTAAAAGTTGTTCATAATGATGATTACAATGACGAGGCTGTGCGTTAATTCTGGAACATATTATATACATAAATCGACAAAAATTCATTTGATTTTCTACAAGTTTCATTATAGCTTATCAATGTGTACCTACAATTAGATAAGTACCTACCCAATGTGTAATATGTTTTGTGGCTACAGACTGATACAATATTATTGAACAAAGATTGTAGAGTGTAGACAAATTAAAGGATTTTTTGTTGATTATAACATATTATTATAACATCTTTTTTCGGCTGACTGTGCCGTTTCTTTTCAGAATGATCTTGAATCGATCTTGGAAAAACAACTTTTACAATGCTAAATCCGATTACATGAAATAACTAGCTTGATAATATCGCGCCCGTAATCCCCGAAGGTTTAGGCAGAGGTGTACCTATAGTACAAACACTTTTCGCCAGTTCCGCCGCTATAGTGTGCGCGCAAGTGCTAGTCACCGCTTGAGGTATGTGAGCGGTGAGACGGGGCTCTCTGCCAATCTTGACAATCACGCCCTCCTCTGCCTCACCGCTCACATACCTCAGACGGTGACTAGAACTTGTGCGCATACTATAGCTTGATATGATAGGTATACAAAATAAACCAAAAACAAATACCCTTTTTACAATTCATATGAATGCTCATGTCAAGTACGCGTTTTTGAAATCGCTGCTTTGCATGAATACCCGCACAAACCAAAATTTTGTAATTACTGGTTTATAACACAGCCAAATGCAAAATAGTCCTTATTTCATGGAAGTAAGACTCACATTCATAACGGCAAAACCGCCGATCATGCTGTTATGAATGTGAGTCTTACTGACCATGAAATAAAGACTATTTTGCATTTGGCTGTGTTATAAACCAGTAATTACAAAATTTTGGATTGTGCGGGTATTCATGCAAAGCAGCGAAATGTCACTGTAGGTTTGTATTGTAGCGCGGACTTGGACTGATGACCGGAGTACACCGGATAATAACACATCTTACTTCATTTCGAGTAAAAAATATGTTACTTCTGTACCTATTTATTCAAGTCACATCACAAACCCCCTAGGTATTTTTAACCGACTTCCAAAAAGTGGAGGTTCTCAATTTGTCTGTATTTTTTTTTTTTTTTTTGTTACGCGATTACTCAAAGACGGATGGACTGATTTGAAAAATTCTATTTTTGTTTGAAAGGGTATACTTCCGAGGTGGTCCCATATAAATTTTATTAACTTTGCTTGGGGAGTTTTTGAGTTAGCTTCAATAATGCGTATATTTCCCACTTATTTTATATGGATGATGTGATGATGTTTTAATAACTTCCTATCACTGTTATTTACATGGCTATATCTACAATTATTGTGCTCAATTATGTATTCGAATTTGTGTGGGGTAGGTTCCACAACTAAAAAGTGAAAAATTAAAACTTTTTAGCAAAAAATAAAACCGACTTCTAAAACAAAACACTACAAAGTGAAAAATAACTTTAATTTCGGAAGTCGGTGGCAAAAAACGAAAATACAAAACCAAAGACACCGACTTCCGAAATTAAAGTTATTTTTCACTTTGTAGTGTTTTGTGTTAGAAGTCGGTTTTATTTTTTGCTAAAAAGTTTTTATCATTATTTGTACAATGCAGGTACCTCTACTATGTATACGTAGTTACATATTTTGCATCCTAATATAAGCATACTCACGTACCATGGAACTCTAAAAATAACTTTTTTGCCGCCATATTCGCAGCAGGAATAACAAAAAGGTGTGTCTAAACCAACAGGGTTCCGTACGTTGCCAGCCACAAAAAAACATAGACTAACTGGAAATACCTCTACCGTCGCGTCGCCCGTGTTTCCATTCTGGACATGTTTATGTTGTAGCTGTGACCCCTAGGACTTTGTTATTGAGTTGTACGTGCCCTGTGACAGCGAAAACTAAGGTTTTTGAGAGAAAATGCTGAAATGATAAACGAAAAAATTGACAAGAAAAATAAAGTCCGCCTTTGTACCTAATTTCTGTGAGAAATTTTTAAATAAAAACTGGCCTAAAGCTTGTCGGACCACGCACAATGAAGGGTTCCGTAGTTGGGATGAATTTATCCCAAAAATAAACTTAACATTGTAGTTGAAAAACACGCAAATGTAAGTTTGTAATCACAACAAAAAAAAATGTATGTGATAAAACTACAAATTAACGATTTTCGAACCTTTTCACGATTCAATTCACGATTCTAGTTCAACGGGAAGTACCTCAAAGGTTTTGATTTAGTTGCGAGTATCAAAATATATAGCATAAATGGCCGTATTTTTTTATTGCGTTGACTTAGAAGCTTGATTTTTTTAGAGCTCCAAGGAACCGAAGACTGTAAGGGATATTTGAAATTAATTTCAACTTGATACCTGAACGCGTTCCTGACAAAAAGGGTCTTGACAGACTGATAGACAGACAGACGGACAACAGAGAATGAAGGTTCCGTTTTACCTTTTGAGGTACATAACCCTAAAAATGAATGAAATAGCATCATAACATCACCCAACTACATATATTTAGTCGATCGAAGTTTAAGTCCTATGTAACAGAGGGCGAGCCTGTTGTCATCAACCGAGCGCAAATCCACACTGCGGGCTTCTACTGAGAATTACCGGATGGATAAACTGTAACGTAACAGATAGCTGGGGCTATCTGCTGAAAATACAGAGATTAGTAATAAACAAATAAATTTTCAGTCTTCAAGGCCAGGTCTGCAGCACGAGACGCACGCAGCACTAGGATGTAGCAGAGCAGGGTCATTTGGAGTCACGACCATGCAGCAGGAATCAGCAGGAAGCAGGGCAGAAGAATCCACAGTCCCCAGAGAAGGGGCGACGACGAGGCCTTACTCCAAGAAGGAGTATAGTGATGGCAGCATCCCTTGGCGATAGCCTACGTCACTCCGTTAGAGGGATGGTAGGGATTCCTCTGTCCAAGGAGGATAATAGAGGAGACGGCAGTGACTGAAATCATGTTACTGGAGGTTTATATTGTAGCGCGAACTTGGACTGATGACCGGAGTACACCGGATAATAACACTCGGGATGTGTCACACGACATTTAGTGGTTTGAAGGTAAAGATATAATGCTTCGTAAGTGAAAATAGACTGATTTTTAGAAGCAATGACGGGTCCCTTTATAGGAACCCATCTCGTGCTAGACATATAATTACTAAATATTTTAAAGATACGTCAGAATAGATGAGTAACAAACACAGCCAGGGACAATTAACATGAGAACTCGGCCTTAACACATAGCTTACAATGGAGACTTGGCTTTATAAAATAATAAAATCTGACAATTGACATTTGAGTTTTGACAATTAAAATAAAAAAATTGAAAATAATGTAATATTTATCAATGAAATGGAGTGATTCTTATTGGAATTGGTGTTTAGTTTGTAAAATGAAAGTATAGTGAAAGTATGAACTCTCCCAGCTCCTTAGACAATAAAAACATGTGGTTTTAAGAAACGAAATACCACAAAACCTAAAACACTTTACACGCCCCGGGAATCGTACCCAAAACCTCAGGTTTAGTAGTAACGCTTGATAACAATGGACCAACTAGGCAGTAAAAAGGTAAAAACATAAACCTGTTTAAATAACCTGTAGGTATAATTATGCATATATAATGATAAAATAAACCTTAACATAACACCAACATTGTACACTTAGTTCGCAATAAACGTTTTGACTTTGACTTTGACTGTAGGGATGTATCAATTTTACTGAAAAATTGTGACATTCATAGGATCCATAATAATATCGAAACCAGTGCCAATAAACGGTCTGAATATGGATTATATTCTAAATACACGCTTTCCTTTGGTTGACATTAATTGGGGCTCCCTTGCACCACAAATCACACATAAACATATTTAAAACATCATTATGTCTCTGTCAACCATAAACAATTGACAGAAATAGAACGATGTTTTGAATTCATTAAACGCTAAAAAATGTATTGAGTTTTTGTCGACTTGTACCACAAATCACTGAATACATTTTTTAGGGCCTAAAAGCCCTTAAATCGCCATCATCTGGCTAGCCTTTTCCCAAAGATGTTGGGGTCAGCTTCTAGTCTAACCGGATGCAGCTATTTTACATGGAGCGACTGCCTATCTGACCTCCACAACCCAGCTACTGGGTAATACGATACCCCTTGATAACACTGGTAGTCACACTTTCGGGCTTCTGACGACCCATAACGACTGTCAAAGATCCATGAATAACAGCCAGGACCAACGGCTTAACGTATTTTCCGATCCACGGAGGGGTCTTGGTATGTCGGACCCATCCACGGACCAACTGCGGCAAGCGTAGCTTAACCAGATCGATCGACCCGTGCGTCTGTTATAACTTAGCCACAAGCCCTAATAATCGCCTTTAAGTTAATAGGGTTATTGGTTTTGAATTAAAAATGACAACAACCTTTCATTCAACTTACAGTATGCAGGGTGTAAGTGTAAACAGTGGCAACCTTTTAAGGGGTCATTGTGCTCATCATTATTAACAACGTTTACTATGTTCGTAATGATGAGTATAATGACCCCTTAAAAGGTTGCCACTGTGTACACTTACACCCTGTATTATGAAAAGAAAACCACAACCACGCTCGCCAGCTGGTAGGAAGACTCCAGTCTCAGCATCAAGTGGTCATCAGTGAACAAACCGCCAGGACATGATTGCATGAAGTTAATCTCCACGCTCGCAGTATCCCAACAGAGCTAACTTTTTTGGAGTCAGTATTAGATGGGGATCTAATACTGACTCCAAAAAAGTAATACCACTGCGATTCATCACTGTTACTTTTGTTTTCTTTTTTCTGTGGCGATTTGCTAGTCACGGAATACTCATTAATATCTTCGTAAGTTGACCATTACACAACTAAAGCTTGTAAAGCCTTATTGCCCGGATTGAGAGGTTTTCTTCCCCGGTCCCCCCAAGAGCAATAATCACGATATTATCTTGTTTGAAAGTGTTATGGACTAAACAAAGTAACTAGTGTTAGGGGAGTTTAGTTTTTGATTTGAGTTCAGCTTTTACTGACTTTTAGTCCCTGCCTAACCAGAAGTTTTTGTGTTTGATTTGAATAAAATTGATTGATGCAGTTATTTATTAAAGACTGGCCAAGTGCGTGTCGGACTACGCACAATGAAGGGTTCTGTAGATGGGATGAATTTATCCTAAGAAGAAACTTAACATTGTAGTTGAAAAACATGATCTCCCATACATTCCAACTGCAAATGTAAGCAATATTGAGAGATTTACCGCTATTACAGACGGATTGTCGTCTGACGTCTGTGTTACACAATTAGGGTGCTGGATGACATACAGCACTCTAATTGTGTAACACACTATC
Source organism: Dicycla oo (assembly GCA_948252095.1). NCBI lineage: Eukaryota > Metazoa > Arthropoda > Insecta > Lepidoptera > Noctuidae > Dicycla > Dicycla oo. The sequence continues at coordinate 11,345,018 of OX411713.1, read as the reverse complement.
AATCGGAATTTGAATCAGTTTGAAGTAAATTGCTTCATATGTTCAAAAAATGTGTGTGCTCGACAACGTAAATAATGCAATGAATGTTGTTGAAATGGCAAAATGTAACCGATTCCGATTGATCACTATCAATCGGAATCGGTTACATTTTACGCAATCGGTTACGCAATTTGAGTGCTGACGGAGGAATTAGGAAAATGTCGTGAAGAAAGTTCAGAGTAGGAAAGCTATAAGAGTAGGGGAAGACCAAAGAAACGATGGATGGACTGTGTGAAAGATGATATCGTTAGTAAAGGGGTGACTACTAATAGAGAAGTATGCAAAAGGCACATGTTGCGTCAACCCCAAATTAATTGGGATAAGGGCACGAGAATGATGTCATCCTGAGTGATTTTAAGCGGAGTAAGTCTGAGGCCAAACAAAAGTAATTTTTTGAGCTGTGAGTCGCGTAAAATGAGTCGTGGAATTTACGCTGCATTCAGTGGTAAAAGACATACAACCCTAATCTCTTCAAAGTGAGAGTGAACAGACTTTTTCTGGGAAAGCTCACTCCATCGTCGACTTTGTCTCTGTCACCTCTGACCTAGACTAGAGTCAAGAGCAAACCCATCACAAATATTAAAAAAAAATGAGACGAACTCATTTTTAGTCTGAAACCGAATGTAGCGTAAATTCCGCGACTCATTTTACGCGACTCACATGCAGCTCAAAAAATTACGTTCGTCGGCCTCAGCCTTAAGCGTGTTGCAGACCGCAAACTAAGCTAAGTTAGTCTAGCTTAGCTCACATAGCTGGCGTAGTTCTTCATACTTGTGTGCAGACCGCAAACTATGCATAGTTGTTGGTGCAAGTACGAAAAACTACGCCAGCTATGTGAGCTAAGCTTGAGTTGAGCTAGCAGTTATATGTTAGTTAATTATTGCGTTTTTCCATCTGGAATTTCTCAGCAGCAGTCCGGAGTCTGGATTTGTGTAGGCTCGCCCTCTATTACATGGGACTAAAACATAATTTGGGGAATTGTTCGGGGAATTACAGGCTTGATGTTATGTTATATAAGTTGAGCTCATTGATATTAAAGTTCTACTACCACTTCGCATATCTACTGCCACTTCACATATCTACTGCCACTTCACATATCTACTGCCACTTCACAAATCTACTGCCACTTCACATATCTACTGCCACTTTACATATCTACTGCCACTTCACAAATCTACTGCCACTTCACATATCTACTGCCACTTTACATATCTACTGCCACTTCACATATCTATTGCCACTTCACATATCTACTGCCACTTCACATATCTACTGCCACTTCACATATCTACTGCCACTTCACAAATCTACTGCCACTTCACATACCTTTTGCCACTTCACATATCTATTGCCACTTCACATATCTACTGCCACTTCACATATCTACTGCCACTTCACATATCTACTGCCACTTCACATATCTACTGCCACTTCACATATCTACTGCCACTTCGCATATCTACTGCCACTTCACATATCTACTGCCACTTCACATATCTACTGCCACTTCACAAATCTACTGCCACTTCACATACCTTTTGCCACTTCACATATCTACTGCCACTTCACATATCTACTGCCACTTCACATATCTACTGCCACTTCACATATCTACTGCCACTTCACATATCTACTGCCACTTCACATATCTACTGCCACTTCACATATCTACTGCCACTTCGCATATCTACTGCCACTTCACATATCTACTGCCACTTCACATATCTACTGCCACTTCACAAATCTACTGCCACTTCACATATCTACTGCCACTTTACATATCTACTGCCACTTCACATATCTATTGCCACTTCACATATCTACTGCCACTTCACATATCTACTGCCACTTCACATATCTACTGCCACTTCACAAATCTACTGCCACTTCACATACCTTTTGCCACTTCACATATCTACTGCCACTTCACATATCTACTTGCCACTTTACATATCTACTGCCACTTCACATATCTACTCTCAATAATTGTATGCAGACATTTCAACTGATATTTCTTATATTTACCTCCGTCTAGCTCAGCAGCGCGGCAGCGTCCGCTCATTGAATAGTTAACTCGTCTAGTAGATTCATTAATATTCATGCTACAGGAAAATCGTTTCATCCGTTATCTGTATAGCTTCCATTTCTCCATATCAGATGTCAAATGAAATGAATCCCTGTCACAATTTGCAATTGTAATTACTTATAATAATTTTGAAGTTGAAAAGCGTTTTCTCTTGAACTATTCAAAGTTTTTGTTCAGTATGAGTTAAAAGAAAAAGGCATAAATACGTGAAATTAGACAGCATATGATGCATTAAAGAAGTTGGCAGCTCGTCTTTGGTCTCTTTTAAGAACGAATGAGTTGTGTGTGTGCATTGTATTACGGTTTTCTTATTTGGCCTCTATCGTTTCCATTGCTGGGACACAAGCCTGCTCTCGGTGAGAGGGAGCGGGTCGTAAGGCGGGCCCAATGCGAGATGGTAGATGTCACGTCTTCGAATTTTTGATTCTAGGACACGCTGGTTTCCTCACGATGACTCCATCGTTTTGACAGCAGTGGTGATGAAATAAATTAGCTATGCAAAGTAATGCGCTTGCGTGGGTTCGAACACACGACCTATTCGTAAGCCGGGCGGGCCCGTTACTGGGTCACCACTGCTTTTCTTATTTGAACCTGTCATTTCGAAAAGGGCACGAGTCACTTTATTAAAACTTTCAGAATAAAAAAAAAAATGTTTCTTGTAAAAAAAGTAATTGTTGCTGAAGAAATTGAATAAATAAAAAAACATATATTATATGATTTTTTTTGGGATATTTATTTATGAAAAAAGAGTCAATTGTCATACAGATAGGTATTTTGAATTAATTTTTTTTCAGTGTGACATGCCTTTTTCGAAATGACGGGTTTTTTTAAAAGGAGTATGTTTTTAAATCGTAGATTTGCAGTTTAATTTGATAAAGTTATTGCGAGATTATTTTTGGCAGTAAAGTTATTTATTCTTTTCTTAACTATACTATGTAGCTATCAATAGTAAAGGTTCCCGCAGACAGGCGCTACGCGACAGCTCATCGTGACTCTAGTAGAACAATGTCTATGAAACTTCATGGAAATTTTTCTACCAGAATCGTTTTCAGAGTCTTTTTAGTCTTGTACTCACTACAGAAGGCCTTTCTTTCTGTCTGTCTGAGCGCAGTAGACGGCCACTTTAATATTAGCGTAATTGAAGTGACATTCTTTGAGTATTTTTACTGACACAGTATGACTGAGGATGATGAAGATAACACATTTCCAAAATAAAAATCATGTAATTTATCACAATGGGAACGCGCACCAAGGCTCTTATTCGTTAATAACACGCTTTACGACAGAGTGACGTTCACTATTAGTTTTATGTTCTACGTTTAACGTTTATTAGTGGGTGTACAATTCGCCAGGTTATTTCACACATGGCCAAGTCTAGACGCTGCCAATGTCTTTGTATTAAGAAAACTCACTTTAACTCGCAAAAAATAAACAAAAGCAAGGTAAAACCTCGCCGTGCGCCCATTTTGACATGAAATTGTTTTCATAAAAATATCCTTATTATACTCTAAAACCCCCTACCTGCTCTTTTTACTAACAAACCTTAATAAAACAACTTTATACCGAACAATAACCAATTTGGGTAAGAAAACACCGCTTCAGATATAGCCCATTGACATAAATAAATCATTATATTTTCTCCCGCGTCCCTTATAGCGTCATATTCGAATTTCAAAACGAATTTTCATTGTAATGTTGCCACAAAAGAATAACGCGAGATCCGTGCTTTGTTAAAAATTAATTTGATACGTTTATCTCGAATTTCTTGAGGATATTTTTTGAGGAAATTAGCTTCGAAGCTACTTATGGAAGTCGATGTTTTATCCCTGCTTTGTAATTAGGGTTTTATTTTTCCTTGTTAATGTAGCTTAGGTTTGAAGGAGACAATACGTTGAGGTTTCAATAGCAGTTTTTGATAAAATAATTGAACAAGCCATTTCGAAAAGGGTATGAGTGACTTACTTAAAACATTTCAGAATCGACGAAAAAAAATGTTTCTTGTAAAAAATGTAATTGGTGCTGAAGAAATTGAATAAATTTATATTCAATTTCTTCAGCACCAATTACTTTTTGTCCCAAAAAAAACATACATGATTTTTTGGGATAAGTATTTATTAATTAAAAAAGAGTCAATTTTCATACATATATTTTGAATTAAAAATTTTTGGACAGTGTGACTCATGCCCTTTTCGAAATGACGGGTTCAATTTTATTGGTTTATTGCGAAATAGAGATCAATGGTATTTCTTTGGTCCTCAATTTATTACTTACTTTTTCTGCAGATATCCCACACCCGAAAAGTGGCTCAAATTTAAATCTGTTTTACGTGTACCTACTTCATGATTTTTGAATAGGTATAAGGTACTCTGAAGAAATGAAACTTTCATCGTAGTTTAATTTTAAACAAGAAAATTATAAACCGGCCAAGTGCGAGTCGCACACACGTAGACCAACACCGAACAATATTTTATCTCTACATATTAAAAAAAAACAACTTACTACAGGTTAAAAATCACGTTTCTTGTATAAAATAAAACAAAGTTATAAATTAAAGCCCTCTTTAATTTTTAACTTTATTATTTTGCTCACCTAGTAATATTATATATTGGCACATCTGCAAAAAATGCGAAATTGAGTTTATAGGCATACGTGTTCAAAAGTGCATAAGTATCTACCTAATCTAAAATATGTAGCTATTGACGTTTATACTAGTAACCAAACCCAAAAATCTGTTAAAAAAACGTAAAATGAATACATAAATTAATTTCAAACTTTTATAAAATCTTTAAATACTTGTTTCTGTAAAATGTGAAAAAGGTAGCTGTTCCAATAAATTACTAGATGAGTGATTTGTTGTTATAGCGGCAATAGAAGTATACAATCTGTGACAATTTAAACTGTGTAAGTGTCCTCTCAGACGAAATAAAATACCAAGTCAAAGCGCTGTCAACAGTGACGTCAGGCTGGTTTCGTAAACATATCTTGCATTTAGCTAGGTGTAGTTCAGTTTAGTTGTATGTAGTTTGGTGTAAATGTGTGCGTGTATGCACATATCGAGGTGTAGTTTTGCGCATGCTTCACTGTATTGTTCGCAGTGCTATGTCTTGGTTTTTTATTTGGTCTGAGGTCTACCTATTGCAGTTCGGGATATTATTAATTGCACATCAAATAAATAATGATCTGTCAATTTATTTCCATCATTTATATACTTTTTTACATCAAAAAAATACTGACTGCACAGCAAATTAATCAGAGCGTACATACATAATACTCAGACTCATAGCAAAATGACATGGTGACTAATATTAACTCCGAGGTTAGGTTTGGTTAGGTTACTTTAAACCCTTTAAACATAAATAGGAGCCCCGTTCTAGGATGCAAGAGCGAGCAAAGGGCACGAAGGGTAAAAAAGCTTTATTGCGGTGCGCCACGAATATAAATTGTTTCTTATTTAGTTATATTTTGAGTTGAGTATTTTGCTGTGCAATCAGTAATTTTGATTGGAATTCGGATTATTTTTTGATACAAAAAGTAATATTTTGATTAGCGTTTAAATACTACCCATTGCGACAAACGGACGGACAGCGAAGGATTAGTAATAGTTCGTTTGACACCCTTCGGGTACGGAACTTTAAAAACAAAATCAATTTATAAGGAAAGAAGGAACACGCCCACTAACAAAATCAGTTACTGAAAACCACGAAGCAATTCCCGCTATCTTCAAAATCATTATTGCAACTACTTTCAACCCCACCATAACTGCTCTCACTCCATTACCGATTAAGGAGTTAGAAATTCATTTCAAAATTATCCCATCGATGCAACGTCGCGATAAAGTCAAGGAAATTTCCAAGTAATAATTTCTACTCATACCGTGTAATATAATGAAAACTACGTGACTTCAAATTACGGCGAAAAGTGAAGTTTTAATGTTGTGAAGTTGGCAGTTTTAGGATGTCCTGATGTTGGTACAATTTGGGACGTCCATGTAATCCATTTTCAAATTTTCCTTCCAATTTTGTCTGAACTTTTAATCAGGCAGGGCTTTTTTAATATTTCAAAATGAAAAATGAAAATCAAAAGTCATTTATTCAAACTAGGCTGAGAGTCAGCACTTTTTGAACGTCAAAATTACATAAGACAGTCCCCCAAAACGCCCGCCCTTCACCACTTCCTAGTGATTTAGCTGGGGAGAAGAATGTTTTATTTAAAGGGCTTAGTCCTCGCGATGTGGTCGCACATCGCCCAGTGCAGAAAAACACAAAATTGTTGATTACGATCTACCTTATAACTAGCTTGTACAATTGTTTAGCCTCATCGGTTACTAGAAAAGCAAGGATGCTATTACAAAAGCCAATATCATACCTTTTATATCGTCCGAAAACATGAATTCTAGTAGGTATTCTCATTCCAAACACACTCCATCAGAATATGAAAGACATCATCAGCCACTCCCCAGTCATCACAATTTCGAGACAAAGCTTTCCTCATTAAGTAGGCTTAAACCTATGATATTGAAATTAGACTACAAGATTTACACGGCAAAGGGATGCGACTACCCTCTAGGTTTTCTACAAAAGCACATTTAACATGCTTGCTCTTTTATCATATAGCATATCTACGGTTTCTATGATTAAAAATCAATTACCAACACGGAACCCACAGGCGGAAACATACTACGAGGGGGCTGAAAAGTTTTGAGCCTAAATACCTTCAAGTGTCATTATTGTCTCGCGCTGCACATAACTAATTTGCGAATACCCTCTTTAATATAAATACAGAGTTTCATATAATTATCGTCATTACGCTTTTATTAATTAATACGTAAACGTCATCATGTCCCTGTCATCCACGGCCCATCCCTAGGCTAGAAAACTTTTCAGCCCCCCGGTACAGATGTAACACTCTTTATAGCTCTATGGTTGCCCAGATTCACTCCAGGCCTTAAAAAACTTAGTGGATGGGTCGCGGATGACTGGGACATGATGATGTTTACGGATTAATTTCTAAAAGCGTAATTATGCTAATGGCATGAAACTCTGTATTTATACTAAAGAGGGTATTCGCAAAATAGTAATATGCAGCGCGAGACAATAATGACCCTTGAAGGTACTTAGGCTCGAAACTATTCAGCCTCCGTGGTACGGATACAACAATTTTTTAAGCAGTGCGCAAATTTTCGCAGGTCGTTCTACCCACGACTATGAACAACTTTCACTATGGGACCAACCCTGAAATCACGAAAAAAAAAATTTGCTGTTTCATAAATTTTCGTCGAGTAGGTAGGTATTGAACTTTTATAAGAAGCAGCAGACTTTTTTTTCGTGATTTCAGGGTATGTCCCATAGCGAAAGTTGTTCATATTCATGAGCCCCCTGATGAGCACCCTATGAAAATTTGCGCACTGCTTAAAAAATTGTCCTGTATAAGTTAGTACCTAATTACTTACTTCTCTACTTAAAAACATTTTCCTAGTATCTACCTAATTATAACTCAAAAGGAAAACGTGGACAGCATTTAGACTAAAATGTTTCATAATATAAATCAGCTTTTTTCATAAAAATGTTCGTAAATTATCTTGACCATTTTTCACGTGCCATCGTCTTTTGCCGCCGGCGCCCCGCTGCGTCCCCGCAGCCGCGCCGCGCCGCAGCTAGGGTTCCCGCGCACCGCCACAGGTGCAACTGTCAGCTGTCCGGAAACTCGATGTGTTGCTAATTGTTATTTTTTTAGAGCCTCGGATAAAGGGTTCGTTTTATTAATCTGGTGCGAAATTGTTGATTTTAGGGATGTGTGTTTTAGTTTGCTGTATTTTTTTTTGTTTGTAATTCGTTTCTACCAAGATTAGATGAAACCGGTACAGTTTCACTTAGACGACATAATTATTTCGATACGAAAAGGAAAATGCACAATACTTTTAAGGTTCTGTACCTCAAAAAGAAAAAACGGAACCCATAGGATCACTCGTGTGTCTGTCTGTCTGTCCGTCTGTCACAGCCAATTTGCTGCGAATCTAATGGACCGATAAAGTTGAAATTTGAATATTAAAATATTATTAATTTCTGTGACCCAAACAGTACGTAAATAAAGGAATTTTGAATTGGGGGTCACTTTTGGGGGGCAAATAAGAAAAATAAAGTTTTGCAATCTGTACCGTCTGACATATCAAATGAAGGCTACTGAGAGGGCCTCAAATTTATATTTTTTAATAATGGTAAAATAAATTGTTTTAAAGTTATTTCAGAAAATACACGAAAACTGACCATTCCCCCCTTATCTCCGAAACTACCGAGCCAAAAATAAAAAAAAATACAGAAAATCGTTCTATACCTATAGATTACAGAAAAACTTATAAGAAGTCTATGGTCTTAAAATAACACGGTAAATCTCTCAATATCGTGCGTACAAACTTACATTTGTAGTTCGAATGAATTGTAGAACATGTGTTCCAACTACAATGTTAAGTTTGTTCTTGAGATAAATTCATCCCAACGACGGAACCCTTTATTATGCGTGGTCCAACAAGCTTTTGGCCGGTTTTTGTTCTCGTATTTAAAAGATCGAACATAGACTGAATCAGTTTCAAAAGCAGACAACGTACTTATTCACATTAAAAATTAAAGGCAAATAAAGCGTTATTCCGTAGTTTTCCGTGTAAACCACCCACACCCGATAAACAGCCAGTACCTTCCCTCACTTCAGAAAAGCGTTCCGCAGCCCGCTCCCGGCGCGATAAGAAATTTACTCAAATTACCTACTTAGCATCAACAATGATCGCTTATTTCATGCTGTAATGGGAACCTACTTATGGCGTAATAGTATATTTTATCTTACTTCATAATAACAGTAAAAAGCTAGGATGAGTTATGTAACGTGAAATGGATGATCGATATACTATAGGGCGCGCACACGATTTCGTTTCTAGGGTTCCGTACCTCAAAAGGAAAAACGGAACCCATTATAGGATAAAACCTATAAGAAGTGTTAAAATAACATGGTAAATCTCTCAATATTATGCGTACAAACTTACATTTGCAGTTGGAATGTATGGGAGAACATGTTTTTCAACTACAATGTCAAGTTTGTTCTTGTTTTTGGGATAAATTCTTCGCAACTACGGGATCCTTCATTGTGCGTAGTCCGACACGCACTTCAACGGTTTTTTTGGTTGGATAAGTGACTAGTTCCTGGTTTTAAGAGAGTCATTTACCTGGAATATACAGGGTGTCCCTGGAAGTATGGATCAAATCGAATAGGAGTGTAGGCAAGGTCATTTCCAAACTTTTATACTCTGAGAATGTTAGTACAATTTTTTACGGTTCAAAAGTTATGACCAATTTTTGTTTTTTTCAATTACTTCGAATAATGCTCAATGAAAAAAAATCATAAAAAAAAAACTATCAGGACTATTTTTTTTTTTCAAAACGTAGAAAAGTGGGCCTTTGTTTTGGTAATACTTATACGCATCTATTATAGAAAACATGTGTTCAATAATAAAAAACAGTTACTAGTACTACTACTAGTAGCGTACTAGTTACTAGTAGCGTAGATGAAGTGAGTTTGACGTGAGCTTTCGTTCCACCTGATGCTAGGGATTGACATTATTGACAGCTCACTTCACCGAAGTTTTCACGGTGAGAATTTTACTGAATAGCACTACTGATCTCTCTTCAAATTCAATAGTTATTTATGAAAAACATTGAAATCATTTTACGCAACGTTTTACTACGCATTGTGCGAGGAAATAAATATATATATATACGTATAAGGTGACTGGTATTAGTGACCGATATTTACCTCATGATAACAAACAACTTTTACTATGGGACCAAACCTGAAATTGAGAATAAAAAATCATCTGCTCCCTTCATTTTGACGAGTTATGCGAACATGAATGTAGGGGACAGCTGATTTTTTTTCGTGAATTCAGGTTTGGTCCCATAGTAAAATTTGTTTTTTATCGTGAGTACAATCATGTGTTTAAGTATCGGTCACTAATTACCAGTCATCCTATATTGAAAAATTTTTTTTCTTTTTATTTGGCCGGTAAGAGGTTGTTATTGACATTTTGTGCTTCTTGAATAACATTTTCCGGGGTTAAATTAATTGATTCGTCACTTGAACTCGACATTTTTAGCAGATTTACACAGATAGACTCCGAATTAAGCAAGAAATGAGTAAATTACTAAAATGGCGGGCTTATTTTAAATACATGCGCGCTCAGCATATCTACCTACTACTGCGCATGTGCAAATAGCTACCACGTCGTATCACAAAAAGGCACTAGTAAAATAAACTTTCAGCCAAATATATTTAATAAATATTTAAAATTAGTTTTTTGATCAAAATCGAAATCTAGAGTAATTAATAACGAGTTTAATGAAGTATTAGTTTTATTGTACCTTTTATACAAATGATAATCTGTACTCATTTGTAAACATTTTCTAAAACAATAAAAACTCTGCGTCGGGCTGACGACGGAGTAAAAAATAAATACTGAAAAGTAAAAAGCACTAGTGCGAAAAAGTGGTACTTTCCGCACAATTTGGCTGCTTGAAAAACGCTCTCTTCAAGCACATGCTTTGTAAAATATTTTATTTCACATATTATGCATATAAACCTATATGGGCACATAAGCAACGTCAGAAGCTTATACACGGTTCCATTTAGTCGTTTTCCATGAAGAAGAGCCGGCAAGAAACTGCACTGTTACACTTCTAAAAATGGAACCACTGCAGTTGGTAAGGCATTGCTTTTTTATAGTAGCTATTTTTTTCTTGGTAGAATAGACCCTTTTTAGTAAGTATATATTTGAAAACCACAAAGTGCGCAAACCCATTAAAAATAAAAATAAAAAATAGGTAATTTTTTATATTAGCATTTTTTTTTTTTGGTTAGAATAAACCTAAGATCTTGACCTCAGGGACATTGAACTTGACCTCAAGGACACCTCAAGGTCAAAAAAAATGTTTAGTAGCAAACTCGCCCTTTAAGTTATTAGTCGGCTGGAAAATAATTAGCACATAAAAAAACCACGACAATAAAACAATTGAAAGACTTACCTATTCTATTCATACTCGCCGCCTCCATGAAAATTCCTTAAGCCAGTCAGCTAAATTTTCTTTATAATTCTCCCTGTGGAAGGATCTCTTTATGACACGCCAAAGCCCTCAATCCGCTGTGTCTGTCCCGTATGGTGCAACAGACCTATTATCTGGGTCAATATGGTTTACTTTTTTATGAGTATATCCATGTTCGGAAAGACAGTTGTAAGCTCTCTAAAAGTCTGTATGTACAGACGCCAGCAGGTCAACCTACCCGAAACTGTCAGATTTTCCTAATCAACATTGAACCTAATGCTTTAGCAATAAAGTCGAAAATCTATTAAAGAAATCTGACAGATTGTAGTAGCTTGATGTGCTGGCGTCTGTACAATAGAGCCCTCCCGAACATGTTTTTTTTATAAGTGGCACCAATGCATCAGTTGATCTTTCATTATTCACAATTCCACACGCAGATCAACACTGCCGTCTTCAACCATTCCCAACACCCAATGGACTTCCACTTGACGTCTTCTGTTGTATTTCCTTTTGCTCACTAGAGTCCAACACTTGCATACTTCGGAAGATGAAGCAATGGCGGCGGCACACGAAGCGACACACAAAGCCGGGAACGACGAAGTCCACGCAAGTGGCTCACTCGAGTCTAATACTTGCACGGCACATAACACTTTGGGATCGGGGGATAATGAACACGAAAACGGGGACTTCGGGGACGTCGTGGTGTCAATTAAATCGTTGTTACAAATAGGAGTACGATAAACGCTCTCGACTGAAAATACTACATCCGACGAGTGAAAACTATCAAATTTTAGTTACCGCCAATTTCATTCGATTACATTTCGTTACAAACAATGTTGAGTACAAATTAAACTTTATTATTTTTTATTTAATTCTTATTTATTCAATTATTTGCTTCATAATAGAGTTCGTTACGGTAGTAGATATTTAAAAATAAAATCAAGTTAAATACTTACAATATTAATACTAAAAACTATTAAAATCCGCTGTCATTTTGTCTGAACATTAAACGGAACAACCTAAAAAAGACATTCTAGAGAAATCCGTACATTATCTATGGTAAACTCTATGAGTACTTGTGTTCTGGAGCTAAAATGTCAACATTATTATGTAAATAAGCTGAATTTTTCCGGAAACTAGGACACTTTTGCTCAAAAACTAAGCATCTGCGCAGTGTAACATTTTGTGAAAGTGTTTTATATGTGGACATCTTTACGCTATAAAATTGTGAAGCCTCTAACGAGCGCCTTACTAAATGCAGTGGAGCCCAAAATAGAAAATGGTCCACAAATCGAAGCATCTGAACATCTAGTAAAAACGTTGAATAATAAAAAGGACAAAATGTAACTAGAAGAAACTGCAATATATCGTAGTATCAAATTATGTATCAAAAATTGTAGGACCAAAGATGTTCTGATCTGTCTATATTCCCATGAGACAATGATTGTGTAAACTTAACACGAAATATCTATTCTATTACCCATTACACATTCTATTATTATTACACAATCTTGCATTCTAAAACAACAGTTTACAGATAACACTACTTTACATTTTTTTCTTTTACTCAAAGATAATTAATACTGAATGTATTTTCCACCTAGCCTCTTACAACAAAAATATATCATGTCTCATATTTTTATCACGTCAAGTTTTTTGAATACACATTATATTATGAGGCATCTTGTTAGTCGTGTCTGGGTTGTCATTCGCTATTGTTGTGTTAAGCTATTATTTAATATAATAATAATAATAATAAAACATTTATTATCAGGCTACAATGGCCCATAGATACATACATACCTTACAAACTAACATATATAAAGTATAAAACAAAACTTGTGTTAATAAATATAGCTTAAAATTATGTTAGTAGCACTTCACTTCACTAGCTTGTCCTTGAGCTGTCCTGTGGCACTTGTCCGCGGAAGCGACGGAACACCACGTCCTGCGGCCAGAAGTCTTCTTCCATGATGACGGGCAGGTAACAATTCGGTACTCGCACCACGAACGCCTTGACGTTGCAGCGCGACTCCAGTAACTGCACCCTCGGTATGTACCTTGTATTCTGGCGCACGTACTCCACGATGTCCTCCGCCTTAGTGCTGTAGTGCAGGCGGGAGATGTACACCGGTGTGTTCGGTTTAGCGGCACGCAAGCTCACTTCTGGCTTCGTAGGAGCTTTGCCGCAGCGATTCTAGTTGGTTCGCGACCGGCGCTTCCTCTATTTAAATATTTAAGTTTTACAATGTCCTCGAGATAATGTAAATTAAGTCCGAATAGCTTTTGCTATGTCTGTGGTTAAATTATTTTGTCAAAGAAAAATATACCAATCACTGAAACCGTATAACGAGCCTATTTTCAATATTTCCAAATCTCGGTAACAAATCTTCATAAAAAGTGGGTTTCTGGAGTACTATGTGATACTTGTAGAAGTAATTTATTGAACTACGCTGCTGGAAAAAAAAACACTTGCAATTTGATGTCCCAATGTTATGGAGCGATCCAACGAATCCCGTTACTGACTGTTACTTCTGCCTTACAAAAACTTCAGGTTTTAACAACAAAAATAAGAACCATATACAATACCCCGATATTGCGTCGGTCACAAAACCTGTATTGCATACTGTAGGAGTGCCTTACCCATCATTGCCAAGCACTTCAAGTAAGGAAAATGAACCAGAGCTCATGGAAACTGAAATCGATGGGACCATTTCGAGCCAGGGCCTGCAGTCTGGACATAGATAGCAATCGCTTTACGGCCTAATTCGGTTGCAAAGTCTAATGGAGTTGAACATGTCGTTAAAAAATCATTTTTTTCATTCATACCTGTATTTTTGTCTTGAGCCCCTGTGAAGCGTAAGTGATGAACATGGTGAACGTTTCCATCAAGACTTAAAAACTTATGAAGAGAGGTACCAAGGTTTTTGGGATAAAAATATGTTAGCCAATTACTGCTGGTCTGTATTAAGATAAACTGACGCTAATCAGTATAAAAGAAGGAGTAATCTGTGTCATTTTTTATTATTTTGTCCATCACATATAAAAAATTGTTGAAAATAAATATTAGTAAATTAAAAAAAAAACTTGACGTCCTATTTTTTTTCCACTGCAGTATCTAACTTAGGGTTTATTATTCTATCGATTTACATTAGTTTCATCTATGGGTAAAAAACCTTGTAAAGTAGTGTTATCGTGAAATCAAGCGTGATCGTGATTTCACAAATGGTCGAAAAATAGCAGTGGAAATAATTTTTCACTGCCAATTTTTTACCACTGTTTGATAAAGCCCTAACAAAAGCCCTTAGAAATCTCTGATCGTAATTCTTTTGTTTGAAACTGCCACAAATTATTTAAATGTGGCAATAGTAACAGAGCGATCAACATTGTGCTCATGTATTACTTATTCCGCTAAGTGTACTGACCTCTTTCGTCAATTAACTGCATTATTTACACAAAAAATATGCAGTTGACGGTACTTTTCTTCACCCAGTGTTTACTTTAAAAATGCTTTGTTAAATGTTCGGAACTTGCAAAATTTTTGCATGTTTTATACTCGCTATGAAAAGATAAATTATTCGTCTGAAAAAATAATTGCAAAGACTTTTATAGGCTGTCTGTTCATGCAACATTGAGACCAATCATAAATAACATCATCGATGATTCGTCTGAATGTGGCATGAACAGAGTATGTTAAATACATTCTGAGCTGACTCAACGTAGATACAGTAATTACCTAAATTAAATATTAGTGCATCACAAACTGACAATTATTATGACTTATAATAATGCATTCATATATTTAAAGCCGATGTTGATACAACAATTCTATGTATCTACAACTCACCGTCATCCTGTGTGTGTTAAAATATTTAGACTGGCATTATTATAAACAATGTAATTTACCGCAGCAGATAAGAGGGGTTTAAATATGAGATTGCCGTTTTAACGCACTGGCCACTTTGAATTACGATTAAACCCGCATGGTGTGAGATTCCAGAGTGAAACTTTTTCATACGATAACTATGATATAACATTCTAAATTTGAATAATAATAATATCCTGGGACATTTTTCACACACGGTCATCTGATCCCAAACTAAGCAGAGCTGCTTATGCTACGGAAACCAGATAACTGATATACTACATACACTACTTTGTTTTTTTGTAAATACATACTTATATAGATAATTACACCCAGACTCAGGACCACTGGCCAGTCAATGTACAACATTCGATTGTTTGACTTTCAATTGCTTTCATTCAACTTTTAAAGTAAACATGGATACATTGAAAATTAGAGTAATTTTTAACAAAGATGGTTACATTGAAAATTAGTTATTAGTTTTAACCGACTTCAAAAAAGGAGGAGGTTATTCAATACGATCGTATATTTTTTTATGTGTGTTCGCGGATATGTTCGTCGTTTATTAACCGATTTTGATTATTATTTATTTGTGAGTTTTTAACGCTGTGTTTTTGTATTTGGTTGGGACTTCTAGGCTATCAAGATTATGCAATTAAACGATTTTTGTAAAAAGTGTCCCTTACTACGTTTTGAAATGGGGCAGCCGAGATGATGATATCAAAACACGAAAAGCCTATTTTTAATGTCACACACAGACAGCTAAAAGAAAAAAGTTTTATGAAAAAACATAGTTAATTCATTTACGTTCCGATTTCTACATCATAAAATAATAATGATACCAGCCTATTATTGCCCCAATCAATCTACCTAGCCTATTATTGCCCCAATCAATCTGCCTAGCCTTTTCCAAACTATGTTGGGGTCGGCTTCCAGTCTAACCGGATGCAGCTGAATACCAGTATTTTGCATGGAGCGACTGCCTGTCTGATCTCCACAACCCAGTTACTGGGTAATACGATTCCCCTTGGTAAGACTGGTTGTCAGACTTTCGGGCTTCTGACAATCCGTAACGACTGTCAAAGATCCACGAATGACAGCCGGGACCAACGGCTTAACGTGCTTTTTGAGGCACGGAGAAGTTTCGGTATGAACGGTATGACCCGTGCGGCTGTTATTACTTCGCCACGAGCTCCTCTATTATTGCCAGTGCAGGGCAAAATCGTCTTCTCATACAGAGAAGTCATACCTACTTAGTATATTTCAAGATACCCCATAATATTTCACTCATTATGACAAGTTTACCGCTTAGGTGCCATTAGCATAAACTTAACGAAGGCATAACCTTCTTCCAACAACACAGTAAACCAAAGTGATAGAACAAACGCACGTTTTCGTAAAAATATGTCCGCCAGACGTTTCATAAAACGGATTTTGTCAGACAATGTCCACTCCATGGGTACATCGACTACGCGTACGTAGCCGGGTAGCGCTTAAGTGATATTAGCAGATAGTCGGCCGGCCGGACAATGGTCTGCGCCACCAGAGCAAACACAATATGCGATGTATGACGATGGGCGCGGAGTGTGAGAACATGGAGTGTTAGCTGAATTTGTGAGGAGGGTATGACTAAAACGTGAAGTAACGTTCTTTATTGGATGATTTTCGAAGCCGTTTCTTACACCTGTGATGTAAAATATATACGGAAAAGCGACTATTATAAACTACTTTGTTGGTATCCAGGAAAAGTAACTCGCCGTCTTGCTCCAGCTGTCAGAAAAGGTGACTATAGCATTGCATTGCGCAGTATAATGTGTGTATGAGCAAAGTTTTGAAGAACGTAGTATTTTATTTATTTATGCTCTTCCTTTTTATCAGCCAAATGATGCTTATTTTCACCAGAAATTGAAGGTTTTTGTATGTTTTATACGTACAAAAACCCTCAATTTCTAATATGCACCTTTTTGTAAGCTAAAGCTACAATTTCCTAGAAAACCGGCAGCCGCCACATAACGGCCAATGTGGCGGCCGTCATGAAAATGATGGCAGCGGGGTTTGACTTTACGGTGTCAAAAATCGCTCTCTAGGGAAATACACCATCTTACTTTCCTAACGTTTCAGTGACGTCATTCTCTCTAGACTTAGGAAAGCCTAGCTTAATTGTCGTATTTCTGTCAGCCGACTCTTGTGCATTTTGTCAATTGACACTCCATGTCTTTCCTACTCTGTGGTATCCGATGTATGACGCCAGATTACAGCTGCTAGTTTGAAGCGATGTAATGCAATGATATTGCAACGTGGGGGACTGTGGAAGCCCAGCATTATATTTTGGGAACAATAGCCGCGTCATGGATAGTTGTATGATTTTATCATGCTTGATGATTTTTTGTTTTCAATTTCGGTGTGAGAGAAAATAAATATGATGCAAGACAAGCGGGGAATTAAATAGGGCGCTACAGAGGAAAATTAAATAAAAATATTGATATGAAATTATATCTATTTCGAGAAAATACGAAGATTTGCATAAAATATAATTTTGAAAGCTATATTGATGTTTTAATAATGATTACACATAAACTCACGACATTTTCTCCATGGTGAAACTACGGAACGCGGTGGCCTTTCGTAGTTTCACCATGGGCACAGATATTACAATACTAAGTACAGATACCCAATCCCATACAAAGAAATGACACCTCCCTAAGTCTGGCTATTGAGCTGGCTATTTTTTTTCCCTTCAATTTATAACAGATGGCTGCATCAGCGACTCACTAATTACCAGATACTGTAGTTTTACAACACCATCTAGGAGTCTGCCTAGACACTAGTCATCGATGCTAGGTGGCATCGATACTGCTTAGATGGCTACCTATAGATTCTCCATCTCACATCGAGTATGTCGTCGTAATCGTACCGTGCGCTCAAGGACAAAAAATATCTTGAGTTGGCGTAATTGTTTCGTTTGTGTGATTGATGATTGAGCTAGCATTTTTAGCTTTAGTAGGAGACGACGTGTTTGCGAAGCCAAATAATTATATTTTATTTTTACGCCATGCGGCATATAGGTACATAATAATTCGTGCAGCTGTAAATGGGTTTTTTCCTAAACGCGCTTAATGTTATTATCTGCTTATGTCCGCGGTAACTTACTAAAATCTAAGTGGTCGCTATGCGAATGTTACGATAAGTAGGTATTCATGTTTTTAAATTTTATTATCTACTCAAATCAATCAAAACTATAAAATTGCTTGTAATTTAACCGGTAATAATGTTACTGCAGCAAGGCCATGGGGAAACGACTACGATCCTTACAATTTAGATCCTAATTTAGTCATTATTATAATGGAATTTTGATCAACATGCAAAGTAATGCTGCGTTCCTACGGCCCGCTTTCTCACAGGCCAGACCACACCAGGCCAGGCCGACAAGCAGGCCTTTACAGGCACGTGCCGCGTCAGGCCTCGTCGGGCCGTGGGATCATGGCATAAAACAGCGCCGGAATTTCTAAGAAACGTAACACATGGATTTTCCAGGCTACATTAATAATATAATATAATAATAATAATAATTTATTTAGGTTCTTTTACAAAGTAATACGTTTATTAACTTATAAATACTTAGTAGTAGTACCAAGATCTTAATTGATTGGCTTAATTACTTATACACAAACTAGTTTAATTTACACATGATTTTAATCACCTATGAAAGGTGCGTTGGTACAGACAATTTTAACTTGTGGCGACCTGCCTGAGCTAGGATAATAAAAACCTGTGTTTCAGGCCATCGCCAGACTAAGCGATCAACTGATATGATATTATTTGACCATAATTAATTATTGAAAATAATACTATCCTACTTATATTTAAATAATTATTGAAATACTATTATCCTACTAAATACAATAAAAAAAATACCAATTTAATATCTACATAATTATTGCAGTAATTCTAGAAGCTTCTCTGTGTCTGTGTAATCAAATTTACCCAAATATTCGCATATCTTCAGACTACAATGTTTGTAAGTGGCACTAAAAATATTAAGTATCCTATTGATTTTATTATATAAATCGGGTCCTAAATACCTATACATAAAATCGGAAGCAATAACCTTTAAAATGTTTCTTCCTTTTAAAACCTCCCGATTCGTGTCTATGGGTGCATGTGAACGGTATTTTAGTTCCAATCTCATAATTATGACAATAAGAGATTGGAACTAAAACAGAGAGAAACTTTTTTAAGGTGATTGCTTCAATGTAATGGAAATCCATGTCTTACGTTTTGCGATCAACAGATCGCAATACCTTTGCTATTCCACCACCACTAGAGTTAATGTACTTACCCTGCTATAAGACCTACCTAAGTATGAAGCTTCCTAATTTTGTCGATAACAAACCCTTTGCTATTCTCACTGAAGTTAAAGTAAGTAGGTATCTATAGAGCTACCTAGGCATGAAGGTTCCTGGCATGCCTCTATTACGATGTTCGGCTCCGAAACGTCCTAACACCGGTGTATCAACTGTCATTTTTGTGGCGGTTCCGTACGCGAATCATATCTGACATGTAGCGGCGCCGGAGAGAGGCGTCTATTAGGAAAGCGTTCGATATGTGGTTCGCTTAGTTCGGTTGAGATAGTTTGGCGTTCTATTTTGAGTTTCTTTTTTTATATTTTAGTTAATGTAAGTCTGAAATCGCCAACCCGTCTTGAGCAAGCGTGGTGGCCAAATGTTCATGTCTTCTCTGTATGAGAAGAGGCCTTTACCATGCAGTGCGTCATTATTAGGCAGGTATTATTATTAATTATTTTTTATTTTCCCATGTTTTACTTTGAGTCAAGTTAGGTTAGATAATACCGATTAGATAATAGAGAAATGTGATTAAATAATAGCGGGATAGCCGTGCATTAAAAGATCCTCCATTAAGTAAGTTAAGAAAATCTGGCGAATCCAGGGGCTGCAGTCTCGACTTTAATAGCGATCGCTTTACGACCGAATTCGGTGTCTTTTTAGCAAAAAAAAAAAAAAACTGACTTCCAAAACAAAACACTACAAAGTGAAAAATAACTTTAATTTCGGTAGTCGGTGTCTTTTGTTTTGTATTTCGTTTTTTAAATTAAATTTGTTTTTAACTTTCTAGTGTTTTGTTTTGGAAGTCGGTTTTATTTTTTGCTAAGAAGCTTTTATTTTTCACTTTTTACTTGTCACGCAAAACAACCACACAAATTCGAATACCACTACCTGCTATGTAAATAACAGTGATAGGAAATTATTAAAAAATCACCCGCATAGATTAAAACGTCATCCACATACTAAGTGGGAAAAATACGCATTATTGAAGCTAACTCAAAAACTTCCCCAGCAAAGTTAATAAAAATTTATATGGGACCTCCTAGGAAGGAAACAAAAAAGAATTTCCCAAATCGGCCCATCCGTCTTTGAGTAATCGCGTAACAAACATACAAAAAAAAACACAGTCGAATTGAGAACCTCCTCCTTTTTGAAGTCAGTTTAAAATATTTATGGCTCGAATCGCAGACACAAAATATAGTGAAAAGTTTCTAAAAATAATAATTGCATTACAGTTCCTAATTTGTCCCATTTAACTGCACTAAGCATAACCAACATCTACTGTTTTGCTTTAGTTCCTAAAATTAAGGAAGATGGCGATAGTGCGCCAACTTTTAATCGTAATTAATGTCTGCTAAGTTTATAGCTTTATGACACGAACTCAGTCGGTTACGCCAATTAGAACTAGGAAACAAAGTTACCTAATAAGTTAGATGACAATAGTCCACAAGGTAGAATTAAGTTTGCAACAGAAAATGATGAATAATTACTAACTCAGTTTTTTCATATATTATTTATCGACCAAAATACTAATGCCCGTTTTCACTAAAAGTATGCGAGACCTACATGATTGCCGAAATAAAAAGCGCGCTGTTGAATTTTCAGTTTTCGACGCTGAGCCGAGCATTGAAAATCCAACAGCGCGCTTTTCCAACTGCGTGTTCAGTTTCCTGTTCTGCTTATAGGTTTTTTTTTTTATATATGATTTAGACGGTTACATTACTTCGAACAGCATTAGTTCCTCCTTCAAGCTGGGCCATGGATCAGAAATAAATGATTATTAAAAAGTGAGGAGCTGGCGAACAAATACGGACTTGTCCACACACTCCATTTTTTATAATTATTTTTTTCTTTTTTTGCGCTCTTTGTGCACTATATTTACTAATGAAAATTTTCACTGGCTCAAAATGCCTAAAAAAATGTCAAAAACGGTGTTTTAGATCAGAAACGGACCTTCTTGTCTAGTTGGATGAATTGAAACTGTTAATAAAAAAAAAAAGAAAAGGAAAAGGGTGGTTAGTGGTTAGGGTTTCTATTGAACTAAAGCCAAATACGGGCTTAAGCCCATGGCGGGGGGTTTTGCAGGGTGTTTTTATTGCGATACCTTATACATTTACTAAAGCTTAAAATTCAACCTAATTTTAGCTTATTATGGTTTTTCACCTCTACAAAAATCAATTACAGAACAAGTCCAGATTTGTTCCTCAGCTCCTCAAGTGTCATTATCTACAGTGACAATGCCTTGATAACTAACGCTGATTACGTTACTGCTGTTACATTGCTGCTACATTGACTGCTGGGCTAAATCTTCCCACGACTGGACAGAAGTTCCCGTAGTTTTGAAAGCATCTTACCCAACCAATGAAACAGTTCATCTAATCATCTACTCCCGCAATTTTTACTTCTCACCACTATTTCATTCATTCCACACTATTCGAAATTCAAATAATTATGATAATTCGAATGTTGAAATAGCCACTCGTGTTTCATTTTCGACACGGAAATTGAGCGGTGGCGGTCGAACATTGGCTTGCTGTCGTCGGCTGCACAAACGACAGACTCGGAATTATATCGAATGGATATTTGGGACGCTTTTAAATATTATTGAGTGACACGATAAAAGAGAAGCGAGACTGACACAGCGATGAGCGAGTGCACTCTTTAAAAAAACTTTTTACAAAAAAAAAAAAAAACAACTGGCTTAAAAAAAAATCACTACATAGTGTAAAATAACTTTAATTTCAGAAATCAGTGTCTTTGGTTTTGTATCTTCGTTTTTTCTTCGTCACTGGATTCCGAAATTAAAGTAATTTCAATTAATTTTTTTTACTGGAAATCGGTTGTGTTTTAAGTTTTTATTTTTCACTTTTTAGTTGTGGTACCTACCTACCCCACACAAATTCGAATACCAGTACCTGCAAAAGAAATTAGAACATCATCCACATAGACTAAGTGGGAAGATACCTACGTATTATTGAAGCTAATACAAAAACCACCCAAGCAAAGTTACTAAATTTTACATGGGACCAATTTCTTTTCCCTCCCGAATAAAACCAGAATATTTCAAATCGGACTACCTACTCTGTAAAAATGATGCGTGCTTCGTACATAAAAATAATTTATGCATGTCGACTTGAGAACCGAAAGAAAAGTAACGATACTGATAAATGCAGTGGGTTATTTGAAAATATCTTGGTGTTATGTTTTAATTTTTTCAATCAGTGGTGAAGAAGGGATACTCTTAAAACATTAAAATGTAGTCGTTCCTAAATATCTAAAGCAGTAGCCGAATTTATTGAAAACCGTTTACATTACAAGCGTCTAGTTGCAAGTGTCGTGAAGAATAGTGGGTTCTCTCAAAATATTATGAGCATAACAGCTGTACTCTAAACATTTAGGGTCAATAAAAGCGTTGAGGTCCGTAAAATAGAATATATAGCATATTTCCTTCACTATAACCGTTGGACGATGTGGCAGACCGTTTGAGAGATGTCCACCATTTCAGATATACTTTAATAAATGTCTTTGCGGACGATATTATTTTTTCCAATTTATTATTCTTGAGAAAAATAATAAAATCAACCAATAGACTGTCTATAACTGAAAGGATCTAAGAATTTTACGAGCTATTTACAGACTACATCGAAGAAATAAATATGAGCGTCTTTCTCAACTTTTCAGTACATAAAAAAAAAAAAAACAAGAGCCACCGTAAGTTGAGACCGACACCCGATCCGTCATATAATTTTTCTCGAGAATTCATTTCGAATCCAACTATAAAACTCTAATTTCGATGTCGTACCGTAATGGATAGTCGGGGAGCTCGAAGCAAAATTTAATATTATGTTCGGCGATATCTTGTAAAGGTGGGAGGGTTGGTACAGAGGCTTCAGTGCAGGTATGATTGTCGTGGGATTGCGAATTGTGAAAAAGTCACGAATCTTTGTCTAGACTCGGATGACGAGACCTGTGTAGGGTTACCAGATATATGACATTTACTCATAAAATTAAAAGATTTTGTGAAGATGTTTCAATTGTAAAAAAAAAAATTCAGACTACCGGGACACTAACTTACTAATTACTGGACAGTAACTTTGTGACTAATTGACGGCCTACCTAACCCTTGACAATTTAAAAGCTTTGCATGGTTTTATAAAACCACTTTCAGCTAGTTTTATAGCTATTATATTGTGTCTTTTAAAAACAATGCAACTCTTCATTAAAAATTCTTCATGAGCAGTGTTGGCCCAGGGTAACAACCCCGCCTTACGAATTGTAGGTGCAAACCCAGGCGGGCGCTTTACTTTGTGTAAATAATATCTATAGTGTCATCACCACTGTACTCAAAACGGTGAAGGAACTCATCGTGAGGAAACTGGCATATTCTAGAACCAAAAATTCGAAGACATGTGACATCTACCAACCGTGGTAGATTACGGTCCACTCCCTCTCGAAGAGAGGAGGCCTGTGTCCCAGCATTGAAAACAATATAGGCTGTTTATGCTTTAAAAAAAAATAATTTAATCTGTGAAAATTCCGCCTGAATTTCTCAAAATTCTAGCAAAACCAGGAAAATTCCTGTCGTCTGGTAACCCTAGACTTGAGTCCCATCCTCGGAGACACTAAGCCCGTGTTATTAGATTTTGATGAGTTGTTGACGACCATTTTAAAAGTTTATATGTACGTTTTTTATTCAGCGGCGCCACTTCCAAGTTTTACAATCAGTTTTACATTTTATTTGCGAGAGTACGTGGTGATAGGTTTACTGAGTTTGCAGTAAAATTTGTCATTTATATGTTATTGATTTGTTTACTGCTGTTGCAGTAGTAAAACCTTGTTTTGGAAAGAGTAGAGTTTTTACTTAAGAAATAAATAAAAAAATACTCATCTGTGTAATAAGAGCTGATAATAAAAAAATAAAAAAATGTGGTGATAAAAATTCATAAAACAAAGTTAGCAAACTGTGAATTACGGGTTTGAAATGGTTTCGTCGCAGAACTCCACGATGCCGGTTTCTACTTAAAAGCCAAGCAAAAATAGCTCCAACAGAATAAAGCAGGTGATTGCCCACATAATCTACGAATCGATTTTACTATAAACCCCTGTTTTACAAGCACATCTGTGTAAAGCAGCCATAAAGCTAATCCATCAGTTTCAATCAATCGGGCGCGTATAATAACACACACACACAGGGACAAATCATATCAAAGTAAAAGCTGCAGCGGATTAGCTGACTATATGACAAGGATACGAGACCGCGAAACCATAAAACTTTCCCTTGTCCATGAAAAGTGAGCTCAGTCACGCAAGGGTCATTAATTCTACGTAAACCTGGCCAATGTTAAACTAAGTAATACTTCAGCTTGTAAGCCTGTAATCGGTCAGACGCGACTGAATTTTATGAAGAGCCTTTACGAAAACCGATTTCGACTCCGTGCAACAAAGTATTATCAAAATAAGGGCTTTATTGAAATCATCTGAAACAAGTCTAAGAGCTAGTGAACATGGAATAAGTTCCACAGTTTTTTTTAGCGCTATATGTCTAGTTTGACAACTTGAACGATAAGTTTCAGTTCAAAAGAATGAAATACAGTTGTTTTGGATTTTCTTTTACA
Organism: Dicycla oo; assembly: GCA_948252095.1. NCBI lineage: Eukaryota > Metazoa > Arthropoda > Insecta > Lepidoptera > Noctuidae > Dicycla > Dicycla oo. The sequence continues at coordinate 11,319,990 of OX411713.1, read as the reverse complement.
GACCATTACGCTATCTCTACGACTTTGTCAAAGAATATTATCGTAACTGTACCTTTGGAAATACGAAATGGAACGGAACGTACTTTGTTTGCAGCAAATATTTTTCTGGATGGAAATAAATTGCGAGCTTTTTTATTTTTGATGAAGTTAGCTACACTAGTTCAAATATCGATAGTCATAAGATCACCCAAGGATATATTATGAGAACCCTTAATTAAGTAAGTATATTTTTTTCGTGTAACGAAATAAAAAAAAAAAAGTAAGTACGTAAGTCCTAAATCACCTAACGATATACAGGATGTAAGTGTAAACATTGACAAACTTTTAAGGGGTCATTGTACTAATCATTATTAACTACTTTTACTACAGGACCAAACTGAAATTGCGAAAAAAAAATCAGCTGTTCAGTACATATAATATGTTCGCATAATTCATTAAAATGTAAGGAACAGCTGATTCATTTTTCGCGATTTCGGGTTTGGCCCCATAGTAAAAGTTGTTCATAATGATGAGTACAATGACCCCTTAAAAGGTTGCCACTGTTTACACTTACACGCTGTAATGGGTATGAACTTATTTCAACCTCCTGAAATAAGCCTGAAACTAATAATGAAAGTCAGTCTCAACCCACCTGAGCGTACATTTAACCCTTCCAAACATAGCAAACAGTTTACGAACAAAAATAAACTCTTCATTTTCATATTCGTCTCTCAAAGCAAACGGAGTAGGTACGATTAACAGAATTCGTTGTTTATCGAAGTGTACGCTAGACGTCGCGAAACAAAAACGGAGTAAACCTACCATCTGACGTTTTCTCCGATTGTAGTCGCAAAAACAGCCACGTCTGGCAACCCCGAATATGTTCGCGGAATAAAATAAACAGAAAACTTACTATTCGTAGCTTCGTACTAATATGCAAGTTGTAGGTGGTTAGGTTCGCTACCACCTACCACTGACAAGTTTTTGAACGTTTATGAATAAGTAAGCAGCCCCCGTCTGCCGCATCAATACCGCCGGGTGGCTGAATGCCAAATGCCATTCGTGACACTTTCCACTTTCGCTGTTTTTTTTCATCCCCACACGCTGAATATTTCGTTCGGCTAATTTCCGTACGGTTTTATTTCCGAAAACGTTTTTGGTTCTGTTGGCGGCTTTGCTGCTGTTTCACCGGCGCTGCAACTTTAATGACTAAACTAGAAACGTTTCCAAGTACTTACCGAAGTGTACCTAATTTAGATTAACGCTGAGCTTTAGTTTCGGGGTAAAATCACGGCACATTTTATATATTTTTAGATATAAAAGAGCGTCCATTTTCACGTTTGCCTACGGTAGATATTTTGGTAACCGGCCTTACCCATACCAAGTAAAGATCTGCCATGGCAATTTACAAAACCTTTTCGATAAAGTGTGGTGCAAATAATGTAAAACGTAGACTTATCTACGGTATAACAACATTTGTTTAAAGAAAGACAGGTCCCGATAAATCCAACGAGAAGGAATTGACTAGCAAAATTCAAGCGCATCCGATGCCCTTTGTAGCCACAAAAAGTATACAGTTGACATTTAACGGGCAAGCTAACGTGTTTGGGGCAAGCGGAGCAAACGTGTCGGGGCCATTACCCAGGGAGGCAGAAGTGGCTGACTTATTAGCCCCCCCACTGCCAGTCGTCTGCAGGTCGAACCATTATACCGATCTAAATAGACTCAAATGTTGAATATGGCGAGAATTCTTAGGAAAACAACTTTAAAAGATGTTTTCGTAGCGTTCGAAATAGGCAAGCCGTATGAATGAAAGGCGATGCGGACTTTTTAGTTGGCACAATGTGTAAAATGTTAGTATCACAGTGTTTGATGTTGAGAGGGAAAAGTATGTGAATAGTTATTTGATGCCTTTACGCGAAAGTGTGTGTGTGTGTGTGTGTGTTTTATTTAAAAGTTTTCTGTTTTGTTGCTTATCAAAGGAAAAAATGTGAAACTTGGAACTTGAAACAGGAAAAGTATAGCAGTGCTGTAAAAGAAAATACACAAATTTCCCTTATAAAGACACAAACGGGAAATAAAACTACCATGGCAAACACGCTTTTTTAGACGACGCTTCTCCAAACCATGCCCCACTTGCTGGAGTGTCCTAAGTGCCCGTTCTCGTGCACCTCAGATGACGTAAAGAATCAATCAACATACCCAATCAACGTACCCACCTACTGGGCTCAAACAATATAAAAACAACGAAGAAGAGTAGTTACTCTTCTTCTTCTTTTCGTGCCTTCCACACGAAAAGAAGAAGAACGACGAGGTACGATATCCAGGAAAAGTTTTTAAGCAGTCCGCAAATTTTCCCATGAATATAAACAACTTTCACTGTGGGACAAACTCACATTTTGGTTGAGTAGCTATTGAACTTTTGTATGAAACAGCTGATTTCTTTTTCGTGTTTTCAGAGTTGGTCCCATAGTAAAAGTTGTTTATATTCATGGGTAGAACACCTTGTGGTGAAAATTTGCGCACTGGTTGAAAACTTTCCTGTATAGGTAGGCAAGTCGATGACCGTAAGAATTCTATGCTGCAAAGGTGATACATTCAAAATCTACACAAAGATTTATTTGAATTAACCCTCGCCATTGTGCTTCGCTGACCATGTAATTTCAATCAAAGGTCAAAATGACCATCAACCATTCGAAGGCCAATAATGTCGGACCCACGAGATTGACTGACTACGCTTCGTTTGTGTAATTTCAGTTTCGCAAACCCAATTATAAAGGGATTGAAATCTAATAGAATTCGATTTCAATTTTGAGGCTTAAAAACTGATGGCTTAAAAACTGATAGTAATGGGATTAGGGACACGATTTAATATTGTACTCGAAATTAACTTGTGTGTTATGAAAATCTTGAATTGTTTGGAGAATTATGAAGCATTGTAGTTTGATTGAAATATAAATTACAGTTTCGTTGCTCACAATACCCCTTCTCAAACGGTGCGGTGCGTGTATATAATATCAAATTAAATTACCAAGCGAAACTCGGAAAAAAAAATAAAGACGGGCCTGTGGCCAAGTAATAACAGCCGCACGGGTCGATCGATCAGGTTAAGCTACGCTTGCCGCGGTTGGTCCGTGGATGGGTGACCATCTATACATACCAAGACCCCTCTGTGCCTCGGAAAACACGTTAAGCCGTTGGTTCCGGCTGTCATTCGTGGTTCTTTGACAGTCCTCGCGGGTCGTCAGAAGCCCGAAAGTCTGACAACCAGTCATACCAAGGGGTATCGTATTACTCAGTAACTAGGTTGTGGAGGTCAGATAGGCAGTCGCTCCATGTAAAATACTGGTATTCAGCTGCATCCGGTTAGACTTCAAGCCGACCCCAACATAGTTGGGAAAAGGCTAGGCAATTGATGATGATAAAATAAAAATAATAAAGATTTGATGATTTTTATTTGTTGATTGACAACAAAAAAAATCATCAAATCTTTTTTTGACCGCTGGTAGTGTTGTTACTTGAAGTGTGAGTTGATATCATCTGTTTTATCGTGTTGAGATATCAATACCCATCACGTCTATGAAGCTTAGACAAAAAAAAGCTGATTGTAGCCTCTACCATAAGGAGTGATTTCTTCGAAACACACTTCCGCATAGCGTTCCCATGTTCTTCGCAGCACTCGCCGGCGTCCGTCCTCTCCACACAAAGAGATTCTAGCTTCATCAGAAAACAATAGGTACTTTATTCCAGTCCTCCAGAGTCCATGAAGCACAGTTTCGAGCAAACTGAAGTCGAGCAACACGGTGCTCACGGAGTAATTTAGGGCCTCGAGCCGGGCGGTAACTCCTGATATTGTCAGCCAAAATCCTCCTCCTGACCGTCTACAAGCTAACTTCTACTCCTCTTACTTCTTCAAGGCTCTTGTTCAGGTCTACACTTGACGCCTTACGATTCCGCAACGCCTGACTCACCAAAAAGTGGTCATCTCTTGGCTCTGTGCATCGTTTTCTTCCCGAACCGGGTCTTCTTTTGACCGAACCGGTCACTTGATACCGTTGCCAAGTCCTCTGGACAGTTGAACGACTCACATTTAGCCGCTGAGACACGTACGTTTGTGAACAACCTTCTTCAAGTAGGGCTATAATTTTACCGGCCCTTATCGCTTTATCACTCATATCAAAAAGTGGTATTTAATGTAAAAAGAAAGATTAAATTGTTTAATTTGCAGAAAATATCCAAAAGTTTAAAATTTTAGTAATCAGTAAAAAAATCGTTTCAGCAATATGATGCTTCAAATAACATGCCAATACATCGTCAAATTAATAAAACCTATTTCTTGTTCTTCTTCATTGAAGTAGAGAAAAAAATCTAAAGTGCCCGTTTTTTTTTTTGCAAAAGAATTTAGTATGGCGGCAGTAAAATGGAGCCACCATTTTCAAATTTGAAAATTATAATATCGGTATCAAATTGAAGGCCCAGATGAGAACATGCCAAAAAAAAAAAAACAATTTGATTTATTGGCATAAATTTTGCATAGGTAGGGTGCACATGCAAAACAAACATTTCATCTTTGGCTGCAAACGATTTTATCAGAATTTAGTAAGACTGCGAATGTCTAAATTGTCACTAAAATGTATAAAATAAATATAAATAATAAAAAATAATAAAAAAGCACCCTGCCAGCCCTGCCAAATAAAGAACGAAAAAGTAAAAAAACAAGTTGTATTCCCTGACTAAAAAGATAAATAAAATTGTCATTGCGGTTGGGGGACCTCTTAGATTAAAAAGTGTACCACAGAACGGTTCCTGCCTTCACAAGGGTCACCTTGTGGGAGGCCTTCCAACGTTACGTTTTCCGGTACGCGGTCGCCACTCCAGAACCTTTCAGCCCCATCGGCCATCTGTTCTGCGAGCAACTGTCGCTTAAGTTTGACAATTCTTCGGGCTATGTAGGTTACGTTGGTTCACCTACGGATCTCTTCCTTCCTGATTCGATCATGTACGGCAACTCCAAGCATAGCCCTCTCCATTGCCCTTTGGGTGACTTTTAGCCTTTTAATAAGGCCCATTGTGAGCGACCACAATACATTTCAGTGCCGTAGGCGATCACTTGCAACACGCACTTGTCAAAGACTTTATGTGTGTCGAGAAGATATATTTTGCCACTTCCTGTAAAGTTTATGGTTTAAAAGCCAGCTATAGATTCTAAGAAGCTCGTAAAAGAAGCACCACTAACTCCTACTGCACTAGCTCGTACTGCAATTTCCCTAAGTTCTGGTAAAGATCTAACAAAGTGGATCACAAAAGACGACAGGCTTTGCTGAGCTACCTTACCGAATTACCGACGAGTTACAATGTCGGGAACAAACGTCCGCTTTGTACGCCACGTTTATAGACGGTCTTGTGTACTGGCAAGCTGTTTTAATGTAAGAACGTGGGATTTATTTGAAATGATTTTGAAGTTGAGTTTTTTTTTTTTTGGAAAATGTGTGGTTTTACTGGTAAGTTTTTTTGTTACTTTTCGACATGGTTGCCAAATGTGTAATAATTTACAGCTGTGTACGTGATTTTTATCATAATCTAGTTGACCCGACAGACGTTGTCCTGTCCAAATTTCAATAATTGATACAAAATTCCCATAGACTTTCAGTTTCCTTTCACTTTCACTTTCAGTTTTCCCAATTTTTTTAATTTTCCCGGCAATTTTGCGATTTTTCTCTTCATAAGGACCTTCCATCGCGACGATCGCTTTTAAATCGACGCGGGGATACAGACAGTCCTTCTTATATTACAAAAAAATAATAATAATTAAAGTCTTTCGGATATCGTAAAATGATGGGCCATATCCGTAGTCATTATCTTTGTGTTTCGTTGTTTTTTGTAATCAGCATTTGAGGTTCTAAAAAAATGGTATCTAAGTATAAAATGTCACATTCATATATTTCACCTACGTTATTATATATTATATAAGGAGTTTTCCAAAGTTATATGCTAATTAAATAATTTATTTTTTATTTGAGCTGGGTTTGCTCTTGACTCTAGTCAAGAGCCTCTGGTCAGGGGTGACAGAGACAAAGTCGACGATGGAGTGAGCTTACCCAGAAGAAGCCTGTTCACTCTCACTTTGAAGAGATTAGAGTTGTATGCGCTCGGAAACACAGACGCAGGTAGTGAGTTCCACTCTTTTGCTATGCGCTTTATAAAAGACATTTGGAAACGCTTAGTGTGAATTGGTGGAATAGCAACTAGGTAGGGATGGTAACTGGCAGTGCGTCTAGATGTCTGATGGTAGAAGGGGGTCGGTGGAATCAGGTCGTGGAGTGTCACACTCACCGAAGTACAATCTGTAGAAGACCGACAAGCAGGCAACCTTGCGGCGATGAGCCAAGCTGTGAAGCTTGGCGTCCACCAGTTCTACGTCGTCAGTGAGCCTCTTAGCTCTGCGTTCCATCGAGTCAAGCGCGGCTAGTTGGTACTTAGCTGATCCATCCCAAATGTGGCTGCAATACTCCATGCAGGATCGGACTTTCGCTTTGTAAAGGGTTAATTAAAAGCTGTCCAGACGTAAACGAGCTCGTGGCTAAGTAATAACAGCCGCACGGGTCGATCCATCAGGTTAAGCTACGCTTGCCGGGGTTGGTCTGTGGATGGGTGACCATCTTTTCATACCGAGACCGCCGTTGATCCCGGCTGTCTTTCGTGCATATTTGACAGTCGTTACGGGTCGTCAGAAGCCCGAAAGTCTGACAACCAGTCTTACCAAGGGGTATCGTATTACCCAGTCAGTATATACCTAACTGGGTTGTGGAGGTCAGATAGGCAGTCGCTCCATGTTAAAATACTGGTATTCAGCTGCATCCGGTTAGACTGGAAGCCACCTCCAACATAGTTGGGAAAAGCCTAGGCAGATTGATAACGATTTTTAAAATTTAAAATAGATATATATATTATATTTTTTGGATGTTTTTTAGAACATCCATAAAGATGTTATCCATTCTTTACCTGACATCCTGTGTAGTATCTCATTACATTACGTTGTTTTTCTGAAACATTTTAAAATATTATTTCTTGTTTTCAACTCCAATAATCAAAAAAACTTCACCGACATACTTAATGAGTAAATATAAACATTAACAGTCGCGAATCATTTGAAGTCAAGTTTTTCAAAGTTGATGAATAAAATATAACAAGTGCTCAGTCTGGCGATGGCGATGGAATCAATAAACGTTAAGCTCTACATGAAAATATCCTTTACTTTGCCCGTAAAGAAAGACGGTACGGCAAAACCTACAGTAAAGTACCTACTATTGAACGGTACAAAGCGATGCCGCTTGTCGCTTGCAACTCTTGCAAGGTCCTGTGAAGTATTAAGTATACCTAGCCGAAGTATATTTGAAAGAAAAATGTTTTTAAAGGGAGAAATATTGCATTAATCCCCTAAGAACTTATTGACCTTCTAATGATGAACACTTTTTTAAATTAATGAACCTCTAAAAGCTTTTTGCGCTTCTAATGATTCACACATTTTTTTAGATAGTTGAGCCTCTTTTTAACTTTTATTTTATTTTATTTTATTTTACACTTTTTGGAAAACTTACAGCTAAACATTTTTGCACGATTGAGAATAACAAAATTAAGGCCAATTAAAAGTTTTCACATATAGAAAAGAGCTTATAAAGATAAAAAATTGAGAAGGTAGACAATGTTTTAAGTAAAAACCATATATAAGTAAACATGTGTTTAAAACAGCGTAAATTGAAATAAATTAGTTTACGTGATCAAAAAAGAAATCACAAAGAGTCCTTTTTAATTTTGAGATGCAATAGGTAAGTATTGCGCAGAAAAGCAGATGGAACCCGCAGTCCGATTTTGTTCAGCAATTCAGGAAGCCCGGTAGAACCATTAGCAATTCTAATTAAAAACGCTAAGTCTGCAATTCTTCTACGTTCAGAAAGAGGAAGTAGATGGAATCTTTTACAGCGTAGGAGATAAGTGGGAGAATAAGTTTTAGACCGGAATTGAATATACCTCAAAAGTTTTCTTTGTATGCCTTCCAAACGATTGATGTATATGTTGTAATTGGGATTCCAAACTTGAGAGGCATACTCGAGATGACTGCGAACAAAAGTACAGTAGAGAATTTTAATGGTTTTGATGCTCCTGAACTCAGATGAGACACTCAAAATAAACCCTAGTGATTTTGATGCCTTATTTATGATTTTATCTACGTGTTGATCAAATAAAAGTTTGGAATCAAATACAACTCCCAAGTCTTTTACTGTGTTAACCCTAGCTTTTTTTACTATAGTCTACGTCAGAGGCCTTTCTGGCCTTTCCTCACAGGCCATACTCGCAACGCAGTCTAAGCTATAGCACCCCGACCATATGGGCTAGGTTATACGTAGGTTAGAACTGTTACCAACCTTACGCGAGTCGAGCGCTACAACCATTTAGTATTTTTAAGACCTCAAAATAGGAATTATTTGAGTATCAGAAAAAGGGCGCCGTCATTACATTAGAAGGTTCAATAATATTTTTGGAAGCGCAAAATGTACTTGTAACATTATTAGAGGCTCGAATATTTATTCGAGCCTCTAATAATGTTACAAGTACTTATTGCTCGCCGCCCGTCATAAGTTTTAGCGGAAGGAAATGGATTTTTCAGGTATGTAAAAAAATTGTTGGAAATTCTGCTTAGGTGTTTTTGGAGGATCCTAAGAATCGGATTACGAAGCTTAAGCGGAGACCGCGAATCGGCAAACGTAAGGTAAGGACGCCCTCAGGCTAGGTGGAGAGGCGATCTTCGCAGGGTGGCTGGTAGCAGCTGGATGAGAATTGTCGAGAATCCAGCCGAATGCCGTGCTATAGAAGCCTATATCCAGCATTGGACTGATGTAAACTGATGATGATGATGATGAACTATACCTCTATAGGCTTATCGAGAAGCCTTATTAACTTTATTAATTTTTGCAGCACTTTGACTGTTTTAAATCAGCCACTGATCAACGAAATGAACTTGAACGAACTTAAGTTTAACATTCTTTACAAGTATTAAATAACTTAATACTTAGTACTAATAAATTCCTGTACCTACTTACTTCAAAGTATCAAAGGTTCGTGATCGTAACGGGCGTCGAGTAAAAGCAATAGAAAAAACAGAACGTAGTGCAAAATAATTTTTGGTTTCATTTTAGCAGCATTTCGTGGCGTTCGCTAGACTTTCGTGGAACGTATTAACTTTATGTGGCTTAATTTTTAGAATATCACTTACTTTTTGACGTTTCTTGCAGACTGTACCTATAAAGTCTTTAATATAGTTGTCGCGTTTTAACAAGGCAATAGAGGTCATTGACTCACCTACATTTTCTAGCATTTTTTTATTTCAAAAACAGAAATAAAATCCGTTAGCGTCCTGAATCAATATTTATCGTGATCTTCAACATATTCCAATAATGAAAAACCATACATAGTTCGTTGTTTGGATTCCTACGGAGAGATATTAATGAAAGGGCAATGACCCCTATTGGCATGCTAAAATGCGACAACTATAGTAGTTTATTCCCTTCATATGTTAATTGGAAAAGTTTTACCGTTTACTAGTATTATGTCTCGTTTTAGTTTCGAGAATAAAAGTAATGGTTGCTCCAAATTCTCATGTATTCTATTGATGAGTTTAGCAAAAACTATTCGGGCATCAAGGAGCATTTTTGCAAACAAAAATAAGGCTCAATTTGGAATAGTTACCATCATTTTGTAGAAATTTCTATACAAAAAAAAAATTACCTATGCAGGCTAGCGACTAAGACTTCCTTCCACTTTTGACGGAATGTATCCAGATCGTCACGCGTTTGACGAAATTCGTTTAAAAAATGGTGAGTCTCGGATTAATAGCCGTAGATTCCTCTAAAAATATTTTTTTCTTTAAGGATATTGAGCACAGTTGAATACCGTATTTTGTTCGCTGAAAGCATCGCCTTGCTCTTCAGTTTATATCATAAACTAAAGGGAAGAATAAGAATAAACTGAAGCGAAGGAGCATTAAACCAACCAAACCAACTACTTATGAAAATATTTTTCTCCATTCCCAAGAGAAGCCAACAGAAGAAAAGGCCTAAAAACTGAAAAGCTCTAAATCTTAATAATTTTATATATTCACAAACAAACTGTGCATTCATCATCACTTCAGAGCTAAAAGTTCCCACTTTTTAAAATATCTTTTTTTCGAATTCAAATATTTTTCTTTTAGCCAGGATCTTGTTAACGAGTGGCTAATGGCGGTCGTTATGTTCGCCGTCTGATTTTGACACAGAATAGTGAGTAAATGGAGAATCTATAGCTCATATAAAACCCGGGGTAGCGCTTCTACAGAGAGGCATACGCCGTATTTAGTATAAACTCAGCCGATTTAGGCTGAGCCAATTTAAACACAGGTTTTGTATCCAAAACCATAGAGTAAGTAGAACCTCCTGGAGTGACGATACTTGAGTGCCTTGAAGGCCTTACCAACCTTATTAGACTCCCTAATTTTTTATCACGACACATGACCAATGTGACACTATAGTAGAAGAGCTGAATTATGTGATTGACTTTGCGTAGAACAATAAAAATCAATTATTGGAAGACTGACGGCTGACTTTCGGTGCGTGAAATTCCGATGGAAGATCTCTTTTGCTGCATTTTCCCTGCTCATTGTTCCTCCATTTCCAAAATTATGCACTCGCAGCCGACGTCCTGATGGAGTGGCTTTCGTGTTTCAATAGTCCGCTTTATGCGGATTGGCCTCGTTATGTCGCTGAAATACTTTCGGTAAGATTTCAGGATCAGTTTTGTTAATGCGACAAAGTTGTTTGACTAACGCGACAGATTTGCGAACTGTTGACGGCTGTAAAGAGTTTGATTTCATGTTTTGTGGTACAATGAAACAAAATAACGTTTACTTTGGAAACAACTTGTAATTAATGTTTCTTGCTTTTTGCTCTTTTTGAAGTGAAAACTTCTTTAGACGCGTAGAGCGATTTTTGGTAAGGGAGAATCTTATGAGTTTGCGTCACGCATCACCCATCACGCGTCACGCTAATGTGACGTGTTGCGATGCCAAGTTTTCACTTCTGTTGGCAGTCTCCATGACTGATCATTGTTATTTTTTTTTTATTCAAGGATTGTTAAAAAACTGTCTCAGTAACCAACGACTACTTTCTCCTAACTCGAAAAGATATTCTTCACGAAGAAACCCAACTTTAAGAAATAAATGCAGTTTCTCTCACCCACCACAAACATTACACGTTTGCGCTCCGTCGTAATATTTACATAAATAATCGCGTCCTACAAGTCGGGCGGTGTGCTAAAGCCCTTATCGAGGTCGTGTTAATGGAGTGCGATTTTTGAGAGTAATTCCTCTTTTATGTAAAATGTCACGTGACAAGAACCGTAATGTTTGCTGTAATTTAAGGGCCCGATATTTTCAAGAGATTGTCGTAGCTTCTTAAAATACTACTAGGGCCTTACAATTTAAGAGGTAATTCTAATTTTTAACGAACTTCTTTGATGGACTTTTTGGGAGTGTAGATAAAGGAAAGAAGATGATTTGGTTTTCTTGAAGAAAATATGAATTGGTCTTGGTAGTAGGTAGGTGCAGGCGCCAGCACATCAAGCTCCTAGAACAATCTGTCAAACTTCTTTAATAGATTTTCAACTTTCTCGCTATAGCATTAGGTTCAAGGTTGATTGGGAAAATTTGGTGCTGGTATCTATACTATACCTACATAAAAGTTAGTGCACATAAAAATGCTCATTGTATAGGTGCCTAAAAAATAGGAGGGAAATGGATTGTGACACAGCCTACCCTTGAAAACCATACCTTGAAACTTGTTATATGCTAGCTGTGTGGTTGGCCTGCTGAACAATCAGTTGCGCCAATTCTTCTCCCCAGCTAAAGCACTAGAAAGAGGTGAAGGGCGGGCGTTTTGTGGGACTGTCTTATGTAATTTTGACGTTTGAAAAGTGCTGATTCTCAGCCTAGTTTAAGCAAATGACTTTTGATTTTAACCCCAGATTCATTCATACAGGATCAAATAAAATCAGTTAGGGAAACTCCGCAGACGGGATGGTTATCGATATCTCTAAACATGTCAAAATAATAAAGATTTTATAATTTACTTGAGGTGTTAGTTGATAATTTATTTTATCTGAATTAGCGATTGTCTGTGAACACAACAAAAAAAAAAAAAAACTGATTTTTAAACTGATATTTTAAGTGACTACCGGCGGCGGTTGAAACAAAAAAAAATCATCAAATTAATATCTTTTTTGTGTTATCATGGTTAGATATCCACACCCATCACGTCTGCGTAGTTTCGCTAGCTAATTTAATTTGACCCTGTATAGGTGGCGTTATTTACAAAACGTTTGTTACCAACAAGGGGCTGCCATCTCGACATACATAGCGATCGCTTTATGACTGAATTCAGTCGCAAACTCCTAAAGGGGACCCTAGACAGTCAAAATTGCATGAAAAGCGCGTGACTTTTTCGTGCTTGTCAAGCAATTTTGACCGTCTATGGACCCCATTAGGACTTTGCGACCGAATTCGGTCGTAAAGCGATCACTATCTATGTCGAGATTGCAGTTCCAGGGTTGGTCCTTTAAAACTCATCTATGAACAACTTAAATTCATATCACAATTTAAACGGAAACCAAAATCGCGACAACTACAATGAATAGACAACAAAATACAAACATGACATCAGACCGTTTAAGATAAGAGCCAGACGATGTATTCCGACTAATATACGTAGCCCAGGTACGCACGGGCGACTTTTTAATATGGCGATTTTTTGGCGCACTGCATTTTCAACTCTCGGTAGTGAGCCGAGCATTGAGAATCCAACAGAGGGCATCCCAGCGCGTACAAACACACTATTGGATTTTCAACTTTCGGCGCTAAGCAGTACGTTGAAAATGCAGTGGGCGAAAAAATCGCCCGTGCGAACCTGGGCTTACTACAGACTTACTACATAGGAAAATGATAAAAGTACCGCATGTTAGCAGACAGTATTTCAATGTACGTCCATTTTTCTTGTCGCAAGATAGAGAAAATGTTAACAATATGTTTGTAAGAGAGTTCATATTTATGTAAGAAGTTTGTTTTGATGAATATTTTAGATTTATTTATGGCAGGAGAATTCGCACCTTGCGAAAAAAGAAATACCTAACTCAAAATTTCTATTTTGTGGGAAAACGCATTAAAAGTTTGACTGTCAACCTTGGCTGCAATTTATTGTATAATATCACAAAAAAAAAAAAAAAAGAACTGTCATTTCCATTGTATCAAGTCGCCTGTTGGACTCGTATTTCTCGAACGTATTGTCCCTGCGAAGTTAATTCACTTTGTGGTAAAAACTCGAAATATGTAAAGGAGAATGCCCTCAAATATAGGCACCCTGCACCAAACGAAAAGTCCGCTGTCACAACCAAACCCAGTGTACTTAGAGGAGAATTAAATGGTCTTCTTATATTGTTAACTATTTTTTACATGGATTTCCGCAATATGGTTTTATTTGCCATTTACCTACTTAATATTTTGAGGTTAGGTCCGAGAAAATTATTCATTCGAAATGGTGGAATTGGTGACAAATAAGGCGGAAAAGGGTATTCCAAAATAATAATTTAAATTATTACGACGCAACGCGTGATCTAAATATTTTTGTTTTGTCACACAACATAACATAAATACCTAATATTATACTAAAAAGCAAATCGGTACTTACATAATTATCTTCTTCATGTAAATGTTTGTTGGCGGCTTTATTTATATTGCTAAGTATATTTTTTACATAGTAGCAACATTCGGAAATGAAGTGCAATGTCAGTGACATATACGTGGAAAATACGTACAAAAGTAAAAAAAAACTTTTATTTTTGATGTCTGAAATCCGGGAATCTTTTTCATAATAAAAACACAAGTCTGGTTTAAAAAAATAGAACTAATTTTATGAACTGAATTTGGTTGTTACACGCTCGCCGCAAGTTGGTACGTCCTTTGAGTTATTTCTTTTTTTGATTAAAGGTGCGAATCCTTTCTTGATATTATTAAAATAACTTAATCAGTAATTACTAAAATTACGTAATTGTTACTTAAAGACGGCAATTAATCATTCAATAAAACCGTTTCACGTGGTCCCTGCCTTTCCAACAGCGAATTTTGTTCCCCTCCAAGAAATAAAATGCTACCGAATAATATGGTAGTCTCGAAAATGGGTTTGCGAACGCCGTCAAGACATTCGCAGGTATTCCTACTAGGAACGAAGGTAGTGCCCGCAGACGGGCGTCGGGAATTGAACAGTTGGTATGTCAAGCAGTTAGACAAGATTTCAGACGCATTGTTTAAGTTATTCTGGGCATCCGCCTGTTCGTTTCAACCTGAAAACTAAGGGTAGGGTTGTCAGTTTATGAAGTAGGTAGTGGAAGATTAATTTGTTTGTTGCTTTATTTACTTACCTACATGATTTTGAACTGTATCTTCGTCTTATATAAAATGGTTTACATTTCTTTTTCATTTCTCCTTTCGCAGGTCTGCTGGAACAAATCTCTAAAGAAATAAGCAGTACCTTTGTACTCTAATGTTTATTATAACGTCGTTGTCAAACCAAAATCTGCCATGTACAAAAATTATACTTTTGAAATACTGAAAAAAAAAAGTTCTCATAAAAATCTAGCTGTTTGCACATAGTATATATTATAAAAGGTCGTAGATCGTCGTACAGTGCTCATAGGCACTTAGCAGTTTTTTTATACGGTAGATCAGATAGGGCAGTGTAGTATACGCAAAGGTCAAATAGTAGAAATCTCAAAGAAGTGCACATAGCAGATTTGATTACTGAGTGTGTTAATTATGTATAAACAATGAAATAAATAAATGATGTAAATAGTGTGTTTGTAAAAGGTAATCTCTGTAAACAATCTGATTCCAAAAATCTGTCAGCGACAGAAAGCTACACTATTCCCGAGTGACAAGATAATTTTTATTCCAAAAAAATGCTCGGCTCGAATGGGAATCTTCATGCGGGTGAAACTGCGAGGCGAAGCTAGTTTTATTATAAAAATGTTATTATTACAATGCAAGTAACCCGAAAAGTATTCCAAGTAATAAACAAACAATCAATCATTCAGACGAACATAAATATCTCTGACAAGTGCACGAATAATACAAAGATAAATATACAAATAATAAAGACAAAAAAAAACTCAGTTGTTAGTATATGTGCGCGTAACATATTGCATGTGTTTATTTTTGCAATACATCGGTGAGTCAACTGGCCTGTAACAGTTGACCTCGAAAAGTTAACAACGATGACTCATATGACTGAATCACTCCATGTAAAAAGGAACTTTGAATTTATTTGGCTGCTATTTTCTTTTGTTTTTATTAGAAAGAGAATCTTTGTTGCCCTAATTTTCCTTAGATAATCAAGAATGCTCAAACCAGTCAGCCAAACCCAAATCAGAGACAGTGGTGTCATGTTGAAAGAGCTCAAAGAGCCATAATCAAAGTAATGCTTAGAAAGCCCTTTACGTTCCCAACCGATCTGCTTACAGGAACTTGACCGGTTTTTCTGTGCTTATAAACACTGAAGACGGAGTTCTTATGGGTTTTCCTCCTCGCAAGGCTCTTTGAGAGTTACTGAAATAGTGTGAGGTGAGATCTAAATTCAGTCACAGTAAAACAAATGCCTGATGAAATTCTTTTACCAATAGTTCTCATGCAATATGATAGATGGCGCTGTATGTCTGTGAAAATAACAAGTAGGTAATAAGTACAATTCCACTGCAACAATATCATCACTACAATTTTATTCAAATATAATCAAATAGTATGTGCATCACCTACATATCTAGTTTTGTTTATGTAGGTAAACTAAACTTAATTTAAGTTCAATGTATCCTTTTCTTTCTATTTCATTATGAAAAGAACAGATGATAAATATTAATTTAGTCCTGTCAAATGAAGATACTCCATAGACAAGTTTAGACGTGATTAAAAATTTGCTACTAAAAATACGTCAATTTACGTCAGGCGCTTTCTTAATGAAATAGAAAGAAAAAGATGCACTGAACTAAAATTTTGTTTAGTTTCTGAACAAGGGATTCGGCGTGTACAAAATCAAATTCAAAATCGAAGCGTACCGCGGTAATCAGGTGAGGATTGTGGCGAGAAAGGCTCACCACGTAATCCTCACCAAGACACCTTTATATCTCTGGAATCCCTTAATTTAGTCATTAAGGGATTCCAGATTTGATTTTCGAGATTTAGCATAGCGTTACGACTATTTTTTGACTATTTTTTGGAATTGAAACCAAGTCGATACTGCCATCCGTTTGTTTGCGCTGAGGTGAAGATTGTGTGGAGACGTTCACCCCACAATCCTCACCAATATATAGCTATAACTTCGGAATCATACTGCGACTATTTTTTTTAACCTTGGTGACTATTTATGACTATTTTTTGGCGTACTTTTCATAATGTTTTCAAAGTTGAGGATTGTATGGTGAAGGACACGAATCGGCACCATTATGCACTCTACTAATTAAGTCTATTTATAAATCAGACAGTCATTCAAAATGTCAGGATTTTCTCCGAGTCAGTATTGCCAGTTTCAGTCTTACAATTCATAATAATCCGTAGAATAATTAAATAATCATTGAAGTTCATACTGAATCTAATAGATTCTGGAGGCGCAGATGAGTAACGGAAAGTTCTTAAGTTCAATTTCAGCAACTGGCTGCATTGATGTGAGACCATGGTTAGCATAAGCGTAAAATACAACAATAGCTTAGCTGGAGGGTCAATAGCGATGTATTTGTGTTTGTAATCTATACAGGATGTAAGTGTAAACAGTGGCAACCTTTTAAAGGCTCACCACTTTCAGAGATAGGAAGGAGAATGGTCAACTTACGACTATTTTCTTAAATAACTTTAAAATGATTTATTTTAAAATTATAAAAAAAATATGTATATTTGAGACCCTCACAGTAAGCCCTTTCATTTGTTACGTCACACGTTTTTTTGTAATTTTCTTATTTACCCCCAAAATTGACCCTCATATTCAAAATTCATTTATTTACGTTACACGTCCGTGTTTGGGTCACAGAAATACATGATACGTGTACCAAATTTCAACTTAATCGGTCTATTAGATTGAGAGCAAATTGGCTGTGACAGACGGACAGACAGGCAAATACACGAGTGATCCTATAAGGGTTCCATTTTTCTTTTTGAGGTACGGAACCCTAAACATCAGCTGTTCAGTACATTTATAATTCATCATAATGTAGGGAACAGCTGATTTTTTCGCGATTTCAGGTTGATCCCATAGTAAAAGTTGTTAATAATGATGAGTACAATTACCCCTTAAAAGGTTGACACTGTTTACACTTACACCTTGTACAAATAAAAATCAATTTACGAATGTTAGAAAGCGCATCACTTGAGAAAGGCTCGACCTATTCGGCTGTTTTTTTTTTTGTGTTCGTAATTGTCAGGACAAGGTTTGTATGAAATAAATTTTCCGGAAAATCCACCAGAAACAGCCGGGCGATGCCGGGCACCAACAGCTAGTGTTTTAGGTATAATTGTGCGTGTGTGCCTAACTGTTCTACTAGCATAGATTTAAGTAATAGTAATACCATAGATTAATATAGATGGGACACTCCGCAGTTTAGGTATGAAGCTACAGCAATTCAGTAGGACTGTCGTGGTCAGAAGGTATAAGAGTAACGAGTTAGAAAGAGAGGCAACTTGTAGGCGAATATATGTAACAACCTAATAACTGTAGGTAATAAACGTCGTGCGACCTGAATTGCACTTTATTGTGTCAAGAGTCGCTTTTTATTTAAACGATTTTGCGGAGTGTCCCATCTGTATTAATCTGTGGTAATACTAACACGCTATGGGACTTCGAAGCCTTTATTTTTATTAGGAAAACTACTAATGTGAAAATCACATTCCACTCAAAATACATATAGGTGTTGTGTATATAAAATCACTAATAAAAAGTTGGACAAATCTTATACGATTTTCATGTGCACCAGTGTTGCCAGCCCTAAAGTGTATGAATGAATAGTTATGCAGCTCGTGTAGTGGTCCAGTTCGTTACTTGTACTGTGTTTCAAACAATCGGCCAGCTGAGGAGTCCCCCGCGGCCCTTGATTGCAAGAAAATTTAATTTGACACCTATCCGCAATCATTCGATTTTAATGCTGAGTTATGTCTGGGTTTTATTCGGTTTTGATATTTTATGTCTGACTGCCTCGTTGGTCTAGTGGTTGCAAGCACTACTGCCGAGCAATAAGGTCCTGGGTTCGATTCCCAGGTCGGGTAAATAATTGTTATTGAGTTTCTCTACTAGGAATTTCTCAGTAGCAGCCTGGAGTCTGGATTCGTGCCCCGTTGATGGCAATAAGCTCGCCCCATTTTGTTTTGTGATTTTTTATTGAAAAAATCTTCCGATTTTTAAGTTAAAAAACTGTTCTTCGGCAAGATAACTCTATTACACACAAATGGTCATCATGACATCAATCTGATAACCAACTTGCTTCGTATCTCCAAGACCACTGGCTTTGCACTCCATTTTTACAATTTAAAATGACTTTTCACTTTTGCCTCACCCAGAAATAACGATAAAATCATAACTGTCATTTCTAAGTCACAGAGCATGTAACTTTTCTAAGTTTTGCCAAAGTAAAATAATACATTCAGGTTCCATAATAAAATACATCACCTCGAGTGTTTTTTATACACAAAAAAAACGCATATCGCTGCTTTGCATGAATACCCGCACAAACCAAAATTTTGAAATTACTGGTTTATAACACAGCCAAATGCAAAATAGTCCTTATTTCATGGTCTGTAAGACTCACATTCGTAACGGCATAATCGGCGGTTTTGCCATTATGAATCTGAGTCTTACTTCCATAAAATAAGGACTATTTTGCATTTGGCTGTGTTATAAACCAGTAATTTCAAAATTTTGGTTTGTGCGGGTATTCATGCAAAGCAGCGATATGTCATGTCAATGTGTGCTTGAATGTCAGACGAACCCCATAGGTTCACAACTACTGTAAGCCCGCGGACACCATAGGATAATGTTTTTTTTTTACGTTTATATACATATTATAATATTTTTTCTTACGTACAGCGTATGTACGCCAATCACGCGAGGGGTTAAAAGTTTGTTACAATATTATATCACTTGTGAATTGATACGAGTAATTCGGTATTCAAATTAAATCCAAACTTCCGTAGTAATCGATAAGTCTTAGTAGAATTCACAATTTATTTTCTGAACGAGGCATATATATATATCTAGAAAGTGCGAAATTAGAACATGAATTTGAAACGAGCTAAAATTATAGAACTACGTTTTGTTGGCTCGATACTTTGTTAACACTTGTTGTAATTCTTTGTTAACACTTGTTGTAATTCTTTGTTAACACTTGTTGTAATTCTTTGTTAACACTTGTTGTAATTCTTTGTTAACACTTGTTGTAATTCTTTGTTAACACTTGTTGTAATTCTTTGTTAACACTTGTTGTAATTCTTTGTTAACACTTGTTGTAATTCTTTGTTAACACTTGTTGTAATTCTTTGTTAACACTTGTTGTAATTCTTTGTTAACACTTGTTGTAATTCTTTGTTAACACTTGTTGTAATTCTTTGTTAACACTTGTTGTAATTCTTTGTTAACACTTGTTGTAATTCTTTGTTAACACTTGTTGTAATTCTTTGTTAACACTTGTAATTCTTTGGTAACACTTTTTGTAATTCTTTGGTAACACTTGTTGTAATTCTTTGTTAACACTTGTTGTAATTCTTTGGTAACACTTGATATAAGGTCTCAATTCCTAGCATCAGGTGGAATCACAGCTCACTTCACAGTGAGATTGTTAATGAATAGGTCGGCTGATTTGAGACATGATAAAACATACACAAGATACATAGGTACATATAACATTGTATCTATGTTTTATATAACGTCTGTTACTCTATAAATCCCTTTCCCGACTAGTGTTTGTGAAAATAAAGTCTTTGAAGACAGAAAAAGATTGTCTGTGTTTTGTTCAAAGGAATAAATACAAGTCTTGGAGTAAAAAAATGTATAAAAGATATAAATTGTGGTCTATTGTTGGGGAGTACAAAGCTGATGTTGTATTAAAAATAGCTGTACATAGAGTACTTAAGTATGTATTGTCGTTGTAAGTATTGTAAGTACCTACCCAACTCGGATAATAGTTGAATATATATATTGTATTGTATTATGTAGCTGTACACTATGATCTGTTCCAAATTTATCTGATGAAAATGTAAACAAATGGATCAGAAAACGAGTACCTGCGGACTGCGGAGGCTGTTATTGCCAATTTGTAGTCTCACTTAGGTACGAATTGACCCGACCCGGCCCGAAATTCTAATGTTAAATCACCTTACCTCACCTTTCACCTTGTGAAATACTGTTGTACCTACTACAATCTGTTTTTTTTATATAAATAAAGATTATTATTATTATTATTATTTCCTTTATTTTTTATTATATACATATGATTTACATTTTTAAATATTTTTATAAAAACTTAAAATAAATAAAAACATTTAAAAATATAAAAAATAGTAGCCCACCGGTATCGGGAACAGGGTCCAAGCTACCGGTGGTCAGGGCTCCTGAGAGAGGAACCTCCTAACAATACGTGCCGTGTCCAGAAGTACCGCTTTCTGGATCAAGCCCTTGATCCAGCTGCCTAACGAGAGCCTCCTCAGGTGTTGGTCGAGACTCTTCGATATTATGCCATTGGCTGTCACAACTATCGGCACAATGATTGCTGTATTATTATTATTATTATTATTAAAGATGTTTTTCATTTGACAAGGTGAATGATATGATGATATTATAACTTCCATTTTTGTCGATGATAACGAGTGATTGCGTAAAAATTTTACCTGAATAGGGTTTGTTTACACTTTCATCAAGTAGTTTTGGAACAAACATTACATACGTATGTATAGCTTAATTGACAAATTTTTGTCGATCTCGCTTACCTGAATGTTGTAAGTACGATTGAGGGACGACACAAGGAAATCGTGTTATGGGTTTGGATAAGTTTATATAAGGAGCCACCACGATGGCGACATTAATTCAACACGCGAGTAGGGCTACTGGCCGGTAATCATAAAAATTATAATAAGATAAAATAATTGGTAAATTGAAAAAAAAAATTCAAACAAACTGAATAATAAAGTAATAATCAAAATTAGGATCACTCTATGAAAGACTCATGAAGCTATTGACTCATGTTCTATCCCAGCTTGTAAGAGGCCGTTGACCAACACCTTTTTTTTGTTCATTATTTGTCTGTTGTCCTGAACCAGCTGGTAAGTAGGTTCATGGAAAAAAAAAACTCGAGTGGCGTGGCCTTTTTCTCGTTTGTTTTAATTTTATCTCTGCGCTACAGGTTGCTCCAAGATGTTAATTTAGAAAATTTTAAATAAATCAATAAATAACGTTTAATGAAATTAAAATATATTTATAAAACGAAAACGCGAAATTGTATACGAGTGTCATATTAATGTCGCCATTGCAGCGACATGTTGTTTAGAAAACTTAAAGTAGTAGCCACTAAAAAACGTCTGGCTCGCTCAAGAGGTTCACCAGTCAATGAAAAAATCGGATTGAGAATAAACCTTGTACTTACATATACGACTGTTAAATAAACTAATATCACTAACTACGTGCAAAAAGCACGCATTTTGTTAACTTTGGTGTAATTTAGAAGTCATCTAAACCCACTATTTTTTTCTGTTTTCCATAACATTGAGTACTTCTGTTTTGCGATCAAAGTTCGGGATATTTTCTGAATTTTCACGCCCGAAATATTATGGAGAAAATACAGACACTTTTTACGCAAAACAGAAGTACTTACCTAATGTTATGGAAATCATAAAATAGGTGATTAGAAAAAGCAGGTGGGGGAAAAAAACAGAAAATTAGGTGACTTCAAGGCTGGCGTAAATAAAAACAGCTAAAAACGTACAAAAAGCACTGCCGTATTTTAAAATACGGCAGTGCTTTTTGTATGTTTTTAGTGATATTCAATTTTTTTTTGCCAACTATCTACTACAAGGTTTATTCTCAATCCGATATTTTCACTGCCTGGCTCTTGAGCGAGCCAGACGTTTTGTTTCGTGGCTACTACTTGTAAGTTTTCTATATAAACTTATCCAAAACCCATAACGCGATTTCCTAGTACCGAACTGTGAGATCGTCAATGATCTTTCGCCAATGTATAATACTCTTAGCATAGTAGGTATACGAGTGTTTTACTAATTTATTTAATCTCTAACACAGCACGTAAGTACATCTTATACAGCGACGACCTCCATCATTTTATAAAGGACACTCCACCCAGTCCAGACATAAACGCACGACCCATAACAACACATTACGAAGTCACATGAACGCTAGAGATCATAAGTGCAATACCGCATGGAACGTCGCTTTCATGCGCCATATTAGCGTTATAAATTAGGACGTATACGCCCACTCAAATAACCGTAAACACGCCGTAGTGGCCATTTGCAGCACTTGTGCCACCGGCCTTATGTCCCTACGTTGTCTCATTCATTTTTCTTTGTCTGTGATGTAAACATGCCTTTATGTTTGGTTGTATGGCTGTGCACTGAAATTAAATTTTGTTAGGATTGCTGGTTGATGAAAATAAAAATTGAAATACTTAAAAATAGTTTTCCATTTTCTTGAACTAGTGAAGTTCCCAGTAAAGCTCTAAATACCGACACTAATATTTTTATAAGTTATGTAAAATAGCTGTGTCAAAGAGATTACTGCATACTTCAAGGAGATGGCTGTTACGTTCTGCTGAACAGTCTGCTGCCATCACCATCTGCCAAGGAGACAACAGCTTTGATATAAGCGGAATGGATATGGGGTAGGCGCTACATCCTAACTAATATTATAAATGAGAAAGTAAGTTTGTTTGTTATCTTTTCACGCCTAAACCACCGAACCGATCATCCTGAAATTTTGCATATATGTTGTCAGGTGTACAGAAACGGATATAGGGTACCTACCTTTCATCCCGAAAAAAGTACTGTTCCCGAGGAAAACAACAATAGCGTCCTTATGATAATAGATGGCGCCACGTGTCTTTCGAATCATGATTGAATTATATTATAAACTTTAATAGTGTGTTAAGAGGTTTTTTTTTTATGCCGATAGACCGGTTTTTCATCCTCCCTATAATATTATAGACAAGCAGAGTACAACCCGAATTGTCAAATTCTAAATTAACGCGAGCGAAGCCGCGGGCAAAAGGTAAGAAAATAAGAAGCAATACTGAATTTTCGCAATATACAGATTGTAATTGTCATCACCGTTATCCTTTTAAGGGGTCATTGTACTCATCATTATGAACATCTTTTACTATCGGACCAAACCTGAAATCGCGAAAAAAAATCGCATAATTCGTCAACATGTAGGGAACAGCTGTTTTTTTTTTGTCGCAATTTCAGGTTTGGTCCAAAAAAGTAAAAAAAAAAAACAGAAAATGTTAAAAGTTGTTCCTAATGATCAGTACCCCGAGGAAATAGTGCAGTTATGTGGAACTCCAACCCACTAAAATTCCACTCTGCAGCTTGTGGCGCGCATTAGCACTCACCGCGAACCCGCCGCAGCTGTCCGTCACCGGACCCTCCTCTGGGGAGTAGGTACCCCCCATCACCGGCGCACCAGAACACATTTATTTATTTATTATTTATTCAAACTTTATGCACAAGTAAAAACAAATACCGTACAAAGGCGGACTTAATGCCTGAGGCATTTTCTACCAGTCAACCTTACCACATTCAAACTCCGTGACCACCCCAGGGACCAAACCAGCACATGGGCGCTAAACGACCCCGTGGCTAGGCACCCTTAGTCCCCCTGCGACCGACCGGTCAGGTCAGTGGCCCGACCGACTACCACTTTTCGGCCGCAGAAGATAGGGAGAGCGGCCAACGAAATACCGACACTTCTCTTCCCCTGCGGCCCCACCGCGTCCGCCATCAGACGGTTTCGGCCCCGTCAAGGCCGCGGAAGGTAGGGAGAGCGGCGCACCGCAATACCGGCACTCCTCTCCCGCCGCGGCCTCCAACCCTCAGCCGCGATGCCTCCCATACGACATCGCGGCCCGCCTCATTTGCGATGTCGCCCAAGCGGCACCGCAACCTACTAGTTGGCCGCTACGTCGTCGGCTTCCTAGGAAGAGCCCTGACGAGCGACTCCTCCTCGGGTTCCTCTTCGCTTCACCGTGTGTGACCAAGCCACGCGTGCAAGCAATGCGGGAACCCACCGGGGGGACTTTTATGCGCTTATCACATAACTGTTGTTTTATGGAAACAATCATCGCTATTACTACTACTATCGCTAATCGCTAATATTCAATTTCGAAACTAATTCTAAATTTGCTTGAGTTATCGAATGCATCCCGTCATTTTTCTACCAGCCTGCATGATGTAAGGTTTCCTTTGCAGACGGGTTAGTGGCTGAGGGCCCCGATCCCAGAGATACACGTCCCGGAGGGCCACGTCTCGTGAGGACCACGGTTTCAAATTATCTCGATAAAGTCGATTAATAGTCAATCTTGCTTAAAAGTATCATCAGCAGGAAAAGTCTTAAGCCAAATTTTAATACAACTGGTTTAGGTAGAATTTTTGCAGTCCTTTCCCGCCTGTGCTTTTGTTCCAGGATTTGAAATAAAATTGGTGTTCTCATAAATCATACAAACACAGTTTTCAAAATATGCTTTTGTTATATTGTTAAATTTAATTTTATAGTTACGTATATTTTGTTAATTTGTTTAAATTATAATTATTGAAATTGTGATTCTATGTTTCAGAAAATTATGAAATCAAATTACTTTCGTCCTTAGAGTCCACGTATTTTCCATTGAACCACTATATACCGGCAGGAACCAAACTAACACATTGTCATGCTTTGAAGCACTTTTAATGTATACTTTTTATGTACAACAATAGAAAAAATTAACAAAGAAAAATCAAATTTATTGAAATTGTGGCCCTCCGGGATGTGTACCTGTGGGATTGGGGCCCTCGGCCACTAACCCTTGCAGACAACAGTACCTACCAGAACTTTACAGTGTCTATCTATGTATACGAAGTTAGATATCAGGTGTTTAGTACATCTAGTAAGCGTGAACATCAACATCTATCTATGTAACCTTCCTAGAACACCGGGAAGATCAGCTATACTTTTCAATTTAAACATAGGATACAACACTCCAATATCAATAAACATACTTACAAAAACCACTCAGAGTAGCAATCGAAACAAGTGCTATATCTAAGCGCATCGTTCCAAGGGCATTCTTAGGACTTTATTATCGTATATACGGAATCCGAGCTAGTCCCATTCAATATCTATTTACTTATATTGGTATGACCCGACGTGAGGATAGCTCGAAAACATACAGAGTTAAGGTGTGGACAGATGTTACCTTTTGCAGAAAATTGTGAGGTAATATTGCAATTCGTAAATAAAAAATGATTAAAAATAAATAATTCGACTTCAAAAAGTAATTAACTCAAAATTATGAAATAACTTTAATTTTGGAAGTCGGTGTCTTGGGATCTGTATTTTATACAGTTTTTTGCCACCGACTTCCGAAATTATTTCATAATTTTAAGTTAATTTCTTTTCGAAGTCGATTTAATTTTTTAATAATTTTTTATTTCGTAATTTGTAGTTTTTAGTAAAAACTGGAATATTTGTTTATAATAAGTAGGTAGATAAAAGTTTTGTTATAAATATTGCACTATTTGACCAAGGTTTTGAGATGTGTTCCTTTTGCCCGTCGCTCGTATCAATAAGCCAGGCCGCCACACTTACACGTATTAGTCCATTATCATGAAACTACTGAACCGATTTTGATGAAACTTGCACTGTTCCCTAAGTTGAAGTAAATGTAAGACAAAAGAAAAATGGTCACGATCCGAATAATAGTTTCGGAGAAATGTGTGGACAAACTTACATAGGTAGGTACATACAAACATACAAACATCCATAAAATGTTGTATATTTGTTTCAGTTCCAATAATATTACATACATGCGTGTCGAATTGATAACCTCCTTTTTTTTTAAATCGGTTAAAAAGCTGTATTGCTCGTGGCTAAATAATAACAGCCGCACGCAGTAGGATTGTGGATTCATTACATATGAAGACCCTTCCGATGGAGGGTTCTCCTGCTGGACAATAGAGAAGAATTGAGTAAAAATATGATATCATCATCATCATGACTGGCAGCAGACCAAGTGGCATGGCACAAAAGGGAGCATGCCTAAACAGGCCTCCTCCCTTTTGTACCATGCCTCCCTAGTCTGTGTGAATCTCAAAATGTACGTGAAATCCCAAAATATACAAGGTACTGAAGTTTCCGTATTTCAATATGATGGCGTGCAGTCATATTATTGACTCTGTTTTCTAACTGCGCTTACATTAATGTTTCTCTATAATAATATATGCGCACATAACAAGGCCTATAGAAACTACCATGCTCTGTACGGAAATCGAAGCTCCATAAGTATAACAGGCTCTTAGTCTAGGTTAGCAACTGAGCCAGCCAACCGTGCTGGTAACTTCTGGCAGTTTATGAAGGTACCTCATTCAGCGTTTGAACGTCCAAGCTCATATGCATGTACCTTTATCTCCCAACGTAAGCGCAGTACTAATGGTATTGAGTCTACGAGCACACTCGGGGCCAGACATCTCTGCAGCCATCAGCCACAGCAGGCTATGTGATGCATACTTATTGCTCGATTTTCCACCGAGCAGTTTCAATTGTACGATCCCATTAGTGGCATTCGATTGCCGACGTTGAAGTAAATAGAAAATTTTCTTGTGTGTAGATGTCGTTGATGTTGAAGTTACTTTGCAATTGGGTGTAACAGTGTCTGAATATTTGATTAGGCAGAAAAAACGTATTTTTAAAGTAAAACCCCAAAGGTATTTTATTCAAATATTCGAATCGAAAATCTTACTTACACGTCGCATGGACACTAGGGAAAGCCTTCAGTGGCGCAGCTACAATCTTCATTAGAGGGAAGCCGAAGAAAAAGTTGTTCTCATAAACTTAGACAAAATATTGTAGGATTTTTTGTAATGTTTTTAACCTTATGATTTAATACCAGTTTAATGCAAACTGATACATATTATTTGGCAATAATAGACACTAAGAAGAGTAGTTGTTCCCAAGGGTAGCCGATAGGAACCGGGTTGTATGTAGGCTGCGCTCCTGAAAGCCTTTATTATTATACACGTAGTAACAATCAAACTTCAATTAGGTAATACTGTTAAATTATGTCTTGCAAAATATTAAATTGATTAGGTACAAAAAGTCTACATCATTGTCATTCTCCTGCCCTTATCCCAATATATTTGGGATCGGCGCAACATGTCCCTTTTTTCCATACTTCTCTATTAGTCGTCATCTCGGTCTTCCATCGACATTCATCCTCAAAACTTTCCTCGCGACATTTTACTCATTCCTACGCATCACATGACAACCAATTTCCCCACAGTTAAAAGATTCAAACAAAAACTGATAATTAGTGGTAAAATAAATTAATGACGAAAATCAAAACAAGCACAAAAAGCAGCTAGCTTCATTAAAATAAAACAAATAAGTTGTTAGTTAAGTACATAATTGTAAAGCATTTCGTTTCCTAATTGAGAGACGACAAGCTTCGTTACAACACAATTCTATAGCCAAATATTTATTTCAATTATAGGATCCCCTTACCCCTTGCAATTGACACGAAAAGAAACTGGCGTGACATCTAAGAAAAAGGGTTGTTTCTCAAAGGATACGATTTGATTGAGAGGATACTTAGAACCCTACTTAGCCTTTTAAAGCCGGTTCTAATTAACACCGTGAAGGCAATAATTGAGTATTTATTCAAGATTACAATATAACGAACCCTTGTGTCGATTGTTTACAAACTGTTCGAGACGTAAATATTTTGTGGAAGTTTACACTTCAAAACGAATTATAATCTTCGACGTTACTAAAATTATACAGTGACTAACACTTTCAAACATTTCAAATTAGGTACAACATACACAAAGACGTCTGCTGATTAATTAGCGACTTAAAAATCAGCCCAAAGTACTTACCAACAAACATATGGCATGATATGCCACCATTTGCCACCATGGAGACTGTTAATAAAGTCATTGCATATAACATTTTAATATAACCCAGTAGTAATTTACGATCACAATTTAGGATTCACACACAGCTTGTCAGTTATGGAAAAAATTATATATCAGACCATTTTACAATATTTATGGTACGTGCACTACTCGTTTTATTGATAAAAGTATCATAAAATTGTGTTACCCCAAGCGACGGTCACTGAAAAAGAGGGAGAAACGCAATAAAGGATATGTAATACATTTTCTTTGTGGATTTTACTCTTGACCGCACATGGAATATTTAAAAATGGCTTCGGTCTATACTTCGACCTATTCTGATGGAATTGGACAGCCAGCCGCGTGAATACGGTGAGGGTGTGTTTGCATGTATTTATGTGAATATTATAGGTAATACATTCACCCGAACGCGCCGCGGGTTTCAGGAATGTGAGAATATGTGGAGAGGTGTAGAGGTACCGTCAAGAGGAATAATGCGAGACTATCGAGACGATCGAATATTTTAGTGAGTGATTTTACGTTATAAGCGTAATTAAGCCACATAACCAGTTCATAAATCGATTTAAGTATATTCTTGTGATTGTATTTTAGAAAACGTGTTTTAAAAACAGATTCAAAGAAGATATAGGTACGAATAGATATAATATAGATAGATATAAGAATTTTTCAAGTGGGCGTGGATTGCCAATTCTGAGACTATGAGGAATAGTGAAAAGTACTCAAAGGAGTCTCGGGCTCGATTTTCATGAAAACTAAAACTGCATCATTGGATTTTCGAAAAATCAATATCAAAGTTTAATAGGCAGGTAACATAAGAAAAAAAGTATTTTGTTAAAAATGAGCTCCTTCCTATAGTTTGCCGTATATCATTACTTCCCGGAATTCGATCCTTATTAGCCACACTATCGAATGGTGTAATAATACAGGGTGTGTGTTTTTTTTTTTCAAAATCAACCGCTTCGATTCCTGGCTAGAAATATTGTTTTTCAAAAATCTAATGATGCATTTTAAGTTTTCCCCCAATATGGCAACCCTACTTGTCTATGCTCGAAAGTGAAAAGCATGTTCAGGGATTCCCCAAAATAATTGATATTGCTTACTCGCTCTCACGCGGTGTTTTATTGACCGAAATGGAAAATTAACGCGCGCGTTATTTAAAAACCGGCCAAGTGCGTGTCGTCCGACACGCACTTGGCCGGTTTTTAAACAGCATACCTTTACTATTACATAGTTATTGCTATGGGTATGTAAGATCGAGTAAAATCATTGATAAAAACCGGCCAAGTGCGTGTCGGGCTACGCACAATGAAGGGTTCCGTAGTTTGGATGAACTTATCCCAAGAACAAACTTAACATTGTAGTTGAAAAACATGTTCTCATACATTCCAACTGCAAATTTAATTTTGTACGCACAATATTGAGAGATTTAGCATGTTAGTTTAAGACCATCGACTTCTTATAGGTTTTCCTGTGATAATAAGTATAGAACTATTTTCTGTATTTTTTTCAAAGTTTTAGGCTCAGTAGTTTCGGAGATAAAGGGGGAATGTTCAATTTTCGTCTATTTTCTTAAATAACTTTAAAACAATTTATTTTAATATATATATATATTTGAGGCCCTCGGAACCCTAAAAATAAATACCTATAAGTAGATACCAAAGCATAGGGGGGGATAAAAGCTTTGCTTACTTTTGATGACAAGGGGGGGTTAAATATGACTAAATTTCTGCTTACGTAATACTGTATACTTCAATGGTCCCATTCATTCAGAAAACTCTAATATTTAATGAAGATAATCCTTGCTTCTCCAAACAAGATCTCACACGCTTCACTCAAAATTGCTTGCAAACAAGTGAATAATTACTTTGCAAAAGAAACGCAAATGTTAGCTACTAATTAGCAACAGTTGACGTTCTCCATTTCATGAAAAAAAGCGACATCTCTGAGGTACTGACCCCAAAATAGATAGGTACAGAAGGTCGGCTCCATACTGCGAGCGAAAACCGACACCCACACATTATGAGCTCTCGGAAGTTGCACGCGAGTGGCCTAAAATGCACACTTACCAGAGCCGAAGGAAGCGAAGGAGCCGAAAGAATCGAATTTTAGAATTACTTGTGTGAAATTCTATAAATAGGAAAACCTCACATACTTATCTGCGCCGAATCGAACGAATCGCCGGAAGAATCACTAGGAACTTCGTTTCGTTCGGCGCAAACAAGTTTGCGTTTATCATATTTTTGCGATGAACAAATTAATGCTGCAAGTAGGTATATAGGTACTATAAAAAATGTTTCACATCTTGTAAGATTATTGTAATAATAATAACTGTACCACGCACGGTTTCGTACTCGGGCCTATGTTCAGAGGGCTCAAAGTTTTGCGAGTAGGTACTGTACGTACAGCGGTCTCAAACAAATGTCAGTCGCGAGTGAGTTTGCACTCGCTGTACGTGAAACGGGTCTGTGTCACGATGTGTGCGTGCGGAAGGACCCGACCTTCTGTTACCTATCTCTTTTGTGTCTAAGGGACGGTAGGGTTGCATCGATTAAGGATTCAAGAGGCCGCCTCGTGCCTCATGCCTTGCCTCGTTTAATTACCATGGCGCTCACTCCTGGTCTGTTTATTCACACTTAAGACAAAATCACGTCAAGAATCTCCCACCTTTGCCTCGAATAAGCGATGATTGAGGGTTCAGTACCTTCCCAAACATCATTTGGTATGTTGTAGACTATTTAAAGTACATACAAAGATGTTTGGATAGAATTTCACAAATATTTACCAACCTAGTAGCACTGTAAGGTGTTATGTAAAAGACCAACTGGACAGGAATAAGAAAGAGACAGAGTCAATTACTTCCACATGCGAAAAAAGAGAGCGCAGCCATGCGCTGGAACTAAAATAAAAGCGCCAACCAAATAACAAAACCGGACAAGTGCGTGTCGGATCACGCACCATGAAGGGTTCCGTAGTTGGGATCACAAGAACAAACTTAACATTGTAGTTGAAAAACATGTTCTCCCATATGTTCCATGTGTGGCAAAAAACGAAAATACAAAACCAAAGACACCGACTACCGAAATTAAAGTTATTTTTCACTTTGTAGTGTTTTGTTTTGGAAGGCGGTTTTATTTTTTGCTAAAAAGTTTTTATATAATTCCGAAATTTCAATATATCTAACGTTTATAATTTACTATTCTCAAAATACCGAGTTTGAATAGATTGAATAACAAAATTTCCGACTTAATGATATTTCGAAACATCAAAAATACTAATTCCCATTAATAAACTACTGATTAATTAGAATTCCGAAATAAAAACGCCTTGTAAAACGGAATAGCAAGACAAATAAACACAATTTGCTCGTCAGAGAGAAGTAATGCGCGAGCGGATGAAGTATCAATAATTGCCTCATGTGATTCTGACATTAATCTAAATAATAAATTGAACTACATACTTACCGCTACAATAAATTGGATGCCAGAACTTCTCAGAAATCTTGAAATAAACTTTACTAAGACGAAAATAATGATATTTCTTCCCCGCCAAAAAACACCAATAGGTAGACATAGATTTTAGCTCCAAAGACTCCAAACTAGAAGTAGTTAGTAAGTTCACTTTGTTAGGCCTAGACATAGACTCGCACGTTAATTGGAAGTCGCACATCCAAAAACTAAGAATGAAGCTGTCTACATTTTCGTATGCCCTCCGCGAAATTATGAAATCAATAGACCTAAAAACTGCGTTAGTCACGTATTACGCGTATGCCCATGCATGGCTCAAATTTTATATGGTATCATCTTATGGGGTAATAGTACAGACGCGCCCATATTATTTACCTTACAGAAAAAACTTATCAGGATTTTAGTTAAAATAGATGAAACTGAAAGTTGTAAACCCCACTTCCAAGAACTGAAAATCTTAACTTTACCCTGCCTTTTTATTTTTGAAACCTGTAAATTTGTACGCAAATACCCAGAATTCTATATAAAACGAGAAAACGGACTAAATATCCCAACATCATGACTAAAAATGCATTCCTCGAGTGTTAAGTAATGTCAATAAAATTATATAATAAGCTACCGGAACAAATTACGAACACAAAAAGATATAATAGTTTTATTACTAAACTAAAACTATTTCTATTAAGCAAAAACTACTATAATATAAATGAAGATTTCAATGATAAACTATGTTTATAAAATAATAGTAGTCTTAAATGAATAATAACTATACATGATCTCATTTTAATTATAAATGAAATAGATAGTATTCTTTTTTTTCTTATTTCTTCTTTGGAAATGTGTGACAATTCATTATTATTTTATTCTCACTTTTACCATTTCAATTTTAACTTTAACTTTTTTATTTACTTCTATTTTTAGTTATTTTAAATTTCACAATATTATTATTACTTAACACAAACATTGACATTATCTCTACAATTATAACTACTAATGCGTAATGTATAAGGTTACATAATTATAAAAGAATAGGTATTTTAATTTTACGAGTATTTAATTATTTTTTTTTGATATTTGAATGTTAATATTTAATTGTAAGTAATACCCTATTATTAGGAAAAGGCTAGGCATATGATGATAGCACTCAACTCAACTATTCATTAGTGTTATCAACTTTGAAAGCAACATGCATTACCTATTGGTGTGTACAGACGCCAGCACAACAAGCTACTACAATCTATCAAATTTCTTTAATAGATTGTCAACTTTATAGCTAAAGCATTAGTTTCAAAGTTGATTGGGGTAATTCTGTACCTACTGTAAAAGTTTCATTCAAAGGCCAGCCTAGTTTGACAGGCTGGTAATATCTATAGATACATTCGAACAATCAGTGACTTTTGAATGTAAGCTGTAGCTTTTGTTCGGAAGAAAAGTCATTCGAGATATTATAGGGATAGGAAGTGCATATTGATAGCTACAAGAGTAGGGGAAAACCAAAGAAACGATGGATGGACTGTGTGATAGATGATATGGCTTGAAAGGGGTGATTACCTAGATGGAGACTACCTACTTAATAGAGAAGAATTATGGAAAAATAACATATTGCGCCGATCCCAAATAAATTGGGATAAGGTCAGGAGAATGAAAATCATGTAGAGTTTTTATTCAAAGGCCAGCCTAGTTAGACAGGCTGGTAATATCTATAGACACATTCGAACTCAACTATGCATAGTTTGCGGTCTGCACACAAGTATGAAAAACTACGCCAGCTATTTGAGCTAAGCTAAACTAACATAGCTTAGTCTTTATATTATTTTAATTTATTGTGAATGTGAAGACTATGTAGGTCATTGTTTTTTTTTTGTTTGTTTTATTTTTTCTCTCAGTTATTTTTAATCATGGTCTGGCAGTTTGAGTAATCTATGCGGCCTACCCCAATGTCCTTTCTTTGGTATTGTTCGTCGAATCGTTGAGCTCCTTAAGTTCTGAGTTGAGCTGCGCGATAACTGACAAATGCGTGCACTGACTGGACAGGTCCTCTCAATCTGTGTGGTTCTTTCCTCAAAAGACCATTTCAGACACCAATCTACATGGTCTTCACATGAAGTGACCAAGATTATGTCTGGACTTTATAAGAGACTGTGACCTCTGAGTTTGTTTCGGCCTTTCTTCTCAGAGTAGTCAGATAGGAAACGCCGACCTCATCTAGTTAAATATATATATATATATATATATATTGACTTGTAAAAGTGTTTGTACAAACCTACTTACAGAAATAAAAATCATTTATCATTTTGGTCTGCAACCCGCTTCAAAATAACGCCACATGTGGAAAGGCGTCAGGGTATTTAACTTTAGCTTTAATATGACAGGGTTTGGAGGGCACAGCGCAGGGATTAGGCAGTTAGTCAGTTGGCGTACTGCCATGTCACTCTGTGGCTAACTATTCAGAGGAATTGGCACTGTTCGTGCAGTAAAGGCTCGTAAAGGTTCCAGGGCAATGTAATTTCGAACAATGACGAGTAAGTACCTAATACAATATAAAGTTAGCAGGAAAAACCTTTGAGTAAGATTAGCCGAGCCACAGATATCCGAGCGGGTTCTTTTTTATTTACATTACATAACATCAGGCCTGTATACCCCGAAGGGTTAGGCAGGGACTGGCGACATGTTGGTGTATTACAGGTACACCTAGTAGGGTGTACCTGTAGGACACCCACATGTCACCAGATATGTTTAAGTACCATGTAATAGGCGGTGAGCCTATTGCCATCAACCGTGCATAAATCTGGACTCCATGCTGTTACTGAGAAATTCCAGATGGAAAACCCAATAACACTTTGCCTGGCCCGGAATCGAACCCAGGACCTCATGCTGAGCAGTAGCGCTTGCGACCACTAGATCAACGTGGCAATTTTTTATTTATCTATTTAAATTAAATGGACATTTTGGGAAATGGACATTCTGGGAAATAGACATTTTGCAATCGTTGGACATTTTGGGAATTGGACATTCTGACGTTTACAATCGATATAACTGGTGATAATGGCAGCACTTATCAATATTTTCCATATATCTACCAAGCTAAACTGATTGATGATCTCAGAACTTCATTGTTTTCGGCGAACTATGCATTGCCCATTCTCAGTTTTGTTTGTTGCTTCAAGCGACTTCGAGTCAATTAAGGTGTATTTGCTAGTAGTGCTAGTACCTAAGCCTTCAATATCATTGAAATCCTTGGAGACAGTCAGTTGTTTTAATTTTCAGTTTTTTAGCCAGCTTGCAGGGAATGCTGGGATGCAACTGGATGCAACGATGCAAGCGATATGGCATCGTCTATAGCTACTATATTCCATTTACTCGACCTTTGTATCGAAATTTCGACTCGATATCCTTTTCCACGAAAGTTTATAGTTTAGTGAAATCTGAAATTGTGTGATTGACATTAAAGTTATGCGTGTTGCAAAAGTGTGGAAGATGTTGAAGATCAGGGCCTGCAGTCTCGACATAGCGATCGCTATACAACCGAATTCGGTCGCAAAGTCCTAGTGGGGTTCCTAGACGGTCAAAATTGCATGACAAACAAGAAAAAATCACATACTTGTCAAGCAATTTTGACTGTCTAGGTACCGCACTAGGACTTTGTGACCGAATTCGGTCGCAAAGCGATCGCTATCTATGTCGAGACTGCATGCCCTGGGAACGACAAAAAGAATAAGTAGCAAAGCTACAATTAGACACGCCAGTGGGCTTAGCACGACCGCTTTTCTATCTCTACGAAGAGTAGACAACGGCGCTCAATCTTAGTACAAAAAACTGGGGATAGTGGGCTTAGCATGACCACTTGTCTATCTCTACGAAGAGTAGACAACCCTTTCTATACAAAGTGACATTTCGTTTCTCCGTTTTTGACATCGCACCGTAGAAATCCTTCTACAATTTGTCATTTTGTCTTTCGATTCTAGCGATCTTTGTCTAGGTCCTTTTTTATGTAGACTATTTCGAAAGAAAGTTGTCTAGGGTAGTGAAGACAACTTGATTTTGTAATCGCCATGGTAAAGACAGTAGAAAACTTTCTACTCGACGGCCGCAAAGTTTATACGGTTACCTACTAAATCATTTTTTTTCTCCTCTTGCATACATCTCGAAAACGGTGCGTCCTATCGCAAAAATAATGAAAATTTTGCCCCCCTTTATAAAACACATAACCTCCTAAAATCTACATATAGGTAGTAATTTTTCATATTTGCCATAAAAAAGTGAAAAATTACATATATTCCATATAAACCACGTTCAGAATCGTATCTTCTCTGGCGCTACGGCTCGCCTCCGCAGTTTTATTTCTATGCGTGACTTAATATTTGTAAAAATTGAGAATTAAACAGAAAAAACAAAGAATTTCTGAGTCGAGTTATGTAAAAAAGTGAATTTCGTAAAAGTGCAGTTGACTCTTTCTACTTTGTTGCCGTCGTACTGTCTACACGGAAACGTCATTTTTGTCTACTCTTCCGTCGACATGACGCTTCTCTACGGTTGTCGTGACAAGCCTGCAGAAGATTTTTGAACAATATAAAACTATTTAATGCTGCAAATGCATCTAATACCAAAACCACCTAGACGGCAAACTACGGAAAAAAAATTAAAGAAAATTAAATCGACTTCAAAAAGTAATTAACTCAAAATTATGAAATCACTTTAATTTCTTTAAACTTTAAAGTCCGTGTCTGGGGATTATTTAAGATTTTTGTCACCGACTTCCGAAACTAAAGTTATTTCACAATTTTGAGTTAATTTCTTTTTGGCGTCGATTTAATTTTTTTTAAATTATTTTGTATTTCTTAGTTTTTAGTACCTAAATGCTGGAATATTTGTTTGTAATAAGTAGTTAATAGTTTTTGTTATAAATATTGCACTAGAATTTGACCAAGGTTTTGAGATGATTTCCCTTTGACACCACACCCGTAGCTCGTATTAGTCCATTATTTCGAAAACTACTGACCGATTTTGATGAAATTTGCACTGTTCCCTAAGTAGAAGTAAATGTAAGCCAACAAAAAAAAAGATGTCACGATCCGATTAATAGTTCTGGAGAATTGCGTGTACAAATATACATACATACAAACATGCAACCATACATACATCTATAAAATTGTGTATATTTGTTTGGAAGCCATATTGTAGTTCCAATAATATTACATACGTGTCTAATCTCCTTTTTAAGTCGGCTAAAAAAGAGCATCCTGTAAGAAGGAGCCCAGAATTATAATAAATTACCTAAAGACAAAAGAGGCTAAAAGCTTATCAACCTTTGAGAAACTATTGGAACGCCACATTTTGAAGGATCTTTCATTAATGGAACGATAATAATTTTGTAATTTTACTAACACTACGAAAGCTAACCTTAAACACCATTTTATTTGTAAAATGCTAAAACATTGTATAAAACTGTTCAATTCTCGTTTATTCAAACGCACTGTGCCACCGGCCTTAATAAACAAGCATTGTTCGCGAAGCGAAGCAGCAATATATACGCGCACTCACTATCAGGGTCTGAAAGCGGTTACGGTTAAAGGTTAAGATACCTCAAAAATATACCGGTACCGGTAAATATAAAGTTAAAATGTAAAGGTATCGGTATAGCTCAACCTTTATTTTAAACCAATAAAGGTTGAGCTATACCGATACCTTTTTAAATAAAGGTTGGGCTATACCATTATCAATTTCGGTACCGAAAAACGATGCGAGAATTACGAGACGGCGAGGCGCGGTTGCACGGAGGGGGGGGGGGGGGAGGGTCGATCACGTTAGAACTGTGTATTTTGTGTCAAAGAAAACCCCTATTTATTAAGGTTTGGGTCCTGTTACCGATACATTTTTAAAGGTTAAGGTACTGATACCGAAACACCTTTTCTACCGATATATACCGGTATGCAATTTCAAACTCAAAATTCCCCTACTGAAAAAATATCGAAATATTTCGGTAACCCTTATTTAACGGTATGACGTCATACCAAAATTTAATAGTGCCAAAATTTTTGGGTAATTCAGTCCCTGCTCACTATACACAATCTTTACTAACATTTTTAATATATCTACCATATTAAAAACGATAATCGGTTATTTTCAACGACTTTAAAAAGGAGGAGGTTCTCAATTCGTCTGTATGTTTTTTTTTTGTATGTTTGTTACGCGATTACTCAAAGACGGGGATGGACCGATTTGGAAAATATTTTTTTTGTTTGAAAGGGTACATTTTATTAACTTTGCTTGGGTAGTTTTTGAGTTAGCTTCAATAATGCGTATATTTCCCACTTATTTTATGTGGATGATGTGATGATGTTTTAATAACTTCCTATCACTGTTATTTACATGGCTATATCTACAATTATTGTGCTCAATTATGTATTCGAATTTGTGAGGGGTAGGTTCCACAACTAGAAAGTGAAAATAAAAACTTTTTAGCAAAAAATAAAACCGACTTCCAAAACAAAACACTACAAAGTGAAAAATAACTTTAATTTCGGAAGTCGGTGGCAAAAAACGAAAATACTTAACCAAAGACACCGACTACCGAAATTAAAGTTATTTTTCACTTTGTAGTGTTTTGTTTTGGAAGTCGGTTTTATTTTTTGCTAAAAAGTTTTTTGTTTACTAATTATTGTATTTTCTCAGTAAGTGACTAATTTTATATTTTGAGAAATAAATGGTTAGGTTAGAACTGTGACCACACAATGCACGAACTGAGCGAGCGAAGCGAGCCGTTCTGCGGCAGCAGCCGGCGAGTGCCAAAGTCCGAATGCAATAAAAACCTAGACCTAGTTCTAGCGGGCTAAATCTAGGTGTAGCTGCACTTCGGGTTTTAGCCGTAAATACATACAACTACATCAGCAATAGTTTACGAAGTCGTGTCTTGAAGCCTTTAGCTGGTTAAATATAAGGTTTAAATTGCAGTACCTAACTAACACGAAGTGACTGCGTGAAATAGTTCAACTATAGGATGTGGTGACCGAAGTAAGCGTATCGGTAATTCCCCGCAATTTGTGCGCGAGGGCATCCATCGAGCGCTAACGATATCAGTTAAGTACTAAAGAACTGTTACAATAATATTCCAATGACAATACTACAAAAAACCTGTTACTGTCTCTAAAACAATATTCTAATTTGTACCGTGTTGTGCAGAAGACAACCAAGTCGGTAAAAGTACAAACAGAGTTATGAGCATTTTTCTGTCGATGGTTTTTTTTTTTTTAACATGGATGCATGGACATGGCTGCATTTGACGGCTTATATCGCCGTGACAAATAAAAACGTCGACATGGCTCTGCAAAAAATCTCGTACTTATGTCGAAATTAGTATGGCTGTGTTTATAACTCATTTTTGGAAAAGTGCCATACGACTACTACTTTCGGCACAACTAGGTCCATTTATTATTTATTTTAGAAAAAAAAAAATATAGTACCTATTTCGGATCGTAGTTGAATGTTGCATTTTATATGCCCGTGATCAGAATCAATCCAGATTTATCCATAAAGGAGACATAGGGAATTACCAATTACCAATTTGCCATATTGGAGGATAAGGCCTTCGTATCATAAGATCATCACCGTATTTCGAAAAGTTGTATTTTTAATGATAATTAATTATGTAGTTTAAATAGTAGTCTGACTCGTGAGCTCTGACAGCGAGGAGCTCGTAGCTAAGAAATAAAAGCTGCACGGGTCGATCCTATCAGAAATCAGAACGGATTGGGACAAGAAAACGAGCAGCGTAACGTTTTAGACCTTTATTCTAGACGGAACTAACTTAAAAATGCCCTGCCATCTGCTTATAAACGTTTCTACATCTCAAAACTGTAAAAAGGTGGCGTGCCAAGCAACTTCCGGAAATAAAATATTAAATACTATTTTAATCCAGTTTGCAATCGACTTCCGTTCTCTAACTGGAGACAGTATTTACACTACCGGAAATCAGTTGCAGAAAATCACAAATGATTAAATAAACTTTAACAAATGAATTATGTACCCAATCAACAAGATTTAGTTACAATAAAACCAAAAGCTAACATTCGGCCTTCCTGACATCAATTTTGTCCTCAAACTATAAATTACACAATAAACACTATGGTGATATTATAGAAGACCTGAATTTTACGGTACTTTTCTAATGAAAGCACCATCTAACGATATTCTCAGAAACTATGAAATAATAAGTTCGTGAAAATTTAGCCCAATAGCACAGGAACTGTTTAAAAAGTTAAGATATTACATAATCGTATTTTGTTAATTTCACATTTTCATTAGCTCATTCATACTTTTCAATATTAAGGCTTGGCATTACGCCGTTGACCTCGCTCAAATGGGCGTTACCGCCGAGAATGCCCCGCGCACCCCCTCATTATAATTACGCGCGAAGCGATCACTAATATTCTATTTTGCACCGCTGACTGCCACAGAACCATGACGCGCGACGCACGCATAGGTAGCCTGTTGCATATTTCAGAGCAGTGGTGCAGAACATTTTTAGGTAAAAACTTGTATGTTGTAGAAAAACAAATACAACACTTGTGTAAATTATTATATTTTTAGAAAATATATTTTTTTAATGACTAAGAACTCATTGTAATATTACTAAAACAGAAAATGGGCGGCAGAATATAGACAGTTATTATTATTAGCTTTCCCCGCGACTTCGCTCATAAATAAAAGTGAATAAGTTAGTACCTAAAACTACTACTAGTAGTTGTTTTAAGTACTTCAAATATTAAAAAAAAAAAAACGCAAAATAAATTAAGTGGAAAATCTGAGCAATATACAAATTTGCCGGCCATATGCTTGCACGAAGCTCAAATGCCATATTAGGTTCATGGGGTCCATGAACCACAATGCGTCCCATATGGTTTGTGGGCCCCATACGACCCGTGACCTCAGTTCAATTTATTATAAGTCACAAGCGGTCGTGGGCCTGGAACTTATTAGTTCAATAAGGCCGGCCACATACACAGACTGAATTCCGTTTCGGAATTCCGTTCCGAAATATCGATTCGGAATTTTCGAAGGCAGTAAATCCATACAAAATCAAGGATGTATCACACACGTACAGTAAGTAGTTCTTCGTTTATTTTGTATGGCTTTGCTGCTTTCGAAATTCCGAAATGATATTTCGAAATGAAATTCCGACTGTATGTGGCAGGCCTAATCAATTAATATATAATTATAATATACAGAGTCGTCCATTTACAGGGTACATTTTTTTTGGTTTTGATGGTTTTTTTTGGTCCATTTTTATTGCATGTCAGTGACTGATGTTGGGATTAAATTTGTTCAGGTTATACATTGACAAAAGCAAAATAAAAACACATTCAAAATTATAAATGATAAATGATTTTATTTTTGTAAGTAGGTTTGTACAAACACTTTCACAAGTCAATCATGTTTTTTTTTTAAACTAGTTCTGGTCGGCGTTTCCTATCTGACTACTCTGAGAAGAAAGGCCGAAACAAACTCAGAGGTCATAGGCTCTTATAAAGACCGGACATAATCTTGGTCAATTCATGTGAAGACCATGTAGATTGGTGTCTGAAATGGTCTTTTGAGGAAAGAACCACACAGTTTGAGAGGACCTGTCCAGCCAGTGCACGCATTTGTCAGTAATCGCGCAGCTCACCTCAGAACTTAAGGAGCTCAACGATTCGACGAAAATACCAAAGAAAGGGCATTTGGGTCGGCCGCATAAATTACTCAAACTGCCAGACCATGATTAAAAATAACTGAGAGAAAAAATAAAACAAACAAAATAGCAATGACCCACATAGTATTCACATTCACAATATGTATTAAATAATATGTATTATATTATTTTGATTATTGTTTGTTTACAAAGTAAATTTTCATGTCAACATTCAGTATGCAAAAAGAAAATTTGGAGCAGCTCAATCCCAAGCCTTTATGTCCTCAATAAAAAAAAAGCTTTCTGACACAATTTGGTTTCAAAATTCTGAGAAGTTTAATTGTCTACAACACATTTGTTTTTGCATTTGCTTTTTCTACATTATAACCATCAATGTATTTTACTTCATCGTCGTCACTTTCATTTCTTTTGTTTCTTTTTGAAGATATGGGAATAATTTCTTCTTGCACTTCTGCATCATGTGTTGCATCATTTATTTCTTCCATATTATTGTTCCTGTAAATGAAGACAAAAAGTATAATAATGTAGCTTTCAGTATACAAAACCTATATTACGGCTTTAGTTCTCTAATGGGTTACCTCTACCATTTTTATATAATAGATATTTAGTTTGATTTCAAAATAATTCCATTCGATTGATTTTTAATAAGTTTGATTTCATAATAATAATAATAATTTTTTCCCCACCGCTGTATCTCTACGTTGACGTCGTGGTGGGGCTTGCGCGCTCCAAACTTCAGGTCTGTGCCGGTAGAGTTTACTTTGCCGGAACGGGTCTAGGATGAGGAGCCAGGATGAGGATGGGCAAAAAAAGTCCACATACTGTCGGAATTCCGTTTCGAAACATCGATTCGGAATTTTCGAATGCAGCAAATCCATGAAAGATCAAGGATCTATCACACAAGTACAAGTAGTCCTCCGTTCGATCTCCGATTCAAAATTATGCATGGTAGTCGTGCGTGACTTTGTATAGATTTGCTGCTTTCGAAATTCCGAAACGATATTTCGAAACGGAATTCCGGGACGGAATTCCGACTATATGTGGCTGGCCTAATTATTACCCTTTATTAGCAATCTGATTGCGATGAGTAATAATACAGGGTAAAATTAAATTAGCTAGTGAAACTCCACAGACGTGATGTGTATCGATATCTAAACATGATAAACTAGTTAGCTGCGACACACATACAGGGTCAAATTAAATTAGCTAGCGAAACTCCGCAGACGTGATGGGTATCGATATCTAAACATTATAAACTAGTTAGCTGCGACACATATACAGGGTCAAATTAAATTAGGTAGCGAAACTCCGCAGACGTGATGGGTATCGATATCTAAACATGATAAACTAGTTAGCT
Organism: Dicycla oo; assembly: GCA_948252095.1. NCBI lineage: Eukaryota > Metazoa > Arthropoda > Insecta > Lepidoptera > Noctuidae > Dicycla > Dicycla oo. Next base: position 11,277,226 of record OX411713.1, on the reverse strand, counting down.
GCGACACATATTCAGGGTCAAATTAAATTAGCTAGCGAAACTCCGGCCAACGTAAATTCGTACGTGTCTAATAGTAACAAGCTATAGATTCACTGCATGCGAATCTATAGCTCGTTACTGTGCCGCCGAGTCGTAATGCCGCCAGGTCGTTTGGAATCTATACCTTATTGCCATTAAACACGTACGAATTTCCGTTGGCAAATTCGAGACGAAAACAGTTTCTCATTCTGGCGAAGAAAGGTACCTAGGTAAGTATAAGCAGCTGATAGGTCGGTACCTGCTTAGATACGCATATTATTTATACGTACCTACCTATATCTTTTTATCAAAACGCTTGATTGATGGTTACTAATAAAATGTTAGATAGGTACTCAAATTACTTACCGTTTCATTATTTTTATTCTCCTCTTGTATTTTATTTTCAAATTACGCTTAGTGCGTCTTTTTTTGTCACCCATATAATATTTGTGTTATTATAAGTTTATTTATAAAATCAATTTATAAATAAACTTATAATAACACAAATATCGCACACCTAGATAAAGAGTAGCACAACTCAAAATAATCCAAAATCGAGTTATTGCGATTATCGGACTCTGCGTCGAAAACTACATTGACTGATTGACTTCAAAGACACTTGGGTACCAATCTCCATTAATGAATTACTACATCATACAAAAATATTTGAAATTGATCAAATAGAAAACGAGTAAAACGGTTTTTACTGTGCCTGAAAAAAGGGGTACCTATTTTGAGTTGTGCTACTTTTGATCTAGGTGTGCGATATTTTCTATGTAGTACTACTAACTTCATACGTGTGTGTAAATATTAGAGTAGTTTTTAACTCTAATATTTACACACACAAAAAACTATTAAAATCAACAAAATAAGTAGGTAGGAATTTGTTTACAATACTTTCCAATGGTATTGGCACCAACGAAAAAATGCGGGAAAAAGTGGTACAGGTCCGTTCAGCACTGCGTCTCGTCCCGCACTGAATTAATAGGCGACAGAGGGGTTGCTCACGCGATTGAGTGTCGATTTATGTAAAAAATAATGACTATAAGTAATTAGAAAAGTTATTTAAAAAAATAAGCCGAGGATTCCCTAGATATTGTATTGTGTAATATCCTGACGACTATAAAAAAACCTAGCGATTAATAGTTTCGAAGAAAAACGGTTTTATATTTCTAAAACAGGGGTTACTTTTCATGTATGTTAATGATATTTAAAATTATTTTTTATTTTTTTCTAAGTGAAGGGGACATGTGTTTTATTGTGTAGTTTAACATATATTTTTTTTAAGATCATTATGGTACGGGTTATGGAGAAAAAAGGTTTTAAACTTCTTCAGTTCCAGCCCAATTTACATATAGCACCGCCTTAATTTACATCCGTCACTCATTGCATCGTAAACTTCACTGATCAAGCACTCTCACCTGTCAGCCACCGTACGACTTTCAATGAACGACTCACATTCTACATATGCCAAACATTGCACCGCAAGCTTCCTGGTCAAGCACTCACTTGCCAGCCCACTGTACGACCTCCAATGAATGACACCACATTCTACATATGCCAAACATTGCACCGCAAGCTTCCTGGTCAAGCACTCACTTGCCAGCCCACTGTACGACTTCCAATGAATGACACCACATTCTACATATGCCAAACATTGCACCGCAAGCTTCCTGGTCAAGCACTCTCACTTGCCAGCCCACTGTACGACTTCCAATGAATGACACCACATTCTACATATGCCAAACATTGCACCGCAAGCTTCCTGGTCAAGCACTCACTTGCCAGCCCACTGTACGACCTCCAATGAATGACACCACATTCTACATATGCCAAACATTACACCGCAAGCTTCCTGGTCAAGCACTCACTTGCCAGCCCACTGTACGACTTCCAATGAATGACACCACATTCTACATATGCCAAACATTGCACCGCAAGCTTCCTGGTCAAGCACTCACTTGCCAGCCCACTGTACGACTTCCAATGAATGACACCACATTCTACATATGCCAAACATTGCACCGCAAGCTTCCTGGTCAAGCACTCTCACTTGCCAGCCCACTGTACGACTTCCAATGAATGACACCACATTCTACAAATGCCAAACATTGCACCGCAAGCTTCCTGGTCAAGCACTCACTTGCCAGCCCACTGTACGACCTCCAATGAATGACACCACATTCTACATATGCCAAACATTGCACCGCAAGCTTCCTGGTCAAGCACTCACTTGCCAGCCTACTGTACGACTTCCAATGAATGACACCACATTCTACATATGCCAAACATTGCACCGCAAGCTTCCTGGTCAAGCACTCTCACTTGCCAGCCCACTGTACGACTTCCAATGAATGACACCACATTCTACATATGCCAAACATTGCACCGCATGCTTCCTGGTCAAGCACTCTCACTTGCCAGCCCACTGTACGACTTCCAATGAATGACACCACATTCTACATATGCCAAACATTGCACCGCAAGCTTCCTGGTCAAGCACTCACTTGCCAGCCTACTGTACGATTTCCAATGAATGACACCACATTCTACATATGCCAAACATTGCACCGCAAGCTTCCTGGTCAAGCACTCACTTGCCAGCCCACTGTACGACTTCCAATGAATGACACCACATTCTACATATGCCAAACATTGCACCGCAAGCTTTCTGGTCAAGCACTCTCACTAGCCAGCCCACTGTACGACTTCCAATGAGTGACACCTCATTCTACATATGCCAAACATTGCACCGCAAGCTTCCTGGTCAAGCACTCTCACTTGCCAGCCCACTGTACGACTTCCAATGAATGACACCACATTCTACATATCGCACCTTCGGTGCAACAAAGGCACAACAGCTCATTTTTAAATTTTACAGGAGAGGACTTTTAAGATTTTTTGCGCATTTATTATATTGTCTTATGCCTTACTGGATTACTATTTGTAGTAGGTTTGAAATATTAAAAAAAAAAGTTAATTGCTTTTACTATAGTTTCACGTAAAAAAACTTATTTTGAATTATTAAAAGAAATTCTTTTAGATTTTGCAGTTCTGGCTATTTGTGCCTTTGTTGCACCGAAGGTGCGATATCGTCGTTGCAACTTTAAGACCTCTTATGTGTAAAAATCAGTTTTGTGAGAAAATCGATAAAAACCGTCTATCAGTTTTAATTAGCAAGGACATTGGAGATCTTGAAGTTTGTAAGCAAATTACGATTGAAACGTCGTATACACATGAGAGTTTTTGCATTCGATAGAGCTTCAAAATGTAGAATCGGCTGGCGTAAAAAAGTGATTTTGGCAAAAGTGACACATAAGAGGTCTTAAAGTTGCAACGACGATATGCCAAACATTGCACCGCAAGCTTCCTGGTCAAGCACTCTCACTTGCCAGCCCACTGTACGACTTCCAATGAATGACACCACATTCTACATATGCCAAACATTGCACCGCAAGCTTCCTGGTCAAGCACTCTCACTTGCCAGCCCACTGTACGACTTCCAATGAATGACACCACATTCTACATATGCCAAACATTGCACCGCAAGCTTCCTGGTCAAGCACTCTCACTTGCCAGCCCACTGTACGACTTCCAATGAATGACACCACATTCTACATATGCCAAACATTGCACCGCAAGCTTCCTGGTCAAGCACTCTCACTTGCCAGCCCACTGTACGAATTCCAATGAATGACACCACATTCTACATATGCCAAACATTGCACCGCAAGCTTTCTGGTCAAGCACTCTCACTAGCCAGCCCACTGTACGACTTCCAATGAGTGACACCTCATTCTACATATGCCAAACATTGCACCGCAAGCTTCCTGGTCAAGCACTCTCACTTGCCAGCCCACTGTACGACTTCCAATGAATGACACCACATTCTACATATCGTCGTTGCAACTTTAAGACCTCTTATGTGTAAAAATCAGTTTTGTGAGAAAATCGATAAAAACCGTCTATCAGTTTTAATTAGCAAGGACATTGGAGATCTTGAAGTTTGTAAGCAAATTACGATTGAAACGTCGTATACACATGAGAGTTTTTGCATTCGATAGAGCTTCAAAATGTAGAATCGGCTGGCGTAAAAAAGTGATTTTGGCAAAAGTGACACATAAGAGGTCTTAAAGTTGCAACGACGATATGCCAAACATTGCACCGCAAGCTTCCTGGTCAAGCACTTTCACTTGCCAGCCCACTGTACGACTTCCAATGAATGACACCACATTCTACATCTGCCAAACATTGCACCGCAAGCTTTCTGGTCAAGCACTCACTTGCCAGCCCACTGTACGAATTCCAATGAGTGACATCTCATTCTACATATGCCAAACATTGCACCGCAAGCTTCCTGGTCAAGCACTCTCACTTGCCAGCCCACTGTACGACTTCCAATGAATGACACCACATTCTACATATGCCAAACATTGCACCGCAAGCTTCCTGGTCAAGCACTCTCACTTGCCAGCCCACTGTACGACTTCCAATGAATGACACCACATTCTACATATGCCAAACATTGCACCGCAAGCTTCCTGGTCAAGCACTCACTTGCCAGCCCACTGTACGACTTCCAATGAGTGACACTACATTCTACATATGCCAAACATTACACCGCAAGCTTCCTGGTCAAGCACTCTCACTTGCCAGCCCACTGTACGACTTCCAATGAATGACACCACATTCTACATATGCCAAACATTGCACCGCAAGCTTCCTGGTCAAGCACTCTCACTTGCCAGCCCACTGTACGACTTCCAATGAATGACACCACATTCTACATATGCCAAACATTGCACCGCAAGCTTCCTGGTCAAGCACTCTCACTTGCCAGCCCACTGTACGACTTCCAATGAATGACACCACATTCTACATATGCCAAACATTGCACCGCAAGCTTCCTGGTCAAGCACTTTCACTTGCCAGCCCACTGTACGACTTCCAATGAATGACACCACATTCTACATCTGCCAAACATTGCACCGCAAGCTTTCTGGTCAAGCACTCACTTGCCAGCCCACTGTACGAATTCCAATGAGTGACATCTCATTCTACATATGCCAAACATTGCACCGCAAGCTTCCTGGTCAAGCACTCTCACTTGCCAGCCCACTGTACGACTTCCAATGAATGACACCACATTCTACATATGCCAAACATTGCACCGCAAGCTTCCTGGTCAAGCACTCTCACTTGCCAGCCCACTGTACGACTTCCAATGAATGACACCACATTCTACATATGCCAAACATTGCACCGCAAGCTTCCTGGTCAAGCACTCACTTGCCAGCCCACTGTACGACTTCCAATGAGTGACACTACATTCTACATATGCCAAACATTACACCGCAAGCTTCCTGGTCAAGCACTCTCACTTGCCAGCCCACTGTACGACTTCCAATGAATGACACCACATTCTACATATGCCAAACATTGCACCGCAAGCTTCCTGGTCAAGCACTCTCACTTGCCAGCCCACTGTACGACTTCCAATGAATGACACCACATTCTACATATGCCAAACATTGCACCGCAAGCTTCCTGGTCAAGCACTCTCACTTGCCAGCCCACTGTACGACTTCCAATGAATGACACCACATTCTACATATGCCAAACATTGCACCGCAAGCTTCCTGGTCAAGCACTCACTTGCCAGCCCACTGTACGACTTCCAATGAGTGACACTACATTCTACATATGCCAAATATTGCACCGCAAGCTTCCTGCTCAAATTGGAATTACATTTTTATCATATTTGAATGAAGAATGATCAGGTTTTACACTAGAAGAAATAAAGCTCACTAAATCATGCAAATTGATTGGCAAATTAATATTAAGTGGGTTACTTCCCAAACCTCCATCTGGAACTCCTGAAGACCCTGGCACTGCCTCGCGTCCAGTCTCCGCAGCATAGTTCCTATTTTCTTCCAATGATCCTGGTTCAGGAACATTACAGCAATCTTCAACCGCTACAGAAGCAACATCGCCTCCTGGTTGCTCTATTGGAGTCTCACATGACCTGCCCTCATGCAAGGTTCTTCTATTCCAACTTCCGCTGGTCTCTCTCGTCCGGCGTGATCTTCTGGATTTTTCTTTTCTTTTGTGGTTATGTGTACGACTGTCAGAGTTTGAATGTCTTTTGTCCTTTCGTCGTTTTGAATGTCTCTCTGTATACGAATATTCACTTGTTTCACTTGATGAAGGGTCACTACTCACACCACGAGTGCGCTTAGGCATAATAAAGTTCACCATTAAAACACACCGTACAGTTTGAAATTCACCACAGAAGCACACCGTACAGTTTGTAACAATGTCTATTTTAACACTCACAAAAAGACGATAGGAAAGGAGAAAGAAAAAAAAAATTGCTTTAGATTAAAAAAAACTGGTTAATTCTTAGTTCACTAGCACTTTAGGTATTATCCCACTTCTGATATCAGAAATCAGAACGGATTGGGACAAGGAAACGAGCAGCGTAACGTTTTAGATCTTTATTCTAGACGGAACTAACTTAAAAATGCCCTGCCATGTGCTTATAAACGTTTCTACGTCTCAAAACTGTAAAAAGGTGGCGTGCCAAGCAACTTCCGGAAATAAAATATTAAATACTATTTTAATCCAGTTTGCAATCGACTTCCGTTCTCTAACCGGAGACAGTATTTACACTACCGGAAATCAGTTGCAGAAAACCACAAATGAGTAAATAAACTTTAACAAATGAATTATGTACCCAATCAACAAGATTTAGTTACAATAAAACCAAAAGCTAACAATCCATCAGGTTAAGCTACGCTTACGGGGGTTGGTCCGTGGATAGGTGACCATCTTTACATACCGAGACTCCTCCGTGCCTCGGAAAGCACGTTAAACCGTTAGTCCTGGCTGTCATTCGTGGATCTTTGACAGTCGTTACGGGTCGTCAGAAGTCCAAAAGTCTGACAGCGAGTCTTACCAAGGGGAATGCCCCTTCAACATGGAGCGACTGCCTATCTGACCACCACAACCCAGACACTGGATAATACAATAGTATTATCCAGTATCTAGGTTTATTGGTTATTACTGGTATTCAGCTGCATTCGGTTAGACTGGATGCCGACCCCAACATAGTAGGGAAAAGCCGACTGATTGCTGAGTGTGCCGTAAATAGTAATATCAACATACGTTACTCCACGTTACATACCTACCTAATTTCATTTTCCCTCAGAAACTGTGTTGTACATACCTAGTACTACTGTGATACTATTCCTGTTAGTAATGACCCGTGATTAGAGTATTTGTCATTTCATTCCATATCACGTCCCTACGATATTCAAGTGTATATAGCAGCCATTTTGCTTCGAAAATGCATCAGTGACTTTGACTTCAGTGAGTTCACAGTAGTCCGAAAACTTTGTAAAATAACTTATCCTGTTTTATAATAATAATATTCAAAATACTCAATTTGGTGTGAAGTGCATGTGTTTCTCTTTGTCTACAAAATGTCGGTGAGTAAGCAAAGGTGTTGGTATTTCTTTGTTAAGGTTTTTCTTATATTATTATGTAAGTATATCATTTTGAAGACTTACGTAATTTTTTTATTAACTGGTTTCTCTATTTAGAGATTCTACCCCAAATATTTAGATCGTTTCCTTTGTTAGCCCCCTCTCACACATTGCCTACCTACATATTTTCTTTTCTGATTTCTTCTACTTTCGGCAGCAACAACTTGCGAAATAACCCAAACTCGTGGTTATATTTATGTACGAGGTTGATCCAGAAGTTATGATAAATAAAAAAAACTTGAAATGAATAACTAATAATAACTACCTATTCAAATGAATGTACAGACTCTGAATCTGTCTTTCTTTAATAGATTTTCAACTTTATCGGTAAAGCATTAGGTTTAAGGTTGATTGGGAGACAGTTTCGGGTAGCTTGACCTGCTCTGCCGTCGTAAGAAAAAAGGGCACAACTAACATTAAAAAAAAAAATCTACAAAAAATTGAGCAGATTAGCCTTTTTTTTCTGATTCGAAATATGTATGTATCTCAATTTTTTTTAAATGTTAGTTGTGCCCTTTTTTATTACGACGGCAGTGCTGGCGTCTGTACATAGGTACCACCTGATAAATGTGATCTATATATATCTCTGATTTAATTTGATAACGAAGGTCTCGAAAATTTACTTTTTTCAGGAGCGGAGTTTAAATGAAACAAAAAAAGTAATTGTTTATAATAATATCTTTTATTTGAATAATGCCAACGCTTTGGAAAAAAATCAGCTAGTATACTGAATAGCTGAGAACATAATGTACTCATTATGTTCGCATAATTCGTCAAAATGTACTGAACAGCTGATTTTTTTTTTCGAAATTCAGGTTTGGTCCCATAGTAAAAGTTGTTCATAGTGATGAGTACAATGACTCTTTAAGAGGTTGTTGGTGTTTTACAGGGTTATTCCCTGTACATTTGAAGAGGGGGAGTCTAGGAAACGCATAGTTTTTTTTTTTATGAATTTTGAATAATGTTATTTGGAGGTTGTTTTGTTAAGTTTTTGGGTATTTGTATCTTTGGCAGTAGAGGGGTGGTGGGGGTACACCTGGCACCACTCTAATAAACAGATAATGCAATATTCTTGAAAAAAAAAAAAATTGTGGCCTCACCTCAAAACACTTTAAAGTTACATCTGCAACGTCTCCGGGGCTGCGGGAAGTGCAGCGCCTTCGCCCTTACGTAACAAAGGATAGGCATTCGTGCTCACCTCGGCAGCTTCGGCTTGCTGGTCTCCCGAGGCGACCAGCCTCAGCCGCTACGGCTCGCACGGGGGTGCTTATGCTTTGTTACAGCGGGCGGGGGCTGCTCTCCCTTCGCTCCTCCAGATTTTTATATGTATACACTCTAGGGGTAGCAGTCAAAAGACTACGTGCAGTCGGGGTGATCCAATTCGGTTTTGGGACAGATTCGACCTATTTTAACCTTAAAGTGGGGGTACATTAACTCGCTTGGCCCCCTCACTCTCTCGACCCCGCCATCCCCTACAGACCTTGAATGACATGACACAAAAAACCACAAAATGGCTGCAAATTTGTTTGTGTTCATCTAGATACCATTATGACATAAATAATAATTTTATATTGTCAATAAATCAAAATTTTCGTAGTTATTCATCTAAAAAAACTCTAATCACTGTGAAATTGTTAAACCCAAATAAAATAACGGAAAATAATGCTATTAAAAAAAAAATGCGCGTCAACTTATTATTTGCATAATCAAAACGCATTATTAAAACACCCTTAGGCGCGTCGCTCACTGGTAAGTCGAGGCGAGGTAGCGGTGACTTCGCGGCACGGTCAAGGCGTGGTCTCTATGTAGAGTCAATCACATTCCAATTCATTTTTTCCGAAACAAAATGTCAAAATGGCGGTGGAGTCGCGTCAAGGTCGGGCACAGCGCCCCCACCTCGACCCCGCGCCGCCGCCACCTCGCCCATGCCACGACTCTAGTATATGAGCGCACTGCCATTTATTCCTAAAGACCCCATCATGACCTATGCGGGTTCAGTGTTTGCGCACGCAAAGCCCCACCTCATTCATAGGCCCTCCAAAACCGTTTCCTCCGAAAGGCAACGGGAGCCCCTTGGTTCGTTCGGAACGAAATCCTCCACGTGGATCTCGATATTCCCACCATCTCCCAGTTCTTGAAACGCAATTCCAAGCGTTTCTTCGACTCAGCCACCAACCATCGCAACCCTCTGGTTGTCGAGGCGGCTAGCTATGTCCCCTCTCGTATTAGTAAGGTCCGCCGCCCCAGGCTTGTCCTCTCAGATCCCGACGACCCCATAACTCTTCTCCAGGAGAGCAGTAGGGACCGTAGGAACAAAAACAAATCGACATTCCGACCTCGCCGCCGAGGTCCCTCGCGACGACCCCGTAACGTAATAATCGTCCTCCCCCCCGTCCCTTGCTCGGGTATGATGTGCCAGCTGGTGGCGTAGCTGAGCCTGTAGCTTTAAACTCCCCTGATAATAATAATTCAAATCTGATCCAGCCTGTCCCATCTTGCTGTCCTCCCCCCAGCGACGCCCTAAGCCGAGGCCCGTTCCCCACAGGGGGAGCCCTTAGCGTGTAGTCGCTTAGTCTGTAAGTTTTTGGCCCCTGGCTGGAGGCTTTGAGTTTTCTTAAGGCAGCCACAGGATAGTCCGGTTAAGTAGTCTCGACCTCTCTAGGTCAACTACGAGATGCCATTCAAAAAAAAAAAAATTCCTAAAGAGAACTCTTCTCCAGGAGAGCAGTAAGGACCGTAGGAACAAAAACAAATCGACATTCCGACTTCGCTGACGAGGTCCCTCGCGACGACCCCGAAGTAAACGTCCTCCCCCCCGTCCTTTGCTCGATAATGAAGTGCCAGCTGCTGGCATAGCTGAGCCAGTAGCTTTAAACTCCCCTGATAATAATAATTACTCTGATTTGATCCAGCCTGTCCCGTCTTGCTGTCCTCCCCCCAGCGACGCCCTAAGCCGAGGTTCGTTCCCCACAGGGGGAACCGTTAGCGTGTAGTCGCTTAGTCTGTAAGTTTTATGCCCTGGCTGGAGGCTTTGAATTCGCTCAAGGCAGCCACAGGATTAACCGGTTAAGTGGTCACGGCCTCTCTAGGCCAACTACGAAATGCCAAAAAAATAAATCCTAAAGAAAACGTAGATGCGGCGCGACGCCGCCGCTTGTGCGCCCGCGCCTTGACGCCGCTTCGACTCTAGCTCGTGTGGGTGACGCGCCTAAAATAGCAACACCAGCTGTCAAAATTACGACAAAAACAATAAAATAGTGTAAAAGTTGAGGTTATTTTATCAAAGTTTGATATTTTATATATTATATCCGAAAGTATATCCTAGACATAATTTGAAAATATACATTAATATCGGTCGTCTGGGGGGGGGGGAATTATAAAGGGGCTTAGGCTGAGGTCAAACGAACGTAATTATTTGAGCTGTGAGTCGCGTAATGGTAAATCGCGAAAAAAAAAATCAGCTGTTCAGTAAATTTATCCCAATTATGCTAACATAAATGTACTGAACAGCTGATTTTTTTTTGCGATTTCAGATTTGGTCCCATAGTAAAAGTTATTCATAATGATGATACAATGACCCCTTAGGAGGTTGCTGGTGTTTTACCAATAACCCTGTATTATATTACGCTAATTGATTTTATTATGACTAAAAAATATTTTTTGATTTCAGACTCCATACCAAGGCAAGGGTCGATGCTTCGGCGAGTACAGATGCCCCCAATGCAACCGTAGCTGGATGAGTGCTAACTCCTGGGCCAACTACGGCCAAGAGTGCACAGCCTGCAAGATCAATGTCATGCCTCATAAACAGGTACGTGTGTCTATCACAACCCTCAACCCTGTATACCGTGTCAGCTCATCAGCCTCAGACCCGAACTACAAAAGAAACCCGGCCCGGAGGCCCCCCGATGCTCTCTAAACTAGGACAAATCCGGGGAAACCCGGACGGATGGCAACCCTAATTATGTGGCACATGAGCTATAAATAAATAAACAGGAAAGAACGAGTAAATAAATAGAAAGTACCTTTGCTTTGTATGATTTTTCTTTCCTCACGTATTTCAAAACGTTTGTATTGTTTTTAGGGTTCCTTACGTCCGAATGAAAAAACGGAATCCTTATAGGATCACTCGTGTTTCTGTGTGTCCCTCTGTCACATCCAATTTGCTCCGAATCCATTCCAAATCTAATGGATCTGTAGGAAGTTCTAAATTCGACTGTATGGTCTTTTTTTTTTGTTGAAGAATAGAAATGGTATGATAGGCCAAGTTAATTGTTCAATGTGTTTCATGCACGTCATTTTCTACCACATTCCTTCAATAGGGTTATGAGAAGGGTTGGAGAGAAAGACTGGATAGCAATACTGAAGATCCCTGAACTCTGATTTTGGAAGCTGAAAACTTTTATAATATTTATGTTTTCAGAGGCCCCTCATGAAACCAGACGGCTTGGACAAGAGTGACCCGTTGAAGAGTCATCCACAGGAATTGTGCCAGAAATGTAGGTCTATGGGGAGATTTTGCGGAAAAACTTCCTATCGATTCTGATCGATTTACTTTTAAAACTGATTTGCTAACAAAAGTACAATTAAGATTTAAAATAATTAATTTTAGGTATTGACAAGATAAATTCGATGTTTACGATTTTATACAAATTAAAATATATAATTATGGCATGAAAAGAAACAATCAATCTGCCTAGCCTTTTCCCAACTATGTCGGGGTCGGCTTCCAGTCTAACCGGATGCAGCTAGTATTTAACATGAAGCGACTGCCTATCTGACCCCCACAACCCGGTAACTGGGTAATACGATACCCCTTGGTAAGACTGGTTGTCAGACATTCGGGCTTCTGACAATCCGTAACGACGAATGACAGCCGGTTGAAAAGAAACATTGGCACATAATAAAGAAATGATTTGACTTCTAGGTATCGATATCTTTCGCAATTATACAGGGTGACTTTGAAAACATGCGACAAAATTTAAGGGGGTATTCTACCCATCAATATGAATAACTTTTACTATGGGACCAACTAAGAATTGGCAAAAAAAGTACATTACCCGACTGGACCATTTTGTATAAGGTCGAAATTTTTTTGCGAATCCCAAGTTGGTCTTATAGTAAAAGTTAGTCATATCGATGGCTAAAACGCCCCCTTACATTTTGTCGTATATTTACAAAGTCATCCCTGTATTTGTACTGGACTCAGAGTATTAGTAATAATGGAGAGAGAGCAAAATACGGGTTTATTAGTGTTTCTGACTTTGCAAGAGGGTTGTTGATTACCAAACCATGTTTTAAATGAAACATGTAAAATAATTTGTAAAAAAGTACTTCAAGTCCGTACCCGTGTGCGTCCGTTCAGGTCGTAGGTCGTCCGTAGGTAGTGTTTTGTTTGATAACGAACTTTTTTTTATTATTACGAAACGAATCGAATACATCTACTCTGATAACGAAAGTCGGTGACTAAAATTGTTTTCTACGCAGTTCAACCAAAATGTACTTGTAAGTTAAAGCTTGTATGTGACACTAGTATAATAATTCGCTGTTCGTCCTCCAGTTGTCTATAAGTTTATTATTGTTTACAATAAATAAAAGCATCATTATACAAATCATTGTCTTTTCTTTATGCTCCATTTTAAAATAGTATAAAGAGCTATAGATTTATTTATTAGATCATTATATACTAGCTCCTGCCGGCGACTTTGTCCTCGTGAAGTTTCTTGTTTTAACAACCTAACTAATATCCTAACTTAATAATCCTAATCGAGTGCGTTACTCTAGCAAGAAAATGTCTCCTAGAGTGATAAGCCGAAAATATAATTTGTGCGTCTTCAGGTTTTCGAGATATTGCGTTTCCTGCTGGAGTAACGTTTTGCAGAATCATGTATCTCTAAAACCATTGTATTTGCGCCTATAGAATAAACATCCACGAGTAGCTATTAATTTATGCGTATTTGTGACAGAATTAGATTTAAGAAAATATAATTTTCAAGTAATCGCGCTTTTTTAAAAAAACCCGAAAAAATATCGCAGCGCCTAAATGAGAACGTTTTCTCATTTAGGCGTTAAAACTGTATTCGGTCCTTCTTGACGCGTATAATAGCCATAATAATTTTCAAAAGTGTACGTGCATGCGTTATTGAATAATATTGCTAAAAGTCAAAACGATGGTGTCATAACTTTGACGGCAAAATACAAGAAACCGGCTCAACCCAAGACGTGGAGATTTACCCAAAAATTAGTGCGTACAATCAAAAATACATAGTGAAAATATTCAGTTTGAAATGTTTCGCATTAAGTAGATATAAACTAAAAACTAAACATGTCAACAACGGCTGGTTATCCGACCAAATTCGAATGACTACAAAAAAGCGACGGATTTGTACATATGGAAGGCCTTCTTAACTTTCCTCACGAACTGGTTGAAAAGTGTTGTGCCTAAGTACACTGAAGTAGAAAAGAAGTAAAAAAATAAACTTGTTATTGATTATAATATTCTACTAGCTATTTCCGTGACTTTGCACATGATTAAGTACATTAATTCCAAGGTGTAAGCTATCTTCTTCTTTCCAAATTTCATTACTTACCTAAAATACATTCAGTATTTTGTGTGTGAACGAAGGACATACGTCCAAACATTTGCATTTATAATATTCTATCATACGTATATTCTATCTCGTCATTATAAGCGCTAAAAGTACACTTTTTTTTTGGATGGGAAATCATCAAATAACTTCTCCCGCTCTGGGTGAAGCGGGAGGGCGTGTCAGACTTCTACTGACTAAAACCCACCCGTGTTCCTTCAGTTGCCTGTGCCAGGGCCACGGTAACTCTTTCGAACAATCTGCTACCCTGGCGGCTAAAAGTACACTTGATTACATTTTATTTCAGCTTTTGACATTATTGTATTTTGAACATTTAAGGAGCGCTTAACCCGTGCGGGCTGGCAAAATCGCATTTCTACAGATTTTTCGTGATTATTTTATTACATTTAAATCAATTTACTATTTTTTTAATAGACTATCTAGATAGTTGGTATTTACAAGTATGTATGCTATTTTTACAGTTATTTTGTTATTTACTCATGAAAATTGACGTTATAGACAATATTGATTTAAAATAATCACGAAAAACCTGTAAAAATGCGACGTTGCCAGCCCGCGCGGGTTAAGCGCTCTTAAAGGGGAAGCGCTAAGGTAGCCCGCGAAATTCAAATATTCTTACGTTTTTTGCAATTTGCAAGTCAATATTAGGTTTATGTTGATTCAAATATAATTCGCGACCGTAATAAACATATAGTTATAGAATTATAATCATTAGAATCAGTAATACAATTTCATAAGTTAGAAAAGACCAATGTCAAGATTTCATAAAATAGTCATTCAATAGAGTAATATGAACTTAGATAATTGTATTGATGATTTTAATGGTTATAATTCTATAAATACAGATCTGTTACGGTCGCGGATCATACTAAAATCTACATACAACCTAATACCGACTTATAATTGCAAAAAAACATAAGACAATTTGAATTTCGCGGGCTACCCTGACGCTTTCGCCTTAAGCATAGAAATTTTGGTACAGTTTTGAGTTGTATTTAGTGTATATGTTTAGTGTATAGTCAACCGCACAAATATCCACCTTTAATTTTCCACGTGTTACCATTATATGTAGTATTACGTAGATATGTGGTATATATAACCTACGTACTTTATAGTAAAGCTGATTATGTCGTCTCGTATAATTTTGATTTGGTGGCGTTTTACATATTTAAGTGTATATTCCACAGTCAGATGATAATGTTATTACGTATACGGGATAAATATGTTGTTATGTTATTATTTTTAGATACCGGCCAAATACTATCAGATAATTTGTGCAAATTCGATGTTTTAACTCATATCTTTATGCGGTTTTATCTGGTTTTTTTTCTGTTATTTTAAATAATAATTACTACAAAAGGTTCAAATAATTTGATTGAACTATTTGTGTTATAATATTTATAGGTAGGTAATTTGATCTGTGATTTGATGCCATAATTACTTTAAGAATCAAAATTAAGAGAATAAAAATAATAATAGGTGTGCAAGTAGAAACTCAGCTTTTTTGTCAAGTTTAACTTTATTGAAAATATGCTATTCAAAAAGATTAATAATGGAAATAATCGCCATAACTGACTATGACCTTTTGCTATCTATTGGGTAGCTGAGCCTTCGCGATAGATACTTAGTGGTTTTGAAGCAAAATAGTCATCAATCAATTCAACATCTTCAATTTTCGTGAACTGCTGGTCTTTTAAATATGACGACATCGATCTGAATAAGTGATAATCGGAAGGCGCTAAGTCTAGAGAATACGCCGCATGATAGACGACTTCCCAGCCTGAGGAGAAGATGAGTTCCCGAGATGATTTCTCTGTATGCAAACGAGCGTTGTCATGCACCAACATAACTTTCCGTGTTCCTTGGCCTGTAAATGGTCTTTTTCCTACAGAGCATTACTTAATTTGATCAATTGGGCATCGTAACGTTCAGCTGTAACAGTCTGACCAGGTTCTATTAGCTCGTAGTAAATGACTCCTTTCCAATCCCACCAAACACACAGTAACAATTTGCGGGTATGAATATTCGTTTTTGCAACTGAGGTTGATGGCTGGCCTGGATCAACCCAAGCTTTTTTGCGTTTTGGATTATCATAGGAAATCCATTTTTCATCACCCGTAATGATTTTATGTAAAAAATTCTTTTTTTTATACCAGGTAAGCAAATTCATACAAGATCAGGTAAGCAGATTCATACAACTCTTCGATGTTTGTTGTCTTCTGTTAGTTCATGAGGGACCCATTTTCCTTCTTTCTGTATCTTTCCCATTTTTTTTTTTTTTTATTTGTGATGGGTTTGCTCTTGACTCTAGTCTAGGTCAGAGGTGACAGAGACAAAGTCGACGATGGAGTGAGCTTACCCAGAAGAAGCCTGTTCACTCTCACTTTGAAGAGATTAGGGTTGTATACGTTCGGAAACACAGACGCAGGTAGTGAGTTCCACTCTTTTGCTGTGCGCATTATAAAAGACATTTGGAAGCGCTTAGTGCGAATTGGTGGAATAGCAACCAGGTAGGGATGGTAACTGGCAGTGCGTCTAGATGTCCGGTGGTAGAAGGGGGCCGGTGGAATGAGGTCGTGGAGTTCTCGGGCACACTCTCCGAAGTACAATCTGTAGAAGACCGACAAGCAGGCAACCTTGCGGCGATGAGCCAAGTTATGAAGCTTGGCATCCACCAGTTTTACGTCGCCAATGAGCCTCTTAGCTCTGCGTTCCACCGAGTCAAGCGCGGCTAGTTGGTACTTAGCTGATCCATCCCAAAGGTGACTGCAATACTCCATGCAGGATCGGACTTGCGCTTTGTAAAGGGTTAAAAGCTGTCCAGGCGTAAAGTATCGCTTCACCCTATTTAGGATGCCCAGTTTCTTGGCCGCAGTTTGGGCCTTGTACTCGATGGTGGCGCCGAAGTTGAGACCAGATGTCAACTCCATGCCTAGGAGCTCAAGTCGATCAGTTACAGGAACAGATGTACCCCGAAAAGTAGGAGTTTGGGCGAAACGACTCTTTTTAGCGGTAAAAAGACACGCCTGCGTTTTGGTGGCGTTAAAAGAGACCAGATTATCATCACCCCACTGGGAGACAAAGCTTAAGGTCAAATCTGTCCCATTGCGTGGAATCCAAGTGAAATTGCTGGGTGAGTAACCCCTAACTGTTTTGCAAGCTCTTCTTGAGTGTGACAGGGATTTTCGTCTAGTAAAGCTTGAATTTCTTTATCTTCAAATTTTTTTGCCGCACCTGAACGTGGATCGTCTTCAAGACTAAAATTTCCATCACGAAATCTTGCAAACCACTTTTTTACTGATGAATGACTCACATAATGTTCACCCAAAGTAGAATTAATCAATTCCATAGCCATGAGTGGCATTTTTTACCATTTGAAAACAGAATAGAATGCAATGGCGGAAATGGTGTTTTCCATCTTTTGAAAATGTCACATACAGAATAACAACTTGTAAATGACTGAAACCTATTGGCATAAAAAGAACAATGAATAAGCTACACGTATTCAAAATGGCGGGCGAATCGGATGCGGTCAAGATGTTTTTGAATGCAACCAACTTCAGAGTTGAGTTTATACTTGCACACCTATTAATTACCACATCAACAAGTTCTTTCATTTGATATTATGTTCACAAGGTGCATTTAATATATTTTTAATTACGCACCTAAATTAGGTCAGATAATTGCCAAAAAACGTTTGAATGCAACTGTACCGACAACAGCTTAGGTTTAATACGTCTAATAAAGAAGGTCATTCATATGTATGAATTTGGTCGGATAACCAGCCGTTGTTGACATGTTTAGTTTTTTGTTTATATCTACTTATTTCGAAACATTCCAAACTGAATATTTTCACTACATATTTTTGATTATACGCACAAATTTTTGAGTAAATCTACACGTCTTGGGTTGAGCCGGTTTCTTGTATTTTGCCGTCAAAGTTATGACACCGTTGTTTTGACTTTTAGCAATATTATTCAATAATGCATGCACGTATACTTTTGAAATTTTTTATTATACGAGTCAAGAAGGACCGAATACAGTTTTAAGCGAGCTTATAGGTTGTCTCATTTAGGCGCTGCGATATTTTTACGGTTTTTTTTTTAAAAGCGCGATTACGTGAAAATATAAATATTTTATTAAATCTAATTCTGTCACAAATAAGAGCTACTCGTGGATGTTTATTCTACAGGCGTAAATACAATGGTTTTAGAGATACACGATTCTGCAAATCATTACTGCAGCAGGAAACGAAACCTGAAGACGCACAAATTATATTTTCGGCGCACATTTACAGCAGATCACGCACTAATTATGCGTACCACTCCTGTCACTCTAGGAGCAACTTTCCTGCTGGAGTAACGTTTACCAATGTTACTTCAACAGGAATCGTTTTTTCCATTTTTTTTTTCAAAACGACAAGGCGCACAAATTTTTTATTTGGCGCACATTTACAGCAGATTACGCACTAATTATAGGTACCACTCATATCACTCTAGGAGACATTTTCTTGCTAGACTAACGCACTCGACCAAAATGTATGAAACAGCTGATTCTTTTTTCGTGATTTCAGTGTTGGTCCCATAGTGAAAGTTGTTCATATTCATGAGTAGAACAACCTGTGAATATTGGCGCACTGCTTAAAAAGTTGTCCTGTAGATCATAAGAAAGTTATATTATATACGTATAATATAAGGAGTAAGAATAATGCCTCGCAAATATGTGCTAAAACACAAAATTTATAGTAACTCAAAGCTGCAAGAAGCGGTAGATAAAGTAAGAAAGAGTGAATAGCATACAGAGAAGCTGAAAAGAAATATAAAGTTGAAAATCGTTGATAAGGAAGAAAATTAAAAGCTTTTAAGAAAATATTGAAGTTCTATGTTCTATGTAAGTTTCATTTAGTACTTTTTAGTTCAAAATATTTTAAATTATATTTTATTAATAATATTATACACAGAGGCACACATGAAAAGAAACTATGAATGTCACACCATCCTAATTATTTTTTTTTTATTTTATTTGGATTAGAACATTATTTTGTAAACTAAGCAATCTATTTAAATATAACTGGGTATACCTACTCTAAAGTACAGTACGCTAGGTAATTGATACTAAATGACTAAAATACGTTTCTTGATTTCAGACTCCAAACCAAGGCAAGGGCCGATGCTTCGGCAAGTAGGTACTCGTGCCCCAAATGCAACCGTAGCTAGATGAGCGCTAACTCCTGGGCCAACTACGGCCAAGAATGCCGTTTCTGCAAGATCAATGTCATGCCTCATATGCCTGCTTATGTGTGTCTATCGAAACCCTGCATAGGCAGAAAGTGCCTTGTGGCATTAAGTCTGCATTAAAACTGGAAACTAAACTTAAACCGAAACGTAACGGGAACGTAACAGCGGGTAACCTGTGTGACCAACATTTCAAATAGTATGTTTTAATAATACCACAGAAAAAAAAGTTGAATCTAATAATATTACTAAATACAAATAAGTGCTACTAAAAGTATTTTTAATACAAAAACATATCTAGACCATACTTATACTTTTAGCCTGCATATTTTTTTGTAACATTTCAACTTTATAAATAACAAAAACTCTGAAGAACATATCGTTTTCGGTCCCAGCTTGCGAAATCTGTGAAACGAAACGTTTCAATTATGTCAAAAAGATAATGATGCGACTAAACGTCACGCTCATGTTCGGTTTTGTTAGCAGAATAGCTTTTGAGATTTCAATCGATCGGTGACTGAACTGAAACGTAACCGCAGTTGGATCGTTGTTACATTAGTGGAATGCGAAAACGCTCAAAAGCTGTGGTTCAGCTGTCATTCAATTGCGATTTTTTAACAATTTTGTTAGTAGAATCGGCCCCCTGCCCTGGTCTAGTTTGACGCGCGAGATAGAAGACTCACGCGCACTGGAACTAAACGCGCTTCGTTTAATGACAAAATGCTATACTAAAATCAATTTGTACTTTAGTATTTTCTTAACATATTTATATACCTTCTATTTAAAGCAAATTTTACTGTACATTAAGGAACTGTGTACGTATATCGTATAAAATAGAAAATAGACGGCGCTACTTTGTAATTTTTTTCTATCAAAAAAATTTAAATTAACACATAAGGAAGGTCCTAATGATTTTACCATATACATTTGTTTTATAGGAATTTTAAAAACACAAATTTTATCGATGTAGTTATCCACTTAAATAAAAGTTTAAATAAAATATAATTCATTCCTGGTAGCCGACTTATTTTTTATCCCAAATCATCGAACAAAATGAGCGATCTCCTTTATCGATGTATCCCCTTAACTAACAATCACAAATAGGTATATATACATAAATGATTACAAAATACGTAGATAAGAGGTCTCTCCTAATTAATATCTGCTGCCTCAGTGACCACAGACATTGGCTCTAAGGATTGCAATTATTCTTGACCCCTTCGTAAGATGTAGAAAGACCCCACTTTCCGAAATGTGGGGTCTGGGATACAATGCGGTGACCGCAAGTCAGTGACGAGGGACTTGTAAACTAATTTAACTAGTCTTGAACACTTACACAGACTCAAAAATAAAACATGGCCGCGCGCTAGGTCGCGAATGGCCTCAACAGGCCGTGGGGCCGTGGCTTTATTACCCCCACAGGCGATGGTGTTCAGTTACTATCACGTCAGGGCTCAGGTGGTTACCTGCTTGATTTGGCCAAGAGAGATAATACCTTCTTTATGTTGCAGTGCGACATTTACATACTGGCCTTATAAGTAAAGAGATTTAACGAAAAAGATAGGGGTCATCAATCTTTTATTTAAGCCTATAGATTAAAAAGTATTAAAACAAAGCTTTCTTCAACAGCGTGTATTCTTAAGAATTAACATTAGATCCAGGAAGCGTTGTTTATATAATAAATAAGCACTTTTCCAGGTGGCAGTAGGCTGTAAGCCTAATTTGAATGAGGGTAAATCCGTTCATTTGCGACTCCATTTACATAATCGCTGGGGGCTGATTAAATTTGTACGAACTGACGAAATCGTCTGCACCTTGTTAGCGCACTAAACGTTTAATACTGCCCGTGACATTTCATTGAAATAATTAATCTTTCGGCTCTAATATAATTAAGGGACGCTTTTTGAACATAATTTGATTTTTAAAGGGACGGTGTAATGAAAATGAAATCTTGAATTCAGCCCAATGGAAGTTGTCCCCGGAACAGTTTAAGGCTCCTTCAGACAAGTGCGACACGTGACGCGAATCGCAGGCGGTACAAAATCTTAGGTTTTTTAAAATATTTTCTTAAATCTTTTATAAACAAAGTTATGCTCAACTTAGTTTTAGTTTATACATCGATGTTTGGTTACAGTTTTAAAAGCATTTATTTTCTTTTTTTCTTCATTCAATTACTTTGCTTAAAACATCGTAAAACAATGCTTAAATGGACCTAGATATGCAGAAAGCAGCCAAATGGCACTTTTCCAAAAATGACTTATAAACATTATAAACAGTCATATTAATTTCGACATATAAGATTTTTTGCAAAAACAGACAATATGTCGATATCTTTGTTTATCTTGGACGTATGAGCCGTCAAATGCAGCCATGTCCATGCATCCATGAAGATCGACAGAAAAATGCTTATAACTCTGTTTGTACTTTTCTCGACATGGCTGCCTTCTGCATAACACGGTCCAAATAGCCGATACATCTGCTCATAGAAATGCAAGAGAGTATTACTATAAGAAAATTAACCAGCAGACGCGTAACTTACAGTTAGTAGCGAAACTTTTCAGCCATAATAACCGCTAGAAAGTGCTCCGGTTATAATATAAATTTAACTTATAACATTTATCGCTATTTCCTTGGAGCAGACAGTTAAGTAAATCCAGTTAATTTTCCAACTTCCTCTTGAAAATAAGCGTAGTTATGAACGTATTTTTGTACAGTAATCACACTCTTTCACTTTAGTTGGCCTCGCTAAAGGTTCATTTCCCGGTCTGGGTATGTTATTGGCTACCTCCTATTACAGGTTGACTTGGAAAACAAGCGATAAAATTGAAGGGGGTGTTCTACCCATCAATATGAATAACTTTTACTATGTGACCAACTTGGAATTCGCAATAAATTTTCGACCCTATACAAAATGGTCTAATCGTGTATGTAAGTACTATTATATGGATGGGTGACCATCTGTACCTACATACCAAGACTCCTCCGTGCTTCGGAAAGCACGTTAAGCCGTTGGTCCCGGCTGTCATTCGTGGATCTTTGACAGCCGTTACGGGTCGTCAGAAGCCCGAAAGTCTGACAACCAGTCTTACCAAGGGGTATCGTATTACCCAATAACTGGGTTGTGGAGGTCAGATGGGAAGTCGCTCCATGGAAAATACTGGTATTCAGCTGCATCCGGTTAGACTGGAAGCCGACCCCAACATAGTTGGAAAAAGGCTAGGCGGATTGATTGAAGTACTTTTATATGGGAAGATCGATATTTTTTTGCGAATTCGCGAATTGTTTGTTGGTCCCATAGTAAAAGTTGTTCATATTGATGGGTAGAACACGCCCTTCAATTTTATCGATTGTTTTTAAACTCACCCTGTAGAGAGACAGTAGAACCATAGCTTGAAAAGTTTCCCTGATGAACTGTCTGTCACTTCATAATCTTCATTCTCCTGATTGGAGAATGAATGATGATGATGATGAAGTGATAGACGTGACGTTCTACAAACCGAAAAATTCAGTGAAGCATTATTAATAGCAGGGTAGGTACGTATTACCTTGTTTTATTTTTTCTCTCAGTTATTTTTAATCATGGTCTGGCAGTTTGAGTAATCTATGCGGCCTACCCCAATGTCCTTTCTTTGGTATTGTTCGTCGAATCGTTGAGCTCCTTAAGTTCTGAGTTGAGCTGCGCGATTACTGACAAATGCGTGCACTGACTGGACAGGTCCTCTCAATCTGTGTGGTTCTTTCCTCAAAAGACCATTTCAGACACCAATCTACATGGTCTTCACGTGAAGTGACCAAGATTATGTCTGGACTTTATAAGAGACTGTGACCTCTGAGTTTGTTTCGGCCTTTCTTCTCAGAGTAGTCAGATAGGAAACGCCGACCTCATCTAGTTTAAAAAAAAATATTGACTTGTAAAAGTGTTTGTACAAACCTACTTACAGAAATAAAAATCATTTATCATTTATCATTTATCTATAGGGTTCTAAGGAAAGAAACACATCTTCTGGTCTACCCTATCCATAGGTTTCTTTAAGGCGAAAGCGCCAGGGTAGCCCACGACATTCGAATAATCTTGCATTTTTTTACAATTTGCGGGTTAGTATCAGGTTGTATGTTGATCAAAATATGTATATTCGCGACCGTAACAAGTGTGTATTTACAGGATTATAATAATAAAAGACATCAATACATTCTTTACGACCAAGTTACTCTATTGAATTACTGTTTCTTGACATTTGAGGACATTTCTAACTTTTATGGAGTTGTATTGCTGATTCTAATTATTATAATTCTGTAAATACATACTTGTTAAGGTCGCGAATCATATTTAAATCAACATAAAACCTGACACCTACCTGCAAATTGTAAAAAAAACATAAGAATATTCGAATTTCGCAAGCTACCTTAGCGCTTCCCCTTAATATATGTCGCGAATCATATTTAAATCAACATAAAACCTGACACCTACCTGCAAATTGTAAAAAAAACATAAGAATATTCGAATTTCGCAAGCTACCTTAGCGCTTCCCCTTAATATATGTCGCGAATCATATTTAAATCAACATAAAACCTGACACTTACCTGCAAATTGTAAAAAAAAAAAAAACATAAGAATATTCGAATTTCGCAAGCTACCTTAGCGCTTCCCCTTAATATATGTCGCGAATCATATTTAAATCAACATAAAACCTGACACTTACCTGCAAATTGTAAAAAAAAAAAAAACATAAGAATATTCGAATTTCGCAAGCTACCTTAGCGCTTCCCCTTAATATATGTCGCGAATCATATTTAAATCAACATAAAACCTGACACTTACCTGCAAATTGTAAAAAAAAAAAAACATAAGAATATTCGAATTTCGCAAGCTACCTTAGCGCTTCCCCTTAATATATGTCGCGAATCATATTTAAATCAACATAAAACCTGACACTTACCTGCAAATTGTAAAAAAAAAACATAACAATATTCGAATTTCGCAAGCTACCTTAGCGCTTCCCCTTTAGGGATTGTGTAAAGTCTTTGGGCATAAGTGCCCAAGTCGACCTATAGCATTGATAAATGTTCGTCCATAACATCAATAAACATTAAATTAAATTAATTAATAAGCGGCTATTAATTAAATTAACTATGAGCCACTATGAGGGTCACTTTAGTCCCCATGGGTGTAGTTCTACAAGATTTCTAAAGGGTGTTGTCCAGTCGCAATGATGTATGGTCCAAGTGACATCCACAGGAGAGAATCTTGGAGTCACGAGGATTTTAAAAGATAGGTGTGTAAGGACAAAAACGAGACACAATAGAAGTTTTAATGTTATTACTGCTACCGTCGTATAGTTTCCTTCAAAGCATTAAATCTTGTTTTCCAACCAAACACTCAAAACCAGCGTCAGACACTAGTTGTAGGGCATTTACGTTGCACGAGGCCTTTTTGGCGCAGCCGTGAGGCACACAATACTATTTATTGTATACAAGGTTTAACTTAAATAACGCACATCCTCTTATTAATTCTTCTAATTAAGTTGTATGATAAATAAAGTATGCTTTGCGGCCGTAACAAATATGTATTTACAGAATTTTATACAATAGAATCAGTAATGCAACGTCTTAAGTTAGTATAATCCTGAAATGTCAAGATTTCATGAAATAGTCATTTTTTAGGATTACCTGGTCTTAAAGAGTTGTATTGATCACTTTAATGATTCTAATTATGTAAATATAACATACTTGTTACAACCGCAAATTATAATTTGATCAATGTACAATATAATACCGACTTGTAAATTGCAAAAAAAAATCAGCTGTTCAATACATTTATGTTCGCATAATTCGTCAAAATGTACTGAACAGCTGATTTTTTTTTTCACGATTTCAGCTTTGGTCCCATAGTAAAAATTGTTCAAAATGGTGAGTACAATGACGCCTTAAGAGTTTATGCGGTATTTAAGTTACACCTTGTATAGGGTGACTGGTAATTAGTGACCGATACACATGATTGTACTCATGATAACAAACAACTTTTACTATGGGACCAAATCTGAATTAGCGAAAAAAAAAATCAGCTGTCCCATACATTCATGTTCGCATAACTCGTCAAAATGTAGGGAGCAGCAGATTTTTTTTTCACGTTTTCTGGTTATCTCCATAGTAAAAGTTGTTTGTTATCATGAGTACAATCATCTGTTTAAGTATCGGTCACTTATTTATCAGTCATCCTATCTATACAGTACAACCGAAATATCTTGGCAAGTCCGAACTTCGCGCAGGAGTCTGTGCAGTAAATTTTTTTAGGAACTAAATGGTGACATGCGGCGAGTGAGTAAGATAACATGCGCGAAACTCCTTAGTGCCTATGTTCAGACCTGCCAAGATAAATCAGTGTACCTACCGCGTCTTTCAATACTTCGGTTTATAATTCGCGGTGTGAACCGAAGTATGCAAACACGCGGTAGCTACATGAGCGGAGCTAAACGAACTTAGCTTCGTTCCCAGTGTGGCCTGCGCCTTGAGTCAAATAAAATTTACTTTATTCTCTCTTTCTATACCTATGTTTTCCGCTTAGCTTAAAGTCAGCTGTAGATAGAATCAAGACAGTAGGTGCCATGCTGATGACAAGACAAATGACACAACTGACTGACTGTCTGTCTGATATTCAGGGATTAAATATAATAACCACCATAAAATACTTTGATACCCTAAGCTTTTTGCACTTCAAATTGTATTCAAACACCAAATGTAGTAAATGATCACCAAATCTTAACGAGCGAATTATTGCGTTAGGTTAGGTTAGGTTTTTTTTTTTATATTTGTTTGATTTGCTTTTAATGTTCTTTCTAGGTTAGGTTAGGTTAGGTTAATAATGATTAGTTTGTAGTCTAGGATAGCAAGATGTTAAACATTTTGTTTATAATTTCACAATAAAATGGAGTTTTAACTTTGGTGATCATTTACTATTTTTGGCAGTAAGAAGTGTTTTTTTATATTTTACTTTATCTGGTGGTAAGTTAAACATAAGCCTTATAATAATATACTGTATTCTTAATTTATTAGTATTTATTATGCATGATTTGCATGAAAATAGTTACATAATTACGTAGTTTGAGTTTCCTAAAACATAGACAAACAAGAACTTGACCAGTTCAACCCTAGAGTATCTAATGACGCGTTCCCACGCCTCTTGCGACCCGTACCTGCCAAGGCCTATTGCAGCCGTGTCTGTCGAGGCCAGTCGTGGCCCGTGCCGAGTATTCCCACGAATCATCCCATACATTCGATCGGACGGGCGACGACAGGCCACCGCAGGCCGATTGTTCCCACGGCCAGTCGGCCTGGCCTGGCTCGTTCTGGCCTGTGAGAAACCGGGCCGTGGGAGCGCGGCATAAGAGTTCAACTAAGTTTTTCATAGCACAACCTGTACCGATAGACACAAACATTCTACAGGCATTTATTTATTTAATACTTTAAGCACATAAATGCCACAGGCATTTTCTGCCTGTCAACATTTGGGTGATGCAGAGACAAACAGTGACAGACAATGTGCGCTGTTATAATTTCTAACGTGACGATATTATCGTGAACGTCCACGGCTTCACGATAATACAGGGAAGTAAAATGTTTGGAAATACCTATGGTACCTACATGAAGACGCTTATCCGTCCACGAAGGCGCTACTTGCCCCGACAAAAACCTTGGGATAGTGCGCTATTCAGAGATTATTAATTTAACTCGTTAAAGAAGAGTAATAAACTACATCTAAAAGCACATTATTAATGTTCAATATCCTATCATCCCACGTCATCATATCATCATCGTTATATCATCACATCAGCTCGTTCTTATTTTATTATAAATACATGAAAAATCTCCTTGTAAAAAAGTGACTAAAATGATTGATTATATGCATCTTTTGCTAAAGGTGAGTTCTAATCATTTGAGGATTACACTAATTAATAAATAAATCACGTTTTATTTTATTTCAAAAGATTGCTATTATTTTTTTATTCAAATGATAAATGGGCGTGTGCTGGGAACGGGACAGAGCGAGGCTGAGCGGCGGGATAGAGAAGAACCGAACGCTCAAGGTCGTTTAGTTGGGGAAAGGCCTTAACGTTGACGAATTTCCATACACTTTTTCGACGTGGACGTGGACGTTCACGATAATATCGTCACGTTAGAAATGATAAAATCGCACATTCCGTTTACAAAATCTTTAAACATCAATTTTAAATTAATTATCAATGAGCTTATAGCTTGGACCGACGACGGTCACAGGTGTCAGAAGCATCACTTCCTCCTGTTTGAGAAGGCACCGGATGGAAGGGTCGCGGTCACTACACAGGCTAGTCAAATTAATTGACCGCCTTATAACCGTTTTATTAGAAGTGGTCACAACCCTTGACTTGCTAGGGAAACTGTACCCTAATTGCGTAGCACACTATCGATCCGAATCAGTTTCATTTTGACAGTGCAAGAACACGCGTTATTTACGTTGTTGAGCAGACAATTTTTTGGAACATAAGAAGTAATGGATTAGCAATTTGCTTCAAAATGATTCAGATCCCGATTGATAGTGCGTTACACAATTAGGGTGCTGGACAGTCGGTCATTGAGACACGAATCTCGGAATATTCTAGTTTTTTATTTATATCGAAAATCAATCAATCAGCCTAGCCTTTTCCCAACTATGTTGGGGTCGGCTTCCAGTCTAACCGGATGCAGCTGAATACCAGTATTTTACATGGAGCGACTGCCTATCTGACCTCCACAACCCAGTTATTGGGTAATACGATACCCCTTGGTAAGACTGGTTGTCAGACTTTCGGGCTTCTGACGATCCGTAACGACTGTTAAAGATCCACGAATGACAGCCGGTACCAACGGCTTAACGTGCTTTCCGAGGCACGGAGGAGTTTCGGTATGTAAAGATGGTCACCCATCCACAGATCAACCTCGGCAAGCGTAGCTTAACCTGATGGATCGACCCGTGCGGCTGTTATTACTTAGCCACGAGATTTATATCGAAAATATTTTTGATTAAATCTTAGTTTAACCACACTTTTATTTTATCTAGGAAAGAAGCCTGGACACCCAAAAGTAACTAAAAAAGATCATATACCTACAGCTTGACGACGTTTAAAGTTACCATCGTTTAGGGAGGTAGGTATTTACTACACTAATCAGGAAAAGAGCCGCTGATCTTCAAACTAACATTTTCATGAATCTTTGCTAAGAATAAACCATCTAAAATATAAATAAATACCTACCAGTCACACGCCAGCGAATTTCTTTTCTTTTTTACACTAACTCCATGACTCTATTTACAAATATTATCAATTTTGTAAAACCAAAACACACTGATATCGGTTTTTGTAGGTAAATCGGTTTTTAACCCCTTGAGCGCTTTCTACTGTGAACCTATGCGGTATCATGCGATACTCGAAACTGTATATGAAAATTTTCATGAAAAAGCCAAGTTGCCTTCCTGCTCTCATTGCTTTGAGCGGATTATTCCAAAATATAATTATCATAAGTTAGAACGCAAGCGAATGATTCCGCCAAGTGCTCTGCATTACTTCGCCCGCCCCAGGACTAAACATTTGCTTTCATGAATACCTTACTTACCATAACAGACAAAGCCAAGCCCGCACCGTAAAAGCAACAATGTAAATTTAATCTCAATTCTCATTGTAAATAATGCAAGTGGTTCCATGTCTTAAGAGGACCCCGGAGCATGCGTTAAACATACTAACGTAATACCAAAATAATTTGTAAATCAAACATATTCTTAAGGTATCGTATATTTATTCCGATTGGATTACAGAATACCTAAGTTCCCAAATGTAATATATTAAATAAGAACACTGATTTAAACATGAATTATGACAAAAATAATTTTCTATAGAAATTAGAAACTCCTCATATCTCGTCTTTAAATTAGTGTCATTTCATAATATATATTTGGGAACCTAGATATTCTGTAATCCAATTAATGCACACTATCTTAAGAATATGCCAATGGCCTTGAGCAGTTAGCTTGCTGTGCTAAGCTCACGCAACGCGTCGTACGTTCAGCCAGTAATTATAGGACTCGCCCATCAAGGAGCGCTATCCGAAATTAGGCGCATTATTAATTTATATTATACAAAAAAAGGTATTTTAATAAAACACGTAAATAAATAAATAAATAAAAACAGAAAAAAAAATTATTATCTTTAAAATGGTTAGTTTTCTAAAACTACGCTTGATAATTTTTGCGTGATTCTCAGATTTTTATCCGCGTTAGACATAACTTTAGAAATGAATTACACTATGTAATATAAATGTAAAATATTCACAAATGCTCTAATTTAACATAATATATTTTTTTCCACATCAATAACATTACTCGTTTAGACGTGATCTTCAGTTTAAAATCATTAAAAGTTGGTTATCGTCGCCTTAAAGCCAGAAGACTGCTTACGCTTAACGTTTCCATTTTATTTTACTTAATTTTCAAAAGTAAAGCTGCTAATACACATGCCCGTAAATTGCACAAAAGTTTGCAAGTAGCTTGCATACTTTTTAACCGACTTCAAAAAAGAAGGAAGTCCTATGTTCGTCATAATATTATATTTTCATAAACATGGACCGATTTTGAAAATTCTTTTTTTCATTTGGTACAGGAAGCTCGCGCGGTGGTCCCATTACGTTTTATCCACTTTGTGTACCTATTGATGATGTTATAAAACTTTTTTTCACTGAAATTTACATAGCAAGTAGTGGTTTACGAATTTGTGTGGGGTAGGTAGTAGGTACGATACATAAAAAGTGAAAAATAAAATACTATTTTACAAAAAAAAAAAAAAAACGATTTCATTTCGAAAAACTATCGATTTTGGAAGTCAGTGGCAAAAAACGAAAATACGAAACTTGTAAAAAAGTGGATGTGCCTTAGTACAAGTACTACTCGTACTAGTTCTGGTTGGTGAATTTCAAGCAAGTCACTTGCATAATATTCAGGGTTATTGGTAAAACACCAACAACCTCTAAAGGGGTCATTGTACTCATCATTATGAACAACTTTTACTATGGGACCAATCCTGAAATCGCAAGAAAAAAATCAGCTATTCAGCACATTTTGACCAAATAAGCGAACATAAATGTACCGAAGCTGATTTTATTTTCGCGATTTCAGGTTTGGTCCCATAGTAAAAGTTGTTCATAATGATGAGTACAATGACCCCTTAAGAGGTGGTTGGTGTTTTACCAATAACCCTGTATATTGGTGCAAGTTCCAGCCTAGAACTTAACATAAAATGCCGTCGTTCCTTTCTACAGAGTTCAAAAATGTAAATACAATCATGAAGAGTAATCAATGTTCAGTCTCACGTTGGAAATTGAATAATCTGGTTTCTGATTATGACACAAAAAGTTCATATTGTGTCAATTTAACTTCTAATCACTTTTTAAATACGTTACCACGGAGACGCGCCCGATCAACGAATAAATTTGAATTCATTAACAAACTGATTCGTGCCCGCCCTGTGCTTTCTATTGAAGGGGAACAAATTGATTTTTTATAGAAATTTCATTCGCTTTTTATGCTATTATGCGTCTTGTGAATTTTCCTGGAACTTAATTATCTAATCGCTTATAAAACACCCATTCAGAACATGAACCAGCAGTGATTATGATGGATAAAAATGCGGCCATTTACAACAAAATTCAATTAAGCAAAACAATAAATTAAACATACAACGCTCCAAGCAATATTACAGAAAATATTCAGCCGGGGCGCATCTAAAAATATTTAATAATCGCTTGCGAAATTCTTAGCTGCAACGTTTATAGAAATCCAATTTATTATTTAAACAAAAGTGCTGAGATGCCGGAGGTTTAATGTACGCATACCTCGCTTATTAAATGGCAGAGCCGCCGCGGAGCCAACCCGACAAAGGACCCGCTGAAGCGTCGATTGATAATTAATATTGTTTTATTATAAGCCCCGTATCTCGGAGCAACACGGAGTCCAATATGGCCAAATTGTAAACCATTGGTGCATGCCTAATTCTGTAATGGTATTAAACGTTTAGATACTGATTATAGCCGCCTTTGTTAGCACTGAGCCCTCTGTTTTTGTTTAAATTTTAGAGCGTTTGTGCGCTTCGATATGAAGTCGAATTTATAAGGGCACTTGTGATGTTTTAGAGTGTAATTATTTTCAATGTGAGTGTTTAATTTTTCCAGAACCGTGATTCATAGTATGGTTAACAATCGTTTATGCTTCTAGTCTTAAAGAAGCGGCTCGTGGCTAAGTAATAATAGCCGCACGGGTCGATCGATCAGGTTAAGCAACGCTTGCCGCAGTTGTTCCGTGGTTGGGTGACCATCTGTACATACCGAGGTCCCTCCGTGCCTCGGAAAGCACGTTAAGCCGTTGGTGCATTACAATTTCACCAATGAAACTGAACGCCATCAGCACTCCTAAAACGCAATCAATAGCTGTCAGTGTCACTATTCCTTAACAATTTTGACACTGATAGCTCGTGAACGCGGTTAAGTGCTGATCGCGTTCAGTTTCTTTGGTGAAATCCGCACTAAGTCTGCCTTTACAAGTTTACCCTGTTTTTGCGTTCAAAGTATCTCTAATCCAGCTGTGGCGTAGTATCGTGTGAGAAGTCATGCATTATCTATGAATAAAGAGCGGTCCCCGGAGCCTGCTGGGCCAGCGAGCAACCGCGGTGACTTGATAGATCACCCCGCTCACTTATTAAGTGCTTGGCAACCACAACTGATAGTTGCCGGGGATGGGGGTTGTATGCGTTGGTTGACTTTTAATTTCCGATAAGTTTTTTTTTAAGGAAATTCTTTTACCAGACAAAAGCTTTACAGCTATATTAAGAGGAGCTGCTGGCTAAGTATTAACAGCTAAGCTGGTGGATCGATCAGGTTAAACTGCTTGCCGAGCCTGTTCCGTGGATGAGTGACCATCTTTAGAACCTTAGTCTCGGCTATCACTCGACGATCTTATGTTCGGTTCCTATAAACAAAAACGAATCGTTTTGCTTACTAATGGTTGCATTTTTTTATTTTCAAACTGGGCATATAAATAGATTCGTATGCAAATTTTTCCTGTGATAGCTACTTCCATAAGGGAGGGTCTACTATGCAAAGCTATGCGTACTTTACTTCATTTTTGGTAAAGATACTAGTCTTAATTTTAACCAATAACGGTCCGTAAATTATAGGAGCCGGCCATTACAGATTACAGATACAGTCGTTACGAATCGTCGGAAACCTGAAAGTCAGACAACCAATCTTACCATGGGTTATCGCGTTACCCTGTAACTGTATTGTGGAATTCAGATAAGTAGTCGCTTCATGTAAAATATACCAGTATTTTACATGAAGCGACTACTTATCTGAACTGTTATTGGGTAATAAACAACTGGGTTGTGGAGGTCAGATAGGCAGTCGCTCCATGTAAAATACTAGTATTCAGCTGCATCCGGTTAGACTGGAAGCCGACCCCAACATAGTTGGGAAAAAGCTAGGCAGATGACGATGAGACTTGTTAGGTAATGCCCACATTACACGACCTTAAATCCTAACAAAAAAAGTAAACAAAACAAAAGACGTCACTTTCCCGCGTCTAAACGTATTTTAAACGAACACGTCATCCGTTATCGAAATTTAGCAACACGTCTATATCCAGCTCGATCCAAAACGGATTTAGCATACACATGAGTGATGGTGAATAAACTAACGACCCAATGATACGTACGACCCTACGACGCCATTTTTTAAAGCAAGGGTGAAATGACGGTCATCATTAATCTCGAGCCCTTGTGCGAAATGAAATTTTGCGCGGGTTAAGCAAGCGTTGTCCTTGTTTTTTGTTGGAAGTGTAAGAAGGATGGAATACGGCTTTATTTAGTGCTGTCGTCCACTCGTGTAACCGTTCTGATGCGCGATTTTTAATATGTTGCGATTAAGTGGATCGTCTCACTTGATGTTATAAAGAGCCACGATTTTCTACGGAAAATACGTGAAGCATAGGTAGTTAGGGGCACAACCCCTAACTACCTATGGGGAAATCTATTTACCTATAGATACTTTGTATTTAAGTATGTATAAAAATACTGTAGGTAATACCTGAGTTAGACTATGAAATTTGTGGAAATCTTCAATTTCTGGGCTATTATAAATAAAAAGGAGATTTTCAGTTTGGTTTCAGACTCAATATTCTATGATGACAACCACTAACTTTACATAATGTAACTAATAAGTAATAAAAATTATACTTCCTGTTATAACACGCCTTTTGCCGCGTGTTTACAGATCGTCTGCGATGGCCATAATATCTGGATTAACTAGTTACAGATTTATAAAAAAAGGAAATTAACTTTTTTTATAAACTGGCCTATAGATACTATAAGTACCTACCCTTGATACGTGTGTGCCCCTAAGATAAATGACCTCCAGACCTCCACTTGAGAGGCAAATACACGCGCATATTGAAAAGTTGATTTCAAAGGGAGATGCTGTCAAAACATTGAATGGATGGCAACAGTATTTCACACACACGTTTATTTAGAATATTATACTTATTCAGCTTTGTGTGCACTTTTTCCTAATTGTTATTTAATAATACACACATCAACACTGTCTAGGGATATTTTGGATTTACTATTTACACAAAATTTATCAAAAATAACATACAACATGCATATATTTTTATAAAGCCTATTTATCAGACTACACTCCAGAATAAAAGAAAACTATTTTTTTTGCGTAAACAAATTTTTAATCAAATAAAGAAAAAACGTGAAATAATGGTAAAACTAACAATGAATGTTTTTCTCAAGAAAAAGTGAAAAATAAGGAAAAATTAATCTGTTTTTAACAGTTATGTGAAAAATCAGTAGTCAGTAAAACCACCCATGACGTTAATAACGGTCCTGCAACGGTTTTTCATGCTTTGGATTAACTTATCCAAGTCTTGCTGCAGTATATTGTCCCAGGTCCGGCTAAGATGCAAAAAAGTTGCTCTTCCGTCGCAATGTTTGCAGGGGAATTCCTCAAAGCCCTTCTTTAGAGCATGTCCCACGCGTGTTCTATGGGGTTTAGGTCAGGCGATTGAGCGGGTCAGCCTTAGACCGATACGTCGTGATCCTGCAACCAGCTCCTCACCACTCTCGCTGTGTGCGGACGGGCGTTATCGTGCATGAGCGTGAATTCTTGGCCCATTTGTCGATGGGGGTAGATTATTGGTACTAGCACCTTGTTACGATCTTTCAGCCGTCACGGTGTTTCTGATCCAAACGAGGTCTGTTCTTCCACCAACACGAATTCCCGCCCAAACCATAATTGTCCCGCCGTGGTATGAATGGACTTCCTGAGGATGTTGCAGATGGCTCTCACGATCAGGAACTCGCCAAACACGTACTCTACGTATATCGGGATGGAAACCGAACCGGGACTCATCGGTAAACAACACTACAGACCACTGGTTATCTGCCCAGAGCAAATGTTCACGAGCCCACTCTAGTCATCGTTCAACATTTCCTCGGCGTAGTGCTGGAGTACGAAGCGGTCTGCGAGCATAAAGGTTAGCTTCATGCAGCCTTCTCCTCACAGTTTGGTCACTCACAAGTAACTGGTGCTCTGAGTGGAGCCTCTGAACCAACTGCATGGCCGTAACATTTGGTTGTATTCTCGCGGCAACTTGCAAAAATCGGTCTTGTCGTTGAGTGGTTATGAGCTTCCCGCCTGGGTGTCTTTCAGCCACTTCACCAGTAGCACGATAACGTGACCATACCCTTGATATCACGTTTTGTCTTGTTCCAATCTCCTCAGCAATACTCCGTTGAGTAGCCCCAGCTTGGAGCATGCCTACTGCCCTTAACATTTCCTCTCTCGTTAAATGGCGCCGCTGCATGATGCACACAATAACATTAATTCGAAATTAACCGATAAGTTGCTATAAAACTTAAATTTGACACAAAAAATAGCCAAAAACTACTGTAGAGACATGAAACCTTCGGACTTCGCTACCATTATGCCGCGTAAATCTTTTGTTTTTAATTTATTTTTTCAAATTCAAATTTAGAATCGTTCAAAAAGGTTTACAAAATAAGCTTTCTTCAAAAGAATTTAAAACTGGCCAGTATTTTTTGAGTTTAAGAACTTTATACAAAATATCCCTAGACGGTGTTGATGTGTGTATATATTTTTGCAGTTAAAATTCCCCATAACTGTCATATTTTTTTTAAATTTTTAATAGGTCTTCATAGGTTCATAGGTAACCTATGAAATTGCCGATTCTTGATACCGGCTAGTGTGAAGATCTTTCATTCTATTTAGAATTCCAAATTCAAATTAATTTTATAATAGCATGACATTTAAAAAAAAATCAGTTGTTCGTTTGTTTTCCCGCCGTTAGATTTTTCTTTGATATCGATGTTTCTGTAACCATGGAAAAATCGAAATTGCGCGCTATTTTCAACCGACATCAAAAAGGAGGAGGTTCTCAATTCGTCTGTATGTTTTTTTTAATGTTTGTTACGCGATTACTCAAAGACGGATGAACCGATTTAGAAAATTATTTTTAGTTTGAACGGGTATACTTCCAAAGTGGTCTCATGTAAATTTTATTAACTTTGCTTGGGTAGTTTTTGAGTTATCTTCAATAATACGTATTTTCCCACTTAGTTTATCTGGATGATGTGTTAAGAACTTCCTATCACTGGTATTCGAATTTGTGTGGAGTAGCTATTACAACAAAAAAGTTAAAAATAAAAACTTTTTAGCAAACAATAAAACCGACTTCCAAAGCAAAACACTACAAAGTGAAAAATAACTTTAATTTCGGAAGTCGGTGGCATAACACAAAAATACAAAACCAAAGACATCGACTACCGAAATTAAAATTATTTTTCACTTTGTGTAATGTTTTGTTTTGGAAGTTGGTTTTATTTTTTCGACTACGAGTTCCGTCGGGGCACCAACTGACGTGTATGGACAAGGTTCCGTAAGTGAACGCGCGGTGCGTTTTTGGTTTGATCGCTTCCGTTCTGGAAATTGTAATCTCAACAATTAGCTCCGGGGAAAAATTTCAAATCCAACAGGCCGGTGCAAAAAACGCCTTTAAAGAATTTATCGATTCTCGTTCCCCGGATATCTATAGCAGAGCAATCAACGAACTTTCATCACAATGGCAAAAGTGAATCGACAATATTTCTATTCAAAAAAATTGTGATTTTTTCTATTTAAATCGGCAATTTCATTATTATTTATTTCATTTATTTATGTAAGCTGAAAAAGTGTGGGCGTGAGCTTGTCTATTGTGTTTAATGAAAACATGAAATGTAAGTTTTAAATTGCATAAAAAATAAATTGCAGTCATCTAGAGACAACCTTGTTTCGCTAGACTGTTCAGTTTCTGTCACATTTGAATGAATAATAAGAAACAAAGGATAATGCGTAGGAGGCTATGTGGTGTACATCCTAACTATTATTAATATTCATATTATAAATGCGAAAGTAAGTTTGTTTGTTTGTTTGCCACATTTTCACGCCTAAACCACTGAACCGTTCATCCTGAAATTTTGCATATACGTTGTCACGTGTACAGAAACGGACATAGGGTACCTTTTATCCCGAAAAAAGTACTGCTCCTGAGGAAAACAGCAATAACGTTCTTATGATAATAGATGGCGCCACGTGTCTTTCGAATCATGGTTGAATTATATTATTATAGAAACTTTAGTAGTGTGTTAAAAGTTTTATTTTTATTTAAGTAAGTAGGTACCTAATACAAAATGCGAAAGTGAGTTTGTTTGTTTGTTACGCTTTCACACTAAAACCGCTGAACGGATTTGGATAGCCACATGGGTAGAATATGACCTGGATTAGGATATGATGCTTTTGATACCGGTAGTGCGTTCCTGTGTGATAATTTCCGACAACCACGCAGGCGAAGCCGCAGGCAAAAGCTAGTTACGTATATATTAAGTTTTATGATTAGTAAACTATAATGTTTATTCATGAAAACATACCGTCCGACGCATCATATCAATCAAAAACCACACGATTAACCGCAGACATTTATTTAAGGGGATACATCGATAAATTTTGTGCTTTTAAAATTCCTATAAAACCAAATGTAAGTATATGGTTATGTGCCCTATAGGCGCATTTGTGTGCTGGGTTGGTGAAGAATAAAACCAGGAGAGTTTCTTCCTTGTAGATCTTCTTTATTTCGGAGTGTTCTTCTTAGTACTGTTGCTCGCCAACTGTGCCGATACGCCAAATGACCCGGAATTTATACGTTATCGGCTAACAAAATGTAAGCCCTGTGATTGGTCAGCCAATCAGAGCGCAGGACTTTTCGACCAATGAGCGCGAAGTCGGTATTGGTGCAGTAGGCTTAGCTACGACGTTACTTTACCGTAACGAGAGCCATTTGACAATTTTTACATTTTAACAATATTATACAATGCAAACATATAACAAATTACATATTTTCAGCTTCTATATAACATAAACTAAACGAGAAAAATACAAGACAAGACAAACTGTTATACTTAAAACTATGAACTGTACTATCAGTCTGTGTTTTCACTTGTCCCGCACATCACTCCCGCCGTGCGACCGCGTCGTATTAAGTTCCGGTGCGGGCAAGTCGTCCGTAGGTAGGGGCAGGATCACCAGCTTCCTCACTGGCCGGCGCAGGACACCTCCCTTGGTATGTATGTCCACCGTCCTCACGACGTTGTCAGGACCAGGATATACCGCGATGACTCGTCCTCGTATCCACACGTTGCGGGGCAGGTTCGGGTCGACGATCTGCACAATGTCGTCCAGTTGTACTGCTTGGCCTCGTCCGTGGGGCTCCCGCCGGTGTTGGAGCTCGGGAAGGTACTCCTTCACCCAGCGGAGCCAGAAGATGTCTGCGAGCCTCTGTGCAGCTCGCCAGCTGGACCGGGAGATGGTGTCTCGCTCGGTGAATGTGCCCGGCTGCGGCACACGCCCAGGACCCCCCAGTAAAAAATGGTTGGGAGTCAGGGCCTCGGGATCTTCTGCGCTGACGGAGACGTGCGTCAGCGGACGACTGTTCACTGTATACTCCACTTCGGCCAGTAGAGTAGTGAGGACTTCTTTTTTGAAGAACTTTTCTATTTTGATGAGGCAGGGGTCTTCTCGCGGCTGTGTGGCTGAGAAGTCGTAGTAGCGATAACGCAGTGTCGGTGTCAGCTTGTCTACCAGTGTCTTCGCCAGTTCAGGGTTGTACATATAATTGAAACAACCCAATGTCTTCAATGTTGCTACGACGTTGGAGAGTTTCGTAGCGAATATGCAGATGTCCCTCGCTGACTCGGAGAGGCGCGGCAGACTTCGAAGTGTTTCCATCTCTATCATGGCTATGGATTCTGGTCTTCCAAATCTGGATTCCAATGTCTTCATCACTTCTGTTGGGTGCGCATTTGTGATCAGCAACCCTTCTACAGCTTCCTTGGCCTTGCCTTTCAAATTCCTCCGTAGTCTGTTCATATTCTCGACGGCGCTGAACATTGCTTCTGTTTCATGATAGGCGGCACGGAAGGGCAGCCACTCCTGATGCGACCCACTGAAGAACGGTAGCTCGATGAACTTGGGCCGCTGAGCGGCGCTGACAGCCCTAGTGATGGCTTCAGCTAAGAGGGCTAAGTCCCCTTGACCTCCCGCCGTTGTATGACGTGTTTCTTCATACTTCTGTTGGTCATCGTGGACAGCTGTTGGTTCTACTGGAGGGCGATGTGGCTCGTTGGCGATGGCTAACACGGGACGAGTCACCTGGTTTTCCAACCAGCTGTCTACTCTTGCATTGACTTCGGAGTAGAGGGAGACGTTATCTTCTTCCCCTTCTTCTTCTTCATCCGTGTCCTCTGTCTCTAGTGCGGCGAGGCGCGCTGCAGCTAGTTCGACTTGCGAGGCGGAGTAGCTTTTCTTTCGCTTTCGCTATTTTCTGTTGTTTCGACTTGCTATGCGTCGATCCCCCTCCTCCCCCCTTCTTGCTAGGGGGAGAGAGGCACTGTGGGCCGGTTGGTTTCGACGTACCGGCGTTCTTGATAACTCGCTTCACTGTTGAGGCATCTGTTTCATGGCGAGCATCTCTGGAGGTGACAGCAGCGGGCGGCTTCATCAGCTGTTTCGGTTTCGCACCCGCAATCAGCGTCGTTGCGGCTGAAGGCGCGACGGAGCAGGCGGCGGCGCTGGCGGGGTGCGAGGCGGGGGCCGTCTTCGCGGCCGAGGCGGAGGTTGCTGCAGTCGAAGCGGTGGCGGCGGAAGTTACGGTGGTTGGATCAGTCGTCGCGGAGGTGGCGGTATTTTCGGAAGTCTCCGTGACAGTCGTCCCTGTATGTGTCGATTCCGTCGTGGCTTCCGTGCTGGTGCCGGTCGCTGAGGTCCCTGGCGTGGTTTCAGACGACGACGGCTTCTGTTCGTTCGACGGCTTGCGGCCCCTCCCCTCGGAACGTGTAACGGGCATGACGTCAGCTGATTTTTCAATCGACGATCTTGAACACACTGGATACGATCTTCAGAGCTTCTTTACTTGAGGCACTATTATCTTCAGGCGGTATTCTTCACAATAAATCCGGTACGAAGGACCATTAAATGTGCCCTATAGGCGCATTTGTGTGCTGGGTTGGTGAAGAATAAAACCAGGAGAGTTTCTTCCTTGTAGATCTTCTTTATTTCGGAGTGTTCTTCTTAGTACTGTTGCTCGCCAACTGTGCCGATACGCTTTTTTTTTTTTTTTTTTTTTTTTTTTTTATGAATGGCATCTCGTAGTTGACCTAGAGAGGTCGAGACTACTTAACCGGACTATCCTGTGGCTGCCTTAAGAAAAACTCAAAGCCTCCAGCCAGGGGCAAAAACTTACAGACTAAGCGACTACACGCTAAGGGCTCCCCCTGTGGGGAACGGGCCTCGGCTTAGGGCGTCGCTGGGGGGAGGACAGCAAGATGGGACAGGCTGGATCAGATTTGAATTATTATTAACAGGGGAGTTTAAAGCTACAGGCTCAGCTACGCCACCAGCTGGCACATCATACCCGAGCAAGGGACGGGGGGGAGGACCATTATTACGGGGTCGTCGCGAGGGACCTCGGCGGCGAGGTCGGAATGTCGATTTGTTTTTGTTCCTACGGTCCCTACTGCTCTCCTGGAGAAGAGTTATGGGGTCGTCGGGATCTGAGAGGACAAGCCTGGGGCGGCGGACCTTACTAATAAGAGAGGGGACATAGCTAGCCGCCTCGACAACCAGAGGGTTGCGATGGTTGGTGGCTGAGTCGAAGAAACGCTTGGAATTGCGTTTCAAGAACTGGGAGATGGTGGGAATGTCGAGATCGACATGGAGGATTTCGTTCCGAACGAACCAAGGGGCTCCCGTTGCCTTTCGGAGGAAACGGTTTTGGAGGGCCTGCATCCTATGAATGAGGTGAGGTTTTGCGTGCGCAAACACTGAACCCGCATAGGTCATGATGGGGCGACGTGCCGATACGCCAAATGACCCGGAATTTATACGTTATCGGCTAACAAAATGTAAGCCCTGTGATTGGTCAGCCAATCAGAGCGCAGGACTTTTCGACCAATGAGCGCGAAGTCGGTATTGGTGCAGTAGGCTTAGCTACGACGTTACTTTACCGTAACGAGAGCCATTTGACAATTTTTACATTTTAACAATATTATACAATGCAAACATATAACAAATTACATATTTTCAGCTTCTATATAACATAAACTAAACGAGAAAAATACAAGACAAGACAAACTGTTATACTTAAAACTATGAACTGTACTATCAGTCTGTGTTTTCACTTGTCCCGCACAGGTTAAGTCATTTAGGTTGTCTATATGTGTTATTTGACTATATTGTCTACTGCTGTACTAAAATCTAAAAAAAAAATCGATAAAAAAAATCCAAACACCGTATTATACGTATATATAGTTCCCTAATGTGCAGTAAAATTTGCTTTAAACCGAAGGTATTTAAATATTCTAAGAACTTAATAAGCTAAAAATTGATTATACAGCATTTTGTCATTAATCTACATTTAAACGAAGCGCATTTAGTTTCGTTGCGCATGAGCGTCTTCTATCTCACGCATCAAACTAGACAGCCATAACGCCATCTCACTTACACACCGAGCTAAACCACGCTTCGATGTATTCTCTTAACAAGAAAACAATGAAAACATATAA
This sequence comes from Dicycla oo, assembly GCA_948252095.1. Taxonomy (NCBI): domain Eukaryota; kingdom Metazoa; phylum Arthropoda; class Insecta; order Lepidoptera; family Noctuidae; genus Dicycla; species Dicycla oo. The sequence goes on along the minus strand of OX411713.1, from coordinate 11,235,593 downwards.
AATAACACTATTTTGTCCTTCAAATATTATTCACAAGAAAACTCTCACCGAACAATTCTCAAACGTTTTAATTTAACTAACTATTCTCAGTGATGCCACTCTAAAACTCAGTTACCAGGTGGCATAGCTGTTAGATTTGCATACGCGCTTGTGATCCGGCTTTAATTTATCCGTAATGGGTTTAGAACGAGCTGCGAGTGTTCACACTGATTGCCAGACTCCCCCGAGGTTATAAACAGACGAACAAAACTTATTATTGAAACGATACATAAATGGTGGATTGCGATGTTAGTGTTATTGGGTATTTTTGTTGTTAATATTATTAGATGGAATGGCTAAGGATATTGGCTGTACACATAATCTGAATTTTTAACGGGTCAATTTGTTGAATGGTTGCTTTTTTATATTTGCTGACTGTGGCTGCTTTTTTGCTACCTATTCGTATTCGTATACCTTTATAAGGTATTCGTCTACAGTCTACACGGAATTTCGAATTGATGATCCGCGTAAAATTCTGATTACTGTTTTCTACTAGAACAAAATTGATTGTGAAAGAATAGCTGTGCCCGCGATTTCAATCAAACATAATGATCGGATCAGTGGTTTAGGCGTTAAAGGATAACAGAGACAGAGTTAGTTTCGCATTTATATTAGTAGATAATGTATAATAGAATGGAAAATGATTCTCACTCACGAAAAATATCGATCACCTAACACATAAATGATATTGCCTCACAATGCTGACATAATCTACCAAGAATACTGGTATTTCGCAAAGGTCTTATGAAGTTATGGGAACATATCCACCTGATCTGCCTTAGGCGATCCATATCACCCTCGTAATGCGGAGTCAAGAGTAAGAGGGTCTGGTTAAGTCTAAGCAAATCGAAAGTCAAATGAGTTATCGTAGAGTTGTGAATCGGCAGATCACAAATAAAAACACTGAATAGTAGGTACTCTTATTTACTTTACACCGCATTTTCAATGGAAACTTTGAATATCACATAGTGTGTCCAAACCACTTTCTGAAGCCCCATTTACAAGATGCAAGTTTCTTGCACACAGACCATTAAATTGAAGCAACAAATGACTTGCGCTTTTATTAATGCTTCAATTATGGTATGCCACGGACAATTAAATCGCACTGTGTAAAATAGGTTTAAGGGTACAATACTTTCACATTTATTTTACATACCTCCTCTGATTTTATCAAAATCACAGTGATTTTTATTCTCCTTACGATTAGGTTGCTGTTGGGTTGCTACTATTGACAAGTCTGTCAAAATCACAATGATCTTTATTCTCCTTAAGGACATATATATCGATGCCCCTTAAGGCGAAAGCGTCAGGGTAACCCGCGAAATTAAAATTTTCTTACGTTTTTGCAATTTAAAAAAAGTAATTGTAAAATGTAATTCGCGGCCGTAACAAGTATGTATTTATATAATTATAACCATTCAAGTGATAAATACAACTCTTTAAGACCAGGTAATCCTAATGAATGACTATTTCATGAAATCTTGACTCTTGAGGATTATACTAACTTCAGGAGTTTTATTACTGATTCAAATTATTATATTTCTGTAAATACATTTTTGTTACGGCCGCGAATCATACTTTATTTTAACATACAATTTAATACAAACTTGCAAATTGCAAAAAACTTAAGAAGATTTGAATTTCGCAGGCTACCCTGACGCTTCCTCCTTAAAATAAGGTTGCTGTTGTTGGGTTGCTACTGTCGAGGTAAAATAACTGACAGTAGAGCTGATGAGATAATCACTAGTGAATCCTGTCATTCCAATAAACGCTCAAAAAAAAAAAATATCATACAAGATATATCTAGTTCGGGTGCTCATGTTTAAGACGTAGTATTAATAAATGTATACAGAGCTGGGTGCAAGGTGCACTCAGAATCGACAAAGGGATTTTGAGCGAGACGTTACTCCGTCGGGAGTTCGACAGACAAAGTAAAATGCAAATTCTCATGTATTTCCAATTAGTGCCCGCGTCCCCCCTTCTTCCCCCCTATATGATAACTTGGTGTAATGCCGGCGGTACCTACGCTTGCGCCTTCCGCGGTGATAAAACATTAAACAATGTGAATACAATAGGGTCGATAAAAATTGTTAACTTTGCTCATTTACACATAATGGTTAAGCACAGTAAGAATTGCTCAACAGTGTGAAGCTTTGTACGACTTTCTGCTACAATAGCCATTTTGTAAAGTAGGTATAGTTCGCGTCATTTAAGTTTGCCGTTCTGAAGTAGGCTACAAATGATTTCGCAGTAGTCAATGGCGCCGATTCCCTATTTCATTATGAATAGGACAGACGATAAATATTAGTTAAGTCCTGTCAAATTAAGATACTACGTTTACAAGTTTAGACGTGATTAAAAATTTGGCTAATAAAAATACGTCAATTTACGTCAAGCGCCGACTAATGTGACAGGGCTAAACTAATATTTATCTTCTGTTCTTTTCTTAATAAAGTAGAAAGACAAAGATGCACTGAACTTAAATTTTGTTTAGTTTGTGAACAAGGGAATCGGTGCCAATATCTATAGGTATTAAAACAGCAGCGCGCTAAGGCTGGCAACAGACGGATTGCACAGCAACAACCACACGCAGTCGATATATTCAACTGCATGCAGTTGTACGTTCGACTTCGTACAGTCGTGATATCAACTTCACGCGACTGCCGCCGACCTGCAGTTGTGTGAACTCGATATTAACTACATACAGTCGTGACTTCAACTTCACGCGGTCGGCTGCATGCGGTTGCTGCTGTGCAGTCCGTCTGTTGGCAGCCTAAGCCATGAGCATCGGAAAGCCTGGCTTCTGAGCGGCAAACTTATTTGACGCGAACTATAGTATAGTATAGCTCATCAAAAGTTTTCTGTCACAAAACTTTAATGGACGTCTCAGGTAAATGGATATTGATGTATCCGGACGTCATTTGAAGTAGGATCTATTACTTGACTCAGGACTAGAGGATATAATCCCGTAAGTATTTTTCAATCCCGGGATTGCGGGATGTTTGATGCTCGGTCTCGGGATCCCGGGGTAATCCCGGGATTTAGAAATAAAAACAAGGACCCCAAATCCATTATAGTCCTTGTAAATCTTAATAATATTTAACTAGGTAGTCAATTAAAACTGGAAAATAAAAGTGGTGATCTGAGTTATTAATGGTTGTGCACTGACTAGAAGTATAAGTACTCAATTGTTAAAATGTTGCCCAACGTAATATTTGTCGCATAGGTGCGTTTGTACTGTTCAAAACCAAAATTATATTTTGGATAAGATAAGAGTCGAATTTAAAAATATCTGATAGACATTAAAAAACGTTTATTGTTTTATAATGTTATATGTAATCAATAGTAAAGAACCTCTTATAAAAGATATTGGTAAAGAGATTTCAAAAAACAAATAGCAATAACACAACAACTTTTTTAACAAACAACTTTTTCATTAATTACTCTTACCAAAGCGAAAATCTACTTTACATTCACGAAAATGAGGTGATTCGTAGTTGTCATGTTGGGGAATTACCTTAAAGTAATGTGACATAGAAAGGGGAAGTTCGATAGATCGTGTATTTAAAAAAAAAACACGATCCCGAAAATCCCGAGATTGAACCTATCCAATACTGGGAGTTTCGGGACTAGGAAACGGCCCGGGATTGTATTCTTTACTCAGGACTTAAATGACTTCGAAGTATTCTATAGGTATCTATCTACTTTTGTTAAGTTAGCTCTTCTAAAAGAAAGATATCCAACTAATAATGAACATGCCATACCTACCTACGAGTATATCCTTATTTTAATTACTTTTCTCTCACAAAAGGTATTAACATTTTGTCGTACATTACAAAGGTAATTTTCTCGGTATTCGCGACAGTCTACGAGTATTTTGCAGTTCCCCGAGGGTGTATACAGGTTTTATAAATAAAACATTTTGATCCTTTCAAGGAGACACGAGACAGCGGAGATGCTCTTAAGTAGTTAGACGCCCATATATGATAGGGACTACAAACAATTAGGTACTCATACCTACCCATGTGTAGAGATAATGTTGTGTTTATGGTAATTAGTACCCCACACACACACACGCACACACAACACTAAGTACGTATACCTGAACATGCTACAACAATTCTGCCGTCGTAAGAAAAAAGGGCACTCTAACATTAAAAAAAAAAATCTGCAAAAAATTGAGCAGATTAGCCTTTTTTTTCTGATTCTAAATATGTATGTAACTCTTTTTTTTTTTAAATGTTAGTTGTGACTTGTGCCCTTTTTGCTTACGACGGCAGAATTTGTAACCTAAAGTTTTTCTTTTCTTTTTAATTATGTCTCAACATTGTACATGGGAAGTTACGAGGTAACCCCATCAGGTATCCTTATAACATACCGGGGCTGTCTCAATTTTGTGCTGTAGAACAATTGTTTGATAAATAAAAAACTTTTTCCAAAATATACAACCGACTTCCAAAATCAAACTTCAAAGTGAATAATACATTTAAATTCGGAAGTCGGTGTCTTTGGATCTGTATTTTAGGTTTTTTGCCAAAGACTTCCGAAATTAAAATTATTATTCACTTTGAAGTGTTATTTTGGAAGTCGGTTGTGTTTATTGGAAAAAGTGTTTATTTTTCACTTTATAGTGGGTCAGTTTGTAATTTATCTAAGTTGCAATATTATAATGTCACCTGCTCATCACCTTTTACAAAATATGTATTGCTTTTCCTGATGCAGGGACGTTAGTTGTTGAGGAGTTCTCCTGGTAAGTAGGTACCAGGAGAACTCCACATCACCATAAGCATTGTGACGAGCATAAATTACTTAGCAACCATTAATAAAGTACCTAATCGAATCGCAACCCGTGAAATAGTTATTATTGAATAGTTCCGGTGGCCATCTGTGATCTTGATCATCAGTTCCACTTGACCAAATGGTGCTCTCCAAGAACAAATGCACGAGTTACTATAAAAAAAATACTCAAATCGCTATAGGTATGCCTATAATATTTGAAGAGTTCCGTCGATTTCTCCAGGATCCCATCATCAGATCCTGACCTGATGACAATGGGACCTACTAGAAAGTAAACCCTTTCAAACAAAAAAAAAAGAATTTTCCAAATCAGTTCAGCCGTCTTCGAGTAATCGGCGAACACAAATAAAAAAATAAAATATGTATAGATTCCGACGAACTGAGAACCTCCTCCTTTTTTGAACTCGGTTAACAATAAAAACTTTTTTTAATTAGTGAAAAAGATAGTGGGGAAGACCTGGATAAGACTCGCACAGACCAGGGAAGCATGGCACAATAGGCAGGAGGCCTTTTCTCGGCAGTGGGTGGAACAAGACGGCCAATTTAATGATGATGCTGATGAGTGCAGTCTAGTAATGTCCCTAATGCATATTCAGCATATGGTGATTATGCATTCCCACTGGTGGGACACAGGCGTCCTCTGTGAGAGGGAGTGGGCTGTAATCTACCACGCGGGCCCAGTGCGGGTTGGTAGAAGTCACATGTCTTCGAATTTTTGGTTCTAGGACATGCCGGTTTCCTCACGATGTTTTCCTTCACCGTTTTGAGAGCAGTATGATGAAAGTATTTCCATAAAGTAAAGCGCCTGCCTGGGTTCGAACCCAACACTCATAAGTCGGGGCCGTCGCCACTGGGCCACCACCTCAATATCCCTAATGTTTTGGTTAATTAAGTATGTAGACAAAAAACGAGCGAAATTACTTTCTAGAGCATTTGGAATGAATATCATTATTAGCATCTTTTTATCGGTTCAGATAAAGAGGGGGCTCGTGGCTAAGTAATAGCAACCGCACATGTCGATCGATCAGGTTAAGCTACGCTTGCCGCTGTAAGTCCATGGAAGAGTGACCATTTTTACATACCGAAATCTCTCCGTTCATCAGTAACCACGTTAAGCCGTTGGTCCCGGCTGTCATTCGTGGATCTTTGACAGTCGTTACTGTTCGTCAGAAGGCCGAAAGTCTGATAACCAGTCTTACCAAGGGGTATCGTATTACGTAGTAACTGAATTGTGGAGGTCAGATAGGCAGTCACTCCATGTAGACTGTAACTGGAAGCCGACCCCAACACAGTTAAGAAAACGCTGCAGATGATGAGTTATGGAAGGTTCTGCTGTTCTCGCAGCTAGACGGAGAGCTGGCAGTGGCTGATGGCAAAACCACTGAAAATCGCAAATGTTCCACTGAAAACTATTAAATCAGTGCCGAACTAATTGAAATATTTTGTGCACCTAAATTGTGACCAAATCTAGGAGCAATTAGACTTCAAATCCATCAGTCAGGTGGCACTGTTAAGAGACAAACTAAAGTTATGGAAAACTCAAGTTTCAATATACTCATAATTACATATATATAACTCATACTCAAGTTTCAATAACTACATCGAAATATTCTTCACAACACTGTACTCTAACAAGTTTTAATTACCTGCACTATACCGAGTTGAAAATCGATTAAATATGTCTTCCAACTCAATCAAGTAGTTGAAGAGGTCGAGACGCAACTTGAACCTTTGCTACTTGCGAACCTTGAACGAAGAAAGAAGGAGAAGAAGGCTCAGTTTTGTTACATTTTAGTTGTTGAACATCGTCGCCTTAGTCTCTTCTGATTAGTATATTAAGTTCTAACCTAACATAACCCATTTGCAACCATACTGCAACCAACTGTGAGGAATGGCTAGAAAGTTAAAAAGAGGCTCAATTATTTAAAGAAGTGTGCACCATTAGAAGAGCAAAAAGTTTTTACAGGTTCACTAATTTAAAAAAGGGGTCACATTTTATTTGCTGAAGGAACATCGTCATTTTAGTCTAGTCTGATTACTGCATTATAACCAAAATATCACTTCAAGCTTCACTTCAAGTGCATTTTCGTAGACTTAAGTTGGAATAGAAATTGGAACTTTGAAGGTGGACTAACCTAACCCGAACCTAGCGGGTCCTTTTTCCGGTTGCAGGATCTTGACATTCCACATTTAGACGCCAAACTACTTTCCTGAACCTCACATATCGAAGTTGCTTGAAGGAGGCTTGTCTTACGCTTGCCATGCATGGTCCGTGGATGGGTGACCACCTTTACATACCAAGATTCCTCCGAGCCTCGGAAAGCACGTTAAGCCTTTGTTAACTGTCATTCTTTGACAGTCTTTATGGGTCTTCAGAAGCCCGAAATCCCAGAACCCAGTAACTGGGTTGTGGAGGTCAGATAGGCAGTTGCTCCATTTAAAATACTGGTATTCAGCTGCATCCGGTTAGTCTGGAAGCCAAACCATCATAGTTGGGAAAAGGCTTCCTAGCCTTTTCCCAACTATGATGGTTTGGCTATCCTTATTTGATATCCTTATCGAAGTTGCAAAAATATCTAGTTCATAATTATTCCCTCGCGATCACTGATCGTAAGCGGTTGAAACAGACCTATGAATTTAGATTACGAGTAGCCCGCGAAATTCAAATTTTCTTATGTTTTTTTTTTGCAATTTACAAGTCAGTATCAGGTTGAAGAGGTAGTAGTAAGACAGAATAGTATCTAAGCCATCTCAGAATCAAGTGTACCTTCTGCATTATTTTTCTACATTAATACCTAAGTTGTTGACAATGTGTTTCGCTGTAGTCACGCCCATTAAAATTTACGGCGAAGACGACACTCCAATTTAATTTCTCATTATTGCGAAGAGACGTGCTCTGCTAAGAGAAAAATTGGCATTCCATAAATTATGAAACTGCAAGACCTTTGCAGACGGCTTTGTGCTAATTAAAATGGCGCCGAGCTCGCTTTTAACTTGCATTCACAATATTCTTACATTAAAATTTATATTTGATGCTTTCGCAAACTGTAATCGATAAGAAGTGTTTTTATTTCATGTGGAGTTTCAAAAAAGTCTGCCATTTTTGCATATCGATATTTTAAAAAAATTGGTCAACGTAACCTTTAGAACCACATAAGATACTAAAAATAATTGAAACTAGAAATGAGAGTCATGTAAAAATATTTTAAGGAGGTGAGTATCGTGTTTGGTGTAATTTACCTATGTGTTCTACTGTATAATGCAATTCCTGCCGTCAATATCCCATACTTGTCTATACCATACTGTATTACCCATATTTGTCTAACAATTAAAAATCAAACACACTAGGTATAGACTGAAAAAAACCTTATGCAGCTCTAATCAAGTCGAATTTCAAGAAAAAGTTTAGAAAAACCCTCTCATTGAATTTTCTTGAGACATTTTCCATAAGCCTCGCAATATGAAATATGTAATGCCACCCCCTCTTTGAGATCCGTTGCTTGACGAACTACATACTTAGAACTGAAGTACCCTCGCCCCTACCTGTTGCTTAGACTTAGTCTAACTTAGTTTAAGTTGGTATGAACATATTATTTTTTAGACTTAAGTACATACATAAAGCAAAGATGATCCTAAGCCTTGCATACAATCAAAAATGTTTGTAAGAAATTGATCCTTCACTTTCCTTCACTTTCCTTCGCATTATTTGATTGCACATAATTGTTTACAGAAAGGCTAATACTAATAAAGACAGGAAATAAATTGAATGAGAAAAGTGGAAAATCTGAAATGAAAGTGTATCGCAGGTGCTGAACATATTTTCACAACCGTCTCGCCGCCTTAAGAGGCCGTATACGAAATTTTCCCGATTTCGCTGATTTAGGTATGTACGTGATTTTACAGACGTTAATTTACAGTTAAAATACTATACTTCTATAAGTTTCAATGCACAACATGAAATATCAATTCAATTATGATCTAATGAATGAGCTACTTTTTAAAAAAAATTATTTTGTATAATCGAGCGGCGAGTCACACAGCCAGACCGCATCCATGGCTTCAACGGGTATCCTGACCACCACCAAGCAGCGGGCACGCATTCCTGGTCATCACCCTCAGCCTCATCATCAGCAACCTTCAACCCTCTCCTGGTCAACGCCAGCAGTCAGCCTCAACCCAGCACTGTACAACATCCGACTCACTGGAGCACAACGCAGGGCCACCTCGACTCACTGGGGAATCACCGCAGACAGTTCCGACTCACCGTGAACTATGCGGCACCCGGTTCCGACTCACTGGAACCTCATCTGGCCCTGACAAACATCACATGATACACGACTCAGCCCACTATCGACCTCCGGTCTCCAGAGAAAAGTTATGTAGCAGCATCTACATCGCCACATAGGAATTACGCATCACACACATTGACCGGAGACTGTTTTGTGAATTTTTGCTGCAAGAGGTTTAGAATATCACATATTTACGAATCGTTTTGACGTCTAAAGGGTATGAAAAAATTACAATGTATTCTTGTGAAAGTCGTCTATACAATGAATGCATCAATTTTATCTACCACTTCCATATAAAATTTTTGAGTAAAAAATATTTAACTTAGTCAAATTTTAGAGAAAATAGGCCAAGAAATGCATTGGATTTCGGCTACTTAGAACGTTAAAGTTCATAAATTTATAACAAAGTAAATAAACTTCAGTTCAAAATCAATCAATTTCCTGAAAAAAAAAACGCAAAAAAATCTTTGTAAACAACCTAAAGCTGGCATTATAATACTCGACGCGAAATAAAATGTCATTCATTGTATTTTAACTGTAAAATCACGTAATTCAGCGAAATCGGCAAAATTTTGTGTGTGTTCAGGCACACAATATAGGCGATACGTTGTGATTATAGATCACGACTTCCCATCATTCTTTACCTACCTTCGACACCTCAAGCATCTGCTAAGACCTCATAAAATAAGTTCACGTAATCGAAACAGATTTTTGAGCAAATACCTTTTATTTTGCCCGAGATTGGAATGTATACAGCGAAGGTTTGCGCGCGAGTGGAATACCAGCGTGCATCGCGCAGCATGCGCACCCCAACACCAACGTATTCCAACTATTTCTTCATCCACTCAAATATAAACCTCGTATAAAATATATTATTTCGGCAGACGCGAGTCGCCGGACAAAACACTTAACCTGATTGACCCTCTGTTGGTATTTTTATTGCATCGGTCTCCGGTGTTTTGGCCTCTCGAGGACACTTATGCGAACAATCTCTTCTATAGAGAGAATTTTCATCATAAAACGTTTTCAGTGTTTTATAGGAACGCAAAGAGAGAAATCTAACTCCATTAATACCGACGTTACGTACAAAGGGCAAAATCGGACATTGCTCTCCGGCCGTCTATTGTGCTAACTTGATACTGGGATCCGTCTGTAGCGGCTTTTGTCATTCCCATTCCATCATTCATAAAGACACATAGGCATCCACTCAGAGACCATTGCCTACCCCGATTGGGACTAGCAGAATAGCTAGGATGTCTAGATACATATATAACCACTGTACCTACATCTAGCTGCATATCTTTCTCGTCTGGCATGTGTTTTAATTACATTTGCAGCTACCCGGGAATTCATAAAGGCGACATGAATTTCCATCCAAATTATTACATTTGTACGCATCCAATATTCATGTCATTCTAATTTCAGCGTGTACACAGATTGAAACAATAAATTGCATTGTTACAGCAACATGTGGAAGACACCCTATGTGTAGATTTTAGGGGGTAGTCGACATCGGCACACAATCTCGACCCTGCCACACATTACGACAAAATTAAGACAGCTTGCGCTGCCAATATGCAAATATGTACCCGCCGGCTTCCCCACCGTATGCACATTATATTCGAAACAAATATTGTCTATACACCACTATACTTTTATAAAAAGGTGCAACCAGGCATTCTGCTGAACGTATTACGACAAACTTCCTGCAAGCAACCCTTTGAGCATTTCAAAGTACGAATGAATTCAGCGAATCGCCGATTTATTTAGTGAATGTAACTATTGCGTCTTTACCTCAAAAGCTCGGTATCCCTTTGAATTGTTTATATACCTACGTGACTAAAAGCGAGTTTGCATTTCCGCAACGTATTTGTTAGTCGTTTGTTCAAACAAACTGTGGAATCCCTAAGTTCCTTTCTATCTGTTATAAAATATCACAAGGCAGTCGGTACGCATTCTTACGATTCTCGCTGCGAGCCATCGGCTCGGAAAACATCTTTTGTGTTTAACAATACACCCTATCCGCTCACACTATATACCGAAAACTGTGTGAAAATTCCCAAGTTTCCTCACAAACACTGATGTTAATAACAGTGATAACATAACATGTAATGGAATCGCTACGTGCATGATCAAGTATCTCTTTTATAAAGTTTTAATAAAAATCAACTCCTTGGAGATTCCACTCGGTAGCGAGCGTGCCGTAGCAATTTTCCAATACAGCCATCAGAGGTTTGGAACATCCTAGAGGTAGTCATCTTACAAGCTGAATTGATACTTCAGACACGCCGTGAAGCGCTATTCTCTTGAAAGCTTTTATATTATATTATATAAGACCTTTCAACACGTGGTTGAAAGAAAACGTCTGTCGTTGCGATCTATGGATTTCGATCCTCGCCTCTCTGGGGTATAAAGTGTTCAATGCAGCGAGGCACGTGTCGCCAAACACGAACTTAAATAAATTTATAAAAAGGTGCTATCGATGCTATCTATGCATACAACGAAAACTTAGGGATTCACTTGATTTTATTTGTATTGATATTGATTTTTTTTCATTCATTTATTTGTGTTGCCATTGCTTTTACCGACACCAAGACACGATACTTTATTCAGCACTTGCGACTCGCAACTGTATTAAATTTCCTTTAAAAAAGTAAAAACCGACTTCAAAAACCTAAAACGAATAAAATAACTTTCATAAAAAACTTAACAGCTTCTGAAGTCCGTGTCAAGCTAAGGTGCATTGACATTGAAGAATTGAAGACACCGACTTCAGAAGCTGTTAAGTTTTTTTATGATCGTTTTAGGTTTTTGAAGGCGGTTTTTACTTTTTAAGTAAATTTATTTTTCCATTTTTAGTTGAATACCTATACAAATTATATAAGCTCAAGACGAACGAAAAGAAGAATCATCAAAATCTGCTTAGAAATGCGGGAGATACATTATATTTATGCAAATATAACTTCGTACATAAGAATAATTACATTAATTACCTAATGTATTATATATTAAAACCTTCCTGAAAGTATGTAGATTAAGTTTCTGAAAGAATCATCAAAATTGGTTCATTCATTTTTGAGAAAAACGCGGACATGCAAACATACATACCTACATACGGTTCGAATAAAGAACCTCCTTTTTTGAAGTCGGTTAAAAACATCGAGATTTATTTGTTTTGGTATATCTAAGTTGGATATTAATTGTCTTATTCACGTACAAATAAATAGTTTAACTTCGACATAAACCTTCCGGAAACTCTAAATTTGGTGAAAACCGCATCAAAATCCGTTATACAGTTTAGAAGATCCAAGCGGCTCTGACAGACACAATAAAAATAAATATAATATTGTCGGTATATTAAACTTAGGGCTGAATTTTCAATAAACAAACGTTACCTACATGTTTTCCTTTTTTGAATAAAGTAATAAAAGTTATCTGAAGATTTAAAAATTAGCCCTTAAAAATGTATTTATTTGTGTGCTGGTTATTTATAAACCCAATAAACACCGATTGTTCTCTCTATCAACCGAAGGAAGACCAAATAATCAAGCAGACTAACGATAACTTATCTCAGATTAGGATAACGACTGCACGTTAAAGAGCGTCACTTTCTTGCAAATTGCTGGCGGCTCAGACGGCGAGGTTCCCTTCGCGCCTGATATAAATCCACATTATGTAAGTAACAGCGTTTTGGTTCACTGCCAGCTGACTGCGACGCTATACATATATGCATAGCACACGTTAATTCTACGTTAACGTTACGTTACGTTATAGGGGAAGCCGATCCTAACGTTAGTTCAGGAAAAACTAAAATTTCATCAGTCTAGGGTAATTTAGAAGTCACACGTCACGTCTCACAGTGTAAAAAATTTTATCTACACTCATATCGTAAAGTTCTGATTACAATTTAAAAAATAGTATCATAATGACAGACTTTATGCATGCACAACTCAAACAAAATTTAAAAGTTTTATTATGAATTTATGATACAGATTTCTTAACAAAATAATGCTATAAAATAACGTTTTTTTTCTATTAAAGTACACATCAGATCGCCCAAGGGGTTTTCAATTCGATTTTTATAACTGTATATGAGGACCGCGCTAGGGCGCATGTGCGCTTGACCGATGGTAGCTCCGTAACCATAGTAACATAATTCACGTTACTAAAGTTGCGGAGCCATTGTTGTGTTTACTTTTTGCTAACTTTGTTTTTTTATTTTATTTAAATAGGTAAGGATTGTATTACAAAAGTCAATGTTATACCTTTTATATCGTCCGAAAACATTAATAAAATTCTAGTATTTTCACTCCGGACACACTCCATCAGAATATGAAAGACATCGTCAACCACTCCATAGTCATCACAATTTGAAGACAAAGCTTTCCTCATTAAGTAATAAAACTTATTTGATGGAATATATCCGGAACGAAGTCTTAAGGCATGTAAGTAGGTTTTTATTGAGGTCACAATCGATCCATGGAACTCGAGAAATCTCTGGCTGGATAAAGAATGTTTAGCACAAAAAAAAACCTGTCAAGAGCGAGTGGGACTCGCGCAGCGAGAAGTCCTACCAGCAAATATAAAAAAAGTGTGCTATTTAGAGACAGTTTTATTTTTCCTGTAAGCTTTACATAAACTTCTATCACATAATAATTTCAGATTTTTCTCTATGCAAACTTCGGAGATAAGGGGGGAAGTGTATTTTTTTTACATTTTCCATCAAAAGTCGAAAACTAAGCCGCCTAAAAAAAATGTTTGAGAACGTGCAAATAGCGCTCTTTCATAAAATACCCCACAATCCCTTGTAGCCCCACTTTGAATTTTTAAGACGCCCTTTCAGTCCCTGTTGCAAAAAATATGCTTATAAATATTTTTATTTCTTTCTTATTTGCAAAATAGTTGGGCAAACGTCATCTAAAACTATTCCAAAATTCAAGTTGATAGCATTAGTAGTTCTTGAGATATTCAGCTGTGACAGACGGATAGACAGACGGACTGAGTTGCACAATAAGGGTTCCTTTTATCATTTTGGTACGGAACCCTAAAAAGTAGGTACCTACTAGGCTTGCATGAATTCAATTGCATGATAGTATTTCAATCATTCACCACAAGTTATTTTGGCTATAGCTAAAGTGCTACCCGTGCGAAGCCGGGGTGGGTCGCTAGTTGTTCCTATTTATTTACTTTTTAGACATGATATAGGTATGTAGTTTATAATGTAAATTTTATCATTGAAACCAGAGGCGTGCATAGCATTATTTAAAATAAGTGACCGTTCTGTCTGGATATTTAGTTGTTGTGTAACATGCGATAAGCACGCAGTATCGATAAATCTGACGAGCACAGTCCAGCTTTGTCACCAAGTAATGCTACGTAAACAAAGAATATAGTGGCTGTGTTGTAATTAACTGTGTTTAGTTAAGCGATAGCAACGTAAATAAGGAAGTTCCTATAATGGCGCCGATTCCCTTGTTCACAAACTTCTAAATTTAAGACTTTTTAGTATTTCCGTTATGCCGAAATTATACCAAATAAGTAGACGAGGTTGTGGATTCAAATCCGGGAAAGTACCAATGTAACTTTAATCTAGACCTACTTTATATAAAAAAATCAGCTGTTCAGTAAGTACATTTTGACGAATTATGCGAATATATATGTACTGAACAACTGATATTTTTTCCCGATTTCAGGGTTGGTCCCATAGTAAAAGTTGTTCATAATGATGAGTACAATGACCCCTTAAGAGGTTGCTGGTGTTTTACAAATAACCCTGTATAAGTTTATCCTGGTCATCACTGACATCGGTGAAGGAAAAACGTCGTGCGGACACTTAAACTTATAAATCTATACTTCTATAGTATGATTATTATTTAAAGTGTCTTTGACATATCTCGGGAACCTGGAGTCCCGGACCTTTAGAAGGCATACGAGGGGCCGAAGCCAACTGGCAGAGGCCCGTTAGACGCTTTCAGTTGGTGTAGGACTATCGCAGGATATGGAAACAAAAATATTGGAATATGTGTTGGATGGCTAAAGTAGACTGGTTACCTAGAGCTATGAAAGGACTATGGTCCCTGCCTGCTCATTTTCTTTTTTATACACGGAAACAATTGCAGCGGGACTGACGCAGACACTCTCTAGAAGACGCCTCCGGAAACTATTGCTAGCACTTAGTGACGTAGCGCAAGGTGGCAACATATCCTGAGGTGCTTGAGGAGTAGAGAGGTTCTACTGCTATCAGGACAAACCCAGAACTCGGAAGATGGTCAAGATCCCTACCAGAACTTACTGGTAATACTTCCTTTCTCCGAGCACGTTTGCTCTTACGAATCTCCACTCAAGCCGGCCAATAAAGGCAAGAAAGAGGTGGGAGCTCTGTTCCTCGTCAGTGTTCACTCCAGCCGGCCACTAAAGGCAAGTCAGAGATGAGGACAAGATTTCTTTCGGGAGATAGGGTCCGTGGGGTCGCTACTGCCCAACAGCTCGCCACATGCTGCCCTGCGGGTTTCTGTATCTTTCTTGGTCTGGCTCCTCATCCTAGACCTGTTCCGGCAAAGTAAACTCTACCGGCAAAGACCTAGAGTTCGGAGCGTGCAAGCCTCACCACGACGTCAACGTAGAGATACTGCGGTGGGGTTATTATTACTAGCCGAGTACCAAGAAAAAATGTCAGACAGAACGCTAAGCCAAAACAAAGTAGGTATGAGCACGGGCCGCAATGTGGTTGTTATTTTAGTACTTATATAGTGGTGGTGGTGTCTTTACGACTTCCACGCGAATGAAGTCGCGGGTAGAAGTAAGTAATTGATATGTCTGAAATAGCCAAACCGCCTTGAGGGAGCCTGATGGTGATCTACGCTCATAGCTTCTCTGTATGAGAAGAGGAATTTGCCCTGCAGTGAGACAATAACAGGCTAGTATGATTAGGTATATATAATATTATACCTAAGAAATAAAAGGTGCTGCGCAGGCGTGTAAATTAGCCCTTTCTCTTGGCGGGATTAGAACACTTTCAGCCATATTACAAAAGACGGTTTATCTTTAAATGATAAATGATTTTTATTTCTGTAAGTAGGTTTGTACAAACACTTTTACAAGTCAATCATGTTTTTTTTTTTTTAAACTAGATGAGGTCGGCGTTTCCTATCTGACTACTCTGAGAAGAAAGGCCGAAACAAACTCAAGAGGTCACAGTCTCTTATAAAGTCCAGACATAATCTTGGTCACTTCATGTGAAGACCATGTAGATTGGTGTCTGAAATGGTCTTTTGAGGAAAGAACCACACAGATTGAGAGGACCTGTCCAGTCAGTGCACGCATTTGTCAGTAATCGCGCAGCTCAACTCAGAACTTAAGGAGCTCAACGATTCGACGAACAATACCAAAGAAAGGACATTGGGGTAGGCTGCATAAATTACTCAAACTGCCAGACGATGATTAAAAATAACTGAGAGAAAAAAAAATAAAACAAACAAAAAAAAGAATGACCTACATAGTCTTCACATTCACAATAAATTAAAATAATATAATACTGTACAAAGTAAATAGTCATGTCAACATTCAGTATGCAAAAATAAAAGAATAAAATATTCTTTAGAATAAGGTATAAAAAAAACCATCATGCTATTTTTGAATTTCGATCTATATATATTGTACCGACTTTATTAAAGGTCTAAATGCAAAATCTAATTTTAAACCCGGGTCTAAGTTGTCAAAGAGGTTTTTAAATTAAAAGAAGAAAATTTGTTTTAAAATGTCATGACTTCGGAAATCATGACATTTTAGAACTTTAACTTAGAGAGGTTGAGAAATGTTGTTGATGGTTATAATTATATAAATACATATTTGTTATGGTCGCGAATCATATTTTGATCAACATACCTGACACTGACACTGACCTGCAAATTGCAAAAAAACGTAAGATTTTAATTTCGCGTGCTGCCTTTGTGCATAAAAAGTTACTTAGAAACATCGTAAACATCACAAATTGTCAATCTAAACGCGCATAAACTGATGTGATTGTAGGCTATTAATAAATCTTTCAACCAATCAACTGCGGCAGTTTACATGCGCTTGACAATGTCATATTAATTTTGCGATATTTTTCGTTTGAGAAAAAGTAGGCCTAGACAGTGGCATTCGCTTAGGAACGATTCTACATATTTCTACAATCGCTATCGACGCATCTATATGGACATCATCGTTGTACGCTGTTAATTCGTTGACTTATGATCACGTGACATTTCGATAGCTTATGTCAACCTTTTCTAGTAGCGTCATCGCTAATCGAATGTTACTTTGTCTAGGCCAGCTGGCCCTAAATCATTGAAGCAGGCAGGCAGCGCCATCTCGTCGTTTACAACTACAATTAATGCGGCTGTATGTACAGAAGCCAGCAGATCAAGCTACCCGAAACTGTCAAATTTTCCCAATCAACCTTGAACCTAATGCTTTAGCGATGAAGTTGAAAATGAAAAGAAATTTGACAGATTGTAGTAGCTTGATGTGCTGGCGTCTGTACATGGCGGAGCGTCCCACATCACATCAATAGGTGTACGACAACGTTCAATGGTTCCATCGTGTATCTTCGGAAAAGCCGAAACATAGCGAATAAAATGTGACTATCGACCAATAGAATTTGATTTATATTCCCGCCTAAATTAAGTATTAATTGATTGACGGACTAATTTCGTGGTACCAATAAGGTTTTTTTTTTTAATATTTCTATGCGTGGACCAGTCACATTTAATTCGGCAAAGTTCGTTTTTTCCGAAGATAAGCGATGGACTTTTGAAAAATAAGGTTAGCTAATTAAGCGGGTAGGTTCTTGATATTAGTTAGCAATTTCTGGTAGGTATCTATTAATTTTTATGAACATCCAGTGGTAACTTCCATTTTTATTTTTATCTGTTTGATGTTATTACTAGGTACTACTTTAGGCAATAGACAATTTGATGATTTAATAAAATGTAACCGGATACAGCTGAATACCAGTATTTTACAAGGAGCGATTGCCTATCTCACTTACTGTGTAACACGATCCCCCTTGGTAAGACTGGTCGTCAGACTTTCGGGCTTCTGACGACCCGTAACGACTGACAAAGATCCACGAATGATAGCCGGGACCAATGGTTTAACGTGTTTTCCAAGGCAAGTGATCGATCGACCCGTGCGGCTGTTATTACTTAGCCACGAGCCCCTGTAAACCATTGTATATAACCAATGCGTTTAATTCACCGTTGAGTAAGATTATTTGTCTCAAGCGCTTGATTTATTACTAGGTATGAAAATTAACTACATTCGAAAACATATTCTAAGAAACAGATAGCTACCTAGACAAAATAACAAGATCAGCGTAAAATTTACATTTGAAAGCCTTCGGGCGACTCTAATAAAATTAACAGTGAACTTCTTTCAACAAGATGTAGTAGGGTGCAGAATTGAAATTCAAATCGGTCTCAAGGATAATCGAATGTACCTAATTAGTACGGTTTGGTAATTGAGTAGACACCCTGGAAGACGGAAACTTCCATCAATAAAATAAAAATGTTGGAAAATTGTGAAAGTTTTGGAATTGTTTTTCATACCATGATAGGTAGGTATTGGATTATCGTAGGTAGGTACGTGTAGATAAAAGTAGGTAGCCGACTGATAGATGGGTAATATCAATTATTAAAAGGGGTAACTTGTCCGCGGTCCCTGTTCCATAGTGGTCCGAACGACCCCTAACCCATATTTTTTTTATCATCACTCATCACAACAGACTACAAGAATAATCCGACTGACTAATCTCTTAACGCAATTTTAGAAGTATTCCTGTTCACAACCTTGTTGATCAGTGACTTCACATAAATGTTGTTTTCACTCAACGTATAATAGCAATCCTCTATTTGGTAGGTACACACAGCGTCAATATGTGCTAAAAATTAACCAAATTACATTACAATTTTCACGTCTATCTGCAGGGTCGCCATTTACACAAATATTCTGGACTATGACACAATAAAATACAGTTTTATCAAAAATATGTTGTATAAATAAAAACAAAATTATAACATGTACAGACGCCAGCACATAAAGCTACTACAATCTGTCAGATTTCTTTAATAGATTTTCGACTTTATTTCTAAAGCATTAGATTCAAGGTTGATTGGGAAAATCTGACAGTTTCAGGTAGGTTGACCTGCTGGCGTCTGTACATAATATTCATAATTTTATTTGACTAAATCAGAACTATCATATTGAACACGGCAAGTTCTAAATTATAGCATGGAAATAAAATACACGGAACACGGTTTGCATTTACTTTTCATTTCATTCCTTTCTTTCCCATTTTTACCTACCCATTTTTTACCCACCCGCCCATCTCTAATCACCGAACGACGTCATACTTGATACTCATACCAGCGCGGCAGTTCGACGAACTAGTCAGCGAGCCCATATGAATGAATTGCGATGATATTCTTATTTATTATCGTCCGAGTCACCTTCTAACCTCCTGAGTATTCCTGTAAGGCCCACGTAGGTAACAGCAAACTTAGACACGCGAAATCAAGCACCAAAATGGCGTTGTCACTGTTGTCATCAAACATAAGGGCCATGACACACGGGCGTTGCCAATGCGTTGCGTCAACGCTCGCTGCGACGCATGAGCAGTGACGCTCCGAGTTCTACATATAAATCTGAGCGTCATGCCGATGCGTTAACCCCTCGAGTGTTCGTTTATACAGAGTGTTTGGCAGAACGTTGAACATACGAAAATGGTGGATAGGTGGGGTCATCTGCTACTTACTCAGCCGTAATTTACTTGGCCCTGGCCCCCAGGATATTTAAATATTTTTTTTGCTTTCTTCTAGTTTCACCACTTTCTTTATTTTAAAGTGTAATTTTTATTAAAAATGGGTAAACCAGGCAATATTTTTTTTTTATCTTTAATGTTGGCAGATTCTTATAAAACTATTGCTTTATTCAGATGTTAGCTAGAAAAAAAGTTATGAGTCCTCAAACTTACATAAATGTAAAAAATACTTAAATCTTAATTTCAACTTGCATTAAAAAAAAATAGCAAAAAATGATCCAATTCTAGCAAAACATCCCTATTGTATGTAGTGTAATAATTACATACCTTTCTAATGGTACATTCCATTGCTTTTATAAAAACAAAAAATTAAGAGTTCTTTCATAATTTTATCAAGTAGGAAATTTTTGACGAAACTCTACGGAAAGTGAAATGTTTTGCGAAATTGAATACTGCAAGGTTGGTAAAAATTAAATGATCGATTGAAATTATGTAAGTTCTTGAATTAAGTAGGTACAAAGAAAATAGCTGTACCAGTTAGAAACAATTAAATAATTTATTTAATTAACTTCTAATAACAAAATTTCTACCTGCTTCATGTAAACATCCCAAGGGGATAGTGAATGTCAATTTGCATCACTGCTACTGGCAAGCCGTCGATCATTTAATTTTTACCAAACTTGCAGTATTAAATTTCGCAAAACATTTCACTTTCCGTAAAAGTAGTTTCGTCAAAAATTTCCTACTTGAAAAAATTATGAAATAATTCCTAGATTTTTTTTTATAAAAGCAAATTACATACCATTAGAAAGGTCCCACACTAGGGATGTTTTGCTAGAGTTGGAACTCCTCAATAATTTTTTTGTTTTCTTTTTATGCAAGTTGAAATTAAGATTTAAGTATTTTTTACATCTTTCTGTAAGTTTGAGGACTCATAACTTTTTTTCTAGCTAACATCTGAATAAAGCAATAGTTTTATAATAATCTGCCTACATTAAAGGTTAATATATATATAGCCTGTTTTATCCTTTTTTAATAAAAATTACACTTTAAAATTAAGAAAGTGGTGAAACTAGAAGAAAGCAAAAAAAAAAAAATTAATATCCACGGGGCCAAGGCCAAATAAATTAGGGCTGCGTAAGTAGCAGATGACCCCACCTATCCACCCTTATCGTATGTTCAACGTTCTGCCAAACACCCTGTATACACAGTCTGGCCATAAATACTGTTACAATTAAAAATAAGAAAGATATTACATTTGAATTTGGAATCTGTCATTTTTATACGATTGTTCATTGAGTTTACTAATTTTGGCGCCAATACATTGTACAATATTTTGCGATATTAAAATGGAGTGGGGTGACAAAGAGAACCGAATCGCTGTGATTGCATTACACAAAGTTGGTATGGAGCCAAATGCAATTTTCAAAACTCTCCATACGCTTGGTATTAGTGAAATGTTTGTGTACCGGGCTATTAATAGGTACAATGAGACCTCCTCTGTTTGTGACAGAAAAAGATCTGACCGTCCACGTAGTGTTCGTACGAAAAAGGTGGTCAAAGCAGTAATGGAAAGAATTCGAAGAAATCCGTCCGAAAGCAAAAGATTTTATCTCGGGAGATGAAGATAGCACCCAGAACCATGTCGCGTATTTTAAAAGATGACTTATGACTTGCAGCCTATAAGAGACGCACTGGTAATTTTTTAATTGATAATTTAAAAAAGAATAGGGTGGTAAAATCGAAACAACTACTGAAGCGGTACGCAAAGGGAGGTCACAAAAAAATTTTGTTTACGGATGAGAAAATCTTTACAATTGAGCAACATTTTAACAAACAAAATGACCGTATTTATGCTCAAAGCTCTAAGGAAGCTTCCCAATTAGTTGTATATTATCCGACTTCAGCGATGGTTTGGTGGGGTGTTAGCTATGAAGGAGTGACTGAGCCATATTTTTGTGAAAAATGTATGAAAACATCGGCACAAGTGTATCAAGATACCATTCTTGAGAAGGTAGTTAAGCCTCTTAACAACACCATGTTCAATAACCAAGTATGGTCCTTCCAACAAGACTCGGCGCCGGGTCATAAAGCTCGGTCCACGAAGTCTTGGTTGGAAGTGAACGTTTCGGACTTCATCAGAGCTGAAGACTGGCCGTCGTCTAGTCCCGATCTTAATCCACTGGATTATGATTTATGGTCAGTTTTAGAGAGTACGGCTTGCTCTAAACGCCATGATAATTTGGAGTCCCTAAAACAATCCATACGATTGGCAGTGAAGAATTTTCCCATGGAAAGAGTGCGTGCTTCTATTGATAACTGGCCTCAACGTTTAAAGCACTGTATTGCAGCCAATGGAGACCACTACGAATAAGCTTTTTATATTTTTAATTGTTTTATATGTATGTATTAAACTAACATAAGTACTGTAAAAGTAATAAATATTATTTGCAATAATTTTTTTTTTTCTTCGTGACAATATTTATGGCAATACTAGGTATGTACTTACATAAAAAACGCATAATATGTCATGTCAATGTATGCTCGAATGTCAACCGAACCCCATAGGTTCACAACTACTGTAAGCCCGCAGTCACCATAGGATGATGTTTTTGTACGTTTATACAGGGTGACTCGGAAGACCTCTTTTGATCCAGCGGCCCCATATTCTGTTGTGCATTATTAATCATTAGATGAAGTTCCCAACAATGTTCATTAAAGTTTTTGAATGCTTTCGACATGTCAAAGTTTTCTTCATATTTTTGATGGAGTCAACCCTAAATTTGGTTGACCTCTATTCTCTCTTCTTTGATATAGGGATGAATGCGTCAGATAAGACACTTAACACATAATAGTAAAAAGCCTATAATTTTCTTGCATCAGAGAGGCAAGTTGATTTTTTTTTTTCAAGATTGAATTAAGTCTTGAATACCAGTATGATATGCGAAATACCTACGCAGAGTAGAAGTAGACGTAGCTACATACATCTGCATAAAACTGCAGTTTAAACCCAACTACAAGGTTTTTATAAAATACAAATACCTAGTAAAAAGTTTAATAAAAAAAATATTAGCTCCCTATGAAAATTAATTCCATTTGTCTAACAGGTATCTATCCTCAAAAGTAAGATATCGAACGACCTAACTGTTTTCGTTACTCTTTGGTGAAATACATTTTTATAAGAATTAATTGCAGTTTTAATCCTCCGATTGGTAGAAATGCCACCAATATCTTGCAATTTCTTACACTATACTGCACGCCCATTGCTTCCGGCTTTCTTATTGGATATCGGCATCGGTTGAAGAATGCTTCAAATCCGAAAGATTTTTTAAACTGAAATGATTTTGAATGTTATTTAATCATAAAAATAAGATTCAAAATCATTTCAGCTTACAAAAATCTTTTGGCGTGCCGCCGTGCCGCCGCGCGCGGCCTTTGAGCTCGCCGACACCTCGGAAAGAAAATCACTAAAAGATTCCGTACATGTGTAATAAAACGCGATTCTATTCTAAGACCGGGCAATCTTTTTGGGGTTTTTGGATACTGTATTCGATTATTTTGGAATTAGATTTGTTTCATAATTATGGCAATGTATTTTATTTCTTTATCATTTAAAAAATACAGAAAATAGGTAAACCACTAAGATTTGTAATTAATGCTACAAATACTAGTCAACCTCGATAATACAATTTTAACTGGCCGCTTATCACATCATGGGACAGAAATACCGTAAGCAAAATGTAGGTGCACTGCTATCACTAGGTACAATATTTTATTTTAAAAATAGTACCTATTTATTATCGGAATTCACTTAATATCTTATTGATCCCTAAAATTGTGTACATTTTTATTATTGTAGGCTAGTTAAGTAATTAGGCATTTATTTCGCTAGTTCACTTCATTCTTTCGAGCTGGATGCATGTCGCCTAGTTTCGCGTTGGATTGCAGTGAATTTTGCGAGGAATCATGACCGAATATGCGAACAATGAATATTATGACATGATAATGTGTGTAGGTGCGACTGACGGTAATCTTGCAGCAGCAAGACAACTGTCTAAGTTCTGTGTACCTTTTGTGTTTGTTGTCCTTATTGTGAATAATATGTTCATGTGCTAAAACTATGAGTGTACTTACGTGTACCTACGTGTGTAAAGCTGCGCAGGATTTGCAAAGGAAAATGGTATGGTATGTACAAACTTAATAATTACCGTACTGATCATTTCACTCGCGCGATGAGGCAACAGCTGGCCAGGTCAAAGGACGCGACAATACCTACATAGGTACCTACGGCCTGCGGTCATTGATTTATTTGGCTCCGCCTATCTAGGGTTGCTACGACATAGCAAAATTAAAATATTATTTGTATTTTGTAAGAGAAAACCGAAATTATTTAAAGTTGAGATATGACCATGGCGCCCTTCCAGAATAACTAATAGTGTATTAAACAATACACTGTTTTCGGTATAACAGGGGTATTTTGAATCACACTGTATACATATTATAGCCAAACACGCGAGGGGACGGAACGACGTGCGGCGACAGAACGCGTGCGCATCGGACAAGGGGCCAGGGAGACGAAGCGGGGAGGGGTGCTGCGGTGAGACGACGCGACGGAGCGACAACGGAGCGCAGCGCAGTATTACTTAGAACAGAGACTTCAGACTTTTTTTTCTCATAGATCACTTTCAAAATTAAGCTGGTTCCGGTGGACCCCCTGCAGCTACATTTCCTTCATTATTCCCAAAACTCGATAAAAAACGCGTTTTGTCACGCCAACGTAGACCCCCGTCGAGCCTCCCGTGGACCCCTGGGGATCCACCTGGACCACTTTGGGAACCAGTGGTTTAGAATATCGAAGGTAGCGACGTCTGAATAAGCTACATTGCGATCCGACATCGCAGCGCTCGTGCGGCACTCCCTGCGTCGAAATCACACAGCGCAGCGACGACGCAAGTGTGGTATCGCTCTTAGTCTGAGATTATTAACAACGCGTCTCGTCATAATGTTAACATATGGCCAGTATAAGTTGACAGACGGTAGAATGGAGAACAGCTAAATTCCGGTAAATTAAAGTACGGTCGGCTATGGAAGTGTCATACCCGTTTTTAGCTGTGTCTGGTAGTGTGTCTTAGTGCCTTAGTAGGTATATATTAGTACATACACACATTACTACAGAAAGCCATAGTTAGCCTTTTTACAGTCTCTCTATAATAGGGAATTAGGGATGTTATTAGGCTTTGCACAGGTGTAATTAAGCACCCTATAATTGCGTAACACTATCGATCAGTATCAGAATAATTTTGAAGCAAATTGCTAATCCTTTGATTCATATGTTCGAAAATTTGTCTGCTTAACAGCGTAAATAACGCAATTAATGTTTTTGAACTGTCAGCATGAAACCGATTCCGTTACGCAATTAGGGTACTGGTGTCTTCTGCCTGTCTGTGCTGCCACCCGGGTGATTTACTGAGGAAAGATAGTCACACACCCCTGTCTTTTCCTCTAACGTCACCCGCCTTTGTCCCTCGAAATTGAAACCTATATTAGTACCTAATAGTAGATAACTCTGTCTTTGATTTACCTCGCAAGGCGCTTTGACGTCTCAAGTCCAAGATACAATGGACGCCTATACCAACAAACTAATACAAATGCTATTAGAGGTGCGGAACCCATACGTTTACGTTATACTACATATATACTAACGTTAGCCGCAAACATTGGGTGAATTAATGTCTCTGGAATGCCTTATACATCCCTCGGGAGGATGTGAAGCCGTCTCCGTAGTTCCCTGTTTTACATTTAATTATATTCTGATTTAAATTACTTAGCGGATTGTAAGTCAATGTAATATGTAGGTGAAATCAATGATATTTATTAGATATACACGTGTTACGTTCATAAAAATCAACGTTTGTGCTCAATGTCCCAAAAAAAAAAAATGGTCGTGTTTTTTTTATTATTAGGTACGCCTCGCTTGACGCGGACTAAAGACAAAACACCAATGTGCCCTAATTGGCACGCTTTCGAGTCTTCACAAAACGCGCGGTAGTAACATCATAACTGCCTCATTTTTAACCGACGAAAAAAAAAGAGGAGGTTTATAATAATTAAGAACGAACGTTCGTATTTTTTTTTTCAACAGCTATAGCGCTTAAATTAGATGGCGCATGGCTACCTGGCTAAATACGTACATCTTATGGTGGCTAGTTTAGAAATAGAATTCTGGATAAGTTGGAGTTTCGTTTTATTGTGTCAAACGAGACAGGAAGCGCCATCTATCGACATTTTATAATAGCTATCTACCGCCTGGAAGGGAGGACTCTGCGTCTGGTTTTCAAATTATCATTCTTGTGTCCTATGAGTGAATGATACAAATATTAATTTTAATGTACACAAAATGTTGTAAGACATTTTAAAAGAGTTAGTGTGGAGTTTCTTGCCCATTCTTGTCCATACGATACTACCTTTTGGTAAAGGCAAAGGCAACTGGAATCACTTCTATTTTCAACCGACTTAAAAAAGGAGGAGGTTCTCAATGAGGAGCCACACTCAAAGTTGTGTGTAGATGTCGCTGTAGTCGACTGTACCTAGTTTACCTTTCGTGACAGAAGTGTGACTGCTATTTATGAGGTTTTAAAGTGTAATTCGACTATAATATGGACGCGTTTATAACTGTGCCTCAACTAACTGTTGAGCTCCGTAAAGGGAACGCTGCAACTGCTGACAAAAAGGCCGATTTGATTGAAAGGAAAACACTTAAAATATTTAAGGTTATGATTGTTTGTTAGCCTTTTTCTATAAGGCACGGACTAACATTTCTACTTTTTTTTTATAGATTACATTCGTATGATCGAAACCAAAACTTTGGTGCTGACTGCGACATCCAAGACGACACAGCATACCTATGTCCACCTTCTGATACATTCAGAGACATAAATGCAGATACTCTTTTACCAATGATTAACTGACAGGCAAACAGAAAACTAAGTAGGGTGACCTGTTAAACAGTTAACTACATGAAGTTTAAACCACCATACCTCATAATTGTTTATTAAAAATATGTTTTTTTTTTTCAATTCTTGCCAAAGACAGGGTCATTAGCTACATATTGGCATTCAAAAAATCAAAATCATAAGTCATTTATTCAAACTGGGCTGAGAATCAGCACTTTCCGAACGTCAAAATTACATAAGACAGTCCCCCAAAACGCCTGCCTTCACCACTTCCTAGTGCTTTAGCTGAGGAGAAGTGGCGCAACAAACTCCCCAGCAGCACAGCTGTCTGTTCAGTTAAAAAAATATATATATATTCTATACAACACTGCGCAAAATAATATATCTAAGTACATTACGCAACACAAACATTAAATTAAATTTAATTATTTGCTTTAAGTCAGCTTGCACACGCCAATATACCAAAAACAAAAAAGAAGAAAAAATATCGAAAAATCTAAATCTATACTTAAGCAGAAACAAATATACAAAACTCAAAACGTTAGCAGCACTTTATACCTAAATAAAAGCCTCCAGTAATAAAGGGCGTGCCCACTTACATATAGCCGTACATGTAGTCATAACTCGAAGTCACAAATGTTTAAAGGACTGTTCATTTTCCTAACGATTTGTGAGAAAATAATGGTTTAAAAATTAAAATTGGTTGACTCTGTCCACACTATAGTACACTGTTAACCGGGAGGGTTTGCAACAGTTAACCATGGGGTACACAATTTATTTTGAAATAATAACACCATATTATGTTATGAAATTGACCTTTTATTTGTTATTAAAGTTTATTTTGACAAAATTATCATAAATTATAATGTTTTCCTTGTAATAACTAGGAACCAATTAACATGTTCATAACTAGACATCGGATTTTATGCATTTGCATGTCAGCATATGCAAATGCATATAGCTAACATATGCTAACATGCAAATGCATATAGGTCTCTAATTACGGCGTTGATGCATATTTCAGCCTTTTTTCCCAATAATGCATATTTCGTTTAGTAGCGGGAGGTACGTATAGTAGGGAGCTTATATCACCCTCATCTCACCACAAGTTACCAGATGCCATAGAAAAGTTGAAAACAAGAAACCTTCCTATATTTAAATCAAAAGAAATATTGGAAACAATGAGCCAACGCTGTCTAACGCCCTTCCTAATTCAATATCAAAAAAGATTCGAAGAAAGTTAGACGCTATTTTGCTTAAAAACCCGAGTCTTTAACACGATGGCTGCCATACGTGTATACTCGTAGTAACTTTTTCATATGTCCATTGCCAACACACAAAATGGTAGGTACGATTATACAAGTACCCAAAAAAAAATCTCTATTAAACTTCTTTTTCTAAATAATGTTTTACTTCAAATGCCAAAGAATTTAACTAAGGAGGGCGGCCTCTCTCCACTGCCACTCTTCTAGAATTCGTTACAAATCGCAACAAGAATACTCGTAGGTTGGCAGTCAACGTGATAAGACATGAAGAACATTAACCTACGTCAACGGCACAGGTAAAACAGCCTGCCCTGCCTAAACAGGTATCACCAGAAATGGCGCGAAATTTTAAAGGACACCAACCATTTTGTATGGCGTTTGGGTTTGAACATGAACATAAAAATATTGCACTATTATTGATTTTATTGAGTAGCTTACAGTAGAAAGAAAACATATATGTATATATATATGTTTTCAATTAAAAAAACTGGTGCTTGGTTAATCCAATAATGCACTGAGTCATCAGACATTCGCTGTATATTCGTAAAGTCGAATATAACTCTTTCTTTTACAAATGAAGCAAAGTCTTCCATGTGACTAGCAGTAAAATATTGAATTGATTGCATTTCATTTCCTAAAATGTCAAAATTGTCATTTCTTAAATGGAATTCACAAAATCTACATTGCTGTGGTACATAGTAATTGTATTCACTAAAAATATATACTCTAGGCCACAAAATAATCCTTAGTCTTTCTTCGGCATTGCAATCAGGTAAGAAACAATGTGATTGTGTATCTGGAGCTCTTCTCATATTGGGTAAAAATATGGAACCTACTGCTACCTGGACTCCACTGTCACTACTTTGCTGAATTTCTGCATTATCACCTTGCAATCATCATCAATAGCATCTCTCCCGACATTACGTGTACTGTGTCTGTCAGCTCTTTGCCAACAAGGATGGCAGATTCTATCAGATGCTGTCAGCTGAAACAAAAAAGAACTTTACTTTAAGAAGAATTAATAACCTTGTCATCATCATCACCAACTGGCTATAGGTAATCATTAAACTCTCCCATAAATGAGAGGTTTTGCATAATCTCTAGTCGGGTTAGGAACCGCTGTTGTTGATCATTACACTTATGTCAGGGAATGTCCAATAGCATTCACTTATGAATGCTATTGGCCATTCCCTGACATTTATAGGTGTCCTTAAGTCGGCTTACACAACACTTACAAGGAGAAGCTGGGACTTATATACTTGGATACTTTGGTGAGAACCACATGGAAAATAAATAACCTTATAGGTAAATAAGATTGTAGATCTCTGCAATTATAATAATATGGAAAGACCACATAAAGCTTGGCTATTTTAGAACCTACATCAATTAACAAAAAAAAAAAAAAACTTACCTCATGTGGATGAATCCATTGTAAAATAACACTTTGGATATGTTTCTCTCGTTCTGTGTTTCTCTCTCTGCTTATCCCATGAGATCAAATCCTTAACAGTGAACATCTGCAGTTCACACATAACTAACTGTCTGTGACGGCCTGGAGCTCTTTGAGGCATCAGATGATGAACCTTGCACACTAATTGATGCATTCAGTGCTATAATCAAACAAGGATGACATACAAAGCTGTTCTCTCCAGTCTGTAAAAAAATATTTATGTCATATGAATAAAATGAACCATCAAATACAACAGATTAATTTTTCAATTAAAGAACCAAATTGCATTCTAAATAGTATTTAGAATTTTCAATTCTAATGGATAACACCACGTCTAAAAACATCTTGCTGTCACTGACAGGCAATAAAACATTATACCACATCTCTTTTGATTAAGAATCCGCCGCGGCTATCCCGTCACCGGACCCTCCTCTGGGCAGCACCACCCAACACCGGCGCACCAGAATACATTGCACGCCATGACCACCCCAGGGACCAAACCAGCATATGGGCGCTAGACGACCCCGTGTCTAGGCATCCTTGGTCCCCCTGCGACCGATTAGGTCAGTGGCCCAGCCACCTACCACTTTTCGGCCGCAGAGGATAGGGAGAGCGGCCAACGCCATACCGACACTCCTTCTCCCCTGCGGCCACACCGCATCCGCCATCAGACGGTGGCGACCCCGTCAAGGCCGCGGAAGGCAGGGAGAACGGCGCAGCGCAATACCGGCACTCCTCTCCCGCCACGGCCTCCAACCCTCAGCCGCGATGCCTCCCGTGCGACATCGCGGCCCGCCTCAGTTGTGATGTCGCCCAAGCGGCACCGCAACCTGCTTTTTTGCCGCTACGTCGTCGGCTTACCGGCAAATGCCCTGATGAGCGGCCCTTCCTCGAGTTCCTCTTCGCTTCACTGTGGGTGACCAAGCCACGGCTACTGAGGCACCCTGAGGAAATCCACCTTGGGGGAATTCCGTGCTTTGCGTGTGTGACGGTATATGTTTATTTCGTTCGACGCCAGTACGTGAATTCTGAGGTGTGCGTTATTTGTTGATACATCACTTATACACACAGACATAGGTACGGCCTGTATCGCATGAACACAGCAATACGATCCTTAGCGTTCTACTGCACTTATGACCACGTACTGTACTTTTTCTACATTTTAATTCAAATATGAACAACTTAAAACCATGGAGCAAATGGTTACAAAAGAAATAATATGGTTTATTCCCGGTCGTCCCCACTGGGCACGACTGGGAAAAAAAGTTTCGTTCCTCCCCAGTGCTGACGATTGGAACTTTTTATTTACACAAATTCTTACAGTTTTAAGGTGCGTATCACAGATGGCACGGTGGTACGATGGTACGAAACTTTTTTTTCCCAGTCGTGCCCAGTGGGGACGACGGGGTGGGGACGACCGGGAATAAACCTCCTTGTCGGTACTAAAGTAGAGGCAGGTACGGCGTGTAATTGGAAGAAAAAACATTTCATAATTAATCATTTATTAATTAGCTACTCAAAGAAATCATATTAAATTATATGGGCAGATTCTACCTAACAATAGGTACAAAGTTAGTTACTCGATCAAGGTCGAAGAGTGAATATTAATAACAGGTATATCGTAATATAATATTCAAATGAAAATAAAATTTTATGTAAAATTGAAGACTGGGAAAATAGTAAGTACTTACGTATAGTTACAGACAAAAAAAAGTTTTCACAGCAAACAGGTTTGATAAAGAAAAGTAGATGAACAAGTTTAATATAAACAGTCTATAAAATTAAAAATATTCTACTGTAGACTTCAGTTCTAGAGGTCTGAACAAAGCTGTCGTATATGAACACAACCTTTTGATTTATTGAATGCAGTCGTTCGGTGTGACTATGTGCCTGGCGGGTGAGAATGTGCAATGAGAATCCGGTTTTAAGTTCCTTGCTAGGAACTTCCGACTGTTCGTTGCGTACGTTTAACAATTATCTGAATTGCTGCTTTGACTACATTTTTGTAAAATAAAAGATACGTTTAACACATTCTCTGCTGAATTCTTTATGCAAAAGCTTCTCCCTTACCGACCCTTTTTTTTACAATGTTTTCGAAACCATAGAGATGCACAACGAACGCACATGTGCGGCGCGCCGCACTCGAAGAAAGTTATGAAAACGCGCATGTGCGTCTGCCGCGCCTAATGTGTTAAGAGATCGTTCCTATTTTGCACATTCGCACCCGCCAGGCACATAGTCACCCCGAACGACGGTATAATAATATAGACAATTTCAAAATAAATATAAAGCGACTATGACTGTGATGACATTATATTTTGTAAAAATCAGTTTTTTTTTTTTTTAAGTCAACAATATTATATTCACTGGATAGGGATTCATTTCTGAATAAATTAAGTATGTATTTGACAATAAATATTTTTTAAATGGTGTTAATACCACAATATCTCAAAAAATTGACTCATTTTAACAACATTTTTAAGTGAATTAAGTAATACTTTCAGTATTTTAATTTCATGCTTTCAATTAATTTTCTCTGTATACTTACATAAGTATAAAAAATAATCTGCGAATATCCAAACAAAACAATTCTACGCTAATATTAATGATATTATATTAAAGCTATAATTTTAGTAGTATTTTACTATTTAGCTCAAATTAACGGGAGACGTATTTAATAACACTTATGCTAAATAAAACTAAGAACAATTCATAGTTACTGGGGTTTATCCTAAGCGTATGTTTAGTTTGTAAAGGTGCGACCACACTACTGGGTATCGACGTTGATCGATAAAATCGATCGATCGAACTTATCACGTGCGGTGGGACAACGGACTAAGTTATTAGGTCATGTGGAACTTATCACCATGCCCTGTGATAAGGACTGGTCTATATAAAGCGATCCACGCTATTGTGGTCACACCTTAAGAGGATTGTGAAGTGACGATACGCGGCGCGAGTTGTGGAGGCAATTACCTACATTTCATACAATTATAAATATATGCATTATAAATATTGTTTCGGGCGAAAACGTTTTCACCCCCCTAAATCTGTACAAAATGAGACAATTTTGGTCTCATTACATTCAGTTCACCTTAATCTAGGTCTGTACGTTTTTTTTTTAGTAATTCAATTTAATTTAATAAAAAAAAAAAATGTCAAAAATTTAGATATTTAGATGCTAATAACTTATATCTACTTATTGTATGCAATATCTCTTTATAATAAAAAAAAATACGGACCTAGTTTTTCATTATACCTACAACATTTCCTAAAATTATGAAAATTAGACTATGTTTACGGAGAGAAAAACGTTATCGCTTTTTGTATGAAAATTTACAGCTACACAATCCTCTTAAAGTAAATAGAACCTGGGTGAATATTCGAGCGTTTTAACCGCCGTCATTACCTTCCGCCAAAAGTTGATGAAGGAGAATATCGTTAATGAAATATTTCATCAATTCCCAGAATCTGCTTAAGGACCAGAATCAGAAATTGCTGAAATATTTCATTAAATATATTCTCTTTCATCAACTTTTGGCGGAAGGTAATGACGGCGGTTAAAACGCTCGAATATTCACCCACCTACTTTCTACGTGTAGTATAATATAAGGTATCGTATTTGTACTTCACAACAGTATTACTGAGTATTGTTAGGTTGCTATACAATATGCCATAACGTATGGCTACATACTGTAAGGCAGTAGGTGAATCTGGCTAGTAGGTAAATACAGCGTTTTTAGAGGCTAGAAAAAAGTT
Organism: Dicycla oo; assembly: GCA_948252095.1. Classification (NCBI taxonomy): domain Eukaryota; kingdom Metazoa; phylum Arthropoda; class Insecta; order Lepidoptera; family Noctuidae; genus Dicycla; species Dicycla oo. The sequence goes on along the minus strand of OX411713.1, from coordinate 11,202,240 downwards.
TCTAGGTAACAATTTGCCATTATAAAAGTTAATTTTTATTTTAAAGTAATTAGGCCGTCCTGCAGTGGATTGCAATGGGGTTGTTTACCGGAAGCTTCGCCGCCAGAGAGCGCTGTCTGTTTGTCACTTTTCAGTCATCTTGAAGACAAAGCGGCCAACCGGCGAAGAGAAACACTTAGCGCCATCTCAAGGCAAAGTTTTGAGCAAGGAACTCCGTTGGCAGCTGAATGAAAGTAACAAACACCTACGCGGAATTAATTTGTCAGTTTTCTTCTCCATTGGCTTATTTGAATGAATTGTATTCAATAACTAAAAGCTTCAGCAGTGGGGTTGTTTCCCGGAAGCTTCGCCGCAAAAGAGCGCTGTGTGTTTGTTAATTGTTAAAGTCATCTTAGAGACGAAGCGACCCATCGGCGACGAGAAAAAACACTTAGCACCATCTCGCGACAAAATTTTCAGCAAGGGACTCCATTGACAGCTGAATGAAAGTAACAAACACTTAGCGCCATCTCCGCGGAACTAATTTGATAGCTTTCTTCCCCATTGATATTTTTTATTGAAAATATCATTTATTTAATATTTCTAGCCCCACAAAAACGCATTGTGTTCGTTATAGAACACTGGATAGCATTATTTGGTTGAAAGTCATCAAGACTTCCGCAACGTAAGATTACCTACTTGGGTTATATCGACCCAATATCTTAGTAATACTAGCGACATAATTAATTCTGAATAATATGTAAGCTTTTCAGATCACGATGATTATTTATAAGTTTTTAATAAAATCTTTAGTTAATAACAGTAAATATTAATATTAAGAAAATATACAGTGTTATAATTATAAGAAAATATGTACGTATGGCACTCAAAAGATATAGCTTCTTAGGATGAATAATTATACATATTTATAATTATTATATATCTTACAGTATTGTATACTTGATATATTGTAGGCACTTGTAATTGTATTGTAAGCAATGCTTTAAGCTTTAATGCCGATTAAACAATGATTTATTATTGTTTCGAGTGGTAATAAACAATTCTGAACTCGTAAAGCGTTCTCGATATCGTTATTATGGGGATAATCTGAATTTTATCGGCATGGCTACACAGTTTGGTAGCGATGTTGGATCCATATTGTCATCTTCCACTTTTTTATCACTTATTAAAATAAACATAATTATAGGCACTTTTTACTTGATTTATCATTAATTTATATTCCGTGATTAATGTATTCACAACACAATATTAAAAAAAAAAATGGAAGCGATCTTTTCCTTTAGAAAAACCCTCGAAAGTTTCTTCATTATAATTACATATTTATAATATGCATAACTGCGTTCGTTTTATAACTAAGTGCAAGCGTTAACAAAAGGCACTTGTTAAATATTAACCATCACAACGCGATAGCACCATTTAAACTATATTTTGTGCAAAACTACTAGCCGACGAAGGCAGAGATTAATTAGCAGAGATCGGAATAGGTACAGTATAAATACCTAAACTTCGAGGAAAGAAGTAACAAGAGTGGATAAAAACCCGGAATGATAAACATGACGATTAAATCTCGGGATTTAACAAATTGTGAATTATTTATTCTACTTTGAATACATGCGTAACAAAACAAATATATAACCGGTAAATCGATTTTGGTAAAAAAAAAAAATAATAATAAGAAACTTTTTTCGCAGTTAATTATTTCTGGTGCGAAATTCACGATTTTTTAGTTTTAGACCCGATGACCCAATTCACTCGACTTGCGTTTTTTCCGTGCGCCAAAAATCGATGTAACGGTTATAATAAAATAATTCACAATATGTTAAATCCCTGCAAATAAGAAATTGCGAATTATTTATTTCCCTTTAAATACATTCGTAACAAATTAAATATTTATAGTAAATAATTCGCAATTTCTTAAATCCCTAGATTTATTCGCCATGTTTATCATTTCGGGATTATCCACTCTTGTTACTTCTGTTCTCGAAGTTTAAGTATTTATGCTCTACCTATTCCGATCTCTGGTAATTAGACAACCGGAGATCGTGACGTCACACAGAATGCAGCAATGACAGCAGAGGTGAATCACTTTTGAGCCGTCATGTTTAAGTCCCATGTAATAGGGTCGACAATCCAGGCTGCTACTGAGAAATTCCTAATGGAACACTTTGCCCGACCCGCTTTAATCTAGAACCCCATGCTCAACGAGTTGTTTAATTATCAAGTGCAGCTTATACGAAACAGAAACGATCGTTTAGCTTATCTTAATATTATGCTTATCAAAGAAATCATATTATTTACAGAGACTAGTAAAAATAATTATTAATAAATACGAAGCTATATTTACAAGAAAGTTATTCGGATGATACACTCAAGGCCTCAAGCGGTGTTATTTAAGTTTTTAACAGCAACAGCAATTTTAACAAATGAACAAACTACTTTTTAATTGCAAAACTTCTACGTGTGTTATTTTTTTTTTAATTATTGCTACAGCACACTAATGTTACGACCATAAAGTTCAACATTTGTGACGTACTTTCACTCAATTCTTTTACTCTATGAACACATTAAAATGAGAAATCACTAATTTCTTTATGGTATTGTCTCAAAATTGCTTATCACTTTACAAATACAACCAGAAACTACAAGTTTTAGTCAAGCATTATTTTTATATTGCTACGTTCAGTATTGAGCATACTAGTATTCTAATGTACGACATTTTCTTCAAACTAAATGTATCTAAAGGCGTTATTACACACATCCGATCGACGACGCATCGATGTCCTGACCAACGTTGGTTTAAGGATGATTGTGACTTGAAAAACAAGTCAAATTTATTTACTTTATTCATCGATTAACCTTGTGCTAGCTAGTAGATCGACCAATCAACCAGAATCGAATTGCACAATCGACGATGAATCAGTGACAGTGGCAATAGGTCTGTTTAGTGTAATAGCACATAACAGTTTACGTTTATAATTGACGTTGACCAATACCATCGATCGTGGCGTGGGTGTAACAACACCCTTATACATAAAGCTGTAAACGTGCAAAACGGTCACTACTTTTGGATTCAGAACATTGACAACCTCTGGCCGTATTTTTCAGAGACCATTCACTGCAGAGTGCACCATCCGCGCAGTAGTCAAAGGTTGACGACCCCATTCTCTCTGTAGTACTCAGCTACCGTATCATCCCCGTTCAGTTGATCCCTGATCACTATAGTAGGGTTGTTTGAACATGAAGAGTTGTTTGAAAGTGTTCGGCGGGTCGCTTTACATCGCTGGCACTCTACGACGACTATGGAGTTGGTATCCATGTCTGTTTCCGTACTGCTGGTTCTACGGAGGTGTGAGGGACTGTTGTGGAGGCGATGCTCTTGTATTGCGCGCCATAGTCGGAGCTCGATGCCGCCTCTGTGGAAGAGAGATAATAGTTACCATTTGGTCGATGATTTTGTGAACATTCGGATTGTGTTTGATGGTATATAATGTGTTTCACAGACGAGTGATCAAACTTAAGGATGTGGTACAGACCATCAAACTGAACATCTTTTTCCCGGGGACCAACATCGTAATCGTAAAAAAATTGTTGTCCTATACAAAACTTAAATACCTACTTGACCAAATGTATGGGACGACTGTTTTTTTTTTACGATTACGATGTTGATCCCCGGGAAAAAGTTGTTCAGTTTGATGGTCTGCACCACACCCTTAAGTTTGATCACTCGTATGTGAAACATCCTGTATATTGCAGATATATATATAGATCGCCAAAATCATTAAATATAATATTTTAAAGTCACTGACGAACACATTCAATGTTTTGGAGTCGTGATGGCTCAGTCAGCTCAGTGGCTAAGCGCCTAAGCGTCTCGCCTCTCATGCACGAGGTTGTGGGTTCAAATCCGGGTAAGTACCAATATAACTTTTTCAATTCATATGTACTTTACACACTGACATGGGTGAAGAAAAACATCGCCAGAAAACCTGGACATATTCTGTTAATATAAGTCGGAAATCACCAACCCGTCTCACACAGGCGAAAAATCAATAAAAGTCGGACAAAACCTAAACGTTCATGATTATTATGGAAATGGGTACATGGGCTCGTGTCTCTGTCACGTCCGACCTAGACTAGAGTCAAGAACTAATCTATCATAAAAAAATAAGGGTTTGGTATGTGATAAACATAACATACTTATACATAATTTTTGTATTTATTTTTTAATTTTTTTTCAATCATTTTTTTTACTTTTTATTTTATTTTACACCACCAGTCTTTTAAAAATGCCTTCCATGGCTAATTTACTTGAAAATTTTCTTTAACATCGCTCTCTACGACATACGACAACACATTCACTCGTAAACACATCTGCTGTTGATCTAGTTGAACTTTGGCCTGAGACCCAGGCGCGTAGACAACTAAGCGTTCGCACCAAGTGCGCAGGTGGAGTGTATTTATTTGGAGTACTTTTAAGTTTTTAGGTTTTGACCGACTTTTATTGATTTTTCGCCTGCGTGCGTCTTGAGCAAGCGTGGTGATGCTCGTGCCCATACAGAGAAGGCACGACTTCTCTGTATGGGAAGAGGCCTTTGCCTTTGAGTAATTATACCAGTGGTCCCACTGCGAGCAGTGAGACCACTGGTATAATTACTATCGGGACTTCTTCGTTGTATCAATGTTTCCAAACCATATAAATTTCGACCCACGATTGGGTGGCAATCAAGCTGGCGGCCTAACTGATAGTCAGCAGTCAGTGCCGTCTGTGGACATTCGCTATACCAGAGGTATCGAATGTGCGAAACCATCCTAGAAATAAAGCTGAAATATCCGTTTTTCTTTAGTTTTTTTAGGGTTCCGTATCTCAAAAGGAAAAACGGAACCCTTATAGGATCAATTAGTTGTCCGTCTGCTGTCTGTCTGACAAAACCCATTTTCTTAGGAACATATTTTTATACTCGCAAATAAATCAAAACTTCCCGTTGACCTAGAATCATGAAATTTGGTAAGAAGCAAGCTCTCACAGCACAAGTAAAAGAAAAAGTCCGAAAATCGTTAATTTGTCGTTTTATTACATTTTTATTTTGCGATACAAATTACATTTGCAGTTGTAGATATGACCGTGACGTATATCGATGTATGGGAGAACATTTTTTCGACTACAAAGTTAAGTTTGTTCTTGGGATAAATTCATCCCAACTACGGAACCGTTCATTGTTCGTGGTCCGCTACGCATTTGGCCGGTTTTTTATACATTCTTTACACCGGAAATCATATATTTCCAGGAACAGCAACGTTACATACGACTCTGAAGTCTAGTTTAAATTGTTGTCGTCGTACTTACCCGGACGACCTACTTTACAAAGAGTTTTACTACTTCAAACCGATTTACTCACTTCAAGTTAAGCCTTGCCACGTCTTCCCTCTGCGCGTGCAGCAGTAGGTCTGGCAGCACATAGCAGTGTTGCAGCAGTGCGTGTGCCACTGTGGGCGGTAACCCTCTGGCCGCGACCCAGTCGCGCATACGCGTGGCTTCTGTCTCGTCCACTCCATCGGTTGTGTCGACTTCAGAAGGTGGCTCACTTTGGCTTGCGAATACTTCTGGGGTGACACTGCTGTGACGAATTAAAAAACCATTTTTAAATCCATCCCTTTATTTTTAAACTTGCTTCGCACGTTTTTGGCGACTTGGCAAAACATCGAGATTTCTTGTAAGTTTAAAATTCTGTGTTCTACACATAAGCCTTCCGTAATGAATTCTCTAAATTATGTTTAACTTTTGCGTGGTTCAGAAAAGCAACGCAATCACACTGATGACTGACCGACACGAGAAACGACTTTAATTTATAAAATGAACTAGCGGTTTCACCCGCGTCTGTCTCGAACCCGTAGGAATATAGGCACAAAAAGTATCCTGTGTAAGGTTACAGGTTATAAACTATCTGTACACCAAATTTCATCAAAATCCGTTCAGTAGTTTTTGTGTGAAAGATTAACTAGCATACAAACATACTCACAAACTTTCGCCTTTATAATATTAGTGTGAGGTGTGATAGAATGATATAAATATCAACTTGGAAGCTTATTTAATGGCAAAGCTATTTAGTATTACCTCAAAGCAAATACAACTCGTTTTCTACAACACATAAGCTAATAATGGTGCCGATTCTCTTTTTCAATTATTATACTAAAATTAGAGAATCTCTATCTTTTACAAACAGGCTGCGCGAGAAAAGGACGGCTATAGCTATGAACTAAGTTAGAGAAGTCAAACTAGTTTACGCCTTGCGCTTCACCGTGTTTTTAGTCGACATGTTTTTACGTGTCGTCTAAATTTGTATGGATATATTAGTTTAACTCGGAGGAGCTCGTGGCTAAGTAATAACAGCCGCACGAGTCGATCCATCAGGTTAAGCTACGCTTGCCGGGGTTGGTCGGTGGATCGGTGACCATCTTTTCATACAGAGACCCCTCCGTGCCTCGGAAAGCACGATAAGCCGTCGGTCCCGGCTGTCATTCGTGGATCTTTGACAGTCGTTACGGGTCGTCAGAAGCCCGAAAGTCTGACAACCAGTCTTACCAAGGGGTATCGTATTACCCAGTTACTGGGTTGTGGAAAAAGATGCCAATTTCAGGCATTGGCTTTTGACAGCTCTAATTTACGTCCGTCTCTTTATTGTTTTATTATAGAGAAAATGTTAGCAATAGCCTAAATTAAGTTTAGTTTGTGTACGACAGAATCGGCACCATTATGTGATCCAACCACAAGATGGTAGTTAGTAAGTAGAGCTTGTCTAACCTGAAATGGCGCGCTCCGCTACTTAAATTAGTATAGGTACGTACACCGCAGTAAATGCGGTAGTGAGGCGCGTTATTGTAGCTTAGACGAGCTGTAGGCTAGCACAGGGACTAGATGAAGTGTCCAGAAATAATTCCAAAGTTTAGCATTGTTCTTTAAGGCGCCCCGAAGCATGCGTAGTTCATACAAACGAAATACCAAAATAATTTGTAAATCAAACATATTATTAAGGCAGTGTGTATTTATTCCGATTGGATTACAGAATATCTAGGTTCCCAAACATATATTTTGAAAGGACACTGATTTGAAGACGAGATATGAGGAATTTAAAATTTCTATAGAAAACTTATTATTCTCATATTTCTTGTTCAAATCAATGTTTTTATTTAATATATATTTGGGAATATTACTTAAAAACTTGAATAAATAACTCTGTAAAACTTACCGCGACTTCTTTTCTACGATTTCTCTAAGTATCATGGTGTGTGTCTTCTGCTCGTCCAGCATTTGTCGCAGCAGACTCTGATACTGCTGGTAACTTTCTATCAGTTCGTGATGTAATCTGGAAAGAGTATTAAATTCTTTTAATTACTCCTTTTCAAAGGAGCTCGTAGCTAAGTAATAACAGCCGCTTGGGTTGATCGATCAGGTTAAGCTATGCTTGCCGCAGTCGGTCCGTGGATCTTTACATACCGAGACCCCCCTGCCTCGGAAAGCACGTTAACGCTTTCCAGGAGACTAAACGGCCATAGCCGTCATAACAATAAAACTTCTATTGGCTCTCGTTCAGTGTCCTTAACCTAACGGTTAAAAAGTCCCGGCTGTCATACTTGGATCTTTGACAGTCTTTTCGGGTAGTCAAAAACCCGAAAGTCTGACAACCAGTCTTACCAAGGGGTATCGTATTGCCCCGTAACTGGGTTGTGGCGGTCAGATAGGCAGTCGCTCCATATAAAATACTGGTATTCAGCTGGCAGCTGAACCCAACATAGTTGGCAAAAGGCTAGGCAGATGAAGACTTTTTTTCGAAGTAAATAGTTTATTTATTTATTTATAAAGGTCCACCAACAGCTTCTGTATATAACATATCCTAAGTACTATAGGTAACAATAGCCTCATATTTATACAGTCGCTAATTACAGATTAACCAGCATTCTCGAAAATAAGTGATAATGCTGACAAACTTCTGTCATTATGAAGACATAACTGACAAGGAGACCTTTCGGTCTCCGGGTTCGACACCTCTTGAGATTTTTTTAATATTTTTTAATAAATAAAAAAAAACCAGAGGTATCGAACCCGGATTGACTGTACGAGAACCAAGCACGCTAACCAGATAGCCACCGAGCGGTTGCAGAGCGAAAATCTCTACTAGTTTACGTATAAGCTGCGCGTAACCTTTAGAGTCTGTTTTCTCGGAATCTTCTGGCTAGTGCGCTTTATTGCTTTACGGTGTGGATACCCTTAAGGTATACTACTAATCTGCTGAATCACTTCCCGATCTGAATTTTCGAAACCGTAAGGTCTCCTTGTGATATATTATATGACATTCTTTTCACTCCATCCCCTGGGTCAATCACGAAGTAAGAAACTGCTTCGTGTCACACCAGATATCTCTTCGACATTGCTTTATGTTTTAGTCTGATAGTCTATCTTCAAACGGAGGGATGAGTCTGATAGGCTATCTTCCTCAGACGGAGGGACGAGTCTAATAGTATATCTTCCACAGACAGAGGGATGAGTCGAATATATCTTCCTCAGACGGAGGGTTGAGTCTGATAGTTTATCTTCCTCAGACTGAGGGATGAGACTGATAGTCTAGCTTCCTCAAATGGAGGGATGAATTTGATAGGCTATCTTCCTCAGACGGAACGATGAGTCTGTTAGTCTATCTTCCTCAGACGGAGGGATGAGTCTGATAGTCTATCTTCCTCAGACGAAGGGATGAGTCTAATAGTATATCTTCCACAGACAGAGGGATGAGTCGAATATATCTTCCTCAGACGGAGGGTTGAGTCTGATAGTTTATCTTCCTCAGACGGAGGGATGGGGTGAATATTCGACCTTTTAACCGCCGTCATTACCTTCCGCCAAAAGTTGATGAAGGAGAATATCGTTAATGAAATATTTCATCAATTCCCAGAATCTGCTTAAGGACCAGAATCAGGAATTGCTGAAATATTTCATTAAATATATTCTCTTTCATCAACTTTTGGCGGAAGGTAATGACGGCGGTTAAAAGGTCGAATATTCACCCGATGAGACTGATAGTCTAACTTCCTCAAATGGAGGGATGAATTTGATAGGCTATCTTCCTCAGACGGAGGGATGAGTCTGATAGTCTATCTTCCTCAGACGGAGAGATGAGTCTGATAGTCTATCTTCCTCAGACGGAGGGATGTTAATAAAGGCCGTCGATCACGAGATGCTTTCAAAAAGACCGTATGCATCTAAATTAGCACGGCAATCGGAAAATATCGAAGATTAATAGACTGTGAAGATGTTACGATATATTCTCGTTTTCGTATCAACAGCACAGTGCTTGATAATTGCGGCATCGAAGACGTTCTGCGATCATGTAAAACAAAATCAAAAAATGTTATGTACTCACTTCTGGTTCTCATGCCTCAGAGAATGCAGTGCGTGTGTGTCCCTCGCCGAGTTGGTAGAAGACATGGCGGAGGGCGTCGCGTCTTGTGCGACACTCACGCCGCCGCGCCGCCCGTCTTGACCCGCTAGGTTTGCGCCCAGCTCTGGGAAACAAAACATTTGTTATAGTTTGACCGATACCGCTGTACCGCGCCTTAGGTATGTGCGCGGCGAGACGGGGGGCAGTGCAGGCCTCTCATTCATCAACGCTTACAGCGTCCCGCCCCTACAGTAAAGCGGTAACGGTGAAACTATAATACCACAGTGTAACTACTGACAGTGGTTCATCGCCCATGCATTTGACAGGACATGATAAGTGCCAATTCTTTAAGAAAAAAAATGAGTGTGCTGAGTAATCATTTTTTTATTTGTGATGGGTTTGCTCTTGACTCTAGTCTAAGTCGGAGGTGACAGAGACAAAGTCAATGATGGAGTGAGCTTACCCAGAAGAAGCCTGTTCACTCTCGTTTTAAAGAGATTAGGGCTGTAAGCGTTCGGAAACACAGACGCAGGTAGAGATCCACTCTTTTGCTGTGCGCATTATAAAAGACATTTGGAAACGCTTAGTACGAATTGATGGAATAGCAACTAATTATTTTATATTACACTCTTAGGTATACTCTTAAGTATTCCGCACGCAATAAAAATTAATATCGGTAGAAAAATATTTTGGCCTGTATACCACATAGCTAGTTCGACTGTACATTATCCCAACTTATGTTCCCAAACTGCACTATAGCAGTTTGGGACATAAGCTCCGCCTTCTTCCTGATTGCTCTGCGATAACGCTTCCGTTGAACGTCTTTAGGATAGTTGGACTATGTTTATACTATGGATGTGGAACATTTACACGCGATTTCATATGGTTATAACATCAAGAACATTTTTACACTCATTTTCTAAATGACTAATTAACACAAAAAAAAAAATATCTGTGGGTTCCTTTTTATCTTTTAAGGTCAGAACCCTAAGGAGCTAATGTCAAGTGATTTATTTAATTGGCAGTTGTTTTTCAGCCAATTACAAGAGTTAACATGACTTTGACACTGTTAGTTTACGATAGTCACAGCATAATATGAGGACATTTATACGAATATGATTTTTACCAATTTCGCTATAGTAGTCCCAAAACGTGTTGATTTCCAGAAGCCAGAAATCAGAAGAAATCGACATATTATCTGAGAAGGGCATAAATAATTAAATAAATAAGAACATTTGTCACCCACAGCGTATCGAATTAATGAGTCTATTCTAAAATGACGTCCACTAGGTGGCAGCACTGAGACGTCAGGTCCGGGTAACTGTCAAGCGTCAAAGCACCTTCGTTTTCTTTAGTCGTGACTGAATGATGAACGTCATCATATACAAGGTCAAATTAAATTAGCTAGCGAAACTCCGCAGACGTGATGGGTATCAATATCTCAACACGATAAAACATATGTTATCAACTCACACTTCAAGGAACAGCACTAGCAGCGGTAATTGACCCAAAAAAAAATCATCAAATCTGTTTTATTTATATTTTGTCGTGTTTAGTTACCCACCACGTCTGCGAAGCTTCGCTAGCTATTTTAATTTGATCCTGTGTTTCATATTTATTGTCGAAATGGAAGATCTATTGTCAAAGTGGCGCCAACTGGTAGCGTAAATTTTCATGACGAATAATTTGAAACTAGCCAAAATCGGTAATTTAAAGACATTACTTTTAATACCCTGTTTTTAGGGTTCCTGTTAAAAAAAATATGATTGGGTTTTTTGGGAAAACGAAACTAAAATCTGAACAGATGTTGCAAATTACAACATTATACAATTTTTTGCAAATGTATTTAGTAAGCGGATTACGATACGCAGTACAGGTCTGTTTCTTTTTCTGTGATTAAACATTTAGAAGACCCATCAGCAAGTTTTTAACAAGTATCAAAATTACTAAACTATTAAAAAAAAATACGCATCTTACCTGGCGACAAAACAGTAATAGCAGCCTGCACAGCATTCCTCACTAAATTATCCAAAGCGAACATCCAATGAGGTTTTATGCTATGCATCCTCAATACTGCATTCACGGCCTCTTGGAACATGTAGATGGCTGAATGTAATTCGTTTATGGCGTTTGCATCGAAGTCCAGTTCTTCTTTTAAAGTTATTATGGTTTGTTCTATGACGCTTCTGTTTTGATCCATTATGTATTCTTTGAGGGCGCAGCGGAGCATTTCGAGGTGGGTCTGTAAATAAATAAAGTATTATTATGATTGGCATATTGATTCTTCTCTCAAATGGACATTTTTTTCCGTTTGCTCTCAGTTGTAGATCAAAAAGGCTTCTTGCACATACTTGCTATACTTAGAGCACACGATGCGTTACGACCCGCTTGCACAGCTAATCACTACAAACGTTATCGCTTAACGAATTTAAAATATTTATGGTTGTATTTCTGTCAATCGTTTAAAGGTACCAAAGACACTGATTTAAATATTTTTAGCGCTAGTGATTTGTGGTGCAAGTAGGCCTCAATATATAAATAGTAGTCCCATGCTAAATATAATACTTGTGTAAAAGAGCATAATAATTAATTATATATACACTAGCTTTTGCCCGCGGCTTCGCCCGCGTGGTTGTCGGAAATTATCCCACGGGAACGCACCACCGGGATCAAAAGTATCCTATGTCCTAATCCAGGTCATAGTCAACCCATATGCCAAATTTCATCCAAATCCGTTCATCGGTTTTAGCGAGAAAGCCTAACAAACAAACAAACTCACTTTCACATTTATAGTATTACGAAAAACCGGTCTATCGACACTCTAAGACTCACAAAATGTACTAGGTACTCAAATTAAAAAAAAAAAAAAACAAGCTCTAGCAAGTTTCTATAATAATATAATTCAATCAAGATTTAAAAGACACGTCGCGCCATCTATTATCGTAAGAAAGTTATTGTTGTTTTTCTCGGGAAGTGCTTTTTTTCTTTCGGGATGAAAGGTACCCTATGTCCGTTTCTGTACACGTGACAATGTATATACAAAATTTCAGCAACAAACAAACAAACTTACTTTCGCATTTATAGTATTAGTTACGATAAACTGCTTCATTTACTCATTCATCTGCCTTTTAATATACTTAGGGCCTGATGCACAGTCCCCAGACAGGCACCATCCACCAGATAAATTCGAAATGGGCCAGTATTTTAGCTTATGTTAGCTTTATATTAGCTGCCAGGTAAGGTAATCGTAACATAGCAGGAGGTGATGGCCTTGAAATTGTATAGCACCAAAAAAATAAATACTTTACCATTGTCAACACAGTAGTTCCAAAGTCCTGGTGTATACTGAGCATCCACTTCGAGCATATCTTTTCGCTATCCTGCTCTAACACACGGGAAAGGGTCAGTCTTCGTTGAGAGTCCTTCTTTAGTAGATAGAACCCGTCGTGTTCAGGCCCGTCGATTGAACAACGTGGTACGTTTGGCATGTCCACCTAGAATATTTATTAAAGTATATTTTATCTATCTATTACTTGACTGTCATGTCTTGTTACTGAACCATTCGCAGTGTGTGCATTAAAACAGCCTCCACACGTAGTGAACCCCATAGGTTCAGACACAGTGACTTTTTAATTGTTTCTGTAATTACGACATACGACGGGTTAATTGGGCGCACCCAGTTCAGTCAGCCTCGCTACCACCTTATCGACTAGCTTAAAATTAAAAAAAATATAACAGGAATCCAGCGAATCGAGATAATTAAACATTTATGATGACTGGGAATTGAAAAAGAAATGCCTCGTTCGTTCCGATATTCACTACCCCAATTAAGAACTTTACGAGTTCTTTATATAAGAACCTAAGCCTCGGCTTTTCAAAGCTCTTTTAATCGAACATTTGCAAATATCTCTGTACGGTTTCGACGACCGAACATACTTACTTTGCGGACGCAGCAACCTACTTGCCGTCCGTGCATACGTGCATCACTCTAACAACCTATAAGTAGCTGAACAATTAATTTTGAGTACAAACTAAGTTGTAGAACGACATACTTATCAAGGGAAAGAATCACCTAACTTTAACTTGTATACGATTACTGGTTAATATAACGTTTTACGGTATTAGTGGTTTTTTCTCTGTGCTCCACTAACGACAACTGCAAGTGTAAGCTGCCTGTACGATTGGCGCTTACAATTTCTTTGCTTTTATGTTGCAAATATTGCTATGAAGCTAGGGTGGTGACGGAGCTAGCCACACAGAGTATGCCGTACGGCGTACTTAAAGTATCGTCACTCATAACCAATCTTGTATTGCACTAGTGGCGGCTGCACCTGAAGTGCGCTCGTGCGCTGCACTAACATTTTAAACTTTATAAATATGCATCTAATTTCTACCCATACCATACTACCTATAAGGTCAAAACTTTCAAAACAATGACCTATACCTATAACAATCCATACCATCCTACACAGAAATTACATATCTGATTACATGGTTTTGTTATTCGAGTTAAATAAAATCATGCTGACCTATTTTGATTTCTACTACAAAAGAATTAAATCATACTTTTGCTTGAACAAAAACGGCCCCGTGCGCTCGCTAAAGCGCACGCAGCGATCTCTTACTACTTGTATGAAAGACGATGGAAAACGCCGGGCGCGTGAGACGGAAGATGCATAGTACAAAATGTATGGTATTTTTAGGATAGATACGTGAAACTTTTTTTCAACCGAAAATTGCCGAGAGAATACGAAAGACTCTCGGGCGCGGGCGGCGCTGGGCATCTCGCTCTCGCATGCAGCATGCATGACCCCGAGGTCTTGACCCACGCAGTACGCACTTATTTGTTATTGTTACATTTCACGCGCGCCGAGTTATTTTCATTAGGTAAAAATTAGATATTTTATTTGAAAATATTCACTGAACCCATGCAGTGCACCACCGGTTCTCCGAGGCACCAGCCGCCACTGTTTGCAACCCTGATAATGAAGTATTAAACACTCACCTCAGGAGAAAGCAGCCCACCCGACGAACTTCTACGATTTAGTAGCGTATCACTGCCTTCCATCTCGTCAGTTGACGGCGTGTTGGGCATAGTACTAAAAGGTCACAAAATTATTATGTTCCCTAATTCAAACGTTACTACACCAGCAATATAACTTGTACAGTCGGTCTTTGTAAACCGTGACCAGTCTTAGAGCCTTGTCATATTATACAGGGTGCCAGGGACATCGACGCGCAACCTGTTTCAGTACATGATTCTGGACCCCCATGCGTTGAAATTTTTCGTCAGTAATTTAAAAAAATAGCGGTTCCATAGATTTTGACCGCGTAGGTATATTGCACTTTTTTAGAAAATACCAAATTTTTTTTTTTTAAATAAGCAACGAAAAATTTCCTGTATAATACAGGATGAAATAGAATTCATGGGCCTCCTCATCATCATGAACACCTTTTACTATGGGACCAAACCTGGAATCGCGAAAAAAAAAATCAGCTGTTCCCTACATTTTGACGAGTTATGCGAACATATTTTTTTATATAAATGTAGGGAACAACTGATTTGTTTTTTCACGATTTCAGGTTTGGTCCCATAGTAAAAGTTGTTCATAATGATGAGTAGTAGTGCGCCGATGTCACGCCACCCTGTATTCAGTAAGTAAAAGTGGAGTGAGAACGGTATAATCCACAATACCCGAGCGTAAATATAATATGTAAATATGACCGTCAGACTGGTATGAGGGACAGAGACGACGCTATACAAAGCCATACTTTTTCTCAAACTTGTTGCGCCATATTATTTTACGGACTGATACTGTATCATAATAAGGTATTCCTATTTAAATGTAATCGTCGCACGAATACACGATCGGTCGCGTGCATATGTCACTTTTGTTCGGAAAACTGGAAAGCGCCATAAGTCAGCGCGACCACGCGTTCAGGTTCACCGAATAAAAAAAAGTATGAACGATCGTGTATTTGCGCGACGGTCGCTTTTAAATAGGACGCGGGGTTACACGCAAGTAATGAACACGGCTACATTATAAAATCCAAAACTGATCAACGTTTTCGTAAGGTGCTTTTATTCAAAATGGGTTTAGTTCTCAGTTCCATGTTAGATTGATAAAGCGTTAGTAATGATTGAGCATTTACACGAATACTGATTGATTTTGAGCCACTGATTGATATTGTTTGCCTTGAATTAAAAGTGTTGTAAAATAACTATAAATGAGAAAATGCTATGTACAGATAACATTTTTTTTTTAAATACTTAATTTAATTTTAATTTTGCAACATTTACAAATCAGGCCTATGACTGATCAATTTTATAATAATTTCCTTTCAAGTTGCTTTTAAGACGAAACCTTTTAAAATAACATCATACACTATAAACTGTCACTTTGTACCATTCCATTGTTCAGCCGTTCACGAGTTATAAGTGTTCGAACAAACCCGACTTTGTTTTATATTATATAATATAGATTTCTTTCTTATAAGCATCTTAATTAGGCAATAATCATAGACAATTTCAAGCTTTGTGCGCCCTACTTGTTTGCTATAGTGCGTCAGTGCATAAAAATACGTGTAGGTTCAGATGTATTTTCATAGAATGCAATATTTTACTCCCGACAATATATATCTTATAATTTTATTATAGGTAAACAATAGAAGATATTTAATTCTATCCACTAGATCTACTATAGCATATTGAAATTACGGATCATGCTTTTTGTGCATGTTTTATGCAATAATAGTAACTAATTTCGTGCACATACAAGAGAATATCGTAGATAATGATAATATGTAAATGCAGACAGACTGTTGCAGAAATCAACGTCAAGCCGGGTGATAGGCGAAGTCGTGACAGTTATCAGAAAAATGATTAAACAAATCTTGGTTATGTACAGACGCCAGCACATCAAGCTACTACAATCTGTCAGATTTCTTTAATAGATTTTCGACTTTATTGCTAAGGCATTAGGTTCAAGGTTGATTGGGAAAATCTGACAGTTTCGGGTAGGTTGACCTGCTGGCGTCTGTACTTTTCAAATTATAAGTAACAAAAAATAAATCGGAAAAACTGACATTCTGTGATGATTTTTCAGGTCCTGTAACTACAAATATTGTCTTTTTTTCGATTTCTTTTTTCTGTAATGTAACCTCGAATAACCCCTCTGTAAATTACAGTTTAAAATTAAAACATAACTGCCTCAGTTTTAAATAAAATGTTAGATTTTTGCCCAACACGAATTCAATATAATTATATCACCCAACTACTACTGTAAAAAAAATGTACTATACGCTAGTGACTTTAAAAGATGGCGCGTTTAGTCTGGATTCCAAAATACCTCTTAATTAAAGGATTTTTTTATGAAAACGAATTTCATGCCAATTCTGTATAATGAATTAAAAAGTTGGTAATGCAGCAGTTAAAATGTTGGCATCACAGGGGGACACGGTGGAGCATACGGTGGAGGTCTGCCCGGCTTGGGCGGAGCACCGCCGGCGCCGCGTTCTCGCGGAGGGGATCTCTTGCATCTGGCCCTGGTCCAGGCCATGGTACGGAGCGAGAGTGCATGGGAAGCCGTCACCTCCTTCTGCGAAGCAGTAATGCTCGCGAAGGAGGAGGCGAAACGCGTGAGGGAGAGGCAATATTTGCGCCCTCACGCCCCTAGTCGTCGCAGGAGACGCCCTGGGCGTCGGGAATCGATTCCGGGCCACCATAGGTAGGCGCGGGCTTGGTTTCAAGAGGCCTCAAAGAGAGGTCAGCACTAACTGATGGGGCCCGCTAGGGCCAATGCCTGCCACGGTCGCGGGTTGTTTGAAAGAGTTACCGTGGCCCTGGCACAGGCAACTGAAGGAATATGGGTGGGTTTTAGTCAGTAAAAGTCTAACACGCCCGCCCTCTATGTTCTGAGCGGGAGAAGTTATTTGATGATTTCCCACCCACAAAAAAGGGTGTCAGTTTTCCGATTTATTTTTTGATACTTATAAGTTGAAAGTACATGACCTAGATTTTTTTTTTTAATATTTTTCTGTTAACTGTCACGACTTCGCCTCTCACCCGTTTCCGGATTGACGTTGATTTCTGGGACACCCTGTATAAATTCTTGTTACAATGTATTATTATATCACAACAACATAACATCACGCCTTGTTTCCCCGAAGGGTTGGACAGAGGTATACCTATAGTACACCCACATTTCACTACTCATGTTTAAGTCCCGTGTAATAGCGGGGGCGAGCCTATTGCCGTCAACTCACAAATCAAAACTGCAGACTGAGAAATTCCAGATAGAAAAACCCAATATCACTCCCCGACCTGGGAATCGAACCCAAAACCTCATAATAACTCATTAAATGGGTGGCATACAGACGGCCCAGCTTTTGAGAAGTAGTCACCGCCTCATGGACATAAGCGCTACCGGAATCGCTAATGCTTTGCCATCTTAGAGACAGTAAACAAGAATCATAAGTCACAAAAATCATTAGTTATTTTTCTCTTATAAATTTTAAGATCGTAGTGCAAATAATTTCGACCAAAAAATAAAGTATTCTATGAATTTGGAACATCAAAAAGGTGCTTTTTATAAAAAGGTGAATGTTACCTGCTATTGGACAAGTCCGGTGGGTATATCAGTATTGGTGAGAGCATCGACGACGCAGTCCTAGTGATTGTCGGATTAGACCGGATCGTTTTCACCCTTAGAGGGAACAAATGGAAAAATTCACGCTTAGGTGCCAAGCATTGACAATGTTATGACATGTTGTGTTATTGACACGTCAATAGGTTCTAATGTTAAGGGAATAAGGTTTATTTTGGTGTGTCTGTTTCATAAGTGTGTCTGTGGGTGATGTGGCAATAAAGTAAGACTTTTATGTTTCAAAGATTGAAATCAATTTTGTTGTGACATGGAATTTTCTAACGATGAGATAGGATGTGATCAGTCATGTAGCCAGTCTAATAGTCTAGAGAGGGTCAAATTAAATTAGCTAGCGAAACTCCGCAGACGTGATGGGTAAAACATGATAAAACAAAAAAGAAAGTAATTTGATGAAGTTATTTTTTTTTTGGGTCATCTACCGCCGGCAG
Organism: Dicycla oo; assembly: GCA_948252095.1. Lineage (NCBI taxonomy): Eukaryota > Metazoa > Arthropoda > Insecta > Lepidoptera > Noctuidae > Dicycla > Dicycla oo. The sequence goes on along the minus strand of OX411713.1, from coordinate 11,183,718 downwards.
TGTAGGTAGGCACTTAGTAACTTAAATATTAGTTTTTCTTTTTTTGTAAACTTCACAGACGTGATGGGTGTCGATATCTCAATACGATAAAACAGATTTTATCAACTCACACTTCAAGTAACAAGACTACCAGCAATCATTAACCCCAAAAACTACATCAAATCTTTTTATATTGTCGTGTTTAGGTATCGATACCCATTACGTCTGCGAAGTTTTTCTAGCTAATTAAATTTGACCGCAGGTATTGTTGTTACTTGTAGTGTGAGTTGATAAAATCGGTTTTATCGTGTTGAGATATGGAGGAGCTCGTGGCTAAGTAATAACAGCCGCACGGGTCGCTCCATCAGCTTAAGCTACGCTTGCTGGGGTTGGTCTGTGGATGGGTGACCATCTTCTCATACCGAGACTCCTCTGTGCCTCGGAAAGCACGTTAAGCCGTAGGTCCCAGCTGTCATTCGTGGATCTTTGACAGTCGTTACGGGTTGTCAAAGCCCAAAAGTCTGATAACCAGTCTTACCAAGGGGTATCGTATTACCCAGTAACTGGGTTGTGGAGGTCAGATAGGCAGTCGCTCCATGTAAAATACTGGTATTCAGCTGCATCCAGTTAGACTGGAAGCCGACCCCAACATAGTTGGGAAAAGGCTAGGCAGATTGATTGAAATATCGATACAATCACCTCAGTGAAGTTTACACAAAATTTTAAGTGACTAAACTACCGCAGGCGGTTGATGACCCAAAAAAAAAACATCAAATTAATTCCTTTTTGTTTTATTATCTTTAGATGTATCGATACCCATCACGTCTGCGGAGTTTCGTTAGCTAATTTAATTAAACCATGTATAGTTACGGAGGAGAAAACCATATTTTGTAACAGAAAATTCTGTGTCACAACAACGTATCGATCATGTACTTTCGAGTGTGAATGAGTTTATGTATGCCCATTCGCTTCATGTAAAACTCAATACATACAACATTTAACATATTGTTAAAGTATGTCCTCCCCCAATACATAAGCTCCCTCTCACCATATTATGTATGATGATATGAGAACATCACACAACGCTGAACATGTAAAGAACGAACTTTTATTTCTAAAGACATGCTTTTAATATAATTGCTGCGGCTGAGTTTGTGGGCGCAGTTTTTTTTCTATTTTATAAAGTTTTAATGACTCAATTACCAGCATCTTTCGGATTTAGAACTTAGTTAAATTAAGTAAAAGTACTCACACGTCATACTGAAAACCTGATTAAGGGTGAGAATACACATGCCTGTAAGTTGTACAAAAGTATGCAAGTAACTTTGTATGCCGTGTGCCATTACAACTTCTGATTGGTGATGTCACAATGGCATGCCAGCCACTTGCATAGTTTTGTACAAGCTATAGGCATGTGGATTCTCGCCGTAACACCGGTTATAGAAAGGCTAATCAAGACAAAAATTTGCGTACAAATGCTATGTAAAATCACTTGGCATCAGTTTTGTAATGTATGGAATTAAACACGGTCAATTACGAACTGAGGTGCGTTTATTGTATCATTCCATGCTGAATGCAACTGTGGGTAGAATACAAACATTCGTATATACATGACACTTTTCTCCCCTTGTAGTTAACAACTAAATCTTATTACATAATCTATTTATTTTATTCTAACTAATTTAATAACAACACAAGAACCTTAATTGAAATTACCAAATGTCTACTTAATTTTTTTTTTTACCAACTGTCTAGCTACTTAATTTTGAAGTTAACAATAATGAATTAACTTATTTACTATCATACAATAGACAAATTATGTTATTCTCATAGACTATTTTTTTTTTTAAGTTACATCAATTATAACATGGTAGTAACAATTAAACCAACAACTCAATCGTTATCACTAAACAATAAATGTATGAATAACAAGCATAAAGAAACATAATGCTAATGAGTACATATAAACTTGCTCACACATTAGTAAACAACACAATAATATCTTCTTGTAGTTTAGTTTATAGTTTATTATTTAACATTTCTGTTTACACGTGTTCGTAAAATCATTTTGTGAGGACTATATGTCCGTTGTCTGCGTTCCCGACTATGAGCAATATTAGTAGTAGTATTTTGATCGGTTATATTTACTTCAGGCTGTGACTGTACGACGCTTGCGGCTCCGGACGTCCCAGCAGTGCCGACATCATCGTACCCTAACTCACACAGTTGTGGTGGAGATACACCTTTGTCATGTGTAGAAAAATCTTTTGTTGGAGTGGACCAATGCTCATCGTTTTTCTCATCAATATCAACTTTACTGTGACTAGTGTTTTCCTGCACCTGTGTATCATTTAAATTAACACCTGACCAAGACTGCCTCGACCTTTTGGTGGTTTTATTTAAGATCTGATCTACGTGACGTTTATGAATACGACCGTCGTCTAATGTCTTGACTTTGTAAGAAAGGGGACCTGTTCTATTAACAACAATACCTTCTTTCCACTTCTGAGGACTGCTGCCCGAGTAATTTCTAACTAACACAGAGTCACCAGGCACTGCCTCACGCATGACACCGCCGTGCCTAGTCTCTTGTTCAGTCTGCCTGTCGCGAACCAAGTCCTCGGTACAAGGCCGCAGCAGATCTAGCCTACCACGTAAGCGGTGTCCTAACAAGGCCACCGCTGGCTCCTTTTGCGTTGTTGAATGTTCTGTATTTCTGTATGAAAACAAGAATTTACACAAAGCGGCATTGTAGTCTTCGTTCGCAACTGTTGCTTTTTTGAGTACTTGTTTAACTTGACGCACCGCGTTTTCCGCGGCTCCATTACTTGATGGATGGTAAGGTGCTACTAAAACACGTCTGATCCCGTTTTTGTTCAAGTATGAGAGATATTCTGCTGAAGAAAAAGGTGGCCCATTGTCACTGACTATGCTTTTTGGCAATCCAAACCTAGCAAATATTTTACGTAAACAAGCTATGACAGTCGATGCTGACGTACTGGATAAACATTCAACTTCTAACCACTTAGAATGCGCGTCTATTATGATGAAATAATATTTATTACGATACGGCCCTAAAAAATCGACATTTAAACGTGTCCAAGGTTCCGAAGGCCACGGCCATGCGTGAAGAGGTGCCGGTGCGGGATTATCCCTTTGAGAGCAGCAGGCGACACATTCGCGACAAATTCGCTCAATGTCCGCGTCCAAACCCTCCCACCATAAATAATTACGAGCTACTTGTTTCATCTTAACGACCCCAATGTGTCCACTATGCAATTCATTTAAAACTATGGCGCGAAGACTAACAGGTATAACGACCCGGTAACCCCAAACTAAACAACCGTGTTCGACAAATAAATTTTCTCGTTTAGAATAATAAATTTTGTCCCTATCATTCTCCGTTCGATTAGGCCAACCAAATTTAACGTAACCTATTATCTTGTTCAACTGACTATCTTTAGTTGTTTCCATTCTTACTTCTTCAAAAGTTACTGGCAATTTTTCTTTAACAAAATTGAGGTAACTACTATCGAAGAAGTCATCGCGACTTTCTTTAACCGTACACTTTAAAGGCAAGCGAGATAAAGCATCGGCATAGCAATTTTTATTTGAAGGAACATATTCGATGTCAAAGTCATATGCAGCCAATCGAACGGCATATCTTTGCAGTCGACTGGCTGCTGTTTGAGGTATGCCTTTGTTTTTTCCAAATATATAGCTAAGTGCACGATGGTCGCTTCGTAAACAAAAATGCCTACCATACAAATACTGGTGATGCCGCTTCACACCAAAAATAATGGCTAAAGCTTCTTTGTCCAACTGTGAGTAGTTGGACTCGGCAGCGTTAAGCGTACGTGATGCACAGCTAACAGGCCGCTCACAGCCGTCCGGGTACCGGTGCGTGAGCACTGCGCCCAGCCCGTATGCACTACTATCCACAGAAAGGATAAGCGGCAACGTTGCATCATAGTGCGCTAATATCGGTCTACTGCTTAAAACTTGCTTAATTTTATTAAACGCGAATTCACATTCCTTGCCCCATTGCCATTTGACATGTTTCTTTAACAAATCATATAATGGTTTTAACACGCTGCTAATATTTTCACAAAACTTGGCATAAAAATTGACTAAGCCCAAAAAACTTTTTAATTGTGTCACGTCTTTAGGTCTAGGTGCAGCAACGATAGCTTCGATTTTTTTTTCATCAGTGTGTAATCCATCTTTATCGATACGATAACCTAGGTACGTTACGCTTTCTTTAAAAAACTCACATTTGGACCAATTTACACGCAAACCCGCATCTTTAAATCTAGATAACACTGCCCTTAAATTATTAAAGTGATCTTCTTTATTTTTACCGGTACAGCAGACGTCATCTTGAAATACTACAGTAGACCGCAATCCACTAAGAGTTTCTTCGATTAGTTTTTGAAAATTTTCCGGAATGCATTTAATGCCAAAAGGTACTCGCTTATACACAAATGTTCCGACATGTGTGGTGATCGCTGTCATTGGTTGTGAATCTTCTGTAAGTGTGAGTTGTTGATAAGCATGTGATAAATCAAGCTTGGAATATTGTTCACCCCCCGCAAGAGTTGCAAAAATGTCCTCAATACGAGGAAGGGGATAATGAAAATCTTTTAGGCGCGGGTTTATAGTTATTTTGTAATCACCACATATGCGGATGGTACCATTTTTTTTTACAACAGGAACAATAGGAGTTCCATAATCAGAACGTTCTACTCTGTAAATTACATTTTCCTTCTGTAAACGTTCAAGCTCACGTTCTACAGGGTTGCGCAGTGCTAAAGGCAATGGGCGAGCTTTTATAAAAATTGGAGTCGTGTCTGCGAGATGTAACTGCAAAGGAGTTTTGTAAGTACCTAAACCATCCGCGAACACTCCAGGGAACTCTCTAAGTAAGGATGTCACACATTCATTTTCCTTAATACTATGACATTGCATAATATTTACACGTAAACATCTAATCCAGGTCCGACCCAGTAACGGTGGGCCTCCATTTTCAAAAACAAACAAATCTAATTTTTGATACAATGATTGAAATTGTACGTTAACAGTTATGTAACCAATAGGCTGAATAACATCACCAACATAAGAATTTAGTTTTAAACTTTTTTTGTTTAATTTGATATTTTTAAATAATTGATCATAACAAAGCTTAGATATGGCCGAAATTTTACTACCAGTATCAACTTCAAAAGTAATAACCTGATTTTCTACTTTTAAATCAATATGATACGGTCCATCTCGATCACTTAAGTCACCGAAATGAAAGAAACAAAATTCACTGTCAGAATCAGAATTATTAAAAAATAACTGACCTTTAGCATTTTTCACGTCCACTGTATTATCGTTTTTGTACTTACGACACACTATCTTCAAGTGTCCTCTCTCACCGCACTGATCACAATTATACGCCTTAAACCTGCACTTCGCTGGTGCATGGCCGACCTTGCCGCAGCGCGTGCACGCTGCCGCCGAGCCTGTGACGCGTGCCGCTGCCTGCTGTGGGTGCGCAGGCGCAGCGGCCGCGGCGGCGGGCCTGCGCCGTGCCCCCGCCGGCGCCGCTACGCGATGCAATCCCTCGCTGCTCGCGGCCACCTCTCGGCCGCTGGATGCGCCGGACGCCGCCGTTGCCGCATGCCGTTCCGCCGCTTCCAATGCTAAGGCGAGCTCCAGAGCTCGCTTATAATCTAATTCACGTTCGGCAAAAAGCCTGGATCTCATATCCTCTTGATGAAGCCCCGACACGAACTGATCCCTCAAATTGATTTCAAGGGTATTTCCAAAATTGCATGTCTTAGCAAGATGCTTTAAACTCTGCAAATATTCGCTGATAGACTCCCCCTCCCATTGCTTTCGTTGCCGAAACACATGACGTTCCGCAATTTCTGATCGTTTAGGTTCCAGGTGATCTTTGACAATACACTCGAGTTCTTCAAAGGTTTTATTCTCCGGTAATTCAGGCGCACACAAATCGCACATTAACTCGTAACACGTAACACCGACATGAGTCACTAAAGTAGCCACGTGCAGTTCGCCCGGAATGGCGTTTAACGTTATAAATTGTTTAACGCGCCTACAATAAGCGTCCCAATTGTGAGATCCAATCTCAAACTGCTCAATTTTTCCAATGGGCATGATTGAATTGTCGTCACACTCGTCACAAAGAAATAAAACCAAAGTAAAACCGGCTGCGCCAATGTAATGTATGGAATTAAACACGGTCAATTACGAACTGAGGTGCGTTTATTGTATCATTCCATGCTGAATGCAACTGTGGGTAGAATACAAACATTCGTATATACATGACAAGTTTGAAAGTATGTGAGCTCATTTTTGGGAAGATAGGCCTTTCAGACAGCGGGTGTAAGCGTATGAACTATTTCAACACTAACTCATCTACAACCGATTATAGGCTTTCAGTGACTGGAGCCTAAATGAATTAGTTAAATAAATCTCTTGGAGTGAGCCAGCACTACTCGGGCCACTTCTACAAAACTGCACACAAAGTTCAACAGCAACAATCACATTAAACTGGATTACATTTTATTCAAAGTTCTAGGGCATTTAAATACCATGCGTTGCAAACTCTAAGAAAGCAACTTCAATACGGTACGAATATTATATTACACTTACTCGATTTCCGGAGAGCTGGGAAGATTGGCCATACTTGGCTCGGAGATTTTCTTCTGAGCAGTAACTGGTCGTGCCTTGTCGGCAGGCACTGATATGCTTCTACTGTAGTCCATGTTACTGCCCAGACGGCTTGATGGTTTCTTCTTTCTGTAATTTTAAAAGGGAAAGTTTTAAAGGGTGAAAGGAATATGGTTATCGAAGCGATATTGATTGAAACAGTTATGTTAACTAACTAAGTAGATATTCTATTCTAAAAGCTAAACATTTATACACTTTCCAACGATTTATTTTACTTTTGACATAAGCACGCCTATGAAGTTCCTTATTTATTGACAGGAAAAAATCCGGCCAAGAGCGAGTCGGATTCACGCACCGAGGGTTCCGTACCATCAAAAAAAATATACCCCTTAAGAGGTTGTTGTTGATTTACCAATAACCCTGTATATTTCAGATTTTTCTCTATGTAAACTTCGGAGATAAGTGGGGGAACGGTATTTTTTTTTTACATTTTTCATCAAAAGTCGAAAACTGTTCGACCTAAAAATAAAGAAAAAATGTTTAAAAATGTGCAAACAGCGCTCTTTCATAGGATATAGTAGCCCCACTTCGAATTTTTAATAACCCTTTTCAGTACCTGTTCCAAAAAAAAATATATATACAGTATGTTAACCAACCAGTGGCGTGCGTTTCATAAAGACAGAAAGACAGTGCCTACCCTACCTAATTCAGTATAATCTTGTTCTGATATCTATTATTATTTTATCTACGAGTCCGACGAGTACCTACTTACTAACAATAAACAAAAAAAAATCAACAAACAGTCGCTCCAAGCAAGCTCGTTCAGTATTGTATTGCGCGGCACTAGCGCCGCGACGACCTGAGTACCAGAAGTGCCTCGGGAAAGACACAAACTATTCGAGTCTAAATGTTTATATGTGTGCTCTCGTGGCCATGCGAATTGAATGGGTGTGCGTTCCTATAAATACGTAGCACACAATGTCACAATAACGCACACAACCGTACAGAATAGGCAGTGTCTTTTTCAGAACACGACAAATTACGAAATTGTCCGATGTTTTCCGAACCGAAATTAGCTATACAACTATTTTAAAAAGTTGCATTGTTTCATTTATATTGCACCCTAGCTTACACTATTTCCTTTTGTCGTATTATTTTTTGCACTAGCTCCGAGTTTGTGACTAGTTTCGTGGCCATTGTTTGTTTGATTCGTTTTGGTTTGTGATGTGAGCCATAATAATTGGTATTTAAAGAGTTTAACGTCGATAATAGTGTGAAAAATGGATAATATTCACTGTGAAAGTTGTTCAGGTGGTGTGTGTATAGAGAAAATAAAAAATGATGCGTTTTCAAAACTATCATTCGGTGATAAAAAACAAGTGATTGTAAAAGGTCGTTGTACACCGGATTTGCAATTAGTACAAACTAAAGGTAAAGTCAATCGTAAATTCAATACAAAACAATATGATTCATATTATTGGCTCACAGGTTGCATACATAGCAATAGGTTGTTCTGCTTCCCTTGTCTACTATTTTCAAACAATAAAGCGGTCTGGAACGATACCGGTTACATCGATATTCATAACTTTCCTACTGCAGCTAAAAAACATGACCAATCTGAGAAACACCTAGAAGCTTCCCTTAAATATCACACCTTTGGAAAAAATCGTATTGAGACGCGTTTAAATTCACAGATACAAATCGACATTGATAGACATAACGCGAAAGTCGATCGGAACCGAAATATTTTTCAGCGACTTATTGACATTGTTTGCTATTTGGGGAAACAAGAGCTCGCTTTTCGTGGACATGACGAATCTGCTTCGTCAGAGAATAGGGGACATTATTTAGAGCTGGTCGACGTGCTCGCGAAATACGACGGAGTTTTGGAAAACCATTTGCAAAATTGCACTAGCTCATTTACGGGTTTATCAAATCGAATTCAAAATGACCTAATCTCCAGTGTAGCGTCTGTAATGATTCAAACAATAAAACAAGAAATTGCTTCCACTGATTTTGTTGCTGTGATGGTCGATGAAACACCAGACGTAAGTGGAAAAGAGCAACTAGTACTGGTTTTAAGGTATTTTCGTGAGTCAGAAGTGTTTGATCGATTTATAAAATATATTGACGTAAGTTCCGACCGTACCGCGAAAACTTTAAGTGCCATCATACTGCAGATTTTATCAGAATTTAACTGTTTGGCGAAATTAATAGCTCAGACATACGATGGTGCTGCTGTGTTATCATCTGAACGGAACGGCGTTCAGACGATGATTCGCCAGCAGTGTCCTCTTGCTGAGTACGTTTGGTGTTCCGCCCATGTCCTTAATTTGATACTTTCCAAGTCGTGCGAACGTATTCATGAAACTAAAAGTTTTTTCAGTCGCATAAAAACATTAGCCAATTTCTTTAATAATAGTACCAAAAGGCAAAACCACTACAATAAAATGGCTGATATGAAAAAATTGCCTCGCGTTGCTGACACTCGATGGACTTACAATTCGCGTACTGTAAATGTCATTTTCAATTCTTCTTCACATTTAATTGATTTATTTGAGGATATGGCTGAACACATAGAGTCCTGGGATGGCGAGACGTTAGATCAAGTTTCCTCTTTATTATACAATTTAAAAGACTTTGAATTCCAGTTTTTACTCCATGTATTTAACGAAATATTCGCAGAAACTGATGTGCTTTACGAAATTATGCAAAAAAAGACGTCGGATGTGATTTATTGCGTCAAAAAAATTTATGAGTTTGAATCTTTTTTAGAATCATTTAGATCTAGGTTTGAATTCATTTTTGAAAGCGTAAAAAAAATAACCGGACCGCCAAAACGGAAACGTAATGTTGTGGACGCCAAAATAAATTATAAGCGGATTTTTATTGAAATTATAGACAATATATCGAACGAATGTCGCGACCGTTATAAAAATCTGAAAGAGTTAAAATTTTTTGGACTACTATCATGCGAAAATTTCAATAATTATAATGACAATTTTCCGGTTGAATTAGTAACGCAATTCGTAAATGTTTATAAATCACACAACTTTAACTTAGACCGCCTAATCAATGAGCTCAAATGTGTTTATAAATCTGCGGAATTCAAAAACCTTAGTATTTACAAAATCATAGAACATTTTTACGAAAATAACATAAATACAGTTTTCCCCGAAGTACTGCGGTTGGCAAAATTAATTGTTACAGTTCCGGCGAGCAGTGCTTCTACTGAAAGGTCATTCTCGTCACTAAAACGTATACACACCTACTTAAGAAATACACAAGGCCAGAAACGTCTTACAGATCTTTCCATGGTTTCAATAGAAAAAAAACTTCTTACGGAAATGAAACGCCTTCCCAACTTTTACGATTCCATATTGCAGATATTCTTACAGAAAGATAGACGTGTAGATTTAATTTACAAATAAAAAAATCTTAAAATAACTTTAAAGCTCTTGCAAACAGACGTGACACGCGATGCAAGTCGCTCCTGTTTGAAGGTGCCTTTATAGATTCGTCCGTACCTATACTCACACCACCATCGTTTCACTGCTATTACATAATTTTACAAATACTGAACATCAAACAAACGCGCCGAAAGGCCACTTTGAATATCCGTAAATTGATATGTCTATAAAATCAGTCAATGTATGGATATTTGAGGTGGCTATTACCTACGTCATTATTTAATCGACAAGACGACGAACCAAAACCAACATGCAGTAAGTATTTTGGCTTTTAAAATTTTCTGTCTACCCTGTCTAAAAACTCTGTGCACGCCACTGTAACCAACAGAGGGCGTTCCCGTTAACCCGCAATAGTATAGCATCCATACATGCTAAAAAAAATATTACCATTCGAAAACAAAATGGTTTTTATTTTTTTTAATATTAAAATATTCACTAAAAATGTTACATTGATACGTAAAAGAAACACTCTGTACACGCGTACTTGAAGGACGGAAACATCGCAATTTAGTTTTTATTTTTAGTGAACATTTTTATATTTTTTTGAATATTTTTAGCATTTTTAGTGAATATTTTAATATTAAAAAAAAATAAAAACCATTTTGTTTTCGAATGGTAATATTTTTTTTAGCATGTATGGATGCTATACTATTGCGGGTTAACGGGAACGCCCTCTGTTGGTTAACATACTGTATATATATTTCTTTCTTATCTGCAAAATAATTGGGCCAACGTCATCTAAAACTATTCCAAAATTCAAGTTGATAGCATTAGTAGTTCTTGAGATATCCGGCTGTGACAGATGGACAGACAGACAGACTGAGTCGCACAATAAGGGTTCCTTTTTACCATTTTGGTACGGAACCCTAAAAATGTCATCATCATGGACGCTAAAGTAAAATAAATTGTTGGGAAGATTATAGCAAATTATAAGGTATCCAAAGGTACAGTATACTCGTAGGAATATTTTGAAAACTACGAACGAAACTACGATACGCTAGAAATATATTCTACTATTTAATTAGCTATTTTGAATACATTAAGGAATATCAAGTGATATCCAACAGAAGTAAAATATTGATACAATTGAATATATCTGCAACCAATAACATAATCCTCAGCTGACAAAACTTAAGTAATAATTAAAATAACGATAATAAAGTATGCGTATGAGTCGCCTTCGTACTCACTTGCTCGGCGACGATTGAGCGGAACGCACGAATCGCCGGACGCTTGCAAATAAACGTCTTTTATTTACATGTTATATTATACATTGCACTCATTCTAAATTGATATTATCTCGATATTAAAAAAGTTGTAAACTATCTTCCTTCTCATATTTACAAAAGGTGCTATGATGCTATCATGTCATGTAAGTTTGCCACTCTGAAGTAGGCTACAAATGACTGCGCAGTAGTCAATTCATCTATACTAAAACAGCAGCGCGCCATGACATGCGCATCGGAAAGCCTGGCTTCAGAGCGGCAAGCTTACGTGACGCGAACTATACAATAACAGAAATAGCGTAAGTTAGTCCCAAAAGATAGGTGTAGAGCGCAGCTTAAAAACCCTCGGAGCGCAATTTTCTGCTATTATTGTGTTAATACAGGGTGCAGTACATCGACGCGAACACTGTTACAATGAATTCAGTATATGATTCTAGACCTAGACACACCAGCGTTGAAATTTTAGCTGTTATTAAAAAAAAAAAAAAAACTGCTGTTCCATACATTTTGACCGCACATCGCACAACCGGCGAAAAATTTCCTCGCTGAGGATTTTAGCAGATATAAGTTTATTGTTGGTAGTATAACAAAATAGTTCAAGATACATACTCGCAAAGGAAGGGATCCTCCAAGAGTTCAGCCGCGGTGGCACGTTGTTCCGGTTCAGGTATGAAGCATCGTAGTATGAAGCTCTTGGCTTTGGTTGATAGCTCGCTCGGGATCTCTGGGTGCATCTTGTAGTAACCCACCTACACAGTTTTATTGATTACTATTTAAGTAGGAATAAAGGTAAGGCAAGACGGTTCGTTTTTATTTATGTGTATCAGCGAAAAACTTGCAAATGATAAAAACTTCAACTTCATATTTTTTAAGAATACTGTAATAAGTTGGCTGTAAGTTTCCCGAACGGAATTAATTGAATAAAGGATTTGTCTATTCTTTAGCTATAAACTGGAACTATACACGGTGAAATCCACATTAATGAAAATTATTACCACGGATTCAATTTAAGACTAGAGACTACCAGAAGTTTTTCAGGTTAGAGTTTTCGTCGGTTTATAAAACAAGAGCTGTTCCCTAAAAAAAATTAAATATCTACACGATCACAATGTGGGCAACAACAGATAAAAAAAAATAAGTCACCTCCCGAACCAATGGATAACAACCACATTTCAACAATTTATCCTTCTCATCTTACGAGTGTAAACCAATTTTTTTTTAGTTTCTTGCATACTTAGTTTACATACCTTAAAAACAGCTGCCTGAGGAGATCCTAATTCGATAAAAGGTGGGTTTCCCGTCGCCATCTCAACCACTGTACAGCCCAGCGACCAAATATCAGCCTGGAAACGCACAAGACAGTGAAAACTTTTGATGATATCTCGTACGTAATACACCGCCAATAAACGTGGCACGCAAGTGTAATGAATTTATGATCATTTAATATTATTCTACAAATTTGTCAGTTAAATCAAGTTTATTTTTTATCAATATTCATATTAAATTTACAATACCCTATTCGATGATTGTATTTGATTTGTTTTAATCGGTATTAGTACGTTAGTCGATTCAAAATGACATCACTTTGTTAGTCTATGAAGAACGAACAGATTGATGGATACATTTCGTGCAGTCCGGAACGAAATGCACGTGGTCAGGGATTTTTAAAAAGTGGGGCATTCTGATCGGCTACCTCGACCGAGACGGACGTTTTAATATTATCGGTGTGTTAATAGCTGTGCCTTAGTCATTTATTTTATAATAAAGTTGTATAAGAGTATAAGCAAGAGTGATTGATTTGAATAATATAATCGTTGTTACGAAGCAAGCAGTTTTATTATACACCTGAATCTGAATTGTGAGAGTTCATCACACAAGGGTAGCAAGAATCAAGACCCGCAGTAGCGGGTCTGACATAATTACAAATAATAAATTTACAAATAATAAAAAGAAAAACAACAAATAATAAATTTAAAAAAACTGACGCGCTGCAGGTATATTACAGCAATTGTTTATTCTGTAAATAGGACATCGGAATCACTTTTACACGTCATATTAACCTGATAGTTAAACCATTCCGGCTGTTGTTACTTAGCCACAAGACCCTCCACTCCACTATATGTTTACTAAAAAAATAGTCTAATACTAACCGGTGCCCCATAACCCCTCTGTCCCTTATCGATGACCTCAGGTGCCATATACTGTAGTGTGCCTGCAAACGTCTCGGTAGAAGGGCAGAGCCCAGCTAAGCGCTTGGAGGTGCCGAAGTCCGAGATCTTTACCACGCCACTGTAAGTGTTGACGAGTACATTGTCGCCTTTTATGTCGCGGTGGACTATCTTTTGGTCGTGTAGGTATTTTAGACCTGAAAAAGAAACAATAGCAAATAATTAAAAACTGTATCATAGTCAGAGATCGGATAATCGGATGCATATTTACCTAAAATTAATTTTAAATTAATCCAGAAAATTCGGAAATGCACAACTAATCGGATACATGGTATGGAAACGACTTCATAAATATTTATTTAACTCGGTGTCTTCAGTTATTCAATGCACTAATAGCTTGGCACTGAGTTTAGAAGCTGTTAAGTTTTTTTTTTAAGTTATTTTATTCGTTTTAGGTTTTTGAAGTCGGTTTTTACTTTTTTTTAAGTAAATTTATTTTTCTATTTTTAGTTGAATGTACAAAATACCATATGCTCAAGACGAACGAAAAGGAAAATCATTAAAATCCGCTTAGAAATGTCAGAAATACAGTACCTACATTTTCTACATAAGAATAATTACTTAATGTATTATATACTAAAACCTTCCTGAAAGTATGTAGATCACGTTAGTTAAAAAATCATCAAAATTGGTTCATTAGTTTTTGAGAAAATCGTGGACATACAAACATACATACGGGTCGAATAGAGAACCTCCTTTTTTGAAGTCGGTTAAAAAATACCAGGACAACGGGATTACATAACTATTTGTATGCTTAGTATAATAAGCCTATAACGTTCCCACTGCTGCGACACAATGCCTCCTCTCTTCAAGAGGGAGCGGGCTGTAATCTACCACGCTGGCCCAGTGCGGGTTGGTAGATGTCACGTGTCTGCGAAATTTTGGTTCTAGGAAATGCCGTTTTCCTCTCAATATTTTCCATCACCGATTTGAGATCAGTGGTGATTAAATTATTTACAAGTAAAGCGCCTCCTTGGGTTTGAACCCACGACCTACAAATCGTAAATCGGGGCCGTTACCACTGCACGGTGGTCCAAGCGCCCTATAAGCGCGGTCATAAATGAAAAGTGGTGGAGTCCACCATCAGCTATAAGACCGGCCCTTGTGTATGTAAAATTTCTACATTTATATCTATAATTTATATGTGTAGTATTCTATAGTTCACGTCATGTTTGCCGCTCTGAAGTAGGCTACAAATTACTGCGCAGTAGTAAATATCTATACTAAAACAGACATGCGCATCGAAAAGCCTGGTTTCAGACCGGCCAACTTACGTGACGCGAACTGTTCCTATGTCAAGAATGAAGAAATTAACCCACCTTCTAGAATTTGTTTAGTATAATACGCTATAGTGGCTTCGTTCTCTTTTAGTGGTCCCCATTTTGAACGTAGCAATGCGGAGAGTGAACCTCCTGGCACTTGTTCCATGAAGATTTTAAAGTAGTTGTCTTCCGATATTGATCCTAAGTACTGGAATAAATTAAAGTTAGTTTTTATTTCAATCTGTAAAAAAAATAAGCATTAACATATTCAGCATATAATGTTCCCACTAGGACACAGGCCTCCCCTCTGTGAGAGGAAGTAAGTAGGCCGTAATCCACCACGCGACCCCAGTGCGAGTAGGGAGATGGTCGAAAAATAAATAATGTTTTTTTTTTTTTACTAAAAACAGTAGTTTTAGTTTTCATGAGTTTTCCGAGGTATTTATTTAAATTAAATCAATTCCAAGCACTTTTGGATTGTCTTAAGTTATTTGTGTGTTGTACTTTGTAGCACGACTATGAACGCATTCATCATAACTTGCTGGCGTTCTGGCATTCCTTCCCAGCACGACCACGTTAAAATAAACGCATACATTATAACTTTAGACGGTAATAAAATCCTTTTAATTTGTACTATTATAAACCACTAATTTGAATTTTTATACCTCTGCAGAAAACAGCCATATGTGGCACTTTTTCCAAAGATGAGTTATGAACACACAGTGATACTAATTTCGACATACAAGATTTTTTGCAAAATCATATCGATATCTCTATTTATCACGGAGATATGAGCCGTCAAATACAGCCTTGTCCATACATTCATAATGCAACTATCCACAGAAAAATGCTTATAACTCTGTTTGTAGTTTTCCTGACACGACTGCTTTCTGCATAACACTGTCTAATTATCGTAGATATACAGTAATTTTATTTTTTGCATTTAACGCCATCTAGTGTCAAGTATAAAAATCATATCCAGGCTTATAGACAGAAAATGTTTTTTTACTTTTCTATCAATTTACGACAATTTACCAGTAATGGAATAGGAGTACTAGTCCAGTCATTATAGTAAGTTCACCTCGGAATTCGAGATACCCAGCTGTAAGTCTGTAAATACTTGTATATTGACACCCTAAAAGTTGTCTCAAAACCTACATATGGTAGGGTGTAAGCAACTATTAAATTTCAAGGTCAAAGGTCACAAAAATCGGTTTTTTGCGCTTTTTTTGGAAATATCTCATTTCCTATGGGTTTTTTGCTATTTGTATTTATTATCAATATTGTAGAATACAAAATTCTCTACAAATTTTGTTTAAAAAAAACTTTTCATGCACTTTAACAGAGGTTACTGATTTTAAATAATCAATTTTTCCGTCGTTTCGTTCGACACTTGCAGTTCGTAGAGTTTTCATACCACGCACTACTTCAACAAGCGATTCACCTCCCGAATCTGATTTATTACATAGAAAACACAAATCAGCCATAATTCTTGAAATTGTACGTCCGTAGTTTACCAAGATACAACTCAAACTGAAGGAAAGAGAAGACGGTCGTTACTATACAATACAAGTGAACATCTGTCCCGACTGGCTATAAATAGAAAGGTCCGTAGTGTATAATAGGGGCCCGTATAATTCCTAGGTATAATTTTCGACGTAGTGGAAGAATTTCAAAATTTACAGATTTTAAAGAGGCACTAAATTATTTTCTATTTAAAATGTCATTAGTGTAAATTTGAATATAATTATATTATGATTTAAGTTTTTCTCTTAATTATTTTTTAATTTTAGTAAACGCTTATCAGTATTATTGAATAGATATAGATTTAATGCATGAAGAAAATGATAAAATATAATATAATAGTTAATAAAAATTGACAAATATTTATAATCATTGATTTATCGATAGTTCATCAACTATATATGGCGCGTTTTCGACCGGAGGCACCGGTTGACCTGAAGTGATGCTGTGACCGCGCGCTCTCCGCCCTCCATCTCGAAAACGGTTCACCGTATAAAAAAAAATTTTAAAACAAAATTTGTAGAGAATTTTGTATTCTACAATATTGATAATAAATACAAATAGCAAAAAACCCATAGGAAATGAGATATTTCCAAAAAAAGCGCAAAAAACCGATTTTTGTGACCTTTGACCTTGAAATTTAATAGTTGCTTACACCCTACCGTATGTAGGTTTTGAGACAACTTTTAGGGTGTCAATATACAAGTATTTACAGACTTACAGCTGGGTATCTCGAATTCCGAGATTCTTACCTAATTTAAGCTTAAATGACTGGACTATACATAATGAGTACTTTTTAGGCATGCTCATCAACTTCTATGTAAGCTGGAATTTCAACGTGGTCGTGCTGGGAAGAAATCTTGCCAGCTCGACCTGTGTATCTACGATAATTGTGAGGTATAAAATAGTACAAATTAAAAGGATTTTATTACCACCTAGTGTTATAATGAATGCGTTCATGGTCGTGCTACAAAGTACAACACGCTTTGGTCAATCATATACTAGTTGCCCATTCCAAAGCGTAGTTAATACCTATGGAGACATAGATATTCACAGCGTGTTTATTTCGTCAGCAGTAAGGGTGGTTTTTGTAATTCAAATGTTACTTACTACTGACATGCGAATCGTGCTATTGACTATAGTTTGTGACCGATACCACTGTTCCGCGCCTTTGGAATGCACGGCGATGTAGGGAGCGGGACTGACGAATGAGCGGCGGGACGCCGTGAGCGTGGGCAAATGTGCGGCCTGCACAGCCCCCCGTCTCGCCCCGCACATACCTCTGACGCGGTACAGCGGTATCGGTTAAACTATACGTAATAGCAGCGTACCAGGTATGGAGTAAACCCATGTTGTTTAGGTACCCCCTGCTACTCATGTGATAGTCGTTTACAGCATAATAATAGGTGTATTGATCAACATTCTTACCTGCACAATATTCCGATGCCTCAACTGCGAGTGCAACAATATTTCCTCGTGAAGCGGCTGCACGTCTCCGAGGTTCCTCTCGGGTATCTCCTTGACGGCGATGCGCACTTGTGTGTTGAGGTCTCGAGCCGCGTATACTATGCCGTATGTTCCTTTACCGAGGACTATGCGTTTGTTGGTGTCGTCTAACTCGTATTCAAACTTGGAAAGAAAGACAGGATTTTTTACTCTATGAGAAGATATTCCTAACTATCCTAATTCTTACTAATATTATAAACCAGCTGCGCCCCGCGATTTCACCTGTATAAGTCTCGATCCCGTGGGAATATCGGGATAAAAAGTATCCTATGTCCTAACCTAGATCATGGTCTACCCATATTTGCCAAATTTCATCTAAATCCGTTCAGCCGTTTTAGCGTGAAAGCGTAACAAACAAATAATCAAACAAACTCACTTTCGCACTTATAATATTAGTTAGGAAGTTAGGATTAGGATGCGAAAGTGAGTTTGTTTGTTTGTTTTTTACGCTTTCACGCTAAAATGGCTGAAAAGATTTGGATGAAATTTGGCTCATGGTTAGACCATGACCTGGGTTAGGGCACAGGATACTTTTACCCCGACATTTCCACAGGACCGAGAATTATGCGGGTGAAACCGCGGGGCACAACCAGTAAAAATATAATTTAAAAGAAGTAATCGGTGTTGTGCGTTTTCATATTAAATCAAGAATATGCGGTACTCCACGGTACAGTTGCACTTGTGTGTAATTGATGGCGCATTTTGACACCAAATGTTTTTATGGGACAAATAAGAGTTCGTACAATCTACAGGTATTTATTATGAGTGATCTCTGTACACCCAGTCAATGGTTGTCACTGATGGCGTTCGACACAGCTAACCGTAGAACAGCTTATGAATATATCGTTAAGGTATAGTGTCACCGCCGGAGGTATGTGAGCAGTGAGACGAGAGGGCGCGATTGACAAGAGGCACAAGCTTTGACATAGCTTGACATTTGTCTACCTCCCCCGTCTCGCCGCTGACATAACTCAGGCGGTGACTAGCACTTGTGCGCACACTACACCTCAAACAATTTCCTATATTTAATGGACAGAATATTTGAACATACAAGCAAATTGAACTGTACGCGCGGTACTATTGCGGTAGTGATGGCATATTTGTTTTTAGGCTTCTATAAAACAACGATTTAATGTATTTCCGTCACTTTCAAGTAAATAAGCAGCTTTTCTTTCTTTCTTTTACTTTTCTATAATATTTTATTTGTACAAGGTACAAGGCATCCTACATACCTTAAGCTGATCCTGCATAACACTGGTATCTAAATCGGTGACCTTCTCATGGTCAGCCGTGAGTTCTCCCAATAGATCGTGCAGACGTTGGCGACACGCTTGCGACGGCAGGAAGATTTGGAAGTCGTCCGAGTTCTCGCTAACGTACAAGAAGAGGCAGCGCTCGTCGCGTTTGTATAAACTGAAAAAAGTACATCAAAACTTATGAACAGTCCGAAAAAGTATAAGGGAGAGGCCACACGATGTGGTGCGGCTCCGGCGCGGCGCCTGAGCGGTGCCGCTGCGGCGTAATACATACAAATGTCTATGGTATACCACACGGTGCGGTGCGGCCCCGCGCCGCACGCTCACCGGACCAAGACGACGGGGGATGGTGTATGTGCTGGAGCGGCACCGCTCCGACGTCGCAGACTGCAGATGTACTATGTCTCCGCTCACTGCGGCGCCGCAAGAGCTATATCGCACGTAGCGGTGCGGCGCCGCATCACACCGTGTGATATGACTATAGAATCAAGTTTTTGTAACTGAACAGACAGCTGTGCTGCTAGGGAGTTTGTTGCGGCACTTCTTCTTTCCAGCTAAAGCACTAGGAAGTGGTGAAGGGCGGGCGTCTTGGGGGACTGTCATTGTAATTTTGCGTTCGAAAAGTGCCGATTCTCAGCCTAGTTTCAATAAAAAACTTGATTTTATATAACTTTTATTTTCCTATCTTAAATATATGCTTAACACATTCTCTGCTGAATTCTTTATGCAAACGCTTCTTTTATGCTACACCCTTACCGACCCTTTTTTTTACGATGTTTTCGAAACAATAGAGATGCACAATGAACACACATGTGCGCCGCGCCGCACTCGAAGAAAGTTATGAAAACGCGCATATGTGTCTGCCGCACTGAATGTGTTAAACTCACGCCTTCATCCCATGGAAGTAGGCGGAAACTAAAGAACGCCACCTGCTACTATCCTTACATAAGTACTCCTTTTGCCTCGTTCATACATCTGGCCATACACGCACGCTGGTTGCGATTACTTCGCACAGTATTCACACCACACATGCTTCGCAAGGAACGCATTAAATTTTTTCCCTATCATAATCGTTGATATATCGTAGCAGGCGACGCTTTTTTTTAAATACGCGCCACCTAGTGGTCTATCTTTGTAAACATAGGGAAGTATTTGCTTTCGTATGTGTGTGTGTAAACGACCTGTATTCAATGGCAGATTTTATTTTGGGATAAGGGCTGATTTTGAGACAATGTTATGACCAAGTTTAATAAAGTGTAATGTCCGATTACCGCATTAACTACTGCTACGACTTACTAAAGTTCCAATTACACATAAAACAAAATAAACTAAAAATTGCGACTTCAGCGCCATCTAGCGGGAAAATGACCAAGAGCAGACCGTATGTTCCGCCTTAACATGATAATATTAGATACATATAGAATATTAGCTTATGCCCGTGGCTTCGACCGCGTGGTAGTCGGAAATTATCCCACGGGAACGCACTACCGGGATCAAAAGTATCAGCCTATGTGTCCTTAATCCATGTCATAGTCTACCCATGTGTCCTTAATCCATGTCATAGTCTACCCATGTGCCAAATTTCATCCAAATCCGTTCAGCCGTTTTAGCGTGAAAGCGTAACAAACAAACAAAATTACTCGCATTTATATGATAGTAAAGGGTGTCCGCCGGCAGATTTTACACTTTGAAGAGATCGGCGACTAGCAGAGCGTCAGCGGGGGAGCGAGGTTTCATTCGGCGCAGGAGTGTTGCGGGTTGTTTAATAGCCATGAGTCAGTGGACGGCTGCACACCGCGCTTTTGCGGTTGAGACGTATTTTACGAACAATCAATCGAATTATTGTTCGTATTAATGTTTATGCGTATTATTAATGCGTATTAATGCAATGTGGAGAGGCGTCGGTTTTGTTCTCGCTTTCATAACCAACGATTAACACATTCTCTGCTGAATTCTTTATGCAAACGCTTCTTTATGCTACACCCTTACCGACCCTTTTTTTATGATGTTTTCGAAACAATAGAGATGCACAACGAACACACATGTGCGCCGCGCCGCACTCGAAGAAAGTTATGAAAACGCGCATGTGTGTCTGCCGCACCGAATGTGTTAAAGGATGGTCCGTCAAACCAATTGATGTTGACGTGGGTAAAGAAGTTTAGAGAAACTGGAACAGTCGGAGATGAGCCTCAGCCTGGACCTTCAACGTCTGTTACTACTCCTGAAAACGCAGAACTTGTGAGAAGGGCAATTTTGAGAAATATTGCAGCATCAACTGCGCGATGCTCGACAACTTTTTTATACCGGAGCTGCACCGTCATGCTAGCTACAATAACAGAACCCATTTTCAGCAGGATGGGTTTACGGCACACACCGCCAGGGACTCAATGACTAAAGTTAGACCACTTTTTCTCGGAAAATTGATGTCACTTTGACGACATAGCCTGGCCCCCTAGATCACCTGATCTGACCCCTTGCTACTTTTTCCTGTGGGGATACCTCAAATCTCGCGTCTGCAGCTATCAGTCCAGAATTTTGCAAGCATGTTATTAAATTAATAATTAATTAAATAATTTTTATTTCCAGGAATTAATGCTACATCTGCTTGTTTTGACAACTCAAACCTTGTGATCACATCACAACACCACCACTTCGGGCTGTGGAAATGAAGCCTCAGAAAACCAAATCACTAAAGGTAAAATTATTGACTACTTATCATTGACTAGTAGTGGTGCAGCAAATATGGATATTTGTTTCCACTTACTTTCGCATTTAGAATATTATAAAGTTAGGATTATGGTGGCACTTCACATCGCTATTCGTGTTCGCGTTTTTTTTTTTTCGGCTTTGTTTGTTTCGGATTTGCAGGAATACACCGTCTACACATCGTTCATGAACAGCGAATATGCCAAACATTTACGAATATTTTTACTATAGTATCGAACGCAATGATGGAAGTGTTGACTGCAGCAGCGGCTTATTATTTCCGTTTGAATTCCATCCAGCATTTGATAGTATTCCAAAAATCGCATGACAAGGTCTTTTGTCCAATCCATTTTGGCGCGATCAAACTGTAAACGAACTAAGTAAATACGTCCGCTGCTGTCGCGCCCCGCACACTGCTGAACGAGCGATGTGTGGACGGCAAACAAACATATTCGGCACATTCGCAATCCTTTGATATGTTGCAAAAAAGCAGCGACAAGCAGGCGGATACGGGTGTTCGTGTATTCGCGTATTCATCTTGTTCGTGAGAATAGACAAATATAGACGGATAGAGCCACTTCACATCGACGGCGAATAAGACAAATATGCGAACACGAATAGCGATGTGAAGTGCATTAGGATTTAGAATAATGCCGTAAATGGCTTGAGTACAGGGACGCGTTACAATACGCTTGGCTGTCAAAGTGAAATAAATGAATAATAAGCTATTTCATTATAGGCTAAATAATTACCTGTAGCTCCTAATCATGTCAGAGGTGAAGAGCCATCGATGCACTTGTCGACACTCTCCGCGCATCGAGTCCAGACATAAGTTGAGGATCTCCACAGACTTCTGTTCCGCACCCATGTTTACATTCACGTACGATGGCATGTACACTTTTGTTGTTTCCAAGATTAACACCTAAAAAGAAGAGAGAAATCAGTTTATAATATAAATTGTAATATTGTTTAAGAAACCAGGTCATCATCTGCCTAGCCTTTTCCCAACTATGTTGGGGTCGACTTCCAGTCTAACCGGAAGCAACTGAATACCAGTATTTTACATGGTGCGCCTGCCTATCTGCCCTCCACAACCCAGTAACTGGGTAATGCGATACCCCTTGGTAAGACTGGTTGTCAGACTCGGGCTTCTGATGACCCGTAACGACTGTCAAAGATCCACGAATGACAGCCGGGACCAACGGTATAACGTGCTTTCTGAGGCACGGACGGGTCTTGGTATGCAAAGATGGCAAGCATATGCTTGGCAAGCGTAGCTTAACCTGGTCGATGGACCCGTGCGGCTATTATTACTTAGCCACAAGAAATCAGGTGTATAACATTATTTGGCTTACTATACAAGAGAGTAATATAGGGTGGATATTTGAGACGGAGCAGTAAGGGCAGGTACAGTCACGAACCGGGATTGATGAGCCACTAGCTTATCATGTTAACTTGATTGTGTAACACGAATGTCACCCGTGAAATTTGACATGTGACATTTCAATAACGAAAAACGGGCGGCATTCGTGTAACACAACCAAGTTAAGAGAATATGCTAGTGGCTCAACAATCCCGGTTTGTGACTATACAATCACGAACCGGGTTTGTTGAGCCAATAGCTTATCATCTTAACTTGATTGTGTAACACGAATGCCGCCTGTGAAATTTGACATGTGACATTTCAATAACGAAAAACGGGCGGCATTCGTGTTACATAACCAAGTTAAGATGACAAGTTAGTGGCTCAACAATCCCGGTTCGTGACTGTACCATTGTAGCTCCAGGATAGGGTTCTTAGGAGACCATATTACTTTTGGAGTTATTTCTATATTGTTGTTCGCAGATTTTGAAAATATCAACCGTCCCAATTAACAATGTCGGATATACATTTTTACCAATATTCACTTTTTTACATAAATCGAATTACAATTTAAAAATAATTCTTCACTGTCAAACAAACTTTGAACTGAGGGCAGTTCAAAGTTGGCCCTAACGATAAAAAAGAATCTTTATGATATTAACAATGTCAGTTCTGCGAAAAAGACCACTGTTCAGTAGGGACTAAACTGTAGTCTCCCTGCAGAACCGACATTGTTAATAGGGACAGTCGATATGGTACAAATCGTAACGTAGTCAATTCTCTTCTGTTGCCTATTAAAGTATCAAAAAATTATCGGACCAACTGCGGTTTGAGTACCCCCTAGAAAGGAGACAAAAAAAAGGGTACATTTATATAATTTTTTTTTCCTAGTTAACTGCCTGGTTGGTCTAGTGGTCGCAAGCGCTACTGCTGAGCATGAGGTCTTGGGTTCTATTCCCGGGCCGGGCAAATTGTTATTGGTTTTTTCCATCTGGAATTTCTCAGTAGCAGCCCGGAGTCTGGTTCGACTCCTATTACATGGAACTTAAATATAACTGACGAAATGTAGGTGTACTATAAGACTTACACCTCACCATCCTCTTAACACATTCTCTGCTGAATTCTTTATGCAAACGCTTCTTTATGCTACACCCTTACCGACCCTTTTTTTTACGATGTTTTCGAAACAATAGAGATGCACAACGAACGCACATGTGCGCCGCGCCGCACTCGAAGAAAGTTATGAAAACGCGCATGTGCGTCTGCCGCACCTAATGTTTTCCCAAGTGGAAGTAAAGTATAGTATTCAAAGATGACTTACAGGAAACCTGATAATATTTTCACATTCGCTCTTAGTTGCCTCCACGAAGTATTCCATCCAAAAGGAGAATACTTGCTGTTCTGGCAGTGATATTTCTTCACTTTTCCTAAACCTGAAGCACACAAGTCTGAATTAAATGGTTTTTCTATCCTTCATAACACAGTTAATTGGAGTTAATATAACATATTATAAGAATTAGAACGACCAATTTCAGTTCAGATTTCGTACAATTTTAATACGATGTTTCGATTGTTTTGGTCTCGTTCTCACAATTATAGCCCTTTCGGGCTTCTTTCAGTCAGTAAAATCAGACAAAAACGTATGGAACCAAAACTAACTTACAAATAAAGTAGTGTCCGACCGAAGGTTCAGTTTCGGTTTCGGCCAAAAAGTGGCTTAAATTTAGGCCCGACCGAGTTGTATGGCGTTCGTAAGTTGTCGTTTTTGATAAAATATTGGATTGGCACAAAAGTAATGAGACACTCTACAAAACTCTATACATTTCCTTTTTCAAGATAATTGTTTTCGATAATATTCTAGAATGTTGTAGAACTTGTTATGTGGGGGTATATAAAGCCGCCCTCGCGATCGGTTTAGTCAGGGATCAGCTTGTGGCCCGTCCACACTAGTTCTATTGTTAGTGCGAGTGTGGGTACTTGTGTTCCGCGCGGACCGTCTTTTTATTTTGTTTTTCTCTGTGTTTACACTAGTACCAGCCGGCACTTGTGTAAGCACAGAGGGAGCCACCAGGCTGCTCGGTGAGCCCGCTCACCGCCGCGGTCGCGGAAAGGCCACACCTACCACGATGCCGAAACCCGGCACGCGCGGCTCGTTGGGCCGCGATGCCGGGTCCCCGGAGGCCCAGCCGGCGTTGGACCGGGCGATGTCGCTGCCGAACATCGGCGACGCGTCGACCGTTCCACCGACAGCTGGGACATCGCAACGAAGACAAGAAGAGGAGGGACGAAGAGGGGGGGGAACGGGGGTTGCAGTAGCTGCCGATCCGCTGGCGACGTCGACGCAAGTGCGCGTTTCGCCGACGCCGCCGTCGAGCCGACAGCGGGAGGTGCCCGTGCGCCCCGCTAGCTTCCGCCCGGTACCAATACAGGCCCCGGGGCCTGTCGCGTCGACCAGCCGCGCACCACCACCCACGCGCGCGACCGCACCCGCCCGCACCTCTGCACCCGCGACGTCCACCGCGCGTACCGCCGTGCAGTCCGCCGCGCGCGCCGCCGCGCCGCCTACCTCGCGCGCCGCCGCGCCGCCTACCACGCGCGCCGCCGCGCCACCCGTCATGCGCGCCGCCGCATCGCAAGCCGCGCGCACCGCTGCGCCGCCCGCGAGTGCTCCCGCCCCGGCTGCGCGCCCACGCGCGTCTACCGTGCGCTCCGCCGCGCCACTACCGCGCTTCGCGACGCCGCCCGCGCCTGCCGCGCCCGGTCCCCGCTTCTCGCTGGCGGGCCCGGCAGCTACGTCGCAGGCGCCAGCGTCGCCGGCGCCCCCCCGCACCTCCGCCTACGATTCGCCCGCCATGCTGTCGGCATGCTCATCGCGTGCGGGATCGAGCATGTCGCTCGCATCGGCGGGCTCGGCCGGGTCCGGTCGCGACGACGTGTCCTCGGACACGACACCGCGAGCCGATGCCCGGCCCACCGTGGGAGGAGCCGACACCCCGCTTGGGTTTGGCTTCGAGTTTGCGCTCGCCGAACCCAGGCCCCCAAGTAAACATCGCAGGAGGAGCTCCGGCGAAACGAACATGGAGGCGAAGCGGCTGGACCTGGGCGAACCAGCGTCGCCCACCTTCGCCGACGCAGTGCGCTCGCCTCCGCCGACTCCGACACCGACACCGGAAATGACGACCGCAGGGGTAAGTCCTTCAAATTTACCCCCTGCCCCCTCTGTTTCTGTGTTACCCCCCGCTATCGCCCCCGGCGCCACGACGACGCCGACGACGACGGCGACGACGACGACGACGAAGAAGCCGGGGAAGAAGCCACGCTACCCACCGCTGGTAGTGGAGAGGCTCCCCAACTGGGCCGCTCACTTCAGGGCCATCAGCGCCAAGCTGGGCCGGCCTCCTAATGCTCGTCCGTACGGGACGGGGGTCCGTTTCACCCCCGACTCGGAGGAAGAGTACAGGCTGGTCCAGAGGTACCTGACTGGCCTGGAAAAGGACAGCGGCGTCTCTTGGTTTGCCTATTCGCTGCCAGCGGACAAAAACCTAAAGGTAGCCATAAGGGGGCTACCAGCGGACACCAATCCCCAGGAGATAGAGGAGGAGCTCCGAGCGATGGGATACCAGCCGGAGTACGTGCGCCATATTAAAGGTGCACAGGGACGACCCGGCTGTGTATTCCACGCCATTTTAAAGAAGACCCCTGATGTCCGGGCCATCTATGACACCACCGTGTTCATGTACATGCGTGGTGTCAAGATCGAGGCCTGGAGAGGCAAACGTGGGCCCGCTCAGTGCCACAGGTGCCAACGTTTCAGGCACAGTTCGCACCAGTGCCACCGACCGCTCGCTTGTGTGCGATGCGGAGGCGAGCACGCGGCACGTGATTGCCCGCGCCCGCGGGACGAGCCGGCCACTTGCGTCAACTGCGGTGGCCCGCACCCCGCGTGCAACATCAAGTGCCCCGTGTTCCAGGCGGAGATCAGGAACAAGCGAGCGGGGACTGCCGCCATCACGGCCTCCACACGACGGCCGCAAGAGGCCACTGAGAGGCCTATAGAAGAGAGGCCAGAAGAGGCCCAAGGCTCGACGCTGATGGCGGCGGCCAACGGGCCCACAGATCGGAGCCAAGGAACCTCCTCAAGGCGGAGGAAGAAGGGACGAGGGGGGAAAAGGAAGGGTAAGAAGCCCAAGCCCCCTGCGACCCAGGAAGAGATCCCAGAGGCCGGCCCTGCCTCAGATAGGGCGCAGGCCACACACAAAGACAGCGGGGAACAACGTACTGCTAGCGCCGGCATAGCGCAGCGGACACCGGGGGAACCACCCAAAACCGCCGCCGGCGTTGTCGACGCCAGCGCCAGCACGTCGCGGCGGCAACAGGTGGAACCTAGAAAGTTCCCCAAAAACCAGAGTGGTGGCGCTGCCGGCGCCCACAAGAAAGAATTCACGGCCTGCGCCATACAATTATTGATGGACCTCATCAAGGCCATCAGGCAGGGTCAAGATATCGAGACGGTCATCCTTGACGGTCTGGCCACACTTCTCACCCTGTACCATGGCTAGGCCGTTAAGGGTGTTACATTGGAATGCTCGCGGCCTAAGGGATAAGGTCGCCCCCCTCCGCCATCTCCTGAGGGACCAAGACATCGACGTGGCGCTCATAAGCGAGACGCTCCTGGGACCCGAGGACAGGGTCAGGTTCCCGGGATACCTCGCTTACAGGAAGGATGAACGGTCGGCTCATAACATTAGATACCGTGGCCTGGCGGTACTTGTGAGGCGAAGAGTCGTCCATCAGGAACTCCCCTTGCCGTCGCTCAGCACATTTTACGCGCTGGGTGTTCAGCTGCACGTGGCCGGCGAGGACATCAACATCTACGCATGCTACAAGCCGCCCGCGGCCCGCTTGGACCACACCGAGCTGCGGGCCTTGTTGCATGCGTCACAGCACGCCACCCTCCTCGCCGGGGACTTCAATTGTAAGCACCCAGCGTGGAATTCGTCGCTTACGAATACCGAGGGGAGACGGCTCTTCGCGGACGCGGAAGCCTTCGGCTACACGGTGTCCGGCCCAGAGACGCCAACTCATTACCCGGACGCCACCACCCACACACCGGATGTGCTGGACATCGTAGTCCACCGAGGGCTACACTGTCAGGCCACACAACAAGTGATAGACGACGAGCTACAGTCAGACCACCAGCCCGTGCTCGTCGTCTTATCGGGTATGCCGACCCGACTGAAGCCCACAGCGCCACGTCGATTAACGGACTGGACAGTGTTTGAAGAGAAGTTAGAGACCACCACGCCGACTCGGCCTATTACTACCGCCGCGGACGTGGACCAGACGGCGGAGGATGTCACTGCTTGCATCCAAAGCGCCTTAGAAGCGGCGACGACGACGCAGCCGCAGGGGAGAGTGCTCCTGCCGCCCCTGCCGGCGCACATCAGAACGATGATCGCCGCGAAGAGGCGCCTTCGCAAGCAGTGGCAACAACTGAGATGCCCCACGTTGAAAACACAATTGAACCGTCTCGCGGAAAAGGTAAAGGCCGAGCTCCAGGCACACACCGCCGCGAGCTGGGAGGAACGTATTGACGCCACGACAGGCAGTTGGCCGTCAGTACATAGATTATGCCGCCAACTGACGAACACCCCAGCTCCGGTGCGACCGCTGCTAAACAGCGACGGGGCGCTTAAGTATGTAGCGGAGGACCGGGCGGAGGTCTTCGCCGAGCACCTGGAGCGTCAGTTCTGCCCGAACCCGACCAGCGACACCGAGCATGTCGCAGCGGTCGAG
This sequence comes from Dicycla oo, assembly GCA_948252095.1. Classification (NCBI taxonomy): domain Eukaryota; kingdom Metazoa; phylum Arthropoda; class Insecta; order Lepidoptera; family Noctuidae; genus Dicycla; species Dicycla oo. Next base: position 11,154,721 of record OX411713.1, on the reverse strand, counting down.
AAACACCTTGGGGACTACTTCGCTACGCCGATAGCTCCCGAGGAGGCCCCCATCTTTTTCTCGCCTGGGGCAGTCAGACGCGCCATCCTAAGGACGAAGCCCAGGAAGGCCCCCGGTGCTGACGGTATCACCAACACAGTGCTGTGCCACCTGCCGTTCCGCACGGTAGCGGCGCTGGCGCGCCTGTTTACGGGGATACTGCGCACGGGGACCTTTCCCGCTTCGTGGAAGGAGGGGCGCGTCATTATGCTGCCTAAGGCGGGGAAAAATACGCTGAAGCCGGAGAGCTATCGGCCAATCACTCTGCTGCCGACTATCTCCAAGGTGTTCGAAGCACTCCTGCTGCGGCATCTTGAACCACATATATCGCCAAGGCCGGAACAGTTCGGGTTTCGGGCGGAGCACAGCACGACGCTTCAGCTGTCGAGGGTACTGCACCACCTCTCGGCGGCGATGAACAAAAAGGAGTACGCGGTTGCAGTATTCCTCGACATGGAGAAGGCCTTCGACCGTGTGTGGCACGATGGCCTCATTTATAAGCTGGCCACCTCAGACGCGCCCCGTCGCGTTGTTATGGTGGTCTCTAACTTTCTCTCCAACAGGACCTTCAGGGTGGTGGTCGACGGAGCGCTGTCAAGCGCCCGCCCGGTGCTCGCCGGTGTGCCGCAGGGCAGCTGCGTGTCGCCGGCGTGTTACTCACGTTACACCGATGACATCCCCACCACTCCGGACGCGATGCTCGCGCTGTACGCCGACGACGCCGCGTACATTACCACCTCGCTTAATGCGAAGTACGCGGCGGTCAAGATGCAGCGCGCGCTCAACCTGCTTCCCGAGTGGCTGTCCAAGTGGCGGCTGTCGGTCAACGTGGGTAAGACGCAGGCGATGGTGACCGGGTCCGCGCCTCTCCCACCACCCTTGAAGCTGCAGGGAGCTGACGTCGAGTGGTCGCCCCGGGTCAAGTACCTGGGCGTCACCATCGACCGTCGGCTCACAATGGGGTCACACGTCCGCAATGTTGTCGCACAAGGTAGGGTCGCCCGCAACCTCCTTCGACCAGTGCTCTCGTCCCGCATCCCGGCGCGCGTCAAGTTGGGCGTGTACAAGTTGTACGTTCGCCCAATACTGACGTACGCCGCCCCTGCATGGTTCGCCCTCACGAGCGAGACGAACCGTAAGCTCCTCCGCACGCAGCAACACCTGGCGTTGCGGACCATCGTGGACGCTCCTCGCTTCGTGAGGAACGACATCATTCAGAGGGACCTCCGGATTGAGAGCCTGGATGAGTTTGTGCGGCGCCTCGCGAAGGGGATGTTCGCGCGTGCCGACGCATCTGCTTGGCCCCATGTCAAGCAGATAGCGCCCTGGCATACGCGCCCCCCAGACGCGAGGAGGCCCCTGCCCCGCGACCTGGTTGCGGACGACTGACCCCATCACCGGACTGGACTTCCGAGTGAGTCGCTCTCAGTCTACACGCGGCTCACTTGTGACACTGACTCCAAACAAATACATGCATCTGTTGCGTGGCGCGTGCTAGGTTAATATAGGCGTGTCACGTAGCAAACAACAGACATTCACCTCTATACAGGCACCCAACTCACACGCGAAGTCGCGGCTCTTTTTATGCGGGCGGGCGACTCGCGTATACACCGGGCGGTGTTACACAGCACAATACCGCCCACACACTCAGAACACGGTCCCTTCTCATCACCCGGGCTCGGCTCGACCTGAAAACGGGGAGGTGAGGGGGGCCATACACCCCTTCTGTAGGAACGTCGAGTCCATAAATCTGTCGCTGGATGCCATCTGCTGGGCTTCCCCCGTGTAGGCGGGGGTCTCACTCGGTAGTGGTTGTCCGCCGATTTATGGTGAAGCAAGCGGCGTTGGGCATCAACGTCGTGGCGTGCCTACAGACACAAATTTCAGACACCTCTTTTACATGGGCGTGTATGCCGCACGCCCAACCATCCATCCGCCAGTGGCGAACACAATGAGGGGCCCGTGGTTACGGGCCACCGTAAAGCTTCCGCGGTCGGGGGGCTACGCCCCGACGCCGCACGCCGCGCCCCCTTACGGGGGCGTAGCGACATCCCGCAAGGTTTAGTCAGTTTGAAGAAAATAGGACGAGCGCCAAGTTCTAACACTATACGAGTACTTGTTAGGCTACAGTGCGCGGGCTGCGGCTGACAATATGAACACTGCATTGGGCGCTGGAAGTACAAGCCATGCGACGGTGTCCCGATGGTTTGACCGTTTTAAATCAGGAGACAGGAGCCTTGAAAGTCAGCCACGCTCTGGACGACCACCCGTAGTGAATGATGACGATTTACGCCGCGAACTGCAGTCGAATCCGGATGCTACCACTCGTGAATTAGCGGAAGCACTTAACTGCAGTCACCACGCCGTGGAAAACCATTTGAATGAGCTTGGGTATCGAATAGTTTTGGCTCGGTGGGTACCGCACATCCTTACAGACGCCCGTCGTGCAGTCCGTGTCGCTATCTGTCAATCAATTTTGCTGCGAGTTTTTTCGGATCTGGTTACTGGAGATGAATCATGGATTCATTACGAGAACGATACACGTCGTGCTTGTTGGCTGCCTCCAGAAGAAACGCTACCAACTGAACCGAAACTGAGTTAAAAGAACCGCTTAAAAGTTCTGTTTTGCTGTTTCTGGAACGCGTAAGGCATGCTGTTTTATGAACTATTACAGAATGAAGCTATAAACGCTGACAAATATTCAACCCAGCTCACCAAACTACCTGCTGCTATCAAGAAAAAACGACGAAGACGAGTCAATGTAGTTTTACTACACGATAACGCTCGACCACATGTCGCAACTGCCGTTCGCCAACAGTTGGTGAACTTGGGCTGGGAGACGATACCCCATCCACCTTATTAACCAAACCTCGCCCCATCAGACTATCATTTGTTTAGAGCCCTGAAACAACATTTGCGGGGTAAACCATTTAATGATTTCTCTGATGTAGAGGCGGAGTTGAACAACTTTTTCAAGGCACAGCCATCAGAGTTCTGGGCGAAAGGCATGCAAACTTTGCCGGATCGTTGGCAAGAAGTCTTAGATACTAATGGTGATTACATCATTGACTAAGCTTTTTGTATTGTAATAATAATAAAAAATATAAAACATAAACCAAGTGTCTCATTAATTTTGTGCCAACCTGATACGAACGACTTGAAGATGTTGTACTACTAAGTCTACGCTGTCTGACAGCGTAGACTTAGTCTTTCGGGCTTCTTACAGTCAGTAAAATCAGACAAAAACGTATAGAACCAAAACTAACTTATAAATAGTGTCCGACCGAAGGTTCAGTTTCGGTTTCGGCCAAAAACTGACCGAATCTTCGGCCCGACCGAAACTGTCGTATGGCGTTCGTGAGCTGTCGGTTTTGATAAAATACGAACGACTTGAAGATAGACAGACAGCGTAAACTTAGTAATATATGTGGTACCGTTTCAACCCATTTTGTACAAAACCCGAAAAAATAAGTCATATAAATAGAAGTCATTTAGGTTCTTAGCTTTTAGTATCAGCGAGTAAGTACTGATTTGTTCGCTTTCTGGAAGATTGATACGATCTCTAAGGGCAACAGCATATGCATCTTAGCGACTGTTTGTTCGGTCACAACACCAAAATCACACGTTTCAGCGATTACTTCGACGCTGCATCGCGTTTTGCGGCTCCTTCCGTTTGAGTACGTTTTAAAAATTGCGTTTTCTAACGATGCTGAATTGTTTGGCAGATAGATAAAGCATTGTCGCTAAGTATATCGAGCTTCTGAAAAGCGACTACATCACTGATTGGTAATGCTAAAATTATGCAGTGTTAAGAGTTGATACTCTCATCTCAAAAATGAGTAAATAGCTAATCGCAAAAGCTAAAAGTAGCATATCTGCTACGGCCCTTGTTTAAGTTAGGCTCAGTTTTCAATCGTCATTTTGAGATATTGACAGTTTTACACTAAAAAATCGGGTAATTATTGTTTTTTATTTGGAGAAAAAAAAAAGAAATCTGATAATTTGAAAATCAGCGCTTAATCCAAATATTTGTAACAAATCTACGAAAAACGACGGGTCTCAGAAAATAATGTATCATTTAATTAACTAGCTTTTTCCTAAATTTATAAGTATGGGTTTCGGTCGAAACTAAAGGAGAAGCCGAAGGTTCGGTTACGGTTTCGGCTGTAAATCGTGTTTCGGTCGGACACTAGAATAAAGATAGAGACTATAGTGTATTCTCATAAATTTACCCTACCTATACCGAAAGCCTTTTTTATCATGCCATAAAGCCATGCTGAAAATATTTAGATTCGTAGTTGAATCGTATGTCAATTTATATGATTGGTCTTATTTTCGAGTCGATGGTACTTTTTAGATGAGCTGGGCCCTTTTATGATTGTTTGCTGTTATTTTGGTCAATCAATCTAACCAATAGAATTGACATTTAGTTAACTAATGACAGCATCTGAACAGGCATTTATTATCTGTGGGTATATTACGAGATGCAAATTTATTAAATTACAGACCATCTTTGTTGTATACCCACATGCATCCAAATATATATCCCCATATATTCGGACATCCTTACAGTAATAAAATAACTTACCTATCAATTAATTCAATATTTCCAATAGTGGATTTGAGGTACCAATTCGGTGGTTTAAGTTTGAACATACATTCTGCTGCCTGTATCGCTTTCACATAGTCTTGTGCTAGTACCGATATCTCGAAGAAAGTCGCCACATCCCAGTAGTCTTTGAGTGACGATAGACTGCCTTTTTTGCCTATTAGGTGGTTTAATACCATACCTGCGAATAGGGAACACATTTTAAGGGGCTATTCACACATTTTGGTCTATTAGGCTCCGTTACGCCAGGATAACCTACAATGACTACGATCAACTATAGTTGCTGAAAATCAGTTCCCGACAATAAGCGGGTACAGTACGACAACGTTCAAAGGTTCCATCGTTTATCCCGCCTTGAGAGGGCTGTCGCATTTTGTCGCCTGTCTCGCTCGCACGGGACCAAATTTTTAAGAATTTTAAATGAAATGTGTTTTTTTGAAAAATGTAATCAATTGGCGTACTAATAAATAATATTTATTTAATAAATAATTATTAAAAACTCATTTTAATTGTGGCATTTATTTACTTAACTCATTTTAAAAACAGATCGTAATACTTATTGAGCTAAATTTAATAGATGACACAATAGAAATGTTTTTGTCATCATTTAACATTCTTAAAGGTTTGGTCCCGTGTGGGCGAATGAAGTGACGGAATGCGACAGCCCTCTTAAATAATAACTGTAATAATAGTTATTTATGATACAAGTGCGGAAAGTAGATGATTTCCGACAAGTGTATAAATCGACACGAGCCGGAAATCATCTTACGCACGTGTATCATACAACGTTTTACTATGCATTGTGCGAGGAAATAAAAATAAATATATATCTTCGGAAAAACTGAAATGTAGCGAATAAAATGTGACTATCGACCGATAGAAATTGATTTATATTTCAAACAAAATGATTATAGAATGACGCCCAATTCCGTTACTCCCTTATTGGACCAGTCACATTTAATTCGACAAGGTTCAGTTTTTTCATAAAATAAGCGATGGAACCATAATTTGAAAGTTGTCGTACTGTATCTAATGAGTAATTGTTTTATAATCTGTTTGAGTAAGTGTTTTACTTTCTCTATGATCACCAGCGGTCGGAGTTAGAGGTAGGTAGAGTATATTTACCTAAACTTCTAGGATGTAAGTAAGACAGAGTGGATCTTTTTATCGCAATATAATCAAGTAAATACTCCCAATAACTTTTTTTCAATAATTTATTTTCCATTAAGTAAAACAAAGCACTTTAATTTAACAGTTTTAGCACGGAACTCTAAAAACGTAACAAAATTCTTCGAAAAAATAATTTGTTACGAATGTATTCAAATTGCAATAAATAAGAAGCACTTCCTAAAATCCCGGGACTTAATAGTCATGTTTATGATTCCGGGATTTTAGAGGAGGTATTATCCACATGTTACTTCCTTCCTCGAAGCCTGTACCTCGACCTGTAATGATCATATACAGTGACAGAAATCGGATCGAATAATTGGAAATCGTAACTGAAATAATATCAGTACAATGAGGTTAACTATTAACTTGTTCTAGTATGCAGTAATATTGCACACTGTGATATGACACATTCATTTGGTATTTAACCTACAGTCAAAAAGATTAAACGAAACGTATGATACATTTAGACAAGTTTATTATACACAATATGTTATGTCAAATGCTTTATGAATTATAACCACATAAAATTATTAATCCATGAGTGAGACATTTGTCTATTTGGCGTTTAGCCAGACTTAGACCAAAAGAATTTCTGAGTAATAGGCGCTTGACCAATGCGACATGAAACAATGTAATTCAATGTATTTCATGAATGTAGACAACATTTGTTGAACATTCTGCTATAGTTGTTACCTCGAACGCGCGACAATCACTGCAATTTATACCTTATAACAATAACATAAGAGTCAGATGGCTCGCGCTAGTGAACTGCAAGGAATATGCGTTTTATAAAGAACAATGTGTTTCCCGTAATTTCGTATGCCTATAAACCACACGTTAGACACGAATAGGGATTGAAGTCCCAAAAAAAAAACTCGCTTTGGCTGTGCATCGTGAGTTAGTCAGGGAGTTTCTTTGTCTATAAAATCACTTACCAATGTGTTGTAATTCTTGAGAGCTTTTAAAGTCATTGCCAGCTATAACTAACAGTGTTGCCAAATTGATGCCCGCGTACTCATTTGGCTGCACTTCGAAACCCTGTCTATACCTGAAAAATGAAAGAAATTAATAAAGGGAAACTCAATAAATACATTGGGATAGTGGTAGGCAGATACTGGTTCCATCGTTTAATTTCGGAAAAACCGAACTTTGCCGAATTAAATGTGACTGGTCTAATAAGGGGGTGACGGGAGTGTGTCAATCTATAATAATTTAGGTGGGAATACAAATCAAATGCTATTGGTCGATAATCACATATTATTCGCTATATTTCGGTATTTCCGAAGATAAACGATAGAACCATTGAACGTTATCGTACTGTACTGATGTTGGATGAAGGGGAATTCTGCCATTAGCTGGGATCTGATTGCTTATTACATGTTTGCGAAACTGTCATCATTCATATCAATCAACTTCTTCTTTACCGATTTCATTTTCAATGGTAAATATATATTGCGTTAAATGAGTTGAGCTCAATGGGTGGTTATGCCAATCGCGACACCAGTGACGTTTTTTTCAGAATTGCAAGTAGATGGGCATTTTCCATCATATCAACTTGAAAGTTCCCTGTAAAACATGAGCATCTCGCTTCATAGGCCGCTCAATTAAATCGTTTTAAGATAGTATGGACATAGGAATAGCGATTAGCAGTCTTGTCTAATGATAATAAAATATTGTTTATTTCCTGTTGATCGAAATAAATAAAATACAAAATCACATACCACTTGATAGCATTGCCCAAACTTTCTTTATCAGTGTGCTGAGATTCTACGAACTTATCCTTGTATATGCGCCCACACAGACACAGCATGTCAGGGAATCTGTTCTCTTTCTTCTCCAAAGCTTTGACGCAAACTTTGAGTGCATTCTCTCTGTCTCCCTCTTTATTTCGCCTGGAAAGGGGTAAAAAGCAGGAATGTTTTAACTTTAAAAATTGTAAGAGCCCGCGAAACGAAGGGTTCGCCTGCGATCGGTTTTCGATTAGTGTGTTGAAATATAAGACACACACACGCCATGCAATGTTGATCTTAATTGACAGTGATAACCACGCTGAGCTGTGCTTCATCAAGAATGAGCCAGCCCTAAAGGTGAGAGAGAATCTTACTAGAATTATGATTGTAAGTTTAAATGTTTGCTAATCACTAAAAGTCTGCAACAATACAGGGTGGCAGGAACATCGACGCGCAACCTGTTACCATGGATTCAGTACAGTATACTTTGTTCCATACATTTTGACCGCGTAGGTATTGCGCATTTGTAGAAAACCGCTGTTTTTTTTTATAACTATAATCGAAGGAAAATTTCAACGCAGGGCGTCCAGCCAGAACAATGTACTGAATCCATGGTAACAGGTTGCGCATGGATATCCTTGTGCCCTGTGGTAAAAGTTTATTTTAATTTTATTTTTTTTAAGTTCTCGGAGTAGGTAATGTGTTCGTCATAACAGGTTTACAAACAAATCAGTGGTTTACTGTTCTGTAATGTATAATTAGAAATCTAACTTTTTAAGTTCATAAAGTAATAACAAAGGAATGATTAATTGGAGTTTTATAGGTGCAGTGACTGTAGCGTAAACGTTTATAAATAACAATACAAGTATAACTTATACCAAGAAAATTAGTTATTAAAATAAACACTCGACTATAATGGTCAACGGTGTTATTGTAACAATGATTTACTGAATTGTAACTTTTTTTTCCCAATGGTTGTTGCATTTTACGAGAGAATATCAATCATTAGTTAGATAGAATGCTCAGTATGCTCAATAACAAATTACACATATAAGAAATTTTGAATGTCAAAATGGGCGGTATTATAGCTAAAAGCAATACTTCATAGACAAACTTTGGACGCAGTATCAATCATGGCAATTTCAACCTTATGGCAAAGAAATAAAGTTATGTTTATAATAAAAAAATAAAACAAAACTCACCGATTCATAGCAAACGCGTACATAAACCTAATAATAGGCATGTTAACATAATTCTTCCTGTTCATAATTGTCTTCAGATCGTCTACCACGTGAACAATAGCGTCATAGTCTTGTATCTCGCGGTAGGATATCAGCATGTTGAGTATAGTGTCTCCTGATAGCACGGCTGGGTCGTCGAGGCGCCTGCGCATTGCGTGGAGCATGTTCGCCAGTTCTAATCCGGTGTATGTTTCGCGCGCTTTGCGGAGGTCGGATAGGAATTTTTCTTGGAGATGGGCTCTGCGAAAGGAAGTGTAGGTCTTATTTGTGTGATTGTTTTTGGATTTTTGAAGCAATTTGCCGACATTTTTCAGCTGTTTAGAGCGTTGACCTCCCTGTAGCCCTTAAACAGACCGCAGCGTCATTTGGAGCGCTCAAAATAAGTTGCAGAATTTGATTCATTTGGTTCTATAAGTACCTACCATATTAAATCAAACTCAACTCATTTTGAGTGATCCAAGATATGCTGCGTTTGTGCTCGTTTTGCTAACGGTCTGATGTTTTCATTTTATAACGTAAGTTGTAACATACTGTTTCTTTACACAGTATTTTTTATTCGGGTCATTATAAAACTATAAATCTGTCTTTTAAAAACAACAAGCAGGAAACAATAAAAACATTATGTGTGAGCGTTGTAAATATTACAAATATAAATTCCAGTTAATAATAAAATACCACATAAACTTGCTTCTTGAATGAACAACATTTCAATGCAGAAAGTTGACCTTTATTAATTTGTAAGCAAATTATCCTTACGTTCATAACCAGAGATCGGAATAGGTAGAGCATAAAAAACCTAAGCTTCGAGGAATGAAGTAACAAGAGTGGATAATACCTTCTATAAAATCCCGGAATGATAAACATGACAATTAAATCTCAGGATTGAAGAAATTGTGAATTAATTATTGTACTTTGAATACAGTCGTAACAAAATAAAATATTTATTACAATAAAATAATACGCAATTTCTAAATCTTGTGAATTTCCCGGGAAATTTGAAATTGCGAGTTATTTATTTCATTTTGAATACATTCGTAACAAATTAAACATTTATTGTAAATAATAAATAATTCGCAATTTCTTAAATCCCGAGATTTAATCGTCATGTTTATCATTCCGGGATTTTATAGGAGGTATTATCCACTCTTGTTACTTCTTTCCTCGAAGTTTAGGTATGTATGCTCTACCTATTTCGATCTCTGTCCATAACACCGGAACGCATTATGAAACCACATTTCGCCAGTTACGTTAGTCCCTTAAGATAATGGGTACCATGTCTGTTTGTTGCAATGGAGAATGCGAGCTACTATTGCGATTTTCCTTAGTAGAAAACAATAAAATTCTACCCACCCGGAGATCGGACCCAGGACCTTACGGTTAGTAATCACTCTTGCGACCATTGGACCAATGACGTAGTCAAATATACCCAACAAGACCGAAGTGGACCTAGACCAGCTGACATTGAATGCATAATCAGCCTATAATGTTCTCATTTTTTAAGTCTCAAGTCTCAAACGAGTGCACACGATCGCGTCAAGATCGCTTTTCGTGAGTCGTTTGTTGTTTCCAAACATTGCACTTTACGACGCAGGAAATAATGAATATTTTTCATGGTTATCAGTAAATCTACTGCTCTGCGCTCTTCTTTTGTCTACTCATTACTTGTATACTTACTTTGTCTGTACTTCAACATCTTGCAGTATATTCTTCAGTCTCAAGGTCAGATGCTGTTTAGGATCAGCAGAGTCTTCACCTTTGAACTTGGTAGCAGCTGGGTTCGTGGTCACACAGGTCCCAGCATCCGTCAGTTTGTAGGATACGAACAGGAAGTTCGGTAGTGATAACTGGCAATGGGAAAACAAAGTTTATGTAATTTATTAAAAGGAATGAGCTGCGTGATTCTTTGAGTAATTCATTGATGATGTCGGTATGAGTCATTCATTCAAAAGGAATATAGTGTGAATTAAATCAATGATAAATTTAATAAGGATTTTAGTGTAAACTGTGTGACGAAATGCTCGAGATGTAAGGAAAATTTACTGTAATTAAATATAATTTATCGAAATAGATACATAGCATTATCCGCTATTACGCACGTATTTTGTAGCAATGTTGTAAAGGTGGGATGATGAAAATCATGAAGAAAATTGCTTCTATCTAATACTATAGAGAGGAATCTAATAACAAAAATGTAACCTAGTTCTCAACCTCAAAAATGTAACCTAGTTCTCAACCTGATAAAGCCCTAATTCGTATACCGTACTTAAGTATTTATACAGGGTTATTGGTACAACACCAACAACCTCTTAAGGGGTCATTGTACTCAACATTATGAACAACTTTTACTATGGGACCAAACTTCAAATCGCGAAAAAAATCAGCTGTTCAGTACATTTTATCGAAATATGCGAACATAAATGTATGTACAGCTGATTTTTTTTTCGCGATTTCAGGTTTGGTCCAATAGTAAAAGTTGTTCATAATGATGAGTACAATGACCCCTTAAGAAGTTGTTGGTGTTTTATCGGGTTGGCTAATAAGTAATGAGCGTTTTAGTTTATAATTTCTAGAATTTTCGGAAAGGTTCGAGAACGTTCTGTAGCAGAGGGTATATAAAGAGCGAGTCGTCGAGTTTGGCTGTTAGTGCGTTAAAGTTCAAGTTTCAATCTGGGCATTCTGCTGCAGAAGCTACATGTAATATATGTCAAAGGATAGCTCACGATGCAGTCAAAGCGCTGGTTCCAACGGTTCCGCAATAACGATTTTTCCTTAACCGATCAACCAAGGTCTGGGCGCCCCGTGGAAATAGATATCGATAAATTAAAACTATTAATCGAAGAAGATCCTCGAAGAACTACACGCGATTTGGCTGTTCAGCTCGAGTGCTCTCTCGGCACCATAGAAAATCATTTACATGGTTTGGAGAAGACCTACAAATGTTTGGGTACCCCATCAAGTAAGTAAAGATCAGCTGACCTACCGAGCTGAGATTTTTGTCCAATTTTTATCTTTCCGCCACACATTTAATTGGTTAGATCATCTTGTCACTGGAGATGAAAAGTAGGTTCTCTATGTTAATCACACACGCAAGCGCCAGTGGCTGGGATGTAAAGAACAGGGAAAACCAACGTCAAAAGGTGATCTTTATCCTCGCAAGGTAATGCTTTCTGTCTGGTGGGATATACATGGAGTAATAAGCTGGGAATTCCTTCCTACTAATACTACGATTACAGCAACAGTATATTGTGATCAACTCGAAAAACTGAAGCTTGACATCCATCGCAAACGTCCACAACACGACAAAATATTTTTCCTGCACGACAATGCCCGGCCGCATATTGCTAAGAGTACCAGGTTAAAACTATTGGAGTTTAATTGGGAAATAATACCCCACCCTACATATTCGCCGGACTTAACACCAACTGATTTCAGCTTGTTCCGATCACTTAGTAATAATTTACGGGAAAAAAGCTTTGACGATGAACCACACTTGAAACAATACATAGATGACTTCTTCAATTCAAAACCAACTAAGTTCTATGCGGACGCCGTTCACTCTTTGCCAGATCGATGGTGAATGGTAGTAGAAAACGACGGTGAATATATTATTAATGATTAACAATTATTCATTTAATAAATAAATACAAATAAAATAGTTGTATGTCGCTCATTACTTATTATTAGCCAACCCAATAGCAATAACCCTGTAGTCGTTTTATTGCATGCATTGTAAATACTAGTAATTTGAATAAGTGAATTGACTTTAAATAAGTTTTATCTCTTTACCGCAGGTTAGAACTTGACTACCTACGCAAAATCATGGCATGATCATGCCATGACAGTTGTAGTAAGGGTTAGCGTACACCGGCGGACAACATGACAGAGGATACAGACAGACTATGGGCGAGAGCCTATGTAGTCAAAATTGCGTGTTAGGACTAATAAAATCATATTCATTTAGAAGTCTATTTTTACATCTTACCGAGCAATCAGAGGGTCAATTCCCGTATTTTAAGGGATGTTCGCAATAAAATTCGAGTCTCAATCTCTCAAAAATACCTGTAGGTAATTTACCTACATTTTTGTCAAGTTTCTGACATTGATTGCCGCTGAAATGAGATTGCGACTACAGTCCGGCCGTCAGAATGCGTTATTGACACCTGTCAGTTTCATATTAACGAATATTTGTATAGCGAATTTGATAATTATTAATACTAGAAATTGTCCAACTGACCGGTGTCAGAAACGCATTTCTCGACGGCCGGACTGTAGATATTGAACGTTTTTAAATACCGGAATTGACCTTCTGATAACGTGCACTTTACCCGTAACCGGGGAGCAGGAATTCGTCATCACTGTAATCCAATGCAAATATCGTAAATATATATCTGGAGTATCGTGCCGCCCACCGGAACCTATGGAACCTATCGAGATTAGGGTCAGTGCGGTGTCACTGACCCTAATCTCGATAGATTCCTAAACTACAATGATGACGCCTACCTAGATTCTGATGTTTATGTATTATTATTATTTACATGAATAAAGTCTTTGTATAAACCGATGTAAGTAGGAAATACATTTTACTATTTATTCTTAAGAGGACGAAATTTTGCCGATTTCGCAGATTTACGTGATTTTACAGTTACAATCCTGTATTTCTATAAGTTTTAATGCACAACATGAAAGATCATTTCAATTATGATCTAATGAAAGAGCGACTTTTTATTTTGCGTCGAGTATTAGGCGAGGTCGATTAGTCAAAATTAAATAATGAGAATTCACAAGTAACAGAATTCATCGAACAATTAGCGAATTGTACATTTTGTTCGACGGAAAATCCATAGTGAATAACTTACTAATGTAATGCTATTAAAATGATATTTATTGATAACATTTTAATTGCATTACATTAGTAAGTTGTTTGTTGTTTTCTTGAGTAATCTAAAGAAAACGAAATTATTCAAAAAATTAAAATAGGTATTCACAAAAAATAAACAAGCGGTGGAAAGAATTCAATAAGTCACAGTAATAACCTGCGCATTAAAAAATAGTCGCATGAAGGCTGTTTTTTTTCGACCACATTAGTTTCCGCACACGGATTCACCCGCACCCAATTTATTTGAATTGATATAGGTACTAGTTTATAGTTACGTAAATAGGTATATAGGTACTAATCCAGGCCAGACCGTGTGTGTTAATTAAACCCAGATGGGGTTACAATATTTACTTATTTATCGAGAGAAGCAAAAGTTAAAGTACATTTTTATTTGCCGTAAGTATTGGCACAATTTCGGTCTGTACTTAAAAAAATGTACGAGTATGTGTCACATACATTATTTTAAGAACAGACCGAACATAATTACTTATTTTAAAAAAAAAGTAATTTGCAAAAAAAAAAAAACACGACGAGAGAAAAACAAGTTGTATTAGTTAATCTGTCTATACAAAGCGAAACCTCAATCATTTATTACCTGAATAAATTACATAAATAAAATTGTTATTGCAGCCGGGGCACCTCTTAGATTAAAAAGTGTTTCACAGAACGATCCTCCACAATTTTATTTATCTGTTTAGTCAGGCAGTAAATGAGTAACCTTTCACTTTGTAATTATACAGATTTACTAATACAACTTGTTTTTTATACTTTTTAGTTCATTTTTTGGCAGTTTTTAAAGCCCTGTTTTTAAATGTATTTTATTACTTATTTTTATTTCATACATTTTAGTGACAATCTTTGTTTTTTTTGGCATCTGCTCATCAAGGCCTGCAATTTGATACCCATATTGTAATAATTGAAGATTTTTTTTCACTTTTCTAACATGGATCCATACTGCCGCCATATTGAATTTTTTTCAAAAATAAAATTATTGCCAGAGCCTCTCGGAATGATGTAAGGATTCTAACGATACCCAATACTTCCAAACCTGTTTAGGCATTTAAAAGTTATGTTGGAACAATGATAGAATTAAACTCACATACATACATGAACCGTGAAAACATTACAAACCTTCTTTGGGGCAGTCGTGTAATTAATTAAAATTTCGTGAAATAATAATGGTCTATTAGTATACATTAAAATAAAACATAAATGAAATCATTCATTTGTAATTATTATACCGACAATAATACTAATAATAGCCCCATCGCCGTATCTCTACGTTGACGTCGTGGTGGGGCTTGCCCGCTCCTAAACTCTAGGTCCATAAACAGGTCTAGGGTGAGGAGCCAGACCAAGAGGGATACATAAATCGGCAGGGCAGCGTGTGGCGAGCTGTTAGGCAGTACCGATCCCACGGACCCTATCTCGCGGGAGAAGTTTTATTCCTCATCTCTGGCTTGCTTGTTGACCGGCTGGAGTGGAGATTTGCAAGAGCAAACGTGCTTGGAGAAAGTATTCCAGTAAGATGCTGGTAGGGATCTTGACCGTACTTCCGCGATTGTCCTGATACCCGTGTAATACCTCTCCTCTCCTCATAAGCACCTCAGGATATGTTGCCCCCTTGTCGCTACCTTACTGCCGCCATTTTATTTGTGTATTTTATATAAGACATTGGTCAGGCAGGGGCCATAGACTTTCTATAGTCCTAGATAATCAGTTCACTTTAGCCACCTAAACCCAAGCCAATATCTTTATTTTCATATCCGGCAATAGCACACGCACCGGGATTTAGCCTTGGGTGCACTTGCATAGTGTGAACAGAGATAATCGTCGGTCGGTGCCTCATTTCATTAAAAACGTAAAACGGTCCTCTGCGAGTAGGCTTCGACCCCGCCCTCGTACGCCTTCCAAAGGTCCGGGACCCCAAAGTCCCGAGAAATGTCAAGAGGTGTAATAAGTAATAATAATAAAAGTGAATACCGTTCAAGACTACTTAAAACAAAACGAATGATACGTGCATATATGCTATAAAAAGAATTCGGTCACCAAAATATATCTTGCTCGGAATATGCGCGCATTTCTATATGGCACGCGTTTGTTCCTCCTATTATATAAAAGTACTCGTACTCTGTGGTTCTGTTTTCAAAGAGTATAAAACGATGAATCAATCAAGCATATTATTATGACATGCGAGCTGCTCTGATGATGGAGCCGGAAGGTGGCTATGGGAACTCAGTAATAAAACGACGCAACCCTATCGAGTTTGGACTTGTTTGATTCGTCTTTGCAAGGATTCTGGTCCTAGATGATATCCACCAGACTAATAAAAGCTAGTTTTTTTTTTAAATAATACTCTTGTTTTTTAGTCAAAACATTATAATTTTAATATAAAAGCTGCTCTATTGTGTCGCTCAGTGCCTGTACGCCGTAGTTGACCCTAACGTATCTCTCATATACGGCACGGAAACCAGCAATCACTCAATAAAGACCAAAACACAATACAACAAAACAACATACAATTCTTCAATTCCTCAAATAAAATCCGACCCATAATTGAATTAGGCATAGAGGTATTTGAATCGTCATTCTCGTACGATTGAACACGCGAACGGGATAATTTGACAAATTGAGAGTAATAGCTTGATAGGTACATATTCAAGAAGTGGCTGACAGCACATACATGCCTACATACTACACTACAAGATATGTATTTAAATAATAGGAAAATTGCCGATAAAGTGCGACTGAGCTGGTGCGGAGATTTGAATGACAAGACTGAGACTCTAGGATGATAGTTGAATATTTGTGTTTTGTACCTGTTACACTGTTTGCGGTGTAGCATGATGCGGGAGACAGATGATAGCATGGTCCGTGGCATTATTCAATTTTATTGATAACGTTTCTCACAGCAAAAATCTCGTTCTCTTTATTATAATTTTTAAAATGTCTTTGACATATCTTATTATTATTATTAAATTTACTCTAAAATATGTATTTAACACAAAACATTTTTTTCTTTTCGTGGTAACATTTTTTTGTGTAAGAACGAGTGTTATGTCTAACAACAAAAATTTCAAAATACATACTATAGTAAACTTCTTTTTCTATAAAAAAATGTCAACTACCGATTGTAATAATGCTTAATTTTTCTTTCAATTTGATTGTTTTTGTAGACAAAAACATTTTGGCAGGGTAAATTTATTTAATTTACTACAGTTATTTATTATTGAGTCCGTATTTTACGACTATGATATTTAGGATGCAACTAAAATATTCAATCATGATTGTAAATCGCGGTAACGTTCAACAGTGAAAAGGAACGGTTCGTCTAATATCACCCGCACAATGCTACAGCGCAGATAGTTATAAGCGCTGTAAATGGAACCTGATGCAGTATTTCAATGAGCAGACCCTTACCTACTATCATAAACTTCTAAGTCTAAAATAACAAGACGATGAATAGTAGATTTCCTCATAATAAAGATCGCACACTAATATTGCACGATGATAAGTAGAGATCGAATAATCAGATACATATTTACCTAAAGTTAATTTTGAGCTAAGAAATTATGGAAGCGGCTTCTTATTTTTTTTTCTTAATACAAATCCCGGGATTTCAGAAATTCCGAGAATGCACAAGTAATGTGGTTTTATTTATTTAAAAATACCGAGAAACCGGGATCAACTAACTATTCGTATGCTTGTTTACTTGAAATTCATTGTTAACATTACTTAAATGCCAGTTTGACAACCGACTACAACATTAGCTAGCATTCGATTCTATAGTCAAAAATGACTAAATTTATCAATTCCGGAATCGCGATATTTTTAAGATCGATACAAAAGTTAAGTTTTTCGTAAGTACCTAAATATACATTCGATTCTATAATCAGAACCCTACATTTGTCGATTCCGGAATTCTGGGATTTTTTCGATACAAAAGCCCATTCCATATTAGCCAACACCTCAACTTTAGGTAAATATGCATGCGATTATCCGATCACTAATGATAAGCCATACGACTGTTCAGACTGTTCACATGCTAATCTAAATAAATAATTATTAATTTAAAACCAGTACCTACAAAAGAATAAGATAATTTTCCTCCTTCCCACCACCACACAGGTTCCATAATTCCATGTAATGTTTTTTAAAACATTACATGGAATTATGGAACCTGTGTGTGTGTGTGTGTGTGTGTTTGTGGTTTTAACCTAATGGAGAATATTAGTCATGTACAGTTAGCAAAAGAGACAACTAACCACCTCTTTGTTTGAGTTTGTTTTGACGGTCACATGTTTCTCCGAAAGACTTTATTTCACAAAAAATAACTTAAAAAAATCAAATCGACTTCAAAAACAAATTAACTCAAAATAATGAAATAACTAATTTCGGAAGTCGGTGTCTTGGGATCTGTATTTTAGTTTTTTGCCAACTTCGAAATTGGTAGGTAATTTCATTATTTTAAGTAATTTATTTTTGATTTTTTAGTCGATTTAATTTTTTTAATTATTTTTTTATTTCGTAATTTTTAGTTTTAAGTAAAAACTGGAATATTTGTTTGACAAATAGTTAATAGTTTTTATAAATATTGCACTAGAATTTGACCAAGGTTTTGAGTTGTTTTCCCTTCAACACCACACCCGTAGCTCATATCAATAAGTTAGGCCGTCACTCTTACACGTATTAGTCCATATCTTGAAAACTAGTGTACCGATTCTGATGAAACATGCACGGTTCCCTAAGTTAAAGTAAATGTAAATCAATAAAAAAATGGTCACAATCAGATTAATAGCTTCGGAGAATTGCGTGGACAAACATACATGCATACAGACACCTATAAAATTTTGTATATATATTTGTTTGAAGCCCTAATAGATTATCCTACGTGAAATTATTGCAGTTCCAATAATATTACATACATGTCAAATTGATAACCTCCTTTTTTTGAAGTTGGTTAAAAACAGACTACTGTTTTTAACCGACTTCAAAAAAAGGAGGTTATCAATTCGACAGCATGTAAAAAGGATGAGTTTTTGCTTTAGAATTATTAAGAACTTTTTATTGTATTTTTTTTTTTTGTTTTGCCATTTTATCACAGAATATATCAATTATATTTTTAGTTTAGGACAGTATCAATAATCAAGGGGCTCGTGACTAAATAATAACCAACGAACGGGTCGATCGAAGCTACGCTTGCTGCGGTCAGTTCGTGGATGGGTGACCATCCATTATATTATATCGAGACCCCTTCGTGCCTTGGATTGGTTCCAGCTATCATTTGTAATCTTTAACAGTCGTTAGTAGTCCGAAGACCAAAAGTCTGACAACCAGTCTTACCAAGGGGTATCGTGTTACCCAGTAACTGGGTTGTGGAGGTCAAATAGGCAGCCGCTCCATGTAAAATACTGATATTCAACTGCAACCAGTTAAACTGTAAGCTGACCCCAACATAGTTGGGAAAAGGCTAGGCAGATTAAGACATTATCAATAATTAATCGATTGTTGACATTTACCTACTTACAATTTTGCTGTCAGTATGGTAAGTCCAAGAGAACAACTTTTGTTTGTGCACACGTAATGACATGATTGCATGTTACAGAGTACAGCGTTCTTAATAAGTGTCATGTAAGGAAGATACGACTTTGTCTATTATTGAAATAAGTGGCGCCTTGGCAGCTGGCACTTATGACTTATGACTTACGACATATTTTGTGATCTGCTAGATCTTTCAACCTAATTTTTTCATTATTAAATCAACTTGACAATGATGTTCTGTACGTTTCATGAACAAAGATGCTATATTTTTAACCAACTTCAAAACAAGGAGGTCCGTGATTCGTCGCAATCTTTTTGAAGTGAAATTTTCTTTAGGCGCGTTGAGCGATTTTTAGCAGGGGAAAATCTTACAGGTTCGCGACACCACGACATGCTATGCATAGTTTTACGTTTAAGTTTTCACTTCTAACGGCAGTCCCCATGACTGCCTATTTTAAAGATAATATTTTTTTTATAATATATTTTCAGATAAAGAGTCGAAATAAGTCGACGTAGTAAAGAATTGTCCATAGTTAAACGAAAAGTATCCAACCCACATTACACCTCATGTGGGTTGGATCCTTTTCGTTTAACTATGGATAATTGTCTTATCTTATTTTTTTATATCTTTACCACGTCAATCAATTGGACACTTTTTTATTGGAATAGTAATAATAAGGTTGGTCCCATATAAATTTGGTTCCTAGTTCTCATGAGTGGTTTTTAGGGTTCCGTACCTTAATGGTAAAAAGGAACCCTTATGGTGCGACTCAGTCTGTCTGTCTAAATAAGAAAGAAATATACATGTACATATTTTTTGCAACAGCGACTGAAAGGGGGTCTTAAACATTCGAAGTGGGGCTACTAACTAGGGCATGTGGGGTATCATATATGAAAGAGCGCTTGTTTGCACATTCTCAAACATTTTTGCTTCTTTTAGGCCAAATAGTTTTCGACTTTTGATGAAAAATGTAAAAAAAAAATACCATTCCTGCATGCAAACTTCGAAGATAAGTGACAGTAGTTTATGTAAAGATTACAGGCAAAATAAAAGGATGTCTCTAAAGAGCACACTTTTTTATGGTACAGAACCTTCGGCGCGCGACACCGACTCGCTCTTGGTCGGTTTAATTTTTTTATTTCAATGACTCGGAAATAAACAGGGGCCTAGTTTAGTACCTAGTAACAATAGACTGGGTTATCGTGTGCAACCTTGTTTAAGCATATAAATCATTCCCAAGGCTGGTTTAAGTGTCAATGAAAACAATCCCATATAATTCCCAAGTTTCAAATCATCGTGGCATATTGCTGTGCAAGGTCAGTGTTAAATCTATCTGATGATAGTTAAAGTCAAAACAATGAAATAGCGTGTAGCTAGTGAGCATCCGAATTTAGTACCTTAATAAAGATTTACAGGGGAGCTTGTGGCTAAGTAATAACAGCCGCACGGGTCGATTGGTTAAGATACCGCCTATCATGTCGCAGGTCGTGGGTTCGATTCCCATCCAGGACAAACATTTGTGTGCATGAACATGTCTGTTTGTCTTGAGTCTGGGTGTAATTATCTATATAAGTATGTATTTACAAACAAAAAAAGTAGTGTAGATGTATTATAAGACCATTTCAGACACCAATCTATATGGTCTTCACATGATCTGACCAAGATTATGTCTGGTCTTTAAACGTGACCTCTGAGTCAGATAGGAAACGCCTAACTCATCTAGTTTTTAAAAATATGACTGGCATTTAAATGTGCTTGTACAAACCTACTTGGCACAGAAATAAAATCATTTATCATTTATATTAAATTAATGAAGGTGTGAATCTTAACATGGTTGGCCATAAGTTATTTATCAGTGGCAGCAATTTGTAGCATTTATTTAAATTGTTTATTTCAGAACATATAGGTATTACTTTTGTAAGTATTTATGCTTCTTTTATTATCATTTCAGATATCACGACATGAATGATGATGCCTTTATGGCTTTTGAAACTCATAGCACAGATTAATACAGATGGGACACTCCGCAAAATCAACTCTTGCTACAGCACAATAAAGTGCAATTCAGGTCGCACAACGCTTATTACCTAGTTATATTCACCTACAAGTTGGCTCTCTTTCTAACGCGTAACTCTAATACCTTCTGGCCGCAGCAGTCCTACTGAATTGGCCCAGTGAGATAGGCCTGCCACTTGTAGATTCATACCTAAACTGCGAAGAATCCCATCTGTATTAATCTGTGCTCATAGTAAAGGCTTACAAATGGCTATTCATTTTATAAAATTGTATGGTTTTAAATTTATGTTTGGAATTTAGTAAATTCAACAAAAAAATTGGTACCTTAAGCCTAAGCGTTGAATCCGCATCAACATCATTGTATAGCAGTACATTTTCCTTCATGTCAAAGCTTTCCCGTACTCCCAAGTGATACAGCAATGAACTCTGCTGCAGCTGCAGACTGAGATCCACCAGCGCCACGTCTGCATTGTAGAATGTGTCCAGCACATTTGTCTCGCCAAAGTCTAGCTTTTCAAACTGGAAATGATAAGTATGTTTTAATATAGTAATCTTAGCTTCTGAACCTTGTGATGCATCAATTGCTTGGGACCAGTCTAAGGAGTTATGCACGGGATGTTACGGGTAACTCCTGTGGTTACAAATAACATACAATTAAATTGTCTTATTATTTAATGAGTATCAACACTAGCGCATGCCTGAACTATCATATGAAAATGGCAAACAACATCTACTTTCAAAAGTTAAGTTGGTGTTTGTTCAATTTGTTTACAGAGAACGTTATTAAAATTCGCCTCATGTAAGTTTGCCGCTCTGAAGTAGGCTACAAATGACTGTGCAGTAGTCAATATCTATAATAAAACAGCAATATGTTATGTCATGTGCATCGGAAAGCCTAGTTTCAGACCGGCAAATTTATTTGACACAAACTATACATTATAAATCCTAGGAATAGTACATGGGGAAAGCCTGCATTTGGGTGAATATTTGACCTTTAAACCGCCGTCATTACCTTCCGCCAAAAGTTGATGAAAGAGAATATATTTAATGAAATATTTCAGCAATTCCTGATTCTGGTCCTTAAGCAGATTCTGGGAATTGATGAAATATTTCATTAACGATATTCTCCTTCATCAACTTTTGGCGGAAGGTAATGACGGCGGTTTAAAGGTCAAATATTCACCCATTTGCTAGAATTCTATGTGTATTGGATAGATGTATTTCAAGGTTAATTGCCAAGGTCGCAGAAGCAGGAAAGTGTGTTTCAAATTGAAGAACAAACTAATGTAGGTAAGGACATCTTGAAACAAATCAAATGTTTGTGCTATCTCAAAGTAAATCACATGTAGTCCGTTTCACTTAAATTCAAGTTATATGGTAGCGGGTTCAGAAATGCCATTAATTTACTAATTTACAAGAATATAAACAACTTTTCACAGATGTGAGATTACTGCTAGCATCTGGGTAAAAACCCAGTATTGAGTGTCATTACATTTTAGCGTTAATTAATAATTGGGTATTTCCATTTTTGGTTATCAATTTTCAATGAAAAACCCAAAAAAAAAAATACGTACTACATTCTAAATTGCTATCAAAGTAACTGGGAGTAGGAAAGAGATATTTGAAGGACATTTAGTCGATATCAGTAATTTGTTTTGTTTTGTAAAATATAAAGAATTAATGAGATCACTTACATGAATATGATGTAAATTAGCATTGACTAGTTCAGATGCCAATCGAACTTCTTCCAAAGCTCTTTTCCTATGAGCAAGATTCAATGTTTGGGTTACATCCAAAACACATGCTATATCCATCCGAGGCCGCTGGTTGGAGCCCCCAGGCTGAACGGTCGCGTTGGACCCATCACTGCACACACTCTCGCAGATGCTCCTCACTTCCCCTACAAAATAACAATTTCAATAACTATCTCACAAGACGAAAACGAGAAAACAAAGTTCACAACACCGCACCTGTATCTTCTAATGCCGTGGAATTGTTCCCACCGCCGAATGTTATCATTTTCTCACGTGTTTATTAACATTTGGATAGTTTATACACACATTTCACATTCAATTTACGCAGCTTATAAAATAAATTCCACAACAAGTATTTGCGGGCTTGTGTTATTTAACAATAGTGATGTGCCCGGCCATGCTCGTCGCACATAAAATAAACATTCAACATTGTTGTGGTTATAGTCTGTATGTGAAGTATACACACCTTCTTATTACATAGTAAAAACTCTATGGACTACCTGTATTGCTACGCAACACACTCCGCTGTTGATACTTTGAAGTTTTGTGACTTACAATAAAAACTATCTTTTTTCATGTATTTCTATTATATTTAACATGGTAGCAGAGCGTGTACGAAGTTACGAGATTTAAGTGAGTAACCCTGTCGCATTTGTTTTTAAAAATGTCGAGCACCAAAATCGAGCCTCTTACGAGAGAAAATTACGACACATGGGTCATACAAGCTGAAGCCGTCTTAGTTCGTCAAAAACTGTGGAAATACATTGAAAATAATGCTACTGAAGCTGACAAAGAAGGTGACAGACAAGCAAGATCAGAACTGATTCTTATAATCGCTCCTTCTGAACTCAAACAAATTAAAAATTGCAAAACAGCTAAAGCATTATGGGAAAAACTGAAAGATACCTACGCCAGCAAGGGGCCTGCACGAAAGGCATCCCTATTGAAACAACTGATCCTAACAAAATTAGAAGGACACGACGTACGTGATCATCTGAACAAATTTATGGACATAGTTGACAAATTGGCAGACATGGATATAGCCATAAACGAGGACTTGTTGACAATCATGATGTTGTACAGTCTCTCATCCGAATACGAGAATTTCAGAGTCGCTATTGAAACACGAGACACTCTTCCGAAGCCAGAAGAACTGAAAAACAAAATTATCGAAGAATGTGAAGCTCGTCATAGCAAAACTGCAGAAAACAACGACAAACCTGAATATTTCACGCATGAAGAAGCACTATACGCCACATGTAAAATTTGCAAACAAAGAGGAAACATATTTAAACGCAAAACCCACAAAATCTGTACTAACTGCTGGAAGAAGAACAATGAGAAACCAACCAAAAACAACAACGGTTCTTATAAGAACAATTATGCTACACAGTGCCTCCTCACACAAAACGAGAAGCCTAGAAACAGCATTTGGGTCTTAGACAGCAGTTGTACGTCTCACATGACGTATCAACGAGAATTATTTACGACCATTGAGCAAATATCCAGAAAATTAAGCTTCGCCACTGAAGAACATACTGCAAAGATTGAAGGTAAAGGCACAATAACCTTTTTATCCAAAAATGGTAGCGGTATTGCGCGTACACACCTAAAAGACACGCTGTACGTACCTAGTCTTTGTACTAATTTGATGTCCGTTAGTAAAATGACAGATGCAGGATGCTCTGTCCTCTTTACGAAGAACAAAGCAACGGTCAGAAACACAAAAGCTGGAATAACGCTCACTGCTTACAAAGAAGAAGATGGTCTCTACTATATTAAACCAAATAAACATGAGCGCAACAACCTGGCCAATGATAACGATGACGTTACAACTACTACGAAGAAAACGAACTCATCAAACATCAGCGACTGGCACAGAAAACTTGGTCACATGAACGCCAAAGATATGAAACTTGCACTCATAAACGAGAACTTAGTTGGCTTGAACTTTGATGCTTCTGAAACCTTGGCAGAATGTGAAACCTGCATCCAAGCAAAACTGCATCGAGTACCAGCCCCCTGTGAGAAAAATACCCAAAGAACAACAGAACGCTTAGAAATTGTTCATAGCGACGTGTGTGGACCTATACAAACGCCCACAATCGGCGGAAACAAATATTTCGTTACCTTTATTGATGACTATAGCAGATACAGTCGAGTATATCTCATCAAAACCAAGAACGAAGTATTCGACAAGTTCAAAGAGTTCAAACATCTAGCGGAGACACAAACTGGAAATAAAATTAAGTTTTTACAGTCAGACAATGGTACTGAATACGTCAATAAAGAGTTTGACACTTATCTAAAATGTTGCGGAATACAGCGAAGGCTCACCGCACCTTATACCCCAAATCAAAACGGAGTTGCAGAAAGAAAGAACCGCACCCTTGTGGAGAAAGCGAGAGCAATGATGATTGACGCACATACACCATTAAAATTCTGGGGCGAAGCAGTCTTCACTGCAAACTACCTATCAAACAGGAGTATTAACAGCGCTATCCAGAACGAAACGCCATTTGAACGATGGGTAGGCAGAAAGCCATGTATCAATCATTTGTACGTGTTCGGTTCCAAGACTTTTGTTTTGAAGAAAGGCATCAACGGTCACAAATTTGCACCAAAGGCAATTCCCGGCATGTTTGCGGGATACTCTGAAACAAGCAAAGCTTTCAGAATTTTCATACCCTCGAAGAACATTATTGTTACATCGAAAGATATTCGAGTGGTTGAGAACATGTTCTACGATGAACATAATAAAACTGAACTTTCCAAATTGTTCAATGGAATTCAAAGTTCATCAGATGAAAACAAACAAACGTCACAACAAACATCACGCAAGCAAGTGACTATTACGTTTGATGATAACAAAGGAGATCACCAGCACAGTGATACAGACACCGATGATCAAGCTGAAACATCTCTTTGTGAGAGAATGTGTTATCAACGGAGACTTAAATGTCTAACACGTTCCGTCGGAGTTGCAGTTGGCCGATATGCTAACGAAGCCACTGTTTGGCCCTAGGCTGCAAGATTTAAGTTCCAGAATGGGACTCAAGAATTTACTTATAAATTCTTAAAAACGTGAGAGGATGTGAAGTATACACACCTTCTTATTACATAGTAAAAACTCTATGAACTACCTGTATTGCTACGCAACACACTCCGCTATTGATACTTTTGAAGTTTTGTGACTTACAATAAAAACTATCTTTTTTCATGTATTTCTATTATATTTAACACTGTAACATTGCAAACACACTTTTATACGTTAGATGAGATAGTATTAAAATAACTATTCAGTGTATGAATAGACTTCTGAAATGATTATCACGTTTAAATGTTATTTATTTACATAATTGATTTGGCTTATATTTTTCTCAAGGTTATGTAATTATTTCTTATCAAGTTATCCGTCGGAAACTCAAAGAGCCAAGCAGACATGTTTTTTCCGAGACTATTTGGCATATCGATGAAAATAGGAAAGAAGGTGTACATTCTGTGCACCGCTAAATAATTGTCTAGATAGATATTTAAAAGTGAAATTACGAAAAAATAATTAGGGGTACTCCGAGAAATACTATGAAATACAAACGTAATTTTGCGGTTGATAAAATCACTATTGTGCATGCGTAAACATTCATCCTAATACTGGTTTAACACGAGGGCAGAACAATGATGCAGAACAGTAGGATAGAACAGTTTGGAAGGACAGTGGCGTTCAAATATAGGGCCAAATAATAGGACAGTCCGCGAGTGATAGCGATGGACGTCAACGACGACAACGGCAACCTTTACCCACTTACCCCACGTCATCTGCAACCTCCTCCGTGACCCAGTGACCCAATTACTTCACCTGCGTCGCTCTTTTAAGCGGTACACTATCTAGTGTAACAGTCGGAACAGTATCGACATTAAAATTCCGCGGTAGGAATACCAACAACTCGCTTTTGTTCGGATTGTACTCAAGTACAATCCAATGTGAGCCACGGCTCAAGCCCATGAGCCACGGCGTACTCCTCACACTTCCTAACAAGCTTCCGTATACCGCCAATTGAAGGACTCAGCAACACCACATCATCCGCATAGCTTAGGTTGTTAATAGAGGTGCCATCTATAGTGCAGCCCGACTGCAGTGCTACTGAGACCCTCAATCAACTCATTGATGTACAGGTTGAAGAGTCGAGGGGATGTTAAACCACCCTGTCTTACACCACACCTCAACCTGTACTCATCGGACACAACCTTCGCCAACCTTACAACATTGAGTTGATTGTTATACCAGTACTCAAGAACATTAACGATTTCCACGGGGATTGAGGTGGCCTTCAGTTTCTCCCAAAGACGTTCATAGGACACCAAATCGAAAGCTTTCGATAAATCAAGTAAGCATCCATAAACTGGAGTCTTCCTCTCCGTGTAGTACCGGACAGTATGCTTAAGACATAAGATTGCCGTTTCAGTGGACAGTCCCGCTTGGCAGCCGAACTGTGCATCATTTATGTTTAGATGACGACTTAATTGTTTATCCAACATACTGTCCAGTACCTTAGCTACAGTGGTGGCTAGCTGTCTTATTCTTGACCACCGTAAAATATAAAAGTTAAAATAATAAGAAGAACTACAAGCAAGAAGATCAGCAGTGCTGTGCTATTCTGTGCAAATCTCACCGTGAAAACATAGGTGGGGTGAGCGTGGAGTAAGCTCACTTAAAGCTCACTTCACCTAAATATTCACGGTGAGATTTTTACAGAATAGCACTACTGAGCTTGGTTGTTCAATTCAAGATTTAGAAGAAAAGGGTTGAAGATCCCGAAGAGTTTGACCATGCGTATGACAAGGGAAATTATGGAGCATAGTTGCATCTCATCAGTGCGATAATCCGACGACAAGACACATTAATGCGCGATGCTATACCAGTAAAAGTGAAGTGGGGGAGCAAACTGCCCCGAAAAAATAGACCGTCAAGCTATTAACTGTTCTGCCTTGGTTACTGTCAAGACAGTGCTGTTCTGTCTCGACGTGTGCGTTCTAACAATAGCAGTACTGCGCTGTCTACTGCTTTGCCTCACTATTCTGCCCTCGTGTGAAACCAGCATTACGGAAACCTTCACTGTGCGTGGTCCCACACACATTTGGCCGGTTTATCATGCATTCATTGGCAGCATTCTTCCACCATTCCACCAATATTTCGTATTTAATTGTGATTTAAAAAAGAAAAGTTTGGTAAAAGATAAAAATCGTGCTTATATAATATAAGGTGTATCTATTCATACACGAAATTTCTAAAGGGGTCATTGTACTCATCATTATGAACAATTTTTACTATAGGACCAAACCTAAAATCGCGAAAAAAATCAGCTGTTCAGTACATTTTGACGAATTATGCGAACATAAATGTACTGAACAGCTGATTTTTTTTGCGATTTCAGGTTTGGTCCCATAGTAAAAGTTGTTCGTAATGATCAGTACAATGACCCCTTAATTACCAGCTAAATTTTCACAGGGTCTTCTACCCATGAATATGAACAACTTTCACTATGGGACCAACTCTGAAATCACGAAAAAAAATCAGCTGTTTCATACGAAAGTTCTATACCTACTCGACTAAAATGTATGAAACAGCAGATTTTTTTTTTTCGTGATTTCATAGTTGGTCCTATAGTGAAAGTTGTTCATATTCATGGGTAGATTTAAAAATAGCCCTGTATACTTTGGAACGCTTATACCACAATATTTTAATAAAAATATCGCTGTTTCTGTCAATCGTTTGAATCAATCAGTCTGCCTAGCCTTTTCCCAAATATGTTAGGGTCGGCTTCCAGTCTAAAGCCGGTATTAAAATTAGTTGATGAAAGCTTCCGCTCGAACGAAAAGAAAATAAAATAATCTATCTAGGCTTGTTTAACACTGTTATGTAATGTAAATTCTCAGATAACAAACTTTAATTTTAATTAATGTTGGTAGCTCATGCACATAAGTTTAGTGGATACTCGATTTATGTTGAACATGAACATCACTAATCACGACCTTGAATTAACGATTTTGCGCCATCTAGACCCAAAAATTTAAACTGTATCAAAATGTAGCACGAGTCAGTAGTTTCCTCATTGTTTACTAGATGTCACCTTTCTAGAAAATCAGCTCTTGTAGAATTTTTGTAAAAAACTGAAAGCATGCTGCATCTGCATACTAATAGTGCGGCTAATTGTTAAAAATCCGGTAGGCATAGGAACTTGTCCACTCAGAGGGAAATATTAGGCCATGGTCGGAATTTCGTGTTCTGATTTTCTGAGTCGCACTCTCGTAGACCGTAGACCAACCGAATCTTAAAAAGTGTGGCATATTGGATCGATATCTTATTGGAAAAATAAGTTTGAATTGATTGTTGGCGAAATGAGTGTAGGTAAAAGTAACATCACGCTTGTATTTTCCAAAGGAGTAGGTAGAGGTGTGTAATAGCCAGTAGGTACATAGTACACACACCCACTTCTAAGTATGTTTCCCCATTCCTACTAACACCTTAACCGCTCGGCCACGACCTTGCCGATACCAGCGGTAGAGCGGCGGGCGGTTGAGAACAATAGAACAATACTGAAATGTATGAAGCACGCCACGAAGCGCCGCACGCAGCGGCTTCATACATTTGTTCCCACCGCTCGCCGCCCCGCGCCAAGACACCGCTGATAGCGACAAGGTCGTGGCCGAGCAGGTAGGCTTTACCTAATTGATTTGTTGTACCTAAATATTCCAATACACTTAGGTCATAGGTTCAGGGTGGCTTGTAATTCGACGTATTCCTTCCAAGACGTGTTAATGTGACCCACACTTAACCACACTCTTTTCCCGCGCCACCTCGACCAGCCCACGCGATACGCGTCCCGCCATCTCGCCACCTTTTTTTGCGTCGGCCTAGGTGGCGCCGTCGTAGGTACACCGATTAGTGCTCGTGTATGGAGACGAGGGGCGTCACGCGTCGCGTGCGGCGTGGCGTCCCGCGGTGCGTCGGACATTTTTCAGTTTACAGAAAGGCGGTGCGGTGCGTGCAGCGGCCCGCGTCATCACACGCGCAAACACAAACATATAGCATAGCATATTGGTGCGTGCAACGCCCAGGGCCCGCCGCGGGTGTCGCTACATTTTACCGTGAACGGAGAATTGCGGGAATAGCTGGCCGCAACGCTACGTGCACTCCGATAAAAGTCGCGTGCGACGCGGCGCGGCGGCGATGCCATCCGCGGGCTCCGTCTGCAAATCAAGGAAACGCGTGCAGAATCGCTTCTCCGTAAACTCTGTCATACGACGCCATATGTTTGAACTTAGTGCGGGGAAGTCGAAAACTATGAAGCCTAAAAAAAGAAAAATGCTTGAGAATGTGCAAACAGCATTCTTTCCTGTAATACCCCACATGCCCTAGTAGCCCCACTTCGAATTTTTAAGACCCTCTTTCAGTCCCTGTTGCAAAAAAAAACTATATATTTTTATTTCTTTCGTATTTGCAAAATAGTTGGGCAAACGTCATCTAAAGCTATTCCAAAATTCAAGTTGATAGCATTAGTAATTCTTGAGATATCCAGCTATGACAGACAGACAGACTGAGTCGCACCATAGGGTTCCTTTTTATCATTTTGATACGGACGGAACGCTAAAAATAATTTGATGATTTTTTGTGGGGTCACCGACCTCAGTTAGTGTAGTCACTTGAAATATCAGTTCAAAAATATAAAGAATAGATATTCTTTGTAGTGTAAACTTCACAGACGTGATGCGTAAGTATTGAAAAAACAAAAGAAAATAGATTTTCTCAACTCATACTTTAAATAACAATACTACCTATTAGCGGTCGTCGACTCCCAAATAAAAAACTATAATTTTTATTTTATATTATCTAGAGGTGTGACTAATATATTCGTAATAGGTACAGGTATTATAATACAAACCATGTATATTAATATTAGGATATGCGAATATAGAGTAATAGGTTACCAGGTATTAGTCAAATAATAGGGACAGACGCGTAATAGGCCGAGTCGCCTCGCTATTACTTGCTTTACCGACCGCTGTCATCTCACTCACTCGCCGACGTCTCGGCGCCTGGCGAGTGAGCGAGATGAATATTGTAGTGTATGAATAGTTCCTGGCTGCTTACTTATCGTTGTGCATGCGTAAAGTGTGTATTTTAGAGACATAGTTATACACGTCGGTCTTCTTATGAAAGCTGCATGAGTTGGTTACCAAGTAAGCAAGTAATGAAAACAGTTTTTTTCTAAAATGGTCACCTGTTTCTGTCGCATTGTCTTAGTATTAGCTAATATTGATATTAGTTTATAATAATATTTATAGTGACCAAAGTTCACACCAGTCACAGCGACTTGAGCGACTCCATAATGTACCTACTCACCGTTTCACTTCTGTAATATGTTTACGTATTCCACGTAAACATATTCACGAGAATAGCTAATAATGAATCGGTTCACTAATATTTGACTAATACCCAGTAATAGGTATGGTATCATAATATGCGATAACTAATATATTCAATAATAGGATTACCTAAAAATGACCCTAATATAACATCTCTAATATTATCGTGTTTAGCTAACGATACCCATCACGTCTGCGGAGTTTCGCTAGCTATTTTAATTTGGCCTTGTTTATTTAGTATCATAGCTAGGTGTAAAACAGGTAGGTATCCATATAGGTAAGTATCTTCTCCATGGGTGGTCCTGGTTAGTAGACAGAAGTTGTGGACACATTTTCCTCTTGCATGTTCAGAATGAAAATTAACAAATGATCCAAAAACGAGTAGTGAGGACTTATTTATGGGGCGTTCATAAAGCGGAACGATCGCCTCTTGTGGTCAAGGTCATGGATTTACAGGAAAAAAAGAATAGCAAATACATAATACAACGTAACATCATCACAGTATACCTACAGGCGTATATTTCCAGAGGGGATCAATTTCAGGTCCCGTTGAAAACCAGCGTCCAGCGTTACTAATAATAACGCATATTTCTGTGGTTCCGTTCCGTTCGTCCGCACGTAAAAACGGAACCAACCCTTATAGGATCACTCGTGTGTCGGTCTGTCCATCTGTCACAGCCAATTTGCTCCGAATCTCAGTAGACCCAACTTCATTGGTCCAGTGACCGATACACATGAATTTCTGTGACCCAAACACGTAGGTACGTGTAACGTAATAGTTATTTATGCTAAAAGTGCGGGAAGAGGGTGATTTCCGACGAGATGCTTTTTTATTCACGAACGAGCGAAGCGAGCGAGTGCATCACGAGGCGGAAATCATCTAACAAACGTGTATCATACAACGTTTTACTATGTATTGTGCGAGGAAATAAAAAAAATATAGATTGAAAAAGTATTTTTCTTTTGATTTAGCCGGTATCAGGCTGATGTTGGCATTTTGTGCTTTTGAATAACATTTTCCGGGGTTAAATTAAAAATTGATTCGTCACCAGAACTCGACATTATTTGCAGATTTACACAGATCAACTCCGAACTAAACAAGAAATTAGAAAAACGGCGGGCTTATTTTAAATACATGCGCTGTCAGTATATCTACTACTGCGCATGTGCAAATAGCTATTACGCCGTATCGCAAAAAGGCACGAGCAAAATATACGTTAAGCCAACATATTTAATGAATATTTGAAATTAATTTATTGATCTAAACCTAAATCTACAGTAATTAATAACGCGTTTAAGAGGATTGTGAAGTGCCGATACGCGGCGCGAGTCTTGGAGGCAATTACCTACATTTCATGCAGTTATTTACATAAATATTGTTTCGGGCGATAACGTTTTTACCCCCCTAAACCTTTACGAAATGAAATAATTTTGGTTTCATTACATTTAGTACACCTTAATCTAGGTCTGAACGTTTTTATTTTTTAGTGATTCAATTAAATTTAATTTAAAAACATAAAAACGCTTGAGGAAGTTTTTTTTGTCAAAAATATAGATATTTAGATGCATGATGCAACTTACATCGTATGCAATATTTCTAAAACGTACATTTCCAAAAATTATGAAAATTAGACTATGTATACAGGGAGAAAAACGTTATCGCTTTTTGTATGAAAATTTACAGCTTCACAATGCTCTTAATGAAGTACCTACTAGTTTTATTTTACCTTTTTTTAAGAATGATAATCTGCACTTGACTAAGGGTTTAGCCGTCCTTCCATAGGCAAACTGCCCCCGATAGGAACCTATATCGTAACCTATGCTATATTGTAGAGGGTACTAATAGTAGTTCATCGAGTAGATATTAGCTCTATATCTTAGTTAATTGAGGAGCTATTTGAAAAAAAGTGTCCGGAGACGACTTTTTTTCAAAGTGATATATCTCTGTTGATTTTAAAGCTAGAATAATAAAACCAATTCCAGTGTTTATGGTACACTCTACAGTTTATTTTATATAAATTTCCATGAGCCAAGCCAAAATAAAAATATTAAAAAAATGCAAATAAATTATTTTTTTATTGATTTCTATCAGATCGAATTGAATTACCACTTTGAAAAAAATATATAATAATTGTCTATACCTTGCCTAACAGCATGCCAAGTTTCATTAAAATCCATAAGGTGCAACATGTTGAAAAAAAATAATGAAAGTAAGTGGACCACCTTGTTGACACTGTAAATTCAAGTAATTAATAACGAAATGCTAAAAACGCTTAATAATAAAGCGCTTTAGTGTTTGCAATGTTGAACTCCATAAGCAAACTATAGCATTTTTGATGCTCAATTTTTAATCACTGGTGCCCGTTTTAAAGTTCTATAGTTTGCTTATGGAGTTTAACATTGAAACGCTCAAACGCTTTAATCACAAAAACAGTTTGATTTACAGTGGACGCTTTCAAATTGATGAGATTTTAATAATCTTTAACAAAATAGCGTTTTGACAGTTTATATAAAGTACATTAACGGTTGGTAGTGTCACTAGTCTATTACAATATTTTGTCGGTCTACTTTTATAGTGAGTAGATTATCAAAGTACCCGCGCGTGCATGTCCCTACATGACCACAGTGCATAGTCGTGCACGGTCTTCCCAATCTCCCAATGGAAAAAGCCACGAAGATATTCGGCGTTATTGCTGTAACTGTGAAAATGGAAATCGAACAGATGGGTGTTGCTCCCACGTAGCGGCAATTATATATTATTTATCAATTGCAAGATATAAATCTCATATAGTTCATCCAGTGTTTTTTCTATAAATAACGATCACGTTGTAATTAATTAAAATAGTGACGATGACTAATAAAAGCTATTTTTTATTAATATGGATTCAACTGATTTGAAATTTGTTCTGAGTCTGGGTGTAATTATCTATATAAGAACGTATTTACAAAAAAAAAAAAAAAAAGTAGTATATGTAGTATATCAGTTATCTGGTTTCCATAGTACAAGCTCTGCTTAGTTTGGGATTAGATGACCGTGTGTGGACCGTGTCCCAGGATATTATATTATATATATATATATATATATATATATATATATATATATATATATATATATATATATATATATATATTACTGAGAAAAGATCATTCCATTTTCTTTTGAACCTTTCATGCCCAATATTGAAAAATCAAATATGTAATACAATTTAATTAAGTACTATATTATTGAAAAATTGAAAGTTAAAAGCGTCATCAATGTGGTCATAAGGTGGTCCACTTACTTTCATTATTTTTTTCAATATGTTGCACCTTATGGATTTTAATGAAACTTGGCATGCTGTTAGGCAAGGTATAGACAATTATTATATATTTTTTTCAAAGTGGTAATTCAATTCGATCTGATAGAAATCAATAAAAAAATAATTTATTTGCATTTTTTAAATATTTTTGTTTAGGCTTGGCTCATGGAAATTTATATAAAATAAACTGTAGAGTGTACCATAAACACTGGAATTGGTTTTATTTTTCTAGCTTTAAAATCAACAGAGATATATCACTTTGAAAAAAAGTCGTCTCCGGACACTTTTCTTCAAATAGCTCCTAAATTAACTAAGATATAGAGCTAATATCTACTCGATGAACTACTATTAGTACCTTCTACAATATAGCATAGGTTACGATATAGGTTCCTATCGGGGGCAGTTTGCCTATGGAAGGACGGCTAAACCCTTTCTCAAATAATAAAAACCCTTTGCGTCGTCGGGCTGACGACGGAGTTAAAAATTAAAAATAAACTGAAAAGTAAAAGCACTAGTGCGAAAAAGTGGCACTTTCCGCACAGATGGAATGCTTGGAAAACGCTCTTTTCGAGCACATGCATTGTAAATAAATTAATTTTGAATATGGGATTCACTTTTGGGGGTAAAATTTGAAGATTAAAAAAAGTTTTGCAAACGTGTGACATATCAAATGAAAGGGCGTAGGCCGGTTTTTTGATCCGTGCTCAACTCAACCAATGCTTAAACATAGTAATTAATAGTTGAATTTTGGCTAAATGTGAAAGGCTTAACATGAATGAGTTAACATCAATGTATTAATGTTAACTCATTTATGTTAAACAAAAGTAACTAATGGCATTTTGGCAAACACATTTAGTCAAAATTAAACCATTAGTTACTATGTTTAACCATTGGTTTAACTACAATAAAAAAACCGGCCCCTAAGTGTATGGTCCTAAAATAACGTGGTAATTCACTCAATATTGTGCGTACAAACTTACATTTGCAGTTGGAATGTATGGGGGAACATGCTTTTCAACTACAATGTTAAAAATTTGTTCTCGGGATAAATAGCTCCATAGTTGTGATGAATTACCCTACTTACGGAACCCTTCATTGTGGGTGGTCCGACACGCAATGCGCAGATTTTTTACCAATAGCACGTTTTTAACCGACTTCATTAACCGACTTCAAAAAAGCAGGTTCTCTATTCGACCCGTATGTATGTAAGTTTGTATGTCCGCGATTTTGTCAAAAACTAATGAACCAATTTTGATGATTCTTTCTCTAGCGTGATCTACATACTTTCAGAAAGGTTTAGGTAGATAATACATTAGGTAATTAAGCTTATGTACGAAGTTATATACATAAGTATACTATATCTCCGGCATTTCTAAGCGGATTTTGATGATTCTTCTTTTCGTTCATCAACTAAAAATGGAAAAGTAAATTTACTTTAAAAAAGTAAAAACCGCCTTCGCCAAGCTTCGCCAATTCTTCAAAGTCAATGCACCTTGACTTTGAAGAATTTAAGACACCGACTTCGGAAACTGTTAAGTTTTTTTATGAAAGTTATTTTATTCGTTTTAGGTTTTTGAAGTCGATTTTTACTTTTTTAAAGTAAATTTATTGTGCAGAATAATTTTGTTGTAGTTGTTAGTAATTATATTAGTTCTACTTATTCTTGAAGTATGTATTGTAATTAAGTATTTATTAAATGTTTTATTTGCTTAGTGAATTGTTTTTTTTTTTAGATTTTATGTATTTTATTTGCGGGGAGGTGCGGGGCTAGCGTGGAAAAAACACCACACCCTCCCTCCCCCACCCCCCTCACCCCTGCTTCGCACGCCCGCGCCGCCACGCCGCCTCGACTCTAGCACGTGTGGGCGATTCGCCTTAAGGCGATACGTAAAAAGCTAACTGAGCGGTAATAAGAAAGTGACAGAGTCAATTACATCCACATGCGAAAAAAAGAGAGCGCTACAATGCGCTGGAACCAAAATAAAAGCGCCAAACCAAATAAAAATTGTTTAAAAATAAATTAAGCTATCTATCAAAAATATGTTCAGCCAGAGTTTTCAATTACCTAATACGCACATATTGAGTGCAATTTTGTAATGAAATTACTTAGGATTTTAGAATTACAGAAAAAAATATAAAAAAGTAGAGGTATTTTCGGAATTAAATTCTATCGAGGAAATTTAACCCAATCGTGTTTTCCTTCAGAGTATTAATCAAATAGTCAATAAATATATATCCAAAAATTAAATCCATACATTCTGTAATAGTGAAATAAATGGTTACGAAAAAGCCCCCAAATTATTTTGGTATCGCCTTAAGGGGCGTGCGCTAAGGTAGTCCGCGAAATTCTAATTTTCTTGCGTTTTGCAATTTGCAGGTCAGTGTCAGATTTTATCTTGATCAAAGTATGATTCGCGACAATAACAAATATGTTTTTACATAAGAATTATCAATACATCTATCTACCTAAGTTAAATTTCCTCCGGATTCGTCTGATTTCCGAAATGTTACCTATATGAAGGAAATCTAACTTAGATGTATAGATGATTTTTGTGGTTAAATTTATGTAAATACATAATTCATATTATCGCGAACAACCTTACATTGACCTGCAAATTGCAAAAAACGCTAGAAAATTAGAATATCGCGAGCTACCACAGCGCAGTCACCACCAGCGTTTAAAAAAACAGCCAAATCGCGAGTCGGACTCGTACACGAAGGGTTCGGTACCACCGTACAGCCGATCTATTCTGTAAAAATCTCACCGTGAAAACTTAGGTGAAGTGATTCGAGCGTGAAGTAAGCTGTCGTTCCATCTGATGCTAGGGACTGACACTATTGACAGCTCACTCCACGCTCACTTCACCTATGTTTTCACGGTGAGATTTGTACAGAATAGCACTGCTGGTCACAACATCACATATTACCAAAAAAACTTTAGTTTACAAAACACGTTTCTTGTATGTTTCCTTAATTTTTAACTTTATTTTATTTATTTATTTATAGCGGCAATAGAAATACACCAACTGTGAAAATTTCAACTATCTATTATATTACAATCTGTGAAAATACAATAGAAATACACAATCTGTTTGTACGGTCTTCAACTGTACATACTTTTTGATGACACTGCGGTCGGCACGAGCGCGCGTCACTTTTGCCTAATTATATAAGTACATTTTGCTACACACACAGTTGAGTGTGCGTTTGTCATCCATAACATAAACTACTTAAGAGAAAGGAATCGTCAATATCGATAAACTTGTGTGTTACTATCAAAATAAAACTTAACTTCTGTGACAACAACTTTGTGTTCTCTTCTCTTCACACTCAAACAACCAACTACAATCTGCAAGTGTACGAAGCCGTACATGTTATGGTCCTTCGAGCCGGGGATTCTCAGTGTGTAGTATATCTAGATACGATAGCGAATCGGTTCAGCTGGTCTCCCAGAAGCGGGTCGCCCCAGCTGTATTGAGAAGGCGCACATATCGTAGGTAGAGTACGACCACACGGAGTATCCCAAAGCGACTACTGGAAGAGGTCTGCAAACTGCGGTCTTCTGGTCGCTAACAAACGCTCATCTGTCGCCGTCAACTACGTGACTACGAGCTACAGCAACTACATCAACTAACAAACGCTCATCTGTCGCCGTCAACTACGTGACTACGAGCTCGAACAACCACATAAACGCTTATTAGTCGCCGTCAACTACGTGACTACGAGCTACAGCAGCTACATCAACTAACAAGCGGTCATCTGTCGTCGTCAACTACGTGAGTTATCTGCACATTTCTAACTAAAGGTCATCGACATGGATAAACTGGAACTACAGTCAACATGCTTCGATAATATCAAGACCCTGTGCGCCAACTATCGCAAGGATTCTTCATCCCGTAAAAACGTGGACTATCTGAACAAACGTTTGTCATCGCTGGAAAACCAATGGAAGGATTTCGACAGCAGGCATGTAACTTTAGTACTAGAAGTAGAAGATAAAACTTTGTTCTACTTCACGGAGGATGTCTACGGAAAAACAAAAGAGTTGTACTTGACGACTAAAACAGACATTGTGAACAGATTGTCAGACTTAGAAAAACCAAAACAAAACGTAAGATTTGATTTAAGTGGGACGTCAGCAGATACTGAACTTCAGGTCGATGATAACATTCAACTGTTAATGAACAAACAGGAATGTCATTTTAACGCTATATATCGCATAATGTCGAAGATCAACAACTGCACATCTATGTCAGAAAAATGGGAATTAGATGATCATTTGACCACCTTGAGATCAAAATGGGAGCCAATTGATAAACTGCACTGGGAAATTGATTTCAAAGTAAAAGGTTCTAATGAAAGGTACAACAAGATGTTTGCGGATGTCGAACAACAGTACGATGAGTTAAAGAAACGTCTTAACTCCAAAATTTGGGCCACGGCCCACTACGAGAAGTCTGCACCCAAGATCGACATTCCTGAATTTTCTGGCAACTACAGTCAGTGGATTTCATTCAAGGACTTATTTGTGGAGGCAGTTCACAAGAATCCTATGATCAACAGCGCGCAGAAAATGCAGCATCTTAAAACCAAGCTGCGAGGGGAAGCTGAGCGACTGGTGCAGCATCTCACCATTAGCGCCGATAATTATAACTCTTGTTGGGACATTTTAAATCAGCGGTATGACAACCGTCGTCTCCAGTTTACATCTTTCATGAACAGCATGCTCAATCTTCCCACCATACAGCATCCAGACTCCGCTAACTTGAAGAAAATGCATGACGTCGTTACCGAATGCTTGAACGGTATATCAAACATCGGTATCGACACGTCATCGTGGGGTCCAATTATTGTGCATATTATGTCTCAGAAGCTAGACTACAAGACGCTCAGTGACTACATGAAGGAACTGCAAGATCATAGGGAGCTACAAAGTCTACAAGATTTCCTGTACTTCCTTGAGACTCAATTTATGGCATACGAAACAATGAAATCTGCCAAGAAAGGGTGTCAAACAACTACAACTGACAAAACTTCTAACTGGAAATTCAGCAAGCAAACCCCAATGAAAAAATATAGCTATTACAACAAAACTAATAATTATCACGCAGGGCACAGAAAATGCCCACATTGCAACGAGAGTCACGTTTTAATGCAGTGTGACAAATTTCTAGAAATGGACTTTGCCAAACGGAATGACACAGTTTCGAAACTACAACTGTGTAAAAATTGTTTATTTAGCCACGGAAACGATGTGTGCAAATCTACAAAAACTTGTCGAGAATGCAATTTGAAACACCACACATTATTGCACAATCCAGACAAGAAAAACTCAACTATATCCAAGAAAAAGAACAATACTGAACAAAATTCATCGTCATCTCAACAGCAAACGTCTAATCATATAACAAGTAATATGGAAGTTTTACTTACTACAGTACAG
Source organism: Dicycla oo (assembly GCA_948252095.1). NCBI lineage: Eukaryota > Metazoa > Arthropoda > Insecta > Lepidoptera > Noctuidae > Dicycla > Dicycla oo. The sequence goes on along the minus strand of OX411713.1, from coordinate 11,114,578 downwards.
CTCAAAGTCAAATCTATAGATGGGACTTATGTCAAACTTCGAGCACTGCTAGATCAAGGTTCGCAAGTGAATCTTATTACTGAAAATGCTGCGCAACTGCTGAGGCTTCCCCGTAAAAAGGTCAACGCATGTGTAACTGGAATCGGAACTGTCTCTGGAGAATGCCGGGGACAACTGAACTTTACCTGCACATCGATTCATTCCGATTACAATTTTACAACCCATGCACTTATTATGAAGAAGCTTACAAATAACTTACCAACTACAACTTTTGAGAAGGTAGAATGGCCGCACTTGAAAAACTTGAAACTTGCGGACCCAGAATTTAATATCTCCCGCCAAATTGATCTCCTACTAGGGGCAGAAGTATATTCAGAGATCATTCTGGATGGTGTCCTGAAAGGCAATGACCAATCACCCGTTGCACAACAAACGCAAATAGGGTGGATTTTGTGCGGGAAGATGAAAACTTTTAACTGCAACGCAACTCTAGTCAACTTAGACGATTTAACAAAATTTTGGGAAACAGAAGCCATACAACACTCTCAAGATATACCCAAGGACGACCAGTGCGAGAAATTTTATACAGAGACTGTGCAACGATCACAAGATGGGAAATACATCGTGAAAATGCCCTTTATTCAAAATTTCGAAGATAAACTGGGATCATCGAGACCCGTGGCCATTTCACAGTTCCTACAATTGGAGAGGCGACTCGACAAAAATCAAAAACTTTCAGATATGTATAGGAAATTCGTTAAAGAATATATTGATCTCGGTCACATGAAACTTTCATCTCATATAACAATCAATAGTTGCTACTTACCGCATCACGGCGTTTTACGGGAAAATTCAACAACAACTAAATTGAGAGTCGTATTCAACGCATCGCAAAAAACCTCAAGTGGTTACAGCTTAAACAGCCTTATGGAAAAAGGGCCTAATCTACAACAAGATATACAGGCTCTAATCCTGAAGTGGCGAACGTACAAATACGTTTTCACGGCTGACATCGAGAAGATGTATCGTTGTATATGGATGTCAGAAGAACAACAGGATCTTCAACGGATAATCTGGAGAGACTCACGGGATGTACCGCTTCGTGACTACCAGCTATGCACAGTCACATACGGAACAAAATGTGCACCTTGGCTCGCTATACGTACATTAAAACAGCTAGCCATAGATGACGGGAACCAACATCCAGCAGCGGCCAAAATACTGCAAACGGAATGTTACGTCGATGACGTCATAAGCGGCCACAATTGCATCCAGGAAGCGCAACACCTACAACAATCCTTGATTGAACTAAAAAAATTAGACTAACGTTAGCTTACATTAGACAGCGATACTGGATCGTTGGTGGGAACAGAGCAGTAAAAACTATATTACGAAAATGTGTCCGCTGTCACCGATTCAACAAAACAGATAGCCACCAACTGATGGGCGATTTACCACAGCAAAGGATCGCCCCGAGCCGGCCTTTCACGCATACAGGAGTGGACTTCTCCGGATACGTGGAGGTCAAACATAACAAGGGTAGAGGCGTGAAAACGTCAAAAGGGTACATAGCGATATTTATATGTATGGCCACGAAAGCCGTCCATATCGAGCTAGTATCGGACCTTAGCACAGAAACTTTTATAGCTGCTTTCCAAAGGCTATGTGCGAGGCGTGGTACACCAAAGCATATGTACTCGGATTGCGGAACAAACTTCGTTGGAGCAGCAAAGGTACTTCGCCAGGAATTTGAACTATTCAAACAAGTATTGTCACCAGAAGTTTTTAGCGAGTTAGCAAAAATGGAAGTCGTGTGGCATTTTAACGCTCCAGCTTGGCCTAGCGCAGGCGGTCTGTGGGAAGCCGCCGTTAAATCAATGAAGCATCATTTGCGACGTGTTTTAGGCAACCAGAAACTAACCTATGAGGAATTTGCTACACTCTTGGCAAAGATCGAAGCTTGCATGAACTCAAGGCCTCTATGTCCTCTCACTGAAGATCCGGAAGAGTTTTATAATTGCCTTACTCCAGGACATTTTATAACAGGAAGCTCGATACTGTCAATGCCACTATCCGATTACAATGATGTAAACAACATTGATTTACGTCGACGGTGGCAATTATGCGAACATATGTTTCATCAATACTGGAAAAATTGGTCTAACGAATATTTAGCGACATTACAAACTCGCAGCAAGTGGAATAAGCCCACAAGAAACATAAAAGAAGGGGACTTAGTACTGGTGAAGGAGGATAACCTTCCGCCTGGAAAATGGGCTATGGGACGGGTCTTGGAGACACATCCTGGCTCGGATGGCTACGTTCGAGTCACCACTATCAAAACTCAAGCGGGAACCGTCAAGCGCCCTGTAGTCAAACTGTCACCGTTACCTTTGGATTACGAAATTCAAGAAGAGCGGGATGACGACAAGAAGAGCAAGGAGTCTTTGAAAACGAAAAGACAACAGCGGACAAAAGGAATCAACACTACATCCACTTCACTTTTAACCATACTATTGACTCTGTTCACATTGGTATCCGGAACTTACGGTGCCATTGACAGTGCGCGAAACGCATCATGTGCTCAAAATATTACAAGTTTGGAACCGGAGCGCCCTGTTTACTATGACACAATCGGTGAAATGCAAATAGAACATGATGAATGGACATTAATTATGTATTACAACTTAACTGCCTACTGGGAAGGCATTCGTCGCATTGAAACTTACTTTGAGAATTTGAAAAACGCTTGTTACCAAGCGAAACTACAACATTGCAGAACTACAATGGACCAACTCGGTCATGAAATGGAACTGCTTAGCTATTACAACACTATCCTGATCAATCCGCATAAGCATCTCAGCAACCGTAAGAAACGAGGCTTAGTAGATGGAATCGGGTACGTAGCTAACAGCCTGTTTGGGATACTGGATCAACGCTTCGCTGAAAAATATAAAAACGACATTCAGTCTCTTCAAACAAATGAGAACTATCTACTGGATCTGATTAAAAACCAAACATCTATTGTAGAAGTGGAAAATCAAGTCTTGAAAAAAAGCGAAAATAACATCAAGCGGCAGTTCGACATAATTGATAGCTTCGTCAATCAAACTAACTCGAATCTAGCTTCTATCGAAACGGAAATGGAAATAATATCTGGGGGCTTACTCTTCAAACTAATTTTAATTCCAATCTAAAGCCAATCCGATTCCAATATCAATTTTGCAGTCACGTGATTCGGTACTCTTGAAAACAATTTTGTCAACATTGGATTGAAATTGGGATTGCCCCGCGATTGTTTTGTTACGTGTGAAGTTAGCTATTTTACAGGCCGCAATAGTGTGGTTCAACTCATTACGATAAACGGGTAATGGGACTTTAAAATGTTTTATCCTTTAAATCACAAGGCTAATAAATAAATATGATATAAATAGTTGTTTAATTAATTAATTGTTACATATTAAATTCATTTGGGCGTAAGAAAATGATTAAAATCATAAAATTAACCATGACTTAGGCTGCGTGCGCTAGGATCGTTGCCTACACTATATAAAAAAAGACGGCGTATAAGTTCTCCAATTTCTAAAACAAAGTCAAGTGGTCTTAGGAATTGGTCTTAGGAATTTTAAGTGAATAGTGAATTCGAAATGTAGTTTGTTTAGAAACTTGGAGTTTGTTTAGAACAGTAACTGGTTCGCGTTTGGTTCCTTGTTAGTAAAATAATTAACTAATATAGTTAAGTGTTAGTGTATACAGTTAAGTGGTAAGTAAAAAATATTAAATCATACCTACTTATGTTATTATTTAAAGTAGGTACCTAATGTTTTTAAAACTTTAATTAATGAAGTATTTTTGTTAGTTATTTTCTTGGTCTATGTTTTAAATTATAATATGTTGTACATAATAAAAGTTTCGCATTTGAGTTACAATGGCAAATCGTCTTAGTTACGCCCAATTAGAAGGTTTGGTAGAATTCTTGAAGCAAAACCCAGGCATAGCTAAAGGTAATTCAAAATAATGAAGTAGGTATTAATAATCATTATATACCTACAGTAATTTCATTGAAATTAATGCGTATTTTTGGTATTGGTAGATCTCCTCAAACAAATCCTTATTCACTCTATAATTTGCTTTAAATTCGTCTTCATTCATAGAAAAAGCTTTGTCCGTATAACGCATCATCCGACGCTCATCTCGTCTTTGTTTCAATTGTTTTTTATGGAAATATGTAAAACATTGTATATTAATGCTAATCGTGCCATATTTTACACTTATTATTTACGGAAAACCACTTAAAACGCAAAACAATTTCTAAAAAGTTACACTTTTGTTATTGGAAAAATCACAATCAACAAACAATTCCAACGCAATATTAACGCAATACACAGCTGTCAAAATGAACTCAAGAGTAGCGTTTACCGCACGCCAAGTCCGATCCCGATTCCACTTAGTTCCTCCTAATGGACACGCAATTCAATAACAATATGGCGCTAGCGTCGAATTCAAGAGTACGAAACGTTAAAATTCCAATGTCGATCGGTCGGAATTGGAATCAAGAGTAAGCACCCAGTTCGGTAAATGTAACTCGATCCATGCGTCTTTACATGTTGCCCGCTCTACGTCACAAGGCGTGGTATTATGGTGCGACAGCAGTTTTGCTTCGCATGGAGCATTGCTATTATGCAAGTTGTAGGTTGGTAAGTTTTTTCTGCACAGGAAGTTGGTTGACCTTTGTTGTATACAATGCTGGAAGTCATCTTCGGTCAATAAGATGTAAACATTTTGTTTGAGATTAACAGCAATGTACTTTGTTGATATTTGTACATAAGTAGCTTGTTTAGCTGTCCTTATGGGTAATGGTATTGTTTTATAAATAACATAATCTTCATTAGATACCAGTGGTATATGTGCTTCGAAAAGGAAATAGTTTTCTGTGACCCGTGCTTTTACATTAATCAGCTTGTAGAGATCCTTGATATTTTCCTTATAGTTTTTAATTGGGAATGCCACAGTCTTCGGGAGGTTTCCAGATATTTCCCCTAGTTGCTGAATCAAATGCGAGGGACTGATTAAATGAACATCTATGTGTCCTCGGTACACGTTGGTGAGAGTGTTAAACAGCAATTCTTGAAACGTCCGCAAGCTGTTAATCAGAAGATACGCTGTCAAGGAGGCTGAATTAATATAAGTCGTAGCAGGGTGCTTACTCTTGATTCCAATTCCGACCGATCGACATTGGAATTTTAACGTTTCGTACTCTTGAATTCGACGCTAGCGCCATATTGTTATTGAATTGCGTGTCCATTAGGAGGAACTAAGTGGAATCGGGATCGGACTTGGCGTGCGGTAAACGCTACTCTTGAGTTCATTTTGACAGCTGTGTATTGCGTTAATATTGCGTTGGAATTGTTTGTTGATTGTGATTTTTCCAATAACAAAAGTGTAACTTTTTAGAAATTGTTTTGCGTTTTAAGTGGTTTTCCGTAAATAATAAGTGTAAAATATGGCACGATTAGCATTAATATACAATGTTTTACATATTTCCATAAAAAAACAATTGAAACAAAGACGAGATGAGCGTCGGATGATGCGTTATACGGACAAAGCATTTTCTATGAATGAAGACGAATTTAAAGCAAATTATAGAGTGAATAAGGATTTGTTTGAGGAGATCTACCAATACCAAAAATACGCATTAATTTCAATGAAATTACTGTAGGTATATAATGATTATTAATACCTACTTCATTATTTTGAATTACCTTTAGCTATGCCTGGGTTTTGCTTCAAGAATTCTACCAAACCTTCTAATTGGGCGTAACTAAGACGATTTGCCATTGTAACTCAAATGCGAAAACTTTTATTATGTACAACATATTATAATTTAAAACATAGACCAAGAAAATAACTAACAAAAATACTTCATTAATTAAAGTTTTAAAAACATTAGGTACCTACTTTAAATAATAACATAAGTAGGTATGATTTAATATTTTTTACTTACCACTTAACTGTATACACTAACACTTAACTATATTAGTTAATTATTTTACTAACAAGGAACCAAACGCGAACCAGTTACTGTTCTAAACAAACTCCAAGTTTCTAAACAAACTACATTTCGAATTCACTATTCACTTAAAATTCCTAAGACCAATTCCTAAGACCACTTGACTTTGTTTTAGAAATTGGAGAACTTATACGCCGTCTTTTTTTATATAGTGTAGGCAACGATCCTAGCGCACGCAGCCTAAGTCATGGTTAATTTTATGATTTTAATCATTTTCTTACGCCCAAATGAATTTAATATGTAACAATTAATTAATTAAACAACTATTTATATCATATTTATTTATTAGCCTTGTGATTTAAAGGATAAAACATTTTAAAGTCCCATTACCCGTTTATCGTAATGAGTTGAACCACACTATTGCGGCCTGTAAAATAGCTAACTTCACACGTAACAAAACAATCGCGGGGCAATCCCAATTTCAATCCAATGTTGACAAAATTGTTTTCAAGAGTACCGAATCACGTGACTGCAAAATTGATATTGGAATCGGATTGGCTTTAGATTGGAATTAAAATTAGTTTGAAGAGTAAGCCCCCTGGTTGGTGATATGTTGTAATACGTGTCCATTACGGGCAATTTGCAACAACGACATCACATCGTATACTATGTCGTCATCAAGCCTAGTGACGTTAGCTCAGGGATGTGTACTGCAGGCAAAGGACTTAACTATCTATGCCCATCGTCAGTACAATAGTCAAGTAAAAATAGACTATAAATTAACACCTGCTACTTTACATACATCAATAAACCAGCTAGTAAATCTGAAGTACCGCTACGCTCCGAACACGCTTCAGTCTATAACTACAGATCTAGAAATTACGAAGATTGAAGATAAAATCAAGACGCAAAAGGAAAATGAAGCTCTACCAAGTACAATTACAACACACGATGTCCATCTATACGTGATCAGTTATATCCTGTTGATATCAGCCATCGTGGTGGTACTTCTGGTGGTTTGGAGGAAGCGCTGTCCGCACTGTTGTAAGAAAAAGCCCAAAAATTCAACTATGGGACAACAGCATAATGATATTGAACTCCAAATTATGAGTAAGAGCAATTACGAACAGAAGGAACCAGCAGAAACAGCATCGCCAAGCAAGGAAACCGGCGTGGAGCCTCACCCCGGGACATCTCGCCAACGTCTCAAAACCGGAACTAGGAACATAGCATTCAGCTTTGACTAATTAAGATTTATTTTTTTGCTTTGTGATGGCTTTTCCTTCTCTCTTTAGTTACTGTTATCCCTCTGGGGTTGCCAAGATGTACGGTCTTCAACTGTACATACTTTTTGATGACACTGCGGTCGGCACGAGCGCGCGTCACTTTTGCCTAATTATATAAGTACATTTTGCTACACACACAGTTGAGTGTGCGTTTGTCATCCATAACATAAACTACTTAAGAGAAAGGAATCGTCAATATCGATAAACTTGTGTGTTACTACTATCAAAATAAAACTTAACTTCTGTGACAACAACTTTGTGTTCTCTTCTCTTCACACTCAAACAACCAACTACAATCTGCAAGTGTACGAACCCGTACACTGTTAAAATTTCTACTGTTACAGACAGACGGACGGACGGACCGGACGGCACGGACACGGACGGACGGACGGGTTCCGTTTGGCACCCTTCCGGTACGGAACCCTAAAAATAATTATCTATGCAAGATATCCAACCGACTCCAACTATTGTCAATAATGTGGATCTTTAACTTTTGGAGTCATGAATCTGATTGATCTATTAGACCCAGGATAAATCCGACTAATATGATTGGTGAAACAAAAAACAGTTTTTTTTTGTATATGCAGTAGTTTTTATTTATTTTTGTTTTATAATAAGTAAGTAAGTAAATGTTTTTGTACCAACTGTTAATCCACTTCCAACTCCAAAAAATCACAGTTTAATTATAACTTACAATAATGTTTAAAAAATAATTATAGATACATAAAATAATTAAAATAGTTTATTAAAAACTAAATATTTCTATACTTGGCTGATGATGACTAGTCGATGACAACTTTTTTTTACATTAGGTACAATAAATTGAACGGCTGGTAAAACACGAAGAAAATAATTTTTGCTTTATTACAGTTCCATTTATCAATTTTATTATATTGTTGAATATAATACTGACTGACTACAGTGACAAGAATTTAGCTGCCATTTAATTAATTACAAATTACATACAGAATAATAAATTAACCATGTGAAAAATCCATACATATAATTACAGGCGCAAAACAAATACTAATTAAACTCTCTTTGGTTTCTGCCAGCCTAGTACTTCACTTGCCAAGAATGATTTTGCGGGAAGCGCCGAAGCTTTGTCCGGACTGGCTTGCCAGTTTGTTGGTGCCAGCCTGCAGGCCGATGACTGATTGACCAGCACGGAGAACATCCTCGCTGAATTCACGACGGTTTTCTTCAGCAGGCCTGGGTCCGAGGTATGGGCCGCGCCATTCCGCGTGCTTGTACGCCTGTAAATTGCGATGGAAAACTTTAGCTAATTTTCCGAATATGAGGTTAGAGGTGAGACTAGTACTCGTACGTTGGTCTAGCTAGTTAGTGGTAGAAGGACGCCAACTGAGTGTTATTGATATTTTCAGTAACTTATCAGCCCGGGAGTTTAGATTTTCGTCCGATGATCGGGCGCTCACCGCTCGAGCCGTAGACTGAACTCAGGCTCGCGAGTGGTTGCCTCGCGCATTTGGTAGGTACTTAAAAATAGTAATTATTTTAATCATTTTATCAAGGCAAATTCAGCGAATTGTGCTAAACAATCTTAGGTACTACCTTATCACTTATATAAAAATAAGAAAAAAAAAGTCTTCTTTGTAGCTATGAGATTGATTACAACGAACGAAATGGGGGTAACTTTAGCTAGTAATGGGACTCCTTCCTAGCAAAAATGGTAATGTACAATACCAATACCATTCGACCTGACTCCTTTCGGGGAATTCAACGTCATAAAAGTGTTATTCCCAGAAAGGAGTCAGGTCGTATTTTATAAAAGAGACAACGGTGATTGAATTATTTCAACTGTTATTTGGGTAAATAAAAAATAAGCTCCGATTAATCGTAATTATAATGGTAACTATTCGCTTATGACTTCGTCTGCACTTTTTGTTGAGGTAAATGACATAGATCATAATAATTAGTGGTTCTAAGATACGTACCGTTCTGCCAAGGGCGAAGATGGTCTGTGTGACGAGGGCGATGTTCTTTTGGTCCCAGAGATCTGTTGTCTGGAAGAGGTCTACATCGGGGACTCCATACTTCACACACGCTTTCTGGAACCTGTAAAGTAAAAGATGCTTTTGATAAAACAATACACGACAAGAAAAAGTTTTGCTTTAAAAGAATCGTGTGTGATTTTATTGTGATCAATTTATCATTGTTATAGAACTTTCACACTTGGCGCTGCACATTTTAATAAGACCAATAAGAAGAAAGGTTAAACTTAGTCATTATAAATTATTGTAACTTGCTAATTAACAGTTAACAAGAGGTCTTGCACTTTCTGGTGACAATTTAATTAAGCACAGTGATGATAAATACGAAATTCACAAGCAAACATCCTATAAATAATGCAACGGAAAAATTTGAAGGTTGATTGAAAGTTTTGAGCGAGATATTTTTTCCGCGTCTTTAAACCTTCATTTAAACAGGATCCCAGTGGCAATAATAAAAACAAAACAACAAAAATATATTACGTTGAAACTCCGTATCCTAGTGGTGTCACTTAAGGCAGTGAACTTTGCAATTAGTGTTAAAAATATTTATTCTATCCCTGTCGTATGTTGTCCTTATTTCAGTCCACATTTCAAATCAAATTAGTTTGTAGTCACATTTTCTGGATTAGGATCTCAGCAGTCTATCGGACGTGCCCTGCTCAGAGTAAGCTGCAACAAGGCCTATTGCCGTATTTCATATTGATTTGTTTGTGTTCTTAACCTTATCATAAGCTTTAGCTAATTCGTCGTGCGGGTGTGGTGTCTCTAACACTCTCTACTCTCCTAGTATCAATCCTAAGAATCACGCTGCATTGGCCTAAAAATATTATAAAATAATATAATATTATGTTTTTCTTATTTCGAATGAACTTGCTTTGTAAACGTCAGAGAAGTAAACCTTGGAATTAGTAAGCACTATTTTAAGTAAACTCAGTCTTAATAGTATTGTAGTAATTGTAAATTCGAAACATTTTGCATTTTGTTTTATTTCGTTTGTTCCTTTAGGTAGTACGTAACCTTCACAAACCGAAACCACCTAAAATTTTGCAAATAGGTAAGTATACTTGGATACAGGCTGTGGTCAAAACATTGTTAAAACTTTACATATTTATTATAAACAATGCTTACATTAGCTAACGGTATTTGTAATTTATTAGCTACCAAGAATATAAATATTGCATTAGGTAGTTTTTAGCAGTCAAAGTACAAGCTCCGGTCATTCGACTTGCTCGGAAGAATTTAGTCTCCAGATCGATTTGGATTGTCAAGCCAACATCCTCACAAAGCATTTTAAACAATTAGGTACCACTGGATTAATTTTTAAATTGATCAATCATTGTATATTTTATAGGAGCACCAAATAGCTAATAATAATAATTTATGAACCACTTTAATATTATCATGATTATTCTACCATAAAAGTTACCAACCATTTTTTAGCGTTTCCCCTAAACGAACCTCAACGATCGACTTCGTTGTGAATACCTGTGCAGTTCCTTTTAATCTTTTGAACTTACTGGTTAATATTGTCCATGTATTTGTAGTCCCCGCCAGAGACATTGACTTTGGTGATGATGCCAGGCTGAAGACGGTTCATCAGCTTGCACAGGATGATGCCATCACGGAGTGCATGCTCGTACGGCATGTTGGGGGGGAACCTCTCGCCAATGACAGCTTCTATCCATTGTTGAGCTTCTTGCTCCTTCTCGGGTTCACGCTTGCCTGCGCACTGGAATGCATAGGAATATGAAGTTTAATTTTTTAACAATGTTAATTTGGTGTGTATGTCAAACATCTTCAATTGCTTAAAACATGTCTCCCAATATATGAAAGACATGATCCTCCTGGGTCAAGTCATCCAATTGCATGAATCATGTCTTTGGATACCTTTAGGCTCAAAGGGCGTAACCCCCATTTTGGCAAAAATGAGATCATAATGCAGTCATACTTAGTTTTGCGTCCTCTTTCTATCGGTATATTTAAAATCTCGAAATTCGCAAAAGTGTGGTGTATAGAACCTACAATTTTTAGATCACTAAACACGATTTTTTTATAAATTTGGGCCGTAAGTGAAACATATTTCAATTCTCGTTACAGCAAACGTCGTAATCGGTAAATACAATTAAAGACTTGGTAGTATATCCCGTGATCTATCAAATTTAGTGTTTACGTCTCTAGCCATTTCTCCGAGATTTTATGAAGTTTGGTGGTTACGTCCCAAAATATATTAAAATAGACTACTGAGAATAGTACAGATGAAAATGTTGTGAGCGATACATCCGGACACAAAAATTACAGTATAAAGTATTTGTATAACGCCGAAATACCGGTATCAGTAGCAAAATACAAAGACCTTATGAGGCTTTGTAACAATGGAACTATCCCAAAGACCTTACATGAAGAATATCGTCAGCTCCCTTCTATCAATGGTATACTTGACACATTAACTGAAACAGATGATGACGAAGCTACCGAGGAAGAATAAGATTTATGTTTAAATCCATTTCATTTCACCATTTCATTTTATCATTTGTTCATTTGGGAGGCTTACTTGTTGTACTACAACTACGCCTTAACTCTTTTTTATGTTTTTTATATCAAATGACATCGTTGATTCGACCGATTTTTCGTTTTTATAAGTTTAAAAGACCAAAACTCTTTAATAGTTATCTGTTTTCCGTAGTAATGTTAATTATTGTTTTCACGATGGCAGAGTTCATAACTGTACCTATTATATAAAACACCTATTATATTAAACATTTTTGGTTACATTATTTCTATTGTTTTAATTTTAACAACACAATTGTTAAGTAAAAAAAAATAGCGTAATTTTAATATAGCTGCTTGAGAATATTTAAAATTACTTTGTGAATGCTATGTTCTGAACTGCACTTGTTTTAAGCAGGTTCAAACTAAGAAACAATGACCTGCTCGGCAAAATTCAATGCATCTACATATTAAGTAGGTACCTACCTCAGTTTATAATTAGCAATTATAGGTAAGAAATACCACAACCGTCACAAACACCGTGTAATGGACATAAAAATGTATCGTTTGTTAGATCATAAAATACAAAGATGATTGTGACTTACATCACAAATGATTAGTTGATATACACACATCAAAAAAGTCTAAGCAACACGCATCATTTGCAGTAACTATGTTTTTTTTAATTGATACTTTATATTTTTTAACAAAGTAAATTGGTATACAATCTTTTTGTTCTCGGAAACTTATTATACTGGCTGATTTTAAACACAGAAACTTTTCGATTGTGTTTTGTTTTCATTAAAATTAAAGCTAATTATTTTTCCCGATTTCATCCAATTCCACTTTAGTTTGGTGGCTGTGTTGCCTTTTTATTATTATTTTTATTTTTGGGTGGGAAATTACCAAATAACTTCACCTGCTCTGGGCGGAGCAGGAGGGCGTGTCAGGCATCTACTGACTAAAACCCACCCGTGCTCCTTCAGTTGCCTGTGCCAGGGTCACTGTCACTCTTTCAAACAACCCGCAACCCTGGCAGGCATCGGCCCTCGCGGACCCCATCAGTTAATGCTGACATCTCTAAGGCGCGCGTGGAATACAACGCGCCGTCGTCGAACTTACAGGGCCCAAGCCCAGCGGCTGTGTTGCCTACGTCTGCGATTTGTGTTTTGGAACGAAGTATACTGTTCCGAATGCGGTCTGTGACTTTGACTTCAAGAGTACTTCGTTCCATTGCCAGCGAGCAATGGAACGAAGTACTCTTGAAGACCCCGAATGCGGACTTTTGACGTTTCGTTAACGGCCACGTTTGTGCTTCGTAGGTGAGGGTGGGAAAGACACTTCATTTCTTCACTTCACTTCGTTTAATTTCATCAGTAGGTACTTCATTGATTTGATGTAGGTAATTCTAATTATGTAATTTTGCACACCGTTAAAACGGTGACACATGCAGCACTATGCATTGTTATGAATACCTTGTAAACATACCATGTTTCTGACAATTAAAAAACAAAAATATCATTCTTATCTTCGTCTGACTCATCGGATAATCAAGTGCGTGAACTTTGACCGCGGTAGGTACTTCATTAGAAGGGTTTTATCAAAATTTTTATTTATAGCGCTTGCCTTTTGCGTTTCATTTACTTGGTCCACCAAATTATTGCGTGACCATGGTCATGAGCAGAAAAGAAGAAGAGTAGGGATGACCAAAGAAACGATGGATGGACTGTATGAAAGATGACATGGCTAAAAAGGGAGTGACTACCGAGATGACGACTAATAGAGAAGTATGGAAGAAAAAGACATGTTGCGCCGACCCTAAATAGATTGGGATAAGGGCAGGAGAATGATGATGTCGGTCATGGTTGTGGTGGTAAAAAGAGATTAGGTAGTTAGCTTATCGTTGAAAAGATGTAGTCAAATTGTATTGTAAATAAATTGAAGAAAGAATTATTGTTTATCTATGTGTAGTTTAATCATACAAGACTATGAATATGAATACTATGACGTATTCTATGATAAATACAACTAATTAAGTTAGGTTATTTATTGTTTATTTTTTATTAGTATTTAAATTGTTTGTTAGTTAAAAAATCAGTTGAAGGACACTGAGCGAGATACAGTAGAAGTTTTATTGTTATTAGGTCTGAGGGCGTTTAGTGTCCAAGTGTATCCAATGTATGTACCGTAAGGGCGGGTTACTTTGACCTACGTCATAACTTTGGCCCAAATCGAAACAAATGTTTAAACTGCCCGAAGTGTCGCGACTACACAACCGAACGACGTAACTAATAAACGGCGATATAGACGCATACTTACGGAACTTTGTGTGAAATTAATGACACTAAACATCTGTCTCGATTTGAGCCAAAGTAAGGGCGGGTTACTTTGACTTAGGACATCCTAAGTCAAAGTAACCCGCCCTTACTGTAAATAGGTATATAATTTTTGTCGTATTAAAAACAATTTAAAAAAAAAGCATGCCAGAAAAATATCTTATTATGGAAGTAGCAAGCGTTGTTCTAACAACATTAGTGTACGAACCGAGTGAAAAAGCGTCCAGCGGGCGTCCAGCGTTGAGTGCTAATTCACCGAGCGGCGCTAGGCCGTCACTCAGGACACTCGGGAGTGGGGAACGTCGCACGCCCCGCCCCGCCGGACGCTCGAATCGAGCGTGCACTCAGGCCGTACATTTACACGATTAAGTAACTACCTACTAAGGCATGTGTTCACCGACATTCTAACCACCGGTTAGGTATTTAAACAGTTGTTTTATGTCAAATTTGGAAGGAAGTTTGACATAAACCAACTGTTTAAATATCTAACCGGGGCAGACTGAATGTTGGTGAACACAGCTCTAAGGACGCGTTTGCAAATCCGACAAAAATAAGCTATTTTTCGGTAGAGTTTGCAATGAAATGAAACTAAATCAAACAAAACTAACAATTGCAACAAATAGATTACTTCTTTATCTTCAAATAATCGCGGTTTTTTTTTGTTTGAAAGTTTGGTATTTGATATCGTAAAAACGATTTTCCGTTACTTCATTCGTTCGGGATCATTTTTCTGCTATTATGTACATAATTTTGTTTCTTAAAAAATACTCTAGGTAAGCAGATATAATATTTTCAAAAATATGGGCAAAATATTCACAAAAATGTTACAATAATCTCAAAAAATAAAGTCTAATTTTTCACATATTTTGCTGTTACACATGAATCTTTACGTGTGGTATTAAGGGTTATTTTATTTTGTCTCTGTCTGGATATTTACGTAGGTCCAAATAAAAACATGAAAAATAATATTAGAAAAATATTCCAACTTGCTAAGTATCACAATACGCATTAATCCCGCAGTTAACCTTGCGTATGTGTGTGTTTGAGCCGTGTCAGTGTAGTGATGCGATTTGATACCTATCTGTTTTGAGAACGCGTCCTTTATTCATTTCGCACGCTTAATAATAAACTAACTAACTGACCGATTACGGTTCAGGTCCAAAATGAGTTAAGCGTACAAAGAAATTCGTTTTAACTAAATTTCTTCAAAATATAATTTCTGTTTTAATAATCAGTTCATCAATTATTTTTGCAATACCTTATTTCATTATTATTATGCTTTTTCACTGAGTTATAAGCCATTCTGTAAGACAAGTCATGATTGCCATTTTTTTAATTAGGTCAGTCTATTATTAAGCGTGCGATTTATTTGCGTTCCAGAAGGTAAAACAAGACGTTTTAACAAAAGGCTTGAGCTAAGAGCCATTGTAGACCCTGTCAGAGCACAGCAAAATGGTTGGTTGATACATAGCTATTATTTATTTTTTATTTATTTAATTTATTTATTTTATTTTATTTTATATTATTTATTTAAAGTTAAAATACTAAAATAAAAATAAAATTATACATAAAACTGAATAACATTTGCATAAAACGTTAAGTAATAACAATGACATAAATAATTCTAATGGCAAGTAGGTGGTTACATTTAGATAGTTGGTTATATTTACTTAGGTAATTTAAATTTTAATAAATTTAAACTAATTGCTCATAGGTACCTACATTATTTTAAATCCTACATTCACACCACGTCGGTACACTTTTTGCAGTTATTTGAATTGCTAAGCAGAGGACTTAAAAGGTGATCATAATTAATGTTCAGACAAAAGATATGACTCCATTTAAACAAGCGTTGGGCTGAACAATCGGCATTCGACAGTCACTGATAACACAGCGTCCGATACAACTACAAGCCTTGACATTCATTTGATTTTATATATTTACTCTTGCATCAAAAAACTTCTTTATTCATTGCTGGGAGAGTGAAGTGCGTACAGCACAATTATTATATTAGTAGTGTGTCTACTAGTGTGAAAAAATGTTGCTTATCGTATTATGTTCCATATTACTATATTCAGCAGTGCAGGCGCATCCTTTCATAGTTCTGTTCTTATTTTTTTACGTGCCTAAACATTTTTCTTTGATTTTATAAAGTTAAAGTATTTTTTTTTATTTTTAATACTCATACTGTTAATAATATTTTTAAATAAATTATTGATAAATTGTGGATTACCTAATTAATGGATTACCTACTAATATTGGATCAAAGGATTTTCTGAAACAGGTACGTTATTCATATTATTTAATAATATTCTGAGGTCTGATTTCGAAGCTAGGAGACGTAGGATTCTATACCCAGATCTAGCTTTTAAATAACATGAAGTAGGTAACAGGTATAGGTTACGTCACGGAACACAAAACCAGGAAAAAATGCTGCTTATTGTATCATTGCTGGTTTTGTGTTCCGTGGTACAGGTAAATTAAATAACAAAAGACTTCATTTTTTCACTTAGAACGCTTGTTTTTATTCTCAGAAAACTCGGGACTTTGCGATCATAGGACCAAAAAATGTATGAACTAAGTATGCGTAGAGCGGAATGTCATTTTTGGAATCCTTTTAAGTACTACCCACTACTCACTTACGCCTAGTGATGGGTAATTTTCGGAAATTTTTCAAAACTTGGAAATTTTTCCGTTTATTTTTCCGAAAAATAACAATATGGAAAAATAATGGAAAAATATTGTTTATTGTAAAATGTTGACTACAGGAATTAAAATAACATATGAATTAAAGGGTTTTATTTATACTGAACATATTAACTGACTGACTGAATGAATGACTGACTGATTGATTGAATAAAATGACTGACCGACTGACAAATCAACGCACGGCCGAAACTACTGGGTCTAGGAACGTGAAATTTTGCACACGGCTTCCTTTTATAATTTAGGGGAGCACTAAGGGGTTATTGGAAATTCAATCTTATAGGGGGTGAAAAGGGGGGTTTTTGTTTGTATGAAAAATCTTATTCCTTGAGTTAATAAACTTGAACTTGGCACGAATACATATTTATGTTAATTATGAACTTTTTAATTTTCGTTTTTCTAAACTACCCATTTTGACACACCGAATTCCCCTTTAGGGGGCTAAAGGGGAATTGGGTGTATCAAAATTTTAACGCGCTGACCAATTAACTCTAAACTCACTATTTATACATAAGACTAAAAATAAAGAATACTTACGGGGTGAAAATGGGCAGTAAATTTTGCAGGGGAGGATATGTGGCTTGATTAACTCGAAAAGAACAATGGCGAATTCTTATTTGAACGTCTAAAAGTGACATTTATACAAAATAAATTCAATTAATTATCTATGTTCTTTTATGCTATCATATTATCTAATTAAGGCCAAATAAAAAAATATGTTCAATGAAAATTTTTACTACTTCGTTCTAAAAGGTTAGGAAATTGTTGGTTGGATTGGCAATACTAAACTAAAATTGCCATTTTATGTTTATTTTCCTATACAGTAGGTACAGCATAATTGTCGTGGTGTTGTTATCATTTTTAGTTTGTTGTTTTATTTACATGAAGTAAATAATATGTCGGCGCCTCCGCTTTTCTAGACTGTCAATTGTCATGTTGTACAAATGGCAACGTCAAAAACGAACACCGAGCACTCTGGTAAGGCGGCCATCTTGTAAAATGAGCAGGTAGGTAACTTCGGATTTTTGGTAAGGTGCTCACGCAACCATGTGGTCGGTGGACGTTATATTTTAATCGCATCCCTCTTAATCTAAGCGATCTATTATTATTTTGTGTAGTGTTTGATTGAATTATCGAGAATTAGAAGTGGAGTGATTGTGATAGGTGTTATTTTTTGAAATACTGCCTTTCTACCCGATAATCCACGCCTACCTGAACATGGTCGGCGCCTCCGCTTTTCTAGACTTAATTGACTTGTTGTACAAATTTCAACCTCAAAAACGAACATCGAGAACTAGTGAGGCGGCCATCTTGTAAAACGAGCAGTGAACTCGTGGTCGGTGGACGTTTTTTTTAATCGCATCCCTCTTAATCTAAGCGATCTATAATTACTTTGCGAAGTGTTTGAATTGTGGAGAACTAGAAGTGGAGTGATTGTGATAGGTGTTATTTTTTTAAATACTGCCTTTCTACCCGATAATCCACGCCTACCTGAACATGGTCGGCGCCTCCGCTTTTCTAGACTTAATAGACTTGTTGTACAAATGTCAACCTCAAAAACGAACATCGAGAACTAGTGAGGCGGCCATCTTGTAAAACGAGCAGTGAACTCGTGGTCGGTGGACGTTTTATTTTAATCGTAATCCTCTTAATCTAAGCGATCTATTATTATTTTGCGAAGCGTTTGATTGAATTGTGGAGAACTAGAAGTGGAGTGATTGTGATATGTGTTTTTTTTATTGTTTACTGTAAAATTTTGACTTCAGGAAGTAAAATAACACAGAGTTTAAAGGGTTTTATTTACATTCAAAGGGTTTTATTGCATTAACACATCTATTCTGTTGAAGAATCCGAATCATCACTGGCGAAAAGTATTGTGATCAATATTTTCTACTGCATCTACACAAACAATAAATCTTCAGTTGGTGGGTTTTATATCACCAACAAGTTTCAGAGAAAAACCGATCTAGTTATACAAACCCGAAAATCAACCAAACCCAGGAAAAGAACCCGCCAAAATTAAGTCAGCTGTAGAAGAACAGCGCAATACAAACAAAATTAATCATACCTCTAAAATGAAAGAGTATGAAATTCATACACTTTCATTTTAGAGGTATGATTAATTATGCCCTGATTTTTGTGCCAAGAAACAAGAAAATATTGACAAAAGAAAATGATTTTTGCTTTTTAATGTTAGAAGAATTGCAATATGTACTACCGTACATGAGAAACTTACTATCTTTTAAAACTTGTAGACGGTTATAAAGGAAAACATGTGAATGTGGACCAAGTAACAGTTAAGTATAGTGCTCCGCCTGGACGTGATTAAGTACAGTAGTCCAATTAGTCCCCAATCTTTTTGGCCAGCACCCTAATTGCGTTACAACCTATCAATCAAATCTGAATCATTTTGAAGCAAATTGCTAATCCATTGCATCGCATGTTCGAAATATTATCTGCTCGACAACGTAAATAATGCAGTGAATGTTTTTGAACTGTCAAAAAGAAACTGATTCCAATGACGCAATTTGCTCCGCGGGTTGAAATGAGCGCAACCGCCATCTTGCGCCATCTGCACATGGTATTTTCCCAATTGTGCATTCTGCGCATCGTCGTCGGCTCACGTCTACCCGGCCAAAAAGAACTACTTGTGTACAGACGCCAGCACTTCAAGCTACTACAATCTGTCAGATTTTTTAAATAAATTTTCGACTTTATTGCTAAAGCATTAGGTTCAAGGTTGATTGAGAAAATCTGACAGTTTCGGGTAGGTTGACCTGCTGGCGTCTGTACATACTTATAGTGCACATTGTAATTTCTTTCTTATTTATGTATATAATTTCCAATAAGAGAACATTATGGCAAAAAAAATTAAAAAATTAAAGATTAGATATTTATAATTTTTCAGTAAAGAAAAAAAAGAAAAGAAAGAAAAACTGTTTATTCTGCACCAACAAAACGCACGTTACAATAAAAAAGACCTAAAGTAATGACACACATGCAAAGCAGGCAAAAGACCTTAGAATAATAACTGCAGCAAAAAGTCTCGTAGATATTCAAGCAGTCTATTCATTGCTTGATGTCATTCATTGATTGTCAGTTCATTGCTTGATGTCAGAGTACACATTAGGTAATAGTCTTATTTTTTTCTAATCTTTAATCACAGTCAGCTTTTTGATTTGGAAAAATATCGGAAAAGTATTGGAAAAATATTTGAAAAATATTTTTTTTCTTTTCTTTTCCTTCCGAAATTTTTCCAGTACTTACGCCACAGACAGTACTGAGCCTAAACACTGAAATAATCCTACTTCCTTACTATCTTACTATTATAAATGTGAAAGTTTGTGAAGATGTTTGGTTGTTTGTAACTCAATCACGCCAGAACGGCTGAACGGATCTGGATGAAATCTAGCACAGAGATTATTTGGAGATTATAGTCTGGAATAGCACATAAATATGATACTTTTTACCCCGGAAAAATGTACGGTTCCCGTGGGGTAATTTCCAACAACCACGCGGGCGAAGCCGCTGGCAAAAGCTAGTTATAAAATAATATTGATTTGCCATATTATATAATATAATTAAATATTGAATACGGTACTGTTAATATGAAACAATGCTACATTTATAAAGTGAGGTTTATAAAGAGTCCACAATAATATTATTTTCCTTATTGTGTGCATATGTCGTAGCCAGATCTTAAAATTGATCATTTAATGAAGTGTTCGACCGTTTCAAGAAATGGTGGCATTTCATGAAATAGAACATCGACCGCTGGTCACATCATGATGTGGTCTGACCAGATCATTGAATACTTAACGTTTGACGATATGAACATTTAAACGTACGACTACTTCATGTGTTCATATCGTAAAATAGTTAGATTATCCACCTGTAGAGGCGTTGATGTCGCTTTGTTTGTGTTGTGCATCGGCCCTAAAAATACTAAATAGTCAAGTAACTGCGACCAACTTAGATGTAGCGCTTGCCGGCTGCTGCCGCGACACCGCTCGCTTCGCTCGCTCGGCTCGCGCGCGTCCATTCACAGATCTAACCTAACCTAACGCATTTGTTCGGGGTGCCATTAGCGGCGTGAAATGCAACTATACTTTGCGATTTGCCCAGTGGTCAGATGGGAATGTCGATAAATAGATTGTTTTCGTCATGATACGGCCATTTCTACGATCGGACCACGACAGATACCCTATATCAATGATATGGCCAAACGTCGACTGACATATAACTAAACGTTGACGTTTAAACGATATGGTTATTTTCAGCTGGCCATTTTATGAAACACAACCTTTTCATGAAATGACCGAACGCTTCATGAAATGATCAATTCTAAGATCTGGCCACGACATAACTGCAACTGACAGTACACTGCTGTTAATTAAATGAGGATAAACTTTACTCAAATGTGACTAATGGAACAATAGATTGGTAGTAACATATCGTCAGTGATACTGCAAAAAGTTCCATGTCAAAAAAAAAAAAATCTTTTAAAAATGTTCCTGTGCGTGTATCCGAACGCGTCTGCAATTTCAGGATTCATTTGCATACAGTTAATTAGGTCTTATTGACGATAGAACACCATAATGAATTTCAAATACGTATCGAAATCAAATAAAAATATATTCAGTTTTTTCTCTCTGCTGTAAAATTAGTTCATGGCGACATAACTCTATTTCCAGTATCACCAACGATATGTGAAACAGTTTTTATTTCAGAATATCTTCTTCTTCCGTCCCTGATCCCGTTATTTAGGGTCGGGTCTCCTCACTTTTCTTTTTTTTTCTTTATTTCAGAATATCTATACTAATAATAAACTTGAAGATTTTTTTTTTGTTTGTATGTTTGAACGCGCTAATCTCTGGAACTCCCAGTCGGATTTGAAAAATTATTTTTGCATTTGATAGCCCAATTCTTGAGGAAGGCTATAGGCTATTTAACATCACGCTAAGATTCTTAGGAGCCGAGCAAAAAGCAAAAACGAAGTAGGTAATAACGCGGGCAGGCGATGCGATGGGGTAACAAGAAATTTCACGCGGACGAAGTTGCGGGCAGAAGCTAATATAAGAGATAATGTTGATAATTCTTTTATATTGACATCACTAACGGTATAACACCTAGGTAATGTTTCATCCTCATTCCTCATCACTTCCCTTGGCAAGCAATGCAGCAGAGCAACGCTACTAATTACTTACTACTGAGGCACTGAGGATCTTTTGCTGGGTAATTTACAGTGATATTTAATTATATTAGGTTGGGGAAAAAGTCTTTTCGCATTATAGTATGTATGAACTTGTAATAAAATCTCTTTGGCTATACTATTTGTATCTGGCTGGTTTTGGTATCATTGAAAGTTTAAATTTTAAAGAACATAATTCCAAATTCAAATTAGGAAAATGTGTGATTTTCATTTGTTTTTCGTACCGTCAAGATGAGTGAATCTAATGAAGAAATTCGATACATTTTAAAATTTTACTACAAAAAAGGTAAAAATGCAACGCAAGCCGCGAAAAAAATTTGCGATGTTTATGGACCTAGTGTAGTGTCTGTGAGAGTAGCACAAATTTGGTTTAAGCGTTTTCAATCCGGAATTTTTGATGTCAAAGATGCACGTCGCTCTGGTCGCCCTATTACGGATAAAATGGATGCCATTTTTGAAAAAGTGGAGCAAGATCGGCATATCAGTAGTTACGACGTAGCTGAAGAACTGGAAATTGACCACAAAACAGTTTTGGCGCATTTGAAAAAAACTGGGTACACAAAAAAGCTCGACATTTGGGTACCTCACGAGCTCACTGAAAGAAACCTAATGAACCGTGTACTCATTTGTGATTCTTTATTACGACGTAATGAAACCGAACCATTTTTGAAGAAGCTGATAACTGGTGATGAAAAGTGGATCACGTATGACAAGAACGTGCGAAAAAGGTCGTGGTCAAAGGCCGGTCAGGCTTCACAGACTGTGGCGAAACCCGGGTTAACTCGCAACAAGGTGATGCTGTGTGTGTGGTGGGATTGGAAGGGCTTTATTCATTATGAGCTGTTACCACCAGGCAGGACCATCGATTCTGAACTCTACTGCGAACAACTGATGAGATTAAAGCAAGAAGTTGAGAGAAAGCGGCCGGAATTAATCAACAGAAGGGGTGTGGTTTTTCATCATGATAACGCTAGACCTCACACATCTTTAGCCACTCAGCAAAAATTAAGAGAGTTTGGCTGGGAGGTATTAATGCATCCGCCGTATAGTCCTGAACTTGCACCTTCAGATTTCCACCTGTTTCGGTCTCTTCAGAATTCTTTAGGCAGTGTCAGGTTAACATCACGAGAGGACGGCCAAAACCATTTGTCGCGGTATTTTGACCAGAAGTCCCAAAATTTCTATAGCAATGGGATCATGTCCCTACCTACAAGATGGCAAAAAGTTATCGAATAAAATGGTACCTACATACTTTAGTTAAATGTAAATAAACTATATTAAAAAATGTTTTGAATTTTCTTAAAAAATGCGAAGAAACTTTTTCCCCAACCTATTACATCTTTACACCCACACACTACATCTACACACACACCCTACACTTACACACACACACACACACACGCGCGCTTCATCATTCACGCATAACCATTTTTCATTATACCACCTATCATGTCATAGGTTGTGGGTTCGATTCCCATCCAGGACAAACATTTGTGTGCATGAACATGTCTGTTTGTCCTGAGTCTGGGTGTAATTATCTATATAAGTATATATTTACAAAAAAAAAGTAGTATATGTAGTATATCAGTTATCTGGTTTCCATAGTACAAGCTCAGCTTAGTTTGGGATCAGATGACCGTGTGTGAATAATGTCCCATGTTATATTATATTATATTATCATTTTTTTTTAAATGATATTTTTAATTCAGTTTTCCACCATTAATTGTTAGAACTTTTCCAAATTACTCAAATATGTCTTTAAGTTGCTACGGAGAATCACTGACTCCTAAGTCACAGGAACTTACACCTAGTTTAGGAGTCAGAGTATTTAAATATTGAGCCTTTTATGCGTTAGTCTTATTGGATATTGCTAAGGGCTTTTGATGAAATAATGAATTTATTTATTAATTAAAATCTCCTTGCGTAAAGGAAGTAGGTATGGACCATTTACAGTTAAATATCAATAATGATTTACTTACATCTAAATAAACATGTTCAATAAAATTGGTAAGTGCTCAATTAGCGACCTATCTCAGAAAAACAAGAACAAGAACAACACATTCGCACACGGGGTGTTTTTCTCTAACATAGACTTCGTTACGAGTGAAGCCCGAAAGTCTGACCATCAGCATCACCAAGGGGTATCGTATTACCCAGGCACTGGGTTGTGGAGGTCAGGTAGGCCGTCGACCATGTAAAATACTGGCTCGGTTAGACCGGAAACCGACCCCAATATAGTTCGGAAAAAGTTAGGTAGATGATGTTAGACTTTTTTACATACTGAGGCCCTAGGGCGGACGTGCGATTTTTGAATCGAAAATACAACTATCCTTTAGCATTTTTAATCGACTTCAAAAAAGGAGGTTCTATGTTCGTCTGTATATGTATATATGTAATATATTTTGTGTTTATTTATCGATATTTTCATCAATTGTGGACCGATTTTGATTTTTTTTTTTGCGAAAACACTTTAGTATTTAGGCTATAATGTTATGTACAAAATGAGTATTTTAAATTTTAAAATCATTCAAATTATTTGGACCGTGTTATGCAGAAAGCAGCCATGTCGGGAAAAGTACAAACAGCATTTTAGCAATAAGCATTTTTCTGTCGATCGATGGTTGCATTATGGCTGTATGGACAAGACTGCATTTGATGGCTCATATCTCCGTGATAAATTGAGATATCTACATGGCTGTTTTTGCAAAAAATCTTGTATGTCCAAATTAGTATGACTGTGTTTATAACTCATTTTTGTAAAAAGTGTAATATGGTTACTTTCTGCATAACTAGGTCCTTTTATTAGTACGTTTACGTCACGCGTTCGCTAGGCCCTCTGGTCCTTCGGCTTTTAAAGGCGCTCCCTCACCGGAGCATTCACTCGTAATGTAACATTCCCAGATTCGATAAGATTCGCATTCGAGTTACAAATTTACAAATTATGTCATTACAGGTTGCGCACTGTAATGCTCGGTTCTCCGCAATCAATGATGTAATGCCACAGATTAATACAGAAGGGACACTCCGTAAAATCATTAAAAAAAAGCGACTCTTGATACGACACAATAAAGTACAATTCAGGTCGCCCAACGCTTATAAAAGCCAATGCACACGACGCGTTGGTGGTCACACGTGACCGCCAATCTACGGTGAAATCTTTACGGTGCGGCGCCGCACCGCATCGTGTGCCCCCTGACCTTACCTGCAGTTATATTCACCTACAAGATGCCTCTCTTTCTATCGCGTAACGCTTATACCTTCTGACTCGTTAGGGTTGTCTTCTTTTACGACGCGGCGTGTGAGTGAGTATCGAACTGACCTGAGATTAATACAGATGGGACACTCCGCAGTTTAGGTATGAAGCTACAAATACGCGGCCGGCTCGACTTGTCGGGCCAATCAGTGCGGGCTGCCGCGCACCGGCCGGCTCGCCGAACAGAAGAGAACCCTAACGAGGCAGAAGGTACCTATTAAGAGTTACGCGATAGAAAGAGAGGCAACTTGTAGATTAATATAACTGTAAGTAATAAGCGTTGTGCGACCTGAATTGCACTTTATTGTGTCGTAGCAAGAGTAGCTTTTTATTTAAATGATTTTGCGGAGTGTCACATCTGTATTAATCTGTGGCAACACACGCAATAATTTATGTATGACGTATATTTTTCAAATAACGTGAGGCTTATATGACTTTACGACGAAAAAAGGCCGAGTCAAGGTCTCATTTTAATAAATGAATCACCTGTCACTTTTTCAAATGGATACTTAGGTACAATATATTAAAAAGAAACGTGTCTTGCAAATAAATGCCTTGTGCCTTGAACATAATTTTCATATTTAACATTGACACCGATGAGAAAATTTTAAGAAAATTTTGATGAATTTGTTTAACAAGTTATATTTAAGTCTATTAAGCTACGTTGCTGCTGCATGTCTAAGGTACATGTGGGCTTCTGCGTAGCTAGGCTACACGTAGACTTACCCTGGCTAGGCTACACGTAGACTTACCCTGGCTAGGCTACACGTAGGCTTACCTTGGCTAGGCTACACGTAGACTTACCCTGGCTAGGCTGCACGTAGACTTACCCTGGCTAGGCTACACGTAGACTTACCCTGGCTAGGCTACACGTAGACTTACCCTGGCTAGGCTACACGTAGGCTTACCTTGGCTAGGCTACACGTAGACTTACCCTGGCTAGGCTGCACGTAGACTTACCCTGGCTAGGCTACACGTAGACTTACCCTGGCTAGGCTACACGTAGACTTACCCTGGCTAGGCTACACGTAGACTTACCCTGGCTAGGCTACACGTAGACTTACCCTGGCTAGGCTACACGTAGACTTACTCAGGCTTGCCTAAACGAAGACTATGCGTGCATGGCTATGCTGAAAAGTCACCACAATTCATGCGTAGTTGACAGGCCAGTTGGCGTGGTTGGTTACGATACCACCTATCATGTCGCAGGTCGTGGGTTCCATTCCCATCCAGGACAAACATTTGTGTGTATGAACATGTCTGTTTGTTCTGAGTCTGGGTGTAATTATCTATATAAGTATGTATTTACAAGAAAAAAGTAGTGTATGTAGTATATTATTTATCTGGTTTCCATAGTACAAGCTCTTCTTAGTTTGGGATCAGATGACCGTGTGTGAAATGTCCCAGGATATTATAATTATTAAGTTACCGGAAGGCGTGCACAAGATCCAAGCGTGATTCCACACATGATTCCAAGGGCTGCAGTCTGTCTCGACATAGATAGCGATCGCTTTAGGACCGAATGCGGTCATAAAGTCCTAGTGAGGTCCACAGACGGTCAAAATTGCTTGACGAGCACGAAAAATCACGCGCTTTTTATGCAATTTTGACCGTCTAGGGTCCCCTTTAGGACTTTGCGACTGAATTCAGTCGTAAAGCGATCGCTATCTATATCGAGACTGCAGCCCCAGATATGTGATATGATGATCATTATTGCATCAATGAAAACGGATAGCAGTATGCGCCTCTACGAGCACACACGTATTTACTTGGACACGCTAAGGATTTCCCTACAATCCATTACTTACTTTTCACTATACTCAGTACATTAGCCAAAATAGGTACTAGTTTTCCCGGGAACTTAGACAACGGTCTATTTATCATTAGCCTAGCTCCATGTGTATAGTTATACACCTAAGGTGATGGGAAGTAGCGATCGTTGATATTACGCGTACGCGCACACAATGGTCCATTTTAACCATAATAAAATTCACGCAGATAGATAGCCATAGAACCTTGACAGTCCTTTGTAAACTCTATAGGCACATCGACACGAACATGTTCATGTACAGTCATGAGCACTAATATGTATACACGGAGCAACTTTTAAAATTGATTTTTTCCTACTGTGTTGATTATAATTTCAATTTGTTACAAACATAAAATTTTGGAACCCATACTATTATGAAATAGTTCATGTTTCAAAGTTGCAATCGTCATTCCACAAGAAAAACGATTTTGAATTTTGTTATATGTACCTATACATATTTTTGCTCGTGACTGTTCTACTGAATCCATGGTAAAAGTTTGTGTCACGACGTCTCTTCCACCGTGTAAAATCAGAACACATGCTAAAATAATACACAAAAAAAATACATAAGCCTCGACTGCAAAAACACCTAACTGAATAGAGAAAAACCAGCATTATAATCTATTAAATTTTGGTATTGCAGGCGGGGACAACCCAACAACCAGCGTGCAGCGGAGCAATTCCGTAACACACTATCAATCGGAATCGGTTTAATTTTGACAGTTCAACAACATTCATTGCGTTATTTACGTGCCGAGCAGACAAATTTTTGAACATTTAAAGCAATGGATTAGCAATTTGCTTAAAAATGATTCAGATTCCGATTGATAGTGTGTTAACTAATTAGGGTGCTGAATATGGAGTAACTTTTGTTTGTCCTCCGCCTGCGATATCATAATTCAATAGGTTATAATATAAATATAATGCTTGTTTTTATCTTTTCAGTTGTGTTCTTGCAGTCGGGCTTTTGTATTTCCAGATATAATATAATATTATATAGCCTTTTTTTTGGGTGGGAAATCATCAAATAACTTCTTCCGGTCTGCGCGGAGCGGGAGCGCGTGTCGACTTTTACTAACTAAAAACCCAACCGTGTTCCTTCAGTTGCCTGTGCCAGGGCCACGGTAACTCTTTCAAACAACCCGCGACCCTGGCTGTCATCAATCCTAGCGGACCTCTTCAGCTAGTGCTGACATCTATTTGAGGCGCGCGTGGAACACGACGCGCCGTCGACTCCGGTTTGGTCCTTACCGCAAGCCCGCGCCTACGATGGCCGGAAATCGGCGACGGCCAGGGTGTCTCCTGCGGCGTCTAGGGGCGTGAGAGCGCAAAGATTGCCTCTCCCTCACGCGTTGCGCCTCCTCCTTCGCGAGCATTACTGTTATGCAGAAGGAGGTGACGGCATCTCATGCATTCTCGCTATGTACCATAGCCTGAATCAGGACCGGACGCGAGAGATCGCCGCCACCGACCGGCTCCACGAGGACGCGGCGGTGCTCTGTCCAAGCCAGGCAGACTTCCACCGTATGCTCCATCGTGTCCTCTGGGCGATCCACACAATGGTAACACCCGTTCGTTTCCTCCCGCCTTATCCGGAAAGGAACCTCCCGAAACAACCCTGTCCGGTGAGGACCTGCGTCAGGCGGAAGGTGAGGACGCCGTGGCGCTTCTTCAACCACTCCTCAAAGATGGGACTTATCGCCGCAATTGTGGTGTGCCCAGCACTGGATTGAGACAGTCGCACTCTCCATGTCGCCATGAGATCCCGCCGAATCTCTGTCCGCTGTGCCGTGATTTCTCGTGGCAGCGGAGTTACGCCCCGGTGTTTTGCCTCGTCGCGCCACTCCCAAATATTATATAGCCTATGTCACTCCCACAGTTAAGACGAATATAACGATACCTCATATGTTAAAATCCATCAAGCCGTTTAGACTACAGAGCGTGCAAAAGAAAGAGACATATGATACATATATACTCTCGAAAGACATTACCCTCCTTCTGGGGCAGTCGGGTAAAAATCAATTTGTAACGTTTTGGCTGACCACACGTTCCTATTTCTGTGGATCAAAGGAGATACCTATGAGGGGTTCGTCTGAGTTACATACAAGCTTTTCTTTGAAATGATCTTGTCCGTTCCACGTGAAAACCAAGCCTCCGGCGAATGATCCACAGATGGCCTCTGAGGGTTAAGCTCCGGATGGTTTTATTTATTTGCTAATATGTAAAATACTGGTACAGGCATACATTAATATTTCATGACACAGTATTAATACACGCACCCTGTAAGGGCACTGTAAAGGTTTCATAACAAATTAATAATATAATATTAATTCTAATTAAGGTCAATATGGGTAAGTGTAGCTACGGGGTAAGTGTAACTGCCCCTTATATTACGAAAACTGATTAAGCTATTGAAGCAAGTGCCATCTGTTAGTATGAGTAAAAAAAATATTGATTCACAATTTCTATTCTAGATGTCGTAGTCAAACACTTTTATAGTTATCGCCGTTTTGTAACATGGCACAATTTTTAATACGTGACGCAATGAGGTGCGTGGTTTTATATCAATAAAAATCTCGGTGATTTCGTCGAATCCGTGAATTTCGCATAGGTAAGTTCTTTTTATATATGTTAAACTTTATGTTATTCTAACTATTTTACTTGTATTGTTGAAAATAAAAGTTTTACGTAAGTTTTAAAAATATAATCTAAAAATCTTGACCCTGGGAAAGTGTGTCTACTTTACTTGGGGCAAGTGTGTCTTTATGTCACACTTGCCTCAAGTCAGGAGTCTCAAACATTTATGTATGACTAATTATTATTACCTACTTAGAGGTAAGTGCCTACCTACCTGAAGTTTTTTTTACTTGGGATAAGCATTGAAAGTACTGAATTGAATTGCGGAAGAGCGTCTATGTTAAATTGTGTTTATTGTAGGTAGGTATTTATTATTTTTGTTTTTATTATTTATTTAGTTATAAAAATGTGCTATATTTTAGAAAATGTTGAATTGTTTTATATAATTTTTAATGTGATAATATTCCAAAACGAAACAGTATTACGCTCTAGTTCCTAGGTCCTAAGTGCATTTTTAGACAGATACTCGTAGCCTACTTAGAAATTTACACACAAATGTGCAATTATACAATTTAGAAAATGTTGTTTTTTATGTTTATTTTATTTTTTTAATGAATATTCTAAAGACTTATGTAGGATCCCAAAGTAATCCTCCTGTCGTAGATCGTAAGCTCAATTCTCGACAGATACTAACTTATTTATGAAAATTTGCTGTAAGTGGGTAAGTACTTACTTCACAGCTTACGTTTAAGATGTTGATTTTTTGTTTAATTTTATAATTTTTAGAAACTCCTTCGCAAATTTTAATTTTCAGACATTGTTATTTTGATTGGCATTGTTTTAATGAATATATTTTGTATCAAGCACCAATATGTGTTTTTCTTTCAATTCAACCTTTATAAAAAAAAATGTTTTAAACCCCTGATATGACACACTTACCCCGTAACTTTTTTTATTTTAAATTATCATAACAAGCGCTGTAAGTAGTATAAGTAAAATATGAAGGTTGACATGCTTAAGTATCAAGGAATTTGCAGATTTTATTTAAAAAACAGCTGTCTATCGCGGGTTTATTATGTAGTCACACTTGCCTCGTTTTGCTGGGGAAGTGTGTCTAACGTAGTACTTTTATTTTGGACCCTAAAAACCAACAAATAATGATTAAAATTGTACAAAACACATTGTTTTCTGGCCTTTATGGACCTTCTTACATTTTGCTTTAAGACATATTTGAAATTTTATCCTTAAACGTTTTGATTTTTATGTTCAAAGTAAACTTTGTGAAAAGTATGTCACACTTACCCATATTGACCTTATTACAATTCATTGACATTAAACTTAATATTTATCAATAATTTACTACATTTGATTTAAAATAAATTCTACTAATATTATAAATGGGAATATTTCTGACCTGGATTAACACAGGATACTTTTTATTCCCATATTCCTACTGGTTCGAGACTTACGCAGGTGAAACAGCGGGGCGCTGCTCATTATTATTAAATCCTTCAGAAACGAGCTGTTCGAGCAATTTACCAGCTCGGTGCCAGAGTTTCTTTGAGAGATTTTTTTAAACAGATTGGTATTCTCACGGTGGCATCACAATTCATCTTCGCCAACATCTTATATATTAGACAAAATATACATTTATACACTAAAAACAGTGATATTCACAATGTTAACACCAGAAATAAGGACAAATTACGTGCTCCATTTCACCGGCTTCATAAGGTTCATAACTCATTTGTTGGGCTTGGTATAACTTTTTATAACAAGCTACCCTCTTCTTTGCTAGATTTGCCCTTTAATGCGTTCAAAGCTAAAGTAAAATCTAACCTTTGTTCAAAGGCATACTATTCTATCAACGATTACTTAAACGATAAGAATAGTTGGTCGCTGTGTTTAACTTAAGACAATGTTTATGTTCTTTCTCCAGAATTAGCATAGCTACTGACAGGTTATATGAGTTCATATAATTATTTATTTTCTTTGACTCTCAAGGTCAATTTATTTTAATTTTATTTTTATTTATTATTGACATAATCTACTCATTTCAATGTTTATTTATTTTTTTTATGAGTGGTATTGCAATATGTGGTTAGCTAGTGACCTCGACAATTGATCATAGTTTTTCTTGCCCGAGCAACCGGCAGCAAGTTCGTCATGCTCCCTTAGATGTCACTGCTTGCGGTAGCGTCGGGGGTCGGGTTGTCTCCTTCCCTCAAATATGGCGAGGGGGGTAATGGCTGATCTTTGCGTTATACTCGTGAACGGGTGCTGCTTGTGGTGACAGGTCGTCTTGCTGACCTTGGTTTTGTTTTGTTATTAGTAATTTAACTCGTTGTTGATTTTACTTCGATGGTCCTAGTTTATCCCTATCTGTGACTTGTGAGTTACGACTACATGTACGGCTATATGTAAGTGGGCACGCCCTTTATTCCTGGAGGCTTTTATTTAGGTATAAAGTTCTGCTTACGTTTTTAGTTTTGTATTTTGTTTCTGCTTGAGTATTGTTTTCGTTTTTTTTTTTTTTTTGGTATATTGGCGTGTGCTAGCTTACTTATAGCAAATAATTTAATTTAATGTTTTGTGTTGCGTAATGTAAATAAATTATTATGCGCAGTATTATATAGAATCATTTTTTTAACTGAACAGACAGCTGTGCTGCTGGGGAGTTTGTTGCGCCACTTCTTCTCCCCAGCTAAAGCACTAGGAAGTGGTGAAGGGCGGGCGTTTTTGGGGGACTGTCTTATGTAATTTTGACGTTCAAAAAGTGCTGATTCTCAGCCTAGTTTGAATAAATGACTTTTGATTTTGATTTTGATTTTTGAATCAATTTGTTCATTCATTTTAGTCATACCTATAGGTAAGCATAATATATAATAGTATAGCATTTTAGTCATATTATTTCACATTTACGTCAAGCATGTACGTAATATTACAAGGTCGATCGATTCACAATTTGTCAGCTTTAAATTCCTCAACGGTATAGTAGCCTTTCTTTATTAACAGCGATTTCAACTGTTTCGAGAAAATTGAGTCATTTGGTAGGGATTTTAAACTTTCCGGCAGCTTATTAAAGCCAGTCTTATTAGCTAGTCTTGAATATGGACTTTTGTCGATAAATTTTAAATTGTGATGGTTTATAGGTATTAGTCTATTCTTGTTCCGTCGGTTATAGTTTTCATTTAGCTCGATATTAGATTTGAAGAAATGCCTATTTTTCCCAACGAATATACAACTTTGCAGTATATACATAATATCATATTGCAGGTAGTGTGAGAATTTGTTGTTTCATAAAGCGTGGCCTACAACTCACTCGTTGGTTTAAGTTCATTAATATTCTGATACATTTCTTTTGCTGAATGAAAAGGTCCAAAAAGTCAGTGCTTTCTCCCCACAGAATGATACCATAATTTAGCCAATTCCCAAGCGATTGTGAAAGAATGCTACTTGTGATACGTGCATACATTGTCTGCACACATTTATAGCGCCATCTGTCGCACTTAGTTGGAATTGCAAGACTTGAACACTCGGTACCTTACTCATTGCAAGCCTGACTGACTGAGTTGTACGTAAAGCCTAAGCAGACTCTAGTTAGTGCCAGTCTTATACACAAGGTGGCTGCACTGCAGTGAAAATTTTTTGTGCATGTTCTTCAGTCTTCTAGGACACAAGAAACATTGGAGAGGCCGCTTGTGTCATGTCGATTGAAGCAATTTTAGACAAAAGCTCAATACTCAATACTCAATTTTATTGCATTCCATAATGTGTACATATAACAGTTGGTATGTTAAAACATCGAATCAATTATGGACCCTGTCGGGCACAGCAAAGTTAATTTTGAATAGGAGAGAGGATGAAGGCGCTTTTTGTTAAGGAGAAAAAAAATAATAATTAAAATAGTATCATTAAAATCGTATCATTTGCTTTATGGTGTTTATATTTTATATAAGTATTTATATATTAGGTTTTAAGTCATATTTATATATTGTTTATATTACCTATATATTGCACGATTTACATTATTAACACTATAAATTATAATAAACTAGATATTTACAATTTTATTGAGTCTTGTAGAATATTATTATTATTAACTGTGTAGGTACTATTTAACATATTCATTTTTAAATTAACAGTATTTTAAATTTATATTCCAAGTAAAGTTTAAAATGAAATGTAGGTATTATGTAAAAATTAGTTTTTATTGTTGTTGAAATTTATCGTTAAAATATTCGTCAATAGTATAGTAGCTTTTGTTTATCAGAAATTGTTTTAATTTATTGATAAAGATATTATTTTTATTTATATTTTGGATGTATTCCGGTAACTTGTATATTTTAATGGACATAACAAATGTACTAGAAGAGTGCATTTTTAATCGTGAAGTGGGTATGTTCAATCTGCTTTCATGTCTAAGAGCAATTTTTGCTTGGATATCTCCTCTTTTGGTATAGAATTGCGGATATTTTCGTACAAATTTACAAATTTCAAGTATGTAGAGGCAGGGCTGGGTTAATATTTTTAGATCTTTAAAGTGGGGTTTACAGGAGTCTGTATCTTTGATATTTATTAAAATTCTAATCATTTTTTTCTGTAGAGTGAATAGCCTTTTAGGACACTTTAGAATTGAAAACCATGAAGAGAATGTCTGCATTTAAAAAAGTCATGTCTACCATTATTTTGCTAAGTTTTCAGGGTAAGTGAAAATTCAAACAAACAAAGCAACACCATGTTTTAAAAACCTATAGTTAACCATCACCTCGGAATAAGCTAAGCAATTATATCTGTGATTTATACCTAAAGAGAAAATACTATACAGGGTGTCCAGTAAATAGCACGACATACTGCAGGGGGTGATAGCTAGGGTCACTACCTATCAATACAACACAATATATGTTCAGCAAAATCTTACGGATTTACAGTTTTACAAATTTTTTTTTACAAATAGTTCTGTGCAAACAAAAAATAGTATTTCTTGAAAACATTCTTGTCTTTGATAGAAAAAGACTTATCAATGAGTAAAGTAACTATTCACGAATAATTTGATGTAAAAAAAAGTACTAGAAAAGGATTTTTTCATTACGAGATGCTTAAAAATCTGTTTCAAGGTAGAGATTTTTCGGTATTTCGGAAAATTTTGTAAAACTGTAAATCCGTAAGATTTTGCTGAACATATATTGTGTTGTATTGATAGGTAGTGACCCTAGCTATCACCCCCTGCAGTATGTCGTGCTATTTACTGGACACCCTGTATAATCATCAAAATGTCAATCTATGTTATAAGGTAGTTCTGCTGCTTCTGCCATACGATTACTTTATGTCACTAGCTACTAATCTGGTTAAGGCCAGTGGATGCAATTACAGTCTAATTGTATTCTATGCGATACCGTGCCTAGTTCGCCTCCAATATGGTAATTAAAAACGACCTACGCTTTATGCATGTTCTAGAGACCTGATACATTATATTGTATCCTTAGATTAGAGACATGCTTATAAGTCTGGGATATCGCGTTACCAAGAACACCATTGATAATGGAAACGACTCGTTAGAAGATACAGGAACTGGGCATAAATCTATTCTTGTAGTCGTTAAAAGAGAGCGTGGATATAAACTGTAGACTGACAGACAGATAAACAATGATATGAAACAAAAGGTTAATCGTACAAATTAGGCAACGCATAATGAGTTCAACGCATTTACGTATAGGTACGTCAAGTAAATCAATAGACTGATGAGTATATGAATGCTTTCGTGAATACCCTTTCAATATTCAACAGGAGCAATTTTAATAAGTTTTTAACAGTAGCTACCCACAAAAGCAGTAGATATAACAGTACAAAAAATCACCATAAACATCACTCAAGCATTATTATTATTATTGAGCTGTGATGTCCCAATACAGCGCAAAGGCCTCCCTACTCTTTTTCCACTTCTCTCTGTCTAGAGCTACTAAGGACCAGTTCTTGTTGAAGGAGTCCAGCTCATCCCACCATCTCCGCCTGGGCCTGCCGCGATGTCGCTTGTCACTAAGAGGGACCCATTGGGTCGTAATTTTAGCCCACTGGTCGTCTGACATGCGGCAGATGTGTCCAGCCCAATTCCACTTTAGCGTGGCAGCTTTCCAAGTGATATCAGTTATCCTTGTGATGGAACGGATGGTCGTATTCCTAACCAGGTTTGTTAATTTCATACCCAGAATACTCCGTTCCATAGCCCTCTGGTAAACCTCGAGCGTGGACCTCTGCTGATTTGTGCATTACCATATATAGGGAATTATTGTAATGAGACTAAAGTTTAATCAGTGTTCAATCTGTTTAATTGAAATATCACAATTGAATAATATGCTCATTGGCTTTATTGTCATTCACATTGCATTAATTAATTGTTTAATTTTGCCTTTACTTAATCAGTATTTCGAGTTAAAGAGTTCATCAATTATCGTTCTTTTAAAGTATCTAGTCGATATCAGTATCCTTTTTTTTAGCAGCATTACGATAAATTACAGCTGTTGTAGGTTTATTTTTTATCTTTGTTTGTATCTTATTTAAACCTGTCGTTTAGTAAAGGCTCCCTTCATCTCTATTTCTTTATCATCTTTCCACCCTTTTTCCCAATTTACCTATTTAGATGCATCGCAGCGTGTCTTATTCTTCCATGCATCTCTGTTACCTGTCACCTCAATATTCATATCCTCTATTGCCACATCATCTTAAATACTAGCGTTATCACTATCTATATTTTCCAAATATTGCGTGAATATGATACCCAGGGGTTTCCCACCGCGTCTCCGGACATGCTTCTGTGCTTGGCTCGAAGCCAACTCGGATTACATTTATAGAATACATTGAGCATCTTCCTACGTGGGTATAAATTTCAGTACCATATCCATAACTGTTGTAATGTGTCACATTTGTATGTTTTTGAAGCTGTAAATCACCTATGTTTGGCAATGAGATCGGAGTTATTAGGATCATTTGTGGTCTGTCCACTGAGTGGTTGTTATATCTTTCTAGATTTAGATTAGTTGTATTTACATTTTCGCCGAAAAGTTTTACTTTTTAGCCTTGTCCGGATTTCAAATAAACTCTAAGTCATTTCACATTAGACGAGTTCTTTATGAATTGCTGATTTTATAAATAGGGAAGGCCTCACACACACCTGACAGAGTTGAAGACCAATTTATTGGTATAGAGCTTCCCGTAGTTGGATTGACAGCATCCGACAAACGACAAATGGTAGATAATTAAGAACTCAAGATCACATAGTTTATTTTTCATGGAAATGATGGACACTGGTTTATTTTCCATGAAAAAGTAAGTCAGTAGCTACTGTTTTGGATTTATCAACATTAGATACTAGAAAATTAAAGTTAAAACAAATAAAAGAGTGTAATAACCTCCTAACAATGCCAACACATTACTAACAGAATAAATTATAAAATCCACAAATCACTTAAACCTACACATAAAAGAGTTATTCATTCGTGTTGCTGTCATGAGAAAAGTGCGCAATATCTCGATATCACAAAGGCATACATTCAATATCTTTCTTTCTATCAAAGTTCGAAACAGGATCTCCACAAACGATTGATGTAAAAAACTGACGTAAGTTCAAACATCGTCAGTCGTAAAGTGTGATCTAATTTTATACGCGGTATTAAACGCATACTATGCCTAACATTATGTGTATTCACACAGCTGTTTAGAAGCTAAGCTCTTTATTTATACTATCTTAGCCACACGGCACTATTCGTACATTTTAGAAAGAATGTTAACTATTTGAGACATTGATATGATGGAGTTACTACACTTACAAATCGGTTTAGAAAATTGATAAAAAAAATGTCAATTGGGCCTGACGGTATTTTTCCCTAGGGTACATCCTAGCTCCATATCTTACAAATTAGCATCTTTTTATTGATAAATATTGAGCTTTTAATGGGTTGTGGATATTGTTTCGCCTTATTCTTGAGTTTCTAAATCTCTATGAGAAGTATCACGGTTTTCACTAACAATAGGAAACATCTATATGAACGCCTAAATATTATTGCCCTATTGGATTTTCAACTCACGACACTGTGTCGAGCCTTGAAAATCAAACCGTGCACTTTTATTCAGAACTTATTAATTTAAGTGGCACTTAGTGTTAGTGGAAACACCCACAGAATATGAGATTGGCAAAGATCTCCAGAAGAAAAAATATTTTAAGGAAGAACTGCATAGCTTTACTATTACATTGTTATTGTAAGATCGAGTAAAATCATTGAAAAAATCCGGCCAAGTGCGTGTCGGGCTACGCACAATGAAGGGTTCCGTAGTTGGGATGTATTTATCCCAAGAACAAACTTAACATTGTAGTTGAAAAACATGTTCTCCTATACATTCATACAACTGCAAATGTAATTATATATATATATTTGAAACCATCACAGTGAGCCCTCTCATTTAATATGTCACACAGTACAGTTTGTTAAACTTTTTTTAAATTTTCCTTTTTGCGCCCCAAAATTGACCCCTATATTCTAAATTCATTTATTTACTTTACGCTTCCGTATTTGGGTCACAGAAGTTCATACGTGTACCAAGTTTCAACTTAATCGGTCCATTAGATGCGGAGCAAAATGGCTGTGACAGACGGACAGACAGACAAACAAGTGATCCTATAAGGGTTCCGATTTTTCCTTTTGAGGTACGGAACCCTAAAAAAAATAAACATTCAATTTCCAAAAAGAAAACACTACTAAGTGAAAAATAACTTACATTTCGGAAGTCTAGATCTGTTTTTAGTTTTTTGCTCCCGACTTCCGAAATTACAGATTTTTTCACATTGTAGTTTTTTTTTTGGTAGTCGGTTGTTTTTTTTTTGTATCTTTTTTTATTTTTCACTTTTTAGTTATGGTACTTACCCCACAGTTTGAATACATTACAAATAGGTGCGAATAATTATTTACGTAGAAAAGTTTTATATATTCAACAGGTAAAATACGAAACGTAATTTTTCAGACCCTATGAACCTTGAACATGATTTTTAATATTAAGGTTGACGGAAAATATAATTTACAAAAAATATGTTATCAACAATTCCAGTTAGGCCTCATATGTTATTTGAATTAAAAATAACATTTATTAAGAGTGATGATGTCCAGTAATTTTAAATTTAAGGACAACCGGACACGGTTGAGACATGATTTACCTACAGCATCTCGGCTAATAATGTTATCAAGAAAACATATTTTGTAACAGATGTCATACGAAATAAATAATGTGGAAAATAAACAGTTTTATTTTATTTATTTGGAAGAACCAACAATTAATAATATAATAATAATAATATCCTGGGACATTTTCACACACGGTCATCTGGTCCCAAACTAAGCAGAGCTTTTACTATGGAAACCAGATAACTGATATACTACATATATTATACTACTTTTTTTTTGTAAATACATACTTATATAGATAATTACACCCAGACTCAGGACAAACAGACATGTTCATGCACACAAATGTTTGTCCTGGATGGGAATCGAACCCACGACCTGCGGCGTGATAGGTGGTATCTTAACCAACCACGCCAACTGGCCCGTCGAATTACACAT
This sequence comes from Dicycla oo, assembly GCA_948252095.1. NCBI lineage: Eukaryota > Metazoa > Arthropoda > Insecta > Lepidoptera > Noctuidae > Dicycla > Dicycla oo. Next base: position 11,075,281 of record OX411713.1, on the reverse strand, counting down.
TATGTATTACAAATAAATAGAACATAAGGAGTTATACATATGTGCGTAATAACGTTCTCCACAGATACAAACAGTTGTTTATAATGTGTTGTTTCTAGCAGATCTTAACTTGGTTGTGTTCTATTCTATTTTATATAATAAATGGCAAGTAAAGCCGATGTCGACTATTCTGCCAGTGTCTAAAGTGAACTAAAAAAAAAACAAGTGTGCATGGAACAAAAAATAATAATAATAATAATAAAAGTATGTTATAGACAAATAAAAATTCTTTGACTGATACAGTTGTACACCATGTCGAACTTGGTTGTGTTTCACGAATGCCGCCCGTCTTTGACATGTGACATTTCAATAAAGAAAAACAGGCGGCATTCGTGTAACACAACCAAGTTAAGATGAGAAGCTAGTGGCTCAACAATCCCGTTTCGTGATAGTACATTATAATCAGACTGCTGAGAAGTTTAAACCTGTCAGTAATAAATTTGAAATTTTATTAAGCAAAAGAGAGTTTTTTTTAATTAAGAATGGCACTTTTAATTCAAGTACGAGTACCTATCGATCGTATCTATTTATACTCTAGCAATTCGCTTATTTATACAAAATTGTTTTATTTAACTCTAGCTTCTGCTCGCGACTTTGTCCGATTGAAATTTCTGGTTTTAACATAACATGTTATATCCCATGACACTCGGCAATACACTAGCCATTAGTGAGAGAATTCGGAGAACATCGTGCGTTCGATTCCCATCCAGGACAAACATTTGTGTTCATGAACATGTCTTTTTGTCCTGAGTCTGGGTGTAATTATCTATTAGGACATAAGTAGGTATTTACAAAAAAAATGTAGTGTATGTACTATATCAGTTATTTGGTTGGATACATATATACAGTGTGATTCAAAATACCCCTGTTATACCGAAAACAGTGTATTGTTTAATACACTATTAGTTATTCTGGAAGGTCGCCATGGTCATATCTCAACTTTAAATAATTTCGGTTTTCTCTTACAAAATACAAATAATATTTTAATTTTGCTATGTCGTAGCAACCCTAGATAGGCGGAGCCAAATAAATCAATGACCGCAGGCCGTAGGTATGTAGGTATTGTCGCGTCCTTTGACCTGGCAAGCTGTTGCCTCATCGCGCGAGTGAAATGATCAGTACGGTAATTATTAAGTTTGTACATACCATTTTCCTTTTCAAATCCTGCGCAGCTTTACACACGTAGGTACACGTAAGTACACTGATAGTTTTAGCACATGAACATATTATTCACAATAAGGACAACAAACACAAAAGGTACACAGAACTCAGACAGTTGTCTTGCTGCTGCAAGATTACCGTCAGTCGCACCTACACACATTATTATGTCATAATATTCATTGTTCGCATATTCGGTCATGATTCCTCGCAAAATTCACTGCAATCCAACGCGAAACTAGACGACATGCATCCAACTCGAAAGAATGAAGTGAACTAGCGAAATAAATGCCTAATTACTTAACTAGCCTACAATAATAAAAATGTACACAATTTTAGGGATCAATAAGATATTAAGTGAATTCCGATAATAAATAGGTACTATTTTTAAAATAAAATATTGTACCTAGTGATAGCAGTGCACCTACATTTTGCTTACGGTATTTCTGTCCCATGATGTGATAAGCGGCCAGTTAAAATTGTATTATCGAGGTTGACTAGTATTTGTAGCATTAATTACAAATCTTAGTGGTTTACCTATTTTCTGTATTTTTTAAATGATAAAGAAATAAAATACATTGCCATAATTATGAAACAAATCTAATTCCAAAATAATCGAATACAGTATCCAAAAACATTGCCCGGTCTTAGAATAGAATCGCGTTATTATTACACATGTACGGAATCTTTTAGTGATTTTCTTTCCGAGGCGGCGAGCTCAAAGGCCGCGCGCGGCGGCACGGGGCGGCACGCCAAAAGATTTTTGTAAGCTGAAATGATTTTGAATCTTATTTTTATGATTAAATAACATTCAAAACCATTTCAGTTTAAAAATTCTTTCGGATTTGAAGCATTCTTCAACCGATGCCGATATCCAATAAGAAAGCCGGAAGCAATGGGCGTGCAGTATAGTGTAGGAAATTGCAAGATATTGGTGGCATTTCTACCAATCGGAGGATTAAAACTGCAATTAATTCTTATAAAAATGTATTTCACCAAAGAGTAACGAAAACAGTTAGGTCGTTCGATATCTTACTTTTGAGGATAGATACCTGTTAAACAAATGGAATTAATTTTCATAGGGAGCTAATATTTTTTTTATTAAACTTTTTACTAGGTATTTGTATTTTATAAAAACCTTGTAGTTGGGTTTAAACTGCAGTTTTATGCAGATGTATGTAACTACGTCTACTCTGCGTATGTATTTCGCATATCATACTGGTATTCAAGACTTAATTCAATCTTGAAAAAAAAAAAATCAACTTGCCTCTCTGATGCAAGAAAATTATAGGCTTTTTACTATTATGTGTTAAGTGTCTTATCTGACGCATTCATCCCTATATCAAAGAAGAGAGAATAGAGATCAACCAAATTTAGGGTTGACTCCATCAAAAATATGAAGAAAACTTTGACATGTCGAAAGCATTCAAAAACTTTAATGAACATTGTTGGGGACTTCATCTAATGATTAATAATGCACAACAGAATATGGGGCCGCTGGATCAAAAGAGGTCTTCTGAGTCACCCTGTATATATACAATTTTTGGAATCGGATTAGCATTTCCGTAGATTATCCCCTACATATAAACTCACAAATTATACCTCTTTATAATAAGTACGTATATACGAATAGGAAGAAATGCATTGAATAATAAAAGTGATTTCACTTATAACTTCATTATGTTATTGGTTGCGTACATAAATGTACATATTTTCCTGTCCGTCTTTGCAATATGTAATTTTCAAGGATTTTGAATTGTAGGTAGGTGTCTAACTATTTTTATGTCGATTATTTACAGTAAACAGGGAAAAATTTTCGTGACAAACAAACAGGTTTCTACGAAAAATAATTTAAAATGATCTGTAATTTCATAATGAGAACCATTTAGACGCAACTTCGTTAACGTCACCATTTTTAACCGATTTCAAAAAGGAGGAGGTTTTATGTTCGTCTGTATGTACGTTTTTTTTATGTAAGTTCAACGTTTTTTTTTTTGGCATTTGTGGACTGATTTTGAATATTCTTTTTTTATTTGGTAGAAGAAGCTGGCGCGATGGACCTATATAGTATTAACTTTGCTTGGGTAGTTTTTGAGTTAGCTTCGATAATACATATTTAATCCACTTTGAGTATCTTGATGATGTTACAATTCCTACTTCCTGTCACTGTTGTTTACATAGCAAGTAGTGGTAACAATACTAATAGGTGTTAGGGTAGGGGTTTCAAATACCGGTTTTTTCAGTACCTGTATTAATACCGTATAGAAAATTACCGGGATCCAGGTATTGGAAATTTTCTCTTTTTCCTTTCTGCGACACTTTAAGAATACGAAAAAGAAACTGGCCGGGAAATCAATGAGGTTCTTAGACTGGCCCTCACAGTCGCCTGATGCTGACCTGATCTGAATCCTAGGTTAGTGTCAGGCGACTGTGAGAGCCAGTCTAATGTGAGAAAAAAAAAAGAAAATACTAAACCGTGTAAGCAGAGCGGAGAGTTAGAGTTTACCAGTGTCTTCAGTACCTACCCGTATCTTAGCGTTGTGGAAATGACGTGATTTTCTGCTCGCGGCGTTGTTGTTCTTCTTTTCCGCAGGAGAGTGACTTTCATACATGTGCAAAGCCCACTAAATCTTCATATTCTAGCAAAAGATGGCAAAATCAAAAATGTTGTTTACAAAACTTTTACATTTCAATTAGGATCCTTTAGGTTACTCACACAAGGGAGATGTTATTCTATAAATTGACGTTATCAATTGACGTTATCGTCGGCTTATCGATGCCCTTGGTCTTTTTACTGTGGTTTGACTTCAATTCTTACACTCACATCTCACTTATGTGAGATGATATTCTATGAATTGACGTTATCAATTGACTCGTCGGCCATGGGCCTTTTTACTATTGTTTGACGTCAATTCATGCACTAACACCTCACATAAGTGATATGATATTTTATGAATTGACTTTATCAATTGACTCGTCGGCTTATCCATGCCCTCGGCCTTTTTACTGTAGTTTGACGTCAAGCATACAATAACATCTCACATAAGTGACATGATATTTTATGAATTGACGTTATTAATTGACTCGTCGGCTTATCCATGCCCTCGGCCTTTTTACTGTAGTTTGACGTCAAGCATACAATAATATCTCACATAAGTGATATGATATTTTATGAATTGGCGTTATCAATTGACTCGTCGGCTTATCTATGCCCTCGGCCTTTTTACTGTTGTTTGATGTCAATGCGTACAATAACATCTCACATAAGTGATATGATACATATTTTATGAATTGACGTTATGAATTGACTCGTCGGCTTATCCATGCCCTCGGCCTTTTTACTGTAGTTTGACGTCAAGCATACAATAACATCTCACATAAGTGATATGATATTTTATGAATTGACGTTATCAATTGACTCGTCGGCTTATCCATGCCCTCGGCCTTTTTACTGTTGTTTGACGTCAATGCATACAATAACATCTCACATAAGTGATATGATATTTCATGAATTGACGTTATGAATTGACTCGTCGGCTTATCCATGCCCTCGGCCTTTTTACTGTTGTTTGACGTCAATGCATACAATAACATCTCACATAAGTGAGAGGTTATTCTTTAATTTGACGTTATCAATTGACTCGTCGGCTTATCGATGCAGTGGTGACCCAGTAGAGCAGTGGTGGCCCAGGTGGTAGGTAACGGCCGCTAAAAGTTAACCCATAATTCTTGTATAAAAGATAATTTCGAATTTGTTACAAAGAACAGCTCTGCTCATGTTTCTGCTTAACCTCACTTCATTCTTGAACTACCAATCATATAATCAATCTGCCTAACCTTTTCCCAACTATGTTGGGGTCGGCTTACAGTCTAACCGGATGCAGCTTATTTTACATGGAGCGGCTGCCTATCTGACCTCCATAACCCAGTTAATACGATACCCTTTGGTAAGACTGGTTGTCAGACTTTCGGGCTTCTGACGACCCGTAACAACTGTCAAAGATCCACGAATGACAGCCGGGACTAACGGCTTAACGTGCTTTTCGAGGCACGGAGGAGTCTCGGTATGTGAAGATGGACACCCATCCACGGACCAACCCGAGCAAGCGTAGCTTAACCAGATGGATCGACCTGTGCGGCTTTTATTACTTAGCCACGAGCATGCTTGAACTACCAATCATCACTTAAGTACTTTACATTACAATTTGTTTACATTAACAACAGATGTAAAATATAAACTGCCTGTCAAATAAAAATCAATTGACTACCACAAACAATATAACAAAAAAATGTTAGTGCAAAAGAATTAGTAACACACGTGTGCCGACCTCATGAATGAAAGGGTTTATAATCATCGTATATTTACCGGTTTCTACTTCAAATGATGTAAATAACGCTGACGCCATCATATATTTACGTATGTTATGAACGTCGTTCAAGAGTTAGTTCACTCCGCCCGCCCCCGCACGTTGCCGCTTGGGCGGGCGGATTGAACTGCCTTACAGTCAACTAGTTGAGTTCGAGGCGAAAGCTCGCTCAGATAAAGTGTTATAACTAAAAAGTTTTGTGACATAAAGTAACATGGCTGTACGTATCACTTGGCAACACTACACTATTTTTACTTTACACTCTCTAATACATTTCTTGCTAATCACCTTTTAATTATCTGTTTTACTTTTCATTTGACATATTTTTTCAAATGTTTTTCATTTTGTGACGTCAACTTTGTTCTGTCACAATGACATTGGTTAATAAAAAGAAAATACAATGTACATAGCTCCTCTACTTTACTGTCATAACCGGATATCCGTTTTGCCCGTCGTCAAACTCTGTCATAACTTCCATTAATTTAACACTCCACACTTCAAAACTAAAAACAATTTATTGACTCAGAAACCAGTCACTAAAAAAACAAAGTGTACATCTAAAAAGTTTGTTTTAACAAATGTAGATTAAAATAATATACAGCAGCAAATGTTTGATGACGCCAATAGTTTTAGAATACTTAAGATTAATGAGGAGCGCACGCGCAGCTGCGAGCCGCTCATCATATCTCTAACCTCCTTTAGGTTACTCTTAAAAGCTTTCCAGATGTACCCCGTTCCATCAGTATGGAATAACAGCGATCTGTTTCGTAAACGAGGCTATTTTCGGAGGTGATGCTGGAGTCTGCACGTCCGCCATCAAACGACTTGGCACTGGAGCGAGTGTTTTATGGCTAGCGTTGGAAACTTGCAGGATTTGATTTTTTTTTACGTAATTTATGAGTTTCGGTAGTCAACAGCAATAAACAGTAATGTTATTTCATGCCACTAACATTCTTCCTTGTAAACTACGTATGTGGGACAGTTTCCGGTCCAGAATGTAACCCGATATGTTCAGTCATAACATCGATGTATTTTTCCAGCCCAGGAACAAGGAACAAGAACAGGAAGTGCTGAACTGGATCAGTGCTGTCATCGGCGAGCCTCTACCCAGTGCCTCCTATGAAGACTACCTGAAGGATGGCATCGTCCTCTGTAAGCTCATCAACAAACTGTCTCCAGGATCAGTCAAAAAGATCCAGGAGAGAGGAACCAACTTCCAACTTATGGAGAACATTCAGAGGTAAGGCCTCAAAATTATTATATCCAAATATCTTGTACCTAGACAGTAAACAAAAAAAGAAATAGAGACTGCTGCCAAAATTGCAACAATCATTTTTCAAACTATTTTTTTATAGAAATAAAATTGTTTCGAGTGTTGTGGTGAAAACACATGAGTAGATACAGTTATTTTAAGATCAAATTTTGACTTTTTTCAGGTTCCAAGCCGCTATCAAGAAGTACGGAGTGCCAGAAGAAGAAATCTTTCAAACTGCTGACCTGTTCGAGAGGCGTAACATTCCTCAAGTCACACTCTGTTTGTACGCTTTGGGCAGGATCGTAAGTATCTTCTCAACGCTCTTCAATAAAACGAAAGTTTTCTTTATGGTATTTAATTATCTCGTGATATTATTCCAGACTCAAAAGCACCCCGAATGGACCGGTCCTCAGCTGGGACCCAAGATGGCGGAAAAGAACGAGCGCACCTTCACTGAGGAGCAACTTCGCGCTCATGAGAGTGAACTGAACCTACAAATGGGCTTCAACAAGGGAGCATCTCAATCTGGGCACGGTGGTTTCGGTAACACCCGTCATATGTAAATCATCAACAACTCATCGCTACTTTCCTACATGCTTGCCAATGACAACAACCGAACTATTCAGAGTAAAACAGTATTTTTATGTATGTCAAATGAAGGTCGAATTTACATGATTTGTATTCTCTTCTAAGTCAATGTCTGCAGTGCTTAACAACGTCAAAGATTGCGTGATAGTTTTAAATTATTACTTAATTAGTAGGTACCTATTATAACTCCTAACAGCGCTATTTTCGTTAAGTATTTTTTTACCAATATTAAATTGTAAATATTTAACTCTTATCTAATAAATATCGTTTGTAAGTATCGGAATTTGTTTAATTTGATATGGATCCTTTAAGTTGAAACGAAGAATGAACGAGGTGGAAACTAGTAATACAGTTGTGGCCTGCAGAAAGGCAAAAAGCTGTGAAAGAGCACCATCAACCCAATGCATAGTTAACTTTCCAAATATCGTATGAACCCCACCGGTTCAGACGTAATGGTTTTTTTTTCTGTTATTACGACATATGAAAGATTAGATGATGATATGAATATAAAGCTGGTTACAAAGATGTGGGTACGGGGTACTATGACAATCGGTAATGGTGCAAAATAACATAGAGAATACACAATGGTTCATTTAAAAGCTGATAGTGGAGGGGATAATTTAATATAAGTTTTGAGTTCACTGTAGAGGTTACTGTCACCGAAAGAGCAAACTGGGGCTGTATTATGAACTATTAACGCCATCATTTTTCCAGTGCTAGAGAGAGACGGAGCTATACACGACCTATAGCATGATGACGTTAATAGCTCTTAATACAGCCCCTGGATACTTTAAAATGTGTTACAATTTAACAGTGACAGGTTTCAGAATTTTATGACATCTTTATGACTTGTTATGAATTATTATCCCAAGTCCAATCCATCACAGGTACCGCACATGTGCCAAATTACATTAACTAGTTGCAGAACTATTGGGTTACAAATAAAACAAAATAATTTGTTCATTTGCATTTTAGCGTTTAAATTAGATCAGGGTAAACTGGTTGTCTTTACTATTTATTTCTTCTTTCTTCGTGAAATGGTTTTGACAGAGTAGAACAGCCGTTGTGTCACATCCATCAAAGAAAGGTATGTTCTACGTGTTTTTCTGTTGTTCTTTCCATCATCATCATCCCAATCACTTTTAACACCTATCACAATTCACATTATTACCAATCGATCCAATCATTAAAGCAGTTTTGCCGAGGTTTTCTCTAATGTTTTTCTGCCTGATGTCCCGCGGCTTAATGCTGATCATATTAGTGTGGAGGACCATACCAGTAACATCAATTACATAATACCCCCTTTGTACCCTATTGACATTGTCAAAGCCATAAACAAAGTGAAACCTAACAGCTTCATTGCACCTGATAACATTCCCCCCTTTATCATTAAATGTTTAAGACACATTTTCAGTGATCCTCTTTGTCACATTTTCAATTTAGCTTTGCAGACTGGTACTTATGCATCTCAGTGGAAAGTTTCTAGAGTAACACCTATTCCTAACACCCAAAACAAAACTTCCGTTGAATATTACCGCATTTTATCTTCTCCGGCGAAGGTCTTTGAGAACATCCTTCATAACGCCGTATACGGACACGTAAACAAGTATTTATGTAATTGGTTTTAAACCGTCTTAATTATATAAATATATAAAAATACCTTCAGGTCACGACCGAGGATATATCCTGCATGACTTTGCATTGTTCCTTCTACACTATCTTGAATTACTTTCTACATAGTGAATCATAATTAAAGGATTGACGTTTGTTTATGTATTGTTTTTCATCATTCGTTTCAAGAGGCTACTCAATGGAATTTTACAAAGGAATCATTTGTTTAATCTCTATACTTATGCTAATTATCAGAAGGGCCAGCAAACTGTTTCTAATCTGTTTTTAACGGATAAATAGGCCGTATTACCTAAAAACTATTTGATATCTTTATCAGTACCTATTATGGATTATGTTAATTAATGGACAATGTAAAATCGGAAATATCGGAATCAATCAATCATTCTTGCCCATTGCTTGATTATGATGATAAGTGCCTCTTACTTCTCATAAGAAAACATTGCATGAATTGGTTCATATTTTAATATAAAATTAGAATCAGGAAGTGCAAAATGTAGTAGAAGATAAGTTTTAGATTACTAGATTCGCGGGTGTAGGTCGGTAATTTCAAATTATGCCACGGGAACATCCTACCGGGATAAAAAGTATCCTATGGTCTAACCCAGGTCATGGTCTATTTGTGTGCCAGTTTTATCGAAGTCTGTTCTACCGTTTAGGCGTGAAACAGGCAGAGTTACTTTCGCAATATTAGTACCTACCTATAGTATGGATTACTTTTCTCAAAATATCGAAACGGCATGTGTTAGAACTTGGACGTTTCATTTATGCCAGTAAATCATATTCTGTCTAGGATTGTGGCAGATAATTAAATATTTCTACTTTTTAAATAATACATTAAAGTGCTGCTGGATTTGTGGTTTCTAAACTAATTCCAAACAGGTTGTTAATTTATGAAGCTTTTCATCCGGCAGCTATTTTAGTGTGCAGATTATATATTTTCATTTTTTTTCTCTTATTTAATCTGTTACAGAGTTAGGACGTTGACACAGACTGAGATATTGAATAGAAGATTTGTAATAAATATTATTTATATTTCGTTTCTACATATTTTCAGGGTTGAATTAGAACATTCTCTTTAATCGTAGATTGAAATGGTGTTCTCTATATGTCCCCTATACCGTACTAGGCAGTTTCTTTATTTTCATTCAATATTTTCGTCTCACCTATTCATTTTTGTTTGTTTGTTACTAGCAATTCCCAGTAAAATCTAGGAAAATATGCTGCCTAACCCATAGAATTTTTTACGAGATCCTGCCATCCAATATCACTCTTCGCCATATAACTTACGACGCTACGCTAGCGGTGCGCCATTTAGATCATTATTATTTTAGCTCAAAGACACAAGGAGGTCGTTCAACCTATTCATTCTTAAATCTATGCAAACTGAGTGTTTTTGTTGTGTTCATCTTCAGCAAATACTTTGTCTTTAGAAATAACACATCTCTATAATAATAATAATAATAGTAATTTATAATAATAGTAATGTATTTTCTCTCAAAAAGGTACAATTTTGGTACATAGTGTCAAAGTTACAGGCAGAATCAAACCTTAGTGAGAGCTGGAGTCTATACTGGGCTCGGGGCCTGTATTACAGATCTCCAGGCTCACACTAAATTGCACTTACGTACTACAACAATGTATAAGCTCCAAATGCTGAGAGGTAGAGTATTAATATTTGTAACAAATAGATGTGCTATGTGTGTCTTTGGAGAGTGTAGTGTGTCCGTGAGTGCAATAGGTCACCATACTCAGCGCCTACGATGGGCACTGGGTGCGAGCATCCACTTGCCCGAGAGTGTGTGTCTATAGTGCCATATATTTTATGTTTGTGGCTTTGCGTGGTTGCCGTAGAGGCAAGAACATTAGTACTTAGGTTAAATGTCCTACGATTGTGATAAGACAAAAAAATGAGGTCACGATTTTGTTTTTGCTTAGAAACATCTTGTGAAGCAAGCCAAGAAGGTACGGTATGAAAGATGATAATAATGGTAGTCAAAGACAGCACAATCAAAGAAGATGCGGGGACTTGGCAAATAAAATAATTTTCTAACAATGTACAGACGCCAGCACATCAAGCTACTACAATCTGTCAGATTTCTTTAATAGATTTTCGACTTTATTACCGAAGCATTAGGTTCAAGGTTGATTGGGAAAATCTGACAGTTTCGGGTAGGTTGACCTGCTGGCGTCTGTACCTACATCTTGTTCAGAAAATTGAATTAGAGGAAATAAAAATCAGGAAATTGATTACTATTCGTAAGCATTACAATTGATGGCAACTGGCAGCAATAGAAAAGAAAGGAAAGCAGTTTGCAGAATTTTTCAGGTATTCTGTCGTGTGTTCATGTAAAAATCAAATTTACACTTTCATTCACTGCTAGCCTAGTCCTCGCTAAGTCAACTGCGGACAGGCGTGCAAAGTTAACAGTAGAGTCTTGTTTGTATCAAACGAACATTAATTTTCCGGGCTTCTGTATATAACTATAACATAAATAAATTATTACATCAGTTAGGTAGTGTTCCAGAAAGAGCAGTTCCATCATCCGAGCGTGGGTTCGATGCTACTATGAAGATTGTTTATCTTGATCATCGGCCAAGATCCGAAGACGCTGTCGGATTTATCCCCACGACACACGACACCTTGACATTACATATTATATTTGTAGACTAATTACTTATAATTACGAGACATTACATCAAGGTCAAGGGAATACGCAAGTAACTCGCCAAAATTCTAGTTAAAGTGCGATAATTACAATGTTTCGAGTAATTTGGCAAAAGTTCAACATTCAGCGTGTTTTGGGTTCGTTTATAAAAAGCATTACGCTGTACACGAAGAAGGGTTTTACACTAACCGGGAAGTTCTCTTGCCAACAACCTCATTAGAATTTTCTATTTCAAGATTTTTCAGCCTCGTTGCGCAAGATAGAACAGCTAGTAAAGTAGTTTTTCCTTATATGGATATGATTGTTTCTCTTAAAAGAGTGCAGAACTAAACTAATTTCTATGTATAGTAACCAATATTTTAACAACAGCGACAATCCTAATTTGTTAAAGAAGCAAATATTCATTCCCAACAATTAGGTACCATTTGCTAAATCAGAATCTATCGAAAATATAATTTTGGTCAGAAAGTAGTTGGTTTTGCAAAATCAGATATTATTTCATAATAGAAATTGCAAGTGGAGATTATTGATCCAGATCAAGACAACACAAAAGTCTACCGGGTGAATCCAGTTGTCAAAGTTGTCTTAAATTCAGTGTAAAAGCTCTTTTAGCGCCCCTACTCAACTGTTTTTTATAAGATAGTAAAGTTTCCTGCATTACTGAATTTAAATAGCAATTGATGAGAAAAGTATTTACATTTAGATCTACGTTTCTTTGAACTACGTAAGACATTTGCTTCTTTATGTAAACGTTCCTAATAGCTATAGATTTTACTAAAGCATTTGATACACATAACCATGACATATGCAGTAGGTTGAAGTATAGTACGAAACAAAATTTTTGTGATAAGCAATTTAACTATTTAAATAAGTACTTAGTTAAAATTGTCTAATGTATCGTAACTTTCTATATTCGCCTATTCATTAGTATTTCACAGGGGCATTTTTTTGCATAGGGCCCAGTGGCATTCCAAGCGCATTTTTAGTGTAAAGAGTGTGTTCTTTAAGGGACTAACTGCGGTTAAAGAAATTTTTTGTTTCCTTTCATCTGGCAAAATAAATGGTGAGTGTATGTCCGGTATGTCCTGAAAATACTGATACATAGATTTCAGAATCCAGTCCTTATTATTTCTTGCACGCAGGCAGAGCAAATGCAGTGCTTACCTTACCGCTTACCGCTTAGGTATAGTACGGTCAGTACTATTATTTCACAACAACCTCCTCTAGATTCTAGTGCCCGTGTAACTGGTACTACGTGTTGTACACCAGTGTGGTTGACTAAACTGCACCGATTGCATCTCACTTACGGGTCAAAGTCGTTCAGTGACCGCAAGGACAACAGCTTAACAAGAATTATTATAAAACTCTTAAGAAATCACTCAGACAAAAATAAACTAAAAATCATGTGGAACTGTTGATGTACGGTATCCAGATAGTGGGTTGAAGGTTATTTACGAACTGTAAAAGCAAATAATGTCTCGTGATGAAATTCTGGTTAGAAAATATCAAATAAAAATCATTTATACCTTTCTCTTTTTTCTTCGTCGTTAATTTTTTTTTGTGTCCCACGCATCTTGTTGCGTTGCTAGATGACTTGTTTGTCCCTTTGCATCACTCTACAGCTTAAGGTCAAACATCTATGTTATGTGGTTGTCTATCTATAGACAGTACATTGTCTGTAGAAAATTAATGAGAAGTGACGGGAGATTTGCTAGTTTTACTAGAATTAGGAGTCCTGTTAAACGTTTGCCAATCGCCAGTTATGTTTTGTTTATTTTCAAGATTTATTGAACAAAAAACATACACAATCAATCAATCTGCTTAGCTTTTTCCCAACTATGTTGGGGTCAGCTTCCAGTCTAACAGGATGCAGCTGAATACCAGTATTTTACATGGAGCGACTGCCTATCTGACCTCCATAACCCAGTTATTGGGTAATACGATACCCCTTGATAAGACTGGTTGTCAGACTTTCGGGCTTCTGGTGACCCGTAACGACTGTCAAAGACACACGAATGACAGCTGGGACCAACGGCTTAACGTGCTTTCCGAGGCACGGAGGAGTCTCGGTATTTAACGATGATCACCCATCTACGGACCAACCCCGGCAAGCGTAGCTTAAAACCTGATGGATCGACCCGTGCGGCAGTTATTACTTAGCCATGAGCTCCTCAACAAAAACATACACATGGGTTTATTTTTGCTATCCAGAAAGCTTTATGACGGTTCAAGGCCAGGTATGTTTTAATAGCTTCAATACTTTTCATAGACTGGTTATCATCATAAGTTATCTGGATCGAGTGTGGAAGGGTATTTAATGGTCCAAGAATCCTATACATACGATTTCATTCAGGCGTTGCTGTATGTCGCGCGATACTGGTATTTTAATATGATCATTATTGATATTTTCTTATTAGATAATATGTAGTTTATGTCATCGGTATGTTATGATATAAGATTTACTTGGTAGTATTATACGAGTAGCAACGTCTATGATAAACTAAGTTGCATCATTGCATTTTAAAAAAAATTCATAATAGATACGCATGTGCAGTAATCACATCATAATATCATCAATAATTAATTCATGCATATTAAAGATATGATATTGGATTTTTTAAAATCTAAACACTATAGATTACAATCATCTAGACAACGTGATAATTATAGTTCAAGGTCAGCTAGCAGAATAGCAATAACATCTCGACATCATGACACATTTGCGATTCATATACCCAGTTGTGCGAACAATATTTAGCAATAACATAGGGTTGCGCAAACGCAAAGTAAAGAGCAAATTATAAAGCAAGTCATCGTACGATCAGCACGAATACGATCACAAGAGGGTTTGTCTGTACATGTGTTGTAAGGTTGTGCAAAGAACTTGAACGAAAAACATCGCGCGATCGACAGTGACAAAATCTGACACGCAACCTCTTTCGGATGTATAGATAGATACACATGAAAACGCAATATTGCATATGTCTGCTTGTGAATCTAAAATAGCTGCCCCAAATTTTTCTGTGCATTTTGTCTGAGAAGTTGTGAGAGCAGCGTCTCAGAATTTTATTGGAATTGGTAGATAGAACACAAATGAACGGAATATCTTAGAACATTCAAAAATTTCAATAACGCTGCAAGTTGCAAAATAACACCAGCGATGAAATCAAAACAAAGTGATATAGGACCATGTAGTAACATGGCTATAAAATATAAATTCACAACCGTAAAATACAAGATAATTAGCCAATATTATAACAATAAGCCTACGATTACCAAACGTTCGCAGTGTCGAAGAAGAAGGAATCGATGTTACGGAACGAATGTAACACTTACTACTTACTACACGTAAGGTCTTAATTGCCAGTCAACTAGTATATTTAACCTGAACTAGTTATACGTGCGTGTCTTTGAGGAAATCGTCTTGATTTCCTTGATTAATGTAGTACTAACAATAGGTTTTGTAGCAGTTGTGTAAGAATGTCATTTTTTTTTCTAATTTCAGTAAAATTTTCTCCAGCACTTCCTTGATAATTTAAACGTGCATATATATAGATTGGATGTTAGTTAGAAACTTTGGCTAAATTTCCTTCTCCGTCTAATGTTACCGATTCAGCGCTTTTCCTTCCTACACTCAATGCACCTATATATGTATTTGTCTTTTACGATTTTTAATTATCAAACATTGCTTCAGTATTCTAACCTCTGTAACAAATAACTGTCTTCTAATTGACAAAAAGGCAATCTTAAACACGTTATATGCATTATAAGCACTATTAACTTGAGCAACGATAAGTTTAAGCTTTATTTACATAGTTAACAATTGCGTATAGCCCCCCTCCTCGTGGCACTCTTGAGGCATGTGGAGACCCGCAGAGCGGGGCCTTAGTATCGCACCACCACCTCGAGCTGCCTGCTCGGGGCGAACCTGACTAGTTTCTACAACCACAACAGATGCCAAACCAAAACATGGAGTTTAAATTATTTATAGTGACATTAGTGCTCCACTGTACCACCGGAGAATATTTTAAAACGAAACGTAAGTGTTTTTTTATACAGCATACGCTATTGCATCGTGCCAATTTATATGGTGACCTACATACAGTGTTAAACGTTTTATTTCTGTGATAATCTGACAGTCCCGGTGCCGGTTCTTTGCGTTCCATAATGTTCTGTATTGCATAAAACGATTATGGCCGTTATATCATGGAGCGTTACGGCATTGTCTTAGGTATCGAGTGGAATGATCGTCGATGACAATACTCGATTGCAGCTTATTATTAGTACGGTTAATTAACACTATTTCTGCAATAACACTTTCCCGAAGTAATGATTGCAGTGCTTTTGTTACAAAACTGAACAAAGTGTCCTTATTTTATTTGTGACGCAAGGTAAAAGTAGTTTAATATTGTTTACAAAATGTGTGGAGCAAGAAATATTTATTTCCACGCTACATTAAAATATTGCTACTTTACTGCCAGTTAACGTGATCCCATCAATATTGTTGTGTACCAGTTACGTTTCAGTATGCAGAAAATGTCGGTTTCTTTAAAAACTGTGCTAATCATAATCAATATGCAAAGGGTCGATAAATTAAAAACTACTTAATGCTTCTAATGCATCCAGATCTATCGGAATGTTTGCATGCTTTGTAGATTCTACGTTATGTAATGAAACTTGGGTGTAGCAATGCAGTCATGTTTATCTAAGCTAATAACCTATTTAACATTGTGGGCCTAAGTAGTGGTTGTTGTTGACAAACTTTATTAAGCGCCGATTACCTTTTTGCTATCTACTTTGTCATAGTCATTATTCTTGTTGCTATCTAAGACAGATGTGGTTTCAGGTAGTGCTTTACTATTTATTGTAATTTCGTTTCCCATTCTATTACTTATTTTTCAATCATGTTCATTCAATTGTTTTTGTACCACCTTTGTTTTAATTTAGTGTTAACCCCTGACCGCTATGATTCATAGAATCTTGACAGATGTCACGGTATGCGTACTTGCTTGAACTAGATCTGATTTAAATTCATGTCAATGTCAAGGTCGGCAGAAAGTAATAGTCGTTTGAATGTCCTCATTACAACTGCACTTTTCAGCAACTTTGATTATTTTTAGATGTATCTGGTTTTAATGTTTTGTTTTTTTTATGTTAATTTCAGCAAGTTTCGTGAAGACATGTTTCAAAAGCGATCCAGATTTCGACGATTGCTCACGGCAAGCCGTACAGCAACTGTTCGATGCGCTTGGTCCAGGTAATTATCATGTTCGGTTTTAATAACATTTTTAAGACGACATTTTTAATAGCTTCATGAACCTTATGCCATCTTCTATTTTTCACATTTGCTGAGGTGACAATTGAACTGTAAAGGTTTGGTTGAAAGCGTAGACCGATATTTCGATAATTGAATTTACATTTCCATTTGCATATCTTATCTTGTGCAACTGTTTAACCTACCAGTTCGTAGTCTAAAAATAGCTAATCTGTCTTGCTCAATCAAAACATCTGTAAACACACTCAAGTAACCGTAGTCAAAAATTACCAAAACAGACGCAACACTTTTGATTGGTTTGAGTGGTACCTACGCTGTTATTTAGGTATGAGTGGCTACAAGTCAGCCAGTCAACTTCGTAAGTAGCTGGCACGCTTTCTGAGTGCCTGGTTCGTTGCACAACTGTGCACAGCTGTTCGTGTTTCGCGCCTTGCACGATAGTATGCCACTTGTCGGCGCTGCGCTCCTAGTACAATGTGCCCCCACGCGTTTGTTAACGTTTGCACTGTGTATTCCCACTAATCGGTTAATTACTTCTGTTTCATGATATTGTGTTTTATTAATAATTTCTCTTCGATTGTTAAGTTGGGTATTCTGTTCTTAACAACATTCTATATTATCTTTTTGCTTTAGACTTTTAGGGAAATCATTGTCATAGAGTAGGTTTGAACTGAACACGAACAGTCATTTATTGTTTCTAACTTGTCTAATTTTCTTTGGCGCACAATTTCCACAAAGAAATGCATTTTCTACTAAGTGTTGTTAAATAGCCAACATGATAGTGGGTTGGTAGATTCACAAGCCACTGGGCTAGTCACATAGCCTCAATTACGAAACATTTGTACATAACTTGCGGAAAGCGAAAGCGCTATTTCTTCACCATACTCGTGTGGCGTGAGGTATCAAATACAGCTTGATAAGGCTATACTTTCCATTCAATATTATTTAGAAGAAATGTACAAATAATCAAATATCTGTATCATCTTTATCGTTATCGGTGTTTTGAGTATGTTCTGTACCTACCAGCTGGTGTCGAAACAGCTAGCGACATCTGTTTTATGCCCCTGAAACTATTTTTTTAATTTTTGTTTTTAGGTCTTCCAGATATTGGAATGATGCCTTTAGATCCCCTGAAAATTCCAAAAATAAGGATTTTACAAGGTGACGGCCCTGTAAACGTCAATGCTGCTCTCGATGACGTCACTGTTACAGGTTTTGGAAAGACAGAAGTATTGTCTAGCCAGTAAGTATAATCGCTAGCGATTCATTACACCCTGGTACTATACACGACTGTTTGATCGACTAAGTTGAGCAAATTGTAGACGAGTAGCTGTTTCCTCATTCGATTGTTTTACGAGTCGTTAGCTCTGAAGTGTACTACAATACATTACCCATTGATTACAATACTGTCAAATGAATATTGTATTTAATTTGTGACCTTATTTAGTGTGCGGCGCGGGTATAGGTACCTAAGACAGCGAAACTTTCAATAAGCTTCAAAATTAATTTACCTGAATTTCAGCTTTTATGTACTTAATTTAGATTGTATAGGTAATGTTTGACATTTTCTTCTTATTTTTCAGCGTGGACGGAAAAACATACGACTTTCACACAAAGGTTCGAGTTCCAAAAATAAGGATAGAGGGTACCTATGATCTGAAAGGGAAAATATTGCTTATTCCGTTGGTTGGACGCGGCGTTTGTTGGTTTGAACCAAGTATGTGCTTATTTTTTATATTTTTTAATAAATAATTATTTTGATTCCATTTCAATAACTTATTAAATTATATTTATTTTTCAGCCAATATGACAATTGATATTACAAGCGATGTCAAAACGTACACTAAAGATGATTTTGTATTTTTCAACGTCACTGGGGCACATGTCAAGTATGCCATTGGAGGGTTAAAATTACGCATGAACAATTTGTTTGACGGCATTGAGTCGTTGGGTAAGTAAAAAACCAATAAATGCTTCATTGATTTATTTTGTTTGGAGACTGAATGAGGTAATATTATAAAGTCGCTTTTCGTGTCTGTCTGTGTGGCCGCGTTGTTCTTTTAAACTATGCAACTGATTTTGACACGGTTTTCTCTCTCCCCCAACCCCCTTATGCTACGTACGTATTTGAAAAATACAACGAAATATTCCCCGTTTCTTTCATACATTTCCGTTATTTTCGGTTTAATTGGAATAAAACATCAAATATATACGGGCAAATTTTCTTGAAACTTTCGAATAAAATAACGGAACATTGAAAAAAAGAAACGGGAATTTTCGCTGTTTGTTCGCTGTTGTTTGGTTATTTTGATTTAGTATCTTTATTTCATTCAAAACAAATGGAATATCAATAAAAAGTGATAAAGTGCACAATGTGGTCAAGTAGTGGAAATTGATTTATCTATCTAACACATTAGTGATCGAATCGACAAATTTATTGTATTTTATACGAACAGAAGGGCTTCTGAAAGGCATGTCCGTATTAATATTTCGTGGGAATAAAAGTGAAGTTTAGGTATACTAACGCCCGATTATCGGATCACTGATAATAATATTAAACTTACATATTACAAAGAAATCTCGATGTTTTGTCATGTCGAAGAAACCGGGTGAAGCGGGGTGGGTCGCTAGTTGTTGATTGCGCTATGCAAACGGAAGTCGTGGTATTAACAATGAGAATATTTCCACCAAATTCTTATTATCAGTGCTAGCCCAAATGGCAAAAAATATTGTCTTCCAAAAGAAAACTTGGCATCATACATAATGACGAGTTTTTTTACACTTCCTTAGCACATACACCGCCCTCTGTATTGCAACTACGAAGTCTTACAGCGCTTTCTGTTATCGAGTAGTAACAATAGTACTTTTAGATTCCCGAGACAGACTATTTGCTGGCAGATGGCGCTGATGTGCGGAACTTATGACAGGTCGTTTCTGGCTCCGTCATTTTATGATGCCTTGGTACTAACGTGTTACAAATTGCAACGTTGAGACGTTTCGACGACGTCGCTGTACGTTTGACAACCGCTCGCTCACTGTTGCCGATTTTATTTGCAAGTTCTCTTTGAGATTTCAATAAAATTTTAAATAGGTAAACAGTCATTATAAAGAAAGGATTGTTTGCTTATTTACCTGTCTAAATACCAACTTTGTATTAAATCGAGAATTAAAATGAGAAGTAACAGTAATGATTTGGTATGCTGGATTATTCAAAGGAAATAATTAAATATTTGCAAAATATTTTGCGAAAGATAACAACAGTAACCTTGGCGTATAGTGTCATAATATAACAATAGATGGCGGTTGCTGTACTATTAGTTTAAAATCGATGTTGTTCTTTTGTTTATTGTTGATGATGAAGAAGATTTTGAAGATTAATATAATATTTTCCTTTTTTTTCAGAGGAGAGTACCAACGCCTATTTGAATGCAAATTGGCGACCAGTGTCCGAATCTTTACGACCAATATTATCAAAGACGATTGAAGACATTTTACTTGGTTTTTTGCAAAGATTATTCAACAATTTACCTGGAGATTTCATGATCGGAGATGTCGAAATTAGCTTGCCAAGTAAAAAGACGGATAAAAAAGTTTAGATCAGTAATTACTTTATTAGTTTAGTTAATATACAAATAATTATTTAAAAACTAATTAGTTAAATTAGGATTAACTAGGTAGGTACTTAAAACGTGTCTTAACATACATAATAATTTTTTTATGGTAATTTTTATATATCTATTATATATTCTTTATGTCAAATGATGAATGCAAAATGAGAGATTGTGTCTGTGTAAATAACTTTTTTTACACTTTATACGTACAATTTTATGTTTTTATAACAATGTCACCAGCGACTGTTGTACATAAACTAAAAAAGTGATCCTACTTAATTGGTTGTAAATTGAATGAAATTGTACTAAATCCGAATGGAGTTGTGTTACCTTGACTGAAAAACGGTTGTGTTGTGTAAATAATGAACACATTCGAGTGCATTTTTATTTTTAACCTCCACATTAATAACCAATTATTTCATCCTTGTAATTTACTTGAAGTTTGGTAAATAAATCATTACAGTGAAACTTGACACCTTGCCAAAACGTGGAGTTTTACGAAATCATAGGTACTTTGTTTACACACCTGTTATTTTCAGGTGGCTAGGCTAAGGTTAGGATTAGTCACTGTTCCGTTTTTACAGCATCATGAAAACAGACTTCACAGAGACCAAATTTTTAAACTTTTGCTTAGGCGCAATCTAAGTAGGTATGGTTAAATTGTCAAACCAAAACTGAAAGTCAGCTTGAATTATTATTTCACGATAAACTCTGCTAAAATTGCTTGCTACATAGCTTGCACTACTTTTTTTCAATAATAAACATTAGTAAGTATTTGTTTCAGATGCCATTGCTATTAAATTATACCTTAGTTTGTAATTTAAGCAAATGATTGCAAATAAAATATTATTTAATGTTTAGCAGCTTAGACCTAAAATGATCTTGGAAAAGTAAAATAAAGTCTTACCTGCCAAATGGGACGTCCAGGCATTTTGAAAAACAAGGATTTCCAAAAACTGTCAGTAATGTACACAAAATCACACACGTGAACGTTTCGCACGGTGGGCACTAGATGGCTCTCTCACCAAAGTTGAGAACAAAATAAGCGTTACTCGCTTCTATAACCTGTTTTATACGCCAGAAGAGCTCTATCGATGTAAATACCTACCAGTGCGAAGAAACACGACGCAGAAACGAGGGAACGATCGACAGAAATATCCCCTTACGTGGCCAGTACCGTTTATTGTGGAATTTCTTTGAAATAAATAGCCTACATAAGATGATAATTCACAACTAGACTAGATAATTTTCTGTTTTATGCCCGAGTGCAGCAGTCTGATCTTTTTAAACAAACATTAGTCTACTTTATAGCCAATTTATAGTTTTACCAAACATATTTTTTTTTAATTGTCGTTGCAAATAAACTTGTATTTCTATATAAAACTGCACTAGAAACCCATTTTCACCAGGCTGGCTAAGGACTATTTTATTAGGTATGAATATTGTTTTAAACATGTATTTTTTTAAATTAGTTTCTTCTCTGGTTTTGTGAAATAATCACCAATCGCTGTTAATAACATCGGAGAAATTAATGATCTGGTAATCTGGTTGATAAAGCCTAGGAAAGAACTACGTATGTCGTGCCAATGGTTTGTTCAGGGCCTCCTGAACATTGACCCTTGACTTACTGACATACAAACATAAGCATCTTACCGAAGGCTAGATCACAGCTGTGATCCTTCTTTAGTTAACATGCTATCTCTACTGAAATCTGTTAAAAGGTGATTCGAGGGAAGACGAACACGTGTTCTGGCGATTTTTATTATTAGATTCTATTTTTGCTGTAAGGCTGGTCTCAAATTCAGAGTCCGATAGTCCCGTCCGACAAATGTACACTTTTCCGATTCACGTTAGATCGGCAATTTTATGTTACATCTATAAAAAAAAAAATGCCTTTTGCTCACGGCTTCACCCGCGTAAAGGTCGGAAAATATTCGACAGGAACGTACTGCAGGGATTCAGTTTAAAGATATATATTCTCATAAAGAACACAAATAGTTCACTTAAAATATGAGATTATAAATAGATCATGCACTTATACTATTACATCATTCATAGTTTATGTCCTAACCCAGGTCATGGTGTATGCCTTTCATCTAAATCTGTTCAGACTTTCCGGCATGAAAAGGTAACAGACAGACAGACAATAAATTCAAAAATCTTTTTTAGTGTTCCGTTGCTCAAAATGAAAAAAAAAATTACTTAAACCCTTTTAGGATGACTTCATTGCCTGTCAACAAGCCCCTTTTTCTCAGGAACGCGTGGAGGTCTCAAGTTGAAATAGATATCAAAAACTTAGATCTACGGTCCCTTGGAGTTGTAAAGAACATCCAAGTCACCACAATAAAAAATACGGCCATTTAAGCCGTATTTATGTTGACACTCGCAAATAAACTAAAGCCTATATCGCACCTTTGGGAACAAAGCGTCATTTCTGCAATTTTTTGCAAAAAACGACTTCAATATGTAGGAAAAACCGCGATAATCGACTTTATGTACCTTTCTTGTATTTTTAGGGTTCCATACCAAAATGGTAAAAAGGAACCCTTATGGTGCGACTTAGTCTGTCTGTCTGTCACAACTGAATATCTCAAGAACCACTAATACTATCAATTTGAAATTTGGAATAGTTTTAGATGTCGTGTGCCCAACTATTATGCAAATAAGAAATAAATAAATAAATATACCTAGTCTTGCCATAAATATTGTCACGAAGAAAAAAAAAATTATTGCAAATAATATTATTCGAATTATAAAAAGCTTATTCGAAGTGGTCTCCATTGGCTGCAATACAGTCCTTTAAACGTTGAGGCCAGTTATCAATAGAAGCACGCACTCTTTCCATGGGAAAATTCTTCACTGCCAATCGTATGGATTGTTTTAGGGACTCCAAATTTTCATGGCATTTAAAGCAAGCCGTACTCTCTAAAACTGACCATAAATCATAATCCAGCGGATTAAGATCGGGACTAGACGACGGCCAGTCTTCAGCTCTGATGAAGTCCAAAACGTTCACTTCCAACCAAGACTGCGTGGACCGAGCTTTATGACCCGGCGCCGAGTCTTGTTGGAAGGACCATACTTGATTATTGAACATGGTGTTGTTAAGGGGCTTAACTACCTTCTCAAGAATGGTATCTTGATACACTTGTGCCGATGTTTTGATACCTTTTTCACAAAAATATGGCTCAGTCACTCCTTCATAGCTAACACCCCACCAAACCATCACTGAAGTCGGATAATGCCCACGTTGCACTCTGTCGATTAATTGGGAAGCTTCCTTAGAGCTTTGAGCATAAATACGGTCATTTTGTGTGTTAAAATGTTGCTCAATTGTTAAGATTTTCTCATCCGTAAACAAAATTTTTCTGTGACCTCCCTTTGCGTACCGCTTCAGTAGTTGTTTCGATTTTACCACCCTATTCTTTTTTAAATTATCAGTTAAAAAATGACCAGCGCATCTCTTATAGACTGCAAGTCCTAAGTCATTTTTTAAAATACGCGACATGGTTCTGGGTGCTATCTTCATCTCCCGAGATAAAATCTTTTGCTTTCGGACAGGATTTCTTCGAATTCTTTCCCTTACTGCTTTGACCACCTTTTTCGTACGAACACTACGTGGACGGCCAGATCTTTTTCTGTCACAAACAGAGGAGGTCTCATTGTACCTATTAATAGCCCGGTACACAAACATTTGACTAATACCAAGCGTATGGAGAGTTTTAAAAATTGCATTTGGCTCCATACCAACTTTGTGTAATGCAATCACAGCGATTCGGTTCTCTTTATCAACCCACTCCATTTTAATATCGCAAAATATTGTACAATGTATTGGCGCCAAAATTAGAAAACTCAATGAACAATCGTACAAAAATGACAGATTCCAAATTCAAATGTAATATCTTTCTTATTTTTAATTGTATCATATGAAAGAACGCTGTTTGCACATTCTCAAACATTTTTTCTTTTTTTTTTCTTAGTTTTTTCAAATAAATGAAACAGGATTTTATGATTCTAAATGTCTTACTTATAAAATAATAATGGTTCATTTTAATATTATCACTAATTATTTGAATTCTAGTGCCGCCACTGACTACGTAATATTCACACGTTAGAAAGGTTATTTTATCACTAAATTGTAATAAATTTTGACCGAGTGGGCCGATTTTAATGAAATAAAGACTAAATGTTACTTCAAGATACGGACTGTGACTACATTTCCAATCCCTTAAGTCTCTTGAAAAGAAGTTACACAAAAAAAAAATATGTTAATTTTAAAATCATCCTCTATTTTTCCCCCTTGGGAGATGACAAAAACTTTTAGAAATACGTAATTCTTTATTTCTTACCAAAAACATACTTACCTTATGAACTTACTTATGAAATGCTAAGTTTCCCATACGAAAGATGGAAGAAGATCCTAATAATCCTATTAGGTTAGGATTCGGATTATTTTAAAGACAAAAAGTAGCCTGGCCTTCCCCAGGATGCCATCTATCGCCTTGCCTTTATCGAAATCCGTTCAGTGGTTTAGGCGTGAAAAGGTAACATACAGACAGACAGGCAGAGTTACTTTCGAATTTATAATATTAGATTATACATCCATCGGCGGTTGTTTAAGATTATCGGACAAGAAAATCGTGAATGTACTCCCAGCCTAAAGAAATGAGGTCGAAACTTTTCACACTTTGTTTTAAGCTTTGTGATTCAAGCCCGTCACACACCTAGCTATAATATACATTAAAGCTTGGCATATTACGATATATTTTCTATACTAATTTTCGAGCGACCGCACACGCAGGTATAGGTACTGGGTGACTTTTTTACCGTCTTGAAAAATAATAGGGTATAATAGGTGAACGGAGTAGAAGCCTATGGCATACCTAGTTTATTTTATAATATCGAAATTCAAATCATACGCACTACTCAGATTCACCCTGCGTCGTGCGTATGATCTGTAAAGTTTTTTTCAAAATTTCTGTTTTTATTGTTCTAGTTTACTTCAAATGTGTAGTGTTTATTGATAGAGCAATTTCTGTCCAAGCTATTGCAAAACAAAAAAAAAAAAAAACTAGGTATGTCATAGGCTTCTACTCTGTTCACCTATTGTACCCTATTTTTTTCAAGACGGTAAAAAGAATCATCCAGTATATATTATGTATTTCCGTGACGTCACCAACCTAAATCGTAATTTATATTATTGCATATTAATATACTATATTATGGTATAGCAAGACATATACAATGAAATGAAAGCAAAATATATATTATAGCTAGGTGTGTGACGGGCTTCATATCTGACTTTTTATTATAGTTTGTCATGAGCCGGCGCGCCGCAAGTAGGTAGGTAAATGAAAGAAAAAGTGAAAAACGGAATGAAACATGAATACCTGATGTTACGTTGCTATTCAAAGCAGCAGTTCATTAAATCTATATAAATGATAATCAACTGCCGAATGTATGTGTACACGCATCACTTCAGAACATTTGCACATTTCTTTTTTCGTTGTGTTTGTAAATTGCCAGGGCAAGGTTTGTATGAAAGAAAATGTTTGAAAAGTTGCCGGGGAAATTGAAAAATGCGAGAAAACTGAATGGGAAATTTCTATGGGAATGTTGTATGTATACGTATTATTGAAATTTTGACAGGACAACGTTTGTCTTGTCAGCTAGTAAAATATTATATAATAATAACAAAATCTACATAATTCAATCTGCCTAGCCTTTTAACAAACATGTTGGGATCGGCTTCCTGTGTAACCGTATGCAGCTGAATACTAGGTAGTATTTTACATGGAGCGACTGCCTATCTGACCTCTACATATATCCCAGTAACTGGTTAATACGATACCCCTTGGTAAGACTGGTTGTCAGACTTTCGGGCTTCTGACGACCCGTAACGACTGTCAAAGATCCACGAATGACAGCTGGGACCAATGGCTTAACGTGCTTTTCCGAGGCATGAAGAAGTCTCGGTATTTTAATATGGTCACCTATCCACGAACCAACCGTGCGTAGCTTGATCAGATGGATTGACTCATGGGGCTGTTATTACTAGCCACGAAATTATATGTACTTACATATTACTAAAGTTAAAGTTAAAAAAGCTACCTACTTATTTAGAAAAGTAAACATTTATGCTGTTTGATCATGAAAAGAGGTTACATCAATCCAGATTTAGAAAAAAAAGCTAGAATATTACCCTTTTTTGCGTGGATAAATGCTCATGCATACTGCACTACCACGGGGAGATAGTGCAGTTATGTGGGACTCCAACCTACTAAAACCTCATGGTGTCCTCCTCTGCCGCTTGTGGTGGGAACACGGGCACACGTTAGCACTCACCGCGAACCCACCGTGGCTGTCCGTCACCGGACCCTCCTCTGGGGAGTACCCCCCATTACCGGCGCACCAGAATACATTGCACGTCGTGACCGCCCCAGGGACCAAACCAGCGCATGGGCGCTAGACGACCCCGTGTCTAGGCACCCTTGTTCCTGCTGCGACCGGTCAGGTCAGTGACCCGGCTGCCTACCACTTTTCGGCCGCAGAGGATAGGGAGAACGACCAACGAAATACCGATACTCCTCCTCCACTGCGGCTCCACCGCGTCCGCCATGAGACGGTAGCGACTCCGTCAAGCTCGCGGAAGGTAGGGAGAGCGGCCCACTGCAATACCGGCACTCCTCTCCCGCCTCCGTAGCCTCCAACCCTCAGCCGCAATGCCTTCCATACGACATCGCGATTACGGCGACGTCGTCGGTTTCCTGGGAAATGCCCTGACGAGCGGCCTCTCCTCAGGTTCCTCTTTGCTTCACCGTGGGTGGCCAAGCCACGGCTATTGAGCCCCCCCGCCTCGATAATGCAGAAACCTACCGGGGCGGAGAATATCGCCCTTAACAAAGCATAGCTGGCGATATGTGGGTGTACTATAGGCAAACCTCTGCCCAACCCTTCGGAGAATACAGTTGTGATGTTACGTTATGTTTTCATAGCTTAGTTATTATGTTTTCAACTTCAGATGCAGTACTTACACTTAAAAAGTATTGGTTTTCGACTTAAACATTCTCGGTCTTAACACAATCATGTTCACGCGTGTCTTACGTCAAACTATTACTGGGTGTAATCTTATACATATGCAGGACATTTTTTTAAGCTGTGCGCAAATTTTCACAGGGTATTCTACTCATGAATATGAACAACTTTCACTATGGGACAAACCCTGAAATCACGAAAAAGTAAAATCTGCTGTTTCATATAAAAGTTCAATACCTACGCGACCAAAATAAAACGCTGTGATAGGTATGGATAAAATTAAGGAATTTACTGTAACGTATAATATATGTAATAACATGTATGCGTAAAAATGTAAACGCAACGAAGAAGCCTGGATCTCACGACACAGGGAATCCTAGTGTGAGTTCCAGGATTCAACGTCTTTGAATGCAATTTCTGAAGCAATAAATTATTCTTCTTATTCTTCTTCTCTTCTTAAAATGAATGAAACAGCTGTTATTTTTGTGAATTCAGGGTTGGTCCACTGAACACTTACTCGAGAACGGCTAGACAGATTTTCATGGTTTTTGATTTGTTGTATTTGTCTCCGCCCCGAGTAGCAGAACAACTATTAAAACATCGGGAAAATACACGAAAAAACATTATGAAGAAAATTAATTTTCTCATACACCAAATTTGGATAGGACAACGTCTGTCGGTGTCAGCTAGTAATCTATATAAGTAGGTATGTATTTACAAAAAAAGTAGTGTATGTATTATATCTGTTATCTGCTTGCCATAGTACAAGCTCTGCTTACTCGTAATTTGGGATCAGATGACCGTGTGTGAATAATGTCCCAGGATATTATTATATTATTATTATTACAAAAAATCCGGCCAAGTGCGTGTTGGACCACGCACAATGTAGGGTTCCGTAGGTGGAATGAATTTATCCTAAGAAAAAACCTAACATTGTAATTGAAAAACATGTTCTCCCATACGAGTACATTCCAAATGCAAATGTAAGTTGCTTTACTATTATTGTACTTGACTTGTATTGAACTTGTAAAGCCTACTTAACTGTGATAGTTTTTCTTTTAATTTCGTTATACTACTGCCGTGAATTTTTTCACATATCTAAAAGCAACCATTTAGCTGGCAGGGGGGGACATGACTCTAACAAAAGTTAGCAATTTAAAGCTTAATTTTACGCAAACGGATCCCTGAATGAATGAATGAATGAAATGCACCGACCCCAGCGTGGTTTGAGCAGACTCGATTACTCGAATGAACCCAAAGATTCACACTAGCCCTTGTTGCCTCATGTTACATGGTGCAAAAGAGACCATTGTATATCAAGGAGTAGACCGGGGAGCGCGATAATGGTAGGGAGGACGTGCCCTTAGGATATGGAGGCATCGATCACTAATAAACAACTAGATACACAATCAGCGGCAAAAAATGTCCTCACCGAAAGTCCACCAAATTTAACATTTTGGTTTACTTTTACTCTAGTAGCATTTGAACGATCCGACAGTAAGCATGACACAGTGCTCGTTTAAAAAGTGCGAAAATCACACTTCCAGGACGCAAAAAAAGATGGAGTTTCATATTTTCGGTAACTATTAATATTATCAATATATAATTGTTATCACTGTATTGTAAATACTAATATTTTCTCAGGAAATCGTCGTAAAAACATTTTTTTAATTAAGTCGTAATAAACAGGAGGAGTTATAAAGCATCTCAATTGTAAAGACTCTCAGTAAACGTAGTAATCATACTATCGCATGCCCGCTTAAATTGTTCGGGTTATGTGCGTTGATTCTGTTCCATTTGTAGAGACGCTATTGTTTCTTTTTTTATTATTATTAAAGTTACTTATGATTTTTTTGTTTTTTTTTTTTTGTTTAATGAGACTTGTTTACTGTTTCTATAAATATTATAGTAACACAATCCCATGCAAAAGTTCTCGTCGCCAATTGTGTTTACGTAATTGTAGTTGAAATAAATATACGCTAATGTAATTCAAACGTACCCGTCCAAGTGGGCATTCATTCGGTAAGGACTTTTTTTGCGCTGATTGTGTATCTAGTTCTTTATTAGTGATCGATCCAATCAGGTAAATTATAATATAATGATTACACATATACACCAAAGAAGAGAATAAAATGTGTTTTATTACGTACACTTTTTTTAACACATTAAGCTTAACAAGCTTTAAAAAAAATACCTTTATAATAATATAATAGGTTGGGGAAAAAGTTTCTTCGCATTTTTTTAAGAAAATTCAAAACATTTTTTAATATAGTTTATTTACATTTAACTAAAGTATGTAGGTACCAGTTTGTTCGATAACTTTTTGCCATCTTGTAGGTAGGGACATGATCCCATTGCTATAGAAATTTTGGGACTTCTGGTCAAAATACCGCGACAAGTGCTTTTGGCAGTCCTCTCGTCCTCTCGTTCAGATTTCCACCTGTTTCGAGACCGAAACAGGTGGAAATCTGAAGGTGCAAGGTCAGGACTATACGGCGGATGCATTAACACCTCCCAGCCAAACTCTCTTAATTTTTGCTGAGTGGCTAAAGATGTGTGAGGTTTAGCGTTATCATGATGAAAAACCACACCCCTTCTGTTGATTAATTCCGGCCGCTTTCTCTCAACTTCTTGCTTTAATCTCATCAGTTGTTCGCAGTAGAGTTCAGAATCGATGGTCCTGCCTGGTGGTAACAGCTCATAATGAATAATGCCCTTCCAATCCCACCACACACACAGCATCACCTTGTTGCGAGTTAACCCGGGTTTCGCCACAGTCTGTGAAGCCTGACCGGCCTTTGACCACGACCTTTTTCGCACGTTCTTGTCATACGTGATCCACTTTTCATCACCAGTTATCAGCTTCTTCAAAAATGGTTCGGTTTCATTACGTCGTAATAAAGAATCACAAATGAGTACACGGTTCATTAGGTTTCTTTCAGTGAGCTCGTGAGGTACCCAAATGTCGAGCTTTTTTGTGTACCCAGTTTTTTTCAAATGCGCCAAAACTGTTTTGTGGTCAATTTCCAGTTCTTCAGCTACGTCGTAACTACTGATATGCCGATCTTGCTCCAGTTTTTCAAAAATGGCATCCATTTTATCCGTAATAGGGCGACCAGAGCGACGTGCATCTTTGATATCAAAATTTCCGGATTGAAAACGCTTAAACCAAATTTGTGCTACTCTCGCATCATCAAAACATCGCAATTTTTTTTCGCGGCTTGCGTTGCTTTTTTACCTTTTTTTGTAGTAAAATTTTAAAATGTATCGAATTTCTTCATTAGGTTCACTCATCTTGACGGTACGAAAAACAAATGAAAATCACACATTTTCCTAATTTGAATTTGGAATTATGTTCTTTAAAATTTAAACTTTCAATGATACCATAACCAGCCAGATACAAACAGTATAGCCACAGAGATTTTATTACAAGTTCATACATACTATAATGCGAAAAGACTTTTTCCCCAACCTAATATAAACAAAAAAATATTGGACAATTCGACTCTACTCATGCCTTTGTCCTAGCGGTGAGCCTCGGTCGTAAAATCTATTGTTTTTTTTTTTCGCACTGTAACTCTGATTTTAAAACATTGTAAGTAAGGTTGAATTTGTTTTGATGTATACTGACTAGCAAGCACCGGTCGTAACGGCTTTGTGAATACAACTTTAAACATTGCACTTATGGTTGAATTTACATTAACGTATATTTATTTCAACTAGAAGTAGGTAAAGACAATTGGCGACCGTTTTAAGAGAATTTTTGTATGGCATTGTGCATCTAGTTGTTTATTAGTGATCGATGTATGGAGGTGATAAAGAACCTACCGAGTATGCACCCTATAGCAAGCAATGGAATTGTGGAGAGACGGGTGTTATAATATATGGATGGGCTCTTTCAATGACGTGGCCGCCAGGCTCCTTCAAGTTCACCGGTGAATACTTTGGCAGGATTAAACTGCGTTCTCGACTCTTGTGACTGCTATGCTGCGTTGTTTCAGACTTCGTGTGAGGTCCCGCTACCATCCGTTTCAGGTTTGTTGTAAATCTCGCTAGTAATAGCCCTACCTCTCAATGTTATGTCGCTCCTCAGACGCGTTCCTCCCAAAATTGTCTTGTCGAAGTAGGTCATGTCAGCAATGGAATTGTGAAGAGACGGATGACATTAATCAATGGATGGGCATATCGTAAAATGGTTTTCATTTTTAATGGCCTATCCAACGATACACCGCATCATGGGATATACGAGAAAAAGAAAACATCGCAACTTTACGTGTACAGATTTTTTTCATGATTTTTACCACTTTGTCGGCGTGATTAATATGTATATCTTTGCCAAATGATAGCTTTCTAGTAAGTACTAAGAGGCTCTGAGCTAAGCTGCGGACGGATGGACAGACGGACATGGTGAAGCTATAAGGGTTCCTTGTTGACTACGGAACCCTAAAAACGTAAGACACGCGTTGAACATATTGTGTTTAAATCTTTTGTATTCTAGGTTTTTCAGGAGTGATTAAGGCTTATTCACCTCACTGACTATTGTATGTATGTATGAAAATTCGTTTGTAACTTTGGACAGACTAAACTACTGAATGTATTTGAACAAATGCGAATATCAACAAACAACAAATTATATGAGAGCAGTAAGTTGTAGGTTCGAACCCAGCCAGGCGCTTTACTTTGTGAAAATAATTTCATCACCACACTGCTCTCAAAACGGTGAAGGAACTCGTGAGGAAACCGGCACTGGGCCCCCATGGCAGATTACTCAGCCCACTCCCTTTCTTAGATAGGAGGCCTGTTTCTCAGCAGTGGGAACATTAAAGGCTGTGTTAGAGTTACCTACTTAAGAGAAGTCGTAAGTTCGAACCTAGGCAGGCGCTTTACTTTGAGTACCTAATTTACTTCATAACCAGCACACCCTAATTGCGTATCACACTATCGATCGGAATCCAAATAATTTTGAAGCAAATTGCTATCCATTGCTCGAAAAATTTGCCTGCTCGACAACGTAAATAACGCAATGAATGTTGTTGAACTGTCAAAATGAAACCGATTGATAGGGTGTTACGCAATTTGAGAGCAGATTAAAAAAATCGAAGACATGTGACATTCACCCTCCCAGCACTGGACAAAATCTGGAACAAAATCTTCATAATTATTTCTACGAAAACACGAACAATGTTTATAGCCTTTAAACTCCAGTGCTACATTCAACTGTTTCGCTCAATTTGAAAAAAATCAGGGTAACTGTATTCTAGTAGTAATTTTTCTTTAAACTAGATCAATGCATAGGTATTCATAAAATAAATGCGACCTAAAAATATTTCGCATACCTTGGCAACAATATCATTTTGACTTTTCATCAATGTGTTAGAGAAGTATAAAAAATGCAGGAGTGTGCGGTTACACCCGTCATAATTATTATCAGTCATCGATGCATTTATGTTGCACGACCGTTGTATGCGGTTTGGTGCATCGAACCACTTCTTTATTCTGCATTCCTTGTACATAGAGTTCCTGGTATGACAATTTGTTGCAGCTTCTTACTGCATATCTACATTGCATTGTATGTGTGCATGTAAATATTAATACGTTACAATATTGTTATTTATTGTAACTCAAATGTGTCCTAATAAAAAGGTCGAGAAACAAATTCTATTTAGCTCTAATTTATTTATTCTCATTATTGAGTTAGCTCAATTTCATTTTAATAATTATTAAAAGTAGGTAAATGGAAAGAATTTATTCGGGTTATTGCGTTTTTGATTGTTATAGATATTTGAAACAATCCTGTTATGCTCAAAAAGAAAATGGTTGACGCATTTGTACTTAGTACAAAATGTTGACTCCATTTTTTGAAAATAAATATCTATGAAGTTACGTTAGACAGCTGGTCTATGCATCTCTTGCAAGCTCTCTAGTCCCAGGAGTTAGTCCAATTTATTGTATGGAATTTACATGTACTAAATTGAAAGAAAAATGCATGAAAACGCGTGAATGCAAAAGTGTCACCTAGACACGCATAAAGACAAAAACAACGGATGAAGGTCGGTCCGGTGAATGACCCAGAGATGCGCATTGACCCAGAGAAGGGTGCTCGAAGGGGATAGGGCCCCTTTGGTGTCGCTCACAAAAGGAACGAGCACCAGGGTAACATGAACGCTAGAAGGTTAAGCTGCATACATGCACTTTGCACCGAATGAGCGTGACGTCATTCAGTTCGTGCTGCATTGTTTACCGCTACATTGCAATTTTGTAATGTAATCATTCATTTACTGGCGCGGTTGTGTGTCTCAGACTTTGTACAAACACTACTACTGTGTTTGAAATATTATTACTGGGTTGTTTAAGAAATACTCCTTATAATGTTAAGTACTTACTTTTTTAAATCCAAAAAATAATTCATCTGAGTAAATAAAAATTCCAAAATATAAATAAAAAAGGTAGATAGGGTGATTGAGTAATTGGCCACGGTTTAGTAATTGGCTACTCTTAAAAAAGAGGTAGAAACAAGAAGAAGCTCATGAATGGAAAGGATAAAAAACAATTTTTTCGTCCTTTTCATTCACGAGCTTGCTTGCGGCATTACCTACCTTGTTTCTACGTCTTTTTTATGAGTGGCCAGTTACTAAAGTGTGGCCAATTACTATAGCAGTCACCCTACCTACCTATAATATTCTATAAAATTGTCTTAGTTACCATTGCTTGTAAAAAAATGCCAATTAAAATAAAAAATAAAAACATAATTATCCGGGACGCAGCAAGGTCACCCTGTTTTATCACTGCATTTCCCTTGAGCTAATTTCCACTTTTCAAACGTTCGATCAAGACTCAAGAAGTATTTTTCGTTTGTTTCATTCTGAAGAATAGTTTGAACAATGAATCAGATATTTTTTTAGCGAAGTGATGATTGAGTAGTGTTTGACGTGTTTGCCCTTACGTCCCACCCTCTGGATATGTTACTGAAAAACATGTTTATATTTGCTTCATGAACGAGACTGTGCGTTTAGTCAGTAAACCGAAATAGGTCGTATTTCTGAACGGTTCAAGGTATATGGATACAGGAATAGCTTGTGAGTAAACTGCTCAAAATAAAATCCTCCTACAGATGTCGTTCCATGCTTCGCTTGCTCATCCATCCGCAATCGTGCCGATATTCATTTTTGAGGGGAACACAACCTTAACACACTAAAAGACAAAAAAAAAATGCTTCAAGATTAATTTTTGAGTTATTTATCAATATAATAATCAGTATTATTATATGTATTATAGTAATAATACTGATTAATAATTTAAAATAATTGTGTGCTGGTTTTACTTCAGTCTACCTCCAAGAAAATTTAACTCGCGGTTGGTTTAATTATTATTATCTTTGCAATAATGTTATCGTGCACATTGCGTATTATTATCTAGAATATTTTCTTGTCTTAGTTAGGATTAGTAAAGTATGTGAGTAGGTTTTATTAACGATTTAAAAAAATACTTTTTTCTGAGTCAGTCGCTTCTTTTATCATGTATTGTATAACCGACTTGGCAGAGGTGGAAATTGTGTTTGCCAGCAATATTTTAGTATTCTGAATTTTGTATGAAAAACCATAT
This sequence comes from Dicycla oo, assembly GCA_948252095.1. Classification (NCBI taxonomy): domain Eukaryota; kingdom Metazoa; phylum Arthropoda; class Insecta; order Lepidoptera; family Noctuidae; genus Dicycla; species Dicycla oo. The sequence continues at coordinate 11,040,053 of OX411713.1, read as the reverse complement.
ATCTTAGATTTTATCACACTCTAATAAATGCTTTGTTTTACTTTCAGAAGTCAAGCGTACCTACGATATTCATTATAAAACCGAATCGGTGATTCAACTTTTACGTTTTAAAAACTTAGTTAATAAGCTTTTGAAATATCCGAACAGTTAATTGAAAATGCAACAAAAATTAACAACGAAATAATTTGTAATTCCGACAGTCATGGGTTTTGCAAGCGTTTTCCTGAATAGACTGGCTGGATAGACTCCTTGTTACTAAAAGAGGTCAACCGTCAAGGATGACAAGGCGAACGGGGCGCCAAGAATGGCACGTTCGGAACGTAAGTGGAGAATCTGGAGCAGGCAGTTACGATCGCCATGTACTAGGACCACATAAAGCCGTAGCGGCAATACGAGTAACAAGCAACAATCTGACGGATTTACTGCTCCCTGGCGGCGAATAGCGAAACATATCATTATGACGTCAGGTTTTAACTTTCGTTTTGTGAACACAGATGCCGCTGCTATAAGGATTGTGTGGTACCAAAGTTATTCTAACGCCACTGGCGGCATACAATACGACAATTTTTAAATTAGTTTACCTTTGCTCATGTCAAGGGCGTTTATATTTGATACGTAGATGAAAGCTACGTACAGCGTATTCATAGGAGGACAGTTACCAAGATGACCATACTTTTTGGACTGTTTGAATTCCGTTTTCACCTTGATTAATAAATAATCTATCCGTAGGCCAACTGTGAACTGTCGTGATAACACACGCAACTAGACATTATCTGGGTAGGTGGGGCCTTATCAATTTAATAGATACTAATGGTTTCTCATAGATTTAATCAATTTATAGCAAAATACACCAACTGTTTCATGTTAACCTATTGCTTCTGCTACGCCTGCTACGATTCACTGCTACGATAATGAAGCGATGGCCGCTGGAAGTGTCGTAGGTCGTAGCGCTACGGCTACGTCATCTTGTCAACACTTCTTGTTAATTTACCTACTTAGACAGCTTCTGTTGGGAGAAGCGATGAAGTGAAGGATATTCTTATCCTAATGTCGTTTCCAGATCACGCCCCACACTTGTACAGAGCTCTTTATCAATCAAGTAGTATCGTAAGACGATGCGTGCAATATGCTACTAAATGAGTATAGTACATAGCTTCCATCCACGCAAGGAACGACTCAGGGTTCCATTTATAGGTCCAACAGAATACTTACTTCATGCTAATGATAAGAATAAGGCTATAAATTCAGATTCTATATACCAATTCGCAGAAGACACGTGTGTCGCTCATAAAAAAACATCCAAGACGCTGAGGAATCTCTTCAAGGTAACTTCTACCAAATGTGTAAATGGGCTCAACACGTAGGATTATTAGTACACGTAATATACGCAACATGCTCAACTATACCTAAATTTAAAACACATGAACACACTTGCATACATAGTCCACCAAAGACTTGCAAATGCCCGTTATTAGACGTAGCCGATAAACACATTGATCTATTGGTTGATAGCCGATTAAAGCTTATGTATGCAACGAACTGAGGTCTATTCTAGGTAAGCTTAGCATACTTAAATATAAACTGCCTTAAAAACACTTACGATGTTATATTATTATATGACCCTAGCAGACTCGGTTATCAATTACGGACTCACGGACTTACGGATTATTATCTCCATATATCCAATTTATAAGTTACAACTAAAAATATTAAAAGTAATTACGACTATTGTAACAGCAAATATTGTAATGGTATGAATGTCCTCAATAAAGTTGAATTTTTGACGTGAAACCGTCGCTTTACCCAACACGGCGAAGCAAAAAGAAGAGTTATGATTTCGACCGGTATGTATGTATGTTCTAAACTACTTAACATAATTTGACAAATGAGGTATCGTTGGAAGCGTCTTGATCGTCGATCGTAAGTTTAATATTGCTGACCGACCAAAACATGTAAGCATGATTTCAACTACTAATAATACTTTTAAAAAACGGAACCCTTATAGGATCACTCGTCTGTCTGTGTCTGTCCGTGTGTCACAGCCAATTTGCTCCGAACCTAATGTACCGATTAAGTTGAAATTTGGTACACGTTTGAATTTCTGTGGCCCAAATAAGGACGTAAAAAAAATTGAATATGGGGGACAATTTTGAGGGCAAATAAGAAAATTTAAAAAAGGTTTAAATTTAAAATAAAAGGGCTTACTGTAAGGGTCTCAAATATATAATATATTTTTTTGTAATTATAAAATAAATTGTTTTAAAGTTATTTAAGAAAATAGACAAAAATTGTCCATTATTTAAAAAAAAAAACTCTGAAAATACTTCTGTACCTATAGATTACAGGAAAATTACATGGTAAATCTCTCAATATTGTGCGTACAAACTTACATTTGCAGTTGGAATATAAGGGAGAACATGTTTTTCAACTAAAATGTTAACTTTGTTCTTGGGATAAATTCATCCCAACTACGGAACCCTACATTGTGCGTGGTCAGACACGCACTTGAGTGGTTTTTTTTTTAATAAACTTTCAGAAGACTTGTAAATGTTATAAATGAGTTTGAAATGTTATAAGTACAAATCAAAACGTTTCCTTACACAAAACTTCTCCTAAAGTATTATGTATTAATGTAAAGCAGTTGCAGACCGCAAACTAAGCCAAGTTAGTTTAGCTTAGCTGACATAGCTGGCGTAGTTTTTCATACTTGCACCAACAACTATGCATAGTTTGCGGTCTGCACACAAGTTTGCATACAAGTACGCCAGCTATGTGAGCTAAGCTAAACTAACTTAGCTTTTGCGGTCTGCAACCCGCTTCAGTATTATAATCATTCTAAATAATATATATATATATATATAATAATAATATTTTATATACCACACCGCTGTATCTCTACGTTGACGTCGTGGTGGGGCTTACGCGCACCGAACTTTATGTCTGTGCCGGTAGAGTTTACTTTGCCGGAACGGGACTAGGATGAGGAGCCAGACCAAGAGAGATACAGAAACCCGCAGGGCAGCATGTGGCGAGCTGTTGGGCAGTAGCGACCCCACGGACACGTGCACATGCATAGTGCATACCGGGATAATCGTCGGTTGGTGCCTCCATTATCATTTAAAATTATTTAAGAGGCCTCTGCGAGTTGGCTTCGTCTCCTCGTACGCCTTCCAAAGGTCCGGGACCCCAGAGTCCCGAGAAATGTAAAAAATATTTTTTAATTTTTTAAAAATTGTTTTTATAAAAATATTTAAAAATGTATTCAATAAGTTTAGAAAATAAATAAAGGAGATAATAATAAATGCAAAACCAAAATGTATTAGGCTAAGTGTTTTAGAAATAAATAAATAATAAATATTATACCTACTTGTGCCTGTTTATTCATGTAGGTAAGTAGTTTAGTTTTGGTGTCTATAAGTATTCATTTATGTTGTGAACTTAATTTAGGTGTTTTATTTATTTAATAATTTAATCACACAACATGTACCTACAGAGGCGGACTTAATGCCATAGGCATTTTCTACCAGTCATCCTTTGAGTGATGCAGAGACAAACAGTGATAGGTGCAATAGCGAGAAAAGAGGAATAAATATTTATTTAAATATAAAGAGGTGGTGAGGTCCGAGTGTCACGTCATGGCCTTTTTAAAGAAATCTCAAAACGGCTGGTTGACACTTCCCGTGACCCAAGGGCTGGCTTTTACCTTGGCCAGAGGCTAAGCATTGCCATACAACGTGGTAATGCCGCCAGTCTCTTGGGTACATTACCGCAGTCGACAGCTTTGCGGATGAATGTTTCAACGCCATATTTTAGTTTGTGAATAGTTTTAGTTAAGATAGGATATAATTTTGTTATTTCTAATTAAAATATATACATATATATATTAATATACACCTAATTATAAATAAATATAAACACAAACAAATAGACATAAATATACTAAAACAAGACAAACAATGGGAAAACATTACCGTTGTGATGATACTGCCAGCTTCTTGCGAATGTGTCTTTTGTCGACTTTAGGATTTATTTCTTTTCAATTAAATAAAACAAGCAGTTGTTCGAAATAATTTATCTAGCAGATAAATATTTACAGAAATTTAAAATTAAACAGTAACGTATGTTAAACATTCACATAAAAAGTAATGTAGTGAGATCCGTCCATTACATGAAAAGTTTTCAGTGCCTTAATAAATAATGGTAAAAGCCCGAAAAATGGTAAGATTTACCACTTATACAGTAACATACACAAATGGATTTACAGATCAAAGCGTATTAACTCCATTTTTTATTATTTTTTTATTTACACCTAACTCATGTCAAAAATATGACGTAGCAAACCGTATTAATTTCTATGATAAAAAAAGAACCAAATGGTAAACTATAGGTAATGTAGGGGGAGCGACGTAAGTGGTACCTGGTGGCTTCGTTACGCTAATAAGTTAAACACTCAAATAACTTTCAAGGGTTTATTGCTAAGAGAGTTAACAAGGTAACGTTTAGGCTAAGCTATCGCTAAAATGAGAAAATGATTGAAATTATTGTGCTGGCGAATGCACCCGGTAGCTGTCCGTAATGCACTGAGCGCGCGGCGCATTTTGTGCGACCGTATTGTATCGCTAGGTCAGCAAACGTGGTCGATTGCAATTAATGCATCGAACAGGTAAAGTTTCAAAAAGTATTAAATCCAGTTGTTTGTTTGTGTTCTCTCATTTAAAATATAACAGATTATGCCTATAACTCTAAAGTTATATTTATGGAGTTAATAGAGTTTGATCTGTTACTCCTCAAATATAATAATAATACTAAATATTTGGCATAATTATTGCACGCTAAGAGAAAGTATAACTTTCATCAATTAAGTATAATAATGTTTATTATCTACTAACATTTATGTTAATAAGCTTATTGCTTGAGACACGTAGTTTAATTTATTTACACGGGTTTTTAAACTTAACATCCTCATAACCTGTCAAGTTGTATTATTGTTCTACTTCAAAATAATAAGAACAAAATTACCTTTTTCACATTTTCCGGATAGGATAGGTACTAACCACAGGATAAATTAAAACATGATACAGAATTGGCTTAGTCATATTTATATGCCAGATAAGTTAACCGAAACCTATCCGGAGACTGTGAAACTGGTCCTAAATTATGTACTTATGTTTACTAAGTGCGAATTTCACCAATGAAACTGAACGCGATTAGCACATCTCAACGGCGTTCAAGAGCTGTCAGTGTCAATATTCAAAAGAAAAAAATACTTAAAAAAAGTAAAAACTTTTTTAATGAAAGTTATTTTATTTGTTTTAGGTTTTTCAAGTCAGTTTTTACTTTACTTATTTAAAGTAAATTTATTTTTCCATTTTTAGTTGAATACCTATACAATTACCTACATAAGCCCGAGACGAACGAAACGAAGAATCATCAAAATCCGCTTAGAAATACCAGAGATACAATACATTTATGCATACATATATATATATAACTTCGTACATAAGAATGACTACCTAGTGTATTAATTATACTGAAACCTTAAACGAATACAGAACCTCCATTTTGAAGTCGGTTAATAATGACACTGACAGCTCTTAAACGTGGTTTACGTGCTGATCGCGTTTAGTTTCATTGGTGAAATCCGCACTCAATGCTAAAATGTGTCGTTTATTTACATTAATCTAGCTACGACACATCCTTTTAGTAGACTACGTTGAAAGCGGGACGAAATAGCAGCAGGGTCCAGATAATTAAGAAAATGTCAAAAAAGTACTTCTCACTGATTACACTAACTCATCGTAGTCATTGAAACTTTGATCCATAACACTTTCGAAAGATGGCAGTGATTTCTTCTGACAGGCCACTTCTTTTTGAGCTAGCAATCGGTCGCATTCGGTCAAACGTCCGTGGAGTACATCATATACGCGAGTCATTGAAGCCACCTTCTCCTTGCAAGAAGGGTCAGTCTCTATAGCAAAAAGTCGGGAATCTAGTAGCTTGATTGCACCTACGATGTAATTCCTTAAGGTTTTCGTTTTGTGTTCAGCGCTGATGCGTTCTAGGAAGGCGCAGACTTGACTTTCGCCACACAGAAGAACGTCTACATCGTACGCTAATGGAGAATGTTGTCTATGAAGGAAGACGATCAACCTCTTCGCATAACGACGATATGTTCTGTACGCCTTACGCTTCCTCGCTCCGAGCGTCCTGCCCATAGTCATCGACTTCTTCATATCATCGATCACGGCTTTGTATCCAGCATCAACTTTAGAATCGAATATATCTCGTAAGCGAGTTTCGACTGGTTGTAGTTCGTAAGGAGCTGGAGACGGTGGAAGGGATGGTGAAGAAGGAGGGGGGGATGGTGGTAGTGGGTTCTGAGTGTTTTCTTCTTCACTGGACTCGCTTGAAGCTCGACGTGCTACTGGACTTGCCTCCGGTGCTGGGTAGGGCCGCGGTCGTTTTCTAGTTTTTTGGACCCGTGCCGGTCTCGGTGCTGTCCGAGCATTGTATGCAGTCAGAACGTTTGCATCTTGTTCAGTAAGTGGACGAGCACGTTGCGTAGCTGCCAGGGGTATAATTCGTATTTTGACTAGACCGTAACTTTGGTGTATTTTCGCACGGATTCGAGGGTCTTCATAGTCTGACCCCCAAAGGTCTCTGATGGCCGATTCCTTGAGGTATCGTACTTGGCAGAGTTCACCGTTGAAGAATCGTTTCCGTTGTTGTTCGTTGAGGGCATCTCTTTCGGCTCCGGTGAGACCATGAATTTTGGTGAGATGGTCTGGTAACTTGCCGTAGGTGAATCGTGCGCAGTTTTCTATGGGGCACGGAATGTTTGCATGGTTCTGTTTCTTTGTGCGGGGGGCTGCTGTTGCTGGTCGAGCGGTGGCCATGATTCTAACCTGGAACAAAATTAAAACATCAGTTAGTAAAGTAGCCGACTGCTGTTTTATACGCCGCGTACAAAGGGGCATTATGTTATAACTACGATGATTGAAGTACCTATGTAATTCTTTGATCAAACCCTTGCAGCATATAAAACACCATAATAAATAACCAAAAAACCTGAAAATATGGTCTTAGGACCGCCTTTGGATCCCCCGGTGGGTTCCTGCATTGTCGAGGTGAGGGGGCGGGGGGCTCAGTAGCCGCGGCTTGGTCACACACGGTGAATCGAAGAGGAATCCGAGGAGGGGCCGCTGGTGAGGGCTTTTGGTGGTAAGCCGACTGCGTAGCGGCCAACAAGTAGGTTACGGTGCCGCTTGGACGACATCGCAACTGAGGCGGACCGCGATGTAGTATCGCGGCTGAGGGTTGGAAGCCGCGGCGGGAGAGGAGTGCCAGTATTGCGGTACGCCGCTCTCCCTACCTTCCGCAGCCTTGATGATGTGGTAGGCGGCCGGGCCGCTGACCTACCTGACCGGGCGCAGGGGGATCAAGTGTGCCTAGACACGGGGTCGTCTAGCGCCCATGTGCTGGTTTGGTCCCTGGGGTGATCACGGATTGCAATGGGTTCTGGCGCGCCGGTGATGGGGGTACTCCCCAGAGGAGAGTCCGGTGACGGACAGAAGCGGCGGGTTCACGGATGAGTGCTCACACGCGACCGTGTTCCTGTTACAAACGGCAAAGGAGCACTCCGTGGAGTTTTAGTGGGTTGGAGTCCCATATAACTGCTCTATCTCCCTGTGGTAGAGCAGTATGCATGTGCTTTTCTCCACGCAAAAAAGGGCCGTCGGTGGAAGCCCCTAGTATTCACATAATATTACATTAAATGGCTTGTGCATAAATCGTGTCACGAAATTTATATACCTGGGGCATTTAATTACCGAAGGTCTTGAAGACGATCTGGACATTGAGAGGGAGCGCAGGGCTTTAGCGGTCAGAGGTAACATGCTGGCCCGCAGATTCTCCCGCTGCTCTGAACAAGTAAAGATAACGTTGTTTAAGGCGTATTGTCAAAGTTTTTATACGGGAAACCAGTGGGTCAGTCACACCAAAATATCGCTAGATGTCCTGCGCGTCCAATATAAGGATGATGTTGAGGCTGCCTTGCTTCTGTAGTGCATCGGGAGGGTTTGCGCTGTATCGCACTGATGACTTTCATGCCATCATCCGCAAGAAAACTGTATCCCTGATCTGCAGAATACGTGGCAGCTGCAACGGAATTCTGAAGACTGTAGCAGATAGGATCTCTTCTCCGATATGTATTGTAATTTAAATCGGACTGTATGGATCAACTTATTTGAAATTAAAATTTAATCTAATTTATTTATTTATAATAATGCAATTTGAAACTAGGGACCAAGACTCGACGGCTTAATTTGGCACAGCAATGGAAAAACACGTTAAGTAATGGCTATGAATTTAGATATCATTTATTTTCTTTTATGGCAGACAATCTAAACAATGTCGGAGACCTGGCTAATGAAGACATAAACTAATTAACTTTTTTCAAACCGGGACTGAACAAATGTTTTGGATAGAGTCCAGTTAATTTATTTAGAGGGTGTTTATCGACACGAGGGTAGCTGTCCGAGGATAATAATTGTGTTGACGGAGGCTGGGGGCTGTTTGTGCAGTCCGGGCCTCTTGTCCTACGTTTAATTTATTGAAAACAATGCTAGGAGGCTATGCGAAGGAGGATGGACGTCTTGTTGTCCGTTTGTATTGATGTCTGTTGTTGTAGATGATGATGGGTGACGCTTGCGACGGTCACTGACTCCGTGTGGACCGACAGCATAAATGCTGATAAAATAAACATTTTTATATACTTGGCCGATGAGGTTATGATTATGTACCTAGGTAAGTAATTAAATAAATAACATATAATTTATCTGCATATCATTAGAAAAGATTGAGCGGTGTGTAATGTTGATAAGTTCAGAAAAATATAAATAGCAAACAATCCTACTATAATATTATAATTGTGAAGATATTTGGATGTTTGTTACTCAATCACACCAGAAAGGCTGAACTGATCTGGATGAAATTTAGCACAGAAATAGATTATAGTCTGGAATAGCATATAAGATAATTTTTATCCCGGAAAAATTACGGTTCCCTTGGAATAATTTTCAACATCCACGCGGGTGAAGCCGCTGAGTATCAAAGCTAGTTACAGTTTCGCATTTATAATATTAGTTAGGATAGTTAGGAGGATGAAAAACCAGTCTATCGACACTCTAGTTTCACAAAACGTATAAGTTATACTTAATAAAAATAACACACTACTAAAGTTTCTATGATAATATAATTCAATCACGATTCGTGACGCCATCTATTATCATAAGAAAGTTATTGTTGTTTTCCTCGAGAACTTTTTTTGGTGATGAAAGGTACCCTATGTCTGTTTCTGTACACCTGACAACGTATATGCAAAATTACACGGGTGCGTCATTTTCAGAGGTTTAGGCGTGAAAAGGTAACAAACAAACTAACTTACATTCGCATTTATAATATTAGTTAGGATTTAATGTGAATTCCTTCAAATTAAATAAAACTTTTATTCCTAGAAATACTAATCAAAATGTAGACATTAACATGACATCATAGAGACAATGGCGCCGATTCCCTTGTTCACAAACTAAACTAAATTTAAGTTCGGTGCATCTTTTTCTTTCTATTTCATTAAGAAAATGACAGAAGATAATTCCTAATTTAGTCCTGTCAAAATAGTCAGCGCCTGACGTAAATGGACGTATTTTAGTAGGCAATTTTTTAATCACGTCTAAACTTGTCTATGGAGTATCTTAATTTTAAACTAATATTTATCATCTATCCTTTTCTTAATGAAATAGAAAGAAAAAGATGCACTAAACTTAAATTATGTTTAGTTTGTGAACAAGGGAATCGGCGCCATTAACTAAGAAATAACAATTAGTGAAAACAACAGCTAAGACCGACCGTTGATTGAGCTAATATTTATTTTGTAAATTAGCTAGCTTCGCCGCCATTGCCCGCTCGCCTTACGATAAATAATCTAAATTGAACGATCCTCTAGGGACGAAGCTTGTATCGCCGTATTGTTTTATATTCTTCAATTAATAATTTTGATTAGTAAGGCTGGTTTGCTTTTTCTTTGGAAATTAACTTGAGATTATGTTGACACTGTGCTATTAATAACAGGTTGAATTTATGGTTGCTGCGAATTCTTTGCATTCTAACGTTCATGCACAAGTGACTTTTTGATTCTAGGTGTACTGCCGCCATAAGGAAAAAGGACATATCTACAGAAATATTGAAATGGAGAAAAAAAAAATATTGTCCTGTTTAAACTATAGGTATAAGATACAAAGGCAGATGCGTCTTTTATTAGTAAGAATTATTAGGTTTGAGTTAAGTTTACGCCAATTTAAAAATACTGGTAGATGCGTCTTTTTTTGCTGATTCCGAATATGTAAATAACTCTATTTTGAAAAAAATATCAGATACGTCTTTTTTCCTTATGGCGGTATACACTGGATGATTTTTTTTACCGTCTTGAAGAAAATAGTAGCCTATGATATACCTAGTTTTTTTTGTTTTGTTTTGTCAATAGCTTAGACAGAAATTGCTCTATCAATAAACACTATACATGTGAAGTAAAAATACACACAATTTACATTTGAATTTAGATATTATTATTAAAAAAAAAAAAAAACTGGATATGCAATAGGCTTCTACTCCGTTCACCTATTATATACTCTATTTTTTCAAGACGTTAAAAAGTCATCCAGTATCCCTTTATACTTTATAGTATTTGCCTTAAGAGGCCTATCACAAAATTGCGTTTTGACAGATTGGATGTATTAAAGTACGGCGACGCATCACATTTTGTAGCAATTTGGCAGTTGTAATTACGTTTATTTTGAGACTTATATTTTTTTTGTATTTAAAGTAAGATATTTTAATTTCTTATGAGCTAACGTTTATTCTGGTGGAACTTTTTCTTTTTCTTTGTTGGTGAATGTAGTTAGGAGAAATTTACAGTTAATTCTGAGCGTTTTATGGTTCAAAACCATAGGATTTTTTTTATAGCTATTCCGTACATATTTCTAAATTCTGAGGTCGCTAAACCACTGCTTAAGAGATATTATTATATATTTTTCATTTCATTTTCTTATGTGCGAAATCAATCCACGAGCTCAAAAGAATGCAGTCGCGCAATTTATGAAAAACTTTCTTCGAAATTTTAGCTTTATTTAAATAGATAAGAATAAATTGCGAAAAGCGAGGCCGCTATTAACTATACTAATGAATCTTCTCCACCATTTAGTAAGTCAAAGTTATCGAAGTCTTTCAGTTTCTCAGAATAAGAACTCCATGTCAGAAACGTAATAAGGTCCTAAAGGAGACATTTTTGTATTATTCTCTAGGTGCAAGGTTTTTTTTTATCAAAGTCAAAATGTGGTCATAAAATCATGTGATTAAAATATAAATTTTGTTTATATTTTAATCACTAAACGTACCCGTGGATGCCACTTACAAATGCTTTGATTATTTAAAAACTTAAACCCGAAATTTTTAATTTTAACCCACCTTAAAGATGATTTCCATTTAACAAATGAGGTTAATTTTATAACCTCAATTTTCGTCGATGATTTTTCATTTACAATTTAATAACGTTATTCAAGCAATAGTTTTAGAAAAAATTGTGGACCTAAATAATAGAATGAATGATGAATGTGTTACTAGTTCCCTTTAATGAGTGATTGCAGACAAGAGCTGATACTATGGTCCGCAAGCGAGCTCCCAGGAATCAGGGGCTGAGGAAGCGGGTGGTTTTCAAGCACATACTATCCTCATAGAATCCTAGCTTAATATTATAAATGCGAAAGTGTGTTTGTTTTTTTGTTAAACTTTCACGCTCAAACGGCTGAACGGATTTTGATGAAATTTGGCACATGGGTTAAGACCTGGATTAGGACAATGCTTTTTATCTCGGTAGGTATGACAGAAAAAAAAAATAGCTTGTTTCCGAACTTCACGTGGGTGAAGCCGCAGGCAAAAGCTAGTTATTTCATAATTATGAAAGCACATACTAGTATGTGCTTGAAAACCGGCCGTATCTACTCGTAAGAGAAAAACTTTTCTCTTTGTTGCGATAGCTTGTTTTAATTAAATACTTACTATTTAATAACTTACTTAATTAGATATTAAACTTGCAGTTACCTAGATCGGTAATCCTACTCGTACTATCAAGAGCAGAGCTTCAGCGATAATTGATAAATAAATGATAAATGATTTTATTTCTGTAAGTAGGTTTGTACAAACACTTTTACAAGTCAATCATGTTTTTTTTTAAACTAGATGAGGTCGGCGTTATAAATAATTAAAGCTGCAACTTTTGAATGATTATAGATGATTTTAATTTCCTAATTACTTTCAATGAAACACAACACATAAGTGTCACGAAACGACACCTTAAAATCAGTTAAAACAACTCCTTCCTCTCACATTGACGTGACAGGCAAGTCGCGAATTACTCTGAAAGTTAACCATAAAGACCCCTCAGGAAGTGCGACTTGAATAAATAACTCATTTACATATTTAATAACAGGTATCGCGGGTGGATTCAATTGTTCAATCTTTGCATTATTAATACGGCATAGTACCCTCTAGCTTTGACAATTTAATATTCAGATATTGTTTGATTAGTCACAACAAGCAAGTATTGACAAAAAACAGTTTTGATGAGAAGGTATAAATTATATTGAAATGTAAAGTTTTAACTGTTTCTCTCTTTTTGGATAGTACCAGATTAGCTTGAGTCGTGTCGAAAAGATAAGCCAGTCAGCATGGTTGGTAGAAGAGTGATCACCCAAGATGCTTCGGACGTCCTGAAGTAATATTCACATTCGTAAAAGCAGGCACGGTAAACTGAAGATGTCTTCTTGTTCGAATCTTACTCTGATGACATCATCATCTCCCTAGCCTTTTCCGGTCGGCTTTCTGTCTACCCGAATGCAGTTGAATACCAGTTTTTACGTGGAGCGACTGTCTATCTAACCTCCACAACCCAATTACTGAGTAATACGAAACCCCTTGGTAAGTTTGGTTGTCAGACTTTTGGGCCTCTGATGACATCAATTATTAAATTAATTAGGTAATTAATTACTCTTGCAAAAATTATGATTGACATAGTGCTGTCAATAATAAGCGCACGCATATTATGTATCATAATACATAGTATAATGCCAACATTGATTACGGATACGCATGGCAAATGGACTACTCTGAGCCTAACTTCTTTCTTGTGTGACGTCATCAGCCTTGGGACGGCCGTAGGTATCTCTGCACAATGTATGTAGCCCTAGCCGAAATCACAAGTGACGTCAGCAGTGTTAATGGTGGGTAATTGTAATTTAATTTTCTATGATAGATAGGCCAGCACTACCAATGGACTCCGCTACGGCCGATGCCTGCCAGGTTCGCGGGTAAAATTTAAAATTCATTTTTTTTATTTTTATTTAAGATGGGTTTGCTCTTGACTCTAGTCTAGGGCGGAGGCGACAGAGACAGAGTCGACGATGGAGTGAGCTTACCTAGCGTACCCCGTAGCTTAAATTAGTATTATTAATTATCTCTTTATTGATTAAAGCTTTATATTACCCCAATAAGAACAAAGGTCTTGGCTGAGAAACCTTCGAAATAGGATTAGAGTTGCGAGGACAAAAGAACTAGGAGTAATGTTGGGAGTTGATGGCCAACCTTCAGTAGTTAGAGAGGCAACTAAAGAAGGAGAAGATCACCCCAACCTAAGTGTAAAAGGACTTGCGGATAAACCAATAAGTATCGTAAATACTAAGGTTAATATTATATTTCTGTTAAAAAAATAATTTAAAGAACGCCCTCTGTTCCACATGATAGTAGATAACTAGTAAAATATTTACGACTATAATATAATAATAGAAGTAATAAAAATGTTTACATTAAAATTTTTACAAGACTAGATTGATTTTTTAATACTTATTTTATTGTATGATTGGATTTTTTTTTGGCGATTGCGTTAACGTAGCCCGCGAAATTCAAATTTTCTTGCGTTTTTTTTGCAATTTGCAGGTCAGTGTAATGTTGCATCTTGATCAAAATATGATTCGCGACAATAAGAAATATGTATTTACATAATTGTAACCATAAAAATAACCAATACATCTCTGTTAGATTTGCTCCGAATTCATCTGATTTTGGAAATCAGTCGAAACGAAATAGTGGTCAGTAGAAACGTTTAGGGTACGTTTTACATCTTTTGATGGATGTCAAAACGGATATCCTTTTAATTTACATGCTTAGTAAATCAGCTATATTAAGGCAAAAGCGCTAGGGTAGTTCACGAAATTCAAATTTCCTTTCGTTTTTTTTTTGCAATTTGCAAGTCAGTATCATAATTTACATAATTATAATTATTAAAGTCATCACTAGAACTTTTTAAGACCAGGTAATCCTAAAGAATGCCTATTTCATGAAATCTTGATAATACTAACTTAAAGGAGTTGTATTATTGGTTCTAATGATTATAATTCTGTAAATGCTTATTTGTTACGGTCGCGAATCAAACTTTAATCAACATACAACCTAATATTGACTGGCAAATAGCAAAAAACGTAACAAAAATTAATTCCGCGGGCTACCCTGTTGTATGGACTGTTATTTTGTTTCATAATGTAAAATTTAGTTTTTTAAACCCAAGGAGTATAAACAGTTTTATTTTTAACCTATCGAAGTAACTGAATGGTTTAATAAACTTATCTTAGTTATTTATTTTTATTATGTTATAGTTAGTAATTTTTATTTAAAAAGATCACCCTTTATGCTTCATGTTTTTTGTAACTTCAGTAACTAAATAACCAACCTAAATAGGCTGTATATATGTACAAATAAACATCTCTTATTTATTAATAAACAACACAACAAAACTAAACAACCTTACCTTCAAAACTGCAACTGAAGAAAGTCCTTAAACAATGTTCCGCGCGCTGTTTACGTCAATAAACACGTTGTTGTTGTTTATGTTTTCCGATAAAAGCGAGCGCGACACGACCTTCCATGAGCGCAGCCGTCGCTCAACTGAAGTTACGTAACAGTATCCTGGCGAATCCCTTTTCTCAACCCCATGATTTTCTCCTAAACCAAAACCATTTTCCACTGACCTCCCTCGTTCCCCTTCACCTTACGTTTCTCAGACCACAGCCATGTATTACTTAGAGAAAGTAAGGGTCAATGAAAACTGGTTCATGTTTTACGTGTTTGACGTCGGTGGTGTTCGGAAAACTTCGTGTGACGCCGTAGAAGGCTCCGCCTTTGCGTAGCCAATAACAGCTATACCTTAACCACCGTCGTAGCGACGTCGTAGCACTTTTATTTTAATTCGTTTTTGTTGAAATAACATTCTGAAAATAATAGGATTGTGCATTTAATGATTAATATTCGTAGTGAGCACTCAGTATTCATTTTAGCACTACAATGATGTTTTATAAAGTGGTCGTGTAAGATATCGAGAAAATTTTGGTGAGTATTCTTTTTGTGGCTCAGTAAAGTTGTTCCCATCCAGATTCTTCTAGCAGCATGTTTTTTATTTTACTTTATTCCAAGCTTTTATTTTGATCTACTCAAAATACGCAATATTTTGTATTTGTGTGTGTGAAATTCTGAGTGGTTATGAATTCTGCTTGATCAGCACTATTCACGAATCTGCGTACTTTTTTTTAATTGAACCATTGTAATACTATTATTAATTCGTTGTAATTTTGTGTAAATTGTTTGTTTCTCTTGTTAATTACAAAATAATCCTTGATGTAGTTTAGTGCAGTAAGTAAAAATTAAAGTATTTAGAGTTAACTAAGTTACTCAAACTATTCGACGTTATTAAATGTTTCTCAATTACTTGCCTTCATCGGTACCAAGAATTTTCATGCAATACATACAGATAATTAATATCCTACTCGGCACGCCCACTTCAAAGGCGTGGTTTGCACTGGCACGCCCACCGCCTACATACAGTTCCTGAACTCCGTACTCTTTCATCCAAGACAAAATCCTTGATAATACTGCTAATGTGAGAATACCATTGTTGGAAGAAAGTCTATTAAAAATTGTGATATCTGATTCGGTCGTGTAATACGATGGCGATTGGGATATCGATCCTTCCAACTTTCTAGACGATTGATTAAATACCTAGGTAAGGATTATGTATGTAGGAATGTGTACGATGAATATTTGAGTTGTAGACTGCTTTTGTTCGTGTGGAAGGGTAAAAAGATTTTATGGCTAACCATGGCAACTGTGCATTTACTTAGGGACTAACCACACTTATTCAGCTCAATTCAGCTGAATTCAGCTTTTTTCCATAGAAATGTCATTTATAATGCGCACAGCAAAAGAGTGGAACTCTCTACTTGCGTCTGTGCTTCAGAACGCATACAACCCTAATCTCTTCAAAGTGAGAGTGAACAGGCTTCTTCTGGGCAAGCTCACTCCATCGTCGACTTTGTCTCTGTCGCCTTCGACCTTGACTAGAGTCAAGAGCAAAACCATTTCAAATAAAAAATAAAACGAAAAAGAACCAGTTTTGTGTATAAGTACGCATCCGTCCAATTTTCCGATCTTTCTGCGTCGTTCCATATAAAACTGTGTTTTTTTTCTAAGGACTTAAGCTGAATAAGAGTAGAAGGAGAACATATTTTATCATACCTTGCTATTGTCTCTTAGCAAAAATACTGCTACTAAAATACTACTTTCTTGGTTTATAAGTATGGATATAATTGACAGTTATTTAAAATATTAACAAATATATTCATAATGTTCTTCACTTTGAGTAGCTTCACTTCACCTAAGAAATGCTCCTAACTCATGCCATTGAGGCCTCAGACCCCAAACTCACCGTAGCTTATTGGCAAGCCAGGCTGCAGTTTGCTAGACAACATCTGAATTGTTGCTTTCGTGCAACAGTGAGATTCGATGAAAGTCCAAATCGAATGCTGTCTAGCGAATTGCCGCCTGGCCTTGCCTGTGAGCTGCGGTGAGTTTGGAGCCTGTGGCCGGTCTATGTAGCTTCAAGTTTTCCTCCCTAAGCCTTCTTCTTACCGTTACTAATAGACAGTCCACGACTTTCTGGAGACGACGCTTTAGGTCAACAATAGAAAGATGCCGATTCCGCAAAGATGACAAAACAATAAAAGGGTCGTCTCGTGGATTTGTTACACACGCTCCACTAGAACCAGGTTTCCGCCTATATTCCCCTGTCTCTAGATAACGTTCATAAACTCTTTGTATAGCTGATCGACTCAGGTTTAATCTTTTTGCTACGTTCCTCTGACTAAGGCCTTCGCGTATTGAGGCTACAACATGCGCAGCTTCTGCTTTAGGGCCTTAGGCTTCACTTCACTTGCGCAACTTCTGCTTTAGGGCCTTAGGCTTCACTAGTGCAGCTTCTGCTTTTGTCGTGGCTATGTTTGTGCGTAAAATTTTATGGAAATGGTCGCTAAAATAACAAATCTATTGATCAAAACTACAATAATGCGAAAAAGAGACGTGTTGGCGTCCGGCGTAAAGTTCGAATGTCAACTAAACGTCAACAGAAACTGCAAAAAACCAGAAAGCTGTTGATTCACATGATCGACAATAGCACTAGATTTAGGATTAAGCTCCACTTACACTGTGCAAGATTATTGGCATAACATAAAATTGAAGAACAAATATCTGGCACCGTCTAAACAACACGTACAATATTGTTGCACGATACGGGCCAATTAGTTGCCGTTCAAAACTGGTATAGGTGTAAACAACACATACAATAAAATTGCACTTACAATAAAATCGCAAGTAGAAAATCGCATTCAATTCTGGTATGAATTTTTTAATCATACAGACATGAGCGAACGAAACAAGACGTTCAATTATATTTAATGAAATATTTGGGAGCGCAGATACGGGTACGGGCTGGTGGTGTTCAGAGTTGGTACTAAAAAGCCTAAAACAGTTCCTCCGGTATGCCTGTATGGTGTACCACTAAATAGAGTGTCGCATTTTAGGTATCTTGGCCATATGGTGAATGAGGATTTGAATGATGACAGTGACATGGAGAGGGAGCGACGAGCGTTGTCGGTCCGATGTAATATGCTGGCCCGTAGGTTTGCACGATGTACTAAAGAAGTGAAACTTACTCTGTTTAAGGCGTTTTGCCAGTCATTTTACACGTGCAGCCTGTGGGTTAGACATACACAGAGGGCCTACAGCGCTCTTCGCATCTAGTAAAATAACGCTTTTAGGGTGCTGTTGGGGCTCCCACGATTCTGTAGCACGTCGGGCATGTTTGCTGAAGCAGGTATAGATAGCTTTCAAGCAATTATGCGAAAAAGAACAGCATCCCTGATGCGGCGGCTTCGGGGGAGTACCAACAGCATCTTAAAGGTGATAGTGGATAAACCTGACTGCCCGTTCCTAGGGCACTGGACCCGTATACACAGCTGCAGGTCTGGTGCAGCGAGAGGCGGACTTAGTTATAGTTATAGGTTTTTGAATTAGTTGTTATTTTATTTTGATGAAATTTTTTGATATTATTTTAATGTAAATTTTACTAACATAGTTTATAAGTGTTACTAACAACAATATGAATCATGTGTTCGATTTAAATAAATAATATTAATAATACTTGAATCAATGCTGCCGTCATAAGAAAGAAAGGCTTTATTTTGAACCATAATTTATTTAAATTCATTAATACCTCAGAAATGCCTTTCCTACTTGTAAATAATATAACTGAATAGCAGCTACGTCTTATTTAATACTAAGAATTATTAGGTTTTCGTTATGTTAACGCCAATACAAAAATACTAGCAGATGCGACTTTTTTGCTGATTCCGAATATGCAAATAGCTCTATTTCGAAAAAATGTCAGATGCGTCTTTTTTCCTTTTGATGGCACAATTTTCTTGTCTCGGTCTATGTCGCATGCTATTTTATTGAATTACAAAACTTGAATTCAATTATTGTATGCCATTTTATGGAATCGTACACGTGTAATTACTGGCTGGAATGGTAATAAAATTTAATGTGCTTTAAAGCATGCGATTATTGCTCTTGAACCATCCAGAAACTTGCACCGTGTAAACGGAGGTTTAGGAACAAAAACACATCGCTCAAGTGATCGCGATTCCATGTAACTTAATTATAAACCTGAACACTCAAACATAAAGTTTATTATCATTTGCAATATATGTATTTACGACTTCAATTGGAAAGTAAACTAATTTCTAAGCAATAAGATTGAAAAAGCTATGTTGCAAAATAAGACCACAACATTATTTTGTGGTCTTATTTTTCCGGCCGTTTTTGACGCGCTCTTCGGAGATCTAGTACCAATGTTGATCGAAGGCAGCCCCTATTACCCTTGATAGCACCTTCTAGTGTTACGAGTACTTAAGGTTAGGTATTCAAGATTATATGTCGATTAACCGATGAAAGTGAAGACTGAAAAGCTGTCATCCTGATTCAAGTTGACAGGCCTGATGGCGTGGTTGGTTAAGTTACCACCTGCCATGCCGCAGGTCGTGGGTTCGATTCCCATCCAGGACAAACATTTGTGTGCATGAACATGTCTGTTTGTCCTGAGTCTGGGTGTAATTATCTATATAAGTATGTATTTACAAAAAAAAAGTAGAGTATGTAGTTTATCAGTTATCTGGTTTCCATAGTACAAGCTCTGCTTAGTTTGGGATCAGATGACCGTGTGTGAACAATGTCCTAAGATATTATATTATATTATTATTATATTAAGTTTGATTGGAACAAACTTTGAGTAAGTCCTATTTGGTGATAAAATAATATATAGAGTGAGTGGTAATTAGTTTCCGATACTTAAACACATGATTCTACTCATGATAAGAAACAAATTTTACTATGGGACCAAACCCGAATTCACGAAAAAAAAATCAGCTGCTCCCTACATTTTGACGAGTTATCCGCTAATTACACATGGGATGAAATTCATCCCATTTTTTAATTTAAGTAGTGGTTCGTGGGAGTAAAGTCATCGCACGCAAATCTGCTTTTGGTTTGAATCTTGCTCCACCACTATTAAGGAATCCTTTCTAATTCTACATTACTATAAAGCCCTACTCACTAGCATTCTAAGAATAGAATAGAATAGAATAGAATAGGACTTTATTTGCTAAGAATGCAGGTACATACAAATAGGATCGAAAATAACGTAATAAAGAACCATGTGCATTCTGCCTTGTTGGCATGCAAATACAATACTTATTATACAACTAAGTTGAATAAGGCAAATATGTAGTTATAATGTATCATTTAGGAAATCTTGAACAGAATAATAACATTTGTCTACAAGTAATTCTGTAAAACATTTTTTAAATTTCATCAATGGCAAGGTTTTCATGTGTTCAGAAATTTTATTAAAGATAACAGGAGCCATACAGATCACACTTTTTTTTAATAAGCTAGTTTTAAATGTGCCTGTGCATAGTAGGTTCTGATATTGTGATCTTAATGATGTACTTCGTTTTCTAGTTTCTGTTAATGTTGCAAATAAATTACGGTTTGTTATAACAAATATTGCTAATTCAAGGATATAGAGGCATGGGAAAGTTAATAATTTCTGAGACTTAAATATGGGTACACAACTGTCAGTAACTTTGAGGCCAAATATAGCTCTCAAACAGCGCTTTTGAGCTTTAAAAATGCTTTCTCGTTCACTACAGTAACCCCAAAATATTACACCAAACCTGAAGATAGAAATTACGAGACCATGGTAGGCCACTAATGTTGTTGGCAGATTTACTTTTTTGGATAGGTTGTATAACATAAACGCGGCTGTGCTTAAACGTTTACATATATCTTCTGCTTGCGGCTTCCATGTTAACTGGCTATCAATTAAGATACCTAAAAATTTTGTGCTATTCACTTTATCGATAGTTTGGCCATTGAAGTTGATATCCATGTCACCTGTAGATATTCGTTGGTGAAAATGCATAGTTTTAGTTTTTTGTAGATTTATAACTGAGTTATTATTGTTAAGCCATTTTATTAAACAGCTGATTAAGTTATTGATGTCATTTACGTATGAGTCTTTATTGATACATGAAACAGTTGAAGTACTGTCGTCTGCAAATAAAATCATTGGATTAGATATATGACGTGGCAGGTCATTAATATATAATAGGAAAAGTAAAGGTCCGAGGACGCTTCCCTGTGGGACTCCATATTTTATTTCTTTAAATGACGATAAAGATTTTAGTTCCTTCTTAGATTTTAAACACAGGCTTGAAATCTCTGTACATTGTCTACGGCCTTTGAGGTAAGTTTTTATTAAATTTAGAGCATTGCCACGAATGCCGTACGCATCAAGTTTGGTTAAGAGAATATCGTGGTCCACGCAGTCAAAAGCTTTCGACATATCGGCATATATTGCACATACCGGTAGTTTGGAATCTACTTTAGGCATTATTTCATGGAGAAAATCAAAGATGGCCATGTTTATATTTTTGTTTTTCCTGAATCCCTTTTGTTCATCACATAGTATGTGGTATTTAGTTAGGAAGCTGTCAAGAGATTCATAGATGATTTTCTCTATGATCTTTGAGAATATAGAAATAAGAGCAATTGGCCTATAATTTACCATTTCATCTTTATCATTTTTTTTATATACTGGTATAACTATTACGCTTTTGAGACTTTCAGAAAATACGCCAGACTGTATGCTTACATTAATAATGTGAGCAAGGGGCTCAGCTATGCAATGTGCAACAAATTTGATAACTGTTGTTGAAATGCCATCGAGGCCAGAGCTCTTTTTATTTTTTAGGTTTTTAATTATACGTATTACATCTTGGTGTATAACTGGGGCTATAAATATCGTATGTGGGTTTATATTTATGTTAATGGTATCGCGTAACGTATGTTTAGATATGCCAGAGGTTTGTTCAATGAAAAAGTTAATAAAAGACTCAGCTATTAAATTAGGGTTTGATATTATTCCATCTCCATTTTTTATTTGAGAAATGGGTTCTCTTAAAATTTTGTTATTATTAATAATTTGCCAGGCCGTTTTGGATTTGTTTTTTGAGTTATTTATTAAGTTGTTATTCTGAGCTTTTTGTGTAAGTTTAATAATTTCTATAAGAAACATTCAAAGGTCAAAAAATTCCAAGAAGCTACGATGCAAATCGGTTTTGTTTACAAGATTACCGCGGGTGGGGCGCTCAATGGTTTTCCCCGCGCGCGGGTAAGCACAGCGGTACAGCACAGCGGTTATGGGAACATATTAAAAGGTTGGTCCCATAGTAAAAGTTGTTTGTTATCATGAGTACAATCATGTATCGGTCACTAATTACCAGTCACCCTGTATGAAGCATCAATAAAGAAGCAGCAATTAAGCAGAAATCAATGTCGGTGTACATACATGATACAATAGAAACAAAGAGAATTCATAACTAACTAAATGAAATTCTGAGGCAGATTTGGAGAAGATATTTCTGCAAGACAAAACTCACAAATGAAGTCCGTTGAGGAATACCAAATATTAAATATGTTCTATAATCAGGCTGGTAGGGATTAAAGTAATTTATTAAACCTGTGACCATTGTCTCACGTCATTCCATCTTTTAAAGTTATAGAGATAAAAGAGAATTTATAATAAATACTCGTCAATGCACTTTGCTTTAATAATTTGGTCAGTCTTTGGTAATTTAAAAAAAATGTTTGTATGTTTGTGATTTTCTAAAAATAAATACCGAATAACCCCCCAACGTATTAAAAAATAAGTTTGTTTTTCGTACAGTTTAAGCTAGGTGATTGTGCAATCATTAATCAGCCAATAAGATGCACTCCCTGTGGAAAACAGCACCGGATCAAAATATGAAGGCGTAAGAATAGAATGGATGTGCCGCCGGTTTTGTGTCAAATTATTCATATTGGTATAATTTTAGACGAATGCATATTTTTAAGCAGTAGATAAATAGGCACTAGAAATGGGTTTCTATTGAAATATTCGTCAATGAACCCAATTAAATGCGAAAATTGTGAAACACCTGACATTAGGACTGCTAAACTGTTGCAGTTTTTAAAAGAAGAGTGAAAGAACACTAGCTTTCTATTTCGTCAGTTGTTAGTTATTTTAGTGATATTTATTTTAGAAGTATTTATTTTTATTTAAGATGGGTTTGCTCTTGACTCTAGTCCAGGTCGGAGGCGACAGAGACAGAGTCGATGATGGAGTGACCTTACCCAGAAGAAGCCTTTTCATTCTCACTTTGAAGAGATTAGAGTTGTATGCGCTCGGAAACACAGACGCAGGTAGTGAGTTCCACTCTTTTGCTGTGCGCATTATAAAAGACATTTGGAAACGCTTAGTGCGAATTAGTGGAATAGCAACTAGGTAGGGATGGTAACTGGCAGTGCGTCTAGATGTCCGATGGTAGAAGGGGGCCGGTGGAATGAGGTCGTGGAGTTCTTGAGCACACTCACCGAAGTACAATCTGTAGAAGACCGACAAGCAACCAACCTTGCGGCAATGAGCCAAGTAGGTATGTATGTATTTATTATATGTTTTATTTGCTAAGTGATTTGTTTTTATAGATTTTATGTATTTTATTTTCTTTTCAACACGGTGTCTACATCTCTTTTTATTCTCTGTCCTATCGCAGGTATGTTGGAAGAGATTTCTTTAGAAATAAGCATCACCTTTGTACGTATTTTTATATTCCTTTATTATTGTCTGTTTATTTGTGTGTACACAAATGGTTAAATAAATAAAGAAAAAATAATAAATACTGGTGACAATAAACCCTGAATAACAGCTGCAACAGACTATTCATTTTAACATTGTAGGGAGACTGTGTGATGCACCAAAAAAGTACTACACTACGATCTTATTTACATCCTGTAAAGTATTTCACTAGTTGCCACGATCAAACAGAAACTAAGTAAATTATATATTTTAATACCTTTAAAAAGTTGGTAATTTCTTCGAAAAATCTAAGTACAGCAGGTCACCCGTCAGTGGTAGGTAGACTTTACTTTGACCTTAGCTGGCCTAGCGTGGTACGGAGTTTTAATATAATAAGAGGCCAGTTACTAGCTTATATTGGTTTTGTTACCACTGATGTGCGGCCTGTCGTACAGTCACGAGCTTAAATATGAACAGCTCGGCTATAAGTAAGTATTAGATTACTATTTGTCAAATATATGTGATCATTTGTGGAAGGCATATACAAGTGGCAGCACAAATATGTGACATCGAAGGAACACCAAAATTGTCTAACGAGACAAGCGTCGCCAAAATATAGGGTGCTGCATCGGCTTCAAAATACGTGTCCTACTTAGTTAAATTCAGAAGAATATGATATGACTTCGTTGTGATCAAAAATATCTAACATCACTCAGCATAAAATCCTGACAGTATAATGTTACAAGTTTTCTTCTATACGTATATTGCAATCAGTGCCACTCATATTACAAAAAATATGTGAAATTCCAATGGCAGTATAAATATCTGACTGTACTGTTTGACAGTAGATATATCAATAATAAGCGATTTTTTTTCTTTTTAGCAACTGAGCCTATGTCTGCTATTCTGCCAGTATGAAATTGAAACGGCTACTTTAAAATACTGGCAGAATAGTCGACATTGGGTCAGTTTTCAGCATTCTAAGAGGAGACACATATTTTTGAAGCCGATGCAGCAATCGGCATCCAATGTTTTGGCATTGTTCGTCGCGTCAGATAGCTTTGGTGTTCCTTCGATGTCACATTTATATCTACTGCCACTTGATATGTCTTCCACAAATTATCACTTAAAATTGCCGTCAGCTTGACGACAGATATTAATGAATGATGATGTCGAGCTGTCTATCCTAACTAATATTATAAATGCGAATGTGAGTTTGTTTATTTGTTACGCTTTCACGACTAAACTTTGAACCCTGGGGAAGGACACAGCCTACTTTTTATCATCATACCATGCGGGCGAAGCTGCAGGCGGAAGCTAGGAGTAATATATTTATGATCGTGATTGTACGGCGCGATAGAAGAAGAAATAATATGGATATATTGAAAGAAAACCACAAAAAAAAATTCACTACACTATGAAAAGTGTCAGTTCCATACTAAGCCAACGCTTAATTTTTTTTTGACATAATGATGATAAAAATATGATGTTGAGCCTCCCCTCCGGATATCCGGTGGATATTGTGTTATCCGGCGTCACAATAAGAAGCTCGTGATAAATTTGTACGGGGAAATGCTCCTTGATTGATAATCTCTTGGGTAGCCTGTCGGAGGAAAAACAGTGGTATATTGTAAACAGTTTGATATAGTTTGTGGTGGAGTGTGAAAATTAGCAATTTATTTAAAGTCCACGCAGTGTCGTAATAGGACATCAATATATTGGTTTGTTTATAATGTTACAACCATTGAATTACAATATAGTAATTTAAAAGAACCTTGCAACCTGAAAGAAAACCATCACGTGATCATAAAAACAGTACTTATGATAATTATTTTCTGAAAGAAAAACAGACATCGATAAATTCCTTAAAAAAAAATGGCGTTTCATGTTGTAGATTTTCTCAAAAATTGTTCGTGAAAAATACTGCTCTCGTAGCTGTCATCGCGTAAATCTATGCAGCGTTAAATCATAGGGCGGTGTGCATAATAACATAATAAAATAGGGTTCCGATACTTTGTTTATTGTTTTGATGAGTCAGCCATTTTTCCCCTACACCACGAGGGCATGGGTGCACTTCCTAAGCCCGCATATGCTGCTGCTGGAGAAAAATAACTTCGAGATAGGAATAGGAGGTACGGGATATAATGGTACACACTACAGCCTTGGTTCAACCCAATTGATGTTTGGATAAAGTTGGGTTTTGGTATTACCTATTTGCCTGCACTACGTCACACTTAGTTATCCTTTAATAGTTATTTATGCAACTGTTGTATAATATCACATGAGTGTTTTAATACCTAATTATGTAAAGTTGCATACCAGACTTTCTCCACCCATGATATGAATCCTCTATAAAAGGTTCTGAAACCATAGGTTGTACAGTGTTGTAAGAACTATGTAAATTCATGGAAATTTTAATTGCTGAGTATCTAATATATCTACTATGTATATAAATGATCTATTTATTGTAATAATTATTTACATTTTGCATACTAATATCGAACAAAAGTGGCGGGATACGACGTGAATTCGAATAACCTATAAGTTTTTTTTTTAATTACGGCGCTGTGGTTGTGAAACGCGCGTGAAATTCCTAAAGATACCACGAATTGTGTAGTGAGAATGTGGCTGTTTGATGAGTAAGGAAGGGATCGAAAAAGCAAAGGAGTTGCATAATGAATTTTAGTACAATATTATAACACTCGTTTGGATGATATTATGGTTTCTATGAGACTGATTGCTTTAATGTTGGCAATAAGCTGTTTCAGAAACATTTAAAGAGGATTTATAGCTACACTACACCCAGTAGATAAAACTATATAAGACGTTGCCTATTTATAAAAATCTAGTAATATGATGAATTGAGATGACAGTTAAATTACTGGTGTAATCAGAACGTAATTTGTCTTCGAACAAGAATTTACTGCGAATTAGTCAAAAGTTTAACGGCTTGCCAGACCACAATAAAAATATTTCGGTGGAATTGGACTGACAACAGGAGACTTGTGAAAAGGTAAAAGCACCATTTTGTTTCTATAAGGGTCGATTTTTGATCCATAGTTAAGTCAACCAATGGTTAAACATATAACTAATTAATGGTTGAATTTTGCCTAAATATGTTTGCCAAAATGCCATTAGTTACTATATTTTAACATATTCATGTTAACTCATTAATTTTTAGCCTTTCGCATATTCAACCACAAGTTCTGATATAAAAAATCGGCCCTAAGGCTTAAACATTCTTCATTCATACTAATGACCACTTTATCATCCGTAAATCGTAGTTAACGACTGTTTTCGCAAACAACCTACAAATTGCCAACTATTTGTCGATCATTTACTTTAGCAATTCATCGAATCGTCGTTTGTTTGGTCGCCGTTGCGATTAAGTCTCTGAATTTTTTATACGTCACATCGTCGTGAAACAACAGGCGTACGTTTTTCGCTTCGTTTTTCGGGAAATTCACGTGATTGTCATCTGAATAATGGATCCCTCGTTCGTTGGTAGTTCGTAGTACCGATTTTTCAATTACATCACAATGCGTCGGGTCGGCGGCGTATACGCATGTGACAAATAAAACTGCCGAATAAATAAGATTTTGAATTGGTGTTCTGTTGATTTTCGTTGTCATACACATCTTTTGTGTCTATTTTCATATTTGATTGTGCAGTCTCATTTGTATAGTCAGTTTTGAAACTGTTCAAAATTGACCATTAGGTAAAAAGAGCCATCATATAGTTGTCATCAATCAAACTAAGTAACATTGTACAAAAATAGTTACTGAAAACGACTCTTATTTTTGCTGTGAAAGTTCGCTGTCTACTATTGTGCTTATGGGTACATGAAACAGTACAGGGGGTATTTAAAGTTAAGTTATAAACAGAGATCTGAATAGGTAGATTATAAATACCTAAACTTCGAGGAAAGAAGTAACAAAAGTGGATAATATCTCCTATAAAATCCCGGAATGATAAAAATGACGATTAAATCTCGGGACTTAAGAAATTGTGAATTATTTATTGTACTTTGAATACATTCGCAACTAATTAAATATTTATAGTAAATATTAAATAATTCGCAATTTCCTTAATTCCGAGATTTAATCGCCATGTATATGATTTACGGAACTTTATAGGAGGTAATTGTGCACTCATATTACTTCTTTCCTCGAAGTTTAGGTATATAAATACCTCTAGTTATTCCGATCTCTGTTTAGAACATACAAAACTATCTAACTAAACTACTTATCAGCATCAAGATCGCAATTAGACAACACGTGACTCTGGGCTTCGTTAAGCGTCTTTTTACACCTGTTATATTTGTTAATCTTATCCATTTTAAAAACTGAAAAAGAGCTCCTCAGCACTCCCTAAACAAGAAAACATAATCGAGTCCATAAGCCCTAAAGCGATGGCGAGTAATGTGTAGCGTTTTAGCGAGGGTGGCTTGAGGCGAGATGGCCTGTCGCCGAAGTGCCGACTGGCCGATAAATGAGAGCTCGTTTTTTGTCCTCAAACTAGCAACGATTCTTACCTCCGATAATATCGGCATTCGGCTCGACTTCGGCTCGGCCGCCGCCGTAATGTCCGTGCGGATTATTGCTATATAAATTGTCCACAGTTGCCCATTCGGTTGGCTAGGGCTGGCATTACTGAAAAATTAAAACGACGATTAATGCATTCTTGGTTTAGATCCATGTGTAAGTACGAAAAAGTAACTGCAAGCAACATAATAATATTGTAAGCTATGCAAATACACGTACATTACACGAGGATTCAAGCATTTTTTCTTTTTAAATATCTTTTTTAATGAAAATTTCGTGGTGTCAGGTGAATCAGTTAAAATCACTTAAATTTACTGAGAGGTCAGTCAGTTTAGCGTTAGTGTATGTGTGTGTGTGTGTGTGTGTGTGTGTTATTTTTATGATTCATCATCTTCATCATCATCCACAATCCGACATCACCCACAACAGGGCATAGGCCACTCTTTTCTTGTGCCGATCCCCACGCTCCTGTGATTTTTATGATTACTTACTTGTAATAAAATGACGTAGTAATTACACAAATTATTTTTTGTTTTGGAAAACATAATAAAGTTTTCCATGTCCGATTGTTGCCAGCCCTAACGAATTTCGCGCGATTGTCCAGTCACTCCCCAAAGGAACATTCGACGATATTAGGGCTTTATTTTTTATAGTTCGGGACAAAAAGTGCTCAAGCGGTATATTGAAGGAAGTGGCTATTGCACTATTACTGTTTATCATAAGCCTTTTGACAAATGACCAAGTCATGGTCGAATCCCACTTTTCAATTTAATTTTATTACTAGAGCGGTTTCTGGCTTTTTGAATTGAATTAGCAAATCTATATCTCCAGCATGCCTCACGCCTAGCCTAGCCTTTTCCCAACGATGTTGAGGTCGACTTCCAGTCTAACCGGATGCAGCTGAATACCAGGTTTCTACATGTTGCGACTGCCTATCTGATCTCCACAACCCAGTTAATGGGTAATACCCCCTGGTAAGACTGGTTGTCAAACTTTCGAGCTTCTGACGACTGTCAAAAATCTAAGAATGACAGTCGGAACCGGAACGGCTTAACGTGCTTTCCGAGGCACGAAGGGGTCTTGGTATGTAAAGATGGTCACCCATCCACGGACCGACCGCGGCAAGCGTGGCTTGACCTGATTGATCGACCCGTGCAGCTGTTATTACTTAGCCACGAGCCTAATATCAAATCAATATCTAAAAACTACAAAATAGGAAATTGACAACAACATTCAAAATTGATTTTACAAGTGACCAATACAAGTTTACAAAAAAAAAAAAAATCGGTTCTGTAAACCATAGGACCACCAATTTATTTATGAGATTAAAAAAAAACTACTGTCTGTTTTATTTAATTAACAGTCAACCAGAAATATTTAATTGAAGTTTTATAGTCATTTTACCCTAATTTCATTTTAAAAACATATTCATTCCTGCAAAATATCTAAAAAATTTCACTCGATTTTTTGTTTCCTTCGTTCAGGTGATATCAAAAGTTGCAACAAAGGGCCGGCGAAAAAATCCCATTGTTATCGAGGGTATAATTTATTAGGGGCCCTGGCTCACTGGGACCTTTTTTTATATATCATCGCATTATCCCCACTTGGAGAGTTACAACTTCTTAAAGGAAATTAATTTAGGCGTTTAAAACTGTCCTAAACACCGGCTGACTTTATGTGAGGTTTGATAAATGTCGCTTGTTATTCATTATCTGTGGAAAAAGTGCGGTGGGCCGTGGGAGTTTGATTGTCATGAGAGATTGGTGTTCTTACTAAAACGAAAATATTATAAAAAAATATGACTAATCTGTAAAGAAAATTACTTGGAAAATGTAGAAAAAAACCTATATTTTTACAAAATTATCCATTATTTTGTGAAAATATAGTTATTTTTCTTTTTGTTGTCTACGTCATTTGTGTAACACAAACCAACATAATCACGATTAATTTCCGTATACAAACGAAATAGTTAAAAAAAAAAGAATCTTGGATTTGACCAAGATACTTTTTTAAAATTATTTCGTTTTTTACTTTGAGATCTAGTTTGCATTCAATCCACAAACTACATGATTCAATCCTATACATACTGACGTCTCCTAGTCACATTTTTTCACACTGCGGGTAGTGTTAGAAACCAACTTCTTACTGTTTACAACGAGGTGAAAGTAATTTTTGTTAAAATTAAATAAGCAGTTTTCTGGTTGTTTTTAGCTTGTGACGAGTTTAGCAGTTATGTGAGTTTATTATTTTTAACCGACTTCAAAAAGGAGGAGGTTCTCAATTCATCTGTATGTTTTTTTTTTTGTATGTTTGTTACGCGATTACTCAAAGACAGATAGACCGATTTGGAAAATTCTTTTTTTGTTTGAAAGGATATACTTCCGAGGTGGTCCCATATAAATTTTATTAACTTTGCTTGGGGAGTTTTTGAGTAAGCTTCAATAATGCGTATATTTCCCACTTATTTTATATGGATGATGTGATGATGTTTTAATAACTTCTTATTACTGTTATTTACATGGCTATATCTACAATTATTGTGCTCAATTATGTATTCGAATTTGTATGGGGTAGGTTCCACAACTAAAAAGTGAAAAATAAAAACTTTTTAGCAAAAATAAAACCGACTTCCAAAACAAAACACTACAAAGTAAAAAATAACTTTAATTTCGGAAGTCGGTGGCAAAAAACGAAAATACAAAACCAAA
The DNA here is from genome assembly GCA_948252095.1 of Dicycla oo. Lineage (NCBI taxonomy): Eukaryota > Metazoa > Arthropoda > Insecta > Lepidoptera > Noctuidae > Dicycla > Dicycla oo. The sequence continues at coordinate 11,009,136 of OX411713.1, read as the reverse complement.
GACACCGACTAGGTACCGAAATGAAAGTTATTATTCAGTTTGTAGTGTTTTGTTTTGGAAGTCGGTTTTATTTTTTGCTAAAAAGTTTTTTGTTATTTCATAATGAACGCTTATGCTGTTTGAATATACTATTTCCTACGGGAATGATAATAATGTCATCATTCCATTAGAAAATACCATATTCTAACACATTTGAAATAGATGTTGCTTAACAAGTAATTAAATGGTACCCAAAGCGATAAACTCAACAAGCAAAACAGAAAACAACGACCGCCTCATCAGTACGACACATTTTCCTAACAAACAAAACAACCAGAGGCGCACAACACTAGGGCACCCCTGTTCATCCGTTTTCGATTAAAATGTGTCCCTAATATTTTTATCTGCACACATAAATACGCAGTAATGAGCGGCCCGAAATTCTCGTCCGTTATAAATTTATTCAAGTCTGGCCACCCATTCGAGTGTGCATAATTTTGATACAAAAATAATCTACGGATAATATTAAAACCCCTATTAATTTAAACGCTAACGTTTTAATTCTAAGCTTTTAGGAACACACATATCTCTGGTAGGAGGGTTTCTCGCCCAGGAAACAGGCACTTTTTCTTCTTACAATTTCCTATTGGGTGTAAGAGGAAATTGAGGTGCTGTCTATCGCTAAGTAGTATTGGTAATAAAACCTCTTGTTTTAGATTTAAATGTAGTAAAAAAAGATGATATTCGTTATCACTATTTACTAGACAAGTTAGAAATTTGTAGATACTAAAGTAAACGGGATAGCAAATTAACAAAACAAATAGTCTATGATTTCCAATATTAAGTAGGTACCTACTTACAACTTCATATTCTTTGCCTATAAATTACATAAAAAACGCGTTTGGATAAGTAGACTTGGCACTTTCACGTGCGGAGGAGGTCACTAATGGAAGCGTGAGCTGATAGCGGCTGAGGAGTCCTGATTTATACCCGCCCGGTTACTCGCCGTGAATAATATAACCAAGGATTTACGATCTCTGAAAACTCCGACGAATATAACCAACTACATTGTTTTCTTTGTGAACGCTTTTCTGGTTTTACCTGACCACCGTTTCGTTCATATTTTTTGCGGCTATTTGGTTATGTGTTACGTCAACAAGCGGCTCTGGATCACATGTCGACAGTAAAATAAATTCAAAAAACTTTCAAGCATCGTTGAAACGAGAACACAATGTTCGAAAGCATTGTTCGCAATGAAAACATTGTCAAATTCTATCCGAATAAAGTAGCTAATTCAAACATGGACAAATCAATGGTAACTCTCAATAGAAAAGTTTCACTAACAAAACCAATCAACACGTCTACTCACTATTTGCTTAAAAGAAGTTCTCAATTGTCGTTTGAAACTTAAACATTGAAAGCGTATTGTTTACGCCCGTGCCAATCAACAGGCTCGCTAACAAAACCAATCAACTTGGTCTCGCCTCTATTTGCTTAAAAGAGTGCTACTTTTTCCTTTTAGTTTTTCATTGTCGCTGCGACCCTATCGTCCGTCACCCGCTCCACGGATATATTTGATTAAAAAATAACGTCGTCAGAAAAGCGGCGGTGTGTTGCCGAATACGTTGGATATAAAAGGAGTAAAACGTTCCTTGCGTGCAGCGGCTTAGCCGTCATTGTCACGTTCACGCCGAGCGGTCGCCGGTCATCGTTTGTGTTTTGTAGTTCCACTATCTGCGGAACCGAAAGGCGATTTTCACGGGACGTGGAAATAAAGCTTATTTTAGCTCTTTTGCCATTCCTTTTGGCAGTCTCGGGAAGTTTTAAGGCTTTCAATTTAGACATCTCACTGGACTGGTCGTTTGCATGCGTATGCTCTCTGCTCGCCCTGTTTGTCGATGCCATTTTTTATTAAATGTCCAGCTCTAGTTCGCTGGTGGGGTCCAATGACAAAAGGCTGCCCGATAGTGGTCGACGACGACCAAAAACAATAGAAAACGATTAGTCCCGCGCATTCAACGCTACTCTGTTATTCTTTTAATTGGATTCCAATCCACTCGCCTGGGCCTATTATGTGCTGCATAAAAAAGCAGTTATCTAGACCGAAATATTGTTCTACGTACCTACTAAAGGCATGTAGGATTTTCCAAAGCATTCAGCAAAAAAATAAGAACAAGATGTTTTCCCTATAGTCCCAGATCACAGGGCCGCCAGACCTTACTTATTTTCTGATTAACAAAATGTATGGGATAGAGTAGTGTTAGTATGTACTTTGAACGACGGCCAATTTTCAGGTCAAAAATCTTACTCACTTTTCTTAAAGACTGACTGCTGATTTTTATATATCATATATTTTATTATATATTTTACAGAATATTGTTCATACTTAATAATGAATACGGCCAGACACTTTCCGTCGGCGGTTTTTTCCACCAGACGCTTTAAATCTCGCAAAAAATGATCTTATCTTACTTATAATATGAGTCTTATTTTTTATATAATGATACCTACTCGTGGAACTATTTCAATACTATTTGTAAGTAGCCAGACCAATCGTAGCTGCCAAAAATCATCCAGACACAATTAAAAGACCGCCGCTGTTAGTAAGAGCGCGAGCGTGATAATTAGATGGATTGTCTCTGGAGGATGGTTGACCGCTACGCTTGGTCTGGCTGATTACAAATAGTATTGAAATAGTTCCCCGAGTATCATTATATATAAATTAAGACTGAAACTATAAGTAAAATGAGATAATTTTTTTAAATTGTATCGACAATAAAGCATAAAAATGCATTATTGTATAGTACGATATTGAGATAGACACATGATAGCACAAGTTTAAACCTTAGTGGTTTTTGGTTGCTATATATGAATAATCATGTATTCTTTTGTATAAATGATAAATCAATAAAAAAAAGTAAGATGACCTCATTTGTTGCGAGCTCTATAGCGTCTGGCGGAAAAGACCGCCGACGGGAATTCTGTAAAACATAGGTACATAAAAATCAGCAGTCAGACTTTACCTACATTACATACGTTACGTAACATACTTACACTACGCTATCCCATACATTTTGTTAATCAGAAAATAAGTAAAGTCTGGCGGCCCTGGTACATACCTTGCTCTACTACACAAGCAGAGTTTAACCAATTCTTTATTGTTGGAAAACAAATAAATAACAGCAACATGTAATTGTTCGTTAAGGTATAGCTGGTAGACAATTAAAAGGAGTTCCCCGCGAATTTATGTGTTTACGTTTCGGCCGCGGAGGGGACCCTAACTTGTGCTTCGATGTATTTGCGATTACCCTCCGATTTTTCCTGATTGGCATATTATTATTAGGAGTCCAAATGCTATTATTTTCATCTGTGAGAAACTTTACGCAACTTGGTAAACAGCACTCTAATTGCAATGCACACTATGAATCGGAATCGATTTCATTTTGACAGTTCAACAACACTCATTGCGTTATTTACGGTGTTGAGAAGACGAATTTTTCGAACATATGAAGCAATGGATTAGCAATTTGCTTTAAAATGATTCAGGTTCCGATCGATAGTGTGTTACGCAATTAGGGTGCTGGATTTTTTCTTTTTCTTAGTTTTTGGGGTTATTAAATGTTAAAGGCTGCGACCTTTCGGAAGACGAAAATTAACTAGCCTGGGTTTTAGTGATAAATGATATACATTTTGTAAATCGATTAATAATAACACTTTTAGGTACTCCTCAGTTTCTGTTTTAAACTAGATGAGGTCAGTTCTCAGAACCTTTAAAAAAGGAATAAACTTTATTAGGATAACGAATATTTTAATTGTAAAATCTTACGGCGACGATAACCGACTTTTAATGATTTTAAACTGAAGATCGCGTCTAAACGAGTATTCTTAATGATTGGAAAAAAATAAATAACTTAATATGTAAATATTTATTAAGATTATTTTTATATTACATAGTGTAATTAATTTGTAAAGTTATGCTTTGTCTATCGCGGACAAAAAACTGAGAATCACGCAAAAAATATCAAGCGTATTTTTATGAAAACTTTACCATTTCAAAAATAATTTAGTTATTTATCTTTTAACATACGTGTTTTATTTGTTTCATGTCTATTAAATTAAAGATGCGTCTAATTTGGGACAGCGCTCCTTGATGAGCGAGTCCAGTTACTGTCTGGACGTACGACGCGTTGTTTGCGGGAGCTCAGCACAAAACACGCAAGCTAACCACTCAAGGCCATTGGCATTTATTTGTGCCTTAAGAAGCAAAGCAAAGTTCCATTTCATTACGATTTATAGCGCTAAGTTTTAGTTTTAGTTTAATTTTATAATGAAATCTTCCAAACGGGTTGTAAGGGGAAGGGATAGACGCGCAACTTTTAAATGGCGGGAATCCGGGGCCTTTACGATAACGATCATAATAAAATATGGAAGTTTGTTGTTACACTTTTACACTAAACGGTTTATTGTAAAGAGAGTGGCGATATCGTTTAGGGATGACGAGAAAAGTGCGACGTAAGACAAATTAAAGCTGACATTTGGTAGGTACCTACTTATTGTCTTTTAAAATTGGCTCTATGACTTGAGAATTTTAGAATTAATTTATTTTAAATGATGTTTAAATACTTAGTAGCATAATTATGTCCCTATAGTAATTGTAATTTGTGGGTTTCATCGAATACTCTTTCAAAAATTTGTATTATAATTTTGAAGCGAAGCTATTTTCTTAAAAAAAAAAAAATTAAATCCATCTAAACAATACACTTTAAAGTAAATTATGTTTATTAAATAAATACATAAAACAAACAATAATTCTAAACTCACGACTCGCTATTACGCGTCACAACGCACAGGGAGACCGCAATGAAAATTTTGTTATCGGCGAAACAAAACTGCGCCGCCGGTTTTCTTAAACTGTAATAGAGAAAGTTTAGATATCCGAGTTTTATCTGCTACTCGCCCTCCAGGATCAATTAAAAGTCGGATGAAAATGCCGCACTTGACAATAACTGTTGCAATAAGAACGCGTAAGAACAACTCTGCGGCGAATATCTTGGTAAAGTAATTAAATTTGCAAAATTGTATCGTTTTAATTTATATTTATGCAAGAGGAGCTCGTAGATAAATAATAACAGCCGCACGGGTCGATCCATCAGGTTAAGCTACGCTTGCTGGGGTTAGTCTGTGGATGGGTGACCTTCTTTACATACCGAGACTCCTCCGTGCCTCGGAAAGCACGTTAAGCCGTTGGTCCCGACTGTCATTCGTGGATCTTTGATAGTCGTTACGGGTCGTCAGAAGCCCGAAAGTCTGACAACCAGTCTTACCAAGGGGTATCGTATTACCACTGAACTGGGTTGTGGAGGTCAGATAGGCAGTCGCTCCATGTAAAATACTGGTATTCAGCTGCATCCGGTTAGACTGGAAGCCGACCCCCACATAGCTGGGAAAAGGCTAGGCAGATTGATTTATGCAAGATAAATATTGTGGCTTCAGTTTTCATTTAGGTCGGTTTAGAGTGTAAGTACTCTAAACCGCTATTAGTCCATTTGATATTTCCAAAGATAGTCGTTACATTTCGTCTGATCAATTTCATCTTCATCAACACACATGAAACTCCAACCAGCTTTACTCCTAAGTAATGATTATGACAATAAATAATTCCAGGGATGTCAGTGTCTGAGTGGATTTTTACTGGCAGCCAATATGTTTATTTAAAAAGTTAAAAATGAATGAGCTAGAAGCATGATATTATTGAATCTTAAAATAGTCAACGCAATAAAAGTTCATTTTACAACTGTTTTGGATAGTAAAGTTATTAATTATTATGACGGAGCAACCCGTAAAAACATTAATGTCTCCTTTGAGATCGAATTGATGGCACTTATAATGATACTTTTAATTATTTTAATCGCTGTTCGCAAACAAAAGTCGTTAATTCATTAAAAAGAAGTAATTATGGTTGTAAGTTTGTCATTATTCTTTCTTGATAAACTGAGTAATCATTTTGAGGAATAAACGGAGTATATTTTAGATTTAAAAGAAGGAGAGGAAAAGAAAAACAAAGTGTAATGTAGTTTGAAGCAAGACTTTGTTGGCCAGACGCCAGACAGTTGAAACTTCGACACCTAAACATCTCATTAAGTTTGTACGAGTAGGAGACAACGATATATAGAAACAACATACAAATTGAAGCATAATAATACTGCTTTCTGTTTTGCAATATTCTTTTAACCCCAATTCTGGATGAGAACAATAATCTGATAATGAAACCGATGGTGAGATTGAAGTTTTGATCAATGTTTTCCTTAGAAATCTATGGTGCCATTTGAATCTTCAAAACAGTGTTTGAGAAAAGTAGGAAAAAAACCGCCACATTCCTTTTTCAGATGACACAAACAAGGAAGGAAAGTGATCGGTTCAGCAGACGTTAGATGACATCTATTTCTCCGGTCGTTAAGTTCTTGCGAACGTGTTACTGCAATGTCTCGGCACGTGCTAAATGGCCGGCCTCCAACGAGACTCCCAGATACTTTGTTATCCTGTTACTTTTACATGTTTAATCGTTCCCGGGGGACAATGTCGTGAGACTTTGGAATTGAGAATCAAGGGACAGGTAACAAGGAGAGTATTATGAAGACATTTATGGTAAAAGTAAGTTTTAGAATATTTGGTTTAAACTTTATTTTTGTGCCTTAATCTGTCTCTCCAGGTTTGATCATTCAAGCCTTTAGACAATTCTGTATTTCGATTCCAGAACATTTGTTGATTGTCTCATAAAACTAAGATAATGAATACCATCACTGCACAGTCCATTTACCCCTGCAATAATTAGTTGAAATCAAAAGCCAGTAAAATACGGTGCACATCTACAAATCTTAGATACGCACTTGTCAAGCTTTAAGTTGGATTTATCTTTGTTTTTCTCCTCTCCGGGAACTTTGCAATCCCTCAATGTTTGTTCAAGAGCTTAGAGAAATATATTTTATTCCGTATAAGTATTTGTGCTGAATTTGAAAGTGTGAAGAAAAATATAGAACAAGGAATTTTGGAAGTCGAAAAATTAAGTTTGGTATTTGGAATAAAAGAAATTGTAACATTTGATACCTCAAGCGTACTAATTCACCGTCTGCATAAAACAGTGTCTGCGTAAGCGTAAATCAAAATGTATTTATTCGTGAGCGGTATAAAAAGTCAATATGAAAGGCAATAAAAAGAGGATGTCGAGAGAAATAATAAAAGATAACCTCTAGAGGAGTGAATAGAATGAGTGAGGCCCTTGTAAAGACTGTTTGCGTAGTGGATAAGACGCGATCATGGGGACACCTCTCCCCCAGGCATTCAGATGAGTCTGCAGTGGCGAAAAATTAAAAGTACTTCTTTATAACGTGTCAGTTTTGTTCGCTTCGTCTCTTTTATGTAATAGTTGCCGACTTGCTTGCGTAATTTCAAAATTGTCACGTTTGTCGAATGTGTTTTATTTTATGAGTCTTATGTTTTATTTTATAATCTATATTCTATCCATTGTTGTTTTAAAATGTTTCATTTATAACGAAACTTTTAGAGTTTTCGGATGCCAAGTTTTCGTTCATTATACTGATTACGAGACTGCAAATTGCTATGTGTGTATGTATGTGTATGTGTATGTATGTATGTGTGTGTATGTTATTGTATGTATTGCTATGTATTTTAGTCAAGTAAAAAGTTAATTGCTGCTAATTTCCAATAAGCACAAATAATTATGTATCTATTAGTAGTCCAGCAGATCACACCCTTTTCTTTTAATGAGTACTTAAAGACCAGTTTTATAGACATTTCAATTCATATTCCTTTGTCTGAAAGACGTCTCAACCCTTAATAATAACAAAGTAGCATCCGAAACGCGACATGTGTGTCTTATTAACCAGGTAGGTAACAGGGTTCGTTTCTAATTCAGACTTGTTCTCTCGATGCGACATTAAGTCGTTCCAAACCCCTGAGCCCGGCCGGTATTACGCCACGTTGTAACTTCATTTCTGTAAGTCCCGTTCCATGAGTAGATTACAAGTAATTAATTTATAAGAATATGGCTGGAGGTACGCCTTCTGAATTAGTATTGTTATGTTCGGAGGGTTCGGTTTAATCTGTGTTGTTACCTTCTCGATTTACTTTAAGTGGCTCGTTTGCTAGAATTTTGGAAAGCCTAATTATATAAGTTGTTATTTTAGCCTTTAACCGATTCTTGCTTGATTTATAAATCCTTGTTATCTGCTCTAAAACTATATGACAAAATTATAACCAGAGACAATTTAAGCTTTGGAAGCATTGTCATATTCGACTAAGGTAATAGAGTGAACTGGAATTTCAAAAACCTTTTATCACTAGGTTCGGAATCACGACCTTAAAGTCAGAATTTTAAAACAGTTTCAACTTGTGGAAATGTTTACTTGTTGTATATATATCTGTATAAGTTTCATTGGCTTTCCCTCTGGGGGGCGCAATGGTGGCAAGCCGCGTACAAGCTGTTACTTTTAATGCGTTATTCGGTTCGGAATTAATGATTTTATTCCCGACAATTACCAGTGATAGCGGGTTGAGATTCCCACTTTAATCTATTCAAAATTGTTTATAGGTGTTTAAAATTTTACTTTCGCGATATTCTTGGAGTTGCAAATTAAATTCTTGATGATCAGACTCGCACATGTTTCCAAACTTTTCTAAGCCCAAGATCTCGTTGACATACATATCTACCCCAAACATTACCTTTCATATAAATGTTTCCACGTAAAAATATCTCCGATACCGATGCGTATTTATCCCAAATGTGACTTTTGTTTTTCTTGTCTGTCACAAAGCTCCCATATCAATATCTTGTGTTTGCATAACTACTTTGTGCTGTGCCACTGTGGGGTAAACACGTTCATATCCATACCTGAACTACGAACCTGCTTTGTTTTTCCCCTGTACGATAAACAAAAACATTTGATATTGAATTTAACATGCCAAGACGAAAATACAATAGAAAGATATTACAAAAAACAAATCTCCTATCTATCCCAAATCGATATTATTAGATGTCCGAAGAAGGACGATAATATCCGCGAAGAATGGACGGTCGAAGATATAAAACGCACTTGCGCGCATAATATACGTTTTATTAATAAAAAAAGCTTCTGTGAATCGCCCATAAATAGCCTTAATGGCCACTAGTGAGCCGGCGATTTTTTCCGATACACGGCGACGCATTTGTTTGACAAATCCCCGGGGAATAAGCGACACTATCCCCTATATTATCTAAGCTTGAGGGATGCGGGGTCATTCTCGAGGTGATGAAGGCGGTATCGCGAGCTGTCTAAAGGCCCCACTAAATCATGACCTACCAGGTATTTTCTATTTGACTAGGGTGTTCGTTTTTAGGGTTCCGTACCCGAAGGGTGCCAAACGGAACCATATTATTAAACCTCCGCTGTCCGTCCGTCTGTCTGTCAGCGGGCTCTATCTCATGAACAGTAATAGGTAGACAGTTGACATTTTCACAGATTGTGTATTCGATATCCGTGGTGTTTCTATTGCCGCTATAATAACAAATAATAAAAAGAAAATAAAGTTACAAATTGAAGGGGGCCCCCATACAATAACTTTTGATTTTGAAAAAAAAATTCTTAGCCTTGCATGTGGTATGTCATTATTGAAAAATAGTCGAGTAGAATACTTGTTATCTTCAAAAATTAAGAAATATGGGGATATAAAGTTTTGGACTAGTTTTGTGCGAGCTCTATCGCAACAAATAAACCAGTTAGGAATTCGAATCTTCTGTACATCATGTACCATAATATAATGTATCAGGTTGGCACAAAAGTAATGAGACACTTGGTTTACGTTTTATATTTTGTATTATTATTACAATACAAAACGCTTAGTCAATGATGTAATCACCATTAGCATCTAACGCCAACGATCCGGCAAAGTTTGGATGCCTTTCGCCCAGAACTCTGATGGCTGTGCCTCGAAAAAGTTGTTCAAATCCGCCTCTAACATCAGAAAAATCATTAAATTGTTTACCCCGCAAATGTTGTTTCAGGGCTCTAAACAAATGATAGTCTGATGGGGCGAGGTCTGGGGAATAAGGTGGGTGGGGTATCGTCTCTCAGCCCAAGTTCGCCAACTGTTGGCGAACGGCAGATGCGACATGAGGTCGAGCGTTATCGTGTAGTAAAACTGCATTGACTCGTCTTCGTCGTTTTTTCTTGATAGCAGCAGATAGTTTGGTGAGCTAGGTTGAATATTTGTCAGCGTTTATAGTTTCATTGTGTAATAGTTCATTGCGCGTGATCCGACACGCACTCGGCCGGTTTTTTTATATGTGGTTAATTGGCCGTTCAAATCCGGCCATAGAGATGTAGAATGCAATAGATTCGATTTTTGATGAATCGACTAACCTGTAATTTTCAAGCCCCTCAAAAACGGATGTTGCCCGGAGGCACCGCGGTGTGCCCCTCGAATATTAGTTTAGAGACGTAGAAAAGAAACTAACTAAATCAAAGCCGAATATTTTTCCTACACTGGCAATAATATTTTGTAAACCATTGCCAGTGTAGGATAAATATTCAGCCTTTATTTAATTTCATTTCTACGCAAAAAAGGCGCGGCGAAAGGATGGCGCCAACGTCTGTGTGCTGTCACCGACTGGTGCCACCAGTGCTTGAGCGGTGTTTCTTTCGCATAATAAATAACGTTTTCTATTAGCTTTGCTTTCTTTTTGTTGAATAACAGTAACAATTAAGTAAAATCAGTACACCAAATCGATTAAGTATTTTTTAACCGACTTCGAAAAGGGAGGTTCTCTATTCGACCCGTATGTATGTATGTACGTATGTATGTATGTATGTTTGTATATCCACGATTGTCTCATAAACTCATGAACCAATTTTGATGATTCTTTCACTATCGTTATCTACATATTTTTAGGAAGGTTTTAGTATATAATCCATTAGGTAATTAATGTTATGTACGAAGTTATATGCATAAATGTACTGCATCTCCGGCATTTCTATGCGAATTTTGATGATTTTTCTTCTTTTTGTTCGTCTTGGGCTTAATAACTATCTTCAAACAGGAGATTCTTTATTCGACCCTTATGTATGTATGTATGTATGTACTATCGAGGAAACTTACATCTATACACCGTAAGGACTATTCTTGCTTGCAGCGCTCGGCCGCTATAGTAATACTTGCTAACATATTGGGTCATCGTGTGTACGGGATTTTTTTTCACAGTATATATAGGATGTCCCAGAAATCGATCGCCATACAGTAGGTGGTGATAGCTTTGGTCAAGCCCTCCCAAAATAACAAAACAGTTCCGCAAAATCTTATAGTTTTCGAGTTATACCAGATTAAAAAAAAAAATAAAAAACAAAATTACCGCTATGCGTCATTCTTTTGCCTCTCATATGTAAATAAAATTTATGTATGTAAGTTTGTATGTCCGCAATGTTCTCAAAAAGTAATGAATAATAATGAAACCAATTTAGATGACTCTTTCACTAACGTTATCTATATACTCTCAGAAAGTTTTTCGTATATAATAAATTAGCTAATTATTCTTATGTACGAAGTTATATGCATAAATTTACTGTATTACTGGCATTTTAAGCGGATTTTGATTAATCTTCATTTCGTTCGTTAAGAGCTTATGTAATTGTATAGGCATTCAATTAAAAATGGAAAAATAAATTTACTTAAAAAAAGTAAAACCCGACTTCAAAAATCTAAAACGAATAAAATAACTTTCATAATAAACCTTAACAGCTTCTGTAGTCACTGTCTTCAATTCACCTTAGCTTGGCACCGACTTCAGAAGCTGATAAGTTTTATTATGACAGTTATTTTATTCGTTTTAGGTTTTAAAAGTCGGTTTTAACTTTTTTAAAGTAAATTTATAATTGACACATAATCATTTTCTTCCTAATGATTTTGATTTATCGATCGCATCCCTAAATCCTAAGAGATCATGGTATTATCTATGGTTTGCGCTAGCGTCCAACTGAGTTTTTGAGAGTTGAGATTATTATTAATTTTGTATTGTGTATGGTGTCTTGGTGTATTGAGAAGTAATAATAATAAAAATAATAAAAATCTTTATTTCTTCTCACAATGACAAGCTTATTCTAGGTTTGACATATTGTTTGTCTAATAATTAGCAATGTGGGGAGCTGGTGTCTGAGGTAGGCATAAAATGCCTGTATTACAAATCACCAGGTTCCCACCCCACGGAAAGACAGTTTACATCAATGTATGGTATTACAATCCGAGGTTATAGATAAGGAGATTCAAGACTAAAACAAAATATACTTACCTAGTTTTAGGTAATTTTCGATTTTATAAAATAACTCCGAAACCCGGATGTTGATAGAAAAATAACTTTTGTAGGAGTTAAGTGTAGTCTATAAAAATCAAGTTTGATTTTGATGCAGCTTGGTACGGGATTCCATACATCCATGAGCATTGTCCTTTAAGATGAAAAATATTCTTCGTTTAGTATTTTCATAAAAATAAAATAAATTAAAATATCGTTTCGTGCCCCCATACAAGGAACGTGTTTTTTTTTAAACTAAAGTATTTTTTTAAATAAGTATGAAGGTAAATTTTGTACGGGGTGGTACGGAACCTTTCATGTCCGACTCGCACTTGGCCGGTTTTTTAAACAGATGGTATGGATTTTAGTTATTTATGTGGAGGTTTTAGAACATGTTTTAAGTTGAATGAAAAACAAAATCACTTTTTAAAATATGATATTGATTATAAATATCAGAATTATCCAAATTCAAAGACGTAAATGAGAACAAAGAAAAAGGAAGTTTCAGAAGTTATCTCGCAATACAATTGAGTGATCAGTATGCAGAGCCAGCGTTGTGTATTAAGCCGATTTAGAGGAGGAAGCGTTAAAAGAAAATTTATAGCATTGAAAAGTCGTACGTAATTAATAAGACATTTGAAGTTGCGTGAAAATGTAATTTAGATTGTTTTCCATCGAGGGGTCGTTCAGTTTCCTGTCTGTTCAGAATCCTCACAAAGGCGGCTTATTTATATATGGCCGTCTTTATATTAGCGTCTTTAAGAGAATCCAGGGGAGCATAATAAAAAAAAAGAATCAGCATCAATGTCTTAAAGCGTCTTCCGGCGCGCGATAGCGGAGAACGCCCCGCCGCAAAATGGCGGTCCACACTCGAATAAATTATACCACCCCCCGAACTGAATCGAACGATTGTTCGATTCTTTTGATACGATTCTCGTTTTAAAGTTGGAGCGCCTTTATTAGTGTAAGCCAGAGACGATTATCTTAAGCCGCCATTACATATTCAAATTGGAGTCATTTCGCTTTGTAGAAATTGACGCGAAATAAAACGGAGCCTTTGATAGCATCCTCGGCATTAGGATAGTGGTGTTGGTATTTTTCAAAGACTTTATGTCATTCTAAATACCCAGATTTAATGAAATAGCCATCATACATTCCTAACTTGGTCAAAGTTTATTGGAGTGTGATAAAATACGAGCTGTTCCTAAAACTCGTGTTTTCATACAAGTGAATTTAATGAAGCTTGCGTGGGTTGTCCGTTTCCAGCCCGGTAACTTTCAACCCAGTCCGAAAAACATAATTTTTGCGCGACTGACCAAAGATTAACATTTAGATACCACAGATGACGCTTTGTTCGCAACGGAAACCGTTTCTTCTACACCCTTTTAAAATTCATATTTAATATTAAAACAGTCTTATCTTTCATTTATGAGATAGATGTTCACATAATATGTGTACAGGGAAGAGAATTAAAAATAGAAAGATTCCATCTCTGAAATTGTAAGCAGATAATTAATAATTCTAAGTCGATGCATAATAAAATTAAGCGAGCTTCTACTGAAAGAAAGCAAGTCGAGCAAATTGATATTTTGAATAATAAAAGGCGGGTGGTGCCCGTCGAATTATTATGAGTAACACAAACATAAGTCAATAGCCTAGCGGGGTGGTCAATATTGGATTAGCTGCCAAAAGGAGCCAAAAAGCAACGTATACAAAAACCTTTTACAGCGGTTAGACCTCCGGAAAAATATTTATAAAACGCTCGTTAGGTGAGGAGAGTGCTTGTTTTTGCTCAAGCCTCAAGCTCTGTTGATGTTGGACTTACTAATGTTGTGTAGATGCTCTGTTTTGATTACTTACATTTCGTTTATAAATCTTATATTGAGTACGAACCTCTAAAATGTTTAAGATGGAAATGACTTTGACGTATTTTTGAAAACCTACTTTTAGTGTCTATATATCATCTTGTATTTCGAAAGTTTTGAACACAATATTATAAAACGCAATGACTTATTAAAAATGTCCTCTAAAAATGATATTCTTAAATATTATCTTGAAGGCAAAAGTAAAATCCATCTCTATACAACAAAGCTTGACGCGGTTGAAAACGGCAATAGTGCGGAAGGGTTGGGGAACGGTACCAGCCATTGTTTACACAAAGTATGGAATAATATAATCAGAAGTGAAGAAATAGGAATCCGTCGAAAAACCAACAGAGTCGGGTGAAAATTTGCTTAGGCCAGCGGAATAAGTGGTGAGGCTAGATACACCAGACTGGACCCGAGTAGCCGAGTAGCCCTCCCATTGTCTATACCCGTATGACGAGATTAAAGCAGCTTTATCTGTATGTGAGAGAGAATAATAATGCGGACCTATGTAAACTTGCAATCGTGAAATGGGAAGGGAATAAAGAGGACTGGTTCTGATGTTTTAATTTTTGGGAGAAAGCCTAAAAATTTGAGTTTCTTGATGATAATTGTAATACTGTATAGCTACCTAAGTATCTCCGGGCATTTTAATATGTGCAACTTGAATATTTAGGTTGTGTTATTAGAAGCTGGATTTTGGCATTTCAGTATTTGTTTAACCTTTTATGAAAACAAGAATATTGATTTATCCAATATCAAGCTTACTTTTCTAATGTATAACAAAAACAAAATAATTTTCCCCAAATCCACTTCCTGCATTCATAAAGTCAGCAATCAAATTTTCTCATTTCGTCTCTTTGCACCTGTCGCCGGACTTATTAAGACGCACCTGTCAATCTCCTACTCCCGTTCCTACTTTTTATTTCAATTCCTCCTCATCGGGATCTCAAGTGTTTGGTATTGAGCCGCCATTCGAAAAACTCTTATTTTAGCATATTTATTTAGGACTGAAAAACAAGAGGCAAGTTGAATTTTTATCAATTCAGGGAGCTTGATTGATTTTATGATGCTTTGTAATTTAGGTTGTGTTCATTAGGGTGTTTGGTTTATTACTGCTGTTTATGTATAGCATCTCTTTGCAGGAAGAAATGTTTAGAAATAAAAATATTGTACCTATTTGTTAACTTTCTAAATAAGCCAAACATCACTGAACATCTGATCTGATACTGATGTGGGTTGCATTGCATAGTAACTCCCTTCTCTACGGCTATTTTAGTGGTATATAGTTCCGTGGCGTTCATGAATGTCATTATCAAATCAAACAACATTACCATCTAAACATAACATTATCTTTGAGTCTGCATAATCAGTTACACATTAATACATTTCTCTTTACGGTCACATTGGTCTCCGACAACAGCCGGGATAATAGCAAAGCAATCCTAAATAAACAGTGTTGAATTGGCAACGGCGTCGGCACCCACACTTCGATCTTCGATTTCTCCTACTACATTAATTCGGGTGTTCATTAAAAATGCCATCAAGTCGCCCGTTAACGAAGTGGTGCGCAATTAAGTCGCCGCTGACGTCACACCCTTGGCCCTTCTAGAGGGCTCCTTGAAGAGTCTTTGAACTAGGAGGACACCTTGAGATGGAATTGAAAAATTGATTCGTTATCGATTTACTTATAAAACTTAATTTTAGTTTCTGGGCTAAAAGGTCTAGAAATATAATGTTTTCTTAAAGAGAAAGGAAGATCGTCAATACCATCATGTGTATGCGATAAAGAATCTTATTTGTCTAAACATATTTTTTGACCAATAAAAACCCAAAGCTTTTCCCACTTGGACAACACCACCAACTGTTTGCAAGGATCCAAATAATCTTCATCATTAACGTGTCAAAATCTTATTATTGTCACCCGCATAAGAGCATTAAGGGGCTCGAGATAAAACAGACTCCCATTAGCAAAGTCCTCGAAAAAATTCGTCGATTCTATCGCGCGCGTTGAGGTGGCAATCGCAATCAAATTTTTTCTTAAGTCGCAGTCAATCACCAGATAAATGAGCCTAGAAGCGATCATCAAAGGGACTAATGTTGATTGGCTTACCACACCCTGTCTCAGTGAAGGCTTTCGGAATTTCAACTTTAAACTTGTTAACGTTAAGTTCAGTTTATAGTTTTAAAGTTTATAGCGATATACGCTCTGATTGAGGCTTGTCACCAGATGGGTTTCTGACGAAGATGGATGTCTTTGCTAGTCATGACATTATTTTGGAAGAGGCCGAGTATTTCTTGGATATCCAATCTTACATTTTATATGATTTAGATGTGATTGCCAATTTATTTTTGGTATGTGGACCATCGAATGTTATTGTAAAGATGATTGTACATTTGTTCTATCATCACTAACGTTACTATTGGATCACTAATGATTGCTGACTCATATCTGTCAACGCACTTAAATGTATGTACGAAGTTTGCATTGACTATATTAAACGCATCACCACGATTATCAGTACCGTTCACGTTGCGATTTTTTCCATTCGTTTTAGAATAAAGTGTTTTGTCAGGCGTGCAGTGAGGGTGGCGGATCGCGGATAGCGAAGGTGTCTCAATCAGCATAAAACAAAAGAAATCAATAGCATCCCCTCGCGGCACGCGACTCTCAAAGAGCAAAGATTTCTTTTCACAATTAACCACCCCCTGGGTGTCGCGGAGCTGATAAACCGAACGGATTTACTTACGATCGTCATAAACAATATTTAAATTATCTAGTGTACAAGTATTTGCTACGAAGAAGATTTTTTTTTTTTGGCATCAAACAGTCATATTATTCGAGAATTAGTTCCTTACAATAGACCTATAGTGCCGACAATGTAATATAGTGGTAAAAATAATTACAATAAACTCATAACAAGGAAACATTACAAGAAAAACATATTAATTTTTGTATCAGAACTAATGTTCAATGCAATATATTTTACAAAGTAAAGTGAAGGTACACAAAGTAAAAAATGTGAGTTTAAGTTAGGTGATAGGTATATCTACTTTTAAGTTTTTGTTTAAGGCTATTATTATAAGGGTATTATTTAAACCGTGTGCTGTCTAACGATGTCATATTGCTGGATCGTGACAAAATTGCTTAAGGCAGTTGTCCCAGCGCCGGCGAGGAAGCGATTAACTATCAGCTATTTTCTCGCTCAAGAAACGTACAATAAATATACATTCCGTGTAAACAAAAGACATGCATATATTCATAGTTGATTGCAGACTTTTCAAACCACGCGCGAGTACTCGTTTGTCGCAGCGACAAGAGCTATCAAAGAGAGTACTCGCTCAGCGACGCTTGCTTGGCGTGCACAGCACTCGCTGAGAGACTCGCGCTTGCATACCAGGGAGTAATCACTTGTCGCCGTCGGCGTCGTTCACTCGCTGCTCGTTGCTCGCCAACTCGTTTCTAGCTCTACGCGCTTCTCGCTCATCGCTGGTGGTGTGACAAGTGCCTAAAATCGTAAAGTTTTTTATTTACCACGGTTCGTAAGTTCTGTAATCACAAGTTGACACACGATATTAATGTGTTGGAAAGCACGCATACTTCAACTGAAAGCAAAAATCAAATGGAATATTTTACACAGTAATGCACTGCTCTTCTATTTGGAACCAACTAATCTCTAAAACTCATCCGTTCATGCCAGTGCCTGTGTTTGAAACGTTGTTTCCAAACTGATGTTTGTTCATTTTAATTTTGATTGTTTTGTATCTCTTTTTAGTCCATTCCGTTCCTAATCCGACAATCACGAGAGTTTACTTCCGGATCAGTTTCTAATGTATCCGAACGGACAGTTCGTGTCGGCGAATATTGAGCAAGTTTTTAGAAATTAAAGCGTATCCACCACACTGAATAAACGGCATTATTTACACGGGTAAAACCGTAGATTGAAATAAATTTTGTTGAGTTAAGTAGTCTTTGTTCTCATTTTGTTGTAGGATTTGCACTGGTCGTCTAGGAGGCGGCTTTCATCTCGCAAACACTGTTTCAATATTTAATAATCCGCCGGTAACGAGCTCCGACCGGTCGCTCGCGGAGAAAAGTTTAAATGGGCAGACAACACACGTAGCCGTATTAAGTGAATCATGCTTCAGCGTTTTAATGCATTCAAATTTAGGAGATAAGATAAAAATGTTCAGTTTGCAAACATTTTACTGTACACTCCAATACATAAACGTACCGTATCTTGCCTTTCTGTTTCAACATCGGCCAAGCTAAAATATAATAAAACCGAAACTTCTAAAACCTTCTACGTCAATCATGGCGACCCTCTCCCCCTCGTATGGCCAAGGGTCAAGCAAATTTGACGAGAGATTATTGTAACTGCCAGCCACAAAACTGTTGTTTGTCTTTAGACTAATGTAATGGAGTGATCCTGCATGTACACCCGTCATTACTAAGGGATAAGCAGGCCACTTTATTTTAGAAGTGTGGGAAGAGTGGCATATAACATAAAAGAGAAAGAAAGAGAAGAAACTCGTTAGTGACCAACTGTTTAAAATTGGTACGGCGTGGTTTGGACGTAAAACCAGTGATGTCAATAATTGGCTTTTGTTACCAAAAACGATGAATAAAATCAATGTAAAGTATCGATACGGTGATTAGGAGCGGAGAGGTAGACGGAGGTCAGCAATAAAGTGACCGTCGTCAGGCGCTGCGTCACGTCCGACCGCTGACGACAGCGACGCGTCAGCCCGCCCTCGTTCGGTGCCGCGATTTTATTGACTCTTGCGGTTGATGCGCTCCTGGTATCAATTCGTCTGATCGAAAGTGAAAACGGTACAATTCACAGAATTCGGTAATGACGGTGACCACTGCTTTTTTGTGATGTTGACGACACGGTAGTTGACATTGAAAAGGAAAAGTAATGTTTTGGTTTTTATTTGCTGTTTCATAATCCCTACATATTATGTCGTCTGCAGATATAAGCAGTCTTGTTGGCTCAAGGCTATCATCAATGTATTAGTGTAGGTCAGTCAGCGATGAATAATGCCCCCACAATCTAAAAACATATCATGGTTCTATTCAATACAATGCAGAATAAAAAACAAACGAAAAATTAAACCAGTTCGGCAAGAGAAACTCTCAAACGTAAATCGACCATGTCTAATACGTAGTAGGTTATAAATATCATTCATATTTCAAAGTCGTTTGCATCTGGACACCGGCTATTGAGACAAGAGGGGGCTCGCTCCAGAAATAATTGTCAAAGGGCCGAATGTAGCAAGAAAGAAAACAAATGTTTGTTAATGTAACAGATTCTCTAAATTAGGATTTGAAGTTTTAGTAATAGTTTAGTTTAGAAGTACCAGATTAAAACACACGCACAATAGTCCAAATGAAGGACTAAGTGCGGAAACCAAACCCCCATAACATAACATAACCAGATTAAAACAACATTTTTAAAACCAAACAAGAGAGACATACCTAATAAGATTATCAGTTTCAATATCACAATCAATAAGTTAATACGAAATGACTTTATTGAATTAAGACCTAATAAAAAAAAAACAGGCGCAACAAGGGTATAGAATTGTCACATTCCCTCAACACTCCCTTTGTGACAGGCCATAAAACGCAAATTCGGCAATAAAAAGAACACCCCGACAAAACATCCTTCCTGGACACTGGCTCAATACAATAGCCGCCATTCACAACGAATTATTGTATTTTTCCAGCACTCGAAATATTTAAGAAAGGAATTAATGAATCTTGGATTAAGCCCAAAGGATACTCAACCCTCTGCTCCAATATTTTGAGGCTTATTTGGTATCCAAATTCAGATTCCCGCAAGATTCGTTTAACAATGAGGTCCTAATTAGCTGTCAAGGCTGCAGACTTGAGCTCGACGTGCGTCCGTGTCTGTCCCAGAAATGCGAATAATTCAAGGGATGTCTCCAGTGATTTCTTTCGTTTTGTTGCAATATTGTGTAAGGAAAACGTATAAAAAGTTCACAACCACAGACTCACGTGGTGGATTGATTTCGAAACATTCTGATAGACATTATGGGAAAACTGCCAACGAAGTTATACTTGAAGGTTTTTGAGGACACAGTGAACATGTTGGAGTTTATTAAGAAGAAGATCTTCCCATCTTTGGACACAAACTTTCCATAGCAAGAACAGCTTGACTGCCATAACACGCGGTGATAACCCACGTATGTGCATAATACATCCCAAATGAAACGAGTTAGCACTAAAATCAGAATAAATCATCCGAAACTCAAACTACATTTACACATTCAAAAACAATTACGAGGGCGCGAATTTGGGCCGCTGCCTAATTGGTATGAGATTTGCAAGTGTTTCTAATTGCGTAGAAATTTACGCATCCAAGGCGATCAGTCACACCACCATCAGGTTAATTAAACCATTTGTCTGCTAAGTTCCGATGCTCATGTACAAAATTGTGCGGCTATTTGCGATTTGTGAAAAATTAGACGCGTTTTGGAAGGGTGCGCTGTAAAGAGGGATGAAGTCTTGATCGTTGCTGGTTTATGTGATCAAATATAGCCATGTTCAAACGAATGTTTCCAATTTGCATCAATTGGATAATGAGCTGATGAGCAAATTAAAAATTATGTTTTTTTTATGGAGTTTCGTAGCATTTTTCTTTTAATTAGGAAATCTACTATATACAGGGTTATTGGTAAAACACCAACAACCTCTTAAGGGGTCATTGTATTCATCATTATGAACAACTTTTACTATGGGACCTAACCTTATCGCGAAAAAAAAATCAGCTGTTCAGTACATTTATGTTCGCATATTTCGTCAAAATGTACTGAACAGCTGATTTTTTTTCGCGATTTAAGGTTAGGTCCCATAGTAAAAGTAGTTCATAATGATGAATACAATGCCCCTTAAGAGGTTGTTGGTGTTTTACCAATAACCCTGTATATACAATAAAATATGTAGTAACGAAGAATTTTTGTCTGTTTGCTTGTCTGGATGTAAGTTCCGAATTGACGCAAAAACGGCTGAACAGATTTGGATGAAATTTGGCACACATAAAGTTTACAACCTGGATTAACACATAGCGTGCTTTTAATCCCGATACTACGTTCCCGTGGGATATTTCTCAAAATACACCCGGGCGCAGCCGTGAGCAAAAGCTAGTGTATAATATATACATATATAGCTGGTTTTGAATTGTTGCAATAATTTACTTGCTTATAGCTTTTACCATCCATTGTGCTAACAATCAATATTACCAGGGTCCCAAGTCTGCTATTTTTATAAAGTTGTCATTCCAACACGATCCCATTGTCATTTTGCTAAAAGTTCGTAATCATTGGTAGGTCAGTGGTCTCGTAATAGAATCGTGGAACTGATCAAAGGAACTGTCAAAATTTTAGCAGATTACCTACGATACCCCTTGGTGAACGTAGGTGAACGTAGTAGAAGCCTTATGGCATACCTAGTTTTTGTTTTTGTTTTGTCAGTCTTTCATTTGTCATTATGTACGAGATTACCATTTTAAGCCATTTCTTTCAATGGAGTGTCAGTGGTTGACCATTGGAAAGTCATAATGACGCCATTATATTAGTAGATTATCAAACTTGTCAAAATCAACAATTATGAAATCCATGATAGACCATTCTGACACTATTGTAATAGCAGACTTGAGGCCCAGGATCAAAATCTCTCGATCCTCCACACAAACATTAGGACGTACTCCTCGAATTCATGGCATTTCTTTTTTAAAAAAAGGTTCATTTTCATTAACGCCATCGGCTCACATATTTGTCATAACCTGTCCGTGTCGCCGGGGTCCGGCCTCTTGTAGCGACTGCTCCTTTTTCCACCGTTTTTAATTTACGCTGTTTGGGTTTTGTTCCTTCGTGTTGGAGATGGAACATAATTGGCCCACGTTTCATTGGTGGAATTCAACATAACGGGCCTTTCCTAAAAAGGCAGAGATGATTCGTGCAATGCAAGCGGTGTTATTTTCTCATTTGCTCTTCACTTGTTTTAGTGCTTTGATTGCTTCTTGTGATACTGTTTCCTTTTGTTCCACTTGTCAGTATGGTTTAACCTTCAAGTATCGACCTAATATGGTCGATTTTATTTTTACTATTAGCAATATTAGTATATATCTTAATCAACCCCTCGGTGATCCATTTATAAAAAAAAAATAGTAACCGTTTCACTATTGGAGTTCTTTCCATAATCAAATATTCGTTCGGTCGGAACTCAATGGAGATTCATGGCTCACCGCCGCGTCTAGACGCACACAGACCTACAGCCTCCGCCAGACTGTCTAATGTACCAGCTTTACATATTTAAAGCCTATGCCCTCGTAATAATCGCGTTTGACTTTTTTAATTTTGACGGGCTTTGATCGAACTTTTCTCTCGTGCATTCGATTCCACATGATGGAATTAACTGCCTCTTCTAGACTCCTCTATCAATTATTTATCAAGTCTGTGGCTGTGGTAGGTTAGGATATTCAGATTTAATATATTATCAGCCCCGATATAAATGAAGCGGATAATTGTATTGGTAGTAAACAGCATCTCATTAACTTAACAATGCACTTATGAAATAAAATAAGTGGCTACATGGTTTCCCGCAGACAGCCTTCATGGAAATTGCTTCCGACCATGCATAAATATCTATTAGGCGGCATCGCGGGATTAATATTTTTATACAAAGGTTGAGGGACTGTCTCAGAACAAATGGGTGCAGACTCTACAAACAAGGGTGTACGAAACAACTAGTTAGCAGTAAAATGGATATTTTGCTTCTGTTTATTTTATTTCTGGAAAATAGCTGCGGGTTATTCGAGAGCTCGTATTATTATTTCATCCTTTTTGTAAGTAACCGTTCTTCATAACAGTTGAAACAATAATAATTATATGTTGTCGTACCCCTTTTTAAATTTCATAACGCGTTTTTCCAGTTTCCCTATTTCCGTCCCTACCCTTGGAAGGCGGGTGGAGGCGATAGGTGCGAAATGATATAGCTCCAAAGGTCCAATGTCAGACAATAGGTAAAATTCATACGGGCCGCGCTCGCTGAATGCAAACAACCTAATTATATTCACGATCGCCAAGATGGCGACGGTGGAGGAACGAAGGAAATGTGCGTTGCAGACGTACTTGTAAGTTTAAGTTGTACTTCAGGTGTTACGGTTGATTGATTATTGATTGAACTTGTTGGCCATATAATGAGACGTTAAGCATTTTCTCGATAAAAGTTAAAGGCTCGTGTAGTAGAATTAGTAATTCAAGTTTTCAGTGCCTTCAATGGGAATTCCGATACTCTTAAAATAACCTATATCGCCAGCAGGCGAAAATTAAACTTCCCGTTTATCGCCAACCGTAGGATCAATAAATCGAAAAGTAACATCTTTATCTGCAAGGTAGAAAGTAAATACGAGTTTAAACTTAAGCTTTACTTCTCCAAACTTAATGGTGTTTCATTACATCGTTAGGTAAGCTTAGGCCGGTTCCTCCGTCGGTGAATTATGGTTATTTGAATTGTGCGAAACAAAATAAATTTAGTGAACGTGCTCTATAGCGTTTTGCTCTTTGCATTTTTGAGTGCTTATTTCGAGCAGGATAAAAGTTTGCGTTATTTATGGCCCGTTCTAAGATTTAATGTGAAGTCAAACAGCGATAATGTGTATCCCGTTTGAATATTTTTGTCGACTGTGAGGTATCTACCTTTTGTTTGCGAACTTTTGAATGTTTTGGAGGGAGATATTTTTGAGGATGTCGTAGTTATTTCGAGAATGCTACAAAAATCAAACATAGGCAGAGAAACGTCAGACGGGTGGTAGGTTTACATCCTGATAACCCTTCTTTATGTTAGTGACTTTAGCTCAGTGAAATCATAAAACCGAACACTACAACCTCATTACTTAACCGAGCCTATAAACCATATGTAAACTACCAAAATCCGAATGCTCATCAAATAACAAGGCTCATTTCCTGGGTCCGGTAGTAGTAACATTGTTTTATTGTGCATGAGCTTGGATCGCGTGTTTCTGTAGCTGTTCGTTACTATTTCCTCCCATTTCTCCCTAACCGGGATGAATTCTGTCCCGTTATTCGAGCCATTTGGCGTAATGCGCGGTTTGGCCGGATTGACAGCTATGAGGTAGGTAGCGGTTTGGGTGCGTGAGCGGATACAAAAGGCGGTGTATTGCTGAATATGTTTTGGCGATTCCTATTAATTTAACTGTTTTGAGCGTCTTTCTTCTCCCTATTAGCGTATCGCCTGCAATCTATCATATATACAGTCAGCCCAGAATTTGGCTACGAGGTTGACACCTTCAGTACAGCGTCCATTAGCTCCTGTAGCGTGCAGACATCAGGACATGCTGGAAATGACATTGGGTGCCCCATTGTTTGTGGGACATTGCATTTACACTCCAGGGCGGAGTCATCTGTAAATCTCCACCTGAGCCAGTTTTCTTTACTTCGGCCTACCTGAGTCCGGAGTATTTTTAAAGACTTCCAGTTAAGCCAAACCAACTCATGTCTAGGTGGGAGATTTTCAGCAGGTGGAACTAATAGGTTGGCTGGTTGGCATTAGTGTCTTTTTTAACTCTAAAGATTCGCGTCGAAGTCTTGTACAGACGCCAGCGGGTCAAGCTACCCGAAACTGTCAAATTTTCCCAACCAACTTTGACCCTAATGCTTTTGCGATAAAGTTGAAAATCTATTAAAGAAATTTGACAGATTGTAGTAGCTTGATGTGCTGGCGTCTGTACTTATGCGTCTTGTAACTCCAAAGATAAACGTCAAATAAAAAAAACGTCATTTTTTGATTAAGTCTGTCTGATAATTATGGGAAAAAATACATTCTTCGACTTCGACTGATAGCTATAAGGTAGCGGTTTAGGTGGCGCTTGAGCGAGTGAGAAAGACAATTCAGAGTGTAATTTCCAACAGTTTTCAGTTGCGCCAGATTTGTTTGATTATCGAAAAAATACTAATTTTCAATGAAAACCCAATTACTTTTAAAATAAAAGAGACATTAAAATTATTTTGATGTCAATTTTACTTATAGGCATTAAAGACTACAAGCAATGTATTCGAATCTTAATTTCTTTAGAATTTCCGCAGCGAGGCATTTTCCGCTCTCTTAGAGAAAATGTCCTAGGCCTTACTTCCCTGCCGAACGTTAATGATACTTTGAGTTGTACTGTTTTCCAATATGTGATTTAATTAATGGTACCAATTTAAACTTTGAAACAGGGTTGTTTGCAAATTGTTAATCGACGTTCCTAAGTGCTGAAAATATTTGACTGATGTGATTGGATTGTGACATCCCTTTGGTTGTAAACGAACCCAACATAAGTGTTGTTTCGTGAGTGAGCACTTGGGCAGACACATTAATAAGGAGTACCTATCTCAAAATGAATTGTATTCCCAAACCAACTTAAGCTACCCCACATAACCTAGATTTATATGTGGATAATAACCTCATAACTGGTAACTGTGAGGTACAAGACATGTTAGGGTTGCCTCGGCCACATGTAGCGAAAAGGGCGGATTAGTACACCGTAAAATTTGTTAAAGAGGACTTTCAGTATACGGGTGGCTCGCGGCTGTGAAAACCGACCATTTTTGGATGACCTGCGAAGACCTCACCTAACGCTCTTCTATCGTAAAGTTTAACAGATGCGGGGAGGGGCAGGGTAATTCATGTTATCCTGGTGGTTTCTAACATGTATTAATACGAAGCTGCGGACGGGCCAGCTTCGGGTCTCAACTATCTCCCACTTGCAGACACGAACACTATAATCCCCGATAAAGCCCGCACATTTACATTCAATTCTAATTCCGGAACACCCACTTCCACTCGGCTCTGATTGCCTGGTACTTGTCGACGTTGATTAAAATACCCCTTTAGTTAGATAATCTTTGGTAATAAATTAGCGTGTGTCCAAATATGGCCAGAATATGTACCTACACAAGCCAAACTTTCAATTAGGTTAAACTAAGAAGTGCTATTAAAATAGCCCGAAAGAAGTGCACATATAAAATTAAATATTTCAAAGGCAAAGAGCACTTAATTGAGTTTGTTCAGGACAAAACAAAGAGCGAGAAAACTTTTTAAATTGAGTGTCCGTGAAGTGTTGCCAACATGTTGATCTTTTCCAACTGTACTACTTAGAGGGGACAGCGGGTACCTGCCCGACATCCCAAGTTAATATTATCTTTGCAAGGAAAGTCTGCTTTATGTAAAACTTAGATACAGTCGACATATTTTCTTATGAAAATGTTGTAGGAACTAGTTTTGTAGAAGATTCAAGTCTCAAAATATTCCTCCCTGTTTTATTTTTCTTGTACAAAAACTACCTCGTCTTGTTACCAAGGTCCGCATTTTTATCAAGAGATTTTCTTTCCAACTGGCTTCCATCACAATTTTCATACTTCTTCCAAATCTTCATCACCACAGAATTGAGAGAGTTAGAAACAAAATTACCGTATTTATCAATAAAACACTTTAATACACCCATGTATCACTCCCAAATTATAATTGAATCCTTTTATGAGCGACATGCATCAAAACAAACAATAAACGTAAAGAAAAACTTCGCAAATAACAGTTCAGAGTGAAACCGAACTTTTTTACTATCGTTTGATATTTCTATTACACCTATGATAAAATGTTACGATTGCGTATCGAATGGGGCACACGGGGAAAGATATTTTGTATTTGTATCTATTTTATTTACAAACTTTGGAACTACATTATAATCATAAAAGCAATCTCGTTCCCCACCTACAGTTTATGGTTCGATGTATCAACCTGAAATATATCTACATAGAAGAAAAAAATCCAGTGAAAAACTTTCGTAGAGTTTAGTAAAAAGCCAATATTTTTCTCCGTAAAATATCAACAGTTTAATTAATTGATTAGCTTGAAGGCTTGGGCACAAAACAAGCCTCAAGAAAAGCAAAGATTTATTTTACTTTTGGTAGCAATTAACGTTGAAAGTGAAAAATCTTTCAAAACTCCAGCACCGCCTGGTATCCGGCGCTTATTCCCTTTCTTTAAATTGGGCAAATTTTTCTTACGAAAACTTTTTGATTCGACCCCTTTCTACGGCAATCAGGCAAATCTCTTGGCGGCCACATGATACGCCACAGAGTAGCACAAAACAGTTGAACTACTTTATTTTCATCGCCGTTCTAAAACTAGGATTAGTTAAGTTGACAATACTGTAAGAAATGCTGATTAGGAAGGTACATAAAAAAAAACTATTTTCTCTAAATAGTGCTCTTCAGGACTGGACTTGCCAAAGGAGCAGAGTTAAAAAAGAAAAGGTTGAACACTTTTGGTTATACTGTTTGTGGCTGCTCTGTACAAATTCGCACAAACAATAATAATGGGCGCAACGGCAAATACAATTAGGTTAATTAATGAATTAAGACCCGTCGAGTTTCTTTATCTTGTTATTAATTTGTCTAAGGCGAGCTACCCAGACGTCTTACAAATGAGAACCGAGCAAATATTTGTTTAAAGCGGAACGATTCACTTAATTCAATCAAACTTGTTATATTATTCATATCTATTTTGGTACTGAAGATATGTATTTCGTGTTATAGATTTTACTTCAGTTTTATGATAACATTCGGTTGTTACTTTTAAGTTTTTTTCAGAGCTCAATATTTTATTTAACTTTGGTATTTATTTTAGGTGTTTATCTTTGATATAATACTGATGGGAAATATAAAGCTTTAATAAAACAAAAATTGTAATAGCATAAAAGGAACAAGGAAAAATTTGCGAAAAATTGATATAAATATTCCATCACTCTAATATTAGAAGCATCAAAAACTCAAAATACGTGAGAACACATGACGCCCGTCTCAATTTAAAGACGTTAACAAATGTTTGCAAAGAAAACAGCATTAATCAGGGTCAGGAAGCGTCATTTGAATATAAATCGGAGTATGAGGTGCGGCATGTGAGCCTATCATTAGTCATAAACGCGAGAGGCGGCGTTCCCGAAGACGTGACCTGAAGTGTAATCGAGCTACTTCTTATCGGAACATTCGCTACACTGGCGGACATGTGCACTTAGGCGTAAACGACTCACACGTGGTTGGCACGCTTAGATATTTACACGGTGTGCTGTTTCCTCGTGGTTGAAATTATGTTAATGTGTCTTTCATTTTGTAATTGATGAAGCAGATAACAGCAATTGCACGCACCACAGACCAGTTTCGTTTTTGCCATTGTGCTCTTGTTTTAATTTTGTGTGAAGATAGACCATGGTTTGTTCGGAGTATCTCCTAATCACGCCATTGGACACACATATAGGATCCCCATGTTTGTTAACTAAATAAACATTGGAATTTGAATATTTCTATAGCTCGATACACGACCAGAATATAATGTAAAATCAAAAATAGAAAAACACGTCGCACCCTTATCCAATAACTGGATTAGGAAAGTATAGACGGTGACAATTGAAACATCACATCGCACTGGACCTTACTGAATTTAAATATAAGTACGATGTTTCCAGAAGCGTGGTCACCGAGCACGGTTATTTAGATGAGCATCAAATTTGTCGGATTTTTGCGGATATATTCTTTGGAACACTCCCTAGGGATTGCGGTTTGTATTCGGATATTTTTATTTCCATTGACCGTTGATCATAAAGTGGGAATGGCGCTTAGACTTTTTATGTTGGCATTTTTTGATTGGTGTAGAATTTACTAGAGCTGATAAAATACGATGAGATTTAAATAAAATGTTGGTTATCCTAGCAAGTAGTGAAAGTCCTCGGGAAAAAAACTATTTTACTGATTGACAATACAATATTTTGAAAAATGTGGTTTAAATCATCTGTATCCAGATTTTTTTTATTATTGCCATCCAATTTGGTAGAAAGGGGCTAATATTTTCAAAACCGTATCCACAATAAATCAGATATCGCCACCTCATTGGCATTCCTTACGTACGTTTTAGCATTCCTCACTGGTGGAGGAATCAGTGCGGTGGTAAAAATCAAATTGAGTGCCCGATAAACACTCTGCGACGGAACATGGGGTTCTCGCAAAATTTTGATTACACCGAAAAGTGTTACTTATTCTGAAATAAAAAATACCGGAGCAAAAATTTTGCTGATGTCGATATTGTTATGGCGGGTTTATGTCGAAAATTGGGGGTACGGTTATTGCATGTCATTAGGAATTATGGGCTTCCGAGGTAGGACGGAGAAAAATTTGCTGGAGGTGAGGTGGCGCTTATACTTTTTTTGCTCGATAATGTAATTATTGGAAATTTATTCCGCACCTCTTAAGTGGCAGGCGGTTTGTGTGAACTGTGTTTAGTATCTATTTACGAGTATAAGAAATTGTTGAAGAAATTGAAGAATAATCATCGTTTAGTAGGATTTCGATGGTATTATATACCTACTCTCATCTCATAATCAGCTGATAGCACAATTTTGGCAAAGAATTAATTTTCTTAATGCAATAAGTAAAACTACTAGTGTGCTGTGAAAGTTAACGAGATATTTACAGACTGATTCCATGCCAGTTGGCGTGGTTGGTTAAGATACCACCTATCATGCCGCAGGTCGTGGGTTCGATTCCCATCCAGGACAAACATTTGTGTGCATGAATATGTCTGTTTGTCCTGAGTCTGGGTGTAATTATCTATATAAGTATGTATTTACAAAAAAAAAAGTAGTGTATGTAGTATATCAGTTATCTGGTTTCCATAGTACAAGCTCTGCTTAGTTTGGGATCAGATGACCGTGTGTGAAAAATGTCCCAGGATATTATTATTATTATTATTATTCTGCTTACGTCATGAATGTGACAGCCAATTTATTAATTATACACACAACACAATACAAAACACTCACAAGTAATAATAACAAACTTAACAAAGAAATAAACCATCGGCGCGGGCCCTTACGCCCACCGTGATGCATGGGGCTGTTGAAATAATATTATCGTTACCGAGTACTCACACTCCAAGGAAAATCAACATAAAGTGAATAAAAGAAAATTATGAATCGCACCAAAATAAATTACCCCGTGTTGGCGGCAAAATAACATCACATTTGAATGCTTTTTATGCTTTATGGGCCCGTAACTATATGAAATAAGTCCCGGTGCTCTTTTATGGGACACGGGAGCACGTACGCGGCATAATTTTTCAAATGTTTGTTGCGAATACGTAACTCTTATTTGAGAGTGCAAAACTTTCTTCTCCGAGACCATTTGTTACCAAATTTTGGATTCATTGTTATTCGATACAAATGTGAAAACAAATGAATGTCTCGATCAGTTGAGTTAGCGGATAGATTAGATTATGTTTAGATTGACGTGGCCACCTACTGGTCCCAACTCATTTAACAGAATACATGTATTTACCACGAGTCGCAAAGTTGAAGAAGTTGAGTTAGACATTCAGTTTGAAATAGTAGGAATGGTGAATTTTGTTTCATCATTCAGTAATAATTACACATTGAGGTTAAGAAAGGTACTGTAATAAACATGAGTGGCAGCGACGATCCTCTACAAAGCAGAACGCTGTATATATATACATATATATATATATATTTACAGCCAAGTTAGTTCCCTGTTTAAAATACAGATGAATCTCGCTACAAAAACAAATTGCCACCTCTAAGCCACACAATCAAACATCAGACATTCACACAAAAACACCCAGAAGGTTAAACTGTTTGTTTATTTTCCAGACATTTGGAGCGTTAGCCCGTCAGGTGAGAAGTGTAATGGCGTGCGATTTTCCCCGTTTGCGCTTTCCACGCCGCCTGTGTCCACGGGCGAATATTTCATGCGCCAATGAACGCATTCTGGTCCCCGAATTATGACGGTCAACTGGCCACCGGGCTGAGGAGTCCGTTCGTAATCAGATCAACAAACACAGCCTCTGATAAAAGGCAAAATGATATTGTTTAGCTTATCTATGTGAATGAATGGTGGACTGATTTAATAATTTGGTTATTTGATTAGTACGGTGATGTTTGAATAGTTAGATTGTGTCAAAACATATGGCAATATCTCCTCAGTTTGTGACTCATTTACCTATAAATATGGTTTAAAAACCACATCATACGCAAAACAATGTTATAATAGGTACGTTACCAACCCATAAACAAAATATCGGATAAATATACACACAAACCTTTTTTTTGGATTAAGAATGGATGACTTAGATAGAGATAGAGATACTTTGAGGGAAGAAACTTTGACCGGTAGTCATCATTGCCATTCTCCTGCCCTTTTTCTCAATAAACTTTTGGTCAGCGCAACATTTTTCTTTTTTCCGTACATTTTTATCAGCCGTTAATACTCAGTAGTCTTCGTACAAAATCTTTTAATTCGGGATTCGAAGCCAGCGGCAGCGTCTGGCCGTAAACAAAGTTAAAAGCTCAAAGTAAGCTACTTTTTAAGGCACTACTACCTACGTACTATCGACTAATACCTTAAAAGTTGCTATTTGCATACACTGATTCATTGAAAAACCTTGCGCCCTTATGGTCCTTTGTTTTACTTTGTCATAAGTACAATAGGGATGATGACTAAAAATGTTTTTTTGTCCGTCATGTAGATTATTAAAATATATTGGACACGTATTTTTTCTTTTTCTACGTAATCAAAAGATTACGGCGATACATTGAGTTAAAATGTGGTATGACGTCACGTCTAGGTAGATTTTATACGTAGAAGTGACGTAGCAAGCCCCCACTCCCAAACTTTAATGCGAGTTATCTAAGTCATTTTTTATTATTATGATAAAGCAAAAAATACGTACTTATCTAATATTTTTTTATCATCTGACTGACGGACTAAATAGAATTTCTTTTTTTTTTACCCAGTCATCATCAAAACTAGAAAGGCCTATGGTTTGTCGATGGTACCTACAGAACCTAACTAAGTATTATTGTATTCTTGCTAAATAAACAAACTCGCCACTTTTACTGCTTGTGCCAAATACAAATTCAGTAAAGCCGATAGTTTGGCAAGTTTCCGTCGTTCAAGACGTGACTGACATGGCTGGTTGTAACAACGTCGGATTTGCAACTTGAATGTTTAGCGGCACCTGCTAGGGCCATCGACTCATAATATTCGGCTTAGCGCGGCTCCCCCGCGTTTTATATTGAACGGCTTGAACTTAGGGGGTGAATACATGTGTAAACAAATCGACAATGCGTTCTGTTGACTTTTTTTTTGGGATGACCTTTTGTTTGTGCATACTGAGTTGTATAATAAGCAGGAAATGTTAACTAACAGTAACATGCAGCAATGGGTAATACTTGAAAAGAGTTAAAAGTATTAGTGGAACTACAAAACTATTAGCAAAACGGAAAGATTACTAACTAAGTAAATATATGTTACGTGATATCTCTTTATCGAAACAGTCAGCAGTAAATGAATCTCATTCCAATAAATCAACTGTCAGACGCCCATCATTTTCTCACATTGGAACAGAAACAACGAAATGCGTTGTCATCAATTCTGTTTCTGTTCCGTTGATAGTTTTCCCATAAATGACCACCTCGGGGTGGCAATAAAATCGCCCACTATCTACCCAGTTTTCCGATACACTGCTTACTGGGTACTGCGGACGCAGCTAACAATTATCTAAATAGCCATCTACATTCTTACCCCTTACATTTTATTATTACCGGTCAATTTATCCGATAGTCTCGTGCGGTGTTCGCAAATCTCTGCTATACTCCTGTTTGCCTGGTAGATTTACCGATATCGTTGGAAACTGCCCAAGAAATAAAACAGGGGATTTTCATGGTGTTACGAACAAGTTTTCTTCTATGTTGATATTATCGTGCGTTTGCGTTGGCGGTACGGATTTTATTGAGTAAACTTTGCTACATTTCACTTCATTTTGCTGTATACCTAAATATTTTCCAAGAATTTGTGTGAAATCTAAGTTTCCTCTGTTCAGCTTAATCGGAAGGTCCAAGCAGGTCTAAGCTTAGACTAAAAATCCGAACAACAAATATTTACTAACGTAGTAGGTAGGTACACAAACACTTTTCTTTAATTTTCCCCAAAATAAATTAGTGTCATGGACTGTAAGGGGATAGTTTCTTAGACACAATAGTGGTGATTTAAAATAAAGCCACCCACGGTTGTCAAGTGGACCCCGCGCCATGCGGTCTGAAGTTAATGTGCTGGACATTCAGAATTCAGACGTTTGGGTAACCCAGAGAGTATGGAACGAATAGAGGGGACGTTACTTATGAATTTTACGAATTTGATTACCTATATTTAAGTAGATTTTGATAACAAATAAATTGTGAAATTATAAAATAAATTGTCACTGGTAACTTCATATTATTACTTTTAGAAATGAAAAAAATATCCAGTCGGGAAAAAAACGAGGTTATTCCACAAATGCCCATTGACAATTCCTATCAATGGCGGTTTGTGGACAAAAAGTTCACAAATCGCCATTGATGGGGATTGTCAATGCCATTTGTGGAATAACCCAAAAAACGTACTTAAGTACAATACATACAAAATTTGTAAAATAAGTAACATGAAACATCTGAAAACTGGGAGTTCATCATATTCGTGGCATTCCGTGCTTTAATTCCAGGGAACAAAGAAGAACTACTATTTTCATTTATTTATTTATTTGGGACAAACAAACAGTAACACATTATACGAGTATCTGCGCAAGTAATATAAACAAAGATATTATATAAATGTGAAACTCACAACGTTATACAATTCATATAACTTTACTAATGAACAATCTATGCGAGTAAGACTACAAGACTGTTCAAATAACTATACATCGGAATCCTTAAGTTTCTTTATCAAAGCAGAACGAAATCTATTTGCTGACACTGAGAATAAATCTAATTCTGTAGTTTCTGAACAAAAATCATTATAGTTTTTGCACAAGCGACGTAGAGGCGCCCGCAAACCAGCATTGGTGCGGCAATGGGACACAGCAAAAAGAGGACGTGCGCGCACCTCTCGTCTAATAACAGTTCTTGGGACACAGTAGCATATTTTATTAGATATCTCAGAGCAATTATACCTGTTATAGCATACATCGAAAAGAAACATAATTTCTAGACTTCAGGCTCATTAGATTGTATTTATTAAGTAGATTTTTATAGGTTGGGAAATTGTGGGAGCACCTATAGTGCATCGATCTGAGGAATTTGCGCTGCACTTTCATTTCTTCTTCTTTCTTTCTTTTGCATTTCGTAGATTTTCCACCAGATCGCGTTATTAACGCTACATCTGCCATTCCTAAGTCTACGCACCAAATATTCGTCCGCTGTCGATTGCTGACTGGTCCTTCCTTACATTGTCTCGGCGAGGGCGGTGGTGGTGCGGGCGGAGACAAAAGAAACGCATCGCTCACCGCCGCGCTGGACACAATGACCGGGGCCTATTTATCTTTAGGATTAACTTCCTTATCGCTGACCGGCTGCCCTTGAGTTATTACGTTTTTGAGGATTCCAACGTACTTAGGTAGGTTTTGAAGGGTGGATTTTATTTTCAGGAATTCTTTCAACTGATTATGCAAAAAAAAAAAACGGTCGATTTTTTAATGTTCGGAGTAGTTCCGATGATTTAGATGAGTAGACGTAACGTTGGAAGGCCTCCCTCAAGGTGGATCCATGACCTGGTGAAGGCATTTATTTCTTTAAGCACATTTAATTATTAATCTTACCAAAGAATTACCATCAAAGAAGAACAGTTGCACCACATTATCCATTTATTGTCCCTACAGACATCAGCATTATTCCCACAAAAACTAAACACAATTAAGACGTTAAATTATTCAGATGACAGGCCCCAGGGGATACTAATGTCCCTCTTAGCACTTTAATAGTGTGAGGAGTCCCCAAACGCCGGTCAAGTACCGTGGACAGCCCAAAGGCGTTCCGGGACCATTAACGACCGTCCGGCACCTCCCCTAGTTTGTTCCCGCAAATTAGTTCACCCAAGAAAACGTAATCCCGACGTCACCTTCATTCCACTTACGAAATGAATCTTTTCGAGACATTCAGAGTCAGACAGCTTTTACCAAAATATTAATATTGGGCACGTAACGCAAGGGTGAATACTAAATTAACATCCGCTACCTTCGGCAAACATTGCCAAGACACCGGTTCCGTAATACAATGTTTGCTTCCATGTAAGGGCCTTTCGATGAATCTTAATCTTCCTGAGTCAGGTTACCCTCTAACCCGCATGTGTATAACTTAATCGGCGCCCCCTACCTCCCTAACTTGCCTCTAATTGTTTGCTCTCGATATTGTCGACGTCCGTGTATTCGCAATGTTCTATAGGTAGTCCTTGTTTGCGCAAACAACATTAGTCATGAGTTATATTAATCAAGTAATAGAACTTGATCCTTGTACAACTTGATATTTCAGTTTCACAACGATTTTGTCTTCTTATGTCGTAAGAAAGTCGAAATTAAACATTACTCTGAAGAAAGACACCTTTTTATTGCATGTCTCGCGTTGATTATTGCAAGGTGTCCTCATTTACGAAGGAGCCAAGCGAGAGGGCTCACATTCTCAATTGCCGTGACGAATCGCACTCATAAACTCACATGCTCTTCTTCCTTATACACTCCGAGTACTTCCTACTGCAGCTTATGAACTTTTCCTTTAATTAAATGGGACTTGACTTTATTATTATTGTGAAACATGTTTAAAGTCTGATTAGATACGTGGATTTAGGTTTGGAGTTAGCACTGGCTTGGGAGACTGAAGGACATTAAAAGGGCATATATATATATATATATATATATATATATATATATATTAATGTTTTCTTCACGAGTTGAATAAGGTCCACACCACAGTAGGCACTGTAGAAGATCAGAGTCCAATTATGTGGAAGTTCTGAGTTTCTACTGGGGTGTGTAGTTGGATAGTAAATAATTCTCGGACACGCAATAACAAGAGGTGTAATTCATAAATTAAGAGCATTAAAATAGCACACTTATTATTTTATCCCGCCTAGCGTCCTAGCTAAAACCGAAGTGCCGACTGGCAAAAACATCCGAACTATCTTTTTTTAATTATTAAAAAAAAAATATTTTTATATTGGCGCAAGTAGTCGAATGTCAGCCAGTACAATATAAGGTTAAGGTCCATGGAACCTTTACAATACCTACCACAATTTAAAACGAAAAGATTAGGAAGCTCCGCATTTTATTTTAACTCCTGTACAGCAATTAAAAAAACCACCGTTTCCTCCATCTCGTCGCCGACCGAAAATAAACACAGAATACGTTTCGTGTGTTTTCCTTTAATTAGCATATCACTGTTGTCTTGCGCTCCGCTCGTTACATCATTTCCATATGGAAAAATGATACGAATCCCGAGCGTTTAGATACCCCTGTGACGCAATATGTCGGTTTGTACCGGGACGTCGCAAGAAACACCCTCCCATACGCGAAAATTATACGGTAGCAAAACGCATTAATTTGCCATATTAATTTGGCCGTAAAACTCTGCTCGCGACAAGCCGACGGGGAATTTCTGAAGTTTGGCCTCCCAAGCGGCCGCTTGTTCACACAATCGTTGTTCAACACGGCGGCTTTATAGCTAAAGCTATTGAAGAAAATACCGAAGCGATGTGCCGTGTTATGTTATTGCTAATAACGTTGCTGTAAAACCGTAAACTAAAGCGTGCCAATAACTCACTTACCGATTACTTTCCTTTTCAAAGGTGCACTGGAGCGATTCATCAGGGCTGACAGTTATCGGCAAAGTTCATTTTTAACGGCATTGTTGGCGTGTCCATCTGCAACGGCACAACACGTGGAGTGCCGACCCTAGGGGATGAGTGGTCAATCGACACATAATTTATGGTGGTAGTGTGTGGATATAGATGCAGCACTTGAGGTGTGAAAGCTTTTCTGGAGATACAGAAATGAAGATGGGGAAGATAGGCTTCGGATGAAGCGTTTGATTTCTTGAAAATGTTTCTATTGTCTATAACATGACGTTTTATGTATACCAGATCATTCATCAAAATTATGTGTATTATTAACATAAGTCTGTAACTGCTCTGAAATTATGAAGACCCCTAGAAATATTATAGATTCATACTTATGGTTTTAATGTTGTTAAAGGTAGCTCTACTACCACTGACTACTACCAACACCGGAAGCCGTCAATTCATTTGAATTTTTTAGCCATCACTTACCTTGCTGACTTTGCGCTTCTGTACCTAATTTCCAAACATCCCACAGACCTCTAAAACTAATAGTCACAGATCACACGGCAATATGTTACACCATAACTCATCCCCGTCTATCGGAGCCGCTATCAAATCCCATGATAAGCGTTTTCTCATGACTTGCATATTCTGCTGATGTTACGGTGAAAATTCAGATACTAGTGATTCTGGTAATGGGAAATGGGTCCTTCTTGAAATATTAAGTTTGATTTTGTATTGACAAGGTTTTTTTGTTAAAGGTAATTAGAAGATCCGTAGTAAACAGATGAAGTTTAAAGATTGATAAAATGAAAAGAATAATGTGAAGAATATTAAAATTGGGAAAAATCATTATAATGGAAAGGCATCAAACTATGTACTTACTAGTGTTTAAAGAACGAGCTAGCTTTGAAAAAAAAAAAACAGTTTTTTTTTAAAACTAGTTTCCCATTGTTGATATTAAATTCACATGAAAGCATAAAATAAAAATGGAAAGGTAAACTATATCTAGATAAATCTGAAGTTTTACCACTGTCTTTTCCTTTACAGTAACATGTACGCAGAGTCGAAGATAGGAAGGGAGAGCGGCCACGCGTGTCTCAAGCAATCGACATGTTTATCGCTTTAATATAAAATAAAGGGAACGGGGTTACCGATATGCCAATAGATGAAAAACTTCTACACGAGATTCGGAGACGGAAATTGTATTTTTTTTGTTTGTATAAGCTGTCAAAAGATTATTTTAGAATGATGGATGTTTTAAAGTTTTGGTTTTGAATCGAGATAAACCATACTTTTATATATATCTTTTTAAATGTTGTTCAAATGCAATTTCTTCAACGTGTTTATTTGATGATGGTTCATGATGAGCTTCAAATGTTTTGTTTAGACTTTCCTTTTAATTTGACGAAGGAACTGTTGCTGCCGTTTGGAGAGCAGTGAAAAAGGCCAAAATCAATAGAGTTAGCAATAGTAAATTTGTGTCTTCTGGAGACCCAGTAGCCAAAAAATCCAACCAGATAGTTAGAAATCTCAACATTTATTGGTATATCTAAATCAAATAAACCATAGATCTTCCATATGCAATAAACATCACACATGAAGAATTCAGGCCACGAATAACTTGGTAAGGGGTGCACACTGAATAATTTTATTTGTTTATAATTTTAATAACTCCCTACGCTCCTCGTATATTACGGCCTCTGCTTCGCTCCGCGAATCGCGGGGTGTGCATACATTTTTCACATCGCGGGTACAATACGGAATATTGTCACTTTAGAATTTGCTACGGGGCGAAGTGTCGAGGGCGATATTTATAGATTATCCCGGATTTTCCTCTCGAAATATTCCATGTAAGGCCATAAACATATTTCTGCATCAACGTATTACAGGAGATCATAGAAAAATTGCTCTATTCAAACAAGAATAACGAGTTTTGCTAGATGATTTTTTTGACTTGACTTAAAGTTAAGGACGTCAATGTAGTATAGTATGGGAACTGCTTTTGTTAAAGTTTTTACTGGGTGTGGAGAAAAACAGGTGACGACTGAAAAATATTATATATGATTGAGTGAAGTGACACACAAACACGTTTTTAACATTATCTAAGTAGATTTTGAACATTACAGGCACCACTTTATCATCCTCCTGCCCTCCAAAATTCTTGTTACATTATAAGAAAAACTAACTACTGGTATAAAACGTAGCTGTGGAAAAACAAAGAAATGCTTTTGTCACCTTGATTACTCAGTTCTAAACATTTTGTTTTTCGTTCATGTTCAGTTTACAACTACACTCCCACGTGACGCTAAAGTCAACGTGCGAGATTTGAATTCCAAATTCAAATTCACCGTTTTTCGATATTCACCTTTCTGTTTTTCTTCTTATTGTTTATCGACCGTCTTTTATTCTGTTACTGGCACATGATTTCCTTTCGGAAAATAAACTTTGTGCCGAACGTGTTGAACACAACAAAATAGAAAATTAAAGCCGTTTCGGTTTTAAGGAAAAAATTTCGAAATGTTGTTACGGTCTCCTAATTCTAATCATTATAGTTGGTCATAAATATATTCATTTAGGTAAATGCTGAATCTTGGAATATCTTTGCTACACTATTTTCGCTTGTGTTTAAAACAAATAGAATTACCCCGTTTTCTTCTAGATCCCAAAGAAGCATTTCAAGAGCCTCCATATTGAATCGTCCCACTCTACAAGGATCACATAAGTACGTAGCGGTCACCCCTGTTGTCTTAGTAAGCACTAAGCGCAGGTCAAGTAAACATCCATAATGGATTCTACCCGAGTCGGTAAATTATCATCTTCTCGGATATTGAATATATTAAGGCAATATTGCTCCAACTGAACATGCAAAGCAGGAATTATGTGTTTGTGTAATTGGCGTTTGCGAATCTCCCTGTTTTGGTTAGCTGTGGTTGGTTACATTGACAATTATTGGGCCAATGTTTGGACTATTGTTATAATTGACCAATCATTGATTTTTATATAGCAAGTTGACGAACTAAGATAGTGTTTTTTTTTCAGAATAAAAACTCGAAGCCACATCTGCATAATCAGCAAAGACGATAAACAAAAACCTTCTCAGGAATGCAATCACTCACAAAAGGAAAGTAATTAGCTTGTACGAAATCAAAGCGAAAGTATACCGAAGACTCGAAGGAGATGGCGTCCAAGCAATAATGGCGAAGGAGATGAACCAGACCGGCCGGGCCTTGAATATTAATCGACTAAGGGAAATGGATTAAAAATTCGTGTCCGTGTCCCTACAACCGCAGCAGCCTCCGTCACGATCTCTCGTGTTTTCCAAGTTTTTTTAAACATTCTGATCTCATTTACATTATTTTTTTCCTTTTCCCTCGTGAATAATTTAATGAATCTTAAGAAATATCGCCTTCTGCGGTTTGGAGGGACGTCTTTTTGTTGATATTGTTCTTTAATTTCGAAACAATGTAGGTATGCATGGATTCAAACAACTCAATGAAACAAAAATAAAAATAGCAGCACAAGAAATACTAACACGACTTTTAAATTAGACTTTTTTTCTCTGAACCTCCTTAAAAGGATTCGCGCTGAGTGTAACAAAATTTAACGGATATTAAAAAGTTTAACTCGTCGTACCGGAGTTAATATTGACGGGCGTGGCAGATGGGAAGAAAGGGTTTCTTCAAAAGAATTCAAACGGTGACAAAAAGGCGTAAAGAATCACGGGCGGGAAGGGGTGAAGTAACTTATGCGGCGAAGAAAGAGCCCCAAGAATTAACAAAAATAAAAGGTGACGGCCGCGACGCTGTTTACGGGGTGGCGAGGGGCGACCCTTAATTAAAGGCTTTTGGACTTTTCGCGATGCAATTTGCCTAAAAGACAAGAATTATTTTTATTGAAGTCATCACTAATTTCGGAAGAAAAGAGGGGGGGGGGGGTGAAAGGACCGCTCCTTTGTTGTGGACAAATGGCATTTAATTGCGCGGTTTTAGGGACCAATTCTGAAAATAATCGCTCGCCGCCTGATTGTTAAATGCCCTTAATGTTTAAAAAATGAGTACCGTGGAAATGTCGTTGTAACCTTTACACTTTTTGCTGCTACCAAGTATTATTTATTTGCGTGTGTTTTACCATAATAGGGATGATGACTAAAAAATGATTTTTTGTCCGTCATCTAGATTATTAAAATATATTGGACACGTATTTTTTCTTTTTCTACGTAATCAAAAGATTATGGCGATACATTGAGTTAAAATGTGGCATGACGTCACGTCTAGGTAGATTTTATACGTAGAAGTGACGTAGCAAGCCCCCACTCCCGAACTTTAATGCGAGTTATCTAAGTCATTTTTATTAATATGATAA
The DNA here is from genome assembly GCA_948252095.1 of Dicycla oo. Lineage (NCBI taxonomy): Eukaryota > Metazoa > Arthropoda > Insecta > Lepidoptera > Noctuidae > Dicycla > Dicycla oo. Next base: position 10,967,856 of record OX411713.1, on the reverse strand, counting down.
AGCAAAAAATACGTATCTAATATTTTTTTATTATCTGACTGACGGACTAAATAGAATTTCTTTTTTTTTACCAAGGCATCATCCCTATCCTTCTTTGTGTGAGTCCTCATTGCAGTTCGTAGCAACCAGGGACCTATCACAAACTTGTACGAGTATAGCAGGTCAATTTTATTAAAGTTTAACTGCCCTGCACTTGGTAATTATTAAGCTCCCAGCACTAAGCAGTTAAAAAAAAACACAACCGACTTCCAAAAAAAAAAACACTACAAAGTGAAAAATAGCTTTAATTTTTAAACTCGATGTCTTTGCTTTTATATTTTCGTTTTTTGCCACCGACTACCGAAATTATATTTATTTTTCACTGCGTTTTATTTGGAAGCCGGTTTTTTTTTTTGTTGTAAAAACGTTTTTATTTATCACTTTTTAATTGTGCTACACCACGCAAATTCGAATAACACTACGTACAAAATAACTTAGGCTATCATCCACATAGACTATTTGTGGAAAAACTACGAGATATAAAAAAGAAAGATAAGCACGCCTCGACTCTCGAAATTCCTCCTATTTTTCGTCGAATATAAACAACCTGCAAGGGCCTTTCTTATTCTTGTCTGGTGTGGTCAAATATTGCCATACCATCTTAACAAGCCAGTAAAAAATAAAGACTAAGACAGTTAATAATCTCCCCAGTCGTCTCATGGCTAATCAACTAGGCATCACTATTACTATTAACTACTACGGTTTTTTTTAACAAATCTGATACCCATAATGATCACCTGGTTCTTAAAATTCCTTCCTACTTACATATTTATCTGTAACAAGGAAAAGATTTCTAATTAAGTTTCGGAATGCTTAAACAAATTTTAAGTAGTATTAATTGTCTTCCTCCTTTATTAATAAAAGTCCAACTGGAGTCGAAAAAATTTGAGTGGAGACAGTTGTTCACAAATCCTTGATTCGGCCGAGGGTTCGTACGGAGAGCAAAAATTAAAATCATAAGAAAATAATTAAAGTCCGTAAGGGGATTTATTGGACAGAGGCGACGTGATTAATTGGTTTCTTGGATAAATTTCGGGAAAAGCAATAAGTGTCAATGTTGTGCGTTCGCGATTCATTGGAAAAATTAATAAAGAAAATTTTAATTAATGCTCTGGTATGTTTTCATTTAAGGCGGGTTTTGGCCCTTTGCTCATTAATTGATTTTTACAATGTTTAATCTGAATTACAGCTTTTGTGCTATTGAAAATTCTTACATCAACTACAGAAATCGGAAAACTAAAATTAACGAAACAATTAATTCGATGTTTGGACTTATCTCCTACAATTGTCTAAGGCAAAACCAATTTTTAAATCATTTACCTATGTATAAATAACAGACCTTAAATAGCTGAGCTGACGCCTTTTGGCATAAGTATTTAATATTTAGTAATTTATTTTCATTTGGTCTATCTTAGTGAGGATGTCGGTCACCCCTGTTCTAGCTCTTATGGATGTGTTCCTTTCTCTGTCTAGTTTCTAGATTCCCAACATGCTCCTCTCGATAGCTCTCTGACAATGTTCTAAATTAGAGCAAATGGGCGGGTCACATGTTACAGTGCCCCCAGTATAAACAGAATAGTACCCTATGGTAAACGAAATAGAGGTTGACAACGTAAAAGATGGGAGGACGAACTCAATGTCACAGCAAGTCCAAACTAGAGATGAGTTGCAGAAGACAGAAAGCAATGGAAATCGTTAGGGGAAGCCTTCGCCAAAGCACACTTAACTCCGAGATATATTATAAGTCGGGAAAGAAAATAATAACAATTAAACTAGCACAAGAAAGGAGTTTCAGGATACCTAAAATGGGCTATTGTATTGTATAATTTGTTTTCATAGTTTTACTGTGTTTTTGTTGAATCGATACTTTACTTCGGGATCTATACTAACCAACGCGATGTCCTTAGACGAGAGGGCCTGTCTCGTTGACGTCTTTCTAATCTACCTCTAAACGCCTTCTTCTAAAAGTGACCGTACGAATGTCAAAATACCGTCAGCCAGATCTTTTTAGACCGGGATTTGACCACTGCAGTACTTATACGACAATGTTCCTTTGGAACCTTTGAACGTTCGTTCTTTGAATCGTTCGTTCTTTCTTTCATAGCGATTATAATTATGTTTTAATCTTAAACAGCGACTAAAAAGGCCCAAACAAATAATTAATACTGTCTGAATTCAAAACAATTCTCCGTTATTAAAATATCTGAGAACAAATGGCATCAATTTAATAATTCAGTTACAGCAATCAGTTCTAATTTGGGGCGAAGCGGCGGCAGCGGGTTGAACTTGACCATTAATAAATGGCAATGATACTTCAAAGTTAACCCTCTCGCGGCTGCTGAGGATAATGAGAGGTATCAGACTCCACTTGTGTTTCAAATGTTCTGATGGATTAAGCAGATTTTCGGGGATGAATAACAATACGACTCAAAAGTTTACGTATCGGTCACCTTTTGGTCCTCTATGGTATACAGATGTGAAATTTTAATGATGCTACTATTATTGGTTGTTTGAAGCAAGTAAAGAAAAACATGAGCTGTGATTTAGTTTCATCTCATTTACTTTTCTTGTATTCTAGAACTATCTGCAACCTCGCAGGCTAGTAACAAAATTTTTTGTTGTCACTCGCCTGATCGGCGAGGGATGGGAGACTATCACTCGCATCGTTCGGACGCTTTCTGCAGTAGCTCGCCAGTCAGTCGCAAGAGGATCCTGTAGGTTGACGAGTGCATTTTTTTAGAGACTAGGCAGCTACTCTCATAATGAAAACAGCCAAGGCAAGCAAGCCGTTAGCTACTGACATACGACTACACAATGCGAGTAGCTGTCTACTGTCAGTACTCAGCAGCTCGCACTGTGTAAACCAGCCAGCCATTAAAGACCACTTTAAAACGATTGTGTTAATTAAGTTCCTCTCTTTTCAGCTCTTACTTTATTCAGATCTTTGGAATATCACACTGAATCTTGGGATGACTGGGATGGGAACAGCTCAACAGTTGGTAGTGAAGCCTGATAAGCTGTCTCATGAATTTGTGAAGAACATCTTGTTCCTCTACATCACCACATCGCCTGGTGAGGTGATGAAGAGGGATATAAAGAAAGTTACCCACCTAGTTTCTTCAGAGATAAACAGCACTAGTTACGAGTACCATGCCTTCATAATTCACATCGCAATAAAACGGACATTAGAACCGTTACACACTTAAAATCGCATAAAATATCGCTCGCCCTAACCTTTTTAATGGTCTTGGCTCACCCTAAGGGAAAACAAAAGCGGAAAAAAACTTTGCAAAAAGTAGTGTATTCTGGTGATATTTATTATTATATTAAAAGTGGGGGATGCTGAGCCAGTTTGAAAAAAAACGTTGCTGTTAGTTAAATTCTAAATACATTACGTTTTTTATTCGACATTATTTAAAAATGTTTGGAAGGTAGACAGCATTGGATGATGAAATGAAGCTTGAATTTTGTGTGTGCCGTTTCTGAGATCGCTCAGTAGGAATTTCGCCGTCGGCGAGCGTCGGGCGATTACTGCACCGACCAACGAATTTATGGTCAAACTTCTGTGTGAAGGCGACGGCGCGAGTTTTTATTATGATCAGCCCAGTGGACCGTGAAAGCAAGTTGCCGCGGGGTGACGTAATTTCCATACCTCATGTCTGTTTCTGTCGCCCTGGTACTTTCTTAATAAAAGTTGCGATTCTGTTTTTATTATTACTAAATTAAATAAGTTCATGCGGTTTGTTATGTTTAAATATTTATGTTATAAGGAGATACATTCCATACAGCCAAATCTTTATTTAAGCGAATCATTATAGTTATTAAATCACTTAAATAATGATTTACCTTCAATCTTCATGTCTTTCATTTACTTACTTTATAGAAAAAGTTCATTTAAATTCGAAATTGACAAGACCAAAATCAAAGCATCATGTCAAAACTTCTGTGTTTCATATTCACATTATCATAAATACACGTATTTACTTTGACACAGGTGTATCTAACTCTTGTGTAACACTTTTACTTTTTATAATAAGCTGAAAAATAGAATAAAAATATTTATCCTCAATTGATGAAATACAGGTATATCTATCTACCTATGACACAGCTTCCTATACCCTGAACAAACTAAATAAAACTCAGAATAAAAATTAGTCAATCGCCAGAAAACGAAAAGAAAAATAAACAGACGAATCGCAAACTCAACCCCCCGCCCTCCCCCGACATGAAAACTTTAAGTAAGACGTGAAAAATGGGAATATGAAAAGAAATAATTTTCCGCGCGACTCGTCTGTGCAAATGAGCTGAATGAAGGAATTGCTCACGCGAATGATTGAACGGTGTTCTCCGATGAAACAATATTTAAGTTCAAATCGTTAACTACGAAATAAGAAGGCAAAAGCCCTTGTACAGAGCGATAGTCTATTGTTTATCGAGTATAAAAATGATTTGTTTTGAACACGTGTTTGATAAGAAGATGATACGTTATGGTTTTGTTTTTATTGTTCATTAGTTTCATCATACACTATGCTGTTTTGATTGATTGTCAAATTGCAACGATGGTCGATTAGGGTAATCCAGTTACGTAGTTTCTTTTGTGTGGTTTATTTAGAAATTACAGTTTGAGAACATACTGGATTATATACTGGATGATTTTTTACCGTCTTAAAAAAATAGGGTACAATAGGCGAACGGAGTAGAAGCGTATGGCATACCTACTTTTTTTTTTCAATAGCTTAGACAGAAATTGCTCTATAACACTACACATTTGAAGTAAACTAGAACAATCAAAACAGAAATTTTGAAAAACTTTATAGATCGTTAAATAATATCGAAATTCAAATCATACGCACTACGCAAGATGCGTAGTGCGTATGATTTAAATTTAAATAAAAAATAAAAAACTATAATGCCATAGGCTTCTACTCCGTTCACTTATTATACCCTATTATTTTCAAGACGGTAAAAAATATCTCCCAGTATACATATATTTTAACCCTTGTTGAATAAAAATGTCTGGATCTCGACATGATATTAATGACACGCTTGACTAATGGGATCACAGCTATTGACATTAAACGACTTATACGTACATATGTACCTCTTCAGCTACAGACTTGAATTTTCGCCTTCAGTGGCTTCGTCTACTTATCACAAAATTCCTATCTTCCCTATTTATTTACTTTTGCAACAATTTGAGGAGCCCGGTAACGTATCAATCGTGTATATGACTTATGGTCAGTTCCTATAAACAAAAATGAATAATTTTGCTTATCAATGGTAGCTTTTGTTTATTGCCAAACTGGGCATACAAATTCCTGTGATAGCTACTTCAATAAGGGACAGTCTACTATGCAAAGTTATGAGGTCTTTGCGTAATTATTGGTAAAGATACATGAGTCTTAATTTTAATCAATAACGGTCCGTAAAATATAGGAATTCGCCATTAGATGATACAGATCACAGCTGGCCATAGACCTCTCCTATGCAGTCTGGCACAGCCGCATTTTATTAGCTACCTATTAATAATGGATGGTAGTTTTATAATTCACTTCAACCGAGCTTGAAGTGAATTGTAAAACCTTTGTTAAAAGGGTTTCTTATTATTTTCCACCGACAACAGGTAGAAACAGCAAGGAAAATTAAATAAATAAATAAAATTGCAAATTGGACGTCACTCATCAGAGGTAGCCCGTGGAACTTTTTCTTACCATATGAAGCGATTGTACAGGTCCTGCCATCTGTTGGTGAATTACCGCTGTCATAAAAATTTAATTATACATATTCATTGGAAATTACTTTGTTAGATGCCTACTATCTTTACGTAACGGTAACATAATTGACAGCAACAATGTAGAAAGAATTATGCAGCAATGTTTTAAAAATACTCCTATTTTTAAACGACTCAAGCGCAACGAAAAGGTTCGAACCCTTTTGAAAACAACTCAGTTCGTAAGTTGTGCGAGTCGCCAGTCGTGAGACGCGAACGTAGTATGTACGCGTCGACAGCATGTTACAATGATTGTGGGTAAGGTCTTATATTAAACGACTCGAGTTCTGTACTTAAAGAGACTCGCGACTAAGCCTTGAAACTCTTAGTACAGAACTCGAGTTGTTTTATTGATTCGAGTCTATGGCTTGAGCTCATTCACATTAGTAACAAGCATCAAATCGTATTTTTGGAGTCGAGTCTTCAAAATCGAGGCTAGTCTTAACTATAAAGGTTTAAAAGCCTCGAGTCCTTTCATCACTGCCTATACCACGTAGGATTGATTACATGTTTTAATTTGAATCTACCTAAAATCATTTTTAAAGCCAGCTTATTTAGCAGCATTTCAGAGTATTAAGATTTTGCATTTGGTAACTTAAATATATCATAATTAGCTTTTGCCCGCGGCTTGGCCCACGTGGTAGTCGGAAATTATCCCCAGGGACTCTAAAATTGCCGTCTAGCAGTACCGCCGTAATTATATTCCGTGATATTTTGGATGCTCTTGGTACCTTTGATAGTTCGATTTAGTGCTTCGATTCCACTTTTGTAGGACATCGTACATTTATTCCAAACCAACAGTTTACATTGCTGCAACATTCGTCCTCACTCGCTGTTTTTACTGATACAAACTGGCATTTCCTCATGAGCTAAGTTTAATGGATGTTCAAGTACCGAATGTGCCGGTCGGCCATCGTTTAGCAACGTGGGGGCTATTTCAGAGGAGGCTACTGTAACAGTAACTCCTTTATCTTTCCGGATTTGAGTTAAAATCAGATATAAAAGAAAAGTTATCAAACTTATACCTCCCAGGGATCCAAAAAAAGACCACCTTCACCGCACACGATTATTTTTGCACGATATTATGAAAAATTTAAAAAATATTAGGTATCAGGTTCTTATGATTCTTAATATTAATTATTTTAATATTATCAACATCAGTTTGAAATACTCTAGCGCCGCTTTTGTCCTTCCAAGTGTATGACATGGTGTACGTGTCAGCCAATCTGGCTGACTTTGTGACTTTAAATCGTATAATAACTTTTGACCGAGTGGCCCGATTTTAATGAAACAAAGATATAAAGTTACCACAAGACAACATTGTTATCATTCATTCATTTTTAGGGTTCCGTACCTCAATGGGAAAAACGGAACCCTTATTGGATCACTCATGTGTCTGTCCGTCTGTCACAGCCAATTTGCTTGATAATTTTAAAATAAACTGCTTTGAAGTAATTTAAGAAAATAGACGAAAATTGACCATTTCACCCCTTTATCTCCGAAAGTGCTGAGCTTAATTTTTTTTTTAAATACAGAAAATAATTCTATAGCTATAGATTACAGAAAAACCTATAAGGAGTCTATGGTCTTAAAATAACATGGTAAATCTCTCAATATTGTGCGTACAAACTTACATTTGTCTATAGTTAAACGAAAAGGATCCAACCCAAATTAGGTGGATTGGATCTTTTTCATTTAACTATGGACATTTGTAGTTGGAATGTATAGGAGAACATGTTTTTCAACTACAATGTTATGTTTGTTCTTGGGATAAATTCATCCCAACTACGGAACCCTTCATTACACGCATTTGACCGGTTTTTTATGTGTTTATCTTGAGGTAACATTCAGTCTTTGTTTACTATGATAATATTTCCAATCCAAATCTTAGAAAAAAGAGGTAGCCTAGGTACACAAATATTTCAATATTGCTCACATCTGAAACATCACGTAACTCTTTCTTACGTTTCATTCTTACCAAATGTTTAAATTTAATTTTTCATATCCCTAACTTCAGAAATCATGGGTTTCCCATACGAACTTTCATTCCCTATATCACCCCCTGTAGGATTATGCATTTTTAAGAAAAAATGTAGTCTACGTCCGTCCCCAGGATGCTAATATCTCTTTGCCTTTCATCGAAATCCGTTCAGCGGTTAACGCGTGAAAAGATAACATACAGCAGACAGATAGACCGAGTTACTTTCAAATATATAATATTAGTATGGATAATATGGATGAAATCGGTCAGACATTCAGTGGGCTTAGCATGACCACTTTCTATCTCTACAAAGAGTAGACATCTCTTTCTATACAAAGTGACATTTCATTTCTTCGTTTTTGACATCGCACCGTAGAAATCCTTCTACAATTTGTCATTTTGTCTTTCATTTCTAATGATCGTTATCTAGATCCTTTTTTATGTAGACTATTTTCGAAGAAAGTTTTCTATACCAACTGTCGAAATCATGCTGATCACTGAGTAGAGTAGGGTAGGGTAGTGAAGGCAATATGATTTTGTAATCGCCATGCTAAAGAGAGTAGGAAACTTACTACTCGACGACGCGACGGCCGCAAAATATATACGGTTACCTACAAAATCATTATTTATTTTTCTCTTATTTTGCTTATCTCTCGAAAACGGTGTGTCCTATCGCAAAAATAATGAAAATTTGAGCCCCCTTTATAAAACTCATAACCGCCTAAAAATCTACATGTAGGTAATAATTTTTCATATTTTCCATACAAAAACTGAAAAATTACAAAACACATTGAGAATCGCATTTTCTCCGGCGCTGCGGGCGCGTCTCCGAAGTTGTATACGCGTGACATAATATTTGTAAAAATTGAGAATTAAACACAAAAAAAATCCTATGAAAAAACAAAGAATTCTGAGTCGAATTATGTAAAAAGTGAATTTCGCAAAAGTGCAGTTGAATCTTTCTACTTTGTCTAACCGGTAACGTCATTTTTTGTCTACTCTTCCGTCGACAAAACGTTTCTCTACGGTTTTCGTGCTAAGCTTGCAGTTGTTAGTTTTGATGTAAATAAAGGGAATTAATATTAATTTGCGGCCAAAAATGGTCAACCAATGGTCTCGACTATAATATTCGCAATCAAGTAAATGTTTCACTTATGGTACTAGTACGCCATCTATTGACGAATAGGGATATTATTCTAACTTCGAACCTACGTTTGATTTTTATGGACTCCTAGTATTGTGATGATCGAGAATAGCGACATCTAGTTTAGCTCGTGAAGACTATTGTAAGAAGTACAGCGATGCGAAACAGCGTCACCTAGATTTTGTACCTAGCGCAATTTCCAACATTACATCCTTAGAACTATGTTACCCTGATATCTCTGCTGACTGCCAAGAGCCATATTACCGTGTCGAGTGGACACACGTGGTAGTAGTCCACTAAAAAAGTTCGCACGGAATGGCGTGTGAAAATTCCGTGGAATGTTTTGTTGAATGCTCCTTGTAAACTATGTTACCCTGGTATTCCATAACTGAAGAGTCGCATTACGTGTCGAGGAACGGCGGCGCGGCTGTGCGCGGCGGTGCTACGGCGGCGGCGCGGCGGCCGCGGCGCATAGTGTTCTTGACGAAAATATATTCGCGCGGAAATGAAAAAGTTCTGTGGATTGCTTCTTGTAAACATGTACCACTGGTACTCAGTATCTGAAAACAGTCACATTTCGTACACATTGGGTTGGACTAAAATGTCCAAGCTTATAATTACTATGACGATGGCTCCTTGTAGGTATATATCAGGCTCAGTACAGTGTGATAACGCCTTAGGTCCGGTTCCTATTAGGTCGAACCGACAGTTTTATTTATTTATTTTATCACCGTTGGCCGACTGTCGGGTCTTGCTGTTCACACTATAAACTGCCGGTCTGACCTAATGTGAACACTAACGTCGTTACCGTCGATTTACCGGGGCCCGGCAAGTCACAATGACAAAACAGTGGTGAGTTGGCTTCTGTGTACAATGGACGTCGACGACAGTCTGGTTGACATGTAGAGACAGGAGAAAAGTAAAATAAAATATTGGGTGAATCCAATCATTCCCGAGCGTGTTTTATCCCACAGCATCCTGTCTTCCAGAAGAGAAATCAAAACTTCTGTATTTATTTTAATTTTAATGTACAAACTGGTATAGATAAACCATTCTAAAAATTAACGCCCCTTTACAGCGGTTATGCTCACATGCTAAGAAGGTATATACGCAATACAAATAATTCGACCGTCCCTATTAACAATGTCGGATATACATTTTTACCAATATTCACTTTTTTACATAAATCGAATTACAATTCCAACAAAAATTCTTCACTGTCAAAACAAACTTTGAACTGAGGGCATTTCAAAGTTTGCCGTAACGATAAAAATAATCTTTATGATATTAACAATGTCAGTTATGCGAAAAAGACCACTGTTCAGTAGGGAGGGACCGAGGGACTAAACAGTAGTCTCCCTGCAGAACCGATATTGTTAATAGGGACGGTCGAATTGGTCTTTGTCATTAGTTGCTCAGTCACCGGCGAGACATAAAAGTGGGACCACGCGTCGATTTCGCCGCAAGTTCGGTCAACATGTCAACGTAAAAAACTACGAGACCACAAAAAATGTAGAACAAAACAACGTCTAATAAAGGAACGAATTGAAATGAATGATTGTACAGACGCCAGCACATCAAGCTACTACAATCTGTCAGATTTCTTTAATAGATTTTCGACTTTATTGCTAAGGCATTAGGTTCAAGGTTGATTGGGAAAATCTGACAGTTTCGGGTAGGTTGACCTGCTGGCGTCTGTACTATGTGGGAAAATACACGTAGACACACTGTACTCGTAGATATCGAAAAACAATTTATGAAAAATTTCGACATGGATTTTGAATTCATTATTAATGTTGAGTCTGATTCTGATGAAAATGATTAGGTATATTTAAAAATGAATAATTGGTTAATTAATACTGTATTTCATCACGTTTGTTTGTATTGCATATTTTTTATTACGTATTGTATTATAAAATTAGTAATAAGTCAATAAATGCTTGAAATAATAGGTTGGGGAAAAAAATTCTTCGCATTTTTTAAGAAAATTCAAAACATTTTTTAATATAGTTTATTTACATTTAACTAAAGTATGTAGGTACCATTTTGTTCGATAACTTTTTGCCATTTTGTAGGTAGGGACATGATCCCATTGCTATAGAAATTTTGGGACTTCTGGTCAAAATACCGCGACAAGTGGTTTTGGCAGTCCTCTCTTGATGTTAACCTGACACTGCCTAAAGAATTCTGAAGAGACCGAAACAGGTGGAAATCTGAAGGTGCAAGGTCAGGAATATACGGCGGATGCATTAACACCTCCCAGCCAAACTCTCTTAATTTTTGCTGAGTGGCTAAAGATGTGTGAGGTCTAGCGTTATCATGATGAAAAACCACACCCCTTCTGTTGATTAATTCCGGTCGCTTTCTCTCAACTTCTTGCTTTAATCTCATCAGTTGTTCGCAGTAGAGTTCAGAATCGATGGTCCTGCCTGGTGGTAACAGCTCATAATGAATAATGCCCTTCCAATCCCACCACACACACAGCATCACCTTGTTGCGAGTTAACCCGGGTTTCGCCACAGTCTGTGAAGCCTGACCGGCCTTTGACCACGACCTTTTTCGCACGTTCTGGTCATACGTGATCCACTTTTCATCACCAGTTATCAGCTTCTTCAAAAATGGTTCGGTTTCATTACATCGTAATAAAGAATCACAAATGAGTACACGGTTCATTAGGTTTCTTTCAGTGAGCTCGTGAGGTACCCAAATGTCGAGCTTTTTATGTACCCAGTTTTTTTCAAATGCGCCAAAACTGTTTTGTGGTCAATTTCCAGTTCTTCAGCTACGTCGTAACTACTGATATGCCGATCTTGCTCCACTTTTTCAAAAATGGCATTCATTTTATCCGTAATAGGGCGACCAGAGCGACGTGCATCTTTGACATCAAAATTTCCGGATTGAAAACGCTTAAACCAAATTTGTGCTACTCTCACAGACACTACACTAGGTCCATAAACATCGCAAATTTTTTTCGCGGCTTGCGTTGCATTTTTACCTTTTTTGTAGTAAAATTTTAAAATGTATCGAATTTCTTCATTAGATTCACTCATCTTGACGGTACGAAAAACAAATGAAAATCACACATTTTCCTAATTTGAATTTGGAATTATGTTCTTTAAAATTTAAACTTTCAATGATACCAAAACCAGCCAGATACAAATAGTATAGCCAAAGAGATTTTATTACAAGTTCATACATACTATAACGCGAAAAGACTTTTTCCCCAACCTAATAATAATAATTTCATCATTTATTTTAAAGCAAGAATTCACGTAATATATGCGATAAACAGTAAATGAAATGCACCATATTAAATAAATACCTTACAAACATAGGTACATAAAAATATAAACAATAACTCTGATTTTGATTATGCAAACGGAGGTACCGTTTGCCCAACTAATCAATAATAAATATTACCTCTCACACATTGATATAATCAAGTTTTGTGGAGCGGCGTTCATTTTTAGAATGGTTTATCTATAACAAAGCAAGAGCGGTGAATGCGCAGGTGGATAGGATGCGGGCGGGTGGATTTGCCGCTCCGAGCCAAGTAATGTGAGTGAACGGCTCAATACAAAGCAGTCAAACGAAAAGGATCCAACCCACATTACATCTAATGGGGGTTGGATCTTTTTCGTTTAACTATGGACAATTTATTTGAGGTCGGCGCAACATGTCTTTTTGTTCCATACTTTTCTATTAGTCGTCATCTCGGTAGTCACTCCCTTTCTATTTTTAACCGACTTCAAAAAAGGAGGAACCGTATATATACAAAATATTTTTTTTATGTGTTCGCGGATAACTTCGTCGTTTATGAATCGATTTTGATGATTCTTTTTTTGTTGGAGTTTTTGAGTTAGCTTCAATAATGCGTATTTTTCCCACTTAGTTTATGTGGATGATGTTTTAATAACATCCTATCACTGTTATGTACATAGCTGTTATGTATTCGATTTTTTGTGGGGTAGATACCACAATTAAAAAGTGAAAAATATTTTTTTTAAGCAAAAAATACTTAAAACCGACTTCCAAATCAAAACACTACAAAGTGAAAAATAACTTTAATTTCGGAAGTCGGTGGCAAAAAACGAAAATACAAAACCAAAGACACCGACTACCGAAATTAAAGTTATTTTTCAGTTGTAGTGTTTTGATTTGGAAGTCGGTTTTATTTTTGCTAAAAAGTTTTATCTTTTATATTATTCATATTACCATCTTTCACACAATCCATCCATCGATCGTTTCTTTGGTCTTCCCCTATTCGTAAAGCCATCCACATTCATACTCAAAACTTTTCTGACGACACTTTCCTCATTCCTCCGCATTACATACATATGTATGTGAAAGTGACGCCAGACGTGGGAAGTCGGAAAGTGACGCCGGTGTCAGCGTAAACGTTCTCATCTCAGCTGCATGCAATTGCGTTTCATTCATACTTTTTGTAGCCCAACATTCTGATTCATACGAGACAGTAGGTCTAACCATTTTTTTAAATCTTCCCTTTAAGTTTAAGGGGAATGGGGGAGTCACAGATTGTTCACGTGAACAGTCGCCATTTCATTCATCCAGTCTTAATTATGTACGATCTACTTCGCCATCGCTTTGCACAAGTAAACCGAGAAGCGCACCATCGATCGCTATGGTCCCAAAGCAGAAGAGACCGCCGAAATCGCAGAACATTATACTCAGTTTTGGTTGATTTTCTGCTCATGCTAATTTTCAAGCCAACCTTCTCCAGCTTCCGTTGCCATATCTCCAATCTGCTCTGGATCTCAGGTCTATCTTCACCGACAAGAACGATGTCGTCGGCAAATAGCATGCACCAGGGTGCCTCTTCCTACATGTCTGACGTCAGTGTCCATAATAAACAAAAAGAGGTAAGGACTTAATAAAGTCGGCCCTTGGAGCAAGCCTACAGCCACACTGATGTCGTCAGTGTTTCTAGCAGATGACCGAACGTAGGTACAAAATTGACTGTACTTAGCACGAATTAACTCTACATACTTCCCGGGCAAGCCTTTCTCTTTCAAGGCCCAGCACAAGACGTCCCGAGGTACCCTATCATACGCTTTTTCAAGATCAATGCATCCATGAATGAATGATCCATGTGCAAGTTCTTGTGTGCACGTCTGTACTTCTCGCACAATTGGCGGAGTGCAAATGTGGCGTTCACTGTTCCTCGACCTGGCATAAACCCAAACCAGTTAAGGGCAATCTCACTTTCCTCTCGCAATCTTTTTAATCTACTTCAAAAAGGAGAAGGTTCTCAATTCGTCTGTATGTTTGTTACGCGATTACTCAAAGACGGACGGACCGATTCAAAAAAATCTTTTTTTGTTAGAAAGGATATACTGGAACTATATCCTTTCAATCAAAAAAAGTTTTTTTTTTGTTAGGGATATAAAGGATATACTTCCAAGGTGGTCCCATATATTATTTATTAAATTTGCTTAAGTAGTTTTTGAGTTAGCTTCAATAATGCGTATTTTTCCCACTTAGTTTATCTGGATGATGTTTTAATAACTTCCTATCACTGTTATTAGTTACATAGCAGGAAGTGAGAGGTATTCGAATTTGTGTGGGGTAGGTACCACAACTAAAAAGTGAAAAATAAAAACTTTTAGCAAAACATAAAACCGACTTCCAAAACAAAACACTACAAAATGAAAAATAATTTTAATTTCGGAAGTCGGTGGCATAACACGAAAATATAAAACCAAAGACACCGACTACCGAAATTAAATTATTTTTCACTTTGTAGTGTAGTGTTTTGGAGCTCGGTTTTACTTTTTGCTAAAAAGTTTTCTCTATTATTTTCTCCTATACCTTTATACTATGGAACATGAGAGAGCAACAGGGAAGCTCTTGGCCTTCACCTGATTGATCATTATACTATGGACAACCGATTGGAGAATTTGCTTGTAGGGTAGATTTGTCAAATATTAATAATATAGGTATACCTACGTATAGTGTTGATTAGATACTTTTAACCGCAATTCTCAGTTGCGCAGCGTCATCGATGTTAGCATAAAAAGCTTATTAGTGGCTTGTTAGTTAACTATCAACAAGCTTTTTATGTTCAAATCGATGAATTGAAACTCCATTATTTCTCTGCAGTTACATTAAAATAATATGGAATACGCACCGTTCACATGCTTTTCATGCGAAAATCGTTCAATTTGGTTCACTCGAATGAAATCAGCGTTTGCTCTGAACGGAATATTAGAAGAATCGAAAAAGTATGATAACGTTTTGATTTATATTCCATCCGAATCCCTGAGAATAGTTGAAGACATTATACTGAACCCACCAACAAGCGACAAATACAAATATAAAAAAAAACCGGTCAAGTGCGTGCACAATGAAGGGTTCCGTCGTTGGCATGAATTTATCCCAAGAACAAACTTAACATTGTAGGTGTTCACCCATACATTCCAACTACAAATGTCCATAGTTAAACGAAAAGGATCCAACCCACATTACAACTAATGTGGGTTGGATCCTTTTCGTTTAACTATGGACAATGTAAGTTTGTACGCACAATATTGAGAGTTTTGCCATGTTATTTTAAGACTCTATAGCTATAGAATACAGGAAAACCTATAAGAGTATAGGTTTTCCTGTATTCTATAGCTATAGAGTTATTTTCTGTATTTTTTTTTCTAAATTTTAAGCTCAGTAGTTTCGGAGATAAAGGGGGGAATGGTCAATTTTCGTCTATTTTCTTAAATAACTTTAAAACAGTTTATTTTAAAATTATAAAAAAAAACAATATATTTGGGACCCTTACAGCAAGCCCTTTCATTTGATGTATGGCACGGTGCAGTTTGCAAATATTTTTTTAATTTTCTTAATTGCCCCCCAAAATTGACCCCCATACTCAAAATTCATTAATTTACATTACACGTCCGTGTTTAGGTCACAGAAATACATACGTGTACCAAATTTCAACATAGTCCGTCCATTAGATTCGGAGCAAATTGGCTGTGACAGACGGACAGACAGACCGACACATGAGTAATCCTATAAGGGTTCCGTTTTTTCCTTTTGAGGTACGGAACCCTAAAAACTGAAGGAAGTGGAGTTTGGCAACGAGACCCCTTCGGCATATTATCTACGCAAGCTCAGACATAGCTGGTCAGTGATTCTAACGAAGAAATTTTGATTTTATGGCTGAATACCTTGCCGGAGAAAGTGCACCACTTAGTAAGCTCAGGAAATTGTGGCAACATGCATAGACGATGTGAAATAGCAGAAAGGGCGATAGTATTTGTGTCGACAACCCCACAAAGCACCATCTCAGCTCAACCTAAAGTTAAAGAAGAGGATATAAAAAGAGTTTGCGCGGCTGAATATTTTGCCATCGAAACGCTAAGAAGAAGACACAAAGAGTGGTGTGAAATGATAAAACGATCGTATGATAAACTGTCCAAAAGAGTTTGAGTAACATATGGGCAAACATCAGTATGACGAGGATAATGAGGCTGACGAGTAGCAGTCGTCGAGCCAGGAAAATTTACTGAAAGTCCAGAAAGAAACAATATCTCCAACGGGAACTCGATCAAGAGCAGTTTTTGAAAGAAAATTTGCTGGTATCACACAAACTTCGGTGATAAGGCCATCGCTTATGTTGCTCGGTGTCAATATAAATTTAGTCCAACCTTAGGTAAGCTATATCATCGTTGTAAATGTTATAAATAGGACAGTGATATCTTTGCTCGTGCCGGTTACGTTACAAATAATATGCTATGCATTACACTTGGTTATCTCCACCGGCGTCCAGGAATGTTGTATATGAAATAAAGACAAATATTTAAATAATACTCATGGTTTAATATGTAATATATAACTTTATATTTTATAACAAATATAGAACTGCACACTGTTTCAGAATGCATTGTAAGGTATTACAGAAATAATATTTACAAAGAGACATTATTAAAGCTACAATTAATTTAAATATTATTTAATTATACTTTCAACATTGTGGCCTATGTACATTATCGTAGGAAAATATTCTAAAATTATATCATAAACCAGTCAATAAACAAAGGCAGTAGTTGTATCAAGTTTTACTTACTATACAAATTCTGCTGACTTTGAATACATTTTAGCTAAAATCCTATACGTGTAACGAAACTAGCTTATTCTAATTTATTCTAGGTACCTGGATATTAGCTAAAAAGTTACCCAAAACTTCAGCTTAAAAATACTTCAATAATTTAATACGTTTAACATTGGACGGATTACAGGGAAAGAGTCTTTAATTTTGGGACTATCCTAATTTCAATGATTGTAAGGCACTCAATCGACGGATACAAATATAAAAAGTTATTTAATACGAAGTGGAGCTACTATCTGGTCGCAATTGTTTGGTCTGAACATCGTCGTATGCAATCGTGAACACACTTTTCTTCTCTGTGATTGGCAATCTCTTCATGTTGTTCTGTTGAACCAACGTATTCATAGCTATGCCCGAATCATTATCATCTATCTTCGTTGTAGTGTTTCTATGGGTTATATCGGGTACATTATCACCTCCTATATTTATTTTAGAAACGTGAACTTCAGTATTTTTTCGATCTTCTTCGTAGTTTGTAGATATAGATATACTGTGAGTCAAAGCACTTTCTGATATATCCTGCTTCGTTTCTTTGACATCGTCTTGATTCACATAGATGGGTTGTTGTTCAGGTGCTTGCTTTCTTGGCATTGGTTGTTGGCCTAAGTACTTAGGAATGTGCGTAGGTTGAATGTAACAAAGTGGATTTTGATTTTCGTATTGGTGCTCATATCTGTGCTCAGAATGTTGAAGCAAAGGATGAACATCTGGTAATGGACCTTCTGGTACGGGAGTAACCTTTTCTTCTTTTAGTATCCGTGGATGAATAAATTCACTTTCTTTTGATTTGAAGTTTTTTTTTACCTCTGTATCGCTTTGAATATCTTTGCTCATAATTTTTCCGTATCGACCAACCTTGTCTTTATCGTCTTCGTTTTTTGTTTTGGATGACCTTTTTGGTTTACTCGGTACCACTTTTTCAGCAGGTTTAGCAGCCACTGATTTTTTTCCGTACCATTGCATATAGCGTGGCAGACTTTTTTGTGACGGTTTAACACTTTCAGACGACTTTGTTGATTCACTAGCTTCGTTACCTCTTTTGCCACTAGGATCTATGTTGCTTGAACTATCTAATTTAGTTGAGTGTGCATCCACATCCGATGATTTTGACTTCGCTGAAGAATGTTCAGCTTCACGAGCTTCTGTAGAAGACCCCTGTCTTGAAAATACTAAATTTCTGTTGTCTTTTGAAGCTGAACTGCTTCTACTTTTATCGTCATTACTTTCATGTTCGATAGCAAGAGGGCTTTTCAGCAGAGTGTCATCTGTTATTAGAGAAAATTGCTTTTGTAGTCTAAGTCTTCTTTCACTCAAGTCAGATTCAACCTTTTCATCTAAAGAATCAGAAATTTCCCTTAAAACTTCTTTTCTTAGTCTTGACTTTCTTTCACTGTCTAAAATTTTAATCTGTTTGGAGGATACAGTTTCGTTCTTAGATGTAGTTACTGTGCTTTTAGTCATGTCACCGTAATTTTTTATGTGTTCTTCTCTCTCATTAGTTTTACTTATTTTAACATGTTTTTCGCTTTCTAATGAAGGAGACACTTCACTTTCCTCGAGGATTGGTGTTTTTATTTTTCTACTTAAGTCGTAAACTCTCATACTTCGTCTGGGATCTTTGTGTTTTAATTTCTTTTTAGGCTTTTTCTTTTTGACCCATGCTACTTTTTTTGTTTCATCTTCTACAACCATTTGAGATTCGTCTTCACTGTAGGAATCGTTATCACTTCTTGCTTTTCTTCTTGTTGGCTTCATTAGCTGTGGCTCGGTCTGTGTGCCAATATGACATTCTGTTTGAGTTGCCATTACAGAATGGCCGGGTAGGCTTTGAGTTTCAAGTTTGCTTTCAACTTGAGAAGCTGTTTCTTGATTTTGTAACATTCTTTCACGTTCTATCAGTATCTGGTGTAATAGTTCATTTTGTTTTCTGAGTGATGACTCTAGTAGCTCCTGATGAATCGTCGATTTGTTTTGCATTTCTAATAATGCTGACTGTAAGTAGTCTGTTTTAAGAGGTACCGAGCCAGGTATTTCGGGTTGCAGGTTCGTGTAATCATTATATTGGTTTTGAACATCGCTTCCTACTTGTGATCTTTGTCCATAGCTTTTAGCATCTTTGCCATTTGACATGTTATCTAAATCAGTTACCTTACTCATTCTTTCTCTAATATTTTTTGCTTCTTCTCCCTGTTCTCTTATAAATCTTTCCATTAAAAGGTTTTTTCCACTATCGACTACAACGTATTGTGTATGTGGTATAAGCGTTACTGGTCTTTGTTGTTGAACGGGTAGATTAACATAACGATCTTCTTCATTCTTACCTCTAGTTACTAACCTTAGAATTTCTGTATTTCCTTCTTTAATAAAATATTGATCCCTGCCTTGAGAAGACGGGGCGCGTGCTTTGTCTTGATATTCACGTTTAGTTTTGCTATCAGTCTTGTCATGTATATTTTTGTCAGCATCAGACTTGAGGAAGACTCCAACTTCGGAGCCACGATCTATTTCGTGTCTACGTATGGAATCGTTGTCTTGTTCCCTGCGTTGATAATGTAGTGTTGCAATTCTATCGTATCCGTTTTCTAAGTCTTCGATGTACTCCTTATGTTTATTGGCAAACGCGTCTTGTAGTTGCATCTCTTTTGTGTAAATTACGTTGGGTCCATCTCTAAAAAAAGAGAGAATTGAAATTAGCTTAATATTCATTGACATCATATAATTAGTGTAGATAACATTATCAAAATTGTTTTCATGTTACCTGCGAAATGACTGCCGATTATCGTTATATCTGTAATCATTGTCAGCTGCTGTGTGAACGAACTCCTGATGAATGTCGCCTGGCGTTGAAGCTGGTTTAGATGGCTCTTTATTGGATCTGTGGTTTCTCTTATTGAACTTCCACTGCGTCGGTTTCGTCCTCAAGTCTGCCTGTTCGGCACTCCATGCCTCGCGCCTCCTCCACTCACTAGCTTGTATGGATTTATTTTCTATATTTTGCGTCGACTTGTTTTCCCTCCCAAGTCCCTTGTCCCTCACCACTAAATGCACGTCGTCCTCTGTGGAGTTGACACGTATCACTCTTTTCCTAGAATTTATTAATGGATATCTATGTACCTAGCCGTTCTGTTATCAAAACTTAAGTAGTATAAGGATGTGGTGGTGAGTGTTAAAGGTGTGGAAGACATTCAAACAGTTGTCCCAATTCAGGTGACATGCAGTTATGAGTAGTAGCGCGTTTATGAAACTGAATAAATGTATCCCAAAAAGTGATTTATACTTCAAGTCTTCAATGTTTTTGGTCCATGAAAATTGATATTTATATTGATGTTAAATGTATCACTTTTTGGGAGACGCTAAGAAAAATGACCAAAATTGTGCATTTTGAAACAAAATAAATATTTACCTAAAAAAGTTAAGCTGGTGTGGGAACTTGCATTAGTTGGTGCATTGCAGTCTGTTAATAAGAAAAAATTAAAAATTAGTAGAAAAAAAAAAACATTTAGTACGTGTACCTAATCAAGAATGTTGATCCTACAGTGTTAGAAGTTAGCAATTGAGTGAATAATAAAGCTAATAAGAAAACATAACGAAGTGAGATATGACATTTACCTTGGAGGCATATAAAGTGGACATCCTTCACATATGCAACAGCATATAAGAAGTAACAGTACTAGTGCTACTAATATCGCCAGCAGTATTAGTAGCCAGAATAAAAGACGGCTCTCTGCTCTGTATAGACCCTGGAAAACAAAAAAAAAAAAAAACATAATTTAGTCCATAATATATTGAGAAATGGCAAAATATTAATTAGTGTAATATTAATAAATAAAAGAGTTGTATTTTTACTTACAGAATCACTACCATCAGCTGTCTGATCAGCCTTTCCTGATCCTGAGCTTGAACCTGACCCAGTATTGATGACACCACCCGAGTTAGTGCCAGTCGTGTAGATCGTCACGTTTTTAGCCAGTTGCTCCTGGAGCTTGGCCACATTAATGGCTGTGTTCCCGCTCATACGGACTATGGCGATCACTTCACTTCTGGAAAGATTAAATAAAGTACTTGATTAATAAAATCTTCTTGAAAGTTATTTGTGTAAGAAAATCTAACTACTCTTCAATAAATCAAGGACATCACGTCCTTGATTTATTGAAGTCAATTTATTATTAAAATCATTTTATAACAATATTTTGCCTCATCAATAACACCAACAAAACTGCGCTAAATAGATATTTACTCAAAAATTATGCTTCTTCTTTATCTAGCTTTTAAATTAAATAAATTCTACTCACTTTTCTTGACTAGATTCCTGACCGTTCAAATCTGTTGCACCATTATCACTGCCCTTGTAGGGCTTTATGTCAATTATAGTTACTTTCCCCCCAGAAAGTGTACTTAGCACTTCTTCTAGTTTCTTCTTATCAGGATTAGCACCAGGAACTATGAAGGACATCGTCCTAGTCTTACTTTCTGGAGGGTAAACTTTTACTATTGTTGTGGAGGATAGTCTAGGGACACCTAGATCGTAAGCTCTGATTGTGAGAACAAATACTTGGCTTTCTTCTTCATTACCAGACTGACGTCTTCGTCTGTGGACGTTTTGTTTCTTTGTTCTTTTTAACGCTTCTAGTAGATACAGTTCCCCTAGAAAGTTAAAATTCACATTGTAGAATGGGAATGCAATCGCTACTTAACATTTTGATATATACAATATATAGGTATTATTGTACATAAGATAACGCCTTTGTTCCCCGAAGGGTTAGGCAGAGGTATATAGTATAGTAGACCTACATTTTGCCAGTTATGTTTCAGTCCCATGTAATGGGGGCCATCAGCCGGGCACAATTCCAGATGGAACTGAGAAACTGAGAAATTCCATATGAAACAACCCATTATAAGACTTTGCCCGACCCGGGAATCGTGCCCAGGGTGTCATGCTTTGCAGTAGTGCTTGTGACCACAAGACCAATGAGGCAATTATACATAATTTACAATTCTCAAATTATTAAAATATGTTTGCAATTACCTGTCTCTTCATTTATAGTGAACTTTCCATCTCCATTTCCCTGTATTATTTCATATCTGACTATATTATTTGGTGGTTCGGAATCTCTGTCGACTGCCTTCACGAATGCTGCCGATGTGAAATTATTCAGACTCGGCGACAGCACAAACTCGTAAAGCGATCTCTCAAACTCTGGTGGGTTATCATTTACATCTAGTAACTTAATAATTAATGGCACTGTTACTCTTAAACCTACTCCATCATTATCTCTAGCCTCTACTAAGAAATGCAGGTCTGGCATCGCTTCACGGTCGAAGCCATGGTTATTTGTGGCGACAGTTATGACTCCCGATATAGGATCCAAGTTGAGGGAAGTGTTGAGGTATCCTAGTATAGCAGTGAACTGTACTTTGCCAAACGCGCCGGTGTCGACGTCGTCTGCTGCGACTTGTACGACCTTGGTGCCGGCTGTTACGTTCTCTGGCAGTTCCACGTCATAAGATTGCGCCAGGAAGAGTGGCGGGTTATCGTTGACGTCGTTCAGATATACTGTCACGTTCGCTGTCACTGACAGATTCGTTGCTGGACCAAGCTCTTGAGCTAAAATCTGTAATGAAGAATAATGTTTGTGTTATAATTTTATCTTGTTTTTATAAATGTTTTTTGAATAACTTAATACCAGAATTTTATTATGCCTGTATTGCATTTATATAGCCTGATACTCAAGCCTATTGTACTGCGTAAATAGCTCAATACAAAAACTAAACAATGCTTACCTGAAACACAACAGACTTCCTAGCCTCAAAATCGAGCATGGTATTGTCCCGCACTTTAATGATGAACTGGGCGTGTCTCTCGGCGACGGTGGGCGAGATCTCGAAGGTTCCATTGTTGCCGACCAGGGACAGAGAGAACACGCCATTCTTGCCAGCGTCGTTGTCGTTCACTTGCGGTATGTACGGATCGCTGAACGTCAGCGCTGTGCCTTGAGGAGCGTTCTCGTCTAAGTAGGTGATGTAGCTGGAATGTGCAACGTTGGATATTTTAATTTCGCGTGGATTTCACACTAACCTACAGCTTTCATGAGGATGAGCCATATTGGGTTTTGGATAATTGATAGTTTACGTTTCTTTTAAATATGGACATTTGTAGATGGATGCTAGGTACTGTTTTTACTTTAGTTAGTATTTTTCATTTCACAGTCCACTGCTGAGGAAGTCCTAGCTTTAATGCAATAGCCAGATTTTTCTGATAATTTAATTGATTACTTTTATCCACGAACATGTAACAGACCCGTACCGCATATTAATGGACCGGTCGTGGCCGATGTTCGGGGCAGCCTACGTCCAGCAGCATTGATTGACGTCTTTCAGCTGAATGATGATGAAACTTAATTTGTAACATAACTACTTACAACTGATTCTCAAAGTACGGCGGTGAGTTCTCTCGTTCGGGCAGTATGAAGGCGAGCTGGACAGTCGAGGACATGGCTTCGGGCTCCTCTCGAGACAGCCGCACTTCCTCGGCCACCACGGTGAGGAGGATCGGGGCTCCTGCGTGGGATATTGCTGCTATCTCTTCGATAGGTCGCTCTAGGGTCACCTCACCTGTAAATGAATAATAAAGGTTATAATAACAAATGAATTAACGAAAGAACAAATGAACGGCGAAAAAACTATTCGGATAGGTATATGATTAATGGAATGCTGTGTTTTAGAATGCAGGTAGACAGATATTTTTCTTATTGATACAGTCATTATCATTATAATATCCTAGGACAATAATATCCTAGGACATTGTTCACACACGGTCATCTGATCCCAAACTAAGCAGAGCTTGTACTATGGAAACCAGATAACTGATATACTACATACACTACTTTTTTTTTTTTGTAAATACATACTTATATAGATAATTACACCCAGACTCAGGACAAACAGACATGTTCATGCACACAAATGTTTGTCCTGGATGGCATTGAACTCTAAATAGGGTATAACTGGCTGTGTATTCTTGAAACTCAGCTATTACTTACTTGTTATAATGTGTACCTTTTAGTGAAACGATATTTTCTGATTTTTATTAATGTTTAAATGACTGGGCCCGATCTAAATTCGGGCTTGTAACGCCATCTGTGCTATACACCCGTAACCCTCTTTAGTACTATTGTTAGAAGGAACGTGAAAATGACGATGTAGTGGAGGGAGCGTAACAACTCCATGAAATTAAGTTCAGTTCTGGTTCATAGATGGCGTCTATTGTTAAACGAAATTGAAGTAATGAAAATTGTTAATATTTCCACCAGGACTTATACGTATACGTATAAGTCCTCCTAAAACTGAATAGAAAAACTAAGAGAACCCGTCACATTAATCAATTAATTTAAAAACAAACTAAGTTTGAACTTTCAACACGGACAATTCTAAACAAATGTCTTTTTTTTAACCTTTAGGTGATGTTAGGCAAAGGTCGCCTTTTCCGGCCAATCAGTCAAGAAGGAGTCTAGGACGTCACGCCAGCGTTTCTTAGGCCTGCCTCTGTACCGACTGGTCTTTAGGCACCCACTGCGTGACGACCCTGGCCCATCCGTCCTGGTGCATCCCTATTATTAGAACTATCTTGTTTTTTTTTATACATATGTACCTACTCAAATGAATTTAATTAAAATTATCTCTTAAGAAGGTTTTTCACAAAAACACGCCGTATAAAAATCATACCAGCCACCAAGTTTCCCTCGTCACATTAAAAAATAAACAAAGCCGATGTGTAGATAAAAAGTTTCCCGGAATGTGAAAAGAAAAACAATAAACGAGTAAGTAAACATTCTACATGTCAGTAACCCAAAAGTAACATGTGTGTGTCCTCTTATAAATGTCTTATAATGAAATTCTTTATAAGTTCCTTTATTGTTGAACGAGTTTCAAACAAACATTCGTTAATTCTACAAACATTTGCCTTCCCCGATACTTCTAGGAAAAGAATAAATAATCATGAATGACGCTACTCAATATGGACATTAATAATACACATTCAGATGTGCAAGAACGTGCTTCCATTCATAACAGCCTGGTACCTCGTCTTTTATTATGCCAAGTAGGTGTTTGAGAAAAAAAAGTCGTGAAGAGTAATTAGCATACAAAAGTGGTGCATCTACTCTCAAATATGAACCTCCCGAGATTCTCATCTGTCGGCGGCGATGACAAGGCAAATGAGGGCCTCATTAATTATTTACTAGTAAGACTTGAATGGGCCGAATAAATTATTGCTAAGGTATAAATTAATACCATTTGTGTTTCATTCCTTCGTCTTAAAAAGGAAAGAAAGACGAGCTCAACTGAACCATAAACCTCTGTCTGAAAATCTCAAGAATTTTATTTAACTTTCAGAAAGTTTAAACTGATACGACTATTAAACAATGCAATCAAAAACAATTAACGAGCGCAGACCAAAAACTAATAGCATACAAAAAGAACAATTAAATGTTTATATCGCATATAAGATTAAAAATGTATTAACTCCAGTCACATTTACTTTGTCACAATTAAATGGAAAAGCTCGCATTTTACGCCAACGCAGTATTAACAGCGGTCCAGCGGCTCAGCTAATGAACCGAATTGATTGCCTCTTTTATTCATTTCTATCTCTTATTTAATCACAAAGATTAACCTTTATGCTTGGACATTATTCATTCATTGTATCTGTAATAATTAAATTACTCGCAAACTTCTGCAGGAAATTCCTTTACCGGAGAGAAACAGACGATTAGAGTAAAAGAAAATTATTGAGAAGGAGAATACTTATACCTATAAGTTTTATGGAATTTTTGTGTAGGCGAATTAAAATATTGAATAATTAAGCGAACCGAATAACTTATCCACATTCTACCACAATATTAATACCAATTAACAACAGACACTAAAAACAGGAAACAGTATACAGAGTGCTAATAACGTTGCATGCATGCACGAACATTGAAATGAACCCAAAAATGTACCACCTACTTCGGATTCGGAATCACAATAAACTTTATGTGTAGCTGTTCACAATACGACCATTTGTATGTAGGTACCAAGTTACCAACGGGTAGCACCCAACTCGAAATACATTCTTACGAAGGTTGAAATTGGCCCTAACAAATTGAATCTCGATACCCTTTCACGTGTTCATAAGGTGTGGTCTGATTAATGCGACAAATTCTCATATACGACAGCTCTTCCAATATCCCGATAAGTTTTAACGGATCGTATGGGGCAAGTTTGCGGAGGCGAGCATAGCTATCGAGCTGATAATGTCGAGAGCAAGTCGGGATTGTATTGTCAGGTACCGGGACGCTATTCATAGGAAGTGCCTTTATTATGAAGTAAGGTAGGGCAACTTTACAAACAATGGATGGCGAGGCGAGAGCGCGACCGGTAAGGTCTAATGAGCCATTATGTGCTTGTTCAGCAGAATGCAAGGTTGCATTAAAAGCCCTGTTAGCATTTTCGAAGTCCGTCGTGTTTGTAGTTTTGTTAGCAAACAAATACGCATTGTTAAAGTGTTGTCAGTGCTACCACCGCCACGCACTCAACATCAACTTATGCCATTGTTAAGGGAATTTAGATGTAAGCTTGAACTTTAGATTTGTACTTGGAAAGTTGGAGCAAAGTTTGCTCCCGAATAGTATAACTAACTACTTGCAACAATATTGCGGGCTTTATGCTAAATATTATGCTAAGTAGATTTCAGACGTCTAGAGGATGTTACGTTTGTATGAAATGAAGGTTCAATGTTGCTAAGAGTTGGATTGCTTTGAATTAGGCAATAGCTCTAACGAAGGACATTTCAAAACAAATACAAATATGTAGCAAAACCAACATTTACTACAAAGCTACATTTACTTCCAACCAGATTGTCTACACGTTAATTGTTTCACTTAACTAACAAACTTTCGCTATTAAATTTGATGCCATAAAATGGAAGTTTGGTGGGAAATGACTGCAAACTAAATCTGATAGTGTTGTAGAAGTTAAGTGGGTCACGCAAGGTTGCGGGCTTGTGGGCAGTGGTAGCAACTGGGCCATAAGGGGCCATGTCGAGGATATCCTACGGAAGCCGGACGCTCGACGGATGTACCGACGATGTTATCATGAAAAAAGAAACGTCTGAAAAACTTAACTGACCTACTATACAAACACGGTAAAAACTAAGTTCTAGAATTCTCGGAAACTAAGTTAGCAACACTACCAAGGCCATGTTGAGCTAAAGTGGGACGTAGACTGTTCAGAACCCGATTTAGGACTTATTTCACGACCTTCTTATCAGACAGTTAAAGTAAGCACTAATAAATTCTCAGTTTTGTGGCTGTATTGGAACGTATTGGTCGGTTACTAACCTGTGTTATCAATTTTACTTATTTGAACTACGAAACATTGTTTTTTATTTATTTATTATGTAGAAGTCAACAAAACGTTAACACTGAAACGCAACTAAAATGTTGGCAGGTACTGAATTTAAAGTCTTTGACCTTTGAATGTTTTGTTTTTTAGAGGATACCGAGCGCGCAGTGGCGCCGTCGTCGTTTGTTTGGTTATTTTTTTAATTTTAAATTGAAAATGCAGAAAATAATAAGCTAACATGCTTACTTTCTGCATTTTTCTTCCAAATGTCTTTTATAATGCGCACAGCAAAGGGGTGGAACTCACTACCTGCGTCTGTTTCCGAACGCATACAACCCTAATCTCTTCAAAGTGAGAGTGAACAGGCTTCTTCTGGGTAAGCTCACTCCATCGTCAACTTTGTCACCTAGACTAGAGTCAAGAGCAAACCCATCACAAATTAAAAAAAACATAAATTTTATTCTAAAATGAAAGAAATAACCAAACAAACGATGAGGGCGCCACTGCGCACTCGGTACCCTTTTAAGCAGTGTCGCCATAATGAAAGGTAAACTCAATAGCGTTAGAAGATTTTCGTTCACTTTCACACAATACGTAAGTAACGTGTTCCGAGGTCCATCCAATCCAGGTATTTTCCAATAAAAAAACAACAGGACTAATATCACAACAATCAGACATCAGTCGGGTCAAAGAAATGATACGACGAAAACTTCGATTAGGACTGTACTATATACTACACCGGTTGTTAAATCATAAATCATGAAGAAATACCACTTACCCAGTTTTTAATAAACAGGCTGAAAAGTACTGGCCGTTAAAATGCCGCTGACCCTTAACACGTAACTGAATAATCTTTGCATTTTATATCCGACAATGACGAGAATTCTACCCTCATTTTGGTTTAAAACGAAGTAATTTACACAAATACAATAATCACTTGCAATGTAAATTAATGGTTAAACTGGAAATCTTTAGGTCCATTGTAAAAAGGTTTTTGGATAAAAAAAAAACTTTAAAACAAGTAAAAACCGACTTCAAAAACCTTAAACGAATAAAATAACTTTCATTAAAAACTTAACAGCTTCTGAAGTCGGTGCCAATCAATTAGTGCATTGAAGAACTAAAGTCACCGACTTCAGAAGCTGTTAAGTTTTTAATGAAAGTTATTTTATTCGTTTTAGGTTTTTGAAGTCGGTTTTTACTTTTTTAAAGTAAATTTATTTTTCCATATTTAGTTGAATATACAAAATACCATATCCTCAAGACGAACGAAAAGAAATATCATCAAAATCCGCTTAGAAATGCCGGAAATACATTACATTTATGCATATAACTACTTACATAAGAATAATTACCTAATGTATTATATACTAAAACCTTCCTGAAACCATGTAGATCACTCAAAATTGGTTCATTAGTTTTTGAGAAAATCGTGGACATACAAACAAACATACATACATACGGGTCGAATAGAGAACCTCCTTTTTTGAAGTCGGTTAAAAACACCGGAAACGTTTAAGATTTTATTAATTAATTAAAAAGCTTTTACGTTGCTGTTAATGAGAATCGGATACAAAGTGTTTATGTAAATGAGATGAGTCGCTGTTTTTATTATAACTAGTTATATTAAAATTAATAATATGATAATTTGAACTTTATAGGCCTTTAAGTTAGATTACCCATTGTTTCTTACTCTCGACTA
This sequence comes from Dicycla oo, assembly GCA_948252095.1. NCBI lineage: Eukaryota > Metazoa > Arthropoda > Insecta > Lepidoptera > Noctuidae > Dicycla > Dicycla oo. Next base: position 10,938,712 of record OX411713.1, on the reverse strand, counting down.
TGATGAAATCTTGAGATATTTCGTTTATTTCAAATATATTTTACTTAGGCAGTCATATTAAAATAATCTTAACGATACATATCTGTGTATCTTTATGATACGTAATTTTTATATAAATTACATGTTTGATTGTTTCAGATCGAGTGTTAGAGGCAACTCTCGTAAGGTAGTACTAGGGTTGCCAACTTAATAACTAATAGTATTTAGAAGGCACTGCCTGTAAAAAATATAGTAGGTATGTTTAAAAAAAAAAAATTTTTTTGCTGCTTTGCTAAGGAAGCCCACGAAATAAAAATTTTCTTACGTTATTTGCAATTTGCATGTCAGTGTCAGGTTCTATCCTGATCAAATTATGATTCGTTCGTTTAAGGTAACGAAATACCATTAATTCAGCTTTTGTGAGATAAATACTGGCCCTATTGTACTCATCTAGCCATTTTGTATTCATCAGTGAAAATATGCGCACTGTAAAAGCTGAAGTTCAGAAAACGGATGCGTTTCATTTGACATTTAAATATAATATTTTAAATCAATAATGTTATGTTATTTAATTTCTCATCGAAAATATACTATTTTTGCTTACTATATTTTTTATTAGAAATATAGTATTTAGGCCTCTAATATAGCAGGATACTATATTTTATAGTATAGTTGGCAACCCTATACTTAGACTTTTAATCGTATTCAGTAACTTGACATTATGTTCAGTTAATGACTTTACAAAAACGTGAAATCAGTCCAAATCAGTCATTGTTTTAATTAAGTTTATAAATAATGAGTCGACCATGGGATACCAGCTCCAAATCTCAAGGTACTACTGTGTACAATTAAGTCTGAGTGTAGGAATAGGACATTCACGATCGACGTAAAACCGTTAGTCAGTCATTGCAATGTAATTCTTATCTCGGTAATGGTTTAAATTATAATGAGATAAGAGTTACATTGCAATGAATTACTAATGGTTTTACATCATTGAAATTTGATTGTGAATGCACTGCTTAACAATCTATGTGGCGACCAAACAAATGTACACCATGAAAATGAAGCTCGGTGAGTTCCAGAGATTTTATTTTACTGCCTAGGAACCCAACTGTATGTAATTTAGTAGTCAACAGTACAAAAGCTTTAAAAATATTAACCAACTCACCAGAAGTCTCATTGATGTTAAAGAACGGCGTGAACGGATTCCCTTCAGACACCAGACCATATCTGATCTGCCTTGGAGCTCCCTTATCCCCGTCTTCAGCTCGTACCCTGACGACCATGTCTCCTGGAGCCACTTGACGAGGCAGATGCGTGATGGGAGGAGCAGCAGTGAAGACAGGGGGCATGTCCTGTACATCTTGGACTACCACGACCACTTCTAACCCTGCGATGTTGCGGGTATCCTTGCCTATTTCTATGTAGGGATCCTGGAAGTAGTAATGCTGGGGTTATTTTTTCCAATAGTAGGAATTAACGTAGATGTATTAAACAAGTGACTGTTTTAGCGGAGATGCACGACGATTCACAATAAAATAACACAAGATTGACAAGACGGAGTTCCATCTCTGTCAGCTTCTCACGAACGGGGAAAATCGAATGTTGGTTTAATTTTGTCCCTGTGTGTTCAGTCATGCTAGCGAGCGCAGGCCTAAGGTACAAGAACTGCCAAAACTCTATAGGCATCTCTTCTATTTTTCTTATGATACTGTTAGCAGATATTTTAACGACCTCCGTTTTAATACTGCAGTCAGGACGGTTTTTGAAAGTAAAATAAGACATTTGCCTCTTCTTTTTTTTTTAAACGAATTATAAAAAAACATTTTGGAGATTTATCATGGATAATTTGACCGCTATCTAACGTACCAAAATAATATAATCTTTTTTTTGAACGATCGAACGGTCGATTATTCAAACCCAGCGAGCAAATCGCCGCCATTTCCATGTGCGTAGCTCTCCCCAGAACCCATGATTCGACGGTTGATATTATGACACGTTTTCAGGTTCAGTATCCTATCTCTTACACCCTATCAAGTGTACAGTCTGGTGCGCAGTTACATCACAAAGGGTTATTGTTTTTTGAAGAGGACGACGGCAATGCTGTAACTGTGGATGGCTTTAGACATCGGAATTTCATTGATTTTTTTTTAACGCCAGCTCTTGTCGACAGTTCAGAGATTTGATTCCAACAAGATGGAGCCACAGCGCATATGGTTTGAGTCACAATGACTGTCTTAAAGCAGACTTTCGGCGTGCGTTTAATCTAGAGATTTTCAACATTTCACTGACCCGCAGATTCCCCGGATTTAACAGTGTCAGATTATTTTCTCTGGGGTTATTTAAAAGACAAGGTGCGAACATCCAAGCTTAAATACGGTTGCTAACTCCTCATGTTCTAAGGAAAGTAATGAGAAGTGCTCTCGAGAGAGTCCACCTTTGTGAGGCTACGAGGTACCTGACTTAATATTTAAAACCTAACTCGAATATATCTCCATGAGTTTTATTTTATTGTCTGATAACAATTAGCATTAGTAAACAAAACAAACAAAGTTATAAATAGTTGCGACCTCTTCCTCACTTATGCGCCACCCTGTACTATACTGATTTTGCCATGACATGTGCTTTCGCAAGTTGCGCGATAAAATTCCCAGCACTAGCTTTATAAAGTCGTCAATATCGTCCCTCTAAAAGTACCTAAGTCCAGTACCTACTATCCACCAGTTATAAATCCTTTAATCCCCTCGTAAGAACACCCACGGGACAGCATGGGTTCTATTCTTAGTCCAGACCACACTGCGGAATAGCCTGTCTCTGTTTGTATTATTTTATAGGCTAACTTTTAATCGATAAATGTGTGCACTCCCACGCAGCATTATAGCCATCCAGCTAAACTATGGTTCAATAAAATCGGCTATATGTTTGAGGAACATTCTTGGGAAAAAAGGACTAAACCTATAGCAGATGTCTGGACAACTCGTTGTGTAGGTTGTTCAGAAACTTCTACTTAAAATAATTGAACAATATTAATATTTTAAAACTTAATTAGGTATTTATTTTATTTTTAAATAAATAATATCAACAATATTTATTTCTAGCTTATTACTTTTTACATACAAGTGAGGGGCTCGTGACTAAGTAATAACAGCTGCACTGGGCGGTCGATCAGGTTAAGCAACGCTTGTCGTGGTCGGTCCGTGGATGGTTGAACATCTTTACATACCGAGACCCCTCTGTGCCTCGGAAAGCACGTTAAGCCGTTGGTCCCGGCTGGCATTCGTAAGACTTTGACAGTCGTTACGGGTCGTCAGTAGCCCGAAAGTCTGAGAACCAGTCTCACTAAGGGGTATCGTATTACCCAGTAACTGGGTTGTGGATGTCAGATAGGCAATCACTCCGTGTAAAATTACTGGTATTCAGCTGCATCCGGTAAGACTGGAACCTGACCCCAACATGGGAAAATTTTAGGCTAGGCAGATGATGACTTATTTATTACGAGTACATACAAGTTTTCATTGTTTAAAGACCAATTAAAAACTACATAAAGTAGGTACAGCATGACTTTCGAATTAAAATAATCATAACAATTTAAAGATCTGCTTGGTAGGTCTTCAATCTAAGACATTTTCAAGTTGTGCTGACCCATGTCCCCAAGTCCTATAAACTTTTGTGTCCATGAATTATTATTAGACTGATTAGCATTATGATTTTAATCATAAATTTTATATCCCTGAAGGAACAAGTCCAGCATTAAACAGTTTAATAATATCCTTTAATGTAAAACAGTACAGTTGTCATTAAATTGCATTATTATACAGGAAATTAAAGTAAATTAAGTAATAAAGATAGTCGCTTAAGAGCGTCAAAGGATCGATTAACTTCATATGAATAATAAAAATACTTTACTCGTGAATTTGAACTCCTTAAACTTTAGTAGTTGTAACCTTTAAGGTGATTGCGTACTGGCAGCCCGCGAAATTCTATTTTTCTTTTGTTTTTTGCAATTTACAGGTCTGTATCAGGTTGAGTGAATATATTTACATAATTATAAACATAAGAATCATTAATACATCTCTCTAAGTTTGATTTCGGGAATCATGAAATTTTGGTACAAATCTAACTTAGAGAGATGTATCGCCACTTCGACCGGTTTTATGCTTCCCGCATCCAGCAGATTCTTGCGGCCTTCACAAGGTCATCGGTCCACCTTGTGGGAGGTTTTCCAACTTATATTCCGTCGCGTAGTTTTGCGTTTATGAAAATATTTCTCTAAAGTGCTCTAAGCTGTAATGAGAACCCTACTAAAATCCTTTCAGTAATTTCCGAGATTAACCCTTTCGGCTAAACGCTATAACTATGTAAGTAGGTACGACGGGTTGTTCTTTAGTAAGAACAATAGATGCATATAGTCATGTATTGTACCTATGGACGCTTTTACCTTTGGACATTGATTATAATAAAAAAAAAACTGGCAGTACTAAAATATAATATTGCAACACTGTGGTGGCATTTTTATTTTCTAGCAACACCAGTGAGTGGCGTGACGCTATCGGTGTTGTGTGCAGTGTGAGGCCATTTTGGAGATAGTCTGAAATGTCCATAGGTACAATACATGACCTACGTACTTACCGCGGGTTATAAATCTTGATAGAGTCTAGGACAGAAAATAATGAAATAAAAGTAACATCGTATAGCTCTAATTTAACACATAGCTACACAATGGTGACAATTTGCTTAACAAGTATGAAACCGATTGTTAAGCAAATTGTCACCCTACGTCAATTTGCTGTGTTAACACGCAGATATATTCCAATGGCCTTGTGTGGTTAGCTTGTGTGCTCTGTGCTGAGCTCACGCAACGCGTCGTACGTCCAGTCAGTAATAGGACTTGCTCATCAAGGAGCACTGTTCCAAATTAGACGCGTTAACACGTATACTAAAAGATAAATAAGTAAGTTGTCTTTAAAAAAGTGAAAGTTTCATAAAAATAAGCTTGATAGTTTTTTTGTGATTCTCTATTTTTTGGCCATATAACTTTGCGACTTAATTACACTATGTAATTATATAAATAATTTAAAATATTTCCTTAATAAGTTATTTAAAAAATGCTCTAATTTAATATATTATAATTATGTTTCCAAATCATTAACGCTACTCGTTTAGACGTGATCTTCAGTTTAAAATCATTAAAAGTCAGTTATCGTTGCCTTAAATAGGCATTAGACAAACATCTGCTAAAGAATGTCGGTTGTGATTTGAATATACTGACAATTTATGTTGGTAGTCAATTTACTTAGCTATAAATTTCCCTGACTTTACATCACCTAGGTGTACTACAAGCCTCAAAATCCATCGCACTTGTTTAGGCATAATTAGGTACAGTTTAAATACTGACCATTAGTGTAGGAGATTGCGAGCTTGATGTCGTAAAGAACTTGGAATAATTAACCCTAATTAGGAAAATAGAATTCATTTGAATAAACGCATTGCTTACCACAGCTAGAAGTGTCAAATGGTACATAGACTGTGCTTCGAAGTCTAGTGGTCCGACTAAGAAAATGGTCCCTTCTGTGTTTTCGGCGGATACGCGACGTTGCCGGATTGCGAAGAGTGGTGATCCCTGTGGAATAAAAATTGTAATTAGACAGGTAATTTTTCATGTATTAGGATAAAAAGTAATTAATTTAAAAGGCTTAAGAAGTGACGCTTGTAATTAATAACGTCTCTCTATATAAACTTTTAGGAAAATATTTTTTTTTTCACAAAATTGTTTTATTTTTTTATGCTTGAGATAAAAATGACAACCACATTTTAAGGGGTCAAAGTAGATATTGGATTTACATCATAGCAAAAAATAAACGGAGCAGATTACAAGCAACTTATATCCTTAATCTTTCATTCCCAGTTCCTTTCAAAACTAATAACAATATCATATTTCCCACACCTTACTTAGCGAAGACTATGTACCCATTACAGAAATAGGGGTCGGTACCGATTCAATAAATTCATTATCCTCTCAACTGGACGTTACCCGGCCCGTAACCGACGCTCTAAAATTACACTACATGTAGGGACACGATCTCCATTATTATAGCATTTAAGCCTACAAAATGACCTCGAAAGCGGGTGCTTTGCTAGCCATTCTCTGGCCTGTGAGAATTTTTACACGCCTTGCTCCTAATGTCCGGTAATTGCATCCCGTCAGATGCTCCATCGCGAAGTACAGACAACCACAATACACTAGTAGCAGCCTAACGTGAACTCATTCGCGAAATAACGTATTTATACCAATTGGTTGCAGCTTAGCGAGCTCCCTAACTAAAGATCTGTAACTGTGTCAAAAAACCGGCCAAGTGCGTGTTGGACCACGCATAATAAAGGGTTCCGTAGTTGGGATGAACTTATCCCAAAAACAAACTTAACACTGTAGTTGATTAAGTCCTTTTTCAATGGAATTTGTACAAAATTTTGACTTTTCCAAGTACATTTTATAAGTTGGTCGACTATTACTCGTAAACTTGTAAAGGCTACTTAGTTTTCTTTTTACCGTCTATTTTTTTACAATCTTGAAAAAAATTGGGTACAATAGGAGAATGGAGTACAAGCCTATAGCATACATAGTTTTTTTTGTTTGTTTTTTCAATACAAACAAAAAAAGAACTACATACACTGCATTTGAAGTAAACTAGAACAATAAAATCACAGTTTTGGAAAAACTTTATAGATTGTTATAAAATATTGAAATTCAAATAATACGCACTACGCAGGGTGCGTAGTGCGTATGATTACAAATATAAATATGTATATATATATATTAAACTACTTATGCCATAGGCTTCTACTCTGTTCACCTATTATGCTCTATTTTTTTCAAGACGGTAAAAAAATATCACCCAGTATAGTACTGCCGTGAATTTTTCACATATCCAAAAGCACTCATTTAGATGGCAGCGGGCAAGTTAGCAATTTAAAGCTTAATTTTACGTAAACGGATCCCTGAATCGAAAAATAGTTTTCACAGACCCGTAATATTTTTGAATGGCCGATCCAACGATACCCCCACACCATAGGACAGAAACCCCAAAAAAAATTTTTTTTCATGATTTTATTTTATTACTTTCTCGGCATTATTAATATGTATATCCATGCAAAATTATAGCTTTCTGGTACTAAGAGTCTTTGAGCTAAGCTGCGGACCGACGGACAGACGGACATGGCGAAACTATAAGGGTTCCTTGTTGACTAAGGAACCCCAAAAATGAGGCATAAATCGCTGTAAGAGTATTATATTGTTACTATAAATTGGGCAAATTAAGGCTTTCGCCTTATTATCTATTGTCCTTTCAACGCGTTTTTGTAATACACTTATCATTTTGAAATTGTACTACTGAATTCGCAATTATAAATAATTGTAACTGTGAATTAGATTATTTCACACGATCGTCAAGTTGTCAAGAGCTGATACTGTTGTCAGAAAGGGAATGTTACATGTTACGTATTATTACATGATTTTGAGAACTTCTCCGTTGTAATTTTGAGATTGATTGCCTATTCAAATTTGTGGGAGCCGGTTCATCAGCTTGCACTATACGAATACGTAACGTTAGGGCCCGACCACATAAAGCGTAAATGAGTTTCGCAAAGGCGTATCCCGCGTCAGCCATAACGCTGTGAAAATGATCCCTATTTACGTGCGAGCGAAACTTCATTATGTGGTTACAGCGAAATGCGTGTCAAACACGACGTAGCGGAAAATATCATTAGCTAACCCCTAATCATCGCTTCGTATCGTGTCTCCGTTCAAATATAAATTACTTAGTTTACTTACCCAAAGTTCGAGTTCCAAAGGCTTCGGCGTTACAGGGTTTTTTCTCGCGATTACTATCTCGAGATCGGTGCCACGCTTGGCGTCCTGTAAAAATCATAATTTGTTAACAATTTTCAATCTGTAATTCGTGACGTAAAGGGCCACTGCTTTACAAGTTGTAAAAGTAAAAGTTTGCAGGTAGGCTGATAATTACAGTCTTATAATAATATCTACCTATTTGTTGAGCTTAATTTAAAAATAAAGGAAGAATCTCAAAGAAAAAGATTACGAGAGAACCAATTAACCAAACCCATTCGATAAATCTGTTGCAGCCTTAGCCGTTAAAGTAGTGCTCGCACCGCTCACTTCGCTCGCGCCGCTCGCTTCACTCGCTCGGCTCGCACGCGTTTGGTCACAGTTCTAACCTAACCTAACCCATTTGGTCGGGGTACCCTGGCTTAGTTACTGCAACCAATTTGGCTCGCGCATGGTTGGTCACAGTTGCAACCACGCGTAAAATTGAATATCATTCAGGCCGCTAGTTGAACGGTGCCATTTAGTTAAAAGGCTAGGCTGTTAACTAAACGGCTAATTAAACTAGCCAACCAGCCAACTGCATACATATCGATGAAATCTCAAGCGCTTCCATTCTATTCCACTCTCACAAGTCTCACTAACATCTTTACTACAACATATCTCCAGAGTAATGTTAATCCCGATATCTGGCAGGCATCCTTTGTATGCACGTACGTCATCATCATCATCAATCACTGACGTCACGCGCCTGCGGCACGCTCTCTTCGCCTCATTTGTTGCCACGAACCCCGACAGGTGCTTTTTCCACGTAAATCCGCCATTATAACTGGACTATGCAAATGCACATCTTTATACCCAACGACAGTTTTAATATAACGACTTTTATTTCCAGCCTTACGCAAGTTTAATGAACCATCATGTGTAATTTCAAGTGATAAACTCCTAATACTTAAAGTTGGCAACCTCTCTTTAACGAAATTGGTTGTGAAAAGTCATTTTCTATTATGCTTTACACTTACTTTTACGAAGCCATAAGTTGTTGAGAGTGCATAATTAAAAGAATTTATGCATAAAGAAGTGAATGCTGCAGTATTACAATAATCTTCTTAGTTTATTTAAGGGGTGGTTTTGATGGAAAAGGATGGTGAAGGGACTCGTTAAAACTCATAATTATTTTTTTAATTATCAGCCAGCATTTACCATAGGTTCTTGCAAAATTAACCAATGGCGCCAAATCGTCAGCCTCATATGCATCAAGAGAATAGGATCAGCCGTCTCCAGAAAATCTTTTCAGTATTATAATAATAATACCAGCCTATTATTGTCCCAGTGCAGGGCAAAGACCTCTTCTTATATAGAGAAGGCACGAGCATGGATCCCCACGCTTTTTCCAGACTGATTGCCGATTTCAGACGCCCCGATGCCATAATAATAGTTTACAGGATGACTTTGAAAACAAGTGACAAAATTTTAAGGGGTGTTCTATCCATCAATATAAACAACTTTTACTATGGGACCAATTAAGAATTCGCAAAAAAAAATCGACTTTCCCATGTAAAATTAATACCCGATTGGACCATTTTGTATAGGAAGGCCGAAATTTTTTTGCGAGTTCCAAGTTGGTCCCGATTAAAAGTTATTCTTATTGATGGGTAGAACACAACCCCTTTTTTGTCTCAAGTTTTCAAAGTCAGCCTGTATAATAGCCAATTTAATCTCCTACTAATAGATATATTACTAACCTCTGGCACCAAAATGATTGCAGGCTGGTGCGGAAAAATGGTATCCCTGGGCGTTGTGGCATTGGTCCCTGTGACTGAGCACGCTATCCGGGTGCTTCGCCCCCTGGTATTGCGAACAGACAGTCTGAAGTCCACGTAACGGCCGGGCTCCAACCGCCTCAGCAAAATGACGTTGGCTTGGCACACCGAGTTGTAGCGAGTGCATGGGAGGGTTTCCACGCCGATGTCTAGTCGACCCATTTGACCTGGATAAAGAGAAATCGGTGTTTGAAAAAGTTCATCTCTCTTTGTCTCAAATATTGTTAAGAAATCTGTTGTCCTATTAGTAAGAACTCATGCCACCTGTGATAGAGGTTTATCCTGGTACAGGCATCAAGGTTTGTAATACCTACATAATTTCAAAGATACTTATTGAAGAGACTGTATTTTACCATTCTTTTTTGTAATAATTTGTCCGTCATAATTGACCGATAGGAAAAACAGTTGCATCAGATAACCATATTTCCAGATGTGTTGGTATTGTGATTGCAGACATTGCAATGTAATGTTGCTACCTTTATAAATTAACTTCGTGGTTGTTACTATCAAGGTTCACCTGCAGCCAATCTTAACGACAATGTTTTTTAAATAGTTCTCTTACCACCCTTGTGGCTCAATAAATGACCTGTTCTATACACAATACTACTCCATATAGGGTGACTGGTAGTTATTGACCGATATAAATACATGATTGTACTCATGAGACCAAACCTGAAATCGCGAAAAAAAATCGGGTGCTCCATTTTGACGAGTTATGCGAACATAAATGTATGGGACAGCTGATTTTTTTTCGCGAATTCAGGTTTGGTTCCCATAGTAAAAGTTGTTTGTTATCATGAGTACAATCATGTGTTTAAGTAACGGTTACTAATTACCAGTCACCATATATAAAGACAGCTTTCTGATTCCGGATAAAGGAACTAAAGCACAAAAATCACGTTTCCTCCATAATAGCAGAAATTGTTTGCAAAGTTGTCCGTAAATCAATGACAAATTAACTTCTCGGGTATCCCGCCTAATGGAATGCAATAATGCTTTGTTTTCTTCCGGACTTTGTGATATTGGGTTACGAGATATCGAGTTTGCTTGAATAAAGTTTTTACTTTGTCTTTTCTTACTACACAAAGACAGAACAAATTGGGTGTTGTCTCCTCGGATCAAATTCTTTAGATTCTTCTAAAGTCAACTTGAAAGACGGACTGATCCTATTTATTGTAAAAAAGTAAGGTCAAAAACTAAAACCCGACTACGGAAAAATCACGCTCTAAAAAGTATGAAACAAGAAAATATTCTCATCTGAAATTTGAAAAGGACAGAGAAATTTAAAATCCGGAGTCACACGTAGTCTGTTCGATTTATACGGAACTTCTTTTTATTTAAATTATTTTGAGGTTATAATTTCGTGATAAAATATCGGCAGAACCGCTTTACATTTTTTTGAAGAATAATTTATTAATACTCGGTAGGCGCTTTATCCCTTCCATATCCTAAGGGCCTGTCTTCCCTACCATTATCGCACCCCCCGGTCTACTCCTTGATATACAATGGTGTTGCACTATGTACGAGTAACATGAGGCAACAGGGGCTAGTGTAAATCTTTGGGTTCATTCGAGTAATCGAGTCTAAACCACGCTGGGGTCAGTGCATTTCATTCATTCATTCATATATATATATATATATATATATATATATATACCGAACACGTCCTCAAAAAACAAGGTTTTTTTTTAGTTCATAACTTTATTTAGTTCATACAGGACGCCATTTTCAATTTAATGTGACGTCACATAGCCTATAACCAGCGGACAATCAAGACTTTAGAAGAGTTTAGAAGTTATGAGGGAACAGATGAACATACTTACATACATACAGGTCAAAATCATAACCCTCCTTTTTGCTTCGCCGACCGTGGTCGGGTAATAAATAGGACCAGTCCTTCTTTCAAGTCTTATCTTTGTCTTTAAGCCTTATTTGCTGATGCATTTAGCATATGTCTATGATGTTCAAATTGCTGGGACTCAGGCTTCTCTGTAAAAATGAGTAGGCCGTAATCAAGCCTAGTGCTGACTGGAAAATGTCACATGCCTGCGATTCTTCGGTTCCAGGACTGTATGCGGTTTCCTCACGACGTTTCCCTTTACTGTTCCGTTCCTTTGGTTTAGGTCTGCTTACATTCTCCTATTCTCCTGTCCTTGATTAATCTAAGAATTTGCTACCCAGGCTACGTATTAGAAACCAAACTCCACCCTCTTACCAATGAGTTCAAAATGCAGCGGATAATCGAAGTCAGGGTCAGAGGCGCGCACGCGGTAGATGACGGAGCCAACGGGGACGTCAGCCGGGACCAGCACCAGCCGCATCAGGGTGCTGGGGTCGAACACCGGCTCGCCGGCGCGCGCGCCAACCGCCCACCACACCAGCAGCAGCGCCAAGGCGAAGGTCATCCTGGAAAGAGAAGCTTTATGAGAATTCGATTTTATTTGATAATACGTGTCGATTGTCAATTTGAGCAAATCTGCATTTTCAGAGGCTAGCTTTTGGCAGGGATTTGATGATGAAAATGAGAGTGATACATGAAAGTGGATAAATGTTTGCAGCACATCCGGAATCCGTTATGAAAACAGTTCTAAGAAATAATATTACACGGCTCTGGCACTGTTTTAATTAACCCTAAGATTTCAGTTTTAAGTGATGCAAATGCGATTAGTTTTGGTACGGCTTCGAATTCTTTGATTGGTAGGAATGCAGTAGAAAAACATACACAAGATTTTCTCATGGGACTTTTTGCAACTGGTACTCAATACCAATACTTGGTTCAAAGACGATAAGGAGGTGCGTTCTATGGTTTATAAATAGAAAATATCACAGAATTGTAGTTGAGAAGTAGCCTGAAGTTCAAGTAATAATAATAATAATTATAATAGCTATATAATCTGATAGAATACGCAAAAATTCAAAAAATATATTAAAGGAAGGACTTTTATTGCTTCCCAAGTTCAAAATCATCCTAAAATCTTTCTTAAAGCTTTATACAGTTTCACAAAACATTCACATGGATAAGTTTTCCTTTCCCCAAAAGACAAACAGCAAAAAAGTTTCCATCTGCACCCTCAATACCAAGTTGCTCCAAGTTGAATCTCAGACTAAACCAACTCAACGAACAACAGCGACAAGTTTGGAAACAAGATCTTGAAGCGACCCACTTCATTATCCAGACATAACTCACTAAATCTATTTCGAATAGCTGAAATCAAAAGTTTCACTCGTACGATTATGTCGGGAGCGAGCAAAGCGGGCATTAAATTATAAATTGGCCGTATCTCCGTGATATTCTTGGGATCAGCTTCGACCGCAGACCTAGCAAGCCTTGCGAAAGGGAAATTCGAGTTATGAAATCATACCACCGCTTCTGTGTGCCGACCAGGAAGTAGTCGCTCTTTATGGCTCGCCCGTAATAACTCGTTTAGGGATGCTATCAACTCAATTTTATTTTAATTTCATACGCAACCTGCGTTACTAATCTCGGATCAGCATTGTGCGATAAAATAACTGCAATTAAGTTTTGGTCGTAAGTCATAGGTACTCGATTACAAAACTATAATATTTGCTAGTGTTATTTATTATTAACGCTAACTCAAATTTATTGTATTTCGTTACAGAAAGTTATCACTCCCAATAGGTTAATAGATACCAGTTATTTCTTTAAGTGGTTCAAAACGTTTACGAAACCGGTGTTAGTTTTCTCGTATTCCTTGAACTGTAGCATAACTATTTTAAAACTAAATCCGGCCTGCAAACTAAAGTAAACCCATTCTCGTGTTGTCTGTTCGTGTGTTATCTAGTGCGCTGCAGTTGTGTAAGTAACACCAACAACCAACAAGTTCACTGGCACGTTAACATGGAACATGTCTAACTTCGCAACTTTCGGATAAACATTTCGCGATGAAAATATTGCGGAAGGAAATTGACACGGCGAAACTGATATGTATCGGATTTCTGTTTAGTTAGACGAACGTTTTCAAGATTTTACGGTATTGGAAAATATTTTGTTTTGTATTTGAAGTTGGACTGGAAGATGTATAGGCTCGGTATGCAAGGGCTATTAATATTGTCCAAACATCTGCGAGGCAATTATTCAGCAGTAAAACTTATTGCTTGTCGGTAGGAACTGTAGGGAGCAGGGAGGCTAGTGTTTTAGAGGTGGATCGGAAAGACGAATGTGTACATAAAGGCTCTTGGAGTTTGATTTAGCGCGAGCAAGTTTCAGTGCGCGCTGCGTCACATCGGTGTTTCCTTGTGGCGCCGCGACCAAGGTGAAATATTTGTCTGACACGAACGCCCACCGCCTGCGACGCTAAATCTTGTCGCGTGCTCAACCCGTACTGTGAACTACACTACATCTAGCTCTAGATATCGACAACATTTTGATACACACCTTAATGTCGTAACACTACTAATAAAACTCCAATTTCCTCCATAACTGTAAACATGCGGGCGATACTTAATTATTACTTTTTGAACAATAATAACAAAGTCTATTGAAATATTCCCCATCTCCAGACGCCAATTAAAGTCATTTCGGGCAGACAGAGAGCTATTACTGCCATTCGATCATTAAACGCACAGGAACGCAATTAAGGTATCATTATCTCTGAGTCCATGCGAACCGAGAATTTAGCTTTAAATCATCTGACAGTCCGTTTATCCTTGACATTAATACGAGCTTTATGCTATGGTAATGTGTATTCTCGAAGAAAGCCATGTTCTCCAAGGTAGACGCTAACATTTTGGTGTTAAACCTCTAAACAGGTAACTAGGATAGTACCTAACTACTATCTATTTCATTCCCATAAAAAGTTATAGGCGTGAACTACACCAGAAATGGTAACGAGCACCGAGATCGTAGTGGAATATCATTTGTCATTATTATTTATGAGTGTTTTCGTTTTGAAGTGGGAAGTAGCGGTCCGTCGGTCCTGGGGCTTTAGTCCCTAACAGCGGGAGATACGCGGCAAAAATGGAAGGCGCACGATGTCGTCCCAGCGACCGGGCCAACCGACCGACCGACCCCGGTGCAGCGCGTAATAGAGAGTTGTTCCTTTTTGGTCACGGAACCCCATTACCATAACACTGAGTGTGTGAGGAGCGGACGTGAGTCTTGCCGACAGATAGCCTCGCGGTCTGGTGCTTATTATAAATTCTAATACACAATCTCATAACAACGTAATATAATGCGCTGGCGATCGATTTGTTAAGATACCGGGTCAGGGTTCCCAGCCTGCAGCTATCCCGCCTTTTCACTCATAAACTTTTATTGCTAATTTACCTATTTATGACCCAACGAATAAAGTCTGATTGTGTGTAACTATGAGAAAAATAAAACGACTGAATTTTTTGTGGTGTAAATGATACCAAGGGATCAATTTACTAAACTGAAATCGTAGGAAGTCGGACGAGTTCTTGCGATGGGATTAACGGCCTCTAATCCTATATTGGGAGGTGTTAACTAAATCCGAGATTAACATAATGTGATCTTATGAGGTTTTTCTGCTGCGTAAGAGTTCGGTGTAAGCAGTTTATTTTATTTTTATCGGAGTTACGGGTTTAGTGCTCAGCAATGTAAAGAATATGGCCTCCGCCGCTCTGGCCTCGTGGGTACGTCTGTCAATATTATTGATTTTCATTCACATCAATAATGTACCAAAGCTCAGAAAAACAGACGTATCCTATATGCACAAATAGAAGCAGATGATTACACTAGAATCTAGATAATAATAACATTATTCGCAAAATGTATCGATTTCTATTCTTGATAACTTCATGAAGATATCGACCGAGATAGGTTCCGTTAATATAGAGTAGATAACAGTAATAGCGAATGGACTCGCTGTAAGAAGCTTGGGGGAACTTATTAACTTTATTAATGTCGTGCAGTTAATCATGACCCCATTTAAGGGGGTATCGTGGCGAGGTAAATCTGGACAAAAACGTAATTTTATAGCGAGAATCGCGCGAACTGACCCCTGTGACCCCATTAACTGTGTATAGTGGGCTTAAGTTGGCCTGTGCTCACAGAAAAACTATGAGAGTTTATTAAAAAAAGTACTTACTAAACGTGACGCAACTCTTTCAAGCTATTAAAATTTGTTTCCGTTAGCACCTTTGGTTAATTTAAATATAATATGTAAAGTTTCTTTTTGGTCATTACAAGAACTATTTTATGTTTGCGACAAAATGATGTTCTTTAAAGATTGATTAACAAATTTGCATTAGCACAGCTGCCCAAGAGGATGAGTTTAACAAAACAACGGACGCTTGAAGACCACAGGGATTTTAAAACCAAACAGACCTCAATAACCCGTGATGGATACGAGGTCCAACTAACTTTTGTGTTTCTCCTACCAGAGGCATTCATTTCTGCCAAAAGTGATATGTTCCCCATTATATTACAAGTCAGTGAGCCAATTTATTTCAAACTATAATGAACAACTTAATTAAATAAGGAAATAGTTGGACTAGCAATAGAAACGCTTTTATCTCGAGCATAAAACTGAAAATAACGAGTTTTATTTATTACATAAGTTGAAAGGCATTTTTGAAGTTGAAGGCTCGTTGAAAGTAAAGTACTCAATGGTAATGATACACGGCCCTATAAAAGTTTATTATCAGATCAGATGCAAATAAACAAACTATTAGGTAACGCTAACGAAGTCATAATAAAATGCTCCAGATACAATTGATTAATGGCTTATTCAATTACTTTTTTATTTGGTATCAGGTTATTTGTCGAAGAAAACATAACATGGCCATAAATTCTTTGGCTAATCTCAAATGTTGAAATGTCAGCAATAAATTAAGTTGTAGTTTTTCTACATACACACAAAAACACACGGCTTCTTCCCATGGGGTGGGCAGAAACTACAGAACGCCAACTGCTACGATCCTTACTTATTCCTTTTGCTTCGTTAACGTTCATATATCTGGTCATACACGCACGCCGGTTGCGAGTACTATGCACATGACCTTTCTGAAGAACATCATCAATAAGGTCACTATATTATGTCCTCCTAGGGCGTCCCCTCCCGGCGTTTCTACATTTATTTTCATAACACAAATCAATCAATCTGCCTAGCCTTTTCCCAACTATGTTGAGATCAGCTTCCAGTCTAAACGGATACAGCTAAATACCAGTATTTTACATGGAGCGACTGCCTATTTGCCCTCCACAACCCAGTAACTGGGTAATACGATACCCCTCGGTGAGACTGCTTGTCAGACTTTCAGGCTTCTGACGACCCATAACGACTGTCAAAGATCCACGAATAACAGCCAGGACCAACGGCTTATCGTGCTTTCCGAGACAAGGAGGAGTCTCGGTATGTAAAGATGGTCATACATCCACGGACCAACCGCGGCAAGCGTACGGCAAGCGTAGCTTAACCTGATGGATCGACCCGTGTGGCTTTAATTACTTAGCCATGAGCTCCAAAGTAAAGAGCTCACTTATTGTGAAGAGCTCACTTATAAAAACGTTTTCCATTACAACTAATTTCAATTTTACGGGTCAATTCAATTTTAAAACGGTTCACCCAAATATTTTTATGGCGTGTAGGTATTAGACTTACCAGAAAACCTTGCCATTTTAAATCCTGTTTAGCACCAATTTTGTTTTCAACAAATTATATTTGGATTATTTACAACAACTTTGAGATTTTTCAAGCCTCCAAAGATGCTTAGTGATTCTTTAAAGTAAATAATAATTTAGGTTCAAAAATAGAACAGTCTAGATAGATACATAACGGCCATAACTACTGCCTACAGTCTACAGACTGCCTCGTTGGTCTAGTGGTCCCTAACCGCTACTGCTGAGCATGGGGCCCTGGGGATTCCCAGGCAAAGGGTTATATGGTTTTTCTATCTAGAATTTCTCAGTAGCAGTCCGGAGCCTGGATTTTTGCCCGTATGATGGCAATAGGCTCATCCCCTATTACATGGGATTTAAAAATAACTGGCAAAATTGGGTACACCTTTTCCCAACCCCTGGCAAACAAGGCGTGACCGCGTGATGGTATGTTATGTCTATAGTTACATATGATAATGCCCATAACTATCGGTCACCCCTGCGGTGCTATTCTGTATAAATCTTACCGTGAAAACTTAAGTGAGGTGAACGTCGAGTGACGTCAATAGTGTCAATCCCTAGCGTCAGACGGAATGACAGCTCACTTCACCTACGTTTTCACGGTGAGATTTTTACAGAATACACCGGCAGGTCTTGATAAATTCGCGCTGGCCCTACTTTCTCTGGTCACGTATTCTGGCTAACATGCCATAACAAATCACCAACTATTATTTCTTCATTACAACTCATTGCGCTTTTATTGAAACGCGTTTCATACTACGAGTATATGTTTTAATTAGAGTGATAGAGAATGCTCGTGCAGGATTTAAGTGCTTTTTTAGATGCTGCGGTTTCGATTTTGATTTTATAATTTGGTGTTTTCACTAGTGAAACTTTGTGCTTTTTATAAAATTAACAGTTTCGTTTCTAATGTATCTTTTTAAACTCTATAAAATTGAGTGTTTACCTACCTACTAAATGATTTTCGGGATAGAGTACGCTCACCATTTTGATTATTTTTTGTGTTATTCTGTCCCATGAAAGGGCGGCCATCTTGTTTCCTTTCCAATCAAATAAAACATTCCTTCTTTGAAAATTTTTAAATGAAATTGCTTTGCATTCTTTTTTAAACTTCAACTGTTTTCTCATTTAGCGTTCACTTTGAAGTAAGCATTTTCCTTACAGCTTGGAATGTGCTGCCAGTTTTACAAGACCTATTGCTTTAAAGAGCTGTCCGTAAAAGCTAACAGATCAGTTCACAGGCCTTGGAGTGCTGGTTTACTTTATTTATGTCATATTGCTCAATCGCTAGACCATCTTGCTTCACAATGTGAGTATTTTTGCCCAACACTGCCCACTCAGCCATTGTATCATTGTACAAAGTATTAAGTGAAACAATGAGAAGTATTATGTACATACGTATGTATGTATTCGTATTTGTACTTTAGGTTATCGATTGAATATCAGTTTCTTCTGTTTGTTTAAGCAATTTTAATTTGATATTATGTTGATGTATTCTGTTCTGCGTTTCGGTATAGTCAATACGGTTTTAATTTGATAAAGAGTTCGGAATTTCAGTGATTGGAAGTAGGGGGGTGGTGGAACAATAAATAAAGTATCAATATTAAACTGTCTGAGATTGGTCATAAATATTATAAACACAATAGAACTGTAAAAGTAAAGGGTTACTCTCAACAATAAATGTAAAATCTGTTATTTATTTTAATACTAGCAGCGTCCCGCGGTTTCACCCGCGTAAGTCTCAAATCCGTAAGAGTATGGGGATAAAAGTATTCTGTGTATTAATCCAGGCTATAAACTATCTGTGTGCCTAATTTTATCAAAATCCGTTCAGTATTCAGTAGATTGTGCGTGAAAGAGTAACAAACATCAAATCATCGTCACAAACTTTCGCATTTTTAATATTATAGTAGGAGTAGGATTTTGGTTTTAATTGGGCTTCACCAAACACGTAGAAATAAACTAAAATAAACTGAAATAGGCTATAGGTATATCAAGTCTAATTAATTTATTTCAAATACCTAATTACAACAACAGTATAGTTACTCTAAAAGAACTAAAACAAATTTCACATAACCACTTAATCGGTCAAATAATCTCTTCTACAAGTCCAATTCTGGTACGTGTCGCAGATAAATGAGACTTTCGTTTCGTCCGAGAAACGAGTGAGTTACGTGCCTATTATGTTCTTACGGTATACCTCTGATTGTTGTTTACCTGACAAGCCGAGGTATCAACTACCTGGGAACAATTTGTACCACACCGTTACACAAAACACCTAAAAAAAAACGAAAATTGTGTCAGTGTCATTGGTACTACATACTTGCTACAGAAACGCTGAGCCGATAATGACGTGTATTCGAATTTTAATTACATCAATTAATGATGTATTATGTGAGGAAAGTGTAAAGAAATAGCGCCGAGATAGGAGCGATGAAATTTTTTATCTGCCTCGTAAGTCAAACAAGCTATTAAACGAGGCAGAACCCAGTAAAATAAACCATTACGAAAGCCATTTAAAATTTTGTAGGTAATGGTAACATTGGTGGGGCGTTAAGTGGATATCCTAATTGCACCAAAAAGGTTTACAGTCGTTATGAAAATGTAAATACAGATAGATGCAGGCTGACTAGAAAAAATATTCTTAATTTAAATCTTTGACGTCCGTATTAAGGAAGGGCACACAAATCAAAAGGTACTAATTAAGAATTATCTTGGTGGCAACAGCGATTATTGTAATAGAGGCTTTTAACACCCCTGCGCGTGGGAACGAAGAACGATGAACGAAACGAACGAACGTTTTTCATCCACACGACAGTTATGGCTTCAGTTGATTACATAGAGCCTTAAAAGTTTCTACAGAATGAATTCGAATGACATAAAGCTGTTAAAATTTAAATTATGACTGAACCACAGTTTCGAATGGGCTTAAACCTTTAAACTGAATTTAATGAGCTATTGTCAAAGACAGGTTTGGTCAAAAATTTTGTTCGTAGCAATAAAATTGATCATATTTAGGTGCTTTGGATTGAATGAAGCGATCGCCCGCGAATTCGTGAACATTTCATTATCTTTTATTAGGACTGTCGTAAAAATAAATACACTGAATAGCTCTTTGAGTTACTTTTTTCTTTTACATCATAAGTTTTCTTTTGAGGAATTTGTCAATAGCTTGCTTAACCAGTGTGGTATCTAAGTAAACTAAGTAACTTATGGATTGCAAGAGGAGTAAAGGAAAACAGACAATTAATACCTGTTTTATTGAAACTTTACCAAATTTGCTAAGTACCTAAGCTCGTCAAATAACAAGATACTTTGTATTAAAGCTATCCTTTAATCTAAATAAAAGCCTGCATCATTCGTTGCGGTTAAGAATGTAATCGTATCGAAGTATTGGCACATTTATGGCTAACCCGCAAATACCGTAGTAGCCAATTTAAATACGCTACGATTTACCGTATCACTGATACTAGCTACTTTTTCTCCTACCGACATTCCTGGCAAAAAAAGAGACAAGAAAACTCTACAATAATATCGTTTCGCAATAAAGGCTCCCACAGGCAGGCAAGAAGGAAAAATTTCTATAATAATAATAATAATAACCCCACCGCTGTATCTCTACGTTGACGTCGTGGTGGGGCTTGCGTGCACCAAACTTTAGGTCTGTACCGGTAGAGTTTGCCGGAACGGGTCTAGGATGAGGAGCCAGACCAAGAGAGATACAAAAACCCGGAGGGCAGCATGTGGCGAGCTGATGGGCAGTAGCGACCCCATGGACCCTATCTCCCGGGAGAAATCTTGTCCTCATCTCTGGCTTGCCTTTATTGGCCGGCTGGAGTGAACACTGACGAGGAACAGAGCGCCCACCTCTTTCTTGCCTTTATTGGCCGGCTTGAGTGGAGATTCGCAAGAGCAAACGTGCTCGGAGGAAGGAAGTATTCCAGTAAGATGCTGGTAGGGATCTTGACCGTACTTCCGGGATTGTCCTGATAGCCATGGAATACCTCTCCACTCCTCAAGCACCTCAGGAAGTGTTGCCCCCCTTGGCGCTACGTCACTATGTGCTAGCGGCCGTCTCCGGGGGCCCATTATTGAGTGTGCAAGTCACCCCCTGCCATTTTATCCGTGTATAATATATAACATTGGTCAGGCAGGGGACATAGTTCTTCCATAGCTCAAGTTACCCAATCCACTTTAGCCACCCAAACCCATAGCCCAATATGTTTTGTTTCCACGTACAACACTAGTCCTGTACCAACCGGGGGTTGTCCTTGGGTGCACTTGCATAGTGCATACAGGGACTCGGTTGGTGCCTCCTCATCATTTAAAATTATCTAAGGGGCCTCTGCGAGTTGGCTTCGGCTCCTCGTACGCTTTCCAAAGGTCCGGGACCCCAGTGTCCCGAGAAATATCAAATAATAATAATAATAAATCATTTATTTCGGGTAACAAAGACCCATAACATAATATACCTTACAGACTATCATACATATTTATAAAAACATTATTGTACACGAAGGGACGGCGTCGTATTGCGCTGCGTGGTGTCGCGTAGCCTTCTGCGGAATCGCCGATACACGACACCCTTCGGCCAAAACTCTTCCTTAAGGACGGTCTCGATAAGTTAAGTCGGAACTCGCACCACGAACGACTTGAAATCCGTGTTGTGGCGCGACGCCAACTTCTCGACCCTTAAGATCCAGTTGGTCTTCGCTCGAACATACTCCACGATCTCCTCAAACTTCGTGGTGTGATGTAGCCGAGAAACAGAGCTGCGTCGTAGGTATTGCCGGACCTGCCAGCGCGGTCCCGCACTGGTTCCGACTAGGAGGCTTCTTCCCCTTCTTCCTCTCCACCTTCACGAAGCCATCCTTGTCACACATGCCCGCAGCCGGGCCTTGCTGTTTCGAACCCCTGTCGGCATGTTCACAGCAGCTCTCCTTATCCCCCTTCTTGGCCTGAGACACAGGTTTGTGTGTGGCGACGATAGTAGCGTAGGCAGGTTTAGGGGTCAAGTCACTACCTCGACCGGCAACGAGTCAGCGACGGCGGCGGCGCAAGTTGCAACGCGTGCAATATCAGCAGCGGGTGACGCAGTGGAGCTCGCCGACTCAAAACTGCCGATGCTAGCGTTTTTTCCCGCTCCGTGACGTGTGTTCACATTGGAGACATCAGGTGACCTATTTACATTAGACTGGCCTGTTGGTCTAGTGGTTAGTGGCCCTGACTGCTATGCCGGAGGTCGTGGGTTCGATTCCCACCCAGGACAAATGTTTGTGTGATGAGCATGATCATTTGTTCTGTGTCTGGGTGTAATTTATCTATATATGTATGTATTTAGAAATATATAAGTATGTTTATCAGTTGTCTAGTACTCATAACACAAGCTCTGCTTAGCTTGAGGCTAGACGGCGTTGTGTGATAGTTGTGGAATATTATTATATTATTATTATTATTATTATATTTACCTTAACAGCGTTGCGCAACAACTCTACTTCGGCACGTAGTTCACCAATGGTGTTATTAGACACCTCCAACTTGGACTGTACATCGGCCAGGCTCGCCTTGAGACTTGTAATGTCCTTCAGCAACCTGGTGACGTCGACGTGGTCAAACGTGACTGGGGGCAACTTATGTAGCTCCTTCGCCACAAAAGCGGGGACGTCGTCCGGGTCGGTGCTCTTCATCAATGTGATGATGCCCTGCACACACTTCTGGCCACCATTCCTCCGGCGGGATTGCATCTGCTCGACTTTGCCGTGCGATTGGAACAGCAGCAGCTTGGCACTGCTGATCTCCTCCTCCTTGAAACTGGACTTGCAGATCTGCAAGATGCTGACTTCGTCCATGTAGTCGATGGCATGGTTGGCTATGAGCGGTTGTGAACTCATAGCGACGTAAACCGAGCAGCGGCTAAAGCCGCGCAACACGTGAATATAATATTCTTGTCGAGCAGCGCAAACACGTCCGTACTTGACCGTGCATTGCACTGGACTATGAAAACATCATGGAAATTGTTCTACCAGAATCGCGTCGCTCGTACCGACGCGTGTCGCGCCCGTCTGCGGGAGCTTTAACTAGGTTCGATTAATTCAATTTTACGCCCAATTCAATTATAATGTGGAACAATTTTTTCACCAAATATCGTTTGAAAGTGGAACGACGCGTTAGAAAACTTTTTATTGCCATCGGAATTGTAGTCGTGATCTTAGGTACCGTGATGCGAGGAATTCTTATATTATTACGATCGTTAAATGCTCCACATCTGGACCATCGTTAAATACTTTTATTGGCCGCTTGACCATATTGGTCTGTGTTTAAAAAGTAACAGTGTAAATAAACAGCTAAACATCACGTAAATGAACCTATAAAAGAAACAACGGAAACAACATTTTCAATGTAAATGGTTCATTTGAATATTTTATAGCTTGAATAATTTAGTTCAACATAGACACAGCAGTCATCTTGTTATAGTTTTCAAGCATTCAGAAAAAAGAAAACAAAACATTAATTAAAACAAAATCGTCATCAGATCTTTTTAGGACCTTCTTGACACAACAAAGGAATATATTTACATTCCGAGTGAACAAGATGTGACCTTCTCTGTCAACGGGGATGAGAACATTTTATTACAGTACTCACAAAAAATGACGAGAGAGATGAATTCCAGACGTGGCCTAATGATATAGTCTATCTCACATCACAAAGGCATATTGTAAAGATTTCCGGCGAGTATTACTAGCTGTCAAATATAACTTGACACTTGATGGGGGCGCCACTTGCAACGGCAAACGTCAACGATCTGTCAAATTCGGAACATTTTAATTTTAGTTCTGTACTTCGCCACCGGTAATCTTATACTGGGTTCTCAGTAGAATTATAAATATCTTTAATAACAGACAGCAGGCGATGTCGCCTAACAATATGGTGGTGCCGGATGTTCAATCATTCTTATTACCATAATATAATTCTATCACTGTCGGGAATTTCACGATTCAATTTCTAGTTTTCCTTTTATTGGTCTTCGGTGTCATCTTTGACGAATTGTTATAGGATTTAGAAAGCTTTACGTGTATTGATTTGATGTTGAGGAATTTGTAATAAAAACTTCGAGATTTTTTTGTGAAAAAATAATGTAGGGTGAAATCATTCTCAGAGAGCGAGTTTCCCTCCTATAAGTATTCAATTCCGTATCTGTGAAGAAAAATCTGTGTTCTTACAAAATTTAATATGGAATTAATAAACTTTTAATGACGTTTAATATCTTGTCACCTCTATTTGGTACCTACTATAATCTTGGCGCCCTGTTGAATTTGTTATATAATATTAATACCGCCATAAAACCAGTGCTGGGTTGTATGAGAACAAATCCGACCCTCTTAATATCTAGGATAGTAACCCTTCCAGCTATTGTTCATTCATCTTAAATAATCCTTTAAAAGGTAAAAGGGTATCGTAGATCCTTAGCACAAAAAATGAGGCTGTCACTTTTAATCCGGGGTCCCACGATACTCGAAGGTGGGTAGATGAGTCTCCGAAATATATAAAAGGGGCATATTGATTCAAGCTCTAGCTCTTTGTCCACTAGCTCCAACCGTTTGAAGTGGTTTCCATAAAAAGTAGGCTTGGCTCCAACTTCCGAAGGCTGCTGCATCATTCTGCGATACTGTAGGCTGCCATTTTGTTTTTACTACATACATACTAAGAATAGAATAGAATAGAATACTTTTATTTCAGACAGAGTCCATAGTGTTAGTACTAAATATTTACATAGTATACAATTCCTCACACTGTCTATGTATTACCATATACACATATTATATGTTACGAAATACCAGAGCATTGCAGGTAAGTTGAACACGAATCTACGAGAATAGTTAACGAGCGTTCGAGTCTGATCGTTACGTCCAAGTCATGTGTATTATTAAGGCTAAGAAGGAATGCGCGGGCGAGCCCGGGTCGCCTGCTAGTATGTAGTAGCCGACGTGAGCTATCTCCGTACATACGTTGACCTTAGGGCAACAATTACATCGTTCCATTTTACTTGATTTCTGTAGCTGTATTTGTGTATGTTCGTGTATTAAAGTGTAAGGAAATGTCCAAGTTTATAGTTTCGAAATTGTGCAGGACCTGCGCTCTTAAGCCTAATGATTGTACATTATAGTAGTAATCTGTTAGGAGCTCTTAAATAGCTTTGATTACATTTTAATTTCTGGTTGTTGCTTCTGATTAAGTAGGCTAAGTTTTAAATCGTAGTGATTTCATTTTAATCTCTGGTTCTTGATTTTGATGATGTGGCTAATAAATAGAGGCAAACATTACCAGATACAAGTACACTCTTGAATTGAACATTTGACAACACTCCAGCGAATTAAGCTCTTGAAGCACTTAACCTGATAATAAGATACAAGTGAGTGGTTAACACACGTAACTATTACAAAACTACAGTCGACGACAAAACTAACAGAATGTGCTGAGTAATTATGAGTCCGTAAAACATTTTAAAAGAAGATTCTTCTAATTTTTTCTCCAAATCAGTGTTCCTTTGTCGAACCGAATGCTATTAACAGCAACGAGATTGTAAGATTAGCCCTGGTTAAAGATACGAATCTTTTGACCCCTGATCCGCTAATAATCGTGTAGCCGTCGTATTTGGTGGGCATTATTGTACCTTTTTAGTATCGACACAGTCACACGACAAGCGGCACTTGTTCACGATGACTTTGCAACTGCTTTGTACGTCTAAGTGTAAACGAGATGTCTTTATTCGATAGTAATAGACTTTGGGATAACTGGGACAGTGTTATTCTTGGAAAATTAAGATACGTTCCTTTTGGTGGAGGCGCCAAATTTTATGAGGGTCACAAACCTTGGTACAAATCCCTGGATACTGTACAGTGGTGGAAGAAATGTAGACAAACATAAGCTTCATGAAGGAACATAAAATACATTCGTTCTCGAGGAAGCAAGAAGGCATGCAGGAGTCGTAAACATAGTACAAATCTTTTCGAATATCCAACGAAACAGGGGTGCAATATACTTACTTAGGAGTTTTATGGAGTTACAAGAAATAATTTCGAAATAAACAATACATTGATATTGGACTCAGCTTTGAAGTTAAAGGTGCAGACTATACAGGGGTCAACGACCTTGGCGAAGGAGTGCAACAGGTCTGCATAACCAACTATGAAAGTTCTATCTATAGTGTCACATAAAAACGAGGAATCGCCAAACAAATAATTTCAATCTATTTGCTTCGGTGACAGCAGCTATGCATTTCAAAGACCTGAATAGGAATTTAAGTCCGCAGTTACAACACCGACAACTTGGTTTGCTCGATCCTGGTCCTCGTTACAAGCACTTCCACAAACAAAGCTTCACGTCATGGAGCACTTGTGTGGCTGCAATAAATACTTATTTGCGATACCATGAGCTTGTCATCGTAAGGTACAATCAATGGACAAGAGGCGAGCCGGTCGGTCACTCCGCCTGGGGCATTGTTCCCATACAACTTATATTTGCTTTAGTACTAAACCCATCGCTACGTTAAATGCCACCCATACGATTGTAAATTGCTGTTATTGAATATGACTAGCATACTTTGTCTGCAATGAACTCAATAAAACTTTATAGTGTGTATGAGAAAGTCATAACTTTTCTACTATTGATATTGCGAGCCAACCCTGTTGTATATGTTCATTGTTGCGATGCGTGACCGTTTTTTGTTTATTTGTTCGAGATTATCGGTGCCATCAAAGATGACGGTGATGCATACAAGCTACTAATCATTTTAACGGCTTTAAGGGTTTGTTTGACCCCAACATGACTACAGCCATAGCTTATATCCTCGGGTGTTGTCAAGAACCAAAAGTATCCAGCAGAGCCTCTTTCATCTATCAATTGGTCGCATTAGAGGCAACGAGCCAGTGAAATGTTTATGAAGTCGCAATGGGCTCATTTATTATAGGACGCACGCATGCTTCGGCGCAAGACGTGTTTTAAAATTATAATTTATGGCTTATTTGAGTGTCGAAAGAGTAGATTGTGTGGGCGGCACCGGTTATAGACGGTATACGTACATCTTGTGCGTATTGGTGTAAATGTCGTCGCCTGTATTGTTCGTAACGGTGTAATGCACGCTAAGCTGCAATCAACTCGGATTTATAGCTCCGGCGGTATGTGTGAATTATCATTATGTTTCACATTAATAATACATTATGGACGTGTAACAATAGTTTTGGTACTAATGGCAACTACTTATTTATATGGTCTACTTTGCAATCGTAGGCACCTAATTGCAATTTGCGCGATTGTTGGACTGGATTATTTTTTTCAAGCCAGTTGGAGGTCAACGGCCTTCCAGCAGTGTTTTGAAGTGATTCCGATTTCAAACACCGCATAGGTTAGCCGCTATACCTTAGGACGAACCCTTTGGCAAGGAGCTCTTTTGCAAAACTACTAAATCCTAAGCAAAATTCTCAAAACATTTTTCGTTTCACACTTTATAAAAGATAAAGTTATTTTCCCTACAGTTAATGCTAAAAATATGGAAAATAAACTGCGTAGATTAGTATCGAAAGCGTATCTAAATGACGAGTGCGAGTTGAAGCGAATAACTTGCGCGTGCGCGTCTGGGGGCGGTGCTTAGTTTGGGCAGGATACCATCGGCTGATCAAGCGATATGTTTAGTCTTAACTCTCCGTTTATCCTTTAGGAGACTGTATAGTCTATGCCTTTAAGGAACTTGGCTTTTGACTGCATTAATAGAATGACTAGGAATTTGCTTGGGATAAAAATGCTGAAGGAATTATTAGGAAGTTCTTAGCATTGGGAGTTCGCTTAGGTTATTGGATAACAATATACGTATACATACAGGTAATTTAAAATATGTAACATTTTAAATTATTATACTCGGTAAGCCCTCATCTCGTTTGGGTAAGGCGTGGCATGTCTTCGTGCTTCGTTAAACAATAAGTGGGCCTGACGTCAAAGACAAGAAATTGAGTAATTTAGAAGAATCAGATAAGATATAAAACTAATTATATCGAGATTGACATTGAAACAAGGAACTAAAAGCCATAAATCATGATTACAAATAATAATTACTATAATAAGACCCTCGAAATTGGTCTCGTCACTCTTTCAACTTGTTATGTATCTGCGACCTCTGACACCGAAGTGAGGTTTTTATTTATATTAATGTTATTATTGCAATCTATTGTTGTCAGAAATGATGTATTAGATCTTTTTAAAAGACGTATCAGCCAGTCACGAGGTTACATAAAGTTGTCTTCCTTTTGTCGTTGACAAAAAGAAGCAACTGTTTTATTACGTGACTCTCTTTGGTCTTGGTTCAAAGGTTGCTTTATGTATCGCTCATGCAGGTTCATAAGTAAGCCTTGAGGTCGTCCAAAGGTGTATTACCAAATATAGTGACGTTTACGATACGTCGATAGTATCGCGGAACGACATGCCTACGGTATAACAATAGAAAAAGGTAACAGTTAGTTATTGTGATTGGTTTCGGCAGGCAGTGCGCTGGAAAACTCTAAGTCACGCTTACTCGTGGCCCGGGACCCAACTCGATCGAAACTCGATCAGATAAGAGATGCGCACAAAAATACCGAGTCGATGGTCCGATGGAGCGATCTGCAGTCGTGATCGATTGGGAATCGAAGTGTCACGCGCAGGGTTAACGCCCTCCGGTCAGGGTCGGGGTTCCTCGTCTTGCATTTATGCAACGCAAATATCGTTTCCCTCGACGGATACGTCGTTACGTGGAATATTACATGTAAACACTTCATTGTTATTCCCTATCGAGTGTTTTTATTCGTGACTCGCCGACAGAGCGCGGATCGAAGTTTTATTTACCGAGCTCGCGTCTGGATGTTTAACCTCTGTACCGTCATGTCAGTGTTTGTCTAGCTGCTCATTTGATTAGAATTTGTGATATATTTACAACAAAGAATAAAAGGTTCTTGAGTGAATTTAGGCTCCAGTTATTTCGCTATCGTCTTATTAATTTCCATATACGAGCTCGCGTCTGGATGTTTAACCTCTGTTCCGTCATGTCCGTGTTTGTCTATCTGCTCAATTGATTAGAATTTGTGATATATTTACAAAGAATAAAAGGTTCGTGAGTGAATTTAGGCTTTAGTAATTTCGCCATCGTCTGACTAATTTCCGTGTAGCCGCAGTCTGCACGTAAAGCTCTAATGAACTTAGCAATAAAATATTACAATGCGCATGTTAATAAGTCTTTACATGCAAATGTATTAAGAAAATTTATATTTCCATTGTAGCTGCAATAATTCCACGGAATGCTCTGCAATTCAATTCAATTCAATTCAATTCAATTTTATTCATAAACAATTTACATTGTATTTGAAATCATAATAATAATAATAAAAAATAAATAATAATAATGGCATAAGTATAAATAACACATTCATAAGTCATAAGTTCATAACTAAACATTAACAATAAAAATTATAATCACACAAAAAATACAAATTAAAATCATGATCAAAAAATAAACAAAAATGCAATGAAATTATTAAATTGTTATTCATGTCCGCTTTTAAATACTTAGGTCATTTTAAAATTAAAGTCTGTGACAACAACAAAAAGGACAAAAAATATCAGTCGGCGCAGCAGTAACATAATTATAATATCACAATCTTACATGTCGTCAACGGAGTAGAGACATTTATCCAGTAGGAATGCTTGAAGCTTTGTTTTAAATGAAGATGTATAGATTAAGCTTTTTAATTCTAATGGTAACCTATTGAATAAGTGCACTGCTTGATATTGTGAACTATGTTTCACAATGTTAAAATGAGGACTTATCTTATTCCTCAAGTCTTTCCTACGTGTACTCTCCCTGACTAGTCTTTCCTCATCAGTCTCATATTCATGTATGTACTTTTTTAAATTAGTAAGAAGGACCAGAACGTAGAGACTGGGAACTGTAAGGATTTTTAAATTTAAGAAATGCGGACGACAACTCTCTCTTTGTGAGATACGGACAATGGTACGTATAGCTCTTTTCTGAAGGACAAAAGCTCGTTGACAATTATAATTATAGCTGTTTCCCCAGAATTGTATACTGTATCTTAATTTAGATTCAATTAGTGCGTGGTATACGATTTTTAAATGCTCAATGTCAATTTCGTCTCTAAGGGTTCTTAATGCATAACACGCGGATGATATAGATGCATCAATGGCGGCTAATTCTTTTTTCCAATTTAGTGAGTCATCTATGTTTACTCCCAGGAATTTAGTTTCTCTCACGAGTTCAATATTGTCATCATTTAGTTGTATGGTCATAGTGTCTTTATTTCGGGCAGTTGTTTTGAATAAAATTACCTTGGTCTTTGCGCTATTAATTTTTAATTTATTTACAGTAAACCATGAATACAGATAAGATATAGCGGCATTAACTTTATCTGCAAGTTCTTTTGTATCATTTGCCCCAATTATGACATTCGTGTCATCCGCAAAAACCACAAGTTGTATGTCGGGTAGAATTTTATTTATATAATTTATTAAATCATTTGTGAACAAAATAAACAATATAGGACCTAGTATCGATCCTTGCGGCACACCGGCACTTATATTATAAAGGGATGATTTATACGTTTGTCGTTGTCCATCTTGTGTCTCACTGATTTCTACAAACATTTTTCTGTTTTTTAGGTAGGATAACAGAAGTTGGGAGGCTTTGCCCCTAACTCCGTAGTGGTTTAATTTAGCTATAAGTAAATCGTGATCAACTGTATCAAACGCCGAACTCAAATCTAGAAACAAACCAGCTACTTTCATTCTTTCATTCATTTTATCGACAACATCATTAACCAGAGTATATATAGCGTCTTGTGTGCCAACATTTTTTTGATATCCAAATTGTCTTCGATGTAGGACTTTGTTTAAGTTAATATGAAGTAAGAGTCGAGATTTTATTATTTTTTCGAATATCTTTGAAAGCACTGGCAGCAAAGAGATAGGCCTGTAATTTTTGGGATCAGTCTTTGAGCCCTTTTTATGGATCGGTATGATCTTGGCAATTTTTAGTTGTTCCGGAAAAACTCCCTCAGTGATGCACTTATTATAGAAGCAAGATAACGGTTCGGCAAGAATATTTAAATGATCTGTAATGACAGATATGGGAATTTCGTCATATCCACACGAACGTTTATTACCCATTTTTTTGACAATATCACAAATTTCGTTTGGAGTAGTAAGAGTAAAACAAAGTTCATTTTCAACCCGCTGTGTACTTTGCTCAAGTAATAAAATCCCTTCCTCATTAGTATTTTTACCGGTAACGCATTTATTTGTGTTATCAAAAAGTTTCACCAAGGTGTTAGCTACTTCTTGGGGATCATCAACTATTTTTCCGTCAATTTTAAGTAGGAGTGATTCTGTGTGCATAACTTTTGAACGATTTGTACATTTGTTAACAATTTGCCAGATTTCTTTACTCGAGTTTGTTGAATTATTAATTTTTTCCCCAACCGTTATTTTTTTGGCCTTCGTGATTACCCTTCTGTAAATTCTAATATAGTTTTTTTTGTAATTCCTAATACTAGCTTCAAGACTATTTCCATTATAAAAGCATAAAAAGCGTTTCATTTTACTAGATACTTTTACACCTTTGGTGACCCAATTTAGTTTTGTACTCTTTATAAAATTAATTTTACGTTTCTTTTTTTTATAACTAGTTTTAAAAATATCCGAGAACTTTTGTATGAATGTATTAATTCCCATATTGTTCCAATTGTGTGTCAAAATTCCCTGTTTAAAATATGAGCTGTTATTAGAATTGAACACTCTTTTATTTATAACAAACTGCTGGTTGTAGTTACTTGAGCTGCAAGTCAGAGATTCCAAACAAAATTTACCTAAAAGGCCTCCATGTCCATCGGCCAAACCATTATGGTCTACATCACATTCCTTTACTAAATGTTCAGGCAGATTTGTCAAAATATTGTCGATGCACGAATACGAGTCATTTCGAATAAAAGTTGCAGCGTCAACAAGATACCTAAAATTATAACAAGCTAATAAACTAACAAATTCAGTGCGTTTCTTATTATCTAAAAGTAAATCAATATTAAAGTCTCCGCATATAATGCATTTCCTATTGAATAAATGCTCCAGCAATTTTTCCATACGAGTCATAAAATGTTCAAAATTATTGTCATAAGGACTACGATAACAACAGCATATGTACAGACTAGTATCGACATCTTTAGTACAACATATTTCAAAGCTGTCCATCTTATACAGTTTGTTAATAACATCTATATTCTCTACTTTTCTATCCACATGTCCCAGTATCAAACTACCCCCTCTAGTCTTTTTGCGTCTGGTGTTATATGAAATTAGGTTATAGTTATCTAAAGAAAAAGAAATGGTGGACTTGTCGTTTAGAAAATGTTCACTAATGCATATGTAGTCTACCCTGGAGTCAAGAGATTGTATATAAACATTCAATTCATTCTTCTTATTACTAATACCACACCAATTCTGGTGAAATATGTTAATATTTTGTAATCTAGGTGTGCTTATTTCATTTTGATTACAGATACTACTTCTAGTGTTATGTAAACAAGAGTCTTCCATTCTAATACCTACGAAAAAAATCATCATCTTGCTGTACTGTTTTGACACAAGTTTGAGTATTTAAAGGTTCCAAAATTATGTTCGGCACAGGTTTAGGAACTGAATGGAAGTAATATGGTATAGTGTTTTTTGGTGGAATAATCTTATTAATACTCCCAGTAAGGTTACATTTTTCGGTCTTCCAAGAAATTATGTTTTTGCGCACAATATTGTTGCAGTATTTCCTATAGTTGTTTCGATACTGAATTCTTAAAATTTCTCTTAAAAATAGTCGTGACTTAATTATGGTATTTTGCTTCTGTCCACTGTCAATAAATTCTACATGCTTCAAATTGTCCGCTACAAGATTAAGAATACAATTAATTTTTGATGTGTCAATGTATCTTGCGTTGTGTACATTTCCAACGAGTACATTTGTGTGTGACATTTTAAATAAATTATAATGTAAGAAGGATTGCATAGTCATCAGATTGTCATCGTTAGTGCCTGTCAATATTATTACAAAGTCACTTTCGTCAAAGTTTTTACATAAAGAAATACATGAATTAACTATTTCATCTGTTGGCGCCATCGGTTTTATAATAGACAGTACCTCATAATCCGCTCCTAAGTCACGCCGTAGCAGACTGCCAATATTGCTTTCCTGTTCATCAGTAAGAATCAGAACTTTGTACTTCCTCTGAATGTTGGTTTCCTGCTTCGTAGATGCTGGGATATCAGCAACCTTTTTATATCCCATAAAAGATGTTCTCTGTGACTGAGTTTGTTCAGGATCAAATTCAGAATTATCGCATAAGGTGGCGATTGTCGATGGTTGCTCAGTGTTAGTTAAGTTTTCTGATAGCCTGGCGGTCTTAACATTTTCTTCCTCGGTGTTTATAATACCGTTAGGTTTGAGAGGTGAAGCACAGAAACTGTTTGTCAGCCTACGTCGCACGCTCCTCTTAGAAACTGATGACATGTTATGATTGAAGCCATTCAACGGACTTCTACACAATTGTTTTAGTACGCCGAGCTCCTGATTCATATTCAATACTTGTTTCTTTAAATCTAAGTTTTCAAGAACTATATTCTCCATTTCATTTTGTGTGCTTTCAAGTTGAGACTTTAATTCTTTTATTTCTGCCTTCAACTCCAACATGTACGTGGAACATATATTTGAAGATAGGTCTAAGCTTCTCCCTAGTATTTCATCACAAGACATTAAACTTGTGTCAATGAAACTGTGTTCCAGAGACTCCATTGACCGTGATTTAATTTTAGTCATTGGTTGCTGTTTCCTCATGGTAACATTATTTACTTGATTCATGTTGTGTTGTGATCTAGTCAAAACGAACACAAACTTCTGCAAGTCCTTATTGCAATATGCACTGACAACAAACGTATTAAGGGACTGCTAGACGATTCGTTCCATTTCGTTCCGGAACTTAATACTTACACTTGTGAACGCTAAACGCCAATTTCAAAGCGAATGGTATCAAATCACCATAAAGCTATCTCGGTTATGGCTCAATATGGAGCGCACGGAATAACGGACAACTGTTCGCTTCTAAGAATGATGTAGGTACAATGTGCACTCTGACCTACGCTACGGTTTAGGCATGAGATTGAAGCAAAGAATATGCAGTGACCTACAGGATTATAATAAACTTTACAATGCTTTTCAACAAAATATGCTCCTGCAGACTTAGATATTCGTGTCGACGTAAGTTATTCTATTAAAAGAAACACAAGTCATGGAGAGTATGAAACTAAATTGAAAGCAGTACGGGGAATGGAATAGCGTGTGCTAAAGTTAGATTATTGTATTCTATTTCTGTGCTTAGGATTCTATTATTAAGTTTGTGGGTGTCGTTCTTTCTACGTTTATGACTTTCACGGCCTTTAATTTAAGAATCTTTTGTAATAAAAATAATACTACTCCAGTAGCAGCCAGCATACATAATATATTCAAATTCATTTGAGTCCTGCATAAAAACAAACCATTATCACGCTTTACCTCATTCTAACAGGTAAAGTTCATGGTTTAACAAATTCCATTACTGTTTACGCGAAGTAGATCAATCATTATTACCCGTTTGGGGCAAAAATGTAATTGAGTGGGGTCAGGCGGTTCCCCATCGGCGCGGGAGCATAGGTTAATCGAGTGTGCGCCCGAACAGCCCGCTGTCACAGCGCATAGGCGATAGCGATTAACGACAACTATGCCTTTTACAAGAATAAATTGGATACAGATAGGATCGGGAGATTAGGAGGTGTTAAATTGGGTATTGTGAGATCAGTATCTTAGTTATGTCGTTGTGCGTGTGTAAGTGTACTCTTTTGAAGGTTTGTTTTGTTTACTTTAATATGTCAAGGATTGTTAAGGTCTTAAGTTTCATTTGTATTTTAAAAATCCTTAGTAAACCGTTGGTTTAACTTAACCCGCGCCAGTTAAACTCTCCAGTCCATAAAAGGTTTAATGACTACAAAATGTCGCATTTAAAAGTCTCTGTAACAAGGAAATCAAGGCGACATTTTATGTCATCACGTTGAGCCACAGTCGTAACATGGTGACATGAGGTTATCGGCATCGCGCAGTCTTAGCAGTGTGCGCACGGCCCGAGGACGCGGAAGCGGCGCAAGAGTCGCTGATAACACCACATAATAAAACAATGCGCGCCAACATGACCGCCACTTTGCCTACGTCCCGCCTTTTTCATTGAAAAAAGGGCAAAGTGATTTACGTCGATGATACGATGATATGCTAGTCGCTTCGGAAAAGACTTCAACAGCCGGTGATCGCGACGTTTACGATAGGATTAACTTTATTATCTCGGGTCAAAATCCACACTGCTTTTGTATAAATATTTATGAACTCAAACTCACCCGTATTTGGAGATAAATCTAATCCAGTCGTGAATTGCATTGGTTCTCACTTTATAAACATTACACTCGAATAAAATATACATAAAATGCTACGTAATCATTCTAATAGCTATAAGATTTGTGACAATTTAAGTTGTATTTACAGTTAAAGTTAATGTCATTACTTACTGAATAAAACTGATATCCAATTAAAAACGTCCTACGCATCGTAATAAACGAATGATACTGCATTCCGACACTCGGCCTAACTCTCGTGTTATTCATTGGACGAAAAATGTGTATTTCTAACGCATAAAAACTCGTGTGATTATCGAAATTTTAATGAGCCCATAAATAACATTGGGCCTTTGATTATTATTCGAATATAGGACAAATTGGAGATGCACCCTCGGGTCTCGACAGTTAACAATACTCAAAGAAACGTAGGGTCAAACGTTTTTTCTTCTCGCCCAAATAAACCGCTTTGAATGGAGGCTTGATTTTATGATTTATAGGGCCCTTTATCCGGCCTCTGCTTCTCCGTATTCTGTTTTGATTGAGGTTCCTTTCAGTGCTCCGAAGATTGATTGTTTCTGATGGTGTGGGAGTTTTTGTTGACTACGTCCGAGTGTAAATATTTTAGTTTATTTTGTTTCTCTATGAACAAGTGGTCTGAGCCTGAGCGGTGGCAGGGACGAAAACATATCACTTGTCTTTTAACGCAATCGTTTGAAACATTAAGGTATCCTTCGATGGATGGTGTTTATGTCCATTTATAAATTTGAAATAATTGCCCAAGAATTTGTGTCAAGAATTAATTTATCGACAGTTAACTGCCAAATCACGTCAGTTACAAAACTTATAATTATAATTGATAGTTTATTGGTATAGTAAAGCCAGCAAAATTGCATTTCAGTGTCGGCATTGAGATATTGCCGTTTCCAGCTGCATCGATTACGTGGCATTCCCGAGCCTGCGAGAGGCAATTGAGCAATAGCATCCACCGCGGGGTCTACCTTCCTGGATTGTTCCTTCGAGCCTTAACTGAATACGTCCATCCTGCCGCGATAGACCTATGAACTTTACAGACTTGTTCTACTTTTAAATATTTCCTTAGTCATTTTGAAATAGAGAAACAAATGACGTCGGCTGTCGTAATTATTTTTACGGCTTTTTCTTTAACAAGCTGAGCTAAGCTGAACGGTGCTTTGTATGTGTCTCTCTTTACAATCGATTACATTTCTCATTAGGCACCTCGTAAACAAGGACACTTTGACTAATATGTTCACGTCAAATCTTCACGACTATCGAACAATTTAAAGATGTTGAAGGGTCTTTAAATGGATATAGGATTGTTATAAATTACTCTAGAGACCGAGCAATCGTCATTTCGATAGCCATTAAGGGTATCTGATAAACTGATTGACCTTAACGAAGCTAAAGACGGTGGAGGTTAAGTATGTATTATAGGGTTTTTTTTTTTTTTTGTGGAGCACAGGATTTTAAATTCAACGGTATACCTAGATTTCACAAAAAAAAAAATCTCAAAAAACATAAAACCCTAAACGAAGAACTTTTATAGGCCAATAACAATATTGGATGAAACATTCAAAGGCATGTCAAAGCATAAAACCGAACCGCTAAAGGGCTTTATAAATTGGTCGCACCGAATCTATCCCATGTGTTACACTGCCTGAAGGCCGGGGACTGCAATTGAAATGTCCCGCTAGCATGTAGTGGGTGCTAGCCGTGTCCATTTCCGCAATTTCAAGACGTACAAGAGCCGATCGTGTACCGACAATGGGCGCTATCGTGGGGCGTCTAATCACGAGGGCCGTTGTACTGTTAGGTCGCTGTATCGCCCGCGGCCGAGCCAGCTCGTAATATGCGTGCGAACGCGATCCGATCGTCGTCGCCTGCGCAACATCTCGCCTGATCTCGGTAACGTTCGCTGGGAGCACTATCTGACAATGCACTAATCACTGTGACCGAACTAGCTTGATTATGGACGGACAAAGGTCTCGCGGTTCGTAATGGCTTGTCCGTTACACGTTACTATAGTCGATGGTTAATTGCCGGTTAACATGAAAAATTTCCAAAACGGTATTGACCGAATGGTTGTACTTGTAATGTCGAATTACTTGACAGTTAATTAGGGCCTGCCATTCAGCTGCAGCCTTGTTCAAAGCTTTGTGGCAAACTTGTAGTTTCGTAATATCTGTCGTACCTATGTCCGCCCGCCAACAATACTACGCCTATGATTTATGGTCGCAGGCCCTTGCCGTAGATTGAACTCTTTGTAATCATTGACAAATTATGCGGCTACCATTTACTTTTATCCGGTCTCAGCTTTGTTTCTTGTTAAGAATATAATAGCTTCGATAGCAGCGAGCGTTGAGTGCGCAACGAATTATAATAAGCGTCTACCTCAACAGTTAGCAGCTGACATTTGAGATTTACTTTCATAGACATTGTTTTAGTTTATAATAAATATCGGCATAATTAGTGCCTCTGAACATTATTTAAGCAGCGCACGGCGTATGACTCCCGGGTAAACTAGGGCTCTCTTGTCGGCTTTGTGAGAGCTAAAGTAAGGGGTTTTATTTAACATCATAATGATCACCAGTTACGTTATCTTTACAATATCTATCGGTTAACGACGATATTTAGTTGACGCGTAAACAAACAGAACTACTATCTAACCTATTATGTAAACTAAACACAGCCTTCTTCCGTCAACCATGAATATTCGAACACACTTCCAAGGAACCATTACTGAGGACACGCGTGTTATGATTTACACTATTTATATCTTCTTGCAAAGTAATGCTATCCTCTGCTAGATACCCATAAATTTTTCATACAGTTCCATTCTCGTGTAACAATACATTTGCTTACAAACAACATTTATTAGGTCGGGGACAAAGGCGAGATTCCTATGGCTAGCTCTATGCCTGAAATAAACACTTATAAATCTCAAAAGGGTTATATTTAATCACTGGTGCCCTCACAGAAAGCACGTTTGT
Source organism: Dicycla oo (assembly GCA_948252095.1). Lineage (NCBI taxonomy): Eukaryota > Metazoa > Arthropoda > Insecta > Lepidoptera > Noctuidae > Dicycla > Dicycla oo. Next base: position 10,899,967 of record OX411713.1, on the reverse strand, counting down.
AGTTGAAGTCTGAATTATTTTAAAGCTGAGACTGGGTCTTTTATTGTGGCCAAGCATTGTAAGACCCCGGTAAATCAGCTTAGTAGACGGATGCTGTGAGTCTTATCTTCTCTACTTTGAATTGTATGAATATTGCTTTTGAGTTGTTCTTAGTAGACTTTTAGTGAAAGCTGCTTGTCTCTTCAGTGTCATTTGTGTTGCTTTCCTGAGTGATTTATGCTGGGAACTGTTTAAAAGCTTTCGTTTGAGAAAATTGCTGTCTCGGTAGGTAATATAATTTTTTAAATGGTTATTTATAGTAATAAGTGAACCTACATACTGTCCACTTGATAAAAATGTTACAGCCTCTATGAACACTAAAAATACTCTGGGAATAGGCGATGTGGACGAATTTATAGGAGAAAATTGCCAAATCTGCAATCATACTCCTGAATACATAATCGATATTTTGAGTTCCACTTTGTCCAGCAGTCCTATATTTATGGTGACACCTCAATGCCTTTGTTTGCCAAACTACTTTATTTATGGCACAAACAGATAACCCAATAAGTACAATAGCAATACGGCAACCTGTTGAAGTTATCTGCTATATCCGCACAACACTACTGAGTGAACGAGTGAACGTAAAGATTGAACTGATAACGTGACCACTTTGAAGCTTGGCAATTGAAATGTAGATACAATTCATATGTAAGACACGATTTTTTTTTTCCTTAATTAAAACAACATTTTAATTTCTAAAATATACATGAAATGAAATATTAGTAGTATAGATATAAATATTATTATTATAAATATTATTTATAGTCTTCGTTTAACATTTTATTATCAAAAGCTTTTAAAAGACGCGGTTAATTAATAATAATATAACTTTATTTTTCTCACCACAATGTATATAATATGTAGTACATATATATTCTGAGAGACTGGTGCCTAAGCTAGGCTCGTGGCCTTACAAAACTACAACCTATTATTTCAAATAAAGTAAGTATGTTTATAAACATAAAAGAGCTAAACGAAGTATATTTTTTTTGATAAAAATTATGTTATAATATTGCGTTAGCTATTTTTCAATTAAATGAATAAATATAAAATAAAATAGCATTTTATTTCTTGCTCTTTGAAAATATATTATTTTCATGTAAGATTACATGAAAATAATATAAAATAATATATTTCAAATTCATAATTAATTACATTTCAATTTTTTTTTAAATTACATAAGGTCTGAGAACTGGCAAGGTAACAGTGAAACTAAAATAACTGTTAGAACCAGCTGCTAACATTAGAATTTTCAATCAAAAAAGGGTCAAGTCCATTTTACTTTATTAGCAACAAACTTCAGAACAATTGAATAGAAATCCATTTCATAAATGTTGGGCGAAATTTCGTTATAATTTTGTACAAAATTTAGAAGTTTAGTTATTCCTCACTATATTGAAGACAATTAAAGTTAGTTACTAATAATCCTATAGTCGGCTTATTCAAATTTAAACGTTTTGGTGTAACAGATTGAACGAGAAACCTTTGTGGTGGAATCCATTTGAATGCTATTAGTAAATGGATGGGGTTCAGTAAGGAGACACTTATGGATGGTGTGACCACAAACAAACTGACGACGGTCATAAAGATGAGATTTTATTACATGTTTGTTTTGACTTGAAAAGGAAAAAGGAATCGTTGAGTTTTGGTTTTTTGAAGTTTCATAGGGTAAAGTTAAATTGAAACGCAGCCTGCCGGATTTATTTTTTATGAATTTTGTTTTACACTATACTTTTTCTAGCCGTGGCCCATAATAGTGCATCCGTGATTTGCTTTTTATTTAACTTTCTATATAGTCATTGGTACTGCTACTCAAACCGACCAAAATTGAACGTTACCATATTTTTTTTCAAAAAGATCCCAATTTACCTGTTACAAATTTTCCTTCTAAAAATAGAAAGCAATTTCCTCCCTCCTCCAATAAAAATTAAAACACAAGGCTAAAAAGTAAAAACCACATATTTTACGGAACACTTCTAAGTCCACCGTAAATCCGTACAACAGCATATTGCGGTCAAGTGGGAGCCAGTAAGGCGCTTAGCCCGAGCCAACCACCTCAGACTTAAACGAGCGGAATCAGATTATAATTATTTTTTCTTTCACTTTCCATACCACTGAATAAGCCACTTCAGACACAGTCAGGAAACCCAATTTATTACCCTTGTCCCAATTTATTTGGGTTCGGCGAAACATGTCTTTTTCTTCCATACTTCTCTATTACGTGGCTAAGTAATAACAGCCGCACGGGTCGATCCATCAAGTTAAGCTACGCTTGCCGGGGTTGGTCTGTGGATGGGTGACCATCTTTTCATACCGAGACTCCTCCGTGACTCGGAAAGCACGTTAAGCCGTTGGTCCCGGCTGTCATTCGAGGATCTTTGACAGTCGTTACGGGTCGTCAGAAGCCCGAAAGTCTGACAACCAGTCTTACCAAGGAGTATCTTATTACCCAGTAACTGGGTTGTGGAGGTCAGATAGGCAGTCGCTCCATGTAAAATACTGGTATTCAGCTGCATCCGGTTGGACTGGAAGCCGACCTCAAACATAGTTGGGAAAAGGCTAGGCAGATTGACTTCTCTATTAGTCATCATCTCGGTAGTCACACCCTTTCTAGCTATATCATCTTTCACACAGTCCATCCATCGTTTCTTTGGTGTTCCCCTAATTGTATAGCCATCCACATTCATACTCAAAACTTTCCTGACGACCTATTCCTCATTCCTCCGCATCAGATGCCCATACCATGACAACCGATTTCCACACAACTTTTCAGTCACCGGTGTCACATTCAGACTTCCTTTTATATACTCATTTTTTATTCTATCCATTGGCGTGACACCACACATCCTTCTTAGCATTCTCATCTCAGCTGCATGCAATTGCCTTTCATTCATTCTTTTTTATTTGCATATTTTTTATTTGCCTTTCATTCGTTATTTAGCAGACTGAATATAAACTAAAATTGTCTTTATAGGTATTCAAATCACAACTTTACTTCTATAAAAAACTTTTTAGCAAAAAATAAAACCGACTTCCAAAAAAAAACACTACAAAGTGAAAAATAACTTTAATTTCGGTAGTCGGTGTCTTGGGTTTTGTATTTTCGTTTTTTGCCACCGACTTCCGAAATTAAAGTTATTTTTCACTTTGTAGTGTTTTGTTTTGGAAGTCGGTTTTATTTTTTGCTAAAAAGTTTTTATTTTTCACTTTTTAGTTGTGGAACCTACCCCACACTAATTCGAATACATAATTGAGCACAATAATTGTAGGTATAGCCATGTAAATAACAGTGATAGGAAGTTATTAAAACACCATCACATCATCCACATAAAATAAGTGGGAAATATACGCTCCTTTTGGAAGTCGGTTAAAAACAAGTAGAAAATCGCTTTAACATGGCAAATTGAAGTACTGAAAGTAATTCACAGCTGCGCAATCCATGTTCTAATTCCACAATTAAAAGAGAAACTAAACGTTTTTTGTCGGCAAAAAAAAACAACAGTTTCATACAAAGCGTTTCGTTATTTTAGGTTAAGTTAACCCGATATCTGTTTAAGATATATAAGCGAGATGAATAGACACAGATCCATCTCGAGAAACCCGACTCACGCTTGCAAATCGCACAAAGGCAAAACTGTTGTAACCATTTCACCCGTTACGACTTTATTAATGATCACAGATCAGATCACTTACTAAATTGAATCCAGAAATGCGCCCAACGATCAAACAGGTTTTTACGTCCGCAACAAGGCATCACAGTGTCATAAAACCAATTGAAAGTACGCATCCGTTGTTTTAGAATGTCGGTCGGTTCAATAAAGCCTTAATTTTTAATTTGGAACAGTCGTGACGTGACTACTATTACTTCAAGTTGCTTAAAGTCTTGCTTAATCTAAGAGAGCGATCGTCTGCCAAATGTACCTGTGTCGCTATTGTTCATTTGCACTAACAAGCATCCAAGACACAGAATAGATAGAAACCAGAAGGCTTCATCAAACGTGCGTAAACGCATGCACATAGACACGATTCAAATACTACGACTGCAAGCCCACTCTCGTCGCGACTGGCATGCGTTTGAGATATATATATTTTTATTTTGAGATGGGTTTGCTCTTGACTTTAGTCTAGGTCAGAGATGACACAGACAAAGTCGACGATGGAGTGAGCTTACCCAGAAGAAGCCTGTTCACTCTCACTTTGAAGAGATTAGGGTTGTATGCGCTCGGAAATACAGACGCAGGTAGTGAGTTCCACTCTTTTGCTGTGCGCATTATAAAAGATATTTGGAAGCGCTTAGTGCGAATTGGTAGCAATTAGGTAAGGATGGTAACTGGCAGTGCGTCTAGATGGCCGAGGGTAAAAATGGGCGGGTGGAATGAGGTCGTGGAGTTCTTGGGTACACTCACCGAAGTACAATCTGTTGAAGACCGACAAGCAGGCAACCTTGCGGCGATGAGCCAAGCTATGAAGCTTGGCATCCACCAGTTTTACGTCGCCAATGAGCCTCTTAGCGATCTAGTCCAGAATATTGATTTTATCAAAATATAGGATGTGTTTAAATAAACTTATATATCGTCTCTCAAATGGAGAGAACGGGATGGGTTAATTTTTCGTACGCGTTATGCGTGTGTGCGGCTGTTGTAGCTTGTTTAAAGGAGCCAACCTTCTGTTCTTATATATTCTGTGTCCAAGTCTCGTTGTGACCGCCTTATGTCAGGAGCTAATCATTTAAGTCCGTTGGTAATGGTGGGCAGTATTGTTCTCTTGTGAACTGTAGTTAGGTAACGCTATTGCTATGAGCTACAAACTTTCCAGTTATTAATTATGCTTTATTGGCTTCGGCTGAGGACCGCCCGTCATGTTTACATGCCATGCCTTGGGTAATTTTGCTCAGGTCATAGGATAATGAAGCGACTAAATATCTGTTCATAAATATTGTAATCGGTTTGTTGTTATATTTAGATGAAGTTCATTCATTATGCATTATCTTACGGCTATATCACGATTCTGAAGAGATCAAGTGCTTTTCACTTCAGGAATTTTTATACATTTCAAAGTCTTTTGTTTGACCACTACCTCAACTTAAGTAATAACAGCCGCACGAGTCGATCCATCTGGTTAAGCTACGCTTGCCGAGGTTAGTCCGTGAATGGGTGACCATCTTTACATACCGAGACTCCTCCGTGCCTCGGAAAGCACGTTAAGCCATTGGTCCCAGCTGTCATTCGTGGATCTTTGACAGTTGTTACGGGTCGCCAGAAGCCCGAAAGTCTGACAACCAGTCTTACCAAGGGGTATCGTATTACCCTGTAACTGGAACTGAGGAGGTCAGATAGGCAGTCGCTCCATGTAAAATACTGGTATTTAGCTGTGTCCGGTTAGACTGGAAGCCGACCCCAACAGTTGGAAAAAGGCTAGGAAGGTTGATTGACGACATCACCTGGTTCACCGTTGAAGAACCGTTTCCGTTGTTGTTCATTGAGGGCATATCTTTGGGCTGCGGTGAGACCATGTGGTTAACAATGTTACATGCTTGCCTAGAAATATCATATCCAGTTGTAGAATATTGTCTCGCCTTAAATAAACTTTGACATAAAAGAAGAAATACCGAAAAGAAAAACAATCTTTTTCTTTTACACATTAACACGACAACATCATTGTTTATATTTGTAGAACAATGACCGAGTGTACAAAGTGAAACACGAACAGTAAACACACAAAACGACCGTAACGCAAACCACAAAGTTTACGTAATACCGTGGGATTCGAACGGTCAATATGACGTCTCACAGAAAATTTACCATATTATGTACTATGGCCATGTGTACTAGTTTGACGAAACTCAGTTAATTATCGACCACTTTTTTATTGTATATGGATAAATAACGATGTTGATGTAATTCTAATTGGAGTCATGAGTCATAATAATTTTATGTGCAACTTATCTTGATCTTTTAGGCTCTTTTATAGGCTCTTTCCGTAAGAAAGTGGGAGTTTTTGATGAAAGTTAATGCACAGTGATATACCAAATAAGTACTAAAAGTTATGAAACATGATCTGCTAGCCACAAAAAAGTTTTACGTGGGAGAGTATCCGGTATATTAATGGAGGACAAGTAGCAGTTATAGATGAAAAACAAGCGTATATCTGACCTTCCCGTGGGTGAATAAACGCGTTAATTCATTTATCATGAGCCTGATGTATACCTGCCGGCACGAATCTTGAGCGCTCGGTGGAGTGGTGGGGGTTGTTTGCGCATACGTATTCTCTCAGGAGTAAGGTCTAAAATCGCTTAAAGTAATTCAAGGTCTGCATTCAAGTTTCGTGCCGGCTACTATAATAGATATAAACCAATATTCACCTCATAATGGCCAACTCGAACTGGAATATCGAGATGGCCCAGAGAATTGATAGATCTATTGTAGAATCTTAGATGTCGCTGTCTGACAGCGAAAGAAAACATCGCAAGGACTTGTCAAATTCTGAAATCGCAAAATCGCGCTCGCATGCATGGTGATTAAAACTCACTTGCTTAGCTGTGTGAATAGAAGCTTTTGCCTTGCAATGGGATAAGGTAGAGTAAACAGGCTTCTTCTGGGTAAGTTCACTCCATCGTAGACTTTGTCACCTCTGACCTAGACTATACTCAAGAGCAAACCCATCTCAAATAAAAAAAAATAAAAAAAAAGATAGATACATAAATAGACAGCTGATCCATGGTTGGTTAAGTTTCCAATAACCTTCAATAAGTCTTCACTCTCTCGACAGCCTGGTATCTACGTAAATATCTAATTTAGCTATTACGATGACTCACGGCCTTACCCGACATTCAGGTGATCCAAATTTCTAAGTAATAGTTCTATTACGGATTCATGCTACGGTGTAATCTGGGTTGAACAAATAAACTGCTGTTTATGCCGTCACTCCCTTCTCATGACATTTACCAAACATATGAGCAGTAGATTCGACTGATAAGTCACATAATGAAAAAATAAAACTCTATTTGTATTCAGGTTTGAGTTTTATTCTTCTTACGCTTATGAAATTGGGGCATACGTCATTCTCGTATAGGAATGAATGTACCAACTTGTTTGGTCATAGTTTCTAGGCATTTAGGTACTGTTACATGTGTCCTCTTAAAAGGCATGCAGTACATCCACTTTTATCAACCAGCCAACGCTATAATGTTCCCAGTACAGTAATCATCCTATTCAGTAAACACAGTTCAGATAAAAACGTTAACCGCCGTTACATCTCAGTACATATAAATACAAAAATAAGACATGATAATGCATAATGCCATTTTACAGGCGTCTCATTGAAATGCGAATAAATTAACATAAACGACGCGACGATGTCTCGCAGGGAGCGTTTGCGGAACCAGCTAACGCAATAAATATCTGAGTAATGACGGCGCACGAGTTTCGCAGGGAGATGGCCCAATTGAATAAGGGACATAAATAAAGATTTACTCTTCAAACCACAACTACCGCTCGTTTCCTCAGACGCCCTTCACACATTTTCGCTGATGAAGCACCAACGCGATCCGCAATTATCATCTCTTATCGGCTCCACGGAGTATCAAAGCAATGCTGTCTTTCGTTTGGCACGACGTTCCATTTTTTGCCAAAGCCCTGATCCCGATCTGCCTGCATGTGAATTCGTGACTGTCGATTTGTGGGAAATTGATAAGTGAACTCAAACCATGTTGTCGGAAACGGACTTTACCTTTCTAAGCCTTGCACAACAGTATAATACAGCAGTTTAATGAAAAATCATGTAGCATGGGAAAAGTTTATGGAACCTCGTCTTACAGTTATCATTGAGCATGCGTAACTGGTGCGCAGAGGACTATCGGCCGGTTATCTCCTCTGCGTCCGCGCTTTGTTAGCTGCGTGCCTAGAATAACAAGTCTATCGTAACTATTAGCAAATATGAAACCTTCAATTATACGTTGTTTATTGGAAAACTACAGATAAACACAGTTTCATGTCGATTGAAGCTGTGCAAAACGTAATTTATATACAGTTATGATTTTAGCCAGAGCTTTAAATCTAAAAAGGCCCATTTATGGAAACTGATTCTAAATTAACGGCAAAAAGGCATTCAGCTATAAGTTTCGACGGATTTTATTTATGTAGTTATCTATCTAAGTTCTCAATGGCCACATGGTTTCGGTTTGCGTGTGAAACCCGGCCATCAGGCACATCAGGCGACTCGTTATTGCATTGCGTGCTTTAATGTGCAAACGTGAATTTTAAACTGCACCATGAATTATTACCTACAGTTGATTTGAGCGCATTATCTGTGTGTTTGTGTTGCTGCCCTGGGCGAGCGTGATGGCGTGAAGTTTCCGCAAGAGATCTGTAATTTATGCGTTGAAGAATGACCAGTATCTGCGCGGCTACACATCGTGGCTCGAGCACTAGGATAAGTAAAGAAAGCTTTACGAAAGTTCGTGCAATAGTTGCCGCATAAGTCACCCATATACTTCCGAAGGGCATAAACATAGTTATTTCTGAATACCAACCATTCGTAGACATTATTTGAAATTCAAAATATTCGCAATTTCGCCGAGTTTTATCTTGGCAGCGGCAACGTCAGCGACATTCCTTTGCACACCTTTATCTTTGCCACTGAATTCTTGGTAGACGTGCAATTTGAAATATTTTTCCTTTAGCAAGGGCATGTGATAAATAACGTTCGCGTGAGTTATGTAAAGCTCATTTATAGTATGTATATGGTACAGATGGAGTAATTTATCAGGCGATATAAGATCGGATGTTAAAAATAGTTATAGTGCAAGTAGCGGGCTTGAGTCCAGTAAGTAATGGCTCGAGTGAGATTTGTGACCGTCTACGTGCGTCGCAGGCGCGATTGCAAGTCGCCGACTAAATTCTTAATTAATGGCTTTATTGTGCTTTCTATAAACAGTTTCTTTATTGCGTTCTTTTGAACGTGCTCTTGACGGCCGGATATAACCTTCATATTGTTCCAAGTATTGAACAGATTTACCAAATAAAAATTTGAGTTATAAATTTATCAGAAAGGACTATTTAGGTGTCACATCCCTGTGCTAATAATGTTAGAATAGTCAGTCTGTTTCATTCTCAGCGGTTTCGTTTATTATTCCATGATAACTCTATTACATATTGCAATATAAATTATCTTGATGTATTGCTTTATCAATTTTTCATTTTATGCCAATGACATAGCTCTAATGGAGATGATACTACATCGACAGGCCAGATGGCGTGGTTGGTTAAGATACCACCTGCCATGCCGCTGGTCGTGGGTTCGATTCCCATCCAGGACAAACATTTGTGTGCATGAACATGTCTGTTTGTCCTGAGTCTGGGTGTAATTATCTATATAAGTATGTATTTACAAACAAAAAGTAGTGTATGTAGTATATCAGTTATCTGGTTTCCATAGTACAAGCTCTGCTTAGTTTGGGATCAGATGACCGTGTGTGAACAATGTCCTAGAATATTATTATTATTATTATTATTATTAATGAAATCGTCCTAATGTTTTCTAATAATGATCCGCGATTATCAAATGCTATAACTGAGTATTTTTTATACTTATGCAAATTACAATAATAAGAAAATATAGAATTGTGATTTTGGTGCGTTCAGTTCAAAATGTACTTTGTTATTTACAATCATTGTTTCGTTTTTTTTTTTTGTAATAACTGTGGCCTGTCAATTGCTAGCAAATATAATAATAATAATATAATAATATCCTGGGACATTTTCACACACGGTCATCTGGTCCCAAACTAAGCAGAGCTTGTACTATGGAAACCAGATAACTGATATACTACATATACTACTTTTTTTTTTTTGTAAATACATACTTATATAGATAATTACACCCAGACTCAGGACAAACAGACATGTTCATGCACACAAATGTTTGTCCTGGATGGGAATCGAACCCACGACCTGCGGCGTGATAGGTAGTATCTTAACCAACCACGCCAACTGGCCTGTCTAACAGGCAAATATCATTTTGATCAGGTAAGTAGATCGCTTATTTGTTATAAAGAATATGACTAAATATTTTATAGATAATTAACTTATTACAATTTCCTTGTTCGTCTGTCATTAACCAATAGCTGGTTATATCATATTAGCTCCACTTGATGAACAGATAACTCACAGGTATGCTCTTTTTCTTTAATTGAAATACAACGAATGGTGCAGTTAAATCATTTAGATTGGGAGTAAATCAGTGAGTTGTTTTCATTTACGACGATCCTGTTAGTAAAATCTGGAAGGGTACGCGACAGTAAATGGTGTTATGAGTGGGATTTATATTTAATTAACAATGACATTTCGTAGAGACATATTTAAAAGCTATGTGGGTAATTTTTTTTTTTTTGAACCTACAGTAAAATTTATATGATTTTTTTTTTCACTTATTTTGAACTCTAAAATTTTCTTCTGTAAATTTTGTAAAGTGGCGGTTATCCCTTTATGGCTGTTAGCCATCGATATTATTCAAAACTCTTATTTTATTCAGTCTTTATCAGATTCCTCATGAGAAGTACCGTTCTACTATTGCTGTTTTATTTTCTCGTCACTAAATATCAAGAAGTATGATCATTATCGAGCAATTTTGTATTAATTTTCTAATAATATCCGATTTGATAACTCATTTCGTCAGCACAGAAATCTTTGCGAGTAAACTAATAGAATTTGTCCCAGTTTCTTTGATTAATGGAAAGACGGGTCGCGGCACAGTTGATGATTGCATGTCAGCATGTCTGTAACAATGCAATACAAACAATCTATTTCAAAACAAATAAATTCGATTCCTTCTCCGATATTACATAATTCGGTTCTACTTATTGGTTCGCCACGTTTCCATTGTTTACATTGTGTGGCGATCATTATTTACAGTCACTCCGTATCACGTTATTGAATCTCGCAATGATAATGTATTGACTATCAATTGCTTATCCTCACGTGTGAATGGTAATTCAACAGAAGGAAACGGGTTTATATGTAGTTTTAACTAGGGATCAACCAACGAAACTATTTATCAATGAGCACAACTTCCTATTGGTTTCTGCATCATTATCAACATCTGCCTAGCATTTTCCCAACTATTATGTTGGGGTCGGCTTCCAGTCTAAATGGATGCAGCTGAATACCAGTATTTTACGTGGAGCGCCTGCCTATCTGACCTCCACAACCCAGTAACTGGGTAATACGATACCCTTGGTAAGACTGGTTGTGACCGTGACGATTGTCAAAGATTCACGAATGACAGCCGGGACCAACGGCATAACGTGCTTTCCGAGGCACGGAACGGTCTTGGTATGTAAGATGGTTGTCCTTCCACGAACCAACCGCGGCAAGCGCAGCTTAACCTGATCGATCGACCCGTGCAGCTGTTATAACTTACACTGATTATTGCTGGTTTCTGCATAATGAGAGTAATTAAATAAACACCGTTCTTTTTAAGTACTTGAGAAACGATGCTACGGTAATTATGCTCACTTTAATTAACTTGTTTTGTTTTATGATGGGTGTAAGTAAGGCTTATTTCCAGCTTCTCATTAATGATCTTCTCTTTGCTGATCGCTTTAAGCTTGAAGATAATAATATTTTTGATATATTATCTACAGATATCGTAAAATCAAAGTTTATTATACTTATGATATGATAGATCGGTAAGGTATACTTATTAATAGAGTTATTGTTCATCATGTTTCATTGTTGGCTACTTGACGTCTCGTAACAGTATCATAGATCCCAAATGTTGAAGCTGTGCCAAAAGCTGTCATGTAAGCATCTTTGCATTCTACAGCTCGTTGAAAGGCTGCTATTGGACTATTATGTTCACTTGCACTCACTTGTATTGTTACATAAGTTCCTACATTATTTTAATCTAAACTCGACGGGGTAATTGCGTAACACACTATCAATCGGGATCGGTTTCATTTTGACAGTTTTACAACATTCATTGCGTTATTTGCACATATGAAACAATGAATTAGAAATTTACTTCAAAATGATTCTGATTCCGATTGATAGGGTGTTACGCAATTAGGGTGCAGGTCTCGTGCTAACTACAAGAAGGAATTCTAGTAACCACAATGTGTTTGAGAATATTTCAGGTATATAAATAATGATAGAAGGAGCTTGTGGCTAAGTAATAACAGCCGCACGGGTCGATCCATCAGGTTAAGCTATGCTTGCCGGGGTTGGTCCGTAGATGGGTGACCATCTTTACATACCGAGACTCGGAAAGCACGTTAAGCCGTTGGTCCCGGCTGTCATTCGTGGATCTTTGACAGTCGTTACGGGTCGTCAGAAGCCCGAAAGTCTGACAATCAGTTTTACCAAGGGGTATCGTATTACCCAATAACTGGGTAGTGGAGGTCAGATAGGCAGTTGCTCCATGTGAAATACTGGTATTCAGCTGCATCCGGTTAGACTAGAAGCCGACCCCAACATAGTTGGGAAAAGGCTAAGCAGATTGATAAAATGATAGGACATTGAGATGTAACATTCTGAATACTAATAACAAAGAGCTTATTTTCATCACACCATTTTATTTAAACTGACCCTGTTGCCAACATTTTTTGTTACCCATGCGTGTGTACAATGTACTTCTTTTTTTTTCGGGAAAATTTCGTCCATAACTATCTACTACGCCTAGAATGGAGTTCTTTTACAGATTATACCTCCTCAAACTACTTTTTTAACTCTTCAATTCCCATGTCCAAGTTAATATTTTTTTTTTTCTATATCTTTCAATAGAATGGCATAGATACATTTAGTTAAGACAAAATTATAAAAAAATACCCCTCTCTTTACTTCCGGGCGGATCACCTACATGTGACACTGGGTATTGTGTAAAGTTAAGGCTTTAAGGCGAAAGCGTCAAGGTAGCCCGCGAAATTCAAATTTTCTTACGTTTTTTGCAATTTACAAGTCGGTATTAGATTGTCGGTATGTATCAAAATATAATTTGCGGCCGTAACAAGTATCTATTTACATAATTATAATCAAGTGATCAACACAACTCTTTAAGACCGGGTAATCCTAATGAATGACTATTTCATGAAATCTTGACATTTCAGGATTATACTAACTTAAGGAGTTGTATTACTGATTCTAATGATTATAATTCTGTAAATACATATTTGTTACGGCCGCAAATTATACTTTATTTAACATACAACTTAATACTCACTTTCAAATTGCAAAAAACGTAAGAAAATTTGAATTTCGCGGGCTACCCTGACGCTTCCCCCTTTAAACGACACATCCGATTTTTATTATTATTTAGGTAGAAATTAAAAATGGATTTGCCTTGTGGTAGAAAATAGTAGTTTATGAAACTGTTGCATAATGAGAAGTATTAAAACACGAGAGTGTGGTTTTTAATAGTATCATCACACGAGTGTTTAAATACCTAGTTATGTGCAGTTTCATACACTAGTTTATCTACACTCATGCAATAGGTACCAAACACAAGCAAACAAACACAATAATGGCTCCGAAACCATAGTAACGTGAATTACGTTACTATGGTTACTGAGCCATCATCGGTAACCGGGCATGCACCCTAGCGCGGTCCCCATATACTCTTACAATGATAAAAATCGAGTTGGAAACTCCTTGGTCGATCGGAAGTGTACTTTAATAGAAAAAAAGTTATATTATAGCATTATGTTGTTAAGAAATCTGTATCATAATAAAACTTTTTAATTTTGTTTGAGTTGTACCTACATGCATAAAGTCTGTCATTATGGTACTAAAAAATATTAAACTTCTGTCACCTACAAGTGACACTGGGAATTGACAAAAGCAGCCATTGATTTAACAAATCTTATCTATGTCTGGGTACCCCTGCTTAGAAATCATTGTAGGTATCGGCATTTCATTATAATTGCTACTTGTACACGTTGGACCGGTCAGTAAGACAATGACGAACGTGATCGTGTAGCCGGCCTTATATAATTTGTTTCTTTGATCTTAAGACTACTGAGTGCCTAGTACCTACTAACTTACTGACAGATTTGGCAATCGACTTTACGTTTTCTATTGCACAATATGTGAATGAATGGTTGGTTTTATTAATATGAGCTCGCGTGTTGAATTAATAAGTGATTATGTTGTGGTCGTGTAGTCTCGATTAATAATCTTATTGATCTATTGAGCGCTCGCAAATAAATCTCTCTTCCTATAACAGACAACGAAGAATGAGATAGCACGATGATGAATCACAGGAAGAATTGCGTGTATTGAAGGGAGCTTGTGAATAAGTTAGGTGAAAAAAGGACTATGACTGAATAAGAATTGCCAGTCTATTCTGAAAACTATCACCGTGAAAACTTAGGTGACGTGAGCTTGAAGTGAACTGTCACTCCGCCAAATGCTAGGTATTGACACGTCCTTATTGTCTTCAACTTAATTCTTCTTTTCTTTTTTTTTTTCAGTGGGATACCTTCAAATGGCGGCCGAGCTTTGGGACTAAAACCACGCCGATGGTGGTCACCATCTGCACATAGAAGGGAGCACCGTTACCTCTCAAAAAACCGATCCGAAACTCTGTGCAACGGCTGTTAGGGCACATCTCTTGGGAAACTGAAAAGGGGTCTCTCCAAAACCTAACTGTGCAAGAGTGCAAGGCAGCACGTGAACACTGTGTGCCTCTTCCCTGAGATCACTCAGTGGGCGGACAGAGTCCGCATTTTGAGCACCTTAGCTCATTCACCTAAGTTTTCACGGTGATAATTTTTACAGAATAGATCGGCTGGTAATTAGATAGTATCATCAACTAAAGCACTACCCATATCTACTAAAATAAAATAAAAATATTTAATACTTCGTGTAAGACATCAACGATGTCACTCGTTGATGTCTTACCTAAGAAAATATTTATAATTTACTTTATAGTTGTAGAAAGTATTGCTCGGCGCTATGGTAAAAGTCAAAATCTTGAATTATAAGGGAAATAGCTATATTAAATCACTATAACACTTCGTTACAAGAATTGGTATGAAAATGGTAAACTAATATCCTCTCGAATGTCGGAGACTAAATTGACTTGACTGAAATTGTCAAGCTGTCAAGCTGTATTAGGATTACATTATCATAAAGGTCATTTTAATATTTTCACTTGTCAATTTAGTGTAACTGTCCGACTTAAGACACTTGGAGCATTTTTTCTTATGTCGAACTGTGTAACATAAGACATTCGAGAGGTATATAACTTAAAATGCATAAAATGTATGGTAAAATGGTATTGGTAATGTTTTTGAGTCGTGGTGTCTAATAAGATCTGAACGCGCCCACATTTTGGTGAATGAGCGAATGTGCATACTTGCGTTTTCGATTGCAACTCGAACAATAGGATAACGTTACAGTAGCAGCTGATATTTTTCTAGTAATTATTGTTATCTGTGATACATGTAAACATTGTGAAGCTATGTACCTACATATATATAGATCTACTATGTGTGTGAGCGTGTGTCAGGTATTTTCATTTATGATTTATCGTTTGTACGGAATACAGGTTATGAATTCTATTTTTTTTTAAACTATAAATCTTGGCATTCGACAACTCTATGACTTATGTGCTTTTATACGCGTTAAAGGTTACCTAATCTATTACATAAGGTAACTAATAATAACTTCTGTGGTCCAATCAATTTTGTTCGTGTGTTACTTATAAATTATTACTGTTTTAACGTAACACTGATGAAATACTAATTAAGTGTTAAAACTAACGGAAGTCTCTTGGGTGGTCTCAAAATTTATTTTTACGTAAATGACCAAAATGGTCAAAAAGTCTATTTCCAACTAGTGTCTTGTTACTTTCTTTTATTAAGAGCTATTTAAGTTCTTTAAATAAATTGCTAATTAAATCTTGAACCATCGTGTCAGCGGTTGAAGTGTTAATTATAGTTTGACGAAGACCGCTATACCGCGCCGTAGGTATATTCGCGGCGAAACGGGGTGCAGTGCAGGCCGCTCATTCGTCAACGCTCACGGCGTCCCACCGCTCATTCGCCAACGCTGCACCCCGCCTCGCTGCGTATTCCTAAGGCGCGGTACAGCGGTCTTGGTCAAAGGTTGACAGCCTATCAAAATGATTGTTTTTCCATCACAAAATACTGGAAAAGTTAGAAGCTGTGCCACAAAATCTAGCTCTTGATAACTAAAGTTGTATGACAATACTCAAACACATGTTGACCAAAACCCAATCCTTACTTCACCATATGGGAAGGTGATTATTTACCTTCTCTGGATTGAGAAACACTCATTCACAGTATCTGAGAAAAATGCCAATAACCAAGGTCAACGCCCTTACCGTATCCACGTCACACCGAACTATGGCCAATGTGATAATTGATGCTAAACACTCAGTTCTCAGAGCTATGAACGTGCTACGGACCATTCATATTCACCGTTGCAGCTGCAGGTGACAAATATTATCGTTGTATGAATATTGTGTAGATTGAATACTATTTCATTCATATCTGGTATGACAGATGGTTGAATATTCACACTGCATGTTTAGTTACGCATCGTGTGAATGCCAAGCGTTTGGAACAGTTATCGATGTAAGTAAGTGACGATCGATATATCTAGAACCACAATCCACTCGTATCATGCGGATTTCGCTACGTTCTTGATAGGATGTCGCTTCAATACAGGACTATTTTTAAATCACTAGCAAAATTTTCTCAGGGTGTTCTACCCATAAATATGAACAACTTTCACTATGGGACCAACTTTGAAATCACGAAAAAAAATCTGCAGTTTCATACGAAAGTTCTATACCTACTCGACCAAAATGTATGAAACAGCTTTTTTTTTGCAATTCATGGGTAGAACACCCTGTGAAAATTTAGCTAGTGATTTAAAAATAGCCCTGTATATTCGTGAATCTATAGTTTTGCTTTAAAGATTTTCGTATTCCGCTAAAATATATGTTATTGGATTAATCTCCTTGTGAATGAATGATGAAGAAACCACTGGGGTTGGTGAAATTATCAAGGAGTAGACCGGGGTTGCGATATTGGTACGGAAGTAGTGCCCTTAGGATATGGATGGATTATTGGAGCCGGATATGCATCCTAAAGTAGGCAATGGAATTGTGGAAAGACGAGTGACATTTATCTATAGATCGGCATCTATTACCGACGTCGCTGCAAGGTTGGTTCAGGTCCTTTTGTATCAAAATTGACTTTACTGTCACCAACGAAGTGTGCATGAAGGTTACTTAAGGTTACATTATAAAATTAACCTATACACAATAACAGTAGACTGAGTAAAGCTCTATTTAGCTTTAACCTATGCCTAGTCGTCACCCATTATAGACTATTTACTTTGAATAAAACCCACACATGACTGTATAAATTAACCGACGACAAAAAGGAGGAGGTTCTCAAGTCGACAGGAATATATTTTTTTTATGTATGACGTTTTATTTAATATAATATATTATTATATATAATTCAGAGTAGTCCTATTTGAAAGATTCTTGATTTATTCGGGATGGTATATCTCGAAGTTGGTCCCATGTAAAATTTATGATTTTCTGAGTTAGCTTGAATAATACGTATTTCTCCCACTTTTTATGTGGATGATGTTCTAATTTCTTTTTCAGGTAGTGGTATTCAAAGTGTGGGATAGGTACCACAACTAAAAAGTGAAAAATAAAAACATTTTATATAAAAAAAAAACAACAACCAACTTCCAAAAAAAAACACAAAACAAACAAACAAAGTGAAAAATAACTTTAATTTCGGAAGTCAGTGGCAAAAAATGAAAATACAAGACCAAGACACTAACTTCCGAAAATAAAGTTATTTTTCACTTTGTAGCGTTTTTTTTTTGTTTTATATAAAAGTATTTATTTATTAAGAATTCATATTTCAATGAACCCCAGATAAGTACGTTGCCCTAAATCAACTTCCCATAAGCCACATCGTTAAATAAACATAGAACAGGAGTGCTTCCATAACCGTACGTTCAGTTCTCTACAAGTCTACATCTGAAGCATTAAATCAATCCACTATTCGTATTTTCAATCTGGTATAGCGATAAAAGACGCAATTCACGTAAATCATTGCTTTCTATTATTATTTATTGGTGGCAATACTACAGTTAATGCATTATTTCATCAAATTCAATGCAGCGTGTCTGCCCACAGCGATGTCTATGTAAACTGTTCGTTCACCGGATGTTTCATAAATGCAATGCGTACTAGCATTCTTATCTAGCCAATCCATCGTACATCCGTAATGTGACTCCGATAAAACAATATCGGTATAGTATCGAAGTAATCGGATAGATCGTGACCACATCGTGAAATATTTCACACTGTGTGGTCTCAACTACGAACTCCCAACTTCGATAGTTCGGGAAACTAATTAATAGATTAACAATTAAACCAACGCTGTAAATCTCGGCTTCGAAAACTTCACTTAACATAAATTATGTAGGTATGCACTTTAAAATAATAGACGTAAAGTCGGCATTTTCCGACTTCCAGTTACTTGGTATTAGTGGAAGTTATTTAAAGGCTAAATAGATGGTTCACTAAACTTAATGGATTTTCCGGTTTTCCATAGAACCCGTGAAGTTGTGGTAATTTGATTATTTATGTTTATTTGATATAGCGTGCTAGGAAGCTCGTGTAGTGTAGCGAAACATTATAATTGCATATACATTGCATTTTTTGTGTTAATTGCAAATTTGCCAAAAGGCACGCTTGGCCTATGTTCTCATCACCGAGAAACACCTTTACAGCGGTCACAGTTGATTTTAACAGTCGTATAACTGCTATATTTGTTGCGCCTGATGCTAAATCTTACATAATTCCAATTTCCCTAACTCAAGTATCTCCTTGAATGGAAATTGACAAAATCCAACATGATCGCAAGAGACGTTGTTGTGAAATTTAGCAATCGGCTATAATCCGTTGACTCAACTATCGAACCTCCGATCGACGTGCTTCGTAGAGAGGGCGCGAGTCTGCCCGACCGGCTATTATCCGCAATGACTGCACAGTAATACCGATTCAATGAGCGACTAATTAACTCGCCTGCACGTATAATTACGTCAGCAGGCCCTTGTCAAAGTCCCAGTCGATTGTCTGAATGTCTGACAATAGGAAATGGACTGACACCGCTATGAGAGGCGATAAGAATAAGTTTCAATTTAAAGTGTCCGGATAAGATTACTAAGAATTTATGAATTAATGTTTAGTTATACCATAGATTAATACAGATGGGACACCCTGCAAAATCATTTAAATAAAAAGCGACTCGTGGTATGACACAATAAAGTGCAATTCAGTGCTTATTATCTACACATATATTCACCTTCAAATTGCCTCTCTTTCTAACGCGTAACACTTATACCTTCTGAGTGCGGCAGTCCTACTGAATTGGCCCAGTGAGATAGGCCCGCCGCGTACTTGTAGCTTCATACCTAAACTGCGGAGTGTCCCGTCTGTATTAATTTGTAGTTATACCCGAAGAATCGCTTTAGCGTGGCAATAGCGGTATTTGACCCACCTACATTTTTTAGCATTCTTTATTTCAAAAACTGAAATAAAGTCTATTAACATCCTGAATCAATATCTATCGTGATCTTCAACATGTTCCAATAAAGAAAAAACATAAGTACATAAATATTAGTATATTGTTTGGGTTCATAAGGAGATATATTAGTGAAAGGACAATGACCGCTTTTGCCACGCTAAAGTGATTCGGGTAGGTATAATTACCATTGCGTATAAATTGACGTTTGTCCCTTGTTCTGATAAGATACGTGAACTAACATTTGGATTAGTGAGCAATTTATTTGCCCTGACGACAATTGAGCTTTGTCGTAGTAATGGTCTTGTTATTGAACTAATGATCATAGGTTTTGGCAGCGGGGATATTATCTTGATAGACCTAATTGAATTTGGGACAATTCAATCATCTAAGCTGTTATGATAACATTTCAATATCTTGAAATTTTGAATAGGACTTATCAATTCTTCAAAACCGTGGGCGTGAAACAGGATCCCTGCTACTGGGCTTGAGCACATACGCTAACAATCCATATATCTGCAGAGTTTTGATGCCTCCGACGATTAATTTTCTCTACGTACGAGCCTGTGTATATTAAAGCTTCGAGCGACATTGCGAATCGCAAAGAATTTTCATATCGAATTCCTAATCGATTGTTCTTGTTATTCTGTTCGATTAGCGAGTCATGTTACTCGATAAGCATACATATAGGGCACAGGACGTGGTCCGCTGTCGTCGACAACGTTAGTCGTTTGTAGTTGACAACTTTGGTATGATGCAAGCCAATGCGTTCGACATACACAGTACAAATACTAAACTAGCTTGTTAGTAATGAGGCTGTTATAGCTACACGTATGTATGTATTTAGCTAGATGGACACGTGTGTAAGTATATTATTATGTATTATGAAAGAAAGCTCTCATTTAGATTTTAGTGTAGCAACTAGCAATAGCAACACATCCGCCGAAATTACGCCACGGAAAGCTCGCCGTATTTACGCCGGCAACGCTTGAATTACCAACATCGATCAGGTCTAATTACGTCGCCTAATTTTAATTACGTAATTTTAGGTAGGTATATTCAATTTAAACTCGCCACAAAATAATTGGTCCGTTTTGACAGCCCATATCGTTTCATATTATGCCAAAGAGAGACAAACATAGCGGGACAAAGAGGGACACCCTAATGTCAAAATGGACTTATTATTTTGTGGCGAGTTTAAGTTGAAAACAACGCAAAATTTCATGAATATCTACATCGTATACTTAACTATATTGACAGTCGAATTAGTAATCGCAGTGCCTTGTTATTAGGAGATAGGAAAGCTATATTGAAGACGCAGTTGCCCTTGTTACATATGTAACAACATTTCAAACCAATTCTATGCAAAACAAGCTGCTGTCAATAATGAATAGATGTATGCAATAACCATCCCATCGGGTTATATTCTTGGGATATATTTGCGTAAGTAAGTATAAATTCAGTCTGAAAGTTAGCTCTTATTTGGGAGAGACGTTATTCCAGGCTTGTATGTAAGGACAGACTTAGAATATGCTAAGTTATCTTTTTCAAGATATCTATTAAACATCTGCATTCTGCCAAGTCTTAAATCCAAAAGAAAAGCTGTTTAACTTGGTCACACATCGTTTTAGGCAGTTTTCCTCTTTAGTTCTCATAGAAACCTGGTGGTAATCAAAGAAGTTGTAACTTAAAACATCCACATAATAAACATGGCTGTTTTGAATACTTGACTACACAAAGCGGTGTGAAATAAAGTTTAAGGAAATTAATGATGCGTACACACTTTAAAATTAAAGTGAATGAACATACACGACACTCCTTTGAAAGTTTCTGGGATGATTTCAATTACTTGAAGAGCAGACATTTTGCTATTCATGTATTAATCTTATATTATTAAATGAGCAATATTTGTAAATATATCCTCTAAAGATTTCGACGAAAATTGCAATAAAGGGGTTTACGGGGGCGAAAAATCGATCTAGCTAGGTCTCATATCTGGGAAAATTCGTTTTCACCGTATTTTCACGCAAAAAGATTCGGTTCGTAATTTCGCCATCGCCGCCGACTATGTATACTTTTTAACCGTGAGGTTGAAAAAAATTTGTTTAGTGTTTTTTTTTCAATTTTAGAATAAAATAAAACTATTTAATATTTTTGTAAGTATCCTCTCTAGCACTGGTGGCTCCAATAGGTAGGCGGTGGTGTCACCCCCGAATGTTACCCTTTTTGCGTAGAAATGAAACTAAATCAATGCCAAGTATTTTTCATACACTGGCAATTATTATTTTTACATTGGACCCGAATATAATTATAATATTTATAAACCTAGGTCTCATATCCGGGAAAATTCGTTTTCTCTATTTTTATCCGAGCAGAGCTCGCTCGATCTGGTACTTATGTCTATACATGAAGATCATTGAAGATTTATTATTTACATATATATTTTGTGTAATATGTTTACAGATAAGTCAAGTTTATTGCCAGTGAGTTTAAAAATGATATAATTGCGACTTATTCAATGAAAGCGTGGAACGAGATGAAGCAAAATTTTGGGCTGCAGCTGAGAATTTCAGATGGCCCTAAGTTACAATTAGGGAGGAGGTACTCTTCCCTGCAAAGAGCTATAATTATGGCAATACTCCGTTTGAACGTTGATTGTTAAAAGCTTATGTTAGTCTGTTTGTCCACGGCACCGGGAACAGGACGTCAACGAGAAACGAGATTATTCGGCCATAGTAAATGTACTGTCGCTACTTCTTTTTTCTTTTATTTGTGATGAGTTGCTCTAGACTCTAGTCTAGGTCGGAGGCGACAGAGACAAAGCCGAAGATGGAGTGAGCTTACCCAGAAGAAGCCTGTTCACTCTCACTTTGAAGAGATTAGGGTTTTAAGCGTTCGGAAACACTGACTCAGGTAGAGAGTTCCACTCTTTTGCTGTGCGCATTATAAATGACATTTGGAAACGCTTAGCGCAAATTGGTGGAATAGTAACGAGGTAGGGATGGTAGAAGGGTCGGTGGAAGGAGGAAGTAGAATCTGTAGAAGACCCACAAGCAGGCAACCTTGCGGCGATGAGCCAAGCTGTGAAGCTTGGCATCCACCAGTTTAACTTCGGCGCCGTCATCGGTTTTCTCGTTGACGTCTCGTTCGCGGTGCAAACAGTGTTAGGCCTTCAATGAAAGCATAGAAATATATCATGCAACATGAAGCAAACTTATGAGCACATAGGTCTTGACTACAATTTATTGAATTATAATGAGCATACAAATAGCAGAGTCATTCACAATTCACAAAAAAAAACAGCTAAAATTGGCATTTAAGTAACCATACAGTACAAATAACTGGGCACACACACCCACATTTTCGAACTGTTACTGAAGTTTTTTTTTAGAGAAAACGACCAAATGTTGGCATCAATTGGATTATTTGCTAGTAAAGTTTCGTAGCAGCGAAACCGCAATGGTTCAATTCAACTGACTCGAAACATCATGCGGTGTCGCAGTTTCACGATTTCACGGCGGAGATGTGCTGAGGCTCTTAAAGTTTGTTGTAAAAATCAAGTTTAACAAAATAGCTAAATAAATTCCTGAACATGATTGAATTTGTAAACAATGTTTCTCCAATTCCATGCATATTGGCCAATCAACTAATGGTAAAGACAAGTTAGATTAGTTCTAACAACAGTATTGCATAGTAAAACATTAGTTTGCTTAGAAATCATGAACAAACAATCATAATATAGGCTTGGTTAAGGGCGGTTAACTTGTTACATATTATACAAGAAACTGATTGGAATCGGTTAATACAAATGGTTATTACAACACGAGACATAAATTGAGATTTTTCGAAACTTAAAATAATGATTGGGTTTTCTGATTGGAATATTCTAGTAGCAGCCTGAATGGATCGTGTCAGTTCTAAAAATGCAGAAAGCAGCCATATGGCACTTTTTCCAAAAATAAGTTACAAACAGCCATACTAATTTCGACTTACAAGATTTTTTACAAAAACAGCCATGTCGATATCTCTATTTATCACGGGGATATGAGCCGTCAAACGCAGCCATGTCCATGCATCCATGATGCAGCCATCGACAGAAAAATGCTTATAACTCTGTTTGTACTTTTCTCGACATGGCTGCCTTCTGCATAACACGGTCCAAATTGTATAAATTAGATATTCTGTAATTCAATCGGAATAAAGACACAATGCCTTAAGAATATGTTTGATTTACAAATTATTTTGGTATTTCGTTTGTATGAACTACGCATGCTTCGGGGGCGCCTTAACTATGGCCGAATAATCTCGTTTTTCGTTGACGTCTCGTTCCCGGTACGGAGGACAAACAGTCTTAAGGTCCTGAGACGTTAAAAATAGAACCATTAGTAATTGTAGTCCTTAGCCAGCAAGGCAACTTTACTAACTGTCTCATACTTCTATTACTCATAAACACAATGCTAACCATACTATTACTAGTTCGCCACGTACATTAGAAGGCTCTATGACTAAAATGCACCTCTTTTCCCCTATAGCCAGCTGCGTAATGTTGTGTAACTGGTGTTAGGAGCACTACAAACTGGTGTGGGGTACAACAATAATTACCAGCGGAGTGGAATGGTGCGGCCGCTCCGTGTGCGGCAAGCCTGCATGCAGGGCTGTCAAATCGAGTTTAGTCATTCATGTTGCTTCATATGTTGTTATCTGGGTTGCTATGGTATGGCAGGGTAAGTGATTTGTGGAGGTGGTACTTATGTTGTTTAGTTTTTAGGGTTCCGTACCTTAAAAGGAAAAAAAAGGAAAACTTATAGGATCACTCGTGTCTGTCACCGCCAATTTGGCTCCGAATCTACTGGATCGATTAAGTTGAAAAAAAGAAGAAAAACACGGACGTGTAAAGTAAATAAATGAATTTTGAAAATGGGGGTCAGTTTTAGGGCAAATAAAAAAAAAAGTTTAGCAAACTGCACCGTGTGACATATCAAATGAAAGGAATGAATGTTACATGTGAGAGCCTTTTTTATTATTTTAAATAAATTGTTTTAAAGTTATTTAAAAAAATAAACGAAAATTAACCATCCCTTTTATCTCCAAAGCCTAAAATTTTGAAAAAAATACAGAAAATAGTTCTATACCTATAAATTACAGGAAAACGTATAAGAAGTCTCTGCTCTTAAAATAACATGGTAAATCTCTCAATATTGTGCGTACAAACTTAAATTTGCAGTTGGAATGTTAAGTTTGTTCTTGGGATAAATTCATCCCAATTGCGGAACCCTTCATTGTGCGTGGTCTGACACGCACTTGGCCGGTTCTTTTTACTGATTTTAATTTTTCAGTTCTTGTGTGTGAGTTTTCGTTAATATTGTGAGGAAATGAAGAATTTGCGCTGTTTTGCGATACATTGTTATGAAATGAGTAATAAGTATATTAGGTTAAAATATCAGTATTAAAATGTTACAATAAGTGTTGTAATGTAATGTTACAAGAGAGTGTAGTTCAAAAGATATTAAAATCATTAGTTCTGTTTTACTATACTGGGTGACTTTTTTACCGTCTTGAAAAAAATAGGGTATAATAGGTGAACGGAGTAGAAGCCTATGGCATAGGTACCTAGTTTTTTTTAAATAATAATATCATAATTTCTGTCTGTATTGTTCTAGTTTACTTCAAATGTGTAGTGTTTATTGATAGACCAATTTCTGTCTAAGCTTATATATATAAAAAAAAAACTAGGTATGAGATAGGCTTCTACTGCGTTCAACTGTTGTAAGTACCCTATTTTTTTCAAGACGGTAAAAATATCATCCATTATATCATCCTACACATTGTAGCAATTACTAACATATCCTGTTGATATATACACCAATATACCTACACATATATTGTGCTAGTTAAAGTTTAAGTTCAGCTGTTTATTAGCTTAGAACTCAAGATGTGTAACAACGTTAACCAAATAGATTTACGATAAACCAAGTTAATTCCGTTAACTTTAACCGTGCTTAGACCGATAAACTAAATCCGTTAGGTACTCTATACAGTTAAGTTAAGTCTCACTTTATTCACGCCATATTTCACGATCAAATATCAATCTAGAGTCAGCCAAGCGTCACTTATCTTTGGTCTAATTAAGAACAAAGAATGTTTTGCGAAATCAAAAACAAATAACTGGCTAAGAGTGAGTTGGACTCGCGTACCGAGGGATCCGAACTTAAAAAAAAAAGTGTTCTATTTAGAGATCGTTTTATTTTTCCTGTAATCTTTACATAAACTTCTATAAAACAGAATAATTAAAAAAAATTCGGAGATGGCGGGGGGGGGGGGGCGTTATTTTTTTACATTTTTCATCAAGTCGAAAATTATATATTTTTATTTCTTTCTTATTTGCACAATAGTTGGGCAAACGTCATCTAAAACTATTCCAAAATTCAAGTTGATAGCATTATCAGTTCTCGAGATATGCAGCTGTGACAGACAGACAGACAGACTGAGTCGCACCATAAGGGTTCCTTTTTACGATTTTGGTACGGAACCCCTCACAATAAAATGCTGAGTTCAGAAAATACAGTAGGATGTTCTTAAGTTTACTTATCAATGTTTCCGCATAGCAACACAAATATATGGCTATCAGACACCGTAATTACGGCTCCATCCTTGCGTTTTCTGCAGCCCTGGTCGAAAGTACAGAAAAGGCTACCCCGACGGTTCGATGGTCTTGCAACCAGTTTACACGGAAGGACGTTTTAGGCATTGCACGGCGAGCTTTATGCGGCAAATCGATGTGACAACCGCGGCTTTGCATGCGTTCCGCCTGATCTCTGGATACGTTAGTCAATTAGGCTTGTCACGATCATGACTACACATGGAAATACCGTAGAGCTTGCGCAAAAAACTCAATGATAGGTGAATCGCTAATAAATATTGAAAAGATTACGATAACGCCCCGATTCTGAATTAAATAGAACGATTTATCACTGTATGTTTATTGCGCGGAATTTATTGGACGTTACAGGTTTTTATTGGTCGTTTTAGGGAAAGTCAGTTTGTATATCGTTTGAGTAAACAATCGTTTCCGTTGATGTTGAGATTGGGCGACACGGGCAGTAAAGACGGTAGGTATCTGTTTTATACGATACAATATAATGAGTATAGTCGGAAATGAGAGTATAATTTGAAAATTTTGTACACGAAACATTTCAATCAACAAGGTTTCTTTATCGAGATGCATATCGGTGGGGTTCGTTGATTTTAACAACTTCATAAAACTATTTTCCAAGTCTTAATAAATCTCCCGTGAGCTTAATGGCTTCGCAAGCGTGGTTTTGATGCGCCCCTTGTTAAAATTCTAAATATTTTTCCTCGACAAAAATATAGAAATTCCTTTAAACGAGCTCAAAGGTCCCGGGAAGGATGTCTCCGATTATCGGGCGTCATTACGGCGGTGCAGCGGTGCGAAGATGCGACAGGAACTAGGAGTATTAATCAAGCTATAGAAGTCCTTGCGAAATCTTCAGACACGAGTATGCACGGACATTGAGAGCACATAAAAATGAGTTGCATAATCAGTAAGTGCTCATGTCCTTGCTGCTCTATGAAAAGATTATTACTTATAGATTTCTGAATGTTCAAGATGCCCTTTATAATTTTGATTCAGAATTCAAATAATATTCTATCTGTTTTTGCTGAGGGCGTTGGAAAACCTGACCAGTGAACTTTTTCTGACTGCCAAAAATAAGCTACCAAGAAAATTGTACAGCGTGGTGTTTGTTGACATTTTTCTTTATAATCTTCACTTCAGTTCTACTTCGCGTTCATGGCCAGCATAACGCAAATGCGCAACGTCAATTTCAAGGCGTTCGTGGTGCGAGCACCGAATCGTTACCTGCCCGTCGTTATGGAAGAAGACTTCTGGCCGCAGGACGTGGTGTTCCGTCGCTTCCGCGGACAAGCGCCACAGGACAGCTCAAGGACAAGCGAGTGAAGTGAAGTGCAACTAACATAGTTTTAAGCTATATTTTAAGCTACCTTTGGAAGGCGTACGAGGAGCTGAAGCCAACTCGCAGAGGCCCCTTACAAAATTTTAAATGATGAGGAGGCACCTTATTATTATTATTATTATAACAACCAATACAAGGCACTCTACAACAACCCTTCATACTCTAGAGTCAGTCGGTTGTCTCCCCACCGCGGCAAGCTCGCTTCGATTTATTGGTTAATCTCTTCGCCATTAATTGCTCCTTGCCCCGGGGACCACTTTTATTTCTATTCTTTTTAAATGCCTCACTTAATAATAGCCTCTCTCGAAAATGGCAATTTATTGCAGTACAAGTTGATTTTATCTGGGATTTATGATTGGTTTTGTTTGGTTTACAGTAGGCGTGTATTTACGTTTTATTTAGTCAAGTGTTAGTTTCTCGAGAAAATGAAAGCCTGTAAATGGACACTCGATACTTTGGTAAAATAATGGCTTTATCTGTCTAAGAAATATGTACAATAATATCTATTTTTATAAGGCGCACAGCGAAAGAGTGGAACTCACTACCTGCATCTGTGTTTCCGAACTCTACAAAGTGAGAGTGAACAAGCTTCTCCACCGCAAGCTCACTCCACACTCCATCGTCGACTTTGTCTCTGACACCTCCGACCTAGACTAGAGTCTAGAGCAAACCCATCTCAAATAAAAAATAAAAACTTTGACAAATCTGAACAAACACAATAATAATCACAAAGTTTCATCTCATTCAAATATATTTCGAAATATCTTGTCAGCGATCTATTCTGAATAGGATTAACTTCAATAAACCAATAAGGATAAGTCATATATTTAATAAATTATTACCTCCGATATTTATTGACATTCACCAGTTTCGTCATTGTATATAGATTAAAGTATGTAGGAACTGATGATTTCATCTAAGTAAGCGACTTATAAGTGCCCAATACGTAATAACAGACAAAGTATCTAAGCATTTTGTCGACTAAATCTGTTTCGATAAATAGTTGCAAAAGCGATTTCGAAATGTTAAATGCGACAATTCATTGATTCGGCTTACAGGCGTTAAGTTTTAGAATTATTGAAAAGCTCGGAATGTAAATACAGAAGTTAGGTGCTTAATGTGTGTGTCGAGTACTTAAGCTTGATTTAGTGTGATTTGTTAAATGGTTGAAATATCTGTACTTGCGCTATTTAAATATTCAGTTTTAGAAACAAAGAGAGCATTTACACTAGCCTTAAAGCTATTCGTGAGCATTTACGGCAACAGTGACCCAAAGTAGTATTTTAATGGTATTTTTAGTGCTATTTTATTTATTACTCACTAGCTTTTCCCAGCGGCTTCGCCCGCGTGGATGTCGGAAATTATCCCGGTAACCGTAACATTTTTCGGGATAAAATGTAGCCTATGTGTATCTCTGTGCCAAATTTCATCCAAACATTCGCATTTCTCACGGAAACCGTACATTTTTCCGGGATAAAAAGAGCCCAAGTGATATTCCAGACTATAATCTGTTCCAAATTTCATTAGGATCCGTTCAGCCGTTCTGGCGTGATTGAGTAACAAACATCCGTCCATCCATCCATCCATCCAAACTTTCGCATTTATAATATTAGTGGGATTCTCTAATGTACACTCGCAATTACAGCTAACTTTAATTAAAGCACATACACATAAGTATCGATACAAATACAAAAATCTATTTTTGAATCGTATCTAGTATCTACTACATACCTACATTACGTGTGTATAACTTGAACTCAGCATGAAATACATGATCTGTTACTATTCCACCTTTTTCTTTAAGCTCCGTTTACATGGTGCAAGTTTCTGGAACGTTCAAGAGCAATAATCGCATGCCATATAAAGCACATTGTCTCTGTCACCTCTCATATAAAAATCAACCCATCTCATATAAAAATAAAACATTCAATTTTATTGCCTTTCAAGAATCGCATGCAAGTGTTTACACGCGTGCGATTCTATAAAATGGCTTACAATAATTGAATGCAAGCTTTGCCATTCAATAAAATCGCATGCGATTTACACCGCGGCAATAAAATTGCTAGGCGATTATTGCGTTTTACTTCGATTAAACTCAGAGTTGCACGTCCATGTACAACATTCAAGTATTAGGTACCCGTATTTGCGTTGCCAAATATTTCATTAAATTTGATTGAATGTCCTGTTTTGTTTGCTCATGTTTGAATAATAGAAAATTTTCATGCGAGAATTGAATGTGATTTTATTCTACGTGCGATTTTAGTGTATGTGTAATTTTATTGTATGTGTTGTTTAAACTGGTGCCTATAGAGTTTTGAACGGCAACTAATTAGCCCGTATCGTGCAACAATATTTTACGTGTTGTTTAGACGCTGCCATATATTTGCCCTTCAATTTTATGGTATGCCACAGGCAATAAACTTGCGCAGTGTAAATGGAGCTTTAATGACAAGCCATGTGCTCGATCGGATTTCATCGGCGAATTTCCACTTTTATTCCCTTTTGCATTTCAAAAATCCTTCCCAAAATGTCGTGCTTCCAGACCCAGCGTTTTTGGCTGTTTAGAATTTAGGTTTCCGTAGTTAGATTGAGCCCAATTTTAGGAAACGGACGTTTACAAACCTTGAGTAAGGGACGTGACAAGACACGAATACACATCAATCATACAGTAACTGTAATCAAGCCTTAATTTGGTTACGGAAGTTTTAATTGGATACTGTTTTATTTTTGAAGAGTAAAAGATTGTCGTGTTGTTCGATAATTTAACATGGGTTTACTAAACTCCCTTGTATCATAAATTCCTGAATTAATTTTTTTATGAGATTTTTTTTTAATACTTTAGAAAAAAACTATGTACTTGTACATGTAGTGTTAACGGTTATACTCACGTGAACTTATGTATAACTACGAGTTCCATTCGAGTTTAAAACTTGCATAGAAACAGTTGAAACCCAAAACAAACACATCAGTCACTCAGAAAATATTAATAAGTTATTATTAGGTATACATTCCAGAGATTACATAATCCTTATAATAATCTGCTAGAACTTACCGTCAAATCCGGAAGCAAAATTCTATTCTTCCACACTTTTATGTGGCACTAACAGTCTAGAACTTTATGAGGTAATAATCCTATTCTGCAGTTTTGCGGCCAAATCGTCTTCACAACGAGCTATAAGTCTGTGTCATTCCCCATAGTCTGCGAAAGCTATTCTCTAACGAAATGGCTCACATTTTATTCGAATTTGCAATTCGCAAACCAGTCAGTGCCTAGTTAGCGCCATTCAGAATGACTCGTATAATTCAATCATTAAGTTAAACAGCTGAACGACGCAAACAATAGGAATGATTAGAAAAGCCAATTGTTAATTTGGTTAACCAAGTTTTTGTGAGCGTTAAATTTGATCACTGCGTGGAAACGAATTGTTGTTGGCTCAGACTTTGAATTGTTGACAACAGATTTTGTTGTTCTTTATATTTAGGCGATTAAAAGGAAGACAAATTATGCAATTGTGAAGTTCAAAGTTCCGGGTTGTTACACATCGATTTGCGTCAGAAAATCAACACAAAATCATGCGATTCTGACGTAAACTATAAAGCCGGTGTCACACAACTCCGTTGATTAAACGCCCAAGGCTCGCCACATTCATTCACTTCCTACGGACTGTAGATTCAACAAGCTGTAAACATTTCTCAGGCATGCAAATGTCACCGCTCGCACGTGTACTACGTATCGGGAGAACTGAGTAATTTGTTGGTTATTTATCGTCGCACTCCCCTAGATGTATTTCGTAAGGCGGTGCGTTTAAATCGTGAAATTATACGGGCTCACGTGGGCGGGATATGACAATGCGCAAATGCATTGTTACACGGATGTGTTTCGCTTCAGAGTAGAAGGAAACGGCTCTCAGTTTACTCATAATTATTACGTATCTTATTCTAACATACGATCTCTTTCCAAGAACTGCGATAAAATACCACTCCGAAAGCAGACACTACCAAGAATAAATAAATTCTTGCAAACAATCTGTTACAATTCCTATTTTATTTCTTTTATTGGATATCAAGTAGGAAAATTTATAGCCTAACAAGAACCCATTCGGATCAACCATACGTGATTTACTATTCCTGCACCAATTTTCACAGTTTATTGAAAGTAATTCCAACTATCGACTTTTATTGCAGATAACGGTGGTTAGACAACACTATTATCAAAATAATGGCCATGAGTAAACAACAGTAATGTCCTATTAAAATAAACAGTATAAAACGTTTTGATAAAGGGCTAGCTAGTGCAGTACATAAAATTGACTGTTACAGTTCTTGCGATTATACAGTAATCTGTAACTTTAGTCGAAACCGCCACTAAAATTTAAGCCTAATTCATATTTCGAATTCCCAAGCCGCACGTGCTTCCCAGCTCCCTTATTTACAACTAGCTGTTGCCCGTGGCTTCACCCGCGTGACTGTCAATACTTCACAATTGGAATCGGGATTTTGTCATAATTTCATGGGTTTTATTTTTTTTGCGCAGAACCCTCATTCTTTTTCTAAAATAAAAGTAGCCTAAGTTACTCCTTATAACATCAGCTATCTTCCAGTGAAAGTCTTGTCAAAATCAGTCGAGCCGTTTCGGTGATTAGCCGGAACAAACAGACATACAGACAAAAATTTAAAAAATGCATTTTCGTAAAAAGCTGTTATTTTTACATTACAATCAGACACTTCAATTTTATTTTATTTTTTTATATATGTATATGTATATATATGTATAGATTACAAGGAAGTTTTGAGGTGATTTAGTTGTTGAAGTCTTTAGTATTGGAAAAGTGTTTATCTTAAGACTGAATATCCTCAGTGAGGTTCAAGCCTCTAAAATAGGCTTTCCCAAACTTATTTATTCAATTCAAAGGAGCCACACCACTTCTCATCCACACGCCGATACTAAAGTTGAACATGTGCCAAGTTTAGTTCTTGTTGCTGCAATTTCTCCATAGACAGTGCACGTGATTTGTGTTCTAGATTAACCCTAGCCACATTATCTCTCTAAATTATTTCTACCATTCTGCTTAGCTGTACAATAAAGTATGAATGGAATGTGTTTTGTTAATCAGACTTACCTGTTGATTTCAGTATGTCTGGGCCAAAGCAGCGTTTCCAGCATCGTTGATTATTCCTCATCCTTTGAGAGGCACGGCTACCGTTATACTACTCCACCTAAAACAAAAGAAACCTTGACTTGAGTACGTATTTCAAAAGTGATAATTAATCAATTAGAGTTTATTAGCGAAGTAGAAATTTCTCTGTAAGTTTGATTTTAGTTCGTCTTCAATTAGCATTGCACGAGAATTGGAACACCGTTCCTCATTAGGAGAGCAGAGTGTGGCAAGAGGTAGATGTGAGATAACGCATTACGCATGCGCGCGCCATTGTCTTCGCGCCCAGATGCCTAGATAATGCGGCGAAAGCTCACAGTATATGCAATGGTGTAAGACTGCTGATGTCACGCGACTCATAAATGATTGTGA
Source organism: Dicycla oo (assembly GCA_948252095.1). Taxonomy (NCBI): domain Eukaryota; kingdom Metazoa; phylum Arthropoda; class Insecta; order Lepidoptera; family Noctuidae; genus Dicycla; species Dicycla oo. Next base: position 10,866,821 of record OX411713.1, on the reverse strand, counting down.
GCTGTTTGTAAAAGGTTTTTGATATTGTTCTATTGTTAATTATTATTTGGAACATACATGATATGTACATACAGTTAATTAGGCCATCACGTAAGTTTTTATGCTGGCCTAGCGTAGTACGAAGTTTCAACATAATAAGAGACCAGATTAAACTGGTTTTGTTAACACTGACGTGCGGTTTACCTTATTTGTTCATTATGAACTCAAGAGTTGATCAATGGAAAAGTAAATACAATTGCGTTTTTGATAATGATTAAGAACGTCTGCCTGTTTAATTTAAGGCGACGATAACCGACTTTTAATGATTTTAAACTGAAGATCACGTCTAAACGGATAGTGTTAATGATTGTGAATATTTTAGATTATATTTTTATATTACATACTGTAATTAATTTGTAAAATTATGTCTAACGCGGATAAAAAACTGAGGATCACGCAAAACCTATGAAGCGTATTTTTATGAAACCTTCATCATTTTAAAGATATTTGAATCATCTATATTTCAGTATACGTCCTATAACTGACTGGGCGAATGACGCGTTCCATGACCTCAGCACAGAACACGCAAGCTAACTACTCAAAGCCATTGGCATATATCTGCGTCTTAATAATGTTTTTAGGATGTGGTTGCGACTGCCATGGCGTTGTAGCGCTTTGGGAAAGTTCGCGGAGGCTACACAGATGGTTTCCATGCTATCATGCGAAATGAAGCGGCCTCCTTACTACAGTGCCTGCATGGCTATTTATTTGAGATGGGTTTATCTAGGTCATAAGTGACAGAGACAAAGTCTACGATGGAGTGAGCTTACCCAGAATAATTAATTTGTGAAAACCAACAATAATAACCTATTTACTTAAGCACTATTGTTACTAACACCAAAATACTAACAAAATTATTGACCTTAGTCTGAAATAAAGTTTAATTAAATTAAATAATTTAAAAGAATTAATAAATAATTTAAAAGACTTTATTTGAATTTCTTTATAGCTTTTTCCCGTTTCCTCCTTCCTTATATTTTCTTAACAATTACTAGGAACACAATCACCCTCACCATGTGCTCCTTACCCAACTGACATTAATCAACAAAAACTTCTGAAAATTTCCCATATACTACACCACTGAATGCAAGTAGCTTAACAACCGCACGTGCCAAGCGGTCCAAACACAGCATACCTCACCGAACAGTCCAATAAATACGATTTTGGATACGCATAATGAGTACTGTCCAATGGATAACTATGGTCAATGAGAGCCTACGGTTAGTAAACGCGGAACTTTCAGAAACTAGGGAAAACACTATTTTTGTCACTTTAACGGTGTTTTGGAAAGGAATCGCTTTGAGTTAGATTTGATTACAATGTTAAACAAGCGCGATTGTGTTGATTCCGATGCTGTTAGATTGATTTGTGGGTAATATTAAGAGCAGAAGTAAGTTTTTCTGTAATGAGATATTAATAAAATAATCTTGCTTTGTTGTTTTAGCACTGTCAATAACGTAGTTAGTTTTCAGAGAACCAAGGAAGAGACATGTAAAAGGGAGAGGTCGCTTTTGCGCTCCAGAGGGTGACAAAGAATGGTGATGATGATGAAATGTCAGTTTCCCTATAACAACTAATTGGCTGTGCTTGGTATTGTGTCAATTATTATTGTGGCTTAATAGCTGATAAATAATTTAAGTTCGACTGTACCTTAATGGCTGATAATTTTAAGTCAGATCTTGCAGCAAAGTAAAGCCTGTGCCTAAATAACAGTATTATTATCCCAGTGCCAATTGCAATGCTAAAATTATTGGCATTTATTGCCTAACAGCTCGTAACTGTCGACTAACATAGGTCTATTTTGAGAGAGAGACGTCGAACCCTTGAGTAACGCCATTATCATCACGATTTGATCGTACCTCGATGTTATCGACCAATGAATGCTGGTTGCCATCAGAGAGATAAAATCGCCAGGCTAATTATTGCTCGGGATCTTGCTAAAGAATATGTATATTATTTGGTTTCATCGATGTAGCTGTGGTGAGATTTTGCTGCAGTAAAACTTGGTTAAACATTTTCTGGGCGTCCAAAAATGTCAGATCATCGGTTTAATGAATTTGATCGTCATATTTAAACGAAAAGGATCCAACCCCCATTAGATGTAAGTAATGTGGGTTGGATTCTTTTCGTTTAACTATGGACAATTGATTTGTTGGCTGGCTAAGTGCATACAGTCTGATTAATGCGTCTTTCGTATGTTTTTTTTTTTAATATTTGGATTAGACAAAATAGATGCACACGCTCTTCTTTTCAGATATTATAAGCTCAACTTTTATTTAGCTAATTATGTTTGAAATACTTAACCATTTGGACAACAAAACAGATAAAATTAATGAAAAAATCTCCCTTGGCACGTGCCATAATAAAAAAAAAAAAACATTTAGGTCATGTCAATATGTGCTTGAATGTCAACCGAACTCCATAGGACTGTAAGCCCGCGGTCGCCATTGGATGATGGTTTTTTATATACATATTATATAAAGAGTTTGGCTAATTTAATCTCCCAAATTCGGAACAGACTCATTACAAGCAATTCCCAATACACTATCATTGAATGACCCATTCACATACGAAATCAAAACAAACAACAAACGATCAGATTACAAGTTTCCTATCGTTCTCATAATCCCAGTCATTGTTTCGAGTATTACGGATGTTCTATTTACCAACGGCCAACCAAATGAAGCAAATGTAACGGTACCAGGAACAAGCACTTCAACAAAGCATTCTTATCTTACTTTAAAACTAAATAGTTACTTAGCAAAAACGTGCTGGAGATTGTATGAGTTGTTACTTAAGTTGTAGTACAACGTAATTGTAGAAGAACTGCATGGAAACGATGTGATAGTAATTAGTTAAGCGCTATATTATTGAAGAATACTATATGCTGATACGAGTAGGCCAGCTGGCATGGTTGGTTAAGATACCGCTTATCATGTCACAGGTCGTGGGTTCGATTCCCATCCAGGACAAACATTTGTGTGCATGAACATGTCTGTTTGTCCTGAGTCTGGGTGTAATCGTTAATATAAAAATGAATCGCTTAATGTGTTGCTAAGCGTAAATCTCGAGAGCAGCTGAACCGATTTAGCTAATTCTTTTTTTAGAATATTCCTTGAAGTACGAGGATGGTTCTTACGGAGAGAAAAATTTAAAAAAACTGCCTGAAATGGTCTAAAAACAACATTTATCTATACTCCCATACAATCGATTCGTAAAAATACTTAAAAGTCAATTTGAACTTTAATACCATACCATAAAGTTTAAGTGTTAGTGGAGAGGTTCCGGGAAGGCAAAACAATTGAATGACGTTAGTATTCCTGAATAGTAGTAGTCATGAATATAGCAGAATAAGTATTAAAAAAAAAAATTCAAGAATCGACTGTTAGGCGGTAAGAAGTTCGCCGGGTCAGCTAGTTATCTATATAAGTATGTATTTACAAAAAAAAAAGTAGTGTATGTAGTATATCAGTTATCTGGTTTCCATAGTACAAGCTCTGCTTAGTTTGAGATCAGATGACCGTGTGTGAAATGTCCCAGGATATTATTATAATACGATGAACAGACATGTTCATGTTGGTGAAAAGTGAAAAAGAACTCTTGGAAAATCCGAAAGTGCACGCCTAACAAACAGAAATAAATTTTACGGAAAAAAACCTAAGGAAATTCGTCGATTTTTGTTAATATCTTTTGAACGCTTTTATATCGAAGATCACTAGGGCTCACTCGAAGGGTGAAAGAAAATTTATAGATGAAGATTCGAATAGTGACGACAAAAGGATACACTTCCCAACGGAAGTACTAAGAAACAGCTGGTTTTTTTTGCGATATCTGGTTTGGTTCCATATTAAAGGTTGTTCAAAATGAATGTTGAGTACAATGACCCCTTAAGAGGTTGTGTGTTTTTTTAAGTTACAAGGTATAATAAAAAATGTAATTAAAAATTACTTTTTTTAATAACAGCCGCACGGGTGTATCCATCAGGTTAAGCTACGCTTGCTGAGGTTGGTCCATGGATGGGTGACCATCTTTACATACTGAGACTTCTCCTTGCCTCAGAAAGCACGTTAACCCGTTGGTACCGGCTGTCATTCGTGGATCTTTTACAGTCAATACGGGACGTCAGAAGCCTGAAAGTCTGATAACCAGTCTTACCAAGGGGTATCGTATTACCTAGTAACTGGGTTGTGGAGGTCAGATAGGCAGTCACTCCATGTAAAATACTGGTATTGAGCTGCATCCAGTTAGACTGGAAGCTGACCAAAATATAGTTGGGAAAAGGCTAGGCAGACCTTTAGGACCGAAGAAATATCCATTCTCCATAGTACATATACTGTAAGCTGTATTTAGTGAGATTTATCTATCTTGCTGTTTGAATGATGTATCGATGGACTATGCGAAGTTCTTCTTTGCGCGTTGTAGTGAGTTAGCGAGTTAACCTTCTGTACATTCTTACTTTTTGGTAGAGGCGTGTCATTTGTTCATATTTTGTATGGTCATTAGAAGTGTTTATTGTGATGTAAGCTCGCTGTCTGTTTGTTACTGTATTCGGTTAATTACTCACGACACGGTTATGAGCGAAACGTTGAATATATTTTATTTTGTGTGAATATTTTCTAACAAATAGATACTTTTAGTTGTAGAATAATAAAAATATTTTTGTCTCTTTTGGATTAATATTTTAACAGCAGACCTGTAAACGTTTATTGCTGACAATATACAAGAAGCAGCAGGACTATCAGAGGATTATTAAAAGCTAAAATATGTAAAAATAATTCCCATCTTCTTTTCCTTGTGATTGGGAATTGTATCGAGTCGTTTTTGTCAAGAGCCACACGATATTATGTGTTATACAAGTCGTTGTAACTTAAATAACGCACCACCTCTTACCTCGTAGTCATCATATTGAACAACTTTTACTATGTGACCAAAAAAACTCAGATGTTCCCTAAGGAACATCTGAGTTTTTTCGCGATTTCTTTAATTTTCGTTTAATTCGTCAAAATGTTGGGATTTAGATCCCAACACTTTGACGAATTACACGAATATAAATGTAGGGAACAGCTGATTTTTTTTCATGATACCTTTTACTGTGGGACCAAACCGGTCCCACAGTAAAAGGTGTTTTTAATGATGAGTATCCCTTGAGAGGTTGTCCGTTATAAATACACCTTGTATAGTGTCATACGTTTCGTGATGATCAGTAAATCGTTTCGTTGTATCCACAGTGGTCGTTAGTGGGATAAAGAATTGTTTCTTTGAGACTGTTCAAAAATATTATTGCATTTAATGGTATTTTAAATTTGGGTTACGTATAATAACAACCACTGATTGAGTAACTTGTAGTTGAATCAACATCAGCTGCATGGCCACTTGTCTAGTTTAAGATCTTTAGAAGTCATTAGGATAAATGGTTTTAGTTTCAACTATGCGCCGCTGACACTCGCACTCTCAACACAATTAAGGCTGCCATCCGACGGACTGCACCGCAGCAACCGCACGCAGTCGATATATGCAACTGCATGCAGTTGTACGTATGACTTCACGCGGTTGATCGCTAGCCGTATACAGTTAATGTGTAAGCCGACCGCGTGAAGTTGATATCACGATTGTACGAAGTCGAACGTACAACTGCATCAATCAGTCTGCCTAGTCTTTTCCCAACTATGTTGGGGTCGGTTTCCAGTCTAACCGGATGCAGCTGAATACCAGTATTTTACATGGAGTGACTGCCTATCTGACCTCCACAACCCAGTTACTGGGTAATACTATACCCCTTGGTAAGACTGGCTGTCAGACTTTCGGGCTTCTGACGACCCGTACCGACTGTCAAAGATCCACGAATGACAGCCGGAACCAACGACTTAACGTGCTTTCCGAGGCACGGAGGAGTCTCGGTATGAAAAGATGGTCACGTATCCACAGACCAACCCCGGCAAGCGTAGCTTAACCTGATGGATCAACCCGTGCGGCGTGAACGTACAACTGCATGCAGTTGAATATATCGACAGCGTGCGGTTGTAGCGGTGCAGTCCGTCTGTTGACAGCCTAATTATGATGATTATCACTAAAAGTACCTCCCTAGCTACGTCTCAAGTCAACTGATGAACAATTTTGCGACGATTAAAATTGGAACGTCCTGAATCTGCGGAAGCGCACATAAAAGAAGACCGCCTTTAACTGCTCATCCAATAAAAAGAAACCAAATAGAGAAGAGTTTTATTTATGTCAGTTTAAATTAAGTATGATAATTTTGACGTTTAAATTAGTTTTCGAAATTAACGATCGTCACATATCATTATAGAATTTGTTTTAATTAGTCACATTGATTTATTTGTCAATCACGGACTTTGTTCACGGACATCCAGTGTCTTAAATGACCATGTATTTTTTAATTACTACAGTCAACCGGATAATAAAAAGGCTCTAGCGGTATTAAAAGTCACAATCTGAATAAATTAGTTCACCTTGTAATAATTACTTTTTTAAGTTTATGCCATCCTGTTGGTTCTATTAAAATTCTTTCAAACAGCAATTCCCTTAATCCCTATCTCCAATGCTCAAGCTTGCATTTAAATTACATAATTGATCGATTTGACAGAATAATCGAATAAATATCGATTAATTACATTCTCGCTTTACGCCGGTTGCAACACTGCGCCTTTCGTCTCGTAACTGAATGCTAATGCTTTACTTGTTTTGTTTACAGTAACAGCTCCGCCATTGTTGTTGGGCAGTGGCTTTACGTGCCAACAGTTTTGCAACTGACAACCAGTTTTTGTAGCACCGATGAAGATATGAGAGCGCTAGTACAGAACGACTTTCGCAACGTGTCGCGTAATTAACTCTTTATCAGAGACTCAGGGTATCACAACCCTTCTATCTGACGCCCGAGATTAAGTAGGCAAGTTACAATTGCTCAATTAATTATTTCTAAGTAACAGAGTACTGTACAAACGGTACTGCGAGCCCATTTCTGTATCAAACTACGCACCGCAATTACAATCCATTTTGAACGGAAATTTTAATTAAACAGTTTAAGTATAATAGTATTCATTATTGTTGAACACTGAATAGTTCTTGGAAATTAATCTCGAATTTTCATAGACAAGATAATGATAAATACAAGTTATCACACTTGGAATCTAATGCGTGCTCAAGCAGTTAATAAATAAAGGCTTAAGTTGAAAACGCCGCGTTTTACACTTTATTAAATATTTTACGATATCTTTAGCAACACTGTGTGAATTAAGTTATAAATGCTATCTATTTTTAGGGTTTCGTACCAAAATAGTGAAAAGGAACCCTTATGGTGAGACTTAGTCTGTTTGTCTGTCCGTCTGTCACAGCTGGATGTCTTATGAACTACTAATGATATCAACTTGAATTTTGGAATAGTTTTAGATGACGTTTGCGCAACTATTTTGCAAATAAGAAAGAAATAAAAAAATCTTTTTTTTACAGGGTCTGAAAGGGGGTCTTAAAAAATCGCCCAACTATTTTGCAAATAAGAAAGAAATAAAAAACTTTTTTTTTTACAGGGTCTGATAGAGGGTCTTAAAAAATCGAAGTGGGGCTACTAGGGCATGTGGGGTATCATAAAAAAGAGCGCTGTTTGCACATTCTCAAACCTTTTTAGGCCGCATAGTTTTTGACTTTTGATGAAAAACGTAAACAAAAATACCGTTCTGGGAACGGTATTTTTTAACTTCGGAGATAAGGTGGGCCTTATCTCCGAAGTTTGCATAGAGAAAAATCTGAAATCTATCTATGTGATAGAAGTATATGTAAAGATTACAGGAAAAATAAAACGATGTCTCCAAATAGCACACTTTTTTTAATATATGATGGTACGGAACCCTCGGTGCGCGGGTCCGATTCGCTCTTGACTGGTTTTTAAGCATTAAGATACTGCTTGGTTCAAGTTGAAGAGACAATAAAATTATCTAATAATAGCAGCTATAAAAAGCGTCACACCACAACATTAAACGAGTTTTATCAGTCAATGGTGGTATCGTGAAACGGAATAAAAACGCAACCGGCAAATTATAATGAATTGAAAAATAAAAATACACGATTAAAAATGCAAGAATGTGATTCAATGAACTTGTTCAGACGCGTCGCGACCTTGGTAGAGCGTGCAAAACGAAAACAACCGGAATATTTGTGGGCGAGTTCATTTTGCGACTGCGCGTATCATGTACGGAATACTTCGGAACTATGTCCGAAGGTAAGCGGCTTTCCGCACCGGTTCGGTACATTTCGAATGCCTTTTACTTACGATACATGCACGTCTGTGGGCGGGATCCACGGATCCCTCCTCTGTGGCCGAGATATTGCCACACTGATTGTTGTTTTGGCCACATTACTGTTTGTTACGTAACGATGATATCTTTTGTAACCCGACACCTATGGAAGAAGTATGTTAAGGACCACACTAGAAGCAGAGAAATTTATTTATTAGGAAACTCGACAGCTTATAATTAACTTACATGAGTTATGAATGTTCACCCCACTATCAATGAACAGTTCAATACAGTTGCGTCAAAGTTAAAGCATCTTGAGTTTGCATACACTGCTCAGTGATAGCGAAATGATGACAATTATCATTTAAGCCAATAACAGAGTTTCACGGCATTGAAAAAAGCTAGGTTAACTAGAAAGTAGTGAGAGAAAACAAAAGAAAAAACTTAAACTAGTAAGTATGGCTATCAATAATAAGTAAATGGCGATTGTTGACACATTAATCACATTAAAATTAAAGTTAAAGTTAAAAGTATGAACCTAAGTACTATGACTATATGAATTAACAAAAGGAAAAAGATAAAAATGAATAATTTGCTTAACATTGTTTGACATTGTGAATATATTTCCACACTGCAATTGGAACGTGTTTTGTTGAAATATTTGAAATATGTATAATATGTATCGTTGTATGTGAAATGTTTTTATTTCAAATGCCTGCATTCTATAACAATACAAATAAACGATTCACAACACTAATCCGCCAAACGAAGTATCACAGCTGTAAAGCAACGTGAATTGAATCCCTCTCGCCGAATACACAACAGTGTATTAATTAATTTTATTATGACATTTATTGAAGCAGTAAGCTTTGAGTCGGTGAATTATTTGATTAATCTAGAGCAAGGATTGTGTTTAGATATGTAATTAAGGGAAAACTATAACTATAAATCATAAGAAGAAATTGTGAAGCGTAAACTAGCGGTTTTATACCCGTTCTTGAGGAAAACGAAAGTGGCTAGGTAATAAGGAAGTTCGATTAAACAGAGGCTATACTTATAAATATGGCCCTAAATCCGATACAACGTCGATTTCCGTTGCATGGGCGTACTGTCTGTTGGACATCAAACAAACTTTACTGTAAGTGTGAGCGGAACTATAAACAATGACATTGATGTCAATATTTGAATTTATTGATCAGAGATATTGAAAGTGTCGACGAATAAGACGGAATTACGACTTACCTACGATGTGCGTTTGTGAGTTTGACGACTACACAGTAAGCTTTACGGACTCAATAAACTCATACGATAAATGTTTTTCCTCAAAGTGACAAGGGTAAGACTCCGTAAGACAGTAGCTGATCCTTTTTAAATCCGGCCGTACCGTGAATGAAGGAACTGGATTTGCTAAATGAGCAACCAGTTTCTTGTAAGTACAGCTTAAACGACAACACGAAGAAGAACTACATAAGTAGCGGTTTCAACACAATGTGTTTCCTCTTAACTCCAGTTTAAGCATGGGGACACCACCATGGATATAACTCACCAATTCAAGCTTTTACCACCAATTGTTCGTCATAAATGGAGCTAGTAACCTCAAGTGTAAAAATAGCAGTATCACACCAATTTCCAAACGTTAACATTTAATTGTTCGACACAAATGGTAGTTGTACCTAGCAGTCAGCGTTTAAAATCCATTTAAGTCTTTCCGTGATGTAATACCATGTCGGGATCGTATACGTAGAAAGTTTACGTAAAATCCGCATCCGCGCACAATGCAACAAAAATAAAACGTCTGCCATTTAAGGAGACGGTACGCAATACCGGCTATCGCAGCTCGCAGTCCTTTAAAGTCGCTAAGCCGCTTATGAAATGTGGGTACAGACGTTCCAACTTTTCTCATCGACTGTGCTCATAGCGTTCATTCCGGCGGCCGCTAGGTGGCGCGCCGAATGGCTCCCGACGCTCAATGAATTTTTCTTTCATATCATCCTCGTGTTCCGGGTTCAGGTTATTGAACACTACGACTAGTATAAATTACTTGTCTCACGCTTCGAAGTCGCCTCGCAAAAACTTTACTGACGTCGATTGGATTCAAGATCAAAAAATTACAACTATTTGGCCGTGTCGGCTAAGATTCAATAAGTATTATGTAAATATGATTGCGTCTCATTAATTTTTTATAATGAAGCAATAAATCTATCGAACGGTTCATTAGTTCAGATTGTCGAACACGTTTGACAACATTAGCATAATTTGCATCAGTCAATAGCGTGGACAAATGATTTATTATACCTATGTAAGTGATAAACGTTTAAGAGGAAAACCACACACACTTTCAGTCATATTAAGGCGATATCATAAATATCTCTTCACTTCGGCACAAAAGGGCCTTTTTAATTAGTTTCGGCTTTTATGCGAAATAAACGTTTTACCTTCAACAATCCATCCAGGACTACATTGTTCGAGAAAATTTATGCATAATACTATAGCAAAGTGAAATGCGGGTGTAAACTAACTAAGTAACAAACTACGCAGAGACTAAACTATGAGATACCACCTTAGCTAAGTCGAAGTAAAATATTCAAGACACAAAAACACCTAGAAGTACCTAAACACAGTCAAATAGTAAAGTGCATAGATTTCCTTTCATTTCGCATAGAACAACAGTTACTCGTAGCATGCAGTTAACTGTTGACCATGTCCAGTTATGTAAGTATAAAAGCTGCATTTTTGACAGCACGACCTTTCTATGCAACTGCACTAGTTTACAGTCGAGAAAGCCGGCCGTAGGCGACAGGAACTAACCTTTCGCGACCGACCTTTAGCCAATATTAGATGGCCGACCCCGGTAGTATTAGATACGTGAATTACGTTACCATTTCACTGTTGATAACGTTTTGGTCGTGGATAATTTCTATGTAAGACCAGGCGTGAGCATCGGTCACGTATTGGCCTGAGTTATAACCCGGGAACGAAATAAATCTTGCTTTAGGTCTGTGAGTTCTGTACTTCGGTGTTGAGCACATTGACCGCCCACGCTAAGGATTTCAATACGTAAAACGCTGGTAAATAGGGCCCTGCTGTCAATCTTTGAGTGTAAATGTAATGAGGGCTTTTATGTGAGTGTCTTTTGGTGCCATGTTAGCTATCAACCAATCGAACCATTTTGCTGTATTTGGAAGTTTTAGTGTTGACAATGAGCAATCAAAATTAAAACAGAGATCGTCTGCTAAAATGTAAAAGCTCAGAAATTCTAGCAATTTTCCTCCATTGATTGTGGCGGTCATTGTTTGACTCAAGATAAGCGGACATTTTTCCGAAATTACTAAATAATTATTAAGAAGCACACGCTTGATACTAAAAACGAATTTAAAAAATACTTCTATTGGTATCAATACTGCTAATTATTATCTAATCCTATTCATTCCGTTTTGCTTATGATAAGATCCAACGAACCATTTAACCCATTCAATAAAATATTTTACTCCATTTTAAAACAGCTCGATTTTATTCAAAGTTTAGAACTTGACAGAGAACAAGACAACCAATTAAATTAATGCAAAACGAACGTTACTTACAATGCAAACTTTTCCTCGTATCGCGGCCTCAACCTCAGATCGAATTGAGTATTTATTAGGCACCTGTCCCACTGCGCTGACGAGGAAGCGACTATCTATCAGCGATTTTCTCGCTCAAGTAACGTACAAAAGATACGTCCCGTGTAAGGAAAAGAGATACATTTATTAATAGCTGATTGCTGACTGTTCACAAACGCGGCTCATTTTTCAAAGCGACATGAGCTATCAAAGAGTGTACTCGCTCAGCGGCGAGCATGGCGGGCAGAACACTCGCTGAGAGATTCACATACGCATACAACCAGACGAGTACTCTCTCGTCGCGCACTCGCTGCTCGTTACTAGCCAACTCGTTTTTTAGTTGCTAGCTCTAAACTCGGAAATAAAATTCAAGATCAAAAATGTAAACAAAGGTGTTGCCAATTTAAAATATTAATCTCAATTTTGTAGTTTGTCGAAAGGTACTAATTATAGTGTTAAAATTATATTGTGTGTGCATATCAAAGGTAAAATATAATATTGCACACAGTTTTCAGATTTAAAGTGACGTAAACTACGATCCAAGAATAAACTGTTTGAAATCGTGCAAATTATTTTTATGGTACTCTAAACATTTCGACTTTAATTTATTATTTTCTATTTATATTTTTTTTTTTCATCTAAACAAGAGAATCGTTAAAAAATCGTAAATAATTTGCGTTAACCGCCATTTTGTTGTGGTCATTCGGCATAGAGGAAAGTAAAGTAATAATGTCGTTCAGTTTCTGACGTTAGTCGTGATTGAATTTGTGCCTCTGAGATTTGATTTGTTGTTATGTGTTTCTTTGTTGTATATTTTAAGTTTTCAAAATTTCAAAATCAAATGTTGACTACCCCTGGAAAGTCACTTTGACAGTGACATTTCTCTGTTTACATTTTCGATCTCGAATTTCATTTCCGAGTTTACTCGCTTCAAGTGGCTGGTGGCGCTGGTGGTGGGACAGATCCCTTAGAGGGAATGAGCGAGTATGAAATCTTGTATACTCGGGCCACAATAGAGCGATTTCAGCTTTCGCTACACAGTTACATTACACAGGTTCCTTCACGCATATTTTCTAATTCGACTCGCAATACCGATATTTGTGGTCACATTGTTTGTATTTCCGTGCGTATAAAATTTTGGTAAAATAATCGGGTTGTGCAATCGAAGTAAAGTCAGCGTGGTAAGTTATAGGGATTTTCACACCGTAATAAACTTTGGTCTTCTGAGAAAGCGGTGAATGGTCACACAATAACGGCTGTCCAAATTCAGAGTGTTTTTTGATACCCTAATGTCAAATACTGGTGAAAACGTCAGATTTTCATGATGGCCGTTAGAAAATGACGGAAACCAAACCTTTTAATGCCATTTAGGGTTCTCATTTATCAAAATAAGTTTTAAATATTTTTCAATCTCATAAAAATTTCACACAAAAATTACTATTTTAGTAGTATTTCACTGTTCACAGTAGAAAAACCATTGACACTTATACTTTTTTGCCGCAAGCTGTTCTCAACCAAAAACTAAGCCTACCTAATGAAAAACGATTATTTGTGTTGTAAAACTTTTTGCGCGTTCGTTGCAATAGCGTTGAAAGTGATACCCAAACTGCGGGTGGTCGTAATCTGTACATATTTATTAAACATTATATAAATGTTGATGGCTCACCGCTCAGTAATCACTGAGACTGACCGTATTTCAAGTATTTCAAATGACTGTTTTTTTTATTTTGACTCGGCGTCACATTTTGTTTGGACTGGATTTAAAGATGTGGAAAAAATGTAGTCTTTCGTTTCAATTACTGAGATTTACGTCATGAAGCTTTGGAAGTTTTTCACTACGTTTACCAGCAATTTGCCTTTTATGTCAAAGGCAATGAGCATAAGTACTGTATGACTCGATGTATCAAGCATCTTTAGTAAGTACTGTTGTACGAGCCAATATCGCTCGTACAGCATTTTTACTTTATACCTAAGTTTTATAACCTACTTTAGTCGTAACTTAACAACACAGCGTATCGTACGTCACGCGTGATTGTGAAACGTAAATATAAGTGCGATTCAATAAATAAACCTTTTAACTAATATCGGTGGTTACGTTTACGTTTTACTACGACTACAATCGAGGATACTGCGTTGCGGCTAAACCGACAGAAATCCATAACAACTGTGAAGAGCTAAACTCCACGGGGGGGAGCTAAACTAATGAATAACAGATTAGAGCAAGATAGGATTTATAATTATAGTAGCTTTTGCCTGCAGCTACGCCCGCGTGGTATTCGGAAACGACACCTAAACCTTCCTCATAAATCACTCCGTCCATTGGTGAAAACCGCATATAAATCCGTTCAGTAGTTTTGAGATCATCGCGAACATACAGACAGACCCGGCGGAGGACTTTGTTTTATAATATGTAGTGAAGAAATCAGTACAATCTTCGGACAATCCCGCATTTCATAACTTGTCGTCTCTACTAGTATTATATCCATAACACACTAGTGTTACATAACTACACCAATTTCGTTGGTCCGCAGAGACATACATGGACATCATTTGAGTCAATGTCCTATAAAGCCCCTAAACCAGTCCATTTGGTGCTGGATGAAATACCGTGGTAAAACGCGATTTGGCCCCAAAATAACCTACTGTTTCTCTAACTAATCGCGACGTGAAAACTGACCCTCTATCAGACACTATTTCCGAATCGACAGAACACAATCCGCCCAGTCAGAAGACAGATTAAAAATATTTGACAGGTGACATCAAAAATATTAATGGATTTCACCAGATTTCACAATGTATTTTACAGTACTTACTGTTAGAAAAACCGAAAAATTAATGAAATGAAAAATTTCTTGCCTGTGGCATATAATTAAAATTTAAGCAATAAATAACTTGTATCGTCTAAGCACTGTTTAGACGGTACAACTTTAGTGTTGGTTTAACTTATGTATGCCAGAGACATTTAAATTAAAGCAGGCTTAAAAATGAAAAAAAAAAAACTAATAAAAATCAGATAGTAAGCAAATGGGAAATGATCTATTTTAGATAAAACAACAGTCTGGCCTGTTAGAAACGACAGCCTCAAATAAACAGTCGCTGATTTGCCTACAAATAACATAGGTCGTTGTCTCTCTTTGACTGGTCTTTATTGCGAGTATGATTTCAATCTAATACTTGAAACAAGTGACTACCCACGCAGCCATTTCTTGTCTTTAAACGTGTGAACTGTCAGGCAAGTAATAACTTAACGACGCTGTTCATTAAAGATGACAGTTAGGAAGTAACTTCAAGTACAGCTTCTGACATGAACGCTGAAGTTCTTCGAACTTTAGCGTTCATGTCTTATAAATAAACTAAAGAGGAGGTGTTCAGAGGAGAGATGAAAATGTTAGTGGGATGAATGTAGCCATAAATGACAGAAAGCGTATTCAAAATTTTCTACAGTAAAATTGATCCTGAATCCTGTTGAAAGTTGATGTAGAAATACGAGACACTTCGATTGCCACTAATTGTCTTATGGTTTGATATAACTTTTTCGGTAGGTTAATGTCAATATAATCATTTTCGATTTTTCCATTATCGTTAAAGGCTCCCGCAGACAGGCGTGACACGACAGTGTGACGCGGCTCTAGTAGAATAATGTCTATAAAAAATCATGGAAATTGTTCTACCAGAATTGCGTCGCACCGTCTAATTGCGTGTGTCTGCGGGAGCCTTAACACTGATAAAATGTCAATTAGTCTAGGCCCTTAGTTAAAACTTGAAAGTCTTCACAAAAAGACGAAACGCTTTGAAATCGTTTGTCACTTGTCTACTCCCTCTGGATGGGAAAAAACCAAACGTCCAAACATGGACGTAACGTTTAGTTATAAAAAAATAATAATTGTGTTTTATTAACTTACTTAAAACTATTTTAATTTCGCTCACTAACAGTAGTCCTTTTTATTTGGGTGGGAAATTATTAAACAAATCTCAACTCTGGGTGGAGCGGGAGGGTGTGTCAGACTTCTACTGACTAAAACCCACCCGTGTTCCTTCAGTTGCCTGTGCCAGGGCCACGGTAACTCTTTCAGTAGTCCTAAATTTCTAATGGTGTGCATTATTGTCTACTCTTAAACATTACGATATAAGGGCTGACACGCCTGACGCTGACCCTTCACAATCAATTTCTCATGAGCGCTCTAGGCTCAAGGTATACCTTTATTCATCCTCTAAGCTTCCACAACGTAAGTACGTCCATAAAACGAGCTACTTTACATCCTTAGTTTATTTATTTACACAAACGTGCTTCATAAATTATGATGAGTTCCTTGAAAATTGTGAAGTGATTTAATGCCTTTTATGGGGAATATTGTTTAGTGCCATTAGGCCAACAAGTTTACAGGTATTATTTAAACCTTTATTAAGTAAATAAATGTTTAATGGCCTGCTTGAAGCTACGTTGAGCGTTTGCGCACTGCATCCGATCCGAATCCGAGAATTGACGATTCTATTGCGAACTATTTACATTCGAATTTAGAACATTTTGTGACGTTTTGGAGCGTTTTGTTCAGAACGTGGTTTTGACGGCCTCGTCCTGGGTTCGATTCCTGGGTCAGACAAGGTGTTATTGGGTTTTGCCATCTGGAATTCCTCAGTAGCAGCTCGGTGTCTGGATTTATACCCAGTTGATGGCATCAGGCTAACCCCTATTCATGGGACTTAAATATAACTGGCAAAGCACCAGTACACATCTGTGTAATCCTTAGGAAGGAAAACAGACGTAATGTTACATTATACAGGGTTATTGGTAAAACACCAACAACCTCTTAAGGGGTCATTGTACTCATCATTATGAACAACTTTTACTATGAGACCAAACCTGAAATCGTGAAAAAAAATCAGCTGCTCAGTACATTTATGTTCGTATAATTCGTCAGCTGATTTTTTTGTGCGATTTCAGGTTTGGTCTCATAGTAAAAGTTGTTCATAATGATGAATACAATAACCCCTTAAGAGGTTGTTGGTGTTTTACCAATAAACCTGTATATTTCTCGGATTCGGATTAGATGCAGTGTACTATTAGTGTTAGGCTCCAATTTGAGACGTATTTGTAAGATAGTCGCGTTGTCCGTATTGAGTCTGCATACTAAATCGCTTTTGACAGATATGATCGTTTACTTTGCACATGTTTGCATCTGTTTTGTATGTGAAATAACTGAATAACTTTGAAAGTATCCCACACAAGTCGTTAGTTTGAAAAGTTACTTCGTGTTTCTGTTGTACTAGGTACTTTCTGCCGTCATAAGGTAAAAATACGTATCTGACAATTTTTCGAAATAAAGTTATTTACATATTCGGAATCAGAAAAAAAAAAAAACGCATCTACCAGTATTTTTGTATTGGCGTAAACTTAACGAAAACCTAATAATTTATACTATTAAAAGACGCATCTGCCTTTGTATTTTGTATTTCAAACAGGACTAAATATTTTTTTCTCAATTTCGATATTTCTGTAGATATGTCCGCTTAAATATCCTTACGGGCGGCAGTATAGTAAGTGAATAGGTGCTTAAATGGAACCAAATTCATATCTGGTTCTATAAAATACTGGATGTTCATTAAGACCAGGGCCCCAAGTCTGCTATTTTTTATAAATTCGTCATTCCAACACGATCCCATTGTCATTTTGCTAAAAATTCGTAATCTGCTAAATTCATAATGGTCGATCATTGGTAGGTCAGTGGTCTCGTAATAGAACCGTGGTACTGATCAAAGGAACTGTCAAAATTTTAGCAGATTACCGCATACGTCATAACGCTAATTATAAGATCTGTATTTTATACCTGTAGAAAACAATAAATAAATGAATTATGAATTATTATGATTCAGTCTTTCATTTATCATTATGTACGAGATTACCATTTTAAGCCATGTATTTCAATGGAGTGTCAGTGGTTGACCATTGGAAAGTCATAATGACGCCATTATATTAGTAGATTACAAAACTTGTCAAAATCAACAATTATGAAATCAATGACAGACCATTCTGACACTATTGTAATAGCAGACTTGAGGCCCAGTCTGTAATTTCCTTAAAATATAAACTAGCAGCAAATTATCTAAACTTGGTAACCTAGAAGTTAAGGAGAACTTATTAAGGCTTCAATTTACCGAGAATGGAGTTGTGTCGTGAGGTCGCGAGTTCGAACTCCGATTGTGGCATGGCCACATTTAGGTAATACATTCACAAGTTCGTTGCTAACAGTAAAATTGCTAGATAACGATGTTATTTATTTTGCTTTCCTTGTTTGGTTTTAAGGAGAACTCTTGACGGAATATGGGTTAAGTTCGATAGCTTTGGATAAAATATTGTACAGGATAGTTTATTTACTGGATTTCAAAAACAGTTCAGGTAAGTCCCAGATTAGCATATAAAGTATAAACATATAAACAAAATAAACAAACATCCCTTCCAGTGATCGACATAATCCGGCCATCAATAAAATTCCAGATCAACTCAAAATTTCCCAAAAACAAGCTCTAACTTCTTCTGTTAAGCTACAAAATTGCGTAACACATATTTTAAATAAACATTAGTAAGATTAGGATATCGTTTACTATCCGAGTGTAATGTGGCCATAAAGTGGTGTGATGTGGAGGCCCCCTAGAGAGTCGCACGACGCGCAGCTTTACGACGCGTCTTATGGCCACACACATTAGGTAAAAAGTATGTACGCGAATTACATAATGATAATGTTGTATCTAATGTTTTAATTTAAAGTATTGTGGTCTGTTTGTTGTTGTGACATTATTATAACGAGAATAGTAACGTAAGCTCGTTTATTTTGTTCGTGTGTGATTTATTTGTTGTGGTTGGCGTTTGAGAAATCACCTGGTGTTGGTTAGAAGGAATTGTTGACTTTCATCACCAGTAGTTTAAAATAGTTGAGAAACTTTGAAGCTATGTAAAAGTTTGGAAATATGTACTTTTTCTTCCACTTTTTATACCTGGTCAGATTGTTTTGAAAGATTTGCAACATTTTTAAAAAGCAAATAATTTTTATGTAGGTTTTTTTTTACTCAATATAACAGCTATTTACTAAAACAAACAATCTAACACTAAAATAAAGTTACAAAAATAATATGTAGGTACCTACTATTTTTGTATCGGATGTTTTTTTAGAGGGGAGAAATTTAAATTGAAATAAAACACAGAAAAATGTTTCTAATATCCATGAAATTAGCTTTATTTGATAAATAATTTTATGCCATTAACGTTTGAACATGATTCCGGGCATGTGGCCGCCGCGGCTGACACCAACGCCCAGTTTACTGAAAACTTAACTTTTTTATTGGCTTAATTTAGTAAAGGAAACATTTGACAAACGACTAATTCGTTCGTGCGATTTGAAGCCATTACTTTATTATCTCTGGAGATATGTAAAATCGCATGTCTATTCCGATAAACTAGTAACAATTGAGCACATGGATGCCAACATTCGATGCTCTATTGCCGAAATACAGCCTGATTTACTGCGAAGAGTGTGTGAAAATTTCACCTCCAGATTACGCCATGTACACGTCAGCAGCGGCGGCCTCATGTCCGAAATCATATTCATACATTAATGGCATAAAATTATCTATTAAATAAAGCCAATTTCATGGATATTAGAAATATTTTTCTGTGTTTTATTACAATTTAAATTTCTCCCCTCTAAAAAAACACCCTTAAACATTTGATATTCCGCATACTTAATAAAATTACGATTATGTTTACACAATATCTCGAAGAACTTTGTCCACTGGGACATAAATCGTTTCAAGCTTAAGCGCCATTAACTTACAAATTGTTCGTCATTATAAATTCTAAATATTTATTCGTCAGCCGACCGCAAAAGTGAAATAATTTGCTTCATGAATATGCGAGGCAACACGAGTTATCTGACGAAAACTGAATTAGTTAATGAAGCTCCTAGCTCGTCGTAGGCGGAAAAGGAACGTTATTATTGTGATACTGATTAAAATAAATAGCATTAACTTCCAACCAACCAACTAATAAGTAATTTTAATCTCGTGAGTCATAGCTACATATATTTCTAAAGCTATCAATTACGTATTATGTTGTATGTAAAGGTGACAAAATCTTTGCATGTGGCCAAAATAATGACATAAAGAAATTAAGCTCGTTCTCTAATACTATGCAGGATGCCGGTTTACTCACCTACATTTTTTACGAATCGGATATGAGTTTCATAGCAAAAGTTGTTTGGCTAAGTAATAACAGCCGCACGGGTCAATCCATCAGGTTAAGCTACACTTGCCGGGATTGGTCCTTGGATGGGTGACCATCTTTACATACCGAGACTCCTCTGTGCCTCGGAAAGGACGTTAAACCGTTGGTCCCGGCTGTCATTCGTGGATCTTTGACAGTCGTTACGGGTCGTCAAAAGCCCGAAATTCTGACAATCAGTCCTACCAAGGGTATCGTATTACCCAGTAACTGGGTTGTGGAGGTCAGATAGGCAGTTGCTCAATGTAATTTAGTGGTATTCAGCGGCATCCGGTTAGACTGGAAGCCGACTCCAACATAGTTGGGAAAAGGCTATACAGATTGATTGAGCGAAATTTGTTTAGTTTGACGGGTAGAATCACCCCCATGACGGATGCAGGGGACTAAATGGCCAACTTGTGTATTTAAAATTTAACAGATCTAGTTTCCCTACGGTTATGGACTTTTAGATATACGTAATTACTGCTGGATATGAGTTAGGTAATGTCGGTAATGACTGATCTTGGTAACACAGTAAGCCGATGCCCGGGCGCCTTTTGAAGGTTTCCCCCCAAAAACAAAGAAAAACAGTAACTACAGTAAAACCCTTTAAGGAGAAGTCTACAGCCCCACACACAAGACTTGCACATACGAAGAAAGAAGCAAACAGCACCAAAGTCACGAACCTTCGAAGACTTCCCCGTCCTTTGTTAGCAAACGATATCAAGATGTGAGGATACTTGCGAAAGAATGTGCCAAGTAATTGTTAAAGTATGCAAATTACTCCTAAGTCCTAGATAAAAAGTTTCACGTTTGCGCCTAACTGCCGATAAACATTGCATGTTAATTAAACAAAATGTTCTGTAGAACAAAGCTTTGAAATTGATTGGTTGATTCCTGGGATATGGCGAGTTCTTGGTACCTACTTAACGAGTTTTTGGTACTTGGCTGGTTCTTGCTGTTGATCACCTTTACGAAATACCTAAATTAAACTGGTCTCACCGGATTATTAAAGGGAGTTACGTAAGTTAATGATGATGAATGGCTTGATAAATAAATCACTTGTGCGGTGGTGAATGTATTTTTAATTGTACAGTCAACAGCAGATAGGGATTTTTTTTTTGGAATTCCGATAAAGACAGTCAATCTGCAATTTGCGCTTTGCTAAGTAGTCTCTCTCATCATTTGCCTAGACTTTTCCCAACTATGTTGGATCGGCTTCCAGTCTAACCAGATGTAGCTGAATACCATTATTTCACATGGAGAGCTCCACAACCCACTTGGTAACACTGGTTGTCAGACTTTCGGACTTCTGACGACCCGTACCGACTGTCAAAGATCCACGAATGACAGCCGGGACCAACGGCTTAACGTGCTTACTGAGGCACCGAGGAATCTTAGTATGTAAAGATGGTCACCTATCCACAGACCAACCCCGGCAAGCGTAGCTCAACCTGGTGGATCGACCCGTGCGGCTATTATTACTTAGCCACGAGAATTCCGATATAGAATATATACATATAGTTTGATCAATCGAGTTATATGTGGAAAATTAATTCATTATTCTTCTCTGTGTTACTATTGAAAAAATGTAATACTGAAAGACTTCTGTTAAAAGAACTTGGGTGTTCCTGCCTCATTATTTTTTTCATGTTGTCTGTACTCTTGTTAAATTGTGAAATAGCCAATGCGTAATAAACCATGGTAGCAATGATATACGTCACAAACTTCAATAGTGATTAAGGAAATTAGATCAATACCAATAATAGCCGTGCAATTGGTAACGAGTAGCATAGGTGTCGACTCTAATGTTGACACACGCGATAAGCTTGTAGCGATTAATACATATAGTAATGAATTTTTAACTGATTGCTTAGCTTATACCTAGAAAGATGTCATGTGGGTTGTGTAGGTACAACAATACTTTTTAAGTTGTTTAGACGAAACAGTGCTTAAACAGCAGAGTTTTTCAACTGTTTCGTCGTGAAAAACTTACTTTTTAGGTATGTCGGAAAAGTATGATGACAATTATTCCATCTAAATTTTTTAAAGGGCTTTAATAATACATAAATAGGTACTCGAAGAGAAGGGCCGTTTCTATTTATGTTGGGAAACATTGAAATTGTTGCTAATAAATATTGGCCTAGTAAAATATTTAGCATCCCTTTGTAAACCATTATTTGCTAGAATTATATTCCCGGGAATATCACGACTTGGAAGTTTTCAGCCCATTTTCTCCTCAGAAATTTCACTTTCAACGGTTGTTATGATTATTTTAAGTCGAGTTCTTGTTCGCGTGATGATGATTCGACGATTCTCCTCACCTGTTCGTAATAATTGGAGCGCGACTAAGGTCGTGGCCTCACGCGCGGAGCATTTCAACTACCAATAACACGTAGGAAATGGAAACCGCACATCTTAATAAACGTTTATGTTTACGATAGAGACTGTGCCTATAATTTTGTTTGGAAGTGGAATGTTGACATTGAGAGCTGAGCCCTGTACTGATTTATGGTGTGTGTAAAACCGTAATTCAGTTACCCCTAAGTAAGACTGGTTGTCAGACTTTCAGACTTCAGACAACCCGTAACGACTGTCAAAGATTCACGAATGACAGCCGGGACCAACGGCTTAATGTGCTTTCCTTTCCGAGGCACCCATTCACGGACCAACCCCGGCAAGCGTAGCTTAACCTGATGGGTCGATCCATGCGGCTTAGCCACGAGCTCCTCAAACTAAGCTAAGTAACCAAATCTTTGTCATCACATGTTTAGGCTCGTACCTACCTATAATAATCTTAAAATAACACACATAGCACACTTTTGATAAAATACAGACTTTCTGTAACCTATTGTCACCACCATTCAATAGACTTATAGCCGATTCCTATAATTTACGGACCGTAATTTGGTTAAATTTAAGACTCTTGTATCTTTACCAATAATGAAGCAAATACCTCATAACTTTGCATAGTAGACCCTCCCATATGGAAGTAGCTATCACAGGAAAAATTTGCTTACGAATCTATTTATATGCCCAGATTGGTAATCAAAAATTTGACCATTGGTAAGCAAAACGATTCGTTTTTGTTTATAGGAACTGAGCCTAATAAAATAACTACTACAATACTCGTTCCAGTACACGGCAAAACTACAGACACTATAAACTTCATAAGTATTGTGTAGGTACTTAGGGGCCCCCGAAACGATCAATTGCAATTGACTAATTGCCTCAATCAATGTGTATCAACCACGTAAACATTGAAAATTGTAATAGATCGTATCGGGGACCCTTAGAGGGTTTTTAAAGTTTCCTGACATCATTCTCCTATAAACTGTACCCCAATCAAACCACACTCATATTTACCATACCTACCTTCAAATTATCAATTATCTATTAGTTACTCATGGCTTGCAGCCGCAACTATGATTGCAGTAAGAAATTAATATCACCCACGCCACCGCAGTGACTCATACGCATGGCTACGGATAGGTAATCCATTACCTATAGTAACTAATGACTATTGGTGTAAATGTTACTTGTCAACGATATGTGAAAATTAGCAAATATTGGATGTATTAGGGTTGTCAGGTACAAAACTAGGGGGTAAAACTTACGTAAAGAATATTGATTCTAGGCAAGCATGCAATTTCGCCGACCACATCATATCTGATGTGAGATATTGTTGTTATTTGCCTCCATAAAATATTTTAGATTTTTATGAAACCTTGAACAGTGCGAGGTCAGAGTCACGCACATGAAATTGAGGAGAGTTGTGATAATACTGATGATAGTCGGGGAGTCTTGTCATTGAGCAATATTGATACATATAATATTTTGTAATCACGTTGTCAATTACGACTGTGTCGATTTCGATGAAAGTTGCAATATAGGGGTTTACGGCGGTGAAAATTCGATCTAGCTAGTAGTAGCTAGTTCTCATATCAGGGAAAATTTGTTTTCTCTCTTTTTTTATCAGAGCAAAGCTCGGTCGCCCAGGTACCGTAAATTAAAGCAAATAACAGGGGTAGTGGCAGCTAGTTGGCTATGATATGATTGCGTTTTATATAAGGCAAACCAAGGCGACATTTTCATTTTGTGCCTGTGATAAATGAAATAAATCAGATAGCATTATAATCCTTCTTGAAATATCGTTACATATTTCCACAAATGAAAGAAAATAATGCTAAAATTTGATGACTTAAGGATTTGGCTTTTTAACAACCCTATCAACGAGCTACACAAAAAAAGTTTATTGCGCCTATGTGCAAACGACTCGAAGGCGATACATGAAATTAATATTGGCCTGCGGTATTGATGTATAATCACCTGATCGGTACTTACTAAATACCTCACCCTACGAGGTACTTATATACTTCCATAGAAACTAACAAAGGTACTTACTTATACTCAACAATACTTGTACTTCCTTATTATGCTGTTTTCATTTATGAAGATTGAGCAAAATGCTTATTTCAGAGTTGAGCAAAACATAAATCGATAGTTGGAAACATTAATTACATATTCTTACTGTTGGTCTTGCTATTGTTGTTTATACAACAATAGCAACAAAATCGAAGTAGTGATAGTGAAAATTGTTTTGTAAGTGCCTAATCAAATCCATAATAACATGAAAACAAAAGTGTGTAACGCACGACTGGAGTTTACTCCTTATGTACGATTGTCTTTGAATATAATGGACAGATTGACCGCTACAATGAAGACTGGCCGAAAATAAAAAAAAAATAAAAACACAAAACGTAACAACGCTTCGCTTGGATTTCACTCCTCATATTTTGCATACCCGGCCCTGATATAAAAATCGATTCATAAGAAGTAAACTAAAAAAACCGGCCAAGTACGTATCGGACTGCGCACAATGAAGGGTTTCGTAGTTGGGATGAATTTATCCCAAGAACAAATTTAAAATTGTAGTTGAGAAACATGTTCTCCCATACATTCCAACTGCAAATGTAAGTTTGTACGCACAATATTAAGAGATGTACCATGTTGTTTTAAGAGCAGAGACTTCTTATAAGTTTTACTGTAATCTATATATGTATAGAACAATGTTCTGTATTTTTTTTCTAAATTTTAGGTTCAGTATTTAGGACATAAGGAGGGATGGTCAATTTTTTTTCTATTATCTTAAATAACTTTAAAACAATTTATTTTAAAATTATAGAAAAAATATATTTGAGACCCTCACAGTAAGCCCTTTCATTAATTATGTCACACGGTACAGTTTGCAATTTTTTTTCTTATTTGCCGCCCAAAATTAACCTCTATATTCAAAATAATATTTTTAGGCGGGCTGGCGAATTTCTTGTTTCCCCGACCCACCACGGCGCTGTGATGCGAAACAAGAAATTTCACGCAGACAAAGTCGCGGGCAAAAGATAATTATACACGGATAAAATGACAGGGGTGACTTGCACACTCAATAATGGGTCCGAAGAAACGGTCGCTAGCACATAGTGACGTAGCGTCAAGGGGGTAACACTTCCTGAGTTACTTGAGGAGTGGAGAGGTATTCCGCAGCTATCAGGACAATCCCGGAAGTATCAAGATCCCTACCAGCACCTTACTGGAGGAATACTTCCTTCCTCCGAGCACGTTTTGTCTTGCGAATCTCAACTCAAGCCGGCCAATAAAGGCAAGAAAGAGGTGACAGCTCTGTTCCTCGTCAGTGTGCACTCCAGCCGGCCAATAAAGGCAAGCCAGGGGTGAAGAACAAGACTTCTCCCGGGAGATAGGGTCCGTGGGGTCGCTAATGCCCAACAGCTCGCCACATGCTGCCCTGCGGGTTTATGCATCTCTCTTGGTTTGGCTCCTCACCCTAGCTTGACTTATTTCGGCAAATTAAACTCTACCGGCACAGACCTAGAGTTCAGGAGCGCGTAAGCCTCACCTCGACGTCAGCGTAGAGATACGGCGGTAAGGATATTATTAATATTTTTAAGTAGCCATTTCTCAGTGGGATTTCATAACCGTATAGTGCGATGATAAGCATATAATTACGATATGCACTACAACATTACATGTAATTTTTACGGTAGTTTGATTACTGAACTTTACCATTTGTAAATTGATATGGACTTATTGATATTAGCTTCGTGAGTGTTAGACATTCTAATTTACCGTTGCGTGCAATTACTATTATTCCTATTTAATACTAGCTTTTGCCCGTGGCTTCGCCCGCGTGGTTGTCGGAAATTATCCCACGGGAACGCACTATCGGGATCAAAAGTATCCTACGTCCTAATCCAGGTCATAGTTTCCCCATGTGCCAAAGTTATTATGATTAGCAGTTTTAGCGTGAAAGAATAATAAATAAACAGACTCACTTTCGCATTTATAGTATTATTTAAAACTGGTCTATCGACACTCTAGATGTATTAGTAAAACTCTTAACACACTACTAAAGTTTCTATAATAATATAATTCAATCATGATTTGAAAGACACGTGGCGCCATCTATATTATCATAAGAACGTTATTGTTGTTTTTCTTGGGAACAGTACTTTTTTTCGGGATGAAACGTACCCTATGTCCATTTCTGTACACGTGACAACGTGTAAGCAAAATTTCAGGATGATCGGTTCAGTGGTAAGCGTGAAAATGTAACAAACAAACAAACTTACTTTCACATTTATAAAGGATCTCCAACAATAGATATAAACAATATATAACACATAAATTATGTACAATATCTCTAACTAAGCCTTACATAAAGGAGCATACACAATTAAGTTCTTGAAGTTTTCAGGTGTTCATTTTCAGTACTGAAAACTGAAATCATAACTTATAATTTGCAGTACCTACGACAATTGTTTCTGGGAATACAACCAACCTAGGGTTGATCATTTAGGCAGATGTTGACCATAAAGTCATTAAAAAGTTGGTACCTAACATACGGCAATAAAGGCAAGCAATTAAATTATATCACACTAACATTATAAAGGCGAAAGTTTGTGTGTGTGTGTATGTTTGTATGTCTGTTACTCTTTGACGCAAAAACTACTGAACGGATTTTGTTGAAATTTCGCACACAGATAACCTGGATTAACACATAGGATACTTTTTGTCCCTATATTCCTACGGGTTCCAGACTTATGTGGGTGAAACCGCGGGGTGCTGATAGTGTAAAATAAAAAGAAAACTTCAGTTTCCAAACTTTTAGGGATCACACTTTGTAAAATGTTTAATACTATTCATCATCACCATCCATAGTCTGACTTCACCCTCTGCTGAGAATTAGCCTCTCTTTTCTTGTGCCAATCCTCACGTTCCTGTGCACGCCTCATCCAGGTTCTACCCGCGATGCTAACAATATCGTCATTCGTCCGTCCATCTCGCCGCCCGGATTCCAGAAACTTCGTCTTCCAGTCCGGATTGGACGCCACTCGGTCAATCTATTTGACCAAAACAATTAGGCGCATGACAGGAATTCGGTTTCGGCGCCCGCAACTCGCACCTATCCCCGCGCTTCACGTACTGACGTGCAGTCGTATACTCGCTTTCAGCAGTGATGATAATACGTACAATATCAATCACCGTTCTGGTATTCCCTCCCTAGTTCCAATAACTTTATAGCTGTCATGCGCCTAATTGTTTTGGTCACGTAGTACATCACTGCGCCTTGCAAAGCTAGTACTTACATAACACAAAATATAAACTAAGTTTTAAACACCCATTTAATTTAATTGCCACGGCTTTTTTAGCTCTGATTCTCCATTAATCAATAACCTTGATGAAATTACCGTCATTATAACATTCAATCTAAATTACACTGAAATAATAATCATACATAGTTATTGAATTACTGTACCGTGTTTAGGTGCAATAACAACAAAGACCAATGTTGATAATGACTACTTTAATTACATTTTATACCCAGTCTCACACAATATTGCCTTTTACGATTGATATAAAACAATTCCAGTTGCTAGTTTCTATTGCTATATTTCCTAGAAATACTATATGTGCCTTACAATGTACATATGAACGGCATCAACGTTGCTTATAATTTACAAAAAGTCATTGGACTGGCTGCCATACAAAGTTACTGATTCAACTGCTTTTGTTTATAATAATAATACCATCTTTTTATTATCCTATTGCAGAGCAAAGACCTCTTCTCATACAGAGAAAACACAAGCATTGATCAACATGCTTGCTCTCGACGGGTTGTCGATTTCCCACACTTATTTGTACTTCTGAACTAATATAACAAAGCTGAAGAGTTTGTTTGAACACGTTAATCTCTGGAACTACCAGTCGGATTTGAACAATTATTTTTGCATTTGATAGCCCAATTCTTAATGAAGATTTTAGGCTATTTAGCAGTACGCTGCAATGTCGAGCAAAAAGATAAAAGTCAGAAAGACCATTAAGCGAAAACGAAGTAAAAGTGCGGGCGGCCGATGCAATGCAATGCGACGCGGCGGGTCGGGGGCATAAGAAATTTCACTAGGGCGAATTTGCCTATAAGTCCAGGTTTCCTCAAGATGTGTTTCTTTACCGATGTCGGTAATATCCACGATGAACTCAACAAGATCCCAAGAAATAGGAAGACAAAATTGATGAGAGTAACATCTATCGACTTTAGTGGTGTGGAATCAAAAATCATATGTCCTACCACCGGAGGACATAATAGGTATTATATTACTGAACTCATTCCTGATTTGACTAGATGCTATATTAAATTGATGAGGTAAATGTTACATATTATTGAGAATAATGAAATGTAAAAAAAATACAAAAATGTTAGTAGTCGTTGCAAATTTATGGAAAATGTCGTTGGTTATACATTTACTTACTCTGTAGCTCAAATTTGATCTAATACTGTAATCTTGAACCTTTTTAGGGAGCTTTCTTATAGTTACCATAATAATACTAAAACGTTTTAAAGGGAACAAGCTACCATAGTAGCCGAGACTTACAATCGGAAAGACGTTTCTGCTGCCATGGTAGCCGGGATGTTCGAGCGATTTACCCGCTCGAACGTCCCGGCTACCTCGTTTATTTCCTCACAAATAAAATCTAATGAAATGAAGATTTCATACGTAGCTTTAATTTCTAAAGCACTCAACATCACCAATGAATAAAGTGATTAAAATATCTGAAAACTCTTGTGAATAATTTACATCTATTATCCTGACGCAATGAAAACCTTTCGGTACCTCGGGTCGCTTGTCCAAGGAGATGGCGAAGTAGTCCGAGACGTAACGCACCGGATCAACTCAGGATGGATGAAATGGCGACAGGTCATAGGAATAACTTGCGACCCACGGATGTCCCTCAAGTTAAAGGAGAAAATTTATAAGTCCGTGTCGACAATAATCATTTTTAGTGATGAGGAGGCACCAACCGACTATTAACTCTATATGCACTATGCAAGTGCACTCAAGAACCACCCGGTTGGTGCAGGACTGTTGCAGAACGTGGAAACAAAACAAATTGGGCTATGGGGTTTGGGGGGTCGTACTTTATGGGTCTGAATGCTGGGCCGTGAAGAAGACGGATGAAAAAAGATTGCATGCAGCGGAGATGAGAATGTTGAGATGGATGTGTGGAGTGACGAGAATGGATAAAGTAAGAAATGAGTATATAAGAGGAAGTTTGAAAGTGGCGCCAGTGACTGAAAACTTGAAAGGAAATCATTTGGCTTGGTATGGGCATATGATGAGAAGAGACGAAACGCATGTGACTCAAAGAGTGATGCATATACATGTTGATGGATGGAGAGAGAGAGGAAGGCCGAAGAAAAGATAGATGGATTGTGTGAAGAATGATATGAAAGAGAAGGGAGTGAATGATAGTGTGACGGTTGACAGGGGAGAATGGAAGAAGAAAACGTGTTGCGCCGACCCCAAGTAACATGGGTAAGGGCAGGAAGATGATGATGATCCTGACGCAATGAAAACATGTCACAAGAAATGTGTTGTAAATAACAATGTTCATAAAATAAATTCTGCAGAGGCAGCAATTACTGTTGTTAAATATTTTAATATCACATGCAGTTTTTAAAATATTGCCTTGTTAATGTCGGATTTTAACTACTGACGCTACTGGAAAGTCCAATAAATAATAAATCGTACTTAAACATTGTTTAAGTACGATTTATTATTTATTGGACGTTTAATAAGAGCTTTAAGGATTCAATCAGCTAATTGGGTGGTATCATCCAGCTCTAGGCTTCTTTTTATAAAATTAACAAGATACATTGCTCAGGGATAAATGAAAGGCAGTCACATGCAGCTGAGATGAAAATGCTAAGAGGGATGTGTGGTGTTACTTGAATGGATAGAATAAGAAATGAGTACATAGGAGGATGTTTGACAGTGGCATCGGTGACTGAAAAGTTGTGCGGAAGCTTTCCTTACGACATTTTCCTCAATCCATATTGAGGAAAATGTCGTAAGGAAAGTTTTGAGTATGAATGTCGAAGGCTATAAGAGTATGGGGAAACCAAAGAAACGGTAGATGGACTGTGTGAAAGATGATATGGCTAGAAATGGGGTGACTACCGAGATGTCGACTAATAGATAAGTATGAAAAAGGGACATGTTGCGCCTACCTCAAAAAGATTGGGATAAGGGCAGGAGAATGATGATGATGACATTGCACGGTGCTGAAAAGATCAGCCGGCAAGGAATCTGGGCTGCAACCCAGAGAACCTGGGCCAACCTGGCGTACCTACTAAGAAACTGTCACTCTGTCATGCTCTTTAGGGTTCAGTACCACAAAATGAAACAATTGTACACTTATAGATTCACTTTATTGTCCTTTCTATCGTCTTCTCAGAAACGGTAGAAGTTTCAATTCAAATAAGGACCTTGAACGGATGAAAAATTCAAGCTCAGTTTTTTTTCATTAACAGTTTTTCTATACTGAAACTGTGTAAAGTCTTGATTTTATTCCACGGTAAAAATGTATCTAGCATACATTTTTACCGTGAATAGCATAGCGTCCGAAATAAGCCCCAAATAAATCAAAGGAAGGGTAGGTTAAGAAACTAGAAAAGTAAACTTTAGCTACACTCCGGCCGTCGAGAAAATTCGTTCTTGAGTCAGATTCATAGTAACGAATATGTGTTTTGCGAATTTGATCCTTACGTATAGTTAATACCTGCCAGGGTAGCGGGTTGTTTGAAAGAGTTACCGTGGCAAACGAAGGAACACGGGTGGGTTTTAGTCAATAGAAGTCTGACACTGATTCCCGCTCCGCCCAGAGCGGGAGAAGTTATTTGATAAATTCCCACCCAAAAAAAAGGTATAGTTACTAGAAAGTATCCAACTGACAGGTGTCAAGAAAGCATTATCTGTCACTTTAGAGATTTTTAGGGTCCCGTACCGAAATGGTAAAAAGGAGGGTTCCTTTTTACCATTATGGTGCGACTTCGTCTGTCTGTCTGTCTGTCACAGCTGGATATCTCAAGAACTACTAATGCTATCAACTTGAATTTTAGAATAGTTTTAGATGACATTTGCCCAACTATTTTGCAAATAAGAAAAAAATAAATTGTAGATATATTTTTTGCAACCGGGACTTGAGGGAAATGATTCTACAGAATATTCCAGAAAAAATATGTATGTATGAAACTTTAATATGTAAACTTCAATCTGAGCATTTGAAAA
The DNA here is from genome assembly GCA_948252095.1 of Dicycla oo. NCBI lineage: Eukaryota > Metazoa > Arthropoda > Insecta > Lepidoptera > Noctuidae > Dicycla > Dicycla oo. The sequence continues at coordinate 10,835,044 of OX411713.1, read as the reverse complement.
TTTTACGCAACATTAAATACCATGATTGAAATGATGTTGTTTTGAACTTTAAATTCGCTACTGCTTCTAAACTACACGTGATATTATCACGGCTTAGCGACAATAATATTGGTTAATCACTTTATTGACAACTGTGCATTTTTTAATTTTAAAATAGTAATTCATTATTACAAAACGCAACTTTAACAGGGGTAGAAATATGCGCTAGCGAGTCCGTGCGACGACTGTATGGGACTACGGTTCGACGACTATACTCAGCTTGATGTAGTCAAGTGTACGTAGGTACAATCCATCAATGGGTGGATTTACTAAGAAACCAGCATAAACGCAAAGAGAGAAATAAAGTGGTAAGTATTCAAAAATAGGTACCCACTTTATTTACGAGGACCTCGCTGACATTTTTATTATGATTCTTAACTTAAAAGGGACTAGATTAAGATATCTCCTTGAAAGAAACATCACAGATCGTTTTGACTATGAAAGAAAATATTCACTGAATGTAAAAAACATTAAAATGTAGAAAGTGATCAATGCAGGGAATATGTTGGAGCCTTTTAAAATGGCCGCGGAACGATCGTAAAATAGCCGGAACAAATTAGCGCCTCACACGCATTATATTTATCGGACTATCTAATAATAGGATAGCTTGCAGCCAACATTACAACATTACGTATTTCTCGTATCCCGATTTGTCGAGTTTGAGACGATGTTAGCGGCACTTAAATCATAATTCGTGTTCAGTTATTTTTAATATAATGCACTGTTTTGCATTTTCTTGTTAAGTTTATAAGTAGAAATAAAGGAAAGTAATAAAAATAATCTCGTATTCATTAAAAGTTTCCAACATTAAAGTCGGTCTTTCAAAAGTTCATTGACTACAGAACATAATAAATACGACATAATAATGTCCCGTGCATGCCCATTCAGAAACTAGGGCAGGCGTCCACTACATTTGTTTGCAAATTTATTTTTAACAAAGCCCTAATTTCACATTCAGTTTCGCACGAAAAGCATTACACTATATTAAAATTGTAATAAATTATATTATTTTAAGCTCAAGCGCGAGCTATTACACGACACAGCGGATATTTAAACAAAGCAAGTTTTGCGTGTGTAACAAAAGTTTTAATTAGTCACTGTGACCTAAATTGTTAGACCAGTAACCTGTTTGGTAGTTTACTACTTGCGTGATTTATTTACTGTTTAAATCTGTATATGTTTAGTGGTTCAAGCTTTTGTTTTGCTGATACAATGATATGCTTTGTTTGTCCGGTAAATCGACGGAGAACAAACTGAAAATTGAGCCATGATGAGTCACAGACATCAGCTTGTTAACATCCATGGGAAAGTGTTACAGTCACCAAGTATGGCAGATGAATTTTATTGATACTGTTTAATAGACCAATCTAAGAGACCAACAATAATATTGATATTTTGATCTTCCCATCTAAAATGAATGGAAAGTAATCGCAAAAGGGTTCGTGCATTTTAATTATTGTCTTATGTTAACACGAAGAGGTACAAATTGCGCCTCGATACAGTTACATAAAATAAAGAGGATCTTGCAATAAAAATCAGTAAGCGCCTTTAGCAATAACCTTAAGTTCGCTCTATTAAACCTGTTACCTGCTGGAGCGTATCGTAAAACTTTTTATGCGAAATGCCAGTTTCGCATAAACATGACATTTCATCAGCGAACGTTGACATGCGCTATTGCTTCGGCTCCATCAATGCATGCGAGTGTAAAAAGTCTATGATGCATGCAATGTTACGCCCCAGTGGGCATTGACCTTAACACAAAGAATAATATAGGTACCCAAAGAAAATTCGTCTAACTATTAATCAAAACAAATTACAAAAAGTTTTTAAAGCTTTTTACATTTAGATTTTACAAATAGCTTTCAGTCGCGCGGAACTACGCTGAGTAGATAGAAAGAGTATCGTTTTAATTTATTTTTCAATTTCTCACAGACGGATTTTTTCTTTCCTACAGCGTCTGCAAAGCCTTTCAATTTTATTTTTCATTCAGTTTTAAGTTTCTTGGCGTCTAAAGATTCTAATTTATTTTACATCTCGGAAGACAGGAATCTCAGTCTTAGTATTTTAAGTGAAGCCGAGGTTTCCAAGGGTCATCAGTGGGTAAAGTTAAGTACCAAATCGAATCGTAATAAAATTGTGAAAGCAATTGCGTAAATAATTAACTTGACAGGCGCTATCTGTAAAAGCGTAGACAATTAAAACCATAGAGTTAGTCACGGTTCCGTGTAGTCGGGGAGGTAAGATAAAAACACGCCATGTTCTCGTTAATATTTAGAATAAATTGGTATAATTATCGCTTACGAGATCCCAAGTACTACTAAGTTGTGCTTAATTGGAGAGGAATCTGATAAGAAATGAAAGTAACGGTCATGTAGTGACATTTAGAAGCGTGTGGTGTGAGCGCGGGCGACGTCGGCTCCTAACAATTAGCCGTGTCCATCAGTTAAGGCGATCCGCTTTGACCGCGATAGCTTCGTTACCATAGCGACCGAGGACCACACACGACCGCCAATAAACTTGGACCCTCGTAGTGAAATATGCAAATCCAGCCCTTCGGTGAATACGGCATGAATATTTTCAATGTTTTGTTTTCTTGTGAAATTAATTAAATTCGCGACGTAATAAGAGTTTGTTTTATATAGGTACTGGTTTTACTGCATTCTTGTTTGCTTCGATACGTATGTGAATGGCAAAAAAACAAACAATGTTCAATCATGGAAATAAATGGATTTTGTTTTTTTTTTTTGTGCTCAAAAAACTTCGACCTCGCTGCATGGTAAAAAGTTTCGTAAACTATTATAATATAATATCTGTTATAGAATGCCTCAAGTTATTATACGTTGTTACCGTGAACCTGTTATAAAACGAGTTGCTATTTTTGGCTTTTGCGTCGATAAAACGGTGTTTTGATACAAAATTAGGACGAATTTAGATTAGTATCGCCGGAAAAACTGACCTATTCGGAATAAAAATGTGATAGTGTTTTTTTTTAGGATTACTGAACAGCAGCTCAGCAGTGTATTGAGCCATGTACCCTATGGGGATACTCATCGGCAAAAATTAGGAATATTTAGGCTTATTTATTGGTTTCTTTTTAAATGTACAATGTAAAAAGGGGAAGAGCTCATCGGGCATCAAAAAATTTGTCAATGGAAAAATAGCCCAAAAGTCTGGCAGCATTGCCACGTTGAATGGCAATGCTGATTCTTTGGGCTAAAAATCAAATCAAATCTCCTCAAAGTGAACAGCTCCTTCTGGGTAAGCTCACTCCATCGTAGACTTTGTCTCTGTGACCTCTGACCTAGACTATAGTCAAGAGCAAACCCATCTCAAATAAAAAAAATAGGCCAGCCCTCTGGTCCCGTGAAGAGTCTACCAACCGCTTGGCGATGACCCAAAATACTCGATGAGCACTCGGACCCCAAGGCCCTAGTGTATTAACCCCAAAGAGCTCAAACATAATTATAGCTCCCATTAACATTGCTATATTTGCGCCGTTTGAGGTTTTAGGGGAAGAATTTTGGAAAATCTCACTTTAGCCGCATAAGAAACTTCATGCTTCTACACCCCAGCAGTTTAGGCTGTGTGTGGTCTATCAGACAGGCGCTTTACTTTGTGATTTTAAGGAAACCGGCATGTCCTAGAACCAAAAATTCGAAGACATGTGACATCTACCATCCCGCACTGAGCCAGTGTGGTAGATTACAGCCTCTCACAGAGAGGAGGCCTGTGACCCTGTGTCCTAGCAATGGAAACGTTATGGCCTAACTATGTTGTCTGTTAGTGAAAGAATGTAAGATTTTTATTAAGTTGATTTAGGTGTTTATATACATATCAGAAGTACGATAATATTAAAGTTTTACTAAGGGGCTTGTGGCTATAACAGTCGCATGGGTCGTTCGACCAGGTTAAGCTACACTTACCGAGGTCGTTCCATGGATGGGTGACCATCTTTACATACTCTAGACCCCTCTGTGCCTCGGAAAGCACGTTAAGCTGTTGGTCCCGGCTGTCATTTTTGGATCTTTGACAGTCGTAACGGGTAATTAGTCAAGAAGCCCGAAAGTCTGACAAACAGACTTACCTGAGGGTACCCAGTAACTGGGTTGCATAGGCAGTTGCTCAATATAAAATACTGGTATTCAGCTGCATCCGGTTAGACTGGAAGCCGACCTCGACACGGTTGGGAAAAGGCTAGTCAGATGAGTTAGCTGTTACGTAAACTTCACAAAAACAAAAAACAGTAGGCCCAACACGTAGCACATTTACCCCACGACAGCACCCTTTAATAACGCTGTTTGGCCACGTGACAGCGTGGAGAATCACTTTAAGGCCCGCACCCACGATCCATTTCCAGTGGACGACATTTCCGAAGACAATTATCGGTAGTGCGAACGCGATAAATCGTTTTATAGACCGTTATTGTGACATACTTACTGTAATTACGCTTCGTCGCTTTTGGTACGAGACAAGTGAGATGGTACATGGAAGTTGGGGACGTTATTGAACGGTTCAAGGTGACCGTGGTTTGAAAAGGGAATTCCATTTTTGAAATGTATTTTTTTTTATTCTCCGAAGAGAAACAAACAAATGTGTTGAGCTTGAGTCCCTGTTTGGGTATTAAAAGTTTTTAGGGCTCCGTACCAAAATGGTAAAAAGGAACCCTTATGGTGCGACTTAGTCTGTCTGTCTATCCGTCACACCTGGATATCTCAAGAACAACTAATGCTATCAACTTGAATTTAGGAATAGTTTTAGGTGACGTTTGCCCAACTATTTTTGAAAATAAGAAAGAAATAAAAATGTATATATATATGTATATATATTTTTCAACAGGGACTGAAATGGGGTCTTAAAAATTCGAAGTGAGGCTATTAGGGCATGTGGGGTATCATATAAAAGAGCGTTAATTGCACATTCTCAAACATTTTTTATTTTTTTAGACCACATAGTTTTCGACTTTTGATGAAAAATGTAAAAAACAGTATCGTTTCCCCCCTTATCTCCGAAGTTTGCATAGAGCAAAATCTGAAATTATTCTGTGTGATAGAAGTTTACGGAACCCTCGGTGCGCGAGTCCGACTCGCTCTTGACCGGTTTTAGTAATTGTATTTGTAAGGTTTTTGATCTGAAAGTTAATAAAAATACGAATTTCGAAACTATTTACTTCAAAATTGATATTATAACCCAACGTGTAATACTACGTACTACGTAGTACCTACATAGTTGCGTTCTTTATTAGTATTACTACTCATAACTGTATACTTACGTCAGACATATTAAACTAACGCTCTCACTTACTTAACTACAACATAAATGCTAAGTTATGGCTTAATTTGATGCCTAACCTTACCCAACAACTTGGCATTATTACTACTGGTGAACCACAGATTAAATAAGCAAGTATGGCGGCCAAGTCTTTCATTCGACATTAACATTTTTAGGATTCTGTACCGAAAGTGTACCAGAGTGCTCCACTCCATTCGTCTGTCACAGTGCAGTATCTTACAGTGCAGTACTTTTGAACCGTACTAGGTAGACACTTGAAATTTTCACAGAGTGTGTACTTCTATGGCCGCCATAACAACAAATAGTAAAAATAAAATAAAATCGAAAGGGTTTTCCATACAAGAAACGTGTTATTTTTGGCGTTTTAGTGGTAAATTTAATATTAGACTGTGGTACAGAACCTTCGTATGCAAATCCACCTGCACTTGACCGCTTTTTATAGTAGTCACGTCTGAATCATCGGCAATAACGTCACGCAACGTGTTGTGTAACGTGTCCCGTAACAAATCAATAGCGTGATGAATAATACATGTTTTTGTTTGTAAAATGTACTGCAGTGCTCCTTATAATGCCTATGACAGGAGTTACTGAATAAGGAAGCGGTTAGTAACATACATAAATAACAAAACTGTGTTTGGTTTTAAACCGACGAAAAAAAAGGAGGAGGTTATCAATTCGACACGTATGGACGACGAGCAATGGGTAGCTCGCCGTCCGGTAAGGACCAGATCCAGGTCGACGGCGCGTTGTGTTCCACGCGCGCCTCAAAGAGATGTCAGCACTAACTGATGGGGTCCACTAGGGACGATGCCTGCGAGGGTCGCGGGTTGTTTGAAAGAGTTACCGTGACCCTGGCACAAGCAACTGAATGAACACGGGTGGATTTTAGTCAGTAGAAGTGCCCTCCCGCTCCGCCGTGAGCGGGAGAAGTTATTTGATGATTCTCACCCAAAAAAAAGGCGTTACTTTGGTTTCTAGATCTGGATGAATTAAAAACTGTAGTAGTTTTTAATGGTGCTCTTTCTTTCATCGATATCCAGACGAAGGCAACAGCACTTTACATCAATCTGCCTAGCGTGTGTCGCCTAGTTGTAGTAAGTGTCTACCTAGTTTTCCCAACTATGTTAGGGGTCGGCTTCCAGTCCAAACGGATGCAGCTGAATACCAGCATTTTACATGGAGCGACTGCCTATCTGACCTCCACAACCCAGTTACTGGGTAATAAGATACCCCTTGGTAAGACTGGTTGTCAGACTTTCGGGCTTCTGACGACCCGTAACGACTGTCGAAGATCCTCGAATGACAGCCGGGACCAACGGCTTAACGTGTTTGCCGAGGCACGGAGGAGTCTCGGTATGAAAAGATGGTCACCCATCCACAGACCAACCCCGGCAAGCGTAGCTTAACTTGATGGATCGACCCGTGCGGCTGTTATTACTTAGCCACGAGCTCCTCGAAAGCAATAGCACTATCAAGTCCTTAAGAAAATAACATTACGATCGACTTTATTACCAATAAATATATTTTTTTAGACCCCCAACACACAATAACATAAACATCAGCTATATGTGTAATCTGAAACCGCCAATTCGGCCAACACACGTTTGTATAAAATTCTTGGTTCCAAATCAATGAAATGAAAGCTGTGTTGCAAATGACATTGCCTTATAGAATGGCATGTGTCGTGCTCGTGTGGAGGCGTGTATTGTGCTTGTATGCTTGCATGTTTGCACGTACGATTCGTCAATGATGTTTATTGATCGCATTGTCGTGGTGTTTGCTGATAGTGGTTTTGATAATGTGCATCTGTAAATTATTATGACATTGTTGCGTGAAGTCTTACTGCGCTTGTACAACAAAAATCTATAATTCAAGTAATTTTTAGTATTTATTTCTGTACAAGTGATTTGTAATCCTTAGAAATAAATGATCAAACCGTGCAGTCTGTCTTATTACAAAATGATTTAGCTACAGATGTTCAGCCGGTTGGTAACTTTTCCAGTTTCCAGCGGTAATGTGTAAAATATTAAAACATGCTTCTCTTCTTAGTGTAAATAGTTAAAAAAAAAAATCGAAATTCAAATCATACGCACTACGCAGGGTGCGTAGTGCGTATGATTTGAATTTCGATTTTTTTATTCGATTTAAATTTTGATATTTTTTAACGATCTATAAAGATTTTTTCAAAATTGCTATTTTTATTGTTCTAGTTTACTTTAAATATGTAGTGTTTATTGATAGAGCAATTTCTGTCTAAGCTATTGAGAAACAAAAAAAAAAAAAAAACTAGGTATGCCATAGGCTTCTACTCCATTCACCTATTGTATTTTTTTCAAGACGGTAAAATATCATCCAATATATAAACGTAAACAACCATTATACAGTGGCGACCGCGGGCTCACAGTAGTTTTTAACCTATGGGGTTCGGTTGAAATTTGAGCACATATTAACATGAACCTATGGGGTTATTGCGGACAGTTGAGGGGAAATTAACACCAACACATTCACTTTAACACTTGAAATCAGTATCATACTAATGACAGTCAACTGTAAGACACTATAACACACCACACAGCGGCTATACATCATTCATAATGACACAGTACTCGTTCAGAACGTAACACGCATCTTGAATTCAAATAAACAGTTCGAGACTTCCCTGAGGAATGTTACAGATAGGCACAGAAGGTCCACTTTGTATGTCGTATCTCATAATCTTATACGATACGGTATCAAAACAACGGTTGTGTGAGGTAGTTCTATTCTTTAAGGGCTTATTTATTATATTATTACACTGAAGCCGCACGGGTCGATCGATGGGTCGAATGATGAAAGTCGTTTGAAATGTAGCAGAGCTTTCATGTAATTTATTGTCTTGAAATACATGCATCATAGCCAGTGATTGGAGTAGGTAGATTGATTTTTGGTACTTGTATCATAAATGATTTTTAGATTTGTTGAATGTTTTTTTTGTTGAGAAATGTTTTTTAGATTTTATGTATTTCTATTTTCTCTCTTATTCTTACACACGGTGTCTACATCTCTTTTTATCCCCTGTCCTATCGCAGGTATGCTGGAAGAGATTTCTTTAGAAATAAGCATCACCTTTGTACGTAATTTTCTGTTCCTTTATTCTTGTCTGTTTATTTGTGTGTACATAAATGGTTAAATAAATAAAAATATATAAATAAAAATAAATAAAATAAATGACCACAGAAAGAATAACATGGATAAACCATTTTGCCGGAAAGTAATTCCGGTGTTTCCAGATCCAATGAAATATTGTTAATGTTGGTAGTGATATTATTACTACCCAATTCAAATTATAAAGGTAGGTACCAAAACTAAATTAATTTATTAATTATCTGTTGAATAATAAAAACAATCGATTTCCGATCGAAGCATTGACACATTTTAATATTTTATTTTCACAACTTTTAATAAATTGTTGCAACTAAATTGCAATATTTTTATAGTGGTCATTGACATTAAGTTAAGGATAGAATAAATAACAATAAGGATTAAAAAAAAATCAACAGTGTTTATTGTTAAATATGTACATTTCACATCAAATTATTATCAAAAATAAAATTTATATTTTTAATCTTCATCGATTACAATGTGGTAATCTAATAATAATCAACCAATTCCATAATTCCGGAGAAATGACAATATTAATATATTAGGTACGTTTCGGATCAATGACCCTAATTTAATCTACCCACTCCGATCTCTGATCATAGCATAATCAACCTATAATGTTCCCACTGTTCGAGAGGGAATTGGCTGTAATCCACGACGCTGGCCCAGTGCGGGTTGGTAGATGTCACATGTCTGCGAATTTTTGGTTCTAGGTTTCCTCGCGATGTTTTCCTTCACCGTTTTGAAAGCAGAGGTGATGAAATTATTTACACAAAGTAAAGCGCCTGCCTGGGTTCGAACCCACGGCCTACAATTCGTAAGTCGGGGGCAATGACCAATGGGCCACCACTGCTTGAAATCCGTAACTAAAAAATTATAATTTCGAAAATGACTAGGACTTTAAACATAAAATATTATAACAGACATTGCTTTTTGTATTCCATTATAGGATATACAAAGCTAAATAATACAAATGGGCATTCTTTATCTTTCTTCCTAGCCTGGGATCCGTCTATAAGTCACTTCACGGCGCCAGACGGATTACACAACAAAATGTTATATCTCGAACATTTTTTGTTCAAAACGAAAATATGAAGCTTATAGTATCCGCATTTTCTAAGTGGTTCCCTTGGCTGCAATCCTGCTTACCCTAGATGGGCATTTGAATGAGTTATCGGTGCGCGGCTATAACGTAATAGAATTGGAGTCAGTAGCCACTTGAATTGCAATTCATAACAGAAGAAAATGGCCAAGTGCGAGACGGACTCGCACACGAAGGTACCACCGTACCAATATTTAACACTTAAAAAAAATACTTCAGTTTAAAAAACACGTTTCTTGTATAGGGGACCCTCTTTATTTTTTAACTTTATTTTGTTTTATTATTTGTGGTTATAGCGGCAATAGAAATACAAAATTCTTTGAAAATTTCATTTGTTTACCTATTACGGTTCATGAGATATAGCCCGCTGACAGACAGACAGACGGACGAACACCGACAGCGGAGGCTTTGTAATAGGGAACCCTAAAAACTAATGTACTTAGTCAAAGGAGGTCATTAACAATGAAATTGAGAGAGGAATGTTCAGACAAGATAGCACCAAAAATATTGTAATGATTTATATCTACATAATTTAAAACTAGGTAGTCTATATAGAAAATCTACATACCAACCTGGAACATGAAAGTACGCAATATCGGTTTTATGGAATGTGACATTTCTGCCAAAAAGTACTGATTACTGATATAATTTTCAATACCTATTTGGATAAAAACATTGATATAATTATCAATACCTAAATGGAGGAGTTCGTGAAGTAATAATAGCCGCACGGGTCGATCCGTCACGTTAAGCTACGCTTGCCGGGGTTGGTCCGCAGATGGGTGACCATCTTTACGTACCGCGACTCCTCCGTGCCTTGGAAAGCACGTTAAGCCGTTGGTCCCGGCTGTCATTCGTGGATCTTTGGCAGTCGTTACGGGTCGTCAGAAGCCCGAAAATCTGACAATCAGTCTTACCAAGGGGTTTCGTATTCCCCAATAACTGGTTTGTGGAGGTCAGATAGGCAGTCGCTTTATGTAAAATACTGATAATCAGCTGCATCCGGTTAGACTGGAAGCCGACCGCAACATAGTTGGGAAAAGACTAGGCAGATTGACCTATCTGGATAAAACTATCTGATACGTATGTGTACATACGAGTACATACATAAACTCACGCCTTTTCCCATGAGGGTAGGCAGAAACTACAGAGCGCCACCAGCTACCGACAACACCGTAAAGGTTTTCGAAACGATCAATTGCAAATGTCAATTTTTACGTGATAGATACACATTGATGCGCAAATTGATCGTCTACCAAATGCTATTGAAGCGATTGACAATATTACTACATTATAAATTGATGGCAATTGATCGTTTCTGGGTTCCCTTATCTGTTACTACTGTTTTTAAATTACCTTGTAATCAGAATAACAAAGTATAAGCAAATTAAATCACCACAAGAAACCGCGAAAGTTGGCACCAGCCAGCCATTATCAGGAACTTTCCTTATCAATAATTGCTTTGTGCATCGGAATTACTAGGATTGCCTGACTGGAATATAATCAGAGACAACGCCCGTAAATTAATCAGCTGGCAGCTAGCGGTGCATTTGCCACATACGACCAACTGACGGGGGCTAATTGAACTGAACGAGCCTATCGACCTGGTTGAGCCACTTATAAGATGATGCAGAAGGCACATTTAGACATAACTTTCAATGCTTTGATGAGAAACTTATAATAGTCGCTGTAGTACACGGTGAGTAAGAAAAATCTTTTAGGAGTGGTGTCAGATAGGTCGACTTAAACCCTTTGTCGTCATAACTAGTACCTATACGGTACAATTGGCCACGTAAAAATGAAACGGCAACGAACAAGTTTAATGTTACAGAGTCTAAAAGTGATCAACATTTTTGTAAGGTTATCATCAGGCTTTTGGATTCTTCAAAAACGTTTCGATAAGAAAAATCATAATTATTATCCTCGTTTTCGAAAAAAAACTGGCAAACAATAGGATACAAGGCTGGAGTTTAGTATCGTTTGGCAGGAGGAGAGGGGTAAAAGGGGTTAGAGGTTGTAGGGGCTGGATCCCTGATTATAACATTATCACTCTTATTACAAGGTCATGCATATTTTTCGAAAAATTTATAAAAAATATTTCTAACCTCAAATCAGAAAAAAGGGAAAACGAAACGTTAATATGGGTGGTTGACAAGCAAATCTGTACTAGTATGTCCAGTATATTGTCTGTGGTGTAAAATGTCGTCCAAAGTCGATGAAACGGAACGTAAAAAAAAAAACTACGCCATTTGTTTGTGTCATGTGTAAGTGTCATTTGTTATTCCGTTTCTCAGCCTAGAAATTCTGTTCAGAAGGAAGTTAGTGTACCCCCACTTTATGGTTAAAATAAAGGTCGAAACTCAATCAACACCGATTATAATAATACAGCTAAAGTTTTTTTAGGGAAGGCAATTAAACAAAACTTAACTTATAAGTTTCATTCCGCTGTTCTTTTCTTGAGCTCAATGAGCTCATAAGTGGTACTTCTCCACCAATCTATTCAATGGCTAGACGTTATAAATTAATTTATACGGTGCGGCGGCGCCGGCGCACTCTAACGCTAACTCAGATAATGTCATCTTGAATTATATCGCACATTGTAAAAATGTATTAGCAATACTGTTATTTCTTTGAATGCTAGTTAGGTACTCCCAGATTGAATTCTAATGCGAATTTATCAACCTGGACCAATCATAACGGCAAACTAAAAGCTACGCATTGCATTAAACACTTCATCATCATCCACAGTCCAACTTCCAACCCTCTGCTGAGCTTAGGCCTCTCTTTTCTTGTGCCAATCCCAACGCTCCTGTGCCAGCCTCATCCAGTTTTTGTCGTCCGCCCAATGCATCTCACCGCTGGACGACCGATATCCCGTCTTCCATTCACTGGGCGCCACTCTGTCACAGCCCTTCATCACTGCGCCTTGCCAGGTGTCCTGCCAAACTCCATTTGAGTTTCATAATAAGCTTTCCGATATCAAATATGTACGTCTTCGGATCTCACAAAAATACGAGTATAAATACTGGATGATTTTTTTACCGTCTTGAATAAAAAATGGAAAAAAAAAATCTGGGTACGCCATTGGCTTCTACTCCGTTCACCTATTATACCCAATTTTTTTCAAGACGTGAAAAAAGGCATCCAGTATATAGTGTGACTGGTAATTAGTGACCGATACCATGATTGTACTCAGCGATAACAAACAACGTTTACTATGGGACCAAACATGAAATCGCGAAATAAAAGTCAGGTGCTCCCTACATTTTGACGAGTTATGCGTACATAATTGTATTCGTGTGGGTTAGGTACCACACCTAAAAAGCGAAAAATAAAAACTTTTTACAAAAAAAAAAAAAAACAACCGACTTCTGAACAATACATACAAACAACCAACTGTATAAAATGATGCGCAAGTTCTTTTTCAAATATCACCAAAGAGATAAAAGTTTTTATATACCTTTGCAACAAAATTAACCTGGAAAGTAGGAACTTTTTAAGTTAATTTCCACATTAGTGCTAGTGGCGTTTTGCTGTTCCTTCTATTTTTTGACCAAGCTGCACAAAATCGTGTCCGATAGAACCACGGTTCTAAACGAGCACCTACTATATGATCCTAAGATAAGTCTGTTGTTTGAATAGAAATCTGTCTAGTTTCCCTTTGAACCCACGCACACATAAAAAGATAGATCAGCCGTTGACTAGGCAACCTAACATCGAAACCAAACGCAATCAGTCGTAGCGAAGATTGAACAGCCCAGACACTCGATTGTCTAAGTAAATAACACCCGTAGATGGCTTTGTAATCGAATTGACGTGCAAAACACAACCCATGAGTTTAACCACAGATCACGGAATCCGGTAGCATCTAGAGGAGGTAGTACTAATAATTTCGTGGCACCAATAGTGCGTTGAGCGCTGTCTCCTCTGTGAACTGACACTGGTGATGGTCACCGCCAAATGTCATTTGTGTAGTACTGCGAGAAAACTGTGACATGCTTAGCCCTTGTACCCACGGGCGATTTTTTATCCGAGCTCTGGATTTTCAACGCATTACTTAATGCCGTGAGTTGAAAATGCAACAGTGTGCTTTTTGATGCGCTGGTACACTGTTGGATTTTCAATGCTCGGCTCAACACTGTGAGTTGAATATCTAGTGTTGAAAAAAGTTCTTTAACGCGGCTTGCGGTTGTAGTAAACTGGGAGAATTCGTTGGTTTGTGTCAAAAGTTTTTGTTTTCTATAACAGAATTTATTAATGAATCGTGACATTAGATTATTGAGTACCTATGGACATTGTTTTATATTCATAATTTAACATTTAATATTATCTGTTCCTTATTTGACTTAAAGGAATGTATGTTTCTGAATCTGATTATTTAAATTGAATTTATATTAGTTCCATTTTTGAGCTGTATGTGTTAATATGACATATTTGCACACCATATGTAATGGTAGAATGTAATTGGGCCACGATACTCTTAATTTCTTCATTGTACCTACATACTAGCAAATAAATTAATTTGAATTTGAACAGATATCTAGTAATTTTAGATATAGAGATAACAGAGATATCTAATAATTCTAGATATTTAGTAATTTTCAGCAAGCTAAAACTTGATACCTTACTAGATGGATCTCATTCTAACTGTAATATTAGAAATGCAAAATTGAGTTGGTTTCTTTGTGACGCTTTCACGCTAAAATGGCTGAACCGATTTGAATGAGATTTGGCACATAGGTAGACAATGACTTGGAGAAGGACATCGGCTACTTTTTATCCCGGATCGCAGACGAAGTTTCGCGCAACAGCTAGTAAATGATATACAGCGTTCCAACCGGGAGTTTTTGGGTTCCGTACCACAAAAGGAAAAAACGGAACCCTTATAGGATCAATCGTGTGTCTGTCTGTCCGACTGTCACAACCAATTTGCTCCGAATCTAATAGACCGATTAAGTTGAAATTCGGTACACTTATGAATTTCTGTGACCCAAACACGGACGTGTAACGTAAATAAATGAATTTTTAAAATTGGGGTCAATTTTGGGGGGCAAATAAGAAAATTAAAATAAAAAGTTTTGCAATCTGTACCGTATGACAAATACCGAAAGGGCTTACTGTGAGGGTTTCAAATATTTTATATTTTTATATAAGTTGTGTTACGTGTACCAACTTGTTATAAGAATTACTAATATTTGAGTAGGAAGTACCATTGTTATACTTAAAAAAAAAAACTCAAAATGATGTCAAGTTTACTCACTTAACCAACCGCAAAGTTTCTAAATTGGTAAGTATTTTGTATCAATAGGAAAAAAACTAGAGATAGGATTTTTAAAGTAATCTGGCTATGGTAAAATATTTTGGGAATCCCTGTTCTAGGGCATGCCAATTTCCTTAAAATATTTTCCATCACCGTTTTGAGAGCAGTGATGAAGAAATAAATTACACAAAGTAATGTGCCTGGCTGGGTTTGAACCCACGACGTATAACTCGTAAGTCGGGGCCGTTACTACTGAGCCACCAGTGCTAAGTACCAAAATCTTGATCCAAATTGCCACCGACCCAGTCTAAATTGACAAACTGAATAATGAGCATTAACGTCGGAGGTTAATCTGTCTAGACTTTTCCCAACTATATTGGGGTCGGCTTCCAGTCTAACCGGATGCAGCTGAATACCAGTATCTTACATGGAGCGACGGCCTATCTGACCTCCACAACCCAGTAACTGGGTAATACGATACCCCTTGGTGAGACTGGCTGTCAGACTTTCGGGCTTCTGACGACCCATAACGACTGTCAAAGATCCACAAATGACAGCCGGGACCAACGGCTTAACGTGTTTTCCGAGGCACGGAGGAGTCTCGGTATGTGAAGACGGTCACCCATCTACAAACCAACCCCGGCAAGCTTAGCTTAACCTGATGGATTGACCCGTGCGGCTGTTATTACTTAGCCACGAGCTCCTCCATTAACGTCGGAGGTACTACATATAAAACCTGCTTTACTACGAATTTAAATAAAAGAGATAGTTTATTAGTTCATTAAAAGTTTGGTCATTAGGCTGTTGCACACAGTGGGCACACGCGAGCCCATTACCGTGTAGCAACTGTTTACTTTTTATGCAAAACCAATCCTTAAGTATTCATGTAATTGGGACAGATTTGCATGTGCATTGCATTAGTGGCCTGGTCGTTGCATTAGACCCAAATATGCAGACATTGTTAGAAGTTATCGTTTTATGTCAATAGGTTCAAGAAAGGCTGTGACTTGGAATTGGTTAATAAGAAAAATATCAATCTGCCTAGCCTTTTCCCACTATCTGACCTCCACAACCCAGTTACTGGGTAATACGATACCCGTTGGTAAGACTGGTTGTCAGACTTTCGGGCTTCTGACGACCCGTAACGACTGTCAAAGATCCACTAATGACAGCTGGGACCAATGGCTTAACGTGCTTTCCGAGGCACAGAGGAGTCTCGGTATGTAAAGATCCACGATCCACCCATCCAAGAAACAACCTCTGGAAGCGTAGCTTAACCTGATTGATCGACTAGTGTGGCTGTTATTATTTAGCCACGAGCTCCTCAATAAGAAAAAGAATGTGAATATGCAATGAGTTAATACCTAGCTCAATTTCGGTAGAAATAAAACCACTGAACTGCCTCGTTGATGTACTGGTCCCAAGCGCTTTGCCCTACCTTGGAATCGAGCCCAAGACCGCATGTGTTGGGTTCTATTCTAAGGTAGGGCTGTGTTACTGGGTTTTTCTATCTGGAATTTCTCAGTAGCAGCCCGGAGTATCGATTTGTGCCCGGTTGATGGCAATAGGCTCGCCCCCTATTACACGGGAATTAAACATAACCATAGATAAATACAGATGGGACACTCCGCAAAATCATTTAAATAAAAAGCGACCCTTGCTACGACACAATAAAGTGCAATTCAGGTCGCACAACGCTTATTACCTACAGTTGTATTCACCTACAAGTTGCCTCTCTTTCTATCGCGTAACTTTACCTTCTGACTCGTTAGGGTTGTCTTCTTTTACGACGTGGCGTGTGAGTGAGTATCGAACTGACCGGGACCGTGCGAGCCGGCCGGTGCGCGGCATCCCGCACTGAATTGGCCCGACAAGTCGAGCCCGCCGCGTACTTGTAGCTTCACACCTAAACTGCGGAGTGTCCCATCTGTATTAA
The DNA here is from genome assembly GCA_948252095.1 of Dicycla oo. Lineage (NCBI taxonomy): Eukaryota > Metazoa > Arthropoda > Insecta > Lepidoptera > Noctuidae > Dicycla > Dicycla oo. The sequence goes on along the minus strand of OX411713.1, from coordinate 10,818,277 downwards.
TCTGTGATATAACTTGCGAAATATGGATGTACCTTTGCCCAGACCGTCGGAGAACAAGACGTTATGTTAAGTAAGATTTATATTCTAAATTGTGAACGCGTCTAGTTTCAAAGGCGCATGAAGCCTCCAAAGTTCCAAATGGCGGAAAACCTTTTAAGATCATTTGATCTTAAAGCACATAAAAAGGTTTCTTAGTATTGACCAAGTACACGGTGGGAGGTTGTCGGACTTTAAACATGGGAAACCGCGCATTTTACGTCTAAAAATGCCATGGTCAGAAAACGCGCGTAGAATTTTAAGAGCCGACCAAATGCCGATGGACTGATACATTTTTTTTTTGTTCGGCGACCCATTGTGTCTGGAATTCTGTGATTTATCTGTCACATCTCTGTGTCGTGAGGGAGACGAGACGGTGTGTCTAGCATTAATTAGGCAGATGTGTGGTTTTATTTACACGACATTTTTAATAGATTTAGTGGTTGTAGGCATGTCTGGGTCTGGGTACGTTTGGTAAGTACTACCCCCAGTACTATTTCTGTCGCCAAGTATCATTGCTTTGACATGATTAAAAGAAGGCCATGAAGTTAGTTTTTTTTTTTTTGTGAAAATGAAGGCATGGAAATCATGTTGGGTTTGTCCCTATGTTTAGCAACGCACCAAGAAACCTCATGGTGTTGCAATGTCGATAAAACTACTTTATGGATCTTTGATGACGTTCCCATGAGCTATGAATGACATCAGTCAGAAATCATTCTGCAAGGTCTTCATTAAGGCGCTACTCCGACCGAATCCTTGCTATAGTGCGTTATTCAGAGGCTATTAACTCATTAATTCAAAGTAGGTAATAAACTACGTCTAAAACACACACATTATTAATGTTCGATATCTTATCCTCACATTGCATTTGGTTATTTGTTTTTATGTTTTATAAATATATTTAAAATCTCGTTGTAAGAAAGTGACTAAAATGATTATTACATGCATAAAGGTGACATTCTAATCATTTGAGGATTACACTAATGGAAAGATCATATAAAAATCTAAATAATTCATGATTTATTTTATTTCAAAAGATCACTTTTTTATTAAAATAATTCCAAAAAATTTTGAATCCTAACTTAATATTATGAATTCGAAAGTAAGTTTGTTTGTTACCTTTTCACGCCTAAACCACTAAGCCGATCATGCTGAAATTTTGCATATACGTTGTCAGGTGTACCGACACGGACATAGGATATCTTTCATCCCGAAAAAAAGTTTTGTTCCCGAGGAAGACAACAATAACGTTCTTATGATAATAGATGGCGCCACGTGTCTTTCGAATCATGATTGAATTATAGTTTGTTTTTCAGTACATTGTTTTTCAGTTCATCGATAGACCGATTGTTCATATTCCTAACTAGCCTAACTAATATTATAAATGCGAAAGTGTTTGTTTGTAGATTACGCTTTCACGCACTTGGGTAGACCATGACCTGGAGAAGGACATAGGTTACTATTCATCCTGGATCGCAGACGAAGTCGCGGGCCATAGCTAGTTCTATGATAAAGGGGCGTGCACAGGGAGCGGGATAGAGCGAGACTGAGCGGCGGAACAGAGAAAGACCGAACGCTCAAGGTCGTTTGGTCAGGGTAGCGCCTTAAGTACTTTAATTACTTGGTCGAGATTATTACTATCTGAGATCACACGATACCTTATTCAGATCAAAAGCTAGTTTATAATGAAGACCTTTTAGAGATAGTAATAGCAGGTAGTAAAAAGTTTCTATTTTATAATAGTACATGTAGTCATTTAGTAATTATAAAACTATGGGCTCAGGCCTATAATGGTGGTATACCAAAATTAACAGGAGATTTATTATAGGTGTCTACTATGAAATTAGTTAGTTAGTTTTTAGTTAAATGATTAATTTAATTTAGTCTTATTGGCTAATTTGCTGTAGATAATAAAGGCTGGCTTTTACCATTGCCATACAACGTGGCAGTGCCGCCGGTCTCTTTGGTACAGACGCCAGCAGGTCAACCTACCCGAAACTGTCAGATTTTCCCAATCAACCTTGAACCTAATCCCTTAGCAATAAAGTCGAAAATCTATTAAAGAAATCTGACAGATTGTAGTAGCTTGATGTGCTGGCGTCTGTACATTACCAGTCGACAGCATGCGGATGAATTTTTCGACGCCATATTTTAGTTTGTGAATAGTTTTAGTTAAGTTAGGATATTATTTTGTTATTTTTACTATTGTTCATTTATAATATTAAATAAAATAAATAAGCTGATTCCATGACGTACCCAAAAAAAATCCTATCAATAATGTTAGAACAAAAATTAGATGAATGTTAATACAATACAAATACAAAAAGAAAAACAATACACACAATAAAAATGCATGACTTTTCACATTCATTTCCAATAGCCTTACGATTTAATCACCCAAAAAGGATTCATAGAATCCAAAGGGCAGTAAAATGTATATAAATCTGTGACGTCACTCCGAAGCAGAATAATATAAAGGTCATTTCATTATTCATGAAGTATGACGTCAAATATAATGGAACTGAGTATGATTCAGCCTTTAATGATGGACTATAGGACATTTCCACAAAACGTTAGGTAGGGGCGATAAGGCCTCCCACACGCAATGGTGACATTTTCTGACCTCTGCAAATCTTAAGGTAAGGTTAGGTTATTATTACATGGGTGCTATAGCAGCTATAAGTGGCAATTTCCTTGAAAGATTTTCGTTGAACAAAAAGGCATTTTAAATAGGTTTTAATAGTTTATTTATTTATTTATTAAAGAACACCAACAGCAGATACATTCAACATTGGTCCGGGTATCTAAGAAAGCTATTACTGCTAATGTGTACACAAATTATAGGTATGCATAACATTTAAATAAAAAAAGAAATTGGACAGAAGGTAAACTAAAATTAAAATTTCAAATTTAAACAAATTTATTAAAATGTAATAAATTAAAATATTTACAACATAATAAAATTAAAGAAGGGCCATGGACATCAATAATCAAAATACTCTTGAAATAGACCACTAATTACTGTAATAGGAACTTTAGCCTTTTTTTTTTTTTTTTTTTTTTTTTTTTGTGGATGGGAAATCATCAAATAACTTCTCCCGCTCTGGGTGGAGCGGAAGGGCGTGTCAGACTTTTACTGACTAAAACCCACCCGTGTTCCTTCAGTTGCCTATGCCAGGGCCACGGTATCTTTTTCAAACAACCCGCGACCCCAGCGGCATCGGCCCTATTGGACCCCATCTTTTGCTGACATCTCTTTGAGGCGCGCGTGGAACACAACGCGCCGTCGACCCGGGCCTGGTCCTCACCGGACGGCGAGCTACCCACTACTCACCGTCCGCAAGCCCGCGCCTACGGTGGCTGGGAATTGGCTATCGATTCCCGCCGCCCAGGGCGTCTCCTGCGGCGACTGAGGGCGTGAGGCTGCCTCTCCCTCACGCGTTCCGCCTCCTCCTTCGCAAGCATTACCGCTTCGCAGAAGGAGGTGACGGCCTCCCATGCACTCTCGCTCCGCACCATGGCCTGGACCAGGCTCGGACGCGAGAGATCGCCGCCGCCGATCGCCTCCGTGAGAACACGGCGGTGCTCTGCCCAAGCCGGGCAGACCTCCACTGTATGCTCCACCGTGTCCTCTGGGCGATCCACACAATGGTGACACCCGGGCGTTTCCTCCCGCCTTATGCGAAACAGGAACCTCCCGAAACAACCGTGTCCGGTAAGGACCTGCGTCAGGCGGAAGGTGAGGACGCCGTGGCGCCTCTCTAACCACTCCTCAAAGAGGGGACTTATCGCCGCAATTGTGGCGTGCCCAGCGCTGGGATGCGACAGTCGCACTCTCCATGTCGCCATGAGATCCCGCCGGAGCTCTGTCCGCTGTACCGTGATTTCTCGCGGCAGCGGAGTTACGCCCCGGCGTTTCGCCTCCTCGCGCCACTCCCACACGTGCGCGAGGACTTTCGCCTCCAGATCCCACGGCGGCAATCCGGCAAGGAGGCTCGCCGCCTCACCGGAGACCGTGCGGTAACCCCGGACTAGCCGAATGGCCATGACCCTCTGGGACGCGTTCAACCGGCGGACTGGCCGCAGCCTCAGGGAACGCGCCCACACCGGTGCCCCGTAAAGGGCCATGGACCGCACGACCCCCGCGTAAAGCCTCCGGCAGGAGGCGTTTGGACCACCTAGATTGGGCAGGAGCCGCTTCAAGGCAGCCCCAGCCCGCTCCAGTCTGGGAGCCAAACGTCGGAAATGCTCCACGAAGTTCCACCGGCTGTCGAGGACGAGTCCCAGGTACTTCATCGTCGACTCGACTCCAATGCGAACCCCTCCTACCGTTATTTGGGAACCCGACGGTGGCGCATTCCGAGGACCATGAAAACACATGGCCTCGGACTTGTGCAGGGCCACCTCGAGTCCCAACTGCCGGATCCTCGCAACGACTATCGCAACCCCGCGTGTCGCTAATTCAGCCGCCGCCTGGTGCGACCTCCCCTGCGCCAGGACCAGCGTGTCGTCAGCGTAACATACCACGCTGACGCCGCTAGGGAGGTTGGCGCGCAGCACCCAGTCGTACCCGATGTCCCACAAATGCGGCCCCAGGACCGATCCTTGTGGGACACCGCACGACATCTCTCGCCGGTTCCACTCTCCCTGATGACCGGGGTAGATGACGGCCCTATCCGTCAAATAGGCCTCAACCACTCGACAGAGGTAGGTCGGCATCCGGTGATACCGGAGTGCCTCCCTGATGCAACTCCAGGGCAGGGTATTGAAGGCGTTGGCGATGTCTAGCGACACCGCCAAGACGACCCCACCCCGGGCCACAGCATCCCCCGTCGTGAGGGCTCGCACGCGCATGATGGCGTCCACCGTTGAGCGCCCCCTGCGGAAACCAAACTGGCTCTCCGCCAAATCCGGCCCCTCCTGCACCAGCCACCCGACGAGGCGGTCTGCAATAACTCTTTCAAAGAGCTTGCCCACCTCGTCGAGCAGCACGATGGGTCGGTAAGCGGACGGAGAGTCCGCAGGGCGCCCCGGCTTCTTAATGAGGACCAGTTTCCCCGTCTTCCAACGAAGTGGGAACTGGCCCCTCTCCAAGCATGCGCTTAGGAGCCCCCCTAGTCGAGGCCCGAGAGCCCCAAAGGCCAGAACCCAGGCTCTTCCAGGTAAGCCGTCGGGTCCTGGGGCGGCATTTTTGGCACTCAGCCTACGTACCGCCGCTCTCAACTCTACCTCGGTCACTTCCGGAGCATCGTCGTCGTCGTCGGTGATGTGGTCCGCTACGGGCACCGCAGGAAGCGGAGCCATGGGCGGGGGAGTATGTTCCCCTCGCGAAGGGAACAGAGCGCTCACCACGTCCTCCACGAGCTGGGGCCGGAGACTCTGCGTCAGCGGGGGCGCCCATGGACGGAGTTTATCCCGCACCATTTTATAAGGGCGTCCCCATGGGTCCCTGTTTAGAGTCTCCAGCGACTCCTCGCGAGCCAGATCCCTGGCCCGCAAGATCTCCGCTCGGAGGGTGGTCTTCGCCGCTCTGTACCCCTCGTACAGCTCCGCCTGAATGGCTTCCGTATCCGGAGGGCGGATACGGAGCCTGCGGTGCCTGGTGTACCGGTGCCGCGCAGCAACGCACGCCTCGCGCAGAGCCGTCAGCTCCGGCGACCACCAATACACCTGGCGCCAGGCGCGACCGGGCTGGACCCGGGGCATTGCCACGTCACATATTTCGGACATGGCCTCCCGGAACCACTCCGCCTCGTCGTTGATGTCGGCAGGCCTGTCCGGTGGTGACACCCAGGCCTGCACGATCGAAGCTTCCAGGAGGAGCTCCCGGTCCAGCTTCTTCAGCGCCCACCGCGGACCACGCGGGGCCTGTCGGACCGGCGCGCTCGAGGTCTGGGCGGAGACATCAAACCGGATGTACCGGTGGTCGGAGTAGGTCTCCACCCCCTCTATGACGCGCCAGTCAACAACATGTGGCAACAGAGCGGGGCTGGCGAACGAAATGTCCACCACTGATTCGCCCCGCATCCGCACACACGTGGGGACAGAACCCCGGTTTAGGATGACCAGGCCTGTCTCCAGAGCCCAGTCCTCCACCATCCTGCCCCGTGTGTCCGTATACCGGGAACCCCAAGCCACATTCTTGGCGTTGAAGTCCCCGAGGACGAGCACGGGAAGGGAACGAAACCCGACGACGACGTTTTTCAACTCCGCAAGGGAGTTGTGGAACTCGGCGAGAGTTCGGTTCGGGGAGAAGTATACCCCTACCACGACAATCCCCCCGAACCGTGCTGCAACGCAACCCTGTCCCCTCTTGACGGCTTCGAGGGACAGGGTACCGGCGGCGGCCGACGAAATGAGGGTCACTGAGCCGCTCAGGTCCTCCACCCAGTAATCACTGGGCGGGACAAAGTACGGCTCAGCGACCACGGCGATGTTAATCGACCACTGCGCCATGCTCTGGAGCAACAGATCCTGAGCGGCGGCGCAGTGGTTGATGTTCGCCTGGAGGAGGCGTAATGGGGCCATTACTGGCACTCCATATTAGCCCCCCCCTGAGCCTCCTGTGAGGGCCCTGCCGCAGTGAGTACGGCGGCGACGGCAGTGGAGGCGGCAGCGACGGCGGCCGTGGCGGCGGCTGTGGCCGTGACGGCGGTAGCGGAGGCGGAGGAGTTGCCCCTGCCCCGGGCTTTGGTGGGTGGACCACAGCCCTTGCTTCCAGCCCGGTGATCGGCCGGCTTGCCAGCTGCCGCACATAGATAGCAGTGCGGCGTGGCATTGCACGAGCCGGCCTTGTGACCGGGCTGACCACAACGGAAGCAATGACTGCTGCGATCCACCTCCGAGGTGCATTTTGCCCCCACGTGGTTGCCCACTTGGCAACGGAAGCACCTCAGAGGTCTGGGTTCCAGCAGTTTCACCCGCGTGGAATCCCAGCCCACCTGGAACCTCCGGCCCTCCCCAACTATTTTTTGGGCCGCCGATACGGGGCAGCTCACCGTAACGGCTCGCATCCCCGTGAGGTCAGGACGGATGGTGCCTACCTTCACCTGTTCGAAGGCACACCCCCCAGTCTTGACCACGGCGGCCACCACCTCTCGCTCCGTCACGGAGTCGTCCAGACCCAGGATGCGCAAGTCAACGCACTTGGCGGGTCTGGACACTCGGGCCTCGTCCGCATTTAAGGACGCCCTGAGCCTTTCGGCCAGAGCGTCAGCGGTCGGGCCACTGGCCGCACCGGGGATCTCGAGCATCCGAGCCCCAGTCGCAGTGACCCTTACCCGCATGCCCTCGGTAACTCCGATCTCCTCCAGGTTCACCGCCGCCCTCGCCTTGGCGAGCACGTCGCGGTAGGACACGCCCTTCTTCTCCGCTTCCGGCTGTAGTGTGATCACTACAGCTGCGGACTTTGGGGCACGTAACCTCGCCGCGACGCTTCGCTCTTTGCGCCGCTGCCGCCTCTCCCTCCGCTTGGCCGACCTTGCCGCCTTGCCCTCCTTCCTCTTCTCCCCAGCTACCTGCCATTCGGCGTCAGCCGGAGGAGATTTGGGAGGCGGGGGCAGCCGCGTCGTCACCGCCACAGCTGGGGCCCTCTCAGGCGCCTTCGCGGCCGCCTTCGTGGGCGCCTTCGCAGGCGCCGTCGCAGGCGCCTTCGCAGCCACGGCCCCGCCCTTCGCCTGCCCTGCCGACCCTGGTTTGGCCGTGGCAGCCATGGCGGCATACGAAGCCGCCTTTGGCTGGCCCGAGGCCGCCGGTCGGCCTAGCGGGGGCCGCAGGACGATTCCCTCAAGGACCGAGAACCGGTTGTTAAGGGCAGCCAGCTCCTTCCGCACCAAGGCCAGAACTCGGTCCTCTGCAGGCCCGAGGCCGCCCTGCCCCTGCTGCACCCCCTCCTGAGCGCCAGCTCCGCGAAGCCTGGCCAGGTCTGCTCGGAGCTCCTCATTCTCCTTTCGGAGAAGCTCCATGGCGGCTGTCAAGCGGGCGACCTCCGCCCGCATTTCGGACATTCCGTCCGACGGAGGCCCTTGAAGTAGAGCCTCCGCTGCCGCCATAATGGAGGCCTTGGCTGCGGGTATGGCCTTGTCTTTAGAAGACTGCGTCTTCTTCAAGGCCACACCCTTGACTGCAGCGGCCACGACCTCCTCAAACCTGGCCCGCTCCGAATTGGAGCCACCAGCGGCGTCCGACTCATCGCCAGACGCCTCCACGGCGCTCCCCTCGGCCGACCCGGCTGAGCCGTCCTCCGTTGCGGCGTTTACCCGGCTCTTGCTCTTCCGGCCTAGGCCCCGGCGAGCATATTTGGGAGCCGATTTAAGACCGCCGTCCGAGGAAGACTCCTGGGCATCTCCCGGATTTAGGTTCCGCTTCAGGAAAGCGGCTTTCCTTCCAGCGGCCCCCACCACTACGCACTCCGGTCTCTTAAAAGTGCCCTTCGCGCCCTTCACTCCCGATGCGGCGTCGGACTCCGACCCCGCATCACTCCTCTCCCTCTCCTCTTCTCGTTCATCGTTTTTCTTTGGTCCCATATTAGTTCCCACGAGTAAAAACTTTATCACCTGCTCAAAACTGTGGTTCGCACTAGCGATTAATTCAGCTACCCATTAATCAAGCTACCAACCTCCCTCACGGTGCGCCGCCGCTTGAAGGTTTGGGGTAATTTTTTATAGAGGTTTTCTTCCTCGCGGTCCGGGCGGTTAAGCCAAGACCCTCGACCCCCGTCAAAAGTCAGAGACATGACCTTGAACAATCTTCGGGGCTACGAGACTAACGGTGGCAGGAGGAAATGACTTCCTCCTGCCTGCCCGGCGACAGGGTTAGTGCACACCGAGCCCGCTCTTACTCCGCCGCTGTGCGTCTCTGCTTAGAGCAGAGGGACACACGTTGGAGCGTACCTCCGACAGGATATTGGCATACGGGCAACAAAACCCCTTAGGCACACGTGCCTAAGGGAACCATTGCCCGCACCCCAGGGTGCACCGTCCCGGAGACTGGCCTTCCCCCCGGACGTATCCGTAAGGGAACTCCAGCCCACGGGCACTCGGGGAGGTTTCCTGTCCACGCACCCCAGGAACTTTAGCCTACGTTATTTATTAGCACTATAATACTTCTGTTCTACGAAGTTTATAGTTCGAAGAAAAACGTGAAACATGACGTCAGATCCGAGAACTGCCCTTTGGAATTCAAAGTCACGCCAAATGGTTGAAGGTGAGTATAAGTTTCAATGCTGATGAAGCTTAGGTTCATCAGGAATGTGTAACTAACACAGAATATATGAACACCACAATATGAGCTTCGATGATTTTATATATTTGTCTTTTGTAGATACCTATAATAGGAATAATTTATTAATAATTAAGTTCAAAATATAATATCCTAACCTGACTAAAATTAATAAAAAAAGTAAAATATGGCTGTCGACTGGTAATGTACCCAAGAGACTGACGGCATTGCCACGTTTTGTATGGCAATGTAAAAGCCAGCCCTTGTTTTACGGAAAGTGTCAACCAGCTGTTTGGAGATTTCGTTGAACATAACATGAGCACTCGGACCCCTCGGCTAGAGGGTTTAAACCCCAAACGGCTCAAAAATGTAGTCAATATATTGTACTTCCGCCACTTGTGGTTTTCCGCAGCCGCAGCAGCAGCGCCAGCACAGCACGCTGCGCCAGGAAGATGGGATGGTGCAAGAGTATCGACACACGTTGCGTCCCACACTAAAGGTGTACCCGCTTTCGATGATTGATTGATTATTCGATGATTGGCTGTTGATGGCCTCTCAATGTCCTCTTCAATGATATGTCAGTTTCAGAGAGGATGGCCCGATTGGCAAATATGTAACAGGCTTGGTATATAATAAAATTGAATAGCTATCGTAAGTTGTAATTAGAAAATAGCGGTCAGGTGCTAGAATACAGTACAATATTAAACAGTACATAATTTCGTTTCTTGTATAGACCCCTTTTAATTTTTAACTTAATTTTATTTATGTTCTTATAGCGGCCATAGTAGTACGTAGGTACTCTGTGAAAATTTCTAGTGTCCACCTATTATGGTTCAAAAGATACAGCCTTGTGAGAGACGGATGGATGGACAGCGGAGCCTTAGTAATAGAGCCCCGTTAGCACCCATACCCAAAGATACTGCGGAACCCTATAAATGGTTTTGCCACTCTCCATGAAAATTGCCAAATATATGTAACAATATTAGTGTAAAAATCAGTTCTCGTTTTTGCAAATTTAGAAGGCATTTCATTCAAGTAGATACTCGTAAATGGTGTGCATTTACGAGTATCTACGTGACTGAAATACCTTCTAAATTAATTTTAATTTAACAACAAACTCACCTTAATAAATTATACGCCGTCTGATCCATTTTGTGTCTGATTTCGAACTATTGACATGGCTGTCAATTCTCTCACGAGATTGTATCTGAATTTGGATAACGAAGTAATCACGGCTGACAATCGGTAGCTGCCAAATCATTGATTGTTGAAATTATTGGCATTATTATGTCTTTGGATAAGATTGATCAAAATCAAAAGGGATAAACAATATTATATAGATAAATTAAGAGACAGAAAAAATTGTTATTTTGTCACAGAAACAAGTGCATATAAAATAGATAAGTTAACTCGAAATAAAAAAAATAAAACAGATCAAAGGAAAAAAATGGAAAAGGGAAAATTTTGTTGAACTGAAAAGTATGGATGACGATAAATTAAAATTATTCTGTGACGTCATATCACGAAGAAGATGTCTGGTTCAAGATCTACGATATGTAAATATACTTTATAAGCTATTCTATGTTACGTACATACACAAACATGATTCTGGTAACCCTTGCCTCGCCACATTTGGGTAAAAACCGTATTTGCCGGTTATTTGATGGATTACCTGGTGTAGTAATTTTGTTAATGAAAGGTGTAGTAGGTTTGACAGGCCAGTTGGCGTGGTTGGTTAATATACCACCTATCATGCCGCAGGTCGTGGGTTCGATTCCCATCCAGGACAAACATTTGTGTGCGTGAACATGTCTGTTTGTTCTTAGTCTGGGTGTAAAGTAGTGTATGTAGTATATCAGTTATCTGGTTTCCATAGTACAAGCTCTGCTTAGTTTGGGATCAGATGACCGTGTGTGAAATGTCCCAGGATATATTATTAGTCGAATTCTACATCGTGTTTGATGAAATTTGCATTCTACAAGGTTTACGCCTTTATACCGTCATCTCAAAAAACAAACTTTTCAGCTCGAGTTTGTTTCTTTTTTAGGTTTCCATACCAAAATGGTAAAAAGGAACCCTTACGATGCGACTCAGTCTGTCTGTCTGTCACAGCTGCATTTTTCAAGAACTACTAATGCTATCAACTTGAATTTTGGAATAGTTTTAGATGACGTTTGCCCTACTTTTTTGCAAAAAAGAAAGTAATGAAAATATATAAGTATATATATTTTTTGCAACAGGAACTGAAAGAGGATCTAAAAAATTCTAAATGGGACTACTAGGGCATGTGGGGGTAGCATATGAAAGAGCGTTGTTTGAACTTTCTCAAATATTTTTCTTTTTTTAGGTCGCATAGTTTTAGACTTGTGATGAAAATGTAAAAAAAAATACCGTTACCCCCCCTTATCTCCGATATTTACATAGAGAAAAATCTGATATTATTCTGTGTGATAGCAGTGTATGTAAAGATTACAGGAAAAATAAAACGATGTCTCTAAATAGAACACTTTTTTATATATTTATATAAAAGTGTGCTATTTAGAGACATCACATTTATTTAGAGACATCGCTTTATTTTTCCTGTAATCTTTACATACACTTCTATCACATGGTTCACCAATGAGCGGCCTGCACTATCACCCGTCTCGCCGCACACATATCTTCGGCGCGGTATAGCGGTCTTGGTCAAACTATAGTACGTTTTTAATACAAAAAGAAAAACATTCAAGTTTGACCTAAAACCTTGAAAACTAAACATACCACACAAGCTTGAGATATGACCCGAGACTAAACTTTCCATGGCCATGGAACTTAGCAAACATAGGTCCTACCATACTCTTGCTGCAGACTTCCGCACTTAGCACAGAAATATTTGTTCAGAAAACCATAATATACCATGTTTACAATGTGTTTACTGAAAGAACATACAAAAGTGCTTACCGCATTCACGAGTAACATGGCTGTATAATAAATCATATCTTGTTGCATCCATAAAATTAGCCTAAAGTTTATGACGCGTTTATGCTCTGTCTTCTTACTCCACACTTACGTTTTATAACTACCTTGTAATACCGTTGGATCATAAATCATTAATAAACAAATGGATTTGTTTCGTTGGAAGAATAAGTAATTAATATTGAGTAAATTACTGGGGCTTGTGGCTTAGTAATTTCAGCCGCACGGGTCGATCGATCAGGTTAAGCTACGGTTGCCGCGGTTGGTCCGTGGATGGGTGATCATCTTTACATACCAAAACGCCTCCGTACCTCGGAAAGCACGTTAAGCCGTTGGTCCCGGCTGTCATTCGTGGATCTTTGACAGTCGTTACGGGTCGTCAGAAGCCCTAAAGTCTGAGTTTTACCAAGGGGTTTCGTATTACCCAATAACGGGGTTGTCGAAGTCAGATAGGCAGTTGCTCCATGTAAAATACTGGTATTCAGTTGAATCGGGTTAGACTGGAAGCTGACCCCAACACCGTTGGGAAAAGGCTAGGCAAATGATGATTGTGTGATAATTACCTACTATATACACATGCGTATTCGCTTTACGAAGTAAGTTCAAAGAAGTTTTTTTTTTTAAGAATTTGCTTCGATTCACTAGTCGATTCTGAAGAAATCACTTTCAGGCATTACGTTTATTACTACACGTTGCATGCATGATATATGTAAGTTAAATTCATGATGAAAGGCCAGGAGTTAACCCGTCACCGTCGCGTGATAACCACCACTCACCCCCAAGGTTACAAAATCATTTCGATGCTATCAGACGCGACAAATAACGTTCAAATCGTAAGCGTAACACTTGTAACATAACCTTGAGGGTTTACTAAATTAAATATTACACAGTATTTTAGGGTTGACTTTTATTTGACAATGTTGAGATTTGTTTGAGCAGCTAATATTGTCATTAGGGGTGATAACTTTCAAATTACTGTAGTTATTTGAAAACAAGAAAACGATCAAGATATTAAAAAAAAAACTTGAAAGTTTATGTTCGAAACAGTGATAATTTTATGGAATGGAATTTTTAGGTTTATTGTTTGCAAAACAAAAGCATTAAATTTACTTTAAAAAAGTAAAAACTGTCTTCAAAAACCAAAAACGTATAAAATAACTTTCATAAAAACTTTAACAGCTTCGGAAGTCAGTGTCAAGCTAAAGTGTATTGACATTGAAGAATTGTAGACACCGACTTCAGAAGCTGTTAAGTTTTTTTATGAGTTATCTTATTCGTTTTTGGTTTTTGAAGTCGGTTTTTAATTTTTTTAAGTAAATTTATTTATCCATTTTTAGTTGAATAAGCCCAAGACGAACGAAAAAATAAAGAATCATAAAAATCCGTTTAGAAATGCCGGAGATACAGTACATTTATACATTTAACTTCGTGCATAATAATAATTACCTACATAATTTATTATAAATTAAAACCTTCCTGAAAGTATGTAGATTACGCCAGTGAAATAATTATTAAAATTGGTTCATTCGTTTTTGAGAAAATCGCGGACATACATACGGGTCGAATAGAGAACCTCCTTTTTTGAAGTCAGTTAAAAAAAATTCGAATATTTTGTGGTAATCATTTATCCAAATAGAATGACGATGGGTGACTACCAAGATGACGACTAATCGAGAAGTATGGCAGAAAAATACATGTTGCCCTTACAAAATAAGGAAAAAAGAGTTTTGCAAACTGTACCGGTCAAGCTGGTAGGCAAGGTACATATCAAATGAATGAAAGGGCTTACTGTGGAGATCTCAAGTATGTATTTTTTTTATAATTTTAAAATTAATCATTTTAAAGTTATCTAAGAAAAAAGACGAAAATTTACCCTTATCACTAACTATCACGGAGCCTAATTTTTTTGAAAAACACAGAAAATAGTTCTATACTTATAAATTACGGGAAACCTATAAGAAGTCAATGGTCTTAAAGCAACATGGTAATCTCTCAATATTGTGCGTACAAACTTACATTTGCAGTTGGAATGTATGGGAGAACATGTTTTTCAACTACAATGTTAAGTTTGTTCTTTATTATAAGATTCATTCCAACTACGGAACCCTTCATTATGCGTAGTTCGACACGCAGTTGGCCGGTTTTTGAAGGGAAAACTTCTTTAGGCGCGTTGAGCGATTTTCGGTACGGGGAAATCTTACGGGATCGCGTCACCGTGACACCTCGATACGCATAGTTTGCGTTTAAATTTTAACTTCTGTCGGCAGACCTCATGACTGTCATTTTTTTTTTGCAGTTGTGAGTTTTCCTATTACTGAAAACGATGTCCTCAATTGCAAGTAATTTCCATAAATAATTAAAAGTTCCGTTCTACATCGAGCGGTCAATTCAAACGACGTATTCTTTGTTATCGATCGCCCAGAGGTCAATGTTTGAATGAATGTATCTATACATGTATGTGTGTGTTACATTATACAATGTTTGTTTGAAAACTTTTGTCACTCAAGGACGAAGTTTTAGTTAATACGTGACTAAATTGATAATGGATTTGAAACCTGGTTTAGAATTTAAAATAAAGGTATAAAAGCTTCATGTGTTATTGATTCTTTTACTTATAATGTTTGTTTGTTGAATGATGAATTGTAAAATTAAAGTAGGTGACACGTTGTCCATTTAAAGATATTGATTAGGTAAAATTTTGTGAGTTCTTTGAACTTCTATTTGCCTCGTCAATCAAACTGACCGAATTTCTACAAGACCAAAGAAAAATATTTTATAGAAATTGAAACTATGGTATTGTGTATGCAACTAAACTATTCGTAACTTTGCAGTCCCACGCCATTATCCAACAAAGATACGCCTTCGAAAACCAAAACAAAACTCCACTTTCCTGTTCTAACATTCAACATAATTAAATTGACATCAACATGATGCGTAACAGACTTCACAAAGGCGCCGCAAAATACCGACCGATAAAGACCGATTTAAATCGATACACAAAATATTATTCAAATCAGAATTCCTTTGCAATCGATATACGTATATACCTACTGCAAACCACGTTATCGCGAACCAGGATCTCGAGACCGGTCAAATTTCTTTAATGAGTCACCGCTAACGATTTTCCGTCAGAACCTTAGAACAATCGGTCATGAATAATGGAAAACACTGCTTACCTTCGACCTAAATCTAGTTGAACGATTAGGTTTGTTTGGTCGCCAAAAAACTGGCCAACTGACCATAAGGCAAAATGATTTATTAAATTACGTGCTATTACGTCAAAGTTATGTAACCTCTTTGGAGCTAAAACTAAAAGTCTACTTCACGCATGACCTTTACAACCGACTGACGAGGGTATTATTTTTGATGACTCACAGATGGATTTACCGCTTAAAATGTCTGCTAAAATCCATCACACCTGTCACGAATTAGTGTTACGTGGTGCCAGAAGTCTGGTCCTTCGACTACTAATCCACTTACAAGCGTTGTATCCAATAACCCGCTTATTAAAACCACCTTTTGATTACGATACGCTAACCCAAAATAAAAACAACATATACAATTTATACCCCCGACCTACATCAGATAGACCAATAATTCCTTTCTTTGGCCGCCAAAAAACAGGGTGAACTGACCATATCGAGTTGTTTTATTACATCAAATCACGTACTTCCTGAGAGCAGGGTATGTAGGCCGGTCATTAGAGATTACCTGTATTAACTTATATTAATAATGTTTGTAATATTATGTTTTGATTACAGTAATGTAGGTTGGAAAATGACCTGAGGGTAGTGAGGTCAGACGGCGGGCGGTCGTAAAAACAGAACCGATTATGTTATGGATGACTGGATCGGTCGTGTACTTGTTAATGAGTACGCCTAGTTACTTGAAGGTACCCTAGATATAATACATACATATATCAGGAAAAGATTTTGTATCAAAAATCAGCTTTATAAAAAAAATATAGCAATTTTGATTTTATTTGCTCTCATTGACTAACATACCATTCAAATGGTGATTTAATCTTGATTTGGCAATTTACTTCAATAAAAAAAATCTCGTTTCGATTACGATATTTACATAATCTCATTTAACAAAAAATGAAGTTAATTTAAGGTTTTTTATTTGATAGTAACCTGACATATACATATTAATATTATTTATATTATAATTCAGAAGTATAGCGGTATATTAAAAATGCCATGAGAAGAATTAGAAATTTTAAATTATTTATTTAAAGTCTTCGAATCCGCTTGCTTAATAAAGAAAATAAGGACAGCTCAACTACAATTCATACTGTAGAAAATTATGAAAAAGTGACATAAAAGTATCATTATTTTATTAGTAACTACTTTTTTCCCGCGGCTTCGCCTGCGTGGTTGTCATAAATTATCCCATTGGAACGCACTACCGAGATAAAAAGTAACCTATGTCCTAATCCAGGTCATAGACTACCTATGTGACAAATTTCATCAAAATCCGTTCAGCAGTTTTAGCGTAAAAGCGTAACAAATAAAGAAACTCACATTCGCATTTATAGTATTAATGAAAAACCGGTCTATTGACAGTCTACTCACAAAATGTAATATGTACTTAAATAAAAAATAAAAACTTAACTCTACTAAAGTTTCTATATTAAACATTCAATCGTGATTCGAAAGACGTTGCGCCATCTATTATCATAAGAAAGTTATTGTTGTTTTCCTCGGGAACAGTACTTTTTTCGGCATGAAAGTTACGCTATGTCCGTTTCTGTACACGTGACATCGTATGTGTAAAATTTCAGGATGATCGGTTCAGTGGTTTAGGCGTGAAAAGGTAACAAACGAACAAACTTGCTTTCGCATTTATAATATTATAAAGTTAGGATTAGGATATACAATACAGTTGTCATGATCGATTATAATGAATCGATTTCCTGACAGACAGTTAGACTAATAAAGATTTCATACACGTGTTGGCACTGACCTTCAGATGATTCAGCGTTGATAGACGGTTACAGCCTTTACTTAATTTAGTGGGAGCTTACGGTATTGATTATTATAGTAGTATATGTGTAAATTTCTGTTTTTGTATTATAAATATATAATGGTTATGTGTTTTTTTCGTTAACATAACATAACATCAAGCCTGTTATTCCCTTCTGTAAGGGTTAGGCAGATGTATACCCATAGTACACTCACATTTCGCCAGTTATGTTTAAGTTCCATGTAATAGGAAGCGAGCCTATTTCCACTAACACGGACTAATCCAGACTCCGGGTGCTACTGAGAAATTCCTGATGGAAACCTAATAACTCACTAATTTTTTTTTGTAAATACATACTTATACAGGGTTATTGTTAAAACACCAGCAACCTCTTAAGGGGTCACTGTACTCATCATTATGAACAACTTTTACTATGAGACCAAATCTGAAATCGCAAAAACAATCAGCTGTTCAGTACATTTTGACGAATTATGCGAATATAAATGTACTGAACAGCTGATTTTTTTTCGCGATTTCAAGTTTGGTCCCATAGTAAAAGTTGTTCATAATAATGAGTACAATGACCCCTTAAGAGGTTGCTGGTGTTTTACCAATAACCCTGTACAGAAAATTACACCCAGACTCAGGACAAACAGACATGTTCATGCACACAAATGTTGGTCCTGGATGGGAATCGAACCCACGACCTGCGACATGATAGGTGGGTATCTTAACCAACCACGCCGACTGGCCTCTCAAAAATACACATACATACATACCTATATATTACATTTATAATATTTTTGATATTATAGTAATGAACGCATCTTCAACCTCGTGGCTAAGTAATAACAGCCGCACGAGTCGATTAAGGTTCGCTTGACGAAGTTGATCCGTGGATGGGTGACCATCTTTACATACCGAGACTCCTCCGTGACTCAGAAAGCACAGCTGTCATTCGTGGATCTTTGGCAGTCGTTACGGGTATCGTATTACCCAGTAACTGGGTTGTGAAGGTTAGATAAGCAGTCGCTCCATGTAAAATACTGGTATTCAGTTGCGTCCGGTTAGACTGGAAGCCGACCCCAACATAGTTGAGAAAAGGCTATGCTGCTGGATTGATTGATTGTCGAATGATAAATATCACATTTATGTGAACGTTTAACATAGGCATCCTTCAGCTAATACTAACTTATTATATAGGAAGCAAGAAATATAAATAAATAGGTAATAAAACACGTGAACTAATTGTTCATAGCTTGACCAACACAATACTAAGTTTAAATGAGAAACCTGGACAAGTAATTACAAATTATAGTTCACTTATTGTTAATAACAACATGCTATTCTGAATTATCACTTAACTAATTAAGTATAAACAGAAAACTCACTTGAGCAATACTTAGTATAATTGACTATTTGAATGGGATATAACTCGTCCGTAATGGGACGATATCTGCTTTGTTTAAATAATCCTCGTAGGCCGAGGTATGCACTCAGGTTGAGGACCCTTTACAATAAATTGAAATGCAATAAGCTCTAAATTTAGTAAAGCTTATATGGTGGGCTTAATATCAAAGTGACTGATACGTAAGCTTGTTTAATAAAATTCATATTTTGTGTCAAATATTCATGTTGGATACGGCTATGGAAAATTATGACAGTTTGCACCTACACGGTTGCACGGTTTGGTCAGTTTTCCATTTGTAGTAAATATGTGTGTTTAAGCTTACATATGGCCACATGCATATTTGTAGGACTAGTTACGTATACAACGGTAAGGATGCCTGTCCACAGAAGCGAAGAAGAAATATTAACCAATAGGATCCTGGCTCCTGGAGTGAAACGGACATTTATGCAATCCTATTCGTTAATATTTCTCAGTTTCTCCGCTCCGCAGCCTCGCTTGGCTTCTGTGGACAGGCAAACTAAAATATGGGTAATGTAATTCGGAAACTTGATTTTTGAGGAGCTCGTGGCTAAGTAATAACAGCCGCACGGGTCGATCCATCAGGTTAAGCTACGCTTGCCGGGGTTGGTCCGTGGATGGGTGACCATCTTTTCATACCGAGACTCCTCCGTGCCTCGGCAAGCACGTTAAGACGTTGGTCCCGGCTGTCATTCGAGGATCTTTGACAGTCATTACGGGTCATCAGTAGCCCGAAAGTCGGACAACCAGTCTTACCAAGGGGTATCGTATTACCCAGTAACTGGGTTGTGGAGGTCAGATAGGCAGTCGCTCCATGTAAAATACTGGTATTCAGCTGCATCCGGTTAGACTGGAAGCCGACCCCAACATACTTGGGAAAAGGCTAGGCAGAACGAATGAATGAATGATGCAAATGTGCTGCATTTATTGCCAATGTCCAAGAAATTTGTTTAGAAATTTGTAAATGTATCACGAAACATACAGCAAATGATAAAGTTCTTAAATAAACAGTGAAAAATACAAGAAGTCGGAAATAAACACGGTTGCGCGGGCGCCGCTGCCTTTTTCATATAAAAGACATCAACGCGCTGCACAATTGCATGATGCTTGATTAGCAATATATTTTTTGCTTGTAAACGTCTAAAACTTTGCGATAAGATGTCTTGATTGCATTTTATGAGCCAGATATAAAGTTTAGAGTAAAGAGTTTATTGGCACTAAACATTTTCATGGTTTTGTGTTAACATAGTTGCAACTGTAATATAGCGCGTTTCGAATGCTTGTTGCGCGTAGTGGCATGCGCATTACTATGGGCGTTTGTTGCTAAAAAGTTACATAACCTTCACCATTTTTGTCGGAACGTAAAGCTTTTGGAAGTTAATATGCAGGCTACCTACCTATGTTGTTGCTTCCATATGAAAGAAGTTCGGTCAAAAATATATAAATTTGTTTTTTTATTTTATTTGTTTTCTCTTTTAATCAATCAATCTGCCTAGCTCTTTCCCAACTATGTTGGGGTCGGCTTTCAGTCGTTAGACTAATATCAGTATTTTACATGAAGCGACTGCCTATCTGACCTCCACAACCCAGTATCTGGTTGTCAGTCTTTCGGGCTTCTGACGACCCGTAACGACTGTCAAAGATCCATGAATGACAGACGGGACTAACAGCTTAACGAGCTTTCCGAGGCACGGAGGAGTCTCGGTATGTAAAGATTACCCATCCACGGACCAACCCCAGGCAAGCGTAGCTTAACCTGATGGATCGGCCCGTGCGGCTGTTATTATTTATAGCTACGCACTCCTCTTTTTTTCTCTTTTAATAATAAATAATAAGAAGGATGATTTTCTTATTATTTGTTATTAAAAATCATCCTCAAAACGTAATTTCAGTTGGTCAATCTCAATAATGGTTTGTACTCAACATTAAAATGTGCATCTACTCTTCCAATGACATCACCCTCAACTTTAGTATTGCCATAAAAGAAAACACATTTAAACTAATGCGTGCTAACGCTAGCTGGTCGTGAAAGAGCCTTAAGCCAGGAACTGGCAGCACGACGCGCCATTAGGCGCTGGAGTCAGTGTCGCGCCCTAACGAGAGGACGCTATTGTGGCGATAACTAGTGATGGGACGCAATATCGAGTATTGTTATATATCTGTAGTCGTTAACAATCGATTTATTTTGTCGGATAGACTATTTACCGGGTTTTGTTTTTGTTTTTATAGACGTCAAATGTGTTTGCCAATTTTATTTTATTTGTGGTCGATTAAGGTACGTTATTTTTTTATTTTTTTTACTTTTAACGTAAAATAAAGCTTACTAAAATAAACCCATTTAATTTTCAACTACGTAAGACGTATAAATAACAAACGGCTAAACATTGTAAGTACGGCCATTTAAGTAACGATCGTATTAAGTTACGTGACGATTGATTTGGTATCATTTGGTATTAACCAGTACTCAGCTGTCAGACCGCGAAGTAGACGAAGACAGAGAGTATAGATTCGGGTCAAATACAGACACGATCTTGGCGTCTTAGACCGGGTTTACAACATCGGTGGGGAGATATCTATTACCTTCTATCTGTTTGTTTGGCTTTCTGTTTAAGTAAGTATTTCTTCAGGTAGGGCGGGTTACTTTGACTCTAGGGTATAACTTTGGCCCAAATCTAGACAGATGTTTATAGTGTCATTAAATCCACACAAAGTTCCGCAAGTACGAGTCTATATCGCCATCTATTAGTTACCGAAGGATATATGACGTTCGGTTGTGTGGTCGCGACACTTCGAGCATTATAAACAGTTATCTCGATTTGGGCCAAAGTTAGCACTAGGGTCAAAGTAACCCATACGCTACTGAAAGGGTTATCAGTTATCAAACATATCTAGTTTTTTAAAGATTTTTTGAAGTGTCAAAGGTTTTGTTAAAAGCAATTACAGAATAAACATCATTTATCATTTGATCAGCAGTTAATGGAAAAAGTGGGAAACGTCTCAAATAGAAAAAAAAAAGCTAGGTCCTTTAGTTGCTACGCTGAGTGATAAGATGGTACTTGATAATTTTGTACTTCTAATAAATGTACTTTTAGCTAATTGGTGCAATGGATCTTTGATTTCTTTTTGCCTTTCCTTCGTCCTTTGATTTTTTTTCTCGACTAAATATTTTTTATCAAAGTTTGTCAGCACATCACTAGTGAAATGGACACAGATAAAGAGCATAGATAGTGCGGGTGTCGGCCACGATCTCGGTATCTCGTGATTTGCTCTGCGAAATGGCCGGGGGCTAACATATTGCCTTCTATCTTTCATTCATATCAGTTTAATTCATAGTGGCCCTGGTTGGTCAAAAATTAGTGGCATTGGCTAATTCTTTACGCTGAACCATTAGTTTATTGCTTAAGTTTAACTTGTTATTTTCTCACTTTAAAACTTTTGTATAATAAGAAGCTGGTTTACTTTGTTACTTATACTTAGTGTGTCTTCTTTCAGACAATTAATTCCGGGTTTCCTCAAAAAAGTGTATTATAGTTAGCGCGCAAGCGCTAGTCACCGACCGATGTATGTGAGCGGTGAGACGGGGGAGGTAGACAAACGTCAAGCTAACTCAGTCTGCCAATCTTGTCAATCGCGCCCTCCCCCGTCTCACCGCTCACATACCTCATGCGGTAACTAGCACTTGCACGCACACTCTAAGGAATTAAGGCGAAAGTGTCAGAGTAGCCAGCGAAATTCAAATTTTCTTCTTTTTTGCAATTTACAAGTCAGTATTAGGTTGTATGTTGATCAAAATGTAATTCGCGGCCGTAACAAGTATGTATTTACATAATAGTAATCATTAAAGTCACCAATACAACTCTTTAAGACCAGGTGATCCTAATGAATGACTATTTCATTAAATATTGACATTTGAGGATTATACTAACTTCAGGAGTTGTATTACTGATTCTAATGATTATAATTCTGTAAATACATATTTGTTACGGCCGAGAATCATACTTTATTTAACATACAACTTAATACTAACTTACAAATTGCAAAAAAAAACGTAAGGAAATTTGAACTTTAATAGATGCGCTGGACAGAAACCGGTGGAGGTTCCAGATGCAACTCCGAAGCTGACCACGATCCTCAGACATGAGGGACCGACTACAGAGAGAGAGCAAAAAATACAATTTGAATTGTTGGTGTTCTGCAACCTACATATTATTGGAAAAGAAAAGGGTTCGTAGGCATCTGTGCCATCCCTTCTGGTTGACACTGCTATTATGTATCGATTCACATTAGGTCGGAACATCACTAGTGTAGTGGACAACGATAAAGATTATTGATAGCGGGGTGTCGCACGATCTCGTGATCGGATCACGAGATAACCACACGCATCACTTATATCCTATCACATTGTTGAATGTGACTTTAAACATCGAAGAGTGAAACTTTTACTTATACTTTTTGTGATTCTATTTTCTTGTAAATGGTGACGTTGAAATAGTACTACTTAAAAAAAAAATTCAAGCTGTGCAGGAGTGTCTTCATGCAAAATACCCTAATTTCAGTCTCTAAGTCAAAATGCAAAATATATAACAAAAAAAAATTACTTTTATTACCTCTATTTTAACTTGGTTGTAATAGGTATTATTTAAACTTTTATTCAAGATGCGCAAGAGTATGTTCATGCCGTTATTTGGGTTTCTAAGTTAAAATTCAAAATGTCGTACTTCGTAAACATTGTAGGTAGGCTGCATTCAGGATTAGTCGGCACGTCAGCGGTGATAAGTGGCCGATAATGGCGCGTTTCAATTGCGACAGTGGGCCACGATCTGGCCATCAAACGTGATTGGTCTTGCATCGAGCATCCCCGTCGGCTTATTGGCTTTAGTTAATCTTATTTTATACTTAGTTAACTTTTTATATAGCTACATAACAGGAAATGTAGGATTTCCTAATATAGGGTGTTTTTTTAGAGGGGGTGAACTTTAAATTGAAATAAAACACAGAAAAATGTATTTAGTATCCATTTAATTGGCTTTCTTTGATAGATAGTTTTATGCCATTAATGTTTTGAGAAAATAAAGTATTGGCTTCAAATCGCACGACCGAGGTGGCCAGATTTCGTGAAATTAGTCGTTTGTCAAACGTTTCCTTTAGTAAATTAAGTCAATAAAAAAGTTAAGTTTTCAATAAACTAGGCGTTGTCAGCCGCGGCGGCCAACATGCCCGGAATCATGTTAAAAAATTAATGGGATAAAATTATCTATCAAATAAAACCAATTTCATGGATATTAAAAACATTTTTCTGTGTTTCCTTTAAAAAAAAGAACACCCGATACATTGACCATTGATTTAGGCTTAAATTTATGTAAGTACGTACTTAGGACATCGAAACGATATTAACCTAACATAACAGCACGCCTGTAATCCCCGAAGGGTTGGGCAGAGGTGTACAGACGCCAGCACATCAAGCTGCTACAATCTGTCGGATTTCTCTAATACATTTTCAACTTCATTAGCTAAAACATTAGGTTCAAGGTTGATTGGGAAATTTTACAGTTTCGAATAGCACCCATATTTCACCAGTTACCTATACCTATTTAAATCCCATTTATTAGATTACAACAAACATTAACAGTTGGATAAACTGAAATATTATAATATACCTAACTGAATAATTTGGCGTAGTGATAGATACAGTAATTAATAAAAGGTTAGTACATATGCGCATGCGCAAGCACACTAAGCTTCTGTCTTAGAACTTATAGTTACATCTCTCTTCTTCTTCCTGTTTTCGAAGCGACGATACAACATTCTTCACGTAAGCTAGTTTTATATCTATTCGAGTAAATATTATTAACTCAACACCTAACCAGTCGGTGATTCCTTCCCCTTTTCCATATCAGTCTAGATTTCTAGACATAATCTTAGCTATATTATATGTATCTACCTACCTATGTAGGTATCTGTAATACATCCACGTTTATTTAACTAAACCGATGCACTTACATACCCATCACACATGACAGCTTTCTAAATCAAACCAATAACTTCTGCTAAACCTGCGAATCGAACCCAGAACACAGCATATTAAAAACTTGGAAGTTACGGTTCAACTAATGAGCCAAATCATTAATCGAACAAGTACTACTCAAAACGGATCTTAGATAAATAACATTATTTTTAAATAAAACATGAGGAAACAAAAATATACAAAATCGATCTCATTATTCCACGGAGGCTTTATAAAGCCACAATAAATCATAAAACTGCTAATTTATGGATTTAAAAATAGATACGGAATAATAAATTTTAACCACAAACCTTCATTGAAAAACAAACCCTAAAATAGAAAACAAAAAGTTGGAAAGAGCTTAAAGGTAATAAATTCCATTCTAATACTACGCAAACTTCATAGTAAGAAGGTCGTATCTACACAAACAACCTCATGATTGAGTTCAAACCATTTCGAATTCAAACAAGAAGGTATGTAAGCCGCCCTACAAAAATTCAAATTAGGCACTAAAATATTTAAATAACTCTTTGCGTACTTATCTATATTTATTTACAAAAGGAACAGACGAGACACAGTTTTAAGTTATATAAGATAAGAGGATTACGTCTATCAAGATAACATTGTATCAACATTAACTTGACATGCGCAATGCAAACAGAAAAAAAAACTTGGCCAATAATATCTACTTACGGAAAGATTAAACTGTTTTATTTTTAATACATACAAGGTTTGACGATGAAGAAAGACGTTAGTATACGTATATAAACATAAACAATACCGAACGAAAACATAGACATTCTACTTCTAAGACATGTAACTTTCTTACACTAAAGTATGACTAAAGTGTACTTACTGTTATCGCGCAACAATTACGAAAGCTCCAGTTATCAACGATTATGTAAAAGAGGGCGCGCTCGCGCCTCCGTCCTGCCACTTTCCCTTAACTCCCGCCAAATCCCTCACACGTCCCCAAGTCACTCAAAGTACACTAAATCCTCCGTATGAAACAGTCAAACACAGTCAGTAAACACACCGGTGAAAAAGTTTGTGTGAACAAATGTTATTTAAGCTCGTGTGTGTATGCGCGCGCCGAGTTGTGCCGGCGCGCGTCCGTTGCGTGACTCCGCCCGTGCCGTACTAGAGTGGCGAGCAGCGAGAACCGGCCACGGCTACCGAGTTGAGGACAAGTCGCCGGGCCCCGGCCACCGCCGCCGCCCGCCGGCCTGCCAAACCACCAAGCCTAGCTCGACCGCTGCCCGCTTACTTACCCATATGAAAACCTACTACACTACCTATACCAACCCATTCTTATTGCACGTTTTATCGCAGTGTCGACTTTTTGTAACGACTGGATTATGCGCCTCTAAAACCCTCAGAGTAGACTTTACGCTGACGCTAATCTAATATCAACTTTCGGATATAAACTCCGCCACACAAAGAGTTCCTTTATCGAGTGATATAAATTTTATGTCGCTATGTAGGTTTCTCGATAAAGATCGAACTAAAGTATAATTTTGTAAGATACAGTATAATGAAGTAAACAAATCGAGCGCCTTGCTCGAAGTTTCATCTGAAAGTTAAATAAGGAGTTCTGTAACTCCAACGTCTGGATGGCGGAAGTTCGATGAGTATTTGAAGATTTGATCATGTTTATTCGTCGAACAAAGGTCGAACCTACTGGTTTTAAAACGTCTTTTAGTTCTACAAAAGCTTCACATCGCGTGATGTAGGCACCCTACGCGTCCGCCGACTTGCATGTAATTACTAACAGAAGGAGGTTTGTTTCTTTTCGGGGCCAGCGCGTGACTTATAGCCAACCCTCCACCTTAAAAATGTCATTATAAGGTAGTAAAGGGCACGTAACATAAAGTTCCTTGAAAACAAATCAACAGAGCTTATTGCTCGATATAAATCAAACCATCAAAACTATGAATAATCGCTTCAGAATTATCTCACTGACGACGATAAAAATTAGCTATTAATATGTCATTTGAATTGTAAATATGACACAATATATTAATCAATTTTCCGTATCTAATAATACGTAATGACTACGAGATTATATCAAATTAAAAAAAAAAAAAAGATAATGTATGCAAATAAAGGCAACCGGTCAGATTATTGAGAGCGGGGACGCGCTTAGAAAAACATATCTTCTTTATTGCGAATGGAAGAATGCAATAAATATAAAGACATAAATAAAGTATTGTGGCAGTCTTGTGGGGCGACTCCACGGGTCGGCTGGCCGACAATGGTTAATCAAAAGGCCGTATCTCATTCCGCGAGACCTTGCCAGGACTGGACGTTACGTTATTTCGATTTCATTTGCGACTTGCGTTCTCGTGCGCGTGGTTTTTTACATCTTATTGCTGAACGCGCCCACAGGTCAAGCCGTGATCCCGGAGCCTTTGTTATTCCCGGAGAAATATGAGGCGAAGTCGGCAGGTACCTACGAACAAATGGGATTCTTTTGAGGTATATTGAAATATCTCTAGGCGATGCCGAGGAACGGGGAGATTAATTCTCGAATGATGAATGTAAACGTAAATCTTGGTCGTAATTTACTCCTTGCTAGTTATCGCCTTTGTTTCGTATGTTATTATTATAAATGGAGTAGAATATTGTAGTAACAAGATATCACTTTTATTGGGGAGTTGTTTAGGAAGAGTTTCGTGTCATCGCTCATTGTTCTGTTGGTCCGTTACTCAGTTAGAATTTCTTTTTATTTTCGTAAACAAGCGGGGGAGTATAGAATGGATTTGTTTTCTTTTTGTTACAAAAAGTAATTACTAGTCACGAATCTCGTGGCCAGCGAAGCGGGTGCGCGTCGAGATTAATTGAATTCTTAGGTGTGAAGAGATGGAGCCGCGAGGGGGCGGACGAGCCTCACACTTTTTAGATAAGAAGATGTAAGATAGGAGCGGCAGCGACATAATGTACGATCTGTGCGATAACGGACCAAGTGATGGTGATTAACGTAGTCTTTTCACAGAATTTATTTGTGTTTAATGACTTTTTGAAAAGACCAGCAGCTTCTCTATAGCTGAAGAAAGACAAACCGTTAAATGATAAAATAGTATCACCACGCATTTCAAATGAATACATACATACATGAATTCACGCCTTCTTCCCATGGGGGTAGGCAGAAACTACAGAACGCCACCTGCTACGATCCTTACTTACTTCTTTTGCCTCGTTTACGTTCATACATCTGGTCATACACGAACGCCTGGGAAAATAGGTGGCATTTATTTTACCAGAATACACTTTCTAAATAAATTATTTAATCCAGTGCTTTCGTTTACAAGACATGATCAATTTCCTTTCCAGGGCTTGTGGCTAAGTAATAACAGCCGCACGGGTCGATCCATCAGGTTAAGCTACGCTTACCGGGGTTGGTCCGTAGATGGGTGACCATCTTTACATACCGAGACTCCTCCATGCCTCGGAAAGCACGTTAAGCCGTTGGTCCCGGCTGTCATTCGTGGATCTTTGACAGTCGTTACGGGTCGTCAGAAACCCAGAAGTCTGACAACCAGTCTTACCAAGGAGTATCGTATTACCCAATAACTGGGTTGTGGAGGTCAGATAGGCAGTCGCTCCATGTAAAATACTGGTATTCAGCTGCATACGGTTAGACTGGAAGCCGACCCCAACATAGTTGGGAAAAGGCTAGGCAGATTGATTGATTGATCAATTTTCCTAATGAATTTTCCCAAAAAAATTAAAAAACAATATTATTTATGAGGTCAACTCAATGACTTTGGTCCGCTAACGTTTCTTTGGTCTCAGGTTTAATCTCCAGTTCAAGCTATAGGTTAATTGGACTTTACTAATAGGAATCTCAGTTATTGCCGGAGATTAGAACTGTATCCGATAAATTGCAACAAGCTCGCTGCTCAGTACATATACGAATCACATTAAGCCGGGAACAAACTTATAACACGCCATGCAACTAGGTGGCCTGCTTATTGGTCACATTTCTTATTGCGAAGCAACGTTTTGTAATTTAACCAATTAAATGGGTGGTGAGGCGTCGGGTGTTACAAGTGTGCTGCGATCTTTAAGCCTGTAGGAAGGACCGTTATTGGCGATCTGTAGGTTTACAATGATACGAGTCTCGTCTACTGTTTTGCTTGTTTATTTGTATGGACACTGAGTGTAGATTTATATCGGAGATGTTACTAGAACACTGCTGTCGTTTCCTGAAGTATTGAGCTAATCTCTAGTCTTAATAGCTAATCTCTAGTCTCTAGTCTTTCGTTTTTTCACAAATTTTGCAAGTCTAGGTAAAAACCAAGTCATGTTTCTTAGGGGATAAGCGAACAGATTGGCTTAATGACGTGTAAACACGTGTAAAGCCTAGGATAAAAATGTGAAGCTTAGCCCAGTTTCCTCAAAGCTCGAATATTTTATATATAATATTTTAGTGGACGAATCATAATAGCTCCATTAGGTCTACTCGTATCAACCGGTTTACTGCCCCAACAAGATTTTCTAAAGTAGCTACATAGGTATACAGGGTCAAATTAAATTAGCTAGCGAAACTCCGCAGGCGGGATGGGTATCCACATCGAAACAAGACAAAATAAAAAAAAAAATATTAAATTATTTATTTTTGGGGTCAACGACCGCTGATAGTGTTGTTACTTACTTGAAGTATGAGTTGAAAAATCTGTTTTTATTTTTTATTTTATCGTGTTCAGATATCGATACTTATCCATCACGTCTGTGAAGTTTACACAAAAAAAAAAAACAGATTTTTTAAAGTAATATTTCAACTACACTGCGGTTGATGACACCAAAAAATAATTTAATTTATTTATTTTTTGCTTTATTATGTTTAGATATAGTACTCATCACGTTTGCGAGTTTCGCTAGTTAATTTAATTTGACCCTGTATGAAGAGAAATCCGCGATCGCTTCTAACTCAAACGAAACTTATCATGTCCCGTCTAAAAGGTCTATCATCACTTCTATGTAAGACGCCCGCGCGCCGATAGAATCGTAAAATGTATACTTTATCACATGTATTAAACGACCAGATTATAATTACATGCCAACGACTTGAGACGGGCCGATGGGACGTATGCGCTTTTGCCGGAGATCGGAGATTGCAGAAGGCTAGTATTTTACTCTGATCAATTCATCAATTAGAAATAAATACATAATAATTTCAATTAACAGTTAACAATCCGTTTCAACGTAAATTACTAAATACTTACTTGAAAGTTGGTCTCCATATATTTTCCATATTTTTGATTTTTCAGTCTTTATTATAAAGTACATATTTTGTCATTTTTAATATTTTAATGAATTTATGCGAGCTCTCATAATATCATCATTCTACCGCCCTTGCCCCAATTTATTTGGGGTCGGCGCAACATGTCTTTTTCTTCCATACTTCTCTATTAGTCGTCATCTCGGTAGTCACTTCCTTTCTGGCCATATCATCTTTCACACAGTCCATCCATCGTTTCTTTGGTCTTCCCTTACTCGTATAGCCCTCCACGTTCATACTCAACACTTTCCTGACGACATTTTCCTCATTCCTCCGCATCACATGCCTATACCATGACAACCGATTTCCACACAACTTTTCAGTCACCGGTGTCACTTTCAGACTTCCTCTTACATACTCATTTCTTATTCTATCTATTCGCGTAATACCACACATCCCTCTTAGCATTCTCATCTCGGCTGCATGCAATTGTAAGTTTTATCAGAATCGTCTGTAGGTTATGGGATGTTGTCATCAGACGGCTAGGTCATTGTTCGATCCCATTTTCAGTGTGAAATTGAGCTCAATGTATTCTTGCCAGTGACCGTGGAGAATGAGTGTACGGTGGTGAAAATGGCTTATTAAAGTTTTCTTCTCGGAAAATATTGTAAATATTCAATAAATTTATAAAATGAAAATGTAAAGGGGTGGGATCCTGGTGTCCTGAAACACAGGCCACGAGCCTAGCTTAGGCACCAGTCTCCCACAATATATAATTACCTGAATTATGTATCGTTGTCGAATCTGCTGTATACTGTGGTGAGAAAAAATAAAGTTATTATTATTATTTTTGACATTCTCGGGACCCTGGGATCCCGGACCTTTGGAAGGCGTACGAGGGGCCGAATCCAACTCGCAGAGGCTCCTTAGACAATTTTAAATAATGAGGAGGCACCAACTGGAGATTATCCCTATATGCACTATGCAAGTGCACCCAAGGACAACCCCCGGTCCCCCTCGATACCCCTCGTCTTGGTATGTAAAGATGGTCACCCATCCATGGACCGACCGCGGCAAGCGTAGTTTAACCTGATCGATCAACTCGTGTGGCTGTTGTTACTTAGGCAAAAACCCCTCTCCATTTAGGGCCTAGAGGAATTAAATTAAAGATTGAGGGATTGAAGTTTAAAGTTTAGGGGATGAATTTTCAAAACTTGTTCGTATTGCTCACTTTCGTTATATAAGGAACTCTTCTAGACCACGGTCAGAAGCATGCAATTTTGCACATTTATTCGAATGAGGAAAAGCATGTAAGGATCGTAGCAGATGGCGTTCTGTAATTTTTGCCTACCCTCATAGGAAGAAGGCGTGCGTTTATGTATCGTTATGTACACAATCATTAAATTCACTTCGTCATTTTTACTGATGGGAAATCCCATCAGTAAAAATGACGCTTGGTAAGTATCTTATATGCTAATCAGAATTGTTTGTAGCTTATGGGTTGACGGCTAGGTCATTGTTTGATCCCACTTTCAGTGTGGCGAAAATGGTTCATTAAAGTTTCACTCTTGCAAAATTCTTCAATGCATAATTTCATTAAAAATAAATAAATAAATAAACAAATATAATCTCCCCACTTCTGGGACACCGCCCTCCTCTGTGAGAGGGAGTGAGCCGTAATCCACCACGCGGGCCCAGTGTGGGTTGGTAGATGTCACATGTCTTGAATTTTTGGTTCTAGGACATGCCGGTTTTCTCACGATATTTTCCTCCACCATTTTGAGAGCAGTGGTGATCAAATAATTTACATAAAGTAAAGAGACTGAGTTTGAACCTACGGCCTATAACATGTAAGTTGAATGTTGCTAGCACCGGTTCACATAATATAATCACACAAGCAATAGGTACATCTACATCTTAAGACGCCTCCGGAGCATGCGTAGTTCATACAAACGTAATACCAAAATAATTTGTAAATCAAACATATTCTAAAGGTAGTGTGTATTTATTCCGATTGGATTACAGAATATCTAGGTTTCCAAATATATATTAAATAAGAACATTGATATAAACATGAAATATGAGAAAAATAAGTTTTCTATGGAAATTTTAAATTCCTCATATCTCGTCTTCAAATCAGTGTCCTTTCAAAATATATATTATGTTTGGGAACCTAGATAGTCTGTAATCCAATCGGAATAAATACGGACTACCTTAAGAATATGTTTGACATACAAATTATTTTGGTATTTCGTTTGTATGAACTACGCATGCTTCGTGGCCCTCTAAAGCAGATAAATAACACAGATACTAACTCTAATCTTTCACTTATCATTACTAACGACACTTTGCACTTTTATACGTTAATGGGTTGCGTGGGTACAGCAAGGATTAAAATGTCGATTATTGATGTCTGTCATTTCTCAAACGAAATGATAAATGATATCAATCAAATGGAACGGGCCGCTTTTTACATAACCTGGTTAAAAAATGGATCTAATACACCAAATATCGCTAATATACATAGTAAATGGAAAAGTTTGGATCATTGGATGTTTCGAGTGGTTGTCACAAAATTAGGTCGTAACGTGAGATAAAAAAAAACTGGCTAAGTGCGTATTGGACTACGCACAATGAAGGGTTCCGTAGTAGGGATGAATATATCCCAAGAACAAACTTAATATTGTAGTTGAACAACATGTTCTCCCATGCATTCCAACTGCAAATGTATGCTTGTACGCACAATATTGAGAGATTTACCCTGTTATTTTAAGACCATAGACTTCTTTTAAGTTTTCCTGTAATCTATAGGTACTGAACTATTTTCTGTATTTTGTTAAAAATTTTAAGCTGAGGAGCTCGTGGCTAAGTAATAACAGCCGCACGGGTCGATCCATCAGGTTAAGCTACGCTTGCGGCGGTTGGTCTGTGGATGGGTGACCATCTTTTCATACCGAGACTCCTCCGTGCCTCGGAAAGCACGTTAAGCCGTTGGTCCCGGCTGTCATTCGTGGATCTTTGACAGTCGTTACGGGTCGTCAGAAGCCCGAAAGTCTGACAACCAGTCTTACCAAGGGGTATCGTATTACCCTGTAAGTGGGTTGTGGAGGTCAGATAGGCAGTCGCTCCATGTAAAATACTGGTATTCAGCTGCATCCGGTTAGACTGGACGCCGACCCCAGCATAGTTGGGAAAAGGCTAGGCATATTGATTGATTGTTCAAAATTTTAAGCTCAGTAGTTTCGGAGATAAGGGGGAAATGGTCAATTTTCATCTATTTTCTTAAATAACTTTAAAACAATTTATTTAAAAAAAAAAAAAAATAAATAAATAAATATGTTTGAGACCCTCACAGTAAGCCCTTTCATTTGATATGTCACACAGTAAGGGATTTTTTTTTAATTTTCATATTTGCCCCTCAATATTCAAAATTCATTTATTTACGTTACACGTCCGTGTTTGGGTGACAGACTTTCATAAGTGTACTAAATTTCAACTTAATCTGTTCATTAGATTCGGAGCAAATCGGCTGTGACAGACAGACAGACACACGAGTGATCCTATAAGGGTTCCGATTTTTCCTTTTGAGGTACGGAACCCTAAAAATGTGAAAGGCAAAATTAATCCTGGATACCTTTATCCAGGATACATGTCGCCTTGCCATCTATCTAGCAGCATATATTGTCCCACTAAAGGGCAAAAGCCTCCCTCTCCCTTTTCCGAGGAATTCTGTATTTTGCTAGTGTCCGTCATACCTTTCGGTAACATCCCGACCTCGCCACCGAGGTCCCTCGCGACGACCCCGAAGTAATCGTCCTCCCCCCCGTCCCTTGCTCGGTAGTACAGTGCCAGCTGGTGGCGTAGCTGAGCCAGTACCTTTAAATTCCCCGTACAATAATAATTACTCTAATTTGATCCAGCCTGTCCCAACTTGCTGTCCTCCCCCCAGCGACGCCCTAAGCCGAGGTTCGTTCCCCACAGGGGGAGCCCTTAGCGTGTACTCGCTTAATCTGTAAGTTTTATGCCCTGGCTGGAGGCTTTGAGTTCGCTTAAGGCAGCCACAGGATTGACCGGTTAAGTAGTCACGGCCTCTCTAGGCCAATTACGAGACGCCATATTAAAAAAAAAACCCTTTCGGTAGGAGTCAAGCTCGCCCCGCCATCTTCGTCGCGCGTTTAGTGGGACCCAATCGATGGTTCTCTTAGCCTATTTGAGACATGTCCGGCCCAATCTCACTTGAGCTTATCGGCTTTCTGGATAACGTCCGTGATCTTTCTTTTGGCGCGCAGTGTTGTGTTCCTTATACGGTCCAAAATTCGAACCCCCAGGATATTGCGTACCATGGCTCGCTAACAAACCTCGAGCTTGGGCTTTTTGCAGAAGTGTCAAAGACCAGGTTTGAGCACTATATGTTAGAATGGGGAGAATACACCTTGCCATAGATTTTTTTCCTCTACTTTTTGAAGGGTAACAACAGTTGAACTTTCGACTGGTGTTACCCTACAAAGATGTCCATAAGCAAAAAGCTTCGAAAGGATTACAAAAGGATTAATAGTAGCAGTCCTTACGAATCTGCTTCTAACCACTTAACTCAAATCACCAATCCCCTTGCTTAGTGTGGTGGTTACAGAATCTATTACAAGTGACATAGGCAAAGCCATCTAATAATTGAACAATACAACAATGATGAAACAAAACCACCAGCGGGCACAACCATTACAAGCCATAGCGTATAGGATCGATCTTTTTTAAATCTGGCCCACCATCTTACCTACCGATCAATTAAATTATAATCTACAATCTATCAAAAATCAACAATTCCACAAAAAAAGAACCTTAAATACGATTACACAATTCTTCAGTTTCCGGTAAAATTACGCAATATACGTAACTCTTCACAATCGATTATTTCACACTTCAAGAGCGTTGTAAGTGAAAAAATCTGTGTCAAGCACTCGTTCGACTGTCAGTAAGAAATGATCTACAGTTAAAACGATCGACACATCGAATTAACCGTTTTGTTATGTCGCATTGTGGCCCAGATTTTTGATTAAATCGTGATTTAAACGGCAGTGATTATGTATGTAAGTTATCGATTATTATGGATAGATTTTGAAACAAATTACTAATACTTATAATATTCACACACGGTCATCTGATCCCAAACTAAGCAGAGCTTGTGCTATGGAAACCAGATAACTGATATACTACATACACTACTTTTTCATTTGTAAATAGTTACATACTTATATAGATAATTACATCCAGAATCAGGACAAACAGACACGTTCAAGCACACAAATGTTTGACCTGGATGGTAATCGAACCCACGACATGAGGCATGATAGGAGGTATCTTAACCAACCACGTCATCTGAACTGTAAAATTGCTCTGTAAATGACGCTGATGTTTGAGACGACATGTTTTAATCTACTCTCTAATCTTCGGATTGAGGGTAGATACAGTATGCGAAGTCTTGTGTCACCTTTTAGATCACCATGTGCCTACAGAAATTGTGCAATACAATTAATAGTAACAAATGGTGGGTAAGTTTTTTTTATTTTTTTTATTTATTTATCATCTAAACTAAAGAATACAGGATTACTTATTACATAGCAACCAAAATCCACTAAGGTTTAAACTTGTGCTACGAGTATCATGAGTCTATATCAAACTAAACAATCTTGCATTTTATAAGTATGCGTTATTGTCGATACAATGAATAAAATCTTTAGGTAGGTATTTAAATAGTTACAGTCATTCCTAAATAATACTTAAATAATATTGCTTAAGTTTACATTTGATATTTTTATGTGTAATACTTTTGTTTATTGCTGAGGGTAGACTATTAATAAGTCTCGGTACAATATAGCCGGTAGTTCGTTCGCCATACGTATTCTGCCGTCGTAAGAAAAAAGGGCACAACTAACATTTAAAAAAAAAATCTAGAAAAAATTGAGCAGATTAGCCTTTTTTTTCTGATTCTAAATATGTATGTAACTCAATTTTTTTTAAATGTTAGTTGTGCCCTTTTTTCTTACGACGGCAGTATTGTTGGCGCGCTGTGTACGAAGCCTATTCTCAGAAACTGCCCGAGTGCATACAGGATGTTTCGAAGTGGAGAGTGGTTATGGTCTCGTCTCTCATACACGAAGTTGTGGGTTAAAACCCGGGCAAGTACGTATCAATGTGACTATTTCAATTCATAATAATGTATTTACTGAGTTTATCTTGGACATTACTGAAAAACATCGTGAAGAAATCTGCCCGTCTCTATATGAGAAGGCCTTTGCTTTGCACTGATAGGCTGGTATTATTATAGGAACAGACTAGCTTCTGCCCGCGATTTCGTTCTCTAAATTTATTGCTCTCCCGACCCACCCCATCACATTGTATCTCCTACCCTCGCTACTACTTCGTTTTCTCTTAGGGTTCTTTCAGATTATTTTTCTTTTTGTTCAGCTCCTAAGAGTCTTAGCGTGAGGTTAAATAAAGCCTATAGACTTCCTCAAGAATTGGGCTATCAAATGCAAAACGAATTTTTCAAATCCGACTGGCAGTTCCAGAGCTTAGCGCGTTCAAACAAAAAAAAAAAAAAAAAAAAATAGAAAAAAAAAACTCTTCAGCTTTATTATTAGTTTTAATATTATAGATAAGTCGTTAGCCAGCCATTTCAAACACACTGCATTTATATCAAACGCCAAACGTGCCCCGGGGACCAATACGATCAATCAAATCAAAACAGCCGAGCATTCCCGAAAATTTACGAACCCGTATATCTATATATACAAGGTGTGTAATATCGACTAAATTTCAATCATGTGCCCGATCCAATAGCGATGATAGAAAGGCGTGTGCCCACGCATATAATCAGTGGCTGCACGGTGATACTTGATTACGGTGAACGAAAGCGTGTAAGTGCAGTGTCAAACGTTACATTACATGTTACAGATACGTGTTACTGTAACTGACGGTTGTGAAATTAGTAGGTCTATGGGTAGTTATGGACAGTATTATGTTAGGTTAGGTTAGGAATGGTATCCTAGGAATGGAGAAAGACAAAAGGGACGTAAAATCAAGAGGTGAGAAGATTAGCTGGTGACAGAGAAGAAACTAAGGGAGGCCTATGTCGAAGGACAACCTTACCATCAACTGGTTGCTGAAGAATGTGTGTTTACTTACCTAATTGAATAATACTTTTTTTTTAATTAAACTAGTTTTGAAATTAAATTTATATAAGTTAAAAGATAGATAAGATAAGATAATTTTATTTGTTTAAACATGAGTATACATACAAAAAATCAGCATGCAAATTCTTAAAAGTATTAAACAGGTCGTCATGCTTGCCTTATATAATGGCATACAAAAATTTAAGTAGGTACCTGTATGTAATAAGCAAAAAAAAATTCTTTTATAATTAGGAATTAAAATTATACTACTAATAAAATTATATAAATAAGTAGTAATATAATCACCATACAATTATTCAAATTAAAATAATAATCATATGTATAAAGCAGTAGTCAAAATATTTATCACATAAAGTCATTAATGGTGCAATAAGCTGTTGTGCTAATTTTTTTTTAACTTTGGTCATCCCTGACCAAAGTAAAGGCTTTTTTATTTATTATTATATATTTAATAAAATAGTGGTTTTTATACTTGTAATTCAGTTTGCTTTACCATTTAAAACGATGTAATATAACCGTCAAGCTGGGTTGATATTTACAGCTAAAGTTGGTCTATCACGGCAAATTGACAGGGGCGAGCTTTATCACTAAATATCGGGATGTTTTAAAACTCCTGTTTTTTCTCTACCCAAAATAATGGGTAACTTTACGTATTACTTAATTACATATTACTATTATATACCTATTCACGTCTAACTTATTGGGGTTAATACCGGTTTCAGTTATTATCAGTATTATACTATGATATTTTTTGGTAAAAAAGTACGCTGACTTTTTGTACCATACCTACAGTATGCCCAATAAGCTGTGCTGAAACAGCTTTCAAGTGCCGTGGCAGGCCACGTGGAAGATAAAGGGACAAGCTGGACACAACCAACAAATAATGATCCCAAATTAGCACTGGACCGAAACAGCTATAGTCTTGAGGGCCAGTATACCAAGCAAATAAAGGAGACTGGCTGTAACTATTAAGTAGATAATAAAATGCCCATGTAGTTATAAAGT
Source organism: Dicycla oo (assembly GCA_948252095.1). NCBI lineage: Eukaryota > Metazoa > Arthropoda > Insecta > Lepidoptera > Noctuidae > Dicycla > Dicycla oo. The sequence goes on along the minus strand of OX411713.1, from coordinate 10,780,247 downwards.
CATATCTATTCTGTTTACTACAAATGTCAACCATCTCAAAATAACCTGATTGACTCATGGTAAGTACTTACACGGAATTGTGGACAACTGACTTTTTCACATAAAAACATGGCGTATTATTGTTGCTCTGAAGTGACAAATAGCCTTGCACTTTGCTGCGCCCGCGCCGATTTTTATCTTTGTGGTTTTTCACTCTTTACACAATTTTGATATTTTTTATAGTTGTCTCCATCTTCTTGCAACAAAACTTTGATTTATAGAATAATAACTACATTTAAGTTTTGATATCGTTCAATAATTCTACTTAATTCCAGTCATAAGTGTAGAATTATGGTAATTTGAACCCTAATCTATTTGAAATTGAAGTATAAACAAAGCGTCCCCAAGTATTTGAATATTCCACTTTTTATTTAATGGGTTACTATTGATTCTCCCCGTTTTTGTTTCCCCCGAAAAGTGATATACTCGTACTTTATAATCCCGTTTTAATAGACGAAATCGAGGTGGTACAGTCAAAGCAAAAAGTACTAAGCATTATTTCAGATCAAATTATTCTACATTATCACAAATCAAGTCACATTTCGTCAGTTGTATAATTAGTTTCTTCACAATCACAAAAATCACAGATTTCTTGAATATTAATATTATAAAAAAGAAAACATTTCTTATAAAAAAATAACTATTTACTTAAATATACCAACCAAATTCTTACCTTTAAAAATATAAAACACGTAAAAAAATAAATTCTAAATTATATAAATCAACAATCAACAGATGTAAATGTAAAAATAAAATTCCGGTAGTTGCACTTTCACGCTTAGCTGTACTTAATATTTTAAATTTCGAGGTAATCGAAAAGTAATTAAACGTTATTATTATTATAATAACTTTCGGGGGGAAACAAAAACGGGGAATCACTAGTAACCATTTAATGGCCTATCATTACAAATTACTCTTACAGGCAGGTCACTATGGCTACGCTACTACGTCTCCACATTTAAAGGCAAGGTCGAATCTTATAAGGACTAAACACGCGTAATATACGCCCGATCCAATCGCCAATTTCCATTTAGCTTCATTCTCTAATCGTCCTTGTCAATGCTACAAATAAAGGTTCCCACGCGACTTCACAAATGAATAAAGCTCGTTGTAACCTTTATTACGGACGACTGCGATTGGCTATCCACGGACTCACGATACCATGGATTTATCGCGAGGACTCACTGAGGTCCAGCCATAAAGCGATATGCGCTTCTAGGGCAACCGTACTATACACAAATTTACGACTATAAAAGCTGTTCTTTTTTTTCGTCGAATGAATTTTTTTAAATTTGGATTTTATTAGTTTTTAATGGTGAGCATCCTTGTAAGGATCCTTGTTGAGGTTTTAGATTCAAGCGATGTAAGCGCTTTTGGCCCGTTTTTAGTATCTATTCACAATATCTTCTAAGTTCTTGGATACATATTCAAGTCTTAGTTATTTATGTTAATAACGTCGTTTGAAAACTTTTAAGTTTTTTACCGATGATTTGGTGACGTAACGGCTTATAGATTTTGGTCAGTTCATTCTACAACAACGATAATAAACAAAAAACAAAAACAACACCAACTAATCTATAAACGAACCATCACGTCCAAACTTTTTACACCAAATCTTCCAAACAAATTAAATCTCAGCAGAAAAAAAACCCTCAACTAAGAATGAAGCGCTTTATCGCTGGACGTTCATTTTGTTCCTTATCCTTGAGTTTTTTGGTGCCTAAAGCGAAGTGGGATCCATTAAGATAGGTCAAACGATACGCCCTCGGAATGCCATACTTCTCTCACTCCTTACTCAAATGGTTCCGTCGAATCGGACTGAGTAGCGGCAAATAGTTCGACAATGATATTTTCTTGATTGCTTTCAATTTCCTCTTGCTGTATTTTTGTGGGAATCCTTTGGTTTAAGTATTTTACTTTAGGATATTTATCGTGAAATATTCGTTGAGATTGATATTGGATAATGGTAGCAGTGTTGATGATTGTCGTCTTTAATGTTATTTTTTTTATTATGAGGTCATCCATCATAAAACAAATCTAATAAAATTGGAAAAACAAGCAAGTAATGGATAACATTGTCAAACTATGAACTTTTATTTGTTGATTACGAGGCTTTTGGCTACGTTGTATTAGTGTGTGTATAAGCAATTAATCTAATTTTTTTTTCTTTTTAATAGACTAAATAAAGAAGCATCAACTCAACTTTCTATCCTATCCAAAGGACAAAATTAAACCCATTCATCGTCTATCAAATGAAAAAAGTATATAAGCTGTCAGTCTCCTTAACGATAATCCGTTACATTTGACGCCCTCGACGGACAGCTGAAGAGTACCAAAGCATTGACCTTGTAGAATGGGACTGGCCCACCTACGCGTCTCTGGAACGCATCAACATCAACCAGATATCTCCAAGCATTCTCCGTCACTTTACCACCGACACTGGTCCGATTAAAAACATCCCACTTACGAACAATCCTAAATAACTTAGAATAAAAAAAGTCCAAACAACTTTGTCGGCTCTTTTATTACAGGTTTTGCAAGCGGCATCTTACGAAACATTTTTATCTAATAACAAATCAGCGGTCTCCTATAAAGGATTTATTTTAGCTGTCTAGTTTCCCGCACAAACATGAAGTTCATACAAATTCACAGACTTTAGCCATAAGCGGTCGCAATATATGTTACACATTAAAACACAACAAATCCTTCCTTATTCTGTCTACACACGAACAGTTATCGTAATAACGATCCATTAAATTATTATTATCGAGACCAGCGAAGCCGTGAGCATATTGTTTTCCCATATCAATTTCTACATTAACTCCAGTTTCTGGTTTATCAAAAACTAGAATCTTAATAACATAAAAAAACGTTGTCAACGACCATTACTTGGAAGTTTAGAGAAGTTTAGAGTACCGTTTCAATGCTTTTAAGACAACTTAGTAACAATTTAGAGTGAAGAAAGACGAGCTTTTACCTCCCTCTCGTCCAACCGTCAGTCGAGTCGGGTAAATCACCACTTTAGGGTAATATTTATAGTGGTGTATATTACCCGTCTTCAAAATTTATGGGACGTATTACGGTGTCCTTACGACGTAAAATAGACGTCATGCTTCGAGGGGTTACAGCCTCGTATTGTAATAAATATATTAAATTCAATAGCAGTAATGTTTGCTTAAGGAATGTTGGAGGCAAGAATCATCTGAATATTTTACATATATGAGCTAAGCGCGGTTAACCAGTTATGCCAATATCTCAATTTGCGGTTGAAGATGCGGTGACGAGTCTCTCTGATGCAACCACCCGATGAACGCATCAGATCAATAATCTCGGACGTGACTTATAATCGGTTCTGTTATGTTTAAAAGATAAAATATGAAGGTTTATGAGAGGTCTTTGAACTGGCGACTGTAATAGCATTGACATTGCATCGGAATTTTGTTATGATGAGATATTTTTGTAAGATATAATTATGGTGACTGTAAAAATGCAATCAATATCTAATAATGACAGTATTAAACGTAAAATGTGTTATTTTTTCACGGGATGAGATCAATTTTGATGGGTCTTACATGAATGAGCTCATCTTACAGATATTACATAAAATAAAGATTACAACAGAGTAGGTATGTATGCAGTTATATCGATAAAAATATTTCGTGCGATTATACCGTCACTTACAAAAGTACGCATCACCTTGAACACATAATTATTAGTTCGTTTAAAGTTCACTACTGAATATGGGAGCTCGAAATTTCTTTTGCAATAAACGGTCAAAAAACGTTAAAAAAAGTGCAAGATTGATCTAAGCAGAAACAAGTGTATAATTTAAAAATAATAAAAAAAAAACAAACTAGCTTTTATTACTCTGAATGTCATCTAGGACCAGAGTCCTTGTCACGACGAATCAAACCGATAGGGTTGCGTTGTTTTATTTCTGAGTTCCTGTACCACCTTACGACTGCATCATCAGATCAGCTCGATGGTACCAAAATATTGCATTGTGATACTAATACACCGATTTTACATGCGTATGCCGAATTTCAGCTCAATCCAACAGCGGGAAGTGAGTCAAATTCAGCTTGCGTATTTTGAAAAGGACAACTTACATACGAACATTGCAAGTTAAATAAAAGCTTGTAAAAATATAGCTACCAATCACGTAATGTAAGGCACATTCTTAAAACCATCTTTTGGCAGCCATTGCTAAAAAAGACTCGGCCTTTTCTTTCCACACAAATATAGTCGGAAAGAGAGTGGAACTCGATACCTGCGTCTGTGTTCACGCACGCTTACAACCCGAATCTCTTCAAAGTTGGAGTGAACAGGCTTCTTCTAGGTTAGCTCACTCCATCGTAGACTTTGTCTCTGTCACCTCTGAGGCTCTGACCTAGACTATAGTCAAGAGCAAACCCATCTCAAATAAAAAAAGAAGTAGTGAAGTCAAGGTAAGTGAAAGCTAGAGAACATAATTTTAATTACAATCATTAATTCCGGGGGTGTCTTTTACAGTATACTTATAAATAAGAAATGAAGAACATAAATAATTCCCTATCACTTTTAAATTACAACAGCCAGTAGCGATTCCAAGCACCGATTGGCCCCCAACATTAATTCTTCACCAGACATCTTCACACATTTAAAAAAAACACCATTACATAAAACAAATCGTCACCAATAAATCGAAAACAAATTATTCTAAGTAAATCTAAATTAAGTCGGGACAATCTTGGCGAAGTATCATGGACTCATAGGCAGTCCGAGGTCTTGTTATCTCTTAACAACTCGCTGCAGTCGTTTACAAATGTGAGAAGTCACGCGACGAGTCAGCAACCCGACCAGCAACCGACAACAGTAGCTTGTTGTATTGCAGTGCTGTTGTTTCGTCGTAATTTATAGTGGTAGTGTTGATCGTAGGAATATAATAATAGGTCTTTACCTATAAAATTGCCGATTCTTGATACTGGCTAGTGTGAAGATCAAGATCTTTCATTCTATTTAGAATTCTAAATTCAAATTAATTTTATAGGAGGTATAGCATGACATTTAAAAAAAATCAGTGATTTATTTGTTTTCCCGCCGGTCGATTTTTCTTTGATATCGATGTTTCTGTAACCATGGAAAAATCGAAATTGCGCGCTATTTTCGAATACAAGTTCCGTCGTGGCACCAACGCAACATAGACAGCACGCAATATTAACGACGTGTATGGACAAGGTACCGCAAATGAACGCACGGTGCGTTTTTGATGTGATCACTTCCGTTCTGGAATTTTTGATCTTAACGAGGCGGTCAAAAACGCCTTTAAAGAATTTATTGATTCCCGTTCCCAGGATATCTACCTATAGCAGAGGCATCAACGAACTTTCATTAAAATGGCGAAAGTGCATGGACATTTCTTTAAAAATAATTGTTTGATTTTTTTCTATGTAAATCGGCAATTTTATAGGTAAAGACCTAATATAATATAGGGATACTAGACAACGGGTTCAGTAAGTTGAATTCGTCCAGTTCCTTTATCGAAGAAAGAATCGTTTTTATTACGAATAGTACTAGTATTAGCGATAATCGGAGCCCTGTAATATTTGCTCAATTTAATGTTACCTACAGGAGCACAGTTATAATAAGTCGAATAAGCAAAATGAAAAATTCAGCTTATAGGTATGAAATTTTCAGCTAGGTCCATGTCTTAGCGTTTGTCTTTAGAATAAAATATTTTCAGAGTTTTCTAAATTCAGTATCGAAGTTTCACTGTTGAAACACTTTAAATTCGTGTTTTTCCTTGGCTCCTTTTCTTTCATGTCGGGCAAGACCTTTTCGATGAATCTCATGGTACTTTACAGAAAAACGGATGCTCTGTCATCGCATTTTTTATAACTTTTCTCTTTTGCCTTACTTATTCCTTGAAGAATAACCGGAGACGCTCTTTCTATGCATTCTTTTAATTGACCGTGTTATGCAGAAAGCAGCCATGTCGAGAAAAGTACAACCAGAGTTATAAGTATTTTTCTGTCGATGATTGCATTATGGATGTATGTATAAGGCTGCATTTGACGGCTCATATCTCCGTGATAAATAGAGATATCGACATGACTGTTTTTGCAAAAAATCTTGTATGTCGAAATTAGTATGACTGTGTTTATAACTCATTTTTGGAAAATGTGCCCTATGGCTGCTTTCTGCATAACTAGGTCCAATTAGTTTTAACATCTATTTTATAATTTAAGCAGAATTACACAGTTTCATTACACAATCTATGGTAAGGTGGCATGATCTATCGGCAAGGTATTAATAGTACGGGTTATTAGTCATTCAATTTGATATGAAACTTTCACTATTGAATAGATTATTGATTGTCATTGAATTTATAACGCCTACACGGAATAAGAGGATCTGTAATGTTGTTTTAAATTATATCGGCTGCAGTACAGTAGGTATATATAAGTACTATTTCAAATGTCTGTTCAGTACTTACTTGAAGCTATAACGATACACGGTAAATAAAGTATTGTGTCAATGTTTTTGTAACTCATTTTATTCAACAAGGTGCCAAAATTATTTGAGAGTTTGATAATGGCAAAGAATGCCCCTGGTAAAGCCCCTTTTACACCACGCAAGTTTTTTTCCAGGGGCATACGCACCAATTGAAGGAACAAAAATTTGATTAGAACAAATTTAATTGTTTCTGTAATTACGAGTAGTTAAAGTTAAAGCCTGATTGAGGACCGGTCGATGTGGCGATGTCCGTTTGACTGAAACGATGACGATGATGACGTCATATAAATGGTAACCCAATATGATAGACAACAGAAAGTACCCGCGAACTCTCAGTAAACCCGAAACCGTAAACGCGTCAGTTTGCGTTAACAGCGCATGTAAACAGTAAACACCGTGCCTTTGTGCAGCAAAACTCCTAATGAAGTGAATTTATGTTGCAGCTCATTATGCGTAAGTACATTACGTTCTGCTTTAAGACTGGACGCTAACTTCTTAAGTAAAGGCTTTGTAGGAAATATAAAGTTGTTATAACTTGACAAGAGAGAGAAATTCATGGTTTTGAAACAGAGTCTAAACCCAGAATCGAAACGAAGGAGTTTAAAATATTGCCTGTTTTTCACCATCGTATTCCAAGTTCTTCATTTTGCAAAATAGCAACAAACCTATTAAAACGTTAGGTTAGTGTTAGTAATTTTAGACTTTTACGATGATACTCTTGGGAAATAACAATAAAATGTAGGCGGAATGCCAAATAATATCTCAGCCAAAAAGTAGAAAGGATCTACCTATCAACTACCTCGGAAGCGGGCTAGTTGGAAAGCCAGTCCCATCAAACCAGTGTGAACCCCAAATATTTAGATGATCTTTATCTTTTCATGTCTCAATTCTCACAGTCAGGGTTCATATCATACCAGCTAGCCAGGTCAGATTTATCATCTGATGATATATCTTTCCTGAGTTTCTGAAATGTGGGTTCCCTTTGCAGATCTAATGATGAAAGAAAGATGTCCAAGGTTGCAAATTTCGAATTAATAAAGGTCTCCCTTTTCTAAGATACGAGTATACAGCCTCCATAATTATCTGTCTAAACTGAGCAATGTACAAAATATCTCATAAACCGTTCTTCATAAACTTCGTAACTTCCTATACAAAGTTTTTAATAGCATCCTCTTTGATTCGTTCCCTCGTATATTATAAGCCATTGTTTAGTTACTAAGGTCACCTCTGAGCTCTGACTCGGTAAGGAGTCGTGGTATGTCTGTTCGTTTGTTGATGTTTATGCAATTGTTTTATATTTTTCTACTACTATGTTTAGGGCTGCACTTCACCTGCACCAAGAGCTGACCACATACAATCAAAAATGCACTGTATTTTCAACAAATAAATTTCAAATTTCTTTGCAGCTGATTTGGTTTATAAGACTGTTGGTTTTGAAGTATCCAAGTATTCGGATCCGTCGTACTCGCCGGTTCTCTGTGGGCGATGGTACTGGACATGCAATATGAATTGTACTTCGGCTAGTGCAGTCCCCAGTGATGTCGATGTACGTACGTTACCCGGCGCATCCCTATTCATATATCATAATTTTCTTATGGGAATTGTTTTGCTACTTTGTTGCCTGCATGATTGTTTCGAAGATATTTCAGACTTTAGTAGTCGGCGTTGGTTTCATGAGAGGCATCGTAAAATTGAATGAGGTGGGAGTTCTTTTCTTATTGTTGTTAAATGTCAAGTAGTTATGGGTTTCTCATGATTAGTTTTTTATGGGTCATTAAAGATTACATTATTGGTTGAGACAAATTTTGATATTAAAACGCGATAAATGATTAAATCCCGATAGGCTAATCGGATTCATGGAGGATTTGAGGCTTTAAATTAGATTAATGTCGAAATTTTAAGTAGATTAAAAGATAGAAGACAAAGGTTGGAACTCTCTGCCAGCGTCTGTGTTCCCTTCTGTCTGCCTTCAAAGCAAGAGTGAACAGGCATCTTCTGGGCAGGCTCGTTTCATCATAGTCCTCATCCATCGCTTTCCATCAGGCATGATCGAGGTCAAGAGCAGGCCCATTCAGGAAGTAGCCCGCCGTCCGGTAAGGACCAGACCCGGATCGACGGCGCGTTGTTATCCACGCGCGCCTCAAAGAGATGTCAGCATTAACTGATGAGGTCCGCTAGGGCCGATGCCTGCAAGGGTCGTGAATTGTTTGAAAGAGTTACCGTGACCCTGGCACAGGCAGCTGAAGGAACATGGGTGGGTTTTAGTCAGTAAAAGTCTGACACGCCTTCCCGCTCCGGCCAGAGCGGGAGAAGTTATTTGATGATATTATACCTACAGCAAAAAAAAAAGTTGGTTTGAGTAAGAAGTTTTGAACGTGAGACATAAAAATAATTGGTGAGGATATTGTGCAGCTTATGCAATACTAGCTTATGCCAGCGGCTTTGCCCAAGATTATCTCATGGGAACCGTACATTTTCCCGGGATAAAAAGTATCATATGTGCTTTTCCAGACTACAACCTATCTCTTTGCTAAATTTCATACAGATCCGTTCAGGCGTTCTGGCGTGATTGAGTAACAAACATCTTCACATACTTTGACATTTATAATATTAGTAAGAAGTAAGATAGTAAGATTAGTGTTATTATTTTTAGTCATGAATCTTACCGAATTAATAACTTTATTGACAGACGCAGCCGGTCAATGGTCATCATTGACCGGCTGCAATCGATAACAATAAAATAATAACTGCAAGTCCAAGTTGTTTGGCGGTATCAAGTTCGATAATTATATCAATAGACAAAGAACGAAACCATAATATTTTCGTAGTCAAGATCAAACTTCATGAAGAATCTTTATAGACCAAGATAATTAATCATCTTTATTCCTAAGGACAAGTTAGCAAGCAGCAATCAAATTAAGTCAAAAACAATCAAAAACACCTTTTAAGTAATATTCAATTAACACCGACAATAGTAACATCTCTACTCATATCTAAGCCGGCAGCATGTGTAGGACAACCATATTGTGCTCATTTAACGGGATTTGTCCTACATCTATCTATCTTTGGCACTACCATCGAGCACAAAGCCCAAACTGCGGCCAAAAAACTGGGCATCCTAAACAGAGTGAAGCGTTACTTTACGCCTGGACAGCTTTTGACCCTTTATAAAGCGCAAGTCCGATCCTGCATGGAGTATTGCAGCCACCTTTGGGATGGCTCAGCTAAATGCCAACTTGCTGCGCTTAAATCGCAGTGGAACGCAGAGCTAAGAGGCTCATTGGCGACGTAAAACTGGTGGATGCCAAGCTTCACAGCTTGGCTCATCGCCGCAAGGTTTTTTTTTTTTTTTCTTTTTGGCTTCGCACGGTTTTTTGCCTGCTTGTCGGTCTTCTACAGACTGTAAGTCGGTGAGTGTGCTCAGGAACTCCACAACCTCATTCCACCGGCCCCCTTCTACCATCGAATATCTAGACGCACTGCAAGTTATCATCCATACCTAGTTGCCTTTCCACCAATTCGCACTATGCGCTTCCAAACATCCTTCATAATACGCACGGCAAAAGAGTGGCTGTGGCCAGCGGCTGTGTTCCCGAACGCATACAACCCGAATCTCTTCAAAGTTAGAGTGAACAGGCTTCTTCTGGGTAAGCTCACTCAATCGTGGATTTTGTCTCTGTCACCTCTGACCTAGACTAAAGTCAAAAACAAACCCATCTCAAATAAAAAAATAAGACCCGGGAATCGAACCCAAAACCTCCTGCTAGGCAGTAGCGCTTGCGACCTCTAGACCAACCAGGCAGTCCTGCTTGTTGGATATTTCGGCAGAAATAAAAACATTTAAACCGAGATTTGATGGGATTTATTCGTGACAACGATTACAATTTCAAGATGGCTATCCAGAAAACATTTTAACACACATTAGACACAGCTAAAACCTCTAGACAGGAGGTATCAAACTCGAATGACACATGTCATGTCACACGTTGTCGTTTTAGGTTGCGTTTAGGAACCCGTATACAAATTCCAATCCAACACTGGCCCTTAAACACAAACTAAAACTATATTTCCACTATTATAAAAATAACGCTTTAGTTCTCCCTTTAGATCATTAATCATACGTAGAGTTACACAGCCAACATTAAATTCGTAAATTCATAATGTTTTTCTTTACAGAGTGATTTAGTTAATACATCAGCCAACATATCATTAGTTGATAAGTATTTTACTTCAACTATACCATCATTGACTATTTCTCTTATGAAATGATGACGAATATCTATATGTTTCGTCCTAGAATGGAACATAAAGTTTTTACAAAGTTTTATAGCAGATTGATTATCATTAAATATAATAACTTTAGTCATGATACCAAGAATCTCAAGTAAAAGTTTTCTTACGCACAAAGCTTCTTTACACGTGTCAGACAACGCCATGTACTCTGCCTCAGTACTAGACAGTGCAACAGTACGTTGTTTTTTACTCTCCCAAGATATAACGGACTTCCCCAGAAAGAACACATAGCCCGTATACGACCTACGATCTATGTTGTTTGATGCCCAATCTGCATCAGCATAAGCTTTAATATTCATACCACTTTTCGTAAAAACCAGACCCAAACTCAGTGTACCTTTTAGATATCGTAACACTCTCTTTGCGGCCTTCCAATGAACTTCACTGAAACAATTGTTAAATTGACTCAAGTAACTCACCGCATAACTGATGTCCGGTCTCGTACAAACTGATATGTACATAAGCGACCCTACTAAACCTCTGTAATCATAAGTATCATCCTTTTGAGTATCTTTCGGTAACTTCAGACCAGTCTCCATCGGTGTTCCTGAAGGTTTACAATCTTCCATCCGAAACTTCTTCAGCAATTTTAGAATATAGTTCGACTGATTAAGAGAGATTTCATTACCTTTTCTAGACAGTTTCATACCAAGAATCTGTTGAGCTGGCCCTAGATCTGTTATATCAAATTCTTGCTTCAATCTTCCTTTAATTTTTTCTTTTTCTTGGAACGTTGGAGAACAAAATATTATCAAATCGTCGACATAAAGTGCTATTAGCATCATTGATTGATTTTCCAACTTATAGTAAACACATGGTTCAGAAGTTAAACGGCAGAAGTTCAACTTATCACATAATACCTTGTTGATTTTATCGTACCAACATTTTGATGCCTGTTTAAGACCATAAACAGCTTTGTTGAGCTTGCATACCATATTTTCACTCCCTTTAACTTCAAAACCCTGTGGTTGCTGCATAAAAACCGTTTCTTCCAGGTCTGCATTCAGAAATGCTGTTTTAACATCCAAGTGTTCAATACTCATTCCATATTCTGCTGCTAAAGCGATCAACAACCTTAGCGTGGAGTATCTCACGACTGGGGAAAAAGTTTCTTGGTAATCAACACCATATTTTTGGGTGTAACCCCTGGCTATTAAACGAGCTTTATATTTCAACAACTCACCGTTGACTCCATATTTTTTCTTAAATATCCATCTGCACGACACTGGCTTATGATGCTGTTCGCGTTCTGTCAGAGTCCAAACTTTATTTTTGATAAACGAATTATACTCATCAGTCATCGCCTTACGCCAACTATCTGATTCTGGTCCATTTAATGCCTCAGCTGGAGTTTGAGGTTCATCAGGATCACTGTATTCCATCATAGTCACGAAGTTGGTCATGAGATGCGACTCAGAAGCATCATCATAGCTACAGTCTTCTAAAGACTCTGTCTCAGAATCTTCGTCTGGAAGATAAGTTGGATCCAAGCGATTATCTGATTTATCACTTGACCTTTCACTGTCGGAATCATCTATTGTGATTGTACTCATTCTTTGTTCAGTATTCTGTGATAATCTCTTGTCATCTGATTCAGATGGTTGAATTTCATTCTGATTCAAACGTAGATCAACAGGCAGTTGTTGATCACCTATTTCTTCATGTGACATTTCTTTCTTATAAAATTTATTTTCAATGAAAACAATATCACGCGAATTTACACAATACCTAGGATTATCCGGGTCAATGAGTCTATATCCTTTAGATTCTTCATTATATCCCACAAATATGTATGGTTTACTTTTTACATCAAGTTTCTTTCTGTTCTTCACCATAACATAAGCAATACAACCAAAAATTTTTAAATGGTCAAGCTTTACCTTTATTCCGCTCCATTTTTCTTCTGGAGTTGTACCAGGAACTGCCTTAGTTGGACTTCGGTTTTTTAAATAGACAGCAGTATTTACTGCTTCTGCCCAAAATTCCATACCGAGTCCAGCATCTCGAAGCATACACCTGACCTTTTCCATAATAGTTCTATTGGAGCGTTCCGCAACACCATTTTGCTGTGGAGAATCAGGTATAGTTTTCTGATGTTTAATGCCATTAATCTTGAGGAAATCCTGAAATTTAGAACTCATGTATTCTCCACCTCTATCACTTCTAAGTATTTTTAACTTGTTTCCAGTTTCATTCTCTACAAAAACCTTAAATTCCTGAAAATGCCTAAAAGTTTCATCTTTTGTTTTCAGAAAATAAATAAAATGTTTTCTTGTATAGTCATCAATGAAACTTAACACATACCTAGCACCACTTAAAGAGGGAGTTTGAATAGGACCACATAGGTCCGTATGCACCAAACCCAACACATGTGTAGCTCTAGTATAGGACTTCGTGGGAAAATGCAATCTAGATTGCTTTCCTTCAATGCATGGTATGCACTGTTGATATTCAGACGCACTATAATTAATACCAGTTGCCATACCAGACTGTAGAAGCTTCATGCTCCTTGCGTTGAGGTGTCCCAGACGCCTGTGCCACGTCTCTTGTGATGTCGAGTCTCCTACCGCTGCTGCTGCTACTCCTGACGTAGTTAAATTATCTTCAGTACAGCCATTGTCTGACATAGTGTCGAGTTGATAAACACCATTTACTTGAGTACCAGTAGCTAAAACATTAGAACCATCATACACAGTACATGAGGTACTATCAAAAGTAACTATATAACCCTTTTTGGTCATGGCACTGACAGACAATAAATTTGTACTTAAATTAGGTACATAATATGCATCCCTTATTGTCTTTACACCTTTTTTTAAATGAACTTTCACTTGTCCTAGTCCAGCAGTCAACAATTTTTCTCCATTTGCAATACTCACTTCAACAGTTTTATTAGAAATATTGTTTACCATTTGTTTGTCATTATTACACATATGGTTTGTTGCTCCGGAGTCTATATACCACACATCACTATTCACCTTCACAGAAAGAGCAGCAATAAGAGCCTTGTCCTTTGGTTTACTCTTCGGCTTGTACCTATCTCGACCATGACTTTGACTCTGCGTCTCCTTTTCTGCTCCAGGTTGTCCTGTAGTTTGTTTATCAGGACAATTCTTCAAGAAGTGGCCAATACGCTTGCACTTGAAACATTTGGGTTGCTTCCGAGTGATCAGTGCGGTTGTACTATCCCTCTTGTCCTCTCGTCTCCGTGTCTCTTCCAACAGTTTCCCTGAGACGTGTTCAGTACTTAATTTTGTACCTGCATTTTCAATGGCCATAATCAGCGGATCAAAGTCTTCAGTTAGACCACTCAACATTATAACAGCTACGAATTCATCATCCAGTGGTGACTCAATTTCATTCAACTGATGTGAGGCTTCCTTAATTTTGTTGAGGTAGTCCTCCATCGAGCTGCTATCACATAGTTTTGTCCCAAACAAACTTCTAAGAAGACCTAATCTTCTACATAATCCGCGACCTTCATACGCCTTCTTCAGGTTATTCCATGCTTCATAAGCACATTTTGCGGAGCGAATGTATGGAATTACTGCTGGTTGAACTGATAAGGCAATTCGTGCCAACGCCTTTTCCGCCTTCTTTTTATCGTCGTTCACGTCTTTCTCAACAAATTCCCATAATTCTTCATGAATTAACAACATTCGCATCGAAAACTTCCAAGTTGAATAATTTTCTGACCCCTTGAGTTTCTCAATGGAATTCATGTATGTTGAAGAAGCCATTTTTCAACGTTTTTCGGTGACTTAAATTTACTTACCGTTTTTCTTCGTCAATCTGTCCGAAATACAAGCGTTTTTGAATATTAGCAACCACGCTCTGCTACCATGTTGGATATTTCGGCAGAAATAAAAACATTTAAACCGAGATTTGATGGGATTTATTCGTGACAACGATTACAATTTCAAGATGGCTATCCAGAAAACATTTTAACACACATTAGACACAGCTAAAACCTCTAGACAGGAGGTATCAAACTCGAATGACACATGTCATGTCACACGTTGTCGTTTTAGGTTGCGTTTAGGAACCCGTATACAAATTCCAATCCAACACTGCTAACTCATGAATACTACGTGAATAAAATGAAATAATGTTTGCCAAATTCTATTTGGTTTATTGTTTTATTCTCCTCTAATCTATATTCGTCCGTAAACGATTTGTGATGAATTTTGCTACTCAGTCGCGTTAGCGATTAAATTGATTCGGATGGAATTCGGCTCTTAAATGTACCATTATGTCTTTAAAATAAGGGATATTATTCATCAGAATACAAGAGTATGTTAGAGCTCCATGGCCTTTTCTGCCGATTATTGTTTGTGCCCGACAATCAAGCAATATCAAACAAAATATTTATTTGCTAGAATATGGTGGTATGATACATAAAAGGGGCTTATAGCTGAGTACTTACAGCCGCACGGGCCGATTGATCAGGTTAAGCTACATGCTGTCATTCTTATTAATTATTGTTGGCTATGTTGGCAGCTGCCATCCAAAACTGTAGCCAGAGCCGAATCCCTAGTGTGTCGTACTTTAAAGATGCTCAAAGTCCTTCTGACTGCCAACCCGCGGCTACGCCAGCGTGGAGGTCGGAAATTATCCCACAGGAACAAAATACCGAGATAAGAAGTATCCTATATCCTAATCCAGATTATGTTCTACCCATGTGACAATTTTCATCGCAATCCGTTCAGCCGTTTTAGCGTGAAAGCGTAACAAACAAGCAAACAAATAAAATCACTTTCGAATTTTTAATACTAGCAGCGCCCCGCGGTTTCACCCGTGTAAGTCTCGAACGCATAAGAATATGGAGATAAAAAGTATCCTTTGCGTTAATCCAGGTTATAAACTATATGTGTATCAAATTTCATCAAAATCCGTTTAGTGGTTTTTGCGTGAAAGAGTAACAAACATGCATCCATCCTCACAAACTTTTGCATTTATAATATTAGTAGGATTAGTAGGATAATATTAAGTTAGGATATCTGTTATGTAAGAGAAAGTATGCAAGGGAGTTCACTGTTCCATGTTAGTTTTAATTAAATTATTTTATTGTCATAATTATTGTCAACGTAATGAATGTATTGGTGTCATACCGTTTTAATTATAAAGTAAATAAATAAGTGTTTTACTACAAATTCTAGGATTGAGCCTACAAAATCAGCTAATTTACTACTAAAAAATGGCTACTCACTCCATACGCACATTATGACATAACGTTACATATCCCGATAAAAACACAACAGTTTGTGTGTAGCTTCAACCACTATTACAGCACTCAACATTTTAATAACTACTAAAAATAATAAAAATCAGTAACTATCCCACAGATACAATCTGTTATCTCACAACCACGGAAATACCTATTAATGGCATTAAGCAAATAAGTGCATATCCAAGACATTAATACAGCAAAACCATGTTAAATTTCTGTTAGAAAGCGTGCTATAATTATCTCAATACTAATTTAAACTGCCCTATGAAGAACACTAATCTAAATCTTTCCTAAACAGTTACCATTTCCTAGTAAACTATTCACGTTTGTGTAACTCACGATTTTTCCGCTCCCAAGATATATGGTCAGTTTGTACCAACTATATCTAAATCTTCACGATTCAGACTCTGGAGTGAACAGAAATTCAATTAGTAGCCATACTAATTATGTTCTCACCAATCAGAGCCAAGTTTTGCTTTAAATCGGAGTAAGTGATCAGAAAGGGAGTAAAGGATGGTGGGCTAATATTCTAGAATGCACGATGGGATGGGGGACTATAATATGTTGTAATTTGTTTGTTTTTAATTGGACCGTGTTAAGCAGAAAGCAGCCAAGTCGGGAAAAGTACAAACAGAGTTATAGGCATTTTTCTGTCGATGGTTGCATTATGGATGTATGGACAAGGCTGCATTTGACGACTCATATCTCCGTGATAAATAGAGATATCGACATGACTGTTTTTGCAAAAAATCTTATATGTCGAAATTATTATGACTGTGTTTATAACTAATTTTTGGAAAAAGTGCCATATGGCTGCTTGCTTTCTGCATAACTAGGTCCAATTAATCCACCGATCAATCTGGGTAACTGTATAACTAAACGTATGTTTTAGCATTATTTGTACGTCAACTCGTCAATCAATCTGCCTAGCCTTTTCCCAACTATGGTGGGGTCGGCTTTCAATCTAACCGGATGCAGCTGAATACCAGTATTTTACATGGAGCGACTGCCTATCTGACCTCCACAACTCAGTTACTGGTTAATACGATACCCCTTGGTAAGACTGGTTGTCAGACTTTCGGGCTTCTTACGACCCGTAACGACTGTCAAAGATCCACGAATGACAGCCGTGACCAACGGCTTAAAGTGCTTTCTGAGGCAGGGAGGAGCCTTGGTATGTAAATTTGGTCACCTATCTACGGACTAACCCCGGCAAGCGTAGCTTACAGTAAGGGCGGGTGACTTTGACTCTAGGGTATAACTTTGGCCCAAATCTAGACAGATGTTTAGTGTCATTAAATCCACACAAAGTTCAGTAAGTACGAGTCTATATCGCCATCTATTACGAGTAGTTACCGAAGGACATATGAAGTTCGGTTGTGTGGTCGCGTCACTTCAGGCAGTATAAATAGTTGTCTCGATTTGGGCCAAAGTTATGCCCTAGAATCAAAGTAACCCGCCCTTACGGATGGATGGATCGACCCATGCGGCTTTTATATCAACTCTTGAAACCACTAATATAAGAGAAGCGCTTACTACTAAATACAACAAACACCTTATATAGTGTAAAAGTATACACTATATAGTGTAAAAGGTTACTCCAAGTAGAGCTAATAATGTGATTACTTTTATTTGTACAATTGTAACTTGCTGAGGAGCTCGTGGCTAAGTAATAACAGCTGCACGGGTCGATCCATCAGGTTAAGCTACACTTGCCGGGGTTGTTCTGTGGATGGGTGACCATCTTTT
This sequence comes from Dicycla oo, assembly GCA_948252095.1. Classification (NCBI taxonomy): domain Eukaryota; kingdom Metazoa; phylum Arthropoda; class Insecta; order Lepidoptera; family Noctuidae; genus Dicycla; species Dicycla oo. The sequence goes on along the minus strand of OX411713.1, from coordinate 10,762,441 downwards.
CATACCGACATTCCTCCGTGCCTCGGAAAGCACGTTAAGCCGTTGGTCCCGGCTGTCATTAGTGGATCTTTGACAGTCGTTACGGGTCGTCAGAAGCCTGATAGTCTGACAACCAGTCTTACCATTGGGTTTCGTATTACCCAGTAACTGGGTTGTGGAGGTCAGATAGGCAGTCGCTCCATGTGAAATACTGGTATTCAGCTGCATCCGGTTAGACTGGAAGCCGACCCCAACATAGTTGGGAAAAGGCTAGGCAGATTGTACAATTGTAACTTGCTACAAGTTCTACACATGGATCAGATTGTTGAGCCGCAAAAAGAATGAATGAAAGGCAATTGCATGCAGCTGAGATGAGAATGCTAAGAGGGATGTGTGGTGTTACACGAATGGATATACAAAGAAATTAGTACATAAAAGGAAGTTTTAAAGTGGCGCCGGTGATTGAAAAGTTGTACGGAAATGGAATGAGGAAAGTTTTGAGTATGAATGTCAATGGTTATAAGAATAGGGGAAGACCAAATTTTTTTTTTTTAATTTATTTATCATCTAAACTAAAGAATACAGGATTACTTATTACATAGCAACCAAAAACCACTAAGGTTTAAACTTGTGCTACGAGTATCATGAGTCTATATCAAACTAAACAATCTTGCATTTTATAAGTATGCGTTATTGTCGATACAATGAATAAAATCTTTAGGTAGGTATTTAAATAGTTACAGTCATTCCTAAATAATACTTAAATAATATTGCTTAAGTTTACATTTGATATTTTTATGTGTAATACTTTTGTTTATTGCTGAGGGTAGTCTATTAATAAGTCTCGGTACAATATAGCCTAGGGAAATAAACTAGGGATAGACTGTGTGAAAGATGATATGGCTAGAAAAGTAGTTTCGGTAGTCACCCCGACTACCGAGATGACTAATAGAGAAGTATGGAAACAGGGACATGTTGCGCCGACCCCAAATAGATTGGGATAAGGGCAGGAAAATGATGATGTAGCAGGTTCTACATGAGTAGCTAATTAGCTTCCCTTAAAACCAAAAAAACCGGCCAAGTGCGAAACAGACCACGCATAATGAAGGGTTCCGTAGTTGAAAAGAATTTATCCCAAAAACAAACTTAACATTTATAGTTGAAAACATGTTTTCCCATACAGCGATATACGACATGGTCATTTTTCCAACTGCAAGTTTGTTATCATATAATTTTTTTTTTTTATGTGATAACACTTGTAAGAATCGTGAAGGCTGTGGTAGCAGATACTTCCTCCGTCATAATAATGCAATTTGTGAGTAGACTTATATCGTAGTTTCGATTTCTTGGGTGGTCTTCTCATTAATTCGTATTTAGTTTAAGTTAATAACAAGTTTTAAGTGCAAACCTGTCACTAACAAGTTATGGGTCACATAGTCGTCCGAAATAAATGATTTTATTTATTTATTTAAAACTACACATTAACGATTTTCGGACTTTTTTCCTTTAACTGTGTTATGAGACCTTGCTTTTCATGATTCTAGGTTAACGGGAAGTACCCTATAATAGGTTTTGATATATTTGTGAGTAGTTTCCAAAAAAATATATGGAGGTACCTACCAAAATATGTCACATAAATGGTCGTATTTTTTATTGCGTTGTCTTAGAAGTTTGATTTTGTTAGAGCTCCAAGGGACCGTAGACCTGCGTATGTGATATTAATTTCAACTTGATACGAAAGTGTATACGCGTTCCTGAGAAAAAGTTTCTTGAAAGACTGACAGACAGACGGACAACGAAGTGATCCTATAAGGGTTCCGTTTTTTTCCTACTGAGGTATACAACCCTAAAAAACAACTAACAAACAAAACTTTAAATGAAGGTTACTTTATGCTTCATTATTTCTCTTACAGGAGAGAAACTTAGGTACAGATAAAATAAGCAATCATATTTCAAAGCTTTACCGTGTTTCCCGTCTGAACATAATATTAGACCCGCATTAAACCAAATTATTATGTACTAAAATTAACAATTTTCCAAGTTTATGGTCACTCTAGTGATACCCAAAGCGTTAATGGTTTTGTCTCGACAGTTGGCGCCAAACTGTTTCGACTATTTATCAGTGAGTACTCCTTTTTAGGGTTCCGTACCTCAAAAGGAAAAACAGAACTGTCACAGTCAATTTGCTCCGAATCTAATAGACCGATTAAGTTGAATTTTCGTACACGTATGAATTTCTGTGACCCAAACACGGACGTGTAACATAAATAAATGAATTTGTAATGTGGAGGTTTATTTTGGGGGCAAATTATAAAATAAAATAAAAGTTTTGCAAACTGTATCGCATGACATATAAAATAAAAGGACTTACTGTGAGGGTCTCAAATATTTTTTTAAATAATTTTAACATAAATTGTTTTAAACTTACTTAAGAAAATAGACGAAAATTGACCATTACCCTCTTATTTCCGAAACTACCGAACCTAAAATGTTGAAAAAAAATATACAAAAACGTTTTATACCTATTCATTACAGGAAAACCTATAAGAAGTCTGTGGTCTTAAAATAACATGGTAAATCTCTCGATAGTGTGTGTACAAACTTACATTTGCATTTGGAATGTATGACAGAACATGTTTTGTTCTTGGGATATTTCATGCCAACTACGGAACCCTTCATTTTGCGTAGTCCGACACGCACTTGGCCGGTTTTTTAGCATTCATTTGGATTTACTTCAAGGTATCCTTAATGTGTTTTGAGACATTATTTTATATCCTGCGATTGAATTACTGGAAGACAAATTGAAGGACATGGTGACTTCGGACCGGGAAAGGTCGAGTCTATATTGTATTTCGTATGGCCATTTAGTCAGGTCAATTCAACTTGGTTCTGGGAACATAAAATGTAAATCATAAGGTGTCTTCCCGAAAAATTGCAGCTTTTTGAAAAGGAACGGAATCTATTTTTGGTTGAAGTAATAGGTCGTTACCTCGTGGGGAATTAGTTGTCCCAGAAGCAGGAAGAATACTCACGAAAGTCTGTATCTGTCAATGTTTTTTTTTCGTAAAATGAGGTTTGCTGTGGGAACCTGATATATATGCCAACAATGTTACCATACATCTAATTTACGTTTTCTCTTTTGGCATTTAGATTTAATAGCCACCGATATCATACATTGACTTTTTCTCACAATTGTAAAATGATTGCCTTCACGCTCTACGTAATTCTGCTACTCTAGTATTTTTTATTAGGTAATATTTTTAAACTAGATTTTACGAAATAAACTGAACCGCATAAAAGTAGTTTTAAAGTTTCACAACAAAAAAAAAACTTATTTAAGTTCCTGATAAGCCCAAAAACGATTCCTAACTGGTAAAAAATACTAGGTGCAATATCATAATTTTGTTATATATTACATAGAAACAATGGTCCGTTAAAATGATCTCAGACGCCCATTAGCCCGCTTGATCCATCAGATAAGCAAAAACAGAGATTTGTTATACAATCTTCATACAAAACGCTGACGGTTAACGGTAAATGGTTATTGAATGAGACAGTTTCTGACTTTATAATGCTGAGTTAGTAATATGGGACGGAATAAAACAGTAGTTTTTGAAGTTGTACTACTTACACTCAAAATTCATTATACAACATAATGTAAAAGATACGATCTAGTGCGTAGACAATTTAGAAAGAAAGGGTACTATATAAACAAGAACGTAAACATAGCAACAAAGCCGAGATTTATTAGCAGGAAATAGACGAAAGGTATTTTGCAACTCGCAGAGGTCGAGCTCATGCTACGAGGTGTCATGGCGATCAACTACAAAACGTCCCATACAAACAAGATAGGCAAACAAACTGAAAGCTATTAAAATTGAAACCCTATTCTGTACGTCGCTCATTGAAAACTCGGCGTATTTTCTTTTCCAAGGTTATTCCAACTTGTATGTTGGCGTCTAAATCGTGTAGTTCAATTTTCCGTGACACACTTTTGAATTCGATAGGTTTAGTTTTCGGAAATTTGTAAAGTTTTAAAAAACATCCTGACCTACCTGCCGTTTTTCGTTGAAAATATAAGACCTACATAGACAATATAGGACCTACAAACAAAATATAGGACTTACATAGAAAATGTTAAAATACTTAATAAGTGACGGATACGAAAATTTTCATTTTATAAGTATGTTTATTTAGTGTTTGGAAATTATGTGAAAAGTTGTTGGCTTTTGAAATGCGAACTTTATATTTTCATATGAAAGTTGTGGAAGGGAATGTAATATGGAGCTGAATGCAGGTCACATAGAATCACACAAGTTATGTATGTTATAAGAGTTAAAGGCGTAGCTTTTTTTTTAAATACGTGATGAAAATTATGTAAATTCAATGTCCGAGCAGAGTCGAACACATGTGGTAGTTCATAAATCAAATAATGATAATGTACAGACGCACATCAAGCTACCAGAAACTGTCAAATTACCTCAATCAACCTTGAACCTAATGCATTAGCGATAAAGTTGTAAATCTATTAAAGAAATTTGACAGATTGTAGTAGCTTGATGTGCTGGCGTCTGTACAACTATGATATTTTGTCTTGTAATAGCCACTTACTTCTTTACTTCCACGCTCTTGTTTTCCGAAATATTAACGCATTGGTCATACAAAAAATAATACTATCAAGCGAAAAATTATATAATTTACAGTGATAGTTCACATACATTTCATGTAAATAAGAGATATTGTTTTCCCTACTAAAAGTATTTATTCTATTCGGACTCTGTCCTCCAATAAATTTATTCAATATAATCACTTTCGCTTGCATCTTTTGAAACATTCATAGTGCGACACCGTTTACCTAGCCCTTTTGTCTGCGTAATCTTTAAGTCAACAGAGACACTTCAGAACAAACCAATGAAGTTTCACCCGCACCTCCTTGCCCTCTCTTCAAACACGTCGAAAACAAAACAAAACACAATCACGTCCCGCCAGCAGAAAGTTGATGATGATTAACACAGCGTGAACTAAAAAGTTCATTATCATGATTTATTGATTATAGTATCTCAATAAAATTGCTTGTATACTAGGACATTATAATATCTGTGCTAGGACTATTTACGTTAATAGGCGTATCAACCAAAAAGCTAACTCTTCTACTTTACCTAGTAAATATGTTCAAATCTTCAGGCGGAATACTTGAAGTTCGACTGCTTTCCTGGTCCATGTCCGTGGGTTGTCGATATCAGCGATGTAACTGCTAGCAGCAGTGGTGCACACCAAACATTACTCGCACATGTACTTGAAGACCACTCAAAAAGATCAAATTTCGTCGTGTAGTATCGGCCGTTTTCCTTGTCCGCGAGCTGTTATATCAGTTGTTGAAACACCTAGGAAAATATGCTCACCATTTTGAACATTGGATATGTAGAAACATGTCCAAGCAACAAGACGATCTCTCCCACTCAATTTCATCGTGCAATATTGACCTTTTCCCTTTAAGGTTGCACTAGTCGGCGGCGCGAACTCGTTGGTGGCGTGGCTAATATGCATGCTATTTAGTTTATTTATCAATTTATTTAGTTTTATTATTTGTGTAGTATTTATTTATATTATTAATGATTTTTAATGATGGTGTAATTATCTATAAAAGTACGTATTTACAAAAAAAAAGTAGTGTATGTAGTATATCAGTTATCTGGTTTCCTTAGTACAAGCTCTGCTTAGTTTGGGATTAGATGACGGTGTGTGAAATGTCCCAGGATATTATTATTATTTTTTTACATTTCTCGGGACCCTGGGGTCCCAGACCTTTGGAAGGCGTACAAGGAGCCGAAGCCAATTCGCAGAGGCCCCTTAAAGAATTTTAAATGATAAGGAGGCACCAACCGACGATTATCCCTGTATGCACTATGCAAGTGCACCCAAGGACAACCCCCGGTTAGTGCAGGACTATTGTTGTACGTGGAAACAAAACATATTGGGCTACGAATCTCCACTCAATCCGGCCAATAAAGGCAAGAAAGAGGTGGGAGCTCTGTTCCTCGTCAGTGTTCACTCCAGCCGGCCAATAAAGGCAAGCCAGAGATGAGGACAAGATTTCTCTCGGGAGATATGGGGTCCGTGGGGTCGCTACTGCCCAACAGCTCGCCACATGCTGCCCTGCGGGTTTCTGTATCTCTCTTGGTGTGGCTCCTCATCCTAGACCCGTTCCGGCAAAGTAAACTCTACCGGCACAGACCTAAAGTTTGAAGCGCGCAAGCCCCACCACGACGTCAACGTAGAGATACAGCGGTGGGGTTATTATTATTATATAGTTTTATTATTATTATTTGTGATTTTTTGATATTTCTCGGGACCCTGGGGTCCCGGACCTTTGGAAGGCGTACGAGGAGCCGAAGCCAACTCGCAGAGGCCCCTTAGATAATTTTAAATGATGAGGAGGCACCAACCGACGATTATCCCTGTATGCACTATGCAAGTGCACCCAAGGACAACCCCCGGTTAGTACAGGACTATTGTTGTACGTGGAAACAAAACAAATTGGGCTATGGGTTTGGGTTGCTAAAGTGGATTGGGTAACGTGAACTATGGAAGAACTATGTCGCCTGCCTGACTAATGTTATATAAAATGGCAGGGGGTGACTTGCACACCCAATAATGGGCCCCCGGAGACGGCCGCTAGCACATAGTGACGTAGCGACAAGGGGGCAAAACTTCCTGAGGTGCTTAAGGAGTGGAGATGTATTCCACGGCTATCAGGACAATCCCGGAAGTACGGTCAAGATCCCTACCAGCACCTTACTGGAATACTTCCTTCCTCCGAGCACGTTTGCTCTTGCGAATCTCCACTCAAGCCGGCCAATAAAGGCAAGAAAGAGGTGGGAGCTCTGTTCCTCGTCAGTGTTCACTCCAGCCGGCCAATAAAGGCAAGCCAGAGATGAGGATAAGATTTCTCCCGGGAGATAGGGTCTATGGGATCGCTACTGCCCATCAGCTCGACACATGCTGCCCTGCGGGTTTTTGTATCTCTCTTGGTCTGGCTCCTCATCCTAGACCCGTTCCGGCAAACTCTACTGGCACAGACCTAAAGTTTGGAGCACGCAAGCCCCACCACGACGTCAACGTAGAGATACAGCGGTGGGGTTATTATTATTATTATTATTATATAGTTTTTATTGATTTAGTGAAATAGATGATGATTTATAACGAAAACGAGCGCGTAAAATTTCATAAACAGACTTTTGGGCGTATATGCAGATATTATGAAAAAAACTACTGGATGTATTTATCCAAAATAAAGTTATTTAAATTTTTGAATACATTATCTGTGCCTTTACTCCAGGGCTATTTATTTACACTCTAGAGATGCGTTAAAATTAGTATTGAAATAATGGAAATTTCGAGACTCACAACTTTCAAGCCAATATCTTTTTTCCGATTCTGCTTCCATACAGGACTAGATAATGACGAGACAAATTGAAATATTTTTTGGTTTTGAAAGTACACCGTCAACCAGACGAGTAATGACCATGCTACGTATGTGTGGAAAAATGACCGCCTAGCGTAATCCCGAAAGCGCCAGGGAAGCCCGCGAAATTCAAATTTTCTTACGTTTTTTGCGATTTGCAAGTCATTATTAGGTTGCATGTTAATCCATTATATAGTCATTATTAGGTTAATGATTCGTGACCGTAACAAGTACGTATTTATAGAATTATAATCATTAAAATCATCAATACAACTCCGATAATCCTATTGAATGACTATTTCATGAAATATTGAAATTTGAGTATTATGCTAACTTAGGAGTTGTATAACTGATTCCATTGAATATAATTATATACATACATATTTGTTACGGCCGCGAATCATACTTTAATCAACATACAACCAAATACTGACTTGCTAATTGCAAAAAAAACGTAAGAAAATTTGAATTTCGCGGGCTACCCTGACCTTCTCCCTTAGGCCCTTAGCACATCTCTGCCGCGAAACCATATTAGCGAAACCACAGTAGTTCAATTCAATTAACTCGCATGATTTTCCGCTACTCGATTAGCGGAGCGTCAGCGGAATCTCAGCGAAACATCATCTCGCGGCGGAGATGTGCTAAGGCCCTAAGTCCTTATGTCCGCGAGCTGTCGACGTCTGCCACGGCGCCTCAACAACAACAAACTAAAGCTTTTGAAACGACAACGCGATACTCCGTATTTAGACTTGACGGTTTTAGGCGGACGGACTTGGGTTGTGTGTTGCGCAGTTCGGAGGCTAATGGTTCCCAGTGTTTGTGCAGATGTTTCTAGGTTAGGTTTATGTTGGAAGAGTTCTAAGAAGGTCTTGTTGCTGAAGTTTAGTTTAGTTTTCTAAAGTTGTACCCACAAAAGTATGAATGTATAAAACGATTTAACCTCTCGAATGTCGGAGACTAAATTGACTTGACTGAAATTGTCAAGCTGTCAAGCTGTATTAGGATTACATTATCATAAAGGTCATTTTAATATTTTCACTTGTCAATTTAGTGTAACTGTCCGACTTAAGACACTTGGAGCATTTTTTCTTATGTCGAACTGTGTAACATAAGACATTCGAGAGGAGGAAAACTTACATTAGGTAAATGATGCCTTCAGACAGCATCTGTCTGGCATTAATGCTGAAATGAACCTTTTTGACGCAGCCGTGAGGCACACACTGGTGATTAAACAATTTTTTTTATTTCTCATTTGTATTTTGTGTTTCACGAACTGTGTCAAATAAGTGTCATTCTTTCTTTCTTTCTTTCTTTCCTTAGTTCACAATTGCTCTAACTACGTACGTAAAGAATTGTCAATTTTGAAGAGAGAATTTTAAACTTTAGACATGAACACAACGAAAAATAAGTAAAATAATAAAACAATAAAAATACGTATCTATTCATAAGACTAGTCCTTTAACTCCATCATTTCTCAATATTGTAATATTAGAACACTCATAACATTTAAAAAATAGCTTAATAAACATACAACCCCCATTTAATACATTAGTGCTCTAAGATGGATTATGTTGACAGACATTAAGTGAAAAACTCAAAAATATTTAGCTTTACCCGGCTAGCTCAATGTCCAAGAAATAGGTTAATATGTATGGGTATTTGCATTAAATAGACAATTAATAATAAACAAGTGCTCATACTGTTAGCACTGCCACAGATAATTAATACGTTTGTGTTTTGAAATTTTCTGCAGTTGAGTAACTTAGACTCAGTTAAAATACAATCTTATTTGGATTTATAATAAAAAAATAATTTCTAAAAATGAAAGCGACTTCAAAAAGAAATTAACTCAAAATATTATGAAATAACTTTAATTTCGGAAGGAGGAGGAAGAAAAAGGAGATTATCAATTCGACACGTATGTATTATTATTATTGGAACTGCAATATATTCACATATGATAATCTATTAGGGCTTCCAAACAAATATACAACATTTTATAGATGTATGTATGTTTCACACAAAAAAAAAGTAAAAATTGAAAATTTTGTAGTTAGTACAATTGTGAACTAAGGCATCGTCTAGTCCAGAGTAACATACCTTACGAGTTCATAATCATATGGAGTGTGAGATCCCACAATAATTACCCAAGCTCATGTATATTTAAACCACCTAGCTAAGATTTTTTGCGTCAATCTATCATCAGTCATGGGCGACATAGCAGTAATATATGTAACATGAATAATCATAGCCAATGTAATTTATATTTTCCCACGAGGACGCTAGATAACAAGTTAAAAGCCAAGTTAGAACTAGTTCTCATGTAATGGGTGCCCTGTCATTGTCACTTCAGTCAGTGCATCCAGTTTCCCGACTCCCAAGTCCTGCGTCATTAAAACTTTGAACAACGTTAGACTTTATGTGGTGAAACATAAAGTTGATATTCCAACGAATGTTCAGTTGTGTTCTCGCATCGTTTCAGATGCAGTAAGTACAGTCGTCATATGTATACAACACATGTTTGGTGGTGGCCTCTAAGACAGTGACAAGATAAAGGCGGGACGCTGTGACATTAAAAAAATACAGCAATTAGTTTTAGTAACCCAATTTGTAATAAAGAATCGGTGTCCTACTTGATTCAAGGTCCATTGTAAGTGCTGATCGATATTTGTTTTGATATTAACGCCCGCCTAATATCGATTACATATTACATTGAGTTCGAAGTTGGGATGAATAGATCAAGCTGTCTGGAACTTTAGAACTTAGAGATGAAGTTTGAATGTATCTTCGCTACAGCGCTGCAGTACTCATCAAAGCGCTATTGTGGAGAGTGTTTACCTATATCTTCGGATCCATAGTGAAGCAAACACTTAAATTGTAGTGCTAAGACTATCGTTGGGAAGCAAACAGAAACACTGAACGTTAGAAATTCCTCTTGAACATCATGTTTCATATTCACAAAGCATTACTTTAGTTGCTTTAAGTTTCTCATCGTATCTTTAAATTCTTCGGCACTTCTTTTTATTTATTTTTTGAGATGGGTTTCCTCTTGACTAGGTCAGAGGTGATAAGTGACAGAGACAAAATCTCCGATGGAGTGAGCTTCCCGAGAAGAAGCCTATTTACTCTAACTTTGAAGAGATTCGGACTTCTTTGAAGAACTTCTCTTTCAGATTTTAAATAGAGTCGGAACGTACGTATGAATACGAATTTGTCTGAAATAATCACATTAAAATTGTTTCTAACCATGGTTTCGTCATCGCTACCTTTAAGGCCGTGATTCCTTTGCTCCACATACCCGTGCATGTAAAGAACAAATGTATGATGCGTGCACATGAATACCGTGGATGCATCTCGTATTCACGTCCCAGGCAAATCATTTGTTCGCAATTTTCTACGTCCAGAACAATCTCCGTAACAGTGAGATGGGGAAACAAGATACCTTGTTTGGGTGCTATCAAAGAAATTTGTGCTTACCTATTAATTTTAAGCCCTGTTGTTATCTTTTTTTATGAAGATGGTTCTTACTTCATAAATTTTTGTGGTCTCTAGATATTTTTCGTATTTATGAACTGAATTTTGACTAAGCCAAGCTCTAGAGACTAGACCAAAGAGATACATATACTACTTCAAGACTGAGTAGCAGTCGGTATCACGCCTTTATTTCTATTATAGTCACATCAGTAAAACAAGAAAATTGAGAAATTCATCAAAGTTGGTGAACTTTAAAGTATTATTGCAACAATAGACAGATACTAAAGCGATAAAATTTTACAACATAAAACGTGGCAAGTAATAAACTGAAGACAATCTTCAATATAGTTTTAATGCTCACTGTTGTTGAGGAAAAAATTAAATAATAACGTGAACAAGGAACCGCTAACATTACGACATATGAACAAAACACTGAACAAAAGCAAAAGGCGGAATCAATCAAAATAACTGTTATTTTACGAGAATTCTTACTTTATCTGTCTTTTCGTGTAAATTGCTTTCCGGTTTTTTCTTTTATTTTGTGGAGCACATCGTGCTAAATAGAATTGTCAATTTAAAAGCGGTTAGTATTCCACCTCTCGTTTTATGAATTTAAAGCTTTCTATATACTGGGTGACTTTTTTACCATCTTGAAAAATAGAGGGTATAATAGGTGAACGGAGTAGAAGCCTATGTCATGCCAAGATTTTTTAAATTTAAATATAAAAAAATATATCCAAATTCAAATCATACCCACTACGCACCCTGCGTAGTGCTTATGGTTTGAAGTTCAATATTTTTTAACGATCTATAAAGTTTAAAAAAAAAAAAAAACTAGTTATGCCCTAGGCTTCTACTCCGTTCACCTATTGTCCCTACTTTTTTCAAGACGGTAAAAAAAATCATCCAGTATATTGGCTATGCTGAGCTTGATATCATTCGTTGTTTTTCTTCATATCTATAGGAAATATGTTTTTATTGTTCTTGCATTTGATCTGGCAAGTTTTCAGTTTTACGTTAATTGGCTTCTCAGACTTACTTAAATGTTTGTAGTATTCAAATATGACTCCCAGAAACTTCATCACTTCCTTCAATTGTTTCTCAGTGAACTCCAATTCGCGTATTTATATTCCTTTAAACATTTAATTCCTTTGCTCACCATTTTCAGCCATATATTGCTCCACTAATAACGTCAGAATATAATCATTAAAGCTACCGATCGCCCGGGTGTTGGCCTCACGCCGCTGTGTTTTTCGTGCGGGACTCCAACGATTTCCTTATTGCCCCGGGATCGGTTCCCAGCAACCATCCGTGGCTTGCAAGCTCTGTTGCGTTCACGCAATCCCTACACATACTGGTTTCGTGTTGTTTGAGATATGCCTGCTTATGTGTTTTACTGGATCTCTTGTTATTCAAATTTATCTGGAAATTTTGTGTTGTTATGGCATTAAACATTGTATTGTGCAGTTTGTGCGGTGTGGTCGCTGTTGCATATGGATATTATTCATGTTTCCTTGAGTGTCGTAAATGGGGTTTAGGGATTATATTTGACTAATGAACATCAGTATCTAACCTTCCTTTACCTGTTCCTGTGTATAAGATTTGTGTTTGCAAACTGTACCCACGATAGGAGCTCTAGGATTAGAATTGCTTCAAATGTTTTTTTTTTTTTTTTTGTAACAGCGTCATTCATCAGTTTCTAATTCAATTTATCCAGACTTCAACTTACATGATTGACTGTAGTCATTTTGGAGATCCAAATCTTGGATTTCAGTTCAGATTGATTGACTAGAATCTTATTTTAGCTTTCACATCATACATAAGTTCAGACACATTTATCTTTTTAGCAATTCTGTTGCTAACTAGAATATTAATCTTATCGCATAATCAGTCTATAATGTTCCCACTGCTGGGATAAAGGCCTCCACTCTTTTAGAGGAAGTGGGCTGTGAGTGTACGGCCTGAGTGCACGCTCGACACGAGCGTCTGGCAGGGCGGGACCTGCGATGTTCGTGTTAAACACATGCAAACACTCGCGAGTGTCCTGAGTGACGGCCGAGCGGCGCTCGGTGAACGCTCTTCGCCGCTTGCACGCAACGCTGAACGCCCCTCTGGACGCTTTTTCACTCGGGTCGAACAATATACCATTCGCGCCGAGTGCGGTTTGGGTTGGTAAATGTCACATGTCTTCGAATTTGTGGTTCTATGACATGCCGGTTCCTCACGATGTTATAAGAGTTGTGGTGATTAAATTATTTACAAAAAGTCAAGCGCCTGTCTAGGTTCGAATTTGAACTCACGACCTACAACTCGTAAGTCAGGTAAACAAAACCTTATCGTACCTCTCAATGCTATCCTTATAAACGCGTTCGTTGTCCGGTCAAAGGGGATGCCCATATTTAGTATTAGATGTTGGTCATAACGAGAACGTTATGTAAATATAGAGCGTGAAAGTTGTTGTTCCTGCTCAATTAGTAGAAGTCGATAGAGATTAATTAAATCTTATCTAATTGGTCCTTTTACATTAGCTGTATTTAACGACAGTCGCAATTTATCTCCGTTGCTTACATGGCTGGCTCACATAAGGCTTAGTTTTGGGAGAAATTAATTCCCAACACATTTATAACGCCTACGTTTGTTTCCAAAAAGGACAGGCAGACCTCTAGGTCGTATTATCGCTTACGACACTGATAAATTGCTTGAAGCCTATTGTAGCAATGAAACTTAAGACTATCTGCTGTGAACATCAAGACAATAATTGTGTAACACACTCTGAAACGCTTAACAATTAGATCAGCGTAATGTACCCATATATTTAATTGAATTGTTAAATTGAATCTGATTGTCATTACGACTGTGTTTCACAAATTCTACAGGTGTGTGAACTTATTTAAATATTGATTTTTTCATTCTACAAATATCTTCTTTTTGCTTTCTGCTCACAAAATATCAAAACCATGGTCAGAACTAAGACGTATTAGAGCCATTATTGTTTCAACATGACACAGAGTCGATACTATATAGGACGAGTAGCACATCCCTCTTCACAGTAAGGGTATTAAATTACTTTTCGTGACTTCAAATACAAAGTAAGACTTTAGAAAAAGATTCAGCAACTGGAAAGCCCAGTGTGTTAATAATATCGTACTGGGATCACTAATATGCCTGCCAAGTATAGTGATTATGGCATTACTCCCGCCGTGATCCCGCTGTTGGCTATAGCCTGCAGCTGACTCTTAGAGAATGCTTATTTTGTATGCAATATACGTACACGTTTTGTAGTGAACCTTTAAGATCGTGTAAATTGATTTGGCTTGTAGAACCTTGGGGAGGAACACGCACGCAAACTGCTATCTTCCTGCGGATTAAAACTTTATTTTTCAAACAAGAAATACCTAAATCAATAAGATTTTTTTTTCTCTAATGAAGGATAATATAACATTCTGTTCATAAACTTGAACATAAATGTGGATAAATTGAAACTCGAGATTCTAAATACATAAAGAAATCAAGACTTCTTCCTTCTTCTTTTTTCAACCACATGTACAAATTTTTATTTCTTAAAAAAAAGCAGGAATCGCATGATTATAAATACAACTTCGCAAATTCCATTCAAGATCCTCATGCAAATAAAACGATGCAGAGACTACGCTTACAAGTTATTATCCCGAATACAACAACAATACCTCAAAGACTCGGAAACTCGGAACAAGTGGTCCTCGGAACCAAGGAGGCATTATTATTTGTATCCACTGTGGTCAAAACAAATGAATACACCGATTGTTCTGAATTTAAATATTCTTCATTCATAATAAAACTTTTTAATAAAGTTGTTATACAAATAAGCCTTTTACGTGTCATTGAAAGTGCGTTTTGAATATCAAGAAACTCCGTGGGGAGCAAACAAATTAAGGTCCGGAAAGTTAATAGTAAAAAAGTTGTAAAAAGAAATCCCCGAAGGGACGTGTACTCGGAACACATGATTTAGGAAAAGGTTGAATCTGTGACCCTTTACAAATCAGTTTATATTTATATTATATAATATTATGGAGTATGGAGTTTGTTCTTGAATCTTTACTACTTCATCTCTTCAACTAGCTTCATATTTCTGACTGACTGAGCTGAGTTCGAGTCTAATGGATTTTTGTGTCTTCAACATGTTATGGATTGTCATAAATTTTGGGTGTGACTATAGATATTAACATGCCTTATTTAAGTTTTGGTAGTCACAAACTAAATAATGTTTTCTAAAGACATTCATGGCAATGGCAACCTTCACAATTGACAATTAATTTCAATCAGAACATATTTTTCTTTGTTAGCATTCAATTCAAGTAACTAAATAATAATCTGGCAATTCATCCAAAAATTAGATCTAAAAATCCCTATCCGACTTCAATTTTCAAAACGATTAGGTACTACAAAAACGTTCCTATAATCAGTACCCAAAGACGAGGCTGCCCTTATATATATTTATCTGAAGAATCTCATCCGACCAATGAGCTTCCAATACCCAACATAGGTATTTAAACGGAAGCCGTTTGCAGATGTACACAAACGGCCGTCCCTGACCGGCACTAATTACACGGTTAATTTTATTGCAAGCCGGTCTTGCTCTCACTTTCGACGCGAGTTTGCTCGACGACGTCGAAACGACAAATGAATGCCGACAATCAGCAAGCATAGTTTGATGCGTGTATAGGGCTGTACGCATTCTGGATGATCTTTTTAGGGTTCCATACCTCAAAAAGAAAAACGGAACCCACTCGTGTGTCTGTCTGTCTGTCCTTCTGTCACAGATTTGCTCCGAATCTAATGGACCGATTAGGTTGAAATTTGGTAAGTACGCGTATGAATTTCTGTGACCCAAACACGGACGTGTAACGTAAATAAAAGAATTTTGAATATGGGGTTAATTATGGGGGCATACAAGTAAAAATAATGGTTTGCAAACTGTACTGTGTGAGTAAGGTGATAGCAGTACTATAAACGTATGCTATTTCCAAAACAATACTGTCTGGAGTGGTCTGGAGCTTATTTTGATTTTGTGATGGCTTCAATCGCTGTCGATAAGTCGGGAGTATTTTTTTTTTTTGTAATTAATGTTTTTTATTTTTAACTTTTTAGTGGGTTAGTTTGTAATTTATCAAAGTTACAATAGCCTAATGTCCACTGATTATCACCTTTCACAAAATATTGCTTTTCCTGATGCAGGAACTTTAATTGTTGAGGAGTGCTCTTAATAAGAACTGGAACTGATGGTGAAGTCACCATCAGCTCCACTTCAACATATGCATTGTGACGAGCATAAATTACTTAGCAACCATATTAAAGTAATCAAATCAAAACCCGTAAAATACTTATTATTGGCACTGATGTTCATCATCAGTTCCACTTCACCAAATGGTACTTTCCGAGAGTAAATGCACGAGTTACTATAAAATATACCCAAATCGCTATAGGTGTCCCTATAAAATTTGAGGGTTTACCTCGATTTCCATGGGATCCCGTCATCATATTCTGATTAAATCTAGACTTTTAAGAAATTGTGAATTATTTATTGCACTTGGAATACGTTCGTAACAAATTAAATATTTATAATGAACGTACGTGGCGTACCTCAACTACCCAGGGTACTCTCTTGAACACAAGTTCAAGAAGCAAGCTGGGGTCTGTGTGTACGTCCGCGATGACATTTGTTGTCGTCGTCTCCGTTGCTTTGAGAAATCGGGTTTCTCTGCCATATGGCTACTTGTGGATACTGGCGTGGAGAAATCTCTCTACATCGGCATCTACCGATCGCATAGCAGTGACCAGGAGACAACAGCGCTCTTTAATTTCCTCGTGGAGTCGACTGACGTAGCCCAGCAACGGTACCCAACGGCGAAGCTCATTTTTCTGGGGGACTTCAACGCCCATCATAAAGAATGGTTGTTCCCATACCAGAAAACTGACCATGCTGGGTTGGAGGCGCGCAATTTTGCTTTAACGCTAGATCTAACCCAGATGGTGAATGTGGCAACGCGGGTACCGGATGTTGACGGCCATACACCCAATTGCTTGGACCTTCTGCTGGCATCTGATCCGGACAGTCATTCAGTATCGGTCTCAGCCCCGCTGGGAACGTCTGACCACTGTCTGGTGAAATCCGTATCAACCTGCTCTCCTCCAGATGAGAGCCCTAGAGGCACGAGGCGAGTATGGCGATACGGGTCAGCAGACTGGGATGAGATGCGGCACTTTTTTGCGTCTTATCCATGGCGGCAAGTGTGCTTTTCCTCGGGTGACCCCTCGCGCTGTGCTGACGCGGTTGCGGACGTGATTCGGCAGGGGATGGAATATTTTATTCCATTCTCCGACATCCCGCTCGGTCACAAATCCCGGCCTTGGTATAATGCAGAATGTGCCCACGCTGAGGCCCGAAAAGAGACTGCCTACCAAGCCTGGGTCAAGGCCCGCGACCGCAAAGTTAGAGCGCGCAGGGTTCGCGCGAAGAAGAGAGCCTTTAATTCTGCCGCCAAGTTCTGCAAGCGGGTTTTGCGAAGGGCACGTTTTGACCATGTCGGACATATCGGGGCCAGGCTGGCTTCGCAACCTCCGGGTAGTAAACAGTTCTGGTCCCTGTCTAAAGCGGTTGAAACGAATTTCTGTCGTCCCACTTTACCTCCTATGATGAAACCTGATGGGTCGCTGGCTCACTCTGCAACTGAGAAGGCAAATTTATTTGCATCTCTCTTCGCAAGCAATTCACGTCTGGACGCTGGCTCAAAGCAACCACCTACTGTACCTCATTGTGACTCCTCGATGCCGGAGATCGCAGTACACATTAAAGAGGTCCGAAGAGTATTGTGCAGTCTAGACGTGAACAAGGCCAGCGGGCCTGACGGCATTCCAGCGAGAGTGTTGAGGCAGTGTGCGCCTGAACTGTCTCCTGTATTGACACGTTTGTTCCGCCTCTCTCTTGAAAAAAGAACGGTGCCGAAATCCTGGAAGCTTGCAAATGTACAACCAGTGCCCAAAAAAGGCGACCGTGCAGACCCTGCCCATTACCGTCCGATCGCCATTACCTCCATTCTGTGCAAAGTTTTGGAAAGGGTACTGAACAATAAGTTGCTGAACTACCTTGAAGACAAAGATCTCCTCAGTGACCGTCAATATGGCTTTCGCCGGGGACGGTCAACTGGCGATCTTCTTGTGTATGTCACGCACTGCTTTGGCGAAGCCATCGAGAAACACGGCGAAGCACTGGCTGTATCGCTTGACATCTCGAAGGCCTTTGACAGGGTCTGGCACGCTGCTCTGCTCAGCAAGCTTCCTGCTTATGGCATCCCAGCTGATTTTTGTAGCTGGATATCAGATTTCCTTAGTGAACGGTCGATTAGAGTAGTTGTTGATGGCTGCTCTTCTGACCTTATGGCTATTGATGCCGGAGTTCCTCAGGGGTCTGTTCTCTCTGCAACTCTTTTCCTGCTGCACATTAATGACCTGCTTCGGCCTGGTATTGTTGGGTACGCAGATGACAGTACAGTTTCAGAGAGATACTTGTCCAGCGCAAAAACCAGCGGGGCTGAAGTTCGTTCCTTGAGAGAGGCCATGGTAGAGCGGACAGGTTTGACCTTAAGCTTTGTCTCCCAGTGGGGTGATGATAATCTGGTCTCTTTTAACGCCACCAAAACGCAGGCGTGTCTTTTTACCGCTAAAAAGAGTCGTTTCGCCCAAACTCCTACTTTTCGGGGTACATCTGTTCCTGTAACTGATCGACTTGAGCTCCTAGGCATGGAGTTGACATCTGGTCTCGACTTCGGCGCCACCGTCGAGTACAAGGCCCAAACTGCGGCCAAGAAACTGGGCATCCTAAATAGGGTGAAGCGATACTTTACGCCTGGACAGCTTTTAACCCTTTACAAAGCGCAAGTCCAATCCTGCATGGAGTATTGCAGTCACCTTTGGGATGGATCAGCTAAGTACCAACTAGCCGCGCTTGACTCGGTGGAACGCAGAGCTAAGAGGCTCATTGGCGACGTAAAACTGGTGGATGCCAAGCTTCATTGCTTGGCTCATCGCCGCAAGGTTGCCTGCTTGTCGGTCTTCTACAGATTGTACTTCGGAGAGTGTGCCCGAGAACTCCACGACCTCATTCCACCGGCCCCCTTCTACCACCGGACATCTAGACGCACTGCCAGTTACCATCCCTACCTGGTTGCTATTCCACCAATTCGCACTAAGCGCTTCCAAATGTCTTTTATAATGCGCACAGCAAAAGAGTGGAACTCACTACCTGCGTCTGTGTTTCCGAACGTATACAACCCTAATCTCTTCAAAGTGAGAGTGAACAGGCTTCTTCTGGGTAAGCTCACTCCATCGTCGACTTTGTCTCTGTCACCTCTGACCTAGACTAGAGTCAAGAGCAAACCCATCACAAATAAAAAAAAAAAAATAATAATAATAATAAATAATTCGCATTTTTAAAATCCCGGGAACTCCCCGGGAAATAAGAAATTACGAATTATTTATTTCACTTTGAATACATTCGTAACAAATGAAATATTTATAGTAAATAATAAATAATTAGCAATTTCTTAAATCCCGAGATTTAATCGTCATATATAAGATTTCGGGATTTTATACGAGGTATTGTCCACTCTTGTTACTTCTTTCCTCGATGTTTAGGTATTTATGCTCTACCTATTTTGATCTTTGGTAATTAATAACGCGTTTAATGAAGTATTAGTTTTATTGTAACTTTTATATGAATATTATCTGTACTTGACTAATTTGTATTTTTTTTTCTATTAATAAAAACTCTTTGCGTCGGCCTAAAGACGTAGTTCAAAATTAAAATAAAGAAAACCGAAAAGTAAAGAGCACTAGTACGAAAAAGTGGCACTTTCCGCACAGTCTGGCTACTTCGAAAACGCTCTTTACTAGCACATGCATTGTAAAATAACTAATGATGCAACTGCGATGTATTTTCACGGTTACAACATTGTCTCTGATCAATTAACAAACTTACATCTGTACTGAAACAATACGCAATGCTTTCGATGGCCAAATGTTTTTTTTTTTTTTTAATTGGACAAAAATCTGGTAATAAAGATCAGCCCTGCAATGACCCAGTGCCTGACGGCACGTCACACACCGCTTGTAATTGACGTCAAGCTGTTACTGCACAACTCTTGCTCTATAAGGCGATTATTTACACCCCAGGAATTTATGACAACAGATAATTTCGCCAACCCAATAGCTAATAAGGTATTAATTACCAGTCCAAAGTTTACGCTCCACGGAATACCCATTAAAAGTTTAAAGTGATTTGATAAACATTGCCAGTATCGAGTCAGTGTGATTAGAACCATGTGCATGAACTTGGTAAATGGATTACTAATCTTGCGTATACTGTAAACTTTGACTAGTCTGTGGTGAATGCGTAACATTGCTAGTTTAATTAATCAAGACTCATCAGTTTTCCTTTGTAAGGCAGGAATGGATTATGATATAGTTTTTGACATTAGATACCTACTAATTTCTTAAATATTTCTTACTTATTAGAACTTGCATAGGCACAGCTACATTAAAAACTTTTAATAGCAACATAAACGCCTTTTGCTAAACAACATCAATTTACCAAGTACTTTAGTGACAATACTGTTATGAAACTCTTGCCATACATTAGTTAACAAAATCCTTCTCTTGATATCACAAAGTTAAATTACAAATTATCACACTTTTTGTGCTTATGTCGACAACAAACTTGGGACAAACAATTGTAATCAAACTTTTCTTTTTACGGTACAGTTACGCACAATATGCCAGTGTTAGACGAATGTATTTCGTAACTTTTACTACAATGCTGCAAAACAATTAAACCACTTATAATTGCGGTAATCGTAGCAATTTTTATGATATATGGCTATTATTCAGTAATCTACTTTTAATTGTTGGCTTGATTTATAACTTTGCGCCAAACCCATTGCAGACGTCATCTGGCCTGATCAGGCTTATTGCTTGTGCCAAAAGGTATGCAACATTCTTTAAAAATAATTTGGTCTGCCTGAAAACCCGTGACGAAAGCATTTGGTTAATCCAACCTGTCACGAACAAGGCTACTCTAGCAGTCAAAAGAATCAGGTTAATGGAAGCAATGAGTTTTTTTTTTTTTTATTGCTGGAAGGATTGTTAATTTACATGGGAGGCTATGGAACGCCTCCGTTACCAAATTGTCCACACCACTCGGGTCTGACGGCCATGACCGCCATCCATTGTGGTCCGAATGCAACTCGAATCGGAATCAATCGAGCGCCAATGTCAAAAAACTCGATAAAAAGTGTGAGAGTCGTTGTTAGTGTTTGGGTGACAACACTTTAATCGAGTGTGCAATCGAATCCCCCAGTTATATCCGGGGCTGCATACTTCAACATTTTTAATTTCCGCAGGTTTTTGTTTAGATCGATGTTTTTTTTCTAATTCAAACATTAAATCAGATTTTTTTTTTACATTATATTCCTAATGCAGTTTCAATTTCAATTATGATCACAAAACAATACACATTTATTTTATAAACATTGTGAATTTAAAATGTCATGTTCAGAGCTGTATGCTCTTCAAACAGAGAAAGTGAAACCCACTAATCTACCTAAAGGATTTAGATTAGTTGGTCGCACTATAGAAATAATGTCACGTAAGACCTTTTGTTACGACTGCACCGGTTCGCCCCACCTCTAGTATAGACAACATAGGTGAAAAAACACCTTAGGTACAATAAACTGACCCCATTTGATACGCACGTATTTAGAACAGAACTGATTTTACCTGCTACACTATTATTTTTTTGCATAATCTCATTTTGTGTTTCGAAATTCAATGTGTTTAAGCGACAACAGTCTGATAATTATGTGTTTTCAAATCAAAGTTAAGAACCTTTAATCTCACTTGGTTGTTTTAAGAAAATTCATGACAACTTTTTTTATAAAACTAGGTACGAAAAAGAGTGTTCGATGAACGCTTTAGAAGACAACGAAAACATATAATTATTTTACTTCATATTACTAAATATATTCTGGGTAAGCTCGCTCCATCGTCGACTTAGTCTCTGTCGCCTCCGATCTAGACTCTATAGAGTCAAGAGCAAACCCATCTAAAATAAAAATAAAAAATAAAAAACGGTCAAGTGCGTGTCGGACTAGGCACAGTGAAGGGTTCCGTAGTTGGGATGAATTTATCCCAAGGACAAGAACAAACTTAACATTGTAGTTGAAAAACATGTTCTCCCATACATTTCAATTGCAAATGTAAGTTTGTACGCACGATATTGAGAGATTTGCCATGTTATTTTAAGACCATAGACTTCTTATAGGTTTTCCTGTAATCTATAGGTATAGAACTATTTTCTGTATTGTTTTCAAAATTTATAAAGGGGGGGGATGGTCAATTTTCGTATATTTTCTTAAATAACTTTAAAACAGTTTATTTTCAAAAATAAATTTTTAGAAAAAAAAATATATGAGACCCTCACATTAAGAAGCCCTTTCATTTGATATGTCACACGGTACAGTTTGCAAAACTCTTTTTTTATTTTCTTATTTGCCCCCAAAATTAACCCCCACATTCAAAATTAATTTATTTACGTTACACGTCCGTGTTTGGGTCACAAAAATTCATATGTGTACCAAATTTCAATTTAATCGGTCCATTACATTCGAAGACACACGGGTGATCCTATAAGGGTTCCGTTTTTCCTTTCGAGGTACGGAACCCTAAAAATAAAAAACTTCACGGCTATCTGAAATATAATTAATTAAACAGAGTAGTATTTCCTACACACACTTATAACATCGTGATCTTTTAGAAATAAAATAATCAAATATTTTTGGTTAATATTTCACTGTATCTTCTGTGTGTTGGCAACCCAATGTATTAGAAACCATAGGATAAGGAACAGCTCTGTTTCCCACACAAAGTAGTTCCACACACTTACATTCACTAGGTTCTCCTGAAAGGATAAGTGAATTAGGTAAACTAATTATTGCAGCTTTGGGGCTGTTAGCTAGTCGTGAGTGGGTGGGATACTTCAGATCGCCGCTCATAAAATTAGAATCAAGACTTCGCTAAGCTCATTTGATTCCCTATTTCACTTTCTACAAAATATCACAAAGACAATTTCACACGGGACTTACCTACATTCTCGGAATAAGAGCAGCCAATAAATGCATCTAAATGGTGCGAATGAAAATATATTATTTTGTATTATCCAAGTAGAATAAATAGAAAACATGTTTAATCTAGTTTTTATTTGAATAGCATTAAAAAAAAAAACAGATCAACATCCATGTTTTAAATTCAAAAGAAGAACTGTGTTTTGTTGCGGTAGATGGGTAGGAACTTGCTGATGGTTTGATAGGTTTTCTTTGAAAATTATAAAATTGAAATTGGCAGGCTTTGGAATGCTTATACGTAAAGCCCAACAAACCCAACAATAATAAATCATAATCTTTAATTGCCTACATAGCTATACTGCAGTGCCAAAATAATGGACTACAATGGTGACTTTTACTTTTATGTAATATTGTAGAAAGCTTTTAATGCACTCATAATGAATGTTGTTTTAGTTGTCATTTTAGGGGAAAAAATTACACTTATTTGCTCATAAAATCACAATCATAACTACTCGTATAAGTGCGTACCACAAAATATTGAAAATAAAAGTACTAACTACTCTACTTACTTCATAATTAGACACATAATCGTTAAACTCCCTATTATATAAAAGCCAGTCATTAACAAAGATTATGTTGTTAATGAGTGCATTTGTAACTCGACATATAACCTTCGCTTTCACTGAAACAATTAAATCCGGCCATTATTGTTTTAAACGTTCTAAATTCTAAAGCTTCAATCGTACAAGTGGGCAATAACAAATAATTTCACGTCGCTACAAATTGTTTTATTTCGCCTCACTGAGCCGTTTTATCTCTGACTTAAATGGCATTAAATTTTATTGATGTAGGACAATTAAAATGTATGGTAGTCGTGATGATTTCAGCTTTCACTCTCGGTACGCGCACGCACGCCACGCCCCCTTGGATCAAATACCGGGAGGTGACGCAACACGTCGTATAGCACTCGAAAGCTCCAGTCTATTTGCATTACCGTGATATATTGAAATCAGTACATTGATTTATTTGTTCGCTCGACTGAGCTCCTCAATTATCGGTGCGATCAAATGTCAAATAGTATAATTCAATTCATTCGTTGCGGTTTGATCTACATGCTGTTTACAATATTGTTCATTCGGTAACCGAACGCCTACTGATTTTGGTTACATAAAATTATCATGGGGAACAATTTTGTACTAATGGATTTGAAGCATGTCAAAAATGCACTTCTTACAGAGCAAGATACTAAAAGATGAGATATTTTTTTCAACATAGAAAACGAACTGCATTTTAAATCTGAGTTTCTATTCGGCGGCATTATTTACATTTGTGTAACTCTGTAAAAAAAAAAAAATTGCCACATAGTTCAAGTAATGTGCACAGATTATAAATAAATGACGCAACACAAAAATATATATATAGTCCAAAATGCAAATAATTTTGGACTCGTTTGGTTGACTGACACTTTCAGCTCTAAAATTACCAACAATTATTTTGAAAATGTATCCTTCGCAACATTATCTCACGAGACGTAGTTACGTTGAATAATTTCAGCGATAAAGACTTTTGAGATAAACAACGTACAGTACAGTTAGAAACTTAAGCAGGTACTTTAACCTTAGTACCTCTGTAACAGGACACGTTCTGTTGATGACGCTTATTTACGGTAAATTATATTGTTATAAAACAAAATGTAATACAAAATTGATCAAGTGTGAGACTTAGTTGAGGTTTTATGTTCCACGGTTTAGTAAGGGACCCACTCTTACTGTATTTTGACCTAGGACATAACTTTGGCCCAAATCGAGACAACTGTTTATAATGCCCGAAGTGTCGCGACCACACCGCCGAACGTCATATATCCTTCGGTAACTAATAGATGGCGATATAGACTCTTACTGGCGGAACTTTGTGTGGATTTAATGACACTAAACATCTGTCTCGATTTGGACCAAATTTATGCCCTAGAGTCAAAGTACGAGTAACCCGCCCTTACTGTATTGACCTTTACTGTGTAGTAGAGATACCTGTTATCGACTATAGACAAGACTCATCATCAAGCTGTTCCGAGCTCTCTGTAGCCCAAACTTAAATGAAACTTAGCTCATCAAGTTAAAGTCAATAGAGGTTAAAGACAATTCAGATAGAGGTGTCAAACATGTTCAGGTGGAGATACATAGATGACTCCGCCTTGGAGTGCAAATGAGGTGCTGTTCCACAAATGATGGGACACTCATTATCATGTCCTGCGTGTCCTCTCGTCTGATTGACGATTTTTTTCACATTACGTAGTTAAGCAAAAAAAAAATGTTTAGAAAGGAAAACCTTTTGGATAACTAAACAAAGCTATGTGTTTAAGGATATAAAACACATTAAAAAGTAACAATTAGCTGACCAATTTTTCAGTAGCAGTTAAGATCGTGGATGAGCTCGTGGCTAAGTAATAACAGCCGCACGGGTCGATCCATCAGGTTAAGCTACGCTTGCCGCGGTTAGTCTGTGGATGGGTGACCATCTTTTCATACCGAGACTCCCCCGTGCCTCGAAAAGCACGTTAAGCCGTTGGTCCCGGCTGTCATTCGTGGATCTTTGACAGTCGATACGGGTCGTCAGAAGCCCGAAAGTCTGACAACCAGTCTTACCAAGGGGTATCGTATTACCCAGTAACTGGGTTGTGGAGGTCAGATAGGCAGTCGCTAGTATTCAGCTGCATCCGGTTAGACTGGAAGCCGACCCCAACAAAGTTGGGAAAAGGCTAGGCAGATTGATTGATTGATCTGAAATCGAAAAAAATATGCCTTTACATACTTATTCTTAGTACATACGTACGTATACAGAAAGTATTTCCGTCTGAGGAAATATTCACAGACAATTATAAGCGATTTTCGTGTTTAGGTAAAAATACATAACTTCTCGTAACATTCGTTGGCTTATTGTAAGTATGTATAACCTAACTTCATCATTTGCCAAATTTCAAAGGCAGAGGAATTTTTCGAAAGTCTCCAAACAACAAATATCCTCGTTGATTGGACGGTTGATGACGGCAAACGCGTAACAATATTCTGGGCCGAGTCCATTTAGATTTTCATCGACAGAAGAAGATCAATTCAGATTATCCACTGATTAATTGCTTCGTAATCTTAGCATCTGGTAGGTACTCCAGACCGACACTGTATCTACGGAACTGACGGTAAGATCCTATCCAGAAATGTTTACACACCACAATTTCCGAGAAAGATACACAAACAGACAGGAAACTACTGTAATTCCACAAAGCAAGCCCATTCTCCGAAATACGAGTACCTGCATCAAAACACCGAAAACCCATAACCATAAAATACCATCTAGTTTGTACACATAATTCTCACGCTTCTAATTAAAACCGAAGTTCGCGTCAGCCTCATAAAATCAACAGAACATAATATCTCCAAATGTACAGTTACACACAGCTCTTCGTAAATTCCTTTGACTATCGTTAAAAAGAATGTGTCTGGTAATCAGGCACTTGCATGACGTTTATAAGGTCTTGTCAAGGAGTGATGTACAGTCGAGATTAGTTGGAATCGGTCCACTTGTCACTCAAGAAGTGTCGTCGCATGCCATTCATTAGTTTAATGACGCTGAGTCTTGGAACTACCCAAGACCCAAGGCAATTGGAGTGGAACAAATTGGTGCATTACGAAGCCTATAATGTTTATAGAATGGTTGTTTCCTAAAACGTTATATAGGGACTTCTGACTTGTTAATGTGTGTCAAAGCTGTTTTGAAGATAATGGGCATTAGGGTAAATATTGCTTTAAGTGTTATGAGGAGCTCTATAAGTATGTTGTAAAGATATGGCTTTATTTCTTACTCATTGATGATAACACTTACAGAGATACAGATATTCAAATTTGGGAATTTCTAGAACTGTAGTCAATAATTTTGGTCGCTACGGTCAATGAATCCAGGAAGTTTTGTACTGGCCGTAATATATCTAAGAATATAGAGTTAGTTACTGTAACGGTTTATCTACTGAGCTCCTAGTCTTAAGCTTCTAATTAATTTTATAGTACTCTTACATCGCATGTTAGTTAGTTACCAATGTAGACCATTTTACGCAAATGCAATTAAATCCGTTCATAACTCAAGCACCAGGAAACATTAACATATCACAAGTTCAGAGTTCAACATATGCACTGGCATTTAATAACGAAGCTAAATATACTAGGACTAACAGGCTTAACACCAGTGCTATTTCGCACTACACTGTCATTGAAAAGACATTTAGGAAAGAAAGAGATTGAGAGGATTGTGAGTTGTTACAAAAATGATACCTTCGGCGGCGCATTAATATGTAGTCAAAATATGGGCTTCACTCACAGAGAGGGACTCACAGAGAGGAGGCCTGAGTCCCAGCAGTTGGAACGTTATAGGCTGATTATGTATGTTATGGGCTTCATCTTTTTACGCGTGGGATCTCATCTTTATCCAAGACTGTGACCTGAATGATGACCGAAGGACCAGTCCAGCCTACCTATCTTTTAGTTATAATCACCAGACCGTCTGCTAAGTAGATGTGCTACCGGCCATTTGTGAAAGGATTAAGCCCAAAACGATCAGCACATTTAAACTGCGTTCAAGAACTGTCAGTGCCAAAATTCCACACTGAAAGCTTTTGAACGCGGTTAAGATGTGCTGATCGCGTTCAGTCACCTACACCAGTTTTAAAGTGTGTCATCCCACTCACTGGCGAACGATCAAAAGAAAGACTGAAGCTGTGGCTAGACGGTACTTCCTTACCCAAACCATTCGTTCTATCTACTGTTGATCTCCCACCTGGACATGAGTTGCCTTGGGAGGAAAACCTGTTCAGGTGGAGATTCATAGACGACTCCGCCTTGGAGTGTAAATGTGGTGCTGTTCCACAAAGGATGGGACACTTTATATCATATAGTGCGTGTCCTGGCAGCTGCACGTTACAGATACTAGTGGACGCTAGTGATGGCGCCTAACACGTAGCCGAATTCGACACGCTAAGAAAAAGAAGGTTGTTGAAATTCGCCCGAAGAGAGATGATAAAGAAAATTTATTTGTAAAAATGTTGAATACACTATACATGTTGCTGATGGATGGGGTAGAAAGAAAAAAAGAAAGAAATACATTTATTTGGACACAGTTCGTGAAAAACAAAACACAAATAACAAAAAAGAAAAAAAAAGTGAAAATAATGTTTTAACAATAGAGCGGTGTGTGGCTCACGGCTGCACCAAAAAGGTGGAGACATAATATGCATCGGTCCAAAGTAACAAATAAGAAAGAGTTCCTAATTAGAAATGAATAAGTGAGGTAGTAAACAATTACAAAATAGTGATTGTAATGTCTGCGTGCGTTTTCTGAGCCTGTAGTGAACTTATTAATATAATAACAATAATAAACCTTCACTATCAGACCACACTGAATCTATACAGTAATCAATCTGCCTAGCCTTTTCCCAACTATGTTTAGGTTCGGCTTCCAGTCTAACCGGATGCAGCTGGAAACCAGAATTTTACATGGAGCGACTGCCTATCTGACCTCCACAACCCAGTTATTGGGTAATACGATACCCCTTGGTAAGACTGAATGTCAGACTTTCGGGCTTCTGACGATCCGTAACGACTGCCAAAGATCCACGAATGACAGCCGGGACCAACGGCTTAACGTGCTTTCCGAGGCACGGAGGAGTCCCGGTATGTAAAGATGGTCACCCATCTAAAGACCAACCCCGGCAAGCGTAGCTTAATCTGATGGATCGACCCTTGCGGCTGTTATTACTTAGCCACGAGCTCCTCTAATCTATACAGTAGTGTGTAATATGTCGCAGACAACTGGTTTAATTAGCCGTTTAATTAACGGCCTAGCCTTTTAACTAAATGGCACCGTTATACTAGCGGCCTGAATGATATTCAATTATAGGTTAGGTTAGAACTGTGACCAACCACGTGCGAGCCGAGCAACCACCACTTCCAAAGGCGGTTAGCTAAACGGCTAAATAAACTAGTTGCCTGTGACATAATGTACAAGAAAAGTTATTAAACAGTGCGCAATTTTTCACAGGGTGTTCTACCCATATTCATCTTAATAATATTAATAACTTTTTCTGTATAACTGGATTTGAACAATGTGAAACCGAACCCCAAACCTTCTCTAGCTAGTTAAAAAAAAAAAACAATTGCATTCAAATTTAGTTAACTTATATCTTGAGAATATTAAACAATAGTTACCATTGTCAACATTGAAAGGTTGTAAGGTACTAACTTCTGTGGAAATCGAATCCGCGACCCTTAAAATTTCCTGAAGAAATTCCGCTAGCAGCTGAAAGTTATATTCTTAGCCGTAGGTCACGCATTTTTGTATTTACAATTTGTAACAAAACTTCTACTTTCACTATTGAAAGGTGTACGAGCACGATAATATAAAAATAAAAAAGCAATAATTTTCCCCAAAATGTTTTCATATTTTATGTTCCGTCCCAGATGAACATAGATAAAAAGTAGCAACGATATAAATCAAGATCCAATATTTCACGAATCTGTTAAACACTATCAATTAATCATATCCGATGTCGGCTAACCTCGGCTAAACTCGTATAAGCTCGGGAATAGGGTGGTGTATACAGGCTGTCCCAGAAATCGACCAACATACTGTAGGTGGTGATAGCTTTGGTCAAGCCCTACCAAAATAACAAAATATATTATGTTCCGCAAAATCACCACTCATCACTGTTTAAAATTTTTAAACAAAAAATATTTGAGGAAAAAATCAAATAATTAATAATGAATTTATATTGAATTTGCAAGTTTTATGGAAGAATCAGAGGTAATTACGGATAGAGTAACTATTTAATAATATTTTGATGGAATAAGTTATTAGTAATAAAAAGGTTTTATGTACACATGAGAGTCAAAAAAATGACGAATGGCAGCTATTTAGATTTTTTTAATCCTAGCTAGCTAGGATTAAGCTATTTATTAATGCAAAAGTAAGCTTGTTTGTTTGTTTGTTACCTTTTCACGCCTAAACCGCTGAACCGATCATTCTGAAATTTTACATATACGTTGTCAGGTGTACAGAAACGGACATAGGGTACCTTTCATAGCGAAAAAAAGAACTGTTCCCGAGGAAAACAACAATAACGCTCTTATGATAATAGATGGCGCCACGTGTATTTCAAATCATGATTGAATTATTAATACAGACAGTTTAGTAGTATTAAGTTTTTTTATTATATAAGTACATTTTGTGAGTAGACTGTCGATATACCGGTTTTTCATTAATACTATAAATGCGCAAGTGAGTTTCTTTGTTTGTTAAGCGTTTACGCTAAAACCGCTCAACGGAGTTGGATGAAATTTGGCATATAGGTAGAATATGACCTGGATTAGGACATAGTTACTTTTTATCCCGGTAGTGCGTCACAATGGGATAATTTATGACAACCACGCGGGCGAAGCCGCGGATGAAAACTAGTCTAGTATAACTCGAAAAGTATAAGATTTTGCGGAATATTTGTTGTGTTATTTTGGGAGGGCGTGACCAAAGCTATCACCATCTACCGTATGTCGGTCGATTTCTGGGACACCCTGTACTGCCGTCGTAAGCAAAAAGGGCACAACTAACATTTAAAAAAAAATTAAGTTACATACATATTTAGAATCAGAAAAAAAAGGCTAATCTGCTCAATTTTTTGTAGGTTTTTTTTTTAATGTTAGTTGTGCCCTTTTTTCTTACGACGGCAGTGTATACCACCGGTAATGTAGATACGACAGCTCTTTCAACTTCCCGAAAATGCCTCGCCTTACTTTGCTAACGTTACCACATTTATCAAATGAGCCAGTTATTTTTGGAAACTATTTACGAAGAACGTTGTTTTAGAAATTAATTTAACGAAAGATTTCTCGGTGATTAAATCTGCCTTGGTTTATTATTAACTGTTATAAAATGAAACATTACTCTGAAGTAGAGAAATATATTTTGCTATAATATTTTTGGGAATAACTATTATAGTAAAACGCCTAAAATATCAATGCTCCTTTGGTAAAATAATAAATATGACCAAAGGTCGAATTCATTCTCAAAATCAACATAATTATTTATATGAATATTGAAAATTAATAACAATTAATTGCACAACAGCATGCGCCATTCAAAATCTGTTCGCAATAAATATTTCGTAAGTACATATGTGTTAAATTATTTTAAAGAGCTCGATAACTGCTAACCCTAAAAGTCAGTGGTTGGCATTCATTACAGCAATTACCCAAGAGACGTGACACGTCCGCCGATGGCTGCTAAGTACTTACCTCGTTTAAACTTTTTTTGCCACCACTTATTGCTTATTAGGTAAATTGAGTAAGACATGCTTTGATGAGAGGCTGCTGCACAAAATTATATCAAACGTGTTCTTGTAATAAATCAAAATAAAAGTCCAGTTTATTCAAACTAGGCTGAGAATCAGCGTTTTTTCGAACGTCAAAATTACATAACACAGTCCCCCAAAACGCCCGCCCTTCACCACTTCCTAGTGCTTTAGCTGGGGAGAAGAAGTGGCGCAACAAACTTCCAGTCCCCAGCAGCACAGATATCTGTTCAGTTAAAAAATTGGATTCTATACAACAGTGCGCAAAATAATTTAGGTAACACAAAAAATCGCAAGCAACGCAATAAAATTAAGGAACTTATGAATAAACCGATCTTATTGCAATAGCTCACTTAAGTCATTATTTAAAAATAAATAAAAAATAAAATAAATAAATCATTTATTTTGGACCAAACACTTGTATACATATTATAAAGCCGCCAAACTGCATGACAGCTAAATGTTGTTTATACATACGTTCTCTGGATTTTATACATTTGTTATGTTATGAGATGTGGAAGCCAACTGGGAAAAGACTAGGCAGATCTTCATCTGCTTAGTCTTTTTCTTTATGAAGCAAGGCAAGTGGAGGTTTTAAATGAGAGGCCACTTAAATATCGGGCCGAAATTACGAATTCTCGCACAAAAAATCATTAAGATTAGGGATTTAGGAACGAATACTGTAAAATGCTGCATAATTAGGAAGATACAGACTATCGGACTAGACTATTTTTAACGTTCAAGTTCAAAAGTACCATAGAATGGCCTACATAAAATAGATGATTTGACTATCACTAATACTGTTACTGAGGTTTACATAATACTTATATGTATACAGTGTCAATCTTTTAAGGGGCCATTGTACTCATCATTATGAACAACTTTTACTATGGGACCAAACCTGAAATCGGGAAAAAGTCAGCTTTTCAGTACATTTATGTTCGCATAATTCGTCAAAAGAACATTTTGACGAATTATGCGAACATAAATGAACAGCTCATGTTTTTACACTTACATTCTATATAATACCTACTTTTATTTAGGTATAAACTTATGTTTACGTTTTGTATTTTTATTTGTGCTTGAGTATAGTTTTAGATTTGAATTTGTTGGTCTATTGGCGTGTGGCTGACTTGTGGCAAATAATTTAATTTAATTTAATGTTTTCTTTTGCGTAATACACCTATTTTTTTTTTGTTTAGAATATTTCTTGAATGAATAAATAAATAAAAAAATATATATTTTGCGTACTATTGTATAGAATCAGTTTTTTTTAAGTGAACAGACAGCTGTGCTGCTGGGGAGTTTTTTGCGATACTTCTTCCCATCTAACGCACTAAGAAGTGCTGAATGAAAGGCGGGCGTTTTGAGGGACTGTCTTATGTAATTTTGACGTTCGAAGTGCTGATTCTCAGCCTAGTTTGTAAATGCCTTTTGGGTTTGTTACTGTATCCCTTCAAAACCCAGTTGGCATTTGTATGGGTATGTAGACTACATACATTCTAAAAATCCATACAAATCTACAAGTAAAGAGCTGTGATTATTTTACATTTCAACCCACGGTTGCAGAAAGCAAGTCAATCCCGCTCGACTTGTAATTACACGATCCCTAAACGATTATAATTATTATTGGTCCTTTTACCCTACTCCTACATTACGATATAGGCCCATGAGGACCAATAATGTTTGCACCTAAAAGTGATATTCTGCATTTCCCTCCCCTGACCGGACTTGGTATCATTAGCTTATCTGCAGTCTTTAACGTCAGTTATGACACTGGTAATCGTCACCCCTTACATCAGCCACAATCCCTGATTTTTATCAAAACATTTTCTAAATGCGCTTCGGTCTTGCAAATGATCATTGAGATAATAATGTCCTTGTTTTCAAAACATTATCATTTTAAATGCAGGTTTTTTTTTTTCAATATATTTTATCTATGCCTATTATCTTGCTGAGAAACATCATTATTATTTTAAAGCCTTGTGTCTGAATAATTTGGATGATTACGGTTCAATCTCATCCGAGATTGGTATCTGCTTACATCGTCAGCATAGGTATGGCCCTTCAGAACTTGACATATCCGAAGATGCATCATGACCTATCCCTGGATTTCAGGTTCCTTCAACACATATCATGTCTTTAGGTTTCTAAACTAATTTAATAAGATACAATTTAGAATGTTGCTCCGTATAATTAAGTAAAAGTTGCTTGCCATCCTATAACTACTTATTTAGTTATCTAGTCACGACACGGGTTGGTTCAGCCCAGCCTCACCATATTTTGATAAATATTTCAAGTAACAAAATGGGCAATAACAACTTGCTAAGTAACTTGCTAAATTAATTTTATCAAAAGATACATTGCCACTGTCGTTCAGTCTAATAATATCCTGTCGCATGCCGTACCTAAGTCACAGTGAGAAAATTTAGCAGTAGCATAACTGCGAAGAAACGACCGATGTTTCACCAACCGTAGCAAACATAAGCCGTAACACACATGATTACTCATTTAAGACAGTTTTTGTAATTCAAAATTATGCTTGTCACTTCGTAAGACATCACTGTCCTACACTCACTCTCTTCTAATTTCTTTGTATTGTGTATTGACAATCAAAATTGTATAAATATACTCGCAGTGATGCTGAACCACTGGTGTAGGCAAAGGACATAGTAATTTTATAAAGTCATGTTGTACTACTGTAGAACGAAATACTGTGGCCAAGCCCAAATGTGACATAGTTACATGCGCAAAGACGCAATTATTAAACCAACTCCCCGACACATATTCAGGTCACCAGACAATATAAAGTCGTAACTCTACGTTTATTTGAAACAGTAAAACTTAAAAGTATTATTTGTCTTTATATGCTACTATAAAACATGTCTGTATTGCTTTTGTATCATAAAAGCAAGTGCTACATTTCTTTTATGTCTTTAGTCTTTGTTAAGACCACCCAATCGCTAGTAGGACAACGTCATTTCTCCATGTTCTAAAAGGAAACTTTACTCAGAAAGGATTATATCCGGAGATTAAGGTCTAATTGTAAGTGAAAAATCTAGTTCGCCTCATAACAGGGGCGAACCTTGCCTTTTGGGACGAAGCAGCTATTCTAGGGTTGCTAATGAATACGAAGCGTACCTTTTAGGGAAGCGCAATCAGAGCATTTCCGAGTACAAAGTTATCTAATGTTAAATACCGATGAAGAATGTGCAAAGGTCCATTTATCGGTCAGAGAAGAATGAACGTGATAATAGGGATGATGACTAAAAAATTATTTTTTGTCCGTCATGTAGATTATTAAAATATATTGGACACGTATTTTTTCTTTTTCTACGTAATCAAAAGATTACGACGATACATTGAGTTAAAATGTGGCATGACGTCACGTCTCACATTGGTTCAAGGGCGGAAAAAAGTCCTTTGTTTCAACCTTGTTTAAAATGTCTACAATTTGGTACACACATACTAGAATGAGTAGAAACAAGTCCTAAAATTAATACGGATAAATAATTATACAGTATTTAATTATATGATGCCAAAGTAGGGTGATCGAGAATTTACAAATTTCGTGCAAAAAATATTGTTATTTCAAGTATGAATAGAACCAAAATACTATAATTATCAACTTTCATTTTTAGTTTAGTCATAAGTTTATTGTGTGTATTAATAAAATAGTAAACATAATGTTATAATATAATGAATAATTACTTGCTATTACATTTTTAGTGAAGAAGGTCATTTGGAACCTTTTGTTTTCAATCATGAGATCATAACTAATCTCCGTTATCGACCGATACGTAATAATATACTTTCGGAGATTAATTAGACCCTATAGATTAAGAATACATTAGTTTTGGCTGCGATAACCTGCGATCTTGGAAATACCAGGTACTTAACTAATGACGCTCTGTAATTAAGAAAAAGTGCATTATATTAATAAGTGTTTCTAATGAGGGTAATTAACATTTTATCATATCGTGTAAGTATAAATAGCATTGAATGGTAGTTTTAACTTCACTTACAATTATTTTCTCTTACGATAACAGTGTTATTATAGTGATGGATAGCTTTACTATTGTCTATGCCGATTTAGTGGAAATCATAATATCAAGTAATCGTGAGATACATAAATGCCTCGAAAATTTAAAACTTATGTATCCACAGCTTACAGAAAGTGTTTGGAATCAAGTTTATGAAAAGTTAAGCCGTAATTTTCTACCCGTATTTACAAAAAAGTGGCAAACTGCAGCGAGAAATAAAAATGCTTTTATGGCAAAAAATGAACAGTGGCTGAAAAATATTTTTACCGTTGAGACATCTTCGGTGCAGACTGATGTGGTGAATTGTGACAGTAATGTTCCAGGGCCATCAAAACGCTCTCATAGAGGACGACCAGAAAAATCATTTGATGAATGTTGCGATCGAACAAAGCGATATAAAGTTAAAAGATTGTGTGAAAGCGTTCCTGAAGAAATGATTAAGAAAGCTGCCTCTAAGGTACTCGTACAAGAAGAATCATCGGATACTATCAAGTTTACTCCAGAAAAAGCGTTGGCATTATTACTTGATGCATCACTTTCGAAACATCAATATCAAGTACTGAGAAATGCAGCAAAAAGTATTGGCTGTGATATTTTTCCCGATTATCATAAAGTACTTGAAGTAAAAAGGCAATGCTACCCCACGGATATTGATGTAACGGAAAGCTACGCTTGTGTAAGTTTGCAGTCATTACTGGATCACACAACCAGAAGATTATTTGAAGTAATGTCTGAAGACGACCTTACACAGATTAGTGTAAATTCAACGTTTTTACACAAGTGGGGATGTGACGGATCATCAGGTCATGCTGAGTACAAACAGTCATTTATCGACGAAAATGTGTCAGATTCATATATGTTTTTGACATCATTAGTTCCACTGCGTCTGTATGAAAAGGAAAATAAATCTGTTGTGTATTGGACAAATGCAACTCCTTCTTCTACAAGGTGTTGTCGCCCGGTACAATTCCAATTTCAAAAAGAAACTACAGAATCTACGAAAAATGAAATTGCTAGAATGGAGTCTGAAATAGCAAACTTAAATGAAACTGTTATTAGTTTAAAGGAAAAGACTTACAAAGTCTACCATAAACTTGTGTTCACAATGATAGATGGCAAAATAGCGCAGACAGTTACGGACACATCATCATGTGCAGTGTGTTTTATATGCAAGTCAAAGCCATCAGAAATGAATAACCTTGACCAAGTGCGAAATAAAACTGTGAATACGGAGGCTCTCAAGGTCGGTTTATCCCCGCTTCACGCACGGATTAAATTTATGGAATGCATATTACATATTGCGTACAATATGTCATTTACCAGTTGGAGAACGAACGCAACTACCAAACAACAAAAAGATGAAGAGAAGAAAAGAATCCAAAGTGAGCTGTTTCAACGTTTAGGTCTAAAAGTGGATTTTGTAAAGCAAGGAATGGGAACATCTAACGATGGAAATACGTCTAGAAGATTTTTCAATAATGCAGACATTGTAGCTGAAGTCACAAGAGTCGATAAAGAACTTATTCATCGGTTTGGTATAATATTGCAAACAATTAATTCTAGTGCATTAGTTGATTCGGATAAGTTTGGTAGTTATTGTTACGAAACTGCTGAACTATACGTAAGCATGTACAGCTGGTATAATATGCCAAATACTGTGCATAAAATCTTGCTGCATGGCAAAGAAATAATAAGTGTTGCTGCCTTACCTATTGGGATGTTATCTGAGGAAGCTCAAGAAGCGCGAAATAAAGATTACCGCAATTATAGGTTAGGTCATTCAAGAAAATGTTCTCGTCTATCATGTAATGAAGATGTTATGAATATGCTCTTAGCTACCTCAGATCCCCTTATCAACAGTTTACGTGCAGTACCGAATAAAAAATACTATCCTCTTCACGATGATGCCAAAGCTTTATTAGTGGATAGCACCCATCTCTAAATCAATGTCTTCTCTATTTAATATTTAGTTTATTAATATTTATTTATTTAAAAATGCTGATTTAATTATATGAAATTCATGTGAAAAAATTTGATGAATATTTTCATGTTAATAAAAAAAAAATACGTGTTATATCTTTCTCTTTGTAAACTGGTACATCCATTATATCATTTTAATAAAGTATTATGAAGAAACGCAACGTCTTTTCATTTAAAAATAATATTTTCCGCATGCCCGTACTACCTGCACCACTGTGCGTCTTTGTAGATTTTATACGTAGAAGTGACGTAGCAAGCCCCCACTCCCGAACTTTAATGCGAGTTATCTAAGTATTTTTTATTATTATGATAAAGCAAAAAATACGTATCTAATATTTTTTTATTATCTGACTGACGGACTAAATATAATTTCTTTATTTTTACCCAGGCATCATCCCTATTCCTCAAGTCATAAGTCATAAGTCATTTATTCATTGGTTTAACATAGGTACAATAATAATGGTATTTAAATGTAATAAATAGTGCGCTATGCTATGCCAGACGGCGTACAAATGCTTGTTAGTAATTAACAAATCAGGCCAGCAGTCTCAATAATTAAAAAAAATAAGCCTGAACAATAAAATAAAATTAAAAAAAACAATTATAAATAATCACACATTTCATAATACAAATTAAATTATTATTATTATTAGAGTAAATACTCTAAAGTGTTGCTAATACATTACAATTAACGGGTTATTTAGCAAACTCATCGTATATAAAAAGCTGTGGTGACTTAAATCAGTCCTCGGAGAACTTTTTGTTCGCCATTACCCATTTCAAGCAAATAACGTAAATGACTTAACTTGAACCTTAATTAGTTTATTCAATTAATTCAATCGGTAAATAAAAAACCGGTCGAGTGTGTATCGGACTACGCACAATGAAGGGTCCCGTAGTTGGGATGAATCCCAAGAACAAACTTAACGTTGTAGTTGAAAACGTGTTCTCCCATACATTCCAACTGCAGATGTAAGTTTGTGCGCATAATATTGGGAGATTAACCATGTTAAATGTTCCTGTAATCTACAGGTATAGAACTATTTTCTGTATTTTTTTCAAAATTTTAGGTTCAGTACTTTCGGAGATAAGAAGGGGGAATGGTCAATTTTCGTCTATTTGCTTAAATAACTTTAAAATGATTTATTTTAAAATTATGAAAAAAATAGATTTGAGACAATCATAGTACCTTTTATTTGATATGTCACACGGTACAGTTTGCAAAACTTTTTTTTTAAATTTTCGTATTTGCCCCCCAAAATTAACCCCGATATTCAAAATTCATTTATTTACGTTACACATCCGTGTTTGGGTCACAGAAATATGCGTACATACGTGTACCGAATTTCAACTTAATCGGTCCATTAGATTCAGAGCAAATTGGCTGTGACAGACGGACAGACAGACAGACACACGAGTGATCCTTTAGGGGTTTCATTTTTCCTATTGAGGTACGGAACCCTAATAATGGAACTACGGAGTATGCTGATGGATGAAGGACCAAAATATCTAAAAGTAGAGAATTTCATTCTTCTAGCTAGTGGTATCGAATAAAATGACGAGTGTAAATCGTTACAAAGATTGCCGAGAAACCCATAAAAAACATACTTTATCTATTAGAATTATTATTACAAATCCCGTCATTCAATACCTTCCAAAGAAATCATCCAATATCTCCTCCCATATTAGTATGCCGTAAACAGTATCCTTCCTAATATTATATTTGCTTAGGACAGATAATAAACCATGAAACAGGCCGAAAATACACACAGTCTTAACGGGAATTGGCCATATTTTAAACGAATAGCAGTATTTAATCCTAGATATCATGTTAGAGATTAGAACAAGACTCCAATCTAGAGATATCCTTGTAGGGACTGGTGCTCTGCGGGGGCTGGGTAGGCCCTGTTCTCTGTTAACGAAGTAAGGAGCATTAATACTGAATGGACGATGTGTCGGCGCAAGATTTCGTGTCTATAATCTAATAGTGATTTCTGGCACTTCCGTGTTCCTAATGAATATGATTAGGGAATTTTGAAAGTTGAGTGTGTTGTTAAGTGGTTCTTGTACCTGAGCGTAATGTTTAGTAAGATAATATTTTTTTCGACCAAAATTGGTAATACATATTTATGGAACTCATTAACAAACATGAGTTTCATGTTTTAACAATGACGCACCTTTAATCAATATATCATTCACATTTGTAGTCCTTGGTACAATTGTTTTAAACACGGCGATTGTAATTAATGAATTCGTATTTTCGCAAAATATTCTGAGATGAATCTACGTCCCTAGCATTTCTAACAACTAGGAACACCAAGAAGGATGCCAGAAACCGAACGCAGAACGACTCAAACTGCGCAATAAATAATGGACTGATGTGACAGGCAGTACCCATGTGATCGAGCTTGAGCGGGCGCAGCATGCGGTGCTGAAAGTTTTTCTTTCACTGAGCTACCGGACGCCATCGGCTGAGGTATACGAAAAAGACAAAGTACTCGGCATTCGCAAGATCTTTATTTACGAATGCCTGTGAAGATACCACCGATACGCCATCCCGAGTCTGCCACTCTTAGCCAAGAGGATTGATAGGTACCCAGTTGAAGGTACCAAAAGCGTCTCCGCGAGCAAACACTACTCCTACGTTGCCTTGTCTCTACAACTAAATCGGGCAAGTAAAGGGGATCAAACAGCTTAATAGGCCGTTTACAAAATTTTGCCGATTTCGCTGATTTACGTGATTTTACAGTTAAAATAATGTATTTCTATATGTTTTAATGCACAACATGAAAGATAGTTTCTATTATGATCTAATAAGTGAGCTACTTTTTTATTTTTATTATTTAATTTTGACTAATCGACCTAAAACCGACGACTGTTTTGGAATTTTTGCTGTAAGAGGTTTAGAATATCACATATTTACGAATCGTTTTCACGTCTAAAGGATCTGAAAAAATTACAATGTGTTTTTGTGAAAGTCGTCTATAAGTGTATCACTTTTTACCACTGTGATATAAAATTTTTGAGTAAAAAAATATTTAACTTAGTCAAATTTTAAAGAAAATGGCCAAAGAATTGCATTTGATTTCGGCTACTTATAACGTAAGTTCATAAAATAAAAACAACAGAAATAAATTTCTGTTCAACAACAGAAATAAGTTTCTGTAAAATCACGTAAATCAGCTAAATCGGCAAAATTTCGTATACGGCCTCTTAAGCATCTAAACAACTACCAATTAAAAAAATATATTATTCACTGGCTAGACACTTAGGATTATGAGGAAACGGTGAATCTTTTCGGCGGCGTAACATGATACCCAGTCACATTCACCATACACACCTCACACTCACGCAGTGTTAATTTAAACTCTTTTAATATTATTTCTTTTTTATCACTTGTATATATAAACCTACCTGTCAATGCATGCCATAACTGTAATTTATTTAATTTTTGTTTATCGCGCTTATTGAGAGGTATGGCTCTTGTGATACGGAAACTCCTAGTACAAGAGCCAAGGCTACACACTCTTTGAGCAGTGGTTGGAGAGGCGTCATGGCGTCCTCACCTTCCGCCTGACACAGGTCCTCACCGGACACGGTTGCTTCGGGAGGTGCCTGTTCCGGATAAGGCGGGAGGAAACGCCCGAGTATTACCGTTGTGTAGATTGCCCGGAGGACACGGAGCATACGGTGGAGGTCGGCCCGGCTTGGCGGCTTGGGCAGAGCACCGCCGCGTCCTCGCGGATATGATCGACGGCGGCGATCTCTCGCGTCCGGCCCTGATCCAGGTAGTACGGAGTGAGAGTGCTTGGGAAGCCGTCACTTCCTTCTGTTAAGCAGTAATGCTCGCAAAGGAGGAGGCGGTACGCGTGAGAGAAAGGCAATCTTTGCGCCCTCTCGCCCCACAGTCGCCGCAGGAGAAGCGCTGGGCGTCGGAAATTGAGAGCCGATTTCCCGCCACCGTAGGCGAGGGTTTGCTGACAGCGAGCAATGGGTAGCTTGCCGCCCGATAAGGACCAGGCCCGGGTTGACGGTGCGTTGTGTTCCACGCGCGCCTCAAAGAGATGTCAGCACTCACTGATGGGGTCCGCTAGGGCTGATGCCTGCGAGGGTCGCGGGTTGTTTGAACGAGTTACCCCACGGTAACTCTTTCAAAGACTTTTACAGGGCCACCCCTGTAAAAGTCTGACACAGCGGGAGTAGTTATTTGACGATTTTCCATCCAAAAAAAGGGCTACACAGATGTTTGTGAGTTTGAAGTGTAAATAAAGAAATTATTATTATGCAATTATTATTATGACCACCTTTTACGAATGTTCTGATCTCCAATATCTTGAGAAATACCAGTAACATTCCAGTATACCAGTACCAGTATAGGTACATACCTATAACAATAAAATTTTAAAAGGGTTAGGAAAAAAAACCGGCCAAGTGCGTGTCGGACTACGCACAATGAAGGATTCCGTATTTGGGATGAATTTATCCCAAGAACAAGACCAAACTTAACATTGTAGTTGAAAAACATGTTCTCCCGTACATGCCAACTGCAAATGTAAGTTTGTACGCACAACATTGAGAGATTTAACATGTTATTATAAGGCCATAGGCTTCTTATAAGTTTTCCTGCAATCTATAGGTATAGAGCTATTTTCTGTAATTTTTTCAAAATGTTAGGCTCAATAGTTTTGAAAATGACGAGGGAATGACGAGGGAATCTTAAATTACTTTTGAATTATAAAAAAAATATATATTTAGAGACCCACACAGTAAGGCCTTTTATCATAAGGCCATTTCATATGTCACTCGGTACAGTTTACAAAACTTTTTATTTTCTTATTTGCCCCCAAAATTGACCTCCATATTCAAAGTTCATTTATTTACGTTACACGTCCGTGTTTGGGTCACAGAAATTCTTACCAAATTTCAACTTAATCGGTCCATTAGATTCGGAGCAAATTGGCAGACGGACAGACAGACACGAGTGATCCTATAAGGGTTTCGTTTTTTCCTTTTGAGTTACGGAACCCTAAAAAGGACCACTAGACTACCGCCTAGGCAATAAATCATTCGCTTCCATTGATTTTACGACTTGCTATGATAGTAAATAGGAGTCAGAATAAGATTTTATTTGTACTTTTTTGCAGGTTTTGTTCGAGACCTAAGTGCATTCTTAGTGATTATGCCAGACTCAATTACATATCGATTCGACTGTACGAAGATTGTCTTGTATTCTTTTTCATTCATTAGTCGAGCAGAAGTGAGTACCTACTCCACAATGGTCAGGCACATTTTTTTTTTTGCAACATTATATCTGTCACATACATTTATTAATGAAACGATTTTTGATTATCTGAAACAATAGTCTGCTGTTATGTAATTAATTTTCCTGAAAATCCTAAAACCAAGTACCCGAGATGTTTTATAAATTACTTTAAAAATTAGTAGTCACGGGGACAGCTGACAGTAGTGACAACTTTAACGTAAAACAATGCATAGAATGTCGCGGTGTCGAGGTGAAGAGGTGACGCGGTGACGCGAGATTTCCCCCTGCCAAGAATTGCTCAGCGTGTTTAAAAAAGTTTTTACTTCAAAAATAATCACCAAAAACACGATTAAGCAATTACCACCTCACCTTAAAGCTTTTTATACACTTTCATACTTACAATACTTTAGAGAACAGCCTAAAAATATTCCAAGCTCCTTCCGCCGCCAACAATTCACTTCCCAACTTCCCACTTTGAAATATTGAAGTTACTCAACTATTCGAGCGAAGTGAAAAGTTCGCAGGCACCTAAGGACTGAAGATTCCACCATCAGATACCATACGAAAGCATATAAGGATGAATTTTATACCTTTTTTGTACGCTCATAAATTCTTGGATTATACAATATTGTACCTACAAAGGAGACTCCGGAAT
The DNA here is from genome assembly GCA_948252095.1 of Dicycla oo. Taxonomy (NCBI): domain Eukaryota; kingdom Metazoa; phylum Arthropoda; class Insecta; order Lepidoptera; family Noctuidae; genus Dicycla; species Dicycla oo. The sequence goes on along the minus strand of OX411713.1, from coordinate 10,719,050 downwards.
TTGATGTAAATAACTTCAGATAGAAATTGATGAAACTGATAAAGTATTATGAAATGTTAATCGTGAAACTAAGTATGGTGTGTACAATTTTCTTTTATGGCTGGGGTAGCATATTGTTATTATGTCCATCATATTTTATTTCAATTTCCAACTGGCCTGACTGACTGGCCTGTTGGTCTAGTGGTTAGTGGCCCTGACTGCTATGCCGGAGGTTGTGGGTTCGATTCCCACCCAGGACAAATGTTTGTGTGATGAGCATGATCATTTGTTCTGTGTCTGGGTGTAATTTATCTATATATGTATGTATTTAGAAATATATAAGTATGTTTATCAGTTGTCTAGTACTCATAACACAAGCTCTGCTTAGCTTGAGGCTAGACGGCGTTGTGTGATAGTTGTGGAATATTATTATTATTATTAACTTCAATTCAATCCAATTTCAATTCAATTTTAACCAAAAATTTGAAGAGATTTTTGATACAGGAATGAATAAACTCTACCAAAAATCTCTCTCTAAAATTATGCACATACTATAATAGTAGCTACATAATTTTACATTTCTGAATGAAAATTATCATAAAATGATCCCAAAAAATTACAACTACCTGCGAAAAACAACAACAAAATTGACGCGAAACAACAAACACCGCTAGCCTAGCCGTACTTTTAAGATAGCTAATCAGGGCATTATCTTAAATGCCCAAACATTAAGTGAACGACGAACTTTAGGTACCACGCGTAAGTGCCAAGCAGGGTACCAATTCTGCACAATGGACGTAATTCCCGTAATCACCGTCACGTAGCAACGTGTTAAGACCTTAAAATGTTCCAAGTTTAGATAATGGAATTATGATTAGCACGATTCTGTAATTGAATTTGAACTGCGAACAGTCCATTGGCTGAACGAATGGCTCACGTATACCCGTGGTAGAGTAATGAAATTCAACAGAAGTAATAATTTAAGGTGCGTGGGTTTGTACGAAATCTTGTCTTATTGTTTTATTGGGTTCGTTGTTAGCTAGGTATACTCGTATAAACATTTGTGTTACTGTGAGAGGAGTTGAAGTTTGCAGGCGTGTTTTATTCGTAATTTGTCTGAAAATTTTATTTGTGATTTAACTACTTATATTTTTGTTTGACTTAATTGTACATAATAAATCATATATATATGAAGTACGTACGTTGTATTAGCAAAAAAAGTGTTAAGTTTTTGAGTTAAAAAAGACAATACTTGAAGATCAAAATTGTCTGGTCGAGCCGTACCTTAGGTTTATCTACCTAAGTCTGACGTAAGAGCTATTCTTAGCAGCTGACCTTTTCCAAATTCTCAGGCCATGTCTACTAATAATAAAGCTGAAGAGTTTGTATGTTTGAGCGCGCTTATCTCTGGAACTACCAGTCGGATTTGAAAAATTCTTTTTACACTTGGTAGCCCAATTCTTGAGGAAGTTTATAAGCATTTAACATCACGCTATGACCCTAAGGAGCTGAGCAAAAAGAAAAATGTCAGAAAGAGCGCTAAGCGAAAACGAAGTAAAGGCTGGTGATGTGATGCGACGGGGTGGAAATAGGGAACAAGAAATTTCACGCGGACGAAGACGCGGGCAGAAGCTTGTGTTTAAATAAAAAGGAAACAAACTTGACTTAAGCACGGTAGTCTGACAGCGAGGAAGATTAGGTCAGCACTCAGGTAGATTTGGGTTAATTTCAAGGACTTCCAAGGGCTTTAGACAAGATATTATAACCGACGTCTAGAAATTTATACTGGATTTTTACAAAATCGATTAGCTATGGGCTAAATAAGTTATGAAACAGGCATGGTCGAGACTGCTAATTTAAATTAAGAATTCATAATTTTGATATAGGTAGCCCGAATTTTAAATTGAGAACTAGATTTATTTTTAATATAGTGACGTGTGTTCTTTATTTTATGTGGCCAGCAGCGAAACTAAATTATTTTTGATTATTAATGCTGATCTCTATGAAATATGGGATCATAGTATTTTTAAATTGAAGGTTATCTACAGCGGGATTAATTTATGTAAGTTCAATTTCACAAGATTGTATGCTATTATGGACCAGGAAGGTTTGACCATTTTATTTCATTAGGTTAAAGCTACTGCTTACAACATGTAAGGAGTTTCTACCATTACATAATTGTATCCATCACTCTTTTTTCCTATAAAAGTCGTCCAGACTACGGAACTTGTTAGTCCAGCTTGACCGACGTATTTACGTACGAAACGTGGCCAGAAGTGACGTGACTGGCACAGGATTTACAAATATCGACAGTTTAACTCGGACAAATATCTATTAACACCATTACTCTTCAACAAAGCATTTCCTTCTGCTCATATTGCATAATCCGGGAAGTTTGTAAGTGTATTGTGAGAGCATCTAAGTATTTGAATATAAGGTTTATGTTTTTGGACGACATTTTGAAGTTACAAAAATTCTTAGATACATTATCAGCTTACCTGGAGCAAAGACCTTATACCTAAGGTCTTTGACCTGGAGACATTGAAGAGGTTTATTTTCGGTTGGACACATTTCCGACATGGTTCCAACATGCCATAGCATAGTGTATTAAATTACTAGGGCAGATCAGCCCATCATAGTCCACTGCCAAACATAAAACTTCCAAAAACACCTCTAAGGTCAAAAGCGAAATTGCCATGTTTGCCATGTAATCACCAAGCCAAGCAAACATTTGTCACCAACAGCTCCAATCCCCATCCGTCTCAAAGCATTCTTTATTCGAATAAAGTTCAACGAACAATCAACAACCAATCCAAGACGCGTAAAGAATAGTCAATCACCGATTACCGCAAAACGGAGGCAAACATCAATATCTTTCAAGTGATAGCGACTTGACGCATTGAATTATTAAAAACTGCTATATATAAACCAGTAGGTACGTCCGATGCAAGCGTTATCTGTCAGGGGAGACGGGAAATAAATAGTTGATCGTTCAGAAACAATGAGTGCTGAATAAAACATGTTATTGTAGATTGAAGACGTTTAAAAGCGTATTACTTTTAGTGTCCTGTCAATGTGTAGGATGAGAGATGTTTTAGTAATTATTTTCTTTGTAGGTTTATTTTTGTTAATTTTGTACGAGGTTATAAAAAACTACACGTTTTTAGCATCTACCAACAAGTCTTTTTCAGTTACGGTTTTTAGCCTCCCTAAGTTCCTACACAATTTCTTAAATATCATATTCATAGGTAAGTTCCGACTCATTTGTTTTATTAATTGATTATAAGAATTTGTTTCATGATACATTTTTTTTAAACGTTTTATTAAGATGAACCAGATTTTTTACAATAAATTACATAATGCAATTTTAATTTAACTTTTATTTTTACGTGATCGTTATTTTAAAACTTAGAAAAGTGTTGATTGTAGGTACTCAGCACAAGTCCGTTCCTCTTTCTTAGTCTGCTATAAACACATTGTTTATAATGTTATACCGGCGGTCTGAAAAGTTTTGAATCTAAGTACCTTCAAGTGTCATTATTGTTTCGCGCTGCATATTATTATATTGCGAATACCCTCTTCAGTATAAATAAATAGTTTCGTGTCATTAGCATTATTATGCTTCTAGTAATTAATCCGTAAACATCATCATGTCTCAGTCATCCGCGGTGCATCTCTGGGCTCAAGACTGTTCAGCTCGCAACGGTATGTGTCTAAGTGATGCATGGCCCAGTATTGGCAAGACGATTATGGCAAAATTCTACCATTTCCTGAAGAGATTCCCGTCTAACCTTCGTGATTATCAGGGAAATGACATTTTTGCAATATGGAGTTAACAATTATAAGCAAATACCGCTAGTCATCACCTTTATCACCCGTATTTATAAACAAGTAAAAGTGATTACTTCAGTAAAAGTAATTATTTAAGTAACGATTTTTATTCTATAGTTTAATATTTGCTTAAAGTTAGAACTGTCAAAGGTTAGAATTCTTAGCCAAGTAACGGTCACAATTTTCTTTACTTAAGAATTGAGAACTCGACCATTTTACGTTTGATTTTGCAATAGAACGTTGATTCTTACTCAAGCATTTACTTAAGCAAGTAACGTACAGACGCCAGCACATCAAGCTACTACAATCTGTCATATTTCTTTAATAGATTTTCAACTTTATCGCTAAAGCATTAGGTTCAAGGTTGATTGGGAAAATTTGACAGTTTCGGGTAGCTTGACCTGCTGGCTTCTGTACATTACTCGACTATAGAATAACATTTTATAATGAAGAATTCTATTCTCAAGTAACGACTTCACTGAGAAATTACTTAGCAGCAAGTGATTGCTTATTTATAAATACGGGTGTAATTATAGATCCTCCATAGACTATGTTAGAGTAACCTGGTTTATTTATGAAAGTTTTTATGCATTGCGTCTTAATTCATTTGTGTGGCTTTATAAGCGTTCAATTTAATGATAGACTTCTACAAAACCTAAAGCCTTAAGCTTGTAAAATTTAATTTTGTATATAACTGGGTGACATATTATGAAAGTATGATGTACCAATACAAATGAGTAACTACACTTAAATGACGTTCAATTACCACAGATACGAAATTAATTTCCGAATTGCATTCAACGCGAAATCACTTGTTTATGAGTAATTGAATTAATCTGTGGTTGCATCACTACGGAAACTCACAGAATCGTAAATTCTTTTATAAATTTACGTTTGGCATAAAATGAAATAACATCTCTATATTTGTCCGGCTTTTGACAGCTTAAAAATGTTAAAGAAAAAAGAAAACAAATGAATGGGCAGGCGATGGTAATCGAGGCGATTTTCTTTTTTATGTGCAAAATTAATCGATAAATGTTTTAATGTTATGTAATTCTTATTAATTAAGACCATTGACAAATGGTTAGCAAACAAACTAAAAGTTGAGACACCTTAATGACGTTGGAGTGTTATTATAAATTGCTCTGCTAAATTATCTTGAAGTTATTTTGATGTAACAGTTGATAAAAGATGGTAGATAAAAGATGGTAGATAATATTCAAGTACCGGATTCAGTTTGTTCTATTTATACCAATGAATCTAGATACCAAGATGGCGTTGATTAGAAGCAATTTTTTTTTGTGTAGTAATGAAACTTACAAGAGTGTTAAAAGTTAGGATTACATAAGGATCGTAGTAGGTCTGTGGTTTCTGCCTACCGCCTACCCCCATGGATAGAAGGCGTGAGTATAAGTATGTATGTTAGAAATTAATTTATATGTTATTTAGGTTCGCTTCACCTATTCCTTTAAAGGTTCAGGCGCGACGCGACTCAGGTGGAACAATTTCTACAAAAACTTCATTGAAATTCTTCTACCAGAGACGCGTCGCGCCTGCCTGTGGGAGCCCTAAGAGTTAACTATGTACCTATGTGCTGTAACACCATAAGCGTAATCAAACATAGTTTCTCGAAAGCAATAGAGACCCCAATTTCCATTACCGAATGGTATAATATAATTTTACTATACGTACATATAAACTGGATAAACATAAAATACTACAGGTAATACATACTACTAAAACTTTATGCTACAATCTAAATAAGTGCTACATCAATAAAAGTGGTGATCAGAACAAAATTCGTGATGTAATAAAGTATAGCATATGAGTTTGTGACATCTATTTATATTACACAAATTGAACGTAACCTTGATGCATGGCAAAAAAGAAGACTGACCCACTCAAATCAATATTCGAGTCGAAAGGGCATTTCAAACTGTGATTAAAACGTTCTAAACGTGGAAATATTATAATATACGAGTACTAGCAGACCCGCCAAACGTTGTCCTGTCGAAATTTCAATAATTCATACAAAATTCCCATAGAAAATGCACTTTCAGTTTTCCCGAATTTTCCAATTTTTCCGGCAACTTTGCATACATTTTCTTTCACACAAACCTTGTCCTGACTATTATAAACACAACAAAAAGATAATTAGACAAATAGGTGCCACCGTTCTGAAGTGATGCGCGTACATACATTCGGCAATTGATTTTTATTTATATAGATACTAGCAGACCCGACAAACGTCCTGTCAAAATTTCAATAATTCATACAAAATTCCCATAGAAAATTCACTTTCAATTTTCCCGGCAACTTTTCAAACATTTTCTTTCATACAAACCTTGTCCTGATAATTACAAACACAACAAAAAAAGAATTATCCAATTTGGTGCAGTTGTTCGGAAGTTATGCACGTACATACATTTCGGCGATTCATTTTTATATATAAATAATATACTAACATAGTTATAAGTATGATTTACTAACAATGTATGGAATATTTGTTGATTCTGAAATAAATGAATAATAATAATATAACACTAGCTGACCCGGCGAACTTCATACCGCCTAACAGTCGATTCTTTAATTTTTTATTTTTTTTAATACTTATTCTGCTATATTCAGGACGGCCTGGTCAGCTAGTAAGATAAAAAAGAAAAAAGAAAGTTAATAAATTACATTATGTGAAAAAATAAAAATTATAAGCCACCTAAAATTCTTTTAATAGTCACTAATATTGACATTAATATTTATACGATACTAACGTCACTCAATTGTTTTGCCTTCCCGGAACCTCTCCACTAACACATAAACTTTATGGTATAGTATTAAAATAAACTTTATGGTATGGTATTAAAGTTCAAATTGACTTTTAAGTATTATTACGAATCGATCGTATGGGAGTATAGAAAAGTGTTGTTTTTAGACCTTTTCAGGCATTTTTTTTTTATTTTTCTCTCCGTAAGAACCATCCTCGTACTTCAAGGAATATTCTAAAAAAAGAATTAGCAAAATCGGTTCAGCTGCTCTCGAGATTTGCGCTTAGCAACACATTCAGCGATTCATTTTTATATTATAGACTAGCTGACCCGGCGAACTTCGTACCGCCTAACAGTCGATTCTTTAATATTTTTTTTAATACTTATTCTGCTATATTCAGGACGGCCGGGTCAGCTAGTAAGATAAAAAAAGGAAAAAGAAAGATAATAAGTCAACAATTACATTATGTCAAAAAATAAAAATTATAAACCACCTAAAATTTATTTATTTATTTAAATGCCTTAAAACTATCCTTACAGGTCGTAACCTAATGCGATAGCCAAGTCACACACACACAAAATTAAAATTAAACCACAAAATACATTTCAAGTTCTTAAAGATCATTGTTAATCAATTCTTTTAATAGTCACTAAAAATCACAATGATAATTACAATTTCAGATTTCTTATTATGATACCTACTTATTATATTTCATTAAGCTTTATGGTATGGTATTAAAGTTCAAATTGACTTTTAAGTATTATTACGAAGCGATTGTATGGGAGTATAGAAAAGTGTTGTTTTTAGACCTTTTCAGGCACTTTTTTTTATTTTTTCTCTCCGTAAGAACCATCCTCGTACTTCAAGGAATATTCTAAAAAAAGAATTAGCAAAATCGGTTCAGCAGCTCTCGAGATTTGCGCTTAGCAACACATTCAGCGATTCATTTTTATATTATAGATAGATACAGGGTGAAATTGAATTCTTGGGCAATATTTTAAGGAGTCATTATGAACAACTTTGACTATGGGACAAAACCTGAAAACGAGAAAAAAAAATCAGCTGTTCCCTACATTTTGACGAGTTATGCGAACATAAATGTATGGAACAGCTGATTTTTTTCGCGATATCAGTTGTTCATAAGGATGAGTACAATGGCCCCTTAAAATATTGCCCATGAATTCAATTTCACCTTGTATATCTATGGTTCTAAAGTAGGGATGGACCGAAGGTGGTTTGAACCGAATACGAACTTCGGCCGAACATTCACCGCGCTGCACAGTTTTATATTATGTACGAATAATTTTATCGCCTCCTGAAAGCCCCGTATATTCTGAGTGACTTTTCTTAAAGGCAGGAAATGAGACGTGTGTGTATGCATACGAACAAAAACTTAACAAACTCCTGCCAGATAAAGCAGAATCCTTGGTGGTTTTACACCGTAACCTGCCTTGTTAGATGTCTTTTACGTAACATCATCATCAACATTCTCCTGCCCTTGTCCCAATTTATTTGGGCTCGGTGCAACGTGTCTTTGTCTTCAATAGTCTACTATTAGTCGTCATTTCGGTAGTCACTCTCTTTCTAGCCATATTATCTTTCACACAGTCTATCCATCGTTTCTTTGGTCTTCCCCTACTCGTACAGCGATCCACATTCATACTCAAAACTATCCTAACGACATTTTCCTCTTTCCTCCGCTACTGTACCTCATTGCAACTCCTCGATGCCTGAGATCGCAGTTCACATTAAAGAGGTCCGAAGAGTATTGTGCAGTCTAGACGTGAACAAGGCCAGCGGGCCTGACGGCATCCCAGCGAGAGTATTGAGGCAGTGTGCGCCTGAACTGTCTCCTGTGTTGACACGTTAGTTTCGCCTCTCTCTTGATAAAAGAACGGTGCCGAAATCCTGAAAGCTTGCAAATGTACAACCAGTGCCCAATTCGCACTAAGCGTTTCCAAATGTCTTTTATAATGCGCACTGCAAAAGGTGGAACTCGCTACCTGCGTCTGTGTTTCCAAGCGCATACAACCCTAATCTCTTCAAAGTGAGAGTGAACAGGCTTCTTCTGGGTAAGCTCTCTCCATCATCGACTTTGTCTCTGTCACCTCTGACCTAGACTAGAGTCAAGAGCAAACCCATTTCAAATAAAAAAAAAACATGCCCCATGACAACCGATTTCAGCACAACTTTTCAGTCATCGGTGTCACTTTCAGTCTTCCTATATATACTCATTTCTTATTCTATCCATTCGCGTAACACCACACATCCCTCTTAGCATTCATTCATTCATAAAGTGGTAGCTTTATGAAAAGAAAAAAAAAACATTTTATTTCAATGTTTAGATTTAAAAATTCTGATAATGGTTATAATTTTGATTGTTAAAAATAAGTAACAACTAACAAACAAAAAATAAATGCTTGTGATTTTATTTTACTGGTTCAATTTTATTATTTTAGTCAAAACAGTTGAGTTACTTACTTTAATATATTCTTGTATCGAATTTCGGCCGAAGTTCGATTAAACCGAATGTGAAACGAAAGTAAAAGAACGAATTCATTATAGTGCAATAAAAAAGTAAACGTGATATATGGCTAGAAAGGGAGTGACTACCGAGATGACGGCTAATAGAGAATTATGGAAGAAAAAGACATGTTGCGCCGACCCCAAATAAATTGGGACATGGGGAGGAGACTGATACAGCAGTAAACGTTGGATAGAGATGTTTTATCATATTGCAAAAACTTAAAAAAACAAATATCTAATTTTACCTTCAGACCTGATTAACTATAGTGTAATAAACGAAACTGTTACATTAACACCAAGTCACAAGCTTGCTTTCGTTTAACATAGAAGATTTTCTAAACTCATAGCCCTATAATATATTAATTTTGAGATCTGATCATTACAAACAGCTCGCCGCCCAGAACGGCGGATCACCCTCAAAACAAAAACACAATGTTATCAAGACTGTGTATATATGTTTGTATAAACATACAAAAATAACTGTCGAGTCTATTCTAAACCCATTATAGGTAAGCACGGAAATTATTTAATCCCCACACAAGCGTACAAGGGTCCCATCATAGCCAACACTGCGCGCGATAGATCGGCCTCGCACAATTTTGATGGGAGCCCGTCGTGCTTGCCCTCTCCATTATTATCCCGTCAAAGTGATTAAATAAATAGTCCCGCAGCAAATACAGGTACAAAGTTATTTCGTAATTACGTGGCTTTATTGCCTATACAGGTCCCAGGAATGTTTTGGACTGGTCCGTTCTAAGCTAGATAACCCAGGGTTAACATTCTGTACGTAATCGGGTTTTATTAATCTGTGAATGCATCATTGTGCTTTTAAGTTGCGGTGTGCGTAGGACTGCTATCTTAACAACTTAATTATGTGAACAACAAATGGACCTTTTTAATTAAGAAAATTAAGGACTATCTGGCACCAAAAATGTGGTACTAGGGCTAAGGCTGCCTAGTTAATTTAAGGTAGCAAGAAGTAGAATGAAAGAGTTTTAATTGTTCCGTGTCAGTAGGGTGCAGAATGAGATATGCGGGCGTAGATAGAAGTTTATATCGAGGGTTCACGGGCTATTTGTATTAAGCGACATTTTTGGAACTTACAGGAGAGCATTTCAAAGTTTCATTATTCAGAAAAAGAACATTGTAAAAAATGTATTAATATTTTTACAAAAAAGTGGCCTATCGACGGTTAAGAATCAATGTGTCTATCTCAGTTTATAGGTAGCTTATAACCATAATAAAACTCAATATGATTATAACTTAATATCGGCCAGGATGTCGCTTAATACAAATAGCCCGTGAACCCTCGATATTATCACACCGGTGATGTGAGAAAAGTTTAGGTTTAGGGTTTAGGTATACTAGAACGTGGCGAGACATGCTTCAGACTAGATGCGTCACCAGACGCCGTGACAAAACTACGACATAAAAAACAAATCGGTGACCCGAGGGTGTAAGTTCTCCTTGTTAGGCCAAGTTATTCCTAGTGTTATGGTCAAAAGTCTTTCAAAACCTAGAGTTGGAAGGTTTTTGGTCCCACTTCTATTTTCGTATGATAACTTGGAACAAAGCGATGATGCAGGGGCATAGTTGCCACTAAAAATTAGCTATTTATTTGAGGAAGTTAACAAATTCAGGACCTTAATAGGCTAGGTTATAATGTAATTACAATAATTTATAACCAGTAGCCATTGTTGAATAATTAGTTTAGATTGCAATTTCTATATTTCGTCCATCCTACCTACAACGACCGAAGCAAACTCGGATATAAGTCACGATTTGTTAAGTGAGGTGGTTGTGTCGATAATTTGGGATATCGATAGAATACCGATCTTTTATTAGATGAAAGTCAAATAAATAACGGTATATATACTTAAAAATAAGAAATGAGTACCTACTTTTTAGTTAGTCAGTTCATTGTTGCTGTTCCCGTTAAAACTTAGTGCATAACTTTAATTATGTTGCAAATATTTTTATTTTTTGTTCAATACAATGTGAACATTTCGAGCGTACGAGGGGCTGAGACACCACGTGTTGCTGATGCTCCGTCAACTGTTCGCCCTCCATCATGGGTATGTACGAGTATGTGTAGGTGTTTGAAAAATAATACTCTCAAAATACTGTTAAACTGCAAGTTAGAGTTAGAGCCAATGAATATGTGTTTGTGCACCGCGTGACGATCCCATCAAAAGTGATCGCCGTCGCCGCCATGACACTCACAACCCCATTTGGCGTTACCCGCTCTAAATTAAAAATACCACTAAATAATAAATTCTAAACCACATAGTAAAAATAATCGATTACAACTTTTAAAAAGTGTTACAATAAATCGACTAAATCATCACGCGCCGTCATATATAGGGTTATTGGTAAAACACCAACAACCTCTTAAGGGGTCATTGTACTCATCATTATGAACAACTTTTACTATGGGACCAAACCTGAAATTGCGAAAAAAATCAGCTGTTCAGTACATTTATGTTCGCATAATTCGTCAAAATGTACTGAACAGCTGATTTTTTTGTGCGATTTCAGGTTTGGTCTCATAGTAAAAGTTGTTCATAATGATGAGTACAAAAACCCTTTAAGAGGTTGTTGGTGTTTTACCAATAACCCTGTATATTCTATAATGTTTTTATAATGGCAACACAAGTTTTCTTTTTCCCTTCTGTAAAGTTCGTTGAGTACTCACCATTGCTTTTTTAGAGTATCGTACCTCAAAAGGAAAAAATGGAACCCTTATTCCTATAAGGGTTCCATTTTTTTCATTCCATCCTTCACTCGTGTCTGTCTGTCTGTCTGTCTGTCTGTCCGTCTGTCACAGCCAATTTGCTCCAAATTTAATAGACTAATGAAGTTGAAATTTGGAATTTTTGTGACCCACATAATATGGGATCAATTTTGGGCGGCAATAATAAGAAAAAAAAGTTTTGCAAACTGTACCGTGTGACATATCAAATGAATGGGCTTACGGTTAGAGTCTCAAATATATTTTTTTTATAATTTTAAAATAAATAATTTTAAAGTTGTTTAAGAAAACAGACGAAAATTGACAATTTCCCCCTTATCTCCGAAAGTACTGAGACTAAAATTTTGAAAAAAATGTTGAAAATAGTTTAATACCTACATATTACAGGAAAACTTATAAGAAGTCTATGGTCTTAAATCTCACAATATTGTATGTACAAACTTAAATTTGCAGTTGGAATGTATGGGAGAATATGTTTTTCAACTGCAATGTTAAGTTTGTTCTTGGGATTCATCCCAACTACGGAACCCTCCATTGTGCGTAGTCGGACACGCACTTGTCCGGTTTTGTTCTTTTTATTCAAATAGGTTAATGAAATCCAATGTATCCAAAAACAAAATAAATATGATCTCCAAAAACGTCAAAATAAACGGTTCCTGCTCGAAACTCGGGAATTAGGTACTTACCAACTGGATCTCGCAATTCCTGGGCTGAAAAAGTGCATGATCACCCTTTTTTCTGGACCTAGCTTTGAATTTTTATTATTTGTGATGGGTTTGCTCTTGACTCTAGTCTAGGTCAGAGGTGACAGAGACAAAGTCGACGATGGAGTGAGCTTACCCAGAAGAAGCCTGTTCACTCTCGCTTTGAAGAGATTAGGGTTGTATGCGTTCGGAAACACAGACGCAGGTAGCGAGTTCCACTCCTATGCTGTGCGCATTATAAAAGACATTTGGAAGCGCTTAGTGCGAATTGGTGGAATAGCAACCAAGTAGGGATGGTAACTGGCAGTGCGTCTAGATGTCCGATGGTAGAAGGGGGCCGGTGGAATGAGGTCGTGGAGTTCTTGGGCACACTCTCCGAAGTACAATGGAATGAATGGGCATTTATTTAAGCATATTTATCTTAATAGCTAGAAGTTATCTGTCCTTTGATCAAGGAGGCTTTATTTCAGTGTCCACTTTACCTTGTTTTCATTAGGCTTGCCAAGCTTCTTTGTTTTGCTGAATCCCTCCAATAATCAGTGGTTACCGAAAGAAATTCATAAGTTTTGCTGACTTTTCCAAATCTAGTTTAATTTCTATCGACATGCAAAATGTAACAGCACTACTCGCCCATGACGTCACATAGCATGAGCGGAGCAGGGGTCGGCGGTCGGCGGTCACTCGGGCCGCCATGCTAGATCCTTATCTTTGGCGCCATACACTCCATGCGCCATGCGCCATGCCCCACCACGATTGACCACGATTCCCCCCACGATTTGCACAGATTGCGTTACAATTGCTCCAGGCAGCCATTTACTTAATTAACACCCGCGCCAATAATAACAAATTATTTTAATGTTTCCCTCGAACCGAAGTGGCTAACTACCCATTAGTTCTACGAAATCATATTTCATAGTGTTACAACGAAATATACTCGTAATTTTGTTTGAATTAATTAGTCTGCACACCTACATTATTTACTTAGTTAATGAATTAATTTTATAATAATTTAATAAGGTGTGAAAATCACTTCAGTGAGGATAAGATAGGTACCTATCCTATCCTACTACAATATCCTATTAATATTATAAATGTGAAAGTTTGTATGTTTGGATTTGTTACTCAATCACGCAAAAACGGCTGAACGGATTTGGATGCAATTTGGTATACAGATAGTTTATAACCTGGATTAAGACATAGGATACTTCACATCCCGGTAGAAGGTTCCCGTGGGACAATTTCCGACATACACGCGGGCGAAGCCGCGGGCAACAGGTAGTAATATTATAAATGCGAAAGTTTGTGAGGATGGTTGGATGTTTGTTACTCTTTGACGCAAAAACTACAGAACGGATTTTGATGAAATTTGGCAAACAGATAGCTGGATAACACAGAGAATACTTTTTATCCTTATATTCTTACGGGTTCGAGACTTACACGGGTGAAACCGCGTGGCGCTGCTAGTACTGTATAATTTTGCACTGAGCCCGCGCGGTGGACTACGGCTCACTACCTCGTATAGAGAAGAGGCCTGTATCCCAGCAGTGGGAACAATATAGGATAATTATGTTACTGTATAATTTTAGCATATCACAGGTGAATTAAGTGTTGTCTGTGATATGAACTTTAACAACGATATTTTATTGAAACTTTATTAGGAAACTACAGTTTCTATACCTATTCAAATAAAGTTCGTAATAGCATAATAGACTTAACGGAATTCACATAAATTCAATTAAGTAGAACCTACCGCACATTTTCAGATATGTGTAGAACTTTGGGACAGTGTGTTACAAAAATTCGTGTTCGTGATTAAATAACTCAATTTGATATATAGGTATATATTTCAAACTTCCATCCCTTCTTCTTTCCTACAGATCTGCTTTATAAATCCTGCAACGTACTAACGGTTCGCCAGCTTTTCATTATGCACTTAGTATTAAAACAGCACACCTTGCTTACCTACGATGCTGACAATACTAATAAAAGACGGAATGATATAGTATGCCTATCCAATGCGACCTCAAAACATGTCTTTGTAGAAAGATTTTTTGCCCAGACAGAAGATCAACAAGTAGATCTTCTGTCTGGGCATAATCTATGGTTAGTAAATATTTAAGTATATTTTTTTTACAGCTAAAGTAATTTAATTTATAGATACTTAGTCTGCAAATAGAACCACTAACATACTATTTTACTTCTATTTACCTAAGTTTTTAATTTAATTTTATACTTTATACTCTTTGTTAATTTATTATATACGTATTATAGCATACACTGCACTTTCTAGCCTGAAACACAGGTTCAACCTAGTTCAGGCAAATATACAACTGTGTTCTAGTTTATTTGTTAAGCTAACCTTTTTATTGTAAATGTGACCTTTTTATAAATAAATAATTATATTATTATTATTATTTATAAAGTATAAATAATAAATCATAATTAAATTATTACCAATAGCAGTATAAAATACTTAAAACAAATGTGCGAAAGTGAATATATTTAAGCGTCTACCTACCGACATAGCTACAATACTTACGCGCTGTATGCACTTGATAATTATTTCACTATAATTAAAACTGTAAATGTAAATTTGAAACCATTTTTGTTGTTACGAGTTAAAGTAAACAACCTTTATATTATTATATTGTGCTGAAAATGAGCGCCTACGTTTACATTACAGCAAACAGTCGCGTCGCAGCAATGTCTTGCTTACAATTTATTTTAAGGAAAATGATTTATGAATGAAAATGTTGATTTGTTTCGTCAAGAGCTTTCTACAAATTATTATCGAATTCGTATTTTGCTTTTTATTCGCGTACTCTCCGTTTCGTGAAATAAATATAATGATTTACATAATTCGCGGTACGAACAGCTCGTTTTAGTGAGATTTTCATGCAAATGCGTTCCCTAATTGCTGTGTTGTAGCCTGAATAAAAATTACCTGTATTATGTTATAATTCGTTTTGCCTGTTTTTAATATTTTGGTAATTTTTAGGGTTTCCTACCTCAAAAGGAAAAAACGGAAACCTTATAGGATCACTCGTGTGTCTGTCTGTCCGTCTCTCACAGCCAATTTGCTCCGAATCTAATGGACTGAATTTAGTACACATATGAATTTCTGTGACACAAACACGAACGTGTAACATAAATAAATGAGTTTTGAATATGGGGGTCCATTTTGGAGGGCAAATAAGAAAAAAAAAACTTTTGCAATCTATACGGTCTTAATCAATCAACCTGCCTAGCCCTTTCCCAACTATGTTGGGGTCGGCTTCCAGTCTAACCGGATGCAGCTGAAAACCAGTATTTTATATGGAGCGACTGCCTATCTGACCTCCACAACCCAGTTATTGGGTAATACGATACCCCTTGGTAAGACTGGTTGTCAGACTTTTGGGCTTCTGACGACCCGTAACGACTGTCAAAGATCCTCGAATGACAGCCGGGACCAACGGCTTAACGTGCTTTCCGAGGCACGGAGGAGTCTCGGTATGAAAAGATGGTCACCCATCCACAGACCAACCCCGGCAAGCGTAGCTTAACCTGATGGATCGACCCGTGCGGCTGTTATTACTTAGCCACGAGCTCCTATACGGTCTCAAATATATTTTTTTTATAATTTTAAAATAAATATTGTTTTAAAGTTATTTAAGAAACCATTCCCCCTTATCTCCGAAACTACTAAGACTAAAATTTGGTAAAAAATAGAGAAAATAGTTATATACCTATTGATTACAGAAAAATTTATAAGAAGTCTATGAACTTAAAATAACATGATAAATCTCTCACTATTGTGTGTACAAACTTACATTTGAAGTTGGAATATAATGGGAGAACATGTTTTTCAACTACAATGTTAAGTTTGTTCTTGGAATAAATTCATCCCAACTACGGAACCCTTCGTTGTGCGTGGTCCGAGACGCACTTGGCCGGTTTTTTTAAATAGTAGGTACTGGCGTCGATTCTCTTGTTTACAAACTAAACTAAATTTAAGTTCAGTGCATCATCATGACAGCAGATAAATATTAGTTTAGTCCTGTCAATTTAGTCAGCGCCTGACGTAAATTGACGTATTTTTAGTAGGCAATTTTTTAATCACGTCTAAACTCGTCTATAAACTAATATTAATGAAAAAGAAAGAAAAAGATGCACTGAATTTAAGTTAAATTTAATTTGTGAACAAGGGAATCAGTGCCACTGTTTTCTTTTATGCCTTCTATGGAAATTCATTTTAGCGTTAATAATTTATGTATCAATAATTTATGATTTGTTAAAGTTTTCAATGATAGGTACTAAAAATTACATTTACAGTAAATTGTTCATTTTATTTCAGTTACTACTGTCAGGCACACATTTACTTGCCTGACAGTAGTAACTGAAATCTCTCGCGTCCGAGCCTGGTCCAGGCCATGGTGCTGAGCGAGAGTGCATGGAAGGCCGTCACCTCCTTCTGCGAAGCGGTAATGCTCGCGAAGGAGGAGGCGGAACGCGTGAGGGAGAGGCAGCCTCACGCCCTCAGTCGCCGCAGGAGACGCCCTGGGCTGCGGGAATCGATAGCCGATTCCCAGCCACCGTAGGCGCGGGCTTGCGGACGGTGAGTAGTGGGTAGCTCGCCGTCCGGTGAGGACCAGGCCCGGGTCGACGGCGCGTTGTGTTCCACGCGCGCCTCAAAGAGATGTCAGCAAAAGATGGGGTCCAATAGGGCCGATGCCGCTGGGGTCGCGGGTTGTTTGAAAAAGATACCGTGGCCCTGGCATAGGCAACTGAAGGAGCACGGGTGGGTTTTAGTCAGTAAAAGTCTGACACGCCCTTCCGCTCCACCCAGAGCGGGAGAAGTTATTTGATGATTTCCCATCCACAAAAAGAAAAAAAAAAAAGGCACACATTTACTTGATATCTTTCCGAAACTTTTTCCATTCAACAAAGCAAACAGAAATGCTAACCGAATCATAATTTTTTTCTTAGAAAAACAACTTGAACATAAAGTTTAATTAGTATAGAAACGTCAGCTATGATCCCGGCGCATTTCAAACAATGGTCTCATTACCGGGATAGATACTGTCTACACGTTAGGCTGTAGTTATGGAGTCGTTACCATGCAATTTCTCTCCGTGCTACCAGGAATGACTTCTAATAATGCTCGCGCCGAGCAAAAAGCAAAAGCTTCAACGACATAATCACACTAAAAGCATTGCTTGTTATGCTCAAAAAGTTAGAGAGTCCTGTTTACCTGTTTGGATAAGGGCACGATTTGGATGTTGACTTTTGTGTTTATTAAAGTTAGAAATGGGTTAGATACTGCGATGTTGTTTCTATTTTTTTGGGGCGTGATTCATTGCTCTTTTAAATATTTACAACGCATGTGCTCGAAAAGAGCGTTTTCCAAGCAGGCAAATTGTGCAGAAAGTGCCACTTTTTCTCACTAGTGCTTTTTACTTCTCAGTTTTTTTTTTTTTTTTTTAAGTTAAAAACATATTTGGATGGATTAGAAGGAGGCCTATCAGGAGATATTATAACATAAATGACTCCAACTTGAAGCGTCATAAATTAATCTGCCTAGCCTTCTTCTGGTCACTTCCAGTCTAATCGGATGCAGCTGTATACCAGTATTTTACATAGACCGACTGCCTATCTGACCTCCACAACCCAGTTATTGGGTAATACGATACCCCTTGGTAAGACTGGTTGTCAGATTTTCGGGCTTCTGACGACCTGTAACGACTGCCAAAGATCCAGGAATGACAGCCGGGACCAACGGCTTAACGTGCTTTCCGAGGCACGAAGGAGTCTCGATATGTAAAGATCGTCACCATCTACGGACCAACCCCGGCAAGCGTAGCTTAACCTGATTAATCGACCCGTGCGGCTGTTATTACTTAGCCACGAACTTTAAGCGTCATACTCGTAAAGTGTACATAAATAAGTAGGTACCTCCAGCTGACACACAGTTATATGGGCTCGTCAGAAAAATTTCAAATAGGTAGTTCAAAATAATATTTAAAATAATGTTAAAAAATAATGTATAATTGTAATAATTTTAACTGTAATTTTAATTTGTAATTTTTTTTATTAGCTTCTTAGCAATTTTTATAAATTTTGCGTGCTTATTTCCAGGCAGAATGTACATGGCTCACCCCTATCTACTCCACCTTTATTTTAATGCAACCTACATTCGTTGCAAATAAATGATTTGATTGATTGATTGAAAACGCTCCTTGCTCTCAGAATTGAACGTCATGCACAGAACAAATTTTTATCTATTTAAGACCAAAAACAAATTGGTAAGTGGTCCTAGACTTATTAACGCTCTGACAGGTAGATGTTGCGTTTTATGATATGTTTCCAATAACAAAATAAATTCAAAACTTAAACAGGGTCAACATCACCCAAAACTTGTCCAGTAAACTTTCAGTACACTTTCGCGCGAGTAGCGCACGTCACACAAACTCCAAGGAATGCCTTTCATTAGACTCGCATACTTTCCACCTGGCAATAAAGACTCTCAAAATTTAAATGAAAATATTTGAGAGAATTTATCGCGACGTTGATTAAGTGAACCACATTTAACTCCTATTTGGTTCAAGTACAGTCACAAGCATGTCAGGTTTTTATACTTTTTGATCACAACAAAGTATCACATTTTTCTGAATTCAACTGAGTAGGCAGATATTTATGACGCAAGACATGTCCTTTAATATAGCACTGACACATATTTTTAAATCCGATGCCACATCCTAAATATGGGATGCTGCATCGACTTAAAACATTTAAGCACGAATTGAATTCAATTCAAGTGACGCCAAAATATTGGCGTCGCTTGTCTCGTCAGATACTTTTAACATCGAAAATATTTTTTCTATTGCTTCAGTATAGCCCCCCTTTTCGCTCAGATTATGACAACGCCTTGCTGTCGTGAGTTTTAGGGCTACATAAATTGTTGAGGTCTCAAAAGACGCGTATTAATAAGGGCTAAAATGTAGTGAAAAAGAAAATAAAAAATCAAAACCTTTTCTTGAAAATCGCAAAAAGTTCGATCATTTTTTTCATAAAATCAACTATATTTCAAAAACTAAATGCGATATCAAAAAATGAAAAAAAAAAATCCTTCAGGGTATTGAGTTGGGCAAAACTAAAAAAAAACAGGACCTCTGTATCACTAATCTAGGCAGAAGGGTGCCCCTCGTGTGGCTTAATTTCGGGGAGCGCGCTCCTTAGATGCGCGTCGTCGCGTCAGTGAGTTGTTATGGAAGTGTTTAAAAGTTTGAGAGCGAAATGTATTTGTATTTATTTGTAAATACCTATTTTAATTTAATTTTATAATTATGGTTTTTTTTTAGTTAATATTGAGACTAAAGTTATTATTTCCTGAAAATCTGACAACCAGTCTTACCAAGGGGTATCGTATTACCCAGTAACTGAGTTATCAAGGTCAGATAGGCAGTCGCCGCATGTAAAATACTGGTATTGCGCTGCATCCGGTTAGACTGGAAGCCGACCCCAACATACTCGTAGTTGGGAAAAGGCGAGGCAGATTGACTAAAATTATTATTTCTATGTTCATAACTATTTAGTATTGCTTCGTTGTTGTTGTGTTAAACAAAAAATGATTTTCTTTCAAAAATAGTCTTAAGAAATAGTACTCAGGGACGACATGCAGTAATAACTTGCAACGAGTACCCCTGTATCATAGCCGTGTATAGTATTTAAAAATTGCATTGTAAGCAAGATTGGGCTATACCTAACAATGTAACCGTTTTTGCTGTTGTTTATCAGGGAACCTACTAGCTAAACTTTCCCTAATCAGAAAGCCCTCAGTACCGGAGGAGTCTAAACAAAGACCTATGTTAGGACATAGGATACTTTATGTATAAAATTTTCATAAATTTTGGCGATAACACTTATAATCGAGATTGGTCTGTAATTTTCTATGTTATCTTTATTTCCCTTTTTAAACAATGGTTTAACTCGACCGCGTCAGTACATTTTGAGTTTAGCCATAGCCAGTTATGCGTGACGGCCATTTTATTCACCATTTATAGGATCTACCTATGTGAATTCATACACGAAATCTCTGAAGGGGTCATTGTGGTCATCATTATGAACAACTTTTACTATGGGACCAAACCTAAAAGTGCGAAAAAAAATACATTTATGTTCGCATAACTCGTCAAAATTTATGGAACAGCTGATTTATTTTTTTCGCGATTTCCGGGTTGCGGTTGGTCGCATAGTAAGAGGTGTTCATAATGATGAGTACAATGACCCCTTTAAGAGATTTCGTGTATGAATAGATAGACCTTATATAAGTTCAAGGTTCAACTATCAAAAGCCTTATTTGAGAGAATCCTAAATTTCTTTTTCATGTGTGGTTCCTTTTTATCCTTACTTTGTTTACCATATTTTCCTTCTATTTATAGGGTTAAAGCTATTTCTGGGAGGCTATTTTCGGCCCGTTGTTTTTATTTATAAGGGAATTTGTTAGTAAAGTGCTTTTATATTAAGACAAGTAGGAAAGTGGCAGTTATCGAAACATTTCCTATAGATTGATTACTAAGAAAAATACGGTACACTTATTTTGGCTCTGTGTTTGGTACGTGTAATTTGATTTTGACCTTTCACAAGAGTTGCCTTTTGTGCTGCGCCGCGGGCCTGAGGTGGCCTGCAAATGCGGGCTGGCACTAGCCGGGGATCGTTAAAGACGCACAAGTTCCCATGATCCCCAGTACAATTGCAGGAAGTGAGCACAGGGTGGTTTTTAGTCAGTAAGAGTCTGACAGACCCCTCCGCTCGCCGTAGGGACATCCATCGAGGACATCCATGAGGATTTTCCACAACGAAAAAAAAAGGTTGCATTTGCTATTACCCTACCAAATAATAACACTATTTTGCCATCGTCAGTCACCCCAACTGCTACAATACCTACATACATCCCAGATGATGATATTTAGGTAGGCTTAAGTAAGCGGGCACCTATTTCAAAGCATGAATCAATAAGTCTCTACAATTAATTAAAACGAGGCAAACACATCATATCATACTATCTTACCCTACACATCAGTTCGTGATTAATTAATAACCAAACGTACTGGCAAGCGTAATTAATATCATTACGGCTGGTGAATCTTAAAATTAATTAAGACCTTATTAGTGTAGCGAATTTTTGGGCAGCTTTTTGAGGAACGTAGGAAAAGTGAATTTAAAATTGGAGTCAAATTGTGGAGTGTTTATATTTTAGGAAAAAAAACTTCTTAAAAATTTTCTCTGCCTAAGTGCAAGACTACCTAAATGTTTAAGAAAACCTTTACCCGTATTACATATCTTGCAGAAGCCTAGCGATAGCAAAATTTGCGCAATAGTTGCTTTTCAATCGCTAATCGGTATTATGTATCAGCGATACGTCATAAGGTACTACTGAAAAGCAATTATTGCGCAAATATTGCTATCGCTAGGCTTCTGCAAGATACGTAATAAGCCTGTTTGTTGCGACACGCCTTCATTGTTGTTAAAAGATTGTCAGTGGTGGTGGTGGTCCGAGTTCAAAACGTCAAGATCCGAAGACGTACCGTAAAGGCAACCCGCCTTTGACTCTAGGGCATAACTTTGGCCCAAATCGAGACAAATGTATGCTGCCTGAAGTGTTGCGACCACACAACCGAACGTCGTCCTTCGATAACTAATAGATGGCGATATAGACTCGTACTTGCGGAACTTTGTCTTGACTTTGTCTTGACTTGACACTAGACATCTGTCTCGATTTAGGCCAAAGTTATACCCTAGAGTCAAAGTAACCCACCCTTTTTTTTGGATGGGAAATTATTAAATAACTTCTTCCGCTCTGGGGAGAGCGGAAGGGCGTGTCACACTTTTACTGAGGTCTACTGAAAACCCACCCGTGTTCCTTCAGTTGCCTGTTCCAGGGCCACGGTAACTTTGTCAAACAACCCGCAACCCTAGCAGGCATCGGCCCTAGCGGACCCCTTCAGCTAGTGCTGACATCTCTTTGAGGTGCGTGTGGAACACAATGTGCCGTCGACCCGGGCCTGGTCCTTACCAGACGGCGAGCTACCCATTGCTCGCCATCTGCAAGCCCGCTCCTACGGTGGCCGGGAATCAGCTATCAATTCCCGACGCCCAGGGCGTCTCCTGCGGCGACTAGGGGCGCGGGGGCGTAAGGATTGCCTCTCCCTTCCTCCTTCGCGAGCCGGACGCGAGAGATCGCCGCCACCGATCGCCTCCTCGAAGACGCGGCGGTGCTCTGCCGAAGCCGGGTGCTCCACCGTTTGCTCCACCGTGTCCTCCGGGCGATGCACACAATAGTAACACCCGGGCGTTTCTTCCCGCTTTATCCGGAACAGGAACCTCGCGAAGCAACCGTGTCCGGTGAGGACCTGCGTCAGGCGGAAGGTGACGACGCTGTGGCGCCTCTCCAACCACTCCTCAAAGAGGGGACTTATCGCCGCAATTGGGGCGTGTCCAGCACTGGGTTGCGACAGTCACACTCTCTATGTCGCCATGAGATCCCGCCGGAAAAGTAACCAGCCCTAACGGTACGAATGTTTTCGATATCGGAAAAAGAGTTATGAAACTCAAATGTGTTGGGCTGGACACCTGCCAAGGCGCAGTGATGACAGGTGGACTAAGGCAGTGCGCAAGTACCGTCCGATGACTGGGTGACGAAGTGAAGGTCGTCACCCATGGGCGGACGATATTGTTAGCATCGCGGGTAGAACCTGGATGCGGCGTGCACAGGAGCGTGGGGATTGGCACATTCAAACAGAGGCCTATGCCCAGCAATGGCTGGTGAATAAAAACTAAGGCGGCAAAAGGTTTCATCGATGTAAAAAAAAGTGTTTTCAAAAACTACATGTATAAATCGATCGCTAAAACCTCATTATCTTTCGACCACTACATTAATACTTATGCAAGTATTTTTAAGTTGTCAGACAATACAATAAATATGAAGCGTAGCATCTTAACGAATTGGGACTCAGATCTGGCTTAAAAGACTCACACGATGATACGACAACTTAAAAAAAAAAGTGTTAAATAAATATAAACAGAACGTGACATCACCCTCTCGCTTCGCATAAAGTAAAGCCATTTTCGCGTAAAATGAATTTCAATTTTCAATAAGGCTTTCCGGGTCCACCTGTGGCTCGCAAGCTCATGATAAACTTGGCATAAATAAAGAAATCGTCGCACACTTAAGACTGGGACACACTTTGTATAAAATATGCAAAACTTTTTGAAAGGGTGCTTGAACAAATTATACTTTTATGCTTTACAGGTAATGTTTTTGCTATGACAAAGGCTGCGTATTAATTTTTCCTTGCGTAAATAAAATATACCTATATTTTATTTTAAACAGCTTTCGCAGTAAAAGCACGTCGAAATTTGTAAACGAGGTGAGCAAGTTATACAGAGTATTTAAAAAAGCGACTTTAAAAGTGAAAATTTAATATTTAATTTTCTTTCCCTTTGTGGTCCATGTGACGTCAATAGGGAGAGGGCGTTGAACGACTGTGTCAAAGTGTGATGCGATAATTAATTTAATATGAACAGTGTGCTAGAGGCCCTCCAGACCCCCAGATGGGTGACGTTGTAATTTATAACCCAATTTAGATAAAAATAAACACGTTGCCTGAAATATTTAGCTTGATTATTCACGGTATATATATTTTTAGGGACTGGTACGTAGTTATAACAATTAAATAGATTGAGTAACATGTCTCTTAATGGATCGGTAAATACAGCTCGCTCTTTTTTTGAAATTTTAAATAAAAATCTACCAGATAGAAATCTACCAGGTAGATTTTTATTTAAAATTTCATTTCCTGAATTCGAGTGGAATGTTGATCGAAATCGATTAGAGTCATTCACATTGGATTGAGAAATTGTCGATTTAGAATAGAGCATTTTTATCTAATAGAGCAGAGTTATTCGAATGAGTATGTAAACAACTAGTGAGATTATCGTCACAACAAATTCACACCACGGAGTCTGTGACGAAAAACGCGTCATCGATTTATTCGTAAGCCGTTTCATGATGGTGCCTACTTTAAAGGGAGAGGGCCGACCCAATTTCTAAACGAAGCGGGAGGCACGTCCTGAGGGCAAGGTACCCCTGTTAATAATAAGCAAATGGTCTGAATGTACGTGGAACACACTACAGTGTTATTTTCACCTTTCTATACATTTGTTGAAGGGCCGTTGTCGCCTGTAGATATGTATTATATACTTACTTAGGCTTGTTTAGGTTTCCTTTGGGATTGAGTAACAATATTTTGCTTTCAGCTCTAGTTTCAGTGAATTGATATTTGTTCTCTAGAGGGAGTTGGATGGTGAGACATTTTTTTTATTGGGAATTCGTAATGACGTCTGTGAATACTTTAATATAACTATTCCCTACGGAAGGATAACAAGCTATGCTTCATAATCAGCCTATAACGTTCTGAGACTGCTGGGACACGGGCCTCCTCTCTGTGAGAGGGCGTGGGCTGTAATCCACCACGCAGGCAAAGTACGGGTTGGTAGATGTCACATGTCTTTGAATTTTTAGTTCTAGGACTTGCCGGTTGTATGCGGTTGCAGAAGCTGTGCTAGTTGATTGACAACTAAATAAATAAACACTATACTACGTATTGTATTTTAAGTGCTGTGAACATCTGTGTGGGTGGTCATTGTGATGGTTGTATAAAGTACTATCGGAGAAACTTGTAAATGTATATTTGGGTCGAGTAGGTATTGAAGCTTTGTACGGGACAGCTGAGAATTTTTAAGCTCGATTACGATGTTGGTCCAATGGACAAAGTTGTTCAGTTTACATCGTAAGGGCTATTCTTGCTTGCAACGCTCGGCTGCTACAGTAACGCCTGTTAACAGATGTGGTCATCGTGTGCACGGAATTTTTTTTCACAGTATTCAGAATATGTTAAGATGTTCGTTTCTCCCATGGTACCTATCTTTTCTTGATCTAAGATGGTTACTTGGTGATAGTATATACTGTCTGATAGCATAGCCCAGCCCCA